>CM048746.1:84638512-87138512 GCA_026315105.1 Locusta migratoria
CGGTGTCTCTCTCTCTCTCTCTTTATTTTTATTTTTATTTTTTTTTGAATCCATGTTGGTTCTTAGAGAGGAGGTTTCCAGTCTCAGTCTCTAAAAATGACATATGTCATAACAGTGGAACACAAAATATTTTCAGAAGTTCTACAACAGACCAACATCGGTAGTGTAGGCCTACAGTTTTTAAGCGTCTGTTCGACGACCCTTCTTAAGGACGGCACAAATATCCATGCCTGAGGGGGATTCGAACCCCCGACCGTAGTGGCCGTGCAGACCGTGACTGGAGCGCCTCAGTCCCCTCGGCTACTGCGGCCGGCGACCCTTCTTGAAATTAATAATGACTTGCGCTTTTTTCCTCAATCCTTTAGAAACTCGCCGCTCGTGCAGACACCTTGTAAGAAGTCGTGTTCTCTTGACTTTCATTTCTTACATATTCTCTCCTCATCATCTTAGTCCACTCGTCGAGAGGATTCGTTTAACTCGATGGAATACGACCATTTTTGACAATATTGAGTACATTTGATGTGAAAATCATGGAATCATGTCGCAATTGCCATAATATATATTCGAAGCTGGAGGAATTACAAGTTGACATACATGGAAAGGTTCAGTTTTTATGAGCAAGCTGTGTTGGTCCTCCAGAAGTGGCTAGCCGTCAGAGAAACATTCAGAAACCAGGGAACCTAATAGATTTTCCGGTTATGTCCTTTCACAGAAGCAAACAATGGAGTCTGGTCACGCTAAAAGGGATAAGGCGACCGGCGAGTCAGTATTTAAAGAAAATAATGCAACCCATCGTAACCGTGCATCTAGCAACACTCCACAACAGACTGTTGCTAAGGAAATATGGGAACATAACGTATGTTAACTGTATGGCAGTTTAAACTGTGTGCCAGCACGTGTTTGAAAGCGAGCAGTCGATAAGTAGGCAATTACTCCGACATGGCGATACAGCCAGAGGAAATGCTGCTGTTGACGGGACAGGTGAATCGCTCAAGGATTTCCGTGATGCTACAAGAGCGAGAACACACAGCGAGTATGCATGCTCAAGTTCTCTGTTCAGAAAGACTCCAATGCTGTATTTCACTGTGTAGAGCACTCGCCACGGCGAATCTAAGTGATACTCCAGCGGAGATCACTACACACTGTAGATTGCGGGCTGTTCACCGTGTGAACATGTGTAGAGAGTACTAGTTAACGCTGAAAAGCGCGTATTGAGTGGTATCGGGGTGGGTTGGTTATCTGACCAATGTACCACACCAATATTGAGATTAGGACTGACAGGCGTTCTTGACATAATCAAGACTTAGGGATGGTTAGATTGACAGAAGCCGATTAAGGTTGAAAAAGAATTATTTGTTCGAGATGACGAAAGCGGCAATTCATTACAGCTCACGGTAAAGTGTTTGAACGCTTAGGCCAATGCCACCCTTCCCCCGATCAGCAATTGTAGACCTCATTTACGACGCCTCACACGATTTACCACGACGTGACAGCCTCGATCGTAATTAAAGTGATTAAATTGGTTTAAAGTCAAGTAGGTGCGGCACTTTAGCCATTCTGCCAACTGCGCAACATTTCATTAAGTGAAGTTAATTGTTTAATATTTGTGAATTGAGTTTTTTGAATTGTCTTTAATATCCTAACAATATTTGTCATATCAACTAATGGTTACTATCCAAATGTTGACTGGAAATGATATCAGTTAACCCTTTTGTGCCGGCCGTGGTGGCCGAGGGGACTGAGGCGTGTCAGTCACGGTCTGCACGGCCACTACGGTCGGGGGTTCGAATCCCCCCTCGGGCATGGATATTTGTGCCGTCCTTAGTGTTAGCTAGTTCATAAGTAGTTTGTAAGTTTAAGGACTAATGATCCCGTAATTAAGTCCAATAAGCTAAACAAACATTTGAACATCAGAACCCTTTTGTTGTTCCTGGACAAAAAACTTTTAAAAGCTGATTTATACCGTATTTTGTGGATCATTCTTTAAAGTCGCATGTTTGGTGACATGCTTCTAGAACGATATTTTGCCGTTTGGTACGGCGTGTAGCCACTTCTGAGACATTAATTTATCCGTCTTGTAGGTTGTGATACGTGGCTATCTGTATGTGGCTGTGAGTGTGAGCGTGAGTGTGGTTCATATTATTTTATTTCAGCAGTGGATTGTCTTGTCTTTGGTGTAGTGCGAAGATTATTGATCTGGCAGTGTTTCTATCAACAAAATAACGTCCCAAGTAATAACATACCTCGATACAAACGTCTGTTTGTACATGAAATACACGATACAATAAAAACAATAGTTCGATCAAAAATTTTAAAACGCACATTGTTATGTTTAGTGCATTGTATTAATACAGAAAATACTGAATTTTAATTCTTCCGACGCTCAGTTCGTAATCTTGGATTGAAAGGGTTAATTATATATGTTATTGTTGTTGTGGCCTTCAGTCCTGAGGCTGGTTTGATGCAGCTCTCCATCCTACTCTATCCTGCGCAAACCTCTTCATCTCCTCATAATAACGGCAACCTACATCCATTTGAATTTGATTACTATATTCATCTCTTGCTCTGCGATTTTTACGCCCACACTTTCCTCCAATGCTAAATTCACGATTCTTTGATGTCTTAGGATGTGTCCTACCAATCGATCCCTTCTTTTAGTCAAGGTATGCCCCAATTCTGTTCAGTACCTCCTCATTAGTTACACTACCAACCCACCTAATGTTCAGCATTCTTCTGTAGCACTAAATTTCAAAAGCCTCTATCCTCTTCCTATCCGCACCATTTATCGTACAAGTTTCACTCCCATACAAGGCAACACTCCACACAAATGCCTTCATAAAGGACTCCTTACACGTAAATTAATATTCCTCATTAAAAAATTCTCTTTTTCAAAAACGCTTTTCTCCCCATTGCCATTCTGCATTTTAAATCCTGTGTAGTGCGACCATCGTGTGCTATTTTACTGCCCAAGTAATGAAACTCATCTACCACCTTTATTATTTCGTTACCTAATCAAATTCATGAAATGAAATAAATCGCACTTTGCGATGTTATGGCTTCGCTGTATTAGGTTTAGATGAAATATCAAACTGTGGCTAATGAAAATTTGTGTTCGGCCGGGACTCGAACCCGGGATCTCCCCCTTCCTAGGCAGGCACGTTGACCACTCCGCCACCGAGGACACAGTGATCAGCGTCACTGCAGAGAACTCTTCCCTGCACGTTTCCCGCCACACACAAATCTCCATTCGCTACGCTGTCTCTTTCCTATACCAGAGCCTATTTATTCTATAATGCTCGCAGCTACAATACTGTATTCCCGCATCAGACCATGAGGTATGGAGGCACAAGTAATTGTCGTCAGGAGCCCAGCCTCCGTTTAGTATTCCATCTAAACCTAATACAGTGAAGCCATAACATCGCAAATTGAGATTTATTTCATTCGTTTGAACGCTGTAATTCGTCAAAAAATATATATAATTGTATACAATGTCTAAATTCAACCTACCCATTTCTCGTTTTAAATTTTCTAACCTCCCCACCCGATTAAGGGATCTAACATTTCACGATCCGATCCGTAGAATGCCAGTGTTGTCTTTCCTGATAATCACATCCTCCTGAGTAGTCGCCGCCCGGAGATCCGAAAGGGGGACTATTTTACCTCCGGAATATTTTACCCGAGAGGATGCCATCATCACATGTTCATACAGTAGAGCTGCATGTCCTCGGGAAAAGAAACGGCTGTAGTTTCCCCTTGCTTTCAGCCGTTAGCAGTAACTGTGTGGCAAAGCCACATTAGCTGATGCTACAAGGTCAGCTCAGTAAGTTATCCAGATTGTTGCCCCTATAACTACTGAAAGGGCTGCTGCCCCTCTTGAGGAACCAGACGTTTGTCTGGCCTGTCCACAGATACCCCTCTGCCGTGGTTGCACCTACGGTACGGATATCGGTGTCGTTGTGACAAGCCACGTCGCCTCGGCAATGTCTGTGGTTCATGACGAATTTCAGTTCCGTATGAAAAATATTATTTGTAGAATAAATACCCAATTTTCATTTTCTCTAAATGTTTTGTTTCAGTAGATAGCGGCATAACTTTAGTACAAATGTTTGTTAAGCTTAAGGGACTTACCTGCGGGGTCATCAGTCCCTAAAATTACAAACTACTTATGAACTACCTTAAAGACGACACATGCATGCCCGAGGGGGGATTCGAACTTCCGACCGTAGCGGCCGTGCAGACTATGACTGACGCGCCGCCGGCCGCTCGGCCACCGCGCGGCCGGCACTTTTGTACTACTTACATTATTTGTATTTTTTTTCCTTACAGGAGATGTCATATGCTTAAGTGATAATGTTTTACGTATATTAGACGAGGAACATATTTCTGAATCTACTGAACGTGCTGTTCATTTCTTTCTTGCACGAGCCATGAGTATATTGTCAGATTATTCTATTGTGCAACGTAATAGGTTGGAAGATTAAGCAAATTATATTCCTTAAAACAGTACAGTTCTTGTTAGAACTTTCGGCACACTACTGGCTAGAATGGGGCGCAATATCCTTCCCTAGTTCGTCTTAAAATCGAATTGGTATCACATCAGGTCAAGCAGCCTTTTCTCTGCTGAGTGATTGCCAAGCAGCATCCACTGCACATGTCGCAAAGTGCAAAGACTACCGCTAATTCCTCGCTGTCAAGACAGCCGTCTGAGCAACGAGAGCCCGGGAGACTGGGACGAAGTTGGCGGACTCTGGCACACACTCGGTCATAAGACGTTTCGTCCGCCGGTCTTCCATCTTCTGTAAATTAGGAGTTTACCGTGGGACGGCCGAGTGTCTGCGCCCAGAAGACGGCCCGGCCCTGCCCTGCCCGGCAATATGTCGGGTGATTAATGCCGGGCAGCCGCCGGCGCGCCGTCAGCGGAGATGAATGGCGGCGCACTGCGGATTAATACCCCACATCTATCGACACGCCCCACCAGCGACGTCTGTAGCCGAGGCATGCAACTAATGGACGCCGCGCAGCCGTGGCTTGTCGTCCGACCGGCGCGAGTCGCCCATTCACGACGGAATGTTTCTCGAGTGTACCGGGGGGCGCTTTACCACACTTCGATTAAAACGACGTAACCGATTGCCGTGTCACGTACTCGTACGATCGATACTCGAATGCGAGAAGAGAAATAAATCTTTCTGGAAGATTAAAACCTCGTATTGCATCGGGATTCGATTCCAGAGCCATTGACTTTCTCGTACAAGTGCTCTACCTCTCGTTACTAACACCACACCACATTTTTCCACGACACAGTTTATAACACAAAAAACCGATACAGAGCTTTGCTGTCACCAGTATAGGTGACCTTACACGCCGAGTTTACGTATTAATAATTAATAAATCCACTCCCATGAACCACAGACATTGCCGAGGTGGGGTGGCTTGCGTGCCTCAACGATGCAGATAGCCGTACCATAGGTGCAACCACAGCGGAGGGGTATCTGTGGAGAGGCCAGACAAACTTGTGGTTCCTGAAGAGGGGCAGCAGCCTTTTCAGTAGTTACAGGGCCAACAGTCTGGATAATTGACTGAGCTGGCCTTGTAACATCAGCTAATGCGGCTTTGCCACACAGCTACTGCAAACGGCTGAAAGCAAGGGGAAACTACAGCCGTTACTTTTCCCGAGGATATGCAGCTCTACTGTATGAACATATGATGGCATCCTCTCGGGTAAAATATTCCGGAGGTAAAATAGTCCCCCATTCGGATCTCCGGGCGGGGACTACTCAGGAGGATGTTGTCATCAGGAAAGACAATTCTTGTATTCTACGAATCGGAGCGTGCAATGTTAGTTCCCTTAATCGGGTAGGAAAATTAGAAAATTTAAAAAGGGAAGTGGATAGGTTGAAGTTAGATATAGTGGGGACTAGTGAAGTTCGGTGGCAGGATGAACAGGCTTTCTGGTCAGGTGAGTACAGGATTATAAACACAAAATCAGTTGGGGATATCACAGCAATAGGACTGATGATGAATAAGAAAATAGGAATGCGGGTAAACTACTATGAGCAGCACAGTGATCGCATTATCATTGTCAAGATGGATACGAAGCCAACACCGACAACAGTAGTACAGGTTTATATGCCAACTAGCTCTGCCGATGATGAGGAGATCGTAGAAATATATGAGGAGCTAAAGGAAATTATTCAGACAGTTAAGGGAGAGGAAAACATAATTGTGATGGGAGACTGGAATTCGGTAGTAGGAAAAGGAAGAGAAGGGAAAATAGTAGGTGAATATGGACTGGGCAGGAGGAATGAAAGAGGAAGTCGCCTGGTAGAATTTTGCACGGAGGTGGACCAGGTTATCAACAGCTGAACGCCCCTTTCGGAAACCACCCTGGCATGGAGTGAGGAGACCTCTGGACTAAAGAAGCCAACACAATCGTCAACTCACCATACACTCCAGCAATTTGCAAAGAACGTTGGTGAGGCTGATTGGCCGGTAGCTGTTCAACTCATGTGGATGTTGACCAGGTTTGATCACCGGGACTATCAGACTCTCTTTCCACTGTGAAAGGAACGTACCAGAACTCCAGATGTGGTTGAAGATAGCCAGAAAGTTACGCTGAGACTCGGGTGGCAGGTGTTTCAGCATCTGATTATGGATACGATCTGGCCCAGGCGCTGTGTCAGGACAGTGTGCCAGGGCACTAAGAAATTGCCATTCACTGAATAGAGCATTGTACGGTTCAGTACGGCGAGTCTGGAAGGATAAGCGCTGTCGTTCCTCCCGCTCTTTCAGGGCGCCAAAGGCCCTGGGGTAGGCCAGAGATGCAGAACTGAGCGTAGTGCTCACCAAACAGTTCAGCAACTGCATCTGGATCGGTATAAACTGCTCCATTCACAGAAATCCCGGGCACACTAAGAGGACACTGGTAGCCATAAACATGTCTGAACTTCACCCACACCTGGGATGGAGAGGTATGCGATCCAATGGTAGAGACATATCGTTCCCAACACTCCTGTTTGCCATGTTTAATGAACTGTCAGGCGCGGGCACGAAGCCATTTAGAAGCAATGAGGTTCTTCATAGATGGGTGCCGCTTGTGGCGCTGCAGAGCTCGCCCGCGCTCTCTAATCGCCTCAGCAATCTCCAGTGACCACCAGGGCACTGTTCGCCGCCGGGCAGATCCTGAAGAGCGAGGGATTGCACCATCAGTTGCAGAAATAATGGCTGAGGTAGCACTGTCGATTACCGCATCTATGTTGGAGAGTGGAGGAGAACCAATGATGGCAGCAGTAGTAAAGACATCCCAATCAGCCTTATTCAACGCCCATCGGGGCGGGCGTTCTGGGGACCGATACGGGGGTAGTGACAAGAAAATCGGGAAGTGGTCACAACCATACAAATCGTCGTGGACACTCCAGTGGATTGTGGGGAAGAGGCTAGGGCTACATACTGAAAGATCGATGGCCGAGTAAGTACCATACGCCACGCTAAAATGCGTGGAGGAACCGTTGTTTAAAAGACAGAGTTCGAGTTGAGATATCAAAGACTCGACATGTCTGCCACGGCCAGTAGTCATAGTATCCCCCCACAATGGGTTATGGACGTTGAAATCACCCAATAACACATAAGGCGGGGGTAGTTGCGCTATCAGTGCAGCCAGGACATGTTGTGGTACTTCACCGTCAGGAGGAAGGTAGACGTTGCGGAGGGTAATGTCCACTGCAGTTCTTACCCTGACAGCTACAGCTTCCAAAGGCGTTCGTAGTGGAACAGCTGTGCTGTAGACAGAGGTAAGGACGTAGATGCCACCTGACGCCCTGTTACCGTCTGTGCGGTTCCTATAATAACCCCGATAGCCACGTAAGGCAGGGGTGCACATCATGAGAAACCAAGTTTCTTACAGGGCAATGCAAAACGCAGGTGAAGTGCTGAGGAGTTGGCGTAAGTCAGCTAAGTGGGGAAAAAGTCCACCGCTATTGACATTAAATGCCATGATTAAAAAGATAAAAGAAAAAGGTTACTTCGAAGGATCACCAGTTACCGCCGATTTAGCACCGACGGAGTCCAAAACCATTGGCTCCGGGGTGTCGATGAGGGCGAGATCCTCAAGTGAGGTGAGGATCTCTAACTCATCTTCTGAAGCAGAAGATGAGGGCAGATGTGGCTTTCGAGCCACTAAAGAGTCCTTCTTCTTCTTTGTCTTCTTCACTCTTCCCTCTCGCTGCCCCTTCGGTCTGAGGGGCTGGGAGGGCTTGTCGGAAGTGGCGCCGGGTGTGGAAGAAGAGCGAGAAGCCCTTCGACCAGCAAGTTTGGGATCCATAGGCCTTCGGCCAGGATCCTCTGAGACACCCTGAGAAGGGGTGTCCCAAGGAACTCCTACCGACCGAGAGGAGCCGGATGAGGCTTCACCTTCTCCGGCTGAGAAGTGGGGACTGGTGTCCCCGATGTTTGAGGGGTTGATGCTCCCATGGCAAAAGGAGTGGGAGCCACAGAAGAGGAAGCGCCCCCAGCTGGCAAGGGGGCAGGGACGGGTGGGCCTGGGAGTCCACTGGCATAGGCGGAACAGATGGTTGAACAGGCACTGTAGATGATGACGAGGCTGCCGTGGCATAGGTGTTAACCAGGCGCACAGGGTGGAGCTTTTGATATATACTCCATTATTTTCCTTTCCTGGTGCAGAACCGTGCAGACAGACGAACAAGGAAAGTGATTTTGGTCACAATTAACACATACTAGAGGAGGGATGCAGGGGACGTTTGGATGGACAGCACGTCCGTATTCCCGACATGTAGGGTTGGCATCACATCGGGAGGACATATGCCCAAACCTCCAGCACTTGAAACAACGCATAGGGGGAGGAACGTAAGGCTTAACGTCGCACCGGTAGACCATCACCTTGACCTTCTCGGGCAATGAATCGCCCTCGAAAGCCAAGATGAAGGCACCGGTGGCAACCCTGTTGTCCTTCGGACCTCAATGGACTCGTCGAATAAAATGTACTCCTCGCCGTTCGAGATTCGTATGCAATTCGTCGTCCGACTGCAACAAAAGGTCTTTGTGAAATATTATTCCCTGAACCATGTTTAAGGTCTTGTGTGGTGTTATGCTAACGGAAACAACACCCAGCTTGTCACAGGCAAGCAATGCCCGTGGCTGGGCTGGGGATGACGTCGTTATTAACACCGACTCAGAGCGCATTTTCGACATGCCTTCCACCTCACCATACTTGTCCTCCAAGTTTTCAACGAAGAACAATGGCTTAGTCGTCTTAAGAGTCCCCATCAGTGCGGCTACAGATGTTTAGGGGCGTGAGCCTCACCCTGGTTTCTTGCCCGACGTTCCTCCCATGGTGTAGCCAGGGAAGGGAACGTTTGGCGATCGTACTCTACTGCATTGAAGTCCCTATTACCTCGATTAGAGACGCCATGTTTGCGTGTGGCGACGCTATTAATTGCTCGCTTCATTCTGGTCCCACGCGCAGCTAGGGAACTAAAGGTCCACCCAGGCAGAGCCCCGCTTGCCTGAGTAAGCCTTATACAACTGAGGTGCGGCAGGTTCCTCAGAGGTTGCTCGCTAGAGGCTGTTCAACCTCAACAGCCATGCATCTCCTCGGCACGTAGCACACCTTGAGATTGAGATGTTTTTTTTATAGAGGTTTATACCGTCCTCGTGACCCGGGCTCTGAAACGTACAACTTTCCACCGTCGCGCCGAACAATGGTCGTTGAGGCACGCACAGAGCTTACTGTGTAGCGGACTGTTGGCCCGACACAGCCCACGGCTCAGGACCCGGGTTCGCCAAACCCGTACTCAGCAAATTAATGCTGAGTCCCTGAGGGGCATTTCAGATGTGTTACGACCTGTGGCTTTACCCTTCATTGGATTCCAGCAAAACCCTACAGTTCAGCACGATAATGCACGATCGTATGTTTCAGGTCCTGTACGGGCGTCTCTGGATACGGAAAATGTTCGACTGCTGCCCTGACCAGCACATTATCCAGATCTCTCACCAACTGAAAACGTCTGGTCAATGATGGCCGAGCAACTGGCCTGTCACAGTACCCCAGTCACTACTCTTGATGAACTGTGGTATCGTGTTGAATCTGCATGGGCATATGCACCTGTAGACGCCATCCAAGCTGTGTTTGACTCAATGCCCAGGTGTATGAAGGCCGTTATTACGGCCAGAGGTGGTTGTTCTGGGTACTGATTTCTCAGGATCTGTGCACCAAAATTGCGTGAAAATGTAATCACGTGTTAGTTCTAGTATAATATATTTGTCCAATGAATACCCGTTTATGAAACGTATTTATTCTTGGTGTAGCAATTTTAATGGCCAGTAGTGTAGGCCACTGAGAAGGTAGGAAACATTTAATAATAAATGCATACGACTACGGCATAATAGCCCGGAAATTTGTAGTAATATCGACCTTTCCGGCTGTGAATGTTTAGATTTTACAGCAATTAATATTTACAATATTCGCATTTAGTACTTTTCTTTGTTGGAAACAGGAACACAGCCAAGTCAGTGAGAGAGGCCGGCAAGCGGCGAGGGGTGCCTAACGGTACCACGAGGGTGCGGCAATTTGACTGGTCGGTGCGAGGTCAAAGGTTATTGACTGGCCAATGGCTGCTGCTGCTTCGTGCCAAAACTCGCGGGCGACGATACGATTGGGAGATGATATCACTCGCCAAACGGTCGAAACGTTCTGGAACTTTGTAGAAGCCTCTAGAAGATTTCCGGGAGAGATGTTTAGAAGGAAGTAATGGTAGGGGAAAGAGATTGGAAGCTATAGCTGTGATTGGCTATTGAGAAAACGGTCTGGAGAGACTTATGGCTAGCCGCCCTCGTGGTTCGAGGACGCAGGTGGGCAGTTGCTGGCAAAGCGTCCAGTGACTTAGTTCACAATTAATTGCAAGTGCAAATTGCATTGCTCGAAGTATTCATATTTGTTTCTATGCGAACAGAAGAATAAAATTATTACTTCAGTGCATTTTATTTGCATTTCGAAGTACTCATTTACAGGCTTACAACTGATTTTCTCTTTTGCTTCTGGCCAGTGTGTCAAGCAGTTTGTGAGAACGTCTTGTTCGCATTTGATACGTGAATGACTTAGGGTTTTTTTGAATGAAGTAGTTCGGTCACTGTGTTGCCATCGTCTTACAGCTTCAGCCTCACGTCGGACCGACCCATCCACGGTGGCCAACCGCCGTTCGCCTTATCAGTGCAGTATTGGGAACTGGTGATATACGCACATTGCATTTGCTATAGCGCAGTTAAAGATAAATGTACCTTCCATTAGTTGGCTGTATTCCTGAGCTTTTGTTTGCATTCTCTACCGAGTGGGATAGTGAATTTTAATTTCTTTTAAAACAATTAACACATCCTCAGTATCAACCATTTCTCATAATAGGTAGACGTTGTGCCATCCTTTTTAGAGATTCATTACTTTTGTGTCATAATTCGTTCCAGAATTTGTGCACCGTCCTTTTTAAATTATGAACATTGAATCCTCCGATTTCCTTTTTTTAGAATTAGGAATTCCAGCTATTCGTAGTGATAACAAATTTCCTAAGACTTAAACTGTTTTTGTGTTGATAATCGCCTAATGTGCGCCTCGGTTGCACAGTGGTAGAGTGCCAGACTACAAACCCAAAGGTCGCGGGTTCGATCCCCCCCAGGTACTAGGATTTTTATCTGTCACTGTCCACTTCTTTCACCTCTGGCAGTATTGAGTAGCACCGTGGTTCGGAACCCACGTTAAACTGTAGGTCCCCCTATAACTGGCTGGGTAAGTCAGTTCGAAGGTCGGAGGAAGGCAACGGCATACCACCTCCAAACAGGGCCATGCATAGTAAAGCACTGCGGTGTTCAAACCAATCTTCGGATTTTTGACTGCTTCACCTATTTTTAATTGCCTAATTGAGAGGAGTGATTCATATTTATTTTCATAATGATACCGAAAGGCTGGTGAACCACACGCAAATTACTGATAGGGCCGTTCATTCAATTTCACCAACTGCGGACATCGATACAAACTTCCTGGAAGATTACCACAAGGTACCAGTTCAGAGCCGCGACAATACCAATAAGGTTCATTCCCCAAAACAAAAGTCCGTGAGCACGCAAAAATTAGAAGTTCAAAAGTGTCGGCGAAGAGTAGACCAGTGGGCGGGCGTAGGTCGGCAGGAGTAAGCAGTCCTCTTGCTAGTCGCAGCACTCGGCATCTCTCCCTGCGAGAGACTGGCGGCTGCACCGGTGCGAATTCCTTACGTGGCTGACTGCGGCCGATCAGCAGTCAGTGTAAGGATCCTGCTGGTTCAAAATGTTCACATGTTTGTAGAGTCTATGCTACTAAACTTACAAACTACTTATGAACTACTTACAACTAAGGACGGCACAAATATCCATGCCCGAGGGGGGATTCGAACCCCCGACCGTAGTGGCCGCGCAGACCGTGACTGAAGAGCCTCAGTCCCCTCGGCCACCGCGGCCGGCTGATCCAGCTAGTGTGTCCCGTAAACAGTGAAGTCTGTAAAAAGTGCACTTAGTATTCTCTCTACGTTTACTTGCAACAAATCTTCTGAAAGACGAAAATCGAATTTCGTAAACAGATTTTCGCTGTCGTGTTTACATGTTATAGCTTGTATCGGATTTCCTTGGCCACTTCATATGGCGGCTGTAAAACAGATGAATCAGTTCCTGATTTAGTCTGCACGATCGTCATTTTTCTTTACTTAATTACATTCAGGTTCACTTTAGTATTTATAATTTTATTTAATGGTAGAAAATGTCACTGTCCATATGAGCTGAAAATTCTTAATAAGAAAATGCAATCTGACAAGCCAAGAACGCTTCAAAAATGGTTGCGATTACATGGGCACGAAAATCGATTGTGGAACTGGAAAACTGTTTTTCCGGAGGGAACTTTCAGAATCGACTGTGGAGTGTTTACATGGCCAACCATAGAGGGATTTGGGAATTCGGTTGTACCAAGTTTAGTTGACCTCTCTGGCAGTTCGGTGTTTGAGGTTTATCGCCTGCTGTGTCGTGTCCTGGGCGACTGAAGTCTGTTGGTTAGTCTGCTTGTTAGGGATTCCCTCTCCCGGCATAACACTGTCGACTTAAGTTACCTGTCACGGCCCCACGCTCTGTCCTCAAAGCTTCAGTTCCACTAACACCTCAGTTCAGCTCTAGCACTCTGGATAAAGGATATTGTGCAGACATGGTTTACTCACAGCCTAGGGGATGTTTCGACTATGGTATTTTCACTTTGCAGTGGAGTGTTCGTTGATATGAAAGCTTTGTACAGATTAAAACTGCAAACTGCAAACTTCAAGAAAAAAAAATGTTCAAATGTTTGTTAAGCTTATGGTACTTAACTACGGGGTCATCAGTCCCTAAACTTACGAACTACTTATAAACTACTTACGAACTAGGACGGCACAAATATCCATGCCCGAAGGGGGATTCGAACCCCCGACCGTAGTGGCCGTGCAGACCGTGACTGGAGCGCCTCAGTCCCCTCGGCCACCGCGGCCGGCAAACTTGAAGAGTTCAAATGTCTTCAAACCTGATGATGATGCAGTCTTCAGTCATCAGACTACTTTGATACAGCTCTCCAGGCAAACCTGTTCTGTACAAGCCTCTTCAACAGAGAAGAAAAACGGCAAATTTCACCATTCTGAATGTGCTTATTGTTTTCGGTCCTCGGTCTCCCTGTCCGATTTTTACCCTACACACTTCCTCTAATGCTAAGTGCTCGATTCTTTCATGCCTCAGAATGTGTACTAACAACCTATCCCTTCTGTAACGGTATGCCGGAAACTCCTTTTCTATAAAATTCTGCCGAGCTCCTGCTCATTAGTTACGTGGTCTACCCATTTAATCTTCACCATTCATCTGTAGCACTACGGTTCAAAAGCTTCTATCATCATTTGTCAAATCCGAATCATCCACTGCAGGATCGAACATGTCGGAAAGAACAGACACCACACACACACACACACACACACACACACACTCACACACACACACACACACTCACACACACACACACACACACACACACACACACACATATATATATATATATATATATATATATATATATATATATATATATATATATATATATAATTTGCCGATGACAGGCAATATCTTTTCTTCAGTTCGGAGGCACTCTTAGGCCCTTACTGTTACGGGAATTAGTACAAAGTGACTACGACACGAAGGCAGCTAAGGAAAATTCATTGAAAGGAATTCATTGACAGGAATTGAAACCTTCTAGAATTTCTTATCAATAATGAATCATTATTGCTGGAAGATGTAGTATCAGCCCTTATCCGCAACATTTCCTCCATTCTTTCTTTACCCAGTGTCAAGCCGCCTGTTTCCGGATCTAGAATTACGAACAGAGGCAGTAATAATGTAGAAGTAGATATCATCGGAGTAGTGAATGATTTTAGTTAAAATCATTAAGTAGGCTTCCGCGGCCAGAGTCAGATTTGGGAAACATGAAAATGAAGGCCACATGAAGGCCACTGTAACGTTGGCCAAAACGTTGGTTATTTAAGTAATAGCCTTACATCATGACGCGGTACCATACCCAGAAAACTTTTATGTCGTCAACTAAAATCACTTAACAAGTCTTCTGGTCCGGACTGATTACCCATTAGATTTCTATCTGATTATACTGAAGCGATAGATCCTTACTTAACAGCAATATACAACCGCTTTCTCAAACAAGGTTCTGTACCAAAAAATTGGAAAGTTGGACAGGTCACATCTATATTCAAGAAAGACAGTAGAAGTACCACAGTAGGCCTATTTCGTTGACGTCAGTTTGCAGCAGATTAATGGAACATATCATGTATTCAAATATTATCAATTATCTCGAACAGAATGATGTATTGACCCAAGGTCAACACGAATTAAAAAAATATCGTTCATGCGAAACACAACTAGCTCTTTACACACACGAAGTGATGTGTGCTGTCGACAAGTGTTCGCAAATCGATTCCGTATTTCTTGATTTCCAGAAGGTTTATGACACCGTAACTCACAAACGGCTTTTAATCAAATTCCGTGGTTATGGTTTATCGCCCCCAATTTGCGACTGGATAGGGGATTTCTTGTCTGAGAGGACACAGTTCGTAGTAATCGATGGTAAGGCATCGACTAAAACAGAGGTGATATCGGGCGTTCCACAGGGTAGTGTTATTGGTCCTCTGTTGTTCCTTATCTACATAAAGGATTTAGGGGAAAATCTAAGTAGCTCTCTTAGGTTGTTTTCAGATGACGCCGTCATTTACTGTCTAGTGAAATCATCAGTGTGGTGTAAAAATTGGCAATTGACTCTAAATAATGAGAAGTGTTAAGTCTTCGGCATGAGTACGAAAATAAATCAGTTAAACTTTGTTTACAAGATAAATGAATCAAAGGTGAAGGCCGTAAACTCCACAGAATAGCTTGGAATTACTATTACTTCAGACTTAAATTGGAAAGAACACATAGATAATGTCGTGGGAAAGGCGAACGAGAGACTGCGTTTTATTGGCACAACCCTTAAATGATGCAACAGAACTACAAAAGAAACTGCATACACTACGCTTGTCCATCCTTTTTTGGAGTATTGCTGCACAGTGTGGGATCCTTATCAGGTGGGCTTGACGGAGGACATCGAAAGAGTCCAAAGAACGGGAGCTCGTTTCGTATTGTCACGATACAGGGGAGACAGCGTTACTGAAATGATACAGGATCTGGGATGGAAATCATTACAACAACGGCGCTTATGGCTGCGGCGTGGGCTACTTACGAATCTTCAATTGCCAACATTCTCCTCCAAATGCGAAACTATATTGTTGACTCCCACTTACATAGGTAGAAATGTTCGTCAGAATAAGATACGAGAAATCAGAGCTCGAACGGAGAGATTCAGGTGTTATTTCTTCCACCGTGCTATTCGAGAATGGAATGGGAGATAAGTAGTTTAACGGAGGTTCGATGAACCCTCTGCCAGGCACTTGAATGTGATTTGCTGAGTATCCCATGTAGATTTTGACGTCGAGGGGTCCAGCCTTCCTACCGCCCGCTGTGCCTGGTAGCGCAGTTCCGGCTGGTGGCGCTCGCCCCGGCTCGGCGCCACTGTGTCCTCCCCACCAGCCAGCAGATAGCGCCGGCCGCCTGTCTGCTGGCCTTAATAAGCCCGTGGCAGACGTCAGCGGCACAAGGCGGCCACTCGCCGTATCGCGCCGCCGCCGTCTGCCGTCCGTCAGCCGCCTCACAACTTGTGCTCCCTCCCCTCCCACTCCCCTCCCCTCTCCTTCCCTTCCCCTCCCCTAAATCTCATCTGCATTAATAGGCGCGCTGAGCACCCGCCTCTGCTGGACATGGCTGCTACATGGAAGTCTGCCTAACCACTGTTCTCTTAACGATCCACTTGGCTCACACTCTAATGCAGTGTTTTTCAACCTGTGATTCCAGTGTTTTTCAATCTGTGATTAGTAACCTTGAAACGTGTCCTTAGAAAATGTGTATTGCTGAATTTGTAAGAAAATGTCTGATATTGTGCCTCCTGTTTTGTGTCGAGTAACCAGTGGCGTAGCTACGTCACCAAGGGCCCCGGGGCAAAATTGACATTGGGGCCCTCTTTAAACTAGAAATATACAGATGCAAAACTACATCATCGGCTCCTTACCATCCACTGGAAGACACAATAAGACTACTAAGTAAATTATTATGTGCCAGGTAGCAGATAATATTTAATCATACTCTCTAATACAATTATAATTATGAAAGTTAGTTTGTTATGCTTTCACGCAAAAATTTTCAGTGTGGCTTTGGATGAAATTTTGCATAGGGATAGAGCTGGACATGGGTAGAACAAACAGATAAAACGAAACCATTGGACAGTTTTCGAAGTTGTTTCATACTAGGCGAATGAAGTCGCAGGCAGAATCTAGTAAAAATAAACAATGAATAAGTATTACTCTACCACGAAAACATGTCCCCCTGCCGCGAAGCAAACCGGGAACAGCCAAGTTAGGACTCGCGCGTCCGCGGTGACAGCAGGCGGACTGCTGTCAGTGCCGGAAACTCACTGTCTGCGCTGTTACCTCATTGATCCGTACCGATCAGCCTAATTTCGTTGAAATCCCAGTCAAATAAGAAAAATATAGGAAGTATTCGTGTAGGATAGTTTCAGCAAAATGAACTTCCGGGATTTTGTTTGTTGAAACACTTTTGATTGAGCCGTGCCCCTACCAGGCTTTATGAAGTATATTATGTTATTGTCTGGCCAGTAAAAAGTAAAATAACTAAGTCGGCAACTTCGGTTATTATCGTGACAGTGTGTAGAGGGCACCGTCTTCAATGCATAATTCACTATTGTGACAAATTAATTATAACATTAAACATCTGATCCGTGCATGTGCATTAGCTTTGCTGCACCTTGACTCCAGTTCTTTCACTATGTTGCCATCCTGTGAGACAATACATCCTAGGTACTTTAAACTGTCTACCTGTTCTAACTTTGTTCCTCCTATTTGACACTCAATCTGTTTAAATCTCTTTCCCACCGACATTACTTTCGTTTTATAGGTGCTGATCTTCATGTCATAATCCTTGCACCTCTGATCGAGCTCTGAAATATTGCAACCTTTCAATTGAATCTGCCATTACAAACCAATAATATCGGTACCGAAAAAATTTCGCAACCCCACAAATATTACCGTGTAAGGCTCTCTTATGTGGGAAAGAAAGTGAAGCCACCGAAGGCAGTAATTACTATGATTAACGCATCCGGTAATCTTTTAATTTTCTCCATATACAAATCCGATGGATACAGCCATACATATCACCACTTGAGCTGTTTCTTGCTTCACTGATAACGCGCCGATCAGTAATACAATCCACAAAATCATCATCTTGCACAAATTTCAGAGTGCAACTGGTTACAGCAATTGATTGGTATCTATGATTATGGAGCACTCCATTTAGGGTTTACACTGCATAAACAAATGAGTTGCCGTAATAATAACGTTCTGTAATAATACATTGTAGAGACATCATATTCAAATGTGGTCACAACTGTATCATCAAATACACTACTGTAATTCAGCGCCATTGACTGTTATTTCGCAAAATTTGACAGCCACGGCAACTTCGACTTCAACCGACAACACGTCTTAGCGGACAAGCAATAGACCATGTTATGTTTGTATTCTGATGTGAGAATAATTTTGGATTTCAGTTCGTGCGTTTGAGGTTTGTTGCTCAGGATTCAAAAAGTTAAAAGTCGAAAATCCTTCATTCAACTAAAATATTATATACAGTAGAACGTCGATTATCCGAAGTAATTGGGGGACATGGATATTCGGAAAAAGCTGTTGCTGTGAGCAGCTTTGATGCTGCCGCTACTTCTGCCAACTGGAGTGTGCCGATTGTCTTACACAGCGACTGGCGGCTTAGCCGGTCAGCAGCGCCACAGAGTGGCGTCGTGTGTAGGCCCCATTACAAGCAGTTCCGCCACCCATGGGAAACTTGATTGAAGTTATGGGGAGATGATGAACGGTAGGATAGTAGACTTAAAAAAATCGACGCTCTACTGTAACTTTTTCCGAACGTCACGGACGCCGTGGGGGCCCCTTGAGCTCGGGGGACCCGGGGCACTGCCCCGGCTAGCCCTATGATAGCTACGCCACTGCGAGTAACTTGCTTGCAAGAAAATGTATAATATTGCATCTACTGCGTGTATCGATGTTGTGTTCATAAATCCGTGAAGTTGTGAAGTTTCATCTTTGGCAAAGATTATGTATCACATAGCATTGTAGCTCGTGCGGAGAGACAGCGAGTGAGACTTGTGGTTCAGCTCGCTAAGAGAGCAGTTGTGTTGTGTATGTGGCTCCGATGTAGAGCAGAGACTGCAGTGCCAGCAGTTGGTTTGATTGTATTTGGAATAAATTGCATTTCTAATATATAAAGCAGTGTGTCCGTATGTTTGTACGTGTTGCATAAAAATCTACAGTTTTGTTCCAATCTTTATGAAATTTTCTACACGTAAGCTTCAATCCATGAGGACCTTCGCCGTAAGTGTAAGAATCACATACGATATATAATTCACGAGATATGACGTCATAAACAATGAGATGCGCGAAAAACTGCTCATTTTGCGACAACGCAGCTCATTTTCTCCTAAACCATTGGCTCCATTTCAACCAAATTTGGTACACACATTACTTACCGTGAGGTAATAATTGCTGCATGCTTAACAATCACATACGGCGCTAGATTGAAAAGATATTACGTCATAACCAATACAATTCGCAAAAAAATGCCCTATAATGCGGCGAGACTTTCGAAATACACTGTATGAGAATGACAGTGCTTAGCGACTTGAAACAAACTTTAAACATAATTTCAAACCTTTATTAAAAGTTTTCTCGCTGCCAACCATACTAAAATGATGAAAGGAAAAAAGTTTCTCGCTTACTACTTTTCCGCTGTTTATGGAGTAAAACTACGGCTCTCGATAGGACGTTACAATTTATAATTTGTACACTACAAATAGTAGCCGCAGGAAATTTTACAGACAGTATACAAGCATATAATTGAATGTACCTTCTAAATTGTATCACAGTACGACACATAGTTCATTAGATATGAGCACATAAACAGTAACGTTCATGGAAAACCACCCCAATCACGCGCCATGTTTTAATCTATTACTAATTTAATACTAATTGCATTTCCAAGAGATTTTACAGACATACAACCCTTATACGAATGAATATATGCCTGAAAAATGGTAGGAATATATAAATAAATACCCGGGCAACGCCGGGTTTCAAGCTAGTTTCATATAATTGTGAAAAAGGTTGTACCACCCCTGGAATGAAGGTAATAGCATTTCATGTAATTACGAAAAGGTTGTATCATTTAGGTAACCTAATTGTGATTATTAATTATAGTATCAAAGTTGACCTTTGTTTCCTGTTTCAATCACTTAGCTAGAAGATTAACCTACTTCCTTTATTTGATAATTAGTTATTTGTGAATTTAAAGTGCAGTATTGATTTCGGTAATCTTATTGAACAGATTTCTTAATCAGCAATGTAGAAAATGATTGTTGTGCAACACTGCAGGTAATTGAGTATGATACTGACTTTCGATAATCAGGTGCTGATCTGCATAAAAGTTTCGTAGTCGAATGTTAAGAAAGTGGTTTGTGTTTTTAATATCTTTCTCGCAGTCAAATTTTTTGAGTATAGTCAGTGTGTGTTTCATGCAGGTTACATGTCACAGTTGCTTTGTTAAAAGATCCGTTGCGCACATAATCAGTTTAATGCACTGTTGAAAGCTGGGGGGATTGTTGGCTCGGAAGTCGGAATGTGACAGTTACAAAGGATTAATTCTCAATCCTATCAATAATGCAATGTTTCTCATTTAACAGTATATACATCAATATCAGGGCCATAATTAAACAAAATTACTGTGTTAATAAACAATGTACGAGTTCAGTTAAATTTTGATGAAGCTATTTGATGAGTTAGTCAAACAT
Organism: Locusta migratoria; assembly: GCA_026315105.1. Classification (NCBI taxonomy): domain Eukaryota; kingdom Metazoa; phylum Arthropoda; class Insecta; order Orthoptera; family Acrididae; genus Locusta; species Locusta migratoria. Next base: position 84,659,070 of record CM048746.1, read on the forward strand.
CAATATATTACAACTATTTGGACTGCAATTAATATCAGATCAGGTTTTGAATGGGTAACTTTAAAATAAACTACTTTTGTTGTCTGATTAAACGATAGATTCAACTTTAAACTTCACGTACACCTTTTAATCTCACCTTTTAATCTCGAGGGTGTAAAAGTCTTTCTTGGGGAGGTGTGAGTCGCCATCACTGTAGGACGTAGTTGCACCACAAAATAACCGGCCCAGTGCTTGTCTGAACACTAGCATATTCTGTAATACGATGTTCCACAATAAAGCAATGAGACTAATTTTCTTTGCAAGATGTGGCAACCCTGTAGGTTTGCATAGGCACAATATCTTTGACCTTGGTCTATAAGCTGCTTCTAGTCCAAGCGGCACATCGATGCAACTGCTCAGTCATAAGTTGTGCTGTAATAAATTAACACATGTTTGTGTCTCTCGCCACAGGAATGGAACCGCATAATATTGCGTAACAGTATGCCATTTTTTTTTCTTAAATTGGGTGAAAACGCGACGAAAACTTACAGTAAGCTTCAGAAGGCTATCGGAGAGGAGGTTATGTCAAGAGCTGAAGTTTTCCATTGGCATTAAATGTTTAGCGAAGGCAACGCGAATGTTGAAGATGAAAACCGTAGTGGAGGACCATCAACCTCACGGATGTCAACTTGGTCAGGGTGCGTAAACTCGTACGATCTAACCGAAGATTATCCGTGAAAATGATTGCAGAAGAACTGAACATCTATCGAGAAACGGCTCGTCTAATAATAATTGGATTGTGCATCACGATAATGCACCATCCCATACTGTTTCGCTAGAACAGCAATTTTTAACCTCAAAACAAATTTCAGTACTGCCACAGCCACCTTATTCACCAGATATCGCTCCGTACGATTTTTTTCTATTTCCAAGAGTCAAAGCGGCGATCAAGGAACACTATTTTCAAACAACAGAAGATGTCAAAAAAGCTGTGACGAGGATATTGGAGGATATTACATTTCGGAAACGTACACAGTAGCTATTCAGCCATATACAAAGCCCTAGAAGTTTGGTAAAAAGATGGCGTCCTGTGATCTCAGCCGCCGGCCGCGGTGGCCGAGGGGATTTCGGCGAGTCAGTCACGGTCTGCGCGGCCACTACGGTCGGGGTTTCGAATCCCCCCTCGGGCATGGATATTTGTGCCGTCTGTAGTATTAGCTAGTTCATAAGTAGTTTGTAAGTTTAGGGACTGATGACCCGTAGTTAAGTCCCATACGCTCTACAAATATTTGAACATTTGGATCTCAGACAATCGGCAGCGACATCACCAAAGGCCACTTCCACCCTATGTTGACTCTCTATGTCTCGTAATGTGGAGACACAGGCACCCCATCCACGCAAGCGCGGCTTGTATAGAGTGGGGCCATTCACCGAACCGCCGGCCGCGGTGGCCGAGGGGACTGAGACGCTCCAGTCAGGGTTTGCACGGCCACTACGGTCGGGGGTTCGAATGCCCCCTCGGGCATGGATATTTGTGCCGTCCTTAGTTAGTTCATAAGTAGTATGTAAGTTGACCCTTGAATGTCGAAAGGTTGCCGACCGCTGTTGTAGACTAAAACTACAGTTGCCTAATATTTTTGTAGAACTGTTACCATCATTTAATATAACCACTGGCTGGCATTGGTGTATGACAACTAGTTGACCATGAGGTTCTACAGCCTCTGACAATAAAGTCTGGTACAAAGGCCTGTAATATTAACGTAGATGAACTATGAACTACAGTTGCCTTACTGTCCTTTGAAAAAGTAACTTTCCATAACTATGCTCCGCTCAGCTCTGCGATACGTACCCTGGAATCTTTGCAAGTCTTCTTTGGCATGGTGTTCACAAGACTGGTCACGTTACGTTGGATGTCAAGAATATCGTCAAATTCTTTCAAAGTCGAGGGAATAGGGAGAATGCCTGGAGGATCGAGATCCGGTGACTATAGTGGATGTTAAAGTTGCAACACTACCTTTATTTGTCATGAGTTGCTTGACGAAATTGGATGTGCGTTTGTGAGTGCCACTTGAACATTTACCATATCCGCCGGATCCTAATCTTTCAAGATCTCTTCTGAGCCGTGGAGGTTCGCGCTTTCGTCGCTCTCGCCAGAGAGGACTAAGCTCTGGCGTGGCAGTTGTTCAAATGTTTGTAGAGCTTATGGGACTACGGTAATTAGTCCCTAAACTTTCAAACTACTTCTGAACTAATACTAAAGACGGCACAAATATCCATGTCCGAGGGGGGATTCAATTCTCCGACCGTACTGGCCATGCAGAACGTGACTGGCGCGCTGCAGACCGCTCGGCCACTACGAACAGCGCGGGGCTGTTGGTGTACGCTCGTCTGGCAATGAGCATTCGAATGAGTAGGCTGTTGTTGTTCCGCAGCTATACTTGTTATGCGGCTGTTAGTGCTTGGCTCCGATTGCGTACACTGTTACGTGTGCAATGTGGGGTACTTCAAGCAATGATTTGTTTGCACAAGTTGTAGTTTTAAGATGTTATATTCTTTAACTAAATTTTTTGTCCACAGAAGTGTCTGCTATGTGGCCAAGGTGCATCGGCGTTGTATTTTGTGTCTTATCTAAAACATTGCACGATGTGAAACTGCTGATGCGATATAGCATACGTTTAACTGTTAGACCGGGTAATGTATATTGGTTGGCACCTTTGGATATTGGTGCTGTGCCTGCCAGGTAATGTGATGTTGCTTGTATGGTATGCTGAGTGTTTTCAGTAATTGTGCCATTACTTTTGCGGTCAACTGTGCTCCTAATCTATCTTGACCGAATTATCTACGGTTTCTGTATTTTATTCTATAATAATTTTATGAAAGCCGGTACATATTTTACTCTTGGCTACTTATATCTGTTTATCTAGGCCTATGGACCAGAGAAGCACTGCACTTTTCACATGTATTTATTAGTGTATGTCTCGATGTCTGTACCGCGCCACCACAGTATAAATTTGTGTTGAACCGTCTGCCTTATTGAGTTGAGTCCGTTAAGCATGGCGCGGACTATTTAACCGAGACATCGCGGTGGCTAATTTTATTCACGTGTAAGCTCAGCTTAGTCTTTTTTACATGGAGGGGCTACTGTTTTATTTTCAGGTGACTATTATTATTAAGTTTTGTGAATTTGTAACTTTGAATTGTGTTGCCGTCCTATTTATTTGTTCTGGTTGGTGTTTCAGAATGCTTCTGGAGTGCCGGCCACAGTAGCCGAGGGGACTGAGCGCTCCAGTCACGGTCTGCACGGGTATGGATGTTTGTGCCTTCCTTAGGATAAGCTAGTTGATAAGTAGTTTGTACGTTTAGGGACTGATGACCCCGTAGTTAAGTCCCATAAGCTATACAAACATTTGAACATTTTTGAAGCTTCTGGAGTATTCTATGGGATACAGAATCCCGTCCGTGACTTGATGTCATGGACCGGTCCTCCTGCCTCTTTGACGTGACTTCAGTTAAGTGTTTGTTTGAGTTGACTGTGTGCCGTCTTTCCTAGACCTCTCTCCCTACTTACGATTTGAAACGTATTCCAAACCTTATTTATTACTGCTTGCAAGTGTATTTTACTTCTAGTGTATGTTCTATGGGTGCTGTTTCATGATAAAATCTTGAAAAATATTCAACGTTATTTATTGCTGTAGGCCTACTTAATAATTTGCTTGCTGGCCCTCCATTAGTGGGCAAATGATTATTGCCATATATTTAAAGAAATATTGTTTTAAATAAGTCCCTCTTCAAGGTCAAGATCATCTGGCTTATTGTATTAATATATTCTAATTGTAATGAAGTTTTCAAACTTGGAATTTATTAATGACAGATTACTGCACTTACAATTTCCTTTCCTTATCCGATACTGCTTAGTATCATCTTCCCTATTCCATCGACTCAAACTCGCTATGAAAGGAGAGAGGTTTCACAATATTCCCGACATTCAATGAAACGTGACGAGGCTGACTCATCACAATCCCAAAGAAATAATTCGTGCAAAGTTTGTAGGACATGTATTGCAGAGCTCAGAGGTGCATATTATGCAAGGTGACTATTTCGAAGGAGAATAAGGTAACTGTAGTTCGTAGTTCGTGTAAGGAAAGGGAAACGTACGTTTTTAGCGTTTGTCGATGTGGCGAAAGCTTTTGACAATGTCAACTGGAATACACTCTTCCAAATTCTGAAGGAATCAAGGGTAAAAGTTATATACAAATATATATATAAAAGTTATATATAAAAGAAGAGTTATATTCAACCTATTCAAAAACCAGACAGCGGTTATTAGAATCGAAGGGCAAGAAATGGATGCAGAGGTTGGGAAGGGAGTAAGAGAGGGTTGTAGCCTTTCCCCAATGTTGTTCAATCTGTACATTGAGGAGGCAGTGAAGGAATGGAAGGAGAAATTTGGAGAGTGCATTAAAGTGCTGGGAGAAGAAATAAAAACATTGCGGTTTGCCGATGACATAGTAATTCTGACAGAGACCGCAAAAGATCTGGAAGAGCAATTGAATGGAATGGACAGTGTCTTGAAAGGAAGATATAAGATGAACATTAATAAGAGTAAAACGAAGGTAATGGAATGCAGTGTCAGCAAATCAGGCGATGTTGAAGGAATTATATTAGGTAATGAGACAATAAAAGTAGTAGATGAATTCTGTTATTTGGGTAGCAAGATAACTTCTGATGGTCGAAGTAAAGAAGATATAAAATGCAGAAACGCTATGGGGAGAAAACCGTTTCTAAACAAGCGAAACTTGTTAACATGCAATATTAACTTAAATGTTAGGCAGTCCTTTCTGAAAGCATTTGTCTGGAGTGTAGCATTGTATGGGAGTGAAACGTAGACGATTAGGACTTCAGATAAAAAGATGATAGGAGCTTTTGAAATGTGGCGCTGCAGACGAATGATGAAAATTAGATGGGTAGATCACGTAACTAATGAGGAGGTGTTTTACCAAATCTGGGAAAAAGGAGTTTCTGGCATATCCTAAGAGAAGGGATAGATTGGTTGGACACATTCTGTGACATCAAGGAATTGTCAACTTAGCATTAGAAGGAAGTGAGTGGGGTAAAAATCGTAGAGGGAGACCGAGGGAAGAGTATAGTAAGCAGATTCAAAAGGATGTCGGTTGCCAAACGTATTCACAGATGAAGAGACTTGCACAGGACAGAGTAGCAATGAGATCTTCATCAAACCATTCTACGGACTGAAGACCGCCGGCCGCGGGGGCGGAGGTGACTGAGGCGCTCCAGTCACGGTCATCACGGCCACTACGGTCGGGGGTTCGAATCCCCCCTCGGGCATGGATATTTGTGCCGTCCTAGTTCGTAAGTAGTTCATAAGTAGTTTGTAAGTTCCCATAAGCTTTACAAACATTTGAACATTTTTTGACTGAAGACCACAACAACAACAACAGTTCGTAGTTTATCTACGTTAATGTCACATGACTATTCATCTAATTTATTGTCAGAGGTCGTATTTTAATGATGAACATTATAGTATTACGACAAGTCGTTCATTAGCAAGTGGAGTGACTCTCCTGCACTTCTTGTTACATGCACATTGTATTGGATAAATATTTACACAAAAAATTTATGCTCTGTGCTAGAGAAAGAATTCAGTGGGGAAAGGTGAAAACTGCTGCGCGGTAATGACCACTAAGGCAACATGGTTAGAATAGCGAAGCCCTTCCCGTCAGAGGTTCGAGTCCTTCATTGGACATGGACGTGTCTGTTCTCCTTAACTCCTTAAAACTGGTAGGGACCGATGACCGCAGCAGCTTCGTTGGTGCACATACACTCATTCAATATGTGACCGCTGTGTCGCACAGCATCAGCAGCAGCTCTTCACTGTAAGTTAACCGGCTTTTTAGTAGAAGCGAGTTATTTTCATTCCGTGCATGCTTTCTCTTACAGCTTATCAAACTTTCGTGTGTTCGCGTGTTTATTTGTCTAGTCTAATTGACAGATCAGTGTTGATATTTTCATTACTTGCTCGCGTATATATTTACCAGATTCACCGTTAATAAACACTTTAGTGTTAGGTACATATTTTTCGAAGCTCACTGTTTGTCATACTTTTGTGCCCTTGATCGTATATTTAGTCACCTTCGCGTCAAAGGAACAGTTTAGTGTCCACGTGCATATAGTGTATTCTCCCACAGTTTTAAATCACAATAGTCGTACTTATTTGGAACATACATAGGTTTCTAGAATGACTAGGAACTGTGACTTCTGTGGACGAATACAGGCCGAGTTGATGACTTTTCGCTCACAGCTTCAGGCGGCGTTGGCTTCGCTGACAACGCTTGAGACTACGTTGGGTGGGCGCCGCTATTGTGGGCCGCTCGCGGAGGTCCAACAAAGGTCCTGAGCGTCTGTTGTGCCCTCCGATCGGTCTGCGGCTGTGGCCAGTCCGGTCAATGCCCGCGAGGGGTCGCCCCAAATCCGTGGTGGATTGCGAGGTCTCCTCAGCGCTTGACAGGCGAGGATCGAAGTGGAGGCCTCCCCGGTTAGTCTTACGAAAGAGGAAGAGGATGTTCCTGGCGCAGGATGTTCCTTGTCCTGTGGTCAGCCCTCTGTCAGCCAGATCCGGGCACTCACAGAGGGTGGGTTTGTTAGTAGTTGGGAGCCCCAACGTTTGGCGGATGATGGGGCTCCTTAGGGATATGGCTGCTAGGGAGGGGAAGAAGTCCAATGTGAACTCCGTGTGCATACCGGAGGGAGTCATTCCAGATGTCGAACGGGTCCTTCCGGATGCCAGAGTACAGCCGGATGTGGGTGGTGGCTCATGTCGGGACAAACGATGTGTGTCGCTTTGATAGGAACAGATTGTTTCTGGTTTTGAGCGGCTATCAGAAGTGGTAAAGACTGCCAGTCTTGCTTGCAAGATGAAGGTAGAGCTCACCATCTGCAGCATAGTCGACAGTTCTGACTACGGACCTCTGGTTCAGAGCCGAGTGGAGGGTCTGAATCAGAGACTCAGACGTTTCTGCTACGGTATAGGCTGCAGATTCCTCGACTTGCGCCAAAGGTGGTGGGTTTTCGGGTTCCGGTAAATAGGAGTCCACTACACTCAGAAAGCGGCTACACGGGTAGCGTGGTCTGTGTGGCTTGGCGGTTTTTCAGGTTAGAGGGCCTCGGGAACACACCAAATGGGTTTCAGTCTCAAAGAGTGCACAGGAAGAATGCAGATCTAAGAACCATTGGTGTAACAGTTGTAAATTGTTGTACCTGTGTTGGTAAAGTTCCAGAGCTCCAAGAGCTGATAGAAAGTACTGAGGCACAAATCGTTATAGGTTCTGAAAGATGGCGGACGCCAGAGGTAAGTCCTGCCGAAACTTTTACAAAGGGCCAAATGTTCTTCAGAAAGGATAAAATAAATAAAAAAGGTGGTGGCGTGTTTATTGCTGATACAAACGGTTTAATCTGCAGCGAAATTGAGGCAGATGATTCCTGTGTGTTGGTATGGATAAAGGGTACATCTGACAACCGGAATAAATTAATAATTGTATCTTTTTATCGGCCCCCTGACTCAGACGATGCAATTGCCGAAATGTTCAGAGAAAGCTTGAATCACATTTCAAACAGGTACCATAAGCATACTGCTATAATCGTTGGCGACTTCAATTTACCCTCGATTTGTTGGCATAAATACATATTCAAAACTGGAGGCAATATAAAACATCGTCGGAACTAGTTCTGAATGCTTTTTCTGAAAACTGCTTCGAACAGTTAGTTCACGAACCAACTAGAATAGTAAATGGTTGCGAAAAATACCCTTGATGTCCTTGCAACAAATAATCCTGTGCTAGTAAAGAGCATCAAAACAGACACAGGGATTAGCGAACACCGGCCGCGGTGGCCGAGGAGACTGAGGCGCTCCAGTCACGGTCTGCACGGCCACTACAGTCGGGGGTTCGTATCCCCCCTCGGGCATGGATATTTGTGCCGTCCTAATTCGTAAGTAGTTCATAAGTAGTTTGTAAGTTTAGGGACTGATGACCCCGTAGTTAAGTCCCATAGACTATACAAACATTTGAACATTTTTGATTAGCGAACATGTAGTAGCGGACTGAATATCGAAATTCCAAACTGCACCAAAAATAAAAATATATCTATTCAAAACAACAGATAAAAATTCTCTTCACTCTTACCAGAGTTATAGTCTCCAGTCTTTCAAAACTAAAAATGTGAGTGTGGATCAGTTGTGTCTTACTTTCAAACACCTATTATCAGTAGCAATCGAGAGATTTTACCAAATTAATAAAAGAGGGGGCTGACCCCCCCCCCTCCCCCCCTTGGTACGCAAAACAGGTCAAATCACTGTTGCAGAAGCAAAGAAAAACGCATGCAAAATTAAAAAAGACACAGAATCCACAAGACTGGCAAACTTTTGCAGAAACTCACAATGTAGGGCGTACTTCAGTGCGAGAAGCTTATAATAGTTTCCATAACGAAATCCTGTCTCGTAATCTTGCAGAAAATCGAAAGAAATTCCGGTCATATGAGAAGTACATAGCGACAAAACAAAAACAATACCTTCACTACGCGATAGCAATAGTAATACTACCGATGACAGTACCGCTAAATTAGAATTGCTAAACACAGCTTTCCGAAATTCTTTCACCAAAGAAGACGAAGTATAAACTCCAGAATTCGACCCAAGAACAGCTGCCTACATGCGAAATTTAGACGCAGATATTTCAGGAGTAGTAAAACAACTTTAGTCACTAAACGAAAACAAATCTTCCGGGCCAGATTGTGTAACAACAAGATTCCTCTGAGTATGCTGATGCTATAGCTCCATACTTAGCTATCATATACAACCGATCACTCAGCGAAAGATTCGTACCCAAAGACTGGAAAGTTACCAGGTCACTCCAATATTCAAGAAAGGCAATAGGAGTGATCCCCAAAATTACTGGTCCATGGACGTCGATTTGCAGTAGGATTTTGGAGCATATACTCTGTTCGAACATTACGAACTACCTCGAAAAGAACGACCTATTAACCAATAGACAACACGGATTCAGAAGTTATCGCTCTTGCGAAACACAGCTTCCCTTTATTCACATGAAGTGCTAAGTGCCATCGACAAGGGATTTAAAATAGTTTCCATTTCTCTGGTTTTCTTGAAGGCTTTTGGCACTGTACTTCACAAGCGGCTTCTAATGAAATGGCGTGCTTATGGAAGATCGCCCCAATCGTGCGATTGGATTCGCGATTTCCTATAAGAAAGGACACAGTTCGTAATAACTGACGGTAAGTCATCGAGTAAAACAGAAGTGATATCTGGCGTTCCACAGGAAAGCGTTATAGGCCCCCTACTCTTCCTTGTGTTTATAAACGGTTTAGGAGACAATCTGAATAGATCCCTTAGACTGTTCGCGGATGATGCAGTCGTTTATCGGTTAGTGAAGTCAACAGAGGATCAAAAGTATCTGCAAAGCGATTTAGACAAAATTTCTACATGTTGCGAAAATTGGCAATTAACATTAAATAATTAAAAGTGTAAATTAATACACTAAAAGAAATTCGCTGAACTTCAATTACACGATAAATCAGTCAAACTTTGTAATTTATACCAAATACCTATGAGTTACACTTACGAACAACTTAGACTGGAGAGAACACATAGAAAATATTGTTGGGAAGTCGAACCAAAGGTTACGTTTCATTGGCAGAACGCTTCGAAGATGCAACAACTCCAGCAAAGAGACTGCCTACACCACACTTGTGCGTTTTCTTTTATCATGTTACATGGGGGAAAACGTCACGGAAATGTTGCTGGATTTGAGGTGGAAATCATTAAAAGAACGACATTATTCGTTGCGTCGAGATCTGTTTGCAAAAATTCAATCACCGACTAAATGTGAAAATATTTTGCTAGCAAATCAAATGTTCAAGTGTTTGTATATCTATCTGACCAAACTGCGCGGTCATCAGTCCGTAGCTTTCAAACTACTTAAACCTAGGTAAACTAACCTAAGGACAAACACACACACCCATGGCCCAGGGACGAATCAAACTTCCACGGCGAGCAACCGCTCGCTCCACAGCTTTAGGCCACACGGCTGCTCCATCGCATTTTGCTAGCAGCCACCTACACAGGGAGACATGACCATCCCAATAAAATAAGAGAAATCAGATCGAAAACGGAAAGATTTAGGTGTTATTTCTCCCCTTGCGTTATTAGAGAATGGAACGATGTAGAAATGTTATGAAACTGGTTAATGAACCCTTGGTATGGCCCTGAAATGTGATGCACAGAGTATCTATGCAGATGTAGATGTAGATATAATTGGAAAATTTGTGCCCAACCGGGGCTTGAACCCGCTTTAGTTGGCAGACACAGCTGAACACCACACAACTGGAGCTGAACACCCACTTCGGACGCATGGGCTACTTCTGCACATCTACCGCAAGACAAATTCATAACTTCTTCACTTACATAGTGCCCCTGCAGAGGTCACCAGTCCATAAATTTACAAACAACTGGAACTAACTATGGACAACACACACACACACACACACACACACACACACACAGACACACCAATGCCTGAGGGAAGATTCGAACCTCCGAAGGGACAGGCGCACAATCCATGACATGGTGTCATTTCCGCACACCGTCTGACTTATATGTGTAGATGATATTCCCTCAGAACTACTGAAGTCTCTGGGAGAACCAGCCATGACAAACCTGTTTCACCTGGTGTGTAAGATGTATGAGACAGGCGAAGTACCCTCAGACTTTAAGAAAAATGTTATAATCCCCATTCCAAAGAAAGCAGGTGCAGACAGGTGTCAGTTTAATAAGTCATGGTGGCAAAATATTAACACGAATTATATACAGAAGGATGGAGAAACTGGTAGAAGCCGACCTCGGGGAAGATCAGTTTGGGTTCAGGAGAACTGTAGGAACTCGGGAGGCAATACTCATTTTACGGCTGATCTCAGAAGATAGAGTAAGAAAAGGCAAACCTACATTTCTAGCTTTTGTAGATTTGGAGAAGGCTTTTGACAATGCTGATTGGAATAAACTCTTTCAAGTTCTGAAGCAAGCAGGAGTAAAATATAGGGAGCGTAAGGTTATTTACAACTTGTACAAAAACCAGACAGCGGTTGTCAGAGTTGAAGGGCATGAAAGGAAAGCAGTGGTTGGAAAGGGAGTAAGACAGGGTTGTAGTCTTTCTCCATTGTTATTCAATTGGTACATTGAGCAAGCTATAAAGGAAAGCAGGGAGAAATTTGGAGAAGGAGTTACAGTTCAGGGCGAAGAATTAAAAACATTGCGTTTTGCCGACGACATAGTAATTATGTCAGAGACAGCAAAGGACCTGGAAGAGCAATTGAACGGAATGGACACTGTGCTGAAAAGTGCATATAAGATGAACATTAACAAGAGCAAAACTAGGGAAATGGAGTGCAGTGTAAGAAAATCAGGTGATGCTGAAGGAATTAGATTGGGAAACGAAGCAATAAAGGAGGTAGATGAGTTTTGTTACTTGGGCGGTAAATTAACAAATGATGGTCGCAGTACAGATGATATAAAATGCAGAATGGCAGTGGGTAGAAGAGCGTTTTTGAAAAAGATAAATTTGTTAACATCGAATATTGATTTAAGCCTAAGGAAGTCCTTTCTGAAGGCATTTGTATGGAGTGTTGCCTTGTATGGGAGTGAGACATGGACGATAAAACAGTGCGGACAGGAAGAGGATAGAGGCTTTTGAACTATGGTGCTACAGAAGAATGCTGAAGATTAGGTGGGTAGATCGCATAACTAGTGAAGAGGTACTGAACAGAATTGGTGAGAAAAGGAATTTTTGGCATACCCTGACTGAAAGAAAGGATCGCTTGGTAGGACACATTCTTAGACATCGAGGAATCGTAAATTTAGCATTGGAGGGTAGTGTGTGGGGTAAAAATAGCAGAGGGAGTCCAAGAGACGCATATAGTAAAGAGACGCAAATGTATATTGGTTGCCGATCTTATGAGGAGATGAAAAGGCTTCCACAGGATTGAGTAGGGTAGAGAGCTGCATCAAACCAGTCTCCGGACTGAAGACCACAACAACAAACACGGACATCTATTTCATTAGTAATTTTTGACCTTTTTTATTTTTTTCTGCAAAGTACAGTACGATGTGGTCAGAGGCGTCACTGCAATATGTACGTGGAGGTAGAACGTTGTCCTCCAAATTATAAAATGCGAAGAAATAATTACGCTGCCTGTGGAGCAGGAATAACATGGAATAATAAATTACATCTGCATTAGAGCTGCTTTTAGGCTACAAATTGTACCCAATTAAGACAGCAGTAAACGAATTCCAGCGCTACACTGAGGTAATGGCTCTTACAACTCCGAGTTGTCTGTGTAATAAACGCTCCTCATTTTTCAAATGCTAAGCTCCGTCATGTCGGAGGTGAAACATTTTTTCAAGGAACGATTTTTTTCTTCACCTTTCATACGTCCTTTAATTACCCCTGTTCCAATGTTTAGTCGTTAATATATAATACCTTACTCAAATATTAATTAACTGAGGTCACAGATGCGACGTTACTCTGAACAAAATGGAAATTAGGCAAATTTTATTTTCCAGAGTAATGAGTTTAAACATTTCAGTGATTAATTTTGTTTGATAACTGACCGAGAAAAAAGATAAATCTTGAAGTGGAGCAAAGTTTTATTAATCCATTTATATTTAACAACGTCTACGCAATTTAAATCCTCATGAGACCGTAGCACTCGATTAAAGACGACGGCAGAGGCTTAAACACTTTTCATACAACTTCCCTACTTCACCGTTTTTCTGTGCTTGTCGAGCTGACATAAAAAGTTAGAACGAGAAATTTTCAATTTCCTACTTCTCTATTTACTGCCTTGAAACGCAATTGCTCAGAGTTCACGAAAATCGCAGAAGTGTACGAAAAATACGCTGATGCGAACAGGTCAGTACTCATTTCCAGGTATTTTGAACGAATTTTATCTAAATTTGAGATGATCTCTTTTTCTTTCTTTTCCTTTTTTTTTAAAGCAGGATTAGTGGCTGTTATTATATGGGATTTTCAGACATACAAGGTTGAAACTCTGGTTGAATTCCGATCATTAGTTCTGAAGTATAGTTATCACATCCAAGGAATTAAGCTTTTATTATAAAATCTTGTAATAGTACTTATCATCCAATAGATATTCAACTTTAAGTGTCCAATATACTTTTTACTATCGAGTTGGAATTTCCGAGACAATAGTAGTGAAGTTCCACACACTTATGCGTAAGTAGATACATTCCTGATCTTGTAATATACGCGGTGTTAAAAGTATCGATTACTCTCAGAGTTTGTAGTACTGATAAAAAAATCGCATCAATCTGGGTTGCACTGCCGCACCGTCAAACCTGTAGCTAGGATGCTTTGCTGTCTTATTCATAACACATGTTCTCTACCTACCATTATGTAGTCTGCAGTCAGTTGTAGGCTACGCTAGTTCGCGTCGTATTTGTTTGCCTTATTGTGATGAACTGTCTACCCTCGGTACAGATAACGGTGTTTTACTTTCTTAAAAACCAGATTCATTTCCAGATTTACTGTTGTGCTGTACGTACCTTCAAATACTTCAGTAGGCCTATATTTTCATTTCCTCTCTTCAACTATTTGTTAGCAATGTAAGTCTATTACTCGACAAGTAAAATGGCGGATTTGATATTCTGCTAATGCTTAGCAAATACACTTAGCCAGGGAGCCCGTACCCCATACGATGAAAAATGTGCATAGCGCAGAGTGCCTTCTGATAAGTTATTCAGAAACTTTTACAGCGTTTTATCCAGTTGCTACCAAACTTAACATGAACACCTCTAGGGATAATCTGAAGATTAAGATTTCATCAAAACAGCTCCAGCTGTCTTGGAGTCCATAGCGAAAATGCATACGAACATTTTATAGATATAGACCAGTTACTAAATACTAAATTTAATCAATTAAAAAGGAGAAAAGATAAACATTCAGTAAATGAAATAGGCAAAATGGAGTATAGGCGATTAAGAAATGAGATTGACAAGACGTGCAAAATGGCTAAGCAGGAGAGGTTAAAAGGCAAATTCAAGGACGTAGAACAATGGATAAATAGGGGAATAATAGATATAGCCTACAGAGATGAGAAAAACAACTCTATGAAAATTAATAACACAGATGGAAAACCAGTTCTCAGCACAGAAGGGAAAGCTGAAAGGTGGAAAGAGTATATAGAGAGGCTCTACGAAGCAAATGAACTTAGAGGCAATATTGTAGGAAGGGGAGAAGAAGTAGATGAGGATGAAATAGGAGATACTACACTGAGAGATTAATTTGACAAAGCTCTGAAAGACTTAAGTCGAAACAAGGCCCCTGGAGTAGATGACATTCCCTCAGAGCTACTGAAGTCTCTGGGAGAGCCAGACATGACAAAACTATTTGAACTGGTGTGTAAGATGTATGAGACAGGCGAAATACCCTCAGACTTTAAGAAAGATGTAGTAATACACATTCCAAAGAAATCAGGCGCAGACAGGTGTGAAAACTACAGAACCATCAGTTTAATAAGTCATAGTAGCAAAATATTAACACGAATTATTCACAGGATGGAAAAGCTGGTAGAAGCCGACCTAAGGAAAGATCTGTTTGGGTTCAGGAGAAATGTAGGAAAACGAGAGGAAATACTCACTTTACGGCTTATCCTAGAAGATAGATTAAGAAAAGACAAACCTACATTTCTAGCTTTTGTAGCTTTGGAGAAGGCTTTTGACAATGTAGATTGGAATAAACTCCGGCAAGTTCTGAAGCAAGAAGGAGTAAAATATATGGAGCCTAAGGTTATTTACAACTTGTACAAAAACCAGACAGCGGTTGTCAGAATTGAAGGGCATGAAAGGGATTCAGTGGTTGGAAAGGGAGTAAGACAGGGTTGTAGCCTTTCTCCAATGTTATTCAATTTGTACATTGAGCAAGCTATAAAGGAAAGCAAGGAGAAATTTGGAGAAGGAATTAAAGTTCAGGGGGAAGAATTAAAAACATTGCGTTCTGCAGACGACATGATAATTCTGTCACATACAGCAAAGGACCTGGAAGAGCAATTGAACGGAATGGACAGAGTGCTGAAAGGTGCATATAAGATGAACATTTACGAGAGCAAAACTAGGGTAATGGAGTGCAGCGTAAGAAAATCAGGTGATCCTGAAGGAATTAGATTAGGTAACGACACAATAAAAGAGGTAGATGAGTTTTATTACTTGGGCAGAAAATAACAAATGATGGTCGCAGTACAGAGGATATAAAATGCAGAATGGCAATGGGTAGAAAAGAATTCTTGAAAAAGAGAAATTTGTTAACTTGGAATATTAATTTAAGCCTAAGGAATTTCTTTCTGAAGGCATTTGTATGCAGCATTGGCTTTTATGGGAGTGAAACATGGACGATAAACAGTAAGGACAGGAAGAGTATAGAGGCTTTTGAAATACGGTGCTACAGAAGAATGTTGAAGATTACGTGGGTGGATTGTGTAACTAATGAGGAGGTACTGAACAGAATTGGGGAGGAAAGAAATTTCTGGTATACCTTGACTAAAAGAAGGGATCGATTGGTAGGGCACATTCTTAGACAACAAGGAATTGTGAATTTGGCGTTGGGTGGAAGTGTGTGGGGTAAAAACCGCAGAGGAAGTCCAAGAGATGGATACAGTAAGCAGATTCAGACAGGAGTTGAAGAGGCTTGCTCAGGATAGGGTATTGTGGAGAGCTGCATCAAACCAGTCTCCGGACTGAAGACCACAACAACAACAACAGACCAGTTCTGCCGATGATGAGGAGATTGAGAAATTGTACAATAAGGTAAAAAGTTATTTAATCACTAAAAGGAGAGGAAGAACTGATTGTGATGGGGATTGGAATTGGGTAGTAGGAAAAGGAAGTGAAGGAGAAGTGGAAGGTGGATATGGACTAGGAACTTATGAAAGAGGATGTCGTCTGATGGAAGTTTTCATGGAGCACAACATAATCATCACAGACGGTTTAAGAATAATGAATTTTAAGGAACACGATGCACTGGAAGATTTCAGATTGAATTTAGAAAGGCATGACACAAAATTCGGAAAAGTGTTTTGAACTGTAACAGAAATCTGGCGGCAGACATAGACTGACAGCAATTAATAAGTTACGATCTGTACATCGAAAATGAAGTTGAAAAAATATAGAAAAGTAAGAAGAAGGCGGATGACAGCTGGATGAGGGGCATAATAAAGTATCCAGAGACTGTATTCGCCACCTGTATGCTCGAATGGATGCCAGGATCAGCACCTGAAAAATGAAAGATATAGCCACACGCAATAAAGAAGTGTATAATTTTTTACAACATGTAGACATTGTGCTATGGACCAATAGGCCTAGTAAAGTGTGTTAATTTCATGTAGTGACATAGATATGTATTTTTATTTAATAAGTTGGCCTTCCATTATGAAGGTTTTTGCAATCGCAACTGTATTTGGTTTTACAAAACTACGATTAGCAGCAATTAGTCGTTACTTCTAAAACTACTGTATTGTGTAGTTCCAGATTCCCATTCTCCATACATAATGTTTTGGCCAACTGTAGGTTACGGTAGAAACACTAAAGTGGGCCTTTGCAATCGTCTTTTGACAGCTCGAAATTTAAATGAACACAAAAGCTTAACCATACATATTGAATAAACAAATTTTCAGAGGAGAAAATACGTTAGTATCACTAAAAATCCGTCTGTATTGTAATTGTAATTGTAAACACACCGTTCATCTGACACGGAAATTGAATAACCGAATTTGCAGAGCAGAACATTCTCTTCAACTTTTATCTCTTATATTTTTTTCGTAACTCGCACCGTTACAGAGATATTTGCAAAAATAACCTAATTTAACGTAAACCAAGGGTTAGGAAATGCCACGTGACATTCCTCGCCCATTACTCTCTCTAGCATACGCCATCTTGCTTCCTGTATTTTATGATTTTCGTATTATAACTTAAGCATTGTCATTTCAAAGCAGTGGCGCACTGAAGAAATAATAAAAGCACGTCGTTCATCATACGATAAATTATAATCTAGTGTCTAAGAATTTCATTTTAGCTGTTACCAACTGCCAGCTGTAGTACGAGAAATATCGGACAATGTCGTAGTTGTGCGCCCTGGTGTAGAGGTTAGTGCGTTACGGTTTCATGCATGTGGTCGGCAGTTCGAAAACCGCCGATAGCAGTATTATTTCGCTTTGACTCCGAGAACGATTTCCGGAAGTTTTCTGAATTAAATAGAGGTAACTTCTGCAATGTTCGGAGTTGTGGAGATGTAAGAAAGCTCCATCTAAAACGTTTGTTTGTTCTATTTCGTGAACATACCGTGAAATACGTAACACTGGTCTTATGGAAAACAACGGGGAGGATACTGTGATAATATTCTAAATAAAGTAGCTACTGGTAGCTTCATATATAAATGTGGCAACTGTCGTTTCTTAATGAAACAGAAGGGACCTGCATACATTGCAAAAAATTACCTGTTTTCGTCCAAGCAATTATCAACTATTAATGGAATATGTTGAAAGTCATTAATTAGAATCAATGCGTTTAGTAAAATGTTTGTCTTTGGCATGGTTGCTATGGACGGTTTTAACGTAGATTGTATTAGCTTTTCTGTAGCTCTGCGC
Organism: Locusta migratoria; assembly: GCA_026315105.1. Taxonomy (NCBI): domain Eukaryota; kingdom Metazoa; phylum Arthropoda; class Insecta; order Orthoptera; family Acrididae; genus Locusta; species Locusta migratoria. The sequence goes on from CM048746.1 coordinate 84,676,788, forward strand.
TAAAATAAAGAACAAATATTCTGTTTCAAACCGTGAGTATGTTTACTTTTACGGCTACAATAACAAATAGAATAAGTGTAGTAATACCGAATTCCATCAATCTCTAGTACTTAATCCATGTACAAAGTTACTATTATCATTACGTCATTTACAGCGGTCATTGTAAAAGTATCTCCCCAGTTTGTGTACATGTGATAAAGAAGTCTATGTTTGCAATTCGTTGGTATATATTCCATGATATGGTCACAAAATAGAAGAAATGCACTTTTTCAGAGGAAGCTCTGTTACTTTTGAAGAACTCAGAATCTTGCAGGATAGTGTCCAATTAACAAGAGTGTGCGAAACCTTTTAGGAATCAAGATAAAAAAAAATGCTAGTGTTTCAGATGGCGTTGAGCCTCCGCGCCCGGTAAGTTTAGAACCATTGTCTAAGACGTTCGTGCATCACTAATTCGCTGCCAGTAACGCTAAGCAGAACACCTGGCAAAGTAACCCGTAATTCTCGTACCATCGATGGCAGGTCTTATCTCCTAACATGGCATTTTTACATTGTACTTCAATACCCTAACAACGAAGTGTTTTTTAATAATTTTCAGTGCGCCATTGGTTTGAAATGACAATGACGACATGACTGTCCACACCGTTTGTCTTGAATAAATAAAATGAAACTTGCGATCTTAGCAACTGTCCTATATATACAACAAGATCGTTCCCTAAGATGAGTAAATTAAGTGATAATGAAAATGTGGGAGAAATATTAACATAATAGTTTAAAGAAGTAAAAGTTCAGAAAAGTGTATATTTGTCGAAGCTAGACTTAACTATTAATAATTTTGGCTGTTTGTTAAAATACGGTCAGAAAGAATATTACGTGTTGGGTGCATAGATATTATCACAATAGTAGAGTCGTAACCGTATCGTCCATCGTTTGTGTCTGAAATGTGTGTAAAAAATGATAAAAATACAGGCAAATCTAAAGTTGGCCATACACATGCCACTGCGATTATTTACATCAGTATGCTAACAATGTGCATACCTTTAAGCGCCATAATCTTCATTCAAAACACTTGTCACAGTTTAATGTTATTGCATAACATATGGGATGATATTACATATATTGTTATAAACATAAATCGCCACACCCTTAGACCATTGGTAGATAATGGTTTCATAATAAATGTAATTTATATCTGTCACTTTTTAATGAGTAGTATGTTAAACTGTTTTAAGATTTATTTTTAATATATACGAATGTGGTTGAATGTACAGTCTTAAGTAGCTGTAGCAGCTGCTGATGTCCTTTTCAAAAAATAAATAAATAAATAAATAAAATAAAATAAAATAAAATAAAATAAAATAAAATAAATAAATAAATAAAAAAATTAAAATTTTTGGCCGATTTAATATTCAAATGAGATGTAATATAGTTTTGAAAATGATGTCACTAGGAAAAAGGGTCATAACTTTTTAAGAAAAGGAGCGTAACTTCCCTTTTTTTATGAGATGAAACACACTAACATAAAGAATCACACTTTAGCGCCAAATGTAGGGATCTTGTTGCAGTTGCATCGCCGTTAGCCAGTCTTATGAAGTCGCTCTGACAGTCAACAGCACACATAGTGATGTATTTTATTGCGTATTTGCTGTGTATGCTTGTATTGATTTTTATTTTTGACTCACCATCTGCATTAAAAACTACGTCAGGCACTTTTATAAAAGGATAAATGCTCTAACAAAGCAGGTATGTGATTTCCATGTGAAATATGGTTACCAATGTTATATTTTCGACATCTGTATACAGGGTGCTTGATTTTTCCATAGACCAGACAAGACAAATATTTTTTTTTGCGATATTGGCATAATAGTAACTTGAAAATTATAGTTTTTATGTGACCTTTCCACTCCCATGAACCACAGACATTGCCGAGGTGGGGTTGCTTGCGTGCCTCAACGATACAGATAGCTGTACCGTAGGTGCAACCACAGCGGAGGGGTATCTGTGGAGAGGCCAGACAAACGTGTGGTTCCTGAAGAGGGGCAGCAGCCTTTTCAGTAGTTACAGGGGCAACAGTCTGGATTATTGACTGAGCAGGCCTTGTAACATCAGCTAACATGGCTTTGCCATGCAGTTACTGCGAACGGCCGAAAGCAAGGGGAAACTACAGCCGTTACTTTTCCCGAGGACATGCAGCTCTAGTGTATGAACATATGATGATGGCATCCTCTCGGGTAAAATATTCCGGAGGTAAAATAGTCCCCCATTCGGATCTCCGGACGGGGATTACTCAAGAGGATGTGATAATCAGGAAAGACAATACTGGCATTCTACGGGTCGGAGCGTGGAATGTTAGATCCCTTAATCGAGTAGGAAAATTAGAAAATTTAAAAAGGGAAATGGATAGGTTGAAGTTAGATGTAGTGAGGATTAGTGAAGTTCGGTGGCAGGATGAACAGGATTTCTGGTCAGGTGAGTACAGGATTATAAATACAAAATTATTTGGGGGTATCACAGGAGTGGGATTGATAATGAATAAGAGAATAGAAATGCGGGTAAACTACTATGACCAGCACAGCAATCGCTTTATCATTGTCAAGATAGACACGAAGCCAACACCGACATCAGTAGTACAGGTTTATATGCCAACTAGCTCTGCCGATGATAAGGAAATCGAAGAAATATATGAGGAGCTAAAGGAAATTATTAAGACATTTAAGGAAGAGGAAAACTTAATTGTTATGGGGGACTGAAATTCGGTAGTAGGAAAAAGAAAGGAAGGGAAGATAGTAGGTGAATATGGTCTGGGCAAAAGGAATGAAAGAGGAAGACGCCTGATAGAATTTTGCACAGAACATAATTTAGTTATAACAAACACCTGGTTTAAGAATCACAAAAAAAATGTTTGTAGAGTCTATGGGACTTAACTACGGGGTCATCAGTCCCTAAACTTACAAACTACTTATGAACTACCTACAACTAAGGACGGCACAAATATCCATGCCCGAGGGGGGATTCGAACCCCCGACCGTAGTGGCCGTGCTGACCGTGACTGGAGCGCCTCAGTCACTTCGGCCACCGCGGCCGGCGAATCACAAAAGAAAGGTTGTATACGTGGAAGAGACCAGGAGACGTCGGGAGATACCAGATAGATTTTATTATGGTAAGACATAGATTTCGGAACCAGGTTTTGAAATGTAGGACATACCCAGGGGCAGACATAGACTCTGACCATAACTTGTTGGTTATGAACTGTAGGCTGAAACTGAAGAAACTACAGAAAGGTAGGAAAATAAGGAGATGGGACCTGTATAAATTGAAGGAACCTGAAGTTCTTAAGAATTTCAGAGGGAGCTTCAGGCAACAATTGACAGAAACAGGGGAAAATAAAACAGTAGAGGAGGAATGGGTAAAATTGAGAGATGAAATAGTGAAGGCAGCAGAGGACAAAATAGGTAGGAAGGCAAGACCTACAAAGAATCCTCGGATATCACAGGAGATAATAAATTTCATCGATGAAAGGAGAAAATATAAAAATGCAGTAAATGAAACAGGCAAAATGGAGTACAGACGACTAAGAAATGAGATTGACAGGAAGTGCAAAATGGCTAAGCAGGAGTGGCTAGAAGGTAAATGCAAGGTTGTAGAAGAATGTATAAATAGGGGAAAAATAGATACAGCCTACCGGAAAATAAAAGAAATATTTGGAAATAAGAAAAACAGCTCTATGAAAATCAAGGACACTGATGGAAACCCAGTTCTTAGCAAAGAAGGGAAAGCTGAATGAGGGGCTCTACAAAGGAAATGAACTTCAGGACACTATTGTAGGAAGGGAAGAGGATGTAGATGATGATGAAATAGGAGATACTGTACTGAGAGAAGAATTTGACAGAGCCCTTAAAGACCTAAGTCGAAACAAGGCCACTGGAGTAGATGATATTCCCTCAGAGATACTGAAGTCTCTGGGCGAACCAGCCGTGACAAAATTGTTTCACCTGGTGTGTAAGATGTATGAGATAGGTGAAGTACCCTCAGACTTTAAGAAACATGTTATAATCCCCATTCCAAAGAAAGCAGGCGCAGACAGGTGTGAAAATTACAGATCCATCAGTTTAATAAGTCATGGTTGCAAAATATTAACACGAATTATATACAGAAGGATGGAAAAGCTGGTAGAAGCCGACCTCGGGGATGATCAGTTTGGGTTCAGGAGAAATGTAGGAACACGGGAGGCAATACTCATTTTACGGCTTATCCTAGAAGATAGATTAAGAAAAGGCAAACCTACATTTCTAGCTATTGTAGATTTGGAGAAGGGTTTTGACAATTTTGATTGGAATAAACTCTTTCAAATTCTGAAGCAAACAGGAGTAAAATATAGGGAGCGTAAGGTTATTTACAACTAGTACAAAAAACAGACAGCGGTTGTCAGAGTTGAAGGGCATGAAAGGGATACAGTGGTTGGAAAGGGAGTAAGACAGGGTTGTAGACTTTAAGAAAAATGTTATAATCCCCATTCCAAAGAAAGCAGATGCAGACAGGTGTGAAAACTACAGATCCATCAGTTTAAAAAGTCATGGTTGCAGAAGGATGGAAAAGCTGGTAGAAGCCGACCTCGGGGATGATCAGTTTGGGTTCCGGACAAATGTAGGAACACGGGAGGCAATACTCATTTTACGTCTTATCCTAGAATATAGATTAAGATTAGGCAAACCTACATTTCTAGATTTTGCAGATTTGGAGAAGGGTTTTGACAATGTTCATTGGAATAAACTCTTTTAAGTTCTGAAGCAAGCAGGAGTAAAATATAGGGAGCGTAAGGTTATTTACAACTTGTACAAAAACCAGACAGCGGTTGTCAGAGTTGAAGGGCATGAAAGGAATGTTCGAATGTTTGATAAGCTTATGGGACTTAACTACGGGGTCATCAGTCCCTAAACTTACAAACTACTTATGAACTACTTACAAACTAGGACGGCACAAATATCCATGCCCGAGGGGGGATTCGAACCCCCGACCGTAGTGGCCGTGCTGACCGTGACTGGAGCGCCTCAGTCACCTCGGCCACCGCGGCCGGCCGGCATGAAAGGGATGCAGTGGTTGGAAAGGGAGTAAGACAGGGTTGTAGCCTTTCCTCAATGTTGTTCAATTTGTACATTGAGCAAGCTATAAAGGAAAGCAAGGAGAAATTTGGAGAAGGAATTAAAAGTTCAGGGTGAAGAATTAAAAACATTGCGTTTTGCCGACGACATAGTAATTCTATCAGATACAGCAAAGGACCTGGAAGAGCAATTGAACGGAATGGACAGTGTGCCGAAAGGTGCATATAAGATGAACATTTACAAGAGTAAAACTAGGGTAATGGAGTGCAATGTAAGAAAATCAGGTGATGATGAAGGAATTAGATTAGGTAACGAAACAATAAAGAAGGTAGATGAGTTTTGTTACTTGGGCAGTAAAATAATAAATGATGGTCGCAATACAGAGGATATAAAATGCAGAATGGCAATGGGTAGGAAGGCGTTCTTGAAAAAGAGAAATTTGTTAACAGCGAATATTGATTTAAGCTTAAGGATGTCCTTTCTGAAGGCATTTGTATGGAGTGTTGCCTTGTATGGGAGTGAAACATGGACGATAAACAGTATGGACAGAAAGATGATAGAGGCTTGTGAAATGTGGTGTTACCGAAGAAAGCTGAAGATTAGGTGGATGGATCGCGGAACTAATGAGGAGGTACTGAACAGAATTGGGGAGAAAAGAAATTTCTGGCATACCTTGACTAAAAGAATGGATAGATTGGTAGGACACATTCTTAGACATCAATGAATTGTGAATTTAGCGTTGGATGGAAGTGTGTAGGGTAAAAACCGCAGAGGAAGACCAAGAGATGGATACAGTAAGCAGATTCAGATAGATGTAGGTTGCCGTTTTTTATGTGGAGATGAAGAGGCTTGCTCAGGATAGGATATTGTGGAGAGCTGCATCAAACCAGTCTCCGGACTGAAGACCACAACAACAGCAACATGTGACCTTGATGATAAACAGAGTAAGAAAGAGCAACGATGAAATATAAGAGAAGGAAGAAGTCGTAGCTATTCAAAACGAAATAATTAGAAACTAGGATTTCAGTGGAATTTATTGGTATCAGTGATATATGACCACAAAGATATTGTTTCAGGATAAGAGAACAATTAGCAACGCCAAGAAATAATGTTATTCCATTACGGCGAAAGTTAGTAAATTATGTCGTGCAAGACCTATACGTCTAGCGGTGAATCGTTGCCGCGACGATTTCCCCCTTGATATATGAAAACTTCCAACCATTTAACCTCTAATGATTAGCGAACCCGAAAAAACTTCGCAATTGCTAAATATGCATGGCAACTGGATGTACGTCCAACTCTTCCTCTTAGCTAGCTGAAAACCCGGCTTTGCTCGAGTATTTGAGTAGCCAATTATCAATGACGGACATTTGACAGTTTGCCAGAAACTGAGATAAACGTCTTTTTTTTTTTTTTTTTTTTTTTTTTTTTTTTTTTTTTTTTTTTTTTTTTTTTTTTTTTGCGCAACGTAGATCTAATATATTAATAAGCTGATTTGAGCATTATCAACTGTAATGCTCGAGGATTTATACCTGGAAGTGGCTAAAATCAATTTGATTACACAAGCACCTTCAAATTGTGTTTAAAAATACAGATGTCCGTCTTCGAAACCAGAACGTGTAGGTGTCCGCTTTTGATGTGAACACGCTTTCAGATGTCAGATTTTGATACACAGATATTCGCTTAATGATGACGAGAATTTTTTACAGATGTATAATCTGGAAAGTTATAGGAATATCGACATAAAGTGGATAATATTAAATTCTGAACTATATTACATATTGGAAAAATGGAAAATTACAATAATCATAATAATCTATTTAATTTTATATACAAAATGACGTGTTACGGCACTGAATCTCTAAAATTATTAGCATAAGGTCTGTTGAAACTGTCGCCAGCTTTTTCCTTAAATGTCCTTACGTTATTTCTGACATAGAACGTCTTTCCAACAAATCGTAATTTCGTTTAAAACACCTTAAAATACAACAGTGTAGTTTACAAGCTAGTCTAACCTTTGTTTCTTTTCAATTTTTCAGGTTGTTTCAACCAATTCCTAGCTTTCCTTTCGGACGCTGGTGATATATTATGTTCCATTTCACTCACTTTAAGATGGTTATTTTGGTGTCGCACAAGTACAAAGTGCGCGCCACCTACTTTCGCCGCGCGCCGCCATGCACGCACGGCGCGGCGTTCTTACGACGACAGCCACGAGCGCCCTCTGCTGCAACTCCGCTCGTGGCCACCGCTGAAAGACATCGTTCACTTGGGACTGAGATAGGAACCAGTTAAGACCTTCGGAATCTGATAGGCACCAGTGAAGACTTTGCTATCGTACAGGCACTAGGCAGGCCTCTAACAACTATGTATCAGCATTCTGCAGTACTGATCTCTCTAAAAGTTAAGTATTGTATAAATTCTGTTCAATATATATCTCGTTCTAATTTACTCTAGTGTTTCTAGTTTCTGGCTGCTCCCCTCCGTACCTGCACCAGCGTGCTATCTTTATTCCTGTGTCGGTCTCATTCCACTCGGACACCGACACCTACGACGGAAACGAGACACAAAAGCGGCGACGAAGCAGGGACACAAAAGTGGCGACGAGGAGTGATAGACGAACCTTGGACCAGCAGCCAGACAGCAGTAGTCGGAGCACGCAGAAATTGCTCCCGCACACCCACCCTTATAATACGATTTTTGGGGGAACATTTTCAGTTACGTGTTTGGTGGACTTTTTTGTTGCAGAGCGACCACTTTCATATTGCACTTGTGTTTTGTTATAATTTACTTGTATGCGCGGCGCCTAATCGGTCAGCATGGCTACTACCCCGAACCCAAACTTAATGGAAATTATTCAGTTACAGACGGCGCAAATCACACAACTTCTCCAGGCAGTGGCGCAGTTGACGGCAACTCAACAACAGCCGTCGCTTCAGCAGCCCACACCTGCCGCCGTAACGCTTCCTACGTTTCGCCAGTACAACGAACGTGAGGAAGAATGGAGCGACTATTTCGCACAGTTTCAAGAACTCGTCGCTGCTCATCAACTTACAGGTCAGACTGTTAAGCATCTTTTATTGTCCGTGGTGGGCCCCAAAACTTTCGTGTTACTGCAGAAACTATTCCCCAACGCATCTCCTCGTGATGTAGACTTTGAACAAATAGTAGAGGCACTAAATGCTCATTATGAGAGAAAAGTTCTCGTAGCTGCGGCACGGTACCGATTTTTCAGACTTAAAAAATTACCTGAGCAGTCACACCAAGACTGGATCACTGAGTTGAAGGCCTTAACCCGCAAATGTAAATTTACTTGCTCTTGTGGACTTTCTTATAGTGACGTGATGTTGAGAGATGCGATCACGCAGAACATTCAGGACCCCAGAATTTGGGCAGCAATTCTGAAACAATCTGACCCCTCTTAGACAGTGTACTGCAGCTTATTGAAGCGCATGATACCTTTGACTTAGCAGATGTGGAAATGCAAAGCCACAGTGTAAATTCAGTGCGCCGTAACGGACGCTTTCCTAGCCGTAGTTCTCAGTGTAGCACTAGTGATTCTTACAATAGTACAGGCCGTGCTGTACAGACAGTGAACAGTAGCCAGTGTAACAGTGCGACAAAAAGGTCGCCCCGTCGTGTTAGAAACAGTGATTTGAATAACGGGCGCCAACGCTCATTTCAGAAAAATGTACGTAAATCTTGCCCCCAGTGTGTGTCTCGCCACAAGCGTGCTCATTGCCCTAGTCGCAACGCAACCTGTTATCATTGTGGCAAATCGGGACATGTGCAGTCTGTGTGTATGCAAATTAAAAACTCAAAGAACGGTACCGTTAGAAACAGTGCTTTGCAAAGTGCGCGAACCATTCATACTGTAAATGTTATACACTCTGTGGATTTGGACAGTGTTTCTTTTGACTCTCAGAGGCAAAACAATTTTTCTGCGCCTACTGCAAAACTATATAGTGAGCCACGTAGCAAGTGTCGTCGAGTGCGTAAAACTGTGCAACGGAAACGGGTTCGGGACAAGCAAAATGACAATGTACAGTGCAGTCCTGTAGTGAAATTAGTGCCTTCTGCAACTTCTTATTGTAAAAGTGCCCAGTACTGTGTAGCTAGTAACACTCAAAAGTGTAGTGCGGTAGTTAGTAAATCTGGAGTAGCTTCGCATGCTTGCGCGGACGCCGATCCGGCGGTAGTGCCATCTAGTGACAGTGATACTAATCTATGTGCCGAGTCTGTGCCGCTTCCTTCACTACGCGGCCCCACGCATACGCAGCAAACAAACCGTGTCAGATGTTGCCCACATTCGCGCACCTGTCGAGCGCCACAAGCAAAAGCTTTTTGTGAATCTTTGCATAGAAAATAAGACTGTACCATTTCAGCTTGATACTGGTTCTACTGTTACATTACTGAATAAAGACACTTATGAAATTCTGGGTTCGCCAAAATTGTCGCCGTGTCAACAAGTGCTGACAGCTTACACAGGTCAAAATATTCCCGTGCTAGGAACGTGTAGCCTGCCTGCCTCTTTTCAAGGTGTAACAAAGACAGTTGCTTTTGTTGTTCTTCAGGCCAAATCTACACAGAACATTTTTGGACTAGATGCTTTTGACTTGTTTGGTTTATCTGTTCAAAGGGATGTGCTTCAAATTTCGTCAGTAGTGCCTCAGGACAAAATTAATGCATTGTGTGAAAAATTCAGTGACTTGTTTTCGCCGGAACTAGGATGTGCAAAAGACTTCGCGGCACATGTAACTTTAAAAGAATCTGCAGTTCCAAAATTTCGTAAAGCTAGACCAGTGCCTATCGCAATTCGTGATAAAGTTGCAGACGAACTTAAACGTTGGCAAGATAGTGGGGTGATTTCTCCTGTTTCCGCGAGTCATTGGGCCTCGCCTTTAGTAATTATACCCAAGCCGTCAGGAAAACTTCGTCTCTGTGCGGACTTCAAATCAACAGTGAACAGTCAAACAATTGTCGACACTTATCCCCTGCCCAGACCTGAGGAACTGATGGACAAATTAGGACAGTCTCGCTTCTTTTCCAAGATTGATTTAGCAGAGGCATACTTACAGATTCCACTTGATGACGAGTCAAAAAAGTTTTTCGTCATTAATACTCACATGGGCCTTTTTCAATTTCAACGCCTACCCTTCGGCAGTTCTTCCGCCCCCGCTATTTTTCAGCGTTTCTTGGAACAACTGACAGTTTCTGTACCGTGTTGCTCGAACTATTTAGACGATATTGTGGTATCCGGACGTACAGTTGCAGAACATTTACCAAACCTGGAGTGCCTTTTCAAAGTTTTGACTGCAGCAGGTCTACGTTGCAATAAAGCAAAGTGTTCATTTTTTCAAACTGAAATAGAGTACCTATGCCATGTGATTAATACCCAAGGAATTCATCCCTTACAGTCACATCTTAAAGCAATCAAAGACTTGCCTCCTCCTAAGAATGTGCATGAATTTCAAGCAGTAATGGGAAAGCTTAACTATTATTTCAGATTTATTCCCAATGCCTCTCAGATTGCAGCTCCACTGCATCACTTACGTAGGAAGAATGTTCCTTTTGTATGGTCCAAAGATTGCCAGGTTGCCTTTGAGAAATTGAACTCTGCACTACTCAGTGATGCATGTTTGATTCCCTTTGACCCACAGAAGCCTGTAGTGTTAGCAGTTGATGCCTCATCGTACGGTCTGGGTGACGAATTGTCGCATGGTATTGAATGTCACGATCGTCCTATTGCCTTTGCATCCAAGCTACTGACGCCGACGCAACAGAATTACAGTCAGATAGAAAAGGAGGCCTTAGCAATCCTTTACGGCGTCACAAAGTTTCATCATTATCTCTATGGCAAAAAATTCTATTTGTTGACAGACCACAAGCCTCTCACGTCGTTGTTCTCACCCACAAAGCTAATTCCGCCACGAACGGCACAAAAGCTTCAGAGATGGTCCTTAATACTGTCTAATTATCAGTATGAGATTCTGTACCGACCTACCACTAAACATGCCAACGCGGACACACTTTCCCGACTTCCGGTTGGCCAGGATGTGTCGTTTGATTCTTCGGAAATGGCATGTTGTCAGATAGACTCCGGAGATGCTTCCGCTGTCGCAGATTTCCCTTTGAACACTCGCCGGGTTGCATAGGAAACAGTGGCGGATGCAGACCTAAGTGGGGTAGCACGTTTTGTTCGCTTTGGTTGGCCTGCCAGAGCCAAAGACATTGATCGGCCTCTGGTTCGACGTTATTTTGCACAACGTCATGCATTATCTTTAAATCAGGGTGTTCTGTTGTTACATACGGACAACGAACAAACAAGAGTGATTGTTCCTCTTTCCCTGCAACCTGAAGTGTTACGCCTCCTGCATCAAGGACATTGGGGTATTGTTAGGACAAAGCAACTGGCCAGACGTTATTGTACCTGGGTTGGTAAGGACGCTCAGATAGAGAATATGACGTCACAGTGTACAGTTTGTGCGGAGCATCAGGCGGCTCCTCCGCAACGTTTCTCAGACTGGCCACGCCCCAAGGGACCATGGCAACGTTTACATATTGACTTTGCCGGACCTTTCTGGAATACGCGCTGGTTAATCGTTGTAGACGCTTTCAGCAAGTTTCCTTTTGTGATTGCCATGAACTCAACGACAGTGTCTAGTACAATCAGTGCCTTAACATCAGTGTTTTGCATCGAAGGGTTGCCTGAAACTATCTTCAGTGACAATGGACCTCAGTTTGTTAGTGCGGAATTTCAACGGTTTTGTCGTGTGAATGGCATTCAGCATATCACCACCGCACCTCTTCACCTTCAGTCCAATGGTGAAGCGGAACGTTTCGTTCGAACATTCAAGTCTCACATGGAAAAGATGAAAGGTCAGCACTCCAGGCAGCAAGCTCTTCAAATTTTCCTGTCTACGTATCGGTGCATGCCACGTGACGGCCCGTCTCCTGCCGAGTTGCTACACGGCCGCCGTCACCGCACTCTCCTTCACCTGCTGCAGCCTCCCACGCACCGAGTCGGTTCGTATGGCGCTTAGCGTTTTCAGGTTTCTACGCTGGTGCTGTACAAGGTGTTTGCAGAGAAGAACCGTTGGTTGCCGGGCACCATTCAGCGCGTGCTCGGTCGCAATATGTATGTTGTGCGTTCTTCCGCAGGATCGGAGCTGCGGCGCCACGCAAACCAATTGCGCTTGCACAGGCCGCGCGATCCTGTCTCCGGTTTCTTGATTCCAGACCCAGTTCACCGCCAGGGAGCACAGCCACATCGCTCGCCGCCGGGCCCAGCTTCCCCGGGCTACGAGATCCCGATGGATGTCGACGCGCCTCCTACGCAGTCGGCCCCTCCGCCTCCGTCGCCGCCCCAGCGGACAGCGTCACCGAGAGGGACTCCGGGACCGTGCGGGCCCCCCCAGCTTGGGCCACGCACCTCAGAAGATGACCTGCTCCCTCTGGGCGGGGGTGTGCCCCTTCCCCAGGTTTCGGCGGGTTTCCTGGAGGATCGCAAGGCGGATGCCGGGGCGCGGACGGCGTCTCGATCCCAGCCTCGGCTACGACGCCCGTCCCACCAGTAACGCCCCCGCCCAGGCCCTCCTCCCAGTGCCGTCGCCGTGGCCCTCAGCCCTACGCCACGACGGCGCGGCGGTTTGGGGGGGAGGGGTGTGGTGTCGCACAAGTACAAAGTGCGCGCCACCTACTTTCGCCGCGCGCCGCCATGCACGCACGGCGCGGCGTTCTTACGACGACAGCCACGAGCGCCCTCTGCTGCAACTCCGCTCGTGGCCACCACTGAAAGACATCGTTCACTTGGGACTGAGATAGGAACCAGTTAAGACCGTCGGAATCTGATAGGCACCAGTGAAGACTTTGCTATCGTACAGGCACTAGGCAGACCTCTAACAACTATGTATCAGCATTCTGCAGTACTGATCTCTGTAAAAGTTAAGTATTGTATAAATTCTGTTCAATATAAATCTCGTTCTAATTTACTCTAGTGTTTCTAGTTTCTGGCTGCTCCCCTCCGTAGTTGCACCAGCGTGATATCTTTATTCCTGTGTCGGTCTCATTCCACTCGGCCACCGACAGCTACGACGGAAACGAGACACAAAAGCGGCGACGAAGCAGGGACACGAAAGTTATTATTAGTAATACTATAAAAAATTACTGAAAAACTTAAGTAAGGGCTAATACGTCTTAGTACGTGGCACATACTGTCGCCACGTCTGATTTTCGAAGTCATGTGATCATATACTGTGTTCCCATTGGTGCACACTGCTTCATACAACAAATGTCCGAATTTGATATCAAGCTCTTATGTAGGTGTCCGTTTATGTGAACAGTCAAATTTAACGTGTGATTTATCACATTTACGTCAATTTTTGAAAAAAAAGGAAAAGAAAAGAAAAACGGACTTTATCAATGAAAAGAGCGGAAAAACTTCCCTTATTATCGACTTCTAACTAATTTTCGACCATTAGGTCAGATGTCAAGGTTTGATATTAGGCTACTCATTTATCGCAATATTCAGCTAGCGCATGTACTCCTGCCTCATATCCCCGTCTTCTCCGTTTTCAACCTCCTCCTCTTACTCCCTCTTTCTCACCTTTCCATCCACCCACTGCTATCATTACGTTCCATGTCTCTGCATATCTCCCCCTACCGGCACGGACGGGTTGATAAGAGAGAGCTGCTGTTGTTTCGTTCCCTTAGAAATCCCAACAACCACCATCTCTCCGTTCTACCTCTCCGTGCTCCGTATACGAAAATTACGGTACCTCCCAAGTACATAATGAACCTTCAAACAGTGTCACAGTCTAACATAATAAGATATTCTCTGCCATGCAGCTTACTAAACTGTATGCAGACAGTGGTGTTGCTCTGGGTTTGAAGATCAAGTATGCATAATGTCAGCAAGAGAAGAATTGCGAGTTGGTTTCGACATCTGTTGTAATGTAACCCTCGCCATGCATGATGTGAATAATTATGTAGACCTTGCCATTCCATTTGTTTTAAAACTCATGTTTGCAGAATTTTATCGCAATTGGATTAACGATATGGCAGCGCATGAAATACGAATCTATCTGAAGTCGCGACACCCCCTTACGATATTACCAATTTATATCTATTCGGTTTTTCAGATGTTTCTTTGGGTTTTCCTTCTTTTTTCTAAACCGTGCTTGTATTAAAGCAAAAAAAAAAAAAAAAAAAAAAAAAAAAAAGAAAAAAGAAACGGAGCCATTTCTGAACTTTAATGAAAATAACCGACAGCAATTGTTTTATTTGTACAGATAATAAACATCTGAATTAGAATAAAATGAAATACACAAAAACTTTAAAAAAGCATAGTGACGCCTTATGTAAATTTGGAAACTATGTCTATTGACAAATATATTGTAATATAGTAGTAATTTAGAAAACGAATATAATTTCTTGTGGTTCAGTGACCTGGTGTAATTCATTCGACTTGACGATATTTTCACAGCCTAACATGTCCCTAACCTATCCTAGTTATCCGACTGGGAAAATGAAATCGCCGCGGCGGAGTGGCCAAGCGCACTGAGGCGCCTTTGCTCCGATGCGCGAGGCTGTTCCCCGTCGGGGATTCGAGTCCCCCCTCGGGCATGGATGTTTGTGCCATCTTCAGTATAAGGTAGTTCATAAGTAGTTTGTAAGTTTAGGGAGTGATGACCCCTCAGTTAAGTCCCTTAACCTTAACAAACATTTCAACATTTTTGAAAATGCAATCTACAGTTTAAGGTGGAATCCGAACCACGAGTCTTTCCTCAGAACTCTTCACATAGTTGAAAGTATAAGGTTAGGTTACAACTCGAGTGAAAAATTCGGCAATCCTACAGAATTTCGAACCCGTGACCTTTCGATCACCAACCGAGATCTTTCCTCTAGTCCAGACGTGAAACAAAAGAACAGCGACAATTATTGAATAGTCCACCAACCAAGGAAATCATTTAATTTACAACAAAAATAAGGTTGAGTTTGGTAATAGAGATAAATCTATAGTATATTTTAAGCTACGCCAAATCACGCACACTCTAATAAATGTCATTAAGACCAGTAGAGTAATTTCGGAGTTCATGGCGGACAAACATAGTGACGCGGGACTTATTATTACATGTATATAAAACTGCACTGTCCGATATGAATTCCGAAAGTATCCAACTAGAAGTGATATTTAACACAGTGGTGTGATTTATTCGAACTTATAAGATAGGACGGTTTTTATCATGAATACAATTAATTAATTGTAAAATATCGCAGTATCATTTTGTTAATGTTTTAATCTTCGTTGGTTAAGAGTACAACTACTGAGAGTGATATTCATCTTGGACTATGGGTTAGCGGCAAATTGAGTATTTGTTCAAGACGACTTTGTTCTTTATACCACTGAATCAATGAAATTCGGTTGTTTTTACATTAATTTCCCGATTATGAATTTCTTTCGATTTTTTACTAATGTTTATAATGCAAAAATAATAGTAACTATTTACCTAACTAAACACAAAAATTATAATAAACACACATTACTCCTTCGGCGACATGGCCACCGCTAGAAGCGTTAGTGTCGTTGCAACTGGCAGTTGGTATCAACTTTCACGTGCGCTTATATCGCAAGCGAAAATATCTTTCCCAGAGATACTATCTCTTTGTATCAGAGATCTAAAACGTTCATGCAGTGCGGATGTAGAGATGCCAGCAGACGACGCTGTTCTGAGTATTCTGTTACGTTCAGATAATATGATATATGATTATGCATAGCTGATATTACGATGACTGGTGCATTCAAGATGATCATTATGTTATCAAAATTGATGTGCAAAAACATTAATAAGAAACGACCAATGTTGCATACTATATTTATTATATTCATTCTGTACACACTTGCAATAGAAATTAAAGTTATCCTATTAGGATCTTAGTTAACCACACACACACTGTAATGTTGAAGTATTCAAAAACAAACTACCAAATATTATTGACAAGTAAGGAATATTTATGTAAGCACACTCTCGGAAATCACGATATATTCGAAACTGAGCAGCAAAATATTGGGGAGAAACAAGAAATATCAGCCTTTCGATACCCTCGGAAATCACGAGATATTCGGAAATAAATAGCAATATCTTTCTGACTAGCGAATAGTATAGGCCTAAATGTCATTGATACTCATTTCACTTACCAGTAATTTAAACATTCCCATAGTTTTGCTTCTAACCATATTCTCGAAAATCGCAACATATTTGGAACAAAGTCAAATATTTGTGAGGAGGAAGAAGATAAATGTCATTGCTGATCGTACGACTTGCAGCAGCAAATTCATTCCCCGTTCTTCAGTCACTTATAAATCACCAAATCGATGTTACTAACGCCTAAAACAGCTCATAAGAGTACTGGATAACATAATCCTGTTATGTGAATAAGAAAATCCCACAACGTGTTGTGGGTAAATAACTCCTACAATGTATTATATACGATTAGATTTTTTTTTTTTTTTTTGGATATGGGACGAGTTTCGAGCACAGTAGTATGGTAGTCCAGCACTCTACCCTTTAAGTACAGCAACTCAACACATGTATTTCTTTGACATTTTATATAGCCGTTCCAACATTTTTGTTTCTCAATGTTAATACGATTTTAATTACATTTAGTTATAATAAATTAAGGCAGAGATGATTTTGAAATTCATCATCTTTAATTCGCTGTTGCCCTGAAACGGTTTACTGCGAGTTATACAACCAAAACTGTGAGATATGTAGCAAATCCAGATGGCGTCTGTGACATGGAAGGAGCAAGTGAATATCGTTTTGACGTAACTTTCCAAGTGGTCTTTCGTTGGCTAATGTAACAGCGAATTTTATTGGAGGAAAAGAAATTTTTGCTTGGGATATAAGAACCCCTTCAACCTTAGACGGTGATACTACGCTGCCGCTGCCGTAAGTAAAAAGAAACAGTTATATATTTTTGACGACGTTACAGCGTTCATTTTTAATGAAATAAATCGCAATTTGCGATCACTTATGGCTTCACTGTACTAAGTTTAGATGTAATACCAATGTGCGGCGAATGAAATTTTGTGCCCGGCCGAGATTCGAACCCGGGATCTCTTGCTTACTAGGCAGACGCGTTGACCACTCCGCCACCGAGGAAACAAACTCCACTATTGTATAGGAAGGAGTCAGCGTGGCAAATGGAGATTTGGGTGTGGCGGGAGACGTGTGGGGAAGAGTCCTCTGCAGTCGGGCTGATCACTGTGTCCTCGGTGGCGGAGTGATCAACGCATCTGCCTAGTAAGCAGGAGATCCCGGGCTGGAAACCCGGCCGGGCACAAATTTTCATTCGCCGCACATTGGTATTAAATCTAAATATTAGCTGCCTCGGCTCAGTCGCGTGAACACTTCGCTAGCAATGCGTGCCGCCGTGGAACAGTTTGCTTTCTGCTAGCGGAGGGCCGTGGCTGCAGTTGACTCCGCTTTCCCTGCCTGGTAAGTGTAGAATACTTGCTGCCGGAGTCACTCTTGCAACGCCAAGTGTTTTCACCCGTCTATTTTATTAGTGATAGATTTAGTTTACGGACAGGTTACGGGAAACCAAACTCGTACTGTACTGTATTAGCTTTAGAAGACCTGGAACGTTCTTTACGCCCTATCAAATTTTGCTTGCGAATTGGGGAAATAAAGAAAACACTCCAGGCAATGACTGCTAAATTTATCGTTTTTTACAATATTAATTTCGAGAGTACGCGTCTAACGACAAATCACCCCTTTTGGGAATGACTCAAACTGAGCCCTAATATTTTCCTAAACCACGAAAAGTTTTATTAGTTCACAGTCTCTATGATAAAGTCATTCCACTGTAGGTGAAGTTGAATGAAACGAACTTATCTTATATGCTGGCTGTAGTCCATTGCGTTGTGAGCTGTCTTCGGCATTCACTAAAAGATTTGATGTTTCAGGATCTTTTCGTAAATCATAAACATGTCAGTTGATATGGAAACGATTTTATTTCCATTTAAATAAAGTTTAAATCAATCACATTGTTGCACAATCAAAACTAAAAAAAAAAAAAAAAAAAAAAATGCAGCGGAAAGCCAACAGAGCTGCTTACAGGTTTGTGACTGCTAGAAGTATATCAAAACATAGTTTCTCTCCAACCTCTTTCTACGTAACCGCGTAGTAAGATTGATGACAAAGTTTTGTAATTCACCATTAAACAATATTCTTTTACATTAAATATGCCAAAATACTGAAATTAAAATATTACATTTAAGCTTTAACTATTTATCTCAATGTATGTTTCATGAAATTTGCATTTAATGTGGTACACAAATTTAAAGTCATCCTTTGACTAGTGTATACAGTGCTCAAGTTATTTACATTATTTGTGTTTTCGAAGTGCACACATATCTGTTTTGCCAATATAGTGTAGGCGTACTATTATTATGACATGGAGTTTTAATGTATTTCAGTTTGCGGTCTAATTTTTTATTAATACGGATTTGTATATGGTTGTCGTAGTTTTGTTAATTTCTTAGTACCAAACGGAATATTAATTCTAGTGCATGAAAAATGATCAGTATTTAATTTAGGATCCAGTGATATATAAAACATGGTCTGCCCTAATTTATTTAAACAAAAGGTACATATGTAATGTATTGTTGTTTTTATACAAATTAGTATCTATATAGGTTCAGCAATTTCCGAAACTAAGTGTAATACATTTTTAGTGTTTGCAGCTATTATTTACGAAAGTATTAAAAATTGCCGGCCGTGGTGGCCGAGGGGATTGAGGCGCTCCAGTCACGGTCTGCACGGCCACTACGGTCGGGGGTTCCAATACTCCCTCGGGCATGGATATTTGTGCCGTCCTTAGTCTTAGCTAGTTCATAAGTAGTTTGTAAGTTTAGGGACTGATGACCCCGTAGTTAAGTCCCATAAGCTTAACAAACATTTGAACATTTATTAAAAATTGAAAATTACGTAAAAGGACAGCCAAAGTTACGTTTAAATCAACATACTGTTTCTTAAAAGCGTTTTACTAATAGTGTTAATAGAATTTCAAACCGAAGGCGAAAATGTGATATTTACATGTCCGGTAGCGAAGTTTTATTTTAGCTGTCAGATATTTCGTGTTTGTAATGTTGGCAACTGATTTTTTTGTAAGGAGTGTGCAACCTAGCAAAAACGTTACACGCGGTATCTTCATGGTTTATATAGGCCCTAGTCATGGACCTCAGGGCAATGTAGCCGAGCGAGCGAGGGGGGGGGGGGGGGGAGGGGGGTTTTACGTTCTCACCGTCAATACTTTTGGTAAAACAAGTCCAATAAATTCTAGTCATAAAATAAAATAAACCCAGTACAGTGATCGCAAATGGCGATTTATTTTATAAAAAATGAAACAATTGTTTTTAATTACTTTGGTTTTAGTGGGACATTTTATGCAAAAAATTGACATTTTGGGTTCCCGGGTGTGACTTTCGAGCTTCAGAGGTTGGCATCACTGGCTCGACGCACGTCCGAACGGGCACGCGCGGCGCCCCGCGGCGATGGCGTCGCGTCGCGTCGGGGAGCGGCGGACGCCGACGCCGCTACCGCGGGCTAATGGGATAATTATCGGAGAAATTATCCGCGTTTTGGGGACAAAGCGCGGGCTCCGAGCGTCAACCGGCGCGTTTGTGCCTGGATTAATGGAGGGGGGGGGGGGGGGGAGGCGCCGCTAGCCGCACAGGTGTGCGCGCGTTCGTTACCGGCCTATTCGTGGCCGCGTGTTTGCCCGGCGCCCGGAAAAGCCGGATGACCCCCTCCCCCCCCTCCCCCTACTGAGCGGCCGGATCGATGTCCCCTCCTGTGTGCGGCCGCGTCGCTTGTTTACGCGCCGTTCGCGGCTTTGTCGCCGAGCACACAGTGCTCAGTACAGAAAGAAAGGGAGAAAAAAAAGTTTTCCTTCACTCAGAAACTAATTACCCGTACGGAATAGTGTGAGCGACTAATTTTCACTGACAACAATTCTCGTCTCTCTCTCTCTCTCTCTCTCTCTGTCTCTGTTCTGCCCCTTGACGCGTGTCGCTGTCGAATGACGCGGTATCGAAACTCGATATAGTTAGTCGAAGCGCGGCGTAGCGAGAATAATAGGCGTCAAAAGGGAGCTGGTGTTAAATTTCTGGGAAAATGGGGTGGAGCTACACGATCGCTGCGACAGGGGAGGGTGAAAGTATTTCGTGGATTAGAGTAGAGGATAGGAAATGATAATTGAAATTAAGAGATGACTAGTTGACCCGTGCGAATAAATTCGCACCTGTCCTCATCAGTCACAGAAGTTCAAATGTTTCTAAATCTATCGGACCAAACTGCGTAGTCATCAGTCCGTAGCTTACAAACTACTTAAACCTAGGTAAACTAACCTAAGGACAAACACATACACCCATGCCCCATGGAGGACTCCAACCTCCACGGCGAGCAACCGCGCGCTCCGCAGCGAGACTCTTTAGACCGCTCGGCTACTCCACCGCGGCCCAGTCACATACGGTACGATAGTAATGGAGAGAAGGCAGATACAAGTACATGTGTGTAAAACATAATAACAATATTGATTACACTATAAGTACCAGGGAATTAAAAGTTAAACAAATTATTCTAATATAATTACGTATGCTTCCGTGGCCAGAGTCAGATGACGTAAAAGTTTTCTGGGTGTTGTACCGCGTCATGATGTAAGTAGACTATTACTTAAATAACCGACGTTTCGGCCATCGTTACAGTGGCCTTCATCTGGGTATACTGATGTGAGCTGGTTGTTACTACACTTTATATTTACTTTCAATTAGACATTACGTCATAATGTTTAAAAATAAGCGATGTTATTGGTGAATTTTTGGCGGAAGAATGGAACTTTATTATGACAGGATGCTGAGGTGGAGGGAGTGGGGGTTAGCCGTTGCCTATTGCTTCTTGCATAGCGAGACATGATTAGTGTTCATCGGCGAATGGGGTGAGGGCTTCCGTTTCTCTCCTGCTGGCCGTGGGCCGCGCGGCGGCAGTTGCATACTAGTGACGCTTGCGTGTTGTGTTGTCAGTGCGGCCTATTTCGCTGTGATGGCTGGTAGCGAAGAGGGGGCAAGCCTGAATCCATCTTCTCTATTCCTGTTATTAAGGTGTTTTACAATTTCGATGGCTTCCCTTATATTGCGTTTAACCATCGCTGGTTGCTTGACGAGTGTTCTGGCATCGTTAAATTTTATCTTTTTGCTGCAATCTTGCTGGTGTTCGGGTACTGCAGATTTATTGTGTTGGCCTAATTATTCTAAGTTATAACAGCAAGTGGTACTCCCTGTGATGCTGAACGTTGAGGTAATTCAGTTCATTCGCGAAGTACACAACGCTTGCTTGAACAAAGTGTACAATTCCAACAGATTAAATATAAATTAGGAAACCCTGAGGCGGTTTTTCGTCTCGAATAAATCCAAGACAGTGAAGATAAAGGTGAATCAATGAATTAAATTTTGTGATGCGGCCCGGAATCGAACCAGGATCTCCATGCTTAGTAGGCAGACGTCTTACTTTTTTTTTATTGTTCATCAGGTAGGTCTATATTTTGCGGTCGTTCGTTAAGCTTGTTCTTAGTTGTTCGTTGCATATTTGGCTCAGCTTTCTTATTACAGAGAGCGTTTAGCCCCGTGACCGGGCGCGCTGAGCCACGGCGCCTGGCTTTGTTAGACCACCGCACCACTAACTATTAAGGAGCCTCGGAATTGTAAGTTGTGCATCGAAGTGTGAAACAGACCAGGTAGACCAGATGTGGCTCAAATTCAAAGAAGTGGTATCGACAGCAATTGAAAGTTTTATACCTAATAAATTAATAAAAGAAGGAGGCGATCCCCCTTGGTACACAAAACAGGTTAGGACACTGTTGCAAAAGCAAAGGAAACGGCATACTAAATTTAAACGAACACGAAATCCCCAGGATTTGCGATTGTACTCAGAAGCTCGAAATTTAGCGAGGATTTCAATGCGAGATGCCTACAACATTTATCACAACGAAACTCTTTCTCGTAATTTGACTGAAAACCCAAAGAGATTTTGGTCATATGTTAAATATACTCGGGGAAAGTCACAAAAAATACCTTCACTACGTGATAGTAATGGCGATCCTGCCGATGACAGCGCTACTAAAGCAGAGTTACTAAACTTAGCTTTTAGAAACTCATTCACTAAAGAAGACGAAACCAATATTCCAGATTTCGAATTACGAACAGATGCCGTAATGAGTAACATAGAAGTAGATATCATCGGAGTAGTGCAGCAACTAAAATCACTTAATAAGAACAAGTCTTCTGGTCCGGATTGTATACCCATTAGATTTCTATCTGATTATGCTGAAGCGATAGCTCCTTACTTAACAGTCATATATAACCGCTCTCTCATAGAAGGATCTGTACCAAAAGATTGGAAAGTTGCACAGGTCACACCTATATTCAAGAAAGGCACTAAACTACAGGCCTATTTCATTGACGTCAATTTGCAGCAGGGTTTTGGAACATATCCTGTATTCAAATATTATGAATTATCTCGAACAGAACGATCTATTGACCCAAGGTCAACACGGATTTAGAAAATATCGTTCATGCGAAACACAACTAGCTCTATATTCACGCGAAGTGATGGGTGCTATCGACAAAGGTTCGCAAATCGATTCCGTATTTCTTGATTTCCAGAAAGCTTTTGACACCGTACCTCACAAACGGCTTTTAATCAAATTGCGTGGTTATGGTATATCGCCCCAAATTTGCAATTGGTAATCGATGGTAAGGCATCGACTAAAACAGAGGTGATATCGGGCGTTCCACAAGGTAGTGTTATTGGTCCTCTGCTATTCCTTATTTACATAAACGATTTAGGGGAAAATCTAAGTAGCTCTCTTAGGTTGTTTGCAGATGACGCCGTCATTTACCGTCTAGTAAAATCATCTGAAGATCAAAACCAACTGCAGAACGATCTGAATAAGATATCAGTATGGTGTAAAAATTGGCAATTGACTCTAAATAATGAGAAGTGTGAAGTCGTCCACATGAGTACGAAAAGAAATCCGTTAAACTTTGTTTACAATATAAATCAATCAAATGTGAACGCCGTAAACTCCACAAAATACCTAGGAATCACTATTACTTCAGACTTAAACTGGAAAGAACACGTAGATAATATCGTGGGAAAGGCGAACCAGAGACTGCGTTTTATTGGCAGAATCCTTAAAAGATGCAACAGAACTACTAAAGAAACTGCATACACTGCGCTTGTCCGTCCATTTTTGGAGTATTGCAGCCCAGTGTGGGATCCTTATCAGGTGGGTTTGACGGAGGACATCGAAAGAGTCCAAAGAAGGGCAGCTCGTTTCGTATTGTCACGATACAGGGGAGACAGCGTTACGGAAATGATACAGGATCTGGGATGGGAATCATTACAACAACGGCGCTTATCGCTGAGGCGTGGGTTACTTGCGAAACTCCAATCGCCAACATTCTCCTCCGAATGCGAAAAGATATTGTTGACTCCCACTTACATAGGTAGAAATGATCATCAGAATAAAATAAGAGAACTCAGAGCTCGAACAGAGAGATTCAGGTGTTCTTTCTTCCCGCGCGCTATTCGAGAATGGAATGGGAGATAAATAGTATAATTGTGGTTCGATGAACCCTCTGCCAGGCACTTAAATGTGATTTGCAGAGTATCCCATGTAGATGTAGATGTAGAACTGCAAGAGTCGTCGTGCTAAATTTAAGTGGTTTTCAATTTTCGTCGTTACAATGACGTGTAAAACCGAAATCGTGTGATGAACTATACACCGACGTGCAGAGGCGCCCATAGGCAGGGGGGGGGGGGCTATATACAAAATGAATTTGTCTTCCGAATGCAGGACCTAATATAACGGGTATGGGGTGTAGGGGGGGGGGGTGTTCGCAGTTTGGGAATGGGTGAGTCATTGGCCAGTGGGGAAGGGGGTTGGACACTCTGTCGACGTGTATAACCGTAATCGTGTGATAAATTATGCTTCCATCAAACAAGATATTTGACTTGCATAAAGAATCCAGACATCAGCAAGAGCTGTCGTTCAGGTTAGTTAAACAGAAGGTCAATATATGAAACCTACTAAATTGCCTTTACATCGACCGCGCAAACTAAGTTCATTCTCGGTTCGTTGGCTGATGGGACCAATACATTTTTTTCTTCAAAATAAAGTTTTTTGTGAAAACAGTAACTTTAAGCTATTTGTGTATTTTTCGTCATTAGTTGACAACGAAAACATGAAAATGATACCTCAACCATTAATTTTGAATAAGTAACACGGGAGTATGGTGTACCCACAAAGAGACAGTAACGAGAAATAATATACATGATGCTTGTTATAGTGTCTTCCACCTCTCGCTTCTAACAATGCGGCGAGAATTTTCGCGAGGCTTTGAGATGTATAGAAACCAGTGTGTGCGAAGGTAGGCTTTCACCATCCCACCACAACTCTCGACGAAGGTTTTATAATTTGGGGTTAAGCTGAATTCCTTTATATAACCTTGTATTTGTGGTGTTATCCCTCATTTTTACTGAACACTATCACGGATTTTCTAATTTTTATTTTATTAACTGTATGGGCAGCAAAGATACGGTAGGCCGCGGTTGCAGTACGGGCTGGATCGCTGCGGCAGCAATACATGGTCAGATAACCGTGGGAAGACTATGCCCTTAGCCGGGCATGACAAGCAGAGTGGGGCTTCACCATGTTTCTATATGGCGGGAACTGCCACAGTTTATATGGTTAGTGTCTCTTTAAAAAGTCTTTCAAATAACTTCAACTTCACTGGGGATTACACTCATGTTTGCAGTTGTAACAATTAATTACGTGGTTATTACAACTTATATGTTAATAAAAGTTAGGAGGTCTGTTTAACAGTAATTTTCAAAGGACAACGATTTCCCGACATTAGTGTGCTAGTTTGTTGAGTTCAGGGACCAAGGCGTGAGCGTGTGGAAAGTACCAGTTGCTTGTTGATATGTTAGAAGGAGTTACATGGAGAACGGTGATCATAACAGTGGTTAAAATTAATATTAAAACAGCCTCGATCACAGAATTGTTATTTTTATTTCATGACTGGTTTCAGCCAACTTAAACCATCTTCAGAACCATGATGTCAAATGGTGGCAGTGGACACGGCGAACAGCACGTCATCTGAAGACGGTCTATGTTGACTGGAACCGGTAATGAAATAAAAATAACATTTCTGCGATCTAGAGTGTTTTAATTTCATCTGTAAAGCAGATCTTTTCAGAGCAGGATGGATATCTGGGAGGTACCCTGTCGACACAGTGGAGCCGCCGTTTGAGCCGCCTACGCGGGTCCCGCGGCTCAGCGCGATCCCTCAATTATTCACACTGAGACGCGCGCCGCTCCCCTCAAGCTGCAGCCACGCCCGCACAAGACTTCCGCACCGCCGAGCGGGGCTGGCTGCCTCGTCGTCCAGGAACAATTACGTAATCCGCTTGGTGGGGAAAGCTCCTTACGCCGGCAGAAATTCATTTGAAACATTAATTAAACGTCTGGGGGTGCAGACGACTACGACACAGCGCACCCCCACCCGGCAGGTCGCGTTCCAGTCCACCCCCGCCGGCTTAGAGCCATCCAACCCCCTCACAACCCTCCCCCCACCACTCGCCACAACGCTCTGCAGTGGCGCGGCTGCACCAGCTTCACACACGTATCCTAATCTGACGCGCTCCCCCGATCCCAGCTGATAATCCGGATAGCAGCGGCACGGCGTTCCTAGGTCCCAACCACAACTAGTCCCTTCGTTTTATGTTGCCCCTCGTATTCAAAGCGGTATCCCTTTAAAATATGAGAGAATGCAAAAGTGTCCGAACTTGCCAGACATATTTTTATAACAGAAAGGACGATTTTGAGTAATATAATAATTGCAACACTCTACATCGCAATATGATATTTATTTTATTATTATCAGCACTTTTGATCAATAAAGATCATCTCAGATCATTGTCTGTAAGGGGGAAAATATGTGTTCAAATGAAACTTCCTGACAGATTAAATTTTTGTGCCGGAACTGGGACTCGAACCTGGGACCTTTGCCTTTCGTTGGCAAGCGCTCTACCGACTGAGCTATCCCGACACGATGCCGCCTCAAAACTTTACTTCCACCAGTACCTCGCCTCCTACTTTCCAAACTTCACAGAAGCTCTCTTGCGAACTATGCAAGACTAGCACTACTGGAAGAAAGGATATGGTGGAGAAATGGCTTAGCCACAGCCTAAGGGATGTTTCCAGAATGAAACTTTCACTCTGCAGCGGAGTGTGCGCTGATATGAAACTGCCTGGCAGATTAAAATTGTGTGCCGGAACCGGGACTCGAACCGGGGACCTTTGCCTATCGCGGGCAAGCGCACTACCGACTGTGCTATCCCGACACGACTCACGATGCCGCCCCACAACTTTACTTCCGCCAGTACCTCACCTCCTACTTGCCGTGTTCAAATGTTTGTGAAGCTTAAGGGCCTTTACTTTGGGGTCATACAAACTACTTACGAACTTAGTTATAGTAAAGACGACACAAAGAACAATCCCCAAGGGGGGATTCAAACCCCGAAGGGGAACGGCCTTACGCATCGTAGCATAGCGCGTCAATGCGCTTGGCGCTCCACCGCGTCTGGAAAATGTGCTACACAATTATAAAATAATAATGTGACAAATTACAATGATAAAATTATATCTGGTATAACCATGGTCAGCTGCCCCGTCTCTTGAGCTGGGTTTCTTGGACTTCTGTCTTATATAGTGTGGGCCACGCCCATCGTCTTTAGTTCCCAGTTCCCGCCATTTGCCCCCTTAAATTGGCCGTGGTCAATCGACCAATTGCGTTTACAATGGTCACTGGGGGTAAAAGTTTACGTATCATGTCGGCGGCCTCGCGTGATTATGTTGGCAACATCAATAACATGATAGAAAATATTTGCCCATAGAATGACTCGATTAGTGTATCGTACAGACCATAAAGTAAACAAATAATGCTGTTCCTGCTTTATGGTTGCACCCTCGTCCCTCGTCCCTCGTCCGCTCAGTAAAAATAATTGCCCTCCTAAAGCGAAGATTCCATGAGAAAACATCAGCGTTGTCAAGCGATTGGCTAAAATGAAGACTCACAGGATTCTCACTATTCAGAATCTGCTGCCAACATTATCATACGAGGCCGCTGGGATATTTGGTAAAATTTAACCAGCACTGGGAGGTATGAAACAGTATCTTTTACGTGTTAAGGAAAATGCCTGACACTATAACAACAAATAAAAACGGAAGTATATACTTCTCATGCCATTTTCGAATTATATAACTTTCATTAGCCTAATATTTGAAATGGAACGATAATTTCGGTGTTCGTATATTTACACATCGCCAAGAAATAATGTTATTTTGATACTGCGATATTCAGAATAACAGAGCTGACAACATGTCGACTTCGTAGTTCCACCCGAGTTCCATATCGGCATTCATATGAAAACATCCAGTTTCTTTAACATCTCTTAATCACAGCGAAAATGAAGCATTTGAGCGGCACAAGAAAGTGAGTTGGGAGCACTCCATGTTTCGATGTTCACTTATTTTAATACGTTATTTTAATACTGCAGATGCGCTGCATTACTGCGTTTTTGGTCGAGGCGAATAGCCAATCAGTGAGCTGATTGTTGGAGAATGTAGAATTTGATCGAAGCTGTAGATAGGAAAATTTCTACTTCCTTTCACCACTTTTAATGGCTAAATGCACACATAATACTTATATTCGTGAAATCTACGACAAACAGTCTTTCGAATTATGTAACTTTCATTGGCCTTCTTGTACGAATAAATTAGTGATCTGTACAATTTTCGTGTTAGCGTATTTATATAATGATTATCAGTCATTTTAATGCATTTTATCCCTTCCTCTCATCTTTTTAACCGAAAGACAAATATTTCTTTATTTCTGTTTCAACGATTGTATATTAAATTCCTTCTTTACATCTACAACATATTCTGCTACAAACGTATTTCACTGTACCTAATCTTTAGCATATACCTTCTCTGTAAACAATGACGCCCCATTTGAACGTATCTAATTAAACGTAGCAACCTAATAAGATGCCACTACAAGAAAAAATACGCATTAACGCTTTCATTCCCATGTTATGAAATCGGCCTCGGAAAAAAATAAAATTCAGTATCGTATGTTTTAATACAATGCCATAAAAGAATTTTCTTTAATATTTTTGACCGAACGATTATAATGTTTATGTCATGATTTTCATGCACAACACACATTTGTATCGTGTTATATTATTACTTAGGAATTTCTTTTCGTGGTTGTTAACACCGTCAGATTAACAATGCTAGGACAATCTTCACCACAGAACCAATGACGAGTCAGTTTGCTATTGAAATAAAATAACACGAACCATACGCACAGTCACACTCATGACCGAATAGAGACTGCAGCGTAACACGATTTACGAGGGATTAATGATACTGATATAACCTCCACCGAGCAGCAAAATGTCGTTTTAGAAGCATCTTTTTCATCAACAACAACGCGACTTTAAGGATTAGTACTCATAATACTGTGTAAAGCAGCTTTTAATACGGCGTTGTCTAGGAACTACACTGGGAATGAAAGAGTTAACTAGTATGATAATTTCAGTCATTGAGTTTCCATTGATGTTTCAAACGATAATAAACCATTACCATGATAACTAGTCAGTGTATTTACAAGCAAGGAGACAACATATTTCACTGACAAACAGAATGCTCTGTCTCTATGCCTGCCAAGGCTAGTCTCCACATAGACCATCTTTGCAATGATTATACATCGTCGCCTAGGATTTTGAAATGGCGTCCTGCAGACGATCTATGCTTTGTTACGTTGCCCATAGAGGGCACTTCACTGTCCAAATAAGCCCTGTGATTGGTCATTTACAGTTATGTACTTTATTCATTTTTAAAACATGTTTCCATAGTATAACAAAGTTGTTCCTCTTGTTAATATGCAATTTAATGTTCCAAATATTAAACAATGAGCACAAGGTTTTATCTACACTACTGGCCATAAAAAATTGCTACACCAAGAAGAAATGCAGATGATAACGGATATTCATTGGACAAATATATTAAACTAGCACTGACATGTGATTATATTTTCACGCAATTTGGGTGCATAGATCCTGAGAAATCAGTACCCAGAACAACCACCTCTGGCCGCAATAACGGCCTTGATACGCCTGGGCATTGAGTCAAACAGAGCTTGGATGGCGTGTACAGGTACAGATGCCCATACAGCTTCAACACGATACGACAGTTCATCAAGAGTAGTGACTGGCGTATTGTGACGAGCCAGTTGCTCGGCCACCATTGACCAGACGTTTTCAGTTGGTGAGAGATCTGGAGAATGTGCTGGCCCGGACAGCAGTCGAAAATTTTCCGTATCCAGAAAGGTCCGCACAGTACCTGCAACATGCGGTCGTGCATTATCCTGCTGAAATGTTGGGTTTCACAGGGATCGAATTGTACAGGATGGGAGCGGTTCAATAGTGGGCATCCATGGTTACTTAAAGAACAGGCTAAATAAGAAGTCAGGAATGTGGTTAAAACGTAGCGGTTGCTACATTATTATTAGAAAAAAGTTCATTTCCAACGGGGTACAATTATGGGAAAAAACAAAGTGATACGCCGGGAGGTCCCCGACAGGTTGGGCTGCAGGAGCAGGGATGGGGCACGTCTGGCCGGTCTGGAGGCTGGCTCGCAAGCGAGCGATCGCCGTTGCCGGTCGGCCCTCGCCAGGCCACCCTGCAGTCGCCACGTGCCCACACCCTGCCTTCTGATTGGCTGGTTGGCGGGTTTCTTCCACAGCCAAGGCGGTCGACACGGCGTTACCTCGTCAGCACGGCGTCCCACACACGGGCAGCACGTGAACACAGCCTGCCAGGAGGTGCTGACAACCAAGTTCCCAGCGCATCCGGCGAAGCCGGCCCCGTGGTCGCCCGCGTGTAGCCACGCCGGCCGCGTAATGAAACGGAAGAATAAAAAAATTTTCATCCCGATTATTCTAATTTTCCCCAACCTGTCGGTCCACCATGCACAGAATGAAGGGTAGAGCCACGGGTCGCAAAACATCTAAAATATAACGGCCACTGTTCAAAGCGCCGTCGATGCGAACAAGAGGTGACCAAGACTTATAACCAATGGCACACCATACCATCATGCCGTGTAATACGCCAATATGGCGATGACTAGTACACGCTTCCAATGTGCGTTCACCGCGATGTCGCCAAACACGGATGCGACCATCATGATGCTGTAAAGAGAAACTGGATTCATCCGAAATAAATAAGTTTTGCCATTCGTGCACCCAGGTTCGTCGTTGCGTACACCATCGCAGGCGCTCCTGTCTGTGATGCAGCGCCAAGGGTAACCGCAGCCATGGTCTCCGAGCTGATAGTCCATGCTGCTTCAAACTTCGTCGAACTCTTCGTGGAGATGGTTGTTGTCTTGCAAACGTTCCCTTCCGTTGACTCAGGGATCGAGCTGTGGCTGTACGATCCGTTACAGCCATGCGGATAATTTGCGTGCCATCTCGACCGCTAGTGATACGAGGCCGTTGGAATCCAGCACGGCGCTCTGTATTACCCTCCTGAAACCACCGATTCCTCATTATTGGATCGCATCGAACTCGAGAAGCAATTCGCGATACGATAAACCGCAATCGCGATAGGCTACAATCCGACCTTTATCAAAGTCGGAAATGTGATGGCACGGATTTCTCCTCCTTAGTCGAGGCATCACAACAACGTTTCAACAGGTAACGCCGGTCAACTGCTGTTTGTGTATGAGGAATCCTCATGTCAGCAAGTTGTAGGTGTCACTATCGGCGCCAACCTTGTGTGAATTCTCTGAAAAGCTGATCATTTGCATATCACAACATCTTCTTTCTGTCGGTTAAATCTCGCGTCTGTAGCACGTCATCTTCGTGGTATAACAATTTTGATGGCCAGGAGTGTAATATCGCTCATATTCCAACCGATTAGTTGCTACTGGCGGCAACCTGAAGGCGTTGGGCGTGGTCTACACTATTTAAGTCCAAGCAACCCAGCTATAGCCAGCAGTGTTGCTCCTCAAGAGACGGGCCAGCTCACCATGTCTCTACTAGCTATGATTTTATTACTGTAGTTTGTCACATTATGGTTTTATAGTTGTAGAGCACATATTTTTCCTCTTTATAGACAGGATCTGAGGATAATCTTTACTGATCTAAACCGGTCATCATAATAAAATAATTGTATTACAATTGTATTACATTATTCAGAAATTTTTTATCGCCGTTTATTTTCCACGGGATTGTGTTCCGTAAAATAAAACAAAAGACGATTTTATTAATGTACTAACTCGTACCCGGCGAGCTGCTGCCGCAGAAGAAATACTTGTGAAAATAGCTTTTGAAACTGAAAGTGTTGGCTTGTTGAATTATGGATGATAGAACCTTGCGAAGTCTTAAATTAGTCCATTTCTCCATCCCTATTCTCTTTCTGTCCACTTTCTCTTCCCTTCTCCCTGCGTCCATCACCTCCTGTCCTCTCTCTCTCTCTCTCTCTCTCTCTCTCTCTCTCTCTCTCTCTCTCCCTCTGTCTCTACGTTCATCTCATCTCTTCTCTCTCTATTCATCTTCTCCTAACCCTCTCTCTGCCCATTTCTACCTTCCCCTTTCTCTACTTGTCACCTCATCGTCCCTTTGTTGAACTCCTGCCTCATCTCCGCCGGGCTAAATTCACCAACTTGCAGATTATAAAAATCTGCTTCATGTGCTGACGTTCATGGCGACCAGTCAAACAATTTGTTATGACGTACCCTCCGACCAGGGCCGGCGCAAGCCCAAGTGCCGTCCCGTGCGAGCTGCTAAATTGCCGCCCCCCGGTGTTGTTTTTTTTTTTTTTTTTTTTTTTTTTTTTTTTTTTTTTTTTTTTTTTTTTTTTACATACCGTTTGTGAAATTTTATTTAAACCAATCTGAAGGAAAAGTCAGCAATCAATCGCAATTTTTGTTTTTGCTTTTCATATCTACCTACGTTTCGGCCACTGACTGGCCAGTTTCAACGCTTACATCTAAACCGTCATGTTGCCAGTTACGTTCAGCACGACGGTGTAGATGTAAACATAACTCAAATCATTGAGAATAGCCACTCTGTGCCAGAAATAAATGAAGATCTGGAAGATAAAAACAGTTGAAACGGCCGAAGAGTGGGGCGGAAGACAATGGAGAGAGGAAGAATAAGGAAATGGAGTAACATAATAATGCAGTAAAGCTGGCCGCGGTTGCCGAGCGTTCTGCGGCGCGTGAGTCACATTCTGCACGGCCACTACGGTCGGGGGTTCGAATCATCCTCGGGCATGGATATTTGTGCCGTCCTTAGTATAAGGTAGTTCATAAGTAGTTTGTAAGTCTAGGGACTGATGACCCCGTAGTTAAGTCCCATAAGCTTCACAAACATTTGAACATTTTTGAATGCAGTAAATACACACTCGGGAATCGACAGGTACTGAGGCTAGTCGAAATATATTAACTCACTGCGTTGCGGTTATTCATTTCAAAGAACTGACACTCGCCATCTGTCGTAATTTGCGTGAGTCAGTTGTGTCGTGTCTGATTATGCAATAATTAGTCATCGCCGTTTCACGTCACTTTTCTGCGCTTTATTTTCATTCTAGCCACTGGGGTGACGCGTGCTTATTTGCCAATTTTTGAAGTAACAGATCCTAAGAAAAACGAATTTTCCTATTCTGCATTCTTGAAGGAGAAAAATTCTAACTTATGAGTAACGTGCATGCGCAATACTAATTATAGGTTATATGAAAAGCACGTACCTATTACATCCCAAGTTGCAAGAAATTCGGACGCTGTTCTTGTGAAACGCAATGAAAGTGCTTCTGACCAATCTTGACTCTCTCGGCCAACTATCGAAAAGATTTTTGTAGTTTTCGTTGCAGAGAACGCAACCATACGTATTGTCTGTTAAGGCGAAGCGGTGACGCGGCAGTCGAAGAACTAGGTCACGTGATGCGGTACAGCGGGGCTATGGTCAAACTAGCGCCCAAGAAGAAGACACAAGTAGCTCACAATAAGTATGTGACCGATGATATGGATATATGTATTATCAGGAAATAATTTTATAGCATTAAGAACAATGGAAAGAAATACGAACTTTGAGAAAACTGAACAACTTTTGTCAAACTGAAATGAGCTTCAAAGCTAGCAAGGAAACTTTTAGAAGCAATGTTCTGTCTATGGATTTTCGTTTTACAAGGTGTCAAAATTAACGTTTTGTTTCGCTTGGACCAGAAGGCATTGTTGCTAAAAGACCATACTTTCTCAGGTTTTCATCAGAATCAAAGCGACCAGTAGTTTACTTAGACGAAACATGGATTGACACGCAATAAACAGTAAATAAATGTCGGCAAAGTTATAGTGTGTGAGTAGTATTGTCACACAAAAGTGCTGGTCAGAGTTTGTGTTCATGCAGGCAGAGACAGGTGTTTCAGGGCTCAGAAACCAAAACGTCCGACTATCACTTAGAAACGGATAGCAAACATTTTCGAAAATACGTCGAAACTCAACTTATGCCAGGCTTACTACCGATGTCTTTATCACTTGTAATTACTCGCAGCGTAGGACTCATTCGGAATACTTCTAGCCATTCTAGGCGTTGAACATGTTTGACTATAGTAATGTTCAACAAATTTTCTTTCCATAGCGCGGGAAGAATAAAACGCTCAACTACAGTTGAAGGGCCTAGCAAAATTGCTTCAGGCTTAACATGTAACCGCAGATTCGAACATTCCATTCGAATTTCCAAATTAGATTTCGTCTCCTGCAAAATTAGTTGTGAGTAAACGCACGACGCGTAACAGGCTGGCAGCGCTCCACTCATAATACTGGCGCGTAGAGCTGGCTAGTGAGATGATGTTTCGACTCAGGGAATCGAGTCATCGAACCGTTCGACTGAGTCGAAACTTGAAGCGACACTGTTTCGAAACAACGAATCTTGTGATTCATGTATCGGACGCTAGGTACCGTTAACATGCGTTTTGCTGTCCGTCGGCCTGGGTTAGTTCGACACCGCGCCCAGGCGTGCAACGGATTTGAAGTTGTTCCCCTATCGCGCCACGCGAGATTTTGAATTATGCTACCCTTCAACTGAGGTTTGAAGACTGGGATACCACCGAGAAAAGTTGTCAAGTCCTTCGGTGTTTTGAGGTAGTTTCGCGTGGACTAAGCGTTGTTATGCATTGTTGCTACATCTGTGCCATGTGAACGCATCTTTTCAAAGCAAGGGCAGATAATTTCAGCCAGACGAAACCGCATTCTCAGTAAGGAGATGAATTTCAATTTAAAGAAACTATAATTTAACCTCTGTTATCTGACTGACTAAAGATGAATCTGATTATCAGAATACCTATCTGGACATTGAAAAATTGTAGTTCAGTTTTGAGGTTACGTTACGTAAATTGTGAAATGTGTTTCCTTGTGTTGATCTTGTAGTAATATCTTTTGTTTGCATTAAATATATCCTTGGAACAAATCTTAAATATTTTGTTTATATTGATTGGTTAGAAAAGTTCTTCATTTCTGGATGCACGTAGACATTTGAACCTTGATCTTTCTTGTTTTATTTAAACTTAATTGTGGGATTTTGAAAGTTGGAAAAAGTTCATGACTTTGACATTTGAACATTACTATTTTGAGATTCCTTCGTTAACAGTACTTAGTAAACGATTATGATTTAACACGATTGTAAAATCGTAGTAGCAAACAAATTGTGTGCCGTTCCGTTCAGTCTACTGAACAACGTATTAAAACCCCGTTGATATTTCATAGATGTTTCAAAAATGTTCAAGTGTTTGTTAAGCTTATGGGACTTAACTACGGGGTCATCAAGTCCCTAAACTTACAAACTACTTATGAACTACTTACGAACTTGGACGGCACAAATATCCATGCCCGAGGGGGATTCGAATCCCCGACCGTAGTGGCCGTGCAGACCGTGACTGGAGCGCCTCAGTCCCCTCGGCCACTGCGGCCGGCACAGATGTTTCGTCTTTGTTGTATCGTGCTACTGTGCCGTGCCCTGCAGTTTTCTCGGCTCGTGCGAATCAGCGGCGGTATCGGGGCGCAACACGTCTCGTGTTTCGAGTACCGAAGCAGTGAGTCGACTCACTAGACTCGGATGATCCGTATGTTTCGAAACAGTGAAATGATCCGAACTGCCCATCACTATTGGCGCGTGCGCCCGACTGCTTCCCTTCCGGCATGGCGAGCAAGAAATCAGTCCTCTTTCTTTCCCTTGTTCAACAGGGGCGGCCGTCAGAAGTCGAGACGCCGTGCCACAGTTCCCGAAGCCGCTCCCTCCGAGGTTTGGTTTCGAATCCCCTCTTGGGAATGAATGCTCAGTTTGTACTTCAGAAAAAAAAGAAGGGGGGGCGGCAGATTTGCCGCCCCCCGGCAAGTGCCGCCCCGTGCGGCCGCACGTTTCGCACGTGCCTTGCGCCGGCCCTGCCTCCGACACACACCATACGGTGGCTTAGGAAAGGTAGCCCACGTTTTTATTCTACATTTCATTCAAATCAGTCCAGCCGCGTCAGCATGTAGAGTAATAAACGTCTTAACCCACCGTTAAGGTACCTTCCTCCAGGCAACGTAGCGTGACCTCCTAAAGGTAGCTGATGCGTTATTTCAGGGTATAAGCTATCTGCATTCCAAATTTAATTCAAATCCCTCCAGCCGTTTCAGCGTGAAGAGAAACAAACGTTTTAAGCTAATTTAAGGAAACGTCCGCCACGCACCGCACAGAGGCATACGAACGGTAGCCCATGTATTAATTAGGGTGTGAGCTACCTCTGATCCACATGTTATTCATATCTGTCCAGCCACTTCAGCGTGAAGGCGTAAGAAACTAATTGATAAATTGTAACGCAGCCTCAGCTATGCACCATACGAAGTTAATTTTAGTATGCCTATAACCTCCGCGCAGTGGCGGACTAAGGCAACTGAAGGCTGGGGCGGCGGTGAAACGAAAATACATG
Source organism: Locusta migratoria (assembly GCA_026315105.1). Taxonomy (NCBI): domain Eukaryota; kingdom Metazoa; phylum Arthropoda; class Insecta; order Orthoptera; family Acrididae; genus Locusta; species Locusta migratoria. Next base: position 84,713,041 of record CM048746.1, read on the forward strand.
TATTACTATAAAAAAGAATTGGAGGCCCCTTCCAGGACGAGAGGCACAGGACAGTCTGATAAAAAATCTTTCGAGATTTAGAGAACGCGATGCCAAGCGCGCCAAAAAAAAAAAAAAAAAAAAAAAAAAAAAAAAAAAAAAAAAAAAAAAATAGTCCTTTCCAGGTATTTGGAGGCCTCCCAAGACCGGGGCCCGGGACGGTGTGCCCCCTCCGCCCCCCTCCCCCCTTAGTCCGACGCTGCCACCGCGCCAATGCAAGCAAGTTTCGTCGCGGATCTACGGTAATCCCGTAAAATAAAATACGAATAAAAGGACAAACACTAATTTTTCTATATTAGATGATGTCCTACACATTAACAGTAAGTTCTCGTACACAAATGGCAAGAAATAGACCAAAGAACGACACGATCTGACCATAAGTTGTCAAATGGTGCGGCCCCGAATGGAGACAATTGTAAATGGCGAAATATCCATTCTGTTCAAATGCTCTTCCAGGTTGTTCGCTGTGTTTGACAGGATCACATTTAAGGTCCGATCGAATATACATTTTCGGTTTCGCCAAAATATTGGGTTTCGGTCCCAGTTTAGGTTTAGGCCTCAATTCAGCCGAATCTTCGGCTTGGAGGAAACTAGCTTCCGTGAGCTTACTGATGAGGGCACATCGCGTTGGGAATGAATTCAATGCCCGTAAAAATTGTTTCTAATCACAGTACATTGCAATCGTATATTGTATACCAACTAGATTCCTCTCAGAGTATGCTGATGTAATAGCTCCGTACTTAACTATAATTTACAACCGATCACTCAGCGAAAGATCCGTACCCAAAGACTGGAAAGTTGCCCAAATTACTCCAATATTCAAGAAAGGCAATAGGAGTGATCCCCAAAATTACAGGCCTATCTCATTGACGTCGATTTGCAGTAGGATTTTGGAACATATACTTTGTTCGAATATTATGTACTACCTCGAAGAGAACGACCTATTAACCAATAGTCAGCACGGATTCAGAAAGTATCGCTCTTGCGAAACACAGCTTGCCCTTTATACACATGAAGTGTTAAGTGCCATCGACAAGGGATCTCAAATCGATTCCATATTTCTGGATTTCCGGAAGGCTTTTGATACTGTACCCCACAAGCGGCTTCTATTGAAATTGCGTGCTTATGGAATATCTCCCCAATTGTGCGATTGGATTCACGATTTCCTATCAGAAAGGACACAGTTCGTTGTAATTGACGGTAAGTCATCGAGTAAAACAGAAGTGATATCTGGCGTTCCACAGGGAAGCGTTATTGGTCCCCTACTCTTCCTCGTGTTTATAAACGATTTAGGAGATAATCTGAATAGCTCCCTTAGACTGTTCGCGGATGATGCTGTCGTTTATCGGTTAGTGAAGTCAACAGAGGATCAAAAGCAACTGCAAAGCGATTTAGACAAAATTTCTACTTGGTGCGAAAATTGGCAATTGACACTAAATAAAGAAAAGTGTGAAGTAATACACATGACCACTAAAAGAAATCCGCTGAACTTCAATTACGCGATAAATCAGTCAAACCTTAAGGTCGTAAATTCTACCAAATACCTAGGTGTTACAATTACGAACAACTTTGACTGGAGAGAACACAGAAAATATTGTGGGGAAGGCGAACCAAAGGTTACGTTTCATTGGCAGAACGCTTAGACGATGCACCAGCTCCACCAAAGAGACTGCCTACATCACACTTGTGCGTCCTCTCTTGGAGTACTGTTGCCCCTTGTGGGACCCTCACCAGGTGGGACTGACGGAAGATATTGAGAAGGTTCAGAGAAGGGCAGCTCGTTTTGTTTTATCACGTTACGGGGGGGAAAGCGTCACGGAAATGTTGCACGAATTGGGGTGGAAATCATTAAAAGAAAGACGTTATTCATTGCGGCGTGATCTGTTTGCGAAGTTTCAATCACCGACTTTTAGTTCTGAATGTGAAAATATTTTGCTAGCACCCACCTACTTAGGGAGACATGATCATCCCAATAAAATAAGAGAAATCAGATCGAAAACGGAACGATTTAGGTGTTCTTTCTTCCCGCGCGCTATTAGAGAATGGAACGGTAGAGAAAAGTTATGAAGGTGGTTAATGAACCCTCTGCCAGGCACTTAAATGTGATTTGCAGAGTATCGATGTAGATGTAGATGTAGATGTAGCAATATTCTTATAATGTGTAACAATTCGAGTTATTCAGTACTGAACGTAATGGAACGGGTTATCATATTCTTCCACTGAAACGTTTTGTTAAATGTTTTCTTGAAAGCGAGCGGCTGTTTTAATAATAAATATGGGCTTAGGAATCAATGATCATGAAGTTCACAAATTTTCCGGTTGAGTATGTGTAAATTTTCACTGACTACAATCACAGTGTTAGTCGGAACTGTGAGGTTATTTCTTTCAGAATGCTTTATGCAGCACTGATTGTAGTTCTTTAACTCCTCAAGCGTGCGTGACGACATACGCAGTCCGCTGCCGATCACTTAGCGTCTGCTACGTCATATGACGTCTTTGCTTTTTTCGGTTATTCATTTCTACCGATGCAGTTTGAAGGACGGCCGCTTTATGGCAGTGTCATACATTCCTTAGCTTCTTGATGACTGAGTTTACATTAAGGTATTTGCATATGCTACAATTTTACGAATGTTTTTGACTTTGTGTGCCTCCCATTTTCCGACTTTTGTGTACAAAAACTAGTCTACTGAAGATGAAGTACTGCGAAATTCGATGACTGGTTATAATGAGAAAGACAAGTTCTTCAGAAGACTGTTTGACAGTACAATATCACCTTACTAGAAGGAATGTAACAGTGTTTCTGCCCCATCTGCATTTAAATTTAACGATCCGAAAAGGAGGCTAAAACTGTCAATTCCAACTAATGCAAGGGCCATTACTTTAGTTTCAATTGTGCATTGAAGATGAAATAATAGAAATTGTAGACAAAAAAAGCTTACAATATTTTTTAAAAGAGCTGACCGCCTTTTGACTGAAAGTTTTTTTCATTGTCACTACCTGGTTTCGGCCTTAGGCTATTTTCAAGTGCTGTAATAAAAGTTGTGAGATAGGTTTCTTTAGGTCGTGCTCATAATAATAAAAACAATAAAATACGCGGAGTCCATGTCGGAATTATTAAATGCGTGACACATTTGTCCCCGCATCGTAATTTCAAATAATAACTTACGTATGTGTTCACCATAAGATCTTAAAATTGTAAAAAATGTCCTGCACGACACCACGGAGGAGAATCGTCAGAGACCAGCTGCATTACGTTTGACTACAACTTCGACATAATGACAGACAGTACAGTCGTGTTTATTTACCATTAAGGGGAAAAAAGAAGAAAGACCTATTATCATCTCAGTATGCAATTGGAAAAACAGATCCCAAATCCTTTATATTACATGAATAAATCTTTATTACTAGCCCGAGAAGAAAAGACAGAAGAAAGAAGCGAAGAAAGAAGATGAGAAGTAACCAAGGTCGCTAGAGTACAGAAGATGGGCAGAAGATCGAAATACCTTTCTCTTCTATCCGAAAAAAATTAAGTCTTTCCACAATCATTGTAGAGTGGTTACCACGCTAGCCATATCTCAATGATACATCGCTAACTAAATGCAAACTAATCCAGCAAAGTATGTAAGTCTCGTACTTACAATACATCGTTGTGAAAAAACAAGCAACATGAAATACTGCTGCAAAGCAGATTCTTCTACCACAAAACCAACGTCGAGATCTTGTCATACTGGTTCAGGTGTGACAGAAGAGTTATGTCATCTCTTCAATACAATAGCTGACAGTCGTCAATTGCTGTCAACTAGAGGCACAATCCTACTACATTGCACCTCATTAATGATAAAACCCGGCATCGCATGGTATGATACTGCTATCAGTAGTCGAAATTCCGCAACTACAATGGATTGTCAGACAAGAAATCAATGTGAAAACTTAGAAAGTAATGAATGATAATGAGAATTAAAACCAAAATAGTTCAATATTAAGAAAACACATGTGATACTGTAATAATCAGTGATCTGTACAATGAAAACAAATTTTAATGAACACTTTTTCTTGTGTAATTTATATATGTAAAGTGATACTTCATTTTAATTTATATGTAATTTATTGTATCGATTTGTCTGTAAATTTAAGATATATGTGTTTATTGTTTCTAGTAAAGTCACTTAACGTTTTTAATCTAAATTTTTTGAAGAAACAATTCCAGTAATGAGAAATAGGGAGCTAGGTCAGCTTCTTCATTATTTAATTGAATTACAGAAACACAGATAAATAAAACCAAGTCTAACATTAAAACAGAGAAACACAAAAAACTCTTGCAGACTTCATGCAAAGCTAACTAAAAAATTAAACCATAAAACGTCACGTACACATACACTGTACATGAATAAATTTAGAGAAATAAATCAATTGTAAAGCTGTAATGGCAACGAGTGAATTATGAAGTTTTGTAAAAGTCACATTTTTGCTATAAAACAAAACACAATTGTATAAATAGTAGTTAAATCAATATAGAAAATAAGAAATCTAACGTTGTTAGGAATGGATGGCTGATAATTTTGAATTCGTAATCCTTGCCTGACTTTGTTAATGTTTTCCTCGCCATTATCAAAACCCCAGACAAAAATTTTGTCACATGGGGAGGGAGATGTAAGGAGTCGAGTTCCTCTCACTTTCATTTCCCGCGTATTCTGACCTTAGAATCATATTTTACTCGTCATGACAAATCATTTGAATATAAACTCGATGGGGTACGGGCATTTTTAAGGAGAATAATTACAGTTGAGTATGCAAATTAAGAGATCAATTCGCAAGTGCAACAAGATATTTGAATTGACGCTGTAGGTTAGCTGTTGAACACACACCCAAACAGCTAATGTGGCACCTAAGAGGCAGTCAGCGAGATGAGGCAGGTGGCAGAGGACAATGGATTCCCTGCTCCACTGTGTCGACCCGGGCAGTCTCTGGGACGAAACCCACTTAAAAATTCCCCGACCACTGAGGGAAATACTGACCCTTAAATCCTTTTAAAAACGAAACACAATACAATTCGGAACAAAAGATGTTTACTCAGAAGTTTTAGCCGGAGGCAGAAAGTCAGACAGAATGCTGACGCAATTACAAGTTGGTGCCAGCAAGACGAAAGGGAGGTGCTTAAACGAGAACTTAGCTGATCCACTATTGGCCAGAGAGTCATACGGCGTTTCAAGATGCACCATCTGATTGGTAGGCAAGCCACTGATGTGGAAACGCTGGTGGCATCACCTGATATAAACAGAAGTACGAGCGAAATTAACACTCCATCTCGCTCACGCCGCCTGTGTGGTACTTTACACGCAAGCTTGCAGTGCGACTTTCTCACAGCGATTTCTTGGATGGAGAGGTAATTAAGACTCCTTTACAGTATTGTACTGAAAAGAGCATTTCCGTCGAAAGGTAAAACCGTAGTGAAGATGACTAATGATTACATATTGTTCATAGTGTTGAATGAGATACCCAATATCCGATGTGAATGAATTAGATAATACTTGTGAGCACATCTCTGAATGGCTACACAGTAGGTTGGCTTGACACTGACATACCACGCCAATATATGGCCAGACTAAGGTTGTCAGGCAGTTCTTGACTTCATCAAGTGTGATTAGCAGCAGACGATCAAGGCAGAAAAAGTTTTGATTTCAGCGAAGCTGCAGTTAGCAGCCGTCAGCGCAGTTAACAGTATTGTGTGAAAACGCTTTAGGTGAACTCCATCCATCCCCAAGCAGATTTCTTTTAACATTGCGTAATATTGATGATATCGAGATTGCCTCTATCGAAAACTAACGCAATTGCATTATTTTTAAAATCAAGTAGAAACAGTTCTTCAGCCATTCTACCGACTTTTAATTCTTTTGAAATTTTTTATACCTTTCCTCAGGCTTTGATCTATCCGGTTGATTTATCCGGAACTTGGAAATATAAATTCAATTTGTTTTTATCAACTTGAGTCATTTTGAAAAGTATTATATTTAATAAACATAAAATTCACAATCCTGTACCCTTGGCCCGCAGGAGATAAGGGTACACCAGTAGTCAGACCATTCCATTGCGCACTACAGATAGTTGGAAGAGCAGTATCACAATTACAGCACGTCAGATCTGTCAGCTCTTACAATTCCACGCAGACACCTGGTAAAAATCGATATTCTTGGTACACTGATCACACTGTGGATCTCATGAAATTGGATTCCCTGTTGATTTCCGAACTGGAATATGCCATACGTCTAGCTCCAACCACCATTCAGCGTCCAAAGTAAGACAGGGACGACTCCGACTCGTCACCACTGAATTCGTCCGAATTTATGGTTCATGTAGGGCGTGGTGAAATATGAAAGTGCGCCAAGTTCGAATCCGAGACGGCCAAGAATTTATGAAATGAAACGAACTTTGATACGGATCTAATGTGAAAACATTTCATATTCATAGAATGTATGACATCAACTGCGAATGGGCAAAGCTGAAAATATGTACCCAGCCAGGAATCGAACCCGGGTCTCCCGCTTTCTAGGCAGTTGCTCTGACCTCTACACCACCGGGGTCACAGTGGTCACCGCACCTGCAATAACTGCCTAAGCCCGCCTTCCGTCAGACACAAATTTCCAGCTCTACCCGTGCAAAAGTACTCAAACTCGTAGTCACTATGTACTAATTCCCGTAAGTATAAGGTTTCAAAATTTGCCCAACCGTCCCCACTAACGAAAGGGTCATTGCCCGTCACAAGTATCACCGGTGTACAAATGATAGCTCCAAGCAACGGCGGAGCGGCCGAGCGCATTAAGGCGCTGTGCTACGATGCGCGAGGCTGTTCTCAGTCGGAGGTTCGATTCCCCCTTGCCGTCTACTTCATAAGTAGTTTGTAAGTTTAGGGACTGATGACCCCCTAGTTAAGTCCCATAAGCTCTACAAACATTTGTACATTTTGATAGCTCCAACAGCATATGTATCTGAGCATGTCGCTATCCTATGACGTGCCATGTTCATAATGTTCAAGTGTTTGTATAGTCTATGGGACTTAACGACCTCTCTGGCAATGGTGTTTTGCGGGTGGCGCCTTTTATGCTGCTGCCTTTGTTACTCGGGCGTCCGTTGGGTGGTCTGTTCATTAGGGGCTCTCCCTAATAGCATGGCGGAGTAATTGTTTGTTTGTTAAGCTTAAGGGACTTAACTACGGGGTCATCAGTCCCTAAACTTACAAACTACTTATGAACTACTTACGAACTAGGACGGCACAAATATCCATGCCCGAGGGGAGATTCGAACCCCCGACCGTAGTGGCCGTGCAGACCGTGGCTGAAGCGCCTTAGTCCTCTCGGCCACCGCGGCCGGCCCTTTATCGTTGCTGTAGAAGGCCGATTCAATACATAAAGAGTTCCTCGTTGTTCGTTTTGTCATAGGATGATGAGTTTTATATGTGAAACTACGTGTGTGCTTGCTTACTTTGTCTTTCCTGTTTACACATTGAAAACCGAGGTTTTAAAGATCGTTATAAATTGCTTCCTCACTGCAGTTTCGCCTTGAAAATGGCAGAGTGGTCTCCTGCCGAAGTATCGGCCGTCGTCGATTTTGATTCCTGGCTGCAGTTCCGAAGTTGCCAAGAAAAATTAAGGAATTACGTCTGTTCTTGTACCGGCGAAAGAGAACAAGCAGCAAATTTGCACTTTATAAACTGCGTTGTGAAACCGAACGCGGCGAGCGCAGAGATCCGGCAGGTGCGTCGAGCATCCTAAAGGCAGCGTCGACAGGCCTGCCAACATCCGAGATCGCCCGCGGTGCTAATCGGCGGTGACACGCTGCAAGAAGCGCGGGCGCTGCCAGCGTTACCGAGCGAAACTGCCTTTCATTAGTTGGCGCCGCGGAGGGTGCCGAATTGCTTCTGACAGGTCCAATCAGTCGGCTTCAAAGCAGTGCTTGCTTGCGTCAGCGCGCCGCCGCCGTCGAAACGGCACAAAGAGCGCCTTTGCACGCCTCGCCCACTCGTCCCGCTTGCGTTGTTAATGAAAAGCAAAATTACATCGCGGATCACTGTGGCGCCTTCACTTTCCGCGCAGGCGAGCGTCAGAATTGCCGAAAATAGCTCTTACGTTCGATTTTCCCTTCTACATTTAGCTCGTGTCTGAGATACACAGCCAACAATTATATTCTCCACCCACGTTTTTCCGCCTGTTTCCGGGCTTGGGCAGGGATTTACTAATAAACGGATTCCAAAGGATTATGTCTGTGGCGAACATAGCTGCCGTTTTCAGCGTAGTCTTCTAACTTGTACTTTCGTGCGTATAAGAGATTATTATGGTGCCGTTGATGAGGGTTTTAGATGATGATTCTGTAGCATATAGAGAAGTCGCAGAGCTTGAAAATGTAGCTAGAAATTTGTGGCATCTAAGACTTTCCCGGCGTAGTAAATCTTGATAGTCCTTTCGGGTATGCTGCCGGATACTAAGAATAAACTGGTCCGATATTTCGGCGATCCAACTGTCCGCCGTCCTCAGGAACGCTGCCGCTGCTGAGTCCCGTCGAGTTCTAAGGGTAGAGCCGCATTCTCCGTCCTATATAGGCGTCGCGCCTGTGTACGGCGCATGCGCCGCCTTCCAAGGTTGCTACGTACGGGACGTAGCGTCGCCCCTAGTGTGTCATCTGTGCGACGATATATCGATTATGGTTGATCGAACACTGGCGCTGGTTTCGTCACGGAACGTTGCAATTTGATGTTGTTTAAAAGCGGGTTCCAAGATATGCTCAGAAGTAAACCCTTGTCTAGGTTAATCAGATTTTCCGCCAATCTAATTTCAATTGCTTCATTGTAAACACTGTCCCAAAAACCGGAGATGTTAGCAATTATGAGGGTCTCGTCATATATATGGAAGACGTTGAGGTCAGGGCCCTGAGAACCTCTGCTACGTAACCTACGTGTTTTTGGCGTTACGTCGATGAGACGTTCATTATCTGGACCCACGGATATGATACCCTTGACTGGTTTTTGGACCACTTCAACTGCCTTAATCGTAATATGAAATTTACTATGGAGATAGAAAGGGATGGGAAGCTCCCACTTATGGACGTAATGGTTTATTAAAAAAAACATGATGGCACCCTGGGACACACGGTTTACAGAAAACCAACACACACCGATTGGTATTTCCATGCCAAAAGCTGCCATCCACCATTCCAGCGCAACGGTGTCCTTAAAAACCTGGTCTGCAGGTCATATGCCATCTCAGATGCAGATAGTGTAACACCTGAACTTGAACATCTGAAGACCGTCATTAAAGAAAATGGTTATTCTGACGAATTCATCGGGCCATGGAGATTGGACCATCGTCGGAGGTTCACGATCGGGCGTGTCTTTTTCAAAGTTGGAAGACTTTAAAAAAAATTTAATATCAAGATGTTTTTCGCCCTCCCAGCATAATTAGGGAACTGCTTGGCTCTGTAAAAGACGACCTAGGTCTTAGGAAGCCGGGAGTTTATAGAATACCTTTCCAATGCGGAAAGGCGTACATCGGCCGATCTGGCCGCACTGTCAAAGATAGATGCGTGGAACATTGTCGCCACATGAGACTGATGCAGCCTGAAAAATTTGAAGGACACAAGACAGAATTTGACGAGACCGTCATAATTGATAACATCTCCGGATTTTTGGGACAGTGTCTACAAAGAAGCAATTAGATTGGCGGACAATCTGATTAACCGAGGCAAGGGCTTTCCTCTGAGCAGATCGTGAAACCCGCTTTTAAAAATCATCAATTTGCAACGTTCTGTGACGAAGCCAGCGCCAGTGTTTGATCAACCATAATCGATACATCGTCGCACCGATGTCCCAGTAGGGGCGGCGCCACTAGTACACGTCCCGTACGTAGCAACTTTGGAAAACGGCGCATGCGCCGCACAAACGCGCGACGCATATATAAAACGGTGAATGCGGCTCTAACCTCAGTACTCGACGGCAGCAGCAGCAGCGTTCCTGAGGATGGCGGACAGTTGGATCGCCGAAATATTGCACCAATTTGTTCTTAGTATCCGGCAGCATACCCGGAAAGACTATCAACAGCTAGATATTTGGTTTTAAAGGACAATGGCAGCAGACGACACCTTTGAGTGTCTTTGCCAATACCACAACAGCGACTGAAGCCGCTCTCCTGGGGTAGAGACAACGTTTTTGTTGGATCTTAGAAGACTTGTAAAAACTGTAGTATTTAGATGAGCCCCGATTTCAGTTGGCATGAGCTGATGGTAGGTTCTCACTGTGGCACAGACCCCACGAAACCATGCATCCAAGTTGTCAAGAAGACACTCTGCAAGCTGCAGGTGGCTACATAATGGTATGGGTGGCTTTATATGGACGGGCCTGGGGTTCTGGCCAAACTGAATCGGAAGTTCACTGGAGACCATTTGTAGCCATTCATTAACTTTCCAAACAACTGTGAAACAATCATAGTTGAAAAGCGCGTTAGTTAGCCACAGTTGCATTCGATTCCTTTAAAGACCCATTGCTATGATCGCCCTACATGAATCGATTTGACTTTCTAAGCTGAAGTTACGCCGGGGCTTGCTTTAAAAAAAAGGGAGGTTCAGTGCATAGTTGCCGGCCGCGGTGGCCCAGGTGACTGAGGCGCTCCAGTCACGGTCAGCACGGCCACTACGGTCGGGGGTTCGAATCCCCCCTCGGGTATGGATATTTGTGCCGTCCTAGTTCGTAAGTAGTTCATAACTAGTTTGTAAGTTTACGGACTGATGACCCCGTAGTTAAGTCCCATAAGCTTAACAAACATTTGAACATTTTAGTGCATAGTTGACAAAGTCCCTAAAACACCTCCCCTCTTTCTTACCTTCCCTCCGCGATGTTACCAACGCACTACGTGCCAGTGCCCTGGTTTGTCAACGGGGCAGCGCTGCATGCAAGGTGCCGTATCGAAATGCAACTTCAGTGCACGTCTAAAATCACTCTTTTACTAACCTTGTGTCTGCTGTCGTCGTTGGCCGGCCGCTGTGGCCGAGGGGACTGAGACGCTCCAATCACGGTCTGCACGGCCACTACGGTCGGGGGTTCGAATCCCCCCTCGGGCATGGATATTTGTGCCGTCCTTAGTATTAGCTAGTTTGTAAGTTTAGGGACTGATGACCCCGTAGATAAGTCCCATTAGTTATACAAACATTTGTACATTTCTGTCGTAGTTGTTGTCCCATTTCGCAGGTGAAGCACACAGGTTGCGCATCCGTTGTACCTGAAGTGATGCTTAAAGAGGTGTTGAGATGTGGCTAGGAAGTACTGCACTACGAATAACTTTAGCTTTTGTAGGATGTCAGTGCTTGTTTTTATTGAAAAAATGCCCGTATATCCAAGCACAAATATACAGACTAAATAATGTTAAAAATATAAACGATACGTAACGTATAAACTGTCCCTGGCCCGCACTGTACTGACATGAATGTGTAAGATATCGCGGTCGGCGCTCGACTGACTGCAGCCGCACCCTCTCTGCGCGCCACAAGCCACCGTTCTGGCGCCAAGCGAAACTTCTAGATTAACATTGTTCAAATTATTTCAAAATAAACAAATAATTAAATTTTTGAATTAACCGAAAGGTAGCTTAGCACAAAAGCATTACAGAAAGTATGCATATAATTTTTAATAAACATAGGAAAGTTAAATAATAAAAGAGGCTTGAAGTTTTGGCGGACAACTAGTATAGGCAGAAGCCAATCAGATCTCAACTAGCAATAGGGACGGAGCTTTCCCACGGGATACAATCTCACCTACTGTCTCTCTCTCTCTCTCTCTCTCTCTCTCTCTCTCTCTCTCTCTCTCTCACCCTTTCTATTACGTCACACAATTCTCCAACCAAGAAAACTTCTTTAACACCTAATTCACTGAGATGCGAAATAAACGTCCCCATATCAGCCCCCTCACAAAGTGTACAAACGTCAATTTTCACATAAAGTTTTCTTCATAGTTTCACTGCTTCCACACTACCACTAAGTACGTGACTGAACGACAAGTGCGGATCTAACCGCACAGAAACTAAGTTTCCACTGCTGCTGTCTCTCTTTTCTGTAGGTCGTCGACGAAAGCAGGAGTCGTCCTGTTGCTGAAACGTCTACCATCGGAAAAAAAAAAGAATAAACTGCTTGGAGTGGGCCGTCGTGGCCTTGAGTAAAGGTGGCCCACCAATGGCAGGCTGGTGTAGGAATACGCTGCTGTGCAGTGAGCCAAGGCCATTTGCAGGAGAAGATTCGCTTAAGCAAGCTGACGTTGTCCTAGTCCATTTACCTCTGGCTCGCCGGGCGACTTGGTTGCCCGGAACTCTTCGGTGTACGTTGGGCTGCCGACCTGTCAGGGGCTCTGGAAGACCGGCAGGACACACGTGACATAATGGAGAGATCAATTCGTGGATATAAATCCTCCACCGGCAAACATTTGTAGCAGTCAGCCACTGTGTTCATATCAACAAGAATTACAGTAATGACAACAATTACTTATTTTACAATTTTGAATTTTTGTGTTACATGTTAAGCTTTTAGCTAAACTCTGCTAACGCTTGATAATGGTAAACTAACCGAAACCGGTAGCATTGAGATAACAAACAAACATCTATGGTCAATATTTAGTTTTCCAATTATGTCAAAGCTGTGCACCTTTCTGAAAAATTTTGGGCGTTATCACGGCTGTAGAAGCAGCGTGGCTCAATGTTCCTGTAAGGGAATTATAGAGACTTGTTGAGTTCATCCCACATCGAGTTTTGATCTTCACTCGTCAGAAGGAGGTATCCTTTGACTTTGTCCATTATAAACAGCTTAAGCAGAATGTGTATGGCAAGGAAACCATTTCTGTAGAAGAATTTCTTTTTTTTACATCCAATGTTAATTTAAATGTTAGGAGGTCTTTTCTGAAAGCATTTGCCTAGAGTGTAGTATTGTGCGGGAGTTAAACTTGGATGTCGAAGATGTCAGAAGCTCGAAGTGTGATACAGATAACTGCTTTAGATGATATGGGTAGATCGAAATTAATGGCATATATTGACTAACAGAAGGGATCGGTTGGTGGGAGTCTGAGACATCAAGGAATCATCACATTAACGTTAGAGGGAGATAAATGCAGTAAATAGGTTCGAAAGGATGAAAGTGGGGTGCCATTCTTATTCAGAGAAGAAGAGGCTTGGTCAAATTTCAACTAATCCAATAAAGATAAAGTCTACCTTTCGATCTTTCATCCTCTTTCGTATGGTATGTTGTGTTTGGCAGTTAAAATTCACAGAAGAATTTGAAAACTTCAAAGAATGTCTGTTCGGATCGTATTATCGCGAAATAGGGAACTTAATGTTTTGGATATGGTGCATGGTTTCGGGTGCTAGTCACTAAAACAAGGGTATTATTCGTCGTAGTCAGAAATTATATTGAAATTTCGATCACCAACTTATCTCCTCCATATATGAAAATATTTGACTGACGACCAGAGGGAGGGAGAAAAGATCATCGCAATAAATAAGAGAATTGTCTCGGGCTCGAAATGGTGGCGAAGGAAACTATCCTTAGTGACTATGCAAGACATAAGAGTTTCATGATAATGCTCGATTTCACCATATTAGCAGTAGGATGGCTACGGTCTAGTTAATAAAATTTTTATCGTCCCGTATGTATCATTAGAGACAAGGTACAATATCGCATTGTTTTGTTTGAGGAAGGAGAAAAGTCGGCCGTCCACTTTTATAGGAAACATCTCGGCATTTTTCTTGAAAGATTCAGCGAAATCAAGGGAAATCTACATCTGGATGGCTAGAGGAGTGGTTTAACCGCCGTCTTCCCGAATGTAAGTCCATTGTGTCATCTCTGCGACGCCTCGCTCTATGGTTCAGTGATTAGGTTGGAAATCACTGTGAAATACTCCGTAAAGCCCGAATCTGTTACCTTGTGATTTTGACATCATTTCCCAAGTGAGGTGGTTACATACTGAACTCGCATTCGGACTGAAGCACTTCAAACGCGCCTTCAGGCCATCCTGATTAAAGTTTTCCATAATTTCCTTAAATCATTCCAGGTGAGTGCCGGAATTGTTCCTTTCGAAGGGCACGGCCGATTTCGTTCCATATCGTCAAAGAAAAGAAAGGACGTATTATCCATCTTTAATAACAACGATGTCAACCGTACGTTAAACTCTAAAATTCGATTCCGTTTCTTCCACATCATTTGAGAACTAAAAAAAAATACATCCATAGTCGTTACTTTCATTTGGACTATGAGATAAAATAGTGAATGGGGGTGTGGATCCGTTAGAAGTCGACTGCCTTGTACCAAACACGAAGTGATCACAATCTCGTCAACTTCTTAACGCGCGGGGTGATTTCTTTCTCAATTGAAACATTCCAAGGTGCACTTGTTACGGGTGTTCGGAACTAAATTTATAGATGCAGATAGTGAAAAGATCCCTTAATTTAAGATAGGTATCTTACCCGTCCGTGCAAATATATCGTGCAAATTTTCGGAGAGTGCCTCAGTAAATTGTATAAATGGCACAATATAATGAGCACATGGACGATCAATAACGAAAACTGCTATGTTTCCAAAATAACAAATAAGCCGAATAAACACCTGTAAACGTAACATTAACGACGGATAATAATGCAAATGGAAACTGGTGCTTCAAATGTTCAAATGTTTGTAAATTTAAGGGACAACTGCTGATGTGGTTATCACTCCCTAGGTTTATAAAATACTTAAAGTAACGTAAACTAACTTATGCTAAGGAAAACACACACACACACACACACACACTCACACACACACACACACACACACAAACCCATGTTCGAGTGTGGACTCGAGCCTCCGACGGCGAGCAAACGCGTGCTCCGCAACAAGGCGCCTTAGAGCGCTCGGAAACTGGTGCTGTTATAGTAGTTTCTAAATTAATGAAATTATTTGTGAAATGTTTATAAAGCTCTTATAATGCAATGAGGAACTCACGTCAAACGATAACAGTATTTCGACGGTGACATGTAGAGCTCTACAAACACTTCTTATACTGACTAAAACTCTGTTACATATTCACATCATCAGTGTATGAAGCGACCATACAATATTACGGACTATACAGAAACGTTTGCACTTCACATAGTGCTAGACTGCCATTCGTGAACATTTCGAATGAAAACGAGACTACTTCACTAGGGTTTGTCTGCGAGGGTATTCATATTCACAAGGTACTCGAATTGACAGCTTCAACGTTTTTCCTCTAACACGTTACGGTCATTCAAGGCGTATAATCAGCATTTCTCCGCAAATACGTTGCAAATTTGACACATGCAATGGTATTATCGTTATCCGTGATCTCCGTTGCCTTACACGGGTGCTTAACCCTTGTAGAGATTACGAGTTTTCTTGTGCAATGAGAATAGAGGTTATAAGCCACAATTATGCGAATACGGTGTGTGCACGTTTTTCAAATGAATGAATATCGCGTTACTTTCCACCTAGAGTCTTTTAATAGGGGTTGTAACGTTCCTGTTTTTGATTGGTGAGTATGAGTACAGTGAACATTCGTTGAGGCGCACCCGTCGTTGTGGCACTACGGGGCCGATAGATAAATCTGATTGTCCTCATTACAGCGTAATAGCTGGGAAGAATAAATGTTATTTTCGGAGCGCCTCTTTTCAGAAGTTGTGTATAACAGACAAAGAAAACTAGCTTCATTAGTATTGTTGTCATAATGATGTCTGTATGTTGTTCTGAATCTTTTACTGAATCATATATAAACAGCGCCAAAAATGATTTCCTTTGTTGTTCCTTGTTCTTTTCTGATCGTATATGTTACCGGCATTGTGTGAAATTCCGGTACTGTATAGAACGCCACAGTAATGTGTATACTGTCTAATGATTTTGGCAACCTGTACAACTTAGGTTCTTACATACTTTCCCTAGGCATTGCAGTACTATTCACTACAAGTGTTCTACAACTCTGTCTGTATGGATACTCTGCTAGTCATATTGAAGGAGTCATCGAATCAGTTTTATGATATTTCTCTACTGTTCCGTTCTGTAATAGCTAAGGGAGAAAGGAACACTTAAACCATTCTCTTTTCGAACTGAATTCTGATCAGATGTTTGTAAATCTATCAGATTCAACTGCTTGTTAATTAGTCCATAGCTTACAAACTACTTAAACTAATGTAAACCGATCTAAGGAGACACAAATATCCATGCCCGAGGGGAGACTCGAACCCCCGAGGGCTAACGGCCGTACGCATCACAGTGTGCACGGCTAATCCGCCTCGGCGTATTGATTTCTCTTATTTTATTGTGGTGATTATGTCTCCATATGTAATTGGGTGCGTACAATGTGTGTTCGCATGAGAAAGTTGAAAGAAATTTCTCATCCTCGCCGCAACGATTTTACTAACCGCTAAATGATAGCATCATCCGCGAACAGTGTAAGATATCTACTCAGATTGACTAGTATATCGTTTATACAAATAAGGCACAATAGGGACCTTATAACTCCCTGTGGAACGCCAGATTACACTTATGTTCTACTCGATGACTTATCGTCAATTGCAGCGTACCGTGTCCATTCTGACAGGAAATTACGAATCCAATCGCATAAACACAAAATTTAAAGGGGTCATGATGAGAAGCCTTTATTAATAGGCGTATGAAACAGAAAGAACAAAACTACCAAATAAAGCACAGGGTATTATCAGAAAACAATGGAACCTGATCTAAGACTGAAGTACATGTAACAGTAAGTTTATACTGCACCAGAAAGAAATTTCACGTTATTTGTCTTGTACGTACATTTCAGTACTTAAAAGGAGATTGCAAGCGGAATATTGTTATCGGCAAAACACAAAGCAGAACTATAATTACTTACTGCTGCAGCAGGGCAGACTAGAGTGACATTTTGAACAGCACTTCATTTGCTTCTTACACAATGACACCTCATATTCTGGCATTTCATTTTGCACATACACTTAACGAATCCTTGGCAGACCGGAGAGTAACCTCTTGGTCAGAAACGTCTTCGTTTATCATTTAGTGCTTTGGACATAGGGTGAATGTTGATTTCGAGTAGAGTAGGTGTTGACAAGTCGATATGAGCCATCATCGGTCACGTCCATAACAACTGCCAACAGATTGCAGGAGGCACTCTACCCTTTGTCAGCAGCGGGAATGTGAACTCGCACGATGTCACCCTGAGAGACAGGAGAAAGTTTTGTCAAAATCGCTTTTCATTTCTTTCGCCTGAATCTCAAGGTTATACATCTACGCCCACAATCCGAAAGGTTTGTGGTGGAGGGTACCTTGTGAACAATTGTCACTTCCTCCTATTCCAGTCGCGAATGGTTAGAGGGAAAAATGACTGCCTATATGCCTCCATGTGGGCCATAATCTAATCTTATTCTTGTGGTCGTTTCGCGATATATATCTGTGAGGAAGCAGTATATTACTTGACTCTTCATGAAATGTACGCTCACCGAAATTTGACGGAATCCCGTAATGTGATACAGAACGCCTCTCTTACAGCGTCTGCCACTGGAGGTTCCTAATTGTCTGCGTGACTCTTTCTCGCTTACAAAAATGAGCCCTTAACGTAGCGGGGTGCACTCTGTTGGATCCTCTATGTCATCATCCCTATCCCACACTATCAGACTCGAGCGATCGCGGAATGTCAATATGCTGCAGATACTGAAACATGTCGCTATCCTTTTGCAGTGTTGCGTTTTCTCAATAAACAACAGCATCAACAGTAAACATACCTCGTTGAACTGCCGATCTACGAGGTCATTAACACAGATTGTAAACACTAGTGGTCCTATTAGACTCCCCTGGAGCACGCCTGAGATTAGAAACGTATCAACCCAGCCACACACTTGGTTAGATGTTCCATAGGCTCACACTTTGTTTATCAGGCAACGGTGTGGAACGGTATCTAACGCCTTGCGGAAGTCAAGAAACACGACACGGCCCTTCTGGATGAATAGCGAGAGCTATTTTTCACATGATGGTTGCTTTCGGAAACCATGTTGATTCTTAGAAAGGAGACTTCCGGTCTCCAGAAAAGCCATATTATTTGAACAAAATTGTAACAAAATTGTGCAACTGACATATGTCAGAAATAAACACCTATAGTATTGTGAATGTCATCGACGACCCTTCATGTAATAGGAAATGGCCTGCACTTTTTTAAATCCTTAGGAACGCTTGGCTCCGGTAGAGACCATCGGAACACTGCTGCTAGAAGGGGTGGGGGAAAGTTCGAATATTCCGTGTAAAATTGAATTGGTATCCCATCACGTCCAGCGCCCCTTCCTCTGTACCGGCGCTGTGGCCGCAGGGACTGAGGCGCTCCAGTCACGGTCTGCACGGCTACTACGGTCGGGGGTTCGAATCCCCCCTCGGGCATGGATATTTGTGCCGTCCTTAGTATAAGGTAGTTCGTTAGTAGTTTGTAAGTTTAGGGACTGATGACCCCGTAGTTAAGTCCCATAAGCTTAACAAACATTTGAACATTTCTGTCGTAGTTGTTGTCCCATTTCGCAGGTGAAGCACACAGGTTGCGCATCCGTTGTACCTGAAGTGATGCTTAAAGAGGTGTTGAGATGTGGCTAGGAAGTACTGCACTACGAATAACTTTAGCTTTTGTAGGATGTCAGTGCTTGTTTTTATTGAAAAAATGCCCGTATATCCAAGCACAAATATACAGACTAAATAATGTTAAAAATATAAACGATACGTAACGTATAAACTGTCCCTGGCCCGCACTGTACTGACATGAATGTGTAAGATATCGCGGTCGGCGCTCGACTGACTGCAGCCGCACCCTCTCTGCGCGCCACAAGCCACCGTTCTGGCGCCAAGCGAAACTTCTAGATTAACATTGTTCAAATTATTTCAAAATAAACAAATAATTAAATTTTTGAATTAACCGAAAGGTAGCTTAGCACAAAAGCATTACAGAAAGTATGCATATAATTTTTAATAAACATAGGAAAGTTAAATAATAAAAGAGGCTTGAAGTTTTGGCGGACAACTAGTATAGGCGGAAGCCAATCAGATCTCAACTAGCAATAGGGACGGAGCTTTCCCACGGGATACAATCTCACTTACTGTCTCTCTCTCTCTCTCACACACTCTCACCCTTTCTATTACGTCACACAATTCTCCAACCAAGAAAACTTCTTTAACACCTAATACACTGAGATGCGAAATAAACGTCCCCATATCAGCCCCCTCACAAAGTGTACAAACGTCAATTTTCACATAAAGTTTTCTTCATAGTTTCACTGCTTCCACACTATCACTAAGTACAGGGAACTTGACAAAGTCCAAAAAGGTTTACCATCACAACGTGACTGAACGACAAGTGCGGATTTAACCGCACAGAAACTAAGTTTCCACTGCTGCTGTCTCTCTTTTCTGTAGGTCGTCGACGAAAGCAGGAGTCGTCCTGTTGCTGGAACGTCTACCATCGGAAAAAAAAAGAATAAACTGCTTGGAGTGGGCCGTCGTGGCCTTGAGTAAAGGTGGCCCACCAATGGCAGGCTGGTGTAGGAATACGCTGCTGTGCAGTGAGCCAAGGCCATTTGCAGGAGAAGATTCGCTTAAGCAAGCTGACGTTGTCCTAGTCCATTTACCTCTGGCTCGCCGGGCGACTTGGTTGCCCGGAACTCTTCGGTGTACGTTGGGCTGCCGACCTGTCAGGGGCTCTGGAAGACCGGCAGGACACACGTGACATAATGGAGAGATCAATTCGTGGATATAAATCCTCCACCGGCAAACATTTGTAGCAGTCAGCCACTGTGTTCATATCAACAAGAATTACAGTAATGACAACAATTACTTATTTTACAATTTTGAATTTTTGTGTTACATGTTAAGCTTTTAGCTAAACTCTGCTAACGCTTGATAATGGTAAACTAACCGAAACCGGTAGCATTGAGATAACAAACAAACATCTATGGTCAATATTTAGTTTTCCAATTATGTCAAAGCTGTGCACCTTTCTGAAAAATTTTGGGCGTTATCACGGCTGTAGAAGCAGCGTGGCTCAATGTTCCTGTAAGGGAATTATAGAGACTTGTTGAGTTCATCCCACATCGAGTTTTGATCTTCACTCGTCAGAAGGAGGTATCCTTTGACTTTGTCCATTATAAACAGCTTAAGCAGAATGTGTATGGCAAGGAAACCATTTCTGTAGAAGAATTTCTTTTTTTTACATCCAATGTTAATTTAAATGTTAGGAGGTCTTTGCTGAAAGCATTTGCCTAGAGTGTAGTATTGTGCGGGAGTTAAACTTGGATGTCGAAGATGTCAGAAGCTCGAAGTGTGATACAGATAACTGCTTTAGATGATATGGGTAGATCGAAATTAATGGCATATATTGACTAACAGAAGGGATCGGTTGGTGGGAGTCTGAGACATCAAGGAATCATCACATTAACGTTAGAGGGAGATAAATGCAGTAAATAGGTTCGAAAGGATGAAAGTGGGGTGCCATTCTTATTCAGAGAAGAAGAGGCTTGGTCAAATTTCAACTAATCCAATAAAGATAAAGTCTACCTTTCGATCTTTCATCCTCTTTCGTATGGTATGTTGTGTTTGGCAGTTAAAATTCACAGAAGAATTTGAAAACTTCAAAGAATGTCTGTTCGGATCGTATTATCGCGAAATAGGGAACTTAATGTTTTGGATATGGTGCATGGTTTCGGGTGCTAGTCACTAAAACAAGGGTATTATTCGTCGTAGTCAGAAATTATATTGAAATTTCGATCACCAACTTATCTCCTCCATATATGAAAATATTTGACTGACGACCAGAGGGAGGGAGAAAAGATCATCGCAATAAATAAGAGAATTGTCTCGGGCTCGAAATGGTGGCGAAGGAAACTATCCTTAGTGACTATGCAAGACATAAGAGTTTCATGATAATGCTCGATTTCACCATATTAGCAGTAGGATGGCTACGGTCTAGTTAATAAAATTTTTATCGTCCCGTATGTATCATTAGAGACAAGGTACAATATCGCATTGTTTTGTTTGAGGAAGGAGAAAAGTCGGCCGTCCACTTTCATAGGAAACATTTCGGCATTTTTCTTGAAAGATTCAGCGAAATCAAGGGAAATCTACATCTGGATGGCTAGAGGAGTGGTTTAACCGCCGTCTTCCCGAATGTAAGTCCATTGTGTCATCTCTGCGACGCCTCGCTCTATGGTTCAGTGATTAGGTTGGAAATCACTGTGAAATACTCCGTAAAGCCCGAATCTGTTACCTTGTGATTTTGACATCATTTCCCAAGTGAGGTGGTTACATACTGAACTCGCATTCGGACTGAAGCACTTCAAACGCGCCTTCAGGCCATCCTGATTAAAGTTTTCCATAATTTCCTTAAATCATTCCAGGTGAGTGCCGGAATTGTTCCTTTCGAAGGGCACGGCCGATTTCGTTCCATATCGTCAAAGAAAAGAAAGGACGTATTATCCATCTTTAATAACAACGATGTCAACCGTACGTTAAACTCTAAAATTCGATTCCGTTTCTTCCACATCATTTGAGAACTAAAAAAAAAATACATCCATAGTCGTTACTTTCATTTGGACTATGAGATACAATAGTGAATGGGGGTGTGGATCCTTTAGAAGTCGACTGCCTTGTACCAAACACGAAGTGATCACAATCTCGTCAACTCCTTAACGTGCGGGGTGATTTCTTTCTGAATTGAAACATTCCAAGGTGCACTTGTTACGGGTGTTCGGAACTAAATTTATAGATGCAGATAGTGAAAAGATCCCTTAATTTAAGGTAGGTATCTTACCCGTCCGTGCAAATATATCGTGCAAATTTTCGGAGAGTGCCTCAGTAAATTGTATAAATGGCACAATATAATGAGCACATGGACGATCAATAACGAAAACTGCTATGTTTCTAAAATAACAAATAAGCCGAATAAACACCTGTAAACGTAACATTAACGACGGATAATAATGTAAATGGAAACTGGTGCTTCAAATGTTCAAATGTTTGTAAATTTAAGGGACAACTGCTGATGTGGTTATCACTCCCTAGGTTTACAAAATACTTAAAGTAACGTAAACTAACTTGTGCTAAGGACAACACACACACACACACACACACACACACTCACACACACACACACACACACACACACACACACACACACACACACACACACACACACAAACCCATGTTCGAGTGTGGACTCGAGCCTCCGACGGCGAGCAAACGCGTGCTCCGCAACAAGGCGCCTTAGAGCGCTCGGAAACTGGTGCTGTTATAGTAGTTTCTAAATTAATGAAATTATTTGTGAAATGTTTATAAAGCTCTTATAATGCAACGAGGAACTCACGTCAAACGATAACGGTATTTCGACGGTGATATGTAGAGCTCTACAAACACTTCTTATACTGACTAAAACTCTGTTACATATTCAGATCATCAGTGTATGAAGCGACCATACAATCTTACGGACTATACAGAAACGTTTGCACTTCACATAGTGCTAGACTGCCATTCGTGAACATTTCGAATGAAATCGAGACTACTTCACAAGTGTTTGTCTGCGAGGGTATTCATATTCACAAGGTACTCGAATTGACAGCTTCAACGTTTTTCCTCTAACACGTTACGATCATTCAAGGCGTATAATCAGCATTTCTCCGCAAATACGTTGCAAATTTGACACATGCAATGGTCTTATCGTTATCCGTGATCTCCGTTGCCTTACACGGGTGCTTAACCCTTGTAGAGATTACGAGTTTTCTTGTGCAATGAGAATAGAGGTTATAAGCAACAATTATGCGAATACGGTGTGTGCACGTTTTTTCAAATAAATGAATATCGCGTTTCTTTCCACCTAGAGTCTTTTAATAGGGGTTGTAACGTTCCTGTTTTTGATTGGTGAGTATGAGTACAGTGAACATTCGTTGAGGCGCACCCGTCGTTGTGGCACTACGGGGCCGATAGATAAATCTGATTGTCCTCACTACAGCGTAATAGCTGGAAAGAATAAATGTTATTTTCGGAGCGCCTCTTTTCAGAAGTTGTGTATAACAGACAAAGAAAACTAGCTTCATTAGTATTGTTGTCATAATGATGTCTGTATGTTGTTCTGAATCTTTTACTGAATCATATATAAACAGCGCCAAAAATGATTTCCTTTGTTGTTCCTTGTTCTTTTCTGATCGTATATGTTACCGGCATTGTGTGAAATTCCGGTACTGTATAGAACGCCACAGTAATGTGTATACTGTCTAATGATTTTGGCAACCTGTACAACTTAGGTTCTTACATATTTTCCCTAGGCATTCTGTATGATTCGTAGGTGTTCTATAGCATGACCAGTACTATTCACTACAAGTGTTCTACAACTCCGTCTGTATGGATACTCTGCTAGTCACATTGAAGGAGTCATAGAACCAGTTTTATGATATTTCTCTACAGTTCCGTTCTGTAGTAGCTAAGGGAGAAAGGAACACTTAAACCATTCTGTTTTCGAACTGAATTCTGATCAGATGTTTGTAAATCTATCAGATTCAACTGCTTGTTAATTATTCCATAGCTTACAAACTACTTAAACTAATGTAAACCGATCTAAGGAGAACACAAATATCCATGCACGAGGGGGAGACTCGAACCCCCGAGGGCTAACGGCCGTACGCATCACAGTGTGCACGGCTAATCCGCCGCGGCGTATTGATTTCTCTTATTTTATTGTGGTGATTATGTCTCCATATGTAATTGGGTGCGTACAATGTGTGTTCGCATGAGAAAGTTGAAAGAAATTTCTCATCCTCGCCGCAACGATTTTACTAACCGCTAAATGACAGCATCATCCGCGAACAGTGTAAGATATCTACTCAGATTGACTAGTATATCGGTTATACAAATAAGGCACAATAGGGGCCTTATAACTCCCTGTGGAACGCCAGATTACACTTATGTTCTACTCGATGACTTATCGTCAATTGCAGCGTACCGTGTCCATTCTGACAGGAAATTACGAATCCAATCGCATAAACACAAAATTTAAAGGGGTCATGATGAGAAGCCTTTATTAATAGGCGTATGAAACAGAAAGAACAAAACTACCAAATAAAGCACAGGGTATTATCAGAAAACAATGGAACCTGATCTAAGACTGAAGTACATGTAACAGTAAGTTTATACTGCACCAGAAAGAAATTTCACGTTATTTGTCTTGTACGTACATTTCAGTACTTAAAAGGAGATTGCAAGCGGAATATTGTTATCGGCAAAACACAAAGCAGAACTATAATTACTTACTTGCTGCAGCAGGGCAGACTAGAGTGACATTTTGAACAGCACTTCATTTGCTTCTTACACAATGACACCTCATATTCTGGCATTTCAGTTTGCACATACACTTAACGAATCCTTGGCAGACCGGAGAGTAACCTCTTGGTCAGAAACGTCTTCGTTTATCATTTAGTGCTTTGGACATAGGGTGAATGTTGATTTCGAGTAGAGTAGGTGTTGACAAGTCGATATGAGCCATCATCGGTCACGTCCATAACAACTGCCAACAGATTGCAGGAGGCACTCTACCCTTTGTCAGCAGCGGGAATGTGAACTCGCACGATGTCACCCTGAGAGACAGGAGAAAGTTTTGTCAAAATCGCTTTTCATTTCTTTCGCCTGAATCTCAAGGTTATACATCTACGCCCACAATCCGAAAGGTTTGTGGTGGAGAGTACCTTGTGAACAATTGTCACTTCCTCCTATTCCAGTCGCGAATGGTTAGAGGGAAAAATGACTGCCTGTATGCCTCCATGTGGGCCATAATCTAATCTTATTCTTGTGGTCGTTTCGCGATATATATCTGTGAGGAAGCAGTATATTACTTTACTCTTCATGAAATGTACGCTCTCCGAAATTTGACGGAAGCCCATACGGTGATACAGAACGCCTCTCTTACAGCGTCTGCCACTGGAGGTTCCTAATTGTCTGCGTGACTCTTTCTCGCTTACAAAAATGAGCCCTTAACGTAGCGGGGTGCACTCTGTTGGATCCTCTATGTCATCATCCCTATCCCACACTAATCAGACTCGAGCGATCGCGGAATGTCAATATGCTGCAGATACTGAAACATGTCGCTATCCTTTTGCAGTGTTGCGTTTTCTCAATAAACAACAGCATCAACAGCAAACATACCTCGTTGAACTGCCGATCTACGAGGTCATTAACACAGATTGTAAACACTAGTGGTCCTATTAGACTCCCCTGGAACACGCCTGAGATTAGAAACGTATCAACCCAGCCACACACTTGGTTAGATGTTCCATAGGCTCACACTTTGTTTATCAGGCAACGGTGTGGAACGGTATCTAACGCCTTGCGGAAGTCAAAGAAACACGACACGGCCCTTCTGGATGAATAGCGAGAGTTATTTTTCACATGATGGTTGCTTTCGGAAACAATGTTGATTCTTAGAAAGGAGACTTCCGGTCTCCAGAAAAGCCATATTATTTGAACAAAATTGTAACAAAATTGTGCAACTGACATATGTCAGAGATAAACACCTATAGTTTTGTGAATGTCATCGACGACCCTTCATGTAATAGGAAATGGCCTGCACTTTTTTAAATCCTTAGGAACGCTTGGCTCCGGTAGAGACCATCGGAACACTGCTGCTAGAAGGGGTGGGGGAAAGTTCGAATATTCCGTGTAAAATTGAATTGGTATCCCATCACGTCCAGCGCCCCTTCCTCTGTACCGGCGCTGTGGCCGCAGGGACTGAGGCGCTCCAGTCACGGTCTGCACGGCTACTACGGTCGGGGGTTCGAATCCCCCCTCGGGCATGGATATTTGTGCCGTCCTTAGTATAAGGTAGTTCGTTAGTAGTTTGTAAGTTTAGGGACTGATGACCCCGTAGTTAAGTCCCATAAGCTTAACAAACATTTGAACATTTTTGAACCTTCCTCTGTCGAGCGATTCAATTGCTATTCTGTCCTTCTCACATTTAAACATCTGTAATTTTGTCGCTCGTCTCATGGCCTAGAGTAGGATTTTGATTTAATATTATTTTCATAGTTCTCTCAACATTAAATGAAAAACTGCACACAGTGTTAACCCAATATAGGTTCTACTTCTTCGCATCATCGTCTTTAAGATAGTGTCTCCATAGACGGCATTTTCGAGCACCACTTCATTCTTTTCAGCAGACACTACAGATGTCAGGAAAATATGGATTTTTGTTAAACACAGATGTGGATTCTGCACAGTTTTGGTTTCCACCATCATAGATTACATTCCGAGTTACAGATTTTTTTGTGGTGTTCATAACACAGGCCAGTACTCTATGCAGCTTGGTGATTCGTGTAGGGCGCACAGTTCACATTTACGTTTCATCGCTACTCACTTTGTGTGCGTTTTTGGCCCTCTTTAAGTCATAGTAGTAAAAGTGGACCTTTGCGATCGCCTTTTGACAGCTCGGAATTTAAATGGAAATAACGGCTTAACCGTTCATGTGATACGATAATTCAATAATTAGCTTCGTAGATTAGAAAATTATCAACTTCGCTCCGGTATTTTTTTCACTAACTCGCACCTTTTCAGAGATATTGATAAAAATAACGGCGATTTGACACCGTCGCTTTATTTTGCATAAACCAGTAGCGGCAAAGAAAATATACATAAAACGGGAGGTACTACTACGGCAAAAATGGGATACTATTTTAACAGAAAAACATAATTAAAAGATGGAAAAGATTTTAATATGATAGTTTACAAAGGTAGAAGTTAAAAAAATGAATTCATTCGTTACAGTCTAAAATTTGAACTAATTTTGGCTGTGTGTTAGAATACGGTCGGAGAAAATATTACTTGTTGAGTGCATAGATATTATCACAATGGCAGAGTCGTAATCGTATGCATAAAAGTTTTAGCAGCACAAATGATTTACAAACTGAAAACATTGTTGTGGGAGTTTTGCGATCTGTTATAATTAATTTATCTATTTACAATCTGATTTGTTCAAATGGAATTCATTATGATTAAATCGGCGTGCTCGGCGCAGAATGTAACGAGGGTTGCTTTAATTTTTTTTTTAGCGGAGTTCGGACATTTTATTATATTCAGATCTATATGCGTTTTACATTGTTCTAGACTACGTATTACATGTCTGGAAAAAGATAAAACTATACGAAAATTTACAGCGGGCATAAACACGTCAGTAAGATTTTTTAAGACCCACGTGATTTCGGCTGCGTACCAAGCTACACAAGTCCACACATGTCATAAGCTAGGGTGGAGTGATACGCGTTGTAGTTATTATTGATTGAACATACAGTACAGATAAAATATTGCTCATTGTATAGCAAAATGAATCAGGCAGTTTGTATACGGAACACTTCCCTAATAGAAACAACAAGACGTTCCAAAGAATACATCAGCATCTGTGCGAAATAGGCACGTTTAGTAGCCAATCTGGGATATCAACAGAAGTATATTACGCAGATATTATAGGATGGCTTCCGGATGTTTGGGAAAAGGTCAAAATAACGGGGATGGTTATATTGTAGGTATGTAACTGTAAGTAACACTACCAATAATAATAGTTCTCATTCATTGTCTCCACTAGCAATATTTTTGGTTCATCTCCTCAATTTAAATTTATTTTCTCACATTAAACAACTGTTATTCCACAACCGCAATACCAGATCATATACGTCTAGGATCTTGGCTGTACCTTCACACAACACTAAATGTTTCTCCGTGTCGTTCTACATCTCAGCCCTACGACTATGTGATCTACGTCTTAACCTAAACCACTTGACATTCACGAGGAAACTCAAAATTTAAACATTAACGACGGCATAGTCTCCATTGTTATGTTCCTCTCAGTCCTTTCTCCCTTCTCTGCATCTCTGCATTATATCTTTGAATCTTACTATACTATTTCTCTTCCTCTAACAAATCTACCTCTTCTATACCTTTAAGTCCTTATATTAAGATGCAGCGTTTGATGCTTGGGCAGACATAACTCTTAAAATTTCAATCATAGCTGCGATTGTCAGCGACCGTTACACAAGTTAAAGGATAAAAATGCAGCCCTCGGTCGCGAAGATAAATTTTTTTAACGTTTTCGGTAATATCTAAGATCGCCTTTATCAAAAAAATAAAATTAATACAAGTCACATAATATAAGTTACAAATCAGCGGCAAAGTTTAATATATATTTTGTGACGTAAGCTGTACTGCTGATTTTTATTATGGAATTGTATTAATTTTATTTTTCTGATGAAGGTAATCTTAGATATTGCCGATATCTCGTTAAAAAAAAGTCTTATCTTCGCGACCGAGGGCTGTACTTTCATCCTTTGTAACGGTCGCTGAAAATTGCAGCTATGTTTAAAATTTTAGGATTCCTGATTTCTATATCTCTTTCAAGACATTATTATGTCTCTGCTTCTTGTGAATAACTCAAAATCTTTAAGTACATAACATGCTAATTCCTAAACGGTAGACCGGCCGCAGTGGTCGAGCGGTCTCCGGCGCGCCAGTCACAGTCGGTACGGCCGCTGCCATCGGGGGTTCGAATCCCCCCTCGGGCATGGATGCTTGCGTCGTGTTTAGTATATGGTAGTTCATAAGTAGTTTGTAGGTTTAGGGAGTGATGACCCTGCAGTTAAGTCCGATAAGCTTAACAAAAGTTTCAATGTCCTAAATGGTAATAGGGCTGATGTTCACAATATGAAACATGCATACTGTCCTTTGCAAAGTCATTATTATTATTATTGATTCTTATAAAATAACTATGTATTATTGTTACAATTATATTATAGTAATAATCTCTATTTTTTACATAATACTTTTATTAGACATGGTTTTTATGTAATGTTCTAAACAAATTGTTCATTTTGAGTAAGCCTGGTTAGGTAAAATAAATAAATAAATTACGTAAATTAAATTAAAAATTATCCTCTTCACTCCTGAGATGCAAAAAGTTCACAGGAAGTTTTGTCTTTTCTTATTATCCAACAAACTAGTACACAAGCGTGAAACATGCAAAAGAAAAAACATGGCGATTCACTAAAGCATAAATGGAGGTCCACATGTGTGGACCCCAGGTCACACTTATCACAATAAGGTACTTGTTCTTAATATCATTTATTTTCTGTTTTCCTCAATAAAACACTGTTTCTACAAAATAATAATTTATTGTAAACTTAACTTCATATGGTAATCTACACAGAAAATAAATATTTATAATATTTTTAAATACATTGTTTCCAATACAGGTGTTTATACTCCTTGACAGTCCCACAAATGAAAGAAAATTTTAAAAAGCGATAATTTCTGTCAAATAATAACTTGATAATGCCAGTAAATGTATCTTTACTTTTTGTGATAGGCTTTAAAACAATTATTTTTCATGACACAAATTAATTTCACATTTTATGCAGATGATCCTTGTCTTAGAGCTGCAGCCAGGTTTCCTGCATTTTGAAGCATTCTTTGCCTCAAAAAATTGTGGTAAATGACTTATATTGTAAAATCTGACTTCTGAAATTGGTTGTGACGGATCTCTTCTTGGCTTTTTATTCATACTTTGTACATCATACGCATCTTCACTAGCACATGAATTCACTACATAAGGGCGCCTTCTTCTTCTTCGAGCTACAGGCTAAAAATATTTATAGTTAATCATAGATTTGCCTACATGCATTTTGTAATCTGTGTAATTCAACATCAAAATCTCCAGTTAAAAACGACAATTCGTCATCTTCCCCATCAGATAATTACTGTCATTAAGAAGTGCTCCAATTGCTAATCCGTTAACAATTGATATCTGTAAAGTATAAAAAGGAATGTTATTTCAGTACTTTACTTTCGAAGAAGAAATTGAAGTCAGCATAATCATATTATGACCTGACTTCCATATACGACGACCTTCAGAAAATCAGTTATTTCGTAGTAATAAAGAAAATATATTGAAATCGGAACTATCTCAACACATAGAAGAGTTAAGACACTATACATAAAAATCATTTTAGTAATATTTGAGCGTAATAATTATTTACATACCTTTCAGACTTTTAGCAGCAGCCATCTTGAGTGGATGACCAGCTGTAAACAAGTGTAAGTTGCTGCGCTGTAGTGTTGAAATTGAGAAACAGAAGATCCACACTTGTGGACAAACGGTCTGTAAGCGGAAAAATACGCGTATTTGCGGAGAAAAAAATTAATGAAGGAAGGTCCACATTTGTGAACAACTGGAACGAAGAGGTTATATAGCTAGTTGTAAGCTTACTGCGCATACAAAGTCACATGAAATGCTGGTGTCAGAGAATATTTTCTCCTTGAGTGTCCGGCTTCCGTTTAGCCACACATTAACATTCGGGACATCTCTGCATCCGACAAACTATCTCTCATGACCCGGTAGAATTTTACACCAACCAAAGCTCATTCATTCCACGCGAACACAGAAAGACTGCAACTTTACTGAAACCAATGAGTGGGTAACACACACACACCTTACAAGATGTACGAAAATAAAGTAAATGTAGGCACGCGAAGAGCTGGATCTCCTTTAGTGGTCGTTCGGCTTGAATTTTTATGAATATGCGCTGATCAGAATTAAGTTTCGTTAGTGCCCAGTGGAGTGGAGCCATTTTGACGGGCCATTTTCCGGAAGAATATTTCTAATTCATTAGCGGGACAGAGTCCGGCTGTTCGCGGAAACGGCGCCCCCGCTGTCAGGTTAATTAACGGCGTGTAGCTTTTTATTCTCGCGCGGCGCGGCGCGGCGAGGCGGAGGGAACCGCTACCGCTCGACAGCTCGGCTGCCGCTGCCGCTGCCGAACGGCCCGCCCGTGAATCGGGCGACTCGGCCAATAACGCGCCGCTCGGTAATTGACAGCTGGCCCCCAGCGGCGAGCTCTCGATTAACGACTCGGCCAAACAGGGCGTCGCCGGAACTGCCGCACCGGAAAAACGGCGTCCGTCCACCCGGCTGTGTTCGCGAGAACTCCTTTTGTCCTCTTTGGTACAGTTTTGAAGTTTCGGGTCGAGTACGTTCAGTGCAAACAACTGTAAAAGAACTCTCTTTTCTCGTATCACTTCTGTGGATGAGAGGCTAAATCAGATAGTAATTGATAAACAGTGCTATTAGGACACTGTGTAAAATTATAGGGCCACAGATTGTGTTGTGGTCATCGTTTATTGACACGTTTGGATTAAATCATCTTCAGAATCTGTAAAGTTACCAACATCAGTAAGCCTGATGTCACAAAAAGATAGAGAACTGTGGACAAAAGAGATACCAAAGTACATTACAAACACAAATATCTTAAGTACATACTGTGGAGTGGGCATTAATATAATGAAATTATATGGCATCAAGGCCCTGCTGAACATTACTAAAGCCAAATCACCCAGCATTGTCAAAGTAAACAGTAGACGCCACGAGATGGCTCTAGTGAAAATGACAAAAATAAGAAAAATAGAAACATATAAAACCAAATAGAAAGAATTAAAACCTAATAATCATACAAATATTTAAGTTTAGAATGGAGAGGGCAGGACAATACAGTACAACTGTATGCACCTCTTATTGTTAAACCCACACACCTATGGTGGTGCCCCATGGCATGGCGAGGACAGAAAGGTGAGAGACTAGGACGTATTCAAAGGGAGTAAAATTGACGGATACTGTCAGCTGTTATAAAATACCACTATTTAACGGTTGACATGATAAAATCCCTACGTTACATTAGTAGGGTTACACATAATGTCATGAAACAAGCGGAGGTTAAAAGTAATAAAACATGACCAGGACGTATTCAATGGGAGTAAAATTGACAGATACTGTCAGCTATTATAAAATATCACAATTTAACGGTTGACATGATAAAATCCCTACATTGCATTAGTAGGGTTACACATATCTGTCATAAAACAAACGGAGGTTAAAAGTAATAGAATATGTACAATTGTCATGAAGTGCTTTTATTTTTTTATTTTTTTTTTTCCTGACACATAGGTCATAATTATTTTTTTTTTTTTAATTTTAACCTCCGCTTGTTTTATGACAGATATGTGTAACCCTACTAATACAATATAGGGATTTTATCATGTCAATCGGCAAGCGCACAACCGACTGTACTATTCAGACACGACTCACGATGCCGCCTCACAACTTTACTTCCGCCAGTACCTCGCCTCCTACTTTCCAAACTTCACAGAAACTCTCCTGCGAACCATGCAAGACTAGCACTCCTGGAAGAAAGGATATGGTGGAGACATGGCTTAGCCACAGCCTAAGGGATGTTTCCAGAATGAAACTTTCACTCTGCAGCGGAGTGTGCGCTGATATGAAACTTCCTGACAGATTAAAACTGTGTGCCGGAACCGGGACTCGAACCTGGGACATTTGCCTTTCTTACTACAAAAACAGTTAGGCCGACCGCGGTGGCCGAAGGTACTGAGGCGCGCCAGTCACGGTCTGCACGGCCACTACGGTCGGGGGTTCGAATCCTCCCTCGGGCATGGATATTTGTGCCGTCCTTAGTATAGGGTAGTTCATATGTAGTTTGTAAGTTTAGGGACTGATGACCCCGTAGTTATGTCCCATAAGGTCTACAAACATTTGAATATTTGATCAAAAACATGAAATTGGGACGAGTTATATTCACCTTCTTCATTTATGAATTTTGGAGTCACAGCAAAATGAATTTAATTAATTTTCAGAACACCTTACCGCAAAGAGAGGGCGTTCTGAAACACTATATAAACAGATTAACGATTATTACTCACGACTCACAGGTCGGCTATTTAGCTATGGATTCGCCAATTCGATTCTTACGTACGTGTTAGTGCTTACGCGGCCTCTGACGGGAATCCACCGACTGTTGTTGGCAACTGTCGGTATTCCCGCGGCCGCGACTGCAACAGCTATCGATAGGGGTACTGTGATCTTTGATGCCACGAATTCCAGCAGTACAAAGACAAGATGTAATACGTCAACTG
The DNA here is from genome assembly GCA_026315105.1 of Locusta migratoria. NCBI lineage: Eukaryota > Metazoa > Arthropoda > Insecta > Orthoptera > Acrididae > Locusta > Locusta migratoria. The sequence goes on from CM048746.1 coordinate 84,746,113, forward strand.
AAGATGGATACAAACCTAAAACTTGTTTTGGCATAACAGAAATACATTAAAAACTGGTTTCTGTATCTATTAAAATAAAACAATATAATACACATCCACCGAACTCAACAATCCAATAAATATGGATAAATTACTGTATTGCTTGCAATACTGGCCGAAACGTCGGTGAAGTATTTGATACATTGACGATGCGGTCCAACTCCCAGAAGAGTTTTATAAACAATGACAACGGCCGCGGAAGCCTTCGTTGACACCCTAATGGTAAGTTTATTGATGGAAGAAATAAAATGTAACAGTGAGAGCTCTTGATGTGCTTACAATGCTAAATCAGCGTGGAGCATGAACTACCATTAAGGCTACCGCCATTTGCCTAAGAGCTCTAATAGCATTAGTGATCAGGCTACTGCCTGTCCATTCATAAAGGGGTTACTATCCCGATGTAAACTGAAATCCTAGATGAATATATGACAAGTGCTGTTTAGTTAAGTGGGTTACCGCCCGATACTCGAGTGATATTGTATGATCAACGAATACCACCATACTGTTGACTCTATTGCCATTAGAGCTAAGAAAATTAAATCAACACTCTCCGTAAATATTCCCGGTGTACTTTATCGAGCGGGCCGTCGTGTCGTTACTAACCCACAGTAACCACTCACTGAAGTAATATCTGTGTTTTGCATATGTAACTAACTCTGGTGTGCATACTGCAAACACGGTGTTTTTACAGTTTCTTTATTGAGACAATGACTTAACATTTTGGAATGTTCAATAAAAAGGAAGTCTTCAACGCAAAGACCGCTACATTTTGGCCCACTTTACGTTACGGTAGTAACACTGAAAGTGGGCCTTTGCGATCGTCTTTTGACAGCTCGAAATTTAAGTGAAAAAAAAAGGCTTAACTATTCATTTGACACGAAAATTGAATAACCTAATTTGTAGAGGGGAAAATTCTCTACAACTTTGCTCTTTTATGTTTTTTTTTCATATCTCGTATCGTTTCAAAGATATTTGCCAAAATAACGGCGATTTTGGGATGTCTGTCTGTGTCTCCGTCCGTCTGGCTCTCTGTCCGTAACGTGTCCCCTGTTTTTAAGACGAACCAGTCAACCGATCAGTACCAAATTTTACAGACGTGATTGTAGGCCGCCAGAGACCAGAACCTCCCTTTTTCAAATTTTTCCGACAAAAAATACGGTAGTAATACCTAAAAAAGCCTTTTGTAATATAATTGTAATGGCAAACGAACCGTTCATCTGATACGAAAATTGAATAACCTAATTGGTAGGGGAGAAAATTCTCTACAACTTAGCTCCCTTATGTTTTTTTCATATCTCGTTTGAGACATATTTGCAAAATTAACGGAGATTTGACACCCTCCATTGAATTAACGAAAACCAGCCGTCAGGAGATGTCACGTGACATTCCTCGCCCAGAACACTTTGTGGCATACGCCATCTTGCGCGTATTTGATGATTTTCTTATTGTAACTTACACGTTCTCATTTCAAAGCAATGGCGCACTGAGCACTGAAGAATTAACAAAAACACATCATTCTTCGTGCGATAAATGATAATCTAGTGTCTACAAATGCCGTATTAGCGTCACAACGGCCATCAATAGTATGAAATTTCTATCCAAATTTTTTTCCCTAAAAGGGTTTCAGACACTCTAATTAATTAACTTTTTATTTTTTCGATTATTATTTTGGTCCAAAATGTTTGCAAAAACTTATAAAACTACAAATCTAAAGTGGGTCGTAAAATACGTCAGTGCGATTTTTTTAATTAGTCTCACATGAATGAATTTGTCAAATTTACAATTATCACGGGATGTTACCATATATTATCTTTTATGAGGATGCCCATCACGTGAGCCACTTTCTTTGCCTTAATAATGCAACATATCGAGCTGTCAAAACTAAGATAAAAATTAAAACCTATATTGTGCCACACAAGAACACTCCATTGAGGTGTGACAACCAACGTGGTACAGTCCTTACATTGGCATTGCAAGAGTAATATTTTGGATGTCAAAACTCATGGAGCGTAAGTATGCGGTGCTGCATATGTTTTAATTTTTTCTTGGCTACCCACTGTGTTACCCTATTGAGGCAGACGAAGTGTGCTTAGGAGTTTGGGAATTTGCGTATTAAATACACTCTTCAGCTACAACATTACGCCAGCACGACTAATAACCAGTGGTCCAACTTTGGCACAGATGACAACAGGGACGCGTCTTTGCGTGGAAGTAATCACAACCACTTTCACATGTGGTTCTCAAAACCAAATTTCGTAAACCGTGAAAGGTAGCCAATCCTCGTTAATGATAGCCAAGTGAAAGATTATTGCTGTTAGTTTGAAATGTACCCGTAATAAATGATGGCTGGTGAGGGGTGCGGAATCATTAAAACAATTAATTAAAACGATACAAAATTAATAAAACTAAGTAAGCTCTTATGCAGGGAAAGAATTTAAATAATAAATTTGCAACGGAAACACATTCATAAAGAGTGCAGGCAAAGTACAGTATGACAAAATATTTCTTGATTATTCACAAATTGAATTATAAACAGATGGTGATGAGAGAAATGATTAAGAAAAGGTTTTCAAGTGTCACGTAAGTTGTTTATTGCTCAGGACAAAGAAAAATAGGGGAGACAAATTTCTTGAACAATTGAAAGCACACAAGTGGTATACAATTTTATAGCATAGGGAAACTCCAAAAATTGACCACCTGCCAACGGTAGTGTGTGATTTATGACGTTACACTCAAGGGCGGTGCTCAGTACTAAAACTCGACTTTCTGAATCAAACACGTGGCTCAAAGACCAAGTGGAGGAAGGTACGGTCGCGGAACACAATTTAGTCAATAAAATTCTAAATAAATTAGCTTCTTAGGTATTATCTATCTTGAGCAAACACAATTGTTTTTACTTTCTACCAAACATGTTTCACTGGCGATGCAGCATCATCAGTGGGATATTAATTTTATACTGTCTGTCAAATGAACAATGTTTACTATATAATTTGATATGCTATGCACTTACACATTTAAAGTATGCTTTTCTTTCTGGTGTTTTCTTTTCTTTCATTTATATTATCCTGATGAAACAAATATCTCACAAAAAATACACAGAGCATTGTGATAAAGATTGTGTGTGTTTTGTAAGATAAAGAACCACAAACTACATGTGGTATTAAGGTAGGCCTAGTGTACCTGTAAAAATAGGAAGCGATTTATGTTGGTTTCAGAATTATCTGTAGTTTCTACACTTAATGTACAAAAAGTAATAATCTTTTCATTGTTCTTTAGACAGACAGTATAAAATAAATATCCCACTGATGATGCTGCAACGCCAGAGAAACATGTTTGGGAAAAAATAAAAAGCAATGTGTTTGCTCTTGGCAGATAATACCTAAAAAGGCAAATTTATTTGTAAGCAAACACGGACATATCTCCAGATGAAGATTCTAAATCTTTTAAAGCAGAAACGCGCGAAGTAAAGGAAGTAATAGGCTCTTTCTGGTGTTAGAAAGAAGCGTAGAAGTGAAAAACACAGCGATGCAATCTGCTACGACAGACAAATTACCAGGGCAGCGACCAAGTCCTAAAAGGTGAAAGAGATGAAGAAGTGGATTAAAAAACACTACAGGTTACTAGGAGAAATCGTGCAGCAAAGAACACAAAAGCAAGGGATTGGTTAGTAGCACAAATCGGCAAAAATAATGTTTCAACCTATGTGATTCAACCGTATCCCAGTTCCAACATTCGTTGGTCACGTAAACTGTCAAAAATAGATTCTGGAAAACATCTTCTACAAAGCGTTCTTCCACTCCCACAATCGGTTTTACTGCCCATGAAAACACAGTCGTTTTTGCAACGCACTGGGGTTATCAGGTTACGATTAGTTGTTAAGAATTTTCGACTAAGACGCGTTGGAGTGACCGAGCGTTCTAATGCGCCATGCTGCGGAGTACGCAGCAGCTGAGCAGCGGAGGCGTGCGCATCGTCGGTGCAGCGCGCTCTGTTCCAGTTGCCGGAGAGCTGTGAGGAAGTCCGTGCTGTGGCGGGAACGAAGCAAATTGTCGTTGCGTTGTTTTAACAACGCTGCAAAATTGTCGTGTCCTCCCGCACCACAGCATGGTGAAGAAATCGGCGCAGCAGAAGAAACCTGCAGTGAAGGGGCCGTCGGTCACGCAACTCATCGAGGCTGCAGATCACGGTAAGAAGACCGAAGAAGATTGTACGCCTCCCCCGCCCTTGTACATCTCGTGCAGTGGCGCATGGGTCGAGGTGTACGATATTATAGTCGGCTGCTGCAAGAAAGAGGTCGGCATCGAGCTGGTCAACTCGAACGCGACCATTTCGCTACAAGCAGCAACGAAGTCGGACCACAGGGCACTGAAGAGCGCTGTGGCCGCCTTCATCGTCGACGCTCCTCCCTTGAAGACGACGTCTGAAGGGAAGCGCGCGAAGTACACCAGGGCGCTCCTGAAGGGCCTGCCATGGTGCTGCGACGAGGCAGCAGTCCGAGAAGGGCTGCGGCGAGCAGGGTTCGGTGGTGTAACTGCTAAGTTGCACAACCGGACCAACAGGACGAGGCCGCCGCTTTATGTTGTCGCCGTGCAAACGGTCGATGATGGGGGCGACGTCTTCGCCCTGCGGAAGCTCTTGGGCTTCCCAGTGACGGTGGAAGCTCTCCCCGCCGACATGGACCCTCTCCCTCAGTGCTTCAGATGCCAGGGGGTAGGCCATGTGGCCAAATACTGCCGCAACGCAGCGCGGTGCGTGAAATGCTCTGGCGAGCATGACACACGAGACTGCGTGCGCGGCAGGGAAGAGACGCCGACTTGCGCCCGTTGTGGCGGTCCTCACGTTGCCAACTGGCGAGGCTGCCCGGCTTTTTCAAGCCGGAGCCAACCCGGAGGCGGCGCGGCGGCCGCTGCGGCGGCGCCGCATGGTCGGCGGAAACGGCGGCGACGACGACGACGAGGGGACGGCGCGGCAGCCGCGCCCCCTGACCGCGACCGGCCGGTAAACACCGCCAATGGCGGCGCGGACCGGCCGAGAGCGGAAAGGGGGCCGGCGCCTTCCGCCCCAAAGAAGACGACGCGGCCCGGGGACGACCTGCGCGTTGCCGCGGAGGAGGCAACGGCGGCATTCAAAGCCGCCATGGCAGCAGAGAGGGTGGCCTTCCAGGCCCAACTTGCTGCGGAGAGGGACGAGGTCTGCCGACAGATTCGGCAGCTGCACGCCGAACTGGCGCGCGACCTCTACGACGACGACGCTGACGACGACGCGGAGGACGCCACAGAGCCCGCCCCTGCGGCGCACAGCTCTACGGCGACCACTGCTACGACGACCGGCGCCCCTGTGGTTGTTCAATCACAGTCGACAGCTGCCCAGATGACGCCTGCCCAGGTACGGGCGGTCAGAGAATTTGAGGCCACTCTGAAGGCCAAACTGGAGGGGCAATCATTGGAGGAGTCGCTGAAGAAGTCATGCGCCACCCAGTGAAGTTGCGGCCCAGACGACCGGCGGCAGGAACCTCTCCGCGCAGTCATTTGCGCGCAGAGGTACCGCGACGAATGGACGCCACCGCCGTAGAGAGGACGCAGAAACATCGCGGCTCGCTGCCGCAGCCGGCCGCGGTGGCCGAGGAGACTGAGGCGCTTCAGTCACGGTCTGCACGGCCACTACGGTCGGGGGTTCGAATCTCCCCTCGGGCATGGATATTTGTGTCGTCCTAGTTCGTAAGTAGTTCATAAGTAGTTTGTAAGTTTAGGGACTGATGACCCCGTAGTTAAGTCCCATAAGCTTTACAAACATTTGAACATTTGAATTCGCTGCCGCACTTGGCCAGCCGGTCGAGAGTAGCAGCGCAGCCCAACGCAGCAGGTTCTGCTGCAGCACCAACGGATTGATGTCTTTATGACGACCTTAGCTCTGACACGGTAATCGATGCACGATACCCGCCACTAACTTAACCTACCCTTGCATGAACTACCGCAGCTAGCAAGGTATCCGCTACTGCCCTTACTACCCGCACCTGACTGTCGCAGAGGTTTTTTTCCCTTGGCGCTTGCCTTGGCACTTTTTTCCCTCTGCCCTTAAAACCGCTCTTCTTTCGAAGTTTTCGACCAATACTATCTCCCGATATGGACCGTATTAATGGGTAATCTTATCCACACGTACGGAACACATCACAGTACCCGCTCCTGTGACGCCTACATTAACTTACTAACACATGCAGAGGTGACAGTAGAACTCTTGAGTTGGTCACCATGCTAGTGCGAGCGTGGAGGGGCTCCACTCTTTCTAAAAACGCCGCTGCTCGCCGTCGGAGGGTCGAGACCTCCCTCAGGCATGTGTTTGTTTTGTCTTTAGCGTTAGGACTGATGACAAAATAGTTTAGTCCTTTACATTTACAAACATATGAAAATTTTTTTTCGACTAATATGTGCAAAACCATTTTTTCTGCAGTGTAGGAGAAGTATAAATATTAGTTTCAATCTACTTATGCAAAGAAAAGCAGCTTTTGTGCTGATTGAATAAGAAACTGAAACAGCTGTATTTCAGAGTCATACAAAGCCGCTTGACATGTTGGCATGACAGCGGAAAACGGTTTATTAGATTTTGGTTTTCGTTGTCCGTAAGACGTATCGCATCTAAGCGCAGTTAACGAAAGATTCGCAGTGCAGGAGAGAGTTGGCACTACATATGCAGACACAAGTCATTTAATTCCCGTAAATTAGCGAGAATGCGGTGAAGAGCTCTGATGAGACGTTCAATAACATCCCAGATGTCAGAATAATATTTTCACTTTGCAACGAAGTGTGCACTGGCAGATTGAAACTGTATGCTGGAACCGGGATTCGAACCCGGAACCGTTGCCTTTTTTGTGCAACTGCTCTACCGACTGAGCTATCCCGGCACGCTTCAGGTGACGTCGTCATAGCTTTAGCAGTCGAGTTATGAAGCCACCGAACAAATTACAACTCGGCAGTTCCTCGAACAAATCCTTGACTCCTGAGTTTGTGACATGGCGCATATCTTGATGAAAAATGCCACTGTAATTGGGAAATCGGTCTACTTCGTTTGCAATCAGTGTACGTTATTGTGCGAGCCTGTTGCCCCTAGAGGTTCGAGTCCTCCCTCTGGCATGTGTATGTGTGTGTGTGTGTGTGTGTGTGTGTGTGTGTGTGTGTGTATGTTGTCCTTGGCGTAAGTAAATTTAAGTAGTATGTAAGCCGAGGGACTGATGACCAAAGCAGTAAAGGTCCCTGGATAGATAAAAATTTGAACATTTATTTTCGACTAATATGTATAAATATTAGGTTGAATCTACTTATGTAAAGAGAAAATTGTGCTGAGTGAAGGAAAAAAAATTACTAAATCCCCCGTATTTTAGACGCCATGCAAAGTCGCTCATGAAGTTATTTTAAATAGGTGGTCAGCCACAGTAGTTTGGTCCCCATCACGGTGCCTTGAACACATGAGCAGTGCCAACGCGACCGAGTGTGTAAGAAGGTTAAACAGTTCCAGCCATGAAACCAGGAAGTAGTACACTGTTCGTGTTGACTGTAGTTCTGCCTCGCCTTGAAGGTCATTTCTGAAGTCTGATTCAATCCGCAATGTTATTTTGTACTAGGAGGGACTCTCATTAAAGGAAATTTAAGAAGACGCCGAGTGAAACAACTCTATGTGTTGTTCGGACGTGGAGGAGGTACAGAGATACAGAAAATGACGATGACTTGTTTCGCTCTGGACACCCAAAGGCTACCACAGCAGCTGATGACCGTTACTTATGTATTCCAGAGCGGAAGAACTATCAATAAAATGTCACAATGCTCAGTAATGATTGTCCTACAGCCAGAGGACGTTGTGTATAGACTCAAACTAAACGTACTAGGTTCCATGGATATAACTTTACTCTTGACGTCGATGGATAGGTCCAGCTTTGACACCTAGACATGGCGGAATAAATGGGCATACTGAATGGACTCATCAGAAATAGCATTAAGGTCTATTCACGGACGTGACTCGCATCTGCCTTCAACCACACAAACGTTGGAGGCGTTTTTGGATGCAGCCTAGTCAGGCCCGAAAGTACAGCGAGCGCAGAAAGGTGGTGAGCGGAATTACGTGGGTCCTTAGAACGCCACTGGTGGTCGTAAGAGGTAATCAAATGGCTATACGGCACTGGAATGACGTTCGATGACATATGGTGCAACCATATCTAACTAATTTGTGCAAGGGTTTCGTCCTAATGGACGACAATTGTCACCCTCACCGTGCACATCTTGAGAATGCATTCCTTCTCGAGAACGTCATCGCAAGATTAAAATGGTCACCAGTTCTTCAGACATGAACCCTATGGAACATGTCTTCCATAAATTTGGACGGGACGACCCACAAGCGAAACTGAGAGATCTCCGGTGAATGCCTGTTGATCAACAGTCTCTTGGCTACCTAGTGGAAAAGTGTGCCACGACGAATAGAGGTGAAAGAGGACGTCTTACCGGGTAGTAACAATAATAATAAAAAGTGTGTAGGTTATTGGCGTAAAATTTGTCGGTTTCTGTTTTCATGAACAATAACGATAACTGAAATGTTTCTTTTGTATATCACCATTCCATTTTTATTAAAAAGGTCTTCAACACCTAGACTAGTGCTGATGTAATACTTTTTTGTGTATGTTACATTATGCCTACTGTCCTTTACACTTTGCTCCTAGGATATCGTCTGAGATAATTGCAATCCGGCTTTCAATTGAGCGATGATTTGTAAAGTCTTGCTCATGTATGGACAGGAGCTCTTTCGTCTCTTAAAAATTTAAGAATTCTACCGAAAAGTAACGTTAGTATATTGGTATGTAATGCAGGTCCGTTTTGTTTCCCTACGTATATACATGAGTTATCTACAGTTTTTCAAGTCTCGTATATGTATGATGAGTAAGGGGCTAATGCCACAAGAGTACTCTTCATAAGCCCCATTTACCAGGGATGCCTCTCAGCCATTCGGCAGACCGTTCTCTATATGAAACTGCAGTCATAATTTTTTCAAGATATTTGCTTCCCACTGACTGTTGATTGCTACAATACGATAACAGTCATTGGACTTGAGTCTGACACAATTCATCGTCGTAGATACAAATGTGGTTTGATGATGTATAATCTGACTCGCAAATATGTGCTTAAATGCTTTCAGAATACACATACAGCTTGTAATCCTGCAGGGACTTTTATGTGGATTTGTGATGCAAATTACCTCAGAAACTGTTGAAACCTAATGACATGAAAGAACTGACACAAATTTAGCCATTTACTCGCTACAGACAACAATTAATGCAATTACGTTAATGGTGTAGTAATAAACACACATGACAAATCAAAATGCTATGGTTGGATTGGGAGGCGATAACAATGGTGGGAGATGCAAATTTACTATGTGAAGACAGTGCAACTGTTGTCATCTGCAATTTTCTTGGTGTCCTGAATGGAAGATTGTGTTAGATTAATAGCTGTTCATAGGTCATGAATAGGAAATAATTTTATGATGTAGAACGTGTCAGTTTTGTAAAAGAAAACTTACATGACATACATGTTTTTTATTTTAATGAAAGAATGAACTTTTTTGTTAAATTACTAATTTCTATCTAAAAATTCACCTGCTTAGTAGAAGGAGCTGTCATTCAGAAATTCTATTAATTTGTTTTTAAATGTTTCTTGGCTCTATGTCAGGCATTTGATGTTATTTGGTAAGTGATCAAAGGCTTTTGAGGCAGCATAATTCAGCCCCCTTTGTGGCAACGTTTGATTTAACCCTGAATAGTGTAGATCATCCTTTCTCCTAGTAGCTATGCACATCACCTATTACTTTTAAGTTGGGTTATTAATAACAAATATCATAAGGGAATATTGTAAATTTCTATTTGCAAGATGATCTTGTGTGGACTCCAGAAATTATTCTAATCACACGCTTTGATGCAGTCCTAACGGATATGTCTTGCATTTGGGAGTTTAAAATCGGCGGTAAGTATCCCACATTTACGCTGTCACGTAATTTTAGATGTACATTTAAATAATAAAAGTGATTTTTATCCGCCTGTGTTAGATACAACAATGTATGTATCTTAACACATGTTTTGCATGCAGTTACGTGCACCTTGTTACCACACTGGTTTAGATATTCCTACTGGCAGATGATTAGAATAGAACGATGACAGAAAAGGGGAATGCGACCTCAGAATTGGTAACTTCAAAAAACCATTTGTACGAAACTATGCAGAAAATGAACCAAATGAATAGGTAGATGACAATGGTACAGGAAGTGTGTCCAATCAAAGTATTGCAGCGAAAATATGAATATGATTTCAAGATATTAGCCTAATACCGCTTTTGGAACCACATGAAAAAAGGAAGGAAGACATCAGCAATGTTCTTGACAAGCAGGAAAAACATGAACAACATGAAGTCCACGCAAGAGAAGAGCAATAGCACGGAAGAAAACTCAGTCAGTCAGCGAATTACGAGGACAAAAATCGACAGCTGAAGAAATGATTGTGTTCAGAGAGAAACATGGTACTACGATCCTAATTGACCGCAGTTGGTGTGGAACCAGTTCATTCGTTATAAAAAATGGCTTCATGAAACATGCACGGATATTTGTAAGGACTGTACGGAAAATCAGTACTTATCGCCCGCGGTAGAAATAAAACTATTTACAACTATGTTATTTTATAATAGATCACGTATTGCTATTGCAAAATGTTCATATTTCTGTTTTATGTTACCGCCTTAGCTCAGAAATATTGTACTCTTCAATGAACGTTATAATGTAGCGCCTATCAGTTGTTGGGGTTTGAGACGTTAACTAAAATATCACGTGAAAGCTTTGAATCAGGGAGAAGTGAAGGATAAATGGTAGTCTGCTACAAATCTTATTTTCCTTCTCTCATTCCATGAAGGTGGTAACACTCCATGGAATGCTCGGATGAAAATTACAGGGTGTACATTTTTGTTTTCCAGAATAAAAAAGTTTGAAACTGATAGTTCTTCACTATACTTTCTTCTAACAGGGGAGTGGTAGCACTTTGTTCTTCCGGTACATTTGTGTAAGCTGGAACTATTGCTTGATTGTTTGGAGTTCTTTGGTCTCTATTGTCACAGGGCATATTAATAACTGTATTCTGATTCCTTGGTGGAGTCGGAATATCTCTTCGATTGCATATATTAGTAACAGGAGTACCTCATGCTGTTTCAGGTCCACTGTTACGTGAACTGTTTAGTTCTGTAAATTGCGCATTCACGACACGCTACCAAATCGGCACTTCTGTTACGGCCGCTTTTACGGACTGAATGTCGTCCTGCAAAGATGTGACTACGTCATTTTGACGTTCATTCTCTTTATTTGCTACTGTTTCAACAAGGAGGTCTAAATATCCATTTAGACTTTGTCTTATCTGTTGTTGTTCGGATTGTATAAATTTTTGCATTTAATTTGCGACTCGTTAACACTTCCACTGACTTGATTTATCAGTTCCATAACAGTAGTTATGCTGGTCAATGTGCAATTTATTGAAATCAGTTGCTAATTTGTCTACAGTTGTTGGCAATTCAATAAAGTCTCTTTAATTCTCTTTACTTCTGTGAAAACTGTGGCAATCTGTACATTAACAGTCTCGATAACATGATCGACCACTTGATTCCATGGTGGAATATGTGCTCCACGACTGTATTTGACTTGTGGAATTTTTTTTTCCAGCAATTTATTTATTCGCAGACCTAGACTTCTACCACTGTGTGGACATAATCAGTGCTTAAAAACAATTAACCTCCAACTTGGAGGTCGAGATGTTTTAATTGTTTTTAAGCACTGAATGACCACACAGCAGTCGAAATCTAGGTCTGCGAATAAATAAATATATTATTACGACTGATTGCTGAAAACAAATTTTCACTTGATCGACCACTGTCTGCTCTGAATGATGAAACTGAGAATTTCATTTCTGATAAAGTTTTTCAGCACGAGACTCTAGTTGTTTAGAAATCTCGTCACTGACTTGAGCACTTAAATTAGTTTGATTCTGTTCGAGTTGGGAGAGCCTGTCCTCAATGTCGTCTTTAGTGATAATTTTTGAAATTAAATTATTTTGCCTATCTTCAATGGCAGACAGTCGCTCTCTCAGGTTATCTGACACATGTTTGGTTTGTTTCTCTAATTTACTCATTGAAAATTCATTCTGACTTTCTTTGTACTATCTGGGCAAAACTGTGTGTAAGGTGATCGTAAGTCTGTTTTCTTTGTTGTTCATTATCTTTATTTATAAGCTCGGAAGTTTCTATTCTTTGTGCCAATATAACTGCTTCTAAGCGACTGCAACAGTCAGGGGCCTGGCTAGTCGCGGAACTGCTCGGGCTAGCGGTTGTTCCAGAAATATTTATATTGTAACTTTCTACTATTTTTGGTGGAATATTTTCAACCTGTTGTGATTCTACATTCATGTTTTGAACAGAATCGGCGTGTTCCATATCAGCATTGTTATCCTGAAACTCCTTTATGGTGGCTTGGCGGCGTATTTTCACCATAATAGTGACACAGAAATTTTTTCAAATTTAATCTGAATTTTTGTTTAATTGAAATGTTAATCACAGACCAGAATATTTAATCTTGTGATTAATTTTTGACCTAGCAGCAGTGATAGCCAGCGAAAGTTGCGATAAGCAATAATTAAAATACAGTCCAATTACGAACACGTAATAATCACTCGGGAACGTTCTAGAATACGGAACGAAAAGGACATTTAAAATTTTGAGAAATGTTGCTATTCCGACACTGCGTCTAGCGACAGACTACAAGAAAGACTAGAAGTATACAGGACAGACTACAAGAAAGACTACAAGCATACAGAAAGCAATTAATAGGATTGTCTGGTATTACCGTTTTCTATTATTGGAATAGTGGCTGCAATGATGGAATCTATAGTTAAAACTTCTCGACTTTTTTTCCGGTTTCCATAATTCGTCCTTCCTTCTTTATCCAGTTAAACAATGGTTGTTAGATTATTTCGTTTCGTTTGGGAAGTTCAGTTGACATGAAAAAATCAAGAACACATATAAATATACTGCATTGGTATGACATACAAAATATTTAAAATATAATATTTTAATTTAAAAATATACACTATTTCCACTGTCCTGTAATACGGTTGCCAACTTTTTATACAATGTAGCGCCTATCAGTTGTTGGGGTTTGAGACGTTAAATAAAATATCACGTGAAAACTTTGAATCGGGGAGAAGTGAAGGATAAATGGAGGGAATGATTTTGAATATTCTTTGATTAATTTTGTATAACGCCAGAATTAAGGGTAATGTTGGCGTCAACTACGTTATAAAAAAGTTGACAGCCTTTATCGTCACGGTTACGATTCATCCTTTTGATAATATCACCTAGAAATCTGTAAATTTCAAATAAGAATAATTGAAGGTAAAACACCATCGTGACCAAAAATTGGACGGGGGAATTTCGATGTGCAGTGGACCGTGCGATGAATTTTAGTTGAGGGCTCCGCGTTTGCGGTTGGTAATATATCGGGGGGGGGGGGGGGTAGAAAATTCAAACTTCGTCATATACTACAGCTCAATATAAAGGACTGCAGGTTGTAAAGAAAAAAATTAATATTATTGTGAAGGGGGAAGATTGAATCCTAATGTTAATAAAATGTTTAACAATCACTGCACTGTTATTCATCAGCCGTAATTGCGTCCAATTCAGTAACACGCAAATGGTAAATTATGTACGCCACTATTACACGGAAATCAAATAAGAGCACATACGCCATTTAATTAATGAACTTATATATTTAATAGTATACCTTTTTTGAAATAAGCACTATACTTGCAGCAATTTTAGTGGTGAACAGGGAGAGCTGCTAGTAATGCGTCTTAACTCGACGGAGGCAAAAAACAGACAAATGAAGCGGCTCGCTGTTCTTTCTCTCCGGCGGTAAAACAAGGGAATGTAGGATTTTCAGAGATTATTTTTCATTAGAGAGAGAGAAAAACGATCCTTGATGGTATCTATAAACTTTGACTCGCGAAGTTAATTATTGTATATTTATTTATATTTTTATTGGTAGCGTTTCAACGTGAATTTCTACTTTGAAAAAAAAAAAATAAGTTTTACGTGTTTAATTTCGTGTTGAATGTTACCAAATTTACTTCACTTTAGCTAAAAGATGTGCCTTTTTCCGCTATGTCGAAATGTAAGTTCTCCTATACTACCGTGACTCAAAAATATTTCTGAAATTTTTACACAAACTTTGTTTACCTCTTCACGACTTCTTCAAGACATAACGCTAAATCAGCAGGAGTGAAGGTAGTATTTAAGCAGTATATTAGGAAGAAATAATTTAGTATAAATACAGTAATACGACGTTTGTCATGTTTCGAACTCTTTAATAATAATAATAATAAAACAAAGATTAAAATGTTTGTCAGCATTAAAAGATTTGGAGTTTCAGAACTCCTTCTGTGAGCGATGCCACGTTCTTGTGTGTTTTTGATGATCTCACGACTAGTGGTGTAATAACGTTTATCAGTTAGAAGTGTAAAATAGCGAAGTAATGGAGGAATCACGGCTGACATTGGGGCTGAACAGGGCTAGAGAAATGCGAAAAGTAGACGTACTGTTGAACACAGTGCAGAATTTTCTGCTAAGCGAATGACAACACAAGCTACAATGAAAGTAAGCATTGGGACGTTAGAGCACTGAAGAGGACGCAGAATAGACTAAGATAATCCTCGCGTTTGAAGGGTTAAGAACTATAAATCTTTACAAATATTGGGAAAAAAGTGGACCTCAATATCTCGGAAAGAATATTTTGGTATAAGTAACTCATTTCCCCGAAATGTTCATAGCATTCCAAAAATAAGATTCAGGAGTATGGAAATCGAATTATAAATATATCCGTTTTCGGTTTATATGTTGACTTATGTTAGAAAAAATTAGACAGAATTTTGGCCACCGTATTGGGGAAGACCAGAGCGGCTTTAGGCAGAACAGATCATGTACAGATAACCTATTTATTTTACAACAACTAATGGAGAAATTTATAGCAGTAGGGACGGAGCTACACATTGCCTTTGTAGATGTAGCAAAAGCTTACGATACAGTCCCTATATCTGAGCTGTGGGAAGCCATAAAAGATATAGGTATGGATTATCACCTTTTACAAATTATTATTGAAATGTACAGAAATAATGTGGTACAGATTAAACGAGGTACAGAGTTATCAGAACCTATCAATGTCACTAAAGGTTTGTGACAAGGTTGCAGTATGTCGCAGTATATGTAGAAGTGGCTCTCTGAAATTGAAAGAACAGCTGCAGAGGAATGGGAATCACAGCCAACAATGTACAGATATTTTCATTAAGTTTTGCTGACGATCAAGCCATTATAACACAAGATGATTATGACCTTGAGTTCATGATTCGACGATTACATCACGAATACAGGAAATGGGTGCTACAAATGAGTCTAACGAAAATAGAGTATCTGGTGGTGAATAGTTATGCTAAATTTGAAGTAAACATCAATGACGAAGCAGTTATGAGACAGGTAGAGAAATTTGAATATCTCGGGGCACATATTGATAAAAATGGATTGGGCCACACAGAAGTAAAATACAGAATAAAGCAAAGCAGGAAGGTGTCAGGGTGTTTGAATTCTTTTTGGGGGTTAAG
The DNA here is from genome assembly GCA_026315105.1 of Locusta migratoria. NCBI lineage: Eukaryota > Metazoa > Arthropoda > Insecta > Orthoptera > Acrididae > Locusta > Locusta migratoria. The sequence continues at coordinate 84,761,864 of CM048746.1, forward strand.
AATATTTTCAACAATAATAAGAAATGAGTAGGGAAGATAATGGGTGAATCAGTGCTAAGCTATGGATCAGAACTGTGTTGTTGTTGTGGTCTTCAGTCCGCTGACTGGTTTGATGCAGCTCTCCACGCTACCCTCTCCTGTGCAAGTCTCTTCATCTGAGCGTACGTTTTGCAACCTACATCTTTTTGAATCTGCTTACTATATTCGTCCCTCGGTCTCCCTCTACGATTTTTACCGCACACGCTTCCTTCTAATGCTAAGTTGACAATTCCTTGATGTCTCAAAATGTGTCCAACCAATCTATCCCTTCTCTTTGTCAGGATATGCCAGAAACTCCTTTTCTCCCCGATTCGGTTAAACACCTCCTCATTAGTTACGTGATCTACACATCTAAATTTCATCATTCGTCTGTAGCACCACATTTCAAAAGCTTCTATCATCTTTTTACCTGAACTCCTTATCGTCCACTTAAATGCGGTTCGCAAAAGAAGGCTAATGGCTGTGCAAATGGACTATTTGCGTATGAGTGCCAGAATTTCAAGAATCGAAAGAAAAACTAATGATGAAGTAAGAGCTACAATGAAGGCAAATGATACAGTGATAGACAGAAGTGAAAGAAAATCACTGAAATGAGAATGCCAGATCATAGGTGGCCAAAGAAAGTTTATGAATGGAAACCACCCGGCAGACGTTAGCGCGGAAGACTACAACGCTCTGGGACAGACCAGATAAATCTCCCTGGAACATCGCGACATCGACAAGAAAGACGCGCTGGATAAAGAGGCTTGGCGGAGGATAACAGGAATACGACACGATGTTGTTATTAATTAATCTTTGTATTGATTAATCCTGTAATAATAATAATGATAATAATTTACAAAACTCAAGTGGAGAAATAAGTGTTTGACAAAAATATCATAACCCTCTTCATAATATAATTTTTGAATAACTGTTTTTCTGAAAATATGCTAAAACTCGTTGATAAAACTCTTCTGGGTATTGGACCTCATCGTCAATATATCAAATATTTCACCGACGTTTCGGCCACTATTGCAAGCGGTCCAGAAGATGGCCCAGAAAATGGCCACTTGCAATAGTGGCCGAAACGTCGGTGAAATATTTGATATATTGTCGATGCGGTCCAATACCCAGAAGCGTTTTATCAACAATGACAACGGCCGCGGAAGCCTTCGTTTACATGCTAAAACTCATTTATTAATTAGTAAAAATTTGAAAATTTTCGGAAGTTTCCAAGTAAATGGGTCGCAAACTGAGAGAATGTAACATTGGCAGCCTGCGACATAAATCCCCGCTATCGTATCTTCAGTCATTTGTCTGGTAGAGCAGGCTCTCGTAACGAGATGTGACGCAGAGAAAGAATCTCACTTTATGTCGGGCTACGTCGTCGGTTTCGGGGCGTAAGAAATGTGCTTTCCTGCAGAGGGATTGCTGGTCTCGGAGACACAGAGTGGCGATCGCATCTGCGGTAAACAACATTGTTAAGAAGTTCCCGTGCGCTTCCGTGGCGAAAACAGCGGGGTTTCCTGTGTCCTCACTCTGTAGTATTTATGTCCCGGTACGAATTTCTGTTTCTTTGTTCTTTGTCTACAGCGGACGGAATTTATCACTCTGTTACTGTGCCGAAATCCAGTAGCTTTTATTTCTTTGGGAACAAGATTCACGAACACAGAATGAGTAGGCAACCTTCTTATTTATATCGTGGACGAACGGAAATATAAGGAGAGGTAACTGCGATTCGTTAATTACTAACACGTACTGTACAGCACTACAATTGCAACATGGCAATACGAATAGTAATTTCAAAGTTACGTGTAGTAATAGGATAGCATAACACACCGTTTCTGCATACTGTAGCTTACGACAAGCGTCAATATTTAACAAGTTTTAAACTTTATCATGTTTTACGACAGTGAATTCTGCAATGCGCCACGATGGCCGCAGCTTGAAGCCATCTCATCAAGTATTATACAAGTTTCGGCGTTGCTAATGGGGCATCTGGGAAATTTTCATGTCACTGGGGCACCTTCCTAGTAACGATGTGATAAATTACACTGTAGAGTACGAAAGTTGCGCGGTAAAAATTTCGAGTTTGTTAATTAATTATGACAGGCTGCGAAAGTTGTTAGCCACGTGGTCTTTCGCAAGGTTTATGTTGAATACAAGTACCCTTAAGTGGCTAACGATGAGAGAAATTTCGCAGAGCACGATCAACGATGACATTATCAACACCAACAAATCTTGCGAAAACAAAAGGAACTATTGCGAGACGTGATTGCAGCTTATTGAATGTTCAGCTAACTTTCGGGAATGCAGTGAGCTAGAGGTCCACGGCAACAACCGCCGTTTCGTCATTATGACGTACGAATATAACGTGAGACGGCTGTTTATACAGTAGAAACAAACCCTCGGCGTGAAGAGCTATGCCGACCGGGATCAGAAAGACTGAAAATGAAGAAAGTCAACAGACACAAAAATGTTCAAATGTTTGTAGAGCTCTGTTTGACTCAATGCCCAGGCGGATCAATCAATGTTAAGCTTAAGGGACTCCACTGCGGGTTCATCAGTCCCTAAAATTACAAACTACTTATGAACTAACTAATACGAAGGACGGCACAAATATTCATGCCCGAAGGGCGATTCGAAACCCCGACCGTAGTGGCCATGCAGAATGTGACTGGCACGCCGCAGAACCCTCCACCACCGCGGCCGGCTCAACCCTAAATAATTAGTCTTATTGAATCAATCATTGGTGATGAAAACAGGACAGCGGCTGGTCAAGAGTATGAAGGAACTGAGATAACAACAGCCGTATGTATAATAAAATATTTATTGTATCACAACCAGTTTCGGCATTTCACTGTTGACACAATTGTTCAATTCAATTGTTCAATTGTCTGTAAATATATCGGGCCAAACTGCGTGGTCATCAGTCCGCAGCTTACAAACTACTTAAACTAAGGTAAACTAACCTAAGAACAACATACACACACCCATGCCCCAGGGAGGACACGAACCTTCACGGCGAGCAACCGTGCGTTCCGCAGCGAGACGCTTTAGACCGCTCAGCTACTCCACCGCGGCACTGTTGACACAGATGCTGTTGTTGTTTCCCACTAAGAGACAGAAGTCCATGAATCCAGTTTCAGTATCCCTACTTTTGGATATTATGCTCCGATGTAGGGCCATGAATATGGCATAGTGGAATGCTGAAACTGGTTGTGATAGAATACATATTTTATTATACATACGGCTGTTGGTATCTCAGTTCCTTCATACTCAATAATTAGAGTCAGCACACAATTCAAGATAACCTTCCTCAGTCACTGATTTCTTTATACTCGTATATATGATTTTTCTGTATATTGTATGAACTCCTAAACCTCTGGACCGATTTTGATAAAATTTTTCATTTGTTACCAGAGACCGCTCCCAGACTTCGTATGGGCGCAATTGATCTTCTATACGTTAAAAATCTCCGTGTGCGTACTTTCTGGAAGCTATGTTCTACGTAAAACTATTCAACACAGTGAGTACCATACTTATACAATCCTCACCTGTTTCATTCATATTTACATACTAATATCACAGTCTAACGTGTAGTCGCGATAGAGTGGCCGAGCGTTTAGGCGCCGTGTAGTTTGTAAGCCTAGGGACTGATAACCACTGAAGTTAAGTCCCAATGACTTACAAACATTTGAATTTTTTTCTTTTAACTTATATGTGAAAGTTTACATCTAACACTCGGAAATGTCAGTAGCGGAGAAAGAGCCAAACATAGTGGTACTCTCAATGCACAGTGTAACATGAATTCAGGGTTATTACGCTACCCCTCCAAGCGGGAGCACTGTAATAACAATAGAATGGCATCATAGAAATGGTTGACTTTCTCCGCTAGAGGCGTTAATAGGTTTCAAGCGATATACGTCAACTTTTAAACATCTACATCTACATGAGATACTCTGCAAATCACATTTAAGTGCCTGGCAGAGGGTTCATCGAACCGCCATTGTACTATTTATCTCCCATTCCATTCTCGAATAGCGCGAGGGAAGAAAGAACACCTGAATCTCTCCGTTCGAGCTCTAATTTCTCGTATTTTATTCTGATAGTCATTTATATCTATGTAAATGGGAGTCAACAATATATTTTCGCATTCGGAGGAGAATGTTGGCGATTGGAGTTTGGTAAGTAGCCCACGCCGCAGCGATAAGCACCGTTGTTGTAATGATTCCCACCCCACGCTGTCTCCTCTGTATCGTGACAATACGAAACGTGCTGCCCTTCTCCGTCAAACTCACCTGATAAAAATAACACACAGCAATACTCCAAAAATGGACGGACAAGCGTAGTGTATGCAGTTTCTTTTGTAGTTCTGTTGCATTTTTTAAGGGTTCTGCCAATAAAACGCAGTTTCTGGTTCGCCTTTACCACGACGTTATCTACGTGTTCTTTCCAGTTTAAGTCGGAAGTAATAGTAATTCTTAGGTATTTTGTGGAGTTTACGGCCTTCACTTTTGATTGATTTATCTTGTAAACAAAGTTTAACGGATTTCTTTTCGTACTCATGTGGACGACTTCATACTTCTCATTATTTAGAGTCAATTGCCAATTTTAACACCATAGTGATATCTTATTCGGATCCTTCTGCAGTTCGTTTTGATCTTCAGATGATTTTACTAAACGGTAAATGACGGCGTCATCTGCAAACAACCTAAGAGAGCTACTTAGATTTTCTCCTAAATCGTTTATGTAAATAAGGAACAGCAGAGAACCAATAACACTACCCTGTGGAACGCCCGATATCACGTCTGTTTTAGTCGATGCCTTACCATCGATTACTACGAACTGTGTCCTCTCTGACAAGAAATCCCCTATCCAGTCGCAAATTTGGGGCGATATACCACAACCACGCAATTTGATTAAAAGCTTTTTGTGAGTACGGTGTCAAAAGCCTTCTGGAAAACTTATTACACTATGATATTAATATGTAAATATGGATTAAGAAGGTTGAGGAATGTATAAGCATGGTATTCATTGTGCTACATCGTTTCACGTATAATATAACAATAAAAGAATTTGGTGAAATATGGTAAAGTTGAAAAAGAGTAATTATCGCCCAATATTACATGCTAAAAATCAATAAATATCTTGATCCGATCACTACCAATCTTCACAAATTCACCAGATAATAATAATAATGATAAAAAGGATCGCACCCTACCGCCATAACCTGAAGGTACACAACCAGAACAGTAACAGAATTGTAAGATCCCAATGTACCGCCTCTAACAACACCCAAACTTCAGCCCTGTTCAAACAACACCGCCGGCTTAAAATAGCAGTAACTTTGCCATAAGACATATCAGGTACAGAAACAAGGGTGATCATTGGAGATCTTCAATCTCCATTGAAAACTTCCTACTGCTTACGTGGCGCGGTGTACGTGCAGCCCCAGCAGTTCTTGACGTCATTCAGCAACGCCGCTAAAAACAAGCGAGCAAACTGGATCAAGCGTTATTAGCCGGCCAAATATACAAGAATTAACCAAGAAAGAACAATACTGTCCCAAGTAGTTCTCCCAACGCAAACCGTACGAGAGAGAGAAAGAAAAAAACGAGGAGAAAGGAAAACACGCCCACGAACTGGGGTCGCTACGGCAAAGTGGACAGCCATAAGACAGAAATAACCGCTGGATTGCTTAAATGCCCAAGGCCCAAACAAAAATTACAAATCGAGACCGAAACTGTAGTAATCTTACAATTAGCAACAAGGCGTATTTAGGTGCCAAATTAGTCAAATTAAATCACTGCTTAACACAATCTGAGAATAACTAGCTACTCCAGAGTACTACGATGCCAGAAGGAAAGCACCACCGCTTGGAAACTCCACCTCTTACGAGACCACACAAGGCGTAATACCTAACTCCAGTATTCAAATGTTGAAATCTTTGTAAATCTATCCGACTCAACTACGTAGTTGTTAGTCCGCAGCTTACAACCTACTTAAACTGAGGTAAACTAACTTGAGGTCAACACAAACACCCATGCCCGAGGGGGGACTCGGAATCCCGACTGCGAACGGCCGCGCGCACTGCAGCACGGCGTCTCAGTACGCACGGCTAATACGCCACGGCTAACTCCAGTATTTGTGACGATCCAGACAGCATCCCGAGCAACTACTGAAAGGCAATGACACGATCGCACAGTCAACACGCTTTAAACCAGAATCTGCTGCGACCGATTCAGCATTCCAGTCAACACCGCTCGGTGCTCTTTACTGAACTTCTACATCTGGTAACACACGTAGGTCTCCATCCGAAGTTCAAACCGGCGGAGTAGCCCCTTTTGTATATATCGTTCTCCAACAGTCACAGTTTACACTCGAGCCCCTTCCAGGCGGCAACTAAATATCATAATATGTCTTACAAACCAGACCAGGTAACAAACTCGATTAGCGCTTTCAAGCAGAAAAATAAATAAATAAATAAATAAAATAAAAAATAAATTCAAAAAATGTTCAAATGTTTGTAAATCTATGGGACTTAACTTCTTGGTTACAAGAAGCTTACAATCTACATAAACTAAGTTAAACTAACCTTAGGACAACACATACGCCCATGCCCGAGGGAGTACTCGAACGGCCATGCGCAACACAGCACGGCGCCTCAGTGCGCACGGCTAATCCGCCGTGGCGGTTCAAATTTCATCCATAAGTTTAGAATACGAAGTATCTTTGAAACATACCTTAAAACTGCTTTAAGTACCCGTATCATTATATTATACATCGAAATGGCAAAGAAACTTGTACACTTGCCCCCACGAGCTTGCAGAATTTCCACAATACGATGTCGCATGGACTAATGTCTGCACTAGTGCTGGAGGGAATTACCAGCCTGAATCATGCAAGGTTGTTCATAAATCCATAGAAGTTCGAGAGGGGAGAAATCTATTCTGAACGCATCCCAGATCTACTCAATAACGTGCAAGTCTAAGTTGTTCGGTAGCCAGAGGAGATGTTGAAATTTCGAAGAACGTTGTTGGAGGCACTCTGTAGCTATTCTGGTCGTGCGGGGGTGTCGAATATCCTGGTGTGACGTCCTATATTTGGTTGGCAGTAATTTATGGTTTGTATGTGTTGCTTCTGTATGATAGAAGCGACGTCAGCGGGCGTGTAAGCTTTCGTCGTCTTTAATGCTACGGTTCAATATGCTCGTAAAATTTTATTTGAGGCATACGTTGAGTATTTAAGTTGGTACACCTAATGATTGTTCATATATTCAGTTTACTAATACCTCTGGATTAAATCTTCCAGAGTTTTTTGAATATTTTCCTTGCTGTTTAAACATGAGCTCTTTATTTCTCAGGGGCTTATTTAAATTACCAAGTCCTTTTAGAATAATATCTTTTCTTTCCCGGCAGTTCCTTTCCAAGAAGAACGTCACATAAACCCTTTTTTTTATCTTTGCATTCAAAAATCTTATTACTGATTTGTTTGACTTTAAATATTTTCACTGGATATTACGTCGTCTAATAACTTTCATTCACTTTATTTCAAAGACAAGTCAAAGATACTATTTTTCAACTGTTCCTCAAATTTCATTATTTAAGGACAGGTGCTAACTACGAAAGACATGGTCGGGACAAATTTTATTCATCATTTTACTATATTTCATCTTAGAAACACAATTGTAACATACAATGTCCAAGTCACATGTTTTTGTTTTCTAGTACACAGCTCTCGACAGTACATATCATAGAATAACAGTTCAACATTTTTGACAAAGCTAATATTCGGAATATTCTTCCCAATTCAATTTTAAAGTTATTTAACTCAAAACTTTCTCAATGAAAAAGTCCTTTAACAATATTTGATGTTCCCTTGAATATTCACGGTCCTATCAGGAGGCAGATATTTTTTGGGTCCGTAGCCTAACCTGAATTAAAGTCCACAGATAACTTTTACTCACTCGCGTTACAGCTGCACCCTTTCATGATAAATAGTGAAGTCTTTAAATTATAAAAAAAATTGATTCCATCGCAAATAAAAAATTTCGTAATATTTCCGCACTTGGCTTTAACTATTTCCCAAACACGACCACAAAGACTAAGACAGAGAGATTTTAATGCAACTAGAAACAAAGACTGAGAGAGCGAGTAGCTATTCTGCGGAACTATTTATACTACTATTTGCAACAAAAGATGACTTTGAATTGCGGTGTTTAGAAACTTCAAAGGTATTCTGATTTGACTAGAATTTTTTTTTAATGTGAAAATTCTGCCTCTTACAAAATTATTAAGACTGAAATTGACTGAAAATGGCTAGTTTATGCTATGAATGCGATTTAGTGTCACACTGGCTGGAAATGCTAAAGTCCTTCGGGATGCACAATGGACATGAATAGATGCAGGTGATCAGTCAGGATGCGTCCGTACTGTACATGTCATCTGTGAGAGTCGTATCCAGGCATATCGTATCAGGGGTCTCATATCACTCCAACTGCACATGTCGCACACTATTACAGTCCGTCCACCAGCTTGAACAGTCACCTGCTAACATGCAGGGTCCATGGATTCATGAGATTGTCTCCTTATCCTTACTCGTCCATCCGCTCGATACAATTGCAAACGAGACTCGTCAGACCAGGCAACTTGTTCCCTGTTATCCTCATTCCAGTGTCTTTGTTGTCGTACCCAGGCGAGGCGTAAAGCATATTGTCGTGCAGTCAGCAAGGGCCTGCTGTTGCCCGTATCGCTGATGTTTCGATGAATGGTTTGCACGCTGACACTTGCTGATGACCCGTCAGGAAAATCAGCAGCAGTTTGCGGCGTCCGTTTCTGATTTGTCACAAATTTTAATTAAAATTAAAACATTCTAGGTCACAGAATTGATATTTTTACTTCATGGCCGGTTTTACTCAGGCTATCTTCAGACGACTATCGCCACCTGCCATCGTGGTGCTAGTCGTCTGAAGATGGCGTGGCTGTGTAACTGTAGTAAGGTATTGCACTCACACAGTATGTAGTGAAAGTAATTCAGAAGTAATTGGTACACATCCCATGGTAGCAGAGTACTGTGTTAAAAAAAAAAAAAAAAAAAAAAAAAAAAAAAAAAAAAAAAAAAAAATGTCCGAAGTATAGTTTCTTATTTTGTGAAATATGTGAATGTACGTCCATATTATTATTCTTTTTACCTGTCAACGTGCTATTAATCTCGATGCGTCAGCTTTGCTCCAGTAAACAACAGTGGCGTCCATTCTCCAGTACCGTCCTCTCGGCGTACTAAGGTGCCACTAACACTCGTTGAGTACAGCACTTGTTTCGGTTTTGGTGCACTTGCACCTATCGATCGGTTGTGTGTGACATGTTGCATATGAACTGCCAAATTTGCTTCATACAGTTAACGTCTGTCAGTCTGAAGGTATTTTTAATTACGGCGTGGACATTTTGTTGGTATTATAGTGCGAGTGAAATTGTGGCAGATGCTAAGGCATCCGAAGTCTGAGGTTTCTTTGGTAATCACTGTGACAAAGGTTTGAGTGACTTAATATTGTATGGAATCTGACTTAAGTCAGTATTGATATGCCTCCCAGACGTGTCCATATTGACGTTCTGTTCACAGTTCAGTATTCTTACTAACCGCGGCGAGTGACAAGTTGCTGCTGCAGCTCAAATATGTCGATATGCCCCCAAGATTCCTAACAAGGCTGCAGCATAAACATTCACAATTGTACTTGACTGTACCCGAGAAAATAAGCTTGAGCACTTCAATGTACTTGACAAAATAACAAATTCCAAACATAGCTCAAACTATCAGAATTCTAGATCATTTTAATTTCCTGTCGAAATGCATAAAATGATGTTTCTTTATTGTACCACGTAAAGTGTAGGGTTATTTTGTTACCAATTGTAACAAATGTATTAACACGGGAGTGGAAATTAAGTAAGTAGCTACTTTCAAGCTCAGAGCCAAAGAGATGTTTAATACAGTATTCCCTTTAGATATTTTATGCACTTTTATCAAGCTGTAGGTTAACAAGGGGCCTTCCAGTCTGGAAAATGCAGTTCGGGTTGAGAGTTTGCAGTTTAGTGGTATACCTTAAGGACGTTTTTTCAGGGAGGTCCTGTAGCACACTAAAAAGATAATTCCAAGAAAAAAGTCTCCGAATTTTTATGTTCGCCTTACACAAATTTCATATACTTGTCAAAAGGAAAAAAGCAACATACAGACAATCCAAGAGTAGCGTGTTAGAATGCGGCCGATTTGGGATCGATCCTGCCTGAAGGTACAATTTTATTTTCCCCCTTGTAGTATTAAAAATTACAACTTTTAAATAAAGTTAATAACCGAAAGGGATAAGAATTACATCATAAATAACTTTGTTTTGTTTCTGATATGTTTGTCATAGATACTTAAAATGGTAATTATATGCACGTTAATATTTTTTAAAAAGTGGAATGCATTGAAATGAATTTCCAATGCATTTAAATTAATACCCACTGTAACAAAAGTACGTTCGAAAAAGTGACAAATGAGTGTGATTTTTTAAATATTATTTAAATCATGTTTCTAAAGGAAAAAATATGTTTTCCAAACTCATTGCATTTTTTTTATTTTATATACCAACTCATAATTGTTACATCAGTATTGAAGAAACATATTCTGACATCTTGCACAATTTATGAAGCACGGTTGTGATTATTTTATTCTCCGCAGCGCTCAGACACAAAAGAGATTTTTTTCCCTATTTCTTTCTTTTTGGCTCTGTATCGCGAATCATTTACAGAGGGATGAAAGGGCTGATAGATGCTGAACTTGAGTTAGATCAGTTCGGATTCAGGAGAAATGTAGTAACACGGGAAATAACACTCACCTTACGACGTATCTTATAAAATAAAGGAATGACAAGCCTAGATTTCTGGCTTTTGTAGATTTGGAGAAGGCTTTGGAATATAATTCTGAAGTCGGCGGGGGTAAAATATAGGGAATAGAAGGTTATTGACAACTTGTAGATTAAACAAGCCGGCCGCGGTGGCCGAGGAGACCGAGGCACTTCAGTCACGGTCTGCACGGCCACTACGGTCGGGGGTTTGAATCCCCCGTCGGGCATGGATATTTCTGCCGTCCTAGTTCGTAAGTAGTTCATAAGTAGTTTGTAAGTTTAGGGACTGATGACCCCGTAGTTAAGTCCCATAGACTATACAAACATTTGAATTTTGATTAAACAAACAGCTGTTATTAGAGTTGAAGGGCATGAAAGGGACACAGTGGTTGGGAGGGCAGTAAGAAAGTGCTGTAGCTTTTCTACAATTTTATTCAATTTGTACATTTAGCAAGCTGTGAAGGAAAGCAAACAGAAATTTGGAGAAGGAATTAGAGTTCAGGGTGAAGAAATACAAACATTGCGTTTTGCTAATGACATTGTAATTCTTTCAGGGACCTGGAAGAGCAATTGAACGGAATGGACAGTGTGTTGAAAGGAGCGTATAAGATGAACATCAACAAGGGTAAGGGAATGCAGTCTTAGAAAATCAGGCGATGCTGATGGAATGCGTTTGTTACTTGGATAGTAAAGAAACATATACTGGCCCGGAGTAGAGAGATAAAAAATGCAGAATGACAATGAGAGGAAAAGCATTTTCGCAAAAGAGAAATGTGTTAACATAGAAAGTTAAGTGTAAAGAATTCCTTTATGATGGTATTTGTGTTACATTGTACGGGAGTGAAACTTGGACGATAAATAGTTTAGGCCGGAAGAGGATAGAGGCTTTTGAAATGTGGTGCTACAGAAAAATGCAGAAGATTGGGTGTAGATTGCGTAATAAATAAAGAGGTACCATACAGAATGGGTAATTTTTGGCATACCTTGACTAAAAGAAGGGATCGACTGGTAGGACACATTCTTAGACATCAAGGAATCGTTAATTTAGCACTGGCGGAAGTGTGTGGTGGAAAAATCGCGAGAGGGAGACCAAGAGACATCGGATGGATGTGGGTTGTCGTTCTTATTCGGAGATGAAGAGGCTTGCTCAGGATTGAGTAGGGTGGAGAGCTGCATCAAACCAGTCTCCGGACTGAAGACCACAACATCACGTGCTTAATTTACTAAAACAGAGCCATTCTTTGGTAAACTGCAAATGTTGGCAGTACTATAATTTCCGACCGGCAATTGCCGAAAATCGTCGGAGGCAGGGGCAATGTTTCCATGGCTTTAATAATTAATAATATACACTATGTGAACAGAAGTTTTTCATATTGGGTGCATTGTGCTGTGAGAGAGCAGAAAGGGGCGCTCCGCGGAACTCACAAACGCGGTCAGATGATTGGGTATTACTAGTGTCAGAAGTCAGTACGTGAGACTTCCACGCTCCTAAATATTGTCCACTGTTTCTGATGAGATAGTGAAGTGAAAACGTGAAGGGACAAGTAAAGCATGAAAGCGTACAGGTCGATCTTCGTTTGCTGACAACCGCCGATAGTTGTAGAAGGTCGTACAGTGTAATAGGTAGGCATTTACCCAGACCATCACACAGGTATTGCAAACTACATCAGGATCCATTGCAAATACTATGACGGGAGATAGGTAAGAAAACTTGGATTTAATGGGCGAGCGGCTGCTGATATGCCACAGATCACGCAGGTCTATGTCCAACGGTACACAGTGCGGCGATCCGAGGGCAGGGTGTGCGAACGGCGAATGTATAGTGCCAACATTAAAATTTGGAGGTGGTTGAGTAATGGTGTGGTCGTGTTTCTCATAGAGTACGCGAAGGAACTGGCCCCCCTTCTCGCAGTGGTGTATCTAGAAGAGCATACCGTTCCGAAAGATTGGAAAATGGCGCAGGTCATCCCCGTTTTCAAGAAGGGTTATCGAAAATATGTGCAGAACTATAGATAGGCCTATATATCTAACGTCGGTCAGTTGTAGAATTTTGGAACATGTATTATGTTCGAATATAAAGATATTTCTCGAGACTAGGAATCTCCTCTGTAGGAATCAGCATGGGTTTCGAAAAAGGCGTTCGTGTGAAACCCAGCTCGCGCTATTCGTTCACGAGACTCAGAGGGCCATAGACACGGTTTCTCAGGTAGATGCTGTGTTTCTGACTTCCGCAAGGCGTTTGATACAGTTCGCCACAAACGTTTAATGAACAAAATAAGAGCATATGGTCTATCAGACCAATTGTGTGATTGGATTGAGGAAGTCCTAGATAACAGAAAGCAGCAGGTCATTCTCAATGGAGAAAAGTCTTCCGAAGTAGGAGTTATATTAAAGCTCAATGTAGACAAGTGTAATGTGCCGCGAATTGCGAATGCACAGAAAGAAAGATCCTTTATCATTTAGCTACGCTGTAGCTAATTAATTAATATATATAATAGCAATTAATTCCACAAATTATCTGGGTGTAGTCATTAGGACGGATTTAAAATGGAACGACCATGTAAAATCAATCGTCGGTAAAGCAGATGCCAGAGTTAGATTCATTGGGAGAATTCTAAGGAAATGCAGTCCGAAAACATAGGAAGTAGGTTACACTACACTTGTTCACCCACAGCTTGAATACTGCTCACCGGTGTGGGATCCGTACCAGGTATGATTGATAGAGGAAGTGGAGAAGATCCAACGGAGAGCAGCGCGCTTCGTTACAGGATCATTTGGTAATCGTGAAAGAGTTACGGAGATGATCGCTAAACTTCATGGAAGACTCTGCAGGAGAGACGCTCTAACGCTCGGTACGAGATTTTGTCGAAGTTTGGAGAACTTACCTTTACTGAGGAGTCAAGCAGTATATTGCTCCCTCCTACGTATATCTCGCGAAGAGATCGTGAGGATAAAATCAGAGAGATTGGAACCCACACAGAGGCATACCGACAATTCTTCTTTTCGCGAACAATACGTGACTGGAATAGGAGGGAAAATCGATAGTGGTAGTCAAGGTACCCTCCGCCACACACGGTCGGGTGGGTTGCGGAATATGGTTGTAGAGGGAGATTCCACCCCTTGTTTTGCGCGTCACTATCACAGCGCAGGCCTGCATTAAAGTTTTAACCACCTTCTAGCTTCCCACTGTTTAGGAACAATTTGGGTATGGCTCTTGCATCTTTCAACACTGTCGAGCGCCTGTTCATAATGTACGGCCTGTGGCGGAGTGGTTACACAACAGTAACAGCCCTGTAATGGACTGGCCTGCACAGAGTCCTGAATTGAATCCTATAGCACACATTTAGGATGTTTTGGAACGCCGACTTCGTGCCATGTCACGTCAAAAATGTTCAAATGTTTGTAGAGCTTATGGAACTTAACTACGGGGTCATCAGTCCCTAAGCTTAAAAACTAATTATGAAGTAGCTAATACTAAGGACGGCACAAATATCCATGCCCGAGGGGGATTCGAACCCCCGACAGTAGTGGCCGTGCAGGCCTTGACTGGCGCGCCGCAGACCGCTCGGCCACCGCGGGCGGCCACGTCTCATCGACCTACATCACTACCTCCCCACAGTGCAGCACTCTGTCAAGAATGAGCTGCCATTCTACAAGAAACCTTCCAGTGCCTGATTGAACGTATGCCCGCGAGAGCTGTCAACAAGGCTAAGGGTGGGCCAGCACCATACTGAATTCCGGAATTACCAATGGAAGGTGCCGCGACCTTGTAAGTATATTAGCAATTTATTTTACAATCGGTTTCTAGCTTTAGTTTTTGCAGTATCATCCATTTAGATTTTCCACTGCTTTGTTTTGATTACTATGAATGACAAATGTTGTAGTCGAGCATTACCCATACTAATCGTTGAATAAGATTTGATTATTCTTAATTTGCTGAATATTGACGTAAAAGTTTTCCGGGTGTTGTACCGCGTCATGATATAAGGCTATTACTTAAATAACCGACGTTTCGGCCAACGTTACAGTGACCTTCATCTGTGAGCTGGTTGTTACTACACTTTATATTACTTTCATTTAGACATTACGTCATATTTTTTTAAAAAATAAGCGATGTTATTGGTGAATTTTTTGGCGGAAGAATGGAACTTTATTTTGATAGGATGCTGAGATGGAGGGAATGGGGATTGGCCGTTGCTTCTTGTATAGCGAGACATGATTGGTGTTCATCGGCGAACGGGGTGAGGGCTTTCGTTTCTCTCCTGCTGGCCGTGGGCCGCGCGGCGGCAGTTGCTTACTGGTGACGCTCGCGTGTTGTGTTGTCAGTGCGGCCTAGTAAGCGTCTCTAGCATATTGAGTAATTTTTAATAAAATTGTAATCATTATAGTATTTATCGCTTTAATCTACCTAATTTACTGGAAAGTGCATGTGGAATTAATCGATTTTTAAGAAGAAAATAATATAAAGAAATTTTTAACCGTTATTTTCTCAGTTAAATAAACATTTTTGTGATTTAACTGTTAATATTTTATATCATTAATTATTTTTACAAATTGTTAGTTTTAAAAGAGTGAAAATATAGTGTGTGTCAGAGTTAGGATCGGATCCTGATTATCTGATTGAGAGGCGCGCTAGCGACTGAGTTATTGCATCGTATGTAAGTGAAAACGCTGTGGTTAACAGCGTTGATATATTTGGAGAATGTGATTACGATTGAACAAGGCTGATGATTTTATTGGCCCAATAAAACCGGTTTCGGCTTTAAACCATTTTTAAGCGCCAGCAGTGCTTAAGCAGTTGGTTAAAGTAATAGTTTGCAATGAACAGTCACTGTAGATACGAATTTGGTAAATCAAGCATAATGCGAGATTTATGTTTTCAAGTTTTCCGGTTTCAATATTGTAACATGTCATTTTATCAAACTGTTCAATCTTTGCTGGCGCTTGAAAACAATTTAAAACCTAAACCGGTAGCATTGGGCCAATAAATATACAGCTCTGGTTAAGTATAATGACATTCTCCAAATATTACATTATAGTACGGTAGGGGGACTCAACGACTAGTTGCACTTAAATTTTGCTGGCCTTATTTAAAATTTCTGTGAATGGAAACCCTTACCGTATACTACTAACATTAGATGTCTCGTCGGAAACTGAATTACCAAGACCTGAGGGTCTTCTTGTTAGAGTAACATTCACGCGGTCTGATTTTCGAACAGTTTAGTTCAAAGATTTTCCTTCCATATTGTTGCAATATTTTCATATTATGGTCGCCTAGGTAGCAGATATGGTTGATAAATACGAAGAAAACTTTGTACTCAACTGATTAAGAAGATAAAATTAACTTGACGTAAATACTTTTTAAGCGTATTATTTTCATGCATATGTCGCCCGTATACAGATTAATTTTTATCGCACCTCGTTCTATTAACAGGAAACTAGTATATGTGTAAAAAAAGGAATTTTGCAAATTATCTTGGGTATTAAATTCGTAATTCTGAAGCCTAATCTCTGCAGCGAATTTAATTACAAGCTGACAATACAGATTCGTTACATTAGTAAACAGTGTACTGAGCTAAATGAAAACACATCGTTTTACGCTGCTATTCATTTTTATCGTGAAATGCAGAAATCAGATTTGCGCTTTAGATTGGCAGTGCACACTTTTATTAAAATATGAATGTTTCATTGACACTGTATGTTGCAAAGTATTAATTATATCGCAGCGATTCCCATCGTTAAGTCGTATATCGAAATGAATTTGTATGTTTGCTTGTACCTGAATTAGTTTCTCATTCAGTGCTGCTGAAATTTAATTGGTTGGAAATCAATGATACTCTTTCATGTACAGCGAAAGGCATCAGCCACCGCCAACCTATTCAGGTCAACTTTGACAGCTCGCTTGAATATGAACGGACACCAAGAACTCTTCAGTTGAGAGGCGGGCTGGTGGGTTTGTAATTGGTATGTTTGATGAATCCGCGGAAGTTACTTAAATGCTTCGGGAACTCAAATGGGAGTCGTTTGAGAGAATGATATGTTCTTTTCGGCTTACTATTGAAGAAATTTAGAGGGCCTGAATTTGAAGCTGACTGCAGAATGATTTATACAGCCGACAACCTACATTTCAGGTAAAGACCCCAAAGGTAAGATCAGAGATATTATTGCTCTTGCAGATGCATACAAGCATTTGTCTGTTCCTCGTTATGTGTGTGAGTGGAACAGGAAAGCAAGCAACTAGTAGTGGTACTGACTACACTCCGCCACGCGTCTTTGGGTGGTTGCCAGAGTATGTATGTAGTTGTAATGTAGATGTTTGGGCTAACCAATACCTCTACAAATACGCTGAGGAAATCGCGCTTAAGGTTAATGACAGTAAATAAACTGAGAGTTTACTGTTTTAACAGGTAATTTTAAACTGAGCATTTTTGTGAGAACATTTTTATCGATGAGATCGTTATTCAGTCTTTTCATTACAGACGGTGGCCAACTCTCTGACGAAACGCACATTCTCTGGCTGGCAGCTCCGCTTTCCGCTGAATCATGGCTACCTTACTGCTTTATAAGTGAGTGGTAAATGTTTATTTTCTTGATTACTCATGGAAATATGCTTTTGGACAACAAAATGACGATGAAACAATTATAATTTCATAATTAACTAGAAGACAAGTTAATTTTGGGCAGATTTCGTGTAATCAAATTTAAGGGTTGTTTTCTCAAAAACTGGTGGTGGAGGGTGGGGCGGCAGTGGAGACAAAGTATGTTACAGTTCGTCAATTTTGGTCACACACATTCAACCGAACTGGTTAACCGTATCTGAGATCCTTCAATCTTTTTTGTGAATACCTACAGACGTATAACAAACTTATACGTACCTTTTGAAACACATGCTTGAGTAACAGCGTATCAGAGAATGTGTTTGATCATTAACAAATTATTGACAAGAAGGAGGGCCACGAATTTTCAAGATTGTTATAAAATCTTACATTAAACAAATTTTCTAACTACTGATACTACCATTTGCCCTCCCCCCCTTAAAAAAAATTAACGAACAATCCGAAAACAAGGGAAAGCAGCTGTTGAATCTGTGATCATTCATCCTGAAAGGAATACATATGTTCTCCCTTGGGCACATTTAAAAAAATTGTAATCATGATATTATGCCTTGGGCAAATTTTTATTGGAATTTTAGCTATAATTCAATATGAGCCATTTTATGAAAAGTTATGATTCTGATTATTCTATGTAACTTTCTGACTTCAGTTTATTAATATGGATAAGTTGGTATCTGTGTCACAAGTCAAAATGTCTGCATTACCTCTGATGGGTGTTGTGGTGCTAGTAGTAGCGAACAGGCAGTCAGCAGGTAGAGTCGTCGAGAGGAGCTTGTGTGAAGCAGACGCAATCTGAAAGAGTCCGTTGTTGGTAGCTTAGGCAGCCACACTGTACGTTTAGTTCTGTGTGATTATTTTGAACGGACGAAAGCCTGCCCTTCGGGGGAGACAACTGTGCCACTAGCTGAGAATACATATTTGCTGCGGTGGAGTAGCCGAGCGGTCTAAGGCGCCTTGCTGCGGAGCACGCTGTTGCTCGCCGTCGGAGGTTCGAGTCCTTCCTGGGGCATGGGCGTGTTTGTGTGTGTTGTCCTTAGGTTAGTTTACCTTAGTTTAAGTAGTTTGTAAGCTGCGGACTGATGACCACGCAGTTTGGTCCGATAGATTTAGAAATATTTGACCATTTTTTTGGTACTTACTTTCATAAGCCCCTGATGTAAGTTCATTTTTCAATATCTGTTGTTGATCCAGAACCATTTGGGGAGAGAAGTTTAATTGTTACACCCTGTATAACTTTCTACAGACAGGGATATGAGTCTATGGATTGAGGAGGTAATAGTGGGACACGACCGGTAGATTCAAAAGTAAAGTTCTTCAGTATGATCGTGTTGGACTTCGATCCTGGACCTTCCACTACACTCGAAGTTTAACTGAAACTTAACTGTTCAATTATAGAAAAAAATATTTAAATGTTTCTTTCTAGGTCCTTGTGCAAGAGAAGAGAAAATAAAACTGTTCCTAAAACAAAATACTTCAAAGTTCAAAATTTGGTATATAGTTCTTGCTGAAATTTCGTCATTTGTTTTGTAGACCACAGATATTGTTCATTGAATCCGTGGACAAAATATATCGCTTTGCAAAATACGAACTCACCGTCTTTTAATCAATAAAATTGTAGTTAAGTCCCTAAACTTCTCTAAAGTCCAAAAAAACTCTGTAAATAACTTCGTAATATAGTTTCAGCACAATATACTCGTATAAATGCTCGTTCTTCTAAACAGCTAAAATAACTGTTCTCTAAACACTGACACTTGCAGTAAAATTTAACGTTTTATTTTCTTAAGTCATAAATCCATATATAACGAAAAGTCTAATCTCTCTCCTAAGGACTCAACATAAAGACTGAAACTGTTTTTCTGAACATAAAATCATGAACAACTTATGACAATACATTTATTTTATTGTGACGCTTGGCGACGGAGGTCTTCAAACAGGATCTTCTCTGGCTGTGCGGCTGTCGACCTGCGACGATTGGTGGCCAGCTATGTCATCTTTGGCTTCCGCAGAGAAGACGCTGTTCTCGTAGATTGCTCCGTTGTCACCGAACATGAAACATAGGGAACAACACACATTTCTTTAGAAAAATCATTACACAAAAAATATTATATTGAAAATTATTAACAACATAAAAGAACATATTGTTACCTCCAAAACTGAGCTGTTGTAAGGTAGTAGCGGGAATAATATATCGTCCCACTACAAGGTGAAAGAGAGAGAGAGAGAGAGAGAGAGGGAGAGAGAGAGAGAGAGAGAGAGAGAGAGAGAGAGAGAGAGAGATGGTTAGACAGAGAGAGAAGAGAGGAGACGATATGAGTGAGATTTGGGGAGGAGGAGATGAAAGAGGAAGCGGTGATGATGAGCTAGCAACAGCCTTTTTTTTTCACCTCGCACATAAAGAAGACATACTGTAGTTACACGGAAATGACTGTATTACGGTCGAAGTTCCTTATTATAAGGAAGAACAACGGCAGTGATCTATCGTAATGCAGACTAGATGCTTCAGAGCGGCAGATGTGTTTTAGCGCGCGCTCGTTTTCGCTGTCTGCCGGTTTAACGCGCAGTATTCGCGACAATTCTGTCGAACAGTGCGCCGTCGTATGCGCCGCTCGTCGGGCTTCATAATGACGGAATGTGCCGGCCAGTTGTAAAGAAACGATAAATGGGCCGTCTGGCCTTTTCACCGCAAGCGCCGTGATACCAGGAAACCCCTCACAAAGGGCACATCAAAAGGGACCGTTCCAGACACAGCCATTTTTATGCCTCTTCCCGAGGCAAAAGAGTGGCCGTAAAAGCCGAATAGTGGCTGTCAGACCGAGCGGAGCTGCTCCACAGTCCTCGTAATCGACTTCGAATGAAAGCAGCTGCAACTTAATATCTCCCATCGCGGTGCGACACATTAACTTGCCATGTGCAGCAATAATAGGCAATTTTACACCAGATAGATTCAGCTGAGATTGAATCCTCAGCCATTGTGAACTTGAAGAGCTGTTAGTAAATTTTTGTTGCACCAGTGGGTCGTTAGGTCGTTGTCCAAATTGACGCACTGAATGGAGGCGATAGCCAGACGTAAAATTCTACCACCATCTTTACCTCTCTCACACAACGCATTACTTTTGGCTGTAAATTCTGAATTTAAAAAAGGGATGATTCCAGTTTCTAGAATGCCTATGTGATTGTGTTTCAACAGAGACATGAAGGTGACAAAAGAAGTACTTAATTGTATATTGGCTACTTCACTGTGTTCGCTCCAGGAGTTTATCGGTCATGATCCATAAAGCGGCTCTCGCCGTCAGAGACGAATGTACAGTCTCCATTAATTAAAATGTAGATTTTCATTTCTGCAAAACTTTAACCTCCGAAAGTTCTTGACTGATTGCTATGAAATTTGGACACAACGTTGCACTAAAACAGAAGAAGCTTCTTAGGTATCTGTTTCTCTCATATATGATGTATTTACATTTTTGGGATTTTTTCGTAACTCCATTTCCCAATTATAAAATTTATATACTTTTATATATGACATAAATATAACAAAAATGAGGTACATGAAAAGGGCAACATTGTGTCAAAATTTAAGAGCATTCAGACAATAACTTTCGTAGATTTAGGATTAGGGACATCTTCAAGTTCTTTGTGTAAATCTTCGAAAGTTCTTCAGCGATTGCTCTGAAATTTTGCCATACTGATGCTTAATATTTAGTTCATGTTTCTAATACCCACTTGAACGCTATCTAGTATATGTGTGATATGTATGTAGTTAATGGGGAAGGTAATAAAATGTAAATGTTCCCATGTGCAAAATCTTTAATCTCTGAAACTTCTTGACGCTTTGCTTCGAAATTTTGACATCAATTTTATTCTAATAATGGAGGGTTTGATAAAACTTTTTCTTTAATGTATGATATATAACCTGTATATACAGGGCGTTCCACTTAAAATTTTCACCACAAATATCTCTGGAACAGCAATAGTTACCGGAAAACGACTTTCACGGGCATGAACGTACGCAGAAGATATAGGATATCTAGCTGTACATCACAATATCATCAGCGAACTGTTCCAGATTGCATCTCATTCTGTTCGTCAGTATATTTATATACACAGAAAGTAATAAAGGTACTTTCACTCTTCCCCAGGGCACTATCGATGAAACCTTAGTCCCTGAGAACACTCGCCATCGAAGGAGACGTACTAGATTCCATCACTTCAAGTGTTCGAGCCACTCACATATTTGGGTACTTATTTCTTTTGATCGTACCTTAGTTATCAGTCTGCAGCGCGGAACAGCTTTTAGAAAATCTAGAAATATGCTGTCTGCCTGTTTCCAAAATGTTTAAATGTTTGTATAGCTTATGGGACTTAACTACTGGGTCTTCAGTCCCGAAACTTCCAAACTACTTATGAACTAACTAATACTAAGAACGGCACAAATATCCATGCCCGAGGGGGGGGGGATTCGAACCCCCTCCGAAGTGGCCGTGCAGACCGTGACTGGAGCGCCTCAGTCCCCTCGGCCACCGCGGCCGGCTGCCTGTTTCCCTTCATCCGTAGGTCGCAAGTTGTCAAGAGAGAAAAGGGCAAGCTGAGTTTCGTACAGTCGATGCTACCTAAAGCCATGCCGATACATGAATAGGAGCTTACACACCTCAAGGAAATCTCTACCTATATAAAAGCGAAAGGACACTCATTCACACACTCACTGACTAAACACGACATCTCGAAGACTACTTAACCTATGAAGCTGAAATTTGGCAGAAATGTAGTTTGTAGGTAGAAGACGTCAGCTAAGAAGTGATTTTGCGATAAGGTTGATAGTTCAGGAAATATGACGTCATAAACAATGAAAACTTCCCCGTCTTGCGGAATATGATTGTGTAACTTTATCAGTCCACTATTTGAGGAGAGCACTTAGCGACTTGCAACAAACTTTAAACATAATTTCAAACCTATAGGAAACTTTTTCTCGCCGACAACCCCAGTAAAATGATGAAAGGAAAAAAGTTTGTCGCTTACTACGTTTTCGACGTTCATGCAATAAAATTACGGCATTTGGCATTATGTTACACGTAGTTCATGAGATATGGAGTCAAAAAGAATTAGGTTCATGAAAAACCGCCTCATCACGCCTGACGTTCTGATTTATTACGTCTTTCCTACTGCCTCTATTCGCGACGTATTTTGCAAACATTTTACTTATACACCACTGGGTGTATCTTCGAAATAATATCGTATTACGACATATAGTTCAGGTGCTATGTCGTCTAAGACAATGAAATGCATGAAAATTCGCCGTAAAAACATGAGGTTGTAACTTACTACGCCTTTACTGTCAATTCAATTACACTTTTCGCAGGCAGTTTCCTAGTATTCCACTCTACGAACCTCGTAAATAATGTTTTTGTAGTACACATAATTCAAGAGATAACTCCACATATATAAAAGGCAAAGGTCATTCTCGCACTCACTCATTGACTAAACACGAAATCTCTAAAACTACTGCAGCAATGAAGCTGAAATTTTGCCGGTATGTATTTCATAGGTAGACGACGTTACCTAAGAAAGTATTTTGCCATAGGACAGAATTAAGGTGCATGGTGGAGGATACTTTTCCTACTGACTGACGAAATCTACATTTTCATTTATATTTTGACGAAATTTTGTACGCTTGACCTTCGAACGAAGTTTCAGACGGTGCATGCGTGAGGGTACCTTGCAACATAAAAATGGATCCCTAAATACCGTAGTCGCACCATAAAATTAAAACGGCTCGACAGATTTCACAGATCCTTTTTGTTGTTTTATTTATTCTCAGAACAAGGGTTGTATGAAATAAAACTGGAATATTTGAGAACAACAAAGTGCGTTTTCCAATGTGACCCTGTGTCTCTATTGCATAGAAATCTATAGTTTTGTTCTGATATTGATGAAATGTTGTACACTTAATCTTAAAAATAAGAGGAATGTCACTGTCTGTATAAAATTTCGTTCGATGCTTGGTGGAGGGTACTTAACATACGAAATTTGACAAAATGCATAGTTTTGCTCTGATCCTGAAGATTTTGGCACACATAACCTTTAAACCAAGAGGAAGGTCACTGGGTACATAATTGTTTGTATGGTACATGGCAGAGGGTACCTTGCAAAAAGCTTTGCCGAGAGAGGGAAAGGTGGAAACAGACACAGGAGAGAGAGATGGATGCAGACTGAGGAGGGAAGGCGGACTACGCGAGTAGAGAAGAAATAAATATCCGGGCAACGCCGGGTTTACAGCTAGTTTAGTATATTAGAACTGAGAATATGTTCAAGAACTCTACAGCCTTCGCGACAGCGCAGACTATCTGCATGGGATATTCTGCAAATCACATTTAAGTGCCTGGCAGAGGGTTCATCGAACAACCATTATACTATTTTACCTCCCATTCCATTCTCGAATAGCGCGCGGGAAAAATGAACACCTGAATCTCTCCATTCGGGCTCTGATTTCTCTTATTTTATTCTGATGATCATTTCTACCTATGTAAGTGGGAGTCAACAATACATTTTCGTATTCGGAGGAGAATATTTGCGATTGTAGTTTCGTAAGTAGCCCCCGCCGCAGCGATAAGCGCAGTTGTTGTAATGATTCCCAACCCAGATCCTGTATCATTTCCGTATCGCTGTCTCCCCTGTATCGTCACAATACGAAACGAGCTGCCCTTCTTTGGACTCTTTGGATGTCCTCCGTCAAACCCACCTGATAAGGATCCCACATTGGGCTGCAACACTCCAAAAATGGACGGACAAGCGTAGTGTATGCAGTTTCTTTTGTAGTTCTGTTGCATCTTTCAAGGGTTCTGCCAGTAAAACGCAGTCTCCGGTTCGCCTTTCCCACGACATTATGTACGTGTTCTTTCCAATTTCAGTCTGAAGTAATAGTAATTCCTAGGTATTTTGTGGAGTTTACGGTCTTCACTTTTGATTGATTTATCTTGTAAACAAAGTTTAACGGATTACTTTTCGTACTCATGTGGACGACTTCACGCTTCCCATTATTTAGAGTCAATTGCCAATTTTTACACCATACTGATATCTTATTCAGATCGTTCTGCAATTGGTTTTGATCTTCAGATGATTTTACTAGACGGTAAATGACGGCGTCATCTGCAAACAACCTAAGAGAGCTACTTAGATTTTCCCCTAAATCGTTTATGTAAATAAGGAACAGCAGAGGACCAATAACACTACCCTGTGGAACGCCCGATATCACCTCTGTTTTAGTCGATGCCTTACCATCGATTACTACGAACTGTGGTCTCTCTGACAAGAAATCTCCTATCCAATCGCAAATTTGGGGCGATATACCATAGCCACGCAATTTGATTAAAAGCCGTTTGTGAGGTACGGTGTCAAAAGCTTTGTGGAAATCAATAAGGAATCGATTTGCGAACCTTTGTCGGTAGCACCAATCACTTCGTGTGAATAAAGAGCTAGTTGTGTTTCGCATGAACGATAATTTCTAAATCCGTGTTGACCTTGGGTCAAATGACGATAGACAGTGGTAAAGGCAAACTTAGGTGTGAAGTGCAAACTGGCTGTACGCAACAGAAGCGAACAGCGAGACAAAGGCACCGGAGTAGCTAACGAGCTTAAACGGGGGCCGATACGAGAGCTGGGTGGCGCGCGGCGCTATCCGGGCCTAAGCGGGCCGCTGTATTACCGAGACGCAATTGCCGCCACGGCTAAGCGGCCGAAACAATCAGCGGCGCACAATGGCCGCTCCACTTAGCGCACACATCGATCTGGCTGGCCAGCCGCGCAAACATCGGCCGTGATGTCGGCTGCCGAGAGAGGGAGGGAGGCACATCAGCGCGGCCGACACACTTGTCGGTGGGGGAAAAAATGCATGTAAATCTATGGGACTTATACTCTTTGGTTATTAGTGCTTGGGCTTACAAACTGATTAAATTAACAAGGAAAGTACATGGGCTCGAACAAACATATCTGTATGAACATCTGGTTACAGGATCTCTACGTACGTACTCTTCAGTGTGCTGGTGGGTGTCGTTTTTCTGCAAAGCTCTGCAACCATGCTCTAGATAGCACTGTAGATGTAATTGTAGACGCCATACGTAATGCAGATATCTTAACTATAACTTATGTAATAATCATCGTACATGTTTTCTAGCGAATTGTCATCAAAAGCCGTGATGATAGTTGCAACTTTAACCTTCTTCCCGAAAGACTGTTGGTATTCACTGCCAATGCTGCCATCGCCTCTTCCCACACTTACCGTAGCACTACCGCTTGCAATGAGTTGTTTGTCATTATTATCATTATTATGAGTTTGTAACAAGAGTATCTAACCTATGCTCATATTTCTGTACCATAACAGATACGAGAAAGCATACAAATGATTCATCTTCTACACTAATACCATCTTCACAAAGAAGAGTTCTTCGTAACTTCATCTCAACTTATCGCAATACCCTAGCAGGATTGATTAGCAAGCGCCGCCCCATCTGACGCGTCACCACACAAATAACATCACAAAACGCATCTTCGGAGGCACAGTGCACCATCCCTACTGGCGAACCGACAGATCAAAGTGCAATGCGGCATAGCACACGCAGAGGCCTCTAGCCGACGACTGCGGATGCGGGAGTATCACTAGTGCAATAAGGGATCCGTACATTATCTCTCATTCTGGTGTATATGTGTTTGTTCGAGTCCAAGTACATTCCTTGTAAGTAAAACTAACCTACATGCAAAACACAAACGCACACACACGCACACGCACACACACACACACACACACAAACACTTGCCCGAGGGAGGACTCGAACAGGACTCGACAGGCAACCGCGCTCTCCGTATCAAAGTGCCTAGAACGCTCGGTTACTCCAGCGCAGAAGGTGGGATAAAATAGGTAAAATATCTTCTAGGCGGTGTTGGACCAGCTCTTACTTCTTGACGCAATGTGACCAGAAGCTTATAACCTAGTGTATTGATCCCCATAGCAACATGACGATCGATCTTTCTAGAAACACTACAGTCTGACAGAAGACTACGACCAGCTCAATCAAATCAATACCACGCCCAAGAAGACTACGGCAGAGTGTGTGCGTGTGTGTGTGTGTGTGTGTGTGAGAGAGAGAGAGAGAGAGAGAGAGAGAGAGAGAGAGAGAGAGAGAGAGAGAGAGAGAGAGACAGAGACAGAGACAGACAGACAGAGTGTTAGTAGCGTCACATTGGCAGTAGCGGTGTTAGTAGTAGTAGCAGCAGTAGTAGCAGAAGTTGGAGTTTTAGTTATGATCACGCACCGGCAGTGACAGTTGGAGCTGAAGACACAAGATGAAAGAATCTGGTCGTCAGTGACAGCGTTCGGGAAAGAGATCAAGGAGAACAGAAGTACTCTCCCAGGATGACTTGCCAGAACGATAGTGTGACATTACAGATACAGAAGGAAGCTCATTGTTTCCATGTGAAAGGGGGTTTTTGCCAAGCTGTTGGGTTCTCCAGTCACCCAGCTAACAGTTTAGGCCTAGTGAATGCAATACAGGTAGTTAGGGTTTTCATAATCTGCTCGGAAACAGGAAACGGCGGTATGGGCTGAGCCGGGGTGGTTCTTCAAGATTGCAACTGAAATGCAATATAGCTACACACATTATTCTAAAAATCCACATAAGATCGGGGAATGATCATACAGTAAATATAATTACATGAACGGAGTCCGGAAACTTGGGAGACTCAAGCTCAGTAATTACAATTTCAATATCCCTTATAGATAAAAAGCCGGTAAATTTCAGTACTATAATATTGATATTATAAGACTTATAATTACAATTATTGATACGCAGTGTTTATCAGTAACAGTTTAAGAAGAGAATGGGCAGTGTTGCACCACGCTACCTGTCTTAAAAGGCGTACCACGTTATATCCGTTTTATTTCAATAAACTTTGTTTTACTCTCTTGTTCTGATTTTCGTTGAGGTAGTAATATTCTTGTGTCACAATATAGATTCTACCACAGAAACACAAACCATGGACCCAGAAAAGCGCATTACATTTATATATGTATTTTATTATATTTAATATTATTCTTAGTAACGTCGTTTTCCATGTTGTGGGCTGCCAAATAAATATTTCATGGCCGACTAAAAATAGTATATATGTAGCAGATAATTTATATATAAACAATTATTTGTATTTCTGGACAAGAACTAAATATATTTGCTTAAAAAGCCATGATAAATGAAATATTAATTGTGTAACTATATTTCGATGGCGGTAGTATATTTGAACAGTAAGATGCGATGTTTAATAGCTACCTGAGCAAAGAGCTTCAGTCCCAACCGTTTTTAGTATTATTAAATATATATTTATTTGTTAAATGTAAACAACATTTGTAGGGAGGAAGTCAAAGCATGTAATTCTGTAATACTGAAATGTACAATATTTTGGAATGGATATTGTATATTAAGGATGAGGCGTTAAGATGCGTGGAAGGACAGGATTTTGGAAGCAGGTAGAGTACACTTTCGAACGCTTCCGAAGGGACTTGTAACTTGGATATGGTGGTGAAGGATTGTGACCCTGGGCGGTTTGAAGCCAGAACTTAGTCTCTGGTGAAAAGTGGTAAACTATGCACGGTAGTAGGGCTGTGGAACTGTAATAATTCAGCAATAGTGTACTCGTGTGATGACAAACTGTGTTTTATAACAAATACTGTAATTAATCACGGATTGATTTGGAAGTGCAATGTTCGATGGACTTTACTAATTTACCAGTGATAATTTAGAACTTTTACTCTCGAGTGTGATACTTATTGTTCCTCTCATGAACAATAGTTGGGGAAATATTCAGTTATTTACCGATGTATAAAGTAGGACCACCTCCGCATTTTTATGTCCAAATAGAGTAATCAACTTCATTTATAAAGAATTGCTTCGTGAGTGAATCACTTCATTATCTTAGAATCCATTTTGTTTGTTATTCAGAGGTTTTCAACTGTTTGTAAAGCTTATGGGACTTAACTACGTGGTCATCAGTCCCGAAACTTACAAACTACTTATGAACTACTTACGAACTAGGACGGCACAAATATACATGCCCGAGGGGGGATTCTAACCCCCAACCGTAGTGCCGTGCAGACCATGACTGAAGCGCCTCAGTCTCCTCGGCCTCCGCGGCCGACTCAGAGGTTTTATTTATGTTTGTTTAAATATATTTTCGCGTCATCATATGCAGATTGATAGACTGGCTAAACTACAGATTAATTATTGATCTCGTTTAAAAGATTGGGTAGCTGTTTAGGGCATAGAAGCTGACATACATAATTCACCCCTATGAACAGAGACAATGAGCCATTAACCTTTGTGAGATTACCGCCCAATAGAAATATTGGTAATTAATAGCATTTGATAATTAAACAGTATGAAGATCACTGCAAACATTGACCATGCCAATGCACTAAATGTTACACAATTTTAATCTTATTAATTATGGTAGCAATGTATGTACACAGTTGGGTGACAACATTTATAGTTAGGCCATAGGTAGAAATTCTCCACGTTGAGATTTGCTGTGTGCTTGTAGCTGACGGGAGGCCAGCGAGCAGGCCGATGTTGGTGGCTTGTTCCAGCTTAGGATTTTCCAGTTTTCGTTTCCGGTGAGGGGAGAGAGGGACAATTGCGAGTGCCAGGCCCAGTTCAGTGCACAGCGTGAAATAAAATATTCTAATACTACTGCCATTTGAAGTAATACAATGCAGTTAGGAACCTTTAAGGCCCTCATTACAAAATAGCCTGTTGATAAATAAACAATACATTAGCTGATATAGTCACATCTGGCGTAATATGTTTAATTGACAATGAAAAGTAATAAATTACCAATGAATAAAAGACAGTTACACAACTAGCATGGCAATGTTTGTTTATAAAAATAATATATTAACTATTTCTCATTTTATTTTCAATTAATCTTGTGTATTTTATCTTGAAGTATTCAGTTAAATCACTTATCTGTGATATAAGAAATTGCACGATTATGATAAATAATACAAAGGATGTTTATACCAATATAAAATCCTATGAAGACATTTATTTAATGTGTAGTGTAATTATTTTGATTTTAAGTAAAGTTTAAGAAATGTATTGGCTGAGCGCTGTACGTTGGCAAATCGGTTAGAACAGCTCACATGGGGAAGTTGATGACATAGGGAAAAAACCCGACAGTTGAGCTTTTGGCGCGCATGTGGGCAGGAAGTGACGAGTCGGGAGCAAGTGGGGTAGCTGGCTGGGCGGATCGCTCGGCATCAGTCGGCATGTGGATCTCCAGGTGGAAACTTTAGATTTTTGTGTGGCAATTGCCAAGTGTGGTTGCTCGTCGTAGACTACACCAAGTTGTATCGAGTGGTGTGTTTTGTTAGTGTAACACGTGTCGTCGCATAGGCGTGAATATAAACGGTGTTTGAGACAGGCACATGGTGTGAAAACAATTTGCGACAAATATTCATTTTGTCTGGGGGCTCACGAGCTATAACTTTATTAGATAATTGTGTCGACGTACAGATGTAATAAACAACATGAAGTGTGTTTCATTTACGCCTCATACCTGAGCCAAAGAAAAGATCCCACATCCGTCATGTTTATAGGATTAAAATACTATTCTGACAATATAATGTTAATATGTAGTTAACCTCCCCACCCTGATAATAGAGCAATGCAATTACGGTTGTAGGTAAGTGTTCAATATTTAGCAAAGCGGTAGGATTACCTCATTTGATGGCAGAACCCCTCTTCATTTGATGTCAGAAGTGTCTTCCTTCACTTAGAACTCCTCACTTCTATTGCTTCCTCCATAGCTTGCTCATTGTACAAATAGTAATCATTTAAGAGATAACTTCATGAAAGTTGTTTTCGTTTACATTAAATAGAACATTGTAACGTTACAACAACGTACAACAGCATTTGGAGCGCAAAGCGCACTACTTTTACTGCGGAGAGCGTCGAAAGTTGCGACGAGTGAGTGGGCGGTCGGCCGGTGCGGGCAGCGGGCAGCAGAGACACCCAGCTTCGCTTCGGCAGGCTGGGTGCAAATGGAAAGCACGCTGGCGGACGTGACGTCATGTCCAACTGCCATTTTTCCCGACGAAAAACTGCATTGTCTTTAATTTCAGATACTTCGCTGACACTATTAGAATTACAGATTAGTACGTAGAAGAAATAAAAGAGGATGATGTGTTGACATCATTTATATTCTTTTTATATCAAAAGTTATTCAGAAAACTAGTACTTATTCGCTTGAAAAAATCCAGAGGCTAAACGGAGTGGCCAAGCGTTTTGGGGCGCTATGCTTCGTTGTGCGAAGCCGCTCCCCGTTGGGGGTTCGAATCCCCTCTCGGGGATGGGTTGTGTCGTCTTTAGTATAAGGTAGTTCATAAGTAGTTTGTAAGTTTAGGGACTGATGACCACGCAGTTAAGTCCCATACGCTTAATAAACATTTGAACATTTTGATTTACATGGGTCATGTAAGTGCCGTGTTTGTTAAATTACAAGTTTCGATTTTACTGACTTTGAAATTTACTAGGCTTAAGCGTAGGAGCTTATGATATAAATAATAATAATAATAAAATAAATAAAAAAGTAATAAAAAAATTGATGCCCATACTCACGGAAAACTACTGACTTCAGCATGTGATACGAAGAAATTTCAAAATATTACTGATGTCCTTAAACGAATACTTTTGACATTTGGGCCTGTATAATTCGAAACATGCACTTCAGTTTATCTAACAACATCATATAATTGAATATTATGAAAGGAAATTATCCCTAAATTTATTAGAGAATATAATGCAGTAATATTGCTTTCATCTCTACGTATCGACAGAGAGCGAACAGTAAAGGAAAGAAAAGCCGTCCCGAACAACCGAAACCGTCCTCAGCGGAAGTGATATTGACAAGTAAATCGTTCTCAATTTTAAACGAAATTGAAATACGTTTATTGTCAACAAGAGCAGCAACCTGGGGAAGCAAATAGACGCGCTTTTTAAAGCCACATACAACGCTAACGAGTTTGGATGAAATAACAAATAAAACCAATACGCTACGAAATGCCTTTAATTATTTCCGACAGAGGTCGTTGCGCCCGTATCCCAGGTGCCATATAGAATCACATCCAATATGATTTATTTTACTGCTGTCCATGGAAATGGTGTATTGTGTAACGTTATTTCACTTCAGCGTTGACATCGAATAAACACCAGCAAAAATAATTTTACCCTCTTCATTTACGACGTCGATTTGGAAACTAAGTTTTATTTATTTATTTTATGAAACACTTGATTCTAGGGACTTTTATTACTTATCATTGAACAGTGCACCATTCAGCTAATTTTAAACATTACTTGCACACTGAAACAACAGTCATAGCACACAGCCTATTTGTGTAAAAGTCTGCGCCCTGTGAGTGTAGCCACCTCCTGACGTTCTCTTTGAATTCCTCGTCCACGTCAAACCGCTGCGATACAAGTAATGCGCCTATGTTTGGAAAAAGAGGCAAGTCGCTAGGAAAAAAGTGAGGACTACATAAACCTGTAGCTAAGGTAGAATATTCAAAATTTTTAGGTGTTTGCATTGACGAGAGACTGAATTGGAAGAAACACATTGAAGATCTCCTGAAACGTTTGAGTTCAGCTACTTATGCTATCAGAGTCATTGCAAAATTTGGTGATATACATCTCAGTAAATTAGCTTACTACGCCTATTTCCATTCACTGCTTTCATATGGGATCATATTCTGTGGCAATTCAAGGAATGCCCTCATGTTTGGAAAAAAGAGGCAAGTCGCTAGGAACAAAGAGAGGACTACATAAATCTGTAGCTATGCAGAATATTCAAAATTTTTAGGTGTTTGCATTGACGAGGGACTGAATTGGAAGAAACATATTGAAGATCACATGAAACGTTTGAGTTCGGCTACTTACACTATCAGAGTCATTGCAAACTTTGGTGATATACATCTCAGTAAATTAGCTTACTACGCCTATTTTCATTAACTGCTTCCATATGGGATCATATCCTGGGGCAATTCAACACTGAGTAAACAAGTGTTCATTGCACAAAAGCGTGTAATCAGAATAGTTGCTGGAGCCCACCCAAGAGCATCCTGCAGACATTTACATAGCTTCACAATTTATGTATTCACTCATGAAATTTTAGATTAACAATCCGACCCAACTGAAATGTAATAGCACTGTGCATAGCTGCAACACTAGGAGAAAGGATGATATTCACTATTCAAGGTTAAATCTAACTTTGGCTCAGAAAGGAGTGAATTATGCTGCCACAAAAGTCTTTCGTCACTTACCAAGTAGCATCAAAAGTCTGACAGATAGCCAACTAGTATTTAAAAAGAAATTAAAGGAATTTCTGAATGGCAACTCCTTCTACAATGTAGATGAATTTTTAGATAAAACTTGAATAAAAAATTTAAAACATAATAAAAACAAACGAAAAAAATCCTAAAAATATTGATTGTCAAGTGAAGACAATATTTACTAAACTGACACGTTCCACATCATTACGAAATTTCGTATATATGATCTATGGAACAATTATTAATCTAATCTAATCTAATCTAATCTACACGGTGCATGCAGACACACCTCCCACCGCAACAAATTTTGAGTGTATTCGACAGGATGCGGTAGAGCATTGTCATTAATAAAAACAATGGAGGGTCTCAGTATACCACGCCGACTGTTCTGGAATTGCTCTCCTCATTTCGCTTGGTGCGTCACAGCACACGCCGGTGTACGTAGCTTGGTGTTTCTCCCTCCGTAAATTTCAAAAACAGAAATACCTTTCTTGTCCCAAAGGTAATTGCGTGTATTATTGTTGAAAATTTTGAAGATAGTTTTATTTGTTTCATACGGAAGTTGGAGTGACACCATGCTACGACTTGATGTTCCCGGATTAATGTATCAAACTCACGTCTTTTATCATGTCGAGAAACTTCTCATTTTCTGTCTGGTGTCGCCGGAGAAACATCAGTACTGCTCCGAACCTGGTGTTCCATTGGGCTACAGATAGACGTTGCGGCACTCAGTGATCACCACTTCGTACAGGATAGTCTTATTGACTTCTGAAAACATGTTTACACGAATGTTGAAATAATAATTAAATAATAAATGGTGCTCTGTATGAGCAATTCATTTTCCTTTAGCCGCCCGCGGTGGCCGAGGAGACTGCGACGCGCCAGTCACGGTCTGCACGGCCACTACGGTCGGGGGTTCGAATACCCCCTCGGGCATGGATATTTGTGTCGTCATTAGTAGTAGCTAGTTCATAAGTAGTTTGTACGTTTAGGGACTGATGATCCCGTAGTTAAGTCCCATAAGCTCTACAAACATTTGAACATTTTCTTTTGCAGCATATCGATGTTATTATAGGTTGGCCACTTCGTTCTTCTTCATGGAACTTATGAGCCCATCACGAAATGCACAATAGCAACGACGA
Organism: Locusta migratoria; assembly: GCA_026315105.1. Classification (NCBI taxonomy): domain Eukaryota; kingdom Metazoa; phylum Arthropoda; class Insecta; order Orthoptera; family Acrididae; genus Locusta; species Locusta migratoria. Next base: position 84,795,878 of record CM048746.1, read on the forward strand.
ACAACATAGCCACTCATAATGTTCCGTACTCTTCAGTAATCTCTGCTGTTGTCATTCATTTTCTCGTTCATTCAAATGTTTGTAGAACTTAAGGTACTTAACTACGGGGTCATCAGTCCCTAAGCTTACAAACTACTTATGAACTAGCTAAGACTAAGGACGGCACAAATATCCATGCCCGAGGGGGGATTCGAACCCCCGACCGTAGTGGCCGTGCAGACCGTGACTGGAGCGCCTCAGTCCCTTCGGCCACCGCCGGCCCTTTTCTCGTGACTCATCTGACTACACACTTGGCAGGATCCTATGTTGATGCTCGTATTTTAAATACCTATATTAATGAGAGAAACAGCCGAGCACAACCGGACAGTAATACTGAACTGAGCGAACTAAACCAAGTTACACAAAGGATCAAAATTGACAATTTTAGTGTCACGTAATCACGTGATGTAATAGACCCTAACTCTTTTGAATCGTCTCTATATGTCTATGCTTCTTCCTCTGCACAAGTCTGTAACATCATACTTTGTTTATTTCCAAGTAATGGAGTAATGGTATTTTCTAATAAGGTACGCTCAACTTTTGAATGGTTTACGCATCACAACTTATTCCTAAAATACGTGTAACTGAAAACGTTGCGCTTCAGTCATTATAAGTTTGCTTTAGATAACTCTATATAGTTAACAAAAAGCACTCAGACGTATTTATGTGAGGCGTATAGGATGAGTGTCTTTTGCACCATTGTAAATTGCTTAAAACATAGATGTTTAGCGTTGTTGATTCAAAATGTAATTACTGACTGCCTTCATTTAATTTTTTCTCTTCTTTTATTGGAATCTTCTTTGTTTTTCGATATTAAAATGTCGTGGTAGATTGCAACAGTTTGCATATATGTGAGACACACACCTGTGTTTTGGTGCACTGTATTAAACTAAACATTATTTCATATTGAATAAATGTATGGCATTAATTGCGAATATTGGTAAAGTTGCAAATACGTACCCCGCCAGGATTGGAACCAAGATCTCCTGCTTTCCAGGCAGTTGCGCTGATCCCTACACCACTGGAGACACAGCGATCATCACTGAGGCATGGACTATTAACGTACGCCTCTCGTGAAATACAGCTTCTCAACTTTACCGTATCCACGATTAATCAATCTCGCGGTTTTTTCAAACTGATTCGCGTAAGAGTAAGGCCCTATGAGTGCATCCGCACTGAAGAAAGAATCATTGCCCGCCATCGGCATAATGTATAAGTTACATATGTGCTGTCTGTTCTTTCGGAAATCTCCGAAATAACGAGCAATGATCCTTTCTTCAGTGCGGAAGCACTGCTAGGCCCTTACTCTGACGGGAAACAGTTTGAAAAATCCGCCAGTTTGAGTAATAGTGGCGAGATAAGGTTGAGAATTTGTATTTAACGGCAGGCATACTTGAGTAATGCACGCAGCTGTCATGGTAGTTACGTACCCAGTAATGTTGGAGTTAGCGCAACTGCGTACAGAGCAGGACAGCCAGTTTCGAATCCAGGCTGAGTACACATTCTCAACTTTACCTATTAGCAGATAATCTCATAAATTACGTGAATATGAATAGATAGTAACTGCAGTATCAAAATTTGTGTCTGTACTTTCGGACATGTCCGAATAAAGAGACACCGTAAACGTATTTACAAATTGTGGCGTGCACACACTTTATTGAACGTGTAAACGTCACTACAAATATTCAAATTTAGTTTATGATATAACTGATATACCTGCTTTTCGTCACAATAATGTGCTGCAGACCAATAGCGAAATTCTGAATTACTTGCTGATATGTCGGAACATCGATGCTGTCGATGACCTCCTGGGTGGCTGTTTTCAACTCAGCAATGATTTTCGATTATTGCTGTACGCCTCGATATAGCTCCACAAAAAGGAGTCGAATGTGTTCAAACCCGGGGCTAGTGACGGCTAATCCAGATCGATGACAGTGGCCTCTGAACCCCCCAGAGCCAGAATGAGTCCCCCAAAATGTTCCTACAGAATATGAAACACTCTCCTGCTTCGATGGTGTCTTAAATGAGCCACATTTTATCGAAATCAGTCACTTTTGATAACGTGAACGAAACTATCTTACAACACCTTCATGTATCGTTCGGTAGTTACCATGTCATCAAGGAATATCGCATCGATTATTTCGTGACTGGACTGGACATATTTCTTGACCATACAGTAACTCGCAGAGGGTGAAGAGACCGACCGCGAGAGGCGAATTCTCTGTCAAACAAATGCGCAAATTTTGCTTTTGCTTTTAACGAACCCATTCTGGTACCTCTCCTGAACGCTAGTAATTAATGTCTGAACCAAAAAGCATGTTAATAACTATGAAATGCAAACTTCTGTATTTTAACCTAGTGTGTCTGTCGGAAGGGGAGTCAGAAAATAAGGCCGCTGCGGTCGGGGGTTCGAATCCCTCCTCGGGCATGGATGTTTGTGCCATCTTTAGTATAAGCCAGTTCATAAATAGTTTGTACGTTTAGGGACTGATGACCCCGTAGCCAAGTCCCATAATCTCTACAAACACTTGCATTTTTGAATCAGAAAGTAAGTTTTCCCTGTCGACTGTGGTCGGAGCTGCATATGGAAGGAAATAAAATAAAATAAGACATTAAAGATAAAACATATCTGAATTTTCTATATAATTTCCAAGTACATTGAGACACTTTTCCTACCGCGTTATAAGCTTCAAAAAGCCTTACAGGAAAAAGAATCAGGCACTGCATGCGCAAGAAATGTTGAACGGCTTGTTTGACGTCAGCAGTGCTTCCAAAGCACCTCCTTCAAAGCAAGAAACAGATGGATGTCACTTGATGTGAGATCAGGACTCTATAGAGGATGGTGTAATCGCTCCCAATCAAGAGTTGCAATATCGTTTTGCGTTGCCGTCGCCGAGTGTGGTGTCTCATTGTCATCAGCAGAACGCCAGATCTGAGAAGGCCAGACCTCTTTTTCCGAGTTAGCTCTTTCAATTCACAGAGTGACACGTTACAGCACAGCATTGACGGTTGCATCCTCCGAAAAGTCCAGCAACAAAACTCCCTCGGCGTGAGTAGCTCTTTACCTGCAGACGAAGTGCTTTCGAATTTCTTTCGGACAGTTACTGACGGATGTCCATAGCCGTTCAACGCTTATTCCGCATGCAACGCTCTTTTTCCTGGACGGGTTTTTGATTCTTATAAAGCGGTTTGACAAATGTCTCAATGTACTTGGAAATTATGTATAAAAATATGTGTTATCTTTAATGTCTTATTCTATTTTTTTCCCTTTCATACACAACTATGCCCACAGTCGACAGGGGAATCTTATTTTTCTACTACTCCTCGTAGAAGTTCCGTGAACTGTAGTATTCTTGCGATATCTTTTATTTCATGAACTCTGTGAGAGATACCCATCGCCGTCATTATCTGACCGACTTGGTTGTGGTTGTTTTGTGATATATAGTTGATTATATAAGTTGGTTATTAACTTTCAATAATTATTCTATTAACTGTGATATTGTGTTCATTATTTCAGCTACTCGAATTCGGTCCATCATTATTCTTTCGTTGCAAATATTTCATACGTAAGTGTTGTGCATCAATTTTACTCGCGATACAATTTATCGGGATAACAGATAGATTGTATACGGTAGGGCATTGTTTATACCCATTGCTGACAATCTGCATACGCGTACAATCTAAATTAACAGTTCGATGCCTTTCATTCCAACTTTGTTTCATTTTAACACGGTCAAAACAATATTACGCTTACGATATTCTCGAAATTACCTCAGCCATGTCGTTACAGAACATTGTTTCAGCTGTGGTTTGGCGTGACGCAGCAGAAGTTCTTCCAGGGGTACAAAAGCGTATAAAACATTAATCCGCAGCAGTGCAGTGCAAATGTTCATCATGTTCATCTTCCTATTCCAGAAAAATTGTCTGTCTGTGTGTATGTGTGTGTGTGTGTGTGTGTGTGTGTGTGTGTGTGTGTGTGTATGTATGTATTAACACAAACTACTTAAACCTAGGTAAACTAACCTAAGGACAACACACACGCCCATGCCCCAGGGAGGACTCGAACCTCCACGGCGAGCAACCGCGCGCTCCGCAGCGAGACGCTTTAGACCGCTCGGCTACTCCACCGCGGCGAAAAATTGTCTACTTCAGATAAATATTGGTAGTGTCTGTGAATTATATTTGATCGAAGTAGCGGTAAATTCATAATAGCTTGCATGTTGTTACAGTTAAATGATAAATGATATTAATGATCCTTTTCCATTCATTTGAGTCTAAAGACTTTACGTGTGATCTTATTAGACATATTTTAGTGAACTTGTACCAACTTCCATTTGATTCGTAGTAGGGAGTTTAACTGTAACTTCTATAGGACAAATCAGAAGTATACTTTATTTACTTTATTCAGAAAAATCAGTTGCAATTCAATTTAATAAAACCGGTAACAGAATCCAAATGAATGTGGGCTTCTTGCGCGTACCCGCGAGTTGGAACAAACCTTTCAGAAATTATGATGATTTTGTTTCATATAATTCAATAACTATCACCCTGCATAATACTTCGGTGAGGGTGCACACTTGCCTTGATGTCCGTGCAGGTGTTGTGACCACTACAGTCGGGTGAAAGTGCAGGAGACCCGACTTCGAAACCAGGCGCGGCACTAATTGTTAACTTTCCTCGCTGATTTAAGTCAGTTACCTCAATGTTCGCTGCCAGCAAATGTCGTAAATTGCTTTGTGTCTTAAACGTCTTTGTTGTTGCTACTGTCGTAATACCTTCCATTTGGTGGATTGAAATTTTTATCATTCCGCCAATATTCCTTCTTACGCCCTCATCCGTTACACTTAACTCTCAATGGAAAGTTTCCATACTCCCTTTTATCTAATTACGTCTCCTTTCATTTGCGGGACTTGAAAATGTCTATAAAGAAAGCCATTCTAATTATCTGCAATTGTTTCTCTAACGAAGCGCGGTCTTCCACGAGTGGGGAGAGTGCCGAGTGACGCCGGACCTCGCAGAGATACGCGTATCTCTGCCCTTGATGTTTACGGCAAACCGCCACCCTATTAGAGAGGGAGGGAGTGTCTCTGGAAGCGGCTCCTGGGAGGTCCTCGCAGTGAGGACGGCCATCTCCCTAATGCGCCGTCGAGATGAGTGCCATTAGCGCGCGGGGCATGAAACCGGATTTGGGAGCTAGTTTCCGGCTGAGTGGCGGTCGCGGGCTGCGCTGCGTTAAAGGAGAGCGCGGCGGACGGCGCGGCGCGGCGCAACGAGCGGCTGCATACCCGCGGCTGCGCAGGGGCAGCCGTTGCTAGGCAACCGGTGGGCCACTGTACTGACGCCTTTATTTCAGTGATGTGTCGATAAAAACAACCGAGGTAGAGGCATGCGAACATTCAGAACTATTTTAAATATTTTATCTACTCGGGGTCTGGATGTCTTCGTCATAATTTCATCATCATCTACAGGCAAGACTCCGAAGTGAAGTTACAGTAAGCAGTCGAACAACCCCAGATGAGATCTCCCGCTCAATAATGTCAACTGGGCATTTTACGGTACGGTTTTTCTTGCACTATGTTGCTGACCAATCCCATATGGAATCTCTACGGCAAAAATGCCATACGATAATTTCCATTTTTCTATACTAATTGCTTCATTTAATACTTCTGTGAACGGACGAACTAGTTTAGAATAAAATAAAAGTGGCATACATTGTAAGTACAGAAAACTCTTGATTGCAAAATCGGTAATGAGTATAGAATTAGGCCTGTCGATAAGAATCCTAATATATCATTGTAATAGGAAAGGGACAACGTGTCGAAAAGAGATTTGGGTGTGGCGGAAGACATGCAGGGACGAGTCCTATGCAGTCGGGCTGGTCACTGTGTCCTCGGTGGCGGAGTGGTCAACGCGTCTGCCTAGTAAGCAAGAGATCCCGGGCTCGAATCCCGGCCGGGCACGAATTTTCATTCGCCGCACTTTGGTATTCCATCTAAAGCTAGTACAGTGAAGCCGTAACTGATCGCAAATTTCGATTTATTTCATTGAAATGAACGTTGTAACGTTGTCAAAAATATATACAAAATATGTATTTGTGACTTCTGTATGATTATTCTTATTATTGTTATTATTTGGTTTTATTACTCGCGTTAAACGTAAATTTACTTAAAAAAAGAACTACCAAATGTTAATTTATCATTTTCGACAAATTAATTATTATGCTAATATAGCAACGGCCATTATAGTTTCAGTGCGTAACTTATCTAGCATTTTATTTACATAATAGTGATAATGTATCATCCGTCAAATATAACTAGTAACGTATGTTACATTTGTAAGGCTATGTCGCACATATTAAATCAAAAATGTTCAAATGTTTGTTAAGCTTATGGGACTTAACTACGAGGTCATCAGTCCCTAAACTTACAAACTACTTATCAACTATTTATACTAAAGACGGCACAAATATCCATGCCCGAGGGGGGATTCGAACCCCCGACCATAGTGGCCGTGCAGACCGTGACTGGAGCGCCTTAGTCCCCTCGGCCACCGCGCCCGGCATATTAAATCGTGACGTACGTTTACTGTAACGTAAATTTTAGCACATATCTTTGACCACGTTTGTATATGGTCTTTACTCACGATGATTACTTGTTTGATTCTGAAGTTGATTAGTCACTTCCATTCATCGTAAAGGCATCACAAGCAATACAGATGAAACGGAAATTATCATATCATTTGTATGTACTCAGTTCTTTGAACTTTTCACTAAGGTCACATTTAAGTAAGAGTATGATTGCATGCTGTATTTAGTCTCCCTTTTGTGCTCTTATTTGACAAGTATAACGAACTCCAGAATTTCAGGCTGATGACGAGCATTCTAGATGTGTAAATCAAATGTTAAAGTGTTTTACACAAGTAAGACTGTTGAGAGCAAAGTTCCTCAGACATACAGACAACTTAAACTATCATGCTAATAATAAAAAACATGCACACACACATACACACATACGCACACAAATTCGCGAAGGAGGACCCGAGCCTTAGTCGGGAGGGACACGGTGCGGCCATTCCCGCGCGGCAAACGGGTAACTGACTTCACACTTGTAATTTATACATTCTATCACTTTTATTTCATTTTTGAGTGATTCTGTTCATCCCATCACAAAGTAATAAATGAAGGATCGTGTCCTGAAAACTGTGCGACGAGGTGATCATGTTGTGTTTGGCTCGAAACCACATCACAGGTTGTTGGAATTCCTAGTAAAGGTCCATTCAGGGACATGATGATACTACCCTGTCCGCCTGCAGCCGAAACCTGCAGCTTCGATATATTTGCGAGACATATCATTAATATGGTCATAAGCCAACAGTCATGTTCATATTTAATTGATACACGACTAGTTTCGCGTTCTAAGACACAATTTTTGAAAAAATTCTATAAAGGCTCTATCTGGTGACCTTTTATGTAGACCTGTCACTAGATACATTGTAAGCGAGACTGGTCAAGTCTTCTTTCAGTCTTAAGAAACGAATTAACTCTCCTTGCAATTCACACAGGGCAATTATGTTCTGAGTTTGATTAATACATGTAAATGTTCTACTAAAACACTAGTTACGATAACGATTTGCTCTCGGTAATACATGTATGACAATTATGCTTGATTTCGTCAAGCTTAAAAGAGAATTTACATGTGTGCTTGTGGAATACCTGGGACTGAGTAAATTATGAAAAATAGACATTATTTTCTCTTCACACAAGGTAAATTTATTATTAGCACTTTCGCCATTTTCGTGGGTTTAAGATGTGATAATTTTTTTAAACCTTGACGATTCGTTTTTAGGTGGAATGAGGCTGACCATTCAGGATACTATATGAAATAACAGTAACTTAACTCAGCACTTCAGCTGAGCAGCATAAGTTTCCAACAACGTGTTCATTAGGAGTAATTTTAGTTAATTTCCATAAAAGGATAAACGAAGATTAGTTTATTTAAAAAAATGATATTCAATAGGTTGATTTTTGCAATATTTGTTGTAAACGCTTGAAAATGATGACATAGTACGCCGAAACTAGTGTGTCTAATAAATACAAAAGTGACTGTTGGCTTATGAGCATATTAAACATTTGTGTCGCAAATAAATTAGCCTTAGACAGTAACGCTTCTGGCTGACAATACTTCGGATTATAAAATCTGTCATCTTCACTGACCACTCACATACGGTGGTGGACAACACACACACCCATTGCCGAGGGAGGACCCGAGCCTCCAACAGTAGCAGCTACCCAGGCCCTAGCATGACGCCTTAGACCATGCGGCTACTCCGGTGCGGAATTGTAATGTACACCGTGAAGTATGAGTAACTTCCGCTTAATTCATGAATGATTGCTGTATTACTTCTTTACTACTCATTATATTAGTTACACGTCTCTTAGACTAGTCATATGACGGGTACGCGGAATGAAGGGTCTCATAGACATTTTTTCCAAAATGCTGATCTGTCTACCACGTGTTGCCATCAATGTGTACATCAATGTGGATTACTTTGATTGTGAGAAAATGAGTTGCTTGCGCAAAATACAACAAGAGAAAAAATCTCATACATGGGAAAAAGCCGGCTGCAGTGACCGAGCGGTCTGCCAGTCACAGTCTGCACGGCCGCTACGGTCAGGGGTTCGAATCGCCCCCCCCCCCTCGGGCATGGATGTTTGTGTCGTCTTTAGTATTAGTTCATAAATAGTTTGTAAGTTTAGGGACTGATGACCCCGCAGTTAAGTCCCTTCAGCTTAAAAAACATTTGAACATATATTTTTTGGAAGAAGGGGCCCATCGACATTGTCCAGAGAAAAAATGGGCTCACTCCAGTGTTCACTCCGACAGTCATAGCCTTTTGCGAGGTTGGAGCATATTGTTGTTTATCGATTAGTAACAATGCATTGCCTGTACTCTTTGTTCAGTGTTTTATTTTAGCAGAGATAGCGAGAATACACTATTCTATAGTTTATGTGTTAAGGACGGTATGGAAACGAAGAAAAGAAGTAAATAAAAAGACTTAAATATTACGGAAGATTTTTCGCAAGAAATTAAAAGTTGAAGCTAGAGTTACATGAGATGACTAATGGGTAGAAACAAGATTAAAATTTTAAAGGGGTTGAATTTCCTTGAATCGCATGGTCAACATAATATTTATCTATGCGGATTTATTTCTGTATTGTCAGTAAAACGACTGTCGAAAAAAGTTGATATCGGCATTTCGATAGATCATATGTGCACAGAGTTCATTGTCTCGTTGCAAACGTAGAGGGGCGAAGTCTGTAAAGGAATTAATTGTATGTTAAAAGGATTTTATATCTACTCATGGAATAAGAAATGACAAATATGAATAGCTCATGGAGATCCTACAGAGAACCGGCTGTGCATCAACTGACATGCGTGGTAAACCTTAATGTTGAGATTGTAAGTAATTTACGTCAACATAGAAATTACTTTAAAGATAGTCATGCATGATTCCTCACAAACTGTACCTGCCAAAATATCTGAATATTACCGAAAACGTTCCAGGAAGAATATCCAGATGAAATAGTGAGCTACGAGACATGCAGGTGGATATTTTCACAGGACAAACATCTCGCTCGGGCATGCAAGGATTGATATATGCAGTATATGCCATGAAGCATCAAACTTAAACTAACTTTACCTGTTTCTTATCTGTACTACTAATGTTATAATTAATTTATAAGTATCTACCTATTTATAATTGAATTACTAAGGCATGTAACATAAAGACACTTGAATAATCTTTAAAAACAAGTTGTACATGGAATTAAATGTTTAAATGGTTCTCCTGATAAATTTATCTGTGTATCTATGCGGCTATGGATGTTCCTACGAAATGTTTATACGCAATATCATGCAGATGTGACTTGATAAACACTGAGGTGCCTGAGAGCGAAAGTGCAAGGCAAAATTCACCCTCAATCCAAGCTGAAGAATCCATAGATACATTTACATCTTCTATGGAGTTGTACCGTAAAAAAAAATCATATAATAGTGCAGTATGTGGGACATCTACGTGGGTACTCTAAAATCACATTTACGTGTCTGTCAAAGAGTCCATCCAACCCTTCCATACTATTTATTCCATTCTCGAATAGCGCGTCAAAGAAACGACACCTAAATCTTTCCATTAGAGCACTGATTGGTATTATTTTATTAAGATTACCATACCTCCCATAGCGTCAAAACGAAAAACGCCTGTGTTGTAATGATTCGCATGCCAACTAGTGTATCATTTTCGTGACACTCTCTCTCCTACATCGCGACAATACAATGCGCGCTGCCTATCTCGGCATTCTTTCGCTGTCTGCCGGTCTCCTACATGACATGAGTCCCACACTGTGCAGCAATCTTCCTGAAGAAGGGAAAGAAACGTTGTGTAGGTTGTAACTATTTCCGTTCCCAAAACAATTATCTATTTATGTCCTTTCCAATTAAAGTCTGTCGTAACTGTGATTTCAAGACACTTACTTGAATATTTCGCATACAGATTTCATTGATTTATCTTGTAAAAGCAGTTAAAAAAAATCCTTTCATTATAGTACTCATATAGATGACTCAAACCTTTTCATTATTGAGGATCAATTGCCAATTTTCGCAGCGTATATGTATTTTTCCTAACATAAATATATCCACACTCTATTGTTTTGAGGTCCGAGACTGTATTACAAAATTTTATTAAATAATTTTACTACGGCAGTCACTTTATACTAAAATTTTACTACTGATTTAAAAATATTAGTATAAAGCTACTATTGCAAAAAAATTATTTAATAAAAGTATCTTACAGCATTCATTCTGCAGTTCATTTGAATTTTGTGATGAGTTTAACAAACGGTAAATGACAGCATCATCTGCACACGTCCTAAGAGAGCTGCTGAGATTTTCCACGATATTTTTTAGATACATAAGGAACAGCGGAGTACCAGTAACAGTAACTTGACGAATGCCATATAACGTTCCAGATGACGTTCCATCAGTTAAACCAAACCTCTATGATAGAAAATCCTCAATACAATCACAATTCTGAGACGATATTCTATTATCACACAATTGTCTTATAAGCCGTTTCTGAGATACGGTGCGAAAACCTTCTGGAAATTTAGGAACGTTGAATAATATGAGATCCCTTGTCGACAGTATTACTGTGAGTAAAGATCTAGTTGTGTGTCATAACAGCAATAGTTTCAAAACCCGCATTGACCACGGGTCAACAGATACTTTTGATCCTCTTCTCCTTATAAGCGTCTGTATTGTATTCTACGGTACGTACGGGTAGAGGAACCAATTTGATACAGTGTTTAGGAGACATGAACGAGTGAATGGTGGTGGAGAGGGTGGGGGAGAAGCAGAGGGGCACAAGGAGCTGCACAAACAGAAGAGGGTGGAGGGAAATGGGAGAAGTGAATCTACACGGCGGAGTGGCCGAGCGCACCTGTTCGCGAGGCCGTTGGGGATTCGAATCCCCTCTCGGGCATGGATATTTCTGTTGTCTTTACTATAAGGTACTTTATAAGTAGTTTGTAAGTTTAGGCACTGATGACCTCGCAGTTAAATCCCATAAGCTTAACAACATTTTTTGAAGTGAATCGCAGAAAGAGAGAAGATGATTGATAAAAGACTACCCAGAAAGTGATCAGTTACGTTGTTATAACGAGACAGGTGCTGACATCCACGGTGAAATTTGCTTATAATATCCGTAAATGAATATTATTATATAAATACACTAACACGATACCGAGGGTACAAATTTTTAATATTAATCATTCAAGAAGTCCAATGAAACGTACATAATTGGAAAGGTGGTTTGTAATAGATGTTACGAATATAAAAATTATGTTTGCACGTAGCCATTAAGAGTGGTAAAAAGAAAAGGACATTTTAGGATGATCAAATTCTTCGTAATTTTGGCACTATATTATAAACCGATGTAGGTGGCCTGTTGGTAGAGGTAAACCTGGGTCAGTCAGTTCGCGTTTGGAGTTCCAATCTTCGATTCCCACTGCTCCCCATTTTTTAAATTCTTCGTAATGTTCAATTATTAACTTTTAAATATATTTTTTAAATACAATTAAACAATTCAGTTTATGAACGCAGTATTTTAATATGTCTCAAGGACAATTGTTTCAAAAAGTTGGGATTGTATAAAGATAAGCAGTTTTCAGACATGGTTAGCTATATGTTGCAGCAAGTGTAAGGCACAAGAGCTTCCCTTTCGTTTTTATGGTGAACTTACTCCTAGCAACACTTACGAACGAAAAACACAACTTATCATCGAGAAATCAACAGCAGTGCTGACTATTCAACTGAGTTCGATCCTTTGATTGTTTCAAATTTTATATTTGTGAAAACAGAACATTTACCGAGTGATGAAAAGATTTTTACGAAAAATGTCGTTTTTACTGAAGTTTTGTAATGATAAATTGTGAAATAATGCAACTAATTCCTTCATGTGTGCCTTTCATTCTCTCGTGTTTATTCTGTCATTTCTTTCACCTGTTCTCATAGCATTCACATAAGAAATATAAATTTGCTGTGCTCAATACATTCCAATTACATTTTTTTTCGTTTTCATGACTTTCAAAATACAACCGAATTTCGACCATAGGCAATACTAGTCTGCATTTAAGTGCTCCCTTCATAGGTGCTGAAAGAGGATAACGGAAATTATATTTCGTGTTCCTGACTGCAACCTCTGTATTCGATCAGGAGCGAAAAAAAAGGAAGAATTAAGGCATGCACGAATTATAAACCCGAAAATGAACGAAATTTCTGATACATATTTTGGTAACTTACGACTTATCTTGTGCAGACTTCAAAAAAAAAAAAAAAAATAAATAAATAAAAAAATTAAAAAAAAAAAATAAATAAATAAATAATAATATCAAAGAAATCATGAAGAGTGTACACTATTTTGTATTTTTCATAAAATGAAATTGTTTCAGGTACTCAGGGAAAACAGCGAGTTGACAATTTTCTCACATGTAACGTGCTTTCCGTCGGCAGTCCCGATCATGACACCTCTTGGCATTGGGATCAGATGACTTCGATGGCCAGTGTTATACCCCATCGAAGCGTAATTCGTTGGGTACCGAATTACAGGCTTTTTTTCTTTTCTTTCTTTTTTTTCGATGTACATACTGTGGTGTCGCACAAGTGCAAAGTGCGCGCCACCTACTTTCGCCGCGCGCCGCCATGCACGCACGGCGCGGCGTTCTTACGACGTCAGCCACGAGCGCCCTCTGCTACAACTACGCTCGTGGCCACCTCTGAACGACATCGTTCACTTCGGACTGAGATAGGAACAGTTAAGACTTCGGAATCAGCTAGGCGCCAGTGAAGACTTGGCTATCGGATAGGCACTAGGCAGGCCTCTAGCTCAACTATGTATCAGCATTCTGCAGTACTGAACTATGTAAAAGTTAAGTATTGTATAAATTCTGTGCAATATATATCTCGTTCTAATTTACTCTAGTGTTTCTATTTTGTGCTGTCCCACTGGTTGCTCTCCTCCTACCTGCACAAGCGTGCATCCTTATTCCTCTCTTTCCACTCGGCCACCGACACCTACGACGGAAACGAGACACAAAAGCGGCGACGAGGCTGGGACACAAAGCATACTATGTGTTTTCATCTGAAGGCCGTCCTCTACTCTTTCTTGCCGGCCGCTGTGGCCGCGGGGACTGAGGCGCTCTTGTCACGGACTGCGCGGCCACTACAGTCGGTGGTTCGAATCCCCCCTCGGGCATGGATATTTGTGCCGTCCATAATATAAGGTAGTTCGTAAGTAGTTTGTAAGTTTAGGGACTGATGACCCCGTAGTTAAGTCCCATAAGCTTAACAAACATTTGAACATTTTTTTCTACTCTTTCTTGTAATCTCTACTTTCCATTACTTTGTTAATTCAACGACTCACACTTCGTCTAGGAGAATTTATTCATTATTAGTCCTCATATGAGGTACCAGTGCTTTCAAGATCATCTCAGATGTAAAAGATGACAGATGTGAGACAAAATTCAAGTGTCCTCATTTGAGGACGCGACGCATGAGAGGGTTAAACGTACTGAGGCTAGAAAACACCGCGCGGGTGATTATAACGCTTTTAACATTTTCCCGCGCGAGTGCTGAGGCCACGCTGGGAATCCACTTGCAGCCATTAAGCCGGCAGCTGATCGGGAGGCTTTTATCACGCGGCAATCAATTAGCGGGAACATTTTTGAGACGAGAGTACAGAGGCGGCGTAACGAGCGAATTTAATGGCGGCGGCGTGGGGTGCGGTCGCTGGCTCTGCGCCGGCTGCGGGACTTTTCTGACGGAAGCGCCGACGGCCGACGGCGAAATTAAGATGCGGCGGTTAGCGCCCGAGAGAGCCACTGGCGGTGGGGGGGTGGTAAATGCGGGGGTCGACACGCGGGGATGCTGGTAGCGGCAGAGTGCGCTTTGCGGTTCCCGCTAACTGAAAGCGTGTAGGTGGAAGCATGAGGGGGGGGGGAGCTAATTCACGCAGCAGCAGCACGCCGAGAAGAAGGGGTGAGAGCGGAGGGTAGAGGGCAGAAGGTCAGCTGAGGCTGCGGCCACGAAAGGGAAGAAGCAAACGAAGTCTGCATTGTTGAAGTGTCAGTGTGGAATTTAGTACATAACATGCCATATCGGGAGTGAACCCGTAACACACTTCCCATTTAATTATATCCATAATGGACGTGAGGTCGCGGTTGCATACTTAATTATTTTGTCAAGTAGGCTCAACCACATAGATCGTGTATAAAACACTAAAGAACACCTACATCAGGTAAAATATACAAGAATCTTAACACCCGAGAATATATATATATATAATCTCGGGTTTTAAGATTCTTATATATTTTAGCTGATGCCAGGCACTTAAATGTGATTTGCAGAGTATCGATGTAGATGTGGATGAGAGCTTGACCCTTGAAAGACGTCACACGTTAGTGTTTTATACACGATATATGAGCCTACTTGACAAAATAACAGTTTCCATTACTGACTAGGGTCTTAACATTATGACTACGAGGACGTAAGTCTGGTAAAAATAGAATAAAAAATTGTTTTAAAGGCTCTTTATTTCTCGACATAGTTTCCTTAAAAGGCTATACACTTGGTCCAGTGAGTTTCAAATTTTTTCAACCTATTGTCAAATAGGTTTTGTCAAACTCTGCAAAATAGTCAGTCGATGGAAATTTCTTCTTTCAAGTTTGGGAATACGAAGAAGTCACTCGGAGCCAATGCTGGTGAATAGTGTCGGTGAGGAACCAATTAGAATCCCAAGTCGTGTACTTTTGCCATTCCGACAGCTGCAGTGTTGGCTGGAGCACTGTCGTGATGAAACAGAACTTTTTTCCGTGCCAATCTTCCACTTTTTCAGTTAATTCCTGTTTCAAATGATCCAGCAAAACAGCACAATAGGGCCCAGTTATCGATCTGCCTTTTTCCAGATGTTCTAGCAATCTTATACCCTAGGTATCCCAAAAGACTATGGTCATCACCTTTCCAGCTGACTAAAGTTTTTTCCTTCTTTGGTGCATTCTCCCCACTCTTCGTCCATACTCCGCAAGTAACCTGACGGTGTGTGGCGGAGTGTACCTTCAGTACCACTATTGGTTCTCCCTTCTATTACAGTCTCGTATTGTTCGCGGAAAGAAAGATTGTCGGTATGCCTTTGTGTAGGCTCTGATCTCTCTGATTTTATCTTCATGATCTCTTCGCGCGATGTTGGTAGGAGGGAGCAATATACTGCTACACTCCTAGGTAAGTTCTCGAAACTTCGACAAAAGCCCGTACCGAACGATAGAGCGTATCTCCTGCAGAATTCATCGATCATCTCCGTAACGTTTTCACGATTACCAAATGATACTGTAACGAAGCGCGCTGCTCACCGTTGGATCTTACTTTCTCAATCAACCCCACCTGGTACGCATCCCACACCGGTGAGCAGTATACCAGCAGTGGGCGAACAAGTGTACTGTAACCTACTTCCTTTGTTTTCGGCCTGGATTTCCTTAGGATTTTTCCATTGTCTGGCATCTGCTTTACCAACGATAAATTTTATATGATCGTTCCATCTTAAATCACTCCTAATGCCTACTCCCAGATAATTTATGGAATTAACTGCTTCCAGTTGCTAACCTGTTGTCGTGTAGCTTAATGATAAACGATCTTTCTGTCTAATGTATCTATGTAGCATATTCCACTTGTCTACATTGATATTCAATTGCCATTCCCTCTGGAGTGCAATGCTGGATCCAAGTACATCTACAGTTATGAATCTGCGCGAAAAGTCCTGTGGATTGAACAGTGTGAGGTTCTGAGCAGAAATGTTGTTTCGTTTCCATTTTTGGTTCAAAGTGAGCAGGTGCGGCACCCATCACACACAGAGCTTATTGATGGCCACTTTTTCATGGAAGATCTAATGCACACATTCGGCTGAGATGCCTACAATGTTAACTATCTCGCGAACTTTCAATCAATGATTACCATGTCATTTACCTTGTCGATGGTTTCCTGTGTGGTGACTTCAACGGGCCGACCAGACCGTGCTCCATCTTCCGTGCTTCTTCGACCACGTCATTGATCGAAAAGTAAATGGTCTTTAATGTTGGTACAGAACCCAAATGGATGTCATCCAATTCGGATTTGATCTGTGCAGCTGTCCAACCCTTTAAATGTAAATGTTTAATGGCCTTACGAATTTCATTTTTCTCCATACTCAGGAATTAACTACGCAGTTACCACTTCAGGTGGCGATCAACTAATAACAACTGCCGACCGAAACTTGCTATAATACCCGACGAAATATTAGGCTTAACAACGACAGTGCAGCTTCCGAAAATTTCCCACTCTTTCACACTAATTTACCAGACTTATCAAACCACCCTCGTACTCACCTGCTATCAATAAAAAAAGACTATCCATCATCACTATCAGTGAGCATGCTCTCCTTATGTTAAGATGCAAGAAAGCTATCACGAAATTTGTTTCACCTTTAAATCTGGATATATGATATGCATTCTGCACGACAAACGATATTGTTAAATTTTTAATCCCTCAGTGAAATGTACATAGTGAATTTCTACTTTTCTTTTTGACCTCCGTAATAGCTAAGCCTATTATTTACGTAATTGTTCTTTAAACGTAGCTCAGAATCTTTATATAAACCCATACATCACGATTTGTTCTGTTCATAACACAAAATCACGTGTGTTTAAATCAGTTCACATATTGTTACATTTCTCAGGCGTGAATTCCATGTTGTTGACAAAGTAATATGGCCAAAGATCTTCCAGGTAAGATATGCCGTTAAAATATGAATTATCTAAATTCATATTCATTGTAAATAATCTCCTTCTGTTATATTAAAAAGTTCAAAATTAAATGAAACTGTTTTTTATTTAAACGCAATATTTGTTACAGAAGAAAATATATAGTATTTGTTGCTAACGTGAAACGCTATTTTAAAATCTAAACATTTAATAATATAAGGGATCAGAATATTATTGCAATTCTTTATTGTATTAAGCAATTAACTTTTATTTAATTAATAATGCAAATTATATTTTCACATATTGTAACTGATCACTTTAAACAGACTGTGATTTGTCATAGTGTATGTAAGCTGATGATTATGAGTTGACAGTTGTTTTTGAGTTGTTGTCAATTGTGAGCTATAGGACTTAGTTGTACTATGGAATTGTAAGATGTAAAGTGGTCAGAATTGAGTGTGGTGTAACACGAAGATTAAAATTGAAAGTGCTATATGCTTGAAATGTTTTGTGGAACGTGAAAAATATTTCAAAGTAAATTTCATAGTGAATACTAAACAGGAAGCATTCCAGGACAATAAGGAGATCCGAGGAAAGATAAGTACGCCCAAAAACGCCCAGTTTACTAAAATTTCTTAGATTGAATTTATGAGATGGACAGTAATAATTTTGTTGCATGTCACTTGTATAAGGTTCTCCATTTAAAACTTGACGAAAAATGAGAAAATTTACCTCGTACTTTTTAAAAATAATGGTTACCTTATTAATAAGGTTGTGGTTACGGTAATGGAAGTACCAAACATGATTGCAGGTACTAATAGATGGGAACAATGGCACGAGGGTCTCCATAATGAGGAATCAAAGAAAAACTGTGAATGAACATCATAGATGAACCAGAGGCAACACCCTGTAGTCATGTTACACGCTTGGGAGAAGCAAGCTTATCCAAGAGGCTCATCGGTTCTGCAGCAGATGGTAAGAGAAGCCGAAGTAGACCGAAGGGAAAGTACTTACGAATTCGAAATTCTGAAACATTTCCATCATTTCGGAGCGTTGAAATAAATTCAACGGCGAAGTTGAAAATTGCTGCTGGGCAGGTATTCTAAACCGGATTTCCCGCTCCAAGCCAGCGGTCGCCTTAACCAATTCAGCTATCAAAGCACGCTTCCCTTTCAACCCAAATTCTCCTATGCCCATTGTTTCCTGTTGCTCGCAGCGTGAACAAGAGATCGAGCGTTTAAGTGCGTACGCACTGAAATAATCAACTGCCTGTCGGTGACATATTCTGCATTTATTGATATTATGTCTGTTCTTTCGGACATTAGAAGCTTAGATTCGGTCAAGAAAGACTTTGAAGTAATAGGCTTAACAACCGACGAGGCATAAATGTTAGCACTGAAGAGGCGATCATGGAGGGATTTCATTACAGAGACAATACTCCAGACTGAACGCTCAAAGGAATAATAAGTGTCTAATAATGACGCTGATGCTAACTTAAGTGCTGGAACGTCTATGGAAAGAGCTCAGAACTGATCTCACTTTTAGCTAGTCACAATGCCTGCTAGCGGTGTCTCATGAACGCCTTGGGACCAGATGTTCTGCAGTACCTTAACTTTATTGATGACACTGGTATTGTATAATTATGTTACGAACCGATATCTTGCATCTATGTTGCAGTTAATACATATTATAGCACTTACTATAGTTTTTTCAGGCCAGGTTGGAACTTTTTTTGTTCATATTCGATAAAAATGTACAGATCCTTATAACTTGATTACGTGTCACCTATGGTGACACCTCATATGTATACGGTATTCTACACTGCTCTTACACTGTGTAGCTCTGAGAGTTAAATACGAAATCTTTATGTTAAATCTTGATAACCTGATGTGTTCATATACTTATATTATACTTCACTTCGCCACTATGGTGAGAAAATTGGCAATTGACTCTAAATAATGAAAAGTGTGATATTGTACACATGAGTACGAAAAGAAATCCGTTAAAATTTGTTTACAAGATAAATCAATCAAACGTGAAGGGCGTAAACTCCACAAAATACCTAGGAATTAAATTGGAAAGAACACGTAGATAATGTCGTGGGAAAGCCGAACCATCATCTCTCAACAATAGCTGTAGTCGAGGAATAATGTGAACAGCACTGTAAAGCGTGTCCGGAGTTATGGTGTAGCATTGGCGTCGGATGTTGTCTTTCAGCATCCCCAGAGATGTCGGTCGATCACGATACACTTGCGACTTCAGGTAACCCCAAAAGCCACTAATCGCACGAACTGAGGTCTGGGGACCTGCGAGGCCAAACATGACGAAAGTGGCGGCTCAGCACACGATCATCACCAAACTACGCGCGCAAGAGATCTCATGCGTCTAGCAATGTGGGGTGGAGCGCCATCCTGCATAAAAGTCATACGTTCCAGCATGTGTTTATCAGCCAGGCTGGGCATGATGCGATTCTGTAACATATCGCCGTACCTCTCACCAGGTAGCAGTTACAAAACCGGAATTACGCAGTTCCTCGAAGATAAAGAAAGATGTGATAAATCCAACCCAAACCGTGTCTTCGTGCAATGGAGTTCCCCCGACAGTTCTAGGATTTTCGGTAGCCCAAATTCTGCAGTTATGGGCGTTGACAGACCACCGGAGCGTGAAATTAGCTTCGTCGGCCCACAACACGTTACTCAACCAATCATCATCTTCAGCCACACCGCAAATTTCCTACGCTTCACTAAATCGTCATGTAACAGTTCATGATGCCGATGGATTTTTTAAGGATAGCATTGGAGGGTACGCCTAAGTGCCAACCAAACAATAGTGTATGGAATACGGGTGCGACTGTACGAGCGCTGATTTCCCCGTGCATAGAGGAACCCAGTAGTCTCCATTTCTTCCTGAACTGAAGCATTACGCCTTATGCTCGGTCGGCCACTACGGGGTCTATCGTCTAAACAACCCGTGGCTTCGAACTTCGAAATCATTCTCGCCACAGCTGCATTTGTCAACGGACCTTTACGCGTTCGAATTCCCTTCCGATGGCGATAGAATCGTAACGCTGCACTAGCACATTCCCCATTCTAATAATAAAGCTTCACTAAAAGCGCCTTTTCAGGTAACGTCAACATGCTGCGACTGCTGGTGCATCTGATTCTCTCTCTCATTACAGTTCCTTTTATATACAATTTTCATGCACAGTCAGTGACGTTTTGCTTTCCATCGCCATCTGACGGATATTTTTTTAATTTTTTTTGTTACAATAAAACCCAACGTCATTCCAAGCATGTATGTCAATTTTTACTTTTCCACCTACATTATTCTGTGATTTATTAAGTTTTCAAATTTACACTGACTTTTTGATTACCCGGTATATAAACATAAATGGTATCCGCAAGTGCACTGTACCAAACAAATAGATTCCATAAGGCTAAATTCATTACAAGACGAAGGCATACCGGCATTCAATTATCCCACAAAACGTACGCGACTGAAATAGGAACAAGTGGCAGGGTAAGCAAAATACCTTACACCACTTGCCGAGACACAAAAGCTGTTGTAAGTGAAGACTGAAATTTACTGTATGACGGATTTGATATCCACCAACTTTGTAATAACCTATGGGGAAACAGAAAACTCTGTGTGAGATTTGTTAATTTATAAGCAATAGAGCAAAACATTTGACAATATCCACACAATGTATATTCTTTTACGTGTATGTAAATAAACAGTTCTAAAGAGTGAGGTCGAGGGAACTCGAAAGTCATGTATAGTCCTCCTCTATGTAAGCACCTATCATGGCCAATACCAGACTGTGAATCTCCATCAGTGAGACGTATTGGACTTTCATCGTGCGCAAACCAGATGTGCCTTATTTACTGACGCAAATCATCTATGTGTTTTTGTCAAGAATAAACTCAGCGCAGACAGTACTTGTGAGGTGTATGGCCCTACAAGACAAAAACATTCAATTTTAGCCTAAATATAAATTTAATGCTGATTACTATACAGTAGCATGAGAATTTTATTTGACCTAAACTTGTTGAGCCGGCCGCGGTGGCCGAGTGGACTGAGGCGCTCCAGCCACGGTCTGCACGGGCACTTCGGTCGGGAGTTCGAACCCCCCATCAGGCATGTGTATTTGTGCCGTCCTTAGGATTAGCTAGTTCATAAGTAGTTTGTAAGTTTAGGGACTGATGACCCCGTAGTTAAGTCCCATAAGCTATATAAACATTTGACTAATCAAATTTGAATCAAACGTGTTGATTCTGGAAACTTTATTTTCCATCTCTTCAAAATGTTGCCTCTTCTATAAACAAAGTTAAAGCCTAACGATACAAGAAGGGAAAGAAAATTAAATGGAAATCTTAGTGAAATGTTTGCGAAATCTTTTCAAAGAGGTTCAAAAGTTTGTTAAGCTTAAGGGATTTAACTGAGGGGTCATCAGTCTCTAAACTTACAAACTACTTATGAACTACCTTATACTAAAGACGACAAAAAAATCCATGCCCGAGGGCCGTGCAGACTGGAACGCCGCAGACCACTCGGCTACTGCGGCCCACAAATCTTTTCGGATTATGTTCTAAATGTTAAAATATTTGTTAAGCTTATGGGACTAGACCCTAAACTGACAAACTACCTTATACTAAAGACATCACAAACATTCATGCCTGAGGGAGGATTCGAACACCGGACGGAATACGGCCCCAGGCATCGGAGAGTAACTCCGCCGAGGCTTCAGAATATGGTTTCTTTGAAAGAGTGTATGTTGTTAATGTGCTAATCTTAAACACTGCTTGTGGGAGACGTTTACTAGACGCATGGTAAACAGAAGTTTATCTTATCTCCATTCAGAATTTACATATTGAAATCTTCGGTAAGTTAGATTGTGGTGGTGTATTCATGTAATCAAATGCTGCGACAGTTAAAAGTGAAATGAAGTTGCCTGTAAAGGTAGTGATAAATGTCAGTTGTGTATCCCTGCTCGAATATTTCGAATTCACTTTCCTACAGGAGAAGTGATTTTAATACGTACACATTTACATTGTGTCCGCATCAAATCATATATAAGTGCTTCGCTGTCGTTTCTTCGAACCACCTTCAAACTATTTATTCTACCGTACCATTCTCGAACAGTGCGCGGGAAGAAAAATCACCTATTATTTTTTCGAAGTAGATAGAATTGCATTTGCATTTTCGGTATTTTTGAAAACATTGTGAAGATTCTGCGATTTGAAATATTGAATTCATTTAAAATCAACCAACATCGCAAGGTATTTAAGGGTTACGGGTTTCGACCATTGAAATGGTCGTCCTCAGACCACAACAACATAGTGTTGGTCACCGGTTGCGCTGAGTAGGAGCTAGCATTCAGGCAGCTCCTGCCAAGTGTATCCCTTGGCCAACACTATGGTTGTAGTCGTCTGAGGATGGCCATTTCAATGGTCGAAACACGTAACACTTAAATACGTTGACTTTAGTATCTGGATCTCGCCGCAGTGAAAAACGTCGTTTTTTTGGGGACTTCCACTCGAACTCTTGTATCATTTTCGTGACACTGTCTCCTCTGTAACGTGATAGGGGTCCCATACCGCGCAGCTTTTGTCGGAAAGAGGACGGAAAAGCTAAGCTTCCAATTTAATCTGTCTAATCTAATTTACCATTTTTAAATTTGATTTATTTACCTTTTAGACGGATTTAGCGGAGTCACCAATTTTCGTATTGTATATATGTCTTAAGAAATGGTTCTACAGTTGTATTTAACCTTCAGATAACTTCACTAGACGATTGCATCATGTGCAAGCAACCTAACAGGACTGCTAGTATTGTCTATAAGAATGTTCATAGGCAACACCAGACGACTCCTGAAACGGTAGATATCACCCCTGATTAATTTGACGCCTTTTCATCAATTACCACGAACTGTCTCTTCTCAGACAGGAAACATCGATATCTGAGACAATATGTTTTTCTTGTGGTTTTCAGTCCGGAGACTTGTTTGATGCAGATCTCTGCCCTAATTCTGATCAAGACCTTACATCTCCTCATCAAAACGGCAACCCATATCCATTTTGATCTGCTTACTGATTTCGTCTCCCCCACCCACAATACCAAATCAAGGTATGCCCGAAGTTCGTTCTCCCGCACTCTGTTTAGTACCTCCTCGTTAGTTACGCTATCTACCCACCTGATATTCAGCATTCTTCTCTAGCACTGGTATGTCCTGCGATCTGTAGGAAATACAATAACTCGTAAAAATGATAACGGTTTATTAAAAAGCCTTTTGGGCGTAAAATAACAAAACGCAAAGAAAAAATGTGGCCACTCACTTAGGCACAAAACAACAAATACAATAGTGAAAGCATCACACTGGCAAGAAATGTTACATGTGGCGCTAGACCAAAACAACACAAATACACTATACGAAAACTACGTTGAGAGCGGCGGCAGCTGGATCCAGCGTAGGAGCGGCTAGTGGCTGAGTATGCACTGCCCTCGACACTCCGTCGGAGTGCTTATGAAGTCGGCATCGGCGGAGGTCTACAACCGGTTACTCCGCTGTCATTGGCTGGGCACTGTAACACGGCAGACCGTGATGTAGTGCCGCAGTACAACGCCGTTAATTCTGCCGTTGGTGTTTTTGTTTTACGTGTGAGCCCCTACGAAAGGCCTCTCAGCAGCCTGCCTCTGCTGCCAGTTATGCGGGCAGTCTACACGGTCAGGGGCTGCCACAGCATTCCTCCGCCCTACATAATTGTGCACAGCACCACAAATGTCCATGGCATCCTGGTCGATATACATGGGCTCGTGGCCTTCATGATGCGGGGGCAGCTCCGCAGCAGGGGCAACGGGAGCGGTCGTCAGTGTGGGCGGCGGTGGAGGCCCCGCCAAGAGGTAGTCGGCGGCAGGCACTGGCGGCTCCCCCTGGACTGCTTCGTTCACCAGTCGGAGACGGAGATGGTTGAGGTGCCTGACGCGTCATCCCACAGCGGTGATGCCATCGCTCGGCCGCAGAGTTTGGTGATGACTGCAGGTGCCCAGCGAGCCCGCTGACGGGAGAACAAAAATGTTTGTAGAACTTATGGGACTTAACTACGGGGTCATCAGCCCCTAAGCTTACAAACTACTTATGAACTGGAATGAAACTTTCACTCTGCAGCGGAGTGTGCGCTGATATGAAACTTCCTGGCAGATTAAAATTGTGTGCCGGAACCGGGACTCGAACCTGGGACCTTTGCCTTTAGCGGGCAAGCACACTACCGACTGTGCTATCCCGACACGACTCACAATGCCGCCTCACAACTTTACTTCCGCCAGTACCTCGCCTCCTACTTTCCAAACTTCACAGAAGCTCTCCTGCGAACCATGCAAGACTAGTACTCCTGGAAGAAAGGATATGGTGGAGACATGGCTTAGCCACAGCCTAAGGGAAGTTTCCAGAATGAAACTTTCACTATGCAGCGGAGTGTGCGCTGATATGAAACTTCCTGGCAGATTAAAATTGTGTGCCGGAACCGGGACTCGAACCTGGGACCTTTTTGCCTTTCACGGGCAAGCGCACTACCGACTGTGCTATCCCGACACGACTCACGATGCCGCCTCACAACTTTAGTTCCGCCAATACCTCGCCTCCTACATTCCAAACTTCACAGAAGCTCTCCTGCGAACCATGCAAGACTAGCACTCGTGGAAGAAAGGATATGGTGGAGACATGGCTTAGCCACAGCCTAATGGATGTATCCAGAATGAAACTTTCACTCTGCAGCGGAGTGTGCGCTGATATGAAACTTCCTGGCAGATTAAAATTGTGTGCCGGAACCGGGACTCGAACCTGGGACCTTTTCGCCTTTCACGGGCAAAAGCACTACCGACTGTGCTATCCCGACACGACTCACGATGCCGCCTCACAACTTTACTTCCGCCAGTACCTCGCCTCCTACTTTCCAAACTTCACAGAAGCTTTCCTGCGAACCATGCAAGACTAGTACTCCTGGAAGAAAGGATATGGTGGAGACATGGCTTAGCCACAGCCTAAGGGAAGTTTCCAGAATGAAACGTTCACTATGCAGCGGAGTGTGCGCTGATATGAAACTTCCTGGCAGATTAAAATTGTGTGCCGGAACCGGGACTCGAACCTGGGACCTTTTTGCCTTTCACGGGCAAGCGCACTACCGACTGTGCTATCCCGACACGACTCACGATGCCGCCTCACAACTTTAGTTCCGCCAGTACCTCGCCTCCTACATTCCAAACTTCACAGAAGCTCTCCTGCGAACCATGCAAGACTAGTACTCCTGGAAGAAAGGATATGGTGGAGACATGGCTTAGCCACAGCCTAAGGGAAGTTTCCAGAATGAAACTTTCACTATGCAGCGGAGTGTGCGCTGATATGAAACTTCCTGGCAGATTAAAATTGTGTTCCGGAACCGGGACTCGTACCCGGGACCTTTGCCTTTCGCGGGTAAGCGCACTACCGACTGTGCTATCCCGACACGACTCACGAACTTATGAACTAGCTTACACTAAGGACGACACAATATCCATGCCCGAGGGGGGATTCGAACCCCCGACCGTAGTGGCCGTGCAGACTGTGACTGGAGCGCCTCAGTCCCCTCGGCCACCGCGGCCGGTGATGGGAGAACACCCGCGCCCAGACCGCCTGGCCGACGCGAAAAGTGTGCGTTGGAGGTCGGGCGGAAGACCGGAAAGTCTCTGAAACAAGAACTGATAAGGGAGAGCGGAACGCTCGCCCATGAAGTAACTCCGCTGGACTTTCGCCGGCGTGCGGGGCGGCGCGGTACGACTCCAGAAACATTAGCACGGTTTCTTCCATCGGGTAATGGCACAGCAGTTTATCGAATTGGGTCTTGAACGTTGGCACGAAACGTTCCACCTGGCCGTTAGACGCCGGATGGAAGAGGACGGTGGAACAAAATTGCTTGAACTCGGACGAAGTAAACTGGGGAGCCATTATTGGAAACTATCATTTTTGGAAGCCCTTCAGTGGCAAATATGCGACGAAGAACTTTGATTGTCTCGGACGATATGGTGGCCACCATGCGTGATACTTACGGGAACCCTGATCCAGAGGCTATCAGAATGAGCCATTGAGATCCGTCAGAAGGCCCCGCGAAGTCTTCATGAAGACGTTCAAATGTTCGAATGTTTGTTAAGCTTATGGGACTTAACTACGGGATCATCAGTCCCCAAACTTACAAACTACTTATGAACTTCTTAACACTAAAAACGGCACAAATATCCGTGCCCGAGGGGGGATTCGAACTCCCGACCAATACGATGAGCACGTTACATTTTGCCCGCTTCTTCCCTTTTGTCACTGGAGCTATGGTGCTCTTCTCCGTACAGGTTAATGTTAATGACTTCATATTTTCTATAATTAAACGCAGTTATCGAGTCCGTGATTTCCACATTGGATTCGCATTCGGAAGGACGATGATTCAAATCCAGATTTCCATTGCGCACGGCTAATTTCTTTCCCCGACATTAGGAAAACAATCCGTGCTTGTGCCCCGCCTCTAAGGACCGCACCATCGACGGAATGTTAAATACTAATCTTCTTTCCGTCTTCCTTCTACGGATGCAGAAATTGTATCTCACTACCTGACTTTTATGCAGTGCTGGAGCACGTCAGTCCCCTCGGCCACCGCGGCCGGCATGAAGACGTTCCCAAGAAGCAGCTGCCTCAGGACAGGAAAAGTGTTGGCGCGGAGGTGCTACCTGGCGAGACTGACACGTGGTGCAGGCTGATACGAGGTGGGCAATGTCTTTATCTAAACCACGCCAATAAAGGTGACGGCGCGCCAGCTGTTTGGTGAGGACGAGACCCCAATGACCGGCATGGAGGAGGTCGAGGACACGACGTTTCAATGCCTGTAGGATGACCACCCGGGGAATGTCCGAGTCACTATGCATAAAGATGACTCCACTGCGAACGAAAAGACTATGCTTGTGCTCCCAGGAATGTTGTATCGCCGGATCGCGGATGCTATGACGATTGTCCGGCCAGCCTGCTCTGATTTAACGGCGGAGGCCTTGCAACCGGTTACTCCGATGTTATTGGCTGGGCACTGTCACATGGCTGACCGTACTGTAGTGCCGCAGAACAGCGCCGTTTCTTTTGCGTTGGCCGTTGATTATGTTATAATGTGTGAGCGCCTACGAAAGGGAGCTCAGCAGCCCGCCTTGGCTGCCTGTTATGCGGGCACTCTACACGGGCAGGGGCCGATACAGCAAGCACCACGTTTGGGAAGTCTCTATCCTCTTCCTATCTGAACTATATATCGCCCATTTTTACACAATTGCAAGGACAACACTACACACAAATGCCTTCAGAAAAGACTGCCTGAAACGTAAATGAATATTAGATGTTAGCAAATTTCTCTTTTTCAGAAAAAAATTGAATAACACTAAGGAATGTATAAAACCCTGTCTTACTCCCTTCCCAACCAATATTTGCTTGCCCTTCGGCTGTAATAACTGCCTTTCGGTTTTTGTACAAGTTGAAAATAACTTTCCATTCCGTATATTCCCCCCTGCTAACTTCAGAATATGAAAGAGTGAATTTAAGTCAATATTTTCAAATGCTTTCTCCAAATCTACAAAAGCTAGAAATGTAGGTTTGCCTTTCCTTAATCTATATACTGAGATAAGTCGTAAAGTATTTCCTCCTGCGTTCCTACATTTCTCCTAAATCTAAACTGATTTTCTCCTACGTCAGCTACCACACTTTCCATTCCTCTGTAAATAATTCGTGTTAACAAATACTTGTTTAATCTGTTGGTTCTGTAATCTGCACAACCGTCTGCGCCTGCTCTCTTTGCAATGGGGATTACTTCTCGTGAAATCTGAGGGTATATGGCCTATATCATCTATGTTTCCCACAAGGTGAAATAGTTTTCTCACGACTGGCTTAGGTAGCTCTGAGGAAATGTCGTTTACCCCAGGGACCTTGTTTCGACTTAGGTCTTTCAATATTTCATAACATAGCAATTTGATTAAAAGCCTTTTGTAAGGTACAGTTTCAAACACCTGAAAATTTGTAAATATGGAAGCAATTTGAGATGCTTTATCAATATCACTCCTCACTTTATTTAAGTAAAAAGCTAACTGTGTTTTACCAAAACTTTTTATTTTTATTTTTGCTGTATTCGTGTTTATCTTAGGTCAATAAATCGTTTGGTTCGAGGTAATTCTTCATACTTGAGCACAGTATATCCTGCTCCAAATTGAAGTCAATGACAGAGGCCTGCAGTTTAGTAGGATAGTTTTAATGCCCTTCTTTAAAATCGGTGTGGCCTGCGTAATTTTCCAGATCCTTCGTTTTGCGAACTGTTGTAAATGTTAAGTATAGAGCTACGGCATCAGCATACTCTGATACGAAATTGTTATAATAGTTTATACACCTGTCACATTGGTGAAACTGTATCGAAGTGTATTGGAGAAAAAGGAGTTTTGTTAACGAAAATGAGTAGACTTTTACGTTAAGAAACGTTTCTGCATAGGGAATACATGACTTCCAATCGAAGTTGCCAAACAGAATTACTAACGCTTCCTCAATAGCACGTCACAATTACATTCACAACGAAAATACCAAAGAAGACGTCAAGTTTCATGCAAACTTAGACAGAGAGCCGCACTGGAATTAATGGATAATTTACACTCGAGTCACTGTATGTACAAATCTATGGCATCAGCATACTATGATAGGTACGAAATTGATTTAATAGTTTATAGAAATGACACATTGCTCAAAAGTGTGTCGAAATGTATTGCCTAAGGAAGGAAGTCATTATTCTGATAACGATGGAAATTATTGTCTGGTGATCGCTTAACTGTGTCAGATTCACGGACAAAGGGAAGGAAGGCATATTAGGGTTTAGCGTCCCGTCGACAGCGTGATGATTAGAGGCCGATACACAGACACTCACATGGGATATTAGACACTCTTGTTAGCAGATCCGTGGATAGGATAATGCGTCACTCTAATAGAACTGGCATCAAGTGTATCAGTTTCTCAATGAGATCCTCACAGACTTTGAAGTTAGTAACGTGATCCTAACTTGCCACTGTTATACGTATACTGCTGTAGCAAAATAGATACAAGACTTAGAAAACCGAAGATGTAAAAAGTGTACACGGATCATGTTAAGGAAATACGTAGAAGAGATAGAAAAATGAACAGTTTCAGTAATAGTGCAAACACATGAAAAGAAGTGAATAAGTTTACAGACACTTCACACTACTGTAATTTTGAATGTTCCAAATGCTAATTAACCAGTTATGCTAGTGAAGTATTTTCCTAATTGAATCTCAGCCTCGTTGACTACCCGAATGATTTTCGATGCTAAGCCTACGTCCTGTGATGAAATGACCGTGTTTGACTTTCTTAAGGAGTGGATTGGTAGCTACAGCAGAATTCACTGACACGTCAGTAATGTCAAGTAGTGAACAGTAGATTTTGATATTTATAGCTACAAGTAAAAACGATTGTGTAACGACACTGTCAAATACGGGCTGGTTTCGTATGCTGACAAAATAAAAAGAACCTAAAAGTATATAATGATTAATGATCAGCCCAATAGATGTGGAAATTATCCACTGATCCCAACATTGCTTGTCTTCAGCTAGGAACGGGAAGTTCAAATGTTCAAATGTTTGTAAAGTCTATGGGACTTAACTACGGGGTCATCAGTCCCTAAACTTACAAACTACTTATGAACTACTTACAACTAAGTACGGCACAAATATCCATGCCCGAGGGGGGATTCGAACCCCCGACGGTAGTGGCCGTGCGGACTGTGACTGGAGCGCCTCAATCCCCTCGGCCACCGCGGCCGGCAGAACGGGAAGAAAATAGGTGTTTCCATTCAAACGTCCCAAATATAGTTGTAAGCCATTATTTAAATATTCCACTAGTCAAGATTTTTACAATTAATAACGCAGTTGAACTAGTAAATTAATCATATACACTTCATTCGGTCTGCCAGGATCTCATTCATGTCACACTAAAGTGCGTGGCGGAAGGTACACTGTACCAATACTAGGTTATTCCACTCACAACTAGAACGAGGAGAAAAAAATGTCTATATGTCGCTGTACGAGCCCTAATTTCTCTTGTCTTTCTTATCATTGCTCGAAATGTAAGTAGGCGGCAAGTAGATCGTTCTACACTCAGCTTCAAATTCCGGCCCTCTAAATTTCCTCAACAGAATTTCTCGCAAAGATCATCGTCTTCAAGTAACGAACCTAGCTGCTCGCCTCTGAACTGTTTCTATGTCTTCCTTTAAACTGATCTGCTGCGGGTCCCAAACATTTGAGAAACACTCAAGAGCCGCGGCGGAACGGCCGAGCGCATTGAGGCGCTATTCTACATTGCGCCAGGCCGCTCCTCGTCGGGGTTCTAATCCCCCCTCGGACATGGATGTTTGTGTTGTCTTTAGTATAGGTTAGTTCATAAGTAGATTGTTAGTTTATGGACTGATGACGCCGCAGTTAAATCCCTTAAGCTTAACGAACATTTGAAATACTCAAGACGTGGTCGTTTAAGCATTTCATACACGGTTTCCTATACAGTGAAGTACATTTCCCAAAATTCTCCAAATAAACCACAGTCGGCTGTCCGCCTTACTCACAACTGTCCTTATATGTTCGTTCCATTTCATATCGCTCTACAATGTTACGCCTAGATATTTGAACGACGCGACTGCATCAAGAAGCTCACTACTCATGCTGTATTCAAATATTATGGGATTGTTTTTCCTACTCATGCGCATCCCCTTACATTTTTCTACTTTGAGAGCTAGCTGCCATTCTTCGCACCAACTAGAGATTTTGTCTAAGTCATCCTGTATGCTATTACAGTCAGTTGAAGACGACACCCTCCCATACACTATAGCATCATCAGCAAACAGCCGCAAATTACAAGTTACTCTGTCCGTCAGATCATTTACATAGATAGAAAATAATAGCGGTCCTATCACACTCCTCTGGGGCACACCTGACGTTACACTCGTCTCTGATGAACAGTCGCCGTCGACAACAACATACTGAGTTCTATTACTTAAAAAGTCTTCCAGCCAGTCACAAATCTGTGAACCTATTCCATATGCTCGTATCTTAGTTAGCAGTCTGCAGTGTGGCACCGCGTGAGACGCCTTTTTGAAACCGAGACAAACATAATCTCCATGTTGCCCTTTATCCATGGCTCGAAAGAGATCACGTGACAAAACGGCAAGCTGAGATTCACATGAACGATCTTTCCTAAACCCATGCTGCTTCACAGAAAGAAGCTTTTCCGTCTCAAGGAAATTTACGGGAATGGCTGAGCGATCTGGAGCGCCACTTCGCAGATCGCGCGGCCTCCCGCGTCGGAGGTTCGAATCCTCCATCGGCCATGGATGTTTGAGCTGTCTTTAGTATAACTTAGTTCATAAGTAGTTTGTAAGTTTAGGGACTGATGACCCCGCACTTAAGTCTCACAAGCTTTACAAACATTTGAACATTTATTTGAAATATACTATAATAGAACTGAGAATATGCTCCAAAATTCTACAGGAAACTGATATCAACGATATTGGCATGTAATTATGTGGGTCAGTTCATTTACCTTTCTTGTAAATGAGAGTTACTTGCACTTTTTTCAAGGACTAGGAATTTTGCGTTGAATTAAAGATTCGCTATAAATGCAGTGCCGCAGAATATTCCTTTTAAAAACGAACTGATATTCCATCCGGACCAGGCAACATTTTTGTATTCAGCTCTCTCAGCTGCTTCTCTACACCGGAAATACCTATTACCATGTCCTCCATTTGTGAATTTGTGCCTTGATCAAAAGATGGTACATTTTTGCGGTCCTCCTGCGTGAAAGATTTTTTAAAAGTTAAATTTAGAACTTCAGCTTTCCGTTTACTTTCTCCTATTACTGCCCGGAAATGATCATGAGTGACTGGATAGTAGCCTTTGACACGCTTATTGATTTTACACAGAACTAGAATTTTTTTCGGTTTCTCGGTAAGATCTATTACTAAGGTATGCCTGTGGTAATTATTGTTGATTAACACTTTTTCGAAACTTTCATTTATTCTGTTACTATTAAATCCTAACTACAGGGTCCCCAAACAGGTGGTTCCATCCATTAAACGTACGTTTGTAGTCAATATAATGTTCAAAGCGATCCCATTCGTATATTTCTGTACGGTATTTCCTTCTTCCAGTCTCTTTGCTTTTTTTATTAACCTAAAAAATAATAAATACGTCATTCCGAACGTTCGAAACATATTGCGGTACTGTAGCAGTATCCCATATTACGTAAAATGCTCGTCGGCATTATGTTACTGTGGAATTCATCACGACGAAACCTTCACCAGATCACATGTTAAAGATTGTTCGATTTCTTTGATAGGATCAAATACTTTTTGAATGTCAAAGAAAGAAACATGTGTTTGTAAATTGAATTCTTTTCGTTTTTGTAAAATTCTCCTGAAGCAAAAACCAATATCTCTGCATGAGCGCCCTTTCCTGAGCCCTCTTTGCTCTATTCCAAATATGCATCTCTTATCACTATCCAGCGATTGCTTACTACTTTCGAGTAAACCCTGCACATTGTGTTCCTGACAGTTACCCCTCTCAATTCTCACATGCATTTCTCTAGCCCTAAAAATGTGAAAAGAAAGAAAACAATCGACAGTTTACCATTTTTCAGAGATTTCATATTTTCGGCAGCCTTCATTAAGTAGATGTAATACTTTTAGTTCAAACAGTGTCCCTACACATTTGGTAAGTTCAGCATGTTATTTCATTGCTCTTCCGACTGTTCATAATTTTCATTACCCGTTTAAACTTATCTAAGGTTATTGAGTTACTTTCTTGTTGTTGTGTGACAGATATTATGTGTTTATTACAGGCGATTCACAGTAGCACAACTTCTTATAACGTTGTATCCACTAATCGTATTAATTCTAGCCATTAACTCTTTGTGACTGGTTTCAATTATTCAGCCTTTTATATGCAAAGCTCTGTCTTCACTGTATATCGTGTGTATTATAGTCATTGTCACAGGACGTGCTTACCTTATTATCTGCTTATCATGGTTCAGTTGTGTTACTGCTGCTCTGTTTCTCGTGTTCACAACCCTAAAATGATGTTGTATGCTTTTTTCTTCTTTACAGCTTTTTTAATTTCTGTATTAAATGATTTTAGTCCTCTCCGACTTCTTAACATTTTTGTCTTACCAATTACCGTACTTCAAACATTGCTTTTTGTGCACATTGACTTTACTCGATTTGGCCTATAATCTTCCATAAATGGAAGTTTTACTATATAGTCTTATACACTTTGAATAGTTCTATTGAAGTAAAGTCCTTTCGGTAAATTTCTGCTAACTTGCTAAGAAAGTTATCAAGCTTTTTCCCTACACAGTCCAACATTTT
This sequence comes from Locusta migratoria, assembly GCA_026315105.1. Lineage (NCBI taxonomy): Eukaryota > Metazoa > Arthropoda > Insecta > Orthoptera > Acrididae > Locusta > Locusta migratoria. Next base: position 84,829,709 of record CM048746.1, read on the forward strand.
GCACTTGACGTCAAGATGGCGGGACCTCATCTTCGGACTGAACATATAGAGGCACCAGTGTCACCTTAAGAACGGCACTGTGTCCACGAAACCGGTAATAATAAAACCATTTCAACTGCAACTGGTTGCTGCCTCTTAAAACCAATTCACAGATTCTGCTTTATGTTCTTAAGAAGTTGTTGGTAATACAATACTATGATATGTGTTCATATCCTTCTACATTTAACGTTTTTGGAAGCAACGTAACCACAAAAACACTCCCTTTCTGTTCTTTGGAACCATGAACCGGTACCCTTTTTGTGGAGGAGGGGTTCGGAATTTTTGCCACTACTGTTTCCATATTTTATTTCCATATGCTCCATCATTTCGTATGTATCGGAACATATCGTTCTCCAAACACAAGTTTCCATCGGATTGTCAGGCCATATATGGTGATCCGTTAGCAATCAGCCACTGTTCAATTTAGTTCCTCTATAAATCACGTCAAACTGTGTGGTGTATCAGGAGCTGTTCGACTACTATACTCCGTTCCTCCCTACGGCAGGTTATTGTTGTAGCTAGACTGCTGGCAGAGGTATTCTTTCCATTGCTTTGTGTGAATTTTACAAAAACCCTTCACATTTCACTGCACACCCTACCGGTATGCTAAATCTACTTGGTAAAGCTGCTGTTGTTCCATAGTATTTCCACTACTCGGTTACTCAAAAATCGACTACGGTAGCGATAGAAGTTTTTAATGTTCTTCCTGAATTTGTCACTAACATTACATCTAAACACTCGTCTACGTTTGAACTCCCCTGACTGAATCATTCAAATGTCAGTTATTGTGTATGACACTGAAAGTTGTGCAACATATCGACGGATCTGCTGGAAAGGGATTTTATTGCCAAAACTGCTTGGATTGCATAGTCTACATAAATATTCCTGTAGTCTCAGCAGTAAAACCGTATATCTTTCTCAGTTTCATCTATTTTCTAAGCTTTGTTGTAATGCGAACTCTGCTCAAACTTAGCAGAAAAGGCAGTCATTTAAGAATTATAGAAAGCCTTACTCTGAGTCAAAAGAAACGAATACAGTAATATACAAAAGGAAAGAGATCGTTTGTTTAGAAATATAGGTAAATGTACCAAGAAGGAGATAACTTCCATATAAATGAAATTCCTGCCAACAGATAACATAAAAGAACTCACAATATTTATTGAGTGCATCGAAAAATAGAGGTAGTGTTGACTAGCTACTGCAGCTTTTATACTTTTATGGGCAAGAAAATTTTTAGCACAATTGATATAAAAATACGTGAAATTTTTGTTTTGAAAATTGGATGCTTAAAAATAAATATTAAGCAGATATAAACACAAATAGGGTGTAACCAAGTACAATATTTATTTTGAGCGAGCGTCGATCACCAATTGTTTCGTTAAACATTAGGCTAATTTATCTTCATGTCACTTAGTAAAACATTATCAAGTGCCAGTCTACCTCTCTACTTAAATCGTTCATTCGTCAACCTAGTTTCGTCATTTCTTTACTTGATCGAAAACACAGGCCAAGAGCCAAACAACTGTCATCAATATACGCCATGTTTCCAAATCCTAGATTTTGGCACTGCTATTGTGCAATTGTGGAGGACACCAATTTGAGCAGTAAGGTGGATAGGCTGACAGTTTACAAACACAAGGGATACGAGTTTGAGTACTACTGAAGTCAATATATATAATTGTGCAGGTAATATTTTTAACACCGGTTCGCTAAGATTGTGCAATTATAGGCTTCATTAGTTTCCATATTCTTAAACATATTCTATTTTAATAGTTTACTCTTTAAATAATGAGACAAATGTTAGCCACAGTAAAAATGTTGAAAATGGATGAATGTATTTGTAATTATTTTGAGTGCCACATGTTGAATGTATATAGGTAAGCTAAGGTAAATGCATTTGCAGATAGGCATAATTTTCTAAGTCCGTACACTTGGTTTACACAAGTGAGTGGCTTTGGCTCCCAGTATCTTTGGTTTCCAGTTTAATACTCGTCCTCCATCTCCTGTATGACTATTGGACCGTTACGCTAACGAGAAAGGAAAAGTAGCTCATTGATAGTGTCGGCCTTCCCAGTTAAGTGGTGTGGATCTGATCGAATGCCACCATAGCTTTCACTTTTTTATGTCCTTTTTATCCCGGTCAAATGTTTTTGCTTTAGTTACTTTTTGTTATTATTGCCTTCAGTAAATAACTAATTTAAGTTTGTCAATTTGATATATAAAAATTATCTTCCTTGTAAGGTAATATTTTTTTGACCACCAATAACAATAGGTAAACGTCTTTGGAGGGTATTTTCATCTGAGCTCCCATAAAAAAATCTTCCTTGAAAAGAAATATTGATTTGCCCTCCCATAATAAAATCATAAATTCTTTGGATGGTGGTATTCATCTGACCTCTCATAAAAATTAAAATAACTTGCTTGGAGGTTGATATTGGTATGACCTCCCATTAAAATAAGAATAATATAATCTAGGTCACGTATATGTTCAATAGTTTGACCAGAAGCTACTGGCATCAAGAACAGCTCGGATCCTTCGAGGCCTGGTATCTGCAGAAAAACGACTCATACTATAAAAGCCTACAACTGCACAATTTTTAGCGAATTAATTTTTGAAAGATTACCTGCTAGAGGTCTAAAAAGTGGGAAATAAATTCAGTGAGATTCAAACGCGCACCCGTTGAGTTCATAAACCTATCCATATACCCAATGAAACATACATGAGAAGCGGTTCGCTGCAGTAAATGTATAAACGTGGAATTCTTATACGTCAACCGTTTCTACGTGCTCAAATAATTTTTTCCAAAATAAATGATACTTCAGGTAAAGTGCAATGAATATCGACATACACTGTATCTTAACTATTGTATTGCTTCTATTTGTCTATGTAAACAGCAAGCTGAAGCTGCACAGACCGCTGGAGTTGACAACACTTGCACTTAGGAGCTGGGGCATGTGCGTAGACTATAAATTATTCGGACCGGGTAATCTTTTTGTCCTCGTTCTACGTTTCTACCACCGCCTGGCGTGCTACGAAATTGGAACTTTAAACTATTGTAAAGTATATATACACATGCCGTCTGTTCAGAAATAACAGATGTCACTTCTGATCCTGAAGTTATTATTCTTTCATAGTCACAGAATATATGACATCAATGACATCAATTTTAATATCTGCTATATTCAGATTAATATTCTATTTCATTTTCTTTGATGTATTTCCTTGTAGAGTGTAACTACGTTCTCTAGGCCCGTTTGCCACACCCAGAAACGGTATTCCCATTGCGTGCCAATAAAATGCTACACCAAGAAGAAATGCAGATGATAAACGGGTATTCATTGGACAAATATATTATATTAGAACTGACATATGATTACATTTTCAGTACCCAGAACAACCAGTAATAACGGCCTTGATACGCCTGGGAATTGAGTCAAACAGACCTTGGATGGCGTTTACAGGTACAGAGTCCATGCAGTTTCAACATGATACCACACTTCATCAAGAGTAGTGACTGGCGTATTGTGATGAGCCAGTTGCTCGGCCACCATTGACCAGACGTTTTCAATTGTTGAGAGATCTGGAGAATGTGCTGGCCAGTGAAGCAGTCGAAAATTTTCCGTATCCACGTACAGGACCTGCAACATGCGGTCGTGCATTATCCTGCTGAAATGTAGGGTTTCGCAGGGATCGAATGAAGGGTAGAGCCACGGGTCTTAACACATCTGAAATGTGACGGCCACTGTTCAGAGTGCTGTCGATGCGAGCAAGACGTGATCGAGACGTGTAAACAATGGCACCCCATACTGAAAGACAGCTTCCACACGTTTCTAACACTAAACGTAGGTGTAGACCAGATGTGGCTCAAATTCAAAGAAGTGGTATCGACAGCAATTGAAAGTTTTATACCTAATAAATTAATAAAAGAAGGAGGCGATCCCCCTTGGTACAGAAAACAGGTTAGGACACTGTTGCAAAAGCAAAGGAAAAGGCATACTAAATTTAAACGAACACGAAATCCCCAGGATTTGCGATTGTACTCAGAAGCTCGAAATTTAGCGAGAATTTCAATGCGAGATGCCTACAATATTTATCACAACGAAACTCTTTCTCGAAATTTGACTGAAAACCCAAAGAGATTTTGGTCATATGTTAAATATACTCGGGGAAAGTCACAAACAATACCTTCACTACGTGATAGTAATGGCGATCCTGCCGATGACAGCGCTACTAAAGCAGAGTTACTAAACTTAGCTTTTAGAAACTCATTCACCAAAGAAGACGAAACCAATATTCCAGATTTCGAATTACGAACAGATGCCGTAATGAGTAACATAGAAGTAGATATCATCGGAGTAGTGCAGCAACTAAAATCACTTAATAAGAACAAGTCTTCTGGTCCGGATTATATACCCATTAGATTTCTATCTGATTATGCTGAAGCGATAGCTCCTTACTTAACAGTCATATACAACCACTCTCTCATAGAAGGATCTGTACCAAAAGATTGGAAAGTTGCACAGGTCACACCTATATTCAAGAAAGGCACTAGGAGTAACCCACTAAACTACAGGCCTATTTCAATGACGTCAATTTGCAGCAGGGTTTTGGAACATATCCTGTATTCAAATATTATGAATTATCTCGAACAGAACGATCTATTGACCCAAGGTCAACACGGATTTAGAAAATATCGTTCATGCGAAACACAACTAGCTCTATATTCACATGAAGTGATGGGTGCTATCGACAAAGGGTCGCAAATCGATTCCGTATTTCTTGATTTCAGAAAGCTTTTGACACCGTACCTCACAAACGGCTTTTAATCAAATTGCGTGGTTATGGTATATCGCCCCAAATTTGCAATTGGATAGGGGATTTCTTGTCAGAGAGGACACAGTTCGTAGTAATCGATGGTAAGGCATCGACTAAAACAGAGGTGATATCGGGCGTTCCACAGGGTAGTGTTATTGGTCCTCTGCTATTCCTTATTTACATAAACGATTTAGGGGAAAATCTAAGTAGCTCTCTTAGGTTGTTTGCAGATGACGCCGTCATTTACCGTCTAGTAAAATCATCTGAAGATCAAAACCAACTGCAGAACGATCTCAATAAGATATCAGTATGGTGTAAAAATTAGCAATTGGCTCTAAATAATGAGAAGTGTGAAGTCGTCCACATGAGTACGAAAAGAAATCCGTTAAACTTTGTTTACAACATAAATCAATCAAATGTGAAGGCCGTAAACTCCACAAAATACCTAGGAATCACTATTACTTCAGACTTAAACTGGAAAGAACACGTAGATAATATCGTGGGAAAGGCGAAACAGAGACTGCGTTTTATTGGCAGAACCCTTAAAAGATGCAACAGAACTACTAAAGGAACTGCATACACTGCGCTTGTCCGTCCATTTGTGGAGTATTGCAGCCCAGTATGGGATCCTTATCAGGTGGGTTTGACGGAGGACATCGAAAGAGTCCAAAGAAGGGCAGCTCGTTTCGTATTGTCGCGATACAGGGGAGACAGCGTTACGGAAATGATACAGGATCTGGGATGGGAATCACTACAACAACGGCGCTTATCGCTGAGGCGTGGGTTACTTGCGAAACTCCAATCGCCAACATTCTCCTCCGAATGCGAAAATATATTGTTGACTCCCACTTACATAGGTAGAAATGATCATCAGAATAAAATAAGAGAAATCAGAGCTCGAACAGAGAGATTCAGGTGTTCTTTCTTCCCGCGCGCTATTCGAGAATGGAATGGGAGATAAATAGTATAATTGTGGTTCGATGGACCCTCTGCCAGGCACTTAAATGTGATTTGCAGAGTATCCCATGTAGATGTAGATGTAGATCACGCCGGGTGATACGCCAGTATGGCGATGACGATACACACTTCAAATGTCCGTTCACCGCGATGTCGCCAAACACGGATGTGACCGTCATGATGCGGCAAACAGAACCTGGATTCATCCGAAAAAATGACGTTCTGCCAATCGTGCACCCAGGTTCGTCGTTGCGTACACCATCGCAGGCGCTCCTGTCTGTGATACAGCGCCAAAGGTAACCGCAGCCATGGTCTGCGAGCTGATAGTGTACGCTGCTGCAAACGTCGTCGAACTATTCGTGCAGATGGCTGTTTTCTTGCAAACGTCCCAATCCTTTGACTCAGGTATCGAGACGTGGCTGCACGATCCGTTACAGTCACGCGGATAAGATGCCTGTCATCTCGACTGCTTGTGATACGAGGCCTTTGGGATCCATCACGGCGTTCCGTATTGCCCTTCTGCACCCACCGATTCCATATTCTGGTAACAGTCATTGGATCTTGACCAATGCGAGCAGCAATGTCGCGATACGATAAACCGTAATCGCGATAGGCTACAATCCGACCTTCATCATAGTCGGAAACGTGATGGTACGCATTTCTCCTCCTTACAAGAGGCATCACAACATCGTTTCACGAAGCAACGCCGGTCAACTGCTGTTTGTGTATGAGAAATCGGTTGGAAAATTTCCTCATGTCAGCACGTTGTAGGTGTCGCCACCGGCGCCAGACGTGTGTGAACGCTCTGAAAAGCTAATCATTTGCATATCACAGCATCTTCTTCGCGTCTGTAGCGGGTCGTCTTCGTGGTGTGGGAATTTTAATGGCCAGGAGTGTACATTTAATGAAAGAATTCGAAACTCAAACACTGTTCAACTTAACCTGATGGACGTGGTGTGGGAATTTTAATGGCCAGCAGTGCACATTTAATGAAAGAATTCGAAAATGAAACACTGTTCAACGTAACCTGATGGACCGTATATTTGTTTATGACACCAGTTATCTGCGGGAGCGACTGTGTGAATAATTGTCGCGCGAGGAACTGAGGGATAAAAACGGTTGAGTAGTCGTGTAGAGTGGACGGCAAACGTGCTGCTCTTAGTGTTGACGGGCCACAGTGTGGAGGCGGCAGTGTAGTGTTAGTAGGATGCTGGCAGCTAGCGGCAGTGTAGTGGTAGTGTCTGGCGCGGGGAACCCCCAGGGAGGCCTGGGCTGGCAGCGAGGGCTGATTGCGCCATTGTGTCACAGCGGCACGGGACCGGCAGTAGGAGGCGTGTCGCTACCCCCTCCCCCTCCTCTTCCACCCCCTCCCCTTCAATCTGCCTTCTCCCACCCACCCTCCCTTGACTGCTGGTTTACCGAGCTTACCGAGCTCTTGGCTGCTAATAAACATCATAGACGGAATGAGTCCCTGTACACTTTGCGAGCTTTGCTGCGATATTACAGCAACACTGAACAACAGCCACCTCCCTCTCTCTCTCCGGTTTATGAACCCTAGCTCCCTCATACAAAATGGCCAGTGCAGGTGTACGAGGAGTGTTAGGACAGGAAGAACGTCGATTATTATTTTGTCCATGCCAGATATCGTGCTCTCGACGGAGAGCAGACGAGACAGTGATATCTAGCGTGCCAACGAGATTATTACAGCACCGTCGCTTCTCGCAAAGGTTGCCTTTAACTGGGGATGTGGGGTGTTCACAGCACCCCAGTTGCAATAGTTCATTGATATTTAGTGAAGAATATTGGCCACTTTGTTGAGAGGTTCTTTACCTTCTTTCAAAGGTATGTACGGTAACTCCTGGAGAGATGGCGCAAATTATTCATAAAAAATCCCATAATGCACTTACGTCAAAATAATTTCTTTTACAAGTAAACAAACAAGCTTTCCTTAAAATATATTTTTTTGGGGAATTTTACATGGACTCATTCCCCATGATATTTGACCATACCGAAAACCTTACAGTGCGACATCTATCCCTTAGTTTAAGCGTGAGATGCCGCGCCCTTATGGGTGACATGCCGCATGATTGTATTTCTTGAATTTTATAGTTTTTTAAGAAAAATATAAAATTTTAGTTTGTGATTGTAATAATGGAGGAATAAAAAGGAACACTGAAGAATTGGCGAAGAAATCCTTTATTTTTGTTATAGCAAAACACTGAATTACTATTTAAATTTCTTTCAAAGATTAAACTTAGGCCTATCAGAGTTTTTCAAAAGAAACCCTTCCATCATTAGTTTTTATTCCTAATTTCGCTGCCACAGTCAATACAATAAGTATCAAAGATTACGCGATTTATCAGGGATAGACGCCGCACCCTATGACTCTGTGACCGTACCACCCAGGGTGGCCGGACTAGAATAAAGAGGCACCCAACACAAGTTACTGTTCGTGAAGCTACTCAGTTATTTAAAAATATGTCACTATTTAGCACCATGTAATAACTAACCGTAACAGTAAAAAGATTTCCATACAAGATATAGAGACTTAACTTGTTTATTAACACTAACTCTAATAAGCTCAATGTTCAGGTACGTTCAGTGGATTATTTTGAAACAGTCTGCCAAATGTATTGCGAATAGAATTCGTCGTGAATCAATAATAAATTGATACATGATGAGTGATTCGACCTGTCTTTCATGCATCTCATTACGATACGTATCTCATCAGCTATGTGTCGCACTCTGATATAATCTAGCAGCTACATTCAATGGTATATTTTCGTACTTACTGCAAAATGAGTCGAGATTAGAGTTCGTTGTAATGAGATAATAAAAGCTTATTCACGATTGGATGGTCAAATCTTCTGGACTATATCTTGTACTATAATATAATTTGGAAGGAGCATTCAATTGTATATGTGCAAACTGTGGGTGAAATGTCTCTCGAAAACAGTCGTGTAGATGAAATACAATCTCATCTGTTGCGGAATGCAAAAGTCTTACTCCATGAAGCGGAGAGGGGGGGGGTGAAGTGTAGCGTAAACGTATTCCTTTTATCATTTTGCTGACTTTTCAGCAATAAAAAGTTTTGTTACCGTTTGTAATTACCTGTAAGGACTGTTGAAAGTCAGAAAGTGATGTCATTATTAAATAGTGTGAGAATGAATTCCCATTATTCAGAAGTCGAATGATGTGGAAATCACTCCACTTCTTTATGAAGAGATGTATGTATTATGTATGTATGTATAAATTTAAAAATATCGGGCATTACGGAACTTAGAAAGTAAGAAAACTCGTGATGATATACTTTAGCAGCTGAAAGGAAGGCAAATTTGATAGCGATCTTCAAAATAAAAATCCCGAAATGAGATCGCAGCTAACAAATAAAAAAAACTGACAACAATTTCTGGTGTCTGTGTTGTCTCCTCGAGAAAAAATTGCAATGGCGTTTTTTAAGCCACAATTAATATTTTCCTGGACGTTTACGATTTTTGCAAATATTTCGGACAAAAAATTATAAAAATAAATATAAAACAAAATACTCAAATAGATGATATTATATATATAATAATAAAATAACTAATAATGTTACGTTTATTGTTTTATGTTACTTATAAATATTTTTTATAATTTTTGCCCAAATTATTTGGAAAATTGGTCTTGATTGTGGGCAATGGGCCAGTGTGATTGTTTTCATTTTTATGTACCGTTCAATCAAAATTTTCATTTATCTATAGAAACAGTTTTATTTGTAGTTCGGTTATAAGGAACATATTGGAATCGTTATTTTTCACCGAATATGTAAATTTGTATATATAATTTTAAAGAGGAGCCTTATCTACCTAGTTGTATTATTGTTGCAATATTCTTATAATTAGGTTCACCTACTTTCTCTTCTTGATTCTTGTATATAATTACACATTTATCTCAGTTGTGCAGATTAACATTTCGTTATTTTATAAATTTTATAAGTTATTTTCCTCCTATATATTCATCCCTAGATGAAATATCAACTTGGAGCGAGAAGGAGTGTGTACCAGATTTGTCCATCCATTTTACAATTATTGACAATACCAGTTATATGTAATGCTTTATACTTTGCACTCAACCTCACGACACGGAAGGGTAGTGAGTTGTTGCTACCAGCAGGCACCAGAGTATGAACACTGCTTCCACACATACTTGTGGTGTTGCTCGCGGGTAGATACGTGCATAAATGACATTGCGGAGACTGCACAAGGTAGAAAACTTTTGCGTGACCAACTGTTTTCTTCCTTTTTCCACTTTCGGCTCAAATATAGCAAAACCCATTAAAACAATATTTTCACGAAACATTCCTGTGGAAAATTGATTAAGGACCACATGAACCTTTTTAACTACAGTCCTTGGCGAACATGAAACAAGTAAGAAAGGCTGTGTAATTCCTGGTGTAGGGCTGGGAATAAAAACTGCTTCCAGCCACATTAATGATCGTATTATTTATTTATTACACCACCGGTTTCGAGCTTGTGCTCAGCTTCAGGTGCTTAAACATTCAGAATTTTACATGTTAAGCATGTTGATGGAGTTCACGGTTTGAAAACAAATTACTTGGTATTAATAATAGCGAAACCACTAGCAGGTGGCGAGATGGCATGACCACAAACACTGTTTACGTACATTTAATATTGTATCCAAATCGCGATTGTCCATGTGACAAATTTTTCAGCTTTGCGACCACACGTCCTTTAGATAACCTCTTCATTTTTGTTACTATTCTGATTGCCACTTTTGGAGTGTGTCACATGGACAATAGCGATTTTGGTACAATAATAAATGTAAGTTAACAATTATTATTGTTCATATCATCTCGCCACCTGCAATTGGTTTCACTATTATTAATACCAAATAATTTGTTTTCAAATAGTGAACTCCACCAACATGCTGCACATGTAAAATTCTGAATGTTTTAGGTACCTGAAGATGGGCACAAGCCAGAAACCGGTCTTGTAATAAATAAATAAATAATAGATCCTTAATGTGACTGGTAGCGGCTTTTTTTCTCAACACTGCATTACGAACAGTCACGGAGTTCAAACACATGTATCATGGATAAAACACATTCCTGGTGTAATTATACGGATCGTACCCTACATGCAAGTTTTATAAAGAAAGATGTTATGTTGAAGATACTGCCAAAGAAAAAAAATTATTCCTAACTCATAGTGCTTAAGTGTTTCGACAATGAAAGCTGTATATCAGAATGATTGCTGATTTTGTAACACTTCAGCATCTTAAACCACAAGTGAAGGTATATGACTGTTATTTCATTTCATGACTTGCTGTTTTTGTTTCCTGTCATTACTCTGATGTTTGTTTGGTTGCTTTAGCCAACTTGTTTACATAACTGTACCAGAGGATGTCTTTATGATTACTTATGTGGATGGCTGTATCGGGACTACTCAAAGGCCAAGAAAAAAAACTTCACTCTGCAATTTACAATTTACAACTAATTGTACGCATCAAAGTACATTAAAGTTACCACGCTGTACATTTTGTTTTATTTCTGGAAGATAGGGAGACTGTATTAGGATTCATAATTTTCGATTCATGTCAACTCCGCTGCTCAGCACCCGCAAGGATCCGTTTCGTGGCTTTGGAGTGGCAGCTAATGAAGCAAGTTTGAAAGGCAGCGGCGTGGGTCGCGCATCACAAGAGAGACGGCGGTAACGAGATCGTTAGTGTTACGGATCTGCAAGAGCAACGCGGGGAAGAAACGATAGGGGGCACTGCCGAGGAAATGCTCTCCGGCTGCCTGAGTCTTATTTACATTGTCCGTATGAGGCAGCAGAAATTTTCTAGGTGATTGTGCTCTACAAGGGTCTGATGAGTAAGTCGTAGACCGTGCATGTACATCCATTTTTTTCTTTTTTCTTTAATTGCTTGATTTTGACCTATTCTCTCTATTTATATGATTGGTCTAGTTTACATTTTTTTCTAAATTTTTACCTGCTTTAAATAATGACAATGTTACGTTTGTAACTTCCCCTGGAGAGACGATGCTAATAATAAGTGACGCCGTATTGAATTCTAATCAAAAAACGTAAGCGCAGTGGTGTCAAATATACAGTTGTACCATGGACGTCAATAAACTGATTTTTACAACGAAGAAAATTTAATTTCGTCGTGCATGTTATCTCATCTCTTTGTTCGAGTAGTATTTAAACAACTGTTCAATGTGGAATACTCCTTGTTTTGTCTCTAGCCACGGCGGAGCGGCCGAGCGCATTGAGGCGCTACGCTCCGATGCACGAGGCCTTTCCCGTCGGGGATTCGAATCCCGCCTCGGGCATGGATGTTTGGTCGTCTTTAGTATAAGTTAGTTCATAAGTAGTTTGTAAGTTTGGGGACTGATGACCCCGCAGTTAAATTCCTTAAGCTTAACAAACATATCAATTTTGTCTTATCTCATTCTGGTACGTGTCAGATCGTGGTTTGAAAGGACGATATTATCATCATTTTTCGAGAGTCGCTGTTAGATTGATTTATCTCAACAATAGTAATAAGGGTCAGTTAAATGAGTGTAAAATGTCAGATATGATCTTCAGTAGTAATGTTAAACTGTATATCTTGTTCTTCATAGTAAAAATACCCAAAAAAAACATTTTATGCATTTTCAGAATTTTAGCTATTATATGATCTATAACTACTTTACGACCGACCGCATCGGACAGCGGGTCTTCCCGTGATGACTGCCGAAACCGGAGAGACTGGAAGCGCTAACTCGCCCCAAAAGTCATGAGTCACGATTTGGCACTCCAGAATATCTTATATATTTTGTAGATATGCATTTGGTCTTGACACGTAACACCAGATATGTATCAATTGGATTGTGCACTAAAGATTACTATTCCATAGTCGAAATCGATTTGAAATAAATGGCAATTTACGGTCACGCAAACAAACTGCTGTGAACAAAATATATTGTAATCATTTGCATACAGTCAGCTACAACTATGATCTGAAAAGCTATGTCTTATACCATTTGAATAAATTAACTAATCGTATACGTAAAATTTTTAATTCACTATTATGTTACGAGAATACTCAGGAATATTTACGATATTTCGAGAGATAAAAAGTTATATTTAAATATTTGTCAGTCGACTCAAGGCAGAGCAAAGTAAAAGCTTCTGTTAAAAATGTATATACTATTTTACGCTCCTGAAATATGGAAATTAGTTGCTGTATTAGCTCTACACTAAACTGAATTTTTTATGGACAATACAAATTTTTTTAATTTTTAACAAGTATTTTTATGCAACAAGTACACAAGTAAAATTGTTTTGAATACGTGCAGTGTTTAGGTTACGACGATATTGGCTCTCTTTGCTGAGTACTTAAAGAAATTCAAGAATATTTGTAGAAAATTTTTGATTCCTTTGGAAGAACAACGCAAAATGTACTCTTCATTATCGACTAGTTTCGACCCAATGTTGGGCCATCTTCAAGATGTTGCTCCCACATGGTGTGTAGCGGAGCAGGAGCTGTGAGTCGCTCAGACGCCATCACTGCTGTGGCTAGACTGTTTATATAAAAATAAGTGAAAAATGAGACTTTTTGTCGCTGTGTGACAAGAATCGAATAAATAAACCAGTTAGGTGTTTAGTCCCCTTAAAACCGACAACCAACCAAAAAACCAGTTAATGTCATAAATATGTGTTAGATATTCATAATAATAGTTACAAAACTTTTGCACTGCATCCTCCATATAGAAAACGATAAGATAAAGAACACCCGAGGTGCGAATCCAGTTAAAATATATATAATAATCACAACCTACATCAGTAGCAATAAGTTCTCAAACCCGTATTTCTTTACATGATTGTTACGTCTCCCGACTTTGGTTTTAAACAGCAAGTCCTATGCCGCCAATGATACTTTATCAAACGAAGTGACCCATTATCTTAGAAACTTTTTCAGATATCATCTTCCGATTTTGTGTAATTATTGCATGCACTTGAGTAGATATACTAAACTAGAATTATTTCAAAAATTGCATTGTGTGTTATGTTATCTTCTTTTTCCCAAACATAAAAATTTAACAACAAAGGATATTTTTATTATTATAGTTTCATATGTATAGAATCTTTCATTTGGCAGGATGTGAATATTTCATCTCTCTACTCTCAGTACTTTTGGAGAAAAAGGGTCATTTATAACAAAAATTATTTTTTTTATTAAAGATTCTTTTACAGACTTATATTTCTAAGTCTTTTATGCACTAGAATTGTCCTGGCCCATTGTGTCCTCTTCAGAGCTTGCCTTCTTCTTTTCGTTCTTGCTTTTTTGTCATTTGCTGGGCAGCCAGTACTGCTTTTCATACACGAAGCTCATCCAGTTCCCGTAGTTCTTTACATGTTGTCTGTCCAAATCTTACCCCGAACTTCTTCAAAACTTTCATAGTTCCCACCATCAAATATTATTACAGTATCGGACACTGCTAACTTTAGAGTCATAAGGGCAACAAAACTTTTTTTTCGGAACACGACACCACAGGGCGTTATTGAAGGACTCATTAACATTCTGAGTCTTACCAAGTAAACAGTTCTTTAGTAGCTGTGGATTTGGAAGAGTGCTAAAAATTGGTTTCAATGTCTCCATTACTGCGAAAGGAAGAGAATATTTACTTGCAAATTCTTTTAGGGTGCAGGAAATTTGAGCTTGCGTACATTTACACCGTGTCTTTGGTGGACACAAAGCATGACACGGGTTTTCATCAGTAGATATTCGATGAATCAAAGTGCTCCACACAGCTCTTTTCGTACTCCACACAGCTCTTTTCGTACTCCACACAGCTCTTTTCATATTCTCTAAATTATCACAGTTATTTGTAATGGCGTTTCCATAATATCCATATAATTCATCTGTTACCTTGTCTGTTAGTCTTCAACCACAATCACACTACGTTCAACCAGAACTAGCATCAGAAACAAATGACTGATTTGTTTGTAGTACGTAGCCTACGTAATGCTAACTTCTGAGACATAACAGTACGCACAAAACAAACTAGGTCACCACCTTCTAGACTGTGTAGTTCCCAAGATCTGACTGCTTAACTGTGACAGTGTATGCGTAGGGGTGGAAAATCACAGTCACATGTCAACTTTGAAATTATGGTTTGTTTTAATGTATTATTGCCGCGAGACACCATGTAAACGGCTTGCTGGCGTGGCGCAGGGGATAGCGTCAGAGACTGCGGAGCTGAAGGTCGCCGGTTCAATCTCGCACACCGGCAAAATTTTATTTGTTTTTAATTAAAAGTTCCAGACTGTTCTACATCTTTCTTATGTTCACTTGTAAATTCTACTTGTTTCTTAGGTTAACTGTTCTTGTAATTCTGGTACATTCTGTATGTGTATAAATAGCAGATCACTCTGCCTGAGAGGCAGTTAGCGCTGCGTGTATGTTAAGTTCGTAATAAACCAGCTTTCAGTATAAGTGCTGTGTTTAGTTGCCTTAGAAGTCAAGCCTGCTTCCATTTAAACGCGACAATATAGCAAAATATTCAGTAATCGGACCTGGGACCTTTCCCTTTCGCGGGCAAGCGCTCTACCGACTGAACTATCCCACCACGACTCACGATGCCGCCTCACAACTTTACTTCCGCCAGTAACTCGCCTCCTACTTTTCAAACTTCACAGAAGCTATCCTGTGAAACTTGCAGGACTAGCACTCCTGGAAGAAAGGATATGGTGGAGACATGGCTTAGCCACAGCCTAAGGGATATTTCCAGAATGTAACTTTCACACTGCAGCGGATTGTGTGCTGATATGATACTTCCTGGCAGATTAAAATTGTGTACCGGAACCGGGATAGTTCAGTCGGTAGAGCCCTTGCCCGCGAAAGGCAAAGGACCCAGGTTCGAGTCCCGGTTCCGGCACACAGTTTTAATCTGCCAAAAAGTTGCATATCAGCGCACACCACGCTGCAGAGTGAAACTTTCATTCAAGTCCAAAGTACATTATGGAGTTAAAACGAGAAATATCAGTAATGATTTTGCATCCAAGATCGCATTTTTCATTTATTATGTTACTGGTTCTGGCGTGCTCGAAGCCATATTCAGACCTGACGTAATTTACATAACTTGACAACATTTTTATATACTAAAAGAGTACATACAGGTGAGTATATAAAAATGTTGTGACGTTATGTAAATTTTAGTATATAAAAAAAAATGTTGTGAAGTTATATAAATTACGACAGGTCTGAAGATGGCGTCGAGCACGCCGAAACCGGTAACATGTTGTTGTTATGGTCTTCAGTCCGGAGACTGGTTTGATGCAGCTCTCCACCCTACTCTATCCTGAGCAAGCCTTTTCATCTCCTCATAAGAACGGCAACCCACATACACTTGAATCTGCTTACTATACGCGTTTCTTGGTCTCCCTCTGCGATTTTTACCCAACACACTTCCCTCCAATGCTAAATTTACGATTCCTCGATGTCTAGGAATGTGTCCTACCAAGCGATCCCTTCTTTTGGTCAGGAAATGCCAAAAATTCCTTTTCTCACCAATTCTGTTCAGTACCTCTTCATTAGTTATGCGATCTACCCACCTAATCTTCAGCATTCTTCTGTAGCACCACACTTCAAAAGCCTCTATTCTCTTCCTATCCGCACTTCTTATCGTCCATGTTTCACTCCCGTACAAGGCAACACTCTACACAAATGCCTTCAGAAAAGACTTCCTTACACTTAAATTAATATTCTACGTTAGCAAATTTCTCTTTTTCAAAAATGCTTTTCTTCCCATTGCCATACTGCATTTTATATCCTCTGTACTGCGACCATTGCGTTATTTTACTACCCAAGTAACAAAACTCATCTACCACCTTCATTGTTTCGTTACCTAATCGAATTCCTTCAGCATCGCCTGATTTTCGAAGACCGCTTTCCATTATTTTTGTTTTGTCTTGTTAATGTTCATTTTATACGCTCTATTCAACACACTGTCCATTCCATTCAACTGCTGTTCCAGGTCCTTTGCTGTCTCTGACAGAATTACAATGTCATCAGCAAAACGCAATGTTTTTATTTCTTCTCCCTGAACTTTAATCCCTATTCCAAATTTTTCCTTGCTTTCCTTCACCGCCTGCTCGATGTAAAAAATTGAATAACACCGGAGAAAGACTACAACCCTGTCTTACTCCCTTCCCAACTGATTCTTCCCTTTCATGCCCTTCGAGTCTAATAATGCGGTCTGGCTTTTGTACAAGTTGTAAATAACTATCCTTTCTCTGTATTTTACCCCTGCTGACTTCAGAATTTGAAAGAGTGTATTCCAGTCAACATTGTCAAACGCTTTCTCCAAATCTACAAAAGCCTAAAATGTAGGTTTGCCTTTCCTTAATCTATCTTCTAAGATAAGACGTAAAGTGAGTATTGCCTCCCGGGTTCCTACGTTCCTCCTGAACCCAAACTGATCTTCCCCAAGGTGAGCTTCTACCAACTTTTCCATTCTCCTGTAGATAATTCGTGTTAAAATTTTGCAACCATGACTTATCAAACTGATGGTTCTGTAATTTTCACACCTGTCTGCACCTGATTGTTTTGGAATGGGGATTATTACATTTTTCTTAAAGTCTGAGGGTATTTCGCCTGTCTCATACATCCTAAACACCAGTTCAAATAGTTTTCTCATGACTGGCTCCCCCAGAGACTTTAGTTGCTCTGAGGGTATGTCATCTACTCCTGGGGCCTTGTTCTGACCTAGGTCTTTCAGGGCTCTGTCAAATTCATCTCTCAGTATAGAATCTCCTATTTCATCTTGATCTACTTCCTCTTCCCTTCCTACAACATCGTCTCTAAGTTCATTTCCTTTGTAGAGCTGCTCTATGTACTCTTTCCACCTTTCAGCTTTCAATTCTTTGCTGAGAACTGGTTTCTCACCTGAGTTCTTGATATTCGTGGAGTTTCTTTTCTCGTCTCCAAATGTCTCTTTTATTTTCCTGTAGGCGGTATCTACTTTTCCCCTTCTTATACATTCTTCTACAGATTTGCATTTGGCTTCTAGCCACTCCTGCTTAGCCATTTTACACTTCCTGTCAACCTCTATCTTAGTCGTCTGTACTCCATTTTGCCTGTTTCATTTACTGCATTCTTATATTTTCTCCTTTCATCTATTACATTTAGTATTTCCTGTGATATCCAAGGATTTTTTGTAGGTCTTGCCTTTCTACCTATTTTGTCCTCTGCTGCCTTCACTATTTCATCTCTCAATGTTACCCATTCCTCTTCTACTGTTTTATTTCCCCCTGTTTCTGTTAATTTATGCCTAAATCTCCCTCTGAAATTCTCCAGAAGTTCACGTTCCTTAAATTTATCTAGGTCCCATATCCTTATTTTCCTACCTTTCTGCAGTTTTTTCAGTTTCAGCCTACAGTTCATGACTAACAAGTTATGGTCAGAGTCTATATCTGCCCCTGGGTATGTCTTACAGTTTATAACTTGGTTCCGGAATCTATGTTATACCATTATAAAATCTATCTTATACCTTCCGGTGTCTCCTGGTCTCTTCCAAGTATACAACCTTCTTTCGTGATTCTTAAACCACGTGTTTGTTACGATTAAATCATGTTCCGTGCAAAATTCTACCAGGCGGCTTCCTCTTTCATTCCTTTTGCCCGGACCATATTCACCCACTATCTTCCCTTCCCTTCCTTGTCCTACTACCGAATTCCAGTCTCCGATAACAATTAAGTTTTCCTCTCCCTTAATTGTCTGAATAATTTCCTTTAGCTCCTCATATATTTCTTCTATCTCCTCATCATCGGCAGAGCTAGTTGGCATATAAACCTTTACTACTGTTGTCGGTGTTGGCTTCGTATTTATCTTGACAATGATAATGCGATCTCTGTGCTGGTCATAGTAGTTTACCCGCATTCCTATTTTCTTATTCATTATCAGTCTTACTCCTGTGATACCCCCAACTGATTTTGTACTTATAATCCTGTACTCACCTGACCAGAAATCCTGTTCATCCTGCCACCGAACTTCACTAATCCCCACTATATCTAACTTCAACCTATCCATTTCCCTTTTTAAATTTTCTAATTTTCCTACCCGATTAAGGGATCTAACATTCCACGCTCCGATCCGTAGAATGCCAGTATTGTCTTTCCTGATGACGACATCCTACTGAGTAGTCCCGGCCCGGAGATCCGAATGGGGGACTATTTTACCTCCGGAATATTTTACCCAAGAGGATGCCATCATCATATTTTCATACAGTAGAGCTGCATGCCTCGGGAAGAGTAACGGCTGTAGTTTCCCCTTGCTTTCAGCCGTTCGCAGTAACTGTGTGACAAAGCCACATTAGCTGATGTTACAAGGCCAGTTCAGTCAATCATCCAGACTGTTGCCCTGTAACTACTGAAAAGGCTGCTGCCCCTCTTCAGGAACCACGCGTTTGTCTGGCCTCTCCACAGATACCCCTCCGCTGTGGTTGCACCTACGGTACGGCTATCTGCATCGTTGAGGCACGCAAGCCACCGCACCTCGGAAATGTCTGTGGTTCATGGGGGTGGACTGGTAACATAATAAATGAAAAATGCGAACTTAGCCGCAAAGTCATTATTAAACAATTATAGATCGCCCCATCGAAAAATGAGTTCCTTATATAGAAAATATTGAATTTAACTGAATTTGACGTAAAGTGTCCCCTGGACAATGCAGTTGCTCCAAATCCCATTATTTAAAAATCACGTACAAAACAGCACTAAGCGACCGATTACAATATTCCTAGGGTTATATTTGCGGACGGAGAAGTTAGTACTGCTTCCTCCCACAAGTCCCCTAAAACCTTCGCATCCTTGCGGATGCTGTTGCGTAGCAGTGTGCGTTTGTACCGCCCTACAGTACGCACGAGGTGCCGTAGTTGCTGTCCATGTCTTTATGGAAAGCATAGAGTTCTGACTAACCTGTTGTCTTCTATAGTTGTGTCCCCAGCGCAGAAGACAGCACACAGGTCGTTGATTCTTCTACAGCATACAAGTGAGGCTAAAATAAGTTCTGTATGATGGAAGCATAAGAAGCGACTCGAGAGATTTTTAATTTTCAGGGATGCCATTTATTAATTAAATAATATAATATGAGCAACTATAGTTAATATGACACGGCCTATGCTGCCCAAAGCTCATGTTGAGACCTCGACTGTTATCACTTTCATACAAATCTTTAGTCATGACCGGCGCGGTCCGGCGCGTATAGTGGTCAGCTCGAGACTGAAACTGCGGCGCGTTGCGAGAGGGCACCTGGCGCTCTATTTCGCGCCAAAATAGGGCCGTTGCGCGCCTTCCGCAATATCGCTCTTCTCTTGTTACAATAAGAGAAGGCACATTAAACTTTTTAAACTGTCAAAATCTAGCCTGTCCTTGAGAGATATTTATTAGAAATTCTCAGCTCTGAATAATTAACATTTAGTATATAATAAACAAAACTAATTTCAAAAGAAATTACGTGACGTGAAATGCAGCAGCCAATGCGAGGAGAGTACCAGTAACATAGGCGGATTTTCCCACGGGAACCAGCACCTACTGTGCCATATGCTACTGCTCCCTGCGAGAGTGAAGATCGCGGTGAGAGTTTAAAATAGGGAAAGTTTAATTTTTAAAACTCACAACCACCAACTGCGAACCAAATTCCTAAACATGCAAAACAACTCGATCTGTGATTGCTACTGTTTGACTCGTTTTCTAGGGGATGATATCACACGTTCGCAACTTTCCTTCCCTGCATATGCTTAACAAAAAAAAAAAAAAAAAAAAAAAAAAAAAAAAAAAAAAAAAAAAAAAAATCAAGTCACAAGTCAAGTTCATGAGAGAAAAGGGTGTACTAACTACTATTTTTGAAAACACGTTAAAGTTCACTTTATGTTGTTTATTTCACAATATTAGAACCCTGTGGCTGATATGTCTGTACGTCAACACATTTATCAAATAAAGTTATAGCTCGTGAGCCCCCAGACAAAATGAATATTTGTCGCAAATTGTTTCCACACGATGTGGCTGTCTCAAACACCGTCTATGTTCATGCCTATGCAACGACACGTGTTACATTAACGAATCAGTCACTTTAATTCAATGTGATGCGGATCATGTTCCACCGGCTAAATATCACCAACTCACAATAGCACTCGATTCAACTTGGTGCAGTTTACGATGAGCAACCACACGTGGCGATTGCCACACACAAATCTATAACCTCCACCTCGAGATCCACATGCCGACTGAGGCAGAGCGACGCCGCACGGCCAGCTCACCACGTGCTCCCGACTCGTCACTTCCTGCCCTCGCGCGCGCACGCGCGCCCAAAGCTCAACTGCCGGGTTTTTTCCCTACGTCATCAGCTTCCCCATGTGAGCTGTTCTAACCGATTTGCCAACGTACAGCGCTCAGCCAATACATTTCTAAAACTTTACTTAAAATCAAAATAATTACACTACACAATAATTAAATGTCTTTTAGGTTTTTATATTGGTATAAACATCCTTTGCACTATTTATCATAATCGTGCAATTTCTTATATCACAGCTAAGTGATTTAACTGAATACTTCAAGATAAAATACACAAGATTAATTGAAAAATAAAATGAGAAATAGTTAATATATTATTTTTAAAAACGAACATTGCCATGCTAGTTGTGTAACTGTCTTGTATTCATTGGTAATTTATTACTTTTCATTGTCAATTAAACATATTACGCCAAGTGTGACTATATCAGCTAATGTATTGTTTATTTATCAACAGGCTATTCTGTAATGAGGGCTTTAAAAGTTCCTAACTGCATCGTATTACTTCAAATGCCAGTAGTATTAGAATATTTTATTTCACGCTGTGCACTGCACTGTGCCTGGCACTCGCCATTGTCCCTCTCTCCCCTCACCGGAAATGAAACTGCAAAATCCTAAGCTGGAACAAGCCACCGACGTCGGTCTGGTCGCTGGCCTCCCGTCAACTACAAGCACACAGCAAATCTCAACGTGGAGAATTTCTACCTATGGCCTAACTATAAATGTTGTCACCCAACTGTGTACATACTTTGCTACCATAATTAATAATATTAAAATTGTGTAACATTTAGTGCATTGGCATGGTCAATGTTTGCAGTGAACTTCATACTGTTTAATTATCAAATACTATTAATTACCAATATTTCTATTGAGCGGTAATCTCACATCCCCACCCCACATTTCAACATATGCTGCACATCTGTCTTTCTCCCGCGTTTAAGACACGTGCAATGTTAGCAAAGAAACGGCCAGCGGCCAGAAATATGAAGGAATAGCACACGATCAGTAGTTATAATGGGACGGCATGAATCTTCTACAGAGATTGTAAAATTCCCGACAGCGAACGTAATGCAGTTCGGAATAGGAGCCGCCATCTTCCATCTGCTTTTTCCCATCTGCCGCGAGAATGGCGGCCCCTCGCTGGCAGGAGCTCCCCATCTGCTGCCGCTGCCGCTGCCACTACAGCGACCGGCTGCGTCGTTCGCAGACGTGTGTGGCGCTCCCTCCGGAAAGTCGGAGCGGCGTTTCCGCTGCGCTGGGCCACTCTGGCAAAAGTGCCCTCGCGGCGAGCGACTGTTGCGTAAATATATCGGGGCGACGCGCCGCGACCCCCGGCCAGCCGCCGGCCTTGACTCCTGAC
This sequence comes from Locusta migratoria, assembly GCA_026315105.1. Classification (NCBI taxonomy): domain Eukaryota; kingdom Metazoa; phylum Arthropoda; class Insecta; order Orthoptera; family Acrididae; genus Locusta; species Locusta migratoria. Next base: position 84,852,216 of record CM048746.1, read on the forward strand.
CTATGTGGCGGGGCGGCCAGCGCCAGAAGGCCCCAGTCGCCCAACTCCTATCCGGCTAGTTGGCCCGCGGGCCGCTGGTTCGCGAGCGTGCCGCGGGCGGCGCTGGCGGCGGCCGGGCTTGCGGCAGCCCCGGCTATGCGCGGCTTGGCTTCAGGCATCCGGCACTGCGGATCCTCAGGCACTGCTCTCGCAGGGGGCGACCGAAATTTTGATCGTGGGTTTAAGGGAGATGACCAAAATTAGTAAGAGAGAAACTTTTCTCATTTCATCAATTTGCTGTGGTTGTCAGCGAGAAAAGTTTAATAAAGGTTTGAAATTATGTTTAATGTTTGTTGCATGTCGTTAAGTATCCTCATTCTCATAGTGTATGAATAAAGTCTCATGACACAACGGGGCAGTTTTTTTTTGTTTGTTTTGTTTATGGCGTCATATTGGTTGAAATCGGTCCAGTGGGTTAGGAGGAATGTGCAATTTTGTCGCGTGATGTAGCAGTTTTTCTCTCACCTCATTGTTTATGACGTCATATATCGTGAACTGTGTGTAATTCTAACATAAAATTCCGAACTTAGGTTCAGTGGTATGTGTGTATACTGTCCATAACATTTATCGTGCATACAATGAATAGTGTACGCGTAATGAATTGTAACGTCATGCCAAATGCCATTTTTTCCTTTCACTATTTTGTTGGGATTGTCAGCGAGAAAAAGTTTCCTAAAGGTATGAAATTATGTTTAAAGTTTGTTGCAAGTCGCCAAGTGCTCTCCTTCTCAGACAGTGCGCTGATAAACTCACAGTATCACATGCCGCAAGACGGGGACGTTTCCATTGTTTATGACGTTATATCTCCTGAATTGTCGGCGCTATCGCAAAATACTTTCTTAGCTGACGTCTTCTACCTATAAACTACATTCCTGCAAAAATTTCAGCTTTATATGTGAAGTAATTTACGAGATTTCGTGTTTAGTCAGTGAATGAGTGAAGAAGTCTCCTTTCGCTTTTACATAGACAGAGATTTCATAATTATTTAAGCAATAGCAGAAGTTAATAGAATAATCTCTATCGAATTTTTACATGGATGGACTTAAGCTGTTAAGCTGTTCAATAATTTGTAATGTTAATTAAAAATAAAATAAAATAAAATAAAAACACCGGGACAGGCTGGCAGCGCCCTCGGTGCCGCTCGACAGCCGACAGACGTAAATTGCCGAGGAGACGAGAATATAAAATTGGGAACAATAAATAGACACAGTGGTACATAATATAATGGAGACAAAATCGGTGAATGTGAAACAGGAAACAGTTAGCTTAGGTGATTGCCAAGGTGGCTAAGGAAACACTGAATGTTAAAGCAACACGTTGACGGCGATGAAGAACGGAGACACTGTTTAAAAGACACACGCAACACTGGCTCTGCCGGCGATTGCGGTTGCAGTCACTAAAAATTCCAGATCACAATAGCACAACACTGACACCAACGGTTAAATTTGCGCCGGTTAAGATCAAGAACGTACTCCCCATAGGGGTACAGTACGGGGAAGGAGGCGTATGTAGGCGGGAGAAGGAGAGAATGGGAGAAAAATAGAGAAGACAGCACAAATTGAAAAATTTGGCGCTAACTTTCCCTTTGTTTTCAATTGCTGTCAACTCAAGCGATCTATCACTTTTGGTTCTTCGAAGCGTTTTGAAATGTTGTGCGAGTGAACTGAGAAGTAAATAATGAAACGCTTCTGTTTAGACATGAATGTCTGTATTGTCCTATTTCGCGAGTCATTTACTACCATGTGTCGCCGTGATAGGAAAACGTTAACTACGCAAGCGCATGCCTAAGTGGGCAGTATTGAGCAAGAAACGCTCCTTGCATTCCAAAGGCCGTAGAAGCACGAGCAGCACATTGAAGTAGTATCGATTATTATAAGAAAAGTTTTCGACATATTTCAGTAACAGATTTTTAACTATCGATAATACCCCACAGGTTTCGGTTTATAACAGCGATCACTGACGAAATATACGGGATAAGCAGGCAACTGTTAGAGAGACGGGAGAGTTTAAAAAATAAAAATCTTGCTAAAATATGGAAGACCCGAATAGTACGGGAAAGTTGGTCGCCCTATCACGGTGTCTGCTCGAAACTAGTTCAGGACTGACACTTCAACAGGAAAACGTGCCAGCACAGAGACGAGTAATCACGTCCTAGTCCCAGTTCACGTTTGAGATTCTCTGGGATATTTTGCCACACGAAAAGCTTTTAACCTTTAGCGGCTGCCGAAAGTCGATATATCGACGAGTCTGAGAACTCAGAATATTCGATTTTGTCATGTGATATTGGTTTACGAAATCTCAGAGAGAGAGAGAGAGAGAGAGAGAGAGAGAGAGAGAGAGAGAGAGAGAGAGAAATGCAGTACGGAGATTCAAACTGTTCAAATGTTTGTATAGCTTATGGGACTTAACTACGGGATCATCAGTCCCTAAACTTACAAACTACTTATGAACTAGCTAACATCAAGGACGGCAGTCCCCTCGGCCACTGCGGCCGGCTACGCAGATTTAAATGGATTGAAGATGAAGAGGCTTGCACTGGGTATAGGGTGGAGAGTAGTATTAAACCAGTCTGTGGACTGAAGGCCACAACAACAACGTAGAAGGTTTATGTAATGTTCGTAAAGGAATGGGAGCAAATTGCTTCAGTTATCAGTCTCTATGCTTACAAACTACTTAAATTAACATATTCTAAGGACGACACACACACAAACACACCGATGCCCAATGGAAGAATCGATTCTCCAACGGTGAGCAGACGCACACTCCGCAGCAAGACGCCTTAGTGCGCACGGCTATTCCCGTGCGTGGGTTATAAAGTTTGCCCGTCATTAAACAAGGGTGGCCCCTGTGGTCATTTTGGATCCGAAATTCGTAAAATTATCAGATGGCGTTGAAATATTAGTATTTTGAGTTTAGAAGGCTGCTCGTCACGAAGATGACTTTGTGCACGGCTTCTAATGAAATTGCGTGCATATGGAATATCTCCCCAATTGTGCGATTGAATTCACGATTTCCTATCAGAAAGGACGTAGTTCGTTGTAACTGACGGTAAGTCATCGAGTAAAACAGAAGTGACATCTGGCGTTTCACAGGGAAGCGTTATAGGTCCCCAACTCTTCCTCGTGTTTATAAACGATTTAGAAGACCATCTGAATAGCTCCCTTAGACTGTTCGCGGATGATGCTGTAGTTTGTAGGTTAGTGAAGTCAACAGAGGATCAAAGGCAACAGCAAAGCGATTTAGACAAAATTTATACATGGTGCGAAAATTGGCAATTGACACTAAATAAAGAAAAGTGTGAAGTAATACACATGACCACTAAAAGAAATCCGCTGAACTTCAATTACGCGATAAATCAGTCAAACCTTAAGGTCTTAGATTCTACCAAATACCTAGGAGTTACAATTACGAAAAACTTTGACTGAAGAGAACACATAGAAAATATTGTGGGGAAGGCGAACCAAAGGTTACGTTTCATTGGCAGAACGCTTCGAAGATGCACCAGCTCCACCAAAGAGACTGCCTACATTACACTTGTGCATCCTCTCCTGGACTACTATTGCCCCTTATGGGACCCTCACCAGGTCGGACTGACGGAAGACATTGAGAAGGTTCAGAGGAGGGCAGCTCCTTTTGCTTTATCACGTTACGGGGGGGGGGGGGGGGGAGCGTCACGGAAATGTAATGTTGCACGAATTAGGGTGGAAATCATTAAAAGAAAGACGTTATTCATTGCGGCGTGATCTGTTTGCGAAGTTTCAATCACCGACTTTTACTTCTGAATGTGAAAATATTTTGCTATCACCCACCCACTTAGGGAAACATGACCATCCCAATAAAATAATCTAAATCAGATCGAAAACGGAGTGATTTAGGTGTTCTTTCTTCCGGCGCGCTATTAGAGAATGGAAAGGTAGAGAAAAGTTATGAAAGTGGCTAATGAATCTTCTGCCAGGCACTTAAATGTGATTTGCAGAGTATTTATGTAGATGTAGATTTAGGTCAGTAGCATCAGGGCTTCCGTGTACCTGAATTCAGGATCAACAAATTTTGCGGGTTCCAGGACAATAAAGTTCGGTGAATGAAGTCAGAACGGTCGATCTGGCAACACAGGGGAATCAAATGCTGCACCAGCGAAGTGGCTGGTGTTGACACCGTAGGTCAGTTGTACATCTTGTGTGTTCCGTGTTGAAGCCGTTGCACGAATTGCTTGATCAGTGAGTTGGTTCTGAGAATAGGACAATGGGCGAGCAAAGGACCTCTTAAAGGTTTGTCTTAAGCTTGGAAAGACACTTAAAGAAACGCATGCGAAGCTGGTACATGGTTATGGGGATCAACCACTGTTCATGAAGTGAATTTACGAGTGGATAGGCTGATAGATGCTGACCTCGGGGGAGATCCGTTTGGATTTAGGAGAAATGATGGAAAACGTGATGCAATACTTATCTTACAACTTAGCTCAGAATACAGATTAAGGAAAAGAAAACCAACATGTCCAGCTTTTTATTTTATTTTATTTTATTTTATTTATTTATTTATTTATTTTTAATTTAGGAGTAAGCTTTTGAGAAAGTTGATCGGAATACTTTCTTTCAAATTCTGAAGTCAGCAGGGGTAAAACAAAAAAGTAAGATTATTTACGAATTGTAGAAAAACCACACAGCATCTATAAGAATCGAAGGACATGAAAGGATAGCATTGGTTGGGAAGTGAGTTAAAAAGTATTGCAGCCTTTTCCCAATGTTGCTCAATATGTACATTGAGTAAGCTGAGAGGAAATGCGAGGATAAATTTGTAGAAGGGCTTAAAGTTCAGCGTAAAGAAATAAAAACTTTGCATTTTACTGATGACAATGCAATTCTGTTGCCTTGAAAGGAGTGTCTAAGATTAACATTAACAAAAGCAAGAAAAGGTAATGGAATAAAACCTTATCGAGCTCTGTTCATCGTCAACATAAAAGAATAATTGAGTGTAGCCTAGGAAAATGGGACGATGTTGAAAGAATTAGATAGGGTAACGAACAAAAAAGGTGGAACATAAGTTTTGTTGCTTGGGCAGTGAAATAATGTAAAATGTTCACAGTAATGAAGATATGAAATGCAAAACGGCTTTGGAAAGAAAAGCATTTGTGAGAAAGTGAAATTGTTGGAATCCAAAACTAATGTAAATATCAGGAAATCTTTCAAAATGTATTTGTCTGCAACGATATTTTTTACGGTAGTGAAACATGGACGATTAATCTATGTACGTCTATCTTCTTTCAGATGTCTGGGACACGGCTGTATAATTACTTATAAATAGATCAAGACACACTTTAAGCCGAGAATCTTGTAAATCCTGTATTTACTAGTTTTGGTAACCCACTATCACCACGTTCAGACCCCTGTTTACTTGACTAGTATTACATAACTACAGTCCTTGTAGACGATTACGTATGTAGACCTATCTTTTATACCTGTTGGTTATGTAAACATGGGCTGAAGAGGCGGAGTGGCCAAGCGCATTGAGGCGCCATGCTACGATGCGCGAGGCCGCTCCCCATCGGGGGTTCGAATCCCCCCTCGGGCATGGATGTTTGTGCCGTATGTAGTATAAGGTAGTTCATAAGTAGTTTGTAAGTTTAGGGACTGATGACCTCGCAGTTAAGTCCCTTAAGCTTAACAAACATTTGAACTAATGAGGAGGTACTGTACACAATTAGCCAGAAAAGGAATTTCTGGTATACCCAACTGAATTAAGGAATCTATTGGTAGAAAACATACTTGGACATCAAGGCATCGTGAACTTAGTATTGGAGGGACGTGTTTGAAGAAGAAATCGCAGAGGAAGATCAAGAGACGAATGCAGTAAACATTTTCATATAGTAGTTAATTGCCTTTCTTATAAGAAGATGAAGAGGTTTGCTCAGGATAGAGTAGGATGGGGGGCTGCATCAAACCAGTCTCTGTACTGAAGACCACACGTAAATTTATTATTAAATGCAATGGCTGAAAACCCTACATTATAATTAAAATTAGAAATTTGCAGTGTAAATTATTTTGTAAGTTCCACCATTGTATCACAAAAAGAGTGTCGCCGTTTGCAGTTACGTACAAAAGATCATAACTATCTTGTTTTCAGTTTTTGGAGAGTAAATTTAATCTCTGTAAGAGTTACTCGTGGTCAGACCCACGCCATTGTGATTTTTTCGTAGTACTATTAAGAGTCAGCGAAATAGGTTACAGGTGTAAATCTCTCAGATCTGAAATTAATTGTTCTAGTATTAGATAAAGAAATGCCGGGTGGTTAATAATTGCCGGCCGCGGTGGCCGAGGAGACTGAGGCGCTCCAGTCACGGTCTGCACGGCCACTACGGTCGGGGGTTCGAATCCCCCCTCGGGCATGGATATTTGTGCCGTCCTAGTTCGTAAGTAGTTCATAAGTAGTTTGTAAGTTTAGGGACTGATGACTCCGTAGTTAAGTCCCATAGACTATACAAACAATTGAACATTTTGAATGTGGTTAATAATTACACTGGCGGTGTTCCGAGTGGTGCAGTACGGGCTGTATACATCACACGACGCTGAAACTTCTTTTGTGTGTCCCATAATCTGTGCGCTCAAGGAAAATCATAGAAAAAATAGTATTTTAGCTTTTTGCCATCGGGGAAAAACATGAAGCTGCATGCAATCGTAATGTGAAAAGTTTCCAGTTTAGACATCAATACGCTCTTGGTTGTTTATCGACGCTTGTAAATGCAGTTTGTGAAGTGAGTATTCGTGTAAAGAATTAAGATGGTTGACTCTTTCCGTACGAACTACAGTGGGTATGAGGAAGAAAGACTGCATTTTTCGAAAAATTGTTTTATCAGGACGGCTGCAACAGTCGGTAACAACAAAAGTTGGGAAGAGATCTCATGTCAATTGAAGGACTAAAGTATATGATAAGAAATTTGAAGAAACAGGTCAATTAGGTGGTGCAGCAGCGAAAGGGAGGCGTCCCACTCCCATGGCGGTTGTTGATGAAATTGTTATAGCTGTAGGAGCCGTGAAACACATGCCTTAAATTCTGCAGCCAGGTGGGGCACGGAAAATCTGTCCCCTGGTCAACAGTTCAAAAGGAATTGTGGGGCATTCTACAGTGATATCACTACAAGATTATATGTTCCAAATGTAGCCACAGGATAGGTTACAATACCATTCCTTTGCCCTTCCGTATTAAGCATGGAAATGGATAACATGTCGACTGGGAATATTCTTTTTACCGACAAGGCACATTTTACTTTCCACGGTGCCATTAATTCACATAAATGTCTTCTATTGAGTTCTATTACCCTGTGCATTGTGCAGTAACATCCACTGCACTCAGCTTATATGACTGTTTGGTCGGTTTCACAAGCTCTTCGAGGAGATCACACTTCGTGCATCTGTTATGTGTACAGAAACAGCTGCACGTTACAAAGGCCACCTTAGGCAGCACAGGATCTCAGCCGTTCAAGAACGGAATTGTGTTGACACCACTATTTTCTTGCAAGATGGAGCAATACCACTTACATCTCGGCAAGTGCTTCAAACGATCTTCGGTGACGATCGCTTCATCTGTAGGCAATTTCAAGAAGTTTGGCTTACCAGATCCCCTGCCTTAAATCCGCATGACTTCCAGCTGTGGGTATATTTGAAGGATCGTGTGTATTAGGGATACTTTCGGACTTATCCTATTCTGATGGATATCATACGACGATATTACGCCCACATTACATCGGATATATTGCGGAAAACTGTTGACCATGCCATGTTACGGATGCAGCTTATTGCTAAGTTGGGAGAACACACCGAAGTCCTGTGTTACTTGAGTTACAGTGGAGGCTGGAGCTTCAGATGACTGAGGCTTCACTTCTTTGCCCCCCCCCCACCCCACCACCCCCCTCCCCCCTGCTCGGCGTTCAAAGAAGCAATTTTGAGCACCTCTGCGATTGGCGCCGGTGAAAGCTCCTTGGTTACCCCCCCCCCCCCCCCCAATTCCCATTTTACATATATTTTCGTTAAAACATCTGCAGAATGTCTTACCTCGACTTGCTTGCGCTTGCTTTAACTCGAGCTGAGGTGTCGGCCTACCAAGATTCTTTATTTCATTTTTCACTTCCAAGCTTAACGCTGAGTAATTTTTTTCTAAAAGATATGGAAATTTGTTCATTTTTCGTTGATAATAAACACCAAGAACATATGAACACGTACATGAACAATGAATACAGTAAGTAACTGATTACGCTGTTAAGTGACTTTAACAAAATGAATCTGTTACGATGATGAGAGAAACTACCTTCAGGTCATGTGACACTGTAAGGAGCACCCCTCCTAACCTTACACATGCGCGAAGGCTGCTCTTCCCCACATCTTTGCAAACAGTTAAATATTTGTTACAGCAAAGAGTGTAAATGTGATTTACCCTCATAATCGCAACACATTCGCTAAAACGTCGAAAGATATGTGGCAAGAATGCAAAAGTCATTGTTGTTCCCGTATCTGTTAAAAAGAAATTTGGGATTTTAAAGAAATTGCTTGTAGTTGGTGTCGAACCCACTACCTTCGACGGCGCAATACAATGGAGCTAACCACACGTCTGTTCTTGCTAGGTGATTTCAATATTATTCTAATCGGATCATATGATGGTTTTTACAGTTTATGCGTATAAGATATTTTACCAAAAATGACGTGTTTTTGATATATCTTCACTTCGCCGAAAACAAATATGAATGGCGGATGTTCCCTTCATGGAGGATTTGCCGATGCGCAAAGCGAGCTGCGCAGTAGCTCTATTGTCTTGCTTCGGGACCATTCGTGCGTAACCGCCAGAGCTCGATTAGCCAGGAGCTGGTGTCTCTACCAGCTACTACCCCAGTGTTAAAAGTGGCGTTTCCCCTCTCCCCTCCCTGCCGCGGGAGCGCCACTATGTTGCCTCGAGGGGGTTCAAAAGAGAATTTGAACTTCAGTCGCGCATGCGCATTGAAACGCTGCGGCGACTGACGATTGTGTGTCAGAGCAACACCACCTTGAGAAAAGACCTTACAGTACCACCATTATCTTTGTCTGGAGTGTAGCACTGCATGGGAGTGAAACATGGACGATTGGACGATAAGGAGTTCAGACAAAAATATGATAGAACCTTTTGAAATGTGGTGCTACAGACGAATGATGAAGATTAGATGGGTATATCATGTAACTAATGAAAAGGTGCTTAAACAAATTGGGGAGAAAAGGAGTTTCTGGCATATCCTGGCTAAGAGAAGAGACAGATTGGTAGGAGGCATTCTGGGCCATCAAGGAATTCTCAACTTAGCACTAGAAGGAAGTGTCTGGGGTAAAAATCGTAGAGGGAGACCGAGGGACGAATACAGTAAGCAGATTTAAAAGGATGTAGGTTGCCGAACGTATTCTCAGATGAAGAGACTTGCACAGGAAAGGGTAGCGTGGAGAGCTGCATCAAAAAAGTCGGCGGACTGAAGACCAGAACATCAACGACCATTATCACATATTTGATCGTTTCTCCCTGTTCCTGCGCCCATACCACATTCTGATCGCTTACAGCGCCTGTTGGCAGAGAGTAAAACTAAAATATTTTTCGTCAAACTTCGTGAATTCACCGATTACTGAACATAATCACGGCGTTTCATCGTCCTGCGATGTATACAACCCGCACTGCAACATCCGGAACACCGTCAGTTTAATTACAACCACTCTACATGAGATACACACTTGCAAATGTTCAAATATTTGTATAGCTTATGGGACTTAACTACAGGGTCATCATTCCCTAAACTTACAAACTACTTATGAACTAGGTAACACTAAGGACGGCACAAATATCCATGCCCCAGGGGGGATTGGAACCCCCGACCGTAGTGGCCGTACAGACCGTGACTGGCGCGCCACACTCCCCTCGGTCACCGCGGCCGACACACTCTTGCAATACATCAACACAAACTTAGGCTGTATTGTAGAAACATTTAGTGCTATTAACAAAACAGCATTAATTTATGGCTTAAAATTTAATCACGTACGCATTCAGTCTCTCTCTCTCTCTCTCTCTCTCTCTCTCTCACGCACAACACACACACATACACACACACACACACACACACACACACACACACACACACACACACACACACACACACATGTGCAGCAACCAGCTTAAAATGTTATCCTAGTTAACTCTAATGACAACATCATCGAAAAATGATGGACCGTTATTAACGAAAGTTTTCTGCCACGTAATGAGCATACGTCAAATTGGGCTATCGGGGTCTGCTTTCATAATCTGCCGATGCCTCAAACAGGCTAAACGCGTCATTAAAAATTATAATCTCACCCAGTACTGCTTTTATTCAAAAATAATATTTTATGGTTGCTGTAGCAGAGGATCGGGGTGATTACGGGACGTTTTTAATAAATTAAGCTCACACGAGAAATGAAATATTAAAGATACAGAATGAAGTCCATATCACGGATTACATATAACTGAAAAAAAAAGAAAACGGAAAAACTCTCTATGAACTGCCTTACTACCGCTACAAGTTCGGAGAAGGCAGTGCAACACGTGTGCAAAAGTAGGGAAACGAATCGGTTCTGACTGTCGCAGAATTTGTCTGCCGAGATATTGTAAAACGAAGCCTTTGTTGTGTGCGGTTTAGGCTGTTTGCTGGTTTTTTCCAATGAACTTTTCCTGAAAGCATTGAAAACAGGGAATAGAGCGCAGCTTGATTCCATATCTTAACTATCCAGGATGGTCACATTTATTTTTATTATTACAATAGTAATTATTAGAATTATTATTTCACGTACCTTCATCATTGGACTGTGAAAGCGAGGACATTGATAATTGCACCACATATCTTTCCGATTTTACAGCTACGACCATCTTACAATACAGTTTTTTATTTCATGGTGAAAGTTTCTTTCAATACACATCCCTCAACGATATTAAGGTTCCAGTCGTAAAACAGTGTTTTGAACTATGAAGAAACTTGAAACATTGGATGACCGAAGAAAAAGGGGGGATAAGACAACTTGGATTTCAAGACGTAACATCCAACGATCGTTATAGTAACCCGTAGGGCCATTGACAGTAACGAAGGGGCTAATGGGTACATTAAATCCTTTTAGAATTCTGAGAGTGTTTACAGATTATCGATACTGTTCGGTCGGACATCCGCGTTTCGATGGCGCTTGAGATCGTGCCAGGAATACAAGTCCCTAAGGACCGGCGAGACACGTGTTCTTCTGCAGAGCCAGATAAAGGTCAAATCTCTAGAAGGGTGCCGAGAAACACTGTGCTGACGTCATCGGGAGCCCTGAGAGACGGATGTTCACCACTCACTGGAAATTATAAAGAAAGAAGAAGAAATTTGCAGCCGCGGCGGAGCAGCCGAGCGCATTGAGGCGCTATGCTGCGATGTCGTTCCCCGTCGGGGGTTCGAAACCCCCATCAGGCATGGATGTTTGTGCCGTCTTCAGTATAAGTTAGTCCATAGGTAGTTCCTAAGTTTAAGGACTGATGACCCCGTAGTTGAGTCCCATAAGCTTGACAAACATTTGAACATTTTTTGAAGAAATGTTTACCAGAAGTGATCTCCAGGCGTGCAAAATAATCGATTCATACATTAATCGTAGACGCTCTTGTGGCTGCTGTCAGTAAAATTTCTGTTTGATTTGTGAATTGGTATTATAACTCTCACTTCAAGTAATGAAGCCACTAGATGCAAAGTACAAGTACACTCTTTGGCACTATGAGTTATTGGTATTATGACATATCTCTCGTAGCTATCTTCTAAGAGTGAATAGCACAAATTCATGATTCTCCAGGTACTTAACTATGATTAACAGAGTGAATATGTAGTTGTGGATGTGCAATCACAGTATTAGGTGAATATATACGGCTTAAAACAATTAGGAGATCAGGTGAGATCTCACACACAATATACACACGGTAAAGTATTTGACCTGATATTGGTTACAAATATAGATTGCGTGTTTTACTGTATGATATTTTCCTGTCTCAGCTCTTTACTTGAGGCTTACATGGCGTTTACTTCGAGTGAGGCATCATGGGGCTACCATAATAGTGAAAATGTTATTCTCGTTGCCCCCTAATATGGTGTGTGATCACCTTGGACGGACATTACAGTTTCACACCTGCGTGGTATGGACAACATGAGATTATCCATCAACTGTTGAAGGCTATTTAGCCATTCATCCATGGGTGCAACTCTTCTGGGAGGTGATACTCTGGCTACAATGCGTCTACCAAGTTCAAATGTTTGTTGAGCTTAAGGGACTTAACTAACCTTACAAACTACTTATGAACTACCTTATACTAAAGACGACACAAACATCCATGCCCAAGGAGGGAATTCGAATCGCCGACCGTAGCGGCCGTGCAGACAGTGACTGGCGCGCCGCAGACCGCTTGGCCACTACGGACGTCGTCTGTCAAGTGTATCCCAGACATTCTCAACGGGTTTAACTCCTGTCGACAAGCTGGCCACTCCATTCGTTCATTTCCGTCAGATTCAAGCATTTTGTCTGTGGGGACGAGCGTTATCGTCCACCAGAAGGAACTCATTTCCTATGGCACCAGCGCAGGGCACAACACAAGGCCGAAGCATATCCTCTTTATACCTGTAATCAGTCAAAGCACCATTCTGAAATGTACAGAGGTTCGTACGTCCACAAATACTGACTCCTGCCCACGCCGTTCGTCCACCACCATGATATGGTGATGATCCCTGCACATAATCAGCATTGTTCCGAGTTCTATATTCTCTTCAGATGAGGCACGATTGTCAATACAAAATAAGACTCATCTGTGAACAGACCCAGGCACAGTTCTTTACGATTTCAGTCGTGATGTTTTTCTGCCCAGTTTCTGGGGACTAAGCGGTGTCGTGGTTTTAATGGTACAAACACCATAGGCCTCCGTGCATAGATGCCACATTTCCAAAAGCGATTTCGTACTAGTGCTGTTAGTATTCCGCTTCCTGTTGCTGCCTGAAGGATATGTTGTACCTGAGTTGTATTCAGCCTCCTGTCTCGATGGGCTGTTAACCAGAGATAACGATCATCCCTTTCTGACGTTACCCTACCCGTGGACGACCTTGGCCGTGCCTTATGTTATCTGAAATCGCGTCAAGTTCTTGTAAATCTGGGACACCCCAACAGCTGCAGCCACCTCCCTCTGTGTCTGTCCCGCTTCCAACCTTCCTATGGCTCTCCATGTCGTAGCTTCCGGTACGTCATGTTGTTGTTGCATTTCATTACCTGCTCACTACACTAACTGAATCCAACTGCTTGTGTAATTCGTCTGCTAAGATAAATACGCGCCAACACCAACCCCTTCTGCAGCAACTGTCTGTTATTACCACAATGTCTGTAGCCGTAATGTTGTTGTATCTAATCCTTAGAACTGACCGAAAGACGTTCATTCTGCGTATGACATAATTCCAACCTAGATACCTCAATTGATCCGCTAATTGTTTTGACCAGTGTATAACTATAAAAAAATGTTGAAATATTTGTAAATCTAAGTGACTTAACTTCGCTCACAAACTACTTAAACTAACTTAAAGTAACTTATGCTGAAGGCAACACAAAACAAATGGCCAAGGGAGAAATCTAACTCCCGACGGCGATGAATAGTGCGCTCCGCAGCAAAGCGCCTTAGAACGCACGGCCACTCCACCTCGGCTACCAATAAAACAAATTACTCGTCAAAAACCGTTAAACAAATCTATGCAATGGTACTGAGATACTCAAAAGTGTAAAAACACGAAAGTCAGCAATTAATTGTGTGGAACATACATAACATAGAGCGGAAAAATCCGATTTATAGGCTACTCAGAATTCCAGTTAAACAGAAAATACCTCTACTATCTCAAAACTGTAGTTACTGGACTTGTGGTTTTATTTACGACTAGCTGAAAATCTGGCCTTGCCTGGATATTTACTTATTTGAATCTTCTGTTAATCCGCTTTCTCTTCCCTCCTTTGCCCTGTCTTAGTTTATCTCTTCCTCCGTCTCCCTCAGGTCATCGCTCTTCCCCGTATCTATGAAAAATGATATGTATCTAAGAATTTTAGTGGTAATCGGTGAAACGATGTCGAATATTATTCGAAGGTATCCTACGCCACGCAATGAACGTTTTTCTTATATAGGGCTGTTCCTCTTCTGTTTAAGCTTTAGGGTGCGAAGTTACAGTAATATGGGGTTCAAAATGCACATGGGTGCCGACGTCTGTTTAAAGTACCATCCGTCATGCACCTTACGAAATCTCACAGTGACTTTGCTCTTGTTTTGAACGTTAAGTACGTAAAGTTTCATCATCATCGGAATAAAACATAGATTGGTGTCTAAATTATTGTAAATAACTCTCTGCCCTGCACTGTTTGACTTTGCGCTGTATCCGTTTAACTTATCACAGCCAAAAATAAAGCAAGTGTGACTATACGCTTTAAGAACCTACGTATTGTTTTATTGTTATACAGTGTTCAATACAGTTAGAAGTATGGCCCGATGTTACCTCAGAGTCGAACTGTACACCTCTGCTTTCATGACCCAGTAACTAAGTTAGTTAAAAATATTATCTTTTACCAGTGACCCTATAGTTAAAACACTTTATGCATAGGCTGTAGTTTGCGAAACAATAAGATATATTACATAAATAAATGGTTCATTAATAAATAGGGTTTTATGCTAGCGTTTGAAAATGATGTATCCAAAGTCCGAGATTTAGTTGTATAAGGTTTATTTAATCGAATTGGTTCCTTATTGGAATTATTAATCATAAATAGAATAAAATGTTTAAACATCAGTTGAATGATATGTAATACGAAATTGGTAGCACTTTTCCCCAGCTGTGTAATCATACCTTTAAGAAACAAACCAACTCTGTATAATTCGCGAGCTTTCAACATGAAACAGCCTGCAGCCCCATAGCTATTAACCGGTTGGCCACACATCATGTTGCATCTTTATGTGTCATCATGTGTTAACTAAAGTAGTCTGTATTGGCCAAACACAACGTAGACGTATTGTGCCATGTACGGCTCTGTCATAGAAATAATGCTCGATGCAGTCTCCGGGTCGAACTGTACACGTCTGCTTTCATGACCAGCACGTACAACAGCTGCAAGTAGTACCTTGTGCCTGTGATCCTATAGTCAGACCCTCTATGTGTACACTAACGTTTGCGAAATAATAATGAAATATAAAATATAAATAAATGATTAATTAAGAAACGAGGTTTTATTCTACCGTTTGCAAACGACTTAGGCAACGTCAGATAACTCAGCTGATTACTGTTTAACCAAATACTTCTGTTACTCTATTGGGGGTAGTCCTACACTAAGAAAAGTTAATAACTTAGAAATAAAACTTAAACATGATCAGAACAGATGACTTGACGGTCTTACGAGAATTGCAGCCAACTCCAAAACTAAGTAATAAATGAAGATGTTGACACTAAGTCCACTTCGGTATCACACAACACGAAATAACTGTCATCTCAAAAGCGTTCAAATCTTAATCCTAAGAATAACATATCAACACTCGTATATTCTCGTATAGAAACACGTATTGTTGTTGTTGTCTTCAGTCCGCAGATTGGTCTGATGCAGCTCTCCATGCTACACACTGTTCAGTTACAAAGCCGCAGTGAAATCTAAAACAGTTAAACTTGCATTGATTATCTTTTGCCAATGCTTAAAGTCCCGACAAAGCGGGCGTTTGCAGGGCAAAATAGAACACTGTTACCAGCGACCCACATCATATATCCTGGACGGTCCGCCTTCTCCTAAGACTGGACATGAAGTGTTCTTATATCCTGACGGGTCTCTCTTCATGAACCACAGAATTTTCTGTCCTAACTACTCTCTCATTAGCACATCGATAATCCCTCCAAAAGTATCAGAATACTTTCAGAGTTCTTAACAGAAAAGATTTGTTTTGACTTCACCACTTCAGTCCTGAATTATTTTAAAAATGGAATAAAACATATTCTTGCACTCTTTCTTGTCTATAAGACCCTATGTATTGCATATTTGAGCGAAATAAAAATTTTTCATACTTTCTTTCCAAAATAAAAATAAAAATAATGTCAAATAAATTAGACACCGAGCCTAGATGGCAGTTAAGGATGTGCAACAAGAATTCAACACTTATATGTCAGTCCATATTGATTATGGAACTTATGTCGCAAAGTGGAATTTGTGCAAAATTCATAAATTAATATATACAATAATTTCAACAACTTGTATCAAGTCCGATGCACTTCGCAAGGGTGTTTTTCATAGTAACACGCAATTCTGGTGACAGATGGCAGCAAGAAGCACGAAACTAAAGGCGACAGATGTCCAGTAAAAAGGCTAACCGCTAATGGGTCTCATAGTAAAGCGCAATCGTATATGTTCTAAAATTAACAAAAATTCGGTGTCCAATATATTGGCGCCAGGTCTCAAAGAGTTAACTTTGGACAATTCCACTTAATAGTTCGACAATTTTTAATAGACAAGACAAAAACGTTCAGTCATATTCGGACTATTTATCCACAGAACAAATTATGTATGAAATAAACAAGCCAGTATTCGCGGCTTGACCGCTCCTAGGACACTATATTTACGTAAAGTAAGTGGCAAAATAGACAAATAGTCATTAGTTACATGCACATGAGAACATGACCTGCATATCACGCTGCTTACAATTACATACTGTGGAGGATATGATGATATGACTATATTTTTCATAACAATATAACAAGTGTAATATATGCTTAAATGTATAGGAGGGTTAAGTAACACAGAAAGTGGTTAATTAATATTGGTAAAATTTTTGATTGACTCCTGAACTGTCCAGCTCCTACAATTAAAGTAGAAGTTCTGGCAATACCAGAAAATCTGAAGGACGATTCTCTGACAAAAATACTAGAAATTCATTAAGCCATCAAAACACTTAAAAATAACAAAACAAGTGGTGGAGACCCGAATACTGCAAAACTATTGGAATGATCACAACTAAATGTCACAGAGGACCCGGAAGTTGTTTTTAGAAACATCCGAAAAACCAAAAAGATTTCGGGAGTATTGGAATATAGCATTAAACCATTCACTACATAGAATGGAGACAAACAGTCAGTCAACAGTTGCAGAAGAATGTCACTTCTGTCATAAACATAAAAAATACTGTCGAAATTTCTCCTGGACAAGGCTGTACAAACCTTAGAAAAATAACTAGGAGAATATGAGGTTAGTTTTCGAAAGGGAAGATCTTGCACCTAACAGATTTTTAACTTGATATAAATAATTCGCCACAGGATGTTAACCAGCAAACAAACAATACTACACAAAAGTACACATAGTTCTTCTTGTGTTTTTGACCTCCTTTCTCCGCAGTTGTAGTTATACTATTTGTATAGGTTAGGTGACCGTCCTATGCAACTGCAAATTAGTCTAGACCAGACGCGTTTCTCTTTATTATGAAGCATCTTCACTGGTCAACTGTACAAGAAATGCTTTGTTTTACATTATTAGTTTGATTTTTACTAATTTCGATCGATAACAGTTTTCTGTATTTCGATTCTGATTAAAACGGACTACTAATATTACTCACGTATTTTTATGATGTCCTATTCATGTGTGTTCTGTAGCACATTGCTACTTGCTGTCACTGTTTATATTTACACTATTTACAATTACATTTTATGATTAAAGATTTTGATAAATCGCCATTTCTGTAACCTGGCAGGCTGTATGTCGTTTGTTTTGTTTTGTTTATCGTGTCTGTATGTGTTATTTACTTACAAGTTCTTAGGTTTGCAATGTGAGATGTCTTTTTGTTTCGTTTCTGTCAAAACAGGCGTTTGCTATATTGTGTGTGAGATGATTTTAGTTCAGCTACCGAAGTTCAGTGCATGTGTGTGTGTGTGTGTGTGTGAGAGAGAGAGAGAGAGAGAGAGAGAGAGAGAGAGAGAGAGAGGATATTCTGATTTTCTGCAGGTGTATGTGTGGGTGGGATTTTGCTGTTGTTTTATGTTGTATTATGTGGTGGGTTTGACGGTGGGGGAGGTTTGTCTTTGTCTACTATGTGTTTTATTAGTTAACACTATGTTTGGTTTGCTGTTGTTTACTTGGTCACTTAATATGTGTTTCTTTTCTGTTAATGCTTTTTGAATTTGAAAATTCTCTTGGAGGGTCAGGAAGTGTTTCTTACTGCTAAATCTATTTTCACTTCGGTTTCTATGGTGGTTCGATTGTGGTTATGTCCTGCTGGTCTATCCTAAGTACAGAGCATCACAACTGTTACATTTGAGCTGGTAAATACCAGATAGTTTGTAGATGCCAGTGTTTTATGTTTTGTTAGGCATTTCTGTAATAAGCTATAGCTTAGATATGCTATTTTTATTCCTTGTATCTTGAGGATGTTTCCAGTTGTCTGTGTCAGTTTATTTCCATATGTAAGGATGTACCAGTTTATTTGCTGAGTTTCTGTGTTATGACCTTCGTTTGTGTTGTTGTTGTTTTCTGGGGTACTTGTGAGTGATCTGAGTCTTTGGTTTTGGGTGTTTTGTTTCTTTATTTTATTTTGTAATCTTTTATTCAATTTTATAATGAGTGTTTCTTGGTATCCATTACTCTTTGCTATCTGAATTATTATGTGCATCTCCTTGTTGTAATTGTGTTTGCCGAGTGCTACTGTGTTTAATATGTGTAACATGTATCTGAGGGCTGATTCCATTTGGGTTTGCGGGTGGTTAAAAGACTGGTGTAATTTTATGTCTGAAGCAGTACTATTTCTGTAAATTCTGAATGAGTGTGAGTAATTTTTCTTTGTGATGGAAGAAGCAGGCCAAATTAATTTTCTGGTTATATCCATCAAAAAGAAAAATAACTCACACTCATTCATCATCAACAGAAAAAGTAATGCTTTAGACATAACGTGCTGACTGTAGAACGGTCTTGCTGTCACCTACTTACATTTCGCGTAAAGATCGCAAAGATAAGAGAAATTAGGGCTCGTACAGAGGCTTATAGACATTCTTTTTTCCCCTCGATGTATTTGGGAGTGGAATAGGAAACGAAATGCCTAGTAGTGGTACAGTGTACTCTCCGCCACTCACTCTACGTTGGATTGTTAAGTATATATGTAGATGTCAAAAAATGGTTTGTATTTGAAGCAACGTTTGTTACAGTAAAAATATGTTACTTTAGAATCCTTCCTTATCGAGCAAAATATACAGCCAAAATTTTTAAAGACATAGAAAATTGGAATGGTATTAACATGCGTATGCTGTTTTGACATCGCTGACAGACAAAATTTTAGCATAGTTTTGCCAAAATGGTCTGTTTAAGAGCGCTCTGTTAGTTATTGGTAATAGAAAAGTTTCTATATCTGTCTTTAACAGCACGTAGAGAATTTCACACCGCCTGCTCCTTAAACGTCAACATGGGAATAGATGTGAAGATAATCCAGACCAGGACAGAAAACGGTCATCAATAAATTTAAATGGTGCACTCTAGACTTTTTTATTATTATTACAATTTGTGCAAAAATTGCACTGTAACTAAACAGCAAATTTACAAGTGCGATTGGAATAGTGTAATTCAACATTCGTCTGTCCCTTTGGGGAGCCGTAACGAAAATCGCTCACATGCAGAGCCGACTGTTGTTACAGAATCGATAATAGGCCGTAATCACCACTGGCACAATTTGGTAGATATTATTGTGACTGATGAGACATGTTTTCATACTGAACGACATTTCCTATCTTATTATTTCGGTGCAATGTATCGTCTGCAGTTACTGGATCATGACATATAAGGCTCAATGCGTAATACGTATATGTTTCGGTGTTCTTTCACTACGGTTGTGAAGGAATTCTGGTGTGTAACAAACCGGAAACACCCAGCGACTAGCTGATATGAGATTCATAGCTCTGTGTATTTGTAAGGATGCAAGATTCATTGTTCCTCAATATTACGTAGATTAATGACCGGTTGTACGTAGATCATGTATGGATTTAAAATGAAGCTCTTGTGTCGCATTCGGGTAAAAAGATGCATGAACACACTCTTGTGGCGCTGCCTTGCCTCGTGATTAGCTTCTCTCAGGTTTCAGGGATTTTTACGTGCTGTCAGATTACCTCCGGCAGTTAATTAATTCTGTGCCCGTGCATTCAGCTCGTCAACGAGTTCGGAAAACCCCTGGCGTCCAGAGTGATGGCTGGGAAGCAGCAAAGTAGTGAGATTTTGCCACTAATGAAGTTCATCTTACGAGCTCCCACATTTTCTGGAAACCTGGTGTAACCAGACGAGATTCTGCCATTCAGATGTGGATTTACTACATTCCTAGCATCTTTTTTGTTAAGACTACAAAATATTGGATAATTTCGTCACCCGGTCCATTCTTCTAGAAATGAATATTGAATGACACTTCACAATTATCTTCAGTGAATCAGCAGTTTTCTTAACTCAATTTGATAGAATGTACACGGTTTGGACAATAATATGGAAAACACCGAAATGCTCTAGTGTTATTAGCCATAAAAGACAGGGACTAACATTAATATGGAAAAGAAAAGGTTATAAAGAATAACAAAATATTGTGGAACAGTATTTTAAAAATGTTCAAATGTTTGTAGCACTTATGGGACTTAACTTCGGGGTCATCAGTCCCGAAGCTTACAAACTACTTATGAATTAGCTAAGACTAAGGACGGCACAAATATCCATGCCCGAGGGGGGATTCGAACCCCCGACCGTAGTGGCCGTGCAGACCGTGACTGAAGCGTCTCAGTCCCCGCGGCCACCGCGGCCGGCGAACAGTATTTTACAGTGGAATGATATCTTCACTCTGCTGTGGAGGTTTGCTGGGGTAAGACACCCTGGCAGATTAAAACTGCCGTAAAAGGTGGAGGTCGCGCGCTCGAATCCCAGTTTGGGACACAGTTTTAATCTGCGAGGAAATTTTGAAATTCATACTAACTACCTTCGTACATGCGTCACTAACTTACAGGAAATAACTGTATGCTTCTTCTGCATCATACTGCAAAAGACTGTTATGCTGTGGATTATGTGGGGTTGCAACGATTATTAGTGGCGTAGCAGCTGAACAAAGACAAGTTACTCGAGTAATTCTGATCAGTAAGTTGCAAAACAAATGCGACAAATAACTCGTTCTTGTGCGTAATATATCTTAGCTTATGATACCAGAGACCAGAAATTGGTCAGGATGGAAAATAGATATGTTGAAATAACTTATTTTTAGAAGAATTTACATATTTGTCAGCTTTGTAATTTATGCTGAAACATGAAAATATGAAACTTCCATTTACTCCATACGAGTACACGTACTTTATAAGATTCCTGCAGGATTACAAAAGTCGCAGTGCCTTGTTTTCACTTGATAGCTGAAAAGCATCTACATTTATTAGATCATTAAACATGAACATTGCAGATTAAGTTACTTTTAATTCCAAACTATAAAAAAAACCGCTCTTAGAATTTACAATAGTAAATTAGTACATTGGAAAAATACTCGTTTTAAATATGACAAATGTATCCTAACATAATAAGTGAAAATGATATCGTTAAAATATACAATCACAGTCGACCATTACTGAAAATTATGTTATAAATAATGTTGAAGTGCTTGTAAACCTATCGGATCAAACTCCTATGTTCATCAGTCCGTAGATTTACAAACTCCTTAACTTATTTAAACTAGCAGAAGGACAACACACACACACACACATACACACACACACACACACACATACACACACAACAGGGAGGACTCGCACCTCAGACGGCGAGCATACTCGCGCTCCGCAGCCAGGCGCATGACACATTATAGGCTAAACAAAAATTTCTTGCCATTGAATCTTTGAATTAATAATTAAGAAACTTTTAGTCTAATCTCAACAAATGACGAGCCAAAACTAAACTTCACTCTCCGTCATTCTGCTTTCAGGCAAACATTGGAAAAGGCAAGCAATAAACACTGGGTCACTTCTAGCCCTCCAACCTACAGGTGAGAAGAACGGACGGGACGTGAGCGGGATAGACGTTGATGCGAAATAGGAGATACAGGGCAGGAAATGCAGCGTGTTGGAGAAGACAAGGTGTACTAGCACCGCAGACATACTCAAATAGCGCTAATTTTCATACGAGGGGAAAAAATTTCGTGTATCGTAAACTCGTTACTTTCCCCTCGTTACAAGTAATATAGGTTTTTAGAAAAATAAAATAAAATATGCTAGACAGGAAAATAAAATTACATTTAAAAATTATCACAGTGAGTATTGAGAATGTGGGGCACTTCTCCGGTGGCCACCGTCAGGTGACTGTGTCTTGTGACCTTATCACATCTTGGACGTTCTTATCCCCTCTGCTATCTGTATGATCCCATCCCTCTTCCCCACTGCTTTGCTCACATTTGCAATCATTTCCTTCGCCTGCCCTAGTCTTACAACGATATTTTCCTCAAATTTTGCCATTTCCTCTCCTCATTCCAACTTTTCCTTAACTGAGCACCTGCTCTTCTGAGTCACTAGCAAAGATGGATATTCGCGGTGCTACCGTGCAAAACAGACAGCCGTCAACACCTACGTCTGCATCAACAACCCGCACCATTGAGTTCAGCATAAAGGAAAGACATGCAGTACGACACATTCCAACATACCCTATTTTTCAAACCCCTCTCCTGAATTAAATCACCGTAAATAAGCCCATAAGTTGTAATGGTGACTCCAAAACAACCTCTACATTCCTGTGCACATGGGCACCTCCACTGCACATTCATCACCACTTTCTCCTCTACCAACCACATACCAAATTTCTAAATAGCAGAATCCTCGTTCATGAAGTCAAGAATCAAGACAGCATTTCCAAACATTCATATTTCACAAATCGTGCCATACAATATTCATAATGATATCCTGGAACCTTAGTTTCCACACAAATACCCTTCTCCAAAGGAAACGCACCACTTAACACCTTCACATACTCTGTCTCAAATGCGTTTCCACCACTGATCACCTGTTCTCAGAGTGACCCTTAAAAATACCTCTTCCAGCCCTGTCATCGCCTTGAGTGCCATGTGTGACCAAGTCACTAAACAGTCACCCTGTTGTACGGGTTGTAAAGGTCTCTGATTTCTAATACAACGTCGAGATAACGTATTCCCTGACCCATGCAAAACGCAAAACGAAGCTCCCACCCGTCAAGGAAGAACTAACCATTCAAATACAACTCATTAATAATCCGATCCGCCTCATGAATTGCCTTTACCCAATACAACAAAAAAAGATAACTTCAGATTATAAACCAGCATCCTTAAAAACACTCACTTCCTCTAAAGAACACTCACAGTTCAAAAAACTTTCATTAGAGGCCAATCAGAATTGAAATTCACATGGACCGGAAACCCAATTGGTATTCACCCGTTTGACAATCTACCTCTCGTCCACCTAATCCACTCGGTACTGTTTTACTGTGGTGCAAGAGTAATTCCATTTAAATAAGCACCGTTTTATGCTTACTGTGTTCAAGATCAAACTATCGCATCAAATTAAACCATCCAGACACCCTACACTCTATGGGTAATACTCTTCCCATTGCCAGAGGTGGAGATGGTTATCATAAAAATGTTCATGATCAGCCGCAACCGCACACAGTATCCTCACCAAACACCTTATCATTGTCCGTAAGCGGTGATATTCTCCCTATCTTCCGACACACTGAATGTCGTCGTAGCCGCAGCGGAGCGGCAGAGCGCATTGAGGCTCTATGCTACGATGCGCGATGTCATTCCCCGTCGGGGGTTCGAATCCCCCTGGGGCATGGATGTTTGTGCTGTCTTTAGTATAAGTTAGTTGATAAGTAGTTTGTAAATTTAGGGACTGGTGACCCCGCATTTGAGTCCCATAAGCTTTATAAACATTTGAACATTTCGAATTTGAATGTCGTCGTAACTTCTCTCAGACTCTTTAATTCTACACCTTGCTGCAGAAATTCCAATATAAAGTGACTACCAATCTATTCTACGCACCGTTCCCTAGACACTGCTTTATCCCTGTGCACCGAATTTCAATATCCGTGCATAAGTTATCCAACAACACTTTAAAAAATTATGTTTGTCACTATTTCTTTTATTAATATTCTTTTTCCACGGTCTGGGGATCCAGATTCCGAGATCAAACGTCACTCAATAACCTTCCAGAAACGTGATTACATGCCTGATGAAATCTAGATACTTCAAGAAGTTTCTTTGTTTATTCATTCGTATTCACAACTGCCAATATCACGAGGGCTTCAGGAATACGAAGAACCAAGTCCTGCTTTATAAATTGTACACAATATTAATGATTCTGATTCAAACTTTTCTTAATCTTTTAGTTCTGTGACATTTACATGAATTTCGCCACATTAAAATTCTGTTAATATATCACAATGTTATACCTTTATCTGCACTTTCGTTTCTGTATGTTAGCAAGTGAAGTACGGATGACATATTTACTGAAACAAGAGGCTGCGTCCATTGACTGATATTGCATAAGCAATACTTTTGCATTTACTGCTTGAAATAAGAATCCATCTTTCTTTAAATGATAGTGGAAGAATACCTATTCTCAGAAATTTTCGAATCCAAGCAGATGGCTGATGGGTAGTTTGTCTCAAAATGTAAACTTGAACATTTTAGGATTTGAAACTACATGGTAGTGAAAAATACATCGGAGATTACGTTCATATTACCATAATAAATTTTACGCAATCAGTCCACTGCATTCTTCAGATGGATGAGTCAAAGCAGCAGTCACCAATGAACCATGGTATTTCGTCATGAATCTGAAAAGGACCGGTCTATCGTGTGTATGATCGTTGAACGGCCTCAGGAATTCTATCCAGTGGCGAGAAGCTTCAGATGCAGATCACACATTAAACGGAGACGTGATTCATGTCGCCTGTGAAGTAGGATAGCAACTTCAAATTTATTTCACAACTATTCAAAGACTGTCATCCCTGTGCACAGTTGTTACGAGTGCCGGTGCCATTGTTCATGTTTCTAAATTTAAGGGAGTTAACTACGCTGATCATCAGTCCCTAGGCTTACAAACTGCTTACACTAACTTAAAGCAACTTATGCTAAGAACAACACAGACACCCATGCCCGATGTTAGGACTCGAACCCCAGACGACGAACGGCCGATCACACTACAGTGAAGCGAATTAGTGCGCACGGCTATTCGGCCGCAGCGCGGTGCCAATGTCTCGGCCCGAGAACCAAATTTTCGCAGTTAATGAATATAATTATGAATTACAGCTATAGTATGGCGATTCTCTGCAGAATGGTCAGTTTCCTGTCAGATTAAAGTACTCATTAGTGAAACCACTTTATAAAAAAGGAGAAAGGGATGTGTAGGCAACTATACACCTATTTCTATGACATTGGTTTTTTCTAAAGTTATTGAAAAGGCTGTATATTCAAGATCAACTGATCACTTCAGTTCGCATAATTTGTTGTCAAACGTACAGTTTGGTTTTAGAAGTGATTTAACGACTGAAAATGCTGTGTTTTCGTTTCTCTGTGAGGCACTTGATGGGTTCAAGAAGAGGCTACGGTCATTAGGCGTCTTCTTTGATTTAACAAAAGCGTTTGATTGTGTTGATCACAAAATATTGTTGCACAAGTTGGAACATTATGGAATACGGGAAGTAGCTCACAACTGGTTCACCTTTTACTTTAATAATAGGCAAAGAAGGTAATTCTCCGCAGTGGAGAAAATGGCTATGACGTACAATTGCAAAGGGGCACAATTAAGTGTGGGGTGCCCCAGGGGTCTGTTTTGGGACCGTTGCTGTTTCTTATTTATTAAATGATACGCCTTCGAGTATAAAAGATGACTGTAACCTATTTTTGTTTGCTGATGATACCAGCTTGGTAGTGAAGGATGTTGCTCGTAATATTAACATAGTATGAAATAATGCAGTTCAAGAGATAAGTACATGGCTTGTAGAAAACAATTTGACGTTAAGTCATAGTAAAACTCAGTTTTTACAATTTCTAACACATAATTTGACGAAAGCTGACATATTGATCACACATAAATATGTAGGTAAACTGAATTCAAATATATAGGTAATTATATAGACAGTAAGCTATCGTGGAAAGCCCATGTTCAGGATTTTGTTCCAAAACTAAATTCTGCTATCTTTATCATTAGAACAATATCTGAAATAAGTGATTTTTTCAACACGAAAAGTAGTCTATTACGCTTACTTTCACTCACTTATGACGTACGGCCTTTTTTGGGGTAACTCGCCTAATGCAAGAAGGATATTTCTGGCTCAAAAACGGTTCGAGCAATATGTGGTATAAGTTCACGAACGTCATGTCTGGGAATTTTGACAGTGGCGTCACAATACGTTTCTTGTTGTTGTTGTTAATAATACCTGCTTATTCCCAAGAGTTAGTAAGTTTCACTCGGTGAATACTAGACAGAAGTCGAATCTACATTTGCATCACACCACCTTGACACTTGTGCAGAAAGATGCACAGTATTCTGCAGCATCCATTTTCAATAAGCTGCCACAAGAAATAAAGAATCTTAGCACTAACCCAAAAGCTTTCAAATCTAATTTGAAGAGTTACCTCATGGCTGACTCCTTTTATTCTGTCGATGAACTCTTAGAGAAGTTAAACAATTAAGCTAATTCATTTTTATCTTTATTGATTATTTTCACTTTGTCTTAAGATTGTCATGTGCATAGGACGACTTAAAAATTTCTACTACCATTCTTGTGTAAAAATTCAGGAATTGACTTGTTCTATGACCATGGGGTCTCACTCCTAAATTGGGTCCTATGGAACAGAAAACCACAATAAATAATAAATAAAATCATCAACGCATAGTCTGCTTCTACGAGCGCTGTGACGAGCATTGCTGGCGTGCAACCATCAATATGCGCAATACTGTCTCTGGCTTGCGAGTTTCTCTCAAATGCCCATAGAGGGCAGATAGCTAACAAGATTGATAAAACCAAGTGTTTTTCTTTAAAACGAATTTCTCTAAACTGTTGCCAGTCTTTACTAATGTATACTCTTGTATATCTAACCCCTTTTTATATCATAACTGAAGCCTGTAAAACAAAACAAAAAACTTGCCATATATAACTCGAGCGTTACTGCAGTATTCCGCAGTTGATTTCCACGATCAACGGTGCCTGACCCACCCACGATCGGCTGCCATGGGTATAGCATTTTACATTGTTATTATTTTGCTGTTAATTAACATGATACCATCTTCTGTAGATCCTTCTTAATATTTTTAATATTATTGTATTGGAGTCGGACTGAAGATGGTCTCACAAGCAGACTGATACCGGTTGCCTAACAATAACAAAAATTCTCTTGCGATAGAGACTGTGTTTTGAAAAATGTAAACGGAGAAGTCTTCGACCGAGCTGATACGATCACTTCTATCCATATATTTGCAGTTTTTTGTGCATTACGAACGGAATATTTTTATCCCGTCCCAAATATGACTATCCTATTAGTGGATATTCTACTTCATAGTGTCAACTCTTTTCTCCATAGTAACCAAATCGCACAGCAACAGTATAAATGTAGATATAATCACGGACCATTGTAAATCACATAATAACTAATAAAAGTAATTATAACAAAATGCAAGATAGAATAAATCAATTTACTTCAGTTACCTTATGCTGTATTTATTACTATTTTCCGTGGTAAGAAGTTTTTTTCAATCTAAAATTTCAGTTGGAGATAGGAAGAAAGATACGTAAGAAACACAGCAAAAGTAACAGGAAAGTAATGATTTATATTTTTTATTTGTATTTGGATCCACCTGTTTATGAGAACAAAAAATCGTTTTTACGTTACTTCTCTAGAGCAGACTGGCTTTAGCACAAAAGAAGGAAGGAAGAGTAGAGTTTAACGTTCTGTCGACATCGTGGTCATTAAAAACGGAGCACTGGCTAGGTTTCATTTTCGCTCAGGGGTTTCAGAACAGTTGCGTCTTCATGATTTGGGAGTCATTTCATATCTAATACGGCTTCATAAGATCTTTGCAAAAGATCATATACCTTATCTTAGTGTTTACCACTTCCTGTTTTTCCTGATGCACGTGGTCCTCTGTAGCTCATGGAGGCTCACATTACTTGTATCAACAGGATTCAAATGTTTAACCGCTGAACATCAAAACATGTTTGTACAAGGAAAATAATAAAATAGGGTATTTTGTTTTGCATAAACAACGGAAATTCAACGGCCACAATTTTTTCACCTAATAAGCCTCCATTCAAAATACAAAAATCTGTTGTTGTTGTTATGGTCTTCAGTCCAGAGACTGGTTTGATGCAGCTCTCCACCCTGCTCTATCCTGAGCAAGCCTTTTCATCTCCTGATAAGAACGGCAACCCACATCCATTTGAATCTGCTTACTATACGCGTCTCTTGGTCTCCCTCTGCGATTTTTACCCCACACGCTTCCCTCCAATGCTAAATTTACGATACCTCGATGTCTAAGAATGTGTCCTACCAAGCGATCCCTTCTTTTGGTCAGGGTATGCCAAAAATTCCTTTTCTCACCAATTCTGTTCAGTACCTCTTCATTAGTTATGCGATCTACCCACTTAATCTTCAGCATTCTTCTGTAGCACCACATTTCAAAGGCCTCTATTCTCTTCCTGTCCACACTGCTTATCGTCCATGTTTCACTCCCGTACAAGGCAACACTCCACACAAATGCCTTCAGAAAAGATTTCTTTACACTTAAATTAATATTCGATGTCAGCAAATTTCTCTTTTTCAAAAATGCTTTTCTTCCCATTGCCATTCTGCATTTTATATCCTCTGTACTGCGACCATCGCATGTTATTTTACTACCCAAGTAACAAAACTCATCTAACACCTTCATTGTTTCGTTACCTAATCTAATTCCTTCAGCATCGCCCGACTTTCTAAGACCGCATTCCATTATTTTTGTTTTGCTCTTGTTAATGTTCATTTTATACGCTCTTTTCAACACACTGTCCATTCCATTCAACTGCTCTTCCAGGTCCTTTGCTGTCTCTGACAGAATTACAATGTCATCAGCAAAACGCAATGTTTTTATTTCTTCCCCCTGAACTTTAATCCCTATTCCAAATTTTTCCTTGCTTTCCTTCACCGCCTGCTCGATGTACAAATTGAATAACATCGGAGAAAGGCTACAACCCTGTCTTACTCCCTTCCCAACTGATGCTTCCCTTTCATGCCCTTCGAGTCTAATAACTACGGTCTGGCTTTTGTACAAGTTGTAAATAAGTCTCCTTTCCCTATATTTTACCCCTGCTGACTTCAGAATTTGAAAGAGTGTATTCCAGTCAACATTGTCAAATGCTTTCTCCAAATCTACAAAAGCTAGAAATGTAGGTTTGCCTTTCCTTAATCTATCTTCTAAGATAAGACGTAAAGTGAGTATTGCCTCCCGGGTTCCTATGTTCCTCCTGAATCCAAACTGATCTTCCCCGAGGTCAGCTTCTACCAGCTTTTCCATTCTCCTGTAGATAATTCGTGTTAAAATTTTGCTACCATGACTTATTAAACTGATGGTTCTGTAGTTTTCACACCTGTCTGCACCTGCTTTCTTTGGAATTGGGATTATAACATGTTTCTTAAAGTCTGAGGGCATTTCGCCTGTCTCATACATCCTACACACCAGTTCAAATAGTCTTGTCATGGCTGGCTCTCCCAGAGACTTTAGTAACTCTGAGGGTATGTCATCTACTCCTGGGGCCTTATTCCGACCTAGGTCTTTCAAGGCTCTGACAAATTCATCTCTCAGTATGGTATCTCCTATTTCATCTTGATCCACTTCCTCTTCCCTTCCTACAACATCGTCCCTAAGTTCATTTCCTTTATAGAGCTGCTCTATGAATTCTTTCCACCTTTCAGCTTTCCCTTCTTTGCTGAGAACTGGCTTCCCATCTGAGTTCTTGATATTCGTAGAGTTGCTTTTCTTGTCCCCAAATGTCTCTTTTATTTTCCTGTAGGCGGTATCTACTTTTCCCCTTCTTATACATTCTTCTACAGATTTGCATTTGGCTTCTAGCCACTCCTGCTTAGCCATTTTGCACTTCCTGTCGATCTCATTTTTTAGTCGTCTGTACTCCATTTTGCCTGTTTCATTTACTGCATTTTTATATTTTCTCCTTTCATCAATTAAGTTTAGTATTTCCTGTGTTATCCAAGGATTTTTGGTAGGTCTTGCCTTTCGACCTATTTTGTCCTCTGCTGCCTTCACTATTTCATCTCTCAATGCTACCCATTCCTGTTCTACAGTTTTATTTCCCCTGTTTCTGTCAATTGTTGCCTAAATCTCCCTCTGAAATTCTCCAGAACCTCACTTTCCTTCAATTTATCTAAGTCCCATCTCCTCATTTTCCTACCTTTCTGCAGTTTTTTCAGTTTCAGCCTACAGATCATGACTAACAAGTTATGGTCAGAGTCTATATCTGCCCCTGGGTATGTCTTGCAGTTTAGAACCTGGTTCCGGAATCTATGTTTTACCATTATAAAATCTATCTGATACCTTCCGGTGTCTCCTGGTCTCTTCCACGTATACAACCTTCTTTTGTGATTCTTAAACCACGTGTTTGTTACGATTAAATCATGTTCCGTGCAAAATTCTACCAGCCGACTTCCTCTTTCATTCCTCCTGCCCAATCCATATTCACCTACTATTTTTCCTTCTCTTCCTTTTCCTACTACCGAATTCCAGTCTCCCATCACAATTAAGTTTTCCTCTCCCTTAACTGTCTGAATAATTTCCTTTAGCTCCTCATATATTTCTTCGATCTCCTCCTCATCGGCAGAGCTAGTTGGCATATCAACCTGTACTACTATTGTCGGTGTTGGCTTCGTATCTATCTTGACGATGATAATGCGATCACTGTGCTGCTCATAGTAGTTTACCCGCATTCCTATTTTCTTATTCATTATTAGTCCTACTCCTGTGATACCCCCAACTGATTTTGTATTTATAATCCTGTACTCACCTGACCAGAAATCCTGTTCATCCTGCCACCGAACTTCACTAATCCCCACTATATCTAACTTCAACCTATCCATTTCCCTTTTTAAATTTTCTAATTTTCCTACCCTATTAAGGGATCTAACATTCCAAGCTGCGATCCGTAGAATGCCAGTACTGTCTTTCCTGATGACAACATCCTCCTGAGTAGTCCCCGCCCGGAGATCCGAATGAGGGACTATTTTACCTCCGGAATATTTTACCCGAGAGGATGCCATCATCATATTTCCATACAGTAGAGCTGCATGTCCTCGGGAAAAGTAACGGCTGTAGTTTCCCCTTGCTTTCAGCCGTTCGCAGTAGCTGTGTGGCAAAGCCACATTAGCTGATGTTACAAGGCCAGCTGAGTCAATCATCCAGACTGTTGCCCCTGTAACTACTGAAAAGGCTGCTGCCCCTCTTCAGGAACCACACGTTTGTCTGGCCTCTCCACAGATACCCCTCCGCTGTGGTTGCACCTACGGTACGGCTATCTGCATCGTTGAGGCACGCAAGCCACCCCACCTCGGCAATGTCTGTGGTTCATGGGGGTGTACAAAATCTAACTTATAAAATTTCTAAATATTGAAAATAACTAGCTAACCACTTATGATTTACTGGAAACCCTTGACCTAGGTTTTAATAACGTTACTTTAATATTCTTCAGAATGACATAATGCATTCTAAAAATTATTGTTGGTTACAATATTGCCGCGAGTCTTCCGATAGGATGCGTGACGCAGCCGTCAGTATCGCAGATCGATATAATTGTGGTCCCCCAGTTCAAATGCCACCACAGCCAGAAACATTTATTTCTTTTTTATTTATTTTTCTAGAATGTCCTATATGTTTCTGATGTTTGATGTAATTTCCAGCAAACTCTTTCTATGAATAATGGAAAAGAGCGTATGGCTTTCATGGCCGGGAGAACCCTTGCGGGTTTGTTCGGCCGCCTTAGTGTAAGTCTTTTTATTTGACTCCGCGTGGGCGACTTACGTGCCAATGATGATGAGATGATGATGATTAGCACAACACACAACACCCAGTCCCCTGCCGGGAATCGAACCAGGGCCTCCTGCGTGGTAGTCAGCGACGCTACCGCTAAGCTACGGAGGCGGACTCTTTCTATGGACAAATAGTGGAGCACTCCAAGCAGGAGTCAGTCTGTTCTGAGTGTACGCTTGTGTTAACAATAAACGTGTTCTGAGTGTAAAGTGTTGTGCTCTATTAGCTACCAGCCTTCGAATTTCGAACCACCTGCAATTTTCAACGTGACCATTTTCATCTCTCATACATATAAATTACCAGTTGTAGAGCAAAAATGGACTCCCTCGTTCCCTCGTTACGTTTTGATCGTATGAAGTACATTTTCGTTTGCAGGTATGGTTTAAGGCTACTGGCAGAAATGTAGAGTAAAATACATTAAAGTCTTCTGGGTCAAAGTGTACTCATGTACACGTGCACGAGAGAGATGCGCATTAACTATATTGAAAAGCTTTATCACGTTGAAACAACTGGAATATATTCCTGTCGAAGCAAAAAACGAAAAAAAAAATCCTATTTAAAAGACTCTCGCAGAATAGTGAATACTCAGCTGACTCAGTTCTCATGCCGCACTTCCTCAACAAAAAGTTTTGCATAGGTACATAATCGCACTGTTTTAACATAAAACAGACTAAATCCTTTTATCGTACTCTCACTTGACAGAGCATCCCCTTTCACTGCCAGTGATATATATATATATATATATATATATATATATATATATATATATATATCACCCACTCTGTTTTTGTCCCGTAGGTACTTTCTCCTGTCTCTCTCTTCTGGAGTCGCTCTCTAGCTCTTCCGTATCACTGCCATTGCCACTTTCGCTGTCTCTCTGGCACTGTCTATGCCACATTCCTTTCCCTCAAACTGTCCCTATCTCTATCTCGCAGTCCACTAGCTGCCTTCTCAGTCACTATATTCTCCTGTCTACTTTGCGGATGGATACGGTGGGTTTGTAAGCCATATAACGAGGTTCTACAACACACGGATAGGGGGAATGGGGATAAGTGGACCAAGACTGCCCCTCTTTCCCTACACGGTACCCCTTTCTCTCGGACTGGCAACGTCTTCTCTCTCTTCCACCGTCAGTTTCTGCTGACCCCTTTGAGTAGAAAGAAAAGATACCTTTAATAAACCACCATACGGCGTGTGACGGAAGTACCTCACAATGGGTTAAAAGGTTGGATTTCTTCATGTTGAAACAGCTGGACGAATTTGAATGAAATTATGAATGTAGATAGCTTATACCCTGAATTCACGCATGAGCTACGTTTA
Organism: Locusta migratoria; assembly: GCA_026315105.1. Taxonomy (NCBI): domain Eukaryota; kingdom Metazoa; phylum Arthropoda; class Insecta; order Orthoptera; family Acrididae; genus Locusta; species Locusta migratoria. The sequence continues at coordinate 84,885,682 of CM048746.1, forward strand.
GGTGGTCACCGTACGGTGCATGGTGGTGGGCACCTTACTCTTCGCGCTGAAACGACTGGACGTAACTGAATGAAATGTGGAATTAAAATAGCATATACCCCTAATTAATACTTGGGATATCTTTTGTAAACCTCCTAGGTGCATGATGAAGGATACAAGAAACATCCAAATTTTTTGGCTGGACACTATGAAATACCGCACAAAAATGTATGTTTTCGACAAGGAGATATTTATAATCTGCAAGCCAGTGAATTTAGTATGGTGGAGGATTCCTTGCGACTTCGACACCGTCTGACCAGTCACCATGAAACTTGGCGCATATATGTGTGTTTTCGTATAGGAGGGAGAGGAGTGGGAGGAGGAGACGAACATAAAGGGGAGGGAGGAGACGGACAAAGAGAGAGAAAGGGTAGATGAGGAGGCGGACAGAGAGAGAGGAAGAAACGGACAGACAGAGGGCAGATGTTTACAGACAAGAGAAAGGAGATAAACACAGCTAGGGGGAGGAGCAAATGGACAGAGAAAGTAACGGGATGAGACGGTCAGGAGGAGCGGGTGAACAGAGAGGGAAAAGATGAGGGGATGGAAGGAATCGAACAGAGAGAGAACAAGGTGATCAGAGAGAGAAAGGGGACGAAGACATCTACTGACTGAAGACTAGAATAAACAACTACCCATTTGGCACCGGATTCTCAGCAATTAGGATATAAAATATCTCTATCATTTTGGCCACCGGTTGCGTCGAAGGAGCTAAGAGAATGTTAGATATTCTTTAGAATTAGCACGAGAACAGTTTTCAAGTTATAAGACGAAATTCATAATACATATATGCCTAAATGCAAAAGATGAGGTACATGTAACTATGTGATGCATAGTAATAGAAGATGTTCAAATTTTCAAATGTTTGTAGATCTATCGGACCAAACTGCGTGGTCATCAATCCGTAGCTTACTAGTTTACTAGGTAAACTAACATAAGGACAACATACACACCCATGCGCCAGGGAGGACTCGAACCTCTACGGCGAGCAACCGCGCGCTCCGCAGCGAGGCGCTTTAGACCGCTCGGCTACTCCACCGCGGCAATAGAAGATGGTGGTTATATAAAGTATGGACTTCAGTTACAGGTAATGTGGCAACATCAAAAGCCGCCGTCTCTCAATACACCTGGACTTATGGTACCCAAATCATAGGATTTTCTTGTGTATTTCTGTAACGTATGAAGATTTTCGTAAACGAAAATACGTTCTTTCTAGATAAATGACTACAGATAATTTTTAAAATTTGAGCAATTTACTATGGACAGTTACTGAGATATGTGAATTATCAAACAATTGTCGGGTATGCTGCTGGGTGACATCGTCGACCACTGAAGACATTTTTACAGGATAACACCCTGCCATTCTCAAGGCACTGCACTCAAGGAAGAAATGTACAAGCAAATTTGATACCTCGGTTTGCAAAGGGTCGGCAAAGATGATGACACACACAGTACAAGTAAGCGCAGGTCGAATAAAGATGATCAACAACAAAAATATCTGTAATGGCTATTATTCAACAGATGAGAGAGCATTAATTCGGTCCCTCTGTTTTTAACGAGAGACAGGGCCGGATTCAAAGCAGAACTTAACCAAAAACCACCATCTCCATTTATAAGGTACCTTACATGTTTAATTTTAACAGCTTACTTAATAACACAATCCCAATAGGTGGAAGTGCATTGAAGAATCTCTGTGTTGTTGCATTCCATGGGATGACTGGTGCCAAGACAATGTTCTGCAACAAGGGATTTCCTCGGTTTTTGTAAGCGTGTCTGATGCTTGTGTTAATTACACCGGTTTTCCACAGTCCTGAATGTTTGACCAAAAGTACAAGAAATAGATAGACAACATGTGACGATAAATTATTGTTTTGAAATTTTCAACTTATCACTTGTTTTGTAGTTATGGAACGGAGTATACTCCAACTCGCCTTGTTACTGTTACTGATGCATATTTCAGGTTTAATGTATTATGAAATTTAGTATAACACACCACTCAAGGTCGGATGTGGCCCATGTTGTGTTTTATTTACCTTTACAGGTCGATGTATTTCATAGATTCTTAAGAATAAATGGCTGTTGAGGATCATATGTTTGCTGATCGTCAACGTAGAATGATATTAACAAATTTTCATTTGATTAACAGTAATTATATTAACAAAATACCTGGAATGACACCATTTTACACAAATAATTATATATAGGTATTATATGAAGCGTACTGTGCTAAAACCCTGAGATTTGTGTGTCACATGACGTGACATAATTATGACGTAAACTGTATTATATATGCACTAGCAATGAATATTTTACGTTAATCAAATGGGTGATGAACCAATGTTGTGAGCGGTTATCTGATGTCAATACTGAATATGAAAAATGTTCTGGACTTTGTATGGTAATAGCATCTGATTGAAAGGAAGTCAATAAGTCAATTTGGACCAAAAAGAGAAGATGAGTTTGATTTATGTACTATTGGTGTTAAAAGTTTTGTTTTCTGAAGAACATTTATGAGTGCAATATGGACAGAAAAACCTGGTAGTTTTATCACGATTTATAAACGTTTCATAACAGTCGATTTTTCTGAGTGTTTACACTTATATTTGGATGAAGTGTTCAGCTTACACACTGATACATTTCAACAAAACATTACGCAAACCAAGATCATCCTAAACAAGACCAATCCTGTTGGAAATGCTTCCTGCGTAAAGCAGAAAGGTTATAGATTTAGGTGCCACTTCGTTACTATCGTAACTCACCAACTGCACAGTAGGCTGAAAATGGAGCGCATGTTTGATCTGCCTCTCACTATATCCAATCTGGTGAAAGTTGACCTCGAGATGGGACAACACAGCTGACAAACTTCAAGCGTCTGAAATGTCAATAGCCCTGTGAGTAGGCTTTCTATAAACAGCATGTCCTAAGGTACCGTCGTCCTTCCTTCTGACCGACACATCAAGAATTTAAATGGCTTTTTGGAACACCTACATTTAATCCACACGAATATTCAGTTCACTATGGAGCTGTAAAGGATTGAATGGCTTTCCTTCCTTGAGTGCATTTATGCCATGAGAATGGCTGGGTATGCTCCTGTCGAAATATCGGCAGTGCTCGAAGACGTCACCCGGTAGCATACTCGTAAGTTGATTGAAAATTCATGACTCCAAGAAAAATTAAGATTTCACTTAGATATATGCGTCCGACGGTGTTAAAATTGCTAAAACCCGATTTATGTGTTTCTGCGTGCAAGTACGATAACTTTGAAGCCTTGGATTTCGGAAACCTATAAATATATCCAAAAATTAAGAAAGGAGTTTGAGAATATGATATGAACATATGATAAAAATTTATTCGAATTAATGAAAAGTATAGAAGTGGCCATTCAAACAATTTGTCGTTTTTGTACCCCAAACGCATGGTGTTTCATAGTTTTTCAGGACTGACCAACGAATAACTTATAGTATTGTAAGCTATATAAAAATGACCCTGCACTAAACCTACCATGTAAAAACTAATTGATTTCCTCAATTTAGCTGGGCTGCAGGAATGTATAAGATTAAGGGTTTGATCCAATATTGTGGAATAGCCACAACACAGCAGTACTTGTAATATGGAAGTGATTATTCAAACGAGTAAGCAAAGCAGTTTACCCCTTACCTCTGTCATCAATAGAGATCGCAATATGGGACCCTGTAGTATCACTATTTCACGCGCGTTCTCTTCTCTATTATACCATGCAGTATCATGAGTGGAATACGAGAAAAGAAAATCATTTCTGGTGTAAGGCCATTAACATGACAAAATGTGTATGAAACGGAATTAAATTTTTAGCATGTCCATTTTGAATAACCCTATGAGTTCCCTTTTACACTAGAATAAGCACTTGGAGTAACTGTCATCTTTAGCATATGTAGTTAGGTAGGTTTCAGTTGCACGACACAACATCAATGTTGTCAGCGCTTCAGCATCCAATGTAAAGTACAAGGTCTGCCAAAACATCTGTTGCTTTTTTTTTTTTTTTTTTTTTTTTTTTTTTTTTTTTTTTTTGAGTACTATTATTGTGATCGTTCCAATCAATTACCAGAAACCACAGAATTTTATACCACTATGTGTAAACATACTTTTAAACCCAATGAATCAAGAATTAAATTCAATGATAGCTCTTTTCACGTTATGCATAAATAGTTAGCTTTGATATAATTCAGGAACCGTGGTATCAATAAAGATGCAAGACGAAAATATTTTTAAATTAATATTTATGTTGTCCGTCAACTAATTATTATTTATTGAATATTTTGATGAATTGCGTTGGTAGCTACACCAACTAAGCTATTTAACAGTCAAAGACGTATATAATCAACAAAGAGGACGTATTGATTTAGAATTGCATGTGAGGCACATGTGTGGGAATTGCTTCTATGTTTATGTCACCATTGGAGCAATGCCTTGTAAAACAATATATAATTATCTATGATGTATACTTCCTGTTAAATTCGTTTTCTATAGTTTTACTAAAGGCCTTTGTCTACAGAATCACAGTAGAAATAGAGGTAAATTTTATGATTGTATCAGTTTTTTCATTTTCTCATCCCCTCTACGCTTCGAAAAAGTTGTGTACATACAAATAATCGTATCTGCCGTTAATACAATGAAGTGGGCTGAATTTAACTACAATAATTACCATAATAATGGAACAAAAACGAGACGTTAAGTCAGCATTGCAATTTTGAGTGACGTGCACATGATTGCAGTTTGACACGTAAATGCGTTGATGCTGTCAGATCAATCGAACTAGATTTCACTCTCTTGAATAAAGCACACGCGGTGCGTAGGAAAGACGACGTACATAACATTGTTCTCTCGCACGCAGCTGTCACCAATGAATATTTAGCAGATTTGTGTTTCAGTTCGACAGACAGCTGTGTAGCCAAGTTTTTCCGACTTTGAAACACTGACGAATTGGGATTATTGTAATCGTATCTCACAACTGACTTCTTTTAAAATGCTTAGCACTTAGCTTTTAAAAATTTTCACCGTTCAATATCCCACAACGATCAGTACATTGGATTTGAGGATTGCAGTTAAAATCGCTGTCATAATCTGTTGGTTGCTTGTTTGGGACCGGTGGACCAAACTGCTAAGGTCATCAGGTGGGACGGACTCAGGAAGGAAAGAAGGGAGAGAAGGAAAAGAAAATGCAGTACAGGGAGGGAAGAAGAAAGAAAGACTACAGTAATTCAGGACCCCATATTCAACATACACGTACTCACCATACAACCGAGAGCCCCCTGGGTAGGTGCCCGTCCTGATTCCCGGATTTTGGATCACCCTGACTTTCCTAACTGAAGGACACAGGTTACTTCTTTAGCTTCATATTACGTGAAAATCAGCAGTGTTTTCTTTTGTACCTAATTTAAAATTTACCAGTTTATCACAGCTAATATGCATTACTTCAAAACCAATTTCCTAGTATTATGAACAATTTAGGACACTTGATGTTTATGATAAATAACAAAATTTATAACTTGTTTGCTGAGACAGTAGAAATATTTAATTCAAGACGTTGAGTAAATTAACAACAATAAAATTACTTTATACTATATTTTAACATTAGCAAGAGTTTTTGTAATTAAACTTTTTATTTCTCTACAATTTCGTTGAATCTGCCATACATGACAATTAGTTGGCGGCTGTGGTAAAAGACATTCATTCAAATTGGAGTGGCTGCACAAGAAACAGTGTGAGCGCAACAGGCAAACTTGTGAAGAGGGTAACATACAAAACTTGACCGCTGAAATGCTTTAAAATAAAGTGGAATGCGTCTAGTCTTAATTAGACCTATTTATACAGTTGCAAAAGACGGTCATTTTCCCTATACTAGCTTTACATTTGCAACTGCGGAGAAGGACGCCAAAATCAAAGAAGACATACATACATTAATTCATGCCTAACAATAGTATTGAAGCATATTCTCCATCCATTTGCATATCTTCAGGCATTTTCTCGGCATTCATGATAACGTCTTTGGTGAAGTGTATTAATGATATTTATGTCCATATACTTCAGAAGATACTAAATAAGTGGGACTTTATTTTTAGCTTGAGAAAACTACAGAGCTAAATACATTTTATGTAAATAAATGGCTTAAAAGATATAATATCTGTCTAGAAATGAAATTCTTCAATCAATTATTTGCTGTGTTAAGACATTCTGGATGGTAATTGTGATACAATTGCATAATCACTATCAAAGTATCTTCTTTGATATAGGAAGTAGCATAAAGCAAACAATTCTTCAGTCTCGACTGCCTGCATGTACCTAACGATATATTCTTAAGAACCATTCAGAATACAGTACAAATAGCATGACAGTTAATATAAAAATTTCGATCCCCAGGAGGTGAGTCATAGGAATTTCTTTAGTGTACAAATTATGTATACATTTTTTTTCAACAGTATTTACTAGGGTGACAAGCACTTCAGACAAAAAGGTCACATGAACTTTCGGAATTTCTTGCTACAGGATTAGACTGATAGATCGCGTAATTAATGAGGAGTTACTGGACAAAATGACGGGAAAAGACTTTTCTGGCTATCATGACTGAAAGAAGAGATCGACTGGTGAGCACATTCTGAGAGGGAAGTGTGTGGGGTAAACATAGTAGGAGGAGACGAAAGGCGATACAATAAGAAGATTCAAGCGGATGAAGAGGATGCTACAGAATAGGATAACGTGGAGAGCTGTATCAAACAAGTCTTTTGACTGATGTACACAACAACAGCTTTACTCTTTGCTTGTCAACTATTTATAATTTATTGAATATTTTGACGTATTGCGTTGGTAGATACACCATCTAAAATCTTTAGCAGTCAAAAACGTATATAATGAACATAAGGAGGCTATGTACACGAATCCAGAGATCTTTTTGTTCTTTTAGAGCAACTAGCGGCAGCAGAACGTCTCATTTGCCACCATATTTTTTGCGTCAGGCAGAACAAAACATTTAAAAACGACAGATGCAACTGATGCAGAAAAATAGAAATATATTTTACGTGTGTTGTTGTTGATAAATCATGTCCCAGCCCCCAAGAACCACAGAGATTGCCGAGGTTGGGTGGCATGTAGGGGGGGGGGGGGGGGGCACACAAATAAGTGGTTCCTCAAGAGAGCAAAAGCCTGTACAAAAGTTATAGGAGCAACAATCTGAATTATTTATGAGCTGACCTTGAAACATTAGCAAACATGGCTTGCCAAGCAGCTACAGCGATCAGCTGAATACAAGCGGGAACTACAGTCGTTACTTTTCAAATGTTCAAATGTTTGTAGAGCTTATGGGACTTAACTACGGGGTCATCAGTCCCTAAGCTTACAAACTATTTATGAACTAGTTAATACTAAGGACGGCACAAATATCCATGCCCGAGGGGGGATTCGAACCCCTGACCGTAGTGGCCGTGCAGACCGGCAGGCTACCGCGGACGGCCGTTATTTTTCCCGACGACATGCCGGTCTATTGTATCTATATATGATGATGGCGTCTTCTTGGGTAAAATATTACGGAGGTAAAATAGTCTTCCAAAAGGAAATTTGTAAAGAGAAATGGATAGGCTGAAGTTAGATATGGTGGGTACCAATAAATTTCGGTGCTGGAAGCACGGGATTTTTGTTGAGGTGAGTACAGGATCATATAATACAAACTCAGTTGTAAGGAACGCAGGACTGGCTCTAATAACAAATAATAGGAAGGCGAGTAAGTTTATGAGAATAGCATAGTGAACGCATTATTGTAGCAAAGACAGACGAGAAGACACAGTAGAAACAAGCACAGTAGCACAAGTTTATACCCAAACTGCTTTGCCGATGATGAGGAGACTGAAACAATTTATGATGGTATCAAAGATGTTATTCGGACAGTTAAGGAGACGAATACTTCTTTGCTTTGGGAAACGGAACTCCGTTGTAGGAAAAGGAAGTGAATTGAAGTATTAAGTGAATATGAGCTGGGGAAAGAGGAGATCGACTGGACGATTTCGCGCTGAGCAACATTTCATCATGATAAACACTTGGTTTAAACGCCACGCAAGAAGGATGTATACATGTAAGCGACCAGGAGACACCAGAAGATACCCAATTGATTTCATAATAGTAAGATACAGATTCGGATCAATAATGTATTGGTTACGAACTGTGGATTAAAACTTAAGAAACTGAAAAAAGGAAGTAAAGAGACTGAAACTCTATAAACCGAAGGAAACAGAGGTTGCTTCCGCGGCCCGAGTCATATGACATAAACGTTTTCTGGGTGTTGTACCGCTTCATGATGTAAGAAGGCTATTACTTTAATAACCGACGATTCGGTCAACGTCACAGTGGCCTTCATCTGGGTATACTGATGTGAGCTTGTTGTTACTAAACTTTATACATTACCCTAATCCTTTTTCACAACTTATTTTAGATCGTGGACGTCATACGACACTTATAACTGTCATTTGCGTTGTATCGACAACGCACGTTACACCAGCAGTTTTTCTGACTAAAATGTATGGAATTACTAATGCCGGCCGCGGTGGCCGAGGGGACTGAGGCGCTTCAGTCACGGTCTGCACGGCCACTACGGTCGGGGGTTCGAATCCCCCCTCGGGCATGGATATTTGTGCCGTCCTAGTTCGTAAGTAGTTCATAAGTAGTTTGTAAGTTTGGGGACTGATGACCCCGAAGTCGAGTCCCATAAGCTTTACAAACATTTGAACATTTTGAATTACTAATGATTTTTACGTAGAATTTATTTAGAAGTTGCAAGGAGATATAACTCAATAATAAAGCTTTGGCTGAGACACTGACAATGTTTAACTCGTACATTGCTGAAAGAATTAATAAGAAATAACTGCTAATATAAAAAGGAGATATTATACAGCTCACTTCCGTAAATGAAATGTACACTTTTCTGTTTTTCATTTGAAATATAAAATTGAAGCAATAACGTGGTCAAAATTGGCTGCCACTCATATTAAGTTTCAATTATTAATTGAATTTCATGCACTCGTTGGCATATTTTTTAATAAAAATCAACTTTTACCTTTACGATTATAATGACATTTCATTATATCACACATCACTGTAAACTTATGTGAACAATTTCACGGAATTATTAAAACAAATATAGTTTGATTTCAAAACTCTACATCTCTCTTTGATTCACAGGAAAGACTGGTGCATAGTTATTAGTTTTAATACGTTGCACACAGATCAAAGTAGTGCGAGAGAGATGATCTGGTTGAATTTAATCAAACCGTCCCTGGCACGCTCGTAAAGGTACGTCTATGGTGTAGATACAAAATAAATGATGAGTAACGTATAGATGAAAAATGTTAAATTTTGCAATACAATATTTAATCTTTTTAACTTAATTTTAAGTCCCTCCTTGTTGTTTATATCATTGTAGTCTGTAAAATAAATGAAAGCTGACAAGACTCGTCATTTTCACGAAACTATTTACAGTTCCTCAGCTCAGTGTTAACGGTAAGATTTAACCAATAAGAAATTTTAAATATTATTCTTACACCCTCACATTATGCATCGGCGGGATAGCCGAGCGCATTCAGGCGCTATGCTCTGATGCGCGAAACCGTTCCCCGTCAGGGGTTACAATCCTCCCTCGGGCATGGATGTTTATGTTGTCTTTAGTATAAGGAAGTACATAAGTAGTATCTACGTTTGGGGACTGATGATCCGGCAGTTAAGTCCCATGAGCTTAACAAACATTTGAACATTTGCGTCTTAGCCTTGTACATGGAAACGCCAGTCGTCGCGGCAGTCGTTTCCTCTCTCCATGGCGACAGATGCCGTCCCCTGGCCACTACATCAATGGCGCATCATCTACTTCGCCTCGGTCCTATCAACTGTCTCCACTCCGCCGTATCCAGGGCAACCTTTAGCGTCGCTACGTTTTATATGTGATTATGCTCCGTCTTCGATTCGTATTTTACCGTTATCAGCTGCAAATAGATGCCAGGTACTCTTTACATTACAATTTCCTTTTTACTCTTAGATACTTGTAATTTATCTTTACACATAAAATTAATAACGAAAGCAACTAGTTTTGTAGATGAAAAAGCCATTTTATATCCACAATGGTTTATTTACACTAATGACCATTAAAATTGCTATACCAAGAAGAAAGCCGACCGCGGTGGCCGAGGGGACTGAGGCGCTCCAGTCACGGTCTGCACGGCCACTACGGTCGCAGGTTCGAATCCCCCCTGGGGCATGGATATTTGTGCCGTCCTTAGGATTAGCAACTTCATAAGTAGTTTGTAAGCTTAGGGACTGATGACCCCGTAATTAAGCCCCATAAGCTATACAAACATTTGAACATTAAACACTAATAAAAAGCCGGCCGCGGTGGCCGAGGGGACTGATGCGCTCCAGTCACGGTCTGCACGGCCACTGCGGTCGGGGTTTCGAATCCCCCCCCCTATGGGCAAGGATATTTGTGCCGTCCTTAGTATAAGGTAGTTGATAAGTAGTTTGTAAGTTTAGGGACTGATGACCCCGTAGTTAAGTTCCATAAGCTTAAAAAACATTTGAACATTTGAACCAAGAAAAAAATGCAGATGATAAACGGGTATTCTTGGACAAATATATCATGCTAGAACTGACATGTGATTATATTTTCACGCAGTTTGGGTGCATGGATCCTGAGACATCAGTACCCAGAACAACCACCTGTGGCCGTAATAATGGCATTGATAGGCCTGGGCATTGAACAGAGCTTGGATGGCGTGTACAGGAACAGATGCCCATGTAACTTCAACACAATACCACAATTCATCAAGAATAGTGAAAGGCGTATTGTGACGAGCCAGTTGCTCCGCCACTATTGACCAGACGTTATCAATTGGTGACGAATCTGGAGAATGTGCTGGCTAGGGCAGCAGTCGACCATTTTCCGTATCCAGAAAGGCAGGTACAGGACCTGAAGCATGCGGTTGTTCAATATCTTGCTGAAATATAGGGTTTCGCAGATATCGAATGAAGGGTGGAGCCAAGGGTCATAACACATCTGAAATGTAACGGCCACTGTTCAAAGCGCCGTCGATGCGAACCAGATGTGACCGAGACGTGTAACCAATGACAGCCCATACCATCAAGTCGGGTGATACGCTTCCAATTTACGTTCACCGCGTTGTCGCCAAACACGGATGCGACCATCATGATGCTGTAAACAGAAACTGGATTCTTCCGAAAAAATGACGTTTTCCCATTCGTGCACCCAGGTTCGTCGTTGCGTACACCATCCCAGGCGGTCCTGTCTATGATGCAGCATGAAGGGTAACCGCAGCCATTGTCTCCGAGCTGATAGTCCATGCTGTTGCAACGTCGTCGAACTGTTCGTGCAGATGGTTGTTGTCTTGCAAACGACTCCATCTGTTGACTCAGGGATCGACACGTGGGTGCACGATCCGTTACAGCCATGCGGATATGATGCCTGCCATTTCGACTGATAGTGATACGAGGCCGTTGGTATCCAGCACGGCGTTCCGTATTGCCCTCCTGAACCCACCGATTCCATATACTGCTAACAGTCACTGGAACGCGACCAACGCGAGCAGCAATGTCGCGATACGATAAACCGCAATCGCTATAGGCTACCATCCGACTTTATCAATGGTTCGCATTTCTCCTCCTTACACGAGGCATCACAACAACGTTTCACTAGACAACGCCGGCCAAATGCTGTTTGTGTATGAGAAATCGGTTGGCAACGGTGGAGCAGCCGAGCGGTCTAAAGCACCTCGCTGCGGAGGTTCGAGTCCTCCCTGAGGCATGGGTGTGTGTGTTTGCCCGTAGGTTAGTTTACCTAGGTTTAAGTAGTTTGTAAGCTACGGACTGATGACCACGCAGTTTGGTCCGATAGATTTATAAACATTTGAACATTTTTAGCAATCGGTTGAAAACTTTCCTCGTGTCAGCATGCTGTAGGTGTCTACACCGGCGCCAACCTTGTGTGAATGCTTTGAAAAGCTAATCATTTGCATATCGCAGCATATTCTTCCTGTCGGTGAAATTTCGCGTCTTTAGCACGCCATCTTCGTCAGGTAGCAATTTTAATGGCCAGGAGTGTTATGTTTTTAATACTACCTTTCACATACGTAACTACAGTAGAACAGACCTCATTGGTCCTCGAGGTGCTTACGCTGCAGGCAATCTACGAGGATTATACTTCATCAGTGGCAGCTCGCTCTCGCTGTTTAGCAGTCTCCACACGCTCATCGTCTCACCACCAACTTCAGTTATACTGTAGTAACATCTGAAGAATTCATTATAATTAAATTTATACTCTGAACTTTGTGTTATAGAAATGAAATAATGACTGATAAAGTCCAGGATATCTGCGTTGAACTTCAATGTTCTTTTGGTATCCGTGAGCACGTTTTGACGTTGTGCTACGCTTAGCGTGACATTTTGTTCTAAATAGTTGAAGTCTATTTGCTTAATCTTGGCACTGCTGAATCAAGTCACGCCCATCAAAACCACGATGCGGTCGTAGGAACACGCGGCAAAATTTGGCTACTGTCCGTATGCGCCGAGCATTTAAGTATCCTTCGAGCAACAAAATTTGACACGCGTGATTGATTTCGTATTGCGTAATCTTTTGCGGGATTGTGGGATATCGTGTAACCAATTGCCCCATTTCGGCGACCATATAGATGTATTGTAGTAGTCTCAATTCTTAAGCAATTACTGCGTAGCACTGTGTCAAGGTGAAGACTGTGTTCTACGAACTGTAGCACTCTCTAACGAAACGATGCACTATGTCCTGAATCGAAGCACATTGTCCTGACTCGATGAGCACTTTGTGCTAAAGTCGTATTTGCCGACTATTTCACTGTGATACCATCAATCAGGCTTGACGTCTAGGTTCAAATTTTCAAATATTTGTTAATCTGTGGGGCTCGACTAAGCCGCGGCGGAGTGGCCGAACGCGTTGAGGCGCTATTCTCGCGCTATGCGCGAAGTTGTTTCCCGTCAGAGGTACGAATCCTCCATCGGGGAGGAATGTTTGTGCTGTCCTTAGTATAAGTTAATTTATAAGTAGTTTGTAAGTTTAGGGACTGATGACAGCCGCGATGGAGTAGCCGAGCGGCCTAAAGCACCTCGCTGCGGAGCGCGCGTTTGCTCGCCGTGGAGGTTCGAGTCCTCCTGGGGCATGGGTGTGTGTGTGTTGTCCGTAGGTTACTTTACCTAGGTTTAAGTAGTTTGTAAGCTACGGACTGATGACAACGCAGTTTGATCTGATAGATTTACAGTCATTTCAACATTTTTTGACTCATGACCCCGTAGTTAAGTCCCATAAGCTTAACAAACATTTGAACATTTTTTTATTTATTTGTATTTTTTTACTCCACTACTATTGTTATCAGTCCACAGGCTTACAAACTACTTCAACTAACACAAACTAACCTAAGCATAACACACGCACTTCTGCGCGAGAGAGGAGCATCCGCATGCAACGCAGCAAGGCGCCTTAGATCACTCGCCCATTCCACCACGGCTGATTTCTAGGAGCTTCTTTACGTGTGTTTAGTTGTGTATATTGAAGACGGCGAAACGTAAAGGCGTTTTCAAGAAACGACAATTCAGAGGAAACAAGTTTAGAAAGCTTTCTGTACAAGAGGTTATGTTGCCTGGCAACGATGTTTCTAATTGTAATTCTTCAACAAGTGCATCATCAAAGAAGTTCTCACCATTTCATGAGAGTTACAATGAATTTACTGTGAGAAAGGTTGCAGTAACATTGTTATAAGTTTGGGAATATTATCAGATGTAATTTCTAAATTTGTATTATGTAGACCGTGTGGTGAGTCACAGAGTGTGAAAATTTGTGAGAGTGTCAGTGGGAAAAAAGGCATAGCAATTGCTTGGGATTTAATTAGCACTAAAATGCTCAGCTGTGTTTTCATTTGAGTTCTTCAAAACCAGACGCAAGTGGCCCTTATGACATTAATGCAAGATTAGTTTATGTCTTACGATCCATTGGCAAGGGCATGGCTATAGGAAGAACATTTTGTTCAATGATGAACTTAAATCAACCACCAAATTTGAAAAACTGACTGCAGTATTAGAAAAAGCTGTATGTGAGGTCAGTGAGGAAAGTATGAAACTGGCTACTAGGGAAGCAGTGGAAGAAAATGATGGATGTTCGGGTATTGCAGTTGCACTTGACATTCTCTGAATGGAGTAGTGACTGCGACGAATGTAGAGACTGGTATAGTGTTAGATGTAATGTATAAATGTTACAAATGTTGAAAAATCAATGAACATAAAGAACAAAACTGTGTGGCTAATTTTAGAGGAACAAGTGGTGGTATCTAAGTTCATAGAGTACTGCAAATATTCCATCGCTCCGTAGAAACAAGAGGCATACGGTACATCAAATATTTGAGCGATGGTGACGGTAAGGCATAAAACAATGTGGTGAACGCTAAGCCATACGAACATGGCATTATTAGCAGATTAGAATGTGTATGTCATATTTAAAAACGTTTGGGAACAAGGTTGAGAAAACTAACTGTTGATATGAGAGGGGGAAAATTAGAAGATGGAAAATTGTTGACCAGTCAGGGTCGGTTAACTGAAAATGAAATAGAAAACTTGCAGGTATGCTATGGGCCGGCAATTAGGGGAAATAAAGAAAATCTGGAGACAATGAAGAGAGATGTTTGGGCTATATTCTTCGATAAGCCATGTCATGAATTGTGTCCATAAGGAAATACAATAGGGCTCAGGCATCTGGAGAATCTTATTCTCTCCAGAATTCTCTTCCTGCTACTATTATTGCAGTAATTAAACTTATTTTCAGAGACTTTGCTCATCCTAACCAAAGGAAATGTCTGCAAGGGCAGACACAAAACCCAAATCAATGTTTCAACAGCATAATTTGGAACAGCCTTTACAAACTTAATTGTAGGCACGCATACACTGAAACTAGGAGTTCATAAAGCTGTTATTACATTCACTTCTGGTAATATTGGAGAGTGTTAGGTACTGAAAATGCTAGGAATTAATCACGGTGAAAATATGAACACTGAGCTGCAACCTTGCGATAAAATGAGGATAGCCAATGCAGACAGATCTGCATCGAATATGGCCAAGAAAGCAAGACAAAGATCCATGAAGCTGAAAAAGAAGCTAGAAGATCTGCTAGAAGCCAAAGAAGTGCCATCATATGCAGCAGGAGAGTTTTCATTAATTGTAAGTACGAAATTTCAAAAGTGTTCTTCTTTAAAGTCAATTTCCCGCAAACTAAAAATTTTAGTACATATGCCCCATTACATCAGAAACTGCCATAGATAAATGAATGAAATTTTCAGAGACTCTGCATAACAGAAAAAGCCACCTCTTTTACTAGATTCATTAATATTCCCTCACTGGAAAGTTCACAAAAATATTTTCTGAAGAAAAAAACTTAATATTTTTGTTAATAAATAAAAAAAAAGCATTTCTTAAAACCAATAAAACCGATCAGGTAGATTTTAATACAGTTGACTTTATTAGCATCATGTAACACATAGTAAAATAATGGGTCAAATATTTGCCTAAATTAACATGGGTTAGATAGGCACGGTGTGGCCCCCTTCGTTGTCTTGATAAATCTACTCAGATTCTGAATCGTTTCTGATGTCCTTTTACTGTCTGTGGGAAGACTGGCACGTTGTCTTTAGTTTCACAATAGCGCCGCGGTATTCTTTCCCGAAACACGAACAGAGCAGTGTCGGGTTTCAGGCTACAGAGCGCTGCGGTCAGGTGCGTTACCGAATCCCTGTGGTCCAGTGTGAACATCAACGTAGGGTCCGCCCTCTCGTTTTACTCCGAGGAAGGTACTGAACAGTACGTGGTTGGTCACACGTTTCTACAATAAACTGTTGCGTCGTGCCCACAAATATTCCTTTCACCATTTCACATGTACTCCTACATCTAATGAGCCTGGAAAATATATTTTTTTTTCTTTTGGAATGGCAGCGGACTGATAAAATGTTTCAATACGAAAAAACCGGTGAAGTTCGCAGAAATTATGCACTACAAAGGTGACCGGTTTCGATCTTACATCAGATCATCATCAGACCGATTTTTTCGTAAAGTAAAAGACAATTTTTCTTGAAGGAAAACTGGTACCGTACAACATAATACTAGCTATAACATTTAAGAAAAACGAATTTCAATATTAAATAAAACAGTATAACTGAAGCTGGTGGTGATGCGATGAGCGTGTGGAGACTGCTAAACAGCGAGAGCGAGCTGCCACTGATGAAGTATAATCCTCGTCGATTGCCTGCAGCGTAAGCACCTCGGGGACCAATGAAGTATGTCCTAGCCGTGGTGGCCAAGCGGTGTGCGGCGCACCAGTCACGGTCTGCGCGGCCACTACGGTCGGGGGTTCGAATCCCCCCCCCCCTCGGGCATGGATATTTGTGGCGTCCTTAGTAATAGCTAGTTCATAAGTCGTTTGTAAGTTTAGGGACTGATGACCCCGTAGTTAAGTCCCATAAGCTCTACAAACATTTGAAGTATGTCCTGATGTAGTTCCGTATGTGAAAGGTTTACCTAGGCACACTTTCCATGTAACACCCCCCAACATATACCTACGCCTTGTTAACAGTAACACTCTCCTACGCTATCACTTAACCTACAATATTCAGTGTTCTCAATAAATTGTGAATGGGACTGGAACAAAAGCAGTGCTTTGTTTACCCGGAGGGTATAATTGCATTCTCCACGGAATTCCATGAGCAAGTGATACCTGTACGACTGGCATTCAAGTAACTGCAAATGTCATGAGAAACTGCTATATTAGAAGCAAGTCACTGACAAGGGCTTAGTTTTGGTGGCAAGTTGTCGTCAGCAAGTGAACACATATAATGTACTAAATCGGAAAGAAAATGTGTGGAACTATGAAGCAAAAGAGTAAAATAGAAACTATAAACCGTCTAAGCCATAGCTTTCCTAACTGGGTGTCGCGACACCCTGGGATGTCGCTTAGTAGTTTCAAGGGCTTCGCGAGATCAACAAATTTAGACTCTAAACAAAAAAACTTGTCATTAAATTACACAAAATATCCTTCTCTTCAGACTACTCTGAAGACTCGCCTGCACGTAATCACCCTTCTCTTCATTCAGTGCACCACAGATCACGTATTAAAGGAATGATCGGTGCACATTAATTGCGTGCTCAGCCGCTAGGCGGCAGCTCTGCTTCACCAGCATTAGGCACTCAGGGTTCGTTCAAGCAGCTGCCAGTTGCCAGGTTCTAGCAAACTGTGCTTGCGCAGAGCTGCTGCTGATTCTCGTTCAACAGATCTTCCCATGCACAGTTTGCTGGAACTTGGAGCTGCTTGAACGAACCTTCACTGTAATCTGCTTTCCTTCTCAAAATGCTGCACCTGAGCGTTTTTAATGGATTTATCAAAGCCATGTCACCCTCGGTAGCGTTTCTTACCGTTAAATGTCAATCAATGACACAGTGGCTGCAAAAGCTGTCGCAGATTGTAAAAGCAGTCACAATTGTCCACTGACTAAAGCTATTCAGTAGCGATGTTTAGTGTGGCATATGGCCGGGTGATTAACGGAGATAGTATTTTAAATGCAGTGATCGTTGGTTCGAACCCTGGTATGCGTTAATATTTTTTTCTCTCAGTTTCCTGTGTGTAACAGATTCTGGAACCTGAAATGACATTCATATTCTTACTTGTCACAAATATTTATCTATTTCTTCCGAATATGTCGGGACTTCCGAGGTCGTGGTGAAGCGAGAGCCTAACAACAGAAAAATAATAATTCATCACTTGTCATAAATACATCCTCTTTATTTCTGAAAATAATGTGATAATATTTAACTGAAAGGGAACAGCCACTGTGCTGTCTAAATCAGAAATCCATTTTGCTAATTTTCAGATGCCGTTTACAATCGATCCGGCAAAATCGTATCTGGTCCTGACATGTACACACGATAGCGAAAAACGGCTTCCGAAATTCTGTTTTTGTCTTTCAGAAGTTGGTCGCATGTAGAAGAAGCAAGTATTACTGTGTGAAGTTAGGCATTCTTGTCTGCGGTGTTACTCTGTCGTACATCTCCATAGTTCCTAATGTTTCCTTTTCTTGCGATGTGTGTACGTAAATTGCTGCAGTCAGTACCAACATTAAACATGTCAATGCGTACGAGGATTTCAGTTTCGTTTGAAAACTACATTTAAGCCATACCTCATTTCCGGCCCCCCTCTCCCCCCCCCTGCTAAAACCATCTAAATTCTACCATATGTATTTACATCAGTGAAAGGGTGTCGCGCAAAACTGTAGGCTATAAAAGGGTGTCGCCATGAGGGAATATTTGGAAAGCACTGGTCTAAGCGCTAGATGTGCAATGTTCGGAAAATGGTCAGAGCCATGGTTCTGTGGTTCTGTGCTCTTGTGGTTGACTGGAACACTAGAGATCCGTAGTCAAATCTCCTTCATGCTCGATATTATTATGGTTTTATGCGTATGGTTTTCTTTTTCCTCTAAATTACGAATTGTTCGTCCGGTCATTGATAAGTGCGCCACTGGTGACGGTGTGTGAGTGTGTGAGATCTGCCTCCTTGCTCTGTTTAGTTGTTAATATGACTGTGACTATAACCAATCAAATGATACTACATGAGCTTCAACAAATGAATCCAACACTTTCCTGTGTTCAAAATGTGCTTTTTACCGTTTGCACATATACACTATCAAATCCTGCAGATGTCCAAAGAATTACGGAGAACCGCGGCGGATTAGCCGAGCTCACTGGGGAGTCGTGCTGCGGTGCGCGCGGCCGTTCCCGTCGGGGGTTTGAATCCCCCCTCAGGCACGGGTGTCTGTGTTGACCTTTGGTTAGTTTACCTTAGTTTCAGTGGTTTGTAAGCTAAGGACTGATGACCAAGCACTTGAGTCCGATGGATTTACAAACATTTGAAATACGGAACGGTAAATTGCTTATGTGTAAGAGCTTGAACTACCCTAGTTCACAAGCATTTATTTGTTGTTTTCATTTCCTTGAGAGGCCTACGATACGAAACAACGAGACTGCACTAATATTTACTTGCACGGCAATAAATCGTTACCACATGACTAATACTCTATCATATACGAGGATTGCAACTGAAATAGTGGCACCACAGCAGTGGAGACACTGCACAATGAAATCTGCAATTCTCGCTGATAGCACACGTTGTTGACATACATACCTTACCTCCCAGCAAATGGACTCGCCCTTCCCACGTCACCGACGTGCGCACAATCGGGGGAAACATAATCACTTGTTAATTCAAACACTTGTTAGCGAGCGGTCTAACGTAAGTGTGTGACTATGTTTTCATAACAAGAAGCACGGATTTCGATCAAGATTGAATGTGCCAGAGGTCGTACAGTACGACAGTGTCATCAAGATCTTCAAAAGGCGTGCGGCTAATCGGCAATGCCGTACAGAACAGTGGCACTGGGGTGAAAGTCCTCAACGAAGGTCGGAAAACCGCGGCAGACTTTTTTCGGGCAGATCGTCCAACTTTGCAACAGAAATGGCAACACCTTCT
The DNA here is from genome assembly GCA_026315105.1 of Locusta migratoria. Classification (NCBI taxonomy): domain Eukaryota; kingdom Metazoa; phylum Arthropoda; class Insecta; order Orthoptera; family Acrididae; genus Locusta; species Locusta migratoria. Next base: position 84,905,324 of record CM048746.1, read on the forward strand.
GCGCAGCCCACACATCATTTTGCACGACAATGCACGGGCGCATACAGAGCAAGCTGTGGCAACTGTGTTCGGTCGATGGGACTGGGAAGTACTGTACCATCCATCATGCTCGCCGCACCTAAGTCCTTGTGACTTTGAATCCGAATATGAACCATTTCGTGGCATTCGCTTCAGAACTTTTACAGAGATCTGTCACGCAGTAGACCACTTCATTCGCACCACGAACAGAAGAGGTTCTGGTAACAGTATACTACACCTTCCACATCGCTGGAAACGGGTACTACACAACGCTGGAGACTACTTTGAAGGACAGTAACAGGTGCAAACACGTAACGCTTTTGTATCGGTTGTGAATAAATAGTTGCCACTTCTTAAGTTGCAACCCTCGTATGATAGAAACGGCAGTGTCTGCGACCGCACGGATAGTCCATAATTTTGTGGGGATAAAAAGACGATATATTTTTGGCTACTCTCTCACTGTTGAAAATCTTCAACTTACACCGTTCAGTGTTTCTGTTTTGCTTCTTTTTTCGCAGTTCGGTAGACTTTCTTCTTTATTTCGTGCTTGGTATGTATTCACTTTTTGACGGACAGTTCATAGAGTCATCTTGGCGTTATATCTGATGGGGTTTAGATGGGGAGGTTACCTTGTCATAATTTCGTTTCACAAGCGCGCTCCTGAGTGAGAATTTGGATCTCAGCGCAGACAATTTTGCGGCGTATATAACGGCACGTATCAGTTACCAATAACACGCAGTTCAAAAATGTTCAAATGTTTGTATAGTCTATGGGACTTAACTACGGGGTCATCAGTCCCTAAACTTACAAACTACTTATGAACTACTTATGAACTAGGACGGCACAAATATCCATGCCCGAGGGGGGATTCAAAGACGCAGTCTTTGGTTCTGTTTCCTTACTACATTATCAATTACATATTCCAAATCAGGTTTGTTGTAATTGTAATTTATATGTATCTACTTAAATTTACGGCATTCAGATTTCATTCATTTATCTTGTAGATGAAGTTTAACTATTTTAGTACTCACCTCGATGACTTCATAATTTTCATTATTGGTCATCAAGTAACATTTTCGCAACATTCACCTGTTGTCGTCGTGAACCTCGATCCGGAGAGTGGTTTGGTGCAGTTTTCGACCCTACTTTGTCTTGAACAAGCTTCCTCGTCTCCTCATTAGAACGGCAACTCACATACTTTTGAATCTGCTTACTGTACTTCAAACAAGATGTCCAGCGGTAATCCTCTCGCGGCTTATGCGTTCTCTTCGGGACTGCTGAGTTTTGCTCGTGAGTGATTGGTTTGTGGTGCTGTGATGAGAGGGCGTAACAGCGGCGAGCGTGGGGATCTGGGAGCAGTTCACTGTATTTCATGTTAGTTTGAAGCTTCCCAAATAGGTTCTAAATTTTCTTTAGCAACATGGCTATGGTCTAATCACGTCACTTCTTCTGTTTCATGACTGCTTGACAGATTGTGGAAGAAAATGTGTATTAATACTTGTCTCTTGTGTTTTAGAGTAACCTGACATTAGTATAGCTAACGGAATGTCGTCACGTGTCGACCGTTCTGGACCAGGTTTTCCCATTGACCTTGCTGGTGATGAGGAGCAAAGCAGCAGCAGCGTTCCGTTTGGCTTGATTATTTGCCAATTAATTTTGTCATTTAGTTTTGACGATTGCTGGAAGTTGCTGATTAATTCGGTAGGTTAGTTGGCTTTTACATTCACCCTGACCACTAGTCTGTTCTTATGTGGCTTATCATCGGCAGGCCTGAACTTTTTTAAGAAAAAATAAAGAAAAACACCTTTTGAAATATTTTGTCTTTATCTGCGGTATAAGTAAAGGTTGCCTGCAAGGAGATCGTCAGTATTTGAGCTGATTTCATTTGGACTGACCTTTTAATATTTTCGTTTTAATTGATATACGCCGGTAAGACGTTCAGATTTAATGTGTTAACCTCAGTTCAACTTTGCCATTGTTAGATTTTCCAATAGGCGAAATTTTAAGAAATTACTGCTACTGATATATGGATAATTTTCTACATATTGTAATCTTTCTTATTTAGTACTGAAATTTTGCTTTGTATATTTAAGTGATGAGGAGTCTAAGGTATAAGTCTGAACTATTTATCTCACATGGTTCACTCTGTACACGGCAACATTCCTCGTACATGCCTCCAAAAAAGAATTCCTTACACTTAATTAATATTGAACATTAACAAATTTCGCTTTTCGCGAGCGGTCGCCTTAACCCTTCGCCCACCCGAACACGCTCCCCGGCCAGACTCAAACTTCCATTTGTCACAATTTGTACGCGAATAGCGGGAGACCCGGGTTCGAGTCCCGGTCCGGCACAAATTTTCATTTGTCACAAAATAATAGAACATCTTTAAGAACGCAGCTATTGTCGGCAGAATTCGCAAATGGCGAAGGAGTAAGTGATTATTTAATATCATATATACGGCTGCGGTGCCATCAAAAATGTCTGTTCCTTCGGAACAGATGTTTCATAGTATATAATAACAGACCAGGAATTCAGGAAGACAGTGAAGGACACACGTGTTTTCAGGTGGTTCTTTGATGATACTGATCATTACTTACTCTGCAGTGAAAATGGTTTTGTGAGGCCAAAAGAGCAGAAAGTCAGGTCGATGTGTAGAAGGATAAGAGTGGAGAAGCTTCAAGACAAGGAAAGGTACCAGTTAGTTGAATGTAATGATTCACAGTCACTGCAAGAGGAATGCTCAAGGTACAGGGACACACTACTGGAAGCAGCTAGAGACTGTCTTGAACAGTAGTGTGTAAAGGCAGGAAGAAGCAGACAGCTTGGTGGAATGACACAGTCAAGGTAGCCTGTAAAAAGAAAAAGAAGGCATTTCAAAAATGGCTCCATACTAGAAATCAGGCAAACAGAGAAATTTATGTTGAAGAAAGAAACAAAGCCAAACGTATAACTGCAGACTCCAAGCAGAAATCATGGTAAGATTTTGGAAACAAGCTACAAACTCTGGGTCAAGCCGCGGGAAAACCATTTTGGAGCGTATTTAGCAATCTTCGAAAGGGAGGGAAGAAGGAATTAACAAGTGTTTTGGACAAGTCAGGAAAGCTGCTAGTCAATCCTGTGGATGCCTTGAGCAGATGGTGGGAATATTTTGAAGAACTGCTCAATGTAGGTGAAACGTTCAATGATGTATCAGATTGTGTGCTGCCGATAGTGTTCTTGTATTTGGGGTGAGTCACGTCACTGGCATTTAGACTTAGCGCCGTCGACAAGTCACAAAAGTTTCCTGATTGTTTCTGTGATGCTTTCCCGCTTACTGAATGAGACCGTAGCGAAGCATGCTACTCCCCGTTGGATTACCTCTATGTCTTGCATGAACGATTCCAAGTACGAAATTCACACTGATGAACAATACTCAAGCGTCGACAGAACAACTGTTCACCTACACCTACATAGGATACTTTGTAAATCACATTTAAGTGCCTTGCAGAGGTTTCATCGAGCCACATTTGTAGTATTCACCTACCATTCATTTCTCGAATGGCGCGCGGGAAGAAAGAACATCCGAATCTCTCCGTTCGAGCTCTGATTTCTCATATTTTAATCTGATGATATTTCTACTTATGAAGGTGGGAGTCAACAATATATCTTTGCAAACGGAGGAGAATATTGGGGATTGGAATTTCGTAAGTTGACCACGCCTCAGTGATAAACTCCGTTATGCTATGTTTCCCTTCCAAGAATTTTTATCAAGTCCCTAACGCTGTCTCCCTTGTATCGTTCCGATACAAAACTGGCTGCCCTTCTTAGGACTCTTTTGATGGTTTTCGTCAAAGCCATCTGATAAGGATCCCACACTGGGCAGCAATACTTCAAATGAGGACGGACAAGAGTGGTGTATGCAGTCTCTTTAGCAGTTCCTTTGTATCTTTTAAGTGTTCTGCCAATAAAACGCAATCCTTGGTTTGCCTTTCCTACGACGTTATCTACGTGTTCTTTTCAATTTAAGTCTGAAGTAATAGTAATTCATGGGTTTTTTGTGGAGTTTACGGCCTTCACTTTTGATTGATTTATCTTGTAAACAAAGTTAACGGATTTCTATTCTTACTCATATGGACGACTTCACGCTTATTATTTAGCGTCAATTGCCAACTCTTACAACATACTCATATTTAGATCGTTCTGCAGTTGGCTTTGATCTTCAGATAACTTAACTAGACCATAATGACGGCGTCAGCTGCAAACAACCTAAGAGGGCTGCTCAGAGTTTCTTCCATATCGTTTATGTAAATAGGAAACAGTAGAAGACCAAGAACACTGCCCTGTGGAACACCGGATATCACCTTCGTTTTAGTCGATGCCTTACCATCTATTACCACAAACTGTGCCCTCTCTGACAGGAACAACTCTCGCCGGCCGCGGTGGCCGAGGGGACTGAGGCGCTCCAGTCACGGTCTGCACGACCACTGCGGTCGGGGGTTCGAATCCCATGGATATTTGTGCCGTCCTTAGTATTAGTTAGTTCATAAGTAGTTTGTAAGTCACAAATCTGGGGCGATATTCCATAACCATGGAATTTGATAAAAGCCAGTTGTGAGGTACGGTGTAAAAAACCTTCAGGCCACGATTAATTTTATCTGGTCGTTTCACTTCAAATCACTTCTTATGCCTATTTCTAGATATTTATGGGAGTTGCTGCTTCTAGTGATTGTTCTGCTACTGCGTAATAAAAAAATCATTTCTATGTAAACGCAGCTCTTGATATTTGTTTACGTTCAGCCTCACTTCCTGCACTGTGTCGACACGCAGCAGATCCTTCTGCTGTTCGCTCTCGATGCTTCCAGACATCAGGCGAAGACCTTTAGACGCAAGTGGCGCTTGTTACGGTGGACTAGGAGCTGTTGCGTAACGGGCTGGCCAGCGCCCATCCGGGGAAGCTCGCCACTGTGCAGCAGGAGGAGGAAGGAGGAGACGGGGAAGGGGAGGGGGCGGAGGGGAGGAGGCGAGCACCGGCGGAAGCCGGCCGGCCGCAGTGCAGCACGCTCCGCACCAGACGCCGGCGCCGCCATGACGTCCCCAGAGGAGACGCAGCCGCTGCTGCCGGCCGCCGAGGGCGCGAAAGTCCAGGTGAGAGCACTCGGACGCTGTAAGATGTAAAGTTATGGGACTTGACTCAGTGGTAGATATACTTACAAACTGCTTGAACTAACCTATCCGAAGAACAATACAGACGCACATGCTCCAGAGAGGATTCGAATTTCTGACTGCGACGGCCGCGTGCACTGCAGCAAGACCCCTTAACGCGCACGGCTATTCCGCCGCGGTGCGGCGCTGTAGTTTTACAAGGACACCACATTGGTATCGGAGATATATATATATATATATATATATATATATATATATATATATATATATAGGCCTCCACACACTTACTGAAACACCGGGTGTTTCACTAAGTGTGTGGAGGCCATGGAATTGGTCCGCCTCTACCAATCCATCGGTCACTGAATATGTTGTTGAGAAGCATACGAACACGTCGACTGAAATGTGCAGGAGCTCCATCGTGCATGAGCCCCATGTTATATATATAGGGTGTTTCACTAAGTGAGTGGAGGCCATGGAATTGGTTCGCCTTTACCAATCCATCGGTCACTGAATCTGTTGTTGAGAAGCGTACGAATATATATATATATATATATATATATATATATATATATATATATATATATAGGGTGTTTCACTAAGTGTGTGGAGGCCATGGAATTGGTCCGCCTCTACCAATCCATCGGTCACTGAATCTGTTGTTGAGAAGCGTACGAACACGTCGACTGAAATGTGCAGGAGCTCCATCGTGCGTGAGCCCCATGTAGTGTCGTACTTGTAAAGGCACATGTTCTAGCAGCACAGGTAGAGTATCCCGTATGAAATCATGATAACGTGCTCCAGTGAGCGTGGGCGGAAGAACATGAGGCCAAAACAAGACACCACCAACATTTCCTGCCAAACATTTCCAGCCCAAACCTTCACATAAAATCTGTGTTGATGACGTTAATCGAGGAAGCACAGTACGTACTAACGAAACAAATGGGTATTTTGACAATAGTCTGCACGAATTGTTTCAATTTACTTTTAAAGAGAAATACTAAAATGAGCTCTAACATGGAAATTAAGCGTTTCCGGACACATGTCCACATAACATATTTTCTTTCTTAGTGGGTGAGGAATGTTTCCTGACTATTTAGCCGTACCTTTTTGTAACACCCTATATATATATAAATATATATATATATATATATATATATATATATATATATATATATATATATATATATAGTGTTTCACTAAGTGTGTTTGCCTCTGTAACTTATAAAATAATAGGTGACGGGAAATTTTAATGAAACACAAGAACATTTCAACACAAGAAATGTTACACTTTCTGCGGAGCTATGAACATAGTTTATTGTATTATTTTCCAAAGAGTTACACCACAAAGATATAATTTTTTAAATGAACCAATATTTTTTATCGTGTATTGGATTCGCTTAAACTAGCTGCGCCGGCCGCGGTGGCTGAAGAGATTGAGGCGCTCCAGTCACGGTCGGCACGGCCACTACGGTCGGGGGTTCGAATCCCCCCTCGAGCATGGATATTTGTGCCGTCCTTAGTATTAGTTAGTTCATAAGTAGTTTGTAAGCTTAGGGACTGATAACCCCGTAGATAAGTCCCATAAGCTATACAAACATTTGAAAATTTTGAAACTAGCTGCGTCCAAATAAATTCAAACTACATTCCTATCACTGTTAGTTTGGGAGCTACAACCCTTCAAAGTTCCGGGGGCGATGGCTGCGATAGCGTAGCTGACTGGCCGAGTGGCTATCCCCTGGGCCACGGCCCACTGTCTCATGACCACCAGCCAGTCAGCTACGGTGTCGTACCCTCCGCCCCCTAAACTTTGAAGAGTTGTAGCTCCCAAACTGTGATAGGAATGTAGTTTAAATTGATTTGGACGCAGCTGGTTTCAACGAATCCAATGCACGATAGAAAAAAAAAAACTATTGTTCCATTTTAAAAATTATATCTTTGTGCTGTAACTCTTTGGAAAATGATACAATAAACTATGTTCATAGCTCCGCAGTAAGTGTAACATTTCTTGTGTTGACCTACCGGATTAAAATTTCCCGTCACCTATTATTTTATAAGTTACAGAGGCAAACACACTTAGTGATGCACCCATATATATATATATATATATATATGGGGTTATAAAACGTTACGGCTAAATTGTCAGGAAACATTCCTCACAAACAAGGAAAGAAAATATGTTATGTGCACATGTGTCCGGAAACGCTTAATTTCCATGTTAGAGCTTATTTTAGTATTTCTCTTTAAAAGTAAATTGAAATAATTCGTGCAGACTATTGTCAAAATACCCAATTGTTTCGTTAGTATGTACTGTACTTCCTCGATTCACGTCATCAACACAGATTTTCTGTGAAGGTTTGGGCAAGAATTGTTGGTAATGTCTTGATTGGGCCTCATGTTCTTCCACCTACGCTCACTGGAGCACGTTATCGTGATTTCATACGGCGTACTCTACCTGTGCTGCTAGAACATGTGCCTTTACAAGTGCGACACAACATGTGGTTCATGCACAATGGAGCTCCTGCACATTTCAGTCGACGTATTCGTACGCTTCTCAACAACAGATTCAGTGACCGATGGATTGGTAGAGGCGGACCAATTCCATGGCCTCCACGCTCTCCTGACCTCAACCCTCTTGAATTTCATTTATGGGGGCATTTGAAAGCTCTTGTCTACGCAACCCCGGTACCAAAATGTAGAGACTCTTCGTGCTCGTATTGTGGACGGCTGTGATACAATACGCCATTCTCCAGGGCTGCATCAGCGCATGAGGGATTCCATGCGATGGAGGATGGATGCATGTATCCCCGTTAACGAAAGACATTTTGAACATTTCCTGTAACAAAGTGTTTGACGTCACGCTGGTACGTTCTGTTGCTGTGTGTTTCCATCCCATGATTAATGTGACTTGAAGAGAAGTAATGAAATGAGCTCTAACATGGAAATTAAGCGTTTCCGGACACATGTCCACATAACATATTTTCTTACTTTGTGTGTGAGGAATGTTACCTGAAAGTTTGGCCGTAACTTTTTGTAACACCCTTTATGTATACATGAAGTCCAGCACTTAATTAACAATTAGCCAAAGCCATTTCACGCAATATTAATAAAATCTCGAGAAACTCGACTTTGAAGTTTTGGAAGTACATGTAAATACCAATAATTGAAACAGTTGTAGCATCTGTTGGTGTAGCCAAAGTGGTAGAGTTCTGGCTTTACAATCAGTGTCTGTGGTTCCAATCTCGCCGTGAAAGGATTTATTTCTTCTTTGTATTCGAATACTGACAATTGTCGTATCAAACGGAAATTTTTATACGATAAATGCAAGTATTTTTGTTTATTCGTAATTTTATATAGTGTGTAATGTTTACTTTCATGGAGGATGTAAACAAATTTACACAATTTCATATTCAGTACCATAAAACATTTTTGGGATCCCTAATTCGAGGTGTTGTGTTAGTTTTTGTTTAAGTGCATGTAAAGGAGTGTAATACCTTGTCATCTGAAGCGATGGTTGAGAAGGTTAGCTGCTCGGAAAGCCATCAGTAGCTATGGGGATGACTTTCCAAAGACAGCGACGTAGCTCTTCACAAAATGTACGACCAAAAACAACTAATAGTGTAGCCAACACCGTAAAAATCTAACATGGTTTTTGATTGAAACTATCGTAAATAACAACCTTGTATGAAATATAGAAAATTACCAATAAACAAAAGTACGTGCATTTTTCGTAAAAATTACCATTAGATATGAAAATTGTATTGGAACACAACGTAAAAAGAAATTCCGTCATGGCGGGATTCGTACCAGCGACCCTATAGGATTAAGGCTAGAATGATACCACCTTCGCTATGCCGACCGCTGCTGCATCCGTTTCAATGATTAGTACTTAAATTTATTGCAGAACTTCTAAGTCGCTTTTCTGGGGAATTATTGAGAGTTGCGTCGAATGGCTTTGGCTGATTATTATTTGACTTATTTGAACTTCACGTACAATATGTATCAAAAAATTCTGAAGTCCGATACGCATGTGGTCTCCATGTTATTCTGTATACTCAGGCGGGTCTCCTTTGTATCTATCCGACTACGTCAACAGATGCTTCTGCAAGGTGTCTCACACCAATGTACCGGCCTGGAGTAACTTTCAAAGAAGGCATTCAAAGCGCTGAAAACGACGAGCCTTACGGTTGAGCCAATTTTACCCATACTTGATACAGTTACTGCGTGATCCTTTACAATAACAACAAACTGTTTTTATACAAATTCACTTCGCCACCTTGAATAGTATTTCTGTCTCCATCACAGTATTTGCTTTATACTTCAAGAGCGAATCCCAACAGGAAATGTTGTAACATGTAAATAAATGTATAACAATGTGAAGGTGCGTACTAACCCGAAATCTCACGTTTCTTAAACAAATTAGCTTCACGAATTCAAAATAGTTAAACGTTTCGACCCTTTAGGGGAACCGATATAGATCCAGTTGCCACCTTCCTATCGGTACTCACCAATAAGAATTGGGCAATACATAACTCAGGGTAGTAAAGGGTTTATGGCTCGTTGTCTCTGTTAATAGGGGCGAGTGGTGTATGTCAGCTTCTACGCCCTAAACAGCTATCGAAACTGTTTGACTAAAATTGATAATTAATCTGTAGTTTAGCCAGTCTATCAATCTGCAGATGGTTACGCAAAAATTTATATTTAAATAAACGTAAATTAAAGATCTGAATAACCAACAAAATGGATTCTAAAATAATGTTTAGAAGAGATTTACCCACGAAGTAATTTTTGTATAAATGCAGTTCATTACTCTTTTTGGACATGAAATTCCGGTGGTGGTCCAACTTTATACGTCGGTAAATAACTGAATATTTCTCCAACTATTGTTCACGAGTGCCACAGTAAGTATTACACGTACTTCAGAGTAAAAGTTCCAAATTATCACTCGCAAATTAATTAAGTCCATCGGACATTGCAGTTCCAAATTAATCTACGATTAATTACATTATTTGTTATAAAACACAGTTTGTCATCACACGAGTACACGATAGCTGAATTATCACAATTCCACAGCCCTACTACCGTCCATAGTTTATCACTCTTCAACAAGGGACTAAATTCTGCAGTCACATTCCCGTAATTTTTCTAAGTCTACACATGCCTATCTTTTGAATTCAGAAGTTCGTAACGCGGCTTCAGACCGCCCAGTCTCAACCTATCGCCACCTCTTCCAAGTTACGAGTCCCTTCCCAAACTTTCGAAAGCGTGCTAGTCCTGCTCCGAAAATTATATCCTTCCGCGCATCCTAACGCCTCATCTTTAAAATACTATTTCACTACCAAAATATTATACATTTGAATATCACAGAATTAAATGCTTTGACCACCTCCCTACAAATGTTGTTTACATTTAACAAACAAATACATATTTAACAATACTAAAATTGGTTGAGACTGAAGCTCTTTGCTCGGGTAGCTGTTATGCATGGCGTCTCACTGTTCAAATATAATGACGCCATCGAAATATAGTTACACAATTAATATTTAATTTATCATGGCTTTTTATACAAATATATTTAGTTCTTTTCCACAAATACATATAATTGTTTATGTACAAATTATCTGCTGCATATCTACTATTTTTAGTCGACCATGAAATAGTTAAGTAGTAGTCTACAACATAAAAGTGTTCAAATGTTTGTATAGCTTAACTACGAGGTCACTAGTTCCGAACGTTACTAAGAATAATATGAAATATAATAAAATACATATATAAATGTAATGCACTTTGATGGGTTCATGTTTTGTGTTTCTGTGATGGAATCTATGTTCTGCCACAAGAATATTACTACCTCGACAAAAAGCAAACGAGAGAGTAAAACAAAGTTTATTGAAAGAATACGGAAATAACGTGATGCGTCTTTTAAGATAGGTAGTGTGGTGCAATGCTGCCCATTTGCTTCTTAACCTGTTACTGATAAACACTAAGTATCAATAATTGTAAACATAATCTTGTAATATTTTATAGTGCTGAAATTTTATCTGTAAGAGACATAGAAATTGTAATTACGGCGTTTGATTCTCTTAAATCTCCTGAATCCATTCATGTGATTATATTTGTCGCATGACCATCCCTGATTTTGTATGGATTTTTAGAATAATGTTTTTCAGTTGGAATCTGGAATAGCCGCCCTCGCTCTTCCAAGACCGCCGTTTCCTGTTTCCGAGCGGATTAGGTAGGGTTTACCTAAAGACGTGTATTCCATTCACTAGGTACAACTGTTAGCTGGTCGGCTGGGTAACCCAACAGCCCGACAAAACCTGCCTTTCACGTGGAAACGATCAGCTTCCCTCTGCATCTGTAATGTCACACACCTCCACTTGATATGATGCATTTGCCTGCCAAATTATAATTTCAAGTAGCGCCAAAATTTTTGACCATTTTAAATCTAAAGTAACATAAATTATAAATTTTATGGCATATTAAATGCCCTGAGAAGTATATGTCCCTATCGTGCGGAGGAGACTAATTTCATAGCATCACTTTAACGCGCCCTTGCGCCTCATCGTTGCGACGATCTGGTTCTATCGTCTGCCCTTCAGCGTCGTACCTTGTTGGAATGTGTGTGACTCTGCAGCCGGACGGAATGAAAACACCTGTCGAAATTCCACTAGGATATAGTTGCCAGTATATAAAAACCCAACCGAATCCGGTTCCAGCTTTGAACGCCTTCCCCCAGTGTAATCGATACAAACTTCTTCAAAAGCAATGCAGTAAAACATTATCAACATACAAAATAATCGTTCTTGCTTTTACCATAAGTTTGTCCATCTTTTCAGAAGAAAACATGTTCATACTATAGTAATTTTGTTTTTTGGTAATACAAGTCTCCCCCACTGCCGAATGATGAAATAAAAAAACAACTCAAAGCAACAAACCATTACCTCCCTTGAATAGCTTTCCCTGTTAAATTATACCCCTAATTACAACGCATTTTAATCCCCAAATATTAAACACTAACTAAATTTCCATATCAACTCATTTCACTAAGACCCTCCTTATAATTTTTAATACGCTGCAATTCTCAAATTATCACACCTCTTTCACTGAGAAATTAATCAGACCTCGTCGCCCCAAAATTTGTGCGACAACACTCTTTAAAATAATACCACAATTCTGACAGCTATCCTCATATTTTGAACCACAAATTATAGAAACATTTAATAAATCATTTTCATCAACATTACTACTTCAAACTACCGACCTGCATGCACCAAAATGCGCCCACACAATTCCTTTTTGTTCTTATCAGCACAGCAACTTATTTTAGACAACATACAATAAAAAACACAAATATCCCCAAAATTCTTATATAGTAAACATAAATACACTGAAATAAGCATCCATAGCAAATATTTCACTTTTTCGTCTATCATACAGTCTCGATTGTTACATTTCTCAGTACTAATACTTTTCCAGAGACTGGGTATTTTAGCCTGTGGGCGTTCGGATGAGGACACTCCGCCACAACAAAACGTCCAGAGTACAGTTTAAAGAGCTTAATTTCACCATTGACCTCACTGGAAGGCACCTTCGTTAATAAGTTCCTGAATTCCACCTTTCTTCTTATTGCTTCTACTTCAAACTCGAGGTACCTGTCTACTCAGTTGAGAGATATTTTACTTTTACATAGAAAAATCTGTATCTAATATAACATGCGTCACCAAACCACTTATCACAAAACATCTGATATTAAATTCGTATCCACGCCGTTTGACCTTGAAGTAACGTAAAATTAAATCATTTTGTTTCCTCTGGAAAGTAAGTAGCGGTAAATAGTATCGTGAAATGTATCATAATTACTCCTTTTTATTTGTGGATAGTGCAACACACAGCGCGGTGTAATAGCACGAAAATTAGATATTCAGTTTTTATATTGTGTATTGTAACAAGTGAAAAATAGTATTTAGTTAAAATAGTGATATCACTTGAACGAATAGCGAAATATAAGTCACGTAATAAGTATGACAAGGTATACTCTTCAATTATTCGCTTGTCTGATAAGAAATGGAAGTGAAAGTAAATATAAGAATATGTATCGCAGCTTGCGTTCCTGTGGCTACGGATACTGAAAGGAAAAGTTAGAAGAAGAAAGACGCTTTAACAGAAAATTAGTATTAATTATGAAGTCAGTGGAAAGCCAAAAATTTTTGTATGTTTTCTACATAAACAAACATCGTATCAGACGGTTTACCGGCTACAGAGAATGCAGCGTAAAATGACCCTTGAGGAAAGTAGTCCTTTTCGACACTCTGTCAATCTATTCCACACTCATCTATTTCGCTCTTCTCCTGGCTTTCTAAACGCCCCTTCGTCGGTGTGGAGGCACTCCTAGGCTCTTATTCTTACGGGGAACAATTTGAAGAACAGCGAGTGTGTGTAACAAAGGGCAAGGAAAAGATGAGAATTTTTATCTGATGCGAGGCGAGATAATCAATTGAAGTTGAGATTATCGATTGTGTGTGTGTGTGTGTGTATGTGTATGTGTGTGTGTGTGTGTGTGTGTGTGTGTGTAGAGGTCAACACAATTGCCAAGCAAGATGGATACATGCGTCCGAAACCCGGCTGCGTACACGTTTTCTTTACCCATTCGCATTTTATGTTGTACTGTTTATTTAGGGAACAAAGAAAATAAGAAGTAAACAAAAGAACTAATAAAACGGATGGTTTTCGTCCACGTGAACGTGGCACGTAAAATTGACCATACATTTTGTAGATTCAGACCACAAACACTCTAAGATGGACCTTTTGATTTGTTAACAGTCATTGCGAATGCAAGACGAATTGAATTCGTTTAAACTCAAAGGGCAAACCGGTTAGGATCAGTGGAACCCTCGGATCGAGAAGTTCCTCACCGTTCACTTTCCCTTAACGTGTCATTGCATGAGTAATGTTAATTACAAAACCCTTTATATTCCCTAGTTTTTGTTGATGAAGATTTCAAAGCAAGATGACTACCGAGCCAGTCATCAGTTACAAATTTTACGGTGGTAGCCCGGCATATTGAAGTAGTTTAAAAATTATGTTGGATAAATTGTAGAATCGTCTTCGTTAAACGGTCAATAGATTTGAATGTATGCAGAGCATCAACGATTTGATAGATTTGATTCTGAATGGTCAAATGTTTGTTAAACTTAAGGGACTTAACTGCGGGGTCATCATCCATAAACTTACAAACTACGTATGAACTACCTTGTACTAAAGACGACACAAACATCCATGCCCGAGGGGGGATTCGAACCCTCGACCGTAACGGCCGTGCAGACTGTGACTGGCGCGCCGCAGCCCGCTCGGCCACTGCGGTCGGCCGATTTGATCCTGAATTACGACGTTTGTCATCCACATCTCTGTACTTAGCTACCAAAGTAGCTCAACAAATCATTAGCAATTTTATTGGTTAGCAGAGCTGTTGTGGAACTCTGGTGGTTTCTACTTGCGCGTCGAAGTTTATCTCGTTATTGACCTGTGCGATAAGCAGGACTATTTCTCATTGCCAAACGAGACGTTAAGCGGGTTTTCTCTCAGTCTCCTCGTGCAATTTCTCGTTCTTCTGTAGTGAACTGAATCTCAATGTTCCGAAGCCTGAGTGAGTAACTGCAATGTTGGGAAAGATTGTATCCTCTCTTAGGCCGAATTGCTAATAATAATATTCTCACAGTAATATCTAACACTCGCACAATGCAAAGAAATCGATCTATAACCTTTATACGCTGGTTACTACCAAATCACAGATAACATGAAATAAACCTTTGCTATATACGCTACTATTATCTACGGTTAAATTTTGCAACCTAAACGGACATCGATGTTTGTGCTGTCTTTAGTATAAGTATTAGTATAAGTTAGCTCATATAGTGACTGATGACCCCAATTTTAAGTCCCATAAGATTTACAAACATTTGAACAGTTAACACATACATACTGGAGTATCATCATCTTTCACGTTAAAAGTGTCACAAAGCGTAAGTCGTAAGTAAATTGAAATCCCGTCAAATAATACTTCATTCATCCTTCTCCGATACGTTAGTGTGAAGAAAAAGGGATGATGACTTGTTAATATGTATTAATAACTTTTGCGTGGATTGGACCAATATTTTAATGCTATTCTATTATTTGGAGCAGAGATGATTCCATCTAATCTGAGACAATTAAAACTTGTCCTGCCGTTATTCAGTAATAAATGATGTAACTAATGTGACTTCCGTTTATTCATTCACATTCTCTAAGACGTGTACTGAATGATAAGGTTCAAATGTACATGGTTGTGTCAGTTATTTCTTGTGGACATCAGACAAACTTTCACATCACCGATCAAAAATGTTCAAATGCTTGTAAGGCTTATGGGGCTTAACTGCGGTGTCATCAGTCCCTAAAATTATAAACTACTTATGAACTACCTTATACTAAAGACGGTACAAACATCCATGCCCGAGGGGGGATTCGAACCCCCGACGGGGAACGGCATCGCGCATCGTAGCATAGCGCCTCAATGTGCTCGGCAGCTCCGCCGCGGATCACCGATCAAGTATGGATATCTTTATGTCTGAATCCATAATTGGATTGTTGGGCACAGCGACCATTGACACAATTTCTGGGAATAACACAGCGTACCATAGCAATAAAACTGTAATTAATAAATAGATTTATTGCGACCGAACACTGTGTTATTCCCAGTAATTATGATATCTTTTTTACTCTGAGGAGAAATGACAGTTTTCTGCTCGTCAGCTATGTTACCTTGGAGTAGTACATATTGATCATTTAATCGTGGAATCTACAAATGTCTGTTGTTCCCGCGTCTTCACACAACGAGGTTGGCTTGTAGCAAGCGCCTGGTTCAGTAACGGCAATCGCTACACGGTCCTACCCCTGACTGAAGGATGTTGACGTCCGTCTCAAGGTAACGTCAGCTACGTTCTACATAAAACTGGCTCTGAACGTAAGCGGTCTGCTGCCGCCGACCAAAGAAACCGGAAGGCGGCGTGTGTGTGTGTGTGTGTGTGTGTGTGTGTGTGTGTGTGTGCGTGTGTGTGTGTGTGTGTGTGTGTGTGCGTGTGTGCGTGTGTGTGTGTGTGTGTGTGTGTGTGTGTGTGAGAGAGAGAGAGAGAGAGAGAGAGAGAGAGAATGATAGTCACATGGCGATGAAAATTGGGAACCCAGAATTTACGATGCGTAATTGTTGCCTTCAGCCAAATAGCCCAAAGACCGGTTTCATGCAACCCACCACGTGGCACGGTGTTGCAAAAGCCTCTTCAACTCCAAACACGCACTACAACTCATACTATACTGCTTTTTATATTCGTCTCTCGGTTTTCATCAAAACTATTTATGCTATCACAAACACCTTGTCCATTACTAAACGATTCATTGGTAGTTGAAGATGCGTCCCTTCAACGGATCTCTTCATTTGGTAAACTTGCACTGTAATTGCATTTCTAAAATTCGATTCAGCACTTCATCATCACTCGATGTTCCGTTTCAATCTTGATTCATGAAGTGTAATATCAGATTTAAAAGTCTTCTGTTATTCTCATCTATGAGCTGACTGTCAACCGCATTTGAATATTACACAAGGCTATGTTTTCGACTTTGTTCATTACTGTCCGACGCCTGCTTGCACAGTGCTTTCTTAAGAACTTCGTCCATGGCTTAGTAACGGAATTCCACCCAAGTATATAACCAACCGAAATCAGTACTCAACAGACCAAAACACCATTTACAGTGTTCTAAGATCCGACCGACATGGTCACGAGTGCAGCAGAAATCTGCAAGCGATATCGTAATGTTAGCAAAGACAGAGTTTACCGACTGTTGGCATAGCCAATTAAAGCCAGAAATACTGAACAATCCTGAGGGATACGTTCGCCGTAATCAAGACAATTAGTTATGCTACTATTGCACGCAGTGTTTCTAGTGTGTTAGATCTGACAACTCTAGGGAAAATCCTTTGCACCCGATCGTTAAGTGCAGATTGTAGGGAACTACGTTGTACGTGGTGAGGGGTAACGCCTAAATTTGGTACTCTTGGTACATTCTTCACCCTGTCGATCTCAAAATACTAAATCATCTAACGATCTCCAGTGTGGAGTGTCCCACTTCTCGTGCTTCAACTACTACGCTGACTTAAAAAGTACATAACGTAAAGAAAACCATAACTCGATCAAAAAGTTTAAAACACATACGAGGCGCGTCCAGAAAGTAAGTTCCGTTTGGTAATAAAATGAAATTATACACAGATACAGAAGAAATTTTTATTGCACAAAATTCTACAGCACTTAAAAACTACTTTTCCACAAAACTGCCGAAATTTTGCAGGCATTTGTCATATCGTGGCACCATGGTTTGTATACCTTCTTCATAGAAATCTGCCGCCTGTAACAATTTCATGCATCAGTGATCGTGAAATTTGGGGGAAGTCCATAGCGAGAGCACTAGTTGTAAACCTAAGGTTTTCCTGGATCTTGTCATCAATCGCATGAACCAGTTCTTCTGTAACCAAAGGTGGACGCTCACTTCGTTCTTCATCGTGAACATCACTACGCCCTCCATGAACTGTCGGACCCATCTTATCACCATCGAATCACTCATCGCATTTGGTCCGTAAACATCGCAAATTTGCCGATAAATTTCACTTGATTTCACTTTCCTCGCGTTCAGAAACCGAATCACCGACCTGATTTCACAGGCGGCGGGATTTTCAAA
This sequence comes from Locusta migratoria, assembly GCA_026315105.1. Taxonomy (NCBI): domain Eukaryota; kingdom Metazoa; phylum Arthropoda; class Insecta; order Orthoptera; family Acrididae; genus Locusta; species Locusta migratoria. The sequence continues at coordinate 84,923,246 of CM048746.1, forward strand.
CAACGCCGACATTTCAAACAAGCACAACAAAGCGTGCTTGATGCTGTAGGTTGTAACAATGGAAAATTGTATTGAGATGCAGGTGGATCTGAATCGATTTGAGGCGTGGTGCAGGGAATGGCAAGTAAAGCTCAATGTAGACAAATGTAATGTGCTGCGAATACACAGAAAGAAAGATACTTTATCATTTAGCATGTCAGCAACTGGAAGCAGTTAATTCCATAAATTATCTCGGTAGTAGTCATTAGGAGGGATTTAAAATGGAACGACCATATAAATCAATCGTCGGTAAAGCAGATGCCAGACTGCGATTCATTGGGAGAATTCTAAGGAAATGCAGTCCGAAAACAAAGGAAGTGGGTTACAGAACACTTGTTCGCCCACAGCTTGAATACTGCTCACCGGTGTGGGATCCGTACCAGGTCGGATTGATAGAGGAAGTGGAGAAGATCCAACGGAGAGCACCGTGCTTCGTTACAGGATCATTTGGTAATCGTGAAAGCGTTACGGAGATGATCGCTAAACTCCAGTGGAAGACTCTGCAGGAGAGACGCTCTGTCGCTCGGTACGGGCTTTTGTCGAAGTTTCGAGAACATACCTTTACTGAGGAGTCTAGCAGTATATTCCTTCCTCCTACGTATATCTCGCGAAAGGATCGTGAGGATAAAATCAGAAAGAATAGAGCCCACACAGAGGCATACCGACAATCCTTCTTTCGGCGAACAATACGTGACTGGAATAGGAGGGAAAATCGACAGTGGTACTCAAGGTACCCTCCGGTACACACCGTCGGGTGGCTTGCGGAGTATGGTTGTAGATGTAGACAGCGATCTCCAAATGGCGCACGTTCTTCCCCTTGATACATATCGTCTACAGCGCATGTGCGGAACTGCAATCGCAGCGCTGCAGCGGAGATAAATTGAAACGGAAGTTACCTCCTGGACGCGACCCTTTTTTTTAGTGCACTGTATTATTACAGAAAACACTGTATTTTAATTCTTCCGAAGCTGAATTCATAATGTGAGACTGATAGGGTTAGGAGGTATTTCAATTAAAACAAATAATTAGCGATCCTGTCTGTTGTTAACGTAGTAAATAGTACCTTTGCTTATAAACCTGCTAGAAAATGATACATTAGCAGAGGAAATGTTTGTGAAAATAACAAAGTTCTGTACTCTCCTGAAGAATGAGGGACCCCGCAAATAGTGGGAATACGAGCGGTAGACAAATGCGCGGGCTTTCCCTCTTAATTTCCGCGCCGTCGTCAGAAGGACCATTAGCGAGTGAGGCGTCCTCCTTCGCCTGAGACGACACCCCGTGCCCTCCGCCTCTTGGCGGTTATGGATGGCGGGCATTGCCGCCTCCACGGACGCCACCCCGGCAGTGGTAGGCATTACGGTCGCCCCGCGAGGAAAGCTGAGCCGGCCGTCGCAGCTTAGTCATCCGGTGGGGCTTCACCCAGCACCCCCCCCCCCCCCAATCCCGTCTATCTACACAACGGAAGCCGTGCTCCATTCTAGCTGAGCGGAAACATACACTGCCAGTAGCACAGACTGACAATTACTGAACTACACTGGTCAAACCGATTAGAGGATAATTGGGATATTTAGGTTCTGGAGTATTGTTGCCTTTCTCAAGGCAAAACTGTACATTGCTTCCTTGAGTGCAGTTGTGCGTAAAGAATGACAGGGTGTCCACTTGTCGAAATACCGGTGGTTGTCGACCACGTTATTTCGACAGAAGGACACACTGCCATTCTCAAGGAACACCTTCATCGAGAAAGCGGTTGTCGACCACGTCAGGAAGTGCAACATGGCTAAGCAGAAGTGGCTAGAAGGCAATTGCACGTCATTAGAAGAAGGTATAAATAGGGGAAAAATAAATACCGCCTACAGGAAAGTAAAACAAACATTTGGAGGCAGCTGTATCAATATAAAGAACTCGGAAAACCAGTTCTCTGCAAAGAAGGGAAAGCTGAAAGGTGGAAAGAGTATAGAGGGGCTCCACAAAGGAAATGAGACAATACTGTAGGAAGGGAATAGGATGAAGATGAAATAGGAAATATTATACAGAGAGAAGAATTTGCCACAGGACTGAAAGACATTAGTCGAAACAAGGCCTCTTGAATGGACGACATTCCCTCAGAACTACTGAAGTCTCTGTGAGAGAGAGCCATGACGAAACTATTTCAACGGGTTCGTAAAATGTATGAGACAGTGGAAATACCTTCACGCTCAAAAAAATAAATAAATAAAAATAAAATAAAATAAAATAAAATAAAATAAAATAAAAAATAAATAAATAAATAAAACACGAATTATTAACAGAAGGCGCCCTTGGGGAAGATTAGTTTGGATTCAGGAGAACTGTAGGAACACGGGAGACAATTCTCAGTTTACGGCTTATCCTAGAATATAAATTAAGGAGAGGAAAAGCTACATTTTTAGCTTTTGTAGGTCTGGAGGAAGCTTTTGACAATGTTGATTGGAATACACTCTTTCAAATTCTGAAATCAGCAGGAGTATATAGGAAACGGAAGGTTATTAACAACTTGTACAAAAATCAGGCAGCAGTTATCAGAGTTGAAGGGCAAGAAAGGGATGCAGAGATTGGAAGGGTGTAAGACAGGGTTGTAGCCTTTCCCCATTGTTATTCAATTTGTACATTGAGCAAGCTGTAAAGGTAAGCAAGAAGACATTTGGGGAAGGAATTAAACTTAAGGGTGAACAAATATGAACCTTGCGTTTTTCTGACGATATTGCAATTCTGTTAGAGACAGCAAAGGACCTGGAGAAGCAGTTGAACGGTATGGACAGTGTGTTGAAAGAAGAATATAAGATGAACAGTAACAAGAGCAAAACAAAGGGTAATGGAATGCAGTCTTAGAAAATCAGGCAATGCTGAAAGAATTAAATTAGAAAACGTACCAATAAACGTGTAAATGAGTTTTGTTACTTGGGCAGTAAAATAACATATGACGGTCGCAGTACGGGGGATATAAAATGCAGAATGGCAATGGGAAGAAAAGCGTTTTTCAAAAAGAGAAATATGTTAACATCGAATATTGATTTAAGCCTAAGAAAGTCCTTTATGATGGCATTTGTGTGGAGTGTTGCCTTGTATGGGAGTGAAACATGGAAGATATACAATGCGGACAGGAAGAGGATAGAGGCTTTTGAAATCTGGTGTTACAGAAGAATGCTGAAGATTATGTGGGTGGATCGCGTAACTAATGAGGAGGTACTGAACGTAACTGGGGAGAAAAGGAATTTCTGGCATACCTCCACTAAAAGAAGGGAGCGATTGATAGGACACACTATTAGACATCAAGGATTGTGAATTTAGCATTGGAGGAAAATGTGTGGGGTAAAATTCGCAGAGGGAGACCAAGAGATGAATATAGTAAGCAAATTCAAATGGATGTAAGTTGACGTTCTTATGAAGAGATGAAGAGGCTTGCTAAGGATAGAGTAGGGTGGAGAGCTGCATCAAACCAGTCTCCGGACTGAAGACCACAACAACAACAACGTCGACCACGTCTCCCGGTGGCATACCCGTCAGTTGTTTGAAAATTCATTACGATGTGAAAAGATAAGCTGTCACATAAACTAAAATGATTCGACGTCTTTCTACAAAGAGGTGAAAACATTACGGCAACCGAGGTAGTGGTAATAATAGGAATTTGTTGCACAGGGATTGGGTATTGTGTTTGCCAAAATAATTACAAAAGCAGTTGGGTTCATATAGTGTAGTGACTTACCCGAAGCTATGGCATGGAGGGCCATAGAAAGGTTGCAAGCAGTTCGCAGACAGAGAGAGATGGCTGCAATTATTGGAGTGTGCCAAAGTGGACGCGATGTCATGCAACATGAACAGTTAAAAGAAGGCAAGGCCAAGGTTGTCCACGGGGAACATCAGCAAGATTGAAACTTTCCTCTATGCAGTGGAGTGTGCGCTGATATGAAACTTCCTGGCAAATTAAAATTGTGTGCCGGAACTGGGACTCGAACCTGGGACCTTTGCCTTTCGTGGGCAAGCGCACTATCGACTGTGCTATCCCGACACGACTCACGATGCCGCCTCACAAATTTACTTCCGCCAGTACCTCGCGTCCTACTTTCCAAACTTCACAGATGGTCTCCTGCGAAACTTTCAAGACTAGCTCTCCTGGAAGAAAGGATATGGTGGAGACATGGCTTAGCCACAGCTTAAGGGATGTTTCCAGAATGAAACCTTTCACTCTGCAGCGGATTGTGCGCTGGTATGAAACTTCCTGGCAGATGAAAATTGTGTGCCGGAACTGAGACTCGAACCTGGGACTTTTGCCTGGCGGAAGTAAAGTTTTGAGACGTCATCGTGATTCGTGTCGGGATAGCTCAGTCGGTAGAGCGCTTGACCGCAAAAGACAAAGGTCCCAGGTTCGAGTCCCGATTCCGGAACACAATTGTAATCTGCTAGGAAGTTTCATCAGCAAGATTAGCTCCGATTAACAGCCTATCGAGAAAGGAGGCTGAATGCAACAAAGCTGTAAGGAACCCTCACCATCAGAAATACTCTCGGAGGCCTGTGGTGTGTGTGACATTAAAGCCACGACACCGTTTAGTCCGCAGAAATTGGGCGGAAGAACTTCAGGATTGGAATTGCAACGAATTGGCTCCGAGTTCTGTTCGCAGATTGTTCAGGATTTTGTGTTCAGGCGGATAGTCGTCGTTGCCTCATCTGGAGAAAACGTTGAAATCGGAGCAATGCCGCTTGTGGGCAGGAAACATTTCCATATCATGGTGGTGGACGAATGGTGTGCGCAGGTGTCAGTATTAGCGGAGTACGGACGTCTATTATGTTCAGAATGGCGCTTTGACTGCTCAGAGGTAGAGATATATGTTTCTTCGACCTTTTGTTGCGCCCTACGCTTCTTGCCATAGAAGATGGGTTCCTTCTGGTGGACGACAACGCTCGTCCTCACAAAGCTGCACTGGTGGACAACTTGTTTAAAGCTGACGGAATTGAAGAATGGAGTGGCCAGCTTGTTCACCGGATTTCAACTGGATTGAGCTCGTATGGGATGCACTTGGCAGATGCATTGCAGCCAGACCAGGACCTTCCACTACGTTTGGACGAATGGCCAAATATCCCTCAAGAGCTGATTGATAACCCCGTACTGTCCATGCCGCGCAGGTGTGAAATTCTACTGGCTGTTCGAGGCGATCACACACTATTTCCACTATTATGGTAGCCCCATGGTGTCTCGCTGTAAGTAAACGGCATGAAGACCTCAAGTAAAGCGTTTAACAGCAAAATATCGTACTGTATCACACACTAATTACAACTGTAACCAGTATCTGAATAAAATACGTTACTGCTGCGACAGTGACAACACCTGAGGAACTCACAGCCCCTGCGCCGCTTCGCAGCGTCTTGGAGAAACGTCCTGAGGATGGCCCAACATAGAGCAGAAACTAGTTGGTAATAAATAACCAATCTTGTGCTCTAGACTGTTTTTACATATAAAAGTGTCGTAAGTTTGCTGTCATCCAAAAGAAAAAAATGTTTCAAAAATAAACAAGAATTCGATTCACAAGTTTGAGATAATGGGTAGTGTTATTGATGAGTTTTGGCAATGTTCGTGGTCCATTTAGGATAGTAACGCTTGTAGATTTGCGAGACGAAACGCGCTATGTTTCAACTAGCCGAAGGAAATCGATCAGACGATCTGCACATCAGGTACGAATCAACTGGGAGACACTGCTGCAAATTGTACCTGAAGATTTACATCTTGTTCTACACAACATTCAAACCCATTAGCAAGGGCCATGGAACAGTGGTTGTGTTTCTCCAATACTATTCTCCACAGAACTGACGAACAAGACTTTGATGTGAATACGGTTTGGTTTAATGTCGAAGCCCACGTTTATTTGGCTGGATTTCTCACGTACCAAAACTAAAGCATTTGGGGCACAGAGAATCCGTATTGCATTATCGGTGTCTTTTTAACTGGTGACTGTATGGTGTGTAATGTGCAGTCAAACAATAGATCGGTGCCATGTTAATTCAGACACGATGTTTACCGACCGGTACGTGATTTCATCCCTATTGTCCAAAGTGACCCTGATTTTGACGAGATGTGCTTTATGTAACGTGGAGCTCGGCCCCAAAGAAATAGGACAGTTAGTCCAGTCAAATTAGGGTTTCACCTCGGAATGAGAGGTAACAAGCTGAATATTTGCAAGAGCCTTTGTTTTGGCATTCTAAATGGTGTGTCAAAAGTCTCCTAAAATCTCGTGTCCGCGTCTTAAGTTACTAAAGGTCAAAAGTCACGAAAAACAGTTTTTCGCAAATATCTCGCTTCCTATGCGTTAAATGGTATTTGTATCTCTGATAAAAGTTGTAGAGCATGAAATTCTCTACAATTTTTGTTTTAAACATTTTTTGTCCAATTCATCGTTTTTTAGATAGAGCGCGGAGAGCGCACAGGTCACAGCGCTCAGACATATAAGACGCAATACGAGGTCAGCTGCGAATCACAGTCAATGGTACGTTGAATAAAACAATTATAATTGTAAATAAAATTTCATTATTTACGAATTAATACCCAATTTGAATAATACTTATTTCAAGTAATTACAATGTCTTGAATTCCATACTTTAAGTATATTTTAATTCTGTTCCAATGTATCGTAACTATATTTATGTAGAAAATTATTTTAGTATTTTTTCTCTTATTTTTATTATATAGAAAACAATGAAGATTCACAGTTTACATTGAAAGAGCTTAAAGATGTTCTTACAGAGTATGTACCAGATGATAAGACCATCATTTCAAAACTGCAGCAAAGATATTTGACTGATATAATAATCACGAGAAAGGCAGGAACATTCGCTATCATATCTTTTCGTGATACGTAGGCTAACATATTATCAAAATCTTGGTACGATAATAAAAAAAACACTCCTGAAGAAGAACGGTTACGAATTGTAGAAGCTGCTGCAGCCATTATTAGGAATGATATTTGATCATCTATAGTTGAAACCAAGTCTTATCCATCTCCAAGTAAAATGATAGATGATATTAATGAATAAATACCAAAAACTTTATTTCATTTTTTACAAGAAGTCATTATAAAAAATAGAAAAGGAAAAATAGATCATTTAAAAACGAAATGCACAGCTATAAGTCACGTAATAATGTCTTCAATAAGAGAACGGTCATTTTCATCACAACTACTATTAGGCCTTTCAGTATTTCTTCATAGAAGATATGGATCTAAGAGACTATTAGATGTTTTATCTAGCTTGGGATTTGCAGCTTCGTATACTAGTACCCGAGTGACGCGAACATGCTACCCGCCACTCACTCAGTGGCGAGGTCGGATCAGCTGAGGTAAATATTATTAAACAAATCTTTTTGATTTATGAATAATATTATGAAATATTGAACATAATTCATGAAGGTTTGTTATTGTAATTGTTGCAATGATTTTTTAACTTAAAACAACGTACCATTGACTGTGATTCGCAGCTGACCTCGTATTGCGTCATATATGTATGAGCGCTGTGACCTATGCGCTCTCCGCGCTCTATCTAAAAAACGATGAATTGGACAAAAAATGTTTCAAACAAAATTGTAGAGAATTTCATGCTCTACAACTTTTATCTGAGATACAAATACTATTTAACGCATAGGAAGCGAGATATTTGCGAAAAACTGGTTTTCGTGACCTTTGACCTTAAACATCTTAAGACGCGGACACGAGATTTTATGAGACTTTTGACACATCATTTAGAATGCCAAAACAAAGGCTCATGCAAATATTCAGCTTCTTACCTCTCATTCCGAGGTTGACGCCTTTTTTCGACTTATTTGACTGGACTAAGTGTATTCTGTCATGCAGGAGAACTTTGGCAAGGGCATCTATCGGCTGCAATTTTCTCCAGATTTGAAGACATGAAACTGATTTCTGTGGGGCAATATTAACAACAAGGGGTACTGAAATAGCTCCAAACACATTGCTGAGCCTTTTTGGAGGTCATCGACAGCACCGGGGTTCCGACAATTCAGCGGGCCATGCAGATTCTCGCTATTCGCTTGTGCCACTCCATCACCAAGGAAAGCAGACTTATTGAAATTGAAGTAAACGAAAACCTAATGTAAATGCGGCATCTAGTCACGTAGGTGGCAGGCAACCAAAATCTAATTAATCGGAAGTGCTACAGAGAAGCTGGACAGGACGCATTAATTCCAAGTCTTCAGGCACAGCTTGATATAAATATGACGCGTTGCGGAACCCCCGAGCGAACGCGCTCACAAAGTACTGGGTCTGTCAAAGCGGTAGCTGTCTGCGTGTCTTCTCGCTTTTCCGGCGTTGGAGCAAGTTTTTTTTCCACGGTGTCTCACTAATATATATACATGTGGCGTCTGTTCGGAAAGAAAAGACGTCACATTCTGATCCAGCAGCTGTTATTATTTAATATTCATAGAATATATGACTTCAACTGCTATTGGGCAAAGCTGAAAATGTGTACCCAGCCGGGATTCGAACCCGGGTCTCCTGCTATGAATATTAAATAATAACAGCTGCTGGATCAGAATGTGACGTCTTTTCTTTCCGAACAGACGCCACATGTATATATATAATATGCCGGTGACGGGCAATGATCCTATCGTTAGTGGGGAGGGGTGGGCAAAGTTTGAAGCCCTTACTCTTACGGGAATTAGTTAAACTACGAGTTTGAGTACTATGGGCAGGGCGAAGCTGGGAATTTGTATCTGACGGGAGGCGTGCATGGGTAGTCCTTGCAGGTGCGGTGATCACTGTGTCCCCAGTGGTGTAGGTGTCAGCGCAACTGCCTAGAAAGCAGGAGACCCGGGTTCGAATCCCGGCTGGGTACACATTTTCAGCTTTGCCCAATAGCAGTTGAAGTCATATATTCTATGAATATTAAATAATAACAGCTGCTGGATCAGAATGTGACGTCTTTTCTTTCCGAACAGACGCCACATGTATATATATAATATGCCGGTGACGGGCAATGATCCTATCGTTAGTGGGGAGGGGTGGGCAAAGTTTGAAGCCCTTACTCTTACGGGAATTAGTTAAACTACGAGTTTGAGTACTATGGGCAGGGCGAAGCTGGGAATTTGTATCTGACGGGAGGCGTGCATGGGTAGTCCTTGCAGGTGCGGTGATCACTGTGTCCCCAGTGGTGTAGGGGTCAGCGCAACTGCCTAGAAAGCAGGAGACCCGGGTTCGAATCCCGGCTGGGTACACATTTTCAGCTTTGCCCAATAGCAGTTGAAGTCATATATTCTATGAATATTGTGTCTCACTAAGTTCTCTCCCCTGCCAACTACAGCTTCTCCACGAATTTTGCGTCTCTTTGGCTCTGTGATTAGTGGGTTGATTTTACAATATCATCCAATAGCTGGTCGCCGTTATCACGACCACGCCTCTCAGTCCTCGGTGCGAATATTCTGTGGGCTGAGATTACACTTGCGAACTGACGTCTTTCCCACGTTTCAAGCGTGTTGTCTCTTTATCTTCTGCATTCCTTCTTGGTTCGGAAGAAGAAGAAGAAGAAGAAGAAGAAGAAAAAAAAAACAGTTATTTGGGGCAGATGTCTGTATTAGGCCTGTCTGCTAAGTCATTCATCAGGGTCATTCTTCCTAGCCAAAAACATTGTTTTGGTAGAACCACTTTATCTATACTGCAAGCCAGGCTCTCTCCCACTCATGCACGTGTGCACTGCAGGGGTTTGGTTGTCTTCGTCCCATCTGCAGGGGTCCACAGTTTATCTGAGATTCCTTCGCTTTTTGGAAACGACTCCTCTGGTATCTGAAGAGAAGGCTTTCTCTGCACACGCGCTATGGTGTACATTTAGTTGTAGGGAAGACTCTCCCCTGCGTCCACTGTCGCCCTTTATCTGCACGCTCCTAAAATGAGGCTGGTTTTTCTGTGTACATTCTTACGAGAAAGTCAAGGCAATTCGCCAGGCTGCCTCCGGGAGCAGGAGAATGCAGGCAAACGGCCGATGGTGAAGGTGAAATTTGGGGGTGACTCCTGTTGGCTCCATCTCTTTTCCCAGGTCAGCCGGACTCTGCCGTAGCGTGCGAGAACGATTTCATCGACGAAGTCGCCGAACAAAAAATCCGCAGCCGAGACGTTACAGTACATAGGTTTTCTCAAAGGTGATTAACTTTGAATTTGACCAAGAAGGTATTTCTTGCCAACAGGTGCCATTGCAAGGCGTACATTAGCACCATAGCGCATCGAACTTTTGATGGCCACTAGCTTATTGTTTAGGAGATGAAAGTATACCTTATTCTATAAATTATCAATACATGTTTTTAATTATCGAAAAGCCATAGAAAATCCACACAGTTCATAGTTAAAGGCAATATCATTATATAAATGAAAAATTTAAAGGCCAATTCAATATTACAATATCTTGCAGACATACTGGAGTGATATTACTTCATAACATTCTATTTTAATTTTGAATCAAAAACCTTCCTGATAATAGGCAGATCGAAAGAAGGAGAACGAAAGGTGAGGGAGAGAGGGGGGGGGGGTAGGGAGGGAGCAGAATGGAGAATACTTGGGGGGAGGGGGAATGAAGGAAGTGCAATTACATAAGTACCTGGCACTAGTATAAATAAGAGAAACAAAATTTTAAGTATCCTCCTTTGTTAGGTTAGAAAACGGGTGTAACACAGGGAAAGAGCATATCATACTTCTATTAAAATCGCACAAGGTGTTTGTTACGCCCAAATACATAACAAAAAATAGCCAACAAGCACAACTGCGTCTAAGTAATGTAACTAAATCCTAATTTATGTGTTGAATAAAAAGTGTACACGCCGTAGTTTGTAAGTAATTTACTTTTTATTTCATCCTGTAATTTCAAAATTTGAAGGGTATTACTTGCGAGTCTATAGAATAACAATTAGATGCGATCTTATGCATGGACGAACAGATAGTACTATTCATAACTGTAAAGCAATTTGGACATCATGGATACATAAATGAAAAATCTTCAAATTTACTTATGGCTGACGATTTCGCAGGAGCACGTGAAGATACGATGAAACGTTTCTACGTCCCACACGGATCTTGTGCATCATGTATCATGGAACTGACACAATGCATTGTGGAAAAACTACTCTGTATTTTCATTTAGTTTCATTTGAGGCAGAATATTATTAAGACGATATACTGACAGTTTGCGAAAACCCATTTTTTGACAATGTTACCAAATCTTCGACAGGCGGAAAACAATTTTAATATTGAAATTTTCTTAGAGAGATGGTCTGAGTGGTGTGACACATGTAGTAGTCTTCTTCGGCCTTCCGTAAGCCATTTTGCACACACCCTTGGCATCATCCTAACACTTCGTCATTCGCGAGTAGCAATTTTCTGAATGGAAGTATCACATTCCCCCATGCCAATAACCCGTCATCAGTTAAACTCTGATTTACCCGTACGGTTCTCGCGTACGTCTGCAAGGCATACAGAATGTCTGCTGAAATCACAGTCACGTTTTACCAGTTAGGATATGGATGTTGACCGTGAGCCCGCGGGAGTACATGGTTCAAATGCTAATCAGCTGCAGAACATTCTGATGTAGCTGGCATAGGTGGATCAGTAGGTAGAACGCGAATGGTAAAGGTCATTCCGGTCTTGCACACGTACTTAATATCCCAAGTTTAATATTAATGTGATGTCCTGTACATATGAACTTCACCTTTACAGTCTTTCCAGGTTTTTTTTTTCCCTCCATAAGAACTGTGTTTGGGACTTCCCCTCACAGTATCTCCTTTCAGTAGGATGAAGAGTTATTAGGAAGGAAAGGATTAACAATGGTGCTAAGTAAAACTGTGAGGCCATCCGTGTTCGCCTCCCGCCCGTATCAAACTTCCACAAGTCGCACTCTAGTAATATAATAAGTATTTACAGGTGAAGGCGGCGTTAACTTCACTTACTTCACCGCACATGCGGTGATACGTTCGATCTCGCACGGGAATCCGTAATGGCGAGTGTAAGTGGGCATGGACGATTGGGGCACTACTGCCACAGCATGCGACTTGTGGAAGTTTGAGACGAACGGGAGGCGAGCTTGGATGACAAAGTGGTTAAAGCGACGGCTGGTCCAAAGCGGGAGACCCGGGTTCGAATCCCGACTCGACTCACATATTCACTTGTCACCATTGTTCAATTTCAATGCCCTAATGCAGCCACTGTCAATCCCTTCCTGCATAATTCTTATTCCTTCCCCTTCTTTATCAATAATTTGCTAAGGATGTTTTCCCTATAGTCCGATTAAAATTACCTGAGTTGAGACTTAACGCGTTGAAGAGGCTTACTTGCAATCACAGTGTTCAACATCACGCTCAAACCCATCAACGTTGCCAAACTGCTACAATAACTAGTAAATCGGCTTTTTACACTTTATTCGGATTTATTTCCTGTTATGATCCCGATCTATTTTTGAGCCCTTTTTACAACGCATTTCGTTATTCATGATAATCAACCTTAATCAATATATGGTTAACAGCACTGATTGGCCGTGCGGGACTTACCAAGCGTTTCTAGACGTTCTGCTCACGCCGGATGTTATAGTCCTCCAGGCATGTGTGTGTGTGTGTGTGTGTGTGTGTGTGTGTGTGTGTGTGTGTGGCTGTTGTCCTTAGGTTACGTCAAGTAGATTTACATGCTTTGTAAACCTAGCGTCTGACTGCCACAGTAGTGTAGTCCCATATATTTACAAACATTTGCATTTGATCGAATAGTGAACAAAATTTCAGCCAATCAGTTGCATTAAAATGGTTTATATACCTGAACCTTGACCCGGTTTTCAGCAAAAGTAATGTTGCCTTCTTCAGTTTTTCACCTAGCTTCCATTGAAGTAGTTATTAAACAGAATCAAGTGGCCATATGCGGCTGACTCCACGTCGTGGAATTCCTCACCGTAAAGAGGTTCGCTGAGATGCTGACACGCACGAAAGTCGCGGCGGCGCCGCCGAGCGCATTGAGGCGCTGTGCTCCGATGCGCGAGGCCGTTCCCCGTCGGGGGTTCGAATCCCCCCTCGGGCATGGATGTTTGTGCTGTCTTTAGTAAAAAATGTTCAAATCTTTTTTAAGCTTATGGGACTTAACTACGGGGTCATCAGTCCCTAAACTTACAAACTACCTTATACTAAATACGGCACAAATATCCATGCCCGAGGGGGGATTCGAACCCCCGATCGTAGTGGCCGTGCAGACCGTGACTGGAGCGCCTCAGTCTCCTCGACCAACGCGGCCGCCTCTTTAGTATAAGCTGGTTCATAAGTTGTTCGTAAGTTTAGGGACCGATGACCCCGCAGTTGACTCACATAGGCTTCACAAACATTTTCACTTGCACGAAAATAGGTAATCACAGTCACACAACTTAAATTTTCGGCATGGCCTTCGTCAGGAAAAGAAACACATACATTGACATAATCACTCAGACAACTATATGCACACAACCACCACGTCCGGCCACTCCAGCACAACAAGCATCTCGAGTGTGAGTGAGGTGGGAAGTGGAAGGGGAAGAATGATAGGTACAGGTGAAGATTGCATTATGGATTGTAAATGCTATGATGAGCGAGAATTTGAATTTGAATTTGAATTAGGTGAAGGGAAGGGGTGGGGAGGATAAAAGGAAGGTGTAGAGAAGTGTGGAGGGGAAGTGGGGAGATTTGAAATGATGAAAATAATAAGGAAAGAATAATAATACAAAGAGGAAAAAGTTAGGAAAAAATAAATAAAAATAAAAAGTAAATGACATTGCAATCGGATTTTGCATAGTTAAAAAAGAAACTTGTAGAATAGACGCAAAGTTGTATTTTCAATTGAACATGAAGATGTTTGAGCAAGAAGCAGCGAAATAATGGGTAAAAGTGTCCTTATTTGTCCATACCTTACGTTTACTTTCGTTATATTCTCTCAGCTTCCACTTCCTGGAGTATTTACTGTTTCTCCCGAATAACCGTACATTTAAGGCTGTAATTCTTTTTCCTTGTCAATTCCCCTATCTGGAGCGGGCTTTCAGCGCACACAGGCACTATTCAACTGAGATACAAAGAACAAGTCTTAACATGTAGTGCACAAAAATAAGGGAATTTTGACAAAAAACGAAGATAATTATGGACATGGTGGCAGTGTTGAAGAATTAAAATGTGATTGTATACTGAGAAAAGAATGCAGTCTTCAGGCATAAGCAAAGCGACAAGGAGCAAACATCAAGGACACACGCAGAGGCACGCCGACATCGAAAAGAAGACACCAGTTGACGGCTGAGGGCTGGCCGTTCACTGTTTGTTGAAATAAACTCACCACACTGAAAAGAACCGTGTTCACGAAGCACTCATTAGAACACTGAAGATGATGAGATCTGAGGAGAGAGAGGGGAGGGGACAAAGTGGGAGATGATGGTGGAAACCCGGGGTGTAGAATGGTGAGAGGGGTAGACTATACTTCTTTTCCGTGTGGAAAGATACTGCGGCATTCATACCTACCATCTTTGAGCTCACCGTAAATCATTTTATAACCTGTTTCGAAACGGAAATTACAGGTCGCTTGGTTTTACGACTGCAAGTCGGTACTTTTTTTTTTTTTTATCACTTCCCGCTTTGCCTGCAGAACTCGTTCCTGGGCTAGTGTTTGTATCGTAAGCATCAGCGATGAGAAGCCCGTCGAGTGTTACGTAATGCAACCGGTTCCTCGGCCACCACTGCGCTCCAGAAAGTCCCCGTCGAGTGTCTCAAGATCAATCAACGCAGCCGGAAATGTGCCATTAAAGACTGTCCTACTAATTACAGCCTCAATAGATAGATAGCCACAGTTGCATTTCAGTTTTGCCAATTCCTACACTGTGTCTTTCATATTTACATTGATCACAATAAACATAAAAACAGAGCTTACCTAAATGCCGTTTATTTTCATCTTGTATTTAGCCAGGAGGGTTCCGTTTGTTTGATTAATTGAAGTATTCAATACCATAGTTGGTCGTAGAATTGTAACCTAATATTCCATGTTTATATTACATAAGCATTTTATAGCGCTTCTGTCAAGTCACATTGACTATCATTTGCATTACTAGAGTCTTCTAACAAACTTAATTAAATTATTGAAGCTTAACGTCGAACAATAATGTAAACATATATTAACACTGCGCTAATTGTTGTTTACTTAAGATCTTTTCTAGTGTTTATTTTGATGTAAAAAACTTATTATTACATTTGTCATAATATTGTGTATCTCCACCTAAAGAAAAGTATGTGTATGTTTCATGAACAAATTGTTGAATATTTGAATATTGTACTTCCGTGTTCTAGAAGGTTCTAGAAATACTATTATGTATTAATACGCGCGAATTGGCGCGAACTAGGTCAGTCTTAAGTGAGTCTTAGAGGAGTGACATCTTAACTAGTATGGAAGTGTTTTGTGAACCAGTCTTACTCTTGCATCACTTTTGTGCTTTATCAGGAATGGATAAATAAATAAACTTTAAAAATGAAACGTGTCATATCGAAAGTTTCCATGACTTGCAAGAATCCGACGTCTTATTATTTTGTGATGTATTATTGGCAGGCGAGTTAAGAGATCTTCGAGACCACTGAACAACCGACAGATGAAGGTGATGTATGGAAAAATAATGGTTTTATTATAATAGTATTATTATATTAAAAACTATTATACATGATGCATTCGGCGCGGGAAACATTGTCGATTTTTCGAAACCTACAAATGTCACATGTTTCAGAACCAACGAACACGAGTAGTAGTATGGAGTCAGTCTAATGTTAGTATGAAGTCAGTCTAAATCAGTCTTAAAGTAGTAATCAGTCAGTAGTTAGCATTGTTGTCAAAGTGTAGTCATGCAGTCTTACTTTTGTATTACTTCTGTGCTCCATCAAGAATGGATAAATAAATAAATACGTTAAAAATGAAACGTGTCAAATTCCAAGTTTCCATGACCTGGAAGAACCTGACGTCCTATTATTTTGTAATGTATTAATGGCAGGCGAGCTACGAGGTCTACGAACATTCTACCACTGAACATTTACAACAGGCGAAGTATTAAAAATGTGGCTTTAATGTATGTCAAGTAAAAAAAAGCGCCACACTCTACTTATTCTATTTCTTATTATATACAAAGAAGAGGGTTTTCTTGCGATTCCTACAAATTTGCAATGTTACTCCGATTTTATGAAATTTTGCGCCCTTTATATAAAATGAAACAAGGGGAAGGACAATGTCTACAAAAAATTGGTAAGGTACTTGGAGGATCGTAATTCACGTCAGATGTCGAAATAGTTTGTCCGCTCACAATGAAAGTTGGCAAATACACAAAATGTTTCATTGACATGGTGAGTACGAGATAGAGGAGGAGAAAAATGGAAAAGAAATGGGGGGGGGGGGGGGGGAGATGGGCAGAAAGAAGACGAGATGGGCTAACAAGGAGACCATAGGGAAAACGAAGTTTAGTAATTTTTCAAATATTTACGGTAAGTTAGATTCAGAAGTGAAACAGCAGTCAGTCAAAGTCATTCAAAGCAACTTTCAAACATTCTCGATAAACAATCGACGTTTTGAAGTCCGTTAATTTAAATTTCCGAGTCTCGCTGTGTCACATTGCTACGTTATTTTATCGAAACTGAGGTCAGGCGAAAAGTAAAGAAAGCAATTATAGATACATGATAACTGTGTTTGTGTAACGAAGAGATAAGTATAATTTACACGTGTTCTACTGGTTAAATTTAGTACGTAACAGTTTAGAGCTTTTGCTGTTTTTGTGAGAAAATCAACGTTTGCCGTAGATCAGAATAGACTACAGTTGGAACACTGCCTGCAGGAATGACTAAAATTTAGATAATCGGTGTTCTTTTCTTTTATTGTGGTATATTATACTTTCTTTATATCATTAAAAGTGAAGTAGAAGAAATTGGTATGATTGTAGTAGACTGATAAACAAATTCTTGTGGTATGATGGTTCAAATCCCGCCGATCGTATTTTTTTCCTCGTTGTTGCAGAATAGCTACAACATTTAAAATTCATGAATCATATGGTGAATTACACGAATATTCCGTATGGTTATAACTCGGTTGTCTATGTATCAACAATATCTACACATCTACATCTGCTGCAGTCTCTCTATAGTGAGCATTTTAAGTAGATTTCTTGTTTTCTTTTGCTTGTTGAGTCATCATGGTATTGGGTTGTAAGCACACTACTCTTTCTATTAGGCAAACAATGTAAACCTTATCCATGTTTACATCCAAAAGTACAATTTTAATGACACACATTAAAGCAACAACCCAGAATCGTTATATATTCACAACTGTCAGTGTTTTCTTGTCTCAACAACATCGGAGTACAGCAGAATGCAATACAGATAACAGTCTAAAGTTTAATAATAAGGTTTTAAATTAAACTGTATTAGTTAAAAATTCAATAACGAACACTACTAATGAGGATTATATATAATTA
The DNA here is from genome assembly GCA_026315105.1 of Locusta migratoria. Classification (NCBI taxonomy): domain Eukaryota; kingdom Metazoa; phylum Arthropoda; class Insecta; order Orthoptera; family Acrididae; genus Locusta; species Locusta migratoria. The sequence goes on from CM048746.1 coordinate 84,940,760, forward strand.
AAAGAAACGAATAAACGAATGAAAGTATAAATTCCCGCGAAAAATGGTATTTCCATTATCCCGTTTATCTGTATACTACCTGGATGTTGAACTTCAGCTGTTTGAGCGTGACAGCCATAGATATTAATATTTAGTTGCTTGCCTGCCAAATTCAAGTATGGCTGCTTCGAAGTGTTACTAGAACAATAAAATAAAACATGTTTTGATTCCACTCCCATACCAGTCTATTACATTGTAATATTGCGTTTTCTTTCTTCCGATCAAGTGTTGGAGTAGTAGTTACTGTTCGCAGCCGCTATTGAAGTTCACTAACGGTACAATAATACAGGAAAATAATTGGGTGGATCTGACACATTTAGGTAACTTTATAGATAGAAGACTCAAAAAAGAAGGCGGAACCTGACTTTAAAGTTTAGCGGCAGTAGTAATTTGGAATGAAAGCAACACCTGAGCACAATATTACACAAAGGAACTAGCAGACCCCGCGATGACCTTTCTTACCATGATGATTATGTTAAGTTGACTGTATGTAGCAGATGAAGCTGTAAAAAAAACTCTTGCTGCATTGTGTACAATGATGCTTGGTTGGCTTGGAGCAGATTGTACTAACTGAACGACCGTTTAAAAAAATGTTAAGTTTACTTTCGTGACAAAGGGACCTTTAAATCGATCGGATTTCGTTTAATTCCGAAGATTTCTTTACAGGCATTACTAGAAAGTCACATATATGAAAATTACAAATAATGAGATCTCGAATTAAATGTAGTAAATTACAGATACAAGTCCAACAATGGCTCCAAGCATCATGTTACATAATCAAGATTACTGCTGGAAAAATAGAAACACTTCATGAATTATTAAAGGTGGGTCATTTGAAATAAGTAAAAGATTTATACGTAACTAATTATATTTTTGCCAAGCTTCATAAGAAAACCGGTCTCACACACACTTACATTAATAATGAAGTCCCTGACGTGCGACTGTTCTCAATGAGGGAGGAAACATGAAAGACCAAATTCACAACCGCGTTCTGGGCAGCTCGTAAAAGACAGATGAAAATCAAAAATATAAGAACAGCGTAATTAGCTGCTAGAGAAAACTGTGGTCAGCGATAAGCATCGTAAATAAATTATTTATCGAATGATTTTTTTATGTAATACTACAGTATACTGACATAAAGTTCAAAACAAGAGGTAAGCAATCAATTCTTGTCACGTACGAACTAGTTAGTGGAAATTCGTTTGACATATCAAAGCATCGCGTACAACGCGAAATCATGTGGGAGGCATATAAATGTGCAGGCAGGCACACTGCAGTACTAAGCTCAGAGACGAGAGTTATACATCCAGGTGGTACAGAGATCACTGAATTATTCCGTTAGAAACACAACGGTGAAGGTTGCAAAAAGTGTGTCCTTTGTTTATAATGTGCTCAGAGAACGACGGAATGCACTCGTATTCGCTGCTTGTGCGTGTCCTAGTAAGGACCCGAAAATAACCGGCTCTGACGAGAAGTTGCTAACCATGCAATCCCCCCCCCCCTCCCCCGTTTCCGCAACGCCTGGCGCTACGGCGTGTCTGCCCCGGTTTTACGGCCTCGGCTGCCGACTTCAGCATGCGTTCCCCCCGAGCAAAGGGGGAAAAAAGCTTCAACCTCCTTACACGTGCTCCGAATACAGAATTATGTTACTCTGTAATTCTTTATTTTCTCGTTGCCGCTATCTCGTAGTTAATAAAGAAACAGATGTAAACACAAGTAGCAACCGTTTCCACTTATACTGTAAAACTAACGTATCAGTGGATCGAAAGTTTCACAAGCTGCCTCTTCCGAGAGTGGACTACACTCCTTCAGGCTCTTCCAATTCATTTCTATCTTCCATCGGTTTAATTTTACGTGGTCGAATCTGGAAACGTATGACCATTTATGTTTTCATAAATCCTTTCAGGTACAACAAATATTTTACATCAGGTCATTAAGTTTCTGTTAAAGAATATCATCTTCAAACATAGAAACAAATATAAGAATACACTATTTCCGAATTAAAAAATAAATAACACAGATTTAACTTCAAATAAGCAAAGTATTATGTACAACTAGTTTCGTTGAAACTGTGTCAGCATTCTCAAGTACTTATGTGGGAACTAAAAAAAAGTTTCCTTTACAAAACAATGAATTTCTACTTCTTCTCAAAAATATAATATTGATTCTGTACTGCCAAAATAATTTGAAAAAATCCAGTTTGATATGCTAAGGTAGTTACATCATTCCTAAAGAAAAAGGTCTGACCTGAACAACTGTTATCTTCAAAATGAACACTTGTTTGTTCTGTTGACTGGACATTTGTTTGTTTTCGTGACTGGACAATCCATTTCAACCTTGGAAAATGGTTCCTCCAATTTTGTGTTATTATATTTTGCAAGTTTCTCCTGTCCAGGCAGGAGAACAAACAAATGTCCAGTGAAGAGACCAAACAAGTATTCATTTTGAACAAAAGCTAATAGTGTTTCATCCCAGACCTGTTTCTTTAATATGGAATGATGTAAAAACCTTAGCATATCAATTTTGATTTTTTGTAGTTATTTTGGCAGTAGAGAATTATTAAGCTTATTTTTGTGAAGATGCAGAAATTCATTGTTTTGTAGAGGAAAAAATTCTTACTTCACATCTAAGTACTTGAGACTGGTGACTTAGTTTCACCGAAACTAGTTGTACATCATAAGTGACAAACGATAACACTAAAATGGCGACAGTGGTATGTAATTGCATTGTTTCAATGTCTATATATATTTAAAAAACATACACATAAAGTTAACTGCCATGTAGAAACGAGTGGTATCTAGTGAGTTATATGTCGCTCTATGAGTTATTTCACTCAACGCCAATGTAAATATTATTTTAATTAAACACAAGTTGAAGTGCCGGAGTTTATCAGGACTGAAGTCTGTGATACATGTATGAATTCTTCCTAGGCTTCCATTCGCCTACCTCCTCATTTCATACCCCCCCCCCCCATAACTCTGAAGTTAATCTCTGTCTCCCCTCCCTGTCCACTTGATTATCCCTTGTTTCTCTCTGTCAGACTGCTCCTCCTGCCCTCTCAATCAATATCTCTCCCCTACCCCTTTTGACCATCTCGTCGAAACTCCTCTAAAATAATCACCTCGACGTCTCTTAAGTCAATTTACTGCTCATCCATTTTTGTCGATATCCACTTCCCTCTCTCCCTTCCTATGCCCCTACCCCCTTCCTCTCCGTCTTCCCCTTCTCTGTACATTTCTCAGTCCCTCTCTATCATTCAATATTTTCTAGCCCCACTTCCCCATCTCAGTATCCTCGCCCTCTCCTCTGGCCTCCTCTCCCCCTTCACCCTACACGAAACTATATCATCCCTATCGCAGCAGGATGTCGATGGGTCTTGCTTGTACAAACTGTTGTTTACGTTGGGTTTTACTGGAGGGAACGCTGACAAGCATTTGGTACGTAAAGAATGTTCCGGAACCTGTAATTTTTGCCATTACTGCACCAGGAAAACGCTCTATTCTTCTAACAGGACAATCGTTGCCCACATAATGCGCGTGTAATTCAACGTGCTCTGCAAGACGTTCAGCATCTGCCCCGGCCAGCACGACTACTGCACTTGATTGCAATCGAGCGCGTGTGGGGTTAATACGACGACAAGTGACTCGACCGACCCGTCAGCCTACAACTGCCACAGAACTAAGTTAACAGGTCGAGGAGGCCCTGAACGATAGATACAAGCTTTCTTTTCATTCACTTCTCCAATAGACGTAGGAATAGCAACGTGGTTCTGGAGCACGCCTTTTTCGTGGATTGTTTTAGCTCACTTGCAGGAAGTGAGCAACTTCCTCTATTTGTCGTCCACTACTGGCTTTGCTTTTTTTCGTTTACGTAGGAGAGGTTCTGATCTAGCCTTAATTTTTCCTTATATACGTTGGATCTCTCGATGTTCACCTGTTACAATAAGAGGGAAAAAATCCCTCATTCGATTTGTTTCCTTTAGTTAAATTAAAAATAATAGCAAGTAATCGCCATCACTATGGTCGAATGAATGCCAGAATCATAGCTTGCAATGACGCCCATGGAGGCTATACTACGTATTAATATGTGTTTCAGCAAGGTTCTACATCTGGTAGCTCAGTTTTAAACATTTCGTTTACTCCGTTTGCAATATTTCTATGCGATATTTTGACTGTATAGAAAAATTCTTATGGGGTAAATTAATTTTTGTTTCTGACAGTGTATGTTGTATCTTATGACAACTCTTTGTTCGCTTGTAGGACCACTTTAAGTCTTGCTGCACTTAGCACTGAGCCTGGCATATTTCTGAGCCGAGATTTCCCTCATTCGTTGTGGGTGGACCTGCCTGCGCTACGATATCCGAAGGGGACCGTGTCTTATTTTCGGTTGTTCGTCTCCGGTTAATCCGTTTCTTACGGAAAATAACTCTATCAAAAGCATCTTCGGGATTGATATGTATCATCTGGAGCTCTTCGTTGGTCTTTTTAAAACATGGCACTGTAGTTTTTGTTTTTGAATCAAAAAAGAGAAGTATATTTTTGATCAACGTACTGTCGTCCGTTTGTTTGAGGTTCTCGTCTTTTACAGATCGTCTCTCCATTTTTTTTTTCTTTTTTTGTGCATACTTCCTTTTCGGATATCTTTATATGGGTGAATTTCTTGTATTTGGATCGTAGGATTCCTTTAATGATGTAGCGATCTGTTTTCTCCAGTTCTTCGAGGAGTCCTTTATCAGCATTTAAGGATAAGGTTTCGGCTACATACAGAACTAATGGCATGACATTCGAGTTACGTATCTTAATGTTTTGAAAAAGGCATTTTTGGTTATACATCTTGTGGGATATTTGGTAAGCTGTTTTTAGTTTACGTATCCATTCCCTAAGCGCTTCCTTGTCCAGTACTTGCCGGTCGCGGTGGCCGAGCGGACTGCGGCGTGTCAGTCACGGGTTGCACGGCTGTTGCGGTCGGTGGTTCGAATCCACCATCGGGCGTGGAGCCGTCTTTAGTATAAACTAGTTCATAAGTAGTTTGTAAGTTTAGGGACTGATAACCCATAAGCTGTACAAACATTTGAACATTTTGTCCAGTACTTGAATTTGTCTATTAGGTAAATGACCCAATATTTCGTACGGAGATTTGGTGAGGCGTCTTTAATGTTAGTCAAGACTCCTATTTTCTCAAATGATATTTTGAGACCAGTTACGTCAGCGTTATCTTTTAATAGAACGATCTGAACTGTTATGCATGTGTATTGCTGGAGCCGAGCGGAAGGCTCCGAACTTTATGTCTGGATGAGAGGCGAAAATTGGTGGAGCGCTAGTGGACGCTATTAAAAGATTATTAGAGTTTACAAGTTTATTGAACTGAATACAAGATTCCGTTGTGTAGGCGCTAGCTCAGCAGCAGCTAGATTACCACGTGACGTCTCCTTCGGCTGCGTTAGCTCGATGCCTTGCAGCGTCTTCTATGGGCCGGCGACTGTACAGTTCGGAAGGAGGTGCCCGCGCCGTAACGTCTGGGTGTTAAGGCAAAAACTGACAGGAAAACTCATCGGTCTCTTTTCCGATCTGTTTTGTGGATCCATGCTTGAAATCATTGGAGTCAGATGCTGTGATGACCTTTCGATACCGCTGGCAGGTTTAGCACCAGAATGCTAGCTCGTAGGTAGAATCATCGGCATCTAGGAAACCAACCAATAAAGACTGAACTGGTCTCGGGTACCCACCAAATTCAGCGATGTGAAGACGGTAGACAGCGGTTCACCATCTCCCCGGATGATGTTCAGTTAGAAGCGTAGTAGTTGTCTCCGGACTCCATCTCCTAGCTGTGACTAATAGTCTGTACTGATTTATCTGAGCTGAATACACAGTTTAGATCATAGGATCGATGATTACTGTCATGAGCATCATCGATTCCAAAGATCAATACTTCTAAAAGCGATAGTATATACACAGAAATTGTCTGGAGCTTTATTTTTATTTATTTATTTATTATTTTTATTTATTATTTTTTGTGAGTTTAGGCCGCACAACTGCTGAGGTCATTAGCGTTCGAATAAAAACTGAGATACCGATGGATAATTAGCCTATATGAAAACAGCTAAAAACATAGGGTAAAATACAACGAAAAGAAGAACTAAATGCCGTTTGATGGATTGGTCAAGTTGATAAAATTCAAGACTCGAGGAAAAGCTCGTGCGTCATCAGCTAAAATTTCTTCCAGGGTATTCGGCAGACGCAGTGCAGTACGAACAGGAGTAAAATTTGGACAACACAAAAAGACATGGCGCATCGTCAGCGGGTGACCACAGGAACATAACGGTGCGGGGTCACTAGTTAACAAGTGGCGGTGGCTGAACAAGCAACGTCCGATCCGCAACTGGGCCAAGATGACCTTTTCTCGTCGCGAGCAGCGTGAGGGGATCTACCAATCCACTGGGAGCGGTTTAATGGTACGACGGTTATTATTTGTAAGCGAGGACCACACATTATGCCACGACGATATAATGCGACAGGAAAGAGCCCCACGAATAGCATTCGATGGGACACAGAACGTAGCTGTCCGAGGCAAGAATATCGCAGCCTTGGCCGCCGCTTCAGCAGCCTCGTTACCAGGTACGCCTGTGTGGCCAGGTACCCCCAGGAGGTGAACGCGAGGGCCGTCGGCATCTAACAATTGAAGGGAGCGGTTGATTCGGTGCACAACAGGATGGGCCGAATAGGGGTCTCTAAGACTCTGGATGGCGCAGAGCAGATGACATAGGAAGGATAACGGTGTCGGTAGATGTATAGTATAGCCTGATAGAGGGCATAAAGCTTAGCTGTGAAATGAAGCCTTTACTGAAAACAGTCATCCCCAACGACAAACGTACATCCGACACCTTCATTGGTCTTAGAACCATCTGTTTATATGAAGACGGAATTATCGAGCCGCTCACGAAGTTCAACAATCCTCGAGCGGTAAACAGCATCCGAAGTACTCTCCTTCGGGAGTGAGGTGAGTTCGAGGTGAACGAGAACTTGTGCCTGAAGCCAAAGTGGCACTGGGATCTCACGTATTTGAAATGTGGAATGGAGGGTAAAATCGAGCTGCTGAAGCAAGCGACGAAAGCGGACTCAGGAGGGAGCAGGGCAGTTGAGGACAGCCCACATTGGCTATCGAGGGAGTCATTAAAGAATGATGGATAGGAAGGGTGGAGGGGCATTGAAAGCAGACGGCATGCGTACCGACACAGCAATATGTCGCGTCGATAGTGTTGTATCCAATATAGCACACAACAATTAACATGAGGCATGGGTTTAGCCAAAACACAATATATTTACAACAAGTGTGGTAACAGAATCTGTATACAAGGTGTGTCGGAGGCAGGCAGCAGAGTGGAGTCCCTAACAGAAACCTTTTCGAGTAGCGTGGCGTCCTGATGGCGCAAGGCGACGATCAGCACGAGACTGCCGGATGCGGTCGAGCGTGGGCTTATAAAAGCCGGGCGGCGTAGGAATGCGCCCGCCATAACCGCGTCAGCTGTGGCGTGTCAACTCGCGATTGGTGCGGCCTCAGCGGAGAGCTACATTGCGAGGCGACGCCGGCCGTGGTTGCCATGGATTCGCGGAAGTACTCTATGTGCACTGGCCGCGCCGGCGGTGTACGGGGCTACGTATGTGCCTATGGGAATGACGCCCTTTGCAGTCCACGGCACGGGAGACCTGCGGCCGGCGCCACGATGCGGCCATTGACGATATCACAGATAGGGCAAAGGGAATTCGGCAGCTTCGGCATAGAGATTGTCAACAGGGCTAGTGTAAAATGCTACTATCGCCAGGCGTAATCCCCGATGGTGGATCGCGTTAAGACGGCGTAAAATGGACGGCTATGAAGAAGAGTATACGAAGCTCCCGTAATCCAGCTTGGATCTGACAGTGGACCGATAGAGATGAAGCAGGACGGTACGAACTGAGCTCCATAATGTACCACTAAGAACACGGAGAATGTTGAGGTAACGAGTACAGCGGGCAGCCAGAGAAGACACATGTAGAGACTATCTTTATATCCAACAAGCTGACTAATATACCCTGTCGCTCTCCTTGTCGTCCGTCGCACTCAACAGTTCGCTCACTGTAGGCTTTAATATCGCCGACGCAACGTCTTGCTATCGTCACGAAAGACTGGCGTCGTATTTACGACAGAGCCGATGACTTGCTTCCGCCTAGCTTGGCTGGAGATTGCTAGTGGAATTCAAGATTTTAACAAATTTCTGTGCCAAAATTTTGCGCTATAACAGTATTATTACGGAAAAATTTTTCAGGGTCGCCTTGTATTACAGACGGTATGGGAACTGGGAAACTCATTAAGTACTGAGTGACCAAAAAGTCATAAATTTGAAAAAATAAATCACGGAATAATGTAGATACAGAGGTAAAAATTAACACTTATTCTTGGAATGACAAGGGGTTTTATTTGGACAAAAATAAATAAATAAATTCAAAAAATGTCTGACAGATGACGGTTCATCTGATCAGAAAAGCAATAATTAGCATAACAAATAAAGACGAAGCAAAGATGAAGTTCTTTACAGGAAATGTTAAATATGTTCACCATCATTCCTAAACAACAGCGGTAGTCAGGGAATAATGTTGTGAACGGCACTGTAATGCATGTTCGGAGTTATGGTGACGTATTGGCATCGGATGTTGTCTTTCAGCATACCTGGAGATGTCGGTCGATGACGATTCACTTGCGACTTATAACCCCATAGCCAATAATCGCACGGACTGAGGTCTGGTGACCTGGGGGGCCAAGCATGACGAAAGTGGCTTCTGAGCACACGATCATCACCAAACGACGCGCGTGAGATCTTTCACGCGCCTAGCAATACATTTTTTTTTTTTTTTTTTTTTTTTTGTTCTAATAAAACCCCATGTCATTCCAAGCACGTGTGTCAATTTTTACCTCTCTATCTACATTATTCCTTGATTTATCAAGGCCAAGTTTTCTATCCAACAAGCTAATATACCCTTTAGCTCTCCTTGTCGACCGTCGCAGTCAACAGTTTGTTTACTGTAGGCTTTCAACCCGCCGACGTAGCGTCACGCTATCGTCACAAAAGACTAGCGTCATATTTACGACAGAGCCGATGACCTGCTTCCGCCTAGCTTGGCTGGGGATTGCTTGAGGAATTCAAGATTGAAAAAAATTCCCGTGTCAAAACTTCGCGTTGTAACAGTATTATTACGGAAAATTACTTTCAGGGTCGCCTCGTTTTGTAGACGGTATGGGAACTGGGAAAGTCATTAAGTACTGACTGATCAAAAAGTCATAAATTTGAAAAAATAAATCACGGAATAATGTAGATACAGAGGTAAAATTTTTACTGACTTTTTGATCATCCGGTACATTGTTGGGTGAGGGTCCCGAAATAATCATTTGACGTTTGACGTTTGCCGTTGCAGACTTACTCGTCGTCGTCGTCGTCGCCGCCCGCAGGCCGGCAGGAGGCTGGACGCCCGCGCGCGGCGGCGGGCCTTCGGCTGTCGTGGCGGCGGCTGCACGTGTTCGGCGACCAGGCTTCTGCGGGCTCCACGTGGCGCGCCCGCCTCTGGCCCGGCTCCGCCCGCGGCCGCCGCCAAGGCTACGGCCGGCACTTGCTGCGCGACGGTGAGTACCGCCCGCCAGACTGCATTCTTTTCCCGCCGCGCCGTGAAGCAGGTTCCCGCTATAAAGGAGGAGGCCAGCGGTAGCACCGGGCGTGATGGCTCCAGTGCTGCCAACCGCCGAGCACTAGGTCCCCCGAAATGGTATTTCATATCCCTGTAAAACGGGCAAAACTCCCCTAAACCAGATGTTCTCAAAAGTTTTTGTAATGGAACCCACAATATTTCTGGAAAACCTCGACTCCTACTTTCCAAGGTACTGGGGGAAGTAAAGTTGTGAGGCGGCATCGTGAGTCGTCTCGGGATAGCACAGTCGGTAGTGCGCTTGCCCCCGAAAGACAAAGGTCCCAGGTTCCAGTCCCGGTTCCGGCACACAATTTTAATCTGCCAGAAAGTTTAATATCAGTGCACACTCCGCTGCAGAGGGAAAGTTTCATTCTTGATTTTACGGACGAATTACACTACTAGCCATTAAAATCGCTACACCAAGAAAAAATGCAGATGATAAACGAGTATTCATTGGACAAATATATTGTACTAAAACTGACATGTGATTACATTTTCACGCAATTTGGGTGCACAGATCCCTAGAAATCAGTACCCAGAACAACCACCTCTGGTGGCCGTAATAATGAGCTTCATACGCCTGGGCATTGAGTCAAACAGAGCTTGAATTGCGTGTACAGGTACACATGCCCATGCAGTTTGAACACGATACCACAGTTCATCAAGAGTAGTGACTGGCGTATTGTGACGAGCCAGTTGATCGGTCACCAATGAACAGACGTTTTCAATTGGTAAGAGATCTGGATAATGTGCTTGTCAGGGCAGCAGTTGAACATTTTCTGTATCCAAAAAGGCCCGTACAGTACTTACAATGTGCGGTCCTGCATTATACTGCTGAAATGTAGGGTTGAGCCACAGGTCGTAACACATCTGAAATGTAAGGGCCACTGTTCAAAGTGCTGTCGATGAGATCAAGAAGTGACAAGGTGTATGTAACCAATGGCACCCCATACCTTCACGTCGGGTATTATTATTTCGGTATAGTGGTTGCCTGGCATAATTACACACAAAAATGTTCAATATGTCCTCAATTGGTTGCACGGCTTATGGGCCCTATTTTTTTTTTTTTTTTTTTTTTTTTTTTTTTTTTTTTTTTTTTTTTTTTTTTGCAGGAATAAACCGTAACAAGACAATCATATCTTGCAACACTATGGAACTGGTTATTCCCATAACATGACTCTGACAATGTCAGCTATCAGCAACATGGAACACCACCTCACTGGCACAACAACGTGCGCGGTTTCCTCAATACCAGCGTGCTTCAACTTTAGATAGGGTGTACATGACAGCGAGACCAAGCCTTACACTCTTGGCCTCCTACGTCCCCTGTCTTAATACCGTGTGATTCCCTCATGTGGGGATTTGTTAAACAATGTGTTTACGTTCCTCTATTACGTCGCGACCTTGATAAACTAAAAACCAGAACATAAGATATTGTAGCTTCAATGACAGGAGACACCTTAGTTTGGGATGAATTGGTCTATGGGCTAGATGTCATCCGTGCTGCCTGTGGATGACATATGGAACATTGATGATAGATTTTTATAAACTTCAGTATTTTGTGAGTAATTTAGTATGCAATTTGTTAGTGTTAAGCCCTTCTTCCGAATAAAGAATTCTGTTTAAAATCGCGTCATTCCATTTGGACACCCTGTATTTTAAATACATAGTATCTTTCATTGTTTGAAGACTGCACTAATAATAATATTGTGTGACTCATTGGCCTTGTGCAAGTCGTTTAATTGGACGCCACTTCGGCGACTTGCGTGTCCATAGCCTACCCTAGTTATGCAACCGAGGAAAGGGGACCTACAGCTTAACGTGGAATCCGAACCACGTGTCATTTATGGCGACTCCTCACATCGTTGAGAGGTGACGGGTTCGTTGAAACGGATACTGCACTTATAATAATTTTGTACATCATGCAAGACAGCTTTATTTGTTAAGCATTCTCCTATAAAAACACGTTTTTGAAAAAAAAAAAAAAAAAAAAAAAAAAAAAAAAAAAAAAAAAAAAAAAAAGATCTGGGATAGGAGAAGTGTTATCTCAAGGTTCGTATAAATAAATAAATTCTCGCTCATCGCCGGGTTGTCAGTTATTAATTTATGAAACAACATTAAGCCATTGGAGTGTGACAGAAACATGATATCACGTTCAAAAAATTACGTTACAATAAAACGGTTCAATTTTAAACAACCGGAAGCGAAATCCTGATATTATTCAAACTTGGATATTCTGACACTACGTACAGAGGAGTATAAAAGTATTCAGACACAAGTCACTTGCGCAACTCACGCTCAGTTGTGACTAATACATACACGGAATGTGGATTTGCGTGTTTGGCATAATGCAGAGAATATTTCAGAAGACGTCGACTAAGCGAATGTCACCGTATCCTCTACCAGGAACGATTAGTTTTGTGTTACCATCACAGGCGTGTGTTTCACGCCGGACAAAAGTAAACAGACACCTCTCCGCTTTACAAAGTAACCGCAGTCTGAAAGTAGAACTCGGCGGCAGCAAGCAGTAAGTGCACGCAAGGCAGATGTCTCGTACTACAAGAAAGCAAAGGTCTCACCGAAAAAGACCAACGTAACGCCATGCCCCGTAAAAGTAGAGAAACACCAGTAGAAGAGCTACTGCATGGTGAGGGGAGATCAAATGCAGAAATAGGCCTGGTCGTTAACCGAAGCCGAAAGACTATGTTTAATATCGTCCAGAAATTGAAAGAAGAAAAGTCTCTCGTCAATCGTCCACGACAGGGCCGTCCTCAGAAACTCACAGTGACAAGAGGAAGATAGTTCGAATGGTGAACGAAGACCCGTTAATAACGGTCCCTGCTGTAGCGGCAGAACTTGCTGAAAGCGTTGGTACCGAATTTAGTATTAGAACAGTGTACAGATGCTTGAACAGTGCTGGGTACAATGCCCAGAGTGCCAAGGCGCAAACCGTTCGGCAGCAAGTGCAATGCAAAAAAGCGGATCATTTTTGCCGAAGGATGTGACCTTTTGGGACAAGATTCTGTGGAGTGACGAATGCAAATTTACTTCGAGCCACGTGGATGGCCGCAGTTTAGTGTGGCGTCAAGCAAACACAGAGTGGGAGCCCAGAAACATGCGATCTATCATCAAACATGCCGGCCGCGGTGGCCGAGGGGAATGAGGCGCTCCAGTCACGGTCTGCACGGTCACTACGGTCGGGGGTTCGAATCCCCCTCGGGCATGGATATTTATGCCGTCCTTAGTCTTAGCTAGTTCGTGAGTAGTTTGTAAGCTTAGGGACTGATGACCCCGTAGTTAAGTCCCATAAGTTCTACAAACATTTGAACATTTTGAGTGTGATGGTGTGGGGATGCAGGTCTTCCAGTGGTGTTGGGGAGGCACCTTGGACAAATTTGTGTATCTTGATTTACTCAACCAAAATCTGAAGTGCTAAGAAGTTGGATCATGGAGATGACGTTTCCAACAAGACAATGATCCCAATCATACGGCGGGAAAATTTAGAAACTATACAAAACGCCTCAAACCCTCATTACCCCACCGCAGTCCCCAACGGGAACATTTGAAATTAACTGGAAACGAGACTACAAAAATAGCATCTGAGCAATTTTGCAACATTTGCGTGCATATACAGAAGAAGAATGGGTGAATATCGGTTCGGATATTACAAAAAATAAATAAATAAATAAAATAAAAAAATAAGAAAATAAAAAAGGAAGGAAGGAAGGAAGCTTAGGGTTTAACGTCCCGTCGACAGCTTGGTCATTAGAGACGGAGCTAACGCTCGGAGTTTTGGATAAGGATGGGGAAGGAAATCGGCCGGGCCCTTTTGAAAGGAACCATCCCGGCATTTATCTCTTGTGATTTAGGGAAACCACGGAAAACTTAAATCGGGAAGGTCCGAGGTGGATTTGAACCACCATCCTCCCGAAAATAAAAAAGGTTTTTTTACTCCATGTCACAAAGAGTGAGGGCTGTAAACCGGAGAAAGGGACGCATTACCAAAAACTGACTGCTGAGTGTCTGAAAACTTTTGCGCTTTGTATATTTCGAGTTCCTTGTTTCCTTCATACCTCGGACAAATTTTGATAATTGTTGTTATGAATATGTTCAGACGGAAATATGTATTACACATTTGTAAATAATAATATATGATTATTTCAGTTAAAAACATATTGAAGGTTTATTTCTCTCGTTACTGTCAGTGCCTGAATAATTCTGTCCGCCTGTGTACGTCCACTAGAAATGAATTTGCCGTTCGTGGATTAAATTCGTTTTTAATTGCAATTCTACCGCTAGCGGTCGTGTTGATTCGAGGGAAAGAGGCACGTGTAACGCTGCGGCGCAGACCGCCAGTAATTTCCTACTTTGCGGCGAGGGCGACGAGTAAAAAATGAAGCGGGCTTAAGCGTCGCCACATTAGGGGTGTCCAGTGGGGACTGCGCGCCCCGTGGCCGCCATTAAGTGGCGCTGGGCCCGGCGCCGCGTTATTAAATCCTGTTGTTTACATAAACACCTCGCGCGGTGACGTCACCGCGATATTACGCCGCCACCGCGCCGTACTTCGTTGCGCCCCCAGCCTCCCCACCCCTTCAAAACACTGTGCCGGCTCACTGCTGACGAATTAGGATTCGAGAGGCACTTTTCACGCGTTAGCCTTTGGCTGTGGAATGGCCGTTGCTGGATTCACCTACAGTCGCAGGACGTATTCCAGATTTTGTATCCTCGTCGGGGTTTCGAATAACCCCTTGGGCATGGATGTTTGTGCTGTCCTTAGTACAAGGTAGTTCATAAGTAGCTTGTAAGTTTAGGGATTGATGACCCCGCAGGTAAGTCCCATAAGGTTAACAAAGATTCGAACATTCAGATTTTGTAAACAGGGCTGGGCACGGGAGCTGCAGACGAAGCGGCCTGCGGGCACTGGGAATAGGGGTTTCGGTCGTGCGGTACGATGCGCGCGAAACTCTTAATAGCTTCCTCTCGAGACGGTGGATAAGGCATGATCGATAGCTAACATCTAAGTTCGCATTCCCACTGAATTGCATTGCAATTGTTATAGTATCACATGTCAATGAATACTGACGGCACAAATGCCTTTACATGCCTGTTATCATTATATAAATACGCTAACACGAAAAAATTGTGGTACAGATTACTTATTTATTCGTACAAGAAGACCAATGAAAGTTATATAATTCGAAAGATTGTTTGTCGCAGATTTCACGAATATAAATATTATGCGTGAATTTAGCCATTAAAAGTGGTGAAAGGAAGTAGAAATTTTCCTATCTACAGCTTGGATCAAGTTCTGCATTCTCCAACAATCAGCTCACTGATTGGCTATTCGCCTCGACCAAAGACGCCATAATGCAGTGCATCTGCAGTTTTAAAATAACGTATTAAAATAACTGAATATCGAAACACGGAGTGTTCCCAATTCACTTTCTTGTGCCGTTCAAATGCTTCATTTTCGCAGTGATTAAGAGTGGTTAAAGGAAATGGATGTTTTCATATGAATGCCGATATAAAGGATGATGCGCCGGGAGAGGCATGTAGCGGTGCACGCATGGAACTACAAAGTCGACATGTTGTCAGCTCTGGAATTCTGAATATCACAGTATCGAAATAAATTTCTTGGTGTTGTATAAATATACTAACACCGAAATTGTAGTTCCATTTCAAATATTAGGCTAATGAAAGTTATATAATTCGAAAATAGCATGAGAAGTAATACTTCCGTTTTTATTTGTTGTTATTGGGTCAGGCATTTTCCTTAACACGTAAAAGATACCGTTTCATACCTCCCAGTGCCGGTTAAATTTTACGAAATATCGCAACGGCTTCCTATGATAATCTTGGCTACAGATGCTGAATATTTAGAATCCTGTTAGTCTTCATTTTAGCCAATCGCTTGACAACGCTGATGGAATCTTCGCTTTACGAGGGCAACTATTTTTACTCAGCGGACGAGGGTACATACTAGAACCTGTCAACCATAAAGTAGGAACAGCATTATTTGTTTACTTCATGGTCTGTACGATACACTAATCGAGTATTCTATGTAGTTCGAACAAATGGGCAAAGATTTTCTATCGTGTTGTTGATGTTGCCAACATAATCACGCGAGGCTGCCGACATGATATATAAAATTTTACCCCCAGTGACCATTGTAAACGCAATTGGTCGATTTTCGACCACAGGCAATACTAGTCTACATAAATACTCTGCAAGTCTCATTGAAGTCCATGACAGAAGGTTCATCAAACAACTTGTAACGTACCCGTCGTTGTTTTGTTTTATATAACCCCGTGTCTGGACTGTGTATTTACCATTGTCTGCCTATTTGCCCAGTAACTTGTGCACTGAAGGTACCTGCCACACGTTTGTATGTGAAATGCCGGCCGCGGTGGCCGAGGGGGCTGAGGCGCTCCATTCACGGTCTGCACGGTCGCTACGGTCGGGGGTTCGAATCCCCCCTCAGGCATGGATATTTGTGCCGTCCTTAGTGTTAGCTAGTTCATAAGTAGCTTGTAAGTTTAGGGACTGATGACCCCGTAGTTAAGTCCAATAAGCTCTACAAATATTAAATTACATAATGTGGATTGACTTGTCTACGCTGGCGTTATGCAGTCTGAGTAAACATATGGGTTCCCACCACGTGGGAAATAAACACGCCCGACAACACCAATGAAAGTTAAGAGTCATAAGAGTGATCCACACAACGGATAACATTACAAACGCATCTGAACTAATTAATCGGATCCATTATACGCACTCAAGTGGAACGGATTCGTTACTCTGATATTTATGCTCCAGTGCACCATAGCAGGCCACAGCAAGGACTGAAGGGTGTCATATGAACTCTTAGAAATTGTTTCGACGTGCGTGTGGGATAAAATCATCATATATTATCAAATGCTTTTAAAAAATGCCTCATCATGTGAATTAAAATTAAAATTTTAGTATAAATGAGAATTTAAATTTAACATTAGTCTCTCCCATCTCATGCTGCATTAGAATGGGTGTCCTAGCAAGTTAAAAAAAAAAAAATAAATAAATTAAAAAAATAAAAGTTATTTCCGTCACTCGCAAGGATATGGAGGCAAGCAGTATTCTCAATTTTCCCCTTATGATTTATCACATTCAAACATGGCATGCAAAGGAGGAATTACTAAGTAAGCCAACTAATTTGAAGTGGGCTGCCGTTTCGAGACAGGGGCAGCAAACTGGTGAGCACGGACACAAAATATTACTCGAGAATAAGATTTGCATTAGCGACCCACTGATTACTACAAATTATTACAATGCCCGTCGAAGTGGTGAACATACGCGATCAGCGTGGCCTCAAACAAAAACCAAGTTACTGATATTTAGTTTAAAATAATTACCACCAAGCTGAATCTACTCTTACTTTTACGGAATTTGGGTATGATTACTTGAATACATCACGTCTGGCAACATTATTACTAACTGTGGGCCTATCATCAGAGCACACAATCATTACAAAGAAAATCCAGTAAAATTTACGAAAATCTGTCAGTTAACACTAAATTGTCCGTAATTACTATAACACTATTGCATTAGCAGGGTAAGCAATTGCAATAGGCCCTCTGTTACCAGACTTACTATGTACTGGCCACCATGTGGCACAACGTACACCCTGATCACATTGCACAAAGAAAATTATCAGAATTCCGAGATTAATCCTCCATATTTATGCATTAAGCAAATCTAAAACACACGAGCAACAAATTATGACTAACACAAGACGGCCATTGCACCAGACGGACTCAAACTACAATTTACCCATTTCGCGCGCAAAGTCCTAGTTACAAAGAAAATCACTATAAATTTGAATAAAACCTCTCAAAATGAATGTGTACCAGAAAAAAACTACAAAAACCCGTTCATCGAACTAATACTTCCCGTGATAATTCAACAGTCAAAAAGGAGTTTTAGGCGTACCTTGACTGAAATAAGGGATAGATTGGCGGGACACATTCTTAGACATCAAGTAATCGTTAATTTAGCATTGAAGAGAAGTGTGTGGGGGGGAAAATCTCAGAGGGTGACCAAGAGATGAATATAGTAAGCCGATTGAGATAGCTGTTGGTTGCCGTTCTTATGAGGAGATGAAGAGGCTTGCTCAGGATAGATTTTCACGATACACGGGAGACAGCGTCTCCTAAATTGTTTATAAGAATAAGGAACTATAACGTTTCCCTGCGGAATGCCAGATATCACTTCCGTTCTACTCGATGAATTTCCGTTAATTACAGTGTACTGTGTCCTTTCTGATAGGAAATCACGAATCCAGTCGTACAACTGTCGCGATATTAGATAAGCACTCAATTTCCTGAGAAGACCCTTGTGAGGTACACTGTCGAAAGCTTTCCGGATATTTAGAAACACGGAATCCATTCGACATACCTTGTCGATACTGCTCATCACATCATGTGAGTAAAGAACGATACTTCTGGAATCCGTCTATACTATGCTTTAATAGGTCGTTCTCTTCATAATGTATACGTTCTAAATTCCTGCTGCGATGATACAGGCTTGTAATTTCGTGGATCCTCCTTATCACCTTTCGTGAATATTGGAGCATTCTGTGCAACTTTCACTGTGAGAACTGTTGTATATGATAACTAGGTATGAGGATATTGCATCTGCATACTCTGAAGGGAATATAATTGGTATATAATCGTAACCTGGAAACTTACTTTTGTTAACTGCTTTATACTGCTTTAATACTCCCGGGGTATCTACTTCTAAATTACGCAGGGAGGCAGCTGTTCTCGAGAGGAATTCTGGAGTATTTGCTTTGTCTTTTTACTGAAGGAATTTCGGACTTACCAGATTGTTAAACAGTTGCATTGATTGCATATACTTGTCAGAGACTGAAATGTAGTGTTCAATGTTTGAGTCTGTTCTACAATTAGAAACCTATCTCCGAGTAGAGGATGTAAGTGAAAGTCTCGAAACTCTAACTGAATTTTACGAGCACAACTTTAAACTTCCACTGCAAAAAATGCTAAATCTGTTTGGTACGATTAAATGTAAAGATTTTGCTTCTGAAAAGGTATTTAAGAATGAAAAAAAAAATGATTTGTAACCAACGGGAATTTCTTATTATGGTATGTAAAACTAAAAAACATTTTATCTTTATTATATAATGTATCAAATTGAATTAGCAACTAATGAATTTGGCTACAAATATTAACAAAATTCGTATAAATCAGTTTCCAGTCGATGTAAGCCGCTAAATCTAGTATCAAAATTATCTAAGAAAGCGAGTTAGACCGCAACAAATTCATAAGACTGCCCGTGCAATGCCTCCTTAACAAGCTCTGTTTCATTTATAATTAGTTATGCAGCCTTCGTAAAACGTGCGAATGATCTTCCAGAAAGTTTCTCTATCCAAAATAGAAATTTTCTTTTTGAAGCCTAAAATCTTGTGAGAAAGATTGTCAATTAGTTGATGAGTACATCAGCAAAGTTGTACTGAAGACATTCATGTGCTTTGTAAGAGCATTACAACTGCAGACTCCAATATCAAACGTGATCAGCATTTTCGTTGTGACGATCTGAATTCCTCCTCATCCACATTATATCCTATAATTTCCTTGTAGCGCGAGCTCTTGAGATACTTCTGCACCAGAAGGGTACTGTATTTTAGAATTTTTTGACGTTGATGTTACTTGAAGTTAATAACTCAAATACCAATCAGCCAAAGGCATTCTGAGCAACCCAAAAATAAGGAAAATCTCCTTTGAAGCCTGCGCATATGTCCCCTGTCTCATACATCTTACGCAGCAGGTGAAATAGTTTTGTCTTGGCTGGCTCTGCCAGAGACCTCACTAGTTCTCAGGGAATGTTGTTCACTTCAGGGACTTTGTTTCGATTTAGGTCTTTCAGTGCTCTATCAAATTCTTCTTTCCGTATAGTATCTCCTATTTCATCTACATCTACGTCCTACAATATTTTGTCCAAGTTCATTTCCTTTGCATAGCCCCTCTACATGATCTTTTCAACATTCAGCTTTCCCTTCTTTGCTGGAAATGGTTTTACATTTGAGTTCTTTATATTCATATAGCTGATTTTCTTGTCTCCAAATGTTTCTTTTATTTTCCTGTAGGCGGTATCTATTTTCTCCCTATTTATACATACTTCTACAGACTTGAATTTGCCTTCTAGCCACTCCTGCTTAGCTATTTTACACTTCCTGACAATCTCATTTCTTTATCATCTGTACTCCATTTTGCCTGTTTCATTTAATGCATTTTTATATTTACTTTGATAGATTAAGTTTAATATTTCCTGTGATATACAAGGATTTTTTGCAGGTCTTGACTTCCTACCTATTTTTCCTCTGCTGCCGTCACTAATTCATCTCTCAATGTTAACCATTCTTTTTCTACTGTTTTATTTCCCCCCGTTTCTGTCAATTGTTGCCTAAAGCTCCCTCTGAAATTCTCAAGAACTTTAGGTTCCTTTAATTTATCAAGGTCCAATCTCCTCTGTTTTCCTACCTTTTTGCAGTTTTCTCAGTTATAGCCTACAGTTATGGTCAGAGTCTATATCTGCCTGGCTATGTGTTACAGTTTAAAACCTGATTCCGAAATCTATGTCTTACCATTACAAAATATATCTGGTACCTTCCGGTGTGTCCTGGTCTCTTCCACGTATACATCCTTCTTTCATGATTATATTATGTTCCATGCAAAATTCTACTAGGCGATTTCCTCTTTTATTCCTCTTGCCTAGTCCCTATTCACCTACTATTTGTCCTTTCCTTCCTTTTCCTACTACGAAATTTCAGTCACCCATCACAACTAAGTTTTCTTCTCCCTTAAATGTTTGAATAATTTCCTTTACCTCTTCATATACTTCTTCGATCTCCTTATCGGCACAGCTAGTTGGCATATAAACCTGTACTATTGTGGTCGATGTTGGCTTCGTGTCTATCTTGACTACGATAATGCGATCACTGCGCTGTTCATAGTAGTTTACCCGTGTTCCTATTTTCTTATTCATTATCAGACCTACTCTTGTAATACCACCAATTGATTCTCTATTTATAAACCTGTACTTGCCTGACTAGAAAGCCTGTTCGTATTTCCACCGAACTTCAGTAATGCCCACTATATCTAACTTCAGCCCATCTATTTCCCTTTTTAAATTTTCCAACTTCCCTGCCCGATTAAGGGATCTAACATTCCACGCTCTGATCCGTAGAATGCCAGTGTTGTCTTTCCTGATGATCACATCTTCCTGAGTAGTCCCCGCCCGGAGATCCGAATGGGGGACTATATTTTACTCGAGTGGATGCCATCGTCATATATTCACACAATAGAGCTGCAGGTCCTCGGGAAAAGTGACGGCTGTAGTTTCCCCTTGTTTTCAGCCGTTCGCAGAAGGTGTGTGGCAAAACCACATTAGCTGATGTTACAAGGCCAGCTCGGTCAATCATCCAGACCGCTGGCCCTGTAATTAATGAAAAGTCTGCTGCCCCTCTTCAGGAACCACATGTTTGTCTGGAATCTCCACAGATACCCATCCGTTCTGGTCGTACCTAAGGTATCGTTGAGGCACGCAAGCCACCCCAAATCGGCAATGTCTGTGGTTCATGGGGTTGGTCATAAAAATTACAATTACATATTAAAAGTGTCTAAGTATGACAACGCAGCGAAAAAGTCACGGCGGGTTTCGAGCCACCGAACGTATGGTTTTAAGACCAGAAAGCTACCTCCTACGCTACACTCACATATGCTGTAGCTGTTGTAATTATTAGTAGTTTCGTGTACATGCAAAACTTCGAAGTAGATTTTCTGGAGATTTTTCTAGAGCTGCGTCAAATGGCTTTGGCTGATTGTTATTTAAGAACTGAACTTCACGTACCATAAATATAAAAATATTCTAAAATCCGATAACCTTGTGGTCTCCTTTTAAGACCATGAACTAGACAAGCTGATCTCGCCACGCGCCTTTGTTGTGACTTTGGCGGAGAGTTGAACGGGGAACTGGCCACGGTGAAGCGTTGCGTACACATGCGGGTGCCCGCGCTCTCGTAACCGCATTTGCCCGTCCCTAGTGTACAGTCTGTCACATACATATTGCAGACCAGATACAATAGTTTTCCCATGTTTTGTAGCCGTATCAAATACGACAGTGGAGGATACAGAGAAGAGAAGGGCATCACGATTAGCGACGTTTGTTTCTCCTGTATTAGACTGTCCCAGAGACGTTACAAAACAGAAGAGAGATTATCCAGATAACGAATACTATTTACTAAAAATTGAGAAATACACGTCAAGCACATAACTCCCAATGGAGAATCTGTGGATAATATCAGATTACAGAATGCATTCAAGAATTAAAACAATCATTATCCCCTCGATCCATGCGCGAATGGAACGTAAAAAAGCCCTGTGTTTTTGTGTTGTGGTCTTCAGTCCGGAGACTGGTTTGATGCAGCTCTCCACAATACCCTATCCTGAGCAAGTCTCTTCATCTCCACATAAGAACGGCAACCTACATCTGTCTGAATCTGCTTACTGTATCCATCTCTTGGTCTTCCTCTGCGATTTTTTCCCCACAAACTTCCCTCCAATGCTAAATTCACAATTCCTTGATGTCTAAGAATGTGTCCAACCAATCTATCCCTTCTTTTAGTCAAGGTATGCCAGAAATTTCTTTTCTCCCCAATTCTGTTCAGTACCTCCTCATTAGTTACGCGATCCACCCACCTAATCTTCAGCATTCTTCTGTAGCACCATATTTCAAAAGCCTCAATCCTCTTCCTGTCCGCACTGTTTATCGTCCATGTCTCACTCCCATACAAGGCAACACTCCACACAAATGCCTTCAGAAAGGACTTCCTTAGGCTTAAATCAATATTCGATGTTAACAAATTTCTCTTTTTCAAAAACGCTTTTCTTCCCATGAAATTCTGCATTTTATATCCTCTGTACTGCGACCATCATTTGTTATTTTACTGCCCAAGTAACAAAACTCATGTACCTCCTTTATTGCTTCGTTTCCCAATCTAAATCCTTCAGCATCACCTGATTTTCTTACACTGCACTCCATTACCCTAGTTTTTCTCTTGTTAATGTTCATCTTGTATGCACTTTTCAGCACACTGTCCATTCCGTTCAACTGCTCTTCCAGGTCCTTTGCTGTATCTGACAGAATTACTATGTCGTCAGCAAAACGCAATGTTTTTAATTCTTCGCCCTGAACTTTAATTCCTTCTCCAAATTTCTCCTTGCTTTCCTTTATAGCTTGCTCAATGTACAAATTGAATAACAATGGAGAAAGACTACAACCCTGTCTTACTCCCTTTCCAACCACTGCATCCCTTTCATGCCCTTCAACTCTGACAACCGCTGTCTGGTTTTTGTATAAGTTGTAAATAACCTTACGCTCCCTATATTTTACTCCTGCTTGCTTCAGAACTTGAAAGAGTTTATTCCAATCGACATTGTCAAAAGCCTTCTCCAAATCTACAAAAGCTAGAAATGTAGGTTCGCCTTTTCTTAATCTATCTTCTAAAAGGAAAAAAAGCCCTAATAACTGGGAAAACAACTTGGCGCGGGAGAGGAGGTGCTCTTCTTTGGAAGGAATCAACTGCCATTCGACAGTGGTCATTAAAGACGGAGGGACTGTTTGGGTATGGATGGGTACAAGGAAATCGGCCGTGCTCATTCAAAGAAACCTTCTCAACAATCTCTGAAATGACTTAGGAAAATCGTGGACAAACTGAATCTGGACGGTTGGAAGTGGATTTGAATCACTGTCCACCCGAAAGCGAGTCTAGTTTGTCACCACTGTCACCTCAATCGGAGGCTATTACTTGCATTACTCAATTTAGTATTCACCCTTAGAAAAGATAAATAAATAAATAAGTTACGACAATTGAAAGCCATTATTACAATCTTCCTCAGACGACAAGTTTACCTCCTGCTAAAGGTAACGGTTGTCAATTAGGGCTGCATGAGTTGAAATCTTTGTGAACTTAACACATGCATCGGTCCCTAGATTTACAAACAAAGTAAAAAGACTCGCTATAGCCTCCCCACCCCTACACCACTAGCTGATATGCAATTATTAAAAATGATGACCCGTGTGCCTAATGCTCTGATTCGTTAAAGGGGCCGATGATGATGTTGTGGAGGGTATAACCGGAACGTTATTGCACTTTCTTGCCCGGCAACATCGATCGATAAATGACAGAGAAAATAAATTTGGAATAAAAAATTATATTAATTAAAATGCTGAACAAACAGAATACGGAAAATAGTTTAGAAAATAAATAAATGATTTTACGTTCGCCAGCTAGGTGAACGAGAGAAACAATCTTAGTTGAAAGTTAAAAATGGTGCTGCTGATGAAGACTATGGGTACATTACAATTGGCAATCAGACTCTACGTAGCGACGAATATAATTGCAAGTTTCGGACCACAGCATTTTTCTTGACAATTACTCAAGCTGTGCCCGTACAAATTAATAGTAATGTCTGTTCGCCGTTCCCTCTTCTCGTGTCAAGCCGACATTCGCACTTCGTCACATAGTTTTACAAGGTACCGTTACGCGCACCGTTTTACTATTAAGTCCGACTTTTGACCAACGCTCAACACCGACTCTCTGTCACGCTGCGCACCACCGCGCTACCAGCGATAATACTCCCTACGCACCGATGACTTTTTACAGTAGCAAAACAGTTGCTAAATCAGCGTGTCTACTTCATAAACAAAATTTATCTTGAGACATATACAGAATAAATGGACATTGCAAGTGTATCAAATTAATAAAAGATAACAAATATATAAATAATTACATACGTATACGTAACAAGAAAAAAGTAACAAATGCTGTATATACACATAAATGAAAAGTAGCGTTGGTCACTAATTGTTGTGTCACAGCCCATAGTCAAAGGAGAAATCTAAACTCTGGCGAGAGCGACCGCGCAGTCTGCGGAATGTCACCAGTATTTTTAAGATATGTATAAAGAAAATAATTGCAGGAGAAATTTTGCCTAAATATCGCAGTAATAGGAAATAATTTATTATGCCAATTATTATTTCAAATGAATTTCATGTACAATTTGACATAAATGTATCTTGGACTATTTCATCAGCTCAAAATGTTTGAATGTTTGTAGAGCTTATGGGACTTAACAAAGGGGTCATCAGTTCCTAAACTTACAAACTACTTATGAACTAACTAATACTAAAGGCGGCACAACTATCCATGCCCGATGGGGGATTCGAACCCCCGACCGTAGTGGTCGTGCAGACCGTGACTGGCGCACCGCAGTACCCTCGGCCTCCGCCGCCGGTGCAGTTAAGTCCCATAACCTTCAAAAACATTTAAAAAGATGAATCGAGAGATTAGGGAGAGGATAGGAGGATTTTTTGAGGAAGGAAAACAGATGTATAGAGATATCACGAAGGAGGAGATGAAATATTAGAACTACTACATAATGTGGGACATGTTCCTTTTACTTATATATACCATGGTTTATACATAAGGGGAGTCAGATGAGATGGACAGAGGTGGTTGGATAGACGGAGACGAAGATGCAAATATGTACTGGGGGAGGGTGTATGGATATAGAGGTGAAGGGGGAAGGAGGATACAGAGTGAGGAGGAAGAAATAAATGGGTAGAACGAGGAGACTGGAATAAATCGATACTCCTGCGGGTTACGCAGCTAGTGTAATATATACTGGGTAAATAAAAAGTCGGTATAAATTTGAAAACTTAATAAATCACGGAATAATGTAGATAGAGAAGTAAAACTTGATACACATGTTTGGAATGACATGGGGTTTTATTAGAACAAAAAAAAAGTATTGCTAGACGTGTGAAAGATCTCTTGCACCTGTCGTTTGGTGATGATCGGTTCATCGTATAAGTAGTTTTGTTCAAACAATGGATGAATCAATAAACAAACTAATTATGAAAGAATACGTTGCGTAAAGAACGTGCATATTGAATACCGAAACATTCAGGTTCATTTCAGTAAATATTTCCTTCTGCTCTGGATGAGGAATCACAGCTACTGCTGTTCGTTCTCAACACTGCAATGGAAGCAGTATGTTGTCTTTAGGAGGACTCGTGTGTTATTTAAAATGTGGCGACCTCCAGTGGCCAATCAAATACAGGGTGGGGTGGGGTGGCGTGGCGTTGCCGTTACAAACACTGGCTGGCCGCAAAGATTTATGGGAGCTGTCATTACGGCACTCTGCTGTGACCGACACAACGAACTGGTGCCGCTTTTCCGACATCCATGCCCGAGGGGATTCGAACCCCCCGACGGGGAACGACCTCGCGCATCGTAGCATAGCGCCTCAATGCGCTCGGTCGTTCCGCCGCGGCTATCATCAGCTGTTACATAAGAGAATGTATATGGTGAGTCATAAGCAGCTATTAATTCCCATTGTAATTATTAAAAATTCAAATGTTTGTAAACATATTTGATCAAACAGCTATGGTCATCAGTGCTTAGACTTAAAACAACTAACTTAGAGATATCATACAAACGCATGCCCCAGGGAGGAATCGAACCTACAACGGCGAGAAACAGCGTGCTCCGCAGCAAGGCGCCTTAGAGCTCTCGGTCACTACAACGCGGCTTAATTTTTAATCCACCCCTTTGATACGAGGCTAGATACAGATCGACATTGCTCTTAATAGACCAAGAACCTTGTAGCGGAGCAAAGGGCACTCGCCGCGGTGGAGTAGCCGAGCGGTCTAAAGCGTCTCGCTGCGGCGCGCGCGGTTGCTCGCCGTGGAGGTTCGAGTCCTCCCTGGGGCATGGGTGTGTGTGTTTGTCCTTAGGTTAGTTTACCTAGGTTTAAGTAGTTTGTAAGCTACGGACTGATGACCACGCAGTTTGGTCCGATAGATTTACAGACATTTGAACATTTGAAAGGACACTCGAAGACGACGTTTCACGTGAAATTGGTGTGTTAACACTAATAGTCGGCTGTTAATCGCTCTATTTGTCAGGCTGTTTATACATGTGGAGCGGTCCTATCACACATCCGATAGGGTACTCCTTGCCATTCTTTTGTCTCAGATAAACACTCGCCATCCAGGGCAAACGCATATTCCCACATTATGAATTCAGCTTTGGAAAAATTAAATATTTTCTGTATTAATTCAATGCAAAACACATAAAAATATGTGCTTTAACATTTTTTATTGAACCTTTTTTTGTGTCATGTATTTCATGCACAACACAGACGTTTGGATCGTGGTATTTTAACACTTCGGACATTATTTTTTTGATAGCTAACACGGTGAGATCAATAATGCTAGCATCATCTCCGCTACACACCAAAGACAACTCACTACTGAAATAAAATAACATGAACCACACTCCCGCTCACACTCACAGCCACGTACAGACATCAATGTAACACAACCTCCAAGACGGATAAATTAATGCCTCAGTAGTGGCTAAATGCCGTAGCAAGCAGCATAATGTCATTCTAGAAGCATATTGTTAATCAACAACCATTCGTATTTGAAGATTACTATACAAAATACGGTATAAATCAGCTTTTAATATGTTGTTGCCCAGGAACAACACTGGGAATGAAAGGATGTAAGACCATCGTTAATTGTAAAATTAATTCTAGCTGAAGGGAGCCAGGTAAAAGATTACTTCAAACATATAATTCTGGTCATAACAACCAGTTAAAGTAAATTTGCTTTACAGGTTTGGTCCGCCTTGAGCAAACACAAAAACCTGTAAAGCAAATTTATTATGTAAGCAAACACGGTGATTGAAGAGCTTTTAAACCCCAAGATGAACCAGTTAAAGAATTCGCGTGAGCTACTGACTACTTTCTGAAACAGAATTTTGTTCCCTGGTCCAGAATTTAGAACTGACTCAAACTTTAGCAGCAGGAAGACAAAGAGATGATGGCCGACACACGTCGTAGATCACGAGAATTACATACAATCATTAATATACAAGCCACCGCGAACTAAACAATTTTTTGAAGGTGGCTGAGAGAACAGTTATGGCGCAACGGAATTAAAATATGATAATTTGCATCTAAATTTGTTCTCAGCACTGGTGAAAACAACTCTAAATAAAAGGTAGGGTATTCATAAACTAATAGTCATAAGAGGGATAAAATTTCACTGACAATAAATTACTTATTCAAAAATGTTCAAATGTTTGTTAAGCTGAAGGGACTTAACTACGGGGTCATCAGTCCCTAAACTTACAAACTACTTATGAACTATCTACAACTAAGGACGGCACAAATATCCATGCCCGAGGGGGGATTCGAACCCCCGACCGTAGTGCCGTGCAGACCGTGACTTAAGCGCCTCAGTCCCCTTTTTTTTTTTTTTTTTTTTTTTTTTTTTTTTTTTTTTTTTTTTTTTTTTTCCACGTCTATCTCTGCCACTTCAGGCGTTGGCTCCTAACACCCATCACGCCCTTAATAATTATGTACAAACCTAAAAAAAAAAAAAAAAAAAAAAAAAAAAAAAAAAAAAAAAAATAAGCTAGTGCCACCGCCACTTTCACCCTAACCTCAAGTATAGAACGTACGCAAACGCTCCAGTCGTGCTCGATGGAAAAAAAAATTAATAAGTAAAAAATAAAAATAAATAAATAAAATGAAATAAAAATCCTCCTCTGCATCGGCCCATAAAGATATATGTAGATTTGTAATGGGGAAAAGGGAGAAATAAATAGTTGCTTCATGTATATTCTTTATTAGTATGTATAGTTCTGCATTTTTATGTAGAAAATACTGCCGTTCCACATCCGGCGTAAAAACAAAATAAAGAGGTCGTCGCATTACGACATGGTGCGTTCCAAGGAAGGTCTAGCTGCGGATTATCAATGAACGTCTTCTCGATTTCTTTCGTTGCCGGTTATAGTTCAATCAGTGCTTCTGTCGTTCTGGGGTCAACTTCTCCTTTCATCGAAATTCCAGCTGCGAGGCGGGTTATGGAACGCACTCCAAAGAAAATTGGAAAAATATTCGCGGTACTTGGGGTTCCTAACTATTGCACAATGTCGCTCGTTCATATAGTTCCAAAAATCAAGTACAGTCTTCTCTCCATCGCCGAACAAATAGTGTACAGCTTGGCCACATATCCATTTAACAGAGTTAGTTTTCGCTCTCGGGTAATACGAGTCTTCTGGAAAGAGAAGCGATTTGGTAGTTATCTTTTCGGGGGTTGTGCGTGTGAAGAAAGCCAGTACCTGGCGCACCAAATACCAAACATCCTTCGCCGATCCACAGTCAAGGCGATGCTCATCTGTATCCACGACTCCGCATTTGGTACACAAAGGAGAGTCCGCAAGATGAATTCGGTGGAGGCGATACTGGCACACCTGCTTCCCGTTGACTGTGATGTACCACGCAGACTGTACGTCTGTGTTGAGAGTGGGCGCGCTCACCGCTCGCCACACAACACGCCAGTTAATATGGGGGTGTTTTGATTCTATCACGTTCGGGGCTCTGCTCAGTTCCATGGTGTCGTATATTGCCCTCGCCGATATCAATTGTGTGGGCGGAAGTGCGGTGCGCATGTAGCTGAGGTCGAGGAAGAATTGCCCGAAATAAAAGAAAGGGGCTGGAATGTCGGATAGTGGTATTGGAGGGGTGAGGGAGATCGGCCTTAAGGCCTCTAGCAGCAGGCTTGTAAGACTCGTCGGACACTGTCGCCATATCTTCATGTGAGAGCTTACAAATAAGGCCCGTGCTCTGTCCGGAACGTGAAAAAGTCCTAAACCACCTCTGTTCCTCGGTAGTGTGAGGGAGTCGTAACGAATCTTGAAGAGCATACCGGTACTTACAAAAGACCCCATAGCCGCCAGCATGCTGCGGGCCAGATATGGCGGGATCGGCAGTGTCTGCGCAACATGGGGGATGCGCGACGCCAAATAGACGTTAGCATATCGCACCCGTTGCAGAATGTCTAGTGTTCTAAGACGGTGGTCGCCTATCCCTGCCCTAATCTGTTGCAATAGGCGCCTACTGTTGAGGGCAATCGTCCGCCGCAGGTCAGTTGTAAAATCAATGCCCAAACAGCGCATTGTGTCTGTTATTCTCAATGGGGCCACGCACCTATCGGGCAGCCCGTCACCTATAGATAGAGCGTGCGATTTGTGTACATTCAGTTCACTGCCCGATGCTGCGCCGTAGGTCGCCACCCACGCCAAAGCTGCGCGGACGTCGTCTTCACCACGAAGAAAGAGAACCAGATCGTCGGCATAGGCAGTGCAGCAAAAAGTATGTCCACCGAGTGTGATCCCTGTCAAGCGTTGTCGAAAGCCACAGAGCAGCGGTTCCAAACCGAGGGCGTACAATATCGTTGATAGGGGGCACCCCTGTCGCACCGATCTCTGGATGAGGATCGGCGGTGTGAGGCGTCCGTTGTACAGTACTCTTGATGTCGCACCGTGAAGGAGACGTACCAATAAGTCTACGATGGTCTCGGGATAACCCATCTGTTGCATTACGGCCTTTAAAAATGTGTGGTCGACTCTGTCAAAAGCTTGGCTGAAATCGAGGCAAGCCAAAACTCCAGGCATTTTATTTGTCTTGGCAAGTGCGATCATATCGCGATAGCGGCAGAGGGCAGTGCGAATGTTATGACTGCCACCTAAAGATGCCTGATCCTGTGAAACAACGTATCGGACCGTGTGCTTGAGTCGTGCTGCCAACAGTCGAGTGAAGATCTTCATGTCGCTATTCAGTAGGGTCAAGGGGCGGTAGTCGCTGATGTTGGTCCCACCTCGTGGTTTGTGTATAGGTATGATAAGCCCTTCGCAAAACGTCTCAGGGATCTGCACCGTGGGGGACATGAGATCGCGGCAGATTTCCGTCCAGACTGGTACTAGCAGTTGTTGAAAGGCCCTGTAGAACTCCAGAGGGAGGCCGTCAGGGCCTGGCGACTTATTGGCTGGTCCCATCTGTATCGCTTCAGTGACTTCCTCCTCTGTTATATCGGCTGTCAGTTCAGTAGCCGCAGCTTGTGGAATTTTGCCGTATGTGAGCTGGGATACCGCTTCGATTACTTCTGGGGGGTGGCGGAGCTCTGAGTACAGCTGCGTATAGTGAGCGTGAAGGACATGTCCTATATCTCGCTGGGTGTCGTATCGTCCTCTATCTGTAGTCAGCACATGTATCAAGGCCCTTCGTCGACGCCGTCGTTCTCTGATGATATGGTACATGGAGGGACTCTCTTGAGCTACTCTGTCTTCAGTACGGGCTCTGACTATCGTTCCTTCAAGATGCTGGCGTGTAAGTCTGATGATTTGGGCTTTGGCGTGATTCACCGTAGTCTGCCTCGCAGGTGAATATGGCATTCTGGTACATTCCCTTAAAATATTGAAGTAAAAGTCCTTTGTTTGTCGCCTCCATGCCGTTACGTCTCTCCCATACCCTATCAAGGTCTTCCGCAGGGCAGGCTTAGCACAGAATAACCACCAAGCAAGGGCAGACTGGTAGGCGCCGCGTCGGCGTTTGCAGTTGTTCCATGTGTTCTCTACGAGCTGTCGACATTCTGGAGAGGCGAGATGGGACACATTCAGCTTCCATGGACCACGGCTGTGCCATACTTTCTGACGTCTGAGTGTAAGGTCGCAAATATAGGCTTCGTGGTCAGAAAACGCTACAGGCCGTACTTCGGCTGCTCTCGTCCCTCTGACAATGGAACACGAGATGTAAATCCTATCAATGCGGCTAGACGAATGGCTGGTAAAATGCGTAAAGCCAGGCCGGTCGCCATGAACATGTTCCCATGAGTCCACCAACCGAAGATTGTGGACGAGTGCTCCGAGTTCCATGCACGGAGAGTGACGAGGTAATTGATCCTTCGGAGCTTGAGTACAGTTGAAATCCCCTCCTACTATCAAGACGTCTTGTTGTCCCACAAAGAGGGGTGTGATCGCTTCTGCGAAGAAGGTGGATCGTTCACGTCGGCGTCCCGATCCCGACGGCGCATAGACGTTAATTATTCGAACTCCTTGGACAGTGATAGCCATCCCTCTGGCATCAGGAAGATACTCGACATCTTCAGCAAGAAGACCTTCACGGAGGATGATCGCCACTCCACTGCCAGTGGCAGACGCATGGGAGATGCAGGTCGTGTATCCGTAGGGTTCTGTGAAGTCTTCTACATGCACCTCTTGAAGGAGGGCAATGTCGATGTCCGCTGCATTGAGCATATCCTGTAGCATGGCCAATTTGTGGCGTGCACGTATGTTATTGATGTTAACGGTAGCGAGCCGGTATGTCTGTGCGCCTAGACCTTCTATTGAGTTGTTCAGTACATCGTCAGCAGGCGGATCCGGCGGCGCCATGGAAGCTGTTGGTGCAGCCTCAGTCATTGTGATAGGGGAGTGCTGGATGCAGCCGAGGGAGCACTTCTACCCTCGACTCCCTCAAGATCTTCCGCTTCATTCTCGATATCGTCTGCCCAAGCGTCAGACGTGAAACTTCGTAGTTGTGGAGGGGATGTTTCATCCTGAGTCTCATGTTGGTGTTCAGTAGCAAGTGAAGGTGAATCTGAGACAGGAGCAGGTGTTGTCGCTGCTGTATCGTGACGTGCCAGACGGGGAGTGATGACACCGGACACCTGAGAGGCAGAGTCAGTTGCTTCATCCGACGTCGGTTCCTCGTCCTTATCTTGCATCTGATCATCAGAAGGCGAATGGCGCCTCTTCTTGCGTTTCCGCGGGGTGCGCTGTTTGCGGACGTGGTGTTCTGTATCGGAGGTCGGTCGGCAGTCATCTGACGCCGTCTCCGTAGTGATGAAGGCAGACGTCGGTATTACTTCAGTTTCGACATCCATCTTCTCAATAGTGTCAGTCTGGTGGTGTGGTAGGTCGGTGCCTTCAGGATTTTCGACCGGGTGTAAGAGCGACGACTGTACGTTGGCCGTCGTCTTGTCGTCTGTTGTCGATTGGTGCACTGCTGTTTGGTCTTTTACAAGAACGTCATTCGGCACTACCGGTGATGTGGCGTCCATCTCCTCAACCTGAGACACCTCATTATTCGTCGGTGGTATACGATCGGTCGTGGACGTAGTTTCTAGTTTGTCCTCGTTTCCTTCGTGCGCCGCAGCGTTCAGTGAGGGTTCCTTAACGTACGTCGGCACAGGATGCTGGAGAGCCTGAACATACGTCACCGGAAGAGTCGTCGGTGCAGGCGGGAGCTGTTCATCCCCAGGTGGCAACTGTGTGATCCTGCGCTGCATGCACTGGGAACGTAGGTGTCCTTCTTGTCCACAGCCTGAACACGTCTTCGGCTGGCCGTCATAAATTATTATTGCACGGCATCCACCGATGGTCAGATAAGATGGAACATGTTTCTTCAGTTCAATACGCACTTGCCGCACCCCATTGAGCACGGGGTATGTGGTAAACTGTGCCCATTTTTCAGCTTCGTGACTGATCACATGCCCATAAGGTCGAAGCGCGGAAATCACTGTTTCTTCTGGCACCTCAAATGGAAGTTCAAATATCCTTATCGTGCAGAGACCCGTGTGTTCAATTGTCACTTCACCAATATGTCCGTCCGAGTGACGGAACTTTAGTCCACTTCTGGTCGCGTTCAGAATTCTCTCACAGACCGCGTCGTTGATGAGCTTTAAGTACACGACACTGCTCACTATCGAAAAGTGAATACCTACAACTTCGCTGCAGGCAACTTTCACTTCGTCTCTAATAAACTGTTCGATGTCCAGTGCCTTCGGTCGTGGATATGCTTTCGAAAAACTGATCTTCAAGGTCGAATGTCTCCAGGATTGAGCCATGCTTGCTCTATCAAGTAAGTCGCGTAGAGGCGGCTGAGTTACGTAAACAACCTCAGGCGCGAGACACAGCGGCGGGACGTAAACACGCCAACCGCACCGCTGCGCTGCCTGACGCGGACTGTCCCCTCGGCCACCGCGGCCGGCAATTATTTATTCAATTCAAACGTAAGCAAATGGGGTAACTTCTTTTGTTAAACAATAAAAATGAATCCCATTAAAAATGAAATTAAAGTAATCTGAACTGAACATCGTCGGAGGAGGGATTTACAATCAACAAGCATTCAGCCACTCACACGCGCGAATCAAAGCGCAACTCACCCAACTCAGCGTGCTGATACGAAGCAGAGGCAGGCGCCGCTATCGTAGGCGAAATTCAGCGAACCAGGACGTACCACACAACAGAAGGAAAAATAAACTTCGTAGGTGGCTCTGGCCTGTCTTTCTTTACTTGAGATGGTACGCGATAATAGGGAGATAAATTTCCATTTAAATCAAACCGTGAGCATACATACTTACTGAGACACACAGCACATACAGAATAAAGCAAGTACCATTCTCGCAGGGACACTGGCGTATAATGTTCCAGCCTGGCTATTAATGTTTGAGATTAACAAATTTACAGAAGGAAGAGGTTTGAAGTTATAAGCTATGAAAGATCCCAATCAGAAATTTACTGGAAAAAATTTGGAAAAATTATTACATGCATTTATATGAAATGGTATGCTAATTAACGGTGGGGTATTGTGCAGGCAGAACATTACAAAAAGAATCAACGAGCGGTTACCTTTAACGAGAGATCCATCGGTGGTTGAAATTTGGCTGTAAATGAAATTTTCATAATATGATAACCACTCGTCGAACAGTAGATGGCAGTTCGTCAATATCAAACTACGACTCGTGTAGCAAACCGTAAAGTAAGATAAGTGACATGATAAAAATCGGATAGTAATATTACGTAAGTCAAACACAACGGACTTCTAAAAAATTTACAATAAAATCGACTGCAGATTCTATTGCCGGTAAATGATAATATTATGGGATAAATTTTGAAACAAGAGTGGCAGGCTACACGAAATGTCACCATTCAATGTTAACTAAAAACTGTGCCATCCATTGTTGCGGTAATTCAACAAGGCTGAAAAAGACATTATGGGCGGAGGGAGGATAAGGCAAAATTAATAATAAAAATTCATAAGTGCGTCTTTAAGTGAGAGGCGGGGTTTATTAATAAAAGTAATATACGCCCACGACACATAGATTTACCTGAATGTAGAAATTCCATATAATATCGGCCACATTAAATGATAAAATACAACTCTCGTCTGCAAGATGCTGTCGGTACGAAGTACAAGGCAAGAGTACCTTCTGTCTTTTAAAAAAATATTGAAAGTGATGTTCTTAAATTATTTCTCTGATATTCATAGATAATTGTTTTTACATGCCGAAATAATATAAAAATACAAAATGTTCTCTGATAATATCGGGGAAAGGAAACCGTGTCATTTTAGGCTTCACGGAGAAACCGTTCATATTGCCACATTCATAGACAGAATGATACATTATTAGCATAATAAAATCCCAGCAAGATTAACACAGTATTACAGAAACTGACGTTTAAAAATATG
This sequence comes from Locusta migratoria, assembly GCA_026315105.1. Taxonomy (NCBI): domain Eukaryota; kingdom Metazoa; phylum Arthropoda; class Insecta; order Orthoptera; family Acrididae; genus Locusta; species Locusta migratoria. The sequence goes on from CM048746.1 coordinate 84,975,948, forward strand.
ATATTGTAAAAAGATACAGAAAAGCCAAGATCGCTGATCATCAATTTTTGTTTACGACGACCGGTTTCGCTGAACTACGTCAGCATCATCTAGTCAAATAAAATAATTTACAAGGCCATTATCTTGTAATGTCAATCAGTTGTTATACAAGAATTTACAGTGCATAGGTGCACTATGTCATTATAATAAAACATAATTATCACAGTGAGTGACAATAGCTATTGACAACCTATTGTCACTCACTGTGATAATTATGTTTTATTATAATGACATAGTGCACCTATGCACTGTAAATTGTTGTATAACAACTGATTGACATTACAAGGTTCTGGCCTTGTAAAATATTTTATTTGACCAGATGATGCTGACGTAGTTCAGCGAAACCGGTCGTCGTAAATAAAAATTGATGATCAGCGATTTTGGCTTTTCTATATCTTTTTACAATATCATAATTGGATCGCCTCCTAGAATGTAAACCAACTTAAAATATGAAATGAAATGCTACTCCTAATGCCTCCAAACGAAAGAGGTTCTCTTAGCGAAAAAGCCCGTCTAGTGAACATAGATAAACTACAAAGTTAAAAACCTAGGGAAGACGGCAGACAGCCGTCTTTCAAGGGTTAACAGTAAAATCGCAGGTTGGTACTCGCCCTAGTTGTCAGACTGCTTATATATGTGGGGTGGTCCTATCATACATCCGATGGGGTACTCGGCACCATTCTTTTGTCTGCTTCAAACACTCCATGGCAAGCGCACTTGTTAACCGTAAGCGTCTTCATCCTGCAGCACTGCTGAAGAAGAGATAAGGCAGTGCGCGGTTTCCCGTTCCGCAACCACGCCCTCAGCCTTTCGTCGGAGACGTCATTGTCGCCAGCTCGCAAAGCGATGCCGACGCACAGTGTCTGCGTGCCGAGATGGGATCTGGAGGCAGCAAATTGTTTGCAGCGCCCCGCGAGATACCTCCCCTCCCCTCCCCTCCCCTCCCCTCCCCAGGCCGCCCTCCCGCGCCCTCATAAATAAGTCGCCGGAGGGCCTGCAGATTTACTGCGAAACTCGGCGGGCAGGGCTTTGAAATTCGCTCTCATCGGAGGACGCGGTGGCCCGCGGGAGGTGGCCTTTCCGCCGGTAGCGCCGCGCCGGTTGCCGGGGCAACGCGGGGCGGCGTCGCCTTGAAATATGGGGGGAACCGCGGACGGATCCCGGCCGGCACTAGCACACTCCATCATGCCCGCCGCGCCGCACTCCATCACGCCGCCTAGCCCTCTTACCGACGTCGGCTCTCTTACTCCACCCAACCGCTTACCGTTACCTTGGCCTTGAACCCCTAAACGTTATCTTATTTCCAAATCCGAACTCTGCATATCACTGGAATGTTTATGAACGATTCTTCAACATAATTTCAAACTGAATATAGGAAATTTACTTGAAACGTAATATCTTTTGCCCATGTTCTTGTTCTTGTTCTTGTTGTGGTCTTCAGTCCGAAGACTGATTTGATGCAGCTCTTTTTTTTTTTTTTTTTTTTTTTTTTTTTTTTTTTTTTTTTTTTTTTTTTAATGGGACTTAACTACGGGGTCATCAGTCACTAAGCTTACAAACTACTTATCAACTACCTTATACTAAGGACGACACAAATATCCATGCATGAGGGGGGATTCGAAACACCGACCGTAGTGGCCGTGCAGACCGTGACTGAAGCGCCTCAGTCTCCACGGCCACCGCGGCCGGCTTCAGCTCTCTACAGTACTGTTTTCTGTTGTAAAACCACATCGCGACCATAGCATTAGAATCACGGTATTCCGACATTTTTCATCGTTACGTAATTTTAATAACTTGTCAAGAGGCCGAATTTTCTCATTTTTCAAAATTTTTAGTAAATTCAAATTAAATCGGCGTAATTCAGAGTAATAGTATCCAGGGCATCTTAGGTAAAAACATCTCGTATATCAGAGATCATTTTTCAGATTGATATTATAAATAGTACCCGCAGTTCAGTTACTCTCTCTCTCTATACATATGTCCGGCATTCTCTATCGCATCGGATGGAAGGGCTACCGTGCTTAAGGGTGCGGTTCCTTTAGGAGGATGCTTGACCACTGTTAGTCGAGCTGATCCCTATGAGCTTACGAGAGTAATTCGGGCTTCCGATCCATGATTGTCGTGCTCTCCCGATAATCCATTTGTAGTCTGGGGCAACGTCCAAAACATAAATTAAAAGGTCCTAATCCCCCGGTTCCGACCAAGGTTTTCTGAAAGTTTTCCTTGGTTGTAAGGCGTATGCCGGAACTGGTAAGCCACTCCCACTAATTCCCAATTGGGATCCCCCCTTTGCCCCACTATCAGCTTGTCTGATAATCGGCTGAATAGAACCGCGACTCTTCCTGGGCCGGATCTTAAAAAGCCCGCTCCACTCTTCGGAGTGGAGAATGAAAAGAATAAGTTATGTGCTTAGCTCTCTACGCGTTTAGCTCTCTATGTCACTAGATTTCACTACGTGCTTATCTCTCAGTGGACTAGATCTCAGTACTTAGCTTAAAGTATTATACGCGGCTTCATTCCAAGATAGGAAAAACCCTAGAAAATATTAAATTTTTATTATAAACTTTTATATCGTGATCATTCGCGAAAGCGAACATTATCTTTGGACTTTGATCGGGATAGGCTAGGACGGGAGAATTAGAATCTTCTGCCTCCCTTAATAAACTGATGAACATTCGTGAGATTGAAATTTGAACTTATTTGGCATGTTTAATGCAAAAACTTTTCAAAGAAGTATCTTGAAGAATTGAAGTTCGTAATCAATGTATAGGATCCAGAGAGATTAATAGAAACAAACTTTGACGAAAATAATCATGAATTGTAAACTTATGAAGTGTGTACTGTGAAAGTGTTGTGAATGTAACTATTGATTTCAGAACAGGGAATCTATGAACCTTAAAAAAGTCCTAAACAATTATTCGAGTATTTAATTCCCTAATATTGTCCCAGCATATTCTAAAAGTGAAAATATATCTATGACGTTCCTAAGAAATTAATATCGTATGAAGGAATATATCTAACAGTTCTCGTCAGGAGAAACTTATGGTGAAATTTTCTAAAGAATAATTCTACAACGAAAAGGATCAGGCAAAAACAGTATCTTTGTGACGGGCGTCAAATTATCTGAACTACCGGGACTCAATGATTCAAATTTTTATTCTTTGGTTTATTAAATATCAGTCCCTGAGAAACAGATAATCATGCTCAAACATTACAAAAAGTCTTTAAGTTTAAATGAAATCCAGAATCAATATTTACAGTGAAAAATTTTGAAGTCTTTAAGTTTAAATGAAATTCAGAACCAATATTTACAATGAAAAATTCATCAAAGATATGCATTTTATTAACTGCGAAGAAGTACCAGGTCTACCAACTTAGTTTTCATACTGAGGTAACAAACAGAATTTTTAACTTAGACATCCAATACAACTGTGAAAATCAATACGTAATCTGCAGCTTAAAACTCACAAGCTAAAGCCAAATGTAAAGTGAAGTCAACACAACTGTCGCCCCAGTCACCAAACCAAACCATGTCTCCGCCCAGTCACACTGTGCAAGCCTCTTCATCTCCGAATAAGGGCGGCAACCCATATTTGTCTGATCATATATAATTTGCAACATCATTGCCGCTTCTCGCATCCTAAGCACCACCGTTCCTGGGCTGCCTAGTCTCCTTCTTCCAATCCTTGTTTCTGCATCTCCCCTTCAATACTATTTATCCACTTTTTACGTGGTTTCCGTTGATTATTTCCAAGTCAATGCTTGTAATGGTATCCTTCCCTGCGCCAAAGGTCTCAAATGTCCATATCATTTCAATTTTTATGACTAATTTTATCTATGATGGTGGTTGTAACTGTCATGCTTCCTCTAATTATTCCACATCTCACATGATCAGATAATGTTACCCTGCAGCATCTTTTCCACTGTGACATCTCTTTAGCAAGTAGTTCCCATTCTCTATTTTTATCTATGACCCACATCTCTGACCCATACGTCATGACTGGTTCTATTATTGTCTTAAATATGTTCTCCTTTCTCTGATTTCAGAAGTTATTATTCCACAGTATCGGGTATAGTGTCTTAATTGTGTTCTTTCCTTCCCCTTTATTCTTCCATATGTTCTTCTCATCCCTTCCATCTTCACTAAATATTCATATTCCATCTTCCCTCTCTCCAGTTATGTCTGGTCACTTACCTCCTATTACCACATACTTAGTTTTCTCAGTATTAACTTCAAACACCATTTATCATATCCTTTAATTAACTTCTCAAACATATGTCATATCCTGCTAATCTTCCACTATTACTACTTGTAATCTGCAAATAATATGTCTCAGAGATGCATTCCCGTCGGTCTATGTCCATTTGAACCAGCTTTCTGTATTCATCTCCTATTTTCCCTCCAATACTAAATGAACGTGTCCTTGGTGTCTCAGAATGTCTCCTATCAACCGACGTCAGAAATTTATTTTCTACGAAATTCTTTCCTCATTAGATACCAAATCTACCCACCTAATCTACCTAATCTTCAGTATTCGTCTGACGTCGGCGATACAGGCCTACATATGTACACGGTGTCCCATCTTAATCCCTATCACCAGGTATCTCTGGAGCGGCAGTTCTGCAAAACGTCTCTAGTAAAATTGTAAGGTTTGAAAGGAGTTATCACGAAATGAGCTTGAAACATTTTTTTCAATTTCTAACCAAGGTCAAAGTCATTTTCTCAAATCGTAACCTCTACTTTTTGTTCCATATTCATATTCTACATTTAAAAAAAAAAAAAAAAAAAAAAAAAAAAAAAAAAAAAAAAAAAAAAAAAAACTGATGGTCTGTCGCCAGGGCGCTCTACATTCTCATGTTATCAGTATCTTGAGAACGAAGCGAGACGGAGAAAAATTTTAAAGGCAATCTCAAGTAGACAAAGTTCAGAAACCGTACAAGACTTTCATTTAAAACTTTTCCGGGTCTCACTTCGTTCTCGAGATACTGGTAACCTGGGAAATATACAATAAGTGCTCCATAACGACAAAGGTTTAGATTGCAAAAAAAGTTTCATACAAAAATTGGAATAAAGAATAGGTGATAACATTTGAAGAAATGAACTAGACCTTGGTCTTACTTTGAAATTAGGGTTCAAGGTGATTTCGAGATAATTACTGCATGATCCCTTCATACCTTACAACTTTCACTAGAATCTTTTCTTGCAGAATTCTGCCCGCTCCAGAGACATCGGCCGGTATTGCTTAAAGTGGGACACCATGTATATCATCCTCGCCTACCCTTAGCATTGAAGTGGAAAATCGTCAGTGCTCTTTTCTGATCGTCATTTTTCCTGTCGTTCAAAATGTTCAAATGTTCAAATGTTTGTAGAGCTTATGGGACTTAACTACGGGGTCATCAGTCCCTAAACTTACAAACTACTTATGAACTACTTACGAACTAGGACGGCACAAATATCCATGCCCGAGGGGGGATTCGAACCCCCGACCGTAGTGGCCGTGCAGACCGTGACTGGAGCGCCTCAGTCTCCTCGGCCACCGCGGCCGGCTCCTGTCGTTCCTTCGAGGACCTTTTGACGGAGCATTGCCTTGCTTCAAAGACAAACGACTAACAGTCTTCCTAATTTGTGTGAAACTAAAATGGGCCCAGTTAAAATTTCATTATCTTTCGTTAAACATCTCAGGGCTAACGGGCACAGTCAACCTTTTCTTGAATCTCTCCACATTTTCGTATAGAGGAAAAAAATTGAACCTCTTGGGAGAATTTGAAACAACCAGAAAATTTAAAACTAAATGATCAGTTGATTAAAAAAAAATGATCCCATGATGACAATCGTGACAACTTTTATCAGTTTTATGTGGTCGTTCGTACTTTCTCTTTTTGCTACCTTATCTTCCACCTTTGTGGCCTTATGTTTAATAATTTCATATTAAACTTCAGTTTTCTTTTAAATGTCCTAGCCGCCCCTATTCTTATACATGTTTATTCCCCTTCGCCACCTACGCACACACAACCATCCTTCTCCACTCCAACCTTATTATATGTAACACTGACTAGAAATCTTTTATTAACGTTGGAGGCTTTTTTGCATTCATTATATCCCTCATTTCATTACTCCTAGGTCTTTAAATTTGTAATTTATTGTTTTTTTATTCTAAATCATTTTACATTGTATTCAATATTTCTGAATGTTTCTGGCTACCAGCGCTATTATTTGCTTCCATTTTGAATCTATGCCTTTTTCTCAACTGACTGGCAGACCAATGTTTGTGCCACAATATATTCGCCTGCTTAACTCACGTCGTATCCCAATATGCTGCGGTAAGTTTGTTTCGTAAATTTGCTCTTACACGGTTTTATTACTGTTACCGAATACCCACATTTTACTTTGTAATTCACCGCTTTCACTTGCCATTTCAGGTCTTTTCATAATGACGTACGCGAATCACCTAAATCCCATTATTTTAAAACATTTTAATCATGACCAATGCAGGTATTTGCAATTTAAGACAAGTTATTTATTTTATTCTTTTCAGCGACTCATTTACTCCAGTACTTATTTATTCGAGTGCCTTCTTTCGTTTCAATTGCCATTTCATGTTCTGTAACAAACTGACACAAGGGATTATCTACTACAATGATATAATTTTAGATTATTTTAATCTTGAATAATGCAGCCTGCGCAATTTAAAGGCTAGTGATTCATTTAAAACTTGTAATTTACTTTCTTTACAAACGGTTACAGATAGGTACTTCAGCATTTAAGGGTTCCTTTAGGTAGCAACAATTTGTATTATTTACATATAGCTCAATCTGAAGATGTGCCACGAGCGAGAAACATGTTCTTGTTAAATAAATGCTAATAACTACAATACAGACTGTTTTATTCCTTGAACCAGTATGGAGTACTGATTTGTATTGTATTCCAATACCGCATTTCAGTCAATCATTGACTTTTTGTGGAATCTCTCAGCAGCGAGACACTCTTTGAATTTATACAGTTCCAGTTCCTTACCGCTCCAATTTCTTTACGTCTTGTTTGAATTTGTAATTCGTGACACACATTATGGTCACAGATTACATCTGTTCCTGCAAAAGTTTGTATTTTAAAACTGCTTTCTCGATAATTATGAAATCAATCATACAGCTTACATCTGTCTACCAATTATGTAAACCGTCAATATTGTTAAGCAAACATGATTTGTGCAAGAACAGTTATTTATCCCATGTCCACATTCTATTCCTTTTACTTCTCTTTCTATTCCCATACAACCCACTGTAAATCGTAGACACGAATTACATTTTTCGACTTCTTTCTTCATGGTACATGTTCTCAGTCTCTTCATCTACGCAGCTCGCAGAAATATGCATTTCAACTATGGTGATGTGTCTTGATTTTGTGTATGCCGTGACTAGCCTAATGAGTACATAGTGCAGTTCTTTGTAGTTCGTCGGCGTTACTCTTTTCCCAACACGTTACCATATTTGATTTAGAGTCTATAACCTGCACGCACCTAACGATAATTAGGATTTTCCTGACACCCCACTAACCAATTTATAATGTATCTTTCTTCAACCAAAAAATTTTTGTTTCAAATTCTCTGAAATACCTAACCAATTAAGGTCAGACAATCAGTGCTGCGAACCTCGGAAATCTAGTGTGGTGTCGCACAAGTCTGAAGTGCGCGCCACGTACTTTCGCCGCGCGCCGCCATGCAAGCATGGCGCGGCGTTCTTGCGACGTCAGCCACGAGCACCCTCTGCTGCAACTCAGCTCGTGGCCACCACTGAACTGGATCGGTCACTTGGCTATAGGACAGGCATTAGGGCTCGTTAGTAGGCAGGCCTCTACCTAGTTAAACTATGTATCTGCGTTCCACTAGTCTTCTGTTGACAAAGTTAAGTATTGTACTATCTCTACGAAATATATCTTGCACTAATCTAGCTTAGTGTTTCTAGTTTCTGCTATCCCATTGGCTGGTCACATCAGACTCTGTACCCGCACACGTGTGCATTCTATTTTCCTATGTCGGTCTCTCTCTACTCGGCCACCGACACCTAGCACAACCGGCGGCAACGAGACACAAAATCTAGAGCCTTTTCTGATGAATCCTTCTAATGTATGTAAATTAACAAGACAGCTGAAAGTAATGGACATAATAATAGTGCTGGCATCAGTAACGTAAGCATTTTTGCAGTTCCATGATTAACAGTTAACATAGACAAATGTATGTAAATTAACAAGAGAGTTGAAAGTAACGCATGCAGTAATAGTGCTGCCACCAGTAGCGTTTGCATTTCTGCAGTTCCATGAGCGGCACCTGTCCGATTAGGCCGGCCATTACGTCAGCTGAGATTAAAGCCTTTCTGGCCGACACTCTTTGTGTCAGCGGCGGCCGGTATCCCCGGAGAGGTAATTGTCAAACGCGGCCCTTTCATGCAGCACAAACAATGGGCGCACGCCCTCCAGAATGCTTGAGTAAATTCACGGCGAGCTATTCTGGACCTGCGGCTGAGCTCTCGACTCGAAAGCCCTATTATGTGCTCTCTTTCCTTTCCTCGCTCGAATTTACAGGCTCTCTGATGAAATAACTCGAGAGGAACCATTGTCTTTTGTAGTAGTCCTTTAAAGTCAAGAAATGGATAGAATTAAAGTTGATGTACATGTTTATGTTTCTTAACATTTTTTTTTTCTCATTGGTCATATGTTTCTTGATAAGTCATTTGTTTCCGAAAATTATGGTACAAAATAGCTTTCGGACTTTGAACACAGAAGAATCACACAATAAACAAAACGACGATGTCTCCATTCAAGCGTGCAAATTATTAGTAGGACGTAGGAAATGCTTCATTGATCGATTTGTGGTCGGGAACCTTGAGTCGGGAGGTCAGCTCAGGGAAGTAATAATAACAAAATCACATTACTGTGTACTTTTCTTCAAAACAATGTTCAAATGTTTGTAGAACTTATGGGACTTAACTACGGGGTCATCAGTCCCTAAGCTTACAAACTACTTATGATCTAGCTAAGACTAAGGATGGCACAAATATCCATGCCCGAGGGGGTATTCGAACCCCCGACCGTAGTGGCCGTGCAGACCGTGACTGGAGCGCCTCAGTCCCCTCGGCCACCGCGGCCGGCTGTACTTTTCTCATTACATTAGTAGCAGTTAACAGCAAGTACCAACACTGACACAAGTAACGTACCATTTGCAGTGTACCTTACAAAATGTTCTGAAATGGTTGTTATCCCTAGTGCAAGTATGACATAGCCTACCTAGCTTCTGCGCATCCTGACAAACATCTCTCGACAGGTATACAAAACTTTCATCAAAACTTCCTAGTCAACAGGGCCGTCCTTCTAGTTTCCTTGTAGGAAATAATGTACGTTTACTTAAACGTCACGCAAGGAATGACCGCGCGATTCTGCGTGGCAGCTCCTGCCGGTAGCTCAAGTCCTCCCTCGGACGTTTTTGTGTGTGTTGTCCTTAGGTTAGATTTAGTAGTTGACCAGAGCTGTTTGCTCCCATAGATTTACAAACATTTGAACAGATTTGCAAGTAAACAGCACAGTGTAAATAAGTTGGAAAACAGTTACGCGGGACAAAGCAGTAGAAAAGAAAGCTTCCATATCTCCTTAAACCGGCTTCTCTGACCGCAAGATTCGTACATCAGATTATGTTCGCCTCCGTAGTGTGAGGTCCGGGTGCTGTGGCTCAGTGCCCGGTAACAGGGCTAAACGCTCTCTCTAATAAAAAAAGCTGAGCCAGATATGAATCGAACAACCAAGAACAAACTGAAGGAAAGACCGCGAAAAAAAAAAAAAAAAGTCAGCGTGGCGGCTTGCCGCACAGGGAACCCGGGTACAATTCCCGATGCGGTCAGAGAATTTCTCTGCTTGAGGACTGGGTGTTGTGTCGTTCTCATCATCATATCATCACAGAATAGGGGTTATACAGAAAGGAAACTCCCGCTGCAGTCTTTCGTCCAAAATTTAGTGCGCATGCGCGGAGTCGACATCTTAAACATCTTAAAAGATAGTAAATGCGTGTTCACTCCCTATTCTGTGACGTGATAATGCGCCGTCTTTGAAGCGAGACCGGACTAGATAAGTGCTTTGTGTTGTTAATTGTGTACTTTAACTGCTTGAATCGCGCAAAAGTAAACAAGCATTTGGTGCACTGCAGTGCAGTGAAAAGATATAAATGTGTCAATCGTTGGAGCTGGTCCATTTTTATTAAGAGCAGCAATAAAAGAAAAGGCCGCCGATGGTGTTCAGCACCTAACTGCCTCAATAATTCTAACACATGTGAGGCTGTAAGCGTCTTCACCTTCCCAAAAGATTTTGAACGGTAAGTGAATGTCGGTACATATTTGGTAAAAGTTAAATGTTATCAATTTCTAATCAGAGCAATATCTGTACAATCATTAAAAGTAGCCTTGCTTCGTCTCTTAACGAATAGATATCGCTGTTGCTGTAGCAATTCAGCAGCACTTAAATGCTGAAGTATAGTTATATTTTATAATTATTAGTTTAACGTTGCAGGGAATAATATGAAATGAAAGTCAAGGAATGGTTCGTAAGTAGCAGGAATTCAATCTTTGACGCACGCCTTTTCCTATTGTCCACATAGGAGAAATATATCAGGAATTTGTAAGGCTCATCTACCTGCTCACCTTCACATAATTTGGTTGCAAACGGTAAAATTTTTCTTACGGTAGCGGAGGCGTAGTTTGCTAATGTTGGCAACGAATTCTCTTCCGATACTAAAACAAATAGAATGACAAGGTATGGAGTACGATCGTGATGTAGTTTGATGTTTCCGCTACTTGCCTTACATTTGTATGTAATTTAACAGTTTTATATACATGACCAGGCGTCACTAGTTCTAAGGCACAGACGACATAAATATCAAACAATGACTCAATGTCCAGAGACATACGAGGTACGTCCAGAAAGTAAGTTCCGTTTGGTTATATAAAACAAACGCGTCCAGATACAGAAATAAAATATTTATTGTACAAAAATCTACAACTGTTAAACTACTTTTCTACATAGTTGCTGAAATTTTGTAGGCACGTGTCATAGCGTGGCACAAGTTTCTGTATGCCCTCTTCATACAAGGTTGGCGCATGTGTATTCAGCCATGTAGCAGCATGTTCTTTCAGCTCATCATCGTTGAAATGTTGACCACCAAGGACAGATTTTTAGGTGTAAAAAGAGGTGAAAGTGGCTAGGATGATGATCAAACACGTCCCAGTGAAATTCCTGTAAGAGTTGTTCGGTCACATTCGCCACATGAGGTCGGATACTATCGTGGAAACTAACACCACCTTTTGATGGAAATCCTCTTCTTACACCTAACGTTTGTCCTGTCAACACTTCAACGATGACGAGCTGAAAGAACATGCTACTACATGGCTGAATACATAGGCGGCAACCTTCTATGAAGAAGGCATACAGATACTTGTGCCACGCTATGACAAGTGCCTACAAAATTTCGGCAACTATGTAGAAAAGTAGTTTAACACTTGCAGATTTTTGTACAATACATTTTTTTCTGTATCTGCACACGTTTGTTTTATATAACCAAACGGAACTTACTTTCTGGACGTACCTCGTATTTTGATTCGACATATATAATAGACATAAATATGAAAATGTCCCGAGTTAGAATCCAGGCCGTGACACAAATTTTAATTCAGTGCCTCTCCTTCAGATTTATATCTAGAGAGAGAGAGATAAAATTTGTCTCCGGACATTGATGTATTGTTTGATAAGTTTTTAAGTATTGTGTAGAACTGCATAGTTTCGCCCTTGAGATGCTTTTTCACACCGTCATGTATTTGCTGCGCAGTGAGCGGCGAGGCGAGGCCCGGCGAGCTGCTGTGCGTGCTGGGCGCGAGCGGCGCGGGCAAGACGACGCTGCTGGACGCGCTGGCGATGCGCGGCGCGGGCCCGCGGCTGGAGGCGGGAGAGGTCCTGCTGGCTGGGGGGGCCGCCACGCCGCAGGCGCTGCGCGCGCTCTCCGCATACGTCCGCCAGCAGGACCTGTTCGTGGGCGCGCTCACCGTCCGAGAGCACCTCGTCTTCCACGTGAGTCTCTCCACTGTTCACTTCTCCTCAAACAGTGTGTCCCACTTATGTCGCGACTCTCGTACGGTATCCTATTATGAAGTAATTCGAGTGAGTAAACCCAGCCGTGCCACACTGTGGCTCGGTCTGATACGAAATAAACGGAAAAGCAAATGAAAGGATTATTCAAATAAAGACGCACAGAAAAAGACACAAATCACTATGCAGCGATACAGCGTGTCTCAGTTAAATGTTTCAAACAATATTCCAGGTGATCAAACAGTCAGTATAAATTTAAAAACTTAATAAATCACGGAATAATGTAGACAGGTGAAAATTGACATACGTGCTTGGAATGACATGGGGATTCATTGAAAAAAAGTTCAACAAAATGTCTGACAGATGGTGCTTTAAGTGATCAGAAAAGCAATAATTAGCACAACAAATTAAAACAAAGCAAAGATAATGTTCTTTACAGGAAATGCTAAAGATGTTCACCATCATTCCTCAACAATGGCTGTAGTCGAGAAATAATGTTGTGAACAGCACTGTAAAGTATGTCTGGAGTTGTGGTGAGGCATTGGTGTCAGATGTTGTCTTTCAGCATCCCAAGAGATGTCAGTCGATCACGATACACTTGCGACTTCAGGTAACCCCCAAAGCCAATAATCGCACGTACTGAGGTCTGATCACCAGGAAGGCCAAGCATGACGAAAGTGGCGGCTGAGCACACGATCACCACCAAACGACGCACACAAAAGATCTTTCACGCGCCTAGCAATACTTCGCTGTTTTTTTTTTTTTCCTTATAAAATCCCATGTCATTCCAAGCATGTGTGTCAATTTTTATCTCTCTATCTACATTATTCCGTGATCTACATTATTCCGTGATTTATTAAGTTTTCAAATTTATACTGACTTTTTGATGACCTGGTATCTGGACTAATAATCTAATATATAAAAATTAATATTGGTTTGTTTGTCTATTTGTTCGTATTTTATACACGCCCATACCGTACATCCAATTGCAATAAAACGTTTTCAACTAATTGCTTGCACTTACACAAAGGTTAAGGGCAAACTAAAATCAGCTGAGTATGGTGCATGATGGAGGGTTCTTTACACTTAGTTCATTCAATTCTTATGCCTTCACGCTGAAACGGCTAGACGGATGTCAATGAAATTTGGAACAGACTTAGCTTATACTCTGCTTAACACATGGGCTACCTTTCGTAAGTCAACGTACGGTGCATGGCGGAGAGTACCTTACATAGTGTTAATACGTTTGTTTCTCTTCACGCTGAAACAGTTGGACGAATTTCAATGAAATTAGGAATGCAGATAGCTTATACTCTGAATTAGCTCATGAGCTTCCCTTAGGTATGACGGTGCATGTCAGAGGTAACATACAATGGGTTAACATGTTTGTTAATCTTCACACTGAAACTGCTTGAGAGAATTGACTGACATGTGAAATTAAGACAGCTTATACCCTGATTTAATACATGGGCTACCTTTTGTAAGCCTCCTTAAGTGCATGGTGGACGGTACACCACACCAAACAGCCAAACTGATTGACTGTTCACTATGAAAGTCAGCACATAAATGAATGTTTCCATGAAGGCGACTTTTATAATCGGAAATCCATTGAATATACCATGGCAGGTGTTACCTTGAAACTTCAACACAATTTGACCAGTCAACATAAAGCTTGTTACATATATGTATTTCTTTTTTCAAATATAGCATGGAGAGAAGCAGATGGAGGAGCAGGTAGACAGAAAGGAGGGGAGATGAACAGAGTGAGAGGAGAGAAGGAGAGAGGGGAGATGAACACCAGACATGGAGGATGTAATGGAGTCAGAATTCGGAGGAGAAGTTTGACACAGAAAGACAAGGAGGTGATGGGCAGAGAAAAGGGAAGATGGAGATGGGCAGAGAAAGGGACAGGAGAAGATGAACATAGGAGAGATGAGATGGACTGAGAGGCAGACAGAAAGAGAGAGAGAGAGAGAAAGAGAGAGAGAGAGAGAGATAGAGAGAAGGAGAATTGGTCTTTGGAATAAATATGTACCCAGGCTACCCCAGGTTTTCAGTTAGTAGATACACCTACATCTACATAGATAGTATGCAAATCGCATTTAAGTGCCTGGCAGAGGATTCATTAACCACTTTCAAACCCTTTCTCTACCGTTCCATTCTCTAATAGTGTGCAGGAGAAAGAATACCCAAATCGTTCCGTTTTGGATCTGATTTCTCTTATTTTATTGGGATGGTCATGTCTCTCGATGTAGGCGGGTGCTAGCAAAATATTTTCAGTCAGAAGTAAAACTCGGTGATTGAAATTTCGCAAAAAGATCTCGCCGTCGTTCTTTGAATGTTTTCCACCTCAAGTCGTGCAACATTTCCGTGACGCTTTCCCCCACTTGTAACGTGCTAAAACAAAACGAGCTGCCCTTCTCTGAACCTTCTCAATGTCTTCCGTCAGTTCCACCTGGTAATAGATCCATACTGGGCGACAGTACTCTAGGAGAGGACGCTCAAGTGTGATGTAGGCAGTATCTTTGGTGGAGCTGTGCATCTTCGAAGCGTTCTGCCAATGAAACGTTACCTTTAGTTCACCTTCCCCATACGATTTTCTATGAGTTCTCCCAGTCTAAGTTGTTCGTAATTATAACTCCTTGGTATTTGGAAGCATTTTGACCGTAGGGTTTGACTGATTTATCATGTAATTGAAGTTCAGCGGATTTCTTTTAGCAGTCATCTATATTACCTCACACTTTTCGTTATTTAGTGTTTATTGCCAATATTCGCAGCATGTAGAAATTTTGTCTAAATCGCTTTGCAGTTGCTTTTGACCCTCTGTTGGCTTCACTAACTGATAAAGGACAAGGTCATTCGCTAACAGTTTAAAAGAGCTATAAGATTGTCTCGCAAATCTTTTATAAACATAAGGAATATTAGGGGACCTATAACGCTTCCCTGGGGATCGACAGATATCACTTCTGTTTTACTCGATGACTAACCGTCAATTACTATTACTACGAACTGCGTCCTTTCTGATACGAAATCGCGAATCCACTCGCACAATTGGGGAGATATTCCATAAGCACGCTATTTCATTTGAAACCGCTTGTGTGGTATATTCTCAAAAACCTTCCAGAAATATGGAATCTATTTGAGATCCCTTGTCGATGCCACTTATCACCTCATGTGAATAAAGAGCGATACTTTCTGAATCAGTGTTGACTATTGGTTAATAGGTCGTTCTCTTTGAGGTAGTTCATAATGTTCGAACAAAATATATGTTCCAGAATCCTACTGCAAATAGACGTCAATGAGATAGGCCAGTAATTTTGGGGATCACTCCTATTGCCTTTCTTCAATATTGGAGTGACTTGGGCAACTTTACAATCTTCGGATACAGGTCTTTCACTGAGTGATCGGTTGTATATGATAGCTAACTATGTAGCTATTGCATCAGTATATTCTGAGAGGAATCTAGTTGGTATACAATATGGCCGGGAAGATTTGTTTTCGTTTAGTGACTTGGTTTACTTCTCCAGGGACATCTACTTCAAAATTTCGGATGCTGGCAGCTGTTCTTGGTTTGAATTCCGGAATGTTCACTTCGTCTTCTTTGGGGAACAAATTTCGGAAATCTGTGTTAAGCAATTGTCCTTTGGCAGTACTGTCATTGGTAGTATTAAAATTGCTATCGCGCAGTGAAGGTATTGTTTGTGTACTTCACATATGAGCGGAATTTCTTCGATTTTCTGCAAGATTACGAGACAAAATTTCGTTGTGAAAACTATTATAAGCTACTCGCATTGACGTCCGCGCTAGTTTCTGTAAAAGATTGCCAGTCTTGGAGATTCTGTTTCTGGTTAAATTTTGCATGCGTTTTTCTTTGCTTGTAAAACAGTGATCTGACCTGTTTCGTGTACCATGGGGATCAGCCCGTCTTTTATTAATTTATTTGGTATAAGTCTCTCGACTGCTACTGATATTATGTCTTTGAAAGTAAACCACAACTGATCTACACTCGAGTTTTCAATTTTCAAAGACTGGAGAGTACAATTCAGGAAAGTGAGAAGCGAATTTTTATCTGATCTTTTGAATAAATATATTTTTCGTTGATTTTTGGTGCATTTGGGATTTTCGAAATTTAGTCTCGCTACTACGACTATATGTTCGCTAATCCCTGTATATGTTTTGATGCTTTTTACTAGCTCAGGATTATTTGTTTTATTTGTTGCTAGGAGATCAAGGGTATTTTCTCAACCATTTACTATTCCAGTGGGTCCATGAAATAACTGTTCGAAGCAGTTTTCAGAAAAAGCATTCAGAACTAGTTTGAAGAATTTTTTATATTTTCCATCGGTTTTGAATACGTATTTATGCCAACATATCGAAAGTCACCACCGATTATAACAGTATGCTTCGGATACCTATTTGAAATGTGATTCAAGCTTTCTTTGAACATTTCGGCAATTGCATCGTCAGAGTCAGGGGGCCGATAAAATATCCAATTATTAATTAATAATGAAAAACTATTTTCATGGGTTTGAATCTATGGCTGGGGATTACGAAAGTAATTACTACTCAACAGTCTTAACCTTACAAAAATATTATTTTCTACACAAACTTTCTTCCAATGTACATCCTATATTTTTAACGGAAATAATTACATACAAAAACAGAAAAATAATGGTGTTGTTATCGTCACAGTGTCAATTACGTGATGAGATATTTAGAGAGTAAATTGATGCTTGAAATAAATAGAACGTGCAGAGAGTGCAGAATTACATGGAATGTGATGCTCACGGTCGAGTCTCATGATGTGTGCTAGCTGCCCACTTTCTTAATTCCAAGTGTCCACTTCACTATGCATTTTCTCGGGACATAATTGCTGTATTGTGGTACTACAATATTGCATGTTTGTAAATATATATCACTTAACTACTTTGATTGTCAATCTCTAGACTGACAAATGAATTAAAGTAACTTATCCTAAGGTCCACACACACACACACACACACACACACACACACACACACAGACACACACACACACACACCATCGAACCTCGAACCTCCGTCGGCCAGCAACCACGTGCTCTGCAGGAAGGCGCCTTAGAGAGCCAGCCATTCCACTGCGGCTGTGTTTTGCTTTCGTAATACCCTGCCGGAATTTCATACTTGTGAGAATCGACTTTCAGTACCTATTATTGTCAAAGTCGAACGCCCTGTGTAATAAGGATAGTTTGCAACTTACCTAAAAGACGTGTATTCTGCCAAGAGACACACATAAAACCCAAAATCACACACAAAGAGTTCAACCAAAGCCTTTGTCACAAAAAGAAAACACTGATACAAGCACGCAAGCACACTTCAATGACACACAATTATAATTTCTATCTGCTGCGATCTGAGCAGCAGTGGCAACGGGAGATAATGGTTGTGAGACTGGCTGAATAGACGAATGAGACAACGTGTCTTGTTCCGACGACTGCTATGGCCGAAAGCTGTGTTCATAAATGTCATTTTATGTGTCTGTCGCGGCTCGACATACGCCTTTGTGGTGAGTTGCAAACTATCCATATTATACAGTTGAATTCTAATTGGAACCTTCTGTTGTTAAATTAATATACAATCTGCTTTGCATACCTATGTGCTGAGTCGAATAAAAGGAAAGTTAGAAAAGTGTCTTCTTATAATGGTGTTGTTGTAAACATAATGGACTAATTGATTTTTTGTTTCTCCATTTCCTGCATCTACGATCAGGTTAGGCAATTTACCAACTCTCAAACATATGACGTAGGTTAACCCCTGAGAAAAGCAGCCTTTGACACACATCCCTATCTTCTCCTCTTGCTCCTTCTCACTCTATTCATCCTCTGTCACTATCCAACCCCCCCTTCCCGTCCTTGAGTCTTTCATCTCTGTTCATGTCTTCCTCCCCCTTTCTTTCGTAATCAAAAGTACAAAATTAATAATCACAAGCTTATTGCGAATATTAGAGTAAGAGCAAACGCCACAACAACGTTACTCTTACATAAAAGTAAACGAAATAACGACAGAAATGAAAACAATCGTTTAGAGATTTCATTACTACAGTGGTTTGATTTCCAAAACTGGCAACTTAATCTATCCAGCAGTTGTGGCATTTTAGGTGCCTGGTATAAATGTGTTACTGACATTAAGCATTTAAATATGAATATCTCAAGAATGTTTACTTTTGTGTAGCATTCTTACCAAAATGGTTGAACAAAAACATACAAAGTCGGGTCATCCAGCCAGTAATGCCATACGACATTTTCTGTACCATAGCAACGGATTGGCAAGCATGACAGGAATTGGTAGCACTTCAGTTTTCGATGTTCACTTATGACAATATTTGTTCTAGTTTCTGTTCTTCGCGAGTACCGTAACTTTGAGAATATAAAGAAATTAATTCATGTTGAGGTCTGTAATATTTCTGGCTTAAAGCCATCATATTAAGATCGGAATATTGCTTCAGTGCAGCCGTTTAGGACCAGTAGGCGACAAATGGTAAAATCTGGTGAGAACCATGACAGGTGGTACACTAGGTCGGGTTCTCATGGGAGAGAGCACTGGCAAGTTTCCCCGAATTGTAGGGAAGTCCCCGAACGGCAAGCACTGGACGCCGATTGGCTGTAGCACTGGCGGTCAAGCGCCAAAACGCATTCATATTTTTATTAATATTTATTAAACTAATTATTTATTCAATGTCATACTCAATTTAGAAAAAAAACTCAAAGTTAAGCTATACCCTGAGTAGGTAAAATATATTAACAATTGCTAATTCAATAAACAAGATAATTAATTTATGACGGACGATGCACGGCAGCCATGTTTGCGTGCCAAATCGGGGAGCGAAGGCAGCCTTGCATCGAGCCGCCACTCTTCACTTCAGAACAGGCGCTCGGTAGAGTAACATGTGTCTTAAGTAAGCGCACTCGGTGGAGTAACATGCATACGTAGGCGGTCATAAAACATTGTTTAATCATCGTAGATCAAGGCTAAATGGCATTATATTTACTTTAAGTTAAGAAAATATCTGTCAAGTGGATATTATTATGCAGTTTACTGGTTTTCTGCTTTCTTTAAATAAATCAGTTGGCATTCCGATTCCCGAAGACAACAGTTTTATTCAGTAATTAGATCAGTTTGATAGGAATGTAGTTTGAATTGATTTGGACGCAGCTGGTTTAAACGAATCCAATGCACGATAGAAAAAACTATTGTTCCATTTAAAAAAAATTATATCTTTGTGCTGTAACTCTTTGGAAAATGATACAATAAACTATGTTCATAGCTCCGCAGAAAGTGTAACATTTCTTGTGTTGAACTACCGCATTAAAATTTCCTGTCACCTATTATTTTATAAGTTACAGAGGCAAACACACTTAGTGAAACACCCTGAAAGGGCTGATCGAAAGGAGGATAGAGCGCCGACGTTTGGTGGTTTATATATTACTCCAATTATCAATTTCTCGTTGGAAGTATTTATTTCGAAAAGTAAGAACTCTGCTTCTCTTTCGACATTTGCTTCTGATGTGCATAGTATGTTATGTTAGGTTTCAGATCAGAGTGAACATAAGCACCCACACCACCCCCGCGACGTGTTTTACGATCCGCTCTTAGGAGAGAGTAACCAGTGATGCGGACAGCGTCGGAGAAGATGTTAGGTTTCAACCAAGTTTCAGAGACACAGAGACTGCGAGAACCGGTCGTAGAACTCGTCGAAGTGTGTCGCTAACGACTGCCCATTCGCGTGGGCCATGACGTCTGTCCCATTGTGGCCGCCCGGAGGACCGAGCACGCGCTTTTACCTGCTGGCCGGAAGACGGACAGGGGCCGGAATTGGCAGAAGACGTCATACTTGCAGGGGGGACCAAGGTTGCGGCTCACTCGATCGTTTGCAGGCTGAGGATGAAAAGCATACTTGAGGTGTCGGGAAAACGAGCGAAGAATTTGAGAACTTTTATCGTCCCTATTTCAAACTGGCATAAACCTAAGTAAATTTGTAATGTGATATGCGAATTACAGTTCCTGTTTTAGTAAAGTTTGCTCTCATACGATTCGTGTTGTTTCTTGATTCGTACGTCATTAAGAATCTCCATGTGGGTTTATTTTTTGACAATACTACCTTAAACCCGCGGCTCCGTTCGCGTGTTGTTTGATTATGATAGATAAGCTATCTTTCAGTAGTGTGTTATGAGATCAAATCACACGTAAAAATGTACTCGTTTCGAAGAATCCAATGACGAAATTCAACAACAATGATTGTAATAATATCACAGATCGATGACTTGATGTTATGCGCGAAACGTCAAATCGATTTTTTGTAAAGAGATGAATTAAAAGAAATTTATTTTTTACTGCTTTATTTATTTATTCTTATATTTCCTTATTAGTTTGCTTATCCTTACAGAGAAAGAGCTGAAGACATTGTAGCACGCATAGACCAAAGATATGGTCTGTGGCATCACGTTTCGCTGTAGGTAACCTCCTTGCTATAGAGTCGCAAGCGTCATCGCTGGCCTTCAGTCCCAATTTTTTTATAATTTGACGACTATCAACCACCATATCTTTCACCCCCTTATAGGTATCGGCATGGAACTGCTATGCTGCAAAACGGGAGACTTTTGACAACAATTACAAACAGGCCATTCGTTTGCGTTCTCTAGTTTTCGCTACAGAGCGAAATATTAACACACACACACACACACACACACACACACACACACACACACACGTAGAATTTTATATACACCGATAACTTTCCATCCCAATATACTCCACCCTTTTAACATTATCAACCCTCAAGCAACAATGCAACCAATAAAACCATTTCCAAAGAATAAATATAATTTTCAGAGTAATTATTGTTTCGCATTTCGGGATATATTCTTCAAATTACTAAATATCTATCAGATCGCTATAAAACCGTGCCTAAAACCTTCCTCAGGTATAAATTAGTAACTGTATAAATATTTAAGTTTCTGCGTCTTGTCGATCGAACGTGATAAGCGTACACCGAACAGACATTCACATTTATTGATATAGACAGTGGTAAGATGTGTGCTCGGGAGTGATGTTTGAATGGAATTCCATGTCTTTTACGTCACCATTTCAGGAATTAGCACTCCACAGTTACTATAATTTAAGTGAAACTGGTTCAAAATAAACATTAATGAATACAGGCAATTTTGCAGGAAACACACCAAAAGGTATCCAAGAAAAGATGCGTACTTCATGCGCATTACTATTTCTGGATGCAAAAATGAGAACTAGATTTGGCCACTGTTTCATTGTTTCTAAACAGTGTTACGCTACGCTGAACTGTTTCAGTGTTCCATAACCGCCATGTTTCACGGTGTCGAAATCATCGTATTTCATTCTGCTCGGCATCGCATCATATTCGCGGTCGATACTGATACTGTTATAACCTGTCGGTTTCTGTTTCAGAACTGCAGTGACTCAGATCAATAATGCAGGAAGGCGGAAAAGACGAATTGTATCGAAACAGTGTGGTTTCATTTTTGATGAAACTCGTCACGGGAACACATTTAAATTAGTAGTGTATGCACAGTTTGAAGAAAGTCAAAAGATAATGGACAAACGTGAGTCTGCATATTAAGATGTTGGGCCCGGTGGTCTTAGGGTAAAGCGCTTGACTGGAAACCGAAGGGTCGTGGGTTTGAAAACCTGTCGGACCTCGGATTTTTCCAATCTGCGTTTTAACCCATCCTTCACCTCTCAACGATGTGAGGAGTCGCCAGAAACGACACGTGGTTCGGTTTCCACGTTAAGCTGTAGGTCCCTTTCCCCTATTGGATAACTGGGATAGGCTAGGGACACGCAAGTCGCCGAAGTGGCGTCCAATGGAAACACTTGGACCAGGTCAATGAGCCACACGAAATTATTATTACAGCTTAAGATTACTGAAATCAAGAGTCGTTTCTGAAGTAAATCCTGTATTCCGAAATGACGTAATGTCTGTTTTATAAACGTAAATAACAGTAAAACAGGACTCGCAAATTGAATTAAAATATCCAGTAAAATTCTAGGTTTATCCGTCCATTGACGGTAACTACATTAAAAACACACGACTAAATCTACAAGTTCCATCTTTAAAATAACAAACAACATAAAAATTTATATATGTTAAATCTAACATAATGTGTGTATTTGACGAATTTCGTTTTTATGCTTGCATATTACGAAATTTTCAACTGTAAATGAAACCGCGATTTAAAGATATTTCCAAAACTCGAATTTTAAAATAAGGTTTATTTTAGTTACGTATCCAGCAGTGCGATAACAGTGTAGAAGAACTTAACCCTTCCCAAAATGTTAGATCTATAAATTTAATGTGATACTATGCCTTTTCAATATCAGATGTAGGATAGCACACACAAAACCTATCAAAATTAGATTCTATAATAGCAAAATATATTGCAGCTACTTTGATAAAAACTAATATATTAGACATAACATCAGTCCTCAGCTAATAGGAAATCAGGAACGTCACGTATTGCGAAAACAGTGCATTTGGTGCAGGGGTAAAATTTTAACTACCATGCCAGCGGCCTCGCGTGTTTGCGTTGGCAACATCAACAAAACTTTGCAAATATATTAATATTCTTAGACATACCAAATAAAATCACTTGGTGTCTCGTACAGACCATGAAGTAAATAAATAATGCTGTTCGTGCTCTACGGTTGACAAGATCTTGTATGTACCCTAATCCACTCCATAAAAGTTATTATCCAGGTAAAACAATTTCATGTCAAAACATTCGCATTGTCCCGCGGTTAGCTACACATGATTGCCAACATCATCACGTGAAGTCACCAGAAGGGTAAGTAAAATTTAACCGGTGGAGAAAATATGAAACTTCTATAGTCGCTGTTCTCGCACTATGTTTGTGTTTCTATAGCAATACTTACACAGTAGACGTCGACGAAGCTACAATAAACTGGCCCATAATATTAGAAAACACACACTGTTTTACTGTTTCATGGTTTCGAAACAGTATTTCGAAACCTCAGTGTACTGTTTTATATGTTCGGAAACCGTCAGATATTTCAGTTTTCCCATCTGTAATAAGAACTGCGTAACTGCCACGAGTCACTTCAATGGTGAAAACTGCAATCGTAATTTGTAGATATAGCTTGTCGGGAAGAGGGCCGCTACATTAGTAAAGCTAACCTATTTGTGTTTACACAGCAGTATTTACACAGCAAATGTTGATGATGATGTAATAATAGGCTTATATCACAAAACGGAAAATGTTCCATTGTTTCGAAACGTTGTCGAAATCATTCCGCAGTACTGTGTCGTTGTTTAGATACAGTCAGACGTTTGTTTGCCTATCTCTGTTCTCAACTATTTATATATTGGAGAATATCGAACAAGAGAAAGGACGAATGGCCAAAAGTATGCATGTATAGCTTTCACTTTTGTCAAAGAGAAATTGCAGAGAAAATCTTACAAAAAAGTTTATTATTATTATTAACTAATCAGTTTTGACTGAAAGCAGTCTTATAATTGACGACCAATAAACGTCATTGCTTAATAATCGCGCTAAGTTTCAGTTACGCAAAAAAAAAAAAAAAAAAAAAAAAAAACTGTAATTTTCGTAACTAACGGTTCAACGGTTCTCGATGTACTTTATCAGCTCATTATCGGACGGCATTTTGCAATAAATAAATCGTAAAAAATTCATACGTTTACAAAGCAATAAACGCAAAGATACATTCTTATTGGCATTCAGAATGCCACTTCGGATTGACTGCTATCAAATGCCGTCATTATGAGCACCGCTGCCACTTCTACACGTCAAGCAGCAGCCGCCGACACGTAAATTACAATTTTTAACTGTGATTACTTCGAAGTAAACCAAATTGTTAGTATATCAGAAAAATTCACATGTAATGACTTAGAAGTTTTTTTATCAAAATCGTTTCGTACATTAATTAACTTGATTGGAAACAAGCTCGAAATGTATATCCAGTATACAGATCGACTGGCACAACATTGCCCTCTACTGAATTTATCTAGCACTCCTCTGCTTACAACGTCAACGGAACTTTTCGACGCGTGATGTGCCTATTTCTAGGATGATAAGCATAATTATAACTCATTGTTACTTACCTGTGAAAAGTTAGAGTCCCTCGTGTGCGATGTGCGGTGCTGCACTCAACTGTAGTTCGCGTGAGTCAGCTGCCACATTAATTCATTGCACGCGAAGCACGTACCGCTGCAGCTGTCCGAAATTTGAATTGTGTTAGTACTGCAGCTTTTATTAATAGCGCGAATCGTCAAGGTCTCGCAGCTGTTAGAGTTTAGTTCTCGTGTTAACAGCCCACAAATAGCAGTTCTGATCAATCGGAAATGTGTTGTTTATTGATTGTTATGACTCTCCAAAGGTCATTACTAACAACGAGCTTGTAATGTGGAATTATCTCTGACTCGTGTATTAGCAAACGTCACTTAAACACTAATACATTTTTGAATTGTATTTCCTAAGTAATCTCTTTCGTGTGGTTATCTTTAAGACAATGTACGGAAGTAATATTAATAACAACCCAATTTTGCCGAGTTAAGTAGGTCTACGAGCAATAATAAATTTCACATGTCAGATATAGCAATATAGCCGTTTTGATTGTAATTTCAGGCGGGCACGTAGCCACATACTTGACAAGTACGTTTGCATAAGCGTGCTTGCAGAAGCATGTTTGAGAGCTTGTAAGATAAAGTTACCCAAGTGTAAGGCTTGTACGAGCTGCATGATGCGTGATCTAATTTCGATCGTCTATACTTCTGTAAGCGTTCAAGCATGTTTTTGCTTGTGCGTGTGCGCCAAGAGCAGGGAGATTGTACAAGCAAGTGTAAATGATTTTCCTCCTATTTTTATTTGGTTCCGTTAAATTACGTTCTGTTTAAATATTGTACTGCCATGTAGGGAAAGTCAGACTAATTTATTACAGGGGAAAATAGAGAAATACAACTATTTTATTCTTCAAAATTGATGATTTTGGAAAGCGTACAAATATGACATTCGTGAATACTTTTTCACGTTATCGAGACTTTGCTCTTGACTGTCAGTTAAAAATATTTACTAAATTATTTGTTATTGTGCCTATCGTTAGAAAATCGGACAGAAAATAAGCTCCAGAAGTTTTTCTACGTCCTATACCTAGAGACTGTATTTTTCTCTGGCGTCTCGCAAGACCATCCTCTATGGCACAGGAAAAATATATTCTATTGTTCGCTATTTTTCCATTGCATTGTAATCTCAATATGAAGACACTGCAAGAGAGGCAGAACAACAAGCTTGCAAACATCAGGTAAAATACTTAAGTAAATAATTGCACTTCACATGCTAAGCAAGACGAAATACGTAACTGGTGAAGTGCTTCATTATTTAAATTATGACAAATAACCGTGTGGGAAAAAAATAGAACATATCCCTTTCTTAAAACATTCTCTACACCACTACCACGTTTTGCTCTCAGTATGTCTTTATTTTTTCATTTTTTATAACAAAAAAAGTAAAAGGTTCCTAAGCCCAAACATCGATATTTCAGTTTATTTGCTGGTAAAGAAATTGATACGTGTTCGATCAGAGGAAAAATAATTCGGGGCTGGTAACCTTTTACCTCTTATTGTACTGGTATGTATGAACTGTATGGAGGCTGCACAAATTTTTGCATGTTTGAGCAAGCACTCTTATGCAAGCGTTGCAGTGGTTACGCGTCTACATCTAGGTACCCACTCCTCAAACCACATTTTGTTGTATGGCGGAGGGTGTCTTATACCAGTAACAGCCGTTTATTTTCCTGTTTCCTTTACCAATACCGCAATAGAAGAACGATATTTAAATGAAGTCGCGCGAGCACTAATTCCTCCTATCTTCGTCGGGTGCTCTAAATTTTTTCACTACGGTTTCTCGAAAACAATGTCGTTTCCTCTTCAGGTACTGCCATATAAGTTGCCGAAACATCTTCGTAATAGTAGCGTGCTGTTCGTATCTGCCGGTATCATTCCTAGCAACTCGCCTCTGAATTGCTATAACGTCTTTAAACCAAAACCTTTTAGGTCAGGCTTTACTGTGAATAAAGCAAGTACACTGTTACCGCGCACCGTTTTTTGACTTCCACAACAAAGTTTTAATCATGCAACGTCAGATGGGTGTTTCTGTCAATTAATGTGAAACGTGAGTGTTTTCTTACTGCTTTGGGGTAACCTTTGACAATGGCTATAAATGAAAAACGTAACACAAATTCAGAATAGAGCAGAGATGCTTCGCTCAAAAACGTAAGTAATATGTGTGAAGATAAGGTAAATCAAAAATTGAATATTACCAGTCATCACACTCCTTTCGCCCTCATATAAATTTGCATGTAAACAGTTACACATTGTAAACAAAGATGGTGCAAAGAACATATCGAAAAAGGTATTCCTTCAGTAAAAAACCGTCTTGATTGCAAATTATTTTATTAATTAATGACGCGTTTTGCCCTTTAGCAGGGCATCTTCAAATTATCTGCGTGACAGAATTTACACAAAATTACAAGGCGGATTACACACGGGTATAATGGTACATGGGCTTATTTTGTGTTAAGAAGACAGTATAAATGGTAAACAAAGCTTACAATGCACTCTCCGGGGTGTAACACCGTAAAAAATAGAAAAATAGAAACACCGAAAAACAACTTACCACACCATTATACCCGTGTGTAATTCCGCCTTGTAATTTTGTGTAAATTCTGTCACGCAGATAATCTGAAGATGCCCTGCTAAAGGGCGAAACGCGTCATTAATTAATAAAGTAATTTGCAATCAAGACGGTTTTTTACTGGAGGAATATTTATTCTTACTGATTGCTGTGCTCATGGACTGAAATCATTTTATATCGAAAAAGGTGTTCACCATTACACAGTACAAAAAGTCAATAGCAAAAGAAGTAAATTATTTCGGGTTAAATCTTAAATGACGGGTTTAATACGTTCTAAAACCCCTCGTGCAAAAATGCGATCCTTCAGGGACCAATACTATGAATCCGTTGATCAGAGAGATGTCGAGTACGGTGTTATGGATAGCCCTTGTTCTCCAATCAGATGTATTGGCAGAATGTAGCAATCCTATAGTACAAGTGCAAAATTCGAACGTTGAATACATTCTGCATCACAGTAAAATTACCCAAAATGGTGGGGTTTTAGACGTGTTAATTTGCGCTCTATATAGCTTATAAAAGCATGAATATGCCGCTTTGGGATAACGTTGTGCAACTTATAAGGAAGCGAAGCGTGGGTCGTCACCTACCCTTAAAAATTCAAGTCCGTAGCCTTAGCAGGAAAGGAGATGCTCACCGTCTTTTCCGTCCGCGATCCGATTCTCATCGAATTCCTCGAGCACTGAAAAACCATTGACAGTGACGTGTACAGTGAAGTAGCCTACGCAAGTCCATCAAGTGCAAAAGGTCAGGGCTGCTCACGTAGGGACTGATTCTGCTCTATAATACCACGCGTACGCACATCTCCAGGGACACACGAAGTTTACTGGCCAAGTTGGAGCAGTTCGAGCATCCGCCCTACAGCCCTGACAAAAAGAAAGAAAAAAAAAACCTCAGAGGGAAGTGCTTTAACTCGGACGATAAACTGAAGGACACAGTAGAGGACTGGTTCTTGTCACAACCATAGGAATTATGGGAACAAAGAATCCTTTGGCCTCTGGTGCTTACCCACAGCGTCGTTTCGCACCGTTCCTTTTGAAAATCCCTCGTACTTAAACTGTCGCGTTAGACCATGCATGAATTCCCGCGCGGCCGTGTTTTTTCTTTTTCTTTCAATCATGTTAACATTCCGATTGACCGCACACTAATCATACTGTATTCGAACGTAACAACCGCATTGTCATTAGCATACATTTTCAAGTGGCTGCTATCATCTGACCGAGCAGAGAAAATTTGAGTCGAAACCATGTCTATATGTACAGGGTGAAACACGTAACACTTGCACCGCAAATATTGCATGAACGGAAGATACGATTGATGTGCGGTTTTCACAGAATGGATTGGCAGTGAAGGACTCGTACTGTCAGCCAATAAACAGATTGTAAAAATAGGAATTTTTTTGTTATGCAAATATACAATTTTTGAAATGGAACAATGGTTGTTTCTATCTTGCACTGGAATTTGTAACACCAGCTGAGTACAAAGAATTTTGAATGACATTTTTATCACGTTTAGTTTGGCATCTACAACCATTCAAAGTTTAGGGCGCTGAGGCTACGACAGCGTATCTGACTGGCTGGTGGTCATGAGACAGTGGGCCCTGCCCCAGGGGCTAGCCACTCGGCCAGTCAGCTACGCTATCGCAGCCTCCGCTCCCGAAACTTTGAACGGTTGTACCTGCCAAACTAAACGTGATAAAAAGTCATTCAAAATTCTTTGTACACAGCTGATGTCAAAAATTCCAAGGCATGAAAAAAAAAAAAAAAGATGGAACATCGTTCCATTAAAAAAACTGTATGTTTGCATAAAAAACACACATTCTAAGTAATATTACAATCTGTTTGTTGGCTAAAAATACGAGCCCCTGACTGCCAATCCATTCTGTGAAAAACACACACAATAGCACTTTGTTTCCGCAGTAGTGATCCACGCTTAATACATCCGATGACCTTCGGTTGCACAGTGGTCGCGGTTCGATCCCTACCAGGTCCTAGATTTTTTATCTTTCACTTTCCACTTCTTTCACCTCTGGCAGTATTGCTCGTGTGAAAAATACCGAGTACCTCCGTGGTTCGCAACCCACGTTAAACTGTAGGTCCCCCTATAACCGGCTGTGTAAGTCAGTTCGGTGGTCGGGAGAAGGCAATGGCATACCACCATACCACCATGCCTAGTAAAGCACTGCGGTGTTCAAACCAATCTCCGGATTGCTGACTGCTTTACCTTTTCTTTTATATCCGATGATGCCGATTATGGGCAATGATTCTTTTTTCTACCTTGCGGAGACACTCCTAGACCTTTACTCTTACGGGAATATGTTGCAATAACCACAAGTCTGAGTATTAGTGGACAGTTAAGTCATTCATGCAGGTGCATGTTGTGAGATTACCGCCAAATAGAAATACTGGTAATTAATAGCATTTGATAATTAAACAGTATGAAGTTCACTGCAAACATTGACCATGCCAATGCACTAAATGTTACACAATTTTAATCTTATTAATTATGGTAGCAATGTATGTACGCAGTTGGGTGACAACATTTATAGTTAGGCCAAAGGTAGAAATTCTCCACGTTGAGATTTGCTGTGTGCTTGTAGCTGACGGGAGGCCAGAGAGCAGGCCGACGTTGGTGGCTTGTTCCAGCTTAGGATTTTCCAGTTCGTTTCCGGTGAGGGGGGAGAGGGACAATGGCGAGTGCCAGGCACAGTGCAGTGCACAGCGTGAAATAAAATATTATAATACTACTGGCATTTGAAGTAATACGATGCAGTTAGGAACCTTTAAGGCCCTCATTACAAAATAGCCTGTTGATAAATAAACAATACATTAGCTGATATAGTCACATCTGGCGTAATATGTTTAATTGACAATGAAAAGTAATAAATTACCAACGAAGACAAGACAGTTACACAACTAGCATGGCAATGTTTGTTTATAAAAATAATATATTAACTATTTTTCATATTATTTTCAATTAATCTTTTGTATTTTATCTTGAAGTATTCAGTTAAATCACTTATCTGTGGTATAAGAAATTGCACGATTATGATAAACAGTACAAAGGATGTTTATACTAATATAAAAACGTAAGAAAATATTAGTTTAATGTGTAGTGTAATTATTTTGATTTTAAGTAAAGTTTTAGAAATGTATTGGCTGAGTGCTGTACGTTGGCAAATCGGTTAGAACAGTTCACATGGGGAAGTTGATGACGTAGGGGAAAAAACCCCGGCAGTTGAGCTTTTGGCGCGCGCGCGCGAGGGCAGGAAGTGACGAGGTCGGGAGCACGTGGAGAACTGGCCGGGCGGCGTCGCTCTGCATCAGTCGGCATGTGATCTCGAGGTGGTGACTTGAGATTTGTCTGTGGCGATCGCCACGTGTGGTTGCTCGTCGTAAACTGTACCAAGTTAAATCGAGTGCTACTGTGTGTTTGTGAATATTTAGCCGGTGGAACAAGGTGTGCATCTCATTGAATTAAAGTGACTGTGATTTGTTAATGTAAAACGTGTCGTCGCATAGGAATGAACATAAACGGTGTTTGAGACAGCCACGTGGTGTGAAAACAATTCGTGACAAATATTCATTTTGTCTGGGGGCTTACGAGCTCTAACTTTATTTGGTAAATGTGTCGACGTACAGACGTATCAGCCACAGGGTTCAAATATTGTGAAATAAACAACATAAAGTGAACTTTCACGTGTTTTCAAAAATAGTAGTTAGTACACCCTTTTCTCTCATGAACTTGATTTTATTATGAATTTGTTTTGTTAATCACATGCAGGGAAGGAAAGCTGCGAACGTGTGATATCATCCCCTAGAAAACGAGTCAAACAGTCGCAATCACAGTTCCAGTGTTTTTGCATGTTTAGGTAATTGGTTCGCAGCTGGTGGTTGTGAGTTTTAAAAAATAAACTTTCTCTATCTTAAACTCTCACCCCGACCTTCACCCTTGCAATGTCCACATGGGTGTTAGGGATCAACGCATCTGCCTACTAAAAGTGCTACTGGAGGTATTGACTATTGACTCAGGTACCCTGAATAGCCTATTTTCGTTCTTCATGTTGCGTTTTTAAAAAGTTCAATAACCTAACGACAACACACACACGCATGTCCCAGGGACGACTCGAACCTCTGACAGCGAGCAACCGCGCGCACCTAAGCGAGGCGCCTTAGACCGTTCGGCTACTCCACCGCAGCTTGTGTTTATATAGTAAACTTTTCCTCATTTACATCACCTTCTTTGACTGAATTATGAACGGGGAACTCTTAATTACATTTAATGCTGCGTTAGAAAGAAAGACATGGTTATTTAATAGTAATAACATTTCAGTCTTCAAGCTAGTCGCGGTGGAGTAGCCGAGCAGTCTAAGGCGCCTTGCT
Organism: Locusta migratoria; assembly: GCA_026315105.1. NCBI lineage: Eukaryota > Metazoa > Arthropoda > Insecta > Orthoptera > Acrididae > Locusta > Locusta migratoria. The sequence continues at coordinate 85,007,218 of CM048746.1, forward strand.
GCGGAGCACGCGGTTACTCGCCGTCAGAGGTTCGAGTCCTCCCTTGGGCATGTGTGTGTGTGTGTGTGTGTGTGTGTGTGTGTGTGTGTGTGTGTGTGTGTTGTCCTTAGGTTAGTTTACCTTAGTTTAAGTAGTTTGTAAGCTACGGACTGATGACCACGCAGTTTGGTCCGATTTCTTCAAGCTATGTTTACCGACTCCAAAAGGACTAATTACTGACCACTCCCAACACGTAGTAACTAAAGAAGAGGTCACCTATTTGTTCTCTGGAGTGTATCGAATGCGTTACAGTCGGCGTTATTTCCTAGCAATGCACACAATATGAAGGAACGTAATTTACACATATGTATTATGAATCAAAGGGACTGTAGAAGATATAAAGATAGGAAGTAGAAATAAAATTACACTACTTGTAAACTTTAATCGAGCGTAAACAAGAATTTCATTCCATTACAGTGGCATCAGATTCCAATTAAAGATCTCGACGAGAGAGCTCGCCATTGGTAGCGCGCGCATGCACATGAATGGCAGCGCGCTCTTGAGACGCCGTGGTGATCGCTGTGCTCGTCTGTCCTGTCAGGGCCAGAGCGGTCCCTGGAGGGCGGGTCGCCGGACAGCCGACTGCGTTGCTTTTTCTCCGCGCTGAGTCCTCGCTGCGGCCCGGCATCTCGCAGACGACTTCATCATTAAGGGCCCATCAATCTTACTCCGGCTTTATCGGGGGCTGCGAAGAAGAGGCGATACTTTCCGCGGAAATATAAATAAATTACAGTTTTCATGACGTCACAAATATAGCCGTCTTAGAGGAGACGTTAATGAGCTCGTCAATACCGAAAATCGTTAGGTATTTCAAGCATACAAGTAATGTGTTTGGGACGATAATGAAATAGAAATTGTGTCTGGTTGTCAAGGGACCTGTTTGTACGCTCATTTCCATGGAAAACGTTGCACTCTATCCAATGATCTTTTAGAAGGGAAAATTACAGTAAAAGTATAAATACCATAGGAGAAAAATTAAACATAATTCAATGACATCAGTGTATAGTTACATTGTCAATCAACAGTGCCAAAAGATCTGCCTAAAATAATTATAACGCCCAGAAACGCATATATCCGACTCACTTGATGCTACACAAATGATTCTCGGGCAAGATTCTGGCAGTTGTTGTGAACATCCGAAGTCTAGTTCGAGAACCATATCTACAAGTCCGACGACGAAGCCTTAAGCAACACAAAAATGATTATTTCATTAAATTTTTCCATGGTGGGGCGGCGATCTTCTTACTTCAAAGTATTAAAATGCCAAGATCGCGATTAGTTAATTTATTTTTTGACTAGCGCGGTCGGAACACTTAAGGTACCATCATCTGGTCACTTGTGTACTACGTATGCTTTCTATTTCGAGAAGGCGCACGACTTTTGTTTTGTCCTCCTGATTAGCCTGTGTTTAGATGCTCCCGGCCTGTCTTTCAGGAAAGGTTCTGTTCAGAATGCGTGGACGTCTATAACAGCTATACAGATTAGTAATACAAGTTTATTTACTGAAATATAATCAACTTTTATACATATGTCTGTCTCTTCTCTTCTCGCGACGACGTCTTCCTCGAGGCTAGCTGCGCTGAGTGTGACTGCCTATTTCGGAGCCGAGTTCAGATCTGCCCGTCCAGACGTATGTCGGTCTAGATGTAGCCTCATTTAGAGGGCGCGCTTCGCCGGTTGCTCCCTCCAGGATGCGCGGAACCAGCGTATGATTGGCTACCAGTCGTCCACTGCCTTCTGCAGATCGTTCTCGTGGGTCTGGCGTGTGGTGCTGACTTTACGCAAAACATTATAATGGTACGTCAATCATAAATCTTTTAACTTTACACAAGAGACCAGGTGATGTTACCCAAATTGTACCGAAACCGGTAAAAAAAAAGAAAAAAAAAATAGCTGTCTTGGCATTTTACTACTTTATTATTACTTAGTTCTCAAAGCGAAGATGCGGCATTCAAAGGATTAAAAATTGGATGAGAACAATATTCACACGACAGTGTAGCCATCTTTTTACATTCATAATCGCTTTCGCACTAGAGCTGTACATTATCAAAATCCGTTCTCATTAAATTTTGAAATGATGGTACGGTTACGCCAGTGACGTAACCAGCATTTCCCCCAGCATATTGTAACATAATCTTTATGTCTTTGTTTTAATACTTCATCCAAACCCCGCATGTGCACTTGGAGGGTTAATATACTGAAGAGACAAAGGCTCTCGTAAGGGAATGTGTAAGCAAACACAGAGACATTTAAACTCACAGAGGACGGCGCTCGTCAGTGACTTTAAAACACAGCAGGTGTCTACCGCAGGCATGAGATCGGTTACTGCTGCTAGAATAGCAGGTTATCACGGCCGTAAGAATTCAGGTATGGTGTACATTTGCACTGAATTTATGAGAGACTGTTATCACTTTAACTTACAGATTTTACGGTGGGGGTGGAGATAGGAAAAAAAATTGATCTATAAACCAATTCAATGTTATGCTTAAATATTATGTTATCACGTCCAGTTGTGACTGTTTCCTTGGCACTTTCCTATCTTCCCTTTTACCTTACTCACGATACCGCGAGCAGCGTGCTAACTCGTCTAGTTGTAATAGACCGAACGTTGCACGTGGGGTCCGTAGGACGTTGTCAATGTTTGACTAACCTGGTGTCTTCTCTCTCGTAGATGTCCCCAGCGTAGAAACAGCACACAGGCCGTAGACTCGCAGTTTTCTGAGGTGAGGCTGAAATTGAAATTGGTTGATGCTGTGGCTGTCTAACTACCATTAACGAAGTCTATGAATTACTTCAGAGATGCCACTGGCTCTTTTATTTTTACGAATCACACGAATACATAATATTTTTAGCCCCATTATAGACCGATTATCGCAAGTGCTGCAAGATGTTTACCGTGTCGGGGCTCTCAATGAACTAACTAGCAGCGCCTAGAGTTTTGGCGCCAACCGACACTTCTGGAACATTAAACTCACTCTTTACCTAAAATACTTAATCTAATAAATCTTAAAAGCAATAGTGTAATAACAATTAACACACATGATGGCGATAGAATTAATAACTGAATTTTTATTTATTAAATAATAAAATAGCTGGAAGGTTTTGGCGCGTAAAGATATAGGATCAGCCAATGAGATCACTCTTAGAGGAAGGGGCGGAGTTTTCCCACGGAACCGTACTTACAGTACCATAAGGCTACTATCTTGCTCGCGCTACTTTCTATTATACCATACAAGAAAATAAAATTATGAAATAAAATAAAGAAATGGCTGCTGGCTTACAAGCCAGTACCGCCACAATATATTGTACAAACTGTATGTATGCGCTACGTAAGTGTGTGTGTGTGTGTGTGTGTGTGTGTGTGTGCGTGTTTTCATTGTACAATGTTCCACATCTCCTTCTAAACTATCACCCCATTTGCATGGTCTCCAAAAACCAGATTTCGTAAACCGATTTCGCAATTCCGCTTTTGGTTGGTCATGTAAACTGTACAAAATTGATTCTGGAAATCTGTTTCTCAGTTCCACAATCGATTTTCGTGCACATGTAAACGCAGCCGTTTTTAAAGCGTTCTTAGCTTGTCACATTGTGTTTTCTTGTTAAGAATTTTCGGCACGTATCGACAGAGTGATATTTTGTAATGTAAAATAACAATACAAATATTAGAGTGAGCATGAATCTGCGTATTTAAATTAAAAAAAAAAATAGCGATTGTGCGGACTAAATCAGGAACTGAATCAGCTGTATTGCGGTCGCCACATTTAGTGGGCTAGGAAATTCGATTCAGGCTATGCGATGTAAACACGACAGCGAAAAACGGTTTACGAATTTCGGTTTTCGTCTTCCGGAAGATGAGTTGCATGTAAACGTAGTGTATAGAATCGATTTCAACCGTATTTGGCACGTATTTTCTACTATCAAGCAATTATCTCTCTGAGTCTGAGGAGCACTTACGATACATAGTTCACGAGTTGTCATTGTGGTGGTCTTAAGTAGGGAGACTCGGCCACGGTGGAGTGGCCGAGCGTTCCACCGCGCCATGCTGCGGAGCGCGTCGCTGCTTGCCGTCGGAGGTTCGAGTCCTCCCTCGGGCATGGGTCTATTTGTTGTCCTTAGCATAGTTACTTTCATTAGTTTGTAAGCCTAGGGACTGATGTACAGAGTAGTTAAGTTCCACAGATTTTTGAACATTTGATTTTGATCGGGACACTCGTTTGATGCAACTCTCCACTCTACACTAACCTAGTCAGCCTTTTTATCTCAAGAATGACAACCAATCTCTATTTCAACATGCTCACTGTATCGTCTCTTAGTGTCCGTATGAAACTTCCATCCCACACATACTTCTCTCTAATGCTACATTCACGATTCCCTGATGTCTCAGAATGTGTCCTACCAATCGATCCCTTCTTTTAGGCAATGTAAACCAAAAATTCCTTTTCTCCCCAATTCTGTTCTGTACTTCCTCAATAAAAAATGATCTTCGCGAAAAGCTGCTACATCAAGCTTCAATGTTGGATATTGACTCCAAAACTCATGGATCGATTTCAAAGAAAATTGGAGCCAGTAGCCATCTTTCGCTTTGAGGGTAAAAACCAGCAATGACACATATTACACGACGAGGCCAAAGAGAAAGGCAGGCCACGGCGCATACTTCATGTCACGTGATTGGATTAGACCTAAGACAACTGGATCGCTAGCTGACTGGCTGGCCACTGCAGCACTGGCCACTTTCTCATAGCGGCCAGCCAGTCAGCTAACGATCCAATTTTCTCAAGCCCACCTCGATAACGTGACATGACGTACGCACTGCGGCCTGTCTTTTTCGTTGGCACGGTAGAGGAGATACCATAAATCATGAGAATCCCAAGACCCCAAGCAACTGCCACGTCATGCGACTCTTTAATAACAATACTTTATTCATCCACTGTTTGAGACCGACGGCAATTACCAACTTTCTTAAAGCTTTACACCTAAATTCAAAACATTAAGTTATTTCTCGCTGACAATGCCAGAAATGTAAGAAACGAAAGAAGTTTATCGCTTACAACTTTTCTGCTGTTTATGGAATTAAACTACACTATTCTGCATGACGTTACAGTTAATTGTTTGAACACTACTAATCATGTTGGGGAGACATTTAACTGACAGTAAACGTATACACCTCATACACCACTATAGTAAAGCACATGAGATATGAGATCATTCAAAACGTTCATGCCCCATCACGCATGAACATTCGATTTATTGCGTCAGTTACTGCAAACTATTTTCGAAACTAATTTTTCAGACATTTTCCTAATTAACCACACAAACTTGCTGCAAAATTATGTAATTAAAACACGCATTTTTCTGGATGTATGACGTCATAATGGCTGACTTGGATGAGATCGAAAGTGAAATGGATGTAGTGAAGGCAGAAGTTGATAGACAGAAGGTATTGGCTGAAACTGCAGGTTTGAAGATTATTGAGGATCGTTAACAGCAGCAGAAGTGCAGAATAGATAAAACTGGCGACTCTTGTCCGCGAAAAGATAAGCAAACAATACACATTTCTGTGCCACGAACATATTACTTGATTTGTCACATTTAGCTGTACCTTTTACCACACGCTTAACACCAAATTATGGAGTTCCAAATAGAAAAACTTTTTCTCAGTTGTTCACTGACAACAGCAAAATAGAAGTGAAACCGAATTCTGCGAATAGCTCCCAGACTGCCAGTATTTTTTACACACAAGTAGCTTCACATGAGTAATGTCGTGGGACATTTCGTACTTTGTACTGTATCAAGAATAATTTTGCGACGCCTGTAAGAAAATGTGAAAATCAAACAGCCTGAAATTCATGCCTCTTGCACTACGATAAGGCATCTGCACTGTTGATGTGTGACTATTGCACACAAAATGAAATCAATATGCTGCCTAAGCCTAAGCAGTCGACACATCTGGCCCCTGCGGACTTTTCTTTCTAAAGTTGGAAACACCGTTGCAAGCAAATGTTTAAATGTTAAAATGTTTGTATAGCTTATGGGACTTAACTATGGGGTCACCAGTCCATTCCTTCATTGCCTGCTCAATGTACAGATTGAACAATATTGGTGAAAGATTACAACCCTGTCTTACTCCCTTCCCAATCCCTGAGTCCCTTTCTTGTCCTTCGACTCTAATAACCGCTGTATGGTTTTTGTATAGCTTTAATATATCTCTTCGCTCCATATATTTTGCCCCTGCTACCTTCAGAATTTGGAAGAGTGTATTCCAGTTGACGTTGTCCAAAGCTTTCTCCAAATCAACAAAACTTAAAAACGTAGGTTCCCCTTTCCTTACCCTATCTTCTAAGATAAGTCGTAATGTGAGTCTTGCCTTCCGTGTTCCTACATTTCTCCTAAATCCAAACTGATCTTCCCCGAGATCGGATTCCACATCTTTTTCCATTCGTCTTGAAATAATTCGTGTTATTATTTTGCAACCATGACTTATTAAACTGCTAGATCTGTAATTTTCACACTTGTCTGCACTTTCTTTCTTTGAAATTGGAATTACGATATTCTTCTTGGAATCGGAGGGTATTTCCCCTGTCTCATACATCTTGCGTACCAGGTGATACCATTTTTTCACGACTGGCCTTCCTAACGATATCAGCAACTTAGAATAAATGCCATATTTTGAAATAAAAATTTTATATTACAACCACCAAGCTGAAATATCTATTATTATTTCTCGTGATGTTTAGATTTTATTGTGCAGTACCTGCGAACTGACATCTGACCATATCTTCTCGCCATGTGACGTTTTTATCACGCAAGTAAGCGGTTTTGTCGAATTATAACTGAAGAGTATTGATCAATAGCGCATTCGGTTGGTTAATCTTCTTGAGAGTCGACCGCCATTAACTCGCAGTTTTGCTCAAATATTCTTAATTTCGTCTCGTCCCGTTTGACCCAACCCGAGCCTACTGTGATTTCTGTACGAAAAGTCAAAGTTCTACAATAAGCAACCAGGTATATGAATATCATATATGTAAAAGCAAGCCTTGCTGCGGAGCGCGCGGTCCCTCACCATCGGAGGTTTGAGCCCTCCGACGGGCGCGCGCGCACGCGCGTGCGTGCTTGTGTGTGTGTGTGTGTGTGTGTGTGTGTGTGTGTGTGTGTGTGTGTGTCTGTCCTTTTTGTCAGTTTAAGTAGTTTGTATGTCTAGAGACTGATGACCGTAGCAATTTGGTGCAATAGGTTACAGACATATAAACAGTTTTTGTAAAAGCAATAATATTCTGAGAATAAATTTCCACCACAAACTGTTTCAGCATCAACATGCCACTAACTCATTTCTCACAACAGAAATTAACGTACAAATCACGCATTCAAAGCCCACAGGCAACGCAAATTAATGTTTTAAATTCACGTTTTTCATTCGTGAAGAATAGATGTCACCATTCAGCAGTGTAAAGGTCTTGGCTTCATGTTTAGGTGTACCTCGATAGAGAATACATTCCCATTAGAGTTTATATCGCTCCAACAAATAATGTCAATGCCATTTTTAACATTTGCACAGTTTTCCAAAGTTACGTAACATTATTAACTTTATCGTAATGAGGACGTTCAAAGTATTTCGAAGTAAAATTTCTATACGGACATCCGCAGCCTGTCTTTACGTCATATTATTTTCTGGCAAATGTGGTTCTTTCTGACGCAGTTTCCTTTATCTCTGAATTTTAATGAAATGTACAAATTAATTGACAATCATTTTAGCACAAACCAAGAGAATGGGAAATCTTACGTAATTATAAAACTAGACATTTTTGCTCAAATACTGCCGTTGATATCTTTCTGCTTTTCCTTATGCTGCAAAAAAGTGATCTAAATTCGAATTTTTCGCCTGTGACTCTGATGTACGCGCGTGGCAGAAGAGAATGACAAAGTGCTGGCAATACTCCAGATGTACCGACTACTATAAATTCCCGACACACGAATAAAAAGGATGCGAATGTTTTTCGGCTCATACGGATGACATAAATTTTCCATCGAACGATCGCACCGCTGGTGTTCTGCGGTTTTCTGCAACTAATGAGTTGTCCGTGGGCAGCACACGAAAGTAAAACCACGGTACTTCCATTTACCTTAGTTTTACGCAGATTGGCATCCAGATAAACAGAGGCAGTGGCCAAAGAGTGATAGCGAGTGCTATGAAACAGCAGTCATCTGTTTCCAATTATTGTTGAAAAGAGAGCAAAACGTTAAGTAGTTGCCAGCAGCAGTTCCTGTGGACAGAAGCCGAATAGGAAATAGCGGAAATAGGCGGTAAATCGTCTTGATTTTTATGCTCTGCCAGTTTATCCATAAGTACAAAAATTTCGAAACTTTCGTTAGCCATTTACACCAGAGTTTTACATAATTCTCTAATAAACATTCGAGGATACGTTAACTACTTTAATTGGCTGATCAATATAATAAGTAAAGGAGAAACGTGTTACCAAACATCATAAGTTCTCGTCTGAATTACTTTAATTGAATTATCCGTCGGTGCTTGACAGAACATGATAATAATATAAAAAAGGAACAACTTCCTGATGTTTTCAGAACATCAGGAATTTGTATCTTTTTTATATTACTTGACAATTTTCACGGTATTCTAATAAATCTTGACCGATCTCCTTAAAATTCATGCCTTGTGTTCTGGAAAATGTTTATATGGAGATATGCTACATTTAGTAAATGTATGTGGTAATTTTAAATCTGTAGCTACTGCTCAGTTTTCTTTAAAAATTTAAATTTTACGCAAATCAGCAGTCAGATAGCGTTTAAGTAAAAATATGTAGGATTTATATTCTAAACATCTATGAGAAAGAAAATGCTATGCTGCACTGATTGTGCAGTTATCTTGCACGTCTGTCAGTTTTAACTACGATAACAGGACATTTATAACAGTGTACATTATACATTCTCCTAACATAAACTTTCTGATGAAATTACTCGGTAATGTGCTGTTTCAGTCTCTTCCTTGTAGCAGATATTAGCACAATGCATGGAGTTTAATTAAAACCTTTACCTAGATTTCAAGAGAAGTAATTTTGTCTTCTTCAGAAGTCGAACCTAAGAACAGTAATATGCTCCAAAATATGACTCACATTTTAGATCTTCTCAGTGTTCTGCCAATTAAAAGTAGTCTTTGGTTTGCCGTCCCTACAATATTTCCTATATGTTGTTTCCAATGAAAAGTGTTTGTAATTGCTATTCGTAGGTATTTAGTTGAATTGACGGCCCGTAGGTTTCTCTCATTTATCGTGTAACTGAAGTTTAACGCATTTTTCTTAGGATTCCTCTTAGTAACCATATGGATGACTTCACACTTATCATTATTAATGGGAAATTGCCAATTTTTGCACCGTCCAGATATCTTAAGTACATCATTTTGCAGTTGCTTTTGATCTTACGGAGACTTTACTAACCGAGAAATAACAGCATCATCCGCGAACAATCTAAGAGAGCTAATCAGATTGTGTCCTAGATCGTTTAAGGAACAGTCCCGGCCCTGTAACATTCCTATGAAACGCCAGTCAATTACAACATAGTATATCCTTTCTTACAGGAAATCACGAATCCAATCGCACAACTATGACGATATTCCATAAGCATGCAATGTCAAAAGCCTTTTGGGAATCTAGAAATACGGAATCTATTCAGAATCCCTTATTGATTGAACACATCACATCCAGTGAGTAAATATCTAGCTGCTGTGTTTCACAAGAACTATACTTTCTGAATCCGTGTTGACTGAGTCATCTAAGTCGCATCCAAGTCTGAACTCCCTCTTGAATGATCTATTCCTGTGTGGAACTCAAAATACAAACTAAATTTCGTGTATGACACTAAATTCACTACAGGCTACGACCTATCTGATATTTCTTCTAAGATCTCCGTACAAACCTATACAGCAATAAGAGAGAGAAGAGTTAAAATGAATTTTCATTTGTTTTGGGAAGTCCGTTCCCTTTTAATCGCAAAACCGGCGCTGACAATTTTTTTTAGTTGTATTCTTTCTAAATTATCACGAATTTTGTATATCTTTCAACTTCTACTTAAAGTTTTTCTTTGGATATCTTTCAGGCAATGCTGCGAATGGACCGAGAAATACCTTACGAGCAACGCATGTGCAGAGTAAATGAAGTAATATCAGAGGTATGTATGTATATTAACTGCAATAATAAAACAATTCTAATGGTTGTTTCACTAGGCCATTTCAAAAACAAACAAACAAATAAAAATCGATGCTTTAAAGAAAGTAATATAAACCTAATAGTAACTGAATTACTTTCCTGTACTTGATTTTCTCATCTTTAATGGTAAGGCTGTGACGAGTAAACTTTATTTTTAGAATGTTCGAAACACTGAGGAGAATGTGACGGCATAAAGTCGCCCACTGAGATCGATATTCAGACAGTAATTGGCATTACATGCATATTTGCTGTAAATTTAACGCAAAAGTAGACGGGTTTCTTCAAAATATGATGAGAGGTCTTTTTTTTGCCGTTCGGGAAATACAACAATTTGATGACATATACAGTGTGTTCCATATTTTGTCACAGGCTCTTTGGGTTTTTACGGGGCTTGATTGGTAAAATTTTGATAAACGATGTCTGAAATTGCATTACTTACGTTAATTTTTCAATTTTACTTGTCTCAGTGCCCCATGTCCATAAATTACATTAAGAATAAGCCACGTATCTGGCATACCTTTATACAAATTGAATTTGAGATTTAAAAAAAATCACTATTTACCAAACATCATTCAAGAAATTAGCCATGAGGTGTGAACTTTTACATTCTCTTAAGAAAACCAGAAACAGCAAACTACCGTAAATACTAGTACGAGCGAACAAGTGTCACAGAATGTCAGCTTGTCAGCTTAGAATTAAAGGATCCGAGTTAGTCTTAATTTTCCGCCTTGAAAAATAAAGTAAATGTTATATATACCAGATTCAAACATTAAATTCAATATATTATCTGTTCATTCGTTTAAGGCAATATAATTATTTGTACGCAGGAAAAAAAATCCATAATGCTTTTCTACGTGAACGCTTTACGCTGCCTCAGGGTCATTTTTGTGTTACTGTGTGCAAATTATTTATGTGCAACTAGCACATCGATCACCATGGCAAGGTCACGCACCACTTTCTCTTGGTCTGTAACATTGGGATGTCAAAATACCCTAACAGTGTACAAGTGTTTTGTATATAATAGAACTACTTATTTTCAGCTAGTAAAAATGAAAGTATCTTGTCTAATATGCAGTACACAATTCGAAAGAGGGTGGTTAAATAAAGTAAAAGTTACTTTGTAAACACTGTTGGTTTACTGTAAAGGACGGCTCATTATAAGTTTATTAGTTATGCACAAAAGCTGTTTCGGCTGTTTGCCTTTATCAAGTGCCTGTGAACAAGTTATAAGTTTCATTTTTCATATTATTTCCACACCTTGATTAATTAAATTTTACATGTTAAACGACTTACGTCTATATTATCCTGATTATATATACGAGGTATGTCCACGAAGTAAGTTCCGTTTGGTTGTATAAAACAATCATGTACATATAGAGAACAAACATTTATTGTACAAAAATCTACGATTGTTAAACTACTTTTCTACATAACTTCCTAAATTTTGTAGGCACTTGACATAGCATGGCACAAGTTTTTGTATGCCTTCTTCATAGAAGGATCCCGCATGTATATTCAACAATGTGGTACCACGTTCGTTCGATTTGCAGAACTTTCATAGCAAGGGCACTAACTGTAATCTTACGGTTGTGCTTAATCTTCTCTTCAATTGTGTGAACCAGTTCATCAGTAACTACAGACGGGTGTCCACTTCGTTCTTCATCGTGAACTTGATCACGTCCTTCAGTGAACAGTCTGACCCATCTTCTAACCACACAGGTCGACATGGATTCTGGGGTTTGGAAAGTGAGTGGTGTTCTTTACTACATTTGCACCCCTGAATATGAAAATCATGTCAGTTTTTTCCATCACCCTCAGTTTTTTCTGCACAGCTACCCCCACCCTCCAAACCTATCATTGGCTGCGAAATCTATGTTATGCAGTGTCCACATCTACAGAAATGTGGCAACACTGCATTTTTTGTGTGAAGGTGAGGCAGAGAGGGCTAATGAGCTTGGAGCTGACGTTGCAATGTCGCCACAGAAATCAGAGAGTGAGTGCTATAGCTATAAGAAGGCACTTTCGCGCTTTGTTGTGAGTGGTGGTATTTCACTGAAGGTGTGTTAAAATGTCAGGAAGTCAGTGTTTGATACATTTTGTTATATCTGTGGAAATTATGTGATACGTGCAAGACGTCGAAAAATAACAAAATTTGTGTATAAGTCATATTTAATATTTCGGCATGAAGCTCGGCGATCAGGACAAAGCATTTGCTCCACACATTGTGTGCCATACATGTGTTGAGCAGTTAAGGAAATGGAGTGAAGTTAAAATCAAGTGCTTGAACTTCGCAATTCCGTATGGTATGGCGTGAACAGATAAATCATGTTGATGACTGTTACTTCTGTATGACGAATGTAATGGGATACAACAGAAGAAACATGAAAAACATATCGCATCCAAACTTAGATTCAGCAATTAGACCTGTTCCTCATGGCCCAGGGCTACCAATCCCCTCTCCACCAACATCAGTGGATTTTCTTGAATTCTCTGAACCAGATGTAAGTCAAGAAAGCGGTGAACCCGACTATTCTGAGTGTGGTACCGATAGTAGCCCAAAACCTCTTACTCAAACAGAACTTGACAATTTGGTGAAAGACTTAGGACTCTCAAAAGATGGGATCACGTCTCAGTGAAAATAGCTTACGTGCACACGGTACATCATATTCATTGTACAGAAACCGTGATATAGATTTCAGGGAATATTTTGTTGAAGATGGTTTAATGGTGTTCTGCAGAGACATCGCCCGATTAGTAATGAAAGTGGGAGCTCAGAAGTATGAGAGTGAGGAATGGAGAGTGTTTATAGATTCTTCAAAGCGAATTTTGAAAGCAGTGTTGCTACATATTGGAAATGACCTAGGATAAATTCCAATTGCGTATTCAGTACATTTAAAAGAGACATACAATACCATGAAAATACTTCTACAAAATGTGAAGTACGAAGAACATCAGTGGCTTGTGTGTGGTGACTTTAAAGTGATTGGCATTCTTATTGGTCAGCAAGCAGGGTACCCTAAGATGCCTTGCTATATGTGTGAATGGGACAGTAGAGCTTATCATGAGCATTGGAGTAGGAGAGAGTGGCCTAAGAGGCAAACTCTTACAGTGGGATCAAAGAACATAGCGAATGAACATGTGGTTAATCCAGATCATATTTTATTGCCTCCACTGCACATCAAATTGGGACTCATGAAGCAGTATGTTAAGGCACTGGACAAAACAGGAAACTGTTTCTAATACCTGTGTAGGCAATTCCCAAATCTATCGGCTGCAAAGTTGAAAGAAGGGATATTTGTTGGATCAGATATAAGGAAGTTGATGTCTGATGAGCACTCTGACAGTTCTATGACGGAAATCAAGCTTGGAGAAGTTTAAAAATATTGTGCATCGTTTCCTTGGCCAGAATAAGCAGCCTGATTACAAGGAAATAGTGCAAGACATGCTACAATCCTTTAAACAGTTAGGATGAAAGGTCTCTCAAAAACTACATTTTCTCTGACACATCAGAGGAACATGGTGAACGATTTCATCAGCAACTTAAAACTATGGAACATCGTTATCAAGGTCGTTGGGGAATAAACATGATGGCTGACTACTGTTGGTGTATCACACGTGAAGGATAAGTGACACACTAGAGGAAGGATATCAAGCGTTCATTCACGGACAAACGAAAACGGAAGTAATACCTCTACCTGGTAAGTGCCCACCATAATATTTGCTTCTTATAATTCCCATGTCTTTCTTCCAATGATTTTTTAACCACTTTACTGTTCCATTTCGTTTCCATTGTCCTGTAATTGCTTTCCAGTTTCCAATTTCATTGGGCGCAGAGTTAGACAATGGTGAATATGATGATGATAGTGGTGGTGCAAAAACCTGACGTGCTCCAGAGAAACAGGCTGCAGATTTGTGATCAGTAGAGTCAATTTAGTCAGAAATTGATATTTTCATGCAAACCCCAGACAAAAAGTCAAAATTTGTCGACCTGTGCCATTGAATCGCTCATAGCAGTTTTTTCCGTAAACCTCGCAGAGTTGCCGATGAACTTCCTTTGGTTTAACTTACTTTGCATTTAGAAAACGAATCACAGATCTGATTTCACACGCGGTAGCATTTTCAATTATGGCTGACATTATGAAGAAGCACTAAAAAAGCACACATAGGCAGCAGCGATGTGAAAATGGCGTACATGTCTTCTCCTTGAGTCAGACTAACTGCCGCGCTTGCTCGGAAATGCGATCGTAGCGCTGCCGCGGATAGAAATAGAAACGGAACTTACTTTGAGGACGACCCTCGTATATATATTACTGTCGCAGGTTATTTCAAGAAATGTTCAAGTAGGTTTTATTGCATGTCGATTCTCGTGCTCCTATGTTTTATGCATCGTGACGTGTTATTTTGTTTTACAACTATTAAATATTGTATTTTATGCCATTTTATGACAGTTGTGATATTCCTGGCCTGTGGCCACTTAATATTTCTGGTCGCTGGCCGTTTCTTTGCTAACATTGTACGTGTATTAAACGCGGAAGAAAGACAGAAGTGCAGCATATTTTGAAATGTGGGGTGGGGAGCAGTAGCATATGGCACAGTAGGTGCTGGTTCCCGTGGGAAAGCCCGCCTATGTTACTGGTGCTCTCTTCGCATTGGCTGCTGCATTTCACGTCACGTGATATCTTTTGAAATTAGTTTTGTTTATTATATACTAAATATTAATTATTCAGAACTGAGAATTTGTAATAAATATCTCTCAAGGACAGGCTAGATTTTGACAGTCTAAAAAGTTTAAGGTGCTTTCTCTTATTGTAACAAGAGAATAGTGATTTTGCAGAAGGCGCGCGACGACCCTGTTTTGGCGCGAACTAGAGCGTCAGGTGCCCTCTCGCAACGCGCCGCAGTTTCAGTCTCGAGCTGACCACTATACGCGCCGGACCGCGCCGGTCATGAGTTAAGATTTTTGTAATAGTGATAGCAGTCGAGGTCTCAACATGAACTATGGGCAGCAGAGGCCCTATCATATTAACAATAGTTGCTCATATTTTATTATTTATTTAATAAATGGTATCCCTGACAATTAAAAATCTTGCGAGTCGCTTATTATTCTTCCATCATACAGAACTTATTTTAGCCTCACTTGTATGCTGTAGAAGAACCTACGACCTGTGTGCTGTCTTCTGCGCTGGGGACACAACTATAGAAGACAACAGGTTAGTCAGAACTCTATGCTTTCCATAACGTTTTGGACAGCAACTACGGCACCTCGTGCGTACTGTAGGGCGGTACAAAGGCACACTTCTACGCAACAGCATCCGCAAGGATGTGGAGGTTTTAGGGGACTTGTGGGAGGAAGCAGTATTAACTTCTCCGTCCGCAAATAAAACCCTAGGAAGCTTGTACAGTTGCACCGTATATTTCTGTAGAGCAATGGTTTATAATCAAAAATGAAAATTAACGACTTTAGATAGTCGTATCCTAGCTTCTGTTGTATGCTTTAATAAAATTATCTAGATGACTATTGATATTTGAAATCAAAATTTTGTTAAAAATTTCGTATGGATATATTCATGGAGATCAATTATTACATTGAATTTTTTCTCGCGCAATTTATTTTACATATTTAGCAGTAGATACCTACAGAGATATTTTGTGTTTATTTCTCAAACGATTACGCCTTTAGTTGTCTATGGGAGGTGTATCAAATCTTTGTTATCAGCACTTTTAGTCATATAAATCAATTGAGTTGTCTAAATAATTATTTATGTTTGAAATCTTTGTGTTCAGTAAGTATTCAGTTTGGATACTTTTCTATGTAAATATAGAATGTTACTTGTTTCTTGAAAAAAAGGGGATGATATTAGGATCAAACTTGTTTTTCTTGCTGTGCATTGAACTGTTTAAAGTACTTCATCGACAGATTCTTAGTGCTAGATTGATTAGCCTATTAATCACTGAATTGAAATATGCTAATGACACGGGATGAAATAAGTTAGCACTTATTACGCAATGATGGTTCTGTATATTTCTATGTTGTGAGTTGTGTCGGAAAAATAAACCTTATCTACTATTTTGATTGTGACTTTTATATTACAACGTAGTCTGTTTAAAATGTGACAAAAAAAAGTTCAAATGTTTGTTAAGCTTATGGGACTTAACTACGGGGTCATCAGTCCCTAAACTTACAAACTACTTATCAACTACCTTATACTAAGAACGGCACAAATATCCATGCCCGAGGGGGGGATTCGAACCCCCGAGCGTAGTGGCCGTGCAGACCGTGACTGGAGCGCCTCAGTCCCCTCGGCCACCGCGGCCGGCTAATATGTGACACATTTCCTAAATGAATTATAGGTTGGTTCCATTATAAGCATTAATGTGCCACGTCCTGTAGTCAATAATATTGTTTAAAATTTGTTGCAAGGATGTGAATAGCTTATCTTCAAGTGTATGCAGGAAGATGTCCGCTAATTTGTTTGCTATGCAACTACCCACGACTAGACCGTCGACTACAGGCAATACCTGTTTCCTTTTGTAACGTTTCTGCTATGTTGAACACTCCTAAAAATCAGTTGCCAACATTGAAACACGAAATATCTGACGCCTAAAATAAAACTTCATTACCGGACATGTGATATTTCACACTTTCGCCTTCAGATTGAAATTCTATTTACACTATTAGTAAAACACTTTTAAGAAATACTACATTGATTTAAATATAACTTTGACTGATCTTTTACGTAATTTTCATTTTTTAATACTTTCGTAAATAATAGCTGCAAACACTAGAAATTCATTACACTTAGTTTTGGAAATTGCTGAAACTATATGATACTAATTTGTATAAAAACGACAATGCTACATGTTATAAACTATTGCACAACATGATTTCATATATACCTTTTGTTTAAATAAATTAGGGCAAACCATGTTTTATATATCACTAGATCCTAAATTAAATACTGATAATTTTTCATACACTAAAATTAATAATCCGTTTGGTACTAAGAAACTATCTTCGAAATTAACAAAACTACGACAACCATATACAAATCCGTATTAATAAATAATTTGCCCGCAAACTGAAACTCACTAAAATTCCATGTGTCAATAATAGTACGCCTACACACTATTGGCAAAACAAATATATGTGCATTTCGAAAACACACATAATGTAAATAATTTGACGACTGTAAACACTAGTCAAAAGGATGACATTAAATTTGTGCACTACATTTAAATACAAATTTCGTGAAACAAATACATACATTAACATAAATAGTCAGAGCTTAAATGTAATATTTTAATTTCTGTATTTTGGCATATTTGATGTAAAAGAATATTGTTTAATTGTGAATTACAAAACTTTGTCATCATTTTTAATACGTGGTTAAGCAGAAAGATGTTGGAGAGAAACCATTGTTTGTTTAGTCGGTGATAGTGAGTCGTGGATAGAGTTTGTGAGTGGCCAGAAACCTGTAAGCAGCTTTGTTAGCTTGCTGCTGCATTTCTTGATTGTGCAATGTTTAAGTGGAAATAAAATCATTTCCATATCAACTAAGATGAATTTACTTTATGAAAATATCCTGTAGAATCAATTTCTTTAGTGAATGCCGAAGACAAATCACAACGCAATGGACTTCAGCCAGCTTATAAGATAAGTTCAACTTCACCTACAGTGGAATGATTTCGTTATAGACTGAGAACTAATAAACATTTCCGTGATTCAGGAATATATTAGGGCTCAGTTTGAGTCATTCCGAAAAGAGGTGATGGACGTTAGATGTGGTGGCGTGACCAGGATTTTAAAAGCGTATTCACTAATGTAAAGTGTTAAAAGTGGTGACGTGATCAAACGATTTTAATGAGTATTCGCTAATATAAGAATGTGTTTCAGAATACAAGGAAAATAATGTATATGATGGATGTGCAGTAAAACCATCATAAAAGTGCAGAATTCGACTACAATACTACCCACACCTACGATGTCGAAATTTAATGGAGGAAGATGGCAATAATTTGGACTACTAGATTCCTGTATCGCCGCATCCTTGTGTGAAGTTAAGTACTCATTTTTTTTATTTTTTTTAAATCTTTTGTAGTTACTGTTTGTGTGATAGGGGTTTTATGTGGACTGAAAACTTATTTTAAAATGGATACAGTAAGAAAGGAGGGAGATGATAGTACTCAAGTTTCGGACTTTGACAGTGGGGTAGAAGGTTCTGGTATCGCGAGTTCTACACCGATTACAAGAAAGCAGCAGGTCCCATTTTCTAGTGATTTACAAGAGACTGGACAACAGATTAGTAATATGGCAGCAAACACAGAAATAGAAAATAAATCGATCTTGGAATTTTTATTACAATGGAAAACCGAACATTCGTTACAAATGGAAACTATGAAAACCGAACTTTCATTACAAATGGAAACTATGAAAACCGAACTTTCATTAGAAATGAAAACCTTGATATCTGACATAAAATCTCAAACAAACTCCATTAAATTTGAAATTTGTAAAACAAATGAAGCAGGGACCGAATTAAAACAATCTATTTTAGACACAAAACTTAGTGCAAAACTCGATTGTGTAGAAAAAACTGTTTTGGTAGCTACTACTTCAGAAGATTCACAGACGAGTGACAGTGTTGAAAAAATAGATGACAGTTCAAGTTATGTAAATTCTCAGAGCCAGGATACTAAAACAGAGTTAACTGGAAAGATTCGCGATGTTGAACAATGTAATAGCAAACTTGATATTTCTGATTTTAAAGTAGAAACTGAATGTAACTGTATTATAGATAACCCTGAGCAAGAAGTCGAAAGTAATTGTACAGTCACAGAATTACCACAGTGTGTAGACGAAATGCAAGAAAAGTCACACACTGAAACTTTGTTTATTCCTATATGTAATAGTGTAAGTTGTTTACCAGTAGTGAAGTTACCTGGTAGGCCTAAAAAGAAATTTCATCCTGTTTATTTTATGCCACAGGACAATGATTGTTTTTCGTCAGATTTGAATGACACTTCTAAAATTATGTTGCTTAAGCAAAGTCTAAGGTGTAAAGTATGTTCTTGGTCAAACCAGACCCAACTGTTTGCATTTAATTTTGGACCTAATGGTAATCTACCACTACCTATTCTACCTGATGACAAACAAAATGAGATGCATCAGACTATATACTGATGTAATACCTTAGGGGCATAATTACTCTTTAGTTATGAAACTGCTGACAACAGTTCAGGTCCCCAGTCATGTGCTGTGTACTTCTATTAATCATTTTCACAGTGCAGAATAAATTCTATGCTTTTAAGTTTTCCTTCAGTGTAAATATTTATGATTATTGGACAAAATGTTTTAATTACCACTGACAAGTGAAAACAGCTGAGACATACCTTTTGATATATACATTTTTGCTCTATGCTTATTGAAACGTAAAATAGGTGACACCTAAACTTTATTACCAGTTGGAATTTTTGAGAAAATATGAAAAAATGTGTAGGTGGATGTTAACCATCAGTTCAAAAGAACTTTGTACCAAATACTAATACTGTACCTAATCTGAGATACTAGTTTCATCTTAGTTGGGGGTTTTCAATAAGAATTTTTTTTTACTTAAGACAATGTATAGGCCAATGGACTTTATTCTTAAGAAAAGTAAAGATACTGAAATACAGTGTGAACCAAATAGTGAATTCATGTTTACAGTTAATACAGTTGCAAATAATAACAAATATTGAGAAGGATTTATGAATAAAAATACTATGTGAATTTAAGTACAGAAAAAGAAAATAGGTAGATGATGGGGGTTTATTTAATGTGTTTGATAGGAATTTTGGAGACCTATGTTATGATGTTTATGAACCACTAGCTAATGTGGAAGTCTTTGAGTAGTCATCAAAAGATGTTAACAGAGTTAGAAAAAGGGGAAGTGCTGTTCATGAGAAATTTAAGTTAGGTTAAGAATTGTCAGTGAAAGTACTGAACAAATAGTTATTAAGTTACTGAAATGGAAGTGAAAAAATGCTCCATATATTGAAAAGAAAGAATTGATATGTCATAAAGAAAATGAATATGAAAATAATGAATACTTAAGTGAAAAGTGTTGATGTAGTATTTAAGATTAGTGTAGTCTCTGAACAGATGCTTTACTGGAAGTCTAAGATGTTGAATTGCTTGATACTGCTGAGGAAATCTCAAAATGATAGTGTTAAGTGTACTGAGAAATGTTAGCTCCAAACCCTGATGTAAATGTTAAGTCATCTACCGAAATGTTAAAGAAGTGAAAATAAATATGAAAATATACCTTCTGTTTGTCAACTTAACTTGTGATTCTAGTAACATGAATTTTGAGGAAGTTTAAAAAATCTAGTAACTGAACCTGAAAACCAAGTACTATTTCACTATGTTAGTAGTCCATTTGTTAAGATCTGAGTTGAAGTTTATCTACAGGTATAAATTGAGCCTCTTGAAGTTAACTGAAACCCTTAGCTGTATGCTTATAGTTTTGTTTATCCACGATCCATTAAGTTGATCGGTCTCAGATAGATTAATGTGTTTAAATCCTACCTACAAAAAAGTTAATTGTCTTGTGAATAGTTTACCTTGCTCTTACTCTGAAACCTACAAGGAAGATATTTGTTGATACCTACTATGAATATGGCACATAGATAGTGCGTATACCGTATCTGCATGTACAGATTGGCACACAATAATTAATTTATTAACCTCATATGCATAGTCAAAGGTATGTTGAAGTGTTCATTATTTGTTTATGGCTTGAAATGTCATTGTATATACGAGAAAATTCTTACCTCAGTTATGTACTGGGATCTTTTCTATTAATCACATCCACAGTGCATTACAATTAAAGTTCTTTAAATCTTCAATTCTTCTGACTCTTGTTAGTCATTCATTAGTATTTTTTTTGTATTGTTGGTTGAATTTTGTGTTGTACTTTAATGTGTCAAGAGGGACTTGCTAACAATTAGTACAAAAGTGACTATAAGCATGGGAGGACACATAGACCACACAAGTGTTGACCAATGTAGAATTCAATCTCTATCCTTGAACTTACAGCTTAATAGGAAAATATTTAATACTGGTTTAAGATGTCCATGTTATAGTATTTTGTACATATGACACAGTTTTGGCTGATGCAAAGTTTAATTTTCATTTTTATTCTTAAAGTTTACACAATGAAACTATTGATGTCTTACAAGTTACATACTTGGTATGTTTATCATGCATACTTGCACATACTCATGATGTAAAGGTAAATGAACCATTACAGACTACCTATTACTCATTATTATTAACATTAAACTTGTATAATTTTGTATTTTTCATGAGGAACACATAAGTTTTGTTCATAACACACTTGTTGACTTGCTCTTGCGTGCAAGCTTTGTGTATCAATTTGTAGTTGATTACAGGGTGTTTAGTTTTGATATGGTACTGTATCTGAAAATGATCAGGCAGACCATATGTCAATTTTGACTTTTGTGTAGTATATAATTATGACATTTTACACTGTTAACGTATACATGTACAGATTTTCAGAACACTTAAGTTACTCATTTTCATCCATTTCTACTGTATGATTGTCACTCATATTCAAACACTACTGGACAACATTGAATGTTGATTTTTGAGTTATTGGGGGGTAGTAACTGTTCACCATTCAACAAATACAGGGTACTCTGGACTGTGTTGTGTTTGATTGGGGCAGTTTGTTCAAAGAAGAACAAAAACTATGCACTGTTATTTACTTCTGCGGAATTAAGGAGTCAAGTTGCCAGTTGCATCTTGTAACTCTTGGTAAGGTAGTTACCATTAATACAAACATTCCGTTTAGAAGATAATCTATGAAAACTAAAACAAAATATAAGTAAACGCAACCAGAGTCTTTTTCTGCTTATGTAGCCGTTTGCGAGTCAGTTACCTGCCCTGGCCGTGGACGTAATTTAATGGCAGCGTATTTTTCCGCCCTCTCTTGATTACTGTCTTGAGAGTGGGTGTATTTTGGCAGTTAAAACAAAAACTTTTTTCATTTTTCTTTAAATTTTTCCCCGATTTGGGAAAAATTTGACACTTTGGTGGATCAGTTGATAACTGACACTTGAAAAATTTCCATGCTTGATTTGAGCTATGAGATTAACCATTGCCACTGCTAACTACTCGCAGGGGGGTTGGTTTTTTTTTGAATCTTTATTAATGCATGTTTTTTTTAATAAGTAAAATATTATGTAATACTATGATCTAATTTGTTTATATTCTTTACTACTGCTTATTCTCAATCTCTCAAACTGTATGAGAAATATTCAAAACCACGATTACATTTTCTGTCTATATAACCATTTGAACTATACCATAATTTTGAATGATAAATGTTTGATGTGCTCACTGAGAGCTTGTTTCTATCTATTGTTTTACTATTTATGTCATTCATTCCACTTAGTAAATTGACTATAAATTGTGAAGTTATTACAATATACAACACCCTTTCTAGAGGAATTAGGAGCTTAGTACTCACATAATGGCATTTACATACATGTACACATAGAAGAAAATTGAGTAAAATGTTTTTTTATATGAATTAATACCAAACATAACTGTTTACAATATTAATATCAATGCTCTTGAAAAAAAAAAAAGTTGTAAAAGCTTGCTATTTCATTATTCAAACTAAAGTAAATGAGAGAGATTTCTCGTTAATTTTCAATAACATTTAAGGGTTAATTTGAACCCATAATTTTGTTTGTTTAAAATACCGTATTGAGAAAATTGATTACTCTTTCCAATAGCCTGATAACAGTATGCTTATTTATTTATGTAGTTAGGGAAAAATTGTATGTGGTTCTGAGAAAGATACAAACATGTTGTAGGAACCATGTGGAATGCCTGTAACTACAGTCAGCTGAAGATGCGAGCCACTACATCATCAACAGCAGTTTGCAGATAGACCAATGTCGGCGCATCATGCAACATCAACAACCACCAGCATTCGCAAGACTACAATCAACATAAAATTTTTTATTTTAGCCTAAACTAATACAGACTCATTATGTACACCTAAATCACAACATATTGAAACGATAGTACACCGTGAACCTTACGTTATATTTCAGGTACACTATGTAGGGGGGTGTGTAACGTTTCTGCTATGTTGAACACTCCTAAAAATCAGTTGCCAACATTGAAACACGAAATATCTGACGCCTAAAATAAAACTTCATTACCGGACATGTGATATTTCACACTTTCGCCTTCAGATTGAAATTCTATTTACACTATTAGTAAAACACTTTTAAGAAATACTACATTGATTTAAATATAACTTTGACTGATCTTTTACGTAATTTTCATTTTTTAATACTTTCGTAAATAATAGCTGCAAACACTAGAAATTCATTACACTTAGTTTTGGAAATTGCTGAAACTATATGATACTAATTTGTATAAAAACGACAATGCTACATGTTATAAACTATTGCACAACATGATTTCATATATACCTTTTGTTTAAATAAATTAGGGCAAACCATGTTTTATATATCACTAGATCCTAAATTAAATACTGATAATTTTTCATACACTAAAATTAATAATCCGTTTGGTACTAAGAAACTATCTTCGAAATTAACAAAACTACGACAACCATATACAAATCCGTATTAATAAATAATTTGCCCGCAAACTGAAACTCACTAAAATTCCATGTGTCAATAATAGTACGCCTACACACTATTGGCAAAACAAATATATGTGCATTTCGAAAACACACATAATGTAAATAATTTGACGACTGTAAACACTAGTCAAAAGGATGACGTTAAATTTGTGCACTACATTTAAATACAAATTTCGTGAAACAAATACATACATTAACATAAATAGTCAGAGCTTAAATGTAATATTTTAATTTCTGTATTTTGGCATATTTGATGTAAAAGAATATTGTTTAATTGTGAATTACAAAACTTTGTCATCATTTTTAATACGTGGTTAAGCAGAAAGATGTTGGAGAGAAACCATTGTTTGTTTAGTCGGTGATAGTGAGTCGTGGATAGAGTTTGTGAGTGGCCAGAAACCTGTAAGCAGCTTTGTTAGCTTGCTGCTGCATTTCTTGATTGTGCAATGTTTAAGTGGAAATAAAATCATTTCCATATCAACTAAGATGAATTTACTTTATGAAAATATCCTGTAGAATCAATTTCTTTAGTGAATGCCGAAGACAAATCACAACGCAATGGACTTCAGCCAGCTTATAAGATAAGTTCAACTTCACCTACAGTGGAATGATTTCGTTATAGACTGAGAACTAATAAACATTTCCGTGATTCAGGAATATATTAGGGCTCAGTTTGAGTCATTCCGAAAAGAGGTGATGGACGTTAGACTTTATGGCATGAGTCTCTAATTAACAGTGGTAAGCTTTTGTGATATGAACACGGGGATATGAAATATTACTATTTTGAATATTTTTATATCTATTTAGTTTAGCTCTTACGTTACTTAGATCTGATTATATGAATCAGAATTCCATTCCAGTTCACATGACACGAGTCACTCAATGTTTGAACAGCATTTTGTAATAATACGATCCATGAATTTACAAGTTTATTTCGTACTGTGCTTGAAGGCGGCGAGACGCTGCGTCTAGTGCAATGTAGGTCAATAGCCAGTACAATCACGGTTCTTAATTTTATAGCTCCCATGTGGAACGTTTGTTGCAGAAAAACACTGCTGATACGGTATCCCGTTAATAGGCCCTTGCTTCTTGCAAATT
Organism: Locusta migratoria; assembly: GCA_026315105.1. Classification (NCBI taxonomy): domain Eukaryota; kingdom Metazoa; phylum Arthropoda; class Insecta; order Orthoptera; family Acrididae; genus Locusta; species Locusta migratoria. The sequence continues at coordinate 85,032,257 of CM048746.1, forward strand.
TAATAACGCTAGTCACACTGTATGATATGATGCTTCCTACGACAGCGTTACTAAAGCAGAGTTACTAAACAAAGCTTTACGGAATTACATCACCAAAGAAGACGTAGTGAATATACCCGATGTTGAATTAAAATCAGCTAACAACGTTCAAACAACTTACGGGTATGCTGCCGGGTGACGTCGTCGACAACCGCCGATATTTCGGCAGGAGGACACCCTGCCATTCTCAAGGCACAACTGCAGGCACAAACAAGCTAACATGGCCCACAGCGGACGCAGTAGGAAAGAAGACACAAGCTGAACCGAGGTGACGGAAATGCTAATCATTAGCCGTGACAAAACTGTTACACCTGGTGCGAAAGTTACTGCTAAGGGTCCTCCCGGTTCCTTATCTATTATAACGATTTTGAAGAGATTCTGAGCAGCCTCGTAGATTCTCTGCAACAGATACTGTCATTAATCGGTTAGTCAAGTCACCAGCAGATGAAAATCAACTGCAAATGAAAACTGGCAGTTGGTCGTAAATAAAGATATCTTCATTCCGATGTCAATATTAAAAATAATCCGTTAAACCGCGTGCGTGAATGATTGTTCGTTCTGTAGCGTCATGTCGCTCCTTCCGGAGTTTCTAATCGTCCCTCGGTCGTGTGTGTGTGTATTTGTTGTCCTTAGTGTAAGTTAATTAAGTAGTTCGTAAGTCTAGGGACCGATGACCAGAGTAGTTTGCTCTCTTAGGTCGACAAACATTTCACTACTTTTCCGTTAAACTTCGTTAATAAGATACGTCAAAGTTTAAACGCGCACAAGGAATTACAACTACGTCTGATTAACAAAAACTATGTTCTTGACTGGGACGTTTCGTGACCACTCAGAAGTTTGTTCCTGCAGCCACTCAGCAGTAATTCCGGACGTTTGGGCTGTCAAACTGGGCCCTGAATTGCCCAAGACCGTCGGATTGCACACTGAACATGAATAGATACAGGTCATAGCTTAGGATGCGTAAGTACGTGACACATGTCAGAGTCGTATCTGTATGAACGTAAAAGGAATCCCATATCACGCCATTTGCAAACACCATTACAGATGCTCTACCAGCTTGAACTTTCCCCTGCTGACATGTAGGGTCAATGCGTTAATCAGGTTGTCTACGTATCCGTACGCGTCCATTCGCTCTGTACCACTGGTCTGTATGGCCGCTGCGGTCGGGGGTTCGTATCCTCCCTCGCGCATGGGTGTTTGTGTCGTCCTTAGCGTAAGATAGTTATACTCAGGTAATCAGTGTGTAAGTCTAGTGACTGATGACCACGAAGTCTTAGGTAAAAAAAAAAAAAGGTCCGCTCAGTACCGCTTTCTGTTGTAAATATTTACACTTGTGCATATGTTAACAGTTACCATTGGAAATTCTAGGAACTGAAATCAATACGTTCTGACACAAAACCCATTTTCCTGGATGTGTCCCCAATGATGGGAATATCGCAAGAAATTGTTTTGCAGAGGCCAAGAAAATTAATACTATAACACGTCTAGAACCCGAAAATTATACAAAGATTTGCTAATATCCTAAGCGTTTCCTCTTGCGTATTTAACGTTATTTTACATTGATTTTAAAAACTATAGCCTTAAAACACAAATATCTGTTCAGAAAGGTAAAAAAGGTATAAAATGAGCGCATTTATGCACAATCTGTTAATACATGGCGCAGACATAATATAGGCTCTACCTTTGCCTGTGGGGCTTTTCGCAGTAGCTGTCTTGGAATCTAGTCGAAGGAATATAAAGATTTAACGCATTTCCATGCAAGAGAAACTTCAACAATTTATACGAATACTAATATTAAACAAAAGAACCCTTTCCGAAGAAGGTGCTAGATAAGTTGGAAGAGCTGTTGTGGAAATGATTGAAGTCTAAGATAAAGGTGACGAAGTAACGACGGATGATGATGATGACAGTTACTATCTTAATTATGTCTGCGAACTTTAAGTAAAATATATTACATTTGATTTTGAAATTTCTTTTTCGTATTTAGCTACCTATGAACTACCTTTATGTAAGTACGTAGGTATTTTCAAAATCTTTGAGTCTGAAAACAAATCAACCTTAAGGCCAGGCACCTTTCTTAGAATAAATGCGCATTCTGCTTAACATCTTTGACTCTTGGCCGCGTAAAATGATCATTTTTCAGCGAGTGCCCCGTAGGTATATATACACACCACTTTATTGGTCTCGACATTCTGTGAAGGTACTGGCTTTCCAGTAGCACACTCGGTTTGGGATTAATTAGTTTGTTTGCCGTGGTGGATTAGCCGTTCGCTCTGAGGAGACGTCCTGCGGTACGTGCGGCATTGCGCCGTCGGGGATAAGAGTCCTCCCTCGGGCATGGGTGTTGGTGTTGTCTACGGCGGGGATGGAGATAGGAAAAAAAAAATAGATCTACAAACCATTTCAATGTTATGGTTAAAGTTTATGTTATCAAGTCCACTTGTGACAGTTTCCTTGAAACTTTTCTATCTTCCCTTTACCTCACTCACGTTACCGCGAGCAGCGTGCTAACTCGTCTAATTGTAATAGACCGAACGTTGCACGTGAGGCTCGTAGGCGGTTGACAATATTTGACTAACTTGGTGTCTTCTCTCTCGTAGATGTCCCCAGCGCAGCAGCAGAACACAGGTCGTAGACTCGAAGTTTTCTCAGGTGAGGCTGTAATTGATAGTGGTGGATACTGTGGCTGTCTAACTACAATTAACGAAGTCGATGAGTTACTTTAGAGATGCCAATGGCTGTTTTATTTTTACATATCAAACGAATGCAGAAGCCAAACGCTGCATGTTGACGTCAATATTCACAAAAATAAAGTTGTTACAGTCATAACACACTTTGACATACATTGCACCCACTTTACATATATTTTTAGCTTCATTATCGACCTATTAATACAAGACTGGTTATCGCAAGTGCCGCTAGATGTTCACTTGTCGGGGCTCGCAGTGAACTGACTAGCCGTGGAGCTGGGCTCCACGCTAGCGCCTAGAATTTTGGCGCCAACCGACACTTTTAGAACATCACACTCACTCTTTACCTAAAATACTCAGTCTAATAATCTACAAAACAATAGTGTAATAACAAACAAATAATTAACACACATTATGGCAATAGAATTAATAACTGAATTTTTATTTATCAAATAATTAATAAAATATCTGGGAGGTTGTGGCGCGTAAAGATATAGCAACAGCCAATCAGATCACTCTTAGCGAAAGGGGGCGGAGTTTTCCCGCGGGATTGTACTTACAGTACCATCTGGCCACTATCTGGCACAGCCACTTCCTACTGTCACATGTCTCATTATAAGTAAATGAAATTATGAAATAAAATAAAGAAATGGCTGCTGGCTTACAAGCCAGTACCGCCACATGCCGTTAGGTTAGTCTAACTTAGTTTAAGTAGTTTGTAAGCTAGGGGTCTAATAACCAAGCAGTTAAGTTCAATAGATTTACTAATATTTGCTTTGAATTGATTTGTTTATCTTATTTTTCTATTTCCCATAGTTTTAGCTATCCGTCTTACTAGTTTAGCCTCGGGCTCGGTTCATGCCAACACATAGTGGGGTTTATTCTGCGAATCGTTCGCGTGGCCCCGTATCTCCACCGCAACTACATGCGCGGTCACTACTAGACACGCTTACATAGGCTGACGCGATTGCGTTTTGCGCGAATGTTTTTAAAATTAAATGCCAGTTCAGGGCTTGTCCTTCCAAACGCTGAAGCTCATATTTGTATTTTTTAAATAGACGTGGTGTAATAAACCGTTACGATTATAAAATTTAATGAATATGACTCACCGTTCTTCTTGTTTCTTTTTGTACAGTTTTCCCTGCGTGCATGCCAGGACGTGGTCATTGGCATCCCTGGACGAATCAAAGGAATCAGCGGCGGCGAGAGAAAGAGACTGGCTTTCGCCTCTGAGGTGCGTTGAACCCTTTCTTCTGTACCTCGTCTACACGTAAGCAAAAATACTTAGTTCATATATAATAGCTTTATTTTTATATACGTTTTAAGCATAGTAGCAGTAAGGGAAATAAATAAACGATTAAATATAGATATATTCTCCAATCTTTTTTTTTCATTTTTTAGTTTAGATCTCTCTGATTATCTTAAGACTTAAAAGACAAGTAAAGCCAAATATGTACTGTCAATATTTGTCATAATTTTTAGCGATAGTAAATCCGTTACGTTCGTTTCACCCGTAAAAGTTCCTTTCTTACCTTCCACAACCCCCCCCCCCCCTTTCCCTGCACTGCCCCCCCTCTCTACTTTTTCTCTCCTCTCCCGTATCCCACTCTTCCATGTCTCACTTCATTACCCTCAACGAGATTTTAAGACTTGGGGACAGTATTCTGGAATATAATTAAGATACAGCCAGGCCAGGTTCCGGACCTAACAGCACAGGTATACTGAACAGTGATGTAAAATAGTTTTCTACTTTTTGTTAAATGTTTTATTCCCGACCCGACCTCAAATTTTGTTATGGCCATATTGATTGGTTACAACACGTACGACCAGTTGACACAATATACTCCACTGAATCAGTATCTTATTAATTTTTTATTAATTTAATTTTTAATTTGCTTGGGACCTGTCTGGAACAAAAACAATTATTCTACTTTTCTATTAACGGAAACATGTTTCACTGAAGTTTGAGCTGCAGTTGTGGACTTGTTCTACATAAGCACATTTATGACATCAGACAAGAGAAACATGTTTCGTTAGCACAAGAGAACTTTGGTTTGCTCAAGATCGATGCCATCACAACAAGAAATTATTTGCGATGAAATCTTCTCTTTTGGAATTAATTAATAACGGTTTTCAGTCAACATTGAAATTTATTTAATTGGATGGCCAGTTATCTTGCTGCCTACGCATCAACATCAGATCTAAAAAAAAGTACGAAAAGTTTGCAAAAGGGCCGCTTAACAGCAACATAACGGCGTTACCATGTACTAGAATTTTTAAATATGAGTACTTACCTCCATCATTCTTCCTAACAGAAATTGCTGAAAATGTATCTCGTGTAGTGCAGCATTATATTTGTCTTATCAGAATAAAAAAATATGAGCACATGCATCAGTACAAGATCAATTGGAGATTTTCTTAAAGGCATGCCGATAATCCATTTCATTTTTGCCGTACATAGTTCATCATCATATGTATAAGATACACTAGATGAAAAGTACATAAGACAGTGTGTTGCCAAGTATGATTTTTGCCTCACAATATATATATATATATATATATATATATATATATATATATATATATATATATATATATATATATTGTTGTATAAAGTTATATAGTTTTATTTGTTGGTTCATAGGCTTGTACTAAAGGAAAAACAAAGAGATTAACCACAAATAGTTATGTACATAAGTCTCATATATATATATATATATATATATATATATATATATATATATATATATATATATATATATATATTCTATGAAACTGTCTTACAAAGACTTATGTACATAACTATTTGTGGTTAATCTCATTGTTTTTCCTTCAGTACAAGCCTATGAACAAACAAATAAAACTTTATATAAGATTCAGTGAGATAAAAATAGGCTGCGACATACATTATTACATATAATGGCTAGGCAAAGTTATGTAATTACATCAGATGTATATTATACTTATCAACACCTTTCATATCATTTGACTGAAATCAGTACACGTTTATTTCCGTATTTCTCAAAATATCAACTTTAATGTATTGCTACAGAGAAAATTTAAACGTTAAATTTGTGACAAGTTGCCCGACTCCTCTGATAAAATTATAATTGATTGACTAATTAACTGGTTCTTTGTACATAAGAAAAGAATAACGATGCCTGTAACAGGTTACAGGTCGCTCAATATAGATAATACAAAGGGGTTGTGTTTGCCCACAAACAATAATGGAAGTAAAATTGCATAAGATAATTTGTGTGTGGCTTGGTAGCACAGTGGTAGAGTAACAGACTATTAATTCATAGGTCGTGATCCCCACCGAGTATTGGGGATATTTAACCGTCACTTTCCACTTCATCCACCTCTTGCAATGTTGCTGATGTGAAAAATGACGAGTAGCACCGAGGTTTGGAATCCAGGTTAAACTGTAAGTCCCCCTACAACTGGCTGGGTAAGTCTGTTCGGAGGTCGGAGGAAGGCAGCGGGACATCATCTACAAACTGGACCATGCTCAATAAAGTACTTTGGTTGTCAAAATAGTCTTCGGTTGTTGACTGCCTTACCTCTTTTTACTTTGATAATAATGGTATGTAGTCCAAGACTCATTACTGAAAGCATAAAAGTTGTCCATTTCTTAATTATCATTTAAATTTCAGGAACCAATACTTAAGTTACAGCAATACAAATAGTTCTATCGTAGATACATAGATGTATCCCAAAGGTTTTATATATATATATATACTTTGGAATTCCCTGCAGTATCCACCTTGAAGGTACAATAGCAAAGACATAATCTATTATGCACCCCAAATTAAGTGTAGATACACAGCTTCACATTACACAAAATACATGGTGTACATGAAATCCGGGAAGACTTCGAATCATTTACTGCACAAGAACCAAACATTATACAGATATCAACACATGTCATTTCGTAGAGAAACCCTGAAAGTGTTTTTTTATGTATACCGCCAAAGCGTAGTTTGGTAATTTGTGAATAGTCAACTCCCTTCGCAAACATAGCGTATTCAGGTGCAGAGCGAGGTGTTTCATGAAATGGCCTCCCCAATCGCCGGATGGTACTGCGTGTGACCTTTTTTTGTGTGGATATGTTAATGATCTGGTGTGTGTACCGCCTCTATCATGTGATATAGCAGAGCTCCGGGAGAAAATACGGGAAGCTACTGCCACAGTCGACTATGCCATACTGGGACCACTACGGCTAGAATTCAATTATCGCATTGACGTCTTCCGAGTCACTGATGTTTCGCATATCTAATGTTTATAAAAACACTTTCAGAATTTCTCTTCAAAATTCAATGTGTATTAAATTTGTACAGTGTCTTGGTCTTGTGCAATAAATAATTGAAAGTGTTCCCGGACTTTATGTACACCCTGTATAAAATGTAGTCATAGGGAATGCTACAGTTGCTACATTTTATCGATATGGATTGATGCCTGTGTACTTATTTATTATTATGATAAGAGAAATTCAACGCTGCACTACATGAGATACACTGTCAACAATTTCTGTTAAGATGACTGATAAAGGTAAATTTTCATTCTTAAAAATGCTAGTACATGGTCATGTTCTAATAATTTTCTAATGTTTGTAATCCTATGGGACCAAACTATGTTGGTCATAAGTCCCTAGTCTTAGAAACTACTTAAACTAAGTTAAACTAACCTAAGGACAACACACACATCCATGCCCAAGGGAGAATTCGAACCTCCGACACAGGAGGCCGCGCGATCCGTAACGTGGCGCTCCAGATCGCCCGGATACTCCCGCGCGGCCATGGTAATGTCATTATGTAGTTGTTAAGCAGTCCTTTTGTGCACTTTTTGTACTCCTCTACATCCGAAGATGATGCCTAGGTAGCTTAAAATGAAATAAATGGTGATTGTGGCTGGATATCATTATTAACTTCTGTTTTGAGTTTTGGCGTCTTATAAACAGAACGTTCCAACTAGTTTCTTCATGCTTGAGGATCATGTGTTCGTAACATATTGAAACGTTGAGAAAAGACGTTAGATCCCTCGACTCGTCACCCGAGAAGATTTCACCACTGGTATACGCCGAAAAAGCTTAGGACGAAAAGAAATTTTAGATACTCAAAATATGACATAAGAGCGTCATCCTAAAGATGAGTAGTTTTACTAGTTTTTAGAGATGACTAACATCTCTACCACCGACTGATCGTAATGACCGCAACTGTTTTTCTCAAGATGCGTTCACTTAGCCGCAATTGAAAGCTTTTCAGCATTTCTCTCATTTCTTTTTTTCATATATATATATACTCTCAATTTTAGTTCCTATCTCGTCCATGAAATGTCACTAATGACATAAATTTCATTGTAAAATGGTCAAATGTTTGAAAACTTAAGAAACCAACTGATGGGGCCACTTAATTTTTCTTAAACTAACGACAAGGCGTCATAAATAGATTACCTCCGCTTCCTCACTTCGGCCGTTATCTTTACCGTGTGCATCTAGCGTTCTTCCGTTTCCTCTTCTTTCAAGTCCCGTCGATATTCTTCTGTCGTCCGACAATTTTTATAAGAATGTTCCTTTCCGAGTTCATGAAGCATAAAGGCGATAGGGCAAGGAAAGATGAAAAATCGACATCCCCACTACATCTGAATCTAAATTGACATCAACAACCCGCAATGCACCTTTTTGTACTAAACGTCTTCCTTCCTGTTCGACTGACAAACGGAGTGAGGGAAAAACTAAGTCCTCCGTACGAGCACTATTTTTTATTATGTTTGTCCTCTTTAATGGAAATTTCAGTTTGTGGCTATAGAAGCTATCTACTTCCATTTTCGAATGCATAATCTCTAAATTTAGTTAGTACTGTTCCTCTAAAACAAAGTCACCTTCCCTCCGGGGATATCGAGACGCCAAACACTTCAAATTACTCCATCGAACGCACGGCTGAGTTAATTAGCACTTGACCCTGAACTGCTTCTTTGCCCTTAATTAATCCAGCCTGGTAGTGATTCCAAACAACTCTATAAGTACTCATTAATGGATCACACTGGTGTTCTGTGTGGTCCATTTTGTAGATGAACCGCATCTTCCCAAAATCGCCACAATAAACTGAACATCCAATGACTGTCCGTATATAATTGTTCCATTTCACATCTCTCTACAACTTTACCAATTGATATTTAATTCACGTTAATATGTACATCATTACATTACTTTACGAGATTTCTTTTCGTGTATAGCTGCATTAACTTTCATTCTCCTAGATTTCCGTTAAGTGTTGACGTAGTCTTAACCGGTCACAGAAAGGAAAGGAAACCAGCTAGAAATGTTACACCTTCACCAAGTGAAAGGAAAACTCTTCACTTCTTTCTTTCGTAATTTGCATTGTTGTAAGCAAAAAAGTAAAGAAATAAAGGAAATAAAGGGAATTACGAAGCAGCAGCATATCAGGCCACTTCAGTTAAGATTTGTACCACGCCGAGGAAAGGTCAGTGTTATCCGTGGTTCGCTAAGTTTGAATACGTGACATGTGTTTAGCGTGAATATTTTCGCGTGTACAATAAAGTCTCCGGCAGTTCTTTTGGCGAAAAGTTTTTCGGTTGATCTTTGGTTTTTGTCAGGAAACTGTAGACGCTATACGGAGCACTTAACTAAGTAGCTCCAAGATTAGCTACAGAACTACACTTACGGAAAACTACAGCCCATGAACATTTAAAGTAACAATCCGATTTATGAGTTACAGGCTTCAGTTTTTATAACATATCCACCCATTCGATTGGGCCAAACGACTTGAATTTGCTTCCCAGATCCTACATGATATTGACTACGCAATATTTCACTTGTATGACACGTTCCTCGCTATGTCAGAATATAGGCTTCAGAAACTCATTTTGCCTTCACTGAGTACCAACTTCAACCGCATGCTTTCATGCAAAAAGACATAGGCTCACCGGTCTTGATTATGGAGGTGTCATCTTCCAACAAGACGACATCCAAACACAGAATTCTTCGAGAATTTCTTGATAAAATATTTTCCCAGCACTGGAAAGGAAAAGGTGGATTAATTCATGGCCACCACGATCCATGTACTCCCTTGTGGACCCATGTGACGCAAAATGTGTGTACAATGTTCATATCAACGATATAAAGGACGGAATCGGAGACACTAACGTTACATCTCTTTTACTTCAACCTATGTGGAATGAACTATAATATCGTTCAGATATGTGAAAAGCGACAAAGAGAAGACATGTCGTTCTTCATTGAACAGGCATGCAAAGCAAGAGAGCTTTTCTTTCATTTAGTGAAGATTTCACTTTACCTTAATTGCCTTTCTGTGATTATAACTGTACTATGTCTTTTTCACACAAAATTCATGAAAGGTTCCCGTATGTCACTGTAAGAGATGATATTTGTAATATGATAGAGGTAACATCTACGTAATAATACATGTGAGTAATTCAGCTCCGTCTATTTGTATCCCTGGCGCTGCGACGTGCCGCGGTGGAGTAGCCGAGCGGTCTAAGGCGTCTCGCTGCGGAGCGCACGGTTGCTCGCCGTGGAGGTTCGAGTCCTCCCTAGGGCATGGGTGTGAATGTGTGTGTGTTGTCCTTAGGATAGTGTACCTAGGTTTAAAAGCTACGGACTGATGACCACGCAGTTTGGTCCGATAGATTTACAAACATTTGAACATATTGGCGCTGCGACGCAATAATCGTGATAGTAGTAGCGAGAAAATTAGTCGTTGACACCGTGAGGTAAAGCTGTTCGTTTCTTTCTTATTGGCATGGCTGCTAAGAGTTTTGCTTTCTGTATATGAGTTATAGCAAGTTATTGTAATTCAATGTTTCTATTATTATTATTATTTTTTTTTTTAAATTGTGAAGGTAGTTGTCGTGAAATTTGTCATGTTTCTATAAATATTTGTAAGCCAACCCCATCGATAATACTGCATCATTGTTCGCCCTTCTGTGGCGATATAGTTCAGTTAAAATCATAAATTAGCTGTTGTACATTTTATTTAATTTTTTTCACGTAGTTAGAATTTTTCTCTATTAACATTTACTTTTGGCCAGTACTAGTGATTGTATCATGCATTGCATTGTCATAGTAAGTAACGATCAACAAGATCAGCCACAAGTATCAAAACTGCCCTCTGTTCTTTTTTCTTATAATGTATATTAATTTTAATTATGGGCTGCGCTGCTGCTGTCATTTCAGTCACTTTCGAGAGAGACGTTATCCACGTGGTAACTGTAAAAAGATACAGGACGTCATAAGGTATTCGTCGACAATTAATGTTGGGTATTACTCTGTAACACAAAGGTTCATTTGGTTCTTATTCCTAAAAGATATGATTATTCCTTTTAATAACACGAAGTCTGCTTCATTTCGGTGTCATAGAATAATGTTAACCTTATCTCAGATTGTTGCACAAGTCCTTGCCTCAATATTATGAAGTTGTACTATGGAATCCAGAATATCTAAACACACTACGACGAGCTTGATGATGATGAGGATAAATATTTTAATATATATATTTATTTTTTACGGATCCTTTCATCCGTTTTAAAAGCATCGAATGGGTTGATGGATTAACGTTCATTTTCGACGGGTGGATCACCAACAGTTCCATATGCCCTCATTTCTCGAGACACTGTTGATAGTTTCGGAATGTTAGAATCAGCTTCAGAGCAGATCTGGTGATTTGGACTTTTTACGTCGCAATATTTTTTTCTCCTGCCTGACAAGTAATAACGCTTGTCGTAGAAACTGTGTTACTACTACGAAGATTCAAAACGACTACCTCACTATCTAATGAGAATAAAAGGCAACAATCGGCTACTGTGATTGAGGAATATGAGAAATGTGAGGGTTTATAGTGGAAGAATGGCACGAAGACCTCAGCGCTGGATCTTTACAGATGCCTGAACTAAAGACAAACACGGAGAGGCTGAAGAGTGAGAATGATGAAGCGGGCAAGACGAAGCTTTTAAGGCCAACATTGACAAGGAAGATGGATGCGCCGCTTACGACGTTATAAAGTGCGTACAGATGCGTAAACACGCAGGAAGGTGACGACGACAGTGTTTATGATAATGGTGGTAGTGAAAGTCTGGTCAATATGGCGACTCTAAGAAATGAGTTTTCCATGTGTTTTACAACACTGAACGTCAACCCAGCTTATTACAAAGAGCAACTGCCTGTCAAGTGTGCTAGCCCCAAACGATACATATTGAGCGTGTGACAATATACCGACTCCTTGGCGCGAGTTAATTTGAGGCGCTGACAACACGGTCGACAAAAGACGAACGCATTTTAAACTGAATGTAAGTAGGAAACGTAACACTACTCACTCAACTTGCAGCAATATAATACAGAAAACATTATTTCTGTTCACTTAACTGTGCTGGGGGTACACACTGTACCATTTTCCGTCGCGAATAAAAATGAATGAAAGCATTTCAGCATCTAGTCAGGATTGCGTCATATAGGGAATTTAAATTGCTTGTTTACGCAGTGTGAAAATTGTTTGAAATTTTACAGGATATTCCTATTGGTTCCCAATGAGATATCAGGAATTGAGAAGATGCAACCGCGTGAAATTTGGAAAGAACTGTGTTGACGCTGTTAGCTATAAGTTATTCACTGATACGATCATAATTTTTGTTCCTTATTGGATAAACGACTACGCGTCACCACCGACAGCTTGTGGAAAACAATTTTTCACGGCTTTTTGTCTTGAAATATGAGTTTCTTCATAGTGGAAAAATACGACTAATGTCTTTCTGCTAAGGCGCTTTGTATTAAAAAGTACGAAACTAATCTTGCAGGTTTATTTAAGTCATACTAGTTGACTATCAACCAGTCGCATGGAATTGTGTCATCGGCCATTTCGCACAATCTCAGCAATTCCTCATACACCCATTTGTTAGAAATTTGATTTTCCAAGAAATTTTCTAACAAGTATAAACAAGGACTTAAATTTCGCCATTTAGGTTATCCTGATTCGAAACTGCAAGAAATTCACGCACTGATATTCACAGCCGAAACCGATAAACTATACTACCGTGACAACACTGAACATTTACTGCAAATTATGCCACCAGAGTCGCTTGGTCGATAGAAAGAATCACGTTCGATATACGTCGTTTGTGTGCCATACATTATATAGGTAACAGTTTTTACCAATTTTCCACAGCTACCCGTAAAATGCTCTAGTATAACCAAATCTGAAAATATTCGAACTGTAGTTGAGATATGTGCGTTTTGGAAGCATGTAATCAGTTTGTGGGCATCCTAGAGCAACTGGGTAACAAGTACGTTGCAGCAAAAATTTGTCCAATAACGACGATGATAGGAATGGACGATCGCCGGTCGAACACGATATTAAGAGGAAAGGAGTCAACCTAAATAGAAGTAAAACCGTGAGGAGCCCGACGCGTTGTCAGAAGCATTGAGAATCCCGGATTCATCGTTGTTATCAATTCGACGTGCAGCTGGATGTTCAGTGACCACGGAAAGCGATCTGAGCTGGACGGCACCTCTTACGCTGACTTCACTGACTTCTGTCTTCTGTTCACCAACTCCACCGTATGCAGTGGGGTCCGGCCTACTTGGCAACACATCTACTTCATTTGAGCCGAGCTGCGGTGGAGTAGCCGAGCGGCCTAAGGCGCCTCGCTGCGGAAGGCGCAGTTGCTCACCGTCGGAGGTTCGAGGAGTATTGGTGTGTGTTTTGTCCTTAGGTTAGTTTAGCTTAGTTTAAGTAGTTTGTAAGCTACGGACTAATGACCACACAGTTTGGTCCGATAGATTTACAAACATTTGAACATTTTCAAATCAAATCAAATTTGATCAGAATTGTCTTTAGTGACGAATCCCGCATCGAACCGAACCGCGATGACCGAGGAAGATGCTGCTTGTTCACGCCCTAGACCGATATGGGATACTTACCTGCTTGCTGTCTGCCAGAAGGCCTTACAACCTTGGCTGATTGTTTGGGGTGCCATTTCATTTCATTGCATGACGCTTTCGATATTGTCCATAGCATATTTACGGCTTGGTCGGCCCATCTTTTGGACTTTCATTTAAGTCTCTAAATACTCGCATGATAGAGTAAATAGCGTTATTGATATAAATGACCAAGAGATACAAATGCAGTAAAATCGCGAAGCAGAATAAAGTACATGGAAAAAGTATGATACGAATTCTATTCTACGCATAGTATTGGTAGGAAAATGCTCTCCTTCTAGTAGCAGTAAGTCTCTAGAAGAGGGTAGGTTTCTATTTATGGGCAAACGGGAAATTAATGCACGTTTTAAGAAGTGTCACCTAGACAGATGTGCAGGCCTCTGTCTGTGACGTCGTGAATATGTTTTATGCTCTGGCACATCTGGGGATCGAAATCAGCGTGGATGGCGAAAGCAACGATCCTGTCAAACCAGGTCCCTGTATTTGTCTACGAGACTCGGAAAAAAAACAGCGTGCTTCCAGTCGATTCCGTATTTCCTGACTTCCGGAAGCCGTTGGATACGAATCCCCACTGTCACCTAACGAAAAAGTACAAACGTAGAGTACATCAGACCAAAAGTGTGCATGAACAGTTTACTGGCAATAGAACACCGCATGTCATTCTGAAAGAAGAGAAATCCTCTGACGTGAAAGCAAATTTCTGGCGTGACACCATGAGGTGCTTTGCACTTTTCGCAATATACGAGGTGTATCCGGAAAGTAAATTCCGTTTTGGGAAAAATATAGTAAACGCATTCTTGGAAAAAAATTGTCGTCAACAGAAGGACCATATCTAAACTACATTTACAAATAGTTTCCACCATTGTCTAGACACATGTCGTAGCCATCAAACAACCTAGCTAGCATTACCTCATAGAACGATGCTGCCGGCCGCGGTGACCAAGCGGTCTGCGGCACGCCAATCACGGTCTGCACGGTCACTATGGTCGGGGGTTCGAATCCCCCCTCGGGGAAGGATATTTGTGCTGTCCTTAGTATTAGATAGTTCATAAGTAGTTCGTAAGTTTAGGGACTGATGACCCCGTAATTAAGTCCCATAAGCTCTACAAACATTTGAACATTTTGAGAACGATGCCGCCAGTGATGACAACCAATGCCCCCCAGGGGGCCCACAGCTCTTTTGTGGGTACGTGTGTGGCGCGCACGAGTCCCCGAGCCATTGCGGCCTTCCTTCCTGTTTCCTCACCCTGGTTCCCTCCCTTCCTAATCCTTTTTCCCACCCTACCATTCTCCAACCCCGTCTCTAGGTGTTCTCGTGTTGACGGCCCGGCTATTCCCATGGTACTGTTGGTTTTGTAATTGTGTCTTTGTTTGCCGTGTTCACAGTTTTCGGCCCAGTTTGGTCCCCATTGTGGTTTGACCTCCACCAAAATTTTCTGATTAAGTGTGAGCCATTTGGGGAAGAACTCCCAACCTAGCCCCTACGGCGCGGATTCCTACCCTTTCCTTCCACATCCCTTCCTCGCCGTAGCCCCCTCCCCCGCTAGGTCACCAGCACGGTAGCCAGTCCGTGTGGTGGGGCTGTTATGTACCCTCATGGTTGAGCCCCCTGAATTGCACAGGGATCACACTGCCGATGCCTGAGCTGTGACCTCCTCATGAATGCCAAGGAGTCGATGCTTGTCTTTGCGGGGCATCAGGACTCCCGGCAACGGTCATCCTGCCAGGTGGCGTTGCTGTGGCTGGGTGGCGCCCTTGAGGAGAGCCCCTGTTTCAGAGTGGGTGGCATCGGGGCGGACATTCCGCAATGAAGAGGAGACAAGCCTCAGAAAATCCTGGCTCTAAGTCAGGTGTCTCGAAGGTTGGAAGATTTAATTTCACTAGATACGACCCCAAATCGTTTCCTTCCCTAACTCAACCTTGGGGGGAAAGAGGGTCCACAAAGCAGGCTGAGACTTATTCACCTAGATACTTAGTGTGTACCAGACAGGATGGGGAATCTTTCCAGGCAACTAAGCCTTCCTTCTTCGTCGAACACCTCGAAGAAAGGTTTGGCGAAGTTGACGGAATGTCGAAACTGCGCGACGGTTCGGTCTTAATACAGGCGGAGACCCCTGCTCAATCACGGAGCCTCTTAAAATGTGATCATTTAGGTGAAATTCCTGTCACAGTAACGCCCCACAAGTCCTTAAATAGGGTACAGGGGGTGATATACCATCGAGACCTTTTGCTACAGACAGATGATGAGTTACGTGAGCACCTACAACGACGCGGAATCAATTTGGCCGGCGCGTATTTAGAGGACTCAAGGATAATAGGGTGGCCACTGGCGCATTTGTCTTGGCCTTTGAGGGTGACAATCTGCCCGAAAAGGTCAAGGTCATGATGTATCGCTGTGACGTCCAGCCATACATCCCCCCTCCAATGCGATGTTTCAAGTGTTGGCGTTTCGGACACATGTCCTCTCGTTGCAACGCTGCTGCAACCTGTCGGGACTGTGGCCGTCCTTCACACCCGGACGCTGCCTGTACTCCTCCCCCTTACTGCGTCAACTGCAGTGGTCACCACTCTCCCTGTTCGCAGGACTGTCCCGCTCTACACAAAGAGCGGAAGATAGTAGAATATAAGAACTTGGACCGACTAACCTACTCAGAGGCTCGGAGGAAGTACGAAAAGCTGCATCCAGTCACTTTACTTTCTTCATATGCTGCAGCTACATCGATGGCGCCACAACCAGTGGCCACTTCTCGCACTGTTGTAACTCCATCTGTGGGCCCTATGGGCCGCCCCTCTACCTCGGCCTCCCAGACATCTGGAGGCACACCATCTTCTGCGGGGCCTAAACTGCCCCCCACGTCAGGAGTGGTTACCCCTACTCCCCAGCCAGAAAAGGGTTCACCTTCTCTGGCTTCTTCTTCTGGGAAGGGAACCTGTTCTTCCCTTCCACCCATGTCACCACCGAAATTAGACTCCAGCCAGCGGCTGAAGGACACTCGGCCAGAAAGCCGCCTGGCTCCTCAGTCTTCCCACGCTCCTCAAGCCCCGCCGGAGAAACCCCCCTCCTCTGGTAGGCCCAAGGAACGACGGGAAGACAAAAAAGACAAGAAGGAAAAGACAGTGAAGCGCAAGGAAACGCTGGCGGCCTCGGTGCCCCCAACCCTTGCACGTGACACACCGGAGGATGAGGTCATCCTTCTTGCGACGCCCGAAGATCTGGCCTTCGCAGATCTCGGGGATGCCATGGAGACGGAGGATCAGACTTCACAGCCAAAGACGAGTGCTTCTGCCATCCCTCTTCCATCTTAATCTTCATGCACCGTCAACCAGGAGACAGTCTGATCCTCCAATGGAATTGTGGAGGATTTTTCGGTCACTTGGCCGAAATGCGTCAGCTGATGAGCTCTTTTCCACAACTTTGTGTTGCCCTCCAGGAAACCTGGTTTCCTAGTGATCGGACCCCCACCCTTCGGGGCTACCGGGGGTACTTCAATAACCGCAGCATCTACAATAGGGTGTGGGGCGGGGTATGTCTATATGTACATACCTCTGCCTATAGTTCCCCAGTGCCACTTCACACAGCCCTGGAGGCTGTCACTGTCAGGGTTCGAGCATCGCGGGACATTATCATCTGTTCCCTTTATCTCCCTCCTGATGCAGCAGTGGCACCAGCTGACCTAGCAGCCTTGATCGCTCAACTTCCTTCACCGTTTCTTATTTTAGGAGATTTTAATGCACATCACCCCCTATGGGGGAGCAACGTGACTACAGGACGTGGTCGAGAATTTGAACTACTTTTTAACCAACTTGACCTTTGTATTCTTAATACAGGAGCTCCAACCCATTTTAGTGTGGCCCATGGCACCTTTTCCGCCATAGACCTTTCTGTGTGTAGTCCGGGCTTACGTCCACTACTTAACTGGTGGGTCCATGATGACCTTTGTGGAAGCGACCACTTTCCCATCTTCCTTTCGCTTCCCCACCACCAACGCCACGCACGCCTACCCTACTGGTTCTTCCACAGGGCCGACTGGGCAGCATACACTTCTGCTGCAACGTTGGATACCCCTCTCCCTGCTGATGCGACAATGGCTGTAGACCAAATTATTTCCATTGTCGTTTCTGCTGCTGAGTCCGCGATACCATCTTCTTCTGCCTTACCTCGGCGAAGACCAGTGCCCTGGTGGTCACCGGAGATAGCAGCAGCTATCCGCAATCGCCGCAGGGCTCTGCAGCAATACCGGCGCCACCCCACCCTTGACCACCTGGTTGCATTTAAGCGTCTTCGGGCCAAGACACGCGGGCTTATTCGGCAGCGCAAGCAAGCATGCTGGGAGGAATATGTATCCACAATTGGACCCCGTGTCTCTTCTAGCCAGATTTGGACAAAGATTCGTCGTATATCAGGTCACCATCCACCGACAGGGTTCGCGGGTCTCTCTATCCGCGGTACAATCCATACCGACCCGACCATCATTGCCGAGTATTTTGCAGCGCACTTTGCTCTTAATTCGGCGTCCACTGCCTACAGCCAATGTTTTTGTACCTTAAAAGAGCGGGCTGAGCGAAGGCAGTTGGTATTTCGCACAAACCGCCAAGTGCCATACAATGCGCCATTTACAGAGTGGGAATTTCAAACTATTCTTGCCAGTTGCCCCAATACATCTGCAGGACCGGACCGAATCCACAGTCAAATGCTGAAACATCTTTCTGAACACTCGCAACGCCATCTTTTGGATTTCTTTAATCGTCTCTGGATCGTGGGAGCATACCCGTCCCAATGGCAGGAGAGTTTCGTTATTCCCCTGTTGAAACCAGGTGCAGATCCACTGAACGTTGACAGTTACCGTCCCATAAGTCTCACAAACGTTCTTTGTAAGCTTTTTGAACGTTTGGTGAGCCGGCGACTTCTGTGGGTTCTCGAGTATCGGGGTCTGCTCGCCCCACAACAAGGTGCTTTCCGGCAAGGTCGTTCTGCCATTGATAACCTCCTCTCTTTGGAGTCGGCGATCCGTACTGCTTTCGCCCGACGTCACCACCTCGTCGCCATCTTTTTCGATCTCCGGAAAGCATATGACACGGCATGGCGCCATCACATCCTTGCCACACTACATGGGTGGGGTCTTCGTGGCTCCCTCCCACTTTTTATTCAGAATTTTTTACTTTCGCGCCGCTTTAGAGTCCGCATTGGCACCTCCTTCAGTTCCTCCCATATCCAAGAGAATGGGGTACCACAAGGGTCCGTCCTCAGTGTACCCCTCTTCTTAGTGGCCATTAATGGCCTAGTGGCTGCAGTGGGGCCATCGGTTTCCTGCTCCCTCTATGCAGACGACATTTGCATGTACTATTCCACTGCTAGTACAAGTGTAGCTGAACGACGACTGCAGGCAGCCATCCATCGGGCGCAGAATTGGGCTTCTGCCCATGGCTTCACATTTTCCCCTACAAAAACTAGGGTAATGCACTTTTGTCGCCAACGGGCGGTACATCCGCATCCGGAGCTCTACCTTGATGGTGAGCTCCTTCAGGTTGTGGACACACACCGCTTTCTGGGTCTCCTTTTCGACTCACGTTTGACATGGCTCCCTCATCTGCGCCAGCTTAAGCAACGGTGTTCCCGGTATTTGGACATTCTTCGTTGCCTCAGCCATACTGTCTGGGGGGCAGCACGCCCTGTCCTCCTGCGGCTGTACAATGCTCTGGTGCAGTCACGTCTAGACTACAGAAGCCAGGTCTACGGCTCAGCCTCTCCATCTGCACTACGAGTTCTCGACCCAGAGCTTCATACAGGCATCCGTCTGGCCACTAGAGCCTTTCGTACAAGCCCTGTCACAAGTCTCTTGGCAGAGGCTGGAGTCGCCCCGTTGCGATACCGGCGCCAACAACTACTCGCCCAGTATGCTGCTAGAGTTCACTGTACCCCTCGGCATCCGAATAACAGACTCCTCTTTCCGGGGGAGGTTACTCGTTTGCCGCAGAGGCGACCTCGGTCGGGACTCCCGATAGCAGCGCGTGTCCAATCGCTACTGTCGACCCTGGACTCCTTACCTCTTAACCGTCCCTTCCGCTCGACTCTCCATGCTCCTCCCTGAACCGTTCCTCGGCCGCGGATTCGGCTGGATCTTTCCCGTGAGCCGAAGACCTCTACTTCTCCTCTGGTCTTACGGCATCTGTTTTCTGCACTGCTCCGTGAGTTCAGTAACTCCGAGGTCATTTATACAGACGGTTCTTCGGATGGCGACCACACTGGTTATGCCTACATGCATGGCGCCCATGTTGAACAACGCTCTTTGCCACCCGGCAGCAGCGTCTTCACTGCAGAACTGGTGGCTATATACCGCGCCCTTAACCACATCCGCATGTGCCCCGGGACCTCCTTTCTGATCTGTAGCGACTCGCTGAGCGGTTTACAGGCCCTTGATCAGTGTTATGCTCGTCATACATTGGTCAGGGCCATTCAGGAGTCGATACTGGCTCTTAGTGACTCCGGTCGCTGTGTTACATTCGTTTGGACCCCGGGCCATGTAGGCATCCCGGGCAACGAGAGCGTTGACCAGCTAGCCAAACAGGCTACCACTTGCCGCCCTCTGGCGATTGGCCTCCCAGAAGCAGACTTCCGCCCGTTGCTTCGCACTAAAATACGCGACCTGTGGAACGCCGAATGGTCCGCTCTGGACGTGACCAATAAGCTGCGTACGATAAAGGACACAACATCTGTCTGGAAGTCATCGCAGCTGGGATCCCGTAGGGACTCTGTGGTTCTCTGCCGTCTCCGCATTGGTCACACCCATCTGACGCATGGTGACCTCCTCCGTCGAGAGGACCCGCCCGTGTGCCAATGTGGTGCCCCATTGACTGTGGTCCATCTCCTACTCGACTGTCCCATTTTAGCCCAACTGCGGCATTCTTTTACCCTCCCGAACACTCTCTCTTTGGTGCTCGGCGACGATGCCTCTGTGGCTAATTTGGTTTTACGATTTCTTCGTGCTGCGGGGTTTTACCAGTTGCTGTGAGTCCTTTTGGATGGTCTTTTAGATAATTTTCTATGTTCTCCTTGACGTGTCTTTAGACTACAGTTTTTATTTTGTACGCTATGTGGTTGGCTTTTCCCTTTTATACACATGGTCGGTCAACCACATCCACTGGCTCTGTCATTTTTGTCTCGTATTTGTTACTGTGTGTCTGGCGACTTTCGTATTGTCTCTTGTTGACTCTGTCAAAATTCATGACGGTGCATTCTTTTATCCTGTTTTGTTTTAAAACTCGCTCAGGCACAAATTTCCATGGTTCTGTTTTACTACGTGTCGCCTAGATGTGAATCGGGGGACTGATGGCCATAGTAGTCTAGTCCCCCCTAAAACCCCCATACCAACCAACCAACAACCAATGATACACAGAGTTTCACTTCGTCTGGAATCTTTTCCCGCCTAGCTCTCGCTTTTGGTATATAAATAAGCGATAGTTTCGTGGCGCCAGGTGAGGGCTCCACGGCCACGGTCAACTGCTCCCGTCCAAACTGCTGAAAAAAGAATTTCTGTGGTACCTGCAGCGTGTGACCAGTCATAAGATTGCTGTTTTGATGGACATGACGTATACGAGTGTCGTCACCTGTCACACTTTGATTCAGCTCGGTGTACAGCAATGGTTTTCATCACTGGCGGCATCGTTCTACGTCATAGCACTTGATAAGTTGATCGCTGAGTACGACAGGTGCCTCAACATCTGTGAAAATTATGTGGAAAAGTAGTTTGATATCATATGCTCTTTCTTGGGACAATAAAACATTTCAAAACAAATATACTATATTTTTCCTAAAACAGTATTTACGTCCCGGACACATCTCGTATATGAAGAACCCATAGATGACGCTTTTCGCTGTTGATGCTTTAGGATATCGATAAGTAGTATAGCTAAAATGTTTTTATAAATAAAAACAATCACAAATAGGAAAGATATCATTTCTACGAATGATAAACGGCTTAGGCCTGTTTACAGAGCCATCTTTAGATCTATGTGGCTTAGGCTTGACGTCAACGGAGAAGGCGCTTGTGCCATGCGGTAACTGAGATGTTGACGAACTAAAGCGCCAATCAACGAGAATTTGACGCGTTATATCCCATAAACTGTTCATGAGCTCCATCAGTAAATGACAAGTTGAATAAATGCTTGTATACGTTACAGAGGTTCATAAAAGCGTTATTGACTTAATTTCTGAAGCTCGTTGTTCTTGGACAAATCATGCAATTTTTTAAAAGACGTTATACTCATTTCATTGTCTTCTGCACATGCTACGTCCGTCTAATTTGGATATTTCTATCATTGTGCCGACCGCGGTGGCCGAGGGGACTGAGGCGCTCCAGTCACGGTCTGCACGGCCACTTCGGTCGGGGGTTCGAATCCCCCCTCGGACATGGATATTTGTGCCTTCTGTAGTATTAGCTAGTTCATAAGTAGTTTGTATGTTTAGGGACTGATGACTCCGTAGTTAACTCCCATAAGCTATACAAACATTTGAACATTTGAACATCATGGTGCACCTTTTATACTTTGTTTTTCCTTAGAATTATCAGTCGAAATATCGTGTCAAGAATCAATGAACTTTATTGAGCAGAATTCCTAAAAGTCCAGGGAATGTAGTTCACACTACATCATGTAATTATCACGAAGGTCGACATATAACACCTGAGAGTGTCTCAAAATGCACTACTATTTTAAACAATTTGTTATATTTTATTATCCGTTATTAGTTGCGAATGTTTATTGTTCCATTATATGTTTCTATCCCTTTGGATCATCCACAGAATGTTGTAGCTGCGTCCTTAACCAGACTAGACTTCATTATAACAACTACAGCACAGTACAGTACAGTACTTGTCATGGAACCCAAATATGTGAGTAGCTCGAAGACTACTTAAGTAATAGAACCCAGTAAATTGTCCTTGATGACGAGTGTTCATCAGAAACTGGGGTGTCGTCAGGAGTGTGATAGGACCTCTATTATTTTGTATATATGTAAATGATCTGATGAACAGAGTGACCTACAATATGCTGCTGTTTGCTGGTGATGCAGTGGTCATTGAATAACGGTAGAAGGATGCAGCATGACTTTGACCAAATTTATAGGTGGTGTGAAGAATGACATCTCTCTGTAAATATAGAAAAATGTAAGGTGATGCTGAAAATGAGCAGGTGTAACAATCATGTAATGTTCGAATACAACATTTGTAGTCGCATCAATTAAATATATAGGCGTATCGCTGCACGGCGATATGAATGGAACGAGAATATGACGACAGCCAAGAGAAATACGGTTGGTCGACTTCCATTCATTGGGAGAATTTAGGGAAGATTTTATTTGTCTGTAATGGAGACGGCATATCAAACGCTTGTACGACCCCGTCTTAAGTATTGCATAAGTGTTTAGAATTCCGATCAAATCGGAATAAAGAAGACATTGTAACACTTCAGAGGCTAGCTGGAAGATTTGGTATTGCTTGGTTGGATCTATCCACGAGTGTTACTGATGCTTTGGGAACTCACATGGGAGTCGCTGGAGGAAAGAAATTTAGATGGCCGGAATTTGAAGCGCTGCGCAGAACTATCTCTGGTTGTAAGTTCTGTTGATGTTCCCAAGAAACTCTTGGGATAAGTTATTTTGTGATTCAGTCTCTTCCTTTCCTTGCTCGCTATTATTTCTCTTCGAACAGAAGGTGGTGTTATTCCTGCAGGGTTGTAAAACCACTCGATTGGGTTATAATTCTGCATATGACATTAAGAGCTATATCTACCTGTTTGGTATGAGCTGAGTTATACGAAAATGGTCTGCCGTACTCTGCAGTAGAATAATACAATGCCATATCCAAACGGATGAAATACAGCTTCCACTCGTTTCTAACACTAAACGTAGGTGTAGACCAGATGTGGCTCTACTTCAAGGAAGTAGTATCGAGAGCAATTGACAGTTTTATACCAAATAAATTAATAAAAGAAGGAGGCGATCCCCCTTGGTACACAAAACAGGTCAGGACACCGTTGCAAAAGCAAAGGAAAAGGCATGCTAAATTTAAACGAACACAAAATCCCCAGGATCGTACTCAGAAGCTCGAAATTTAGCGAGGATTTCAATGCGAGATGCCTACAATATTTATCACAACGAACTCTTTCTCGAAATTTGACTGAAAACCCAAAGAGATTTTGGTCATATGTTAAATATACTCAGGGCAAATCACAAACAATACCTTCACTACGTGATAGTAATGGCGATCCTGCGGATGACAGCGCTACTAAAGCAGAGTTACTAAACATAGCTTTTAGAAACTCATTCACCAAAGAAGACGAAACTAATATTCCAGATTTCGAATTACGAACAGATGCCGTAATGAGTAACGTAGAAGTAGATATCATCGGAGTAGTGCAGCAACTAAAAACACTTAACAAGAACAAGTCTTCTGGTCCGAATTGTATACCCATTAGATTTCTATCTGATTATGCTGAAGCAATAGTCCCCTACTTAACAGCCATATACAACCGCTCTCGCAAAGAAGGATCTGTACCAAAAGATTGGAAAATTGCACAGGTCACACCTATATTCACGAAAGGCAGTAGGAGTAACCCACTAAACTACAGGCCTATTTCATTGACGTCAATTTGCAGCAGGGTTTTGGAACATATCCTGTATTCAAATATTATGAATTATCTCGTACACAACGATCTATTGACCCAAGCTCAACACGGATTTAGAAAATATCGTTCATGCGAACAACTAGCTCTTTATTCACACGAAGTGATGGGTGCTATCGACAAAGGTTCGCAAATGGATTCCGTATTTCTTGATTTCCAGAAAGCTTTTGACCCCGTACCTCACAAACGGCTTTTAATCAAGTTGCGTGGTTATGGTATATCGCCCCAAATTTGCGATTGGATAGGGGATTTCTTGTCAGAGAGGACACAGTTCGCAGTAATCGATGGTAAGGCATCGACTAACACAGAGGTGATATCGGGCGTTCCACAGGGTAGTGTTATTGGTCCTCTGCTGTTCCTTATTTACATAAACGATTTAGGGAAAAATCTAAGTAGCTCTCTTAGGTTATTTGCAGATGACGCCGTCATTTACCGTCTAGTAAAATCATCTGAAGATCAAAACCAACTGCAGAACGATCTGAATAGGATATCAGTATGGTGTAAAAATGGGCACTTGACTCTAAATGATGAGAAGTGTGAAGTCGTCCACATGAGTACGAAAAGAAATCCGTTAAACTTTGTTTACATGATAAATCAATCAAATGTGAAGGCCGTAAACTCCACAAAATACCTAGGAATTACTATTACTTCAGACTTAAATTGGAAAGAACATGTAGGTAATGTCGTGGGAAAGGTGAACCAGAGACTGCGTTATATTGGCAGAACCCTTAAAAGATGCAACAGAACTACAAAAAAACTGCATACACTACGCTTGTCCGTCCATTTTTGGAGTATTGCTGCCCAGTGTGGGATCCTCATGAGGTGGGTTTGACGGAGGATATCGAAAGAGTTCAAAGAAGGGCAGCTCGTGTCGTACTGTCACGATACAGGGGAGACAGCGTTACGGAAATGATACAGGATCTGGGATGGGAATCATTACAACAACGGCGCTTATCGCTGCGGCGTGGGCTACTTGCGAAACTCCAATCGCCAACATTCTCCTCCGAATGCGAAAATTTATTGTTGACTCTCACTTACACAGCCAGAAATGATCATCAGAATAAAATACGAGAAATCAGAGCTCGAACAGAGAGATTCAGGTGTTCTTTCTTCCCACGCACTATTAGAGAATGGAATGGGGATAATTAGTATAATTAGTATAATGAACCCTCTGCCAGGCGCTTAAATGTGATTTGCAGAGTATCCCATGTAGATGTAGATGAAAATATATTATGGAAGAAATGACATCCGTAACTGTTGACGGACAGTAAAAGATACAGTAAAACTAAATTAATCTCCGTCCCATACAGGCCTCAAAAGACCCATTGGGTACCGGCCGGTCGCCGTATCAGCCTGCGATGTGGAGGGGTACGTGGTAAGCGCCCCGCACTCCCGGCCGTTGTGTCGGGTTTCGCGACCGGAGCCGCTGCTTCTCAATCCAGTAGCTCCTCAGTTGGCCTCACAAGCGCTGAGTGCACCCCGCTTGTCAACAGCTCTCGGCGGATCCTTACGGTAACCCATCCAAGTTACAGAGAAGCCCGACAGTCCGTAAATTCGGTGATTTAACGTGAAGCCCGTGCGGCTCGATTGCACAGTGGTAGGGAACCAGGCTACAAACTCATCAGTCGCGGGTTCGATCACCTCCCAGACGTAGCCTTTTTGTCTGTCACTTTCCACTTCTTTCACCTCTGGCAGTCTTGCTAATGTGGAAAATATCGAGTAGCACCGTGGTTCGGAACCCACGTTAAACTGTAGGTCCCCCTATAACCGGCTGGGTAAGTCAGTTTGAAGGTCAGAGGAAGGCAATGGCATACCACCTCCAAAGAAGACTATGCCTAGTAAAGCACTGTGGTGTTCAAACCAATCTTCGGATTGTTGCCTGCTTTACCTTTTTACGGTGTACCCATTGCGGCATGGCTGTTGAAAAAAACATAAAGTAAAATGACATAAAAGTTTTCTAAGTATTGTACCGCGTCATGATGTGAGACTATTACTTAAATAACCGACGTTTCGGCCTTCATCTGGGTATACTGATGTGAGCTGGTTGTTACTACACTACAAACAACATTTCTGGCAAATGGCTACAACCGTAGAGTGATTCACACCGCCATGGACACAAATAAAAGAAACAGCAGTAGGCAGGAAGTCAATAAAAAGCAGCCAGCAGCACGCTTACTGTATATAAAAAACGTCACAGATCGGATTGCTAAACATCTTCGCCGGGTTGGAGTCCAGACTTTATTCTATAGTAGTCACAAAATCAAGGATGTAGTTGGTTTCACAAAGGACAACATAGAGGCACTACACGCATCAGGAGTATACAAGGTGGAATGCGAGTGTGGGGAAGTATACATAGGTGAGACGGGAAGGGCAGTGGCAACACGTATACGCGAACATGAACGCTACATTCGATTAGGCCAACACAATAAATCTGCAGTAGCCGAACAGCAGCAAGATTGCAGCAAAAAAGATAAAATTTAACGATGCCTCGCGAAGCAACCAGGGATGGTTAAACGCAAGATAAGGGAAGCCATCGAAATTGTAAAACACCCTAATAACATGAATAGAGAAGATGGACACAGGCTTGCCCCCTCTTGGCTACCAGCCATCACCACGAAATAGACCGCACTGACAACACAACACGCGAGCGTCACTTGTAAGCAACTGCCGCCGCGCGTTCCACGGCCAGCAGGAGAGAAACGGAAGCCCTCACCCCATTCGCCGATGAACACCAATCATGTCTCGCTATGCAAGAAGCAACGGCTAACCCCCACTCCTTCCACCTCAGCATCCTATCAAAATAAAGTTCCATTCTTCCGCCAAAAAATCACCAATAACATCGCTTATTTTTGAAAATTATGACGTAATGTCTAATTGAAAGTAATACAAAGTGTAGTAACAACCAGCTCACATCAGTTGATCATTCCGGGGCAGTAATAGAAGAAAGCAAACGGAAAGCTGAAGTTCTAAATTTAACCTTTAAGAAATCTTTCACGCAGGAGGACCGCACAAATATACCATCATTTGATCAACGTACTAATTCCGAAATGGGGGACATAGCAACAGGTATTTCCGGTGTAGAGAAGCAGCTGAGAGAGCTAAATACGAAAAAGTCTGCTGGTCCGGATGGAATACCAGTTCGGTTTTACAAAGACTATTCTGCGGCATTGGCCCCCTACTTAGCTTGCATTTATAGCGAATCTTTAATTCAGCGCAAAGTTCCTAGTGATTGGAAAAAAGCGCAGGTGACTCCCGTGTATAAGAAAGGAAAGAGAACTGACCCATACAATTACAGGCCAATATCGTTGACATCGGTTTCATGTAGAATTTTGGAGCATATTCTCAGTTCGAATATAGTAAATTTCCTTGAAACGGAAAAGCTTCTTTCCATGAATCAGCACGGGTTTAGGAAACATCGTTCATGTGAAACTCAGCTTGCCCTTTGCTCACATGACATCTTGCGAGCCATGGACGAAGGGCAACAGGCGGATTGTGTTTTTCTCGACTTCAAAAAGGCGTTCGACACGGTGCCACACTGCAGACTGCTAACGAAGATACGAGCTTATGGAATAGGTTCACAGATTTGTGACTGGCTGGAAGACTTCCTAAGTAATAGAACGCAGTACGTTGTTCTCGACGGCGAGTGTTCATCAGAGACGAGTGTATCGTCAGGCGTGCCCCAGGGGAGTGTGATAGGACCGCTATTATTTTCTATCTATATAAATGATCTGATGGACAGAGTAAGTTGTAATTTGCGGCTGTTTGCTGATGATGCTGTGGTGTATGGGAGGGTGTCGTCTGTAACTGACTGTAATAGCATACAGGTTGACTTAGACAAAATTTCTAGTTGGTGCGAAGAATGGCAGCTAGCTCTCAATGTAGAAAAATGTAAGGTGATGCGCATGAGTAGAAAAACAATCCTATAATGTTCGAATACAGCATCAGTAGTGAGCTTCTTGATGCGGTCGCGTCGTTCAAATATCTAGGCGTAACATTGCAGAGCGATATGAAATGGAACGAGCATGTAAGGACAGTTGTGAGTAAGGCAGACAGCCGACTTCGGTTTATTGGGAGAATTTTGGGAAGATGTACTTCAACTGTAAAGGAGACCGCGTATAAAACGCTTGTACGACCACGTCTTGAGTATTGCTCAAGTATTTGGGACCCGCAGCAGATCGGTTTGAAGGAAGACATAGAGGCGGTTCAGAGGCGAGCAGCTAGATTTGTTACCGGTAGGTTCGACCAATGCGCGAGTGTCACGGAAATGCTCCGGCAACTCAATTGGGGATCGCTGGAAGAAAGACGACGTTCTTTTCGTGAATTTCTGTTAAGGAAATTTAGAGGGCCGGAATTTGAAGCTGAGTGTAGTACGATCTTGCTGCCGCCTACTTACATTTCGCGTAAAGATCACAAAGACAAGATAAGTGAAATTAGGGCTCGTACGGAGGCATATAGGCATTCTTTTTTTCCTCGTTCAATTTGGGAGTGGAATAGGAAAGGAAATGCCTAGTAGTGGTACAGTGTAACCTCCGCCACGCACCTTACGGTGAATTGCGGAGTATGTATGTATGTAGATGTACCCAGATGAAGGCCACTGTAACGTTGGCCGAAACGTCGGTTATTTAAGTAATAGCCTTACATCATGACGCGGTACAATACCCAGAAAACTTTTATGTCATCTGACTCTGGCCGCGGAAGCCTACGTAATTATAAAGTAAAATGTTTTAAGTATTGTAGTTGGATGGTGAGGCGCTACTGAGCGTGTCAACGGGCCGCAGGTGCTGACGGACCCTCCGCTCCTGTTCTGCGACGAGCCGACCTCCGGGCTGGACTCGTTCATGGCGCTGACGGTGCTGTCGACGCTGCGGCGCATGGCGGCGCTGGGCAAGACGGTGGTGGCCACGCTGCACCAGCCCTCCTCAGAGATGTACGCCCAGGTGGACCGCCTGCTGCTGCTCGCCGAGGGACGCGTCGCCTTCCACGGCACGCCCGCAGAGGCGCTCGCCTTCTTCGCCAGGTAACGGAGTGTTCAGCCTGTAGACGCATTGCACCAAACTGCCATGATCGTCAGTTCCTAAACAACTTAACCCTCATAATGAAACTTTCACTCTGCTGCGGAGTGTGCGCTGATATGAAACTTCCTGGCAGATTAAAAATTGTGTGCCGGAACCGGGACTCGAACCTGGGACCTTTGCCTTACGCGGGCAAGCGTACTACCAACTGTGCTATCCCGACACGACTCATGATGCCGCCCCACAACTTTATTTCCGCCAGTACCTCGCCTCCTACTTTCCAAACTTCACAGAAGTTCTCCTGCGAAACTTGCAAGACCCCGGTTCCGGCACACAATTTTAATCTGCCAGGAAGTTTCATATCAGCGCACACTCCGCTGCAGAGTGATAGCTTCATTCTGGAAACATCGCTTAGGCTGTCGCAAAGCCATGTCTTCACCATATCCTTTCTTCCAGGAGCGCTAGTCTTGCAAGTTTCGCAGGACCTTTGCCTTTCGCTCGCATGATCGTTAGTCCCTAAACAACTTAAACTAACATTCATTGAGGCCAAAACACACACACACACACACAAGCTTACACACCCATACTCGAGTGAGGAAAGTAGGAGGCGAGGTACTGGCGGCATGGATATTTGTGCCGTCCTTAGTGTTAGCTGGTTCATAAGTAGTTTGTATGTTTAGGGACTGATGACCCCGTAGTTAAGGCCCATAAGCTATACAATCATTTGAACAATTCTTGTACCTCCGGCGAGAGCAGCCGCCCACTACGAAGCATGCTGCCTAAGAACTCCGTCGGCTTGGCTATTGCCGCTTACATCTCTCGTTGACGTCTTGCTACCGGGAAGGATAAAGCAGGCCCCCCTCGAGTGCTGCTCGAGACCCAGGGGAAGAGTTTCACCAGCGAGCATAGAATAACATAGGCAATTTCTCAAGACAAAAGTAACATATTTCACTTCCGACTGAACGACGTCTGTTTTATCTAGTTCATCGCCAGCCATTTTCAAACCAAGATGAAATTGAGTCGATCCTTGGATCATCTTATTCGTAGCTTCACAATTATTTTCCAAAGATTTCCATCCATTTACGTTACTTATACTAGTACTTTGTTCCAGTTTACTATATGTAAAAAATTTAAATCGATTCTTAGATTATATTTCCTCCATGGGACACCGGTAGACAATGAAGGGTCCAAACTAAATGAATTCCTTTTTTTTTAGTACAAGCGATACGTACTTTTTCAAGACTATCTTGCTCTTCAAATACTTTTACTTGCTCTAACATACAACGATTAACAACATTAATACGATATATATATATATATATATATATATATATATATATATATATATATATATATATATATATACGTAACAAATTTATTTATAATGACACTACTACACTTATTAGAAAAGAACTTAAACTCATCGCTAATATCATAGCCTTTAAATGCAGACAAATTCTTCGCTACATCATCACACTTCTCCTCTGATCCAAATTTTCCATAATCAATACGAAAGTCCATATTCTGCGTATATTCCGTTCTCAAATTACACATACGTCCGAAAAGAAGGCTTGAAAACTTAAACCGAGACGACGAAACATTCTGCGACGCCGTCTCATGTGCATCATCAGCCTACATCAGCATACAGGCAGTGTAGCCCGGCAGCCGTCTTGGATGGGTGTAGAAACGAAGTTGGGCCGATAAATGAGTAGTTCTTTAAATGGCGCTCGCCTCAATTACATTATTTGAACCCCTTCGGATAGGAAGAAAATTACCAAATTTTTCATGCAGACAGGGGAATACTGAAGGAATGCGACAGTGTTCTTAGCAAGTACAATACGTATTGTGTTTGTATAAAAATAATGATTGAAACTATTACTTTTATATTAAATAAAAAATTGCGAGATGAAAAAGTTAGTCGCCGGCCGCGGTGGCCGAGGGGACTGCGGCGCGTCAGTCCCGGTCTGCACGGCCACTACGGTCGGGGATTCGAATCCCCCCTCGGGCATGGATATTTGTGCCGATCTAGTTCGTAAGTAGTTCATAAGTAGTTTGTAAGTTTAGGGACAGATGACCCCGTAGTTAAATCCCATAAGCTATACAAACATTTGAACATTTGAACAAAAAGTTAGTCGCATGCCACTTTTCTTGTTTTGTGTTCAGGAAATTTTCGTCATCGAGAAAGTTGTAAATATTGAAATGAAATTTTCTTTTTATTTAACCAACTTTTTTAGCTCCCCTAGTTTTGTCACAACTTTTCAAATTCAACTCGTTACTTTCAGCGAACTTGTCCACCAGCGAAAACATATTCTGTTGCCCACTCACCTCAGACCAATTTTGATAAACATTTTTAATCTAGGATATAATTTTCGTTATTACATAACTATGACGACACGTTTTATTTATTTTATTGCTAACTAGCTGAGCCGTCCCGAGTTTACACGGGTTATCTTTAAACTGCTAGGGAACTGCAGAACGTATCTTGATGCGGTTTCTTTAAATTTCTTCGGTATAATCCTAGGTTCAACGCAGAATATATTAAATGCCAATACGAAATGAGAAATAATTGAAATAACAATAAATAACGTAGGATGGTTTACCACTTCCCCACTTCAGCGACCTTTGTAGCGTAAACTATGATACCTGCGCCGATGTACATAGTATAGAATTATAGAACTCACGGCGATTATTATTATTTTTATTATTATTATTATTTACAGGCGGGAGATCATATGTCTAACTTTTACAGATCTCCAACAATCACTATATATTTTGTAGTCTTTAGCCATCTGGTGCCTGCGCTTCAGAAGAGAAAAGTGATAAATAAGGTTCACTAGTAAAAGTTAGGTACATGCACTCCCATATTTTTTTGTTTTGTTTTAGATGTTTGTGAGTTCTGCAAGTGTATATTATGTACACTGACATAGCTCTTATAGTTTAGGCTCCAGAGCTAACTAAAGTGCAAAAGCGGTAAACGATTCTACGTTATGATTCTTATTTTTAGTTTTTTTTTTCACGTATTCTTATGGACATTCAATATAGCGCAAGATTATCCCAGGATTATAAAGAAGAAATTAAGAGAGCGCATGACGATACGTTCAGTATTCCTCGAGCTATAAACGGTTAAAGGGACAGACAGAGTAAGAAAAAATGTGCTTCCACCTTATATGATAGTGTGATTTGCTATCCCTACCTGAAATTTGTAATTATTTATAGCAAAAATTGAGTGTCAAAAAGGATCGCCTTAAAATATATGAAAAAGGACAGCGAACTCAATGAACCTCAATGAACTACCCTGTGCTCGCAGCTGTGGCCGCCTCGCGCTTGACCGCCATGTTGGTTGGGTGTCGTGCTCTGTCAGCTTCATTTCCCTGTCATTGTAAGGCCTCTCTATGTAATTCTGTGCTCGCTGCGTTTACACCATTTTACGTCATCACTGTGACACGATGTCAGGTTCTCGAACTGCGTTGACTTCCAGAGCGGTTGGCTGCAGGGATTGCCGACGATGATCGCTGAACTGCGAGCTGCTCTGAAACAGACTCTATTTATTCTGTTTCCCGTGGCCCTGTTTCCCAAAAGCGCCTCCTCGAGTTACGCACAACAACTTCGTCACACGGATTGTTATATTGTTTTATACACTGCACGTGGCTACTGTTGCATTTGCGTGTCTGGCTGGCTGTACCGTGACTGTCACGTACAGACTACAACAAAGCTTTTGCTGTGATTGGAATGCCACGCGGAAATATCCAAACGGTTCTTGACACCTTCTCAGGGACTGCGAGGCTGCTCCCACCCGAAGTACGATTCCTCCATCGGGCATGTCTGTTATCCTTAGTTTATTTTAAGTAGTTTGTAAGCCTAGGGAATGATAACCACAGTAGATGTGTCCCATAGATTTGCAAACAACGTTTTAATTCGTAACTGAAACGTCCTTCTTGCATCAACCTCTGGTATCGACTCTGTGCCTCACATCCCTGCTTCTAACTCACTGTGAATATTCCATGTTCCTAAAGTTCTCACAAAATACTTTACTGGCGTTATACAACTGATCTTAATGAAAATTGGGTACTGTGTGTGTAAGTTAGTACAAAGTGGAGGCCTATATGACAGCTTTTACTTCGAATAATAACCAATATTTTTTTAAATAAAAATTAAATGTTGTTATCTAGGTTGGGAAATCATCCAGCAGGTGGTGCTGTATGTCATTTGTTTGTAATTTGTACAAATCGAGAGTTTTATTTCAATCTTCCTCATATTATGTACATTTGACAAAAAAAAATGGAGGAAAGTTGCTATCTCTGTACAGTTTCGTACATGCATATCAGTGGATTACTGACGTCGATACCAACAACAATTTGAGTCCGATAATAGTGAAATTTGGGCACTTGGCCTTCAAAAGAAGTGAAACATCACTGTCTACATATAATATCGTACGGTCAATGGTGGAGGGTACATTACAACAGACTACAACACTAACTAATCACAATGAAATTTGGCGCATTTGTGTATGTTTTCATGTCCTTTGTAGAGACTTTCAACATCATTCCACAGATGATCTTGAAAGCTGGCAGATATAACGTCCGTAATTTTATATAGCAGAGTCTGAGATGGAATTAGAAAGGGATTGGAGATGGGGAGAATAGAGAGGAGCAGGGGGTGCATTGAGGCAGTGGGGGAGTTTAATAGCCGCGCGTTCTGGAGCGCCACGTTGCGGATCGCGCGGCCTCCCGCGTCGGAGGTTCGAATCCTACCTCGGGCATGGCTGTTTGTGTTGACTTCAGTATAAGTTAGTTCATAAGTGATTTGTAAGTTTAGGGACTGACGATCCCGTAGTTAAGTCCCATAAGCTTCACAAACATTTGAACATTTGGAAAGATGAATCGAGATATTGGAGAGACAATAGGAGGATAAAACTGAGGAAGGAAAGCTGATGTATAGAGATATTACGAAAGAGGAGATGCAATATTAGAACCACTACCTAATGTGGAGTACGTTAGTTTTACTTATACTGTATGTACCATATATGTATGTATGTTTATACATAAGGGGAGTTACAGGAGATGGACAGAGGTGGCTGGATAAAGGGAGGAGGAGAAGCAAATATATACTGGAGAGGATGTTTGGATATAGAGGTGAAAGGGGAAGGAGGATACAGAGTGATGAAGAAGAAATAAATGGATAGAAAAAAGGGACTGGACTGAATCCATACTCTTGCAATGCAATGGGTTTCGCAGCCAGTTTATACAGGGTGTTACAAAAAGGTACGGCCAAACTTTCAGGAAACATTCCTCACACACAAAGAAAGAAAATATGGTATGTAGGCATGTGTCCGGAAACGATTATTTTCCATGTTACAGCTCATTTTATTACTTCTCTTCAAATCACATTAATCATGGAATGGAAACACACAGCAACAGAACGTACCAGCGTGACTTCAAACACTGTTTCAGGAATGGTTCAAAATGTATTCCGTTAGCGAGGATACATGCATCCACACTCCGTCACATGGAATCCCTGATGCGACTAGAGCCCTGGAGAATGGCGTATTGTATCACAGCCGTCCACAATACGAGCACGAAGAGTCTCTACATTTGGTACCGGGGTTGCGTAGACAAGAGCTTTCAAATGCCCCCATAAATGAATCTGAAGAGGGTTGAAGTCAGGAGAGCGTGGAGGCCATGGAATTAGTCCGCCTCTACCAATCCATCTGTCACCGAACCTGTTGTCGAGAATCGCACGAACATGTCGACTGAAATGTGCAGGAGCTCCATTGTGCATGAACCACATGTTGTGTCGCACTTGTAAAGGCACATGTTCTAGCAGCACAGGTAGAGTATCCCGTATGAAATCATAATAACGTGCTCCAGTGAGCGTAGGTGGGAGAACACGAGGCCCAATCAAGACATCACCAACAATTCCTGCCCAAACGTTCACAGAAAATCTGTGTTGATGACGATAATGAATAATTGCGTGCGGATTCTCGTCAGTCCACACATGTTGATTGTGAAAATTTACAATTTGATCACGTTAGAATGAAGAATTATCCGCAAATAGCCTACTAAAATGAGCTCTAACATGGAAATCAAGCGTTTCCGGACACATGTCCACATAACATTTTTTATTTCTTTGTGTGTGAGGAATGTTTCCTGAAAGTTTGGCCGTACCTTTCTGTAACACCCTGTATATACTCCTGATAAATAGATCTGTCAGTGAAGTTTCCGTCGTTACTTCCTGGAGGTATCTAACTTCCCTCTTACCATTATCAAGGAACTTCTGACGGTATTACGGGATCCTTAGCAACGACGTTCCACAAAAAAGTAATCAGGTGGTGTACGAATCGCGTACGCATTAGAAACCTGTGTAATGAATAACAGGCGATGCTCGGAGTTTAAGGTTACGAGTATAGGACTGCAGAGGACTGAGATGAAAGGAACCATTAAAGACATACTGATACTGGTACAGAAGCCACTATAAGAGATTGTAGAAAATACGGAATTCAGCTGTTAGATGCAAGCGAAAACAATAGGAGTTGTTAGGATTCTCTGGAAAGCTTATGAAATGGCTGAAGGAGCAAAATATAAATGCCTAATACCGAGTACAGTCAATGGTTAATTCATTTTTATACACGATCTATGCGAACTAATACGCGGCTGAATGACACACAGATATGTACAGAATTTGATGTAAGCAACATATAATTTTGAGCTGATATAAATAAACTACAAAGATTGTGTAAAAATGAACAGTCCAGATTGCAGACCAGACTGTACACTTTTTATTCAATATCTTTTACCTCCTGGGACTATGTTGTTTAAATTAATAAGTAAACTAGGATTTTAAAACAAATTTCACATCGGTTCATTGTATAAGTAGTTTATTTAAAACAATGGATGAATCAATAAACAAACTAATTTTGAAAGAATACGTTGCGTAAAGAACGTGTATATTGAATACCGAAACATTCAGATTCATTTCAGTAAATATTTCCTTCTGCTCTGGATGAGGAATCACAGCTACTGCTGTTCGTTCTCAACACTGCAATGGAAGCAGTATGTTGTCTTTAGGAGGACTCGTGTGTTATTTAAAATGTGGCGACCTCCAGCGGCCAATCAAATACAGGGTGGGGTGGGGTGGCGTGACGTGGCCGTTACAAACACTGGCTGGCCGCAAAGATTTATGGGAGCTGTCATTACGGCACTCTGCTGTGACCGACACAACGAACTGGTGCCGCTTTTCCGACCGCTTTTTGAATTATTGTAATCGCGTGACGTACGTGTAACTGAGGGTATACGTGCCTAGAAAGTCAGCTTCAGGCGTTTCCTTTAATATTTTTCATCTGTCAAAGTCGCTTTTCAACCATGTTACAACCGTATCAGCAAAAACAGTAGAGTGTTGAAGTAGGACTGGTTGTGATGTATTGGCAAGCTTTTATTTTGATGTCGAAAGAATGCAATATAAACTTCTAAAAATTAGAAGTCGGTATTTAGCGTGTAAGGGCGATTGCAGCCGGTATGTTCGCCGTGTAGGAGATTTATGAAAGCGTCTATGGGCGGTTGTAGACGATATTTCCACCGTGTAGGTGATTTATGAACGCTACTGCTTTTTGATGTAGTTCCCTGTTGTATTGTAATTGGAAATGCGGCCTACGCCATTTGTATTCTTGATGATAAGGTCAAATTCATCGTTATCTGAGGACCAAATCAAATGTTCAAATGTTTGTACAGCTTACGGGACTTAACTACCGGGTCATCAGTCCCTAAACTTACAAACTACTTATGAACTAGCTAACACTAAGGACGGCACAAATATCCATGCCCGAGGGGAGATTCGAACCCCCGACCATAGTGGCCGTGAAGACCGTGACTGACGCGCCTCAGTTCCCTCGACCACCGTTGCCGGCTATCTGAGGACCCATGAAGTGTCACCGATTGTTATACGCTCAATGCTGGAGTAGTATTTTCAAAGTTTTCACATTTAGTTTAATTCAATAGAGTAACGTTCATTAATCACTTACGTATACCAAATAAATGACCACTCACTAGTTTGAGACTAATGTACTGACCTAAATAATGCATTTTATCGTTCCTTTTAACTACTAATTATACCAGTGATAATCCCCTACATCACTATTTCGTATATTTCACCCTTATGTCATTTTAAATATTTTATACGTATCTCCTACTGCCTAAGTTATCTTAGGACACAATATGAAGAAATGTTATTTATTACATACAACCAACACCAAGTCATCTAGAAGTAATATATTTCAGATACTTTGATTCTTATATTGTTTATAAATGTAATTTTATTTTAATACCTACTTTATGTAGCATCCATTATCGCTTATTATATTCCTTCAGGCCTGATTGTTGGGTCATTTGTACTAGTTGTTCTTTATATTTTATATGGCATATGTAGAACATGATGTTGTAAATACAACACTGATTTGTAACTATATTTGTATAGAGCCTGAAGTTGGTTTTATTTTAATTCCGAAACTGGTCGTTCAATAAAACAACAAACGTTACGGCTGTTGGTGAATACATTAATTATTTGGAATTATTATTACTGCATCAGTAAACACTTCCGGGCTGAGTTGCCGTGGTCTATCTATAAAACTTCCTCTCCCTGACGTTTCGTTCTCGACTACGGAGAACATCTTCCGAGGTTGAGTCGTGAAAGCCTTCATGGGATTATTACTATTGCAGTTTAGCATTGTTCTTGATGAATTGATCGATGTCAGACATTCACCTCTTTTGACTGACATCACGATGTGCGTATGGCTAAAATACTGCTTATGCATAAAAAATTTAACAACATTTAAGTGTGTATAATAATCGTATCATATCAGGCTACAACAGACGAGCTGTTATCTTCATATCTTGTTTAGTAAATTATGAAATAGATATCTCACTCCTAAGATTGGACCACATATGAAATTTAGTGCAAAAGTGTCACAAAGGCTCTATTAATATTGAGATGTGTTGCCATTGTGGTGGCGAGATGCTTGTTTTGAATATGACTCCGCAATATCTGAAGAAGACAGACTGTTTGTTGAAACCGGTTATAATGAAATAAAGGATATCATAAAATACAAAGCGATAGTGACAAAAATATTATTGAAACTACAAATAACCACCGCGGACTATAACATGAGCAACTTATAGCTCGAAATATAGGGAATGTTACAACGTCATGTTGCCTTTGATTATAATGAAATTAATAGTTTCAGTCAGAAGAAACAAAAGAAAGTTTGTGTACTATTAACAACCTACAAAAACCCTCAGCTTATACAGTGGTGAATTTTTGTTTTAGTGTCATAACTTCATACGTTATATGGGCCGGCCACGGTGGCCGAGGGGACTAAGGCGCTTCAGTCACGGTCTGCACGGCCACTACGGTCGGGGGTTCGAATCCCCCCCTCGGGCATGGATATTTGTGCCGTCCTAGTTCGTAAGTAGTTCATAAGTAGTTTGTAAGTTTAGGGACTGATGACCCCGTAGTTAAGTCCCATAGACTATACAAACATTTGAACATTTGAACGTTATATGGCTGGTTTCACGTCGGCTGCCACGACATCACCTAGTGTGGCATTTTCCTCATCTTATAAAAGCCCTCACAGCCGACGTCTTCTATTATTATGTATTTTTCTAAACAGTAGGTCAAAACTCTCTGATAATCAGTAGCGCAAGTAATATTTATTAAGTTGCTAGTACTTCAAGCATTATTTTATGCCATCTTCAGATCTGATACAACACACAAAATTACTTAAGGAGACTATTATGTATAAAGAATTCACAAATACAGGGTGTTGAAGTTGTTCAAATGTTTATGAAGTTATGGGAGCTAGCTGCAGTGGTCTTCGGTCCCTAAACTTACGAACTACTTAAAGTAACTTATCCTAAGAACAACACACACACAGACACACACACACACACACACACACACACACACACACACACACAAGCTCGCTCGCGCGCGCGCGCGCGCGCGCGCGCGGACACACACACACACACACACACACACACATGTGGGACGGACGACGTAAACCTCCGACGTGGAACGGACGCGCGCAACTTTTCTTGCACGACAGAATTACAATGTCATCGGCCAAACGTAATGTTTCTGTTTCTTCACCTTGAATTTTAATTCCTTCCCCAAATTTCTCCTCGCTGTCCTTTATAGGTTGCTCAATGTACAAATTGAATAACACTGGAGAACGGCTACAACCCTGTCTTACTCCCTTCCCAACCACTGCATCCATTTCATGCCCTTCAACTCTAACATCCGCTGTCTGTTTTTTTGTACAAGATGTAATTAACTTTCCGTCCCCTAATTTTACTCCTGCTGATTTCAGAATCTGCATTGCCAAAAGCTTTCTCCAAATCTACAAAAGCTAGCAATATATGTTTTAATTTCCTTAATCTATCTTCTAAGATAAGTAGTAAAGTGAGTATTGCCTCCCGTGTTTCTACATTTTTCTTGCATCCAAACTGATCTTCCCCGAGGTCGACTTCTACCAGCTGTTCCAGTTTTCTGTAAATAATTCGTGTTAAATTTTTGCAGCCATGAATTATTAAACTGATGGTTCTGTAATTTACACAGCTGCAGCTGTCTGCAGTGTCTGCAGCTGTTTTCTTTGGAATGGGGATTAATACATTTTTCTTAAATGTATACATCTTTCGCACCAGGTGTAACAGTTTTGTCACGGCTATTGATTAGCTTTTCCCTCACCTCGGTTCAGCTTGTGTCTTCTTTCCTACTGGGCACTGCGTCCGCTGTGGGCCATGTTAGCTTGTTTAATGCGTAATGGCATGGATGCATATTAAGGCGTCAATTGCGACTGTGGTATGGCCATCCATGTTGCATTCGCCTAGTTGCAAAGTCCATCTGTGGTGGTTGCTCAAAAAATGTTCAAATGTTTGTATAGCTTATGGGACTTAACTACGGGGTCATCAGCCCTAAACTTACAAACTATTTACGAACTAACTAAGGACGGCACAAATATCCATGCCCGAGGGGGGATTCGAACCCCCGACCGTAGTGGCCGTGCAGACCGTGACTGGAGCGCCTCAGTCCCCTCGGCCACCGCGGCCGGCGTGGTGGTTGCCATTGGGTCACTATGCTGCACCCGTCATTCCACCTTACCGCACTCATAATCGAATGGCGACAAATGTTGTGATCAGAAGGCAAAATCGCACTGGCATCTTTTACGGCCCACTTTACAGTAGGTTTCAGAACTGTTTTATGACCTTTATTTGCAAAAATTTCGGCCAAAAATCATACAGATATAAATAATATTAAATAATAAATTATGGACGATCCAGTTATGAATCTACTAGTGTGATAATATATACTCACTCAATACGTAATATGCTCACTGAACGTATTTTAATAAACAGCCAAAATTATTAGATATTTTTGTTTAGCTTTGACAAACATACACTTATTTTAACTTTTATCACTTTAAACTATTATTTAATGTATCTCCCATATTTTCATTATCTTTTTCCGTAAAATTCAAATGTTCAAATGTTTGTAAAGCTTATGGGACTTAAATACGGGGTCATCAGTCCCTAAACTTACAAACTACTTATCAACTACCTTATACTAAGGACGGCACAAATATCCATGCCCGAGGGGTGGATTCGAACCCCCGACTGTAGTGGCCGTGCGGACCGCGACTGAAGCGCCTTAGTCCCCTCGGCCACCGTGGCCGGCTTCGTAAAATTATTATCACCTGTTTTGCAGTGGTATTTTGCCTCTTTTTCAATATTATTTTCTTTGCTGTAGTGGTTACATAAAATCTAGTGACAGAGTCAAATAGCCGTTATTTTTTAAAATATTTCTCAAAGGGTATGAGCTATGGAAAAAAAAGACAGCAATGTTGCAAAGTTCCTTCTCCTCTACAAACAAGCTTATTTAATTTTAACAGGTGTTATCTGCAATAAAATTTCGTGCTTCAAAAGGCCATCACAAACGGTCTATTTTTAAGTTTACCGACCTATCTTTTATCCGAAACCTTTGAATAATGGAGGTTCTGCTCACGGTAAAATTGGTTAAAGGGCGCGACCTACAAAGTGGTAAGACATACCAGACAGTGTCAAATTTCCGTCATTTTTGCAAATACCTCTGAAACGATGTGAAATATGAAAAAAACATGACATAGCAAAGTTATGGAGAGTTTTCTTCTCTACAAATTCGTTTATTTCATTTCGCCTCAGATGAACGATTAAGCTGTTAGTATAATTTAAATTTCTAACTGTCAAAAGGCGCTCGCAAAGGCCTACTCTTAGTGTTACTACCGTAACTTAAGGTGGGCCATAATTTCTATTATTGCGTTGAAATATCACTTGCTTCACGTGTAATACATATATCAAGAGGTAAAAAAAGATATGGATTAAAATAGTTTAATATATTTTTTTGGAATTTGCCCATCTGGGTGTGAATTCGGAGCATTTTATTTTATTTTATTTTATTTTATTTTATATTATTTTTATTTATTTATTTGATTGGGCGACTTAGTTGTAGTGGGTGGGAGGTGCACTTCCATAGCTTCACGATAACACTCCGTTTTCGAATGTGATGTGATAACTTTGATCAGAATACAATCCCAGATCTTTGCTTTTCTCATGAAATGTTTTTCAGAATTCATGTAAAATACTTTATTAATCCACAAGCTAGAAAAGTACATTACCATGATAAACAGGACGCAATGAAAGATTTCTAAATAAGAGGGAATGGATCACGGAAAGATGTTGGTATTGCTGTCAAATTGAATTGTTTCCAACCATTCACTCTGTTTGCTTTTTTTTCCCCAAATTGTCTTCAAAATGAAACCAAAAATTAGTATTTTTGGTAAGTTAATACGAATCAACGTAGAAGTTTGTGAAGGTTTTTAGTTACGACTTATAGCAAGAGAACACCTGATGAAGTCATTAACAACCGATTTCCTCCAATAGGCGGATAATAAGGGTCCAATTTGGAGGCAAGACACGTTGCCAGTAAACTACATCATAGCTATGACGTGGGCTCACAGACGTTTGCGCATTTTAACATCACAACAGTTTGAAACATGCTTCAGAAGTACGAGCCGTAGGAGCCATTGTAATTAGTAAAAATAATACACACTTT
This sequence comes from Locusta migratoria, assembly GCA_026315105.1. Lineage (NCBI taxonomy): Eukaryota > Metazoa > Arthropoda > Insecta > Orthoptera > Acrididae > Locusta > Locusta migratoria. Next base: position 85,074,778 of record CM048746.1, read on the forward strand.
TAAAAGTAATTAATAATATTTCAGTCTGTGTGTTAATGCAGTTTGTTATCATCAATATATGTACAAATAATAGTCAATATCAAAAAGTTGTTGCGTCGAACTCTTCGCCAAAAACAAATGTTGAAACCTTTATAATTTGTTAAAATCGTGCGTAATTTCAGTGATTTAATGCACTTCGCATAGTTTTGAAGTCTTTTTTGGTGTCTATTTCTCATTCTTTAAGGCTTTCAGGATCCACGGAAAATAAAGCCATATTGTAAAATGTAAACTTTCACGGCCGGAATGGTCAAAATTACTAAAACTTTCCGGGCTGTTATGCCGTGGTCTAGTGGATTTAGTATTAAAACCCAACGTTTCGTCCCCGACTGTTGAGGATATTCTCAAGAGGGATCGTGGCACTTTTGGATGTCGGATTCACACCCTGGCTCGCTACTGACTGAAGCCAAATTCCGTTTACAAGGGCTCGCGCGCAGTGATGTGACGTCAGATGTTTTTGACATGCGCGCGCAATTCGTCGTTCCCGATTGCCTCCGTCCCTTAATGTCGTCCCATGGTGGAAGACTGTTACATTTCTTCTTCAAACCGGAATCCAGATATCATTTAGTTTCACGCCCTCCTCCATCCTATAGATTCCTATGTCAAGAATTCGAAACATTTTATAAGTAAATTGAATGATATATTGGTCAATCCAGAGGACATTTTAGTTAGTTTTGCTGTGGTATCCCTGTTTACTATGGTTCCAGTCAATGAGGTGCTGCAACAGCTAAATCTCCTCTTTCCACCAGACATTGCAGATCTGTTGAAATATTGCCTCACGACCACTTATTTCAAATGGAACGATTATTTTTATGAACAGACAGATGGTATAGCTATGGGGAGCCCTTTATGCCCGGTTATAGCAAATTTCTAGATGGAAAAATTCGAGGAACAGGCATCGAAAACAGCAAACAAAAATCCTACCATTTGGTTTCGCTATGAAGACGATACGTTTGTTGTGTGGAGGCATGGTAGAGAGGAATTAGATCGTTTCCTCCAACACCTCAACGGGATTAATTCTAAAATCCAATAAACCAAGGAGAAGGAGGTAGACGGAAAACTGAATTTTCTTGACATGTCTTTTGTGTCCCAGCCTCGTCGCCGCTTTTGTGTCCCGTTCCGTCGTAGGTGTCGGTGGCCGAGTGGAATGAGACCGACACAGGAATATAGATAGCACGCTGGTGCAGGTACGGAGGGGAGCAACCAGAAACTAGAAACACTAGGGTAAATTAGAACGAGATATATATTGCACAGAATTTATACAATACTTAACTTTTTCATAGTACTGCAGAATGTTGATACATAGTTGAGCTAGAGTCCTGCCTAGTGCCTAACTGATAGCCAAGTCTTCACTGGTGCCTATCGGATTCCGAAGTCTTTACTGGTTCCTAACTCAGTCCCAAGTGCACGATGTCGTTCAGTGGTGGCCACGAGCGGAGTTGCAGCAGAGGGCGCTCGTGGCTGTCGTCGTAAGAACGCCGCGCCATGCGTGCATGGCGGCGCGCGGCGAAAGTAGGTGGCGCGTACTCTGTACTTGTGCGACACCACACCCCTCCCCCCCAAACCGCCGCGCCGTCGTGGCGTAGGGCTGAGGGCCACGGCGACGGCACTGGGAGGAGGGCCTGGGCGGGGGCGTTACTGGTGGGACGGGCGTCGTAGCTGAGGCTGGGATCGAGACGGCGTCCGCGCCCCGGTATACACCTTGCGATCCGCCGGAAAACCCGCGAAAACCAGCGGAAGGACGCCCGCCCCCGCCCAGAGGGAGCAGGTCATCTTCTGAGGTGCGTGGCCCAAGCTGGGGGGGGGGGGGGGGCGCACGGTCCCGGAGTCCCTCTCGGTGACGCTGTCATCTGCGGCGGCGACAGCGGCGGCGACGACTGCGTCGGAGGTGTGTCGACGTCCATAGGGATTTCGTAGTCCGGGGACGAACGATATGGTTGTGCTCCCTGGCGGTGAACTGGGTCTGGAATCAAGAAACCGGAGACAGGATCGCGCGGCCTGTGCAAGCGCAATTGGTTTGCGTGGCGCCGCAGCTCCGACCCTGTGGAAGAAAGTACAACATACATATTGTGACCGAGCACACGCCGAATGATGCCCGGTAACCATGTCTTCTTGTTGCCAGCAAACACCCTGTACAGTACCGGCGTGGAAACCTGAAAACGCGAAGCGCCATACGAACCGACTCGGTGCGTGGGAGGCTGCAGCAGGTGAAGGAGAGTGCGGTGACGGCGGCCGTGTAGCAGCTCGGCAGGAGACGGGCCGTCACGTGGCATGCACCGATACGTAGACGGGAAAATTTGAAGAGCTTGCTGCCTGGAGTGCTGACCTTTCATCTTTTCCATGTGAGACTTGAATGTTCGAACGTTCTGCTTCACCATTGGAATGAGGGTGAAAAGGTGCGGTGGTGATATGCTGAATGCCATTCACACGACAAAACTGTTGAAATTCCGCACTAACAAACTGAGGTCCATTGTCACTGACGATAGTTTCAGGCAAACCTTCGATGCAAAACACTGATGTTAAGGCACTGATTGTACTAGACGCCGTCGTTGAGTTCATGGCAATCACGAAAGGAAACTTGCTGAAAGCGTCTACAACAATTAACCAGCGCGTATTCCAGAAAGGTCCGGCAAAGTCAATGTGTAATCGTTGCCATGTTCCCGTGGGGCGAGGCCAGTCTGAGAAACGTTGCGGAGGAGCCGCCTGATGCTCCGCACAAACCGTACACTGTGACGTCATGCTCTCTATCTGAGCGTCCATACCAACCCAGGTACAATGACGTCTGGCCAATTGCTTTGTCCTGACAATACCCCAATGTCCTTGATGCAGGAGGCGTAATACTTCTCGTTGCAGGGAACGAGGAACAATCACTCTTGCTTGGTCGTTGTCGGTATGCAACAACAGAACACCCTGACTTAAAGATGATGCATGACGTTGTGCAAAATAACGTCGAACCAGAGGCCGATCAATGTCTTTGGCTCTGGCAGGCCACCGTGAGCGAACAAAACGTGCTACCACACTTAGGTCTGCATCCGCAGCTGTTTCCTGTGCAACCCGACGAGAGTGCAAAGGAAAGTCTGCGACAGCGGAAGCATCTCTGGAGTCTATCTGACAACATGCCATTTCTGAAGAATCAAATGATACATCCTGGCCAACCGGAAGTCGGGAAAGAGTGTCCGCGTTGGCATGTTTAGTGGTACGTCGGTACAAAATCTCATACTGATAATTTGACAATATCAAGGGCCATCTCTGAAGCTTTTGTGCCGTCAGTGGCGGAATTTGCTTTGTGGGTGAGAACAACGACGTGAGAGGCTTGTGGTCTGTCAACAAATAGAATTTTCTGCCATAGAGATAATGATGAAACTTTGTGACGCCGTAAATGATTGCTAAGGCCTCCTTTTCTATCTGACTGTAATTCTGTTGCGTCGGCGTCAGTAGCTTGGATGCAAAGGCAATAGGACGATCGTGACATCCAATACGATGTGACAAAACTGCACCCACACCGTACGACGAGGCATCAACTGCTAGCACTACAGGCTTCTGTAGGTCAAAGGGAATCATACATGCATCACTGATTAGTGCAGACTTTAAGTTGTCAAAGGCTACTTGGCAATCTTTAGACCATACAAAAGGAACATTCTTTCTACGTAAGTGATGCAGTGGAGCTGCAATCTGAGAGGCATTGGGAATAAACCTGAAATAATAGTTAAGCTTTCCCATTACTGCTTGCAATTCGTGCACATTCTTAGGAGGAGGCAAGTCTTTGATTGCTCGAAGATATGACTGTAAGGGATGAATTCCTTGGGCATTAATCACATGGCCTAGGTACTCTATTTCAGTTTGAAAAAACGAACACTTTGCTTTATTACTACGTAGACCTGCTGCAGTCAAAACTTTGAAAAGGCACTCCAGGTTTGCTAAATGTTCTTCAACTGTACGTCCGGATACCACAATATCATCTAAATAGTTCGAGCAATACGGTACAGAAACTGTCAGCTGTTCCAAAAAGCGCTGAAAAATAGCGGGTGCGGAAGAACTGCCAAAGGGTAGACGTTGAAATTGAAAAAGGCCCATGTGAGTATTAATGACGAAAAATTTTTTTGACTCGTCATCAAGCGGAATCTGTAAGTATGCCTCTGCTAAATCAGTCTTAGAAAAGAAACGGGACTGTCCTAATTTGTCCATTAGTTCGTCAGGTCTGGGCAGGGGATAAGTGTCTACAAATGTTTGACTGTTCACTGTTGATTTGAAGTCCGCACAGAGACGAAGTTTTCCTGACGGCTTGGGTATAATTACTAAAGGCGAGGCCCACTGACTCGCAGAAACAGGAGAAATCACCCCACTATCTTGCCAACGTTTAAGTTCGTCTGCAACTCTATCACGAATTGCAATAGGCATCGGTCTAGCTTTACGAAATTTTGGAACTGCAGATTCTTTTAAAGTTACATGTGCCACGAAGTCTTTTGCACAACCTAGTTCCGACGAAAACAAGTCACTATATTTTTCACACAATGCATTTATTTTGTCCTGAGGCACTACGGACGAAATTTGAAGCACATCTCTTTGAAATGATAAGCCAAACAAGTCGAATGCATCTAGTCCAAAAATGTTCTGTGTAGATTTGGCCTGAAGAACAACAAAAGAAACTGTTTTTGTTACACCTTGAAAAGAGGCAGGCAGGCTACACGTTCCTAGCACCGGAATATTTTAACCTGTATATGCCGTTAGCACTTGTTGATACGGAGACAATTTTGGCGAACCCAGGAATTCATAAGTATCTTTATTTATTAATGTGACAGCGGAACCAGTATCAAGCTGAAATTGCACCGTCTTATTTTCTATGAAGAGAGTCACAAACAGTTTTTGCTTGCGGCACTCGACAGGTGCGCGAATGTGGGCAACGTCTGCTATGGTTTGGTTACTGCGCTTGCGCGGGCCGCGTAGTGAAGTAAGCGGCGCAGACTCGGCACGTAGCGGATTAACAACACTGTCACTAGATGGCACTACCGCCGGATCGGCGTCCGCGCAAGAATGCGAAGCTACTCCAGATTTACTAACTACTGCACTACACTTTTGAGTAGCTACTTGATGTCTACTGTCACTAGCTACACAGTACTGGGCCCTATTACAAGGAGCAGTTGCAGAAGGCACTATTTTCACTACAGGAATGCACTGTTCATAGTCATTTTGCTTGTCCCGAACCCTTTTCCGTTGCACTGTTTTACGCGCTCGTCGGCGCTTGCTACGTGGTGCACTATATAGTTTTGCCATAGGCGCAGAACTACTTTCTTGCAATTGAGATCCAAGGAAAGCACTGTTCAATTCCACAGCCCGTATAACATTTACAGAATGAACTGTTCTCGCACTCTGCGAAGCACTGTTTCTAACGGTACCGTTCTTTGAGTTTTTAATTTGCATTCACACAGACTGTACATGTCTTGATTTGCCACATTGATAACAGGTTGCGTTGCGACTAGGGCAATGAGCACGCTTGTGGCGAGACAAACACTGAGGGCAAGATTTACGTACATTTTTCTGAAATGAGCGTTGGCGCCCGTTATTCAAATCACTGTTTCTAACACGACGGGGCGACCTTTGTGTCGCACTTTTACACTGGCTACTGTTCACTGTCTGTTCAGCACGGCCTGTACTATTGTAAGAATCACTAGTGCTACACTGAGAACTACGGCTAGGAAAGCGACCGTTGCGGCGCACTGAATTAACACTGTGGCTTTGCATTTCTACATCTGCTAAGTCAAAAGTATCATGCGCATCTATAAGCTGCAGTACACTGTCTAATGAGGGGTCAGACTGTTTCAGAATTGCTGCTCTAATTCTGGGGTCCTGAAGATTCTGCGTAATCGCATCCCTCAACATCACGTCACTATACGAAAGTCCACAAAAGCAAGTAAATTTACATTTGCGGGTTAAGCCCTTCAATTCCGTAATCCACTCTTGGTGTGACTGCTGCGGTAATTTTTTAAGTCTGAAAAAGAAGAACAGTAAAAAAAAACCGACTAGGTGAGCACAAGGGAAAATGTAGAAGGGGAGAGATTGACAGATTAGCTGTTGCTGAAGACGTTCTTCAACCAGGGGACCACCTCATTCGATTTGATAAGACTCAGGTTTTAGCAGCCACAAATGGATACCACGAAAGACTGTATAGAGGGGCTATAGAAATTTTAAAGCACCCCCATAATTTCAATAGAATGGAGGAGGGCGTGAAACTAAATGATATCTGGATTCCGGTTTTGAAGAAGAATTGTAACAGTCTTCCACCATGGGACGACATTAAGGGACGGAGGCAATCGGGAACGACGAATTGCGCGCGCATGTCAAAAACATCTGACGTCACACCACTGCGCGCGAGCCCTTGTAAACGGAATTTGGCTTCAGTCAGTAGGGAGCCAGGATGTGAATCGGACATCCAAAAGTGCCATGATCCCCCTTGAGAATGTCCTCCGCAGTCGGGGACGAAATGTTGGGTTTTAATAATAAATCCACTAGACCACGGCACAACAGCCCGGAAATTTTTAATAATTTTAAAACCATATTATGAACAATCAGAACAATTGGAAGCTGCACAGTAACAATGCTGAATGCATACTGATTGCCCCATATTGCCACCTCGCGTCGACCCGAAGGAAAAAAATAGCGCATGGGCATGCCCGTCTATATCCAGGTGCTCTACACTGCCTATACACGTAATAAATGCGATTTATTGTGGTTCCCAATAGCACTCCACACCATAAGGTCTTGTGTTAGCGCTAAGCTTGTGCAAATGCAGGTACTGTGATACCGCTCCTCTTGTATACAGCGAACCACATTGTAGCAAACAGCAACATGGGGGCAGTGTATAGGGACGACAGCACGGGTCGCAGCGATGTCTCCAGGCGGTGTGCTTTTTTTCTAAAAGGGCCGCGGGAAATTCAGTGAGTCGCCACTCTGCAGACGATCGGCAACACCTGCAACCATGCAGAATATCGGAGCCACTGAGGTGTGAATTTTGAAAGACCGGCGCGGAATGTGTGCCATTTGCATAGTGCGGCGTGAAATGGTGCGGAAATGCAATCAGAGGACCTCATATGACTATACTCCAACAAAATGGACTTATACGGAGAGCCGCGGCGGATTAGCCGTGCGCGCTGGGGCGCCGTGCTGCGCTGCGTGCGGCCGTTCGCCGTCGGACGTTCGAGTCCCACCCCCACTCCCTCTAGGCCATGGGTATATGTGTTGCCCTTAGGTTAGTTTAACCTAGTTTAAGTAGTCTGTAAACTACGGAGTAGTAAACCAGCCGTTGAGAAAGATAGATTTACAAACATTTGAACATTTTTCTGCGGAGAGGGCTACTGAAATTTGTATCATAATGGGAGAAACATGTCGGGATTCTTGGCCACTGTGTAGAAAAGTAGAGAAAAAAACATCCATGCCCGAGGGGGGAACCTAGCCACCGACGGCGGACGGCCGCGCGCACCGCAACAAGGCGCTCCACTCGGCTACTCCACCGCGGGAAACCGCTTTATAAACTTCAAAAGCCGTCCAGGAATCAGGACGTTGCATACGGCATAATGTTAAACGGCTATGTGTGAAAGACGTCAGTGCACGTGAACGCGCACATACAAGACACAGATATACCATTCTGTACAGGTAAACCGTAAATATGGCCATGACTTTCTGCTTCAGTTTGTGACGGGGGGATGAAACGGGTGTACACCATTACATGCCCGAATCGAAGTCTGTATCCATGGAGTGGAAACATCCGTCATCACCTCTCCGAAAGAAGTTCAAAAGCACTCCGTCTACACGAAAAGTGCTTCTCGCCGTTTTCTGCGATGCAATCCTTGTTCCGTATGCATCGCCGTGATTTTTGTTTTCTGGAAGACTTTTTTGAAGCTTATAAAGTGGTATGACAGATGTCTCAACGTACTTATTAATTCTGTAGAAAGATAAAGATATGAAATGAAACTTCCAGGCAGATTAAAATTGTGTGCCCGAATCAGGATTCGAACCTGGGACCTTTGCCTTTCGCGGGCAAGTGCTCTACCTTACTTCCGCCAGTACCTCGCCTCCTACTTTCCAAACTTCACAGAAGCTCTCCCGAAAAAACTTGCAAGAGTAGCACTCCTGGAAGAAAGGATATGGTGCAGACATGGCTGAGCCACAGCCTAAGGGATGTTTCCAGAATGAAACTTTCAGTCTGCAGCAGAGTGTGCGCTGATGAAACTCACACTACGCTGCAGAGTGAAAGTTTCATTCAAGATAAATATATGTCTTTTCTTTAGTGTCTCATTCTATTTTCCTTTCTTTCCTTTCTAATGCAGCTCTCACCACAGTCGACAGTGGAAATGTTTTTTACAACTACGCTCGTAACATTTTCAGTCGTTAATCATCTTTTGAAACCAAACTGTACATTTGATAACAACTTGTGTAAACAAAAATGATCAATCATACTTGAACATACAGATTTCTATGTATAGAGAACAGTCTAGAGTGCAATAATTTATTTTATCGACTAGTTTCGGTTTTCTTTTAGACCATCTTCAGGAATTTTAGCTCCATTGATGTTGTGGAACTGGCCGGTAGTTTGGAACTAACATTACTGAAGATGGTCTAAAAGAAGACCGAAACTAGTCGCAAAAAATAAATTATTGCACTCTAGACTGTTCGCTATTTATAAATTTAAATAAGAGTGCTGTTGCCCAAAAAGTGAAACAAAAATGAGATAAATCGCAATGTGCGATGTTATGGATCACTGTATTCGTTTTAGATGGAATACGAAGCAGTGGCGAATGAAAATTTGTGCCTGGCCGGGACTCGAACCCGGGATCTCCTGCTTACTAGGCAGACGCGTTGAACACTTTTTTTTTTTTTTTTTTTTTTTTTTTTTTTTTTTGCTCTGTGGTTCGTTATATTTGTTGCGGACGCTGATCGACTTTGTTTGCTTTTGTTCGATGAGTTGTTGGCTCAGCTTTTTTTATTACAGAGGGCGTTGAGTCCTCTGACCGGGCGCACTGAGCCACGGCGCCCGGCACCACTCCGCCACCGAGGACACAGTAACCAGCCCGACTGCAGAGGCCTCTTCTCTGTACGTCTCCCGCCAAACACAAATCTCCATTCGCCACGCTGTCTCTTTCCTATACCACAGCAGAATGGAGATTTGTGTGTGGCGGGAGACGTGCAGGGAAGAGTCCTCTGCAGTCGGGCTGGTCACTGTGACCTCGGTGGTGGAGTGGTCAACGCGTCTGCCTAGTAAGCGGGAGATCCCGGGTTCGAATCCCGGCCGGGCACAAATTTTCATTCGCCACAGCTTGGTAATCCATCTAAACCGAATACAGTAATGCCATAACATCGCACATTGCGATTTATTTCATTCAATTGAACGCTGTAATTCGTCGAAACAAAAATGTTTCCAAAAATATGATACAGACATTTCAATAACTTTGGAAAAGACTCATGACATACTTATTTACGTTGCTTACCAGTGGACACATGCCTTGTAGTTTGCTACAAAGTCAGTATGAAAAAAATAAATCCGCTGATGAGTGTTAGGGGGCTGTTAACACGTGTTCTTGTGCTGGTGGGTTCGCAGCATGGGGGCGCCGTGCCCGGAGGGCTTCAACCCGGCGGACTTCTTCATGCAGCTGGTGGCGGTGGTGCCCGAGGACGAGGCGCGCAGCCGCCAGCAGGTGGAGCTGCTGTGCGACGCCTTCCAGCAGACGCCCGCCGCCAGGGCGGTCGCTGGACTAGAGGAGGACACGGACGGCTGCGCGCAGGTCAGTGGCAAGGCCGTGCACCTGGCGTACAACGGCAAACATCACCGCTACATGTTGAGGCACGTTTGAAATCAGTAAACTCAAAACCCCAATGCCCGATGGCATCCTGCCAATGTTATATACAAAAGTTAATGAATTCCTGGTGTTTCCCGGCCATTTATTAACTCTTCATTGGTCCACGTCCTCCTCCTTCCACTCTGTGCATCTCCTTATCCTTCTCCTTGCCTCTATGTCCTCTTGCACAGAGCTCATCATTCAAGAGTTTCTTCTTCTTTTTCTCTCATGTCTTAGGCTCGTCGGTGCCAACCATCAGCTATTCTCCTATTCCAACCTCTTGGTCCTTGCACTCTATGTTCTCACTTATTTGCAGAATATACGAGTATTTCTTTCTTTGTCATATCCTGTAGTTTTTACCCTCAACACATCCCTGCAGAGGTTATTTACAAAATATATTAACACACGTTCTATCAAGCTGCCTTTTCTCCTTGTCAGTCTTTTCCGCATGGTCCTTCCTTCGCCGATTCTAAAAAAAATCCAAATGTTTGTAATTCTATGGGACAAAACTACGTAGGTCAGTAGGTCATCAGTCTCTAGTCTTAAGCTACTTAACCTAAGTTAAATTAACCTAAGGACAACATACACATCCAAGCCCGAGGGAAAATTCGAATCTCCGACGCGGGAGACAGCGTGATGCTCCACACCGCTCGGCTACTCCCGCACGGCTCGCTCATTCTACTAAGAACAGCCCCACTATTTATCTTATCATTCCACCTAACTTCCAATATTTGTCTCTGTAGCACCATATCCCAATCGCTTAGTCCCTCTTCTCTTCCAATTGTCTATGTTTCATCTTTAATAAAAGGGTCCACTTCAGCTGTTTTACTTTTTTTAAAAAAAAAAAAAGACGACCAGTTTCGTGACTTAAGATCGCCTCTTTGGGTCAAATACAGTTAAAACATAAAACCAGGGGCTCGCCAATACAATCAACAACAACCCCGGCTGTCAGAACACTTCACACAAAACATAAACCGCTCTCGTCGATCAAAGCACCTGATAGAGCCAGGCTATTATTTCACAATTCTGAGGATGCAAATGCTTCATTTGAGCTAGATAGAAGTGGAAGACTTAGAACTAAATTTAACGTTCTTGTCTTTGCCTAAATTATTTGCAAAACGCTGACAAAGCTAAAATTAAAATTTAAAAAAACCCACAAAAAACTGAAAAAAAAAAACAATGATCATGTTGTGATGATGCCTAATAGATGAACCACACTCTGTGCAAAAGTTCTTCACAATGACATAAACACCATATCCCCACAAATACAGTTCATTATTGAAACAGAACCAAAGTTCTTAGCTCTCACGATACACAGAAACAACAAACATCAATTCATAGTTTACAGGAAGCTCACAATGACTAGCACTGTGATTCATAATCAATGGAATCATACAATAATCAAACCGGAAACAAATTTCAACTACACCGATTAATCAGAACATCGATGACTAAATAAGATTACACAGAAGAACTGGACACAATCAAACAAACTGCACGACAAAATGGGTATTACAGAAAAACAGTGGACAGAATGCACAGCAAATTACAAACTACACACAGAGATGAAACACTGCGCACAACAAACCAACACACAGTAACAAATGGCAAATAACGACTTCAAAGAAGAAAATTACACACAGAGTGGGGAGCATTCTAAAGATATAAGGGCTGGACATAGGATACAGAACCAATAACACAGTACAGAATACACAAGGGAAACATTCCACCAATACTGTCAATTACAGACAATCAGGAATATATCAGCTTACTTGCAAAAACTGCCAATCTGTATATGTAGGCCAGACACGCAGAAATTCGAAACAAGATGCACTCACACACTTCAGAGCACTAGGAAGTAGCAGCTGTCACTAAACATTTGCTGACCATTTAATAAAACAAAACCATACCCCAAGATACATAGAAACTGACCTACAAATTCTCAAAACCAGCAACAGGTTATTCCAAATTTGCGCCCTAAAACAATGAAATACAATTTTATTCCAAAAACTGACAATAGAGGAAAACTATCACATCCAAAAAGCAATAGCCCAAGGTAAGAAAGTACTTAACGAATATATATCACTATGAAACAAAACCCTCTTTGAGACTTTAAAAGAAGTATATAAATTATCCCACCACTACATTACCCCTGATAGTCGCCGCTCTCCCCCCCCCCCCCCCGGCCAACCAAAATATTTCTCTCTATCTCTCTCTTTTCTTCCCTTTCACACACACACACACACACACACATACACACACACACACAAATGAATACGATGCAGCCACCACAACAAGACAAATGGCGATGTAAACAATGCCAGTTACCAAGAAAAGGCGCACGAAACATCATGAAACAGAATCACACGCCACATCAAGAGGTAGGCCACTAAACAGCCACATAAAACTATATTTCAACTTAACGTCCAGCCGAATGTGTAATAATTCAATTAGTTTTCGAAATAAAAACATTTTGTTGTTTCCAGATGACAACTTGTGAATAACTGTCATTGCTCATTTAAAGTATTTGCAAATACTGAAAATTACATTATGTATGTTTTGTAAAGGAAATTAGGCCTAATATATGTAATAAAATTGTGAAATCAAACAGCTCGTCCAAATCAGTGTATAATAAAAAATCTGTAACATATTTTTCTAGAAAATAAAAGGAAAAACCCAACAAGGAGTCTTGAATAAGGCTGATTCCTTCACAATTCATATCAATAATAAAACACACACACACACACACACACACACACACACACACACACACACTAGGCTAATTCCTCCATTGTGGGGAGCACGAAAGTAAGCAGAAAACAGTGCCTGTTACCATTAGCACTGCTCAGATGTGCCCGTTGTCCCCAGCAGTCGGCGCCCTCGTCGGCGGTGTCGTGCCAGCCTCTGGTGCAGCAGCCGTCGCCCTCGCTGTCGCCCTACAAGGCCTCGTGGTGCGCGCAGTTCCGCGTCGTGCTGTGGCGCTCGTGGCTCAGCGTCATCAAGGATCCCGTCCTCATCAAGATGCGCATGCTGCAGACCATAGTGAGTCACCCGCTCCAACGTTCTGACAGCACGTAGCCACCAGACAGACTGAGTTCTGCCTGTAATATTAAGTACTGACTGTAGCCAGCCACACATTCCATTTGCTTATTACAGAATAAATGTAAAAGAAAGAACAGAGAAAACCCACATTTATACCTAACTAGCAAACCCGGCAACGCTTCGCAGTAGCTTCTCCCTATGTCTATTCCTTCCTTTGTCCATCTCCTCCTCCTAAATTCACACCACTCCCTCTTACCCCACACCATCTCCTCCTCTCTGCGTCTATATCAGAAGTAGATCTGATGATGAAAATGAAAATAGGAATGCGTGTAAGTTGCTATGAACAGCATAGTTTGGGGAGGAAATCATTAAAATAAAGGCGTTAATCGTTGCTAAGAGATCTTTTTGCGAATTTTCATTCTTCAACTTTCTCTTCCCAATTCGAAGATATATTGTTAGCACCAATTTACACAGAGGGACATGTTCATTATAATAAAATAAGAGAAATCAGTTCGAAATCAGAAAGATTTATGTGTTCCTTTCTCTCATCGAGTTATTTCAGAACGGAACTGTAGGGAAATATCATAAAAGTGGTCGATGAACCCTCTGCCATGCACTTCAATGTGACTTACAGAGTATCCATGTTGATGTAGACATAAAGACTAAGTTACCATTTTAAACATCAACGAAGTTACAATGAACAGTAGGCAAACATGATATATGACCTTCAATTTATGCAATTAGAAGGCAACAATGTAACTAAACTTTAATTCAATTATTGTCGAATAAAGTAGGATCTACTTGTCTTTCATCTGCCCAAAGAAATTTAAGGACTTCATGAAACACCCAACATCCAAGGGGAAATGATTAGAATTTTTATTTCTATCAATAAAATTCTCAGTTAACTCATCGAGCGACAAGTGAACGACCGTACAGTTTAAGAAATTGTGTGAGGCGATAGGTTCCGATAAATTTAATTTAAGGAACAAGCAAAAATAAAATTAAAAAAAAAAAAATACACTTCAGCCAGTGAAGCCATTTAGAACTCACAGTTCTTCACCAAGTTTATACAGTAGAGGTTAAAATGAAAGAACACACGAAGTACGATGGGTAACCAAAGGACATGAAGTAAATCAAATGGTTGTACTCTAGGCAATGTTCAACTTACACTAAACCACTAGGTGAGGTCAAACACATTTACATTTCCAATCCAAACTGTTTTTTGCCATCTCAGGACATAGCGGTGTCACAAGGCGAATTTGTACGTAACCGAAGACAGTGGCCGGCTCGGCCGCCCATTACTCATCAGTAACAACTCATGCAACAAGTAACGGCGCCCAAACTCTCAGACGTTACCTGTATAACAAACTACATTGGGCGGTAATCACACACAAGGTAGAACACAATCAGAAGGGAAGAAACAAATTACAGTAAACCTTGACTCTTAAGGTAGGAAGGAAGACTTCCCGCGAAGAACACAGTGGTTGAGATGCACCTCCCCCCCTCCCCCCGCAGGGCCTAACAAGCCGAACACGACACGTATTCCAAAAACGAAAAACCGTGCTACCAGGCACACGCAAAACAACACATCGCGTCACACTCGTATCCCTGGACACGCACGCACTTAAGTACAGTAAACAGCTGCCGTGCCTACTCTACTGAACCGAAATGCTTACTCCCTTAGTAAGTATGATATTAGAAACACAATGTCCTTATCACTCTTCGAAAGGTTATTACCTACAATGAAATACAGAGCTCGCGCCAAAACAAAGGTGTCAATAGCCTTCTGGAATTCTAGAAATACGGGATCTATTTGACATCCCTTGTCAACACCACTTATCACACATGAATAAAGAGCTGCGTTTTACATTAACGATAGTTTATAAATCAGTGTTGACTGTGGTTTAATAGGTCGTTCTCTTCGAGATTGGAAAGTATATATTCTAAAATCCTGCTGCAAACCAACGTCAATTTTGCGAATAACTCCTATTGCCTTTCTTGAATATTGGATTGAAATGCGCACCTTTCAATTCTATGTATATGACAACTAGATATGGTGCTTTTACATCAGAATACTCTCAAAGGAACCTAACTGATATTCAATCAAGACCGGGAGACTTACTTTTGTTTAGTGATTTAAGTTGCTTTAATACTCCAGGAGTATCCACTTCTGAATTGTGCACGTTCTTGATATGAATTCTTGAGAATTCTGAGACATATGTGTCCATTGGACAAACGGAACGCTCCGAATTTGCTAATGAGGCCTGTGCCGTTCTCAAGCCTGTTGAATATCCAGGAATACGGCACCAGGTATCTTGTCGAAACCAACAAATTGAAGCGAATCTATAATGTCCACAACTTAGCTAAGAGTTACTGTCAGCTCTTGTAGATCTTCTGAGCGATGTAAACTCTGACGGGGTCTTTCAGTTTTCTATAGAAATTGTACTTTAAATGGTAATACATTCTTGTTTGTTATGGATACTACAACAATTATGCTACATTTGTTCAAATGTTTGGGAATCTATGGGACTTCTCTGGTCATCAGTCCCTAAGCTTACAAACTACTTAACGTAACTGACGCTAAGATATCGAATAGACCCATGCCCGAGGGAGGACTCGAACCTCCGACGGTGAGCAGTGGTGCACTTTGTATCCAGACGCCTTGCAAAGCTCAATCTCTACAACGCGGCGATTATGCTACATTGGAAGTGCGTGGTTGCATACCATTGTATTGTTGTCAAACCTTTTCTTCACTCCCCGCCTCTATATACAGATGGGTGTACCACTCTTATTACGAGAAATCTACACCACATATAGTCTATTAATTTACCGAAAGCGGTTGAGATCAAAATTTTGCACTGTTACAGCTTGTAAAAACAGTGACGCTTCTGGTTTTGTCAAATCTTTTAACAGGATAACACGCGAACCATTTGGTACAATACATTTTGCTTTAGATTCAGGTTAGATAGAATACACCCCTCAGGTTTAATTTAATAAAATTTTTAAGGCGTAAACTTGGTTTAACCAACTGTTGACTACAACCATATTGTCGCGTTGAAAGGGTTCAAATGTTTGTAGAAGTTATGGGACTTAACTACGGGGTCATCAGTCCCCAAGCTTACAAACTACTTACGAACTAGCTAAGACTAAGGACGGCACAAATATCCATGCCCGAGGGGAGATTCGAACCCCCGACCGTAGTGGCCGTCCAGACCGTGACCACAGCGCCTCAGTCCCCTCGGCCACCGCGGCCGGCCGTTGAAAGAGTAGCATGCTGCTTGACTTCGAAGGCAACTGAACACAGCACTTATACTGAAAGCAGGTTTATTACGAACATACACGCAGCACTAACTGCCTCTCGGGCAGAGTGCCCTGCTATTTATACACAGACAGAATGTACCAGACATTAGAAGAACAGTTAACATAAGAAACAAGTAGAATTTACAAGTGAACATAAGAAAGATGTAGAAACTTCTGGAGTTGTTAATTACTAAGAAATAAATTTTTGCCGATTGGCGGGATTGGAGCGGCGACCTTCGGCACCGCAGTCGGTGACGCTATCCCCTGCGCTACGCCGGCAGGTGTACGTGGTGTCTCGCGGCAATATAGACATTTACTTAACAACTGTGAGGAAAGCCCCCATGAAACCCGGCACCCAACGTGAATATTGGAACGTTGCAATAAGCCATTCCACCTCATGAAAATTAGGATACCTCAAGATGCACCTATAATGGCGCGAAACCGGTTGTAACCTAATAAAGGCATATAAGACGGCTAAGGCGGGTTACGATAATTCATGGCTTTGTCGTCTGTATTACTTTCTAGTATTGCTTAACAATGTCTTTCAGCTGTGGATGCCCAAAGTATAAAATAGTCTGTAAAAACAATAACGTCATGACCAAAAAGCATCTAAATTATGTGACTTCCTTAGTGGGAAATAGTTCAGGTCATGGATATGACCTACGAGGAACTGACAAGTGAACAGATCAACTTGTCCTACAAACTAAACTCCGAGCAGCGATAATATCCAACGTGAACAACGTGAACGTCTCTGAGATCTCGAGAGGTGAGGCTTCTTGTTCCTTCGACCTGTTTGATATTCTGTCTTTATCTTCCGTTTTAGTTTGTACTATTTATTATTTATTCTTTGAACTCATTTTATTTCCTTTTCTATGTCACTGCTTTACAGGAAGACATGTTCTAATCCTCAGCTGTACTTTTTATAAACGAGTTTTGATCAAGATTTCTGCATATAATATTGGTTTGACACTTGCAGCAATATTCGGTTATGAATTTATTGAAAGAATACTATGACTGCTGCGAAAATACTTTTTATTACATCCTAGCTGAAAACCCGGCGTCGCTCCGGTATTTATTGATTCAAAATGTACGTTCGTCCAACTGTCTTTCCATCTCTCTCTCTTATTGTCTTTCCCTCTCTCTCTCTCAAATGTTTGTTAACCTTAAGGGACTTAACTACGGGGTCATCAGTACCTAAACTTACAATATATATCAGAAACACTGCTGCAATTTTAATACAAAAAGCTACAGCTATTCCAGCACTCTCCCATTTTCAAGCGTATGCACCATATTTTAAGATTCGTAAATAACATATGACGTTACAATTACAATAAACCCATGAATTATTCAGGTATTTTGCTTTCATACACGTGGTTGGTGCCAAGATTTTCTGCAGCTTGATGAGGTGTGATGTTAAACGTTATAGATACCTTTTTATATTTAAGGTAATTTTCAACAGATCTATCAAAGTTGTTTTATATAAATATAAAACGCCTTTGGCAGAGCTGTTGTAAATTAAGTTAAATGTAACTTAACTTATCTATATCGTTTAATATCACACCGCATCAAGCTGCAGAAAACCTGGCAGCAAATACATATATACAAGCATAATACCCGAGTAATTAATGTGATTTATTGTAATGGTAACGTCATACGTTATTTACGAATGTTAAAACATCTTAGATCTGCTTGAAAATGGCAAAGTGCTGAAACAGCTGCAGCGTTTTATATTAAAATTTGAGTAGTGATTCTGGACCTGTTGCTGTACCATTGTAATTGGTTTCTTTTAAGAATTTGGCGAATTTCTTGTACTTTGCTAAATGTTATCTTCGAATGTCGTCAGTGAACTTACACTACGGAAACTACAACTCGACCAGAGTTTGTCAGAAGCACAGCAGTCATAAAGCGTGTTCATTATAGGCAACCTCCCTGGGTTCCTTTGTGCACCTGTGAGGTTACGCTGGAGATCCGATAACAGAGACCAGCAGCGTGCGAAGCATGTATTTTAACACTTGGAAATGAAATGGTTCAACTTTCTCACCTCGGTAAATCTGACATGTCTTTACTATTGAGTACACATTTCGTGTTTGGAATTAGAAGTCCCTATTCGTG
Source organism: Locusta migratoria (assembly GCA_026315105.1). NCBI lineage: Eukaryota > Metazoa > Arthropoda > Insecta > Orthoptera > Acrididae > Locusta > Locusta migratoria. The sequence goes on from CM048746.1 coordinate 85,093,095, forward strand.
CCTCTGGTATCTCTCTCTCTCTCTCTCTCTCTCTCTCTCTCTCTCTCTCTCCTGTTCCCTTTCTCTCTCATTCCCACTGTGTGAGTCACAGGCTTTGCTTACTGCCGCCCGCCAGCGCTTGTGACTGGGCGACGTGCGAATTCGTTTGTACGTTTTATGCGGTGCAAACAAAACCCGTCACAGGGCGGCAATGCAGTTAGCTGTCCGCGGTCGCACACAGACACACACACACACGCAGCTAACTCTATCACCGCGGCCGCGCAAGGCCGCACCGCTTGACAGCAAACAGCTACAGAGCTCCGGATTTTGTAAACAGCGTTAATGAGTTATCGCGGGATTGGCCTGTGTTTTAGTACACGGGCCTGGTACTGCAAAGTGCCGGGGGTGGGGGCGGAGTTAGCGGCTACTGGACTCGATGGCCCGTGCATCAGTCCGCCCACACCGCAGGCCTGCTGTGTTGCGCAGAAACTGTGGGATACGCTAAAAACCTACACAGCCGTCCCCGTGAGGCAAAGCATCCAATTTACTTGCTGAAATTATTCGCCCGTATTTTAATTATAAACTTTTTACACTCATATTTAGAAAACCACTTCCAGTATATTCTGGATTTCATACCGTGAAATCTTTACTCGTCCGACAAGAAATGTCGTAATTTACTTACTTACGCATGTGCGACGTTCCTAGTCTTTTCAGTGCAAAGGTTTAGTAGACGAAATGCGCAGCCTCCTGTTTGAAGATGGTGTTCTTGTTTAGTGCCTAGTAAACTCATCAGAAGGAAAACTCGCAAAATGTTTAAGATGTCCCTTCGTGATGCACTAACTGTTCCCTCATCTCACTTGTAAAAAATGAACATACTCGTCAAATTTCGGTTACTCCATTAAACATACAGCTTCCTGGATTTGTTTACAAATAACAATACAGCTACCAGCTACGATTTTTCTATTTATTTAGCACGACGCGATTCGAGAAATAATCCCCATCTTCAAGTGCGTTTTTTGTGCTGTTACATATTATTTATGACGTTTTGAGTGTGTGAGTGCCTATTTCCAAATGTTTGTATAGGTCATGGGACTGAACTACGGGGTCATCAGTCCCTAAACTTACAAACTACTTATGAACTAGCTAACACTAAGGACGGCACAAATATCCACGCCCGAGGGGGGATTCGAACCCCCGACCGTAGTGGCCGTGCAGACCGTGACTGGAGCGCCTCAGTCCCACCGCGGCCGGCTGTGCCTATTTAACTTTGCTGTCGTTGCTGTAATGTATAAAAACGCCCGATTTTACTTTATGGTTGTTACTATATTGTTTTGATAAAATCCAGCTAAGGATTCCGTTGTAGCATACTCTGTAAAAATGTATCTTTGGTAAACTTAAGCTTAGAACTTATCTGTTTATTTATATGTATGTTTATGACAGCAGATGTACTTGTGTGCATAAATAGTATATGTGATGTTTGACATGTGTGAGAGCTGCCACAGATGGACCAGACGAAAACTGTAAGCAAAAAGCTTTTAAAAAATTCCGCCATTAACTGCATATAAAGATAACCATAAAGTAAACTCGGGCGTATTTATGTATTACAGTGACGATAGCAGAATGAAGCAGGCACTCACACATTCAAAACATCATAAATAATATGAAACAGCACAAAAAAACGCACTTGATGATGGGAATTATTTCTCGAAATGCGTCGTGCTAAATAAATAAAAAAATCGTGACTGGTAGCAGTACTGTTATTTATAAACAAATACATTTATCTCACAGTCGCAGGCTTTCAAAAAATCCATTTTCTAATGCAAAATAATGCTTCCTGATGAGACGAAATACTAGGAACTACAGTTACGGGTAACTTAAGTTGGAATGTAAAAATTTGCATATTTAGAATATACAGATGAACCGAAAATGTTTCTTAAAGACTACCGCTTTCGATCAAAATCAGGCCATCTTCGAGTCTCAAAAGCGGTATTAGATGAACATTTCAGTATTGGTAATCATACTTTCTTTCTCAGCTGTTCCTTAATTGTTTATAAAGCACGGTGTAATAAATATTTTATTTACAGCTGTGCATTGTCAATATGCAATTTTAACCTATCTCATACCTGAACAAAACATTAAATTGGAACCATCACACAGAATTAGAGAACCCTTTGAACTGGCATAAGCCTTAGGTACAAAAACCTATTAGAGACACTGCTTACGTTACGCTGTATCACTGTGTAGTACGAGATACAGAGGGTGGACAAATAATATGAACACCTAATATAGGCACAACATTTACTTATAAGTAAGGAATTGGCCCAGCATTGCCTTAGCTTTGTCTTCGCAGTTTCGAAGATTATGCTATCCATTCTTCTACCAAACTATCCGACAACTACTTCACAGATGTTGGAACTGTAAATTTGTTAATCATTTTCTGCTCTAAAATTCCTATGAGGATTCTGCTATGTTGAGACACGAGGAATACGCTTTCGATAAGAGAAGATTTATAATTTTCTGATGCTGTCCAAAGCACGCCAGAAACTTCTTGCTCGTGTGTGTAAGCAATTTATCACTTAAGAAAGTGGCATTGTTTATGAGCAACATACTACTAATATTAAGCAGTGTGTTGTCGAGTATAGTAAGATATTGCCCTTAGACAACGGGGGTATTCATTCACAATTATCCGGACAGTGAGGGTAATGATAGAAACAGTTAAATACCACGTCATAGGTGGCCAAATCACGCAATACTGTAATAAACAGGCATGCTGTATCGGAAACTTCTATTGGGGTGTTCGATAGAAAAACCCGCTTGTTTGTAGGAAGCAATGTAAATTATGATTCATCGAATCATAAAAATTTTCATATAATTACTATAGTAGATTATAGACTTGGAGTTACACTGTACAGAAGAGATGTTTTCATAATTAAAATAGGCACCCGATTGGTAATTCAAGGAGTTGAAATGATTTTTTTTAATTTGAAGAAAGAGAGCAACCAGACTCTTCTTATTTATTTATATTTGCACCAATACGTGTTTGTCTTCTGTTAGCGTAGTATGTTATTTACGATTGAACTAACTCATCGCTGAAAAATCCACTGAAAATTATATTTTGCAGTTTACGTCCAACTGTACTTGTTCCTCATCCAAATTCTACGTTTATAAGCTTCACACAAACGTGTCAGAAACGTGGATGACGTGCTGCTTCATGCCTTATTTAAAAAGTGTTGGAAATAAACAATTAAATGCGGAGAGTAGATGCAATAAAACCAAAAAGACAACGGTGGCTACAATATCAGAATTGTCGGCGACAATTATACCAAAGTGCTAATTGAAAGTTCAAATGTGTGTTGCAACAATTGACAATGTGCGATAGTTTGAAACATATCACTATAAATGCAAATACATAATAAAAAACTGCCCGTTGCTATATTTCTTAAAGCAATATAAGACAATGTCGGGAAACACTATTTGCAACCAGAAAGAGTAAACAAACTGGAATTAACGTAAAGCGATTTAGTGGAAACGTGGAAAAATCAGACTCATATGACGTACGAACCGTGTTCAGTAGAATCTTGAAAAAAAAAAAGTTTGACAATAGAGAGGGAAGGACAGATGGAAAGAAACCAAGTTTTGCAAACAGAAAGGGGTGATTGAAGTTCAGTGGAATTTCTCAAAAGTTTAAGAAAATAAGACTGTGTTGAATGGTTACCATGAATAATGGCACAATTTTATAACAGGCATTGAACAAAACAATAAGGGTAAAGTATGCCCATCATGTTTATTTCACCTACAACACACTAGCATATTGTGTTTCATCAAGTGGATGTCTTTGGGATGAATGTTTTATTGAGATTTCGTAATAGTGCAACTCTCTCTCTCTCTCTCTCTCTCTCTCTCTCTCTCTCTCTCTCTCTCTCTCTCTCTCTCTCTCTCTCTCTCTGTGACTCTCTCTCTCTCTCTCTTTCTCTCTCTCTCTCTCTCTCTCTCTCTCTCACACACACACACACACACACACACACAAGAACAAAGGCCCGCAAAGTAAGACATTATTCTAAAGAAATCCAATGAAACACCTCCCGCGTCTAACTGTTGTCAGCTATAAAATATGTATATCACTTTGTGGTTCAAACAGTGTGTCAGTGCACAGTACAGTATTATTTTATAGCATAATCTTTTCTCCAAACTGCTTTAAAATCTGTTCTGAAATAATGGTTTCGTTTTGTTGTTTAATGTGAACTGTGAAATAAGCCTACTGTCAGTGTTCTTGTGACCCTTCATTGCATCTGTGAGACACCGTCTATCACTACTAAGTATGACTCATGTCTTTTATATGTGTTATTTGCAGTTGTCATACACCTATTTTGTTTACATATGCGATAATAATACAGTAATTGAGGGTTTACGACAGGTAAGAAGTCTGTGACAGGTGCGCGGCGGAGGGTACACTGTACCACTACTAGGCATTTCCTTTCCTATTCCACTCCAAAATAAAACCAGGAAAAAAAGAATGCCTATATGCCTCCGTACGAGCCCTAATTTCTCTTATCTTGTCTTTGTGATCTTTACGCGAAATGTAAGTAGGCGGCAGCAAGATCGTACTACACTCAGCTTCAAATTGCGGCCCTCTAAATTTCCTTAACAGAAATTCACGAAAAGAACGTCGTCTATCTTCCAGCGATCCCCAATTGGGTTGCCGGAGCATTTCCGTGACACTCGCGCATTGGTCGAACCTACCGGTAACAAATCTAGCTGCTCGCCTCTGAACCGCCTCTATGTCTTCCTTTAAACTGACCTGCTGCGGGTCCCAAACACTTTTGCAATACTCAAGACGTGGTCGTACAAGCGGTTTATACGCTGTCTCCTTTACAGTTGAAGTACATCTTCCCAAAATTCTCCCAAGAAACCGAAGTCGGCTGTTCCCCTTACTCACAACTGTCCATACATGTTCGTTCCATTTCATATCGCTCTGCAATGTTACGCCTAGATATTTGAACGACGCGACAGCATCAAGAAGCTCACTACTAATGCTGTATTCGAACATTATAGGATTGTTTTTTCTACTCATGCGCATCACCTTACATTTTTCTACATTGAGAGCTAGCTGCCATTTTTGGCACCAACTAGAAATTTTGTCTTAGTCATCCTGTATGCTATTACAGTCAGTTACAAACGACACCCTCCCATACACCCAACATCACCAGCAAACAGCCGCAAATTACAACTTACTCTGTCCATCAGATCATTTATATAGATAGAAAATAATAGCGGTCCTATCACACTCCCCTGTGGCACGCCTGACGATACACTCGTCTCTGATGAACACTCGCCGTCGAGAACAACGTACTGCGTTCTATTACTTAGGAAGTCTTCCAGCCAGTCACAAATGTGTGAACCTATTCCATAAGCTCGTATCTTCGTTAGCAGTCTGCAGTGTGGCACCGCGTCGAATGCCTATTTGAAGACGAGTAAAACCCAATCCTGCCTGTTGACTTTCATCCATGGCTCGCAAGATGTCATGTGAGAAAAGCGCAAGCTGAGTTTCACATGTACAATGTTTCCTAAACCCGTGCTGATGCATAGAAAGAAGCTTTTCCGTCTCGAGGAAATTTACTATATTCGAACTGAGAATATGCTCTAAAATTGCCAATGCCGCAGAATAGTCTTTGTAAAACCGAACTGGTATTCCATCCGGACCAGCAGATTTTATTGTATTTAGCTCTCTCAGCTGCTTCTCTACACCGGAAATACATATTGATATGTCCCCCATTTCAGTCCTCCTGCGTGAAAGATTTATTAAAGGTTAAATTTAGAACTTCAGCTTTCCGTTTGCTTTCTTCTATTACTGCCCCGAAATGATCGAGTGACTGAACAGTGGGCTTTGACCCGGTTATCGATTTTACATAGGACCAGAATATTTTCGGGTTCTCGGAAAGATCTTTAGCTAAGGTATGGCTGTGATAATTATTGTATGCTTCGCGTATCGTTGTTTTTATGGACGCACGAATCTCTATTAACTTTTGCCTGTCATCATTTGCGTGTTCTTTTTTGAATCGAGAGTGCAACAGCCTTTGCTTTCTCAGCAGCTTTCTAACATTATGAAACTTCCTGGCAGATTAAAATTGTGTGCCGGAACCGGGACTCGAACCTGGGACCTTTGCCTTTCGCGGGCAAGCGCCCTACCGACTGTGCTATCCCGACACGACTCACGATGCCACCTCACAACTTTACTTCTGCCGGTACCTCGCCTCCTAGCGCACACTCCGCTGCAGAGTGAATTTTCATTTTTCTAACATTATTATTATACCACGATGGAACTTTTCCATCCTTAATCGTCTTTACTGGCACATATTTCTCTAACCCTTTATTAACAATGCACTTAAATTTAGTCCACAATTCCTCTACATCCATTGTCCCGGAATTAAACCATGCCAATTCATTTTCTAAGTGCGATCGTAACATTTGCTTATCGGCTCTTCCCAACAAAAACACGCTCCTAGCCTTCTTGATTGGTTTATGAACTTTGGTCACCATCGACGCTATGACGATATCATGGTCACTAATTCCTGTCTCTACACAGACATCGTTAATAAGGTCAGGCTTGTTTGTGGCTATAAGGTCTAGAATATTTGCATTGCGTGTTGGTTGCCGGTGTAACTGCTCAAGACAGTTTTCGGAGAATGTGTCCAAAAGTAGCTAGCAAGACTGCTTGTCTGTTCCGCCTGAAATGTAACTAGCGAGGTCCCAATCTATACTCTTAAAGTTGAAGTCTCCTGCGACTAATATTACATGGCTCGGATTCCTACGCACTACTTGGTGTAGACTTTCTTTGAATGATTCTAAAACTGCTACAGCAGCACTGGGGGGCCGGTAACTTTACTTCTTTTAGACCTGTTATACGTGCCCAGATAACGTCACAGTTACTTTCAACCTCGATCTCAGTAGAAACAATATCTTTGTCCACAGCGATGAACACTTCTCCTCCAGTTGTATCAGATCTATCTTTCCGATATACATTCCACGCTTCGCTAAATATTTCTGAACTTGCCACATCATCATCTTTCGGTGCCTAAAACTATCTGAGCGCAATAACTTCCATGCAGTGCTGCAAATTCGGGAACTTTGTTTCTAATACTCTGTAAGTTCGCGGCTAATATTTTGATGTTCGAATTTTTGTTCCGGACGTGGCCTGAATTCGCTGTTTGAATACTGACAGGCGAGTGCTCATCAGAACTATCACCTAGCCTAAAAAAAACCATGTGCACTCCACAAGTACTCTGCTACCCGAGTAGCCGCTTCCTTAGTGTAGTGCACCCCTGATCTATCTAGGGGCACCCTACAATTCCCCTCCCGATAACGCAGATCCAGAAATCTGCAGCCATGACTGTCACAGAGTCGGCGAAGCCTCTGGTTCACACCCTCCACTCGGCTCCAAACCAAAGGACCCCGATCAACCCTGGGAACAATGCTACAAATCGAGAGCTCTGCTTGCACCCCGCGCGCGGAGGCAGCAGCCCTCACCAACTCCGCCAGCCGCTCGTAGGACCTGAGGATCTCCTCAGAACCCAAGCGACAAGCGTCATTGGTGCCGACGTGAGCCACGACTTGCAGTCGACTGCATCCCGCACCCTCGATAGCCGCCGGCAAGGCCGCCTCCACCTCTCGGATGAGGCCCCCCGGCAGACACACTGAGTGCACGTTGGAATTCCTTCCGGATCTCAACGCTATCTGCCTAAGGGGCTCCATCACGCGCCTAACATTGGAGCTGCCAATAACTAACAATCCCCTCCCCCCGTGCACCTGCTCGGACCCTGCTGAAGGAGTGGCCACACGTTCACTCACACGACGAACGGGCGCGGACGGACGTCCAGCCTCCACATTGGCCTTCCGCCTCGCGCGACGCGAACGCCGTACAACCCGCCAGTCCCTTTGCGGAGAAAGCGGTTCGACGACGTCCGGTACACCTGAAGGTGCCTCGGTAGCAGGGACAGAGAGCGAAGCATGAGACACCTGAGGTGTCCCACTCGACGCACCAGACTCCCCACCATCGCTGCACCCTGAGACAGCAGCCTAAAGACGGCTGACCGTAGCCAACAGCACGCTCAGCTGTTCGCGAACTGCGGCCAACTCCTCCTGCGTCCGCACACAGCAGGCACACATCCTATCCATCCTATCGATACAATTAATTGCAGAAAGTAGAAAACTAATTAATCAACTTTTAAGTAGCCTAGTAGTCTAATAAAGGCGGCTGGCTGCTGACTGAACAGTGGTCAGTGGTAACTACACTGTCAAAGCAACAAAACTGAGTCCGGCAGTTTTCAAAATAAACAAGAATATCTGTGGAGTACACCGTTATCAAACGCTCGAGAAAATAAGCTTAGCGCTGTTTACGATGTGGCACTGGTGGCAGCTGGCACTGGAATGACTGATAACGAGCTTTAGTAACGGTCTCTGACTTGTTTTGAAATACACTAGTCAAAGACGAAAACTAAACACAATGGTGTTTATCAAATACGATAGAATAAACTATTAAAACAGTAGTACAAACGAAATATGCCAAGTACGCGGGAATAAACCTCTTAAAACAGAAGTACTAACGAAATGAACTAGACTGGCAAATTAAATTTGACACAAATTAAATTAAGATACTTAGCGCTGTTTACGATGTGGCACTGGTGACAGCTGGCACTGGACTATCTTCTAAAACTGAATTTAATACGCAGCTAGTTCATTTTGGAATTCAGATCCACCTGCAATATGAGAACGGAAGCGAGTGGTACCATACGAATTTTCACATTTTGTGACTGTTACTTTACCATTCCCGTGAACATAGTTGCACAGTTACAGTGTTGGAACACCACTATAGACCGGATGTCTAACCTGACGTGCGTATTTTACTCTGTTTTATAAGGTGATCAAACGTAAGAAAAAAAGATTCTCCATAACTCCCACTTTTATCACCTCAGGGCTATATAAAATATTTATTAGTCAGTGTTATTTTGAAAGTTATTCTTAAAAAAATTGCATAAATGATTGTAAAGCTTAAGGGACTTAACTGCGGGTCATCAGTCCCTAAACTTACAAACTACTTATGAACTCACTTATACTAAAGAGAACACAAACATCCATGCCCGAGGGAGGGTTCGAACCTCTGACGCGATCCGCAACGTGGCGCTCTTGACCACTCGGCTACTCCCGCGCGAATTATTCTTAAAATCAGTAGAATATAACACATATTTTATATAATGTGCCAAATTATTATAGTTCAGGAATGATAGTAAAACTAGATTTAGCTTATTTTAGGACTCTATGAAATATTTATATTTCAGAAATAATCCATCGTCAAGAAAGTGTAAAAAGAGCTGTACTAGAGGGTTCGGAAAATTATCGTTCTTCGCATATTCTTAATTTACCCATTTTATATTTTGCTTGTAAACAAGATTATGTATACGTTATTTTAAGAATCACTTTCGCAAAGTGTTGTAAAATTTACATATAATAGATGAAGACAATGTAGTTTCCACTGATTACATATTCCAGTTCGTACTAATTTATAATTCCCGTGGCTGACAAAAGTATTCTGCCTCTATTTCAGTATTGATTTTATTATCGGTTCCAAATGAACATCTTATATTCTCAGACAAAAATAAGTAGTTAAATTATGTTGGGACTGTTCTTCCAGGAGACCAACCATGACGGTCGTATATTGACTACAGTAAAAGAGTCTACTACATATTTTCTGAAATGTTATGGGACCAACAGACCTAGGTTTGTCAGTGATAAGAGGAAAGCAGCCTAGAGCACACCATATAAATTCATTGATGACCGATCCTACTCTGGATCACCTTCGAATGTCACATCATCTGGACGATTCTACAGCACCTGTTCGTCTCCATGTCAATGTTGGAGTACCTTCGAAGAAATGTTTCAAATGTTTGTTTAGCTCATGGGACTTAACTACGGGGTCATCAGTCCTAAACTTACAAACTACTTATGAACTAGCTAATCCTAAGGACGGCACAAATATCCATGCCCGAGGGGGGATTCGAACCCCCGACCGTAGTGGCCATGCAGACCGTGACTGAAGCGCCTCAGTCTCCTCGGCCACCGCGGCCGGCACCTTCGAAGATGATCCACTTTAGGATCGAAAGCGGTCTTCAGTAAATTTAACTGATTTGTTTTAGAATGACTTCCTTTTATTATAAACAGTGTACTTACTATTAACAATTAAATTAATAGACACATTGGTACGTAATAGTGCTAGTTTCAGCATCATTTTGTCACATACACGAGTCTCTTCCTAGCCACACAATCTCACAAATATGTATTTTTTTTTTTTTTTTTTTTTTTCATTTCAGATGCTCTCGCTTATGATCGGGACAGTATTTTTTGGCCAGACGACGGACCAAGCAGGAGTAATGAACATCAATGGCGCCATCATCCTATTTATGACTAATATGACGTTCCAGAATGTTTTTGCTGTAATAACGGTAAGCATTATAATTCATTTTACACAACTTTCTTAAGTTGACAGTTTACATTCCAGAATCAGATTAGACGCAGATAAAAGAGTGTGAGGTGGGAAAAGTAACACACTGGACTGGCTTTCGGAAGAACGACGGTTCAAACGCGTCTCACTAATTTCACTAAGTCACTCCAGTCAAATTCCGCGATTCTTTCTTTCAAAGGGACTACCCCTGAGACCATCCCTGAGAAAACTAACTGAGCGTGTGCACCGTCTCCAATGACACCGATGTCGACTGGACCCTAAGCCCCAATCGACTTCCCTAGGGAGTACATAACGGTTAAATTGTGGTAGAAACGAAAGTTTGCCTGGAGTTTTGAGTAGCTCACCTTGGAAGGAATTCTTGTACACACACTTTCAGAATTTTTTAAGAAATTCTTTTGATAAAAAACGTTAAATTTGTATCTCTTCTGCTTGTAGCCACCGTCAAACTTCACTTTGCTGATTCTTGACTGGTACAGTGTTGCCTACAATTTGGAAAATAGGACATCTGGAACTTGGAGGTATGGTTACTGAGGAAGAGAAGTCAAACTGTGCTTTAGTAAGCCAAGAAGATTTCGGAACGTTACGGTCGCATCTTCAGTATTAGAATATACATTGAACTAGGTCATAAAACCGTGTGATTCTGTCAGTGAGTGCAGGCCTTGTGTCATAGTATGTTGGAGGCTACTACCATCCTAAAATCCTTGTAAACCTTAAACTGAAATCCACCCATTACAGTCGTTGTCATATTTCGCTGTCCATGAAATCTATAGTACCTTTCGTGACTCTTTAAAAAGCACCTATAGGTAAAAAACTTCACTTGAAGTTTCCGTGCAAGTTGGCCGTGGTCGATAGGCAAAACTTTCCCATAACGTTTCGTCTTCGGCTGCGGAAGTCGAAACGTCAGGGGAAAGATTTACCTGTCGACCACGGCCTATCAGTCCGGAAATTTTAACTTAACACCGGCCGTTCAAAATGTTCAGACGTTTGTAAATCTATCGGACCAAACTGTGTGGTCATCAGTCCGTAGCTTACAAACTACTTAAACCTAGGTAAACTAACCTAAGGACAAACACACACACCCATGCCCCAGGGAGGACTGGAACCTCCACGGCGAGCAACCGCGCGCTCTGCAGCGAGACGCTTTAGACCTCTGGGCTACTCCACCGTTGCAACACCGGCCGTGAAAGCCTACTTTGTATGCTAGAGGTAGGTAAGTTAGTGTAAGTTGTATTTTTGTGTATATCTTATAATTCAAGTTCAAAAGCTAAACATAACACAAGAGATAAGAAGTGAAGATTGACAGGACATGCGCATTAGAATGTTTGGAAGAAATGATTTGCATTCCAGTCGCCTGGTTTCAGCATGTGTCCTTTTGGCTAGCAGGCTCTGGGTCCGCCGTGGGCACTGATAACGTTTTCCATGTGTAATGTCATGGACGAGTATAAGTCGCAAATTGCTTTCTATGGTATAGCCATCGACGCTGCAATCACCCGATTCCAAAGTTCATCTTATGTAGTTGGCATTTGGGTCACAACACTTCACGCGTCTTTTTCTAGTGGCACCAAGAAGAGACGTGTTCGTGCTGTAATATTTGCTCGTGCGTTGTCTTGCTGAAAAATCGCGTCTGGTCTTTCATGCAGAAAGGTTATAGCTATGGGCTCCAGTATGTCTTTCACGTAGGTCGAAATGTTCACAGTGTCGTAGGCACATTTCAGCTGTGATTTGTGGTTGTACCGCAGAACACCCAACACCATATGAAGTTTAGTTGCCGTTATGTGTCTTGTGCAGTTCCTGTGATACTGTCTGCTGCGAACCAATACACGGCCATCATTTTCAAACAAAGAGAGCCTGGAGTCATGCAATTCTTGTTTCCATGCACCATTGACATGTTTCAAGTCAACGGTAGGTGGAGAAGTGGACGTTGCGTTCGTAACCCATGTCGTAATAAACACCACTGACCTTGTTCGATGTGTTATACTCCTCCACTTTTGCACCAGAGCCGAGGACGAAGATCTGCCCTACAATGCCATCAATTCCATTCGGATGAGGTACCGACATTCTCGGAGGTAGGGTGGTCTAGATCATGTGATCTGCCCCATCTTGTATTCTGCGGCCATGCATGAGCTATTCTCACACAACTGTTGGACTGCCGAAAGAGTTCGTCCCAAAAAGAACTAATTTCCCGTATGGATGCATCACATTCTCTCGTACCTATTATGCAGCCCGTTTCAAACGCCCTGAAATGAGCGAGATCTGGAGACAGATTTTAGCAGCGTGAGCTGGTGCGTCGCTGTATCGATGCTTGCATTGATCTCGCGGGCCTGCATGGTTCCATTACAATTCACAGAACATAATAACGTAGTACATGAACTGTGAATATGAACTTCCTACCTGTAGTGTTTCTTCTAATTAGGAGTATAAATTAGTGTAAGTTGTTTGTTAGCAATTAGGTGATTTACGTAGTGTTAGTTTTTGTTTTCTCACTTACCTGCTATATCAAAACTAAATAAAACATGAGTAAATAAAGGTGACTATTACTCGGATATTATATCATGGCAGTTGCTCGTGGAGGTATGTTTGGATCTGTGCTTGCTGAAGTTTCCGTTAGAGATAGTGTCCCAAATATTTAAATGTTTGTATTTTATGGAACCAAACTATTGTGGACATCAGTCCCTAGACTTACAAACCTTAGGACAACACACACACCCATGCCCGAGGGCGGACTCGAACGTCCGACAGAGAGCAGCCGCGCGCTTCTCAGCATGGCGCCTTATAGCGCTCGGCCATTCCACACCGTACATTGAGTCCGTCCACCGGTTTTGCCTCGCGTATTGTCAGCTCGGTTTTGTTATGATGTCTGCTGTGCGTTGTTTGATGCTTAATGTTTATGTTTCGTATTTCTTAATGAGTGAAGACATTCCCTCAAGATGTACAGCGGTTAAAGTAGGACTATAAGGAAAGAGAAATTCGTGATACGACGTGCGTATAAAATGGTACACAATGTGCTGGAGTTCCGCGAGCTGGAGAAGCAACGCAATAATATCCAACATCCTGCAGCTAAGGCCCGCTACAGAGCTGCCACTTGCACCAGGAAACGTGTACCAACACTTGACAGGATAAGCACAAGTTCCCATTCAGGCTAATCGGCTGGTACTGCCAGACAATGGCGCTACTTCATTAAAAATTAATGGAAATCCAGAAAAGCTTAATTTCATGATATTCGCTTCCAAATCTGTATTGAACAAAATAAATCTCTTGTTAGAACGTGGTGACAGTATTCTTTGGCGGGCATGTATCCTCTTTGCTCAAGATACAGTAGGAGAGCTAAACAAAATATTTCTTATCTTCATTAATCATGAATTGATAGGCGTCTAAAATGCGGCCCAGAGAGAACATGTAACGTGTGTTACGGAGTGGATAAGTGTGTCAAGAAGAATAAGCGTGGCGAGTGTTAGCTTGAAAAACGTTAAAGTAAAGGAGACGGTACATGACTGAGGGCAACATCTCTTACGACTTGTCTGCCGCGAATCTGAAGAGACTCAAAGACGATGATTTTAATTGGCATTCCAAACCACTGAAAAATACATGAGTCGAGCACGATTATACTGAGCGTGAGGATATCATGGAAATAGCAGTTGACGACATCATAGTATGTTCTAATGATTCCGGGGAAGATAGTTCAAATACAGACACAGCGTCGGAAGAGTCAACTCGCACAAACACAGTTTACAGTGAATCTTCACGTACCGACATGGCCGATAATTACCGTGAAAGTTATATATTTAATTCTAGTGCTAGTTTATACCTGTTACTTAATATCTTTTCTGGTAAATGTTACGCTGTTTCTAGTAACAGATGTGTTCGTTTTATGTGCGTATGACTGATTTAGCTTCTATTCGACTTCACGCTTCAGATCTTATTTCGCTCAGAACACTGTCGTACCGTACGAGCACTTCAATAGGAATTCAGGGACTGTCTTCTTCCCCTCCCCTCCCCACAGCTAAACTCCCCCCTACCCCGTCGTCCGTTTTCCGTTCTCCCTCACAGTCGTAGTTCTCATTTGTTAACACTCCAGTCCGGCTGAGACGATGCAATGTTCTAGTAATATTGGATGTGGCGAACTACTTGTTTATTGGGCGTGAATAAATGATTGTCCGCAGTTCACAAGTTACGACAGCCAGAGTCGATGTGTGTTCATCGGATTATCCGCCCGCAGTTCAGATGTTAGTTAGGGTTAGCATATCGTGGAACGCAAAAGTGAGGACATTTATACATTTTATGTTGAAAAATGAGGACACTTTCTATAATTTAAAATGAAAAGTGAGGACACATTTTATACTTTAAATTTATTTCGTGAGAAATGAAAATAGCTCACAAAAACATGACACCAATCAAAGAAATCCATATGCCATCTGAGTCAATGTCAATTGAGTATTTGTCATTGCATCTAATTCTATTTTTATTTATTTATTTTTTAAGTTAACTCTGCTGACACAGTTATTAAAAAATGCAGTTTAAATGTATAAAATTAAATTTAACCATCACAATCCTTCGTAAAGAGTCAATTGACAGGCTGTTTCTTTCTTTTGTCCACTGTGCCTGTATGAATGAGAACAATCTTTCAACGGAATCGATATGGACTGGGTCTGCAAAAAAAGAAGTGAACAGTTTTAATGAGACCGCTAAATTGTTCCTCAATGTTACACCATTGAATGAACTTGCACTATTTGTTTTGACTAATTTCAGATTTCACATCATTTGTTGCAATGTATTTCTTTAAATATGAAAACTGATCGAAACACCTTTCATAATCAGTTTCAATATTTTTGACTACCAAGTATAACAAATCGATGATTAGTAAATAAAAACTTATTTAATATTTTTGGAAACAGTTTTGTTTCACTTACTGAACAACAACACTCTCATTTAAATTTATATATAAAGAACAGTCTAGAGTGCAAAAATTTATTTTTTTCGATTAGTTTCGGTCTTCTTTTAGACCATCTTCAGGAAATTTAGGACTTTCAGCATTGTACATTAGTGTCAAATTTAAACTAAATTTATAAAGAGAAATAAAACGTTGTTATACCCATTGATGCTGTGGGGCTGGCAGCAAACGTGGAGCCTTCTAGTACGTCATTGCTGGCTGGAGCAAGGTTACTGCCCCTTAAATAGCTGAGCTACATGCCTTTGCATTCTAGACTGTTCTTTATACACAAAAACTTATTTATTTAAATAAGTGTCGTAAAAAGTTTACAAATTTTTGATGATAGCAGATGAAAACCACTATCGGAAGTTCTTAATTCTCAAAGCTTAAAATTTTTCGGAAATCGTGAAGAGAGATGCGGAAGTTCCACTTGGTGGAGAAAATGCTGGCTCGTCCGCATAAATGCGGACGTGTGGTACCCCTAGATGTTAGCATAATGAAACGGAGCCGCTCGCTTATCGTGCGCCTGCCGCAGGTGTTCTCGGACGAGCTGGCGGTGTTCCTGCGCGAGCACCTGAACGGCATGTACCGCGTCGACGTGTACTTCCTGGGCAAGACGCTGGCCGAGCTGCCCGTGTTCGCCGCCATCCCGTGCCTCTTCACCGCCATCTTCTACTACATGGTCGGCCTCAACCCCGAGCCCAGCCGCTTCTTCACCGCCATGGTCATCGCCGCGCTCGTCACCGGCGTCGCCACCTCCTTTGGTGAGTGCTCGTGCTCCCACTATGATCGTCCTGCAGTGACACATCTAAGTCGGGGTCTACATCTACATGGGATACTCTGCAAATCACATTAAAGTGCCTGGGAGAGGGTTCATCGAACCACCATTAGACTATTTATCTCCCATTCCATTCTCGAATAGCGCGCGGGAAGAAAGAACACCTGAATCTCTCTGTTCGAGCTCTGATTTGTCGTATTTTATTCTGATAATCATTTCTACCTATGTAAGTGGGAGTCAACAATATATACTCGCATTCGGAGGAGAATGTTGGCAATTGGAGTTTCGCAAGTAGCCCTCGCCGCAGCGATAAGCACCGTTGTTGTAATGATTCCATCCCAGATCCTGTATCATTTCCGTAACGCTGTCTCCCCTGTATAGTGACAATACGAAACGAGCTGCCCTTCTTTGGACTCTTTCGATGTCCTCTGTCAAACCCACCTGATAAGGATCCCACACTGGGCTGCAATACTCCAAAAATGGACTGAAAAGCGTAGTGTATGCAATTTCTTTTGTAGTTCTGTTGCATCTTTTAAGGGTTCTGCCAATAAAGCGCAGTCTCTGGTTCGCCTTTCCCACGATATTATCTACGTGTTCTTTCCAATTTAAGTCTGAAGTAATAGTAATTCCTAGGTATTTTGTGGAGTTTACGGCCTTCACATTTGGAGGAGGCTGGCTCAAAAATGTTCTCATGTTTGAAAATCTACGTACACAACTTCTATGGTGATCAGTTACAAGGCATTCAAACTACTTAACTAAGTCATTTTTGGAAGCATTTTCTTAGAACAGCGATCTTAAAAAATAGATAAAACACTCCTGGAAAATGAAAAAAGAACACCATGAATTCGTCGACCCAGCAGAGGGAAATTTTATTGACACATTCTTGAGGTTGTATACAACACACGATCACATAGGCAGAACCGTACGCACGTGAGTGCAGTCACCATAGTGCCCGCAATGTTGGCGTTAGTACCGTGAATACACTCCTTTTGCAGCAATGCAAGCTGTAATTCTTTCATGGAAACGATCGTAGAGGTTCTATGTGTGGTTATGTGGAATGGCCTGCCATGCAATTTCCACCTGGTGCTCGGTTGGGCGAGAATTCGTGCCGCTAATGTAGATCCCCCAACATGACGTTTCATCGAAACAAGCTCAATGGGGGAGAGATCTGGGGATCATGCTGGCCAAGGTAGTTGACGTACACCTTGAAGAGCACGTTAGATGGTACGGGATACATGTGGATCTGTAATGTCCTGTTGGAAAAGCATATCACCTCGTTGGTGCATGAGTGGTATCAAGACGGTTTAAAATACGATTTCAGTGTACCGTGCACTGTTCAATGTTCGCAAGACAATCACTAGAGGAGAATGGCGAGTATAGAATATCACTCCCCTCACAATGATGCACGATCATCTGTGCTGTTAGAGTGTCTTCTGCTCACATCCCAACATCGTTCAATCCGCCTCCATTGAGTCATCGTAGGCGCTTATGAAGGGACGAATGCACACGTGTTGTCTTCAGCGATGAGATTCATCGCTGCCTCGGTGCCAATGATGGTCGTACGCGTGTGTGGTGTCGTGCAGGGGCTTGCGAAAATCTGGAGTGTACACGACAATGCAAACGGGGCCGACACCTGGCATCATGGTGTGGGGAACCATATCCTACACTGGCCGTTCTCCTCTAGTGTTCGTTGTGGGAAAATTGAACAGTACACGGTACATTGAAACCATCATTCAACCCGTCTTGCCACTGTTCATGAACCAACAAGGCGACGTGCCTTTCCAAAAGGACAGTGCTTGTCCACACGTATCCTGTACAACCCAACGTGCTCTTCTATGTGTACGTCAACTACCCTGCCTATCATTATCCCCAGATCTCTCCCCCATTGAGCATATCTGGGACCAGATGAAACGTCATCTTGGCGCAGTCTACACGACTGGCACGAGATCTGGTCCAACTGAGGCATCAGATGAAATTTGCTTGGCAGGCCATACCAAAGGACTTCATTCGGCACCTCTAAGATCGTCTTCATGAGAAAGTTGCACCCTGCATTGCTGCAAAAGGAGGGTATACGCGATACTAGCGTCGGCATTGTGGACGCTCTGGTGACTGTACTGACGTGCGCATGATTCTGACTGCGTGATCGTGTGTTGTATACACCATCAAAAATGTGTCAATAAAATTTCGCTCTGCTGGGTTGACGAATACATGGTGTTCGTTTTTCATTTTTCCAGGAGTGTACTTAAACTAAGGCAGTATAATCGCAATTCGTTGCGTTTATTACTGGCAACCGGTTTCGATTCTATAGAACCATCTTCAGGTCTTTGGCACCTTGTTGGTGGACGGCGGTGGCCGGAGCAGGCAACTGCCATCACCACCGTCCAACAACAAGGTGCCAAAGGCCTGAAGATGGTTCTATAGAATCGAAACCGGTTGCCAGTAATAAACGCAACGAATTGCGACTATACTGCCTTATTTTAAGTACTTAACGAACCTAAAGACATCGCAAACCCGTGTCCGAGGGAGCACTCAAACCTCCGACGGAGAGCAACCGGGAGCTCCGCAAAAACGCACCTTAGAGCTCTCGGCCTCTCCATCGCGGCGGGAATTATCATCTCTAGGTTACCTACAAGCTACAGAGTTGTGTCATGCATGACTTTAGCATGACTTAAAACTCTGTAGCTTGTAGGTAACCTAGACATGATAATCCATCTATTCACTGTAAACAACAACACTGTGCTCATCCCCCAAATCCAGAAATACATTCCCACAGATACCGCTCCAAATACGAAAGTGATGGAATATCTTTGCAGTTGGTTTTGTGATATTCTTTGATGTATCTTTTGTCCTCATCAACCAGTTGCCTTTGTGATCTTATGGTGAACATATAACTATTTTATTATTTTAATTTAAGATGAGGGTACAAATGTGTCACCCATTTTATATTTCCGACATGGACTCATCTCCGAATATTTTATTGTTTTTATTATTATGACCATGACCTAAGGAAACCTATCTGACAACTTTTGTGTAAGTAACTAACTTATACCACTGTAATGTGCTTTATATTTATATTTCATATTACTTTGTATTAATTCTAATAATGTTTTATAAAATGATATCACAGCGCTTGAATATGGCCTAAGGCCGAAACCAGGTAGTGACAATAAACAAAACTTTCAGTCAAATGGCGGTCAGCTCTTTTATAAAATTTAATCCTCAAACACCATCCTCATGACCTAGGTTGTGAATTACCTTTCCCTTCCTATCCTTTTTTCTTCCTTTCTCTCCCACCTGAAGAAGGAACTGTGTTCAGAAAACTTATCCTTTCCGACCTTTTTTTTTTCTTTTCTTTTTCTTCGTTTGTGTCGCAATCGGCGGTACAGCACAAAGGTAGTACTGGCCAGCCAATCTACCTCTTTTGAAAAATAATTTAATATTTAGTCATACAGATAACTAGCGGTTAACACATGAAACTGTATAATAACTTGAAATTTGATGATTGACTGTTCCATGCTGCCTTTTACAATTAGTCTGCATATAATTTTAAATCAATGTCTTGATATATATAATAATATCACGTGTCAAAATATATTAGGATATGTAACATTTTATGTTTTCAGTGGTTCTTTCTACCATATACTTCGAAATGTCCGAATGGGCAGAAAACTTACAAATCGTTCTATATTGTATGTCTCGACAGGTAGATGACAATTCCAGTTCTGAATAACAATGCACCAGTCGAGCAGAAATATGTTCCCATATTAATGATTTTAGAATAAAACCATCAAAAGTTGCTGAGTGTAACTGTGTCAGCAGCTCAGTAATAGGTTTTTTCCAGACAGCGTTTCAACAATATGTACCCTCAAAACTCAGCAGCATTTTTGTGTGTTTACTGACTTCTATTCCTGCGCTTCTCTGTTCTACAGACTTGAAATGTAGTGTATTTCCTGAAAGTAAAAGGGAATTCCATTTTTATGTAAAAATTTCTTTTAGGTATTTTGTCCATATTCAGTAACTGTATAATTAGTTTTAAATAACCAGCATCTTGTGGCACAGTTCAGATATTTTATTTCGACTAGTTTTGAAGATTTATTTCTTCAAAAGTATATAACTGATGTAGTGTCCAACTATGGTGGAAAGGTATTACATCTTGCAGCATGCTTGGACAGGAGATTTCAGGATATATCAGGTGGGTTTGACGGAGGACATCGAAAGAGTACAAAGAAGGGCAGCTCGTTTTGTATTGTCACGATACAGGGGAGACAGCGTTACGGAAATGATACAACGGCGCTTATCGCTGCGGCGTGGGCTACTTACGAAACTCCAATCGCCAACATTCTCCTCCGCATGCGAAAATATATTTTGTTGGCTCCCACTTACATAGGTAGAAATCATTATCAGAATAAATACCAGAAATCAGAGCTCGGACAGAGAGATTGAGGTGTTCTTTCTTCCCGCGCGCTATTCGAGAATGGAATGGGAGATAAATAGTATAATGGTGGTTCGATGAACCCTCTGCCAGGCACTTAAATGTGATTTGCAGAATATCCCATGTAGATGTAGATTTAGATTTAAATTCAGTTATATACTCAGGCACTAATTGCCTCAAAGCAATCGAAATTACATATTATTTCAATTGTGCAAATTGTTGCTACTTTAATTAAGAAGAAAAAATTTCGGATTTATTATTAACGGTTTTCTATATTCCAATGACTCCAAAAGGATTTAATACACCACTACTGCCGTATTTATAATATACCATGTCTACTGGATGAACATTCAGTGGGAGGCCATCCACATATGTCTCTATAATAGGAGCAGAGCGGAATTGAACCTTCCCGTCTTTCATGTTTTCCTTTCTACTAAAGTATTCGTAACAGATACTGAAACATTTTGCTTTTGTCATCTTTAACGTTCCTTACATACATCAATTTCAAAGAATGGTTGGGGAAATTTAAGACACACATGACAGGAATACAGTGAGGGAGAGCTATTGTTAGTCCAAAATAGTTGTTTTCGGTGTGATCAATGACCGTTATTTCATTCCAATAGAAAGGCTGGGGGAATGTGGGAACGGTTTAGTAAAAACACAATGAAGGAAAGCTGCAGGTAGCGAGCGTGTGGTGCGTGTTGTGAGACAGTGCGCTGTCGTGTGCCCGCAGGCTACCTGCTGTCCGCGCTGAGCCCCAGCACCGCCGTCGCCATGTCCATGGGCGCGCCCGCCATCTTCCCCTTCCTGCTGTTCGGCGGCTTCTTCATCAACGTCGGGTGAGTATCCAGTCTCCCACAACACTGATTCAGCCAGCAGCTACCGGCCGTTGTCTGGATTCAGGCCAAGCAGCAATGAGTGGAAACCTCAAGAGTAGTCAGCTAGTGCACAGTGTACCAACAACCCGTAGATTAAATTTTACATCTATTTACGCAAATAATTCTCAATTTTCTTATGTATTCTTGTGAGTCTGAGGTGCAATTCATAACCGTACAAGCACCAAGCACGGACAAAAATTACCCGTACATTTTTCTTTTATTACAAAATCAGAGTAAAAATCCTTCTTTGTTTACTGGCCTATTTCTATTTGTCTCTCGCCTTATAAAGTACTACACTGTACATTTCTATGGTTACAATTTTAAAAACTGCAAATAAAATATAGAAATGCTTGCTTGCCCAAGAGTACATTTTGCCCTGGGTTGGTACTCCATGTGACTATAATTGTTAGTGTCTTCCCTAAAACCACCAAGCATGAAGAAGAAATGTTATTGTTAAATCAGTGTCCATCGCCTCTAATTTCAGTATATTCGAGATATTTACATACCTAACAGATCTAATAACTGCTGAAATTATGGTAAATAACAGTATGTAAACAAAACTTCACAAGACTGCAAAAGTAACTCTTTCGGTGCTATAGCTGCAGGTAATCCATGACAGCAATACGGCAATAAGCTATGTACATATGTTTGATAGACAACAGCTGATGGCAAAGACAAAAAACTAAATGTATTTTAAGAACTCACAGATTGTAATACGGGAAAAATTTGCCCTTGCTTGGTGCTCCTTGTAACCTAAAATATCTTGGTGCTGCTAGCTTTCAAATACTTGCACGTTTCTCTATTTGACAGGGATAGTTACATGTGTAATCTCTGATGTTTGCACATCCATTATTTAGTCAGTCAACCGTAGCCAGTGTGGACCGCAGCAACAGAGTGAGATTCAAGAAATATTCTTGCGTGTTTAATGTGTTCTTCAATACTTAATTCTGACAACACTCCTGTATTTTTGTATTTGAGACAAACAATATGTCTATCTTTTTTGTTCCAACGAACTTCTAAATTAACGTAGTCGCTTGTTGATTGTTTACAGTCCAGTCAATTGTCAGTCACTGTTGGAGCACCAGTGTTGTAGCCAGTTAAATATTTAGCTTTCATACACTTAATTGTCTGAGTTAGTAGTGATAGATAGGGTGCGTGCTTGATTTGTGTTAATTTACGACGAATAAGCTGCGGTTCGCAAACAGCTGAAGGTGCAGTCACTTACGGTCAGCCGTTTTCACGCTGCTGCTTCGGAGCGTAGTGGTAGTGAATAATCCAGCGCATCACATGAGAGATCTCAAGCGTCGTTTGTTTCACTCATACTTTGCCGTTGCACCCTTTGCTGTACCGAACGTGGTGACCCATCCTCAACATAGGGCGAACGGCGAAATGCAGCGCATTCACGTAGCTCGAAGTGGAGAGACATTGTGTGTGGTCAATGAGACTGATCAGTTTGATCAGAGGGTATTGGGGATGCTTGTTATTACGAGCTCAGATATTAAGTGCGTTGTGCACCCTTTAAGCAGATATCGTATAGGCTAGAAAGAATGTCAGTATTCCAGTGACTGGCGGAATTGCATGATCCTGATGGTTTTGCACATTGGGGTGCACGCAGGATTTTGCAACCTTGTTACCAGAGTTTATCGCAATCCCTTGGTTTGGAACCGAGTGGAGAGGCTCAATCAGAAGATTGATCCACTGAGTAACAGCCTTCACTGGAAGTATCTGTTAATGCAAGGGGAATTGTTGGATGCAATAAAAAAGGAACTACACGGATATCAGAGTACTTAATCACTTTTTAGGCTCGGCGAAATATTGAGGTGTTCTGATGAACACTCTACAGTTGACACGCAAACAGGTCACTGTCGAAAAATTAGCAGCAAATTGGAAAGAAGGGCTATGTGATTTTTCCTTGCAACAGCAGCACTAGTCACATTGTAACACTCCCCTCACTAACCGGTTGATTAGTCCTGTGACAAATTAGCGTTAAATTGACCCGTGTGTTGCCTAGAATAAAAGATGGACAAGGCTATCTTTGCCGAAAAAATATTGTGCAACCGAAAACCAACAAGTGAGCGAATGTTGCCACAACGAAATACCACACCAGGTACCCAGTTCCTCCGAATCTACTGATTACTAATTGAACTCATTTAATTTCGGAACAGCCACACTCAAACACGATAGTATTGCCAATTATAGGAATTGACAAACCACGAAACAGTATAAAACTTAATAAATTAACACGGTCGTCAGCCCAATAGGGCTCTCAGGGTGAGTTATAATTAACCACGACAATTATGAATGGGTAATCACACACGTTAGTGTTGCACAACAGAAGGTTGGCAAACACTTTTGCGATTGAATAACTTTTACGAAAAAGTGATGCTTTGGTTTTATCAGTTTATAGTAAGAAAGAAAATAAACCACGTAATAATTTTTTATATAAACTGGTTTAGCTCGGAAACAGTGTTGGATCGGAGACCAATGTTGCACTCAGTTATCAATGTCCCTTCACTAACACTCACCTGCATGAGAATTACACAGTGAGCAGGAAAACTTGATTGGCAGAATAGTTAATATTAAGATCACCAAGAAAGAAAGTACTCAGAATAACTTACAACTAGATCACAAGTGGACAACGCCGAAATACAAACCAACATAGCAAATCAACTTTACCCAGCGGCGCGCCAGTCACGGTCTGCACGGCCACTACGGTCGGGGGTTCGAATCCCCCCTCGGGCATGGATATTTGTGCCGTTCTTAGTGTTAGCTATTTCATAAGTACTTTGTAAGTTTAGGGATTGATGACACCGTAGTTAAGTCCCATAAGCTATACAAACATTTGAACATTTTAGAACTTTACACATACATTTTACACCAGTTAAATAGACTGAACTAATTATTGCAGAATTAATATCTTTCAGTTTATTTACTTAATTGTGCCTACTTTGTTATAAAGAAAGCAGTTCCGAAAATTTAATATGTTGAAATTAGCTTTAAAATTTAAACTTTAGTTATTTAAATTTTATAGTTTGGCACTGTTTTATAGTTTTTCACTTTCAACGACTCTCGGGAAACTTCTGGAAAGAATAGGACCCTACTTGGTAACAATGTCTTACGACAATGACGTGGTAGAAGTTCTTTAAATTTTAGGTTCTTATTAGAAAAAATAGTTTCTCAAGCACAAAACTGGGTCACGCCTTACAAAATGTCTACACTCTGTGTGGTCGGAAATTATTGGAGCGGTCTTGTTGAAGAGCAGAATGCGCCGGCTCCGACAATGCTGCAGGTGACAACACAGGCACAGGTTCAATCCAGTGAGCGATTTGAGGGCAGAATCTTGACATATACAGATGAAATGTCGTGTGTCCCCGCTCATAATGGAAGCATGTGCGCTAATTATGGAACTCCCCCAACAAGGCCTAGTGACTACAAAGAGCGGGGCGCTGCACGCTCCCGCGCACTTGCTAGCGTCCCAACTATTCTAACGACAGAGCTTGTCTCCCTGATTCCGCAGTTAGTACCACTGCTCCCACTCTCTTGCTCAAAAACCACATACCACACACCAAAGATGTTTCCTACTTTCCCTATCGGCGATTACCCAGATACATGAATAATAAATTACATAAATTCACATAAACATACAATATTACAGTGTACATCAGTTATATTAAAAAACTTCAACATAACCTATATACATTTACATTTTAATACATATTTGAAATACACATCTGGATGCTAACGCCACAACGTGTCTTATGACTCTCAAATGTCCCACCAAAGCGTCAACGGCCAAGAGTCAGTCACACCGCCTGGTACATATGGCACCAAACCGCCTCCACGTGGCCTGATTTCAAAACCAATGAGCATCTCTGGTACTTACAGGCTTTTCCGAACAAACAGACGCCAACTTGAGAGTGAACCAACGCCACCTCGAGTAAACTCGCAGGATCTGGGCCGATTTGCGGCCTGGCAAGTCGCGAGACTACAAGCCCATATCTTAGCAAGCCCATCGTCCAAAACCACTTCTCATCCGCCCTTTCTTTGGAGAACTATGAAACTCTTTCTGGAGTACTAGCAGGTTAATACATAGCCCCCTGCACTGCTCACATCGGCGGGCAATGACAGACAGACCGACTGTCCTTTCCGGGAAGGCGAGGAGGCACAAATTCGCCATGTTTCAGAACTCACTCCCTTATGCTGACCAGGTACTCGTGGGCTGCTCTCAATATTCTGAACATGCTCCCCTCGATAATTACTTATTGCATCTGGTATTGTCACAATCGTATGTACACTGCAAACCGTGCTTTACAGTAAACATCAAAGTTTCCATTATAAACAAGAAAAAATTAAGTTACTGTCACCAGTTTCCACGTTCTCCTCTCCTGTAAACTGTGCCTCAAATACATCTCCTCAATAATGTTAAGGGGTAGCGAGAAGGCAAGACTGATACCTTCCAACGACGGCGCAGGTCTGTCCCGGCGGCGCTGGACTGGTTCACGTGGCTGTCGTGGTTCCGGTTCGGAAACGAGGCGATGTTCATCAACCAGTGGGCGGGCGTCGAGCGCATCGACTGCTCCACCGCCGTCAACGACACCTGCCCCACCACCGGGCACATCGTGCTCGCCATGTTCGACTTCAGGGAGGTGAGTGCGCACAGCATGCCGACGATTAGCGTTCTAGAAGTCTCTACAAAGATTAGATTACATTACATTGATACTTGTTCCATAAATCATCAGGTTAATGAAAGGTGTCTGTACAAGACGTTACATTACACAAAGTATTACAATTTTTATTTTTTTTAAATTTTTTAGATTTACTAATTAATATCTAAAAACGCATCCAATTAGTAGAAGGAGTAGTCATTCATAAATACTTCAAATTTATTTTTAAATGCTAGTTGGCTTTCCTATGCTCACTCCTTCCCCTCCCCACCGGGGGACTGATAGACTCAGTAGTTTAGTCCCTCTATCCCAACCAAACAGCCCAACCTCTTCAATATCTCATGGCCGCCTAAAAGTAGTAGATATTTAGCAGATCATTTATACACTAAGAATTATTTGTATTTGTATTTGTGGACAAGAACTGAATATATTTGCATAAAATGCCTTGATAATTGAAATATTTAATTGTTTAACTATATTTCGAGGGCGGTAGTATATTTGAACAGCGAGACGCCATGCTTAATAGCTACCCGAATAAAGAGCTTCAATCTCAACCGATTTTAGTATTGTTAAATATATATTTGTTAAAAGTAAACAATATTAGTATGGATGTGGCGAAAGCATTTAATTCAAATGTATATTTTGGAAGGGAAATTGTATTTTAAAGATGAGGCGTTAGGATGCGCAGAAGGATACAATCTTGGGAGCAGGCAGAGCACGCTTTCGAACGCTTGGGAAGGGACTCGTAACTTGCACGTGGTGGTGAGAGGTTGTGACTGGGCGGTCTGAAGCCGCGTTACGAACTTGTCATTTGAAGAGATAGGCATGTGTGGACTTAGAAAATTTACGGGACTGTGACTGCAGAACGGTAGTAGGGCTGTGGAACTGTGATAATTCAGCTATCGTGTACTCGTGTGATGACAAACTGTATAACAAATACTATAATTAATCGCGGATTAATTTGGAACTGCAATGATCGATGGACTTAATTTACGAGTGATAATTTGGAACTTTTACTGTCAAGTGCATGTGATACTTATTGTGGCTCTCATGAACAATAGTTGGGGAAATAATTATTTACCGATGTAAAAGCAGGACCATCTCCGAAATTTCATGTCCAAAAAGAGTAATAAACTGCATTTAGATAAAAATTACTTTTTGAATAACTCTCTTCTAAACATTATCTTATAATCCATTTTGTTGGTTATTCAGAGCTTTAATTTGTTCGTTTAAATACATTTTTCGCGTCATTACCTGCAGATTGATAGATTGGCTATATTACATATTAATTATTGATCTTATTTAAACAGTATGGGTAGGTGTTCAGCGCATAGAAAAAGACATACATAACTCACCCCTATGAGCAGAGAAAACGAGCCACAAACCTTTTACTACCCTGAGTTATGTATTGCCCAATTCTTATTGGTGAGTACCGATAGGAAAGTCTCAAACCACATATTTTAGCTTTCTGCATTCTTCCAGTTAGTTATGAAGTAAACCATTTGCGCACTGCCCCATAATGTTTAAGCTTATCTAGAAGAATTCCATGATTAACACAATCAAAGGCCTTTGAAAGATCACAAAATTAGCAATGGATGATGCCCTGTTATTCAGAACATTTAATATTTGATCGGTGAAGGCATATATAGTCTTTTCTGTAGAAAAGCCTTTCTGAAAATCAAACTGACATTTGGTTAATACTCTGTTTTTACAAATAAGGAAAGCTATTCTTGAATACATTACCTTCTCAAAATATTTCGATAAAGCTGTCAGAAGAGAGGTTGGGGCGGTAGTTGTTAACATCTGATGTGTCCCCTTT
The DNA here is from genome assembly GCA_026315105.1 of Locusta migratoria. Classification (NCBI taxonomy): domain Eukaryota; kingdom Metazoa; phylum Arthropoda; class Insecta; order Orthoptera; family Acrididae; genus Locusta; species Locusta migratoria. Next base: position 85,121,085 of record CM048746.1, read on the forward strand.
TTTATGCAAATGTCTGACAATGGCATATTTTGGTCTATCAGGGAAAACACTTCGCTTCAGAGAGCTATTACATAAGTGACTGAGGATCCTATTTATCTGTGGGGAACAACCTTTAAGTACTTGGCTGAAAATGCCATCAAAGTCGTAAGAGCATTTACTTTTTAGTGAGTTTATTATTTTACTGTCACTTGTTATTGAGGGTGCCGTGAAAACGCTGTGAAACGTTTGGACTAGTTAATTAAGCCATCATTAGTGTGGAGAATGAAACTGAAACTTCAAGCCAGTTTAAAATAGGGTGTCAGACCGAGCTTTGAAGTCGCAATCTTTATCTTTCATGGTGCCTATTAAGTTACCGTAGCACGTCCTTGGCCCTGTCCTCGCAACTTTACTTCCACTAATATCTTGTCTGCATATCTGATCTGGTACATAGTTTTAACCCTCCGCAACTCGCAATCTAAAAATTACATGGGGACGCGCAATGACCTGACAAGTATTTGCGGCAATAATAAGTGAACACTTGTTCGATTAAACGCTGAAAACGGAAAGGAAAGTCATTCCATAACATGCAGAAAGTTTGAGCAAATGTACAATAGACAAAATTTGAAACAAAGGAGACCTCACTGGGGGAGCTTTCACGTTGGTTAATCTGCCATGTTTTAATGTAAGGGAACACTCCCTTGGAATGTGTAAGTCTTGTTCTGAAATCTGAAGATTGTTTCGAACACCACGGTACATTGTTAATCATGGTCGTGATGGAGGTCGTACGCCGTTGCCTTCCGCCGACCTCTGAACTGACTAACCCATGTGTTGAAATACGTTGTTACTCTCCTGATGAGAATGAGTCGTCCGTTGGACAAAAACGAGGTAAACTGCGTGCGTTAGGCTAAATTTGACCTATAAAGAGAAGTTCAAGATACGTTTAAGACATTTATGAAACGCTAGCACGATATTGTGTAATAAAACAAAAAATTCATATTTCTAATTGTAGTACCATCACTAACTTAACTCCAGCCTTCTTCTTTCCTACCTACACTACGACATGTAACTCTGGCCCTAAACATACACACTTTCCATAAGTATTTCGAAACCCTCCCCCTTAAAATTTGTGCTTCCTGTCATAATTAACCCGAATAGAATAATATTTTTACTCTGCAGCTCGGAGTTAAGGAATCTGGCTTAATTACCCTGAATGCTTAATTGGGCACATGTGGGACTGTACAGAAAAATATGCTTCACACAAATGGAAAAGAGGAAGCATATATGATTTCGCTACACTGTATACACTGTCACAGACTGTTCTGTCGGCCGAGGAGCGAGAAGATAGTTGCTTTCGATGATTTTGAGTGCAAATCCCTAAGATATTAGATTATTATCGTAAATCGTTAAACGGATGCAAACTTAATGTCCAGAAACCTTAAACACTAATGACGTGGTAGAAGACGACATACAAAATGCCTAAATACAAAATACCTTCGTCCGAAGCTGTATCACTGGGGAATATTGCATTTTATTTCTTCCTCTAAATGCTGATTTGGACGAGAAAATGACAGATAGTCAAATAAAAAATAGAAAATACAAAACTAAATTAAATCTCTCGATAGAGGAAACGCTGTTCCACCTGCTGGGATATCATTTCGATTTTACACAACGCGAAGGATATCCCCCCCCCCCCCCACTTGTAGGAGCACTGTACCATGGGTCTCAGTGGATCAGTGGATAGTAACATTCATAAGTATTCGAAGAAAGAGCAGTTCTTTCTCGTTTTCAAGGTTGGCGTAGTACTAATGCACGAAACTTTAGGCCTGCATATCCGAAGGTCTGTTGTAAAATTTTCGAACGTATTTTATATTAGAGTAGTATGACACTTCTGGAGACCAAAAATCGCCTCTGTAGGGCTGGACATGGTTTCTGAAAGCAATGATGAAGTTGAACCCAGCTTGTGCTATTCGTTCACGAGACACAGAGGTAATTAGGTAGAGTTTCTCGTGTTTCGTATGACAGCAGTTGTATGACTGGCTGAACGTAGCACGTTATTATCATCGAAGTCTTCCGAAGTGGAAGTGTTTTATGGTGTGACGGAGGGGAGTAGTTTAAACCCATTTCTTTTCACAGTATATGTAAATCACTTCGTAGATAATGTCGGAAGTTTAATTGGCTTTTTCGCGGAAGACGCTGTAGTATGTTGAATAGTCGCAACACTGGGGAAGAGCAGCGAACTGCAGGAAGATCTGCAGCGTATTGAGGCATTGTGCAGTCAGTGGCAATTGACCTTAACGAAAACAAATGTACTGCGAATGTGTGTGTGTGTGTGTGTGTGTGTGTATGTGTGTGTGTGTGTGTGTGTGTGTGTGTGTGTATAATTACGCAATAGGTGATCTAAAATTGGTAGCACAACTGAGTTGGAACGACAATATAACGGTAATGAGGGAAGGTAGATTTTCAAATAGAGATACACTGGAATAATCCACCGGAAATGTAGTACACCAACTACGGAAATAGGTTACAAAACGACTGTTCGGCCTATGCTTCAGTATTAGTCCTATATATGAGATCCATATCAGGTAGGACGATAGAGAAGATTTATCTAGGGAAGCACGCTTCATTCCAGTTACATTTAGCAAGCGCGAAAGTGTCACGGAGATCAGGAAATTCCAGAGAGCGAATGTTTCTTGAAGAGAGAACCAATATATTTCGCGAAAATATCACGAAGAAAAACAGAGAGATCAGAACCCACCCGATGACTTCCCAGCAATAGTTTTTCTCACGAATCACACGCGAATTGAGTAGCACTAGCAGGTGGAGATGGTAGGCAAAGTATGATTAGATTAGTATTTGTTCCATAGATCATGAATACGACGCTTGCTATTGATGTGGAACGTGTTAGGTTAATGAAAGGTGTCATTACAAATTATTACTTTGCACTAAACATTACATGACGCAGTATTTATTTTATTACTTTTACTTTTATTTATTTATTTTTAATTTTTTTCAGATTTACTAATTTATATCGAAAAATTAATATATAGTGTAGGAGTTTCCATTCAGAAATTCTTTTAACTGATTTTTAATGATAGTTGTCTATCTGTCAGGCTTTTGGTAAGCGACCAAAGACTTTTGTGGCAGCATAATTCACCACTTTCTGTGCAAAAGCTAGATTTAACCTTGAATAGTGATTATTCTTTCTCCTAGTGCTGTAGTTATGTACACTGCTGTTTCTTTTGAATTGAGTGGGACTGGTAATAACAAATTTCATAAGTGAAGCTACTGTGAAGCTCCCTAGCTCTTTAAATAAGCGTCTGCAGGATGATCTGATATGGGTTCCAGAAATTATTCTGATTACATGCTTTTATGCAATGAATACCTTTTTACTCAATGAATTACCCCAGAAAATGATGCAGAGAACGAAAATAGGCATAGTAAGCTAATTTACTGAGATGTATATCACCAAAATTTGCAAATTACCCTAATGGCACAAGTAGCTGAACTCAAACGTTTCAGCAGATCTTCAGTGTTTTTGTTTTGTTTTTGTTTTTGTTTTTTTTTTTTTTTTTTTTTTTTTTTTGTTTTTTTTTTTTTTTTCATTTCAACCCCTCATCCATGCATACACCTAAAATTTTGAATATTCTACTTTTGCTAAAGATTTTTGATCAAAGTCTATATCTGTTAATGGTGTCATTCCATTTACTGTATGGAACTGTATGTACTGTGTTTTATCAAAATTTAATGATAGTCCATTTGCTGAGAACAACTTAATGATTTTCTGAAATATGTCGTTTACAATTTCTTTATTTAGTTCTTGTCTGTCACGTGTGATAACTGTACTTGAATCATCAGCAAAATGAACCAGCTCTGCATCTTCATGAATATAGAATGGCAAGTCATTAATATATATTAAGAACAGCAAAGAGCCCAAGTCCGAACCTTGTGGCACCCCATTTTTGATTGTTCCCCAGCTTGAGGATCAGCTGCTTTTTGCATATTATGTGAATTACTTATGTCAACTTTCTGCACTCTTCCTGTAAGGTATGATATAAACCGTTTGTACACTGTCCCATTCATAACACAATAGTTTATCTAGAAGAATTCCATGATTTACACAATCAAAAGCCTTGGCGAGATCACCAAAACGTACCCTCTGTCACACACCGGGAGATGGCCTGACAGGTTTCAAAATATACATACAAATGTAGACAATTGTACAAATTCAACAATGTTTGTTGATGTAATATGAACGCGGTATCTCTACCCCCACAGAATGACATGAGATCATGCCGCCTGGCTGTGTTTGCAGGGCGACTTCGTGTGCGACATGCTGGGCCTGGTGTGCCTGGTGCTGAGCTTCAGGGCGCTGGCCCTGCTCATCCTGACGCTGCGGGCGAAGCGAGGCTGCTGCTGAGCGGCGCTGCAGGCGAGGCCCCCGCATGCAGTGGGACCCTGCCCTGCTGCTGAGCGGCGAGGCAGGCGAGGCCCCCGCATACAGTGGGACCCTGCCCTGCTGCTGAGCGGCGCGGCAGGCGAGGCCTCCGCATACAGTGGGACCCTGCCCCACGCCGAGGCAGCCACGTGCCCCGGTTCACTGCTACCTCACATACGGACTGACTGGAGTGTTATAAGCTAACAGTGCACTTTTTCCGCACTTGATCTCTATTTTGGGAAAGCATTTTGACAACATTATAATTCAGAATTAAAAGCTTAACCTTTTATAGGACAAAATTTTTTTCTGAAAATTTGAAATATTTGCATTGCATCCCATTTGACTTATGAAAGTATGTAAATATGTTCATTTAACTTGGAAGTGGAAGGAAGAAATAGGTGATTGATGTACAGACAACTAACAGTTTTGTGTGGGGCTTAGACTACTGTGGGTGGTGTTTGTTTAAAATACCACTTTCTTATATCTGAAACAGATAACTAAAAACTGGCTTTGGAATGCAAAAAGATACAGTTTATTAAATAAATTACTGAATTTCATACATTAAACACAGTGCAATATTCAAACAATAAAACATTACTGAACACTATGAAATATTACAAATTCGTGTGGTAAACTTGTAATTTAGAATGAAACATGTGAAAACGAGGAAGGCTAAGAGCAACGTACACTGTTTTGCACTTGCGATAGGTGGACGATGTATCGACCACAATCCTGTAAAGGGTTTATGAGAGATAACTTCATACCAAAATTAATGTACTTTTTTCGGGGTAAGTATTTCCTATACAGTTTGTGATAAACATAATTTCCTCTGAAATTGTGGCAGTATCAATGTAAAATAGACAGAAATTATTTTCGAAACCAAAGGTTGATCTGTCGGCTACTGGGGGAAGTAACAGCACACAGGTAAGGACGCAGACGTGAAAGCAAAGCTGGTACACCCATACTAATTAATAGCACAATTTTATTTGACGGACGATAGAAAGTGCTTCTTCAGACGTAAGGACGTAAAGTACTTAATTTCAAACACAACACTCTGTTAAATATTCTCGTGGTAGGAAGGCTCCTATTTGACAAACGTACAATAACAAATTATTCTTGCTACGGATCTTCAGTATGGTGCCCCACTGTGTGACCCGACCATCACTGTTGGGCTGGTTATGTCGGTACTGCGGAAAACAGTGATATGGGTGTGACCACGCCTCTTCCTGCCGCGTATTTTTGTGCATTCTTAATCTTGCTCTTGCAGTGCTGTACTTGTCGATAGACAGTGGGTATCATAGTGCTGCGTAAAGATTGCAGTATTTTCAGTTATACTGCGCATATGTCAATAGAACAATTTTGTACGGTTGACTTTTCTTCTTAGTTCATGAGGTGATGAAATCATAGGCCAGCGATACGCAGATGTCTGTAGATCTCCTTCCGCCTAGGGATCGATAAAAATTTTCTGAACTGGCGTTGTATTAAGTGTGATAAATACACAAAGAAGAATTGTTAACGATTTGTCAGCACTGTCATGATACCTGTGTTAGAGGTAAGTGCTCCTACCGCGCAGTTCCGCTATGGCAGCAGAGGTGAGCACATTGCTGCCTGAGCTACGGAGATGAAGCCGACGACTCGTGCTGTGCGGCAACATGCCACATTTGTCGTGTTGCTGTTTTAACAACAAGGAAAATTTTCGTGTAACTATTGATGCGCAGCCTGGGCATATAGCGAGAAACAGGCCGCGAAAACGCTACCAAAACTACGAAGGAGCCTTCAGTGGGGTTGAACTAAATGAACTTGCTGAATAAGTAAGAAGAAAGAAGCAGCAAGAGAAAGAGAAGAAGCAACAAGAATGAACATACGCCGATCGCTCCGACAGTCATACAGTGTGAAGACGCGGAACGGATCCAGTTGTATAACAAGATCCTGGAATGCTGTCAGTCAGAAGTTGGCATCGAGTGTATCGACTCTGAGGCCTTCATCAAGCTGATGGCACCCAATGAAGACCTCAAGGCGCCGAAAACGTCGTGGCAACGCTTGTTGTCAAGGCGCCTAGAGAAGAGGCAAACACCAAGAAGTTGCAACAGGGTGATCACGGTGCTCCACATATGGTTACCTTGGATAGTGAGGAAGAGCGCAGTCCACGAAGGTCTGCGGCGTGCAGGCTTCGGTGTAACAGCCGTGAAGCTGCACAAGACGAACTACCTTATAATAAAGACGACACATCCATGCCCCAGGGGGGATTTGAGCCCCCGACCGTAGCGGCCGTGCAGACTGTGACTGACGCGCCGCAGTCCACTCGGCCACTCAGGCCGGCCATCGGTTTTCACCGCCACCATCGAGGCGGAGACATTTATGAAGTGAAGAAGTTCCTGGGCCTCCCAGTAACGATAGAAGCTCTCCTGACAAGTATGGACCAGAAGACCCGATGCCTCAAATTCCAAGTCCAGAGCCACGTGGAAAAACACTGCCGCAGTGTCCCCAAATGCAGGACAGCCGCTCCTGCGAGAGACGCAAGGAGACGCGCCTATGTGTCCTCGCTGAGACGGGCCCCATGGGGGCAGCTGGTGCGGTTTTCCCGCCCCTTATGGGCACAGGACAGAAGAAGCAACGAAGAAAAGAAACGCCGACGGCAACGACGTTGGAGTACGCAACGCGGAAGAGGACCCAACCGAGAGGAAGGTCGACATCGCAACGCAGCATAGAAGTCTTTGGAAGACCGCGAGACCTCCAGACCGCGTGAAGGCAGCCGTAAAGGCGGACCAGTGGCACCAGAAGGCGGCGCGAGTCGTAAGAAGTCCTGGGTTCGAATGAAGGTGCCGTTCCCTCCCTCACGCGACGGGGACAAGACGGAAGGTACGAACGCTAGTTAAGCCTCGACGCAGCCCTCGAGGAGGCTGAAACCGGCTTTTGGATGGCGTTACACGCCGAGATGGAGGTGGCCTGCCTCCTGCTACGAGAGACCCACCGCCGCCAGCGCAGCACGGAGACCAGAGCGGCGCAGACCACAGCTGCATCACAAAACGGAAGCCGCCTTCTTCAATAGAGATGGGCCCAGACGCCGCGGGAACAGCCCGAGGCGAAGCACGAAGCAGAAGAAACGATGACGGCCGATAGCTTCACGCAAACTGCTGCCACCAGAGTCGAAATTACAGAATCGCGGACAACGAAGCCAATAACTGCTGAACAGTATCTGATGACGGATGAACTCTTCGACTTCAAAGGATACCTCGTGCAACAGTGCAAAATCGACGTGAGCAGGGTCTGTTTTGAGCGGTAGAACCAGGATTGTACATTGGATGATTGTCCCTACTGGAGAAGAGAAGCAGAAATGCGATGATTACAGGAGGCAGACGAACGTGAACGCGAAGAAAGCAGACGAAGAAGACAACAGCAGCAGAAGAACTGGCGATAGAGACTATCACTGCGACGCCGCATGAAGAATGGTGACCTGCGAGACCCAACACATAGCATTCAGTCACAACTGGATGCAAAACCAAAATCCAAATACGTTATAAATCCCTTATTAATAATATTAATTTTAATCTCATCCACCATATATTTTATAAATTTTAGCAAATACGACTTATTGCACCCAGTACAAAATATGACCTAAATGAAGATAAATCCCTTGGCTGAGTAGAGCATCTCCAAGCTCTAAAACACCCCGCGAGGGTGGGAAATGAAGGAAGAAAAGTGCTCCTAGAAACCATGTACCCGATGGCAGTCGATTTATAATTTCAAATAAAACGGTTTATTAATCTTTAGTGCCAATCAGTAGACTGGCGATCAACATAAGTCCGTAAGATGCGTTAGTAATAGCTTGAGCTACCGAAAGAGTAAATACAAGTCACCATAAAAACTAAGCTGAAAAACACTTCACCAAGTGCACACTGTTGTACCAGAGACTAAGTTCAAGTCTAAACTGCACGCGAATATTTGTAAGTCCTGTTAGCGTGAAATCTTTCACTTTTCTAACTGCGACTGCCCTGTCGCCGTCCGTCTCACAAAACTTTTTCCTAAACCGTCTAAACAGGCGATCAACCAAAGGGCCAAGCCAAGCAAGTCAGGAGTCAAACTTTAGATTCGGTCTCCCCCACCAGAAATCCGCATCCTTTCTCCAAATCTTATTACCCCCTCTGATGGCTTTAAACTATTACGAGTTTACATATACAAATTTTTAGTATTACTTTTAAACAAAATTAATTTTGCCCCGTCAGTTACGCACTAAAATTTTACATAAAAGATAGTTAACAATAATTTTTATGACACATAGTTTGTACATAAATGTTAAACATTGCTTATGAATAATATCTTGGGCAAGAATTGCAAATCCTCGTGGTACCGTTGTTATTGGTGGTACACTTATAAATCACAAATCAATTTTATAATATTTTACTCATCTTTCCAATGGTGTCGATAATTTTGTGTATGTTTATTGGAATTGAAATTTTGTGGAAAACTGTGAAAATTTATCGTAAGACAAAAGAAACGTTCCATAAAAATAAGCAGTCTTAACAACTTCATAATTTGTGTTGTTCATTGTATCCTTGCCAACATATACTGCCATGGTGTTAAGTGTTTCTGCGTTCGCTCGAGAAATACGCTGATACTGGTTAATCCTGTATTATTAAAGTGACTGAAGAAGTAAATAGTTCTGTCGATGAGAGTTCACAAAGCTGCTATTTGAGTGATCGATCACTTTTATGTGATCTTATACTTTTCAACATACAAATAATTAAATGATTGAATCATGTTCACATCTCCTGCATATCTCCTCTCGCACCAAACATGCAGAATATTATGACGTCATCCGACATATTTTCTCTTTTGTTAAATCAAGACTCTTCTATTATATTTTATTTTTTATTTATTTATTTTTTCGTAAGGCACGTGTGTGCAGGTCTGGGCTCGTCCTTAGCGGTTACAACGGTTGACTCAGTAGCTTTCTGGTCAGCGTACGGAGAGCGGGGTATCCCTGTTTCTCTATGGCGAGATTAGTACAGTTCCTTGTGCAAATGTTTATTATGAAACATATTGACAAATAACTCCAAATTACCGATGATTACTGTAGTAATTGTAGCACCTTTCATAATTATCAGAAAGTCAAGTTAATAGAAATTAACCCTTTCATTCTCACACTATGAATTCACCCTCGGAAAAATTAAAATTCATGTTTTCTGTATTACCACAGTGCACTAAACATCAAAATATGTGTTTCAAAATTAGTGATCAAACTAATGTTGTTTTCATGTCATTTACTTCATGCGCAACACAGACGTTTGTATCGAGGTATTTTATTACTTAGGACGTTATTTTGTTGATAGATAATACTGCCAGATGAATAATGCTAGCATTATCTTCGCCGTAGCACCAATGACAAGACATTTCACTGCTGAAATAAAATAACATGAACCACACTGACGTTCACACACACAGCCACATGCATGTGACAACGTAACATAACCTCCTAGACAGATAAATTAATGCCTCAGAAGTGGCTACACGCCGTCCCAAATGGTAAAATGTACTAGAAGAATGTCGTTCATCAACAACCATGCGAGTTTAAAGACTGATACACAAAATACGGTATAAATCAACTTTTTGTACGTTGTTGTCCAGGAACAACACTGGGAATGAAAGGGTTAAGAAATAGATAGAGAAGACATTCTGAATGGTCTATACAAATCAGGCAATAGCTTGTTTGCTACAGAAATCAAGCACCAAGTAATAAATGTGTCTTGACTACAAGTCGCTGGAGCTTGGAAAATTATATAAGGAAGTTAAGGAAGTGAAAGTGTTTCAATTAATTATTTTCAGATATTAAATTGTGAGCTATTAATGCTACGAATGTTGACAAGTGTGGTGTAAGCAAGATTTCCGTGAATTTTGATAATTTGTGTAAGCTAAAATTTTCTTAATACATACTTAAAACATCGTGACTTGGAAATGTTTCAAAACCAAGGCTAATATTAGTATTTTGTCGTCATACAAAGGTGCTCAGCAAAGTTGATTGGTCCATAACGCGAAAGTAAAGTGATGACTGTGCATCTGACTTCATACTTGACTGCCGCTCAGTTAGAATATACCGAACATGACTTAGTAAAAGCTACCATCATTTTAAGTAGACAGAACCAACTCCCTATTAAGCCATTTTTTTCAGCAACACATACTGTAATCTGCAAATCCTCAGTCTCCACGACCTAACGAGAGGGACATGTAATGGGAAATTTCACACTGCATTGAAGTAAGCAATCTTGAATTGCATATTAAGTGATTGTGTGGAAGAACGCACACGCCACAGAGGTAAAATGATTTGTAACTGTCGTTGTTAATCGGTGAGTGCCCACAATACGGCATTACGCGGCACTTATTTAGGTCCTATACATCAGAGGTATAGGTGGCATCCCTGACTAAGTAACATTTTTAATAGGAAGCTTGAGGTGGGGACTCTATAATAATTGCCATATTCACAAACCCACTGCAAGTTACCAGCCCGAATGCTGTAATATCACTGGGTTTGTATTTCCATTATCTTTCATTTGGCACCATCTGCTCCGTTGTATCGATTGTGGTTGGCACTGCCCGCTGTCTATACTAGAATAACAGCTACATATGCTCAACTGTTAAACTCGTTGACGTCACGTCCGCCCTCACCCGGAACCACGCCAGCGGAGAACATTAACCGGTCGCGTGGCCTGCCACAGCTGGCCACAGTAGCAACCACATGTGTTTCAGACGCAGTGCTTTGCCGTACAGCCACCAAATGCGCAAATATGAATTTTTGTGAAACGACTAGTGGGGCATTCTATTTCTGAAATCGCCAAGGGATCCAATATTCGAGATGCACAGTGTGAAGATCACGCCGAAAATAGCCAATTTGAGCCATAGCCTCTCAAACACAGACACGTAGAGTTTTGTCAGGGATAAAACACAAGCAATAAATAATAGCATCAATTAATCTTGGCCGCGGTGGAGCGGCCGAGCACATTGAGGCGCTTTGCTACGATGCGCGAGGCCAATCCCCGTCGGGGGCTCGAATCCCCCCTCGGGCGTGGATGTTTGTGCCGTCTTTAGTATAAGCTAGTTTGTGAGTTTAAGGACTGATGACCCCTCCCCCTCAGTTAAGTCTCTTAAGCTCTACAAATAGGCTATGGAACTTTTAAAACTGGTGGCTATTTTTCAAGTGAGAAGGGATGCCAGTCATTTCATAATATTTATTTATATGTCCTGAAACAAAAAGCGACAACTTTAACAATGTGCATCATCTTCGTACTCTTGCATCCCATACTACTAGCCATTAAAACTACTAAACAAAGAAAAAATGCAGATGATAAACGGGTATTCATTGGACAAATATATTATACTACAAATGAGGTGTGATTTCATTTTCATGCAGTTTGGGTGCGTAGATCCTGAGAAATCAGTACCCAGAACAACAACCTCTGGCCGCAATAACGGCCTCGATACGCCTGGGCATTGAGTGAAACAGAGCTTGGATGGCGTGTACACGTACAGATGCCCATGCAGCTTCAACACGATACCACAGTTCATCAAGAGTAGTGACTGGCGTATTGTGACTAACCAGTTGCTCGGATACCATTGACCACACGTTTTCAGTTGGTGAGAAATCTGGAGAATGTGCTGGCCAGGGCAGCAGTCGAACATTTTCCGTATCCAGAAAGGTCCGCACAAGACCTGCAACGTGCGGTCGTGCTTTATCCTGCTAAAAAGTAGGCTTTCGCAGGGATCGAATGAAGGGTAGAGCCACGGGTCATAATACATCTGAACGGCTACTGTTCAAAGTGCCGTCGATGCGATCAAGAGACGACCAACCGTGTAACCAATGACACACCATACCATCATGCCAGTATGGCGATGACGAATACACGCTTCCAATGCGCGTTAACCGCGATGTCGCCAAACACGGATGCAACCATTATGATGCTGTAAACGGAACCTCGATTCGTCAAAAAAATGACGTTTTATCATTCGTGCAGCCATGGTCTCCGAGCTGATAGTCCATGCTGCTGCAAACGTCGTCGAACTGTTCGTGCAGATGGTTGTTGTCTTGAAAATGTCCCCATCTGTTGACTCAGGGATCGAGACGCGGCTGCACGATCCGTTCCAGCCATGCGGATAAGATGCCTGTCTTCTCGACTACTAGTGATACGAGGCCGTTGGGATCCAGCACGGTGTTCCGTATTGTCCTCCTGAACCCACCGATTGCATATTCTGCTAACAGTCATTGAATCGCGACCAACGCGAGGAGCAATGTCGCCATACGATAAACAGCAATCGCGATAGGCTACAATCCGACCTTTATCAAACTCGGAAACACGATGGAACGCATTTCTCCTCCTTACACGAGGCATCACAAGCACGTTTCACTAGGCTACGCCAGTTAACTGCTGATTGTGTGTGAGTAATCGTTTGGAAACTTTCCTCATGTCAGCACGTTGTACGTGTCGTCACCGCCGTCAACCTTGTGTGAATGCTCTGAAAAGTTGATCATTTGTATATCTTTGTGTTGTAACAGTTTTAATGACCAGTAGTGTAATTACAGTGGTTAATAATAAAAAGTTTGAACTGCTTAACAGGCTTTTCTAAGAGTGCGTCTGTCAAAGGTCTTGACGGGAGAGCGGTGTGCTGGACCACTTGGAAGTGAGCAGTGCAGGTCCCGATTACTTTCTAGTACATCAACATTAAATTGTTTATTAAAACTGGAGTATAATTACATGAACAAATCATACCATAATCGAGCACATTAATTACACCAAATCACGTTAAGTTCCATACAATAGTTTATCTAGTATTTATAATTAAAAAATCATAGAGGGAATTTTATACAGGATCGGGGACAGTCAATTACATTACGTCTCAGCCATATTGGTTTAATTTCTCACGAGAATGTTACACCATACCATCTTTTCTCACCCATTACACCTATGACGTGATCTGCTAGCTATGAAATGTCTATGAGCCAGCCATATACAGTGTTTATGTACGTGTGTGTGTTGTTTGCGTAAGTTCGTTTAAGTAGTTTGGAAGTATAGGGATTGATCGACTCTGGTGCATTTGTTAATTGCACGATATCGCCTGCAGCGTGTCTTCTGACCTCGTGACTATATAAGTCGGATCGTGGAGGAATGAATAACTCGTGGCATGGTTGAAGCGAGGCGCAGATCTCACGAAGCCATGATGAACTCAAGTTGTAAATAAGGGACTGCCAAAGCTGTTGGTGGCTCCATGTTGGTTTGAACTGGTTTTACATGGAATGAGTTATCATGTCCAACGGAAGTGTCCTTAACTGCAAATGTATATGATAGGATAGTTCGAGGTCAACTGCATCCAGTCATGGCCTTGCTATTCCAAAACAACGACGTAATTTTTATGGATTTGAATCCCCCATGTCAGTGGACCAAAATTGTTTGCGTTTGGTTAGTAGAATATTCTGGTCCATTCTAGTGTATAATTTGCCTACCCAGATCTCGTGAAGAATCAAAAAATAAAATGTCCTAATGATTGTTACCCTGTTGGTTGAAACTGCTATGGTCACCAGTCCCCAGACTTGCAAACTAACCTACACTAAAGACAACACACACAAACACACACACACAACGTCCGGCGGGAATAGCCGTTTAAACCGAAGCATGACGCCTTAGACCACGCGGTCATTTCACACACTAACATGAATCCCATCGAAATTTTATGGGTCATAGTAAAAAAAAAGTCAGTTAGTCTAGTGGCAACACTTTTGCAATTATGGATGGTTGTAGAATAACCGTTGCTCAATATTCCTGCACAGGACTTTCAACACTGCTTGACTGCATGCCATGTGGATTGGCTCTCTCTCTCCGGATAAAGGTATCTCATAACTTTGGCAACTCAGTGTACCTCGGACTTCAATGTTTTAACATCAGTTCTTACCGATGCCTCATTTTGAACCCAGAAAGAGTCACCCAAGTGACTGAAAAGTAAAAGAAATTTGATTTGAATAATGCAAATTTTGTACTCCCTATGTCACACCAAGTACATCCACTTGTAATTCTCTGTGTTAATGAATTCTTCGCCGTATGATTATGGTAAAATAATACTGTCACAAATCTTAGGTTTCATACTTCTCTTGCATTTCGCTGATGCATATAGACTAACTCAGAAAAGTAATTAGAGACAGTTAACAGTCACGAATAACAGCAATGAATACTGTTTCGGAGGCGCTAAGGATGATTGTCCAGTGTAGTTTCAGATACCTGGGCCAAGATTCTACTTCTTCCGTTTTAAATGTGACTCGTAAAAGATGCCAAGTGATGTTTAGATACTCTCACAAGCAGTATCTAAAGATTATTTTTACTCTGAATTAGTGGCCATCTTCCGATTCCAAACGGGTAGCACTAAGTACTTACGAGCGAAGAACTAGTTTGGCTTAGCAATAATTATGTTTATAGCCACTGTGTGGTATTAAGATGAACTTTTCACTATAATCGCTAGTAAGTAATCCATGTTCTTGTATTCCTGAAACAACGAAAGAAGAAAAGACAAGAAAGGTCTGCCGATGCATGACATTTCATTACCCCATAGTTAGGCTGTGACGCGAAAAAGGAAGAAAAGCCGCACACATAGCCAAGAACGTACATTTGTAATGAAAAACGTACATGTAGAGCCCGTAAGCCGAACCAGATCTTCCAGAAACCGACATAAACTATCATCTTGTTCTGATAGCCACCCGTGCAATACAGTTGCGGAGTACACCGCCCGATTCTACGGAAGAACATTCGTGGCATCGAACTGCTGTTGTCATATTACACAGTGTACCGTAACTAGGAATAAAAAAGTTCGCCCACTGAATGTTCCAAGTACAGTTAATAATCAGTGTGGTGATAAATAAAATTTCATTGAAATGAGAAATATCTGTTGGCTCTAGCAATAGTTGAGGAATACCTCTTTCCACCGGGGGACATTTTTCTTCATTAAGTAGTTTTTCCAGATATTCGATATATATACTCCAGTGTCCTTCGTCGAAGAGCTTTTCTGGAGATTCACAGAAACACGCTGCAGTGTGTTCTGTATGCCACAGCACTGCGAGCTTGTGGCCGGCCCCTGGAAGTAGCGGCAACTCGCAAGGGTGCATTGTGAGTTGTGCTGCCTGGCCACTAAGGCGTTAGGCAGCACGGTAATGTAGATTCCAACGAGCTACCTTACCTTAGGAGGAGGTGTCGGACCCATCCCGCTTTGTACGACTTTAGACGACTGTGAACAAAAAATTTAAACGAGAGGACGTAGCTTTCAACAGTATGCGAGGAAAATCTCTTTTAGGCTTGCTTTGTACGTAATTAGTATTCGTGGAGTCCCCAGCTGAGCCAAACGGATAAGAAGAGAGTCACAGTAACTAATACATTTAAGTTATGCATACGATAACACCAAGAATAGTGCCAAGGCACATATGGATTATTCGATTATTACAGCTACGCTTTGCAAAAGGCCCAAATGAAGAATTATATATATGAGAAATCAGACATCGCTGAAAAAGTTGAAACTGATAAAGAACTAGACTGCAACTACTGTCACAGGAAAACAGTCGCGGAGTCAATTAACATTTAATTCATTACAAGATAATGACAATGATATTTAAAAAAAATCGGTCCGCTTCATGATGTCGTAGCAGAGGTACACCTAACATAACGGATATTAGCCGAAAACCAGATTTGATTGCACAAATAACTCAATTCGTTTTGCGGAAGCAAGACTTTTTCCCCAAGTACATATAAAAGAAAAGAAGGAATGGGTGGTACCAGGACACCAAAGAGAAAACGGCAAAGCTACTGAGGAAACAGAAGTCTGATAATGTTAAAGTAATACATGGTGAATCTATGGTAGAACAGGAAATTCACACGAAAATAGATTTCACAATTCTAGAATTGAGACTCTGCGAAGCCCGCTGACATGTAAATGTCAGGAAAGTAGGCATCAAAAGGTACAGAAAGCACCACGCAATGCGATAAGAGCAGTTGAGTGTAAATTCAGCTGCTGTTAATGAAACTTCTATATATGGATCTAAATTGAAAGACGGTGCGGAAAAAACTGTCATGATCTCAACAGAGTCAATAGAAAACACACTGCGGTATCGGATGGATGGAGCAGCAACTGAAAGGCTACAAAATCTTTAGGTTCTGTGAAGGAGAAACCGACCTGAAGGGACAAGAAGAAAGTAAACTTCCACAAATGATGGAGAATGAGAATCTGAAAAATAAGCAAACTGTGTTCAGTCTTCTCACGGATGGATGTTGCTATGAACCCAATTGAATATTAAGAACAACCGCTGGTAACGACGCACTTGTGAAATGTGCAAAACATCTCACAGTAATCAGAAGTTTATGAATAAAAAGACGTTAGTATGCAGTTCTATAAAATGGTGGTTGTCAAATTCAACTGAATCGAGTGAGGCGAAATATTAAAAAACCTAACCAATTAATTGTATTACGCGGATGTGGATATGCATTTAAACAGTAAGAAACCACGCCGAAGATATCAGAATATAGATTTGAACAATCTGGAGATTGTAGAGATGAAAGATGTAATATGTATAAGCATTCCTAGAGCCAAGAAGAGGCATAGCTGTTCTGATAGAGGTTTTGCTCATCTTAAGCGTCCCAATGGCACAAGTAATAAAGATGTGAGAAGTATTTCGAGTCGGAATCGCAGTTCTTATAATGCACGTCGATGCAGGAGGAGACTTCTACTGCGTGTAAAGATTTGAACTCGCTATAACTTCTGTGCATTGTAATAAACTGTAACGAATTCTAAATATTCGGACATATCGAATGTAACAGGGTATTGAAATAAATTCTGTGCCGAAGTTGAAAATTTATGCTGGACCGAGAGTCTAGTCAGGATTTTCTGTTTCGGACTATTGACCGCGTCAACCAATTTCGCTGTGTTCCCGCCTAGGATGGTAGTGCCCGCTACTCATTACTCCCTCTTGCCGTTTGGCGGCATATATACGGTTATAGATATGGTGGATCGTCTTTCCTATTTGTCAGAAATAAGACAATTCTCTTGCGGAAATGTAGAGAAGGTTTTCGGCAAGAGGAATGTTGGATAGGAGGCACTGCGTAGTGTGAGATAAGTAAAGAACTTTGGAAGGGCAGGAAGCGTGGTGCGTATGTGGTTAGCCGATTTCCCGAAGCAGGAAATTCAGGTTCGAATCCAGGTACAGCACAAACGTTCAGCTTAGCCATGGAATTTATTTCAAGGCCCTGTGACAGTCAGGAAGTTGAATATTTAGAATTTGTAAATTGATGGCGGTTCTTTCGGAAATCATCAGTCATTGTATATGCACTCCTAAACTTAGTTTACCCCTTCATATTTTGTCTTCGCCGTCAGAATGTACACCCAAACCGTCGATGTTGTTTTGCTGCAGAATTATGATGTAGAATTTTCAAAAATACTATTATGAAATTTTTGTTTTTAAAGTATATTTTTCTGCATCCATAGCATTAAAACTGCAAGAATTAATATAAGCAAAAGTTACCAGTGTCTGTTCGTATAACAGTTTCACGTTGCGCCTTACTTCAGCTCGACACCTAATCGGCTCACGCCGATAGGCTTCGTGACTGACGAAACGTTATCAAGAGCTACCAGCCACAAACGCAAAGAATTGCCTTCTAGCTGCTTCCATCACATTGGTCGCCCTTTGTTACACTCACTGGATCTGACGCAGCGAAAAATTATAGCAATGATGCAACTGAATACATTCTAGACGTCTTCTTGGCTTAAGGAGTGCTCGATGAACTTTCGAGATTGCAGCCGAATAAAATCGACCTCCAGGCTCTATATTACGTCTATCAATCGTTAAACCGTCTGTATGTGAGTGGCAATGGCAGCCGAAATATATTTTATTCGGCTGCAATCTCGAAAATTCATCCAGTAAAACGTCACGACTCCAATAAAAATAACAGCTTAAGTGGGCCAAGGACTTTCATCCAGACTCTTACAATTTAACACCTAATTTTAACTGTGTGAAAGTTGCTTAAATATGTACACTATATAAAATTTAGTGAGCAGTATATCAACAGAGTTCCATTACCTTCCCATGATGTCAACAGTGAGATGTCAGCTTACAGTGGTAGGTTGCGTTGTATACGTACTGTGGGAATGTGCCATAGTTTTATTTAAGATATGATCCTATTGGCTACCGCCATAACAGCAAGTATATGTAAGTCGCAAATATTTATTTTTTGTAAACGACAATTCAATTTTAGCTAATTTACAGTCACTGGAAGAGGAATGGATATGGTACAAGGACACGAGAAGTGGCTGGAGAATGTCTTGGAAAAGTATTGTTTAAAGGCAGGAAGAAGCAGATAGCTTGATGGTATAACACATTCAAGGCAGCCTCTAAAAGGAAAAAAGAAGACTTTTGAAAATAATTGTAGACAGAAAATGTAAAAGAATGAAACATAATCAAATGGTTGCAGAATCCAGGCATAAATCATATGAGTACTTCGTAAATCAGTCAGACACTTTGGTTCAAGCAGCGGCAAAAGCATTCTGGAGCTTCATTAGTAAAGAGAGGGAAGAAGGAAATGACAGCCGCGGCGGAGTAGCCGAGCGGTCTAAAGCGTCTCGCTGCGGAGCGCGCGGTTGCTCGCCGTGGAGTTTCGAATCCTCCCTGGGGCGTGGGTGTGTGTGTTTTTCCTTAGGTTAGTTTACCTAGGTTTAAGTAGTTTCTAAGCTACGGACTGATGACCACGCAGTTTGGTCCGATAGATTTACAAACATTTGAACATTTTTGGACAAGTGTTTTGGAGAGGTCAGGATAGCTACTAAAGAATCCTGTAATAACCTTGTTGGAGGGAATATTTTGAAGAGTTGTTCAAAGTGAGTGGAAGTTCAATGATATGCCCGATTTTGATGTACAATAGAGTAGGAATAATATTGAAACAGGATCACATTTGAGAAAGTCAAGAGAATGGTGGATAGATTGCACTGCAATGAAATGGCTGGGGTAGGTGAAATTAAATCGTACCTTTTCAAATACAGTGGAATGTTAGGTCTCTAATGGTTACACAGGATAACTGAAACGGCGTGAGAGTTGGAACAGGTTCCGTCTAACTGGATAAAAGCAGTAATCACACGAATTTTCAAGTATGGAAATAGAAAGATTGTAAAAACTACAGGTGTATCTCTTTAATTAGCGTTATTATCAACATACTCTGCTATTGTTAAAAGGAAAGTGCGAATACTAGTTGATGACAAGTTAGATGAAAATCGATGTGGGTTTAGGCCTCTTGGAGGCTGTCAGCATCAATCTTCAGCTTAACGGCAGATAGCAGAGAAGTGCTATGAGTGGAAAAGGGCATTTAGGTTTCATATACGAGGGGGAATATGAAATAAGATTCCCCTGTCGACTGTGGGCAGAGTTGTGTATGAAAGAAATATAGAATGAGACAGTAAACATATCTATGTTTTTCTACGTAATTTTCAAGTACATTGAGACATTTGTCATACCGCTTTATAAGATTCAAAATGACTTCCAGGAAAAAATCAGGGCACCCCCAACCAAGGGTTGCAATATGGTTTTGCGTTACCGTCGCCGAGTGTGGTCTCGTATTGTCATCCAACAGCAGAGTGCCAGATCTGAGAAGGTCTGGGCGCTCTTTCCCAATAACCTCTTTCAATTGCGACACAGTGGCACAATATCATGCAGCGTTTATGGTTGCATCCTCAAAAAAGTTCAGTAACAAAACTACTTGGGCGTTCCAGAAAACGGTGCGCAGCACTTGAGCTACAGACGGAATGATATGAATATGAACTTCTTTCGGAGAAGAGATGACGGATTTTTCCACTCCCTAGCCACTCAACGCTTCTTCCGTATGCAACGCCCTAATTTTTTCCTGGTCGGATTTTAGAAGCTTATAAAGCGGTATGGCAAATGTCTAAATGTACTTGTAAATTATGTAGAAAAATAAAGACACGTCTTTAATGTCTCATTCTATTTTTTTCCCCTTTCATACACAACTCTGCTCACTGTTGACAGGGAAAAATTATTTTCCAACTCCCCCTCGGACGTATTCCATTCTTACCTTAGTCCATCTGCTTCTTCTACTGATGCCCATCGCCTTCACTGTTTGAGTTTACCTAAGAAAATTTAAAAGAAAAGAAAAGAACAGATTGAATAACTGATAATTTAAAATTTCGTCAAAATTTTTGTATTGATCTACGCTTTCTGTATCTATGGTTTTCGGTCATGGCATACGTATCGGCCATGCAATCGGGGCACACTTCAGTAACAAAAATCTGCAAGTAAGGATTTAGAACATAAAACAGGAAAATATGGTCGTAGAAAAGGCTGATGCCGTGTTCCTAGCGGAAGCTATTGTCATTTCTACAAAGTTACGGAATAGGAGGCAAACTTTTACAGACAAATGTCTTTACGTAGATTGTTACGCAGCAGTTAGAGTTGACAGCAAATTGAGTTCGTGATTCACGGTCGTTTAGGACAAAGCTGTTTTAGATATGTAAGAATAATAGATTTGTAGGGTGAGATTAAAATATGTGGAAACTAAATGAGCAGTCTCGGATATTCGGACGACTTGGTTGTGACGGCAGATCCGATAGAAAGGTCACATTCTAAAATTTCAGACCTAGATCAGAAATCTAAGGGATGTGGTAAGAAGTTAAGCAACTCCAAAACGAAATTAATATCTGTGGGAGTGAGATTTAAGCAGTGAGTGCCTTATTAATAGTTGGTACATTTTGAGTATTTAAGATGTGTTTTTTTGTAGAATGACAATAGAGTGAAAGGATTGGAATCAAGGTGTAACAAAGCTAATGCAGTGTGTGCTCAACTACGATCTACTCTCTTCTGCAGATGGAAGTCAACACCAACAATAAGATAGCCATGCAAGGTTTTATCTTTCGACCAACTTTGTTGTATGGGAGTGAAAACTGGGTGTATACCTTGTTAATAATTTTGACGTTACAGAAATGAAAGCAAGGATGACTGCAGGTACTAGGTATATAATGAAGAAATCAAGGAAGAAGTGGGTATGAACATCGTAGATGAAACAGTTAGACCGAACAGGCTAAGATGGAAGGGTCAAACATGGGAGAAACAAGGTTAGTTAAGAGACTCATGAGTTCGGCAGTAAAGGATAAGAGGACTCGAGATACACCGAGGAGGAAGGAATTCAGTCAAGAATGATTTTGAAGTAACGGGCTGAACACCACACAATGCTTCAATGTTAGCATTGAAAAGAGGATCATGGAGGAATTTTATTAGGGGCGAATATGTTCCAGACTGAACTCTTAAAGGCATAATCAGTTTCTAATGTTGATAATAACGACGATGCGATGATGATAACTGTTGTAGAAAAAGTCTCACAATAACACCGAATCTTCCGACTTAGTATGAAAAGGTCAAGATTAGTTTTTGTGAACAAAATAATAGTGAAATCAATGTAAGTAGTTTGGGAACCTTCTAACCCGTCAAAAGTGCACATAGAAGCGATCTGGTTGAAGGCGGTGCCTCCACTACATTTTCGGAAGTCGTTAACGTAAGGTTCCTTCCGTAAAGTGGATTACGTTACACGTGATTGTCCTTCGGCTTAAATCGGAGTAACGTGCGAGGGATGTTTAATCACTCGATAATAGTATAAAGTTTTATTATCGTTTATATAGTAATCATTTATTTTAATGACTGTAAACTAAAGTGCAAGGTTATAAACGCATGGTTATAAAACTGTTGTTTGTTGCTTTACTAGGCCCCTTATCGTGTGTTGTGTTCATGAAAGTGCCTGGCGTGCAACAAAAATCAGAATGGATTTTTCAGTTCACTTTGAAACCCATCTACCTCATTAACTGTACACTTTCACTTGAAGACAACGTGTCTGAGACCTGAGCAAACCCATCTGCGATGGGACAGCCACATCTGAGAAGACCCCAGGGCAGTGTTAAACTCCTGACGTCACAGAAGACAGGTATGCTCCTAGCCTTTTCTTCATTGCTAACAACTGCGACAGTTGCACGTAGGTCATGCTAACAGGATTGAGGGAAAGGAGAAAGATAAGGGAAGGAAGTGTTATGAAGGGAAATAAAAGCTGACGTCTCTACAATATGTCTGGACCGTCGATGTCATAAAATTTTTCCACTAAATATTTTGACTCTCCTGATTCACGTAACACCCTCTGTTCAGCCGAAACCTTCGTTATTTTAAAACACTTGTATCCATGTATTCCATTTACGGTGGGAATTAAGCCATCGGCAGTTTCATTTATGGATTTCAGTAAGAAACTAGAAAAGGTCTCTTGTGTCCGCAGATGGTGATGCACAACTTGAATCACAGACGCTACATACAGTGCCGGAAGAAAGGACAGCTGGAAAGAAGACATCTCTATTTTAATCCGATAACGGGATGAATGGAGGAAGGAAGATTAGTGTTTAACGCCCCATCGACAGCGTAATCATTAGAGGCGGAGTTTAAGGTCTGGTTGTTTGGGTAAGGATGGGGATGGAAATCGGTCGCGTCCTTTGAAAGGAACCATACAGAAATTTGCCTGGAGTGATTTACCTAAATCACAGAAAACTTAAATCTGGATGGCCGGAGCTGGATTTGAGCCACCATCCTTTGATGATGGCAGATGGCATGTTTACTACATTGTCCGCTATCAGATTGCTTAGTGACGTAGAGCGCCACATGTGTCTACTGTTTAATATAGAATGTTGATGGCCATGAGGTTCAGTGTGACATCAACGTGTAAAGGAAACAGTCTCCATGCGACGGAGCCAAATGAACAAATTCTGAAAAGGGTCAAATTGTGGCGTTGCGAGTTGCGGGATGGTTCTTTCGGTTAATTATCACATTGAGTCGGTTTTGAAACGATGCTCACATGGACACCATAACAACCACAGACGAGGTTCTGTATGTCCTCGCAAGTTAGGCGTCTGTCAAGATCGTTGTATTGTGAGGGCAGCAGTGCCAAAGACACCACAATATATATTGACATATTGTTATGGTGCATCGCCTCTGATTTTATTGAAGTGACTATATCTATCAATGCAGGAAATAATTCCAACACTGGTCCTTCGCAATATAATATTTACTTACGTGATTATTGCATGGAGACTGTTTCCTTCACAAGTTGATCAAGAGAATATCTGAAATTCTTTTGGTAAATGTTATTATTCTTTTCACTCGTAGTAATATGTACCATATTTTCGTAATTATCTATACATATTTTCAGGTTATTAGTAACTTTGTTCTAATGTCTTGATTTATTACCTATTCACTTTTGTTTATTGCACTGTACAACATCTTTCATTCTGTAAATCTGTAATATTTGGAACATTTGTATATTCGTGTATTTCGATATAATGATTTTGTTTGCGATTAAGCTTTCAAAAATTGTTCAAATGTTTGTAGAGCTTATGGGACATAGCTACCGGGTCATCAGTCCCTAAACTTACAAACTACTTATGAACTAGCTTATACTAAGCACGACACAAATATCCATGTCCCAAGGGAGTTTCGAACCTTCGACCGTAGTGGCCGTGCAGACTGACTGGCACGCCGCAGAACGCTCGGCCACCACGGCCACACGGCCGGCGATTATGCTGTATCGGTCACATGTCGAAAATAAATTATGTGCGCAGAATGCACATTAACCTCCCTGCTGAGGTGGATGTTTTTCACCTGTGAGCAAAGAGTTGTGATCGTTTGTTTATAAGCGCTTCGAAATTTATGGTTACGTTTTGAATGTATGCTGGAATTGTGATATATATTGGTAGTGTCTGTAGACGGTTACCCGATGGAAACCATGTATTTCAGTTTTAAAGAAATTGGGACGTTCACCTTAAAGAAGGAAATAAACAAATTCTGAGGATTTCTTTTCAGCTGTTCTTTTTTTAAAGCTTTACTAGCACTTACATCTCAAGGTAATAGGTAATTCAGTAGAGAAGCTGAAAGAGAGAGAGAGAGTAGTTGAGTCTCTCCCACATTTCTTCTTCTTACTGTGACCTCCTCCATGTTGCTATGGATTTCGAGTGAGTCAATGTGGTTGTGACGAAAGTGCAGTACTCGCAACTTGCCTAGTTGCTTTCACCTGCCTGGATGAAATGCACAGACTCTAAATAAAATGTTCACCAACCTGTTGTCTTCACAAGTTGTGTAGTTGTGTCCCCAGCGCAGAAGACAGCGCGCAGGTCGTTGGTTCCTGGTGTTGAGGCTGTTACGTTAATTAGCGAGGAACAAGTCCGGTAAAACAAATCATTTAAAGGATGCCGCTTTGTTTATTTACGCACAAACAAAGAAACTGCACAATTAACGAACTGCGTTTTCATTTTAACTGTATCTAATTAACACTGAAAAATTATGTTGACTTCACAAGATTAAACGTCACTTTCATAATAATCAACTACTGTTTTCTCACCGACCGAATGAAACAGCGGGTTTTTAACTGTATCTAATTATCGCTGAAAAATTATGTTGACTTTAGGAGGTGATGCTCCAGTTTTGTATACTCGACAGCTATTCTGTGACCGATGACTGCTCGTGATGACTGCCGAAAGCAGAGTGATTAGACAGCGATCCACCTCGGTCTTCTTGAGCGCTAACTAGCTCCTAAACGTGGGTGAAGCATTTCGTTAGCTGTTTCGTTTTATTTTTGTTTTGTGATTCACATGCGTTTTAAATCATTACTATTTCTATTAATATTGAGAGATGAATTCAGACGAAAGATAAGTAAATGTAGTGAAAATGTATCAAATATTCATCAGAGATTCTCTTAGTCCATTGACCAAAAGAAGCACAGCACTAGAAGGGAATCATAAAAGTTCCTACCTTTACCACCGGTTTGCGAATATGCGTTATTGCTTTATGTGATCATATATTTTCCTGTCGGGTTTGTACACTACGGCAGTTAGGTTTTCTCAAGATTTCTCGTATGCACTCGGTAACGTTCTTAACGAAAATTAATTAAACTTTTAATTTCAATGGAGATTGTACGTCGCTACGATTTTTACATGCGGTCTTAGCGCATTCTTCAGGTGGAAGAATACGTAATCGTTAGAAATGCATTAACAAAGTGCTTAATTCCGCGTGAAGTAGTTCCGGTTCGCCTATGTTTCTTGCTATACCCAACAACGTCTTTATAATGGCCGTCCTTCCCACGTGAGTAGTACCTACTGTACCACCGGTTTCGATAGCCCAAACCACCCTGCGTCAGTTGCATATAGCTGTGCTCTGAGTGGCCCTTCGGAAAGTGAATATGAAGGCTTCAAGTCAGGAATATCATAACTTTATCATGACGCGTTTTGGAATTTTTTCCCTCATCAGATATTAATCTGGGTTTGAGCGACGGCTCGGCGTAGGCACATAACGCCTATGTCACTCCATCTGTGAGGCTGGTTGGACCAACACCGATTTTGGACGGCCGGTAAATATCGGCGGATATTTTATCGGTGGAGCGCTGCTTGCACACATGCCGGTATTTTACCGGTCAAATGAGCAGTCACTTGACTGTCGCGATCAAGTGAAGTTGATTCCAAACATAAATTAATGAATCACCAATGATTTTGTACAGTATTATAACAAATATTGCTGACCCGATACAAATAAGTAACGAAGTACCGTAAATATACTAGTTACGAAAGGAAATTTTTTTTTTTTTTTTTTTTTTTTTTTTTTTTTTTTTTTTTTTGCTCTCTATTTCCTCAGCCAGTTCTCTGGAAAGTTTTCTCAAAGTTTCTCTAATCGCATTTTTATCTTCAAAATGGTCCAAAGTTCTGTTCCACAAAACTGTTCGTGCTTCCACAACCGAATCTCTTAATCATATAATCTATTGCAAACGCATGCCTCAAACAGGCCAATGACCATTTTATTGTGGGTGTAGAAAGGATTTCGATCCCTTGCGGGAATTCAGTTAAATCTGCGAGAAAATAGAATAACTGACACTAGCACGCGATAGGTTGATGATTTGGGCAGGGCGAGAAACGTTTCTGTACAACCGATCGCTCAGAGGGTTACCACCCTCCATAATAAAACAAAGCGAAGATCTCGATAACATCATAAAACAATGACACGATCTACCCGAAAAAAAAAACAACTAAGAAACGATTACGAGTCCCAGTCTGACACAAAATTTTTACTTCTCCATGGAATTGTATTCAGTGCCCTGGAACAGACGAAGTTTAAAATATTTGTAATTTATTGTATACAGAATCAATATTTTTACATTGTAGTTCTATATACGCAACGACGACTGTATAGCGAGAAGACACAGCGAGTAGCATATAGGGAGGACGGCCGGTAAAAATCGTTGCGTGTGCAGCTCAGCTGCCATTTGATGTCATTTGATGACGTACGCCACTGTATGACCGGCGCCGGCGGTCTGCGGTGACAACGGCCGGCAGCTGACCGGCTTTTTGCCGGTGCCGGTCCGTGGCCGGCAAGTGTGCAACCTTCAATGCCTTCCAGTGGGCCACTGCTGGAATGTGGACGGCCGATATTTTATCGGCCATCCACAATCGGTGTGTGTGTGTGTGTGTGTGTGTGTGTGTGTGTGCGCGCGCAACAAGCCTTGTGTCTACGTGTAGCAGCCACTCACAAAACACATTAATATATAATGAAGCAAAAAATTCCAAAACTCATCATAATAAAGTCATGCTGTGGCTGAAATGTACCCTTGATTTATTGCGATCTATTCAGTTTCTTTGCAATACTAGCGATTAACAGATAAGAGGGTTCATGAGCCTGGGGGTGTTGACACTAACCGTTGCCAACCGGTCACTAGTAGTAGCACTACGGCACGAGTAACTGTAGCCAGTCTTCCACTCCCACCACTGTACTGGCGTGCACAGCTCGAGTGTTTCCGTCAGAGGAATAATTGGAAATTCAGATTCTGCTTGTACGCAACTGATGGTCGTTTGCGTGTACGATGTAGACCCATTTAACGCTGTTTTGTAGAGTGCATTCTTCCAGGCTTTACAGAGTGCGATTAACTACAAATGTGGTTCACCTGTGGTGCTTCTGGAGAGCACCTCCACCAGTGCTCCGCAGGGTGCATAACGTTGTAAGACCCGTTATTTCTCCATTCCTGCAACAACAAGGTGACGTACTGTGGCAAATGGATAATGCTCGCCCACATACTGAGCGTGAAACTCAACGTACTGTGCAAGGTGTGCCGCGCGGGAGTAGCCGAGCGGTCGGGAGCACCACGTTGCGGATCGCGAGGCCTTCCGCGTCGGAGGTTCGAATCCTCCATCAGGCATGGATGTGCGTGTTGTCCTTTGATTAGTTTAACTTAGTTTAAGTATTTTGTGAGTTAGAGACTAATAACCTAGCAGTTAAGTCCCAGAGATTTACAAACATTTGAACATTTGAGCAAGGTGTGCAGCAACTTCCCTTTTCCGGACCTCAGTCACGCAACTATGAGGGGACGATAACTTGGGCACTTATGACCTCTGTAGGTTTGCGCCCTAAATGTTAATCCCCCCCACTCCTCTAAAACAAAAACAAAAAACGAACTGTTGGGCAATTATGCAAAGATGTCGGCGGATGTGAACTAAGTAGCCTAAAAAGAAAAGAAAAACACCAAACTGTTGCGCAATTACCTAAAGATTTTCGCAGGCGTGAACTAAGTAGCCTAAAAAGAAAACACTCAACAGTTGCGCAATTACGTAAAGATGTCGGCAGGCGTGAACTAAGTAGCCTAAGAAGGAAAACACCGAACAGTTGCGCAATTGTGTAAAGATACCGGCGGGCATGTACCAAGTAGCCTAAAAAGAAACGAAAAACACCGAATTGTTCCGCAATTACGTAAGGATGTTCGCAGGTGTGAACTAAGTAGCCTAAAAAGAAAACACCCAACTATTGCGCAATTACGAAAAGATGTCGGCAGGCATGAACTAAGTAGCCTAGGAGAGTCTTCGCCATTTCTATGATTAAATAGGTTTCAGAATCAGTACTTACATTGCCGCCCATGATTTCCATGACTGTACAAGGTGCATGCGGGCTGGTAGCTAAACGAGAGGCGGCTCTTCAGCCATGTGACATGAAATGTATACAAAGACCAATGAAAGTTTACAAAATGAATTCATCCATGGACGTTTTTACAAAATAAGACGGTAAATAATGTCGACTTTACATATTAATACAGCATACAATTGATGAGAAAAATGAAATTATTTATGGACTCATTCATTACGAACCATTGGTGAAATTGGGGGAAGCACGAGGTGAGTGAAACACAAGGATAGTGAAAATACTTAGGCGTTCTTCGCAGGGTGGACGTGCGCAGATTACTATGATATAAACGTTAACAAACACTAACAACTGTCGAACGTTGAACACAGAAGCACTGAACACACTCTGGAACCGGAACAGGATAAGGAAAACTGAAGTTGAAGGTATGACCCACAAGTGAAACGTTTGTCATTTCCTATTATTGCTTTTATTATACATCACATCAAATTGACAATCATTATTAATTTAATTACGATTAAGAAACTTAGATAGGATAAGAATAAAATTTTGAACAAACTTTTCGAAACTTGATTCGGTTAATAACAAAGGCCAGAAAACAACGAGTAACAGCACTCAGATTGCTAGGCGGGCATCAAGTTCAGACATGAAACAGACCTTGGCATTCTGTTTGAGTCACGACAGATTTACAACTGCTCATAGCAAATTTAACATACGGCAAATTCAAATTTGGAAGGAAAGCATTATATCATAAATAATAACGCCAGGCTCAGATGCTGATATAATTCAGGTGACAAGCGTGACTACGTACCCTAGTCGTCACCCTAAAGAGTAAATGCACAGAGAAAAGGTAAGGTAAGTACCAGTATATGCCGAGCTACAACCAGAGATAGGACGCGTACCCATTTAAACACTACCAGTGTGGGCGAGCGTTCCCATCACCGAACGTTAAGGTAATACAACCTTCCAATATGTAATGACGGCCAAATCGCCAATAAAACCCACCATAATTTATAAAATCAATAAATATATTCTAACGAAGATACAACAAGGGCACAGTTGTTCTAGACCGGCGAGGGTAAATACAACTGGTGGTTTGATCTGAAGGTTACGAGGAATATTTCACAGTAGCCGCCACTCAACTACTATAGTTACATTCATTATTCTTTAATTGTAACTATAGTAGTTTTATGGAAACGTGTTTCTTTTCAAAATTCTGTAGACAACTGGCAAATTTTGTCAAACACAACATTTACCCCATAAAAATAAAACAAAAATAAAAAACAGCGTGCTAACGAACCCCCCCCCTCCCTAATTGAGGTGCAGGTATATAAATTTGATCCACAATATCTGTGGACTCACTGGAATTAGTTCACCGACCACACGATGACTGCGAAGGTAGGGAACTAAACTGGCAGACTGAATACACTATTTAAACCAGGTACAATCCCCCCATGAACCACAGACATTGCAGAGGTGGGGTGGCTTGCGTGCCTTAACGATGCAGATAGCCGTACCGTAGGTGCAACCACAACGGAGGGGTATCTGTGGAGAGGCCAGACAAACGTGTGGTTCCTGAAGAGGGGCAGCAGCCTTTTCAGTAGTTACAGGGGCAACAGTCTGGATGATTGACTGAGCTGGCCTTGTAACATCAGCTAATGTGGCTTTGCCACACGGTTACTGCGAACGGCTGAAAGCAAGGGGAAACTACAGCCGTTACTTTTCCCTAGGACATGCAGCTCTACTGTATGAAAATATGATGATGGCATCCTCTCGGGTAAAATATTCCGGAGGTAAAATAGTCCCCCATTCGGATCTCCGGGCGGGGACTACTCAGGAGGATGTGATCATCAGGAAAGACAGTACTGGCATTCTACGGGTCGGAGCGTGGAATGTTAGATCCCTTAATCGAGTAAGAAAATTAGAAAATGTAAAAAGAGAAATGGATAGGTTGAAGTTGAATATAGTGGGGATTAGTGAAGTTCGGTGGCAGGATGAACAGGATTTCTGGTCAGGTGAGTACAGGATTATAAATACAAAATCAGTTGGGGGTATCACAGGAGTAGGACTGATAATGAATAAGAAAATAGGAATGCGGGTAAACTACTATGAGCAGCACAGTGATCGCATTATCATTGTCAAGATAGATACGAAGCCAACACCGACAACAGTAGTACAGGTTTATATGCCAACTAGCTCTGCCGTTGATGAGGATATAGAAGAAATATATGAGGAGCTAAAGGAAATTATTCAGACCGTTAAGGGAGAGGAAAACTTAATTGTGATGGGAGACTGGAATTCGGTAGTAGGAAAAGGAAGAGAAGGAAAAATAGTAGGTGAATATGGTCTGGGCAGAAGGAATGAAAGAGGAAGTCGCCTGGTAGAATTTTGCACGGAACATAATTTAATCATAACAAACACGTGGTTTAAGAATCACAAAAGAAGGTTGTATACTTGGAAGAGACCAGGAGACACTGGAAGGTATCAGATAGATTTTATAATGGTAAAATATAGATTCCGGAATCAGGTTATAAACTGCAAGACATACCCAGGGGCAAATATAGACTCTGACCATAACTTGTTAGTCATGAACTGTAGGCTGAAACTGAAAAAACTGCAGAAAAGTAGGAAAATAAGGAGATGGGACCTAGATAAATTGAAGGAACGTGAAGTTCTGGTGAATTTCAGAGGGAGATTTAGGCAACAATTGACAGAAACAGGGGGAAATAAAACAGTAGAAGAGGAATGGGTAGCATTGAGAGATGAAATAGTGAAGGCAGCAGAGGACAAAATAGGTAGAAAGGCAAGACCTGCAAAAAATCCTTGGATAACACAGGAGATACTAAATTTAATTGATGAAAGGAGAAAATATAAGAATGCAGTAAATGAAACAGGCAAAATGGAGTACAGACGACTAAGAAATGAGATTGATAGGAAGTGCAAAATGGCTAAGCAGGAGTGGCTAGAAGCCAAATGCAAATCTGTAGAAGAATGTATAAGAAGGGGAAAAGTAGATACCGCCTACAGGAAAATCAAAGAAACATTTGGGGACAAGAAAAGCAATTCTACGAATATCAAGGACTCAGATGGGAAACCAGTTCTCAGCAAAGAAGGGAAAGCTGAAAGGTGGAAAGAGTACATAGAGCAGCTCTACAAAGGAAATTAACTTAGAGACGATGTTGTAGGAAGGGAAGAGGAAGTAGATCAAGATGAAATAGGAGATACTATACTCAGAGATGAATTTGACAGAGCCTTGAAAGACCTAGGCCGAAACAAGGCACCAGGAGTAGATGATATACCCTCAGAGCTACTAAAGTCTCTGGGAGAGCCAGCCATGACAAGACTATTTGAACTGGTGTGTAGGATATATGAGACAGGCGAAATGCCCTCAGACTTTAAGAAAAATGTAATAATCCCCATTCCAAAGAAATCAGGTGCAGACAGGTGTGAAAATTACAGAACCATCAGTTTGATAAGTCATGGTTGCAAAATTTTAACACGAATTATCTACAGGAGAATGGAAAAGCTGGTAGAAGCTGACCTAGGGGAAGATCAGTTTGGATTCAGGAGGAACGTAGGAACCCGGGAGGCAATACTCACTTTACGTCTTATCTTAGAAGATAGATTAAGGAAAGGCAAATCAACATTTTTAGCCTTTGTAGATTTGGAGAAAGCGTTTGACAATGTTGACTGGACTACACTCTTTCAAATTCTGAAGTCAGCAGGGGTACAATACAGGGAAAGGAGAGTTATCTACAACTTGTACAAAAGCCAGACCGCAGTTATTAGACTCGAAGGGCATGAAAGGGAAGCATCAGTTGGGAAGGGAGTAAGACAGTGTTGTAGCCTTTCTCCGATGTTATTCAATTTGTACATTGAGCAGGCGATGAAGGAAAGCAAGGAAAATTTTGGAATAGGGATTAAAGTTCAGGGGGAAGAAATAAAAACATTGCGTTTTGCTGATGACATTGTAATTCTGTCAGAGACAGCGAACGACCTGGAAGAGCAGTTGAATGGAATGGACAGTGTGTTGAAGAGAGCGTACAAAATGAACATTAACAAGAGCAAAACGAAAATAATGGAATGCGGTCTTAGAAAATCAGGCGATGCTGAAGGAATTAGATTAGGTAACGAAACAATGAAGGTGGTAGATGAGTTTTGTTACTTAGGTAGTAAAATAACATGCGATGGTCGCAGTACAGAGGATATACAATGCAGAATGGCAATGGGAAGAAAAGCATTTTTGAAAAGGAGAAATTTGCTAACATCGAATATTAATTTAAGTGTAAGGAAGTCTTTTCTGAAGGCATTTGTGTGGAGTGTTGCCTTGTATGGGAGTGAGACGTGGACGATAAACAGTGCGGACAGGAAGAGAATAGAGGCTTTTGAAATGTGGTGCTACAGAAGAATGCTGAAGATTAGGTGGGTAGATCGCATAACTAATGAAGAGGTACTGAACAGAATTGGTGAGAAAAGGAATTTTTGGCATACCCTAACTAAAAGAAGGGATCGCTTGGTAGGACACATTCTTAGACATCGAGGAATCGTAAATTTAGCATTGGAGGGAAGTGTGTGGGGTAAAAATCGCAGAGGGAGGCCAAGAGACGCGTATAGTAAGCAGATTCAAGTGGATATGGGTTGCCGTTCTTATGAGGAGATGAAAAGGCTTGCTCAGGATAGAGTAGGGTGGAGAGCTGCATCAAACCAGTCTCCGGACTGAAGACCATAACAACAACAACAACAATGTTAATTGCAGCTGCGGCTTGTTTAAAAACGGGGGAAACTTGGCAAAGGTAAAACGTCCAAAACAACTTGAGGAAAAGCAAACATTAAAGCTAACAGATTTAGCTAGCACCCAAATTGGGATAGAAGTTTAGGACAAGTAGACGAGCCACGGCGGAGCGGCCGAACGCTTTGAGACACTGTGCTACGATGTGCAAAGCCGTTCCCCATCAGGAGTTCGAATCCCTCCTGGGGCATGGATGTTTGTGCCGTTTTTGGTATAAGTTAGTTCATAAGTAGTTTGTAAGTTTTGAGACTGATGACCCCGCAGTTAAGTCCCATAAGCTTCACAAACATTTGAACAAGTAGACGACACTCCGTCGTGACACGAGGTACAAAGGTTACAGCAACAGTACCCCCCCCCCCCCCCTCCGGGTAGAAGTCCGGTCATCTAGACCTCGCGCAATGATGGAATGTCGACACCGCAGACGGCGTACACGTCACATCGTAGGGCCCAAGAAGCAGAAACAGGACGCACGTTGCCAAGAAATCAACTGTTCTATTTTCAAGTAGCCGTGAGCTAATAACAGAACCTATGCCAGTAGTCTCTTAGAAACACCAGGCTCACTGATCAGGGATGATAGAATGACAGAAAATCCAAACTGACCACAGTATAATACAGAAACCCATTTCACAGTGACTGATCCACTGTACACAGTTACGTAACTCCACAGTTGTTGTGCCGGAGCAAATGCTTCCAGGATCCAGGGTGTCTTCCAGCCCGTCATCAAAGGGCCGCACACAGTACGAATCTTCAGCACCTGAAGATTCAACTGTAAGTTGTGAAACCGGTAGTGCGGGTCTTCACGACTCCAATAAAATAACAGCTCAAGCGGACCAAGGACTTTCATTCAGACTATTACAATTTTAACACCTAATCTTTAACTGTGTGAAAGTTTCTTAAATATGTATAAATATTTTAGCTGTCGTTGCCCGTCATACAGAGTTCCTTACGAAACTTCAGGCCTTCCATGTGCCGACTAACCAGGCTGCGCTTAACGACCACTGCCGCCAACCCTGAAGTGCCTTCAGCCAGGAAGTGACACCGCACCTTCCCCGAAGGCCTCGCGGCCGCCGACTTCCCGCACCGTTGCCCCAATCGGACTGACTCCCAGCATATGGACCCGGGCAGAGCTTTGAGACATCAAAGATCTTAATAGCAATGACGACCAAAATCGACCTTCACAGAACGAGCAAGTGGCGCAAGAAAAATAGTAAGTCGACCGGGCACATGGCACCACGACTCACACTCGCTGAACTTTATAGAAGACCTGTGGCAATGCACTGGGGGAAGGGGAAAAATAGAGGGGGCGCAGAGGCTACACCAAGTACTCACTTACTGAAACGAGTGTTTCCGCATTGATGAGTCGAAAATCGACCAATTGTGTTTACAATGGTCACTGGGGATAAATTTTACGTATGATGTCGGCGGCCTCGCGTGATTATGTTGGCAACATCAACAACACGATAGAAAATCTTTGCCCATTTGTTCGAACCACATAGAATGACTCGAATAGTGTATCGTACAGACCATGAAGTAAACAAATAATGCTGTTCCTGCTTTATGATTGACAGGTTATTGTATGTACCCTTGTCCGCTCAGTAAAAATAATTGCCCTCGTAAAGCGAAGATTCCATGAGAAAACATCAGCGTTGTCAAGCGATTGGCTAAAATGAACTCTCACAGGATTCTCACTATTCAGCATCTGTTGCCAACATTATCATAGGAGGCCGCTAGGATATTTGATAAAATTTACCCGGCACTGGGAGGTATGAAACGGTATCTTTTACGTGTTAAGGAAAATGTCTGACACAATAACAACAAATAAAAACGCCGGCCGCCGTGGCCGAGGGGACTGAGGCCTTCAGTCCCGGTCTGCACGGCCACTATGGTCGGGTGTTCGAATCCCCCCTCATGCATGGATATTTGTGCCGTCCTTAGTCTTAGCTAGTTCATAAGTAGTTTGTAAGTTTAGGGACTGATGACCCCGTAGTTAAGTCCCATAAGCTATACAAACATATGAACATTGAAATAAAAACCGAAGTATATACTTCTCATGCCATTTTCGAATTATATAACTTTCATTAGCCTAATGTTTGAAATGGAACTACAATTTCGGTGTTCGTATATTTATAAAGCTCCAAGAAATAATATTATTTCGATACTGAGATATTCAGAATTCCAGAGCTGACAACATGCCCACATCGTAGTTCCGCCCGTGCACCGGTACATGCCTCTCCCGGCGCATCATCATTTATATCTGCATTCTCGACTTCGTAGTTCCACCCGAGCACCGCTAGATGCCTCTCTCGGCGCATCATCCTTTATATGAAACCATCCATTTTCTTTAACCAGTCTTAATCACTGCGAAAATTAAGCATTTGTACGGCACAAGTAAGTGAGTTGGGAGCACTCCATGTTTCGATATTCACTTATTTTACTACTGGAGATGCGCCGCATTACAGCGTCTTTGGTCGAGGAGAATAGCCAATCAGTGAGCTGATTGTTGGAGAATGTAGAAATTGATCCAAGCTGTAGATAGGAATATTTCTACTTGCTTTTATCACTTTTAATGGCAAAATGCACACATAATATTTATATTCATGAAATCTACGACAAACAATCTTTCGAATTATGTAACTTTCATTGGCCTTCTTGTACGGATAAATTAGTAATCTGTACCACAATTTTCGTGTTAGCGTATTTATATAATGATCTCGTACTGCAGTACCGTTTGAGGTGTTGCTCTGTAAGTGTCATCATTTTACGAACTCCACACCCACTATTTGAAGAATGAGTCTTGAGTTAGTTTCGAAATTCTTAGAGGGTGTTATTTCCTTTGAAGAATTGCTCAATGTAGGTGAAACGTTCAATGATGTGTCAGATTTTCAGGTAGAACGGGATAGGAACGACGATGGAAACAGGATCTCATTTGAGGAAGTGGAGAAAATGGTCAGTAGATTACAGTGCGATAAGTCGGCTGGAGTAGATGAAATTAAGCCGGAACTTGTCAAATACAGTGGAATATCAGGCCTCAATGCTTACACAGGATAATTGAGAAGGCGTGGGAATCGGGACAAGTTCCGTCTGACTGGACGAAAGCGGTAATCACGCCAATTTTCAAACATGGAAACGGAAAAGATGTAACAACTATCGAGGTATCTCCTTAATTAGCGTTGTAGGCAAAATATTCTCGGGTATTGTTGAAAGGAGAGTGTGAGTATTAATTGAGGAGAAGTTAGATGAAAATCAGTGTGGGTTTAGGCCTCTTAGAGGCTGTCAGGACCAGATCTTTAGCTTACGCCAGGTAATGGAAAAGTGCTATGAGTGGAACAGAGAATTGAATCTATGTTTCATAGATCTAGAAAAGGCTTATGACCGTGTTCCTAGGAGGAAGCTACTGTCAGTTCTACAAGATTATGGTATAGGAGGCAAATTTCTGCAGGCAATTAAAGGGCTTTACGTAGACTGTCAGGCAGCAGTTAGAGTAGATGGCAAATTAAGCTCATGGTTCAGAATAGTTTCAGGGGTAAGGCAAGGCTGTAACCTGTCACCTCTGTTGTTCATACTATTCATGGATCATATGTTGAAAACAGTAGACTGGCAGGGTTGGATTAAAATAGGTGAAAACAAAATAAGCAGTCTCGCATATGCGGATGACTTAGTTGTAATGGCCGATTCGATTGAACGGTTGCAAACCAATATTTCAGAGCTCGATCAGAGGTGCAAGGATTATGATATGAAGATCAGCATCTCCAAAACAAAAGTAATCTGTGGGAAAAAGATTTAAGCAGATTAACTGCCAAATAGGAGGAACAAAGTTACAGCAGGTAGACAGTTTCAAGTACTTGGGATGTATTTTCTCGCAGGATGGCAACATAGAGAAAGAACTGGAATCGCGGTGCAGCAAAGCTAATGCAGTGAGTGCTCAGCTAAGATCTACTCTCTTCTGCAAGAAGGAAGTAAGTACGAAGACTAAGTTAGCAGTGCACCTCTCTATCTTTCGACGAGCTTTGTTGTATGGGAGTGACAGTTGTGTGGTTACAGGTTACCTTATTCATAAAGTGGAGGTTACAGATATGAAAGTAGCAAGAATGATTGCAGGTACTAATAGATGGGAACAATGGCAGGAGGGTGTCCATAATGAGGAAATCAAAGAAAAGCTGGGAATGAACACCATAGATGAAGCAGTTAGAGCGAACAGACTGAGATGGTGGGGTCATGTTTCACGCATGGGAGAAGCAAGGTTACCTAAGAGACTCTTGAGTTCGGCAGCGGAGGGTAAGAGGAGTCGAGGTAGACCAAGAAGAAAGTACTTAGATTCGGTGCAGAATGATTTTGAAGTAAAAGGCATAACATCAGACGAGGCATCAATGTTAGCATTGAATAGGGGGTCACGGAGGAATTTTATTAAAGGCACTATGCTCCAGACTGAACGCTGAAAGGCATAATCAGTCTCTAATGATGATGATGATGTTATTTCCTGTAGTGTAGTGTGACGCCAGCAGTCGTCCTTGGCCGCCAGGACGGCGAGCTAAGCACCTTCGACGCGACTGCTGCGTCGTCTTGGCGCTGCCGGAGGAACGCGCTATTTGCTCAGCGCGGCGGCCAGACAAAGGGCAGCCTTCTCCTTTTATTTGTGGAATTATTCTTTGACGTGCGGCCGCACAGCCCGGCGGTCTTTGTTCGCCGCTAGGTGGCTCTGATTACGCACTCGACGGCCGCCGCGGCTGAGGGCCGCGCAGTCTCGCGGTCTGCGACAAGTGTTCTCCGGCGCGCCACGGTCTCTCGCTCTGCCTCCCGACAAATATCCAGCCACAACGTCTCCGTGCTTTCTGCGTAGCACTCTGCACGGGAACAAAGTTTCTCCAGTTTCCCTACAGAGATAACGGCGCTAACGGAAATAAAAATTAGTACACCCGCTCAGAGTTTCACAATTCTTTCAATATTTATTGTTGTTAACGTGCAAAACGTTCACCACTTTATTCCTCCTGCTCTCCACTTGTCCACTCCAGATACTTTCCCGTGTCAACTTCCGTACCCTCCCCCTTCCGGATGATGCCCTCCGACCTGACGTCTACCCTTCATACCAGCTGTGATCCTTCCCCTTGCTCCCTCTCCCACTTCTCTCCCTTAGGGCCCAGACTATCCCTCCCTTACGGCCCCTTCTCCCCTCCTCATCCTACCCAGCTGTCCCTCCGGATCCTCCTCTTACAGCCCTCCCCTTTCCTTCTTCCCCGTGGCTTCCTGGGACACAATGCCCCGCCCCCCTCCCGGTCCCTTCCCCACGGCCCTGTGGCTCCTCCATACCCTCTCCCTCTCCACTCATCACCTTTTCCCCCCACTTCACATCTTCAATAATGCATGTGCCCCGCCGTATATGAACCTGCTGATGTGCTTCTGTGGGAGTCCTTCACAAGTGTGGCGTCCTTTAGTTACGTCGTTTTATTTTAATGATTGTGAACAGCCAACCCGCAGACGACGCCATCAGTTTTGAACTGTATGTTTCTCCGTATGTGTGATGTATTTATCGCTTTAATTCCACAATAGCGAACAGTCAACCCATAGCCGCCGCCCTGTGTTCATTTTAATTGTGTGTGTGTACCACTGCACCTCTAGCAGCTGTTGTACTCTCCGCCATCGCTGTAGAAAAACTTTTATGACGCCACTGTTTCGCTCCGTTTTAAATACTTTGTCTTATCTCCGTTTAACATCTCCGTTTTATGTGTGTTTTATCGCCAAACTTTTATCTTTTTTTATGTTTTATATGTTTCTAATGTGGCAATTTTTTTACTTCTGTAGGCTGAAGAGCGCCTATGAGCGCTGACTGCCCGCCTCTATTTAGGGGAATTGAAATTACAATAAAGAAAAAGAAAAAAAGAAAAACATGCGAAAGTTTGTAGAGATTCGTGCGCCTATCAAAAAGTAGATGCACGAAGCATACAATAATTACCACAGCCATATCTCAGCAAAAGATCTTTCCGAGAACCCGAAAAAGTTCTGGTCCTATGTACAATCGATAAGCGGGTAAAGCCCACTATCCAGTCACTCGTTGATCATTACGGGGCAGTAATAGAAGAAATCAAACGGAAAGCTGAACGTCTAAATTTAACCTTTAAGAAATCTTTCACGCAGGAGGAGCGCAGGAATGTTCCATCGTTTGATCAACGTACATACTCGGAAATGGAGAACATAGTAATAGATATCTCCAATGTAGACAGGCAGCTGAGAGAGCTAAATATAAAAAAGTCTCTTGGTCCGGAAGAAATACCAGTTCAGTTTTACAGAGAGCATTCTGCGACATTGGCCCCTTACGTAGCTTGCATTAATCGCGAATCTTTAATTCACTCCAAACTCTCAATGATTGGAAAAAAGCACGGGTGACTTCCGTTTATAAGAAAGAAAAGAGAACGGACCCACACAATTACAGTCGAATATCGTGGACATGAGTATCGAGTTGAATTTTGGACCATATTCTCAGTTCCAATATAGTAAATTTCCGTGAGATGGAAAAGTTTAACCAAGCGTTTAGGAAACATCGTTCATGTGAAACTTGCCCTTATCTCACATTACATTTTCCGAGCCATGCGTGAAGGGCAACAGGCGGATTGTGTTTTTCTCGACTTCAAAAAGGCGTTTGACGTGGTGGTACACTGCACACTGCTTACGAAGATAACAGCATATGGAATAGAGTCACAGAATTGTGACTTGCTGAAAGACTTCCTAAGTAATAGAATGCATTCCGTGTTAATCAGACGAGTGTATCGTCACGCGTGTCACAGGGAAGTGTGATAGGACCGCTATTATATACTATCTATATAAATGATCTGATGGACAGACTAACTTGTAATTTGCGGTTTTTTGCTGTTGATGCTCTGGTGTATAGGAGAGTTCGTCTTTAATTGACTGTAATAGCACACAGGATGACTTGGGCAGAATTTCTAGATGGTGTGAAGAATGACAACTAGCGTTAAATGTAGAAAAATGTAAGGTGATGCAGATGAGTAGGAAAAACAATCCCATAATGTTCGAATACAGCATCATTAGTGATCTTCTTGATGTAGTCGCGTCGTTCAAATATCAACAACCCTGTTTTGCAGGATACGAATTAAACAATTTGTTGTGTGTAAATACTACGGATCTGTATACATTTATTCGTGTATAAATGTTGTAATGTCATGATGTGATACTTAATATTGTAAAAAGATACTTAATACGTGTTTTATGGCTTTTTTCTGTTTCATGTACGATCGAGGTGCCGCAATGAACAAGGGCAGCGTCGTCGCCTCTGCAACCAACATTGCTGTATCCGGTCATCATCGATAGAAAACCGACGTTTACGGGGCTACGAATCCGGCTGCGCCTTCTCTATTGCAATATTCCATATTTTACGTAAAGGATCATGAAACCTTAGAATAATGGTCATCCAACACTTTTTATGATCTTTTCTTCAATACTAGGCCCGCAGAAAAATGTACATCGTAAAAAGACATTATAAATGATGTTTGTCCTTTTGAATCTGCTAATTATTTTATTATTACTGCAAAAACCATTTCGCCCTTAGGCCATTTCAAGAAATCTCTGAACGATCATATATTGCAATTTTTGGGTTTAGATATTTTTACATAAAAGCGAGAGATAAATATAATAAACGTTTGATACTACATGCAGTATTTACCTGTAATAAGCTTACCGATCTTTGTGCTACGCTAATTGTACGTTCGTATTTATTTCGTGTAGCTATGACGAACCATTTACTAAATCTTTAGGATGTTCCTATATACTGTTATCTAACAGTTTCCTTTCAATGTTCCGTGTTTACAAATATGTTGCTTTTCGTAAATATTGTATTATTAAAAGAAAGAAACAGAACTACATCTCAAGAAAGCAGAAGCACACTATTAAACGATCAAAAATAATACAAAAATTTCGAAAAGCCACATGTAGTGTTTGGTGTTGTAAAGATCTGGATTAAATTCCGCTTATAGAATTAAATGAATTTCTGAATATCTACAGAAATTTACTTTTTTAAAGATGATGTCAGACTAGAACAAGGATCATGTATGTATTACGAAATATCGGTACGCATTGTTGAATTTAAGAAAACACCGGCAAGCACCACTACAGAATAAAGTCGACAAGTAGTTACCTTTGCATGCAGATTGCGGTGTGAATCAGGTGTAGAAATTCTAGCTGGAATACGAAAATGAAATTAAACTATCTACCGTAAGTTGATGCTTGGTGAGCTCACGTTTCACGATAGGGGAATAAAACTGCAAAATATCGGACTTCTTTGAATAAAAACATGAACTGCAGGATTTGTAAATCAGTATAAATTTAATGAAGGAGAACCAAACGTATATAATCGCGAAGCGAATCGTAATAATAACCAAGCATCTCTTTACGATTCAATGAATATTGCTGAAAACAATAAAAATTATTGGAAATACGAGGTCAATTTGAATTTAAAAATGTTGGAAATCAAACTGGGGATTTATTACATTAAGAAGGAAAAAAAGAATCTCACATATTATTAGGAGAGAGTTGAAGAGGCTTCCGATCACTACAAGCGTTCAGAACAGAAAGACGAAGAGCGCTTCCATTTTCCTTCCAGGCCGAATGAAAAAATTGATAATCGCGAAATAAAATTCAGCCTTAAAAATTGATGGGAGAACGAATACGCATGCGGCAAGCGTCGCAGTTATAATTTTAGTAAAGATATTTAATGTAATGCTACAAACATCTTTGTAAACATGCAGCATTGAAAGGAAACTGCCGTATAACAGTACATACGAATATCCTAAAGGTATAAGAAAATGTTGGTCATAGCTACACGCAATAAGTATAAACGACCAACTAGTATAGCACAAAGATGAGTAAGCTTGTGACAGGTAAATACTGCATGTATCATCAAACGTTTTTTATATTTATCTCTCGCTTTTATGAAAAAAAGTCTAAATCCAAAATTCTGCAACATACGTTCATTCACATATTGCTTGAAAATGAGCCCAAGGCCGAAACAGCTGTTGCGATAATAATAAAATCTTTAGCAGAATCAAAAGACAATTCTTATTTATAATGCCGTTTTTTTAACGTGTACATAACAAAAGGAAACAGGGGGTACAGAACGTATAAGCTCTGCAGAACATGGACAAATTGTCGTATAGACAATAGTGGGCCACAAAACATCATTTTTTATTAAATAAACTAGCTTAATTCCCGCTGCTTCGCACGCGTCTGGTTCCAAATCCAAATTTTCGCAATCCTAGCATCAAAATAGTTTTAGTGGCATGCTTACAAGATTTTTCCCTTATTTCATCCGCTTAATGGCTGATTGTCCAAAAATATCAGACATGTGTTTTTAAAATTCCAATCAAAGATCTAAATCCGAAGTTTTGTATTTCTTGTTTCAAAATTGACGGAATAACAACGTATTTTGAAAAAACTGTTGATTCCCTATTTCATCCCCTTAGGGATGCTAATATCGAAAAATCGCTGATGTCTACAGTGTAAGATAAACAACGTCTACAAATTTCAAATTTCTATCGTCTGTAGATTCACTTTTCAGCCTCGATTTGTGTCTTTTAGAAAATGATCGAGAACGCAAAACTTCTTTCTTATGCTTTGGCATCTTTCTTCGTAGTTTTACTTTTCAAACTACAATATGCATTTATTTTCCTTTATTCGTACGCTTGTTGCAGAAAAACATTTCGCTGTATGTAACCTCTTTGCTATAATAGTGTGCAAAGTCATCGCTGGTCTTCAGTCGAATTTTACATAAGCTGACGACTTTTAACCACTGTATCTTCCACCCTCTTAGCTATGGTGTACAATTGGAGACTTTGCACTACAACAACAACGAGAGATCGTTCGTCTCCACTGTGCAATGAAGAGGAAAATATTGACCACACGTAGAATATTATATAAGTTGGTAACTATCAACTCTCATATCTTCCTCCCCTTATCAACCCTCTAACACCATAGTGCACAATGGGAAACTGATACCTACTACCACATATAAATACTATTTGCATGCGTTCCGTAGTTTTGCCTGCACAGTGAAATATAGGCACAAACACTTCAATTTATATGTATATTAAGATTTACGAATGAAATTGTAAAAATTATATGAGTGGAGCGTTCTAGACTGCGACTGCAAATCAGAGCCACTGGCGCCTTGTAGGACCAACTAGCAGCCGTACAGTGATTTGCAGACTGCTGATGCAGATGTATGCGGACAACGCCCTCTGGGGACAGCTGTGGTGGACATGAACTGC
The DNA here is from genome assembly GCA_026315105.1 of Locusta migratoria. Lineage (NCBI taxonomy): Eukaryota > Metazoa > Arthropoda > Insecta > Orthoptera > Acrididae > Locusta > Locusta migratoria. The sequence continues at coordinate 85,164,542 of CM048746.1, forward strand.
CCTGCTCCCCACACCCAACCCCTCCCGCGACCCTTGCCCGTCCCTGACCCCACCTGAACCGCCACCACGACTCCGCAGAGGCGGCGGTGATGGCGGCGCCTGTCATTAAGCGTTTTTCTTCCGTGAATGCGAAATTTAATGCCCCGGTCGCGCAGGCGGCGCCGTTAAAAACCGCCCGTTCCACTGAGTAATGCCCCTCAGGAGGGCACCGGCTCGTCGGCGCCAACACAATAAACTGCTCTTTTATTTGCGAAGCGTGCGCTGCCGACCACACGGATTGCACCTGCACGAGTTGGCGGACCATTATCGACGAGTATTCACAACTTCGGCAGAAACTGCTTCGATACAATATTTGGTTTATGTACACCATATAATCACTTTACTTGCCTAACGAGTGTGTGTGATGTGAAATCACACAATTACGGGGAGACTGGTTATTTTAATTTTTTGCATCTTAAAGCCACCGCATGGTGACAGGCTAGCAGCTGCTTCAATGTTGCTCTTGTAACAACATGAGCCTCCATCTAATGTAGTATTCGATACCTTTCTTTACTGAAACCCAGGATACCCTTCTTACCTTATAGTGTAGTTTAGCATACCATTTCCTATATACTGAAGCTCCGGATGCCTTTCTTTCCTGTAGTAAAGTTTATGATACCATCTTTAAACCTTCCTATCCTGTAGTAAAGTTTGTGATACCACCCGTATTCATTTCTACATTATAATAACTACATTGTTTATGTCACTAAGTATTTACCTCATTTCATTCCCATTAATAAAATCCATTTATTTCATAGTAATTACAGCTTTTATGCCCATTACTAAATTTCTATAACTTCGTAATTAGTCTATTATTACGTTATTTTCCCATTATCAAACCTCAATAATTTCTTAAGGCTCTATTAGCATTGTTCCCATTATTAAACCCCAGTAATTTCGTAGTATTTATTTTGCAGCATTTATTTCCTTTCATTTCCTTTATTAAGATTAGATTAATATTCATAATATTTTTGGCTTGACGAAATTCCAGTACAAATTGTAATTTAAAGTTGTTACATCTAATTGTCATTATGGCTAATTGTCAGACATTCTAGTTCATTGTAAACCAAACAATAGGATTCATTTCATTTATAAAATATTAAAACTATTTTATGAGTTATTTGTTATACTAATACATTGACATTGTATAAGAAATACAAACTATATGAATTTGTTGTTTATAAAAGAACCTATTCATAAATTATAATTGTGATAATTATGAATCACTTAACATTGTTAATAATGTAATAAATACATGTAATGCGCGGGAATTGCTAAGCAGTCAGTTGTTGTACTTCAGAATTAGAGTTCAGTTAAGTCAGTTGTATCTTGCCTGTAGCAACAAATCGAAGTGGATTTCGAAGAAGTATATGTTCTTTTTGAAAAACAACCCCTTCACAATTAATATTTATCGTCAAGTTCAAATTTTCTAACAAATTAATTATTAAATGTCGCGATCACCTTATTCAAAAGGGATCGTCATACTTTTCAGTCAATTGTACAACAGAAACTTGACATGAAGATTTAAAATATATAAAAGAAGGGAAAATAATCCAGAGTTTAAAAAATTAAAGGAGATAAAATCGGAAAAACGATAGAAAAATAAAGATCAGTACAGCACTTATTCAGAATTTGGCCACGGTGATTAAAAGTTACTGTCAGGGGTTCGAATCCCCCCCTTCTCTCGGGCATGAATGTTTGTGTCGTCTTTAGTATAAGATATTTTATAATTGGTTTATAAGTTTAGGGAATGATGACCCCCCGTTAAGTCCCTTAAGCTTAACAAACATTTGATTAAAAGATACTTAATGTACGGCTATTAAAACACACTAATTGGAGGACATGCGACAAAAACAGACGCATATGCTTAAGTCACTTGGCAACTCGAATTTTCGGCCTATTCTGCGGTTGCTGACGTTTTAAAACTGGAAGTCTGAACACGAACACTGTAACACTAACGAAGCATTGATAAAATCTAATGGCATAGGTTCCCTGCAGGGGATGAGCACAGGAGAGTAGGCACGGAGGGGGAGGTGGAGGGGTGAGGGGTGGAAGAGATGCATAGCCCAAGGACTACCAGGGATGGCGAGGGACAGGAAAGCCAAGCGGGGGGAGGGGGAAGAGACGGGAGGGGGGAGGAAGAGGGGGCGTACAAATACGAGGAAGGATTAAGGTTGCTAGGAGGGGTAGCTGTTGGGACAGAGCGCGTCATCTAGGAGGGGGAGGTGACGGAAGTCACCCTCGGAGAGGAAGTGGAGAGTGAGGAAGGGAAGGGAAGGAGGGATGACAAGGTATCGCCGTGGAAAAGACGCAGGATTCAGCAAGATACATGATCGGGTTCTGGAAGGTTGCGGGTTACATATCGAAGGTGGGGGTGTTATAGGAAATTGAGTAAGTGTGGGAAAGGAATAAATCGTATAGGATCTGCAAGGGGGGAGTCGCGGTAAGCGAAGCGGAAGGCGTGTCATTCAAGGATCTGGAGGCATTGGGAGTGGGCAAGAGCAGCAAGAATTGAGAGTAATTCCAACTCAAACCTTGGCAAAAGTGAATCAGCGCATTCAAATGTTCAAATGTTTGTAAAGCTTATGGGACTTAACTGAGGGGTCATGTCCCTAAACTTACAAACTACTTACGATCTAGGACGGCACAAATATCCATGCCTGAGGGGGGATTCGAACCCCCGACCGTAGTGGGCGTGCTGACCGTGACTGAAGCGCCTCAGTCACCTCGGCCACCGCGGCCGGCAACCAGCGCATTCCGAGAGTGTGAAAGGCAGTGATGAAATCAAAGGGTGGCTATTTTGAGGAATAGAAAATTTAATTGCTGCCGATTCCTGTGTGTTATTTGAGCTTAATAATCATTTGGAAAAGAACAAAATGCGTTTTTATACTGTATTTCCTTTCCATTGTCCACAATTATTAGGTGTTTCCATATTTATGGAGGGTAGTGTACGAGTTTCCTCACATCATAGGTAGTCGTTGTATATTACCAAATGATAATACGAGGAGATAAACCTCTCTGGTATGCGACAATACATATCTTATGGATCGTTGTTTGTCCTTTTCTCTCCACGACATCTTGCGTGCTATGAGTGAAGGACAACAGAGAGATTGCAAATTTATCGATTTTCGAAAGGCTATCAACACGGTCCCGCACCGCAGACTGCTAAAGAAGGTATGAGCAACTGGTATAGGTACCACAATATGCTAGTGGCTCGAAGACTACTTAAGTAATAGAACCTAGTACGTTGCCATCGATGGTGAGTCTTCATCGGAGACCAGGGTATCCTCAGGAGTACCCTACGAAAGTTTGAAAAGTGTGATAGGAACGTCATTCTACCTGTATAAATGATCTGAGGGACAGAGTGAGTTACAATGTGCGGCTGTTTGCTAACGATGTTGTGGTGTATAGGCTCGTGTCGTCATTGGATGACTGCTGTTGGATGCTGGATGACTTGGACGAAACTTCTAGGTTACGCGAGGAATGGCAGTTAGCCCTAAATGTAGAAAGAATTAGGTGATCCAGCTACGAAGGGGTGGCTGAGCGCATTGAGGCACTACGCTCCGATGCACGAGGCCGTACCCGTCGGGATTTGGAATCCTACCTCGGGCATGGATATTTGTGCTGTCTTTAGTATAAGCTAGTTTGTAAGTAGTTCATCAGTTTAGATACTGATGACCCCGCAGTTATGTCCCATGAGCTCTCTCTCTTTTTTTTAATTTTTTAAGGGTTATGCAGATGAATAGGAGAAACAATGTCAGAATGTTCGAACATAGCATTCCTAGTGTCACTTATTTTTTTGAAACACTTTTGTTTCAGTTTTTTATTTAAATTTATATATAGATAACAGCCTAGAGTGCAACAATTTTATTTTATGATTTTTCAGCCAAGATCGCATTTTTCATTTATTATGTTACCGGTTTCAGCGTGCTCGACTCCATCTTCAGACTTGGAATCACTTCTTCTTTAAGTCATATCTTGTTGAAGTTGCCGGCTGCGGTGGCCGAGGGGACTGAGGCGCTCCAGTCACGGTCTGCACGGCCACTACGGTCGGGGGTTCGAATCCCTCCTCGGGCATGGATATTTGTATCGTCCTTAGTTGTAGGTAGTTAATAAGTAGTTTGTAAGTTTAGGGACTGATGACCCCGTAGTTAAGTTCCATAACATTTGAACATTTGTTGAAGTTGATGTGTAGTTTATACTTTGTGATATTCTTTTTTAACGTTAGTAAGATGAACACTTTCCCAACAGCCTGGCGAGGCACTATGTTGTATAAGGAACTCATTGTTCAATGTCTTGAAGAAGAAGTGATTCCAAGGTCTGAAGATGGCGTCGAACACGCCGAAACTGGTAACATAATAAATGAAAAATGCGATCTTATATAAGATTCCTTATATAATTTTATTTTATTCAACTAGTTCGGTCTTTCTTTTAGACCATCTTCAGGAATTGTAACTCCATCGATGTCATGGAGCTGGCAGGTAACTGGGAGCCTCCCAGTGTGTCACACTGAGCAGTGAGGCACTGCCTGAAGATGGTCTAAAAGAAAAACCGAAACTAGTTGAATAAAATAAAATTGTTGCACTCTAGACTGTTATCTATATATAACATTACTATTGTGCTGGTTGACAGAGCAGCGTCAATTAAATATCTTGGCTTAACACTGCACAGCGATGTGAAATGGAACAAGCATTTAAGGGCAGTTGTGGGGACGGTGGATGGTTGACTTCAGTTTATTGGTCAGAGTTTTGGGAAGTTTCGATTCGTTTGTAAAGGATCCCGCATGTAAAATGCTTGTATGATCCCGTCCTGAGTATTGCTCAGGTGTTTTGGATCCCCCAGATCGGTTTTAAAGGACGATATAGGAGCAATTCAGACGCGGGCGTCTAGGTTTGTTTCTGGCTGGTTCATTCAATGTGCAGGAGTTACGGCGATGCATCGGGAACTCAACTGGGAGTCGCTGGAGGGAAGGCTACGTTCTTTCCAATAAGCACTGTTGAAGAAATTTAGAGGGCTATAATTTGAAGAGAGTACAGAAAGATTCTACTGCAAGCAATTTACATTTCGCTTAAAGAGCACAAAGGTAAGATCAGAGAGATTAGGGCTCGTACAGATGAATGCAATTTTTCGTTTTTTCCTCGTTGTATATGGGAGTGCAAAAGGAAAGCCAGTGCCAGGTACCTTTTGGTCAACTGCGTAGTATGTATGTAGATGTTTAACCTATCAAGAGTCTCCGTCGGCTGGCGTTAGAACAGAGGTAGTGAATAGTCATAATTTTGGTGTGGCTTAATTTCGAGATCGAAAACTGTAAAACCTTTACGATGTGAGCAGCAGGGAATGCAAAACATTATAGTGAGGTACAAACTTCATGCGATACTCCCTAATACCGCATAGGACCTCCTTTACGTGACAAAGTGCAGCGTCTGGACGATCGCTAGCTAATCGTTGAAAGTGCCCTACTGGAATTTTAATCCATTCTGCCTTAATAGTAGACCATATTGGCTAAAGTGTTGCTGGTGCAAGACTTTGTGCATCTCTTTCTTATGTCCTATAAATTTTCCTTTTCACCTGTGAGGCGTTTCTCTTGTTCTAGGTATCATCAGACGTTCGGGAGGAATTACAAACTTCTATAAAAAAAACAGCAATCGACTTAAAAGTATTAAAATACCCATATGTAAGATATATTTGTTATAGTGTGGGCTAATACATTACCAAATTCAGGCGGCGTTGGCTTCGCTGGCAACGCTTGAGACTGCGGTGGGTGGGCGCCGCTGTTGTGGGCCGCTCGCGGGGGTGCAGCAGACGCCCTGTGCGTCTGTTGTGCCCTCCGATTGGCCTGCGGCTGTGGCCAGCCCGCTCACTGCCCGCGAGGAGGTCGCCTCCCTGTCCGTGGTGGATTGGGAGGTCTCCTCAGCGCGTGTCAGGCTGCGTAAGACTTCCCGAGGGACCGAAGTGGAGGCTTCCCCGGTTAGCCTTGCCAACAGATTCGAGGCGCTGTCTGTGGCAGAGGATGTTCCTGACGCAGATGATGTCGCTTGTTGCGGCGGAACGACCTCTTCGTACGGCTGAACGCGTGCTAAAAGCTTATCTTCAAAAGCACTCGTCTTGTATGATTAGGGTTGAATGTGGCCGTGTCAGACTTCGTAATCCTTGAGGTGTCCACTCGCCCATAAAAATTTATATAAAATTAAAAAAAAAAAACATGTTCATGTAAAATCTTTATACGTTGCAATATTTCAAAATCAGATTCTTGCGCCGAGGGAAGAAGTCTTTAGCAGTCGCTCTTGTTAAAATATTTCTAAGTTCTCTCATAGATAAGACGGTCAAAAGAAATTCTTCAGTTTGTGGTCGTTGCTATAGCCACAGATAAAAAAATAATATTTCTTCAATGATTATCGATCAATGTGTATGATCGATTAACCAAAGTTATAAAAAAACATTTATCGAAGTCTTCTTGACGTAACTTTCCCACCAATGAAAATTCATAAGAATCTTCCTTCAGATTGAAGAACTTTTAAATTAAATCATCTGCTCATTTCATTAATATATTATTCATCGTAAAATAATTCTTCATAAATGATGTACTCTGACACTTTCGTCAAGTTTAAACACGGTAACATTTATTGCTTTCTATGATATTACATACGTAGTCATTGACAGACAAAAGGGAACTGACTTTTAAAATTTGTTATTTTAACATTAAATGTCGACAATAATGTCAACTCTCGCGACGACAACCGCAGAGATCAACATCTTCTTGCCTCGTGGCCCTCGACCCGCGACTTGATGTGGCCGGATATTTACTCCTTGGAATCGGCGTCGTAGATGTTGCCCTCGTAGGTTGACTCGCCTCACAGCACATGAAACAAACAAAAAGTATACAAAAAACATCTTTAAGAATCATAAAATTAAACATTTACATAAAAATCATTTAAGAACACAAATATAAGTAAGTTATCCTGCACAAACTGAGCTGACATGAGATATGTAGCGGAGACAATAATCCGTCCCACTACATACCCCACCCGCAAGCTCAGTTTAGCAGGTAATCAGAATGAAATAAAATTCTTTTAGCTAATCTTTTAGAATATAAGAAGTCCTGCTTCATAAGCTATGCGTGATAATTATCAGAGTCATGCTTTAACTCATTAAACAGTTTCCACATAAGCACTACGAGAGTCATTTCAAACAGGTTTAGTTAGTCATGGCACTTATTATCCATGTAATATTCTGAATGTCACATAACTTTTATCTTAAAAAAGAAAATAGTTTATTGTTCTCTTAAAAAAATTATGTATAGACTCTGAATGTCTGTGTATTCTATATACACCACTATTGTACAGTCATCATATTTCTTGCTTGCCTTCATAATGCATTAAAATCTTGTTTGACGTTTATGGACATATACCTACATATATATATGAAACATTATGTGCATACGATAATTGTCTGACAGAATATCCAAACGGTAATAAATCAGTGTCAAATATTTTCTCATGACGTTATACCTAGATATTCTATGGAATAAATTCCTTCCCTTCATATCAGAATGCGCTTGTTTAAATTAATTTTAATTCAAATACGAAAAATAAATTTATTCCCTAAACAAATTTAGGAAAATCTTTGTTATTGTTGAAATATGGTTATGTCATAAAAGGATTAACCACATATTATTATAGTGAACACACCGTACATAAACTATGTCTTCTGTAACTATCACGTAAATAAATTATTTGACCGACAAAATTATAAGTCTAATCAGTTTAATAATTCTCGTAATATATACCTATCGATAAAGCGGTAAATAATCGTCTTCATCATAGACGTTATCGAAATAATACGACCAGTTGCTGTGTCAACGTAACATCTCTGACGTATTGCCAACTGCTCGGAATTATACCTACTTCTATTATTTTCGTACTTTAAATTCACAATTATAGTGAACTAGTCTTAATAAGATATCATATACCTTAACAATTCTTAATTTGCTTCCTTACATAATCGGTAGATATGACTAAAACACTACCATAAAGCTTTCCACAATTCGTAGTCTCAAGTAAAATTTCTCCAGTCAACCGTTGAGATCCTCACAAGGCTATACCAATGTATTTTTGTACACTCTTTGTACTTACCTCACCATACGTATATGAAAAAAGAAATATATAAATAAATAAATATTCTCTTCTGAATAGAATTATTCTCTATATTTCTTAATTACATGAGGTCATAAGAAGATTAATTTGCATTGTCGTTGAAACATCGGCACGGCGCTTTCCTTTCGGCCTTCGTACGTATTTTAGGATAATAGATGCAGTATTAACTAACTATGAGAACTGCGACAGTGTCAAGTTTGGCTCATGCAAACTTATATATAAGACACATCACTAAGTTCTCGCAAGCCGTAGCTTCGGACGCCTCATGGTCCACATTTCATTTAATATAAACTAAACATCCATTTCTATTACGACTACAATCCGAGTTTCCTTTGCCATTTACTGCTAAAATCTCATATGTACCTCTGTAGTCTTATTATAGCTTAAGACTAAAAGAAAAATTTAATAAATTCATTTTATAGAGAATATCTCCTAATATTGATAGACTCGCTACCCTTCAACATAAGTCACATCATATTCATTATGTGTATTCGCTGAGGAGTACAGTGTACTATATATGTTGCCTTTGAATACACAATGAAAGATGTCTCTTCGGTGAGCTGTAGAAAAACTTACTTATACTTAACAGACTTCTTTTAAAATTTAGTCATCGTCTTGTGTCAAAATTTAATTCTCGTCGGTCGGTTGCATGATCGTGTTACTATGTTACGCATTCTCACCCCTCCTTGGGCAAGAAATGCTTAATTTGACTTACATTATAAAGTCCATTTATTATTCCTGTTGAAGGCTCTTGCAACACTACAGCCTTCGGATGAGGAACTTTGTATACTACGTAAGGGCCTTCATATAAAAAGAAAAGCTTCTTGCATTCTTTGTTTTCTTTACGACTCTTAGGATGAGACAAAACAAGTACCAAATCTCCAATCTGGTAACAGGGTACCTTAGCTTGTACGTTATACTTCCTGATTCGTTTTTCAGCGTTTTTAATCAGTTGTTCTTTAGTATCATTTTCCTGTATAGGATTAATTTTATTTAATGGAGGCCAAGGAATAGCAGTTAATAAAGGTTCTCCTAAGATACGTTTACCTAAGATCTCAAGTGGTGCTAAACCAGTACTTAAGTGAGGCAATTCATTTAATACCTTTTCAAATTCTGGAATTAACTTAGCCCATCGTGTATGTCTAGAAGCACAATATGTCCTACAAAGTCTACCTAGCTCTTTCATTACTCGTTCCACCGGATTTCCTTGTGGATAATATTTGGAAATGAGAATATGTTTTATATTATATGACCTTAACAACTCTTTAAATTTGTTGCTGATAAAAGCACTACCATTATCAGATAATATTCTCTTAGGTGTGCCCCAATTAACAAAATAATCTCTACTAAGACAATATATTACACTTGAAGTTGTTGCTCTTTTTAACATGTACAGCTTCACATATTTCGACCAGCATTCCAGTATTACAAAGATATAAGTAAAACCACCTGAGCTGCGTGCCAAAGGGCCGAAAACGTCTATTGAGAGAATATCCCATAATCCAAGAGGAATTATAGAATATAATTTATAATTATGGGGACTATTTCCTAGTTTTACCTTCTGACACAATTCGCATGTTCGAATAATAATTCTAACTATACGTGTCATATTCCGAAAATAGTAAAACTTCATGAGATGTTTGACACATTTGTGGATACCAAAGTGACCATATCCTTCATGTATGTATACTACCAAGTCATGTACGACGGCTTCAGGTACACAAATCTTCCAATAGTTATGTTCAGGTTTCGCTTTCCAATACAATAAATTATTAAAGTACAACCAATTATCTTTAACTACATAAGTGTCCTCATTGTTGTCAAAGGTTTGCAATATTTTACCAAAGATAGGGTCAAGTCGTTGGTTAACTTTAATAGCTGTTAATATTTGCTTCATTTTCTGTTCACTTTCTTTATTGGTCAGGAAATACACATGATAGTTAGACCCTGGTTCCTCAGTGATCGAAATATTTTCCAACCCTAGAGGAAGCCTGCTTAATTCATCTGACACTACATTCTGTGAACCTTTTATATAACGTATTTCATAATGAAACTCCTGTAAATACAAGACCCATCTCATTAACCTACGGTGTAATAACCTAGAATTGGACAGAAAAACCAAAGCCTGATGGTCGGTATACACAATAGTTTTCCTTCCGCTAAGTAATCCACGAAACCTTTTGAAGCTCCAAACAACTGCAAGAGCTTCTTTTTCCGTTTCGAAGTAATTTCTTTCGTGTTTATTCAAAGTTCTGCTAGCAAAAGCTATAGGACGATGTAATCCATTTTCGTCAGTTAATTCGCCCTGAAAGATCTCACACGAAATTCCGTAATCGGAGGCATCTGTATACATACAAAATTCTTCTTCAAACTTTGGATGGTATAGCATTTTCGCGTTTATTAAAGCATTCTTTATTCTATTGAAAACTAGTTCTTCTTCCTGTCCCCAAGTCCACACAGACTTTTGTTTAAGTAAATCTAAAAGCTTAGGATTTGTAATATAAGTTCCTGGAATAAATCTTCTCAGGAAACTTACCATTCCTAAGAAGGATTTTAACTGCTTCTTATTCCGAGGACTAGGGCATTTAGCAATAGCTTCAATACGTTGAGGATCCGGTCTTACTCCCTTACTATTCACTATATGTCCTAAAAACCTCACTTCTTCTCTCCCGAAATATGATTTAAACAATTTTAAAGTGATACCATTAGCAATCAACCTTTCGAACAACTCCTGTAAAACAGAGAGATGTTCTTCCCATGTTCCTGTAACAACAAGGATGTCATCAACGTACACAATTATCTTACTGGATAGTTGTGGACCTAATGCAGAGTCTAACGCTCTTATAAAGGTTGCCACAGATATGTTAAGTCCAAATGGTAACACCTTAAATTGGTAAGACTTACCTTCAAAGAGAAAAGCTGTATATTCTCTTGAGTCAGGATGTAAAGTAACTTCATGATATCCAGCTTTTAAGTCCATAGTACTCATATAATGAGATTCTGAAATTCTTAAAAGTACTTCCTCCATAGGTAAAGGTCTATCCCTTTCCATCTCAATGATTTTATTCAATTCCCTAGCATCTAATACTAGGCGAACTCCACCTCCAATCTTCTTCACCGCCCACAATGGACTGTTGAAGGGACTAAATGATCTCTCAATGACACCTTGTTCCAGCATTTTATTTACCTCTCTTGTGGCAGCTTCTTTTAGCTCCACAGAAATTGGATAAGGTTTCTTAAAGAACGGTTTTGGGTTCTTAATCTTAAGCTTACATACATAGTCTTTAATACATCCAGCTTTGTATGAAAAACACTGACTTAAATTTTAATAATACTAATTCAAGCTCTTCTTTCTCCTGCTGAGAGAGGAATGTATTTGAATAACACTTATCTTTTATTTCATTATAGATACTATCATTGAAATCAGAATGATAACCTTCCTCTGCTACCTCCTCACAATCTTATGATAAGTTCATGGCATCCATGTATTTAAGATGCAGAGACTCATAATTATTATCCACATCTTTGAGGTGGTCTAACTTAAATCTTACTATATGGTTTTCTACATAAACTGTAAGAGTGGAATTCTTAAAATCTAAGAGAGCATATAACCAATCAACACCTAAGATTAAGGTTACATTTAATTTATCCACTACAAGAAATGAATGCGAGAAAGCTTGCTGGTTAATTGTAAGAGATAGAAAAACTTCTTCATTGATATTTTGACTTTTCTTGGCAGTAACCCCTACAATTCTTACATTACTTACTGGCAATGTTGGAAATTTCCAATATTTCCTCTTGATTTTAAATAATTATTTAGATAGTATACTAACCTCACTACCAGAATCAATAATGATATTTACTTCTGTATCTTTGATGAAACCCTTGATGAATGGTTTAAAATTCCTTACTTTTTCTATGTTATTCTCTTGAAACAGGAGATCATCTTGTATACTATCTTTATCCGATCGATTAAAACAAAAATTACAAGTGGGTCGTATAGAAAATAAATCTACGGTCCACTTTAGTAGACCCGCACTAAGGGACGGTTTTAGTTTCCCGAATTTTCTATGATGATGTCACCTATAATCACGCCATTATCCGTTATTTGTTTTGTGTTCGATTGATTACCTTGACCACGTATTTTACGTTCCTTAGAACTACTTTCTTTATTCCATATACTACCAGTATCTTTATAGGGTCTCTTAACTTGACAAAAACGACTTTGATTTGCGTTGTTGCCTTTGCGAGGCTCAAATCGATTATTGCTGTTGTTCCGAACATTATTTTCTCTGTTATTCCTAAGTTGCTCGTCCTCCTTTTCTTTGTTTAAGTTGTCGAGCTGTTCTAGGTAATTTAATAAATCTCTCGGACGTGACCATTCCCTTTCTATCATTTTTTCCTTAACATAATAAGGCAGTCTACTAATCAATACCCTGATTAGATGTTCTTCCATTATGGGATGCTCTATCAGTTTTACCCGATCTAAATGCCATTCAAAATACTTTCTGAATCCTCCCCAACGTTTTGAATAATATGGTGGGTCTAATAATTCAAGAGTAAGACGTTGTTGCTCCCCTTTTGACCAATATTTTTCTTTAAATGGGGTGATAAACTTATCCCATGTCTTAAATTCACTACGGTTTAAAATAGCCCTTTTAGTAGCACTAGCTTCTAATTGTCCGATTATAAATTGTATTTTTCGTCTATCATCCCAGTTAACAGGAAATGAACTCTCTGTGGCTTTTACAAATATAATAGGATGCAAGCCACCCTCTGGGTTGAAGGTCGGAAATTTATTTGCTGCTTCTGAGGTCACTATTGCATGACAATTTCTTCCACAATCATTAACTGGTCTTGTTTTGTTCACTTCACATTGCGAGGAAGTAGTCGCATCGTTTTTATTATCTGCTGACATGCGTGCTACAATTATATTGTCAGCGCTTAAAATTTTACTAGCGGTACGACTATCGTTCCTAGCAATGTTGGTAGAACTGCTTTTACTGTTAGTCATATTATCTTTGGCTTTGAACTCTGCTAACTGTTTATTAATTTCGCGCAACTGGAGCTCAGTACTGGACACACGGTTTAACAGTTCCGCGTTTCGACTGTCACCACAGTTTGAACATTCTGCCGACTGTTGGTTGTCACTATCTCTGACTGTCTCAATATTATTATAGATATCAGAGATTAAAGTTTTAATATTCACTATCTCAGCATGATCTTTTTCCACTTGCTGGTATAGCTGGTTTGAAGCAGGATTTTCTATCGAAGAATTTTCCACGTTCCTGGTAGAAATTTCTTGGATAGATTCTTGTAACTGTTTCCGAATATTTTCGGTTTGTAATATAAGCTCTTCATGGATCTTAATATTATTAACTTCTATCTCGTCACGTATCTTAATATTATTTGTTTCTATCTCCTCACGTAACATAACATTACTCTTTTCTATTTCAGTAGTTACCAAAACATGAATATTATCTAATCTATGTGTTAGCTCAGCGATATCTTGGCGCATTTGAATTTTTTCTTCACGTGACTTTTTGATATGTTCCTATTATTGAGACCTAATATTTGTCCCTGAGTCTCAGTTTGAGCCGATTCTATTCTAGCCATTTGTTCCTGGGTTTTGTTTTGAGAAGATTCTATTTTAGTTTGAGCGGATTCCATTCTAGCCATTTGTTGCTGGGTTTTGGTTAGCGTAGCTGCTATCTGTCTAAGCATGTCCTTAATTTCATTATTATTGTCACTTATTTTATTATCAATTCTATTTATGGATTTGTCTATTTTCCTATTGAGAAACCGTCCTTCCCTACTAAGTGGAGGTAATCCTACTTGTTCGTCACCCGATATTTCACCTTCTGACATATTGGCTAGATATGCACTGTCTACACACGTAAAATAACCTTTTGAACACCAATATTGCCTACGTGAAATTGACTCACCGGATGTTTTAATTTAAATTTATGCAGCTCCGTGATAGGTGAGATGTTACTCGCAGCCACACCAACTGCCGTCTGCGTTGCACCGGATGATGCCGATGCCGGTGTGTCTGCTCTCTCTCGCAGACGCTGCCGACGACCCCAAATGCTTTGTCACCAGAGGCCCTTCTCTACTGCACTGCGCACCGTATCACCCACAACAGCGTCGTAGTGATGCCGCAGAGATGACTGCTCACAGCTGCTGGACTGGGCCTGTTAAGTTTAAAAGAGAAAAGGTGTCGGGAACAGCAAGGTGCTGTTCACGACTGCAGCGTAGTCTCGTAGAATATCTGGGTGACCGTTCTCCAAGGCTGCCCCCGTCGTCAACCAGACCTCTCGTTGATGGAGTGACACAGGGTGCTTCTTCCTCCGCGTCTGTGTGCCAAATTTCTTCTTCGGCGCACAAGTCCTTTATCATCGGTCGCCACGTGCGGCGGAACGACCTCTTCGTACGGCTGAACGTGTGCTAAAAGCTTATCTTCAAAAGCACTCGTCTTGTATGATTAGGGTTGAATGTGGCCGTGTCAGACTTCGTAATCCTTGAGGTGTCCACTCGCCCATAAAAATTTATATAAAATAAAAAAAAAAAAAAAAAAAAAAACATGTTCATGTAAAATCTTTATACGTTGCAATATTTCCAAATCAGATTCTTGCGCCGAGGGAAGAAGTCTTTAACAGTCACTCCTGTTAAAATATTTCTAAGTTCTCTCATAGATAAGACGGTCAAAAGAAATTCTTCAGTTTGTGGTCGTTGCTATAGCCACAGATAAAAAAATAATATTTCTTCAATGATTATCGATCAATGTGTATGATCGATTAACCAAAGTTATAAAAAAACATTTATCGAAGTCTTCTTGACGTAACTTTCCCACCAATGAAAATTCATAAGAATCTTCCTTCAGATTGAAGAATATTTAAATTAAATCATCTGCTCATTTCATTAATATATTATTCATCGTAAAATAATTCTTCATAAATGATGTACTCTGACACTTTCGTCAAGTTTAAACACGGTAACATTTATTGCTTTCTATGATATTACATACGTAGTCATTGACAGACAAAAGGGAACTGACTTTTAAAATTTGTTATTTTAACATTAAATGTTGACAATAATGTCAACTCTCGCGACGACAACCGCAGAGATCAACATCTTCTTGCCTCGTGGCCCTCGACCCGCGACTTGATGTGGCCGGATATTTACTCCATGGAATCGGCGTCGTAGATGTTGCCCTCGTAGGTTGACTCGCCTCGCAGTACATGAAACAAACAAAAAATATACAAAAAACATCTTTAAGAATCATAAAATTAAACATTTACATAAAAATCATTTAAGAACACAAATATAAGTAAGTTATCCTGCACAAACTGAGCTGACGTGAGATATGTAGCGGAGACAATAATCCGTCCCACTACATTGTCCTGTACTCGCCCCTCTGCCTTCAAGATCCGGGCACTAACAGAGGGTCGGTTTGTTGGTAGTTGGGAGCTCCAACGTTAGGCGGGTAATGGAGCCCCTTAGGAAAATGGCTACTAGGGAGGGGAAGAATTCCAATGTGCACTCAGTGTGCATACCGGGGGGAGTCATTCCGGAAGTGGAACGGCTCCTTCCGGATGCCATGAAGAGCACAGGGTGCAGCCAGCTGCAGGCGTGTTGTTTCGGATCTGAAGAGATGCTCTCAGGTTTCGAGCGGCTAACTGAAGTGGTAAAGACTGCCAGTCTTGCTTGCAAGATGAAAGCAGAGCGCACCATCTGCAGCATAGTTGACAGGACCGACTGTGGACCTCTGGTACAGAGCCGAGTGTAGGGTCTGAATCAGAGGCTCAGACGGTTCTGCGACCGTGTAGGCTGCAGATTCCTTGACTTGTGCCATCAGGTGGTGGGTTTTCGGGTTCCGCTAAATAGGTCAGGAGTCCACTATACTCAGGAAGCGGCTACACGGGTAGCGGGGGCTGTGTGGCGTGGACTGGACGGTTTTTTAGGTTAGAGGGCCTCGGGAATACACAAAATGGGTTTCAGTCTCAAAGGGGCAGGTCAGACACGGGAAGAAAGCAAATCTAGAAACCATTGGTATAATAGTTGTAAATTGTCGTAGTTGTGTTGGGAAAATTCCAGAGCTCCTAGCGCTGATAGGAAGTACTGAGGCACAAATCGTTATAGGTTCTGAAAGCTGGCTGAAGCCTGAGATAAATTCGGCCGAAATTTTTTCAAAGGGCCAAATGGTCTTCAGAAAGGATAGAATAAATAAAAAACGGGGTGGTGTGTTTATTGCTGTTACAAACGGTTTATCCTGCAGCGAAATTGAGGCAGATACTTCCTGTGAATTGGTCTGGGTAGAGGTTATACCTGACCACCGGAATAAATTAATAATTGGATCTTTTTATCGGCCCCCTGACTCAGACGATGCGTTTGCAGAAATGTTCAAAGAAAGCTTGAATCATATTTCAAATAGGTATCCGAAGCATACTGTTATAATCGGTGGCGACTTTAATTTACCCTCGATATGTTGGCATAATTACGTATTCAAAACCGGGGGCAAATATAAAACATCGTCCGAACTAGTTTTGAATGCTTTTTCTGAAAACTACTTCGAACAGTTAGTTCATGAACCCACTAGAATAGTACGTGGTTGCGAAAATACTCTTGATCTCCTAGCAACAAATAATCCCGAGATAGTAAAGAGCATCAAAACAGATACTGGGATTAGCGAACATCGAGTTGTAGTAGCGAGACTGAATATCGAAATTCCCATTTGCACCAAAAATAAACGAAAAATATATCTATTCAATAAAGCAGATAAAAATTCGCTTCACGCTTTCCTGAGTGATAGTCTCCAGTCCTTCAAAACTAAAAATGCGAGTGCAGATCAGTTGTGGCTTACTTTCAAAGACATAATATCAGTAGCAATCGAGAGATTTAATCCAAATAAATTAATAAAAGAGGGGGCTGACCCCCCGTGGTACACAAAACAGGTCAGATAACTGTTGCAGAAACAAAGAAAAACGCATGCAAAATTTAAAAAGACCCAGAATCCGCAAGACTGGCAATCTTTTACTGAAACTCGCAACCTAGCGCGGACTTCAATGCGAGAATCTTATAGTTGTTTCCACAACGAAATCCTGTCTCGTAATCTTGCAGAAAATCCAAAGAAATTCTGGTCATATGTGAAGTACACTAGCGGCAAAACACAGACAATACCTTCACTACGCTATAGCAATGGTAATACTACCGACGACAGTACTGCTAAGGCATAATTACTAAACACAGCTTTCCGAAATTCTTTCACCAAAGAAGACGAAGTGAACACTCCAGTATTCAATCCAAGAACAGCTGCCAGCATGCGAAACTTAGAAGTAGATGCTCCTCGAATAGTAAAACAAGTTAAGTCACTAAACAAAAATAAATCTTCCGGGCCTGATTGTAACCAACTGGATACCTCTCAGAGTATGCTGATGCAATAACTCCGTACTTAGCTATCATTTACAACCGATCACTCAGCGAAAGATCCGTACCCAAAGACTGGAAAGTTGCCCAAGTTACTCTAATATTCAAGAAAGGCTATAGGAGTGATCTCCAAAATTACAGGCCTACTCATTGACGTCGATTTGCAGTAGGATTTTGGAACATATACTTTATTCGAATATTATGAAATACCTCGAAGAGAACGACCTATTAACCAGTAGTCAACACGGATTCAGAAAGTATCACTCTTGCGAAACACAGTAACACATGAAGTGTTAAGTGCCATCGACAAGGGATCTCAAATCGATTCCATATTTCTGGATTTCAGGAAGGTTTTTGACACTGTACCCCACAAGCGGCTTCTAATGAAATTGCGTGCTTATGGAATATCTCCCCAATTGTGCGATTGGATTCACGATTTCCTATCAGAAAGGACACAGTTCGTTGTAATTGACGGTAAGTGATCGAGTAAAACAGAAGTGATATCTGGCGTTCCACAGGGAAGCGTTATAGGTCCCCTAGTTTCCTCGTGTTTATAAACGATTTAGGAGATAATCTGAATAGCTCCCTTAGACTGTTCGCGGATGATGCTGTCCTTTATCGGTTAGTGAAGTCAACAGAGGATCAAAAGCAACTGCAAAGCGATTACGTTTCATTGGCAGAACGCTTAGAAGATGCACCAGCTTCACCAAAGAGACTGGCTACATCACACTTGTGCGTCCTCTCCTGGAGTACTGTTGCCCCTTGTGGGACCCTCACCAGGTGGGACTGACAGAAGATATTGAGAAGGTTCAGAGAAGGGCAGCTCGTTTTATCTTATCACGTTACGGGGGGGAAAGCGTCACGGAAATGTTGCACGAATTGGGGTGGAAATCATTAAAAGAAAGATGTTATCCATTGCGGCGTGATCTGTTTGCGAAGTTTCAATCACCGACTTTTAGTTCTGAATGTGAAAATATTTTGCTAGCACCCACCTACTTAGGGAGACATGACCATCCCAATAAAATAAGAGAAATCAGATCGAAAACGGAACGATTTAGGTGTTCTTTCTTCCCGCGCGCTATTAGAGAATGAAACGGTAGAGAAAAGTTATGAAAGTGATTAATGAACCCTCTGCCAGGCACTTAAATGTGATTTGCAGAGTATCTATATAGATGTAGATGTGTGAGTGGGAGGTGTCATACATATCAAAATTTTTATATACTTTCGATTGCTATTTTACACAAATATGTGATTTCCCCAGAACGTCTGATAAGTAAGTTTTAATATGAGGTGACGAGTTTTGTCTGCTATCGCAACTATCGCTAGGCAAGTTTAGAAAATAAACTGTTTCCAGTATCACTTTTTTCTTATTTGAAGCCGGTAAATACAAGTCGTAATTTTTTCGCAGAATGTGAACAGTTGAAGACATGTGTGCCATCCTTGTGTTGCGTCACACTAAGTAAATTGGTTATTATTTCATTACTGTTGTTATTAATTACGTATCACAGAGACAGTGTCCAATTGGACTGGCGACCATATTTAATTAATTAAAAATTAATTTTCTTTTCAATATTTGTTTATTTTTGTGCGCTTTTATTCCTCCAAATTTCAATACTTACGTGTTCGATTGTAATTGTTTCAAAATCCAACAGATTAAATTAACGGAGAGCAGAAATGGAGGAAATGGTTATCTGTGTGGGTGATTTGTTGTGGCAGCTCTCTCATAATCGTCGGTCTTTTAATTTTGCACGATGTTTCTTCGGAAACGATAGCCTCATCTGCTTCTTTTAGGAAACAACATGGATCATTTCTTTTAAATTTTATCCCACGCATTAATAATCGATCGGGAAGCGAGATTTTGCATGCTCTAACTTTCCACGTATTTGTGCGAGTGGCGTCTGTATGCAATCGGTTACGCAAAATAGGAAAGGATTTAGCCCTAGTTTGTGGATTACTGTTTTCGAACTATTTGGTTCTCATCAGCAAGGCGGAGAAGCCACGAAGCAGAAAAAAAAGTTACGAATTTAGAAAGTTATCATTTCGAAGATATTGAACAAGTAACTCGAAGAAAAGAGTCAAAGTACAAAGGCGAAAGTCAAGGAGAAAAGTTAGTAGGTCTGGTATCACACGTGTATGTTCTGGATCTACATCTTCACGGGATACTCTGCAAATCACATTTAAGTGCCTGGCAGAGGGTTCATCGGACCACGTTTGTACTATTTATCTCCCATTCCATTCTCGAATAGCGCGCGGGAAGAAAGAACACCTGAATCTCTCCGTTCGAGGATTTCTCGTAGTTTATGCTGATGTTCTACCTATGTAAGTGGGAGTCAACAATATATTTTCGGATTCGGAGGAGAATTTTGGCGATTGGAGTTTCGTAAGTAGCCCACGCGGCAGCGATAGCGCCGTTGTTGTAATGATTTCCATTCCACATCCTGTATCATTTCCGTAACGCTGTCTCCCCTGTATCGTGACAATACAAAACGAGCTGCCCTTCTTTGAAGTCTTTTTATGTCCTCCGTCAAACCCACCTGATAAGGATCTCATACTGGGCAACAACAACAAAAGACGGACGAGCGTAATGTATGCAGTGACTTTAGTAGTTCTGTTGCATGTTTTAAGAGTTCTGCCAATAAAACGACAGTCTTTGATTCGCCTTTCCAAAGACATTATCTACGTGTTCGTCCAGTTTAAGTCTGAAGTAATAGTAATTCCTAGATATTTTGTGGAGTTTACGGTCATCACGTTTGATTCGTTTATTTTTTCGTACCCATGTGGACGACTTCACACTTGTCATTATTTAGAGTCAATTGCCAAATTTTACACCATAGTGATATGTTCAAATGTTCAAATGTTTGTTAAGCTTAAGGGACTTAACTACGGGGTCATCAGTCCCTAAACTTATGAACTACTTATGATCTACCTACAACTAAGGACGGCACAAATATCCATGCCCGAGGGGGGATTCGAACCCCGCGACCGTAGTGACTGTGCAGACCGTGACTGAAGCGCCTCAGTCCCCTCGGCCACCGCGGCCGGCCATAGTGATATCTTATTTAGATCGTTCTGAAGTTGGTTTTGATCTTCAGATGATTTTACTAGACGGTAAATGACGGAGTCATCCGCAGACAACCTATGACAGCTACTTAGATTTTCTCCCAAATCATTTATGTAAATATTTATTTATTTATTTGGTTATTTAACCTGACCAGATTAGGGTCATAGGGCCCTCTCTTACATCTGATCAGGAACAACGTAAACACAGGATTTAATTACAAAAAACACAGCATTAATAATATTAAATAATAACAATATATGATAATACTACTAATAATAATGATAATAATAACACAAAAATCAAAGTAATACTAATAATAACAAGAGATATTTACATGGAGATAGATGTTTAACACATTTGAATTAAGTTTAATATAAACAGAAGGGGGAAAATGATTAGTGAAAGAGGAGAAGATTGAAAAATGACAGTGCTAATGGATGTGAGGAAGTGGAGACATATATGAATGGAGATCTCTGCTGGCGAATGAAAAGGGAATCATTTATGGGGGGAGGAGGAATTGACAACAGTGGGCTACAGACTGGTAAGTGGAGAAAAAAGATGGCTATTGTGACAGAAAGTGAACCCTTAGCTGTCTTTTAACGTTTTGAAATGGTATTATCTCTCTTAACTTTTGAGGAAGATTGTTCCACAGATGTGTTCCCGATACAGAAAATGATTTAGAGAAGATTGCAGTGTTATGTGAAGGTAGAGAGAGAGTTTTAGTTTCGTGAGAGCGTGTGTTTCTGCTGTGCTGTTCAGATAGTAATATAATCGTTGAGGATAAGTATGAAGGTTTTTAATGATTGAGAAAGCGATGCAGCAAACTTAGTGTATGATAGCTTCGATGCTTATCTGCATGTAGCCAAGATAACTGCTGGTATGCGGGACTGATATGGTCGTAGAAACGTAAGTTACAAATGTATCGGATACAAGAATTCATCACCAGCTCCAGCCTACCTGAATTTTCGTGTAATAGTCCTTGCAGAATAGCATCACCATAATCTAGATTGGGAAGTATTAGTGTCTCAACGACCTTCTTTTGAGCTGTAAAGGAAAAGCTTTTTTGTATTTCTGCAGTGAATGAAGTGATGCATATACTTTCTTACAGACTGTCATTGTGTGCTCTGTCCAGTTGAGTGCTGATCAAATATTACTCCTAAGTTCTTTCTTTTTCTCTGAACTGTGGAGTGATGAGTCTTTTATGGGCCACTAATATTGCCTGTGCTTTTGATGGATTCAGTTTCAAGCCCATGCTATGTGCCCATTTTGATAGAGAAAGTAAGTCTGCATTTACATGCTAGATGGCTGTGCTTAGGTTTTTAGGGCTTTCACTGAGATATAATTGTAAGTCATCAGCGTATCGATGATATTTCCAGTGGGACAGAACAGTGGACACATCATTAACATATAGTGAGAGGAGTAACGGCCCCAGTACAGATCCTTGTGGAACCGCTGATACAACATCCCTCCATTTTGACCTATTTTTTGCTGTTATTACACACTGTTTACGGGTGGTGAGGTATGAGTGGAACCACTGAATAGCACTTGTAGAGAAATTTAGATTAGATAGTTTAGCGAGTAAAATATCAAAATCGACATTGTCGAAAGCTTTGCTAAAATCTAAAAAACAAATAATTGTCGCCTGTTGGTTATCCATAGCATGCTTGAGATCGTCTGTATCTTTTATTAGAGCAGTCGTCGTGCTGCGATTTTGGCGGAAACCCGATTGATATTCGTCTAGTAGGTCGTGTGATGTTAAATAGCTAGTTATCTGCTCATTGACTATATATTCCAAGGCCTTGGATAGTGATGGTAGGATGCAAATAGGTCTGTAGTCGGAAATTTTTGTGGCAGATTCCGTTTTTGGTAATGGTTTAATAAGACCATGCTTCCATAATGTTGGGGAGGTACTGCAAGTCAGAGAATTGTTAAAGATGTCAGTTATAATTTGTAGTAGCGGGTCGATGACACTACTAATCATGTGTACATTAATATTATCATGCCCTGCAGCTGCTGAACGAATTCGCAAAATCGATTTCCTGACTGTGTTTGGACTTACCGGCTCGAGAGAAAATTTTTGGTTTGTATCAGCCCCCGACATTTTAAGGGAATTAATAGTTTGCGTCTTTGTGCGTTGGTCCATTGCAAATGCCGGTGTGGTAAAATGCTCGTTAACATATTCTATAGGAACTACAGGTTCGGTAGCAGATTTTGATTTGCCAATTCCTAGACCTCGTAATTTTTTCCATAGGATGTCAGGTCATGGGAACAGCAGAGGACTAATGACACTACCCTGTGGAACGCCCGATATCACCCCTGTTTTAGTCGATGCCTTAACATCAGTTACTAAGAACTGTGTCCTCTCTGACAGAAAATCCACCATCCAGTCGCCAATTTGGGGCGATATACCATAACCACGCAATTTGATTTAAAGCCGTTTGTGAGGTATGGTGTCAAAAGCCTTCTGGAAATCAAGAAACACAGAATCAATTTGAGAACCCTTGTCGATAGCACTCATCACTTCGTGTGAGTAAAGAGCTAGTTGTGTTTCGCATGAACGACATTTTCTAAATCCCTGTTGACCTTTGGGCAATAGATCATTTTGTTCGAGATAATTCATAATATTTGAAAACAGGATATGTTCCAAAATCCTGCTGATATAGGCCCGTAGTTCAGTGGGTTACTCCTACTGCCTTTCTTGAATATAAGTGTGACCTGTGCAACTTTCCAATCTTTTGATATAAGATCCTTCTTTGTGAGAGCGGTTGTTTATGGCTGTTACTTGGCATAGCATTTGTCACAGGTTTCCAGAACTTTCTGATTACCATTTCTGTAACCATGTGTGTGACCCTTGATCAACATCTTACACCAATGAATAAGTAGCTGGGATAGATTATTTTATTTGAGCCACCCTCTCATTAGCTTCATGCAACGTTAGTGTATTTATGTCTTTTAGGAGAGTCTCACACACAAGACAGGCAGGTAGATTATCGATGATAATTACATGTACTTCATAATCAGTGTTAAGTGAAAGATACCATTCAAGTCGCAGTCAGATCATTTATGCAACACCCTGGTCAGTCCATTCGAGAAGTAGACAATTTTTTTAATTATTTATCCTTGGATTTGAATCTCTTTTTCACGTGTAAAGGATACTGCGTTTAATGTTTAATCTCTCTCTAGAAATGATCACGAGTTTGGGTTCCCAGGCAAATCGCTTTAAAGTACTTTGAAACACTTCAGAGGCTAGATCAACACGCATGTGTTGCCGAGATCGTTCCGGGAACTAACATTTTAATCCCTGGAGGCTGAGCACTTTTCTTCTGAGAAAGCTATAGAAAGCCAAAAGAACAGGAAACAATGACTGGAAGTGGTACGATGTACCCTCCGTCACGCACCACGTGGTGGCCAGTGCAGTATCGGTGCCGTCACACTAAGCACTGTCAGTTGAACCGACATTTATATGAATCAGTTTATTTGTTTACTTATTCATTTTCAATTATACCACTTCCAACTGTAAATTGCTCCATCTGTACATGAATAAATTATCATTAATTACCTTGAAATATTTAAATGTCGATAAAAATGCATATCCATTTCCCAGATATTATTGCTTACTATGTAATTCTTAAATACTGTTATTTATTATATGACGATTGTGGAGGCACTACCACCGTTTCTTTGATTTTCGCATTTATTCGAATTTTTCATTTTCAAAGTGTAGCTCAGTTACTTTTACAGAAATAACTAAGTGTCTTTTTGCATCCTTTAGGCATTATTGTCTGCTATATTAACTTTTGTGTCCCAGCCTCGTCGCCGCTTTTGTGTCTCGTTTCCGTCGTAGGTGTCGGTGGCCGAGTAGGATGACCGACACAGGAATAGAGGACGCACGCTTGTGCAGGTACGAAGGTGAGCAGCCAGTGGGAGAGCAGAAACTAGAAACACTAGAGTAAATTAGAACGAGATATATATTGCACAGAATTTATACAATACTTAACTTTTACATAGTTCAGTAAGGCAGAATGCTGATACATAGTTGAGCTAGAGGTCTGCCTAGTGCCTATCCGATAGCTAAGTCTTCACTGGTGCCTATCTGATTCCGAAGGTCTTGACTGGTTTCTATCTCAGTCCCAAGTGAACGATGTCGTTCAGTGGTGGCCACGAGCGGAGTTGTAGCAGAGGGCGCTCGTGTCTGACGTAGTAAGAACGCCGCGCCGTGCGTGCATGGCGGCGCGCGGCGAAAGTAGGTGGCGCGCACTTTGTACTTGTGCGACACCACATTAACATAATTGATATAGTTGTCAACGGACGTATCTCCCAGCTTATTCTGAAGCCATAGTTTCTGCCGTGACTGCTGGTTATTACAATCAGCATTCTTAACAACTATATAATTTTTGTTTTGGCGGTGGATAATATGAGGAAAGCATGACACAATATAAATACTGAAAAATAAATAAACACATTTCCCCTTTGCATCCTTGGGCAAAATTACATATAAATCAAAAGAAATATTCATCGAACGGCATGATAAGTATTCAGAATTCAAGGAACATTTACTCAAGCAAGAGAAAATGGCACGAAGTGACTATAAAACCGAGAATTGACGAAACAGTGGTTTCACTTCAATAATTATTGTTCGAATGTTTGTAAATCTATGGTACTTAACTAATCTGTTCATCAGTCCCTAGGCTTACAAACTACTTAAAAGAACGTATGCTAAGGACAACAGATACACCCCTGCACGATGGAGGACTCAAATCTCCGACGGCGAGCAGTGGTGCGCTCCGCAGCTATGCGCCTTGGAACGCTCGGCCACTCCATCGCGGCGGTCATTTATTCCTAACCCACATTAATTTTTGTAAGTGCAGAGATGGAAAAATTTTGTATTTGTATATTTAGTGATTCGCATCCACACTTGCAAATTCTGTAGTTACCTTTGCGTTGCAACATCTGCAGATGTGGCTGTAATTTTGAGAGCAGTCTCACATATGCTGTTTCCTTTACTAACAAGTCAGCTACGATAGGTGTAATTGTTGAATTGAGACATAAACTGCAGTCAGTAACTTACATAGAAAACATAATTTTTATTGTTCAGACAGTTTCACTCATTAATGAGTCACCCCGTTTCCTACCAGAGTTTAAATTGCTTACACTCAGTGAATAAAGCCACACAGTTAGAATTTGTTTTTATTATATATTTGGTTTCTGTTCAAAGTCCCGTTGAATCACTTTGATTCTTAATATTTTGTGTTAGATTACTGGTTATTTTATAGGGTGTAATTTCGATGGATGACTCAATTCATTCGGTAGTAAATGGTAATATTAGCTTGCACTCAGTGATATTTAAGAGTAAGCACTTCTTAAGGTCAAGCTGAATTTTGCAACTGCACCGTCTTTCGCCAGCAATGTTCACAGGTTTTCCATTATTGGTCGTATGTAGGGAATTAAAGAGTCTACCGAACTGGAAAACTGCCACCCATTAAGCACTTGCACTTTGGTGTTCTCTCTTTCCGTGTAACTGCGATTCAAAAGAGTTTCCCACCTGGCATTTTATCCAGCAGAGATGGCTTGCGAAAATTGGGATGACATCCCTTTGTAAAGTTCAAGCTATTCACTTTCGTACGGTAGCTTAACTCTGAGAATCAAGGTTGTCTTCTCTAATTTGCGTTTCGCCGTTTTCATCAATGTTTCGCAGAACAGCCTACAGCTATCTAAAGCCAGGCGTGAAATGGGACTCCGAAATGAAAGGGAATAATTTGCACCACTGCGCAGCTCAGGCTAGCATATTCACCGTTAGGAGTCCGGTAGCCTAATTTTAGCAGAAGTCACCGTGAAAGCAAATCTCAGGCTGCGTTTGCAATGCCAGCGCAGATTAACCGGTACTGACGCTTTCATTACATTTCCCTCACTGCACAGCCGTGTTGCATTATACAACCAATGGCATTAGCAGGAAAGTGTTAGTAAACTCAACACTTCCGCTATTGTATCATCATCAGGACTATGAATATCTAAAATTATGTATTCACCCTAATAAACGGTTGTCTAGTAAGAGTGACGAGGTTTATTTAACTAATCACGCTGATTATATAGGGTTTCATTAAGGCTCATGAAGAAGAAGTAATTTTCTGATTTAGCTCCTTCGTGTTGGCAATAACGTAATTTCGTAGTTTTTTTTTTATTTTTATTTATCAGATTTTCAATCCCCGTCTAACTTTTACTACCTTTATGCTTGAAGTCTGATCATATTTTGCGTATGCAAAAGTCAGATCAAAGTAATTACAATAACATCCAGAAAATGATAAGTTCAAAGATTAGAGTAGCAAAAAATGAATGGCTACAACATGAATGTGAAACAATTGAAAGCTTGCAAGCTTCAAATTATTAACTTGCATAAAAAGTTAAAAGAAACTTCTGAGATATATAGAAGAAGAAACGTCTCCTTGTTAACCGAGAAAAATAATAAAGTAGTTATAGATACTTTTGAGAAGAAAGAGATATGGGAAGGCTACATTAAGAACCTCTTTTCAGATGATAGGCCAAATATTGAGATTTCTAGTAACAACAGTTTAACAGCACCTCCAATCATTAAAGAAGATATTGAGAGAGCTATTCTCTGAAAATATCAAAGGCTGTACGAAAAATGTGAAAAATTCATTCGAGAGACACAGTTTGGATTTAGGAAAGGTTTGGGTATAAGAGAAGCTATAGTCGCACTATAAGTTGTAGTACAAAACTGCTATGGTCATGGTAAAAATGAAGTCCTCTGTTTTATTGACTACGTAAAATTATTTGATGGAATACAATATCATAAACTCATGGAAATTCTGAAATGAATTGATATAGATGAGAAAGATATCCGCTGTATAGACATTTTATTGGAATCAGACAGCGCAGAATTTGATAATATAGTCACATACTTGATAAATTGTCACAAATGTTATTTAACTTGTACTATGAGAGTATTTTTCAAGAGGCACTTGATGATGTAGAAAAAGGCATAAAGGTTAACGGATTGTATATCAACAACATTCGCTATGCTGATGACACGATATTGATTGCTGATAATTTAGAAGTCTTTCAACTACTTGTCAACATAACAGGAGATTACAGTAGTACTCTAGGTCTGAATATTAACATCAAAAAGACTAATTGTCACACGAGAGTCCAACTCACTTAAAGATGCAAATCTACAATTTCAAGGATCTGTAATACAAGGAGTCAGCAAGTAAAATACTTCGGAACCTGGCTTTGTGAAGACTGGCGAACAGACTTGGAAATAAGGTGTCGCATAGAGAACGCCCGAAACGCCTTCATAAAATTTAAGAACATTCTTACAAGCACAGACAGAGGCCTAAACCTTAGAGTCGGATTTGTGAAATGCTACATTTGGTCCGTGCTTCTTTATGGCTCTGAAAAGTGCACACTAAATATGTAAACAACGAAGAAGTTAGAGGCATTTGAAATATGGATTTATCGCAGCATGCTTAAAATATCGTAGACTGCAGGAATAACCAACACCAAAGTTCTGAAAAGAATGAACAAGCAGCGAGAATTTCTGACAGTCCTGAAAAGACGAAAATCTGCATACCTAGGACATATAGTACGAAACACCAAATATATGCTTCTACAGTAGTTAATAATAAAAGGAAAGATCGAAGGAAAAAGAAGACAAGGACGAAGACAAACATTCTGGTTGGACAATATAAAGCAGTGGACAGGACTACGAAGTGTAGATCAGCTACTTCATATTGCGGTTCACAGAAGAAATTTTCGTCCATGTGCTCGCCAACATCCATTAATGGATACGTAGCACAAGAAGAAGAGACACACACTTTGCGCGGTTACCTACTGTAAACATTTGTATCCCTTAAATTCTGTATGACCTTTCTTGAAGCTGTAATAGATATGAAACAAGTTTTACCTGTGCGAATACACAGTTAAGTTGGCATTGTCTCAGTTGGAGATAGCTACCCTTGCACAATGCTGTGTGAATAAAATATTAAACTGCGCAACGGAAAGCGCAACACACATGAAACCAGCACTAAGCAAATGGATGGTAACCGCCTTACGTTTTCATATCTGCGGATTGAAAAAAACATATCCCATTGGACTAGGTGCAACGTGTATCATTTATCATAGTTGACTGGGTTCTTTGGAGGATGGTTACCGGATGAAAAAGGGCACAAACACTGACTCGACCGTTACGGGCAATAATTTCATTTATTATCATCGTTCACAAGAAATTAAAAAAGTAAAGCTACAACAAAGGATCACCAGCATGTCTCTTACTTAATTCTCAGTGGTCACACTATTTTGGAAACAAGGAGCACATACTCGATTTTTTTTCTTTCTTTTCCTCGTTATACTCAAGATATACGCTGAAGCCGTGAAGCCAGCTCAGGAAATTCTTTAAACCCACAGATCACAAATTACGATTAAGGTGAATTGTTAAATATTGCTGTGATGGAGCTCATCGTGAAACAAGCATGCCAGCAACCATCTTCGGTACTATCATACACTAGCGCACCACATGGCCACAACTTAATGACCGTTACGTGCAAATGGCACAAAGACGCATAAAACGGTGTCATTGTTCTCAACGAAAGTACAAATTATTACTAAATTAAGATTAAGGGCGAGCAAAGCAAGCTGAAGCGACTTCATAATTGTTTTACTGTGCATAAGAGCGAACTGCCACAAAGCATATGCTCACTTGGTAAGTACATGGAAAAGTATTAGACACAGTTTTAGCCAACATAATACGTAGCATCGTTTGGCAAAAGCCACAGAACACTCCAAATGCGCGCAGGATTTTAATTTCATTTACCAAATAGCAGCTCTTTGGTTCGCGTCCTCTCAATATCCCAGTCTTGAAAGCAGTGCCGAAGCGTGGCTTCCTAGCTGACTCTGATGACTCTGTTTCAAACGCTCTCACCTAATTGGTTGTAACGGTGGCCTCTACCCTCTACACTTCGCGACTCCACCACCTTCGCAAAACTTTCACCAGATATTCCTGTGACTATTCATTCAGCTTCTTACCTTGAGTTGCTGGACCAGCTACAGGCTATCTTTGAGCTAAGGTAAATGTTTGAAGTAAGCTACACCCGCTACTTTACCATATCTGCTCCTGATACCAACTGTCTCAAATGATATAGCCCATCACAAACACGCCACATTCTCTTACACGAAGAAAGGAAAGAGGAAGTGTGACACTGCAGACGTCCAGTAGTTGGTAACCTTCATGATGAAGCAATTAAAGTGGTTTTGCAGCTTCTTAAGCTGCTGTGTGTAATGTAAATATACTGGTTAGTGTTACACTGGTTACAGTGTATGAAGCGTACCTACAGCACCAGTTCAACTTTAAGAATTAAGCATTTCTTAGTCCATGAATCACTGTAAATTTGTCTCGGTTCAACTGGAAACGAATCTGTTCTTTTCTGTAGTCACAATTGATTAAAAATCAATTTATTTACATCGAACATATTTTGTAAGTTCAAATGTTGAAACGTTTGTAAACCTAAGGAACGAAACTGCTGAGGCCATCGGTCCCTATACTTATAGTTTACTTTAACTAAATTACAGTAACACACACACACACACACACAGAGCCATGACGGAGGAGACTCGAACCCCGATGCGAGCGGTCTCGTGGTTCGTCACGAGGCGCCCCAGCTATTGTGTAGGAAGACAGATTATAATAAGCATGACTCCAAATGTTGGTGGGTGCTAACAACATATGTTTACATTCAGAGGAGAACGCTGGCGAAAGCCATTTCGCGAATACGCTTTCAATAAGGGGTCTCACTGGCACGATCAGTGTCTCCATTTGATGAGACAAATCTCATTGTCAGTCGCCTAATACTAGTTCACACAAACTAAGCCCCCAAGTTACTTATCTATTGTTTATACAATTTCATAATGATTCACACTCACCCGCATTCATGTACTAACCTGTGGAACGAAGCATCTTGCAATGACACTTCTTCAAAAAAGTTCAAATGTTTGTAGAGCTTATGGGACTTAACTACGGGGTCATCAGTCCCTAAACTTACAAACTACTTATGAACTAGCTTATACTAAAGTCGGCACAAACATCCATGCCTGAGGGGAATTCGAACCCCCGACCGTTGCAGCCGAGCAGACCCTGACCGGCACGCTCGGTTACTGCGGCCGGCCATTACTTCTTAATCTACGTACTTCTGTATTTTTTGTAGACCTAGTACTTCTCGAACGATTCTTCCTGCTAGGACTTCAGGTGTTTGTGCTTTACAATTCAATGCTAACCATTCACTTGCGTAAAGACATTCTGGTTTTACTACTGTTATATTTTCATATATTTAGATACCGACCTTTCGTTTTAAATGTTTCTCTTTATTCCGTGTGCTCTCTCCATTTTACGAATTCCTTCCTCTATAGAAAAGCTTTCTGAGCCATTTTCTTGAACAATTTCTCCGAAATATTTAGATTCATTTACCCACTTTAGCTGCCTAATGTCTTTTACTATTCGTTTTAAATGATGTTAATTCTCGGTCAAGGTTCCGTCTGCAACAACGCAAAACAATGCTTCATCTTATAGACAGGGTTATTATACCGGGGCCGCTGAAACTTTGCACTTGACGTTTGCAAATAACAAGTAAAGAGCAGGAAGCGCTAGGCGCTAGTCGCTAGGAACGAACCAATCACAGCGTGATAAACACTTCCAGTGATCACGTGGCGTGACGTCAACGTTCCCGCGTTGATGGCTTTGTTCGGTTCTACCGTAAACTAAGTTGTGTATCGTGTGTTTATGTTGTGTATGCTTTTTTCGCTGGGATTTGTTTTACTGTGTGTGGTTTAACTTGACTTTCCGAGTTCAAGTAATTGGATAATGTCACCGAAAAGACGTTTGTCTAGTGACGTTTTCTGAGTAAGTTCTCAATTTCGTATGAATAAAAACTTCGAAGCTTATGCTCTGAGCAGGAAGTTCACTCTCGCTTCAAATGTTATGGTGCAGTGGTTACAAGAAAGAAATACTGCTGCAGATTTGTCAATGTCAAAACTTCTTTTATAGTCGTCTGTGAAACAAAATAAGCCTATTACACCCACATACGCAGCAGACGAAATCACAAAGAACAGCGTCACAATGAAATAAATCTGCCCCCATTTCACTGCCGTTTTAACCCTACAAAATTGGTATGGAGTGACGTGAAGAATTACTTCAGGAACAATAAGTCTTTCACAATAACAGAGGTGGAAAAGCTGTTGCATGAAGCTGTTGCCAATGTCGATGCTGCATCTTGGAAAGAAAAGGGTCGAGAACGTTGGAAAAACTGATTCGTGCAGCGCAAACAATGGAAGGAATCATCAGTAATCATGAACGGTTAATGATTTGCCTTGGTGATAACGACGATTTTGGCAGTGACGACAACAGTGAAGATGGGGAGCTGGATGTAATTGATCCATTGTCGCCGTAAATTGGTGAGTGAAAAGCATTGTGATTATAAAACGTAGACAGAGAAGTTACTATCTTGATTATCGTTTATTTCGTATCTGT
Organism: Locusta migratoria; assembly: GCA_026315105.1. Classification (NCBI taxonomy): domain Eukaryota; kingdom Metazoa; phylum Arthropoda; class Insecta; order Orthoptera; family Acrididae; genus Locusta; species Locusta migratoria. The sequence goes on from CM048746.1 coordinate 85,196,754, forward strand.
CGTGATCCAATGCTTATTTTTTATATTGCTTTGCTCCGTTATTGAAAGCGTGTGCATTGTTGTGCTCTGCTCTTCATTAATATGCCGTTAATTAATTGCTGCTCAAGAACGAATTATTATATGCACATTTATTGCTCAATAGCTTACATTTACGAGATGCAGCTGATAACCGTTTCGTCTGCTGTGTGTATAGAGGCTAGTGTTGCAACGTCGCTAAAGCAGTGTAGCCAACTTAACTCGCCGTAACGCGAAACTTCAAGTGCAATGTTTCAACGGCCCGGGTATGAGATGTCATGTGGAGAGGAAATGGATAGGGATCTAGATGTGGAGAGAGAGAGTGTGTAATAGTAATTTTCATACTTTTCGGCTTCATAGAAAAAAATTTATTTAAAAAGTAACATTTAAAATAAGAAATAATTTTCAGTTTTAAGCAGAATAAATGTTTAAAGAACGAAAGCAGAGTTTTGACGATGATTCGTAGTATAAATATTGTACTGCATATTTTGTTTGTACCATAATTGATGAATTTTAATTGTAACTTTACTGAAAAAGATTGTCTTTTGTGTGATTTAAAGTGTTTCAAAATATATCACAATTTTACTTAAAAAATTTCAATCTACTTAGTTCTGACATTACCCAGTCTTTACTCACTTTTTAGTGGCTTCAGTATTGACGGCACTGTGAAGAATAAATATTTTATTCATTTCACTGTCTGTTAGAAAAATTCAGAAAATGACTTTTAATTTAAGTTGGCATATTACGCGAGGAAGCAACGACAGCGTTCAGTTGTCTATGTTAGCCATCGACCTTGCACATTAATAGCGATATAGAACTTCGTCCCTGTTGGGAAACGTTAAAGAGATTTAAACAACAGTTTATCAATTTTCATGACATACCATTGTTTAAACTAGTGATAATTACAAATGAAATATAATGTTATTCCTTTTCACAAAAAGTTCTGCATATTCATAAGCCCAGCTACACACAACCATTGTTTGTGGAAGGTCGCATGGTATAACACCAGAGATAGGATTGAATTGAAAATGTTGTTTCGCCCTGTGTAACAATATCTGTAGTTGAGCTTGTTAGCTGCTTCTTCTGCAGTGATCTCTATACAACCCGAATGTTTAATTCTGGTCTGTGTACACAGACCTATAGCTGTCTGCACTTTCACGTTTTGCATATTATTTTGCGTTGTCCGCCATGCCGCAATGGAAATGTATTTTCTTTTCCTCTTCTAATAACATTTCCTAATAGCCGTGTCGTAATATCGCAAGAAACTAAATATGATAATCAATGGCTGGGATGCTCAGACATCTACGGATCAACATTTACATGCAGAAAATATCAGTAATCTAGCCTATTGGAAGATATCTCTCACCGCATTTGAAAATGCTAGCTTATAACTATTAGTTCAACATGTTTGTCAACAAGGCTGTTCAGTGCATTTGAGGGTTTCTGTAGAGCAGTTATCACCCATAAAACAAATTTTACTTCAAAGAAACAGCATTTTAACTTTCACTGATCTCAAGTGCCACTTCTACCAACAGTAGCGATTTTTTTTAATGAAGACATTTAAACAATGCATTTATCTGCCACAGTCGCTATATTACTTATAACATTTTTATTTTTATTTTGTACAACTGGTTTCAGTGAAGCTAGGTCGCTATTTTCAAGTACTTCTTTATCAACAAGGATATTTTTTATCCTCTACAAAAGAAGCTCTTCACAAAACTAAACTAAATTACTGACTCTGTACTAATACATGTCATTATAAAACAAAATATCTTGTCTAAAATAATGGATTCCTACATCAGGTTGTCACATAATTCCTGTAATAAGAGAACAAGTATGGGCTGAATTATCATAAGCTTTGTTCCTATGAACACATGTTTGTTCTATTGACTGGAAATCTGTTTGTTATCGTGACAGGATGTTAGCGCTCTTGAGATGAAAATGAACAATTCCGAACATCTTTTTATTTTTTTATTTTTTATGGGACTTAACTACGGGGTCATCAGTCCCTAAACTTACAAACTACTTATTAACTAGCTTATACTAAAGACGGCACAAATATCCATGTCCAAGGGGGGATTCAAACCCCCGACCGTAGTGGCCGTGCAGACCGCGACTGGAGCGCCTCAGTCCCCTCGGCCAACGCGGCCGGCAATTCCGAGCATCAAATGAGACTTCGCATACACGCACGAAATGAGACAACAGAAATACTCACATATACTTAGCAATTTCGAAGCATTTTTGGGTTTCTTTGTTGTGTGATATAGAGGAATGAAGGAAGAATAAAAATCGTCTAGATCGCTAAAATTATATTTATTTATTACGTCGTTTCGGCATTACCCATCATCAGATCTTAAAACGTCTGAACTTGCACAGTAAAGTTTAACGTCAATAATGAAATATCTACCTAGTAAGTACGTCAACTGCAGACTCGTGCCGAAAATTCGTTTCATATATACTACTGAAAATCTAGTGTTTAACTTCTCGTCAACAGTGTGGTCATTACAGACGGAGCTCACACTCAGAATGCTTGGATGAGGATGGGTAAGGAAATCGTCCATGCAGTTTCAAAGGAGCCATCCTGCAATTTGCCTGGAGTGATTTAGAGAAATCACAGAAAACTTAAATCAGGATGGCCTGAGCCGGATTTGAAACACCGTTATCCTGAATACGAGTGTCCTAGCGTCTGCACCGCCCCACTCGGTGTATTATACAGAGAGCATGAGATTACCGTAAAAAGGATTTGGGCACTTAGGTAGGCTTTTAGTCATTACTCTTACCTATTTTCTCTGGTTGGAGTCATACAGTCCATGGGTAACATTGGTATGAAGTGCCATTCACGACATCTACATCTGCATCTACATGGGATACTCTGCTCATCACATTTCAGTGCCTGACAGAGGGTTTATCGAACCACCTTTATACTATTTATCTTCCACTCCATTCTCGAAAGCGCGTGGAAAGAAAGAACACATGAATCTCTCCGTTTTAGCTCTGATTTCTTGTATTTTATTGTGATGATCATTTCTACCTATTTAAGTGGGAGTCAACAATATATTTTCGCGTTCGAATGAGAATCTTGGCGATTGGATTTTCGTAAGTAACCAACGCCGCAGCGATAAGCGCCTTTGTTATAATGATTCCCATCCCAGATCCTGTATCATTTCCGTAACGCTGTCTCCCCTGTATCGTGATAATACGAAACGAGCTGCCCTTCTTTGGACTATTTCGATGTCCTCCGTCAAGCCCACCTGATAAGGATCCCACACTTGGCAGCAGTACTCCAAAAAAGGACGGACAAGCGTAGTTCTGTTGCTTCATTTAAGGGTTCTAGCAATGAAACGCAGTCTCTTGCTCGCCTCTCCCACGACATTATCTACGTGTTCTTTCCACTTTACGTCTGAAGTAATAGTAATTCATAGGTATTTTTGGAGTTTACGGTCATGACATTTGATTGATTTATCTTGTAAACAAAATTTAACGCATTTCTTTTGGTACTCATGTGGACGACTTCACACTTCTCATTATTTAGAGTCAATTGCCAATTTTCACACCATAGTGATATCTTATTCAGATCGTTATGTACTTAGTTTTGATCTTCAGATGATTTTACTAGACGATAAATGACGGCGTCATCTACAAACCACCTAGGAGAGCTACGTAGATTTTCTCCCAAATCGTTTATGTAAATAAGGAACAGCAGGGGACCAATAACACTACCCTGTGGAACGCCCAATATCACCTTTGTTTTAGTCGATGCTTCACCATCGATTACTACAAACTATGCAGTGCAACTCGATAGTACAGTGCCACACTAGAAATCCAAAGGTCACGGGTTCGAGCCCCGCCAGGTCCTAGGATTTTTATCTGTCACTGTCCACTTCTTTCACGTCTGGCAGTCTTGATAATGTGGAAAATACCGAGTAGCACCGTGGTTCGGAACCCACGTTAAAATGTAGCTCCTCCTATAACTGGCTGGGTAAGTCAGTTCGAAGGTCGGAGGAAGGCAACGGCATACCACCTCCAAACAGGACCATGCCTAGTAAAGCACTGTGGTGTTCAAACCAATATTCGGATTCTTGACAGCCTTACCTTTTTTTAATGTCCTATCTGACAGGAAATCCCCTATCCTGTCGCAAATTTGTGGCGATATACCATAACCACCGAATTTGATTAAAAGCCGTTTGTGAGGTAGGCGTACGGTGTCAAAGCCTTCTGGAAATCAAGAAATACGGAATGAGCGGCCATCAGAAGTGGTTAAGACTGCCAGTCTTGCTTGCAAGATGAAAGCGGAGCTCACCATCTGCAGCATTGTCGACAGGACTGACTGCGGACCTTTGGTTCAGAGCCGAGTGGAGGGTCTGAATCAGAGGCTCAGACGGTTCTGCGACCGTGTCGGCTGCAGATTCCTCGACTTGCGCCAAAGGGTGGTGGGTTTTCGGGTTCCGCTAAATAGGTCAGGAGTCCACTACACTCAGGAAGCGGCTACACGGGTAGCGGGGGCTGTGTGGCGTGGACTGGGCGGTTTTTTAGGTTAGATGGCCTCGGGAATACACAAAATGGGTTTCAGTCTCAAAGGGGGCAGGTCAGACACGGGAAGAAAGTAGACATAAAAACCATTGGTGTAACAGTTGTAAATTGTCGTAGCTGTGTTGGGAAAATTCCAGAGCTCCAAACTCTGATAGAAAGTACTGAGGCACAAATCGTTATAGGTTCTGAAAGCTGGCTGACGCCTGAGATAAATTCGGCCGAAATTTTTTCAAAGGGCCAAATGGTATTCAGAAAGGATAGAATAAATAAAACAGGGGGTGGCGTGTTTATTGCTGTTACAAACGGTTTATCCTGCAACGAAATTGAGGCAGATACTTCCTGTGAATTGGTCTGGGTAGAGGTTATACCTGACCACCGAAATAAATTAATAATTGGATCTTTTTATCGGCCCCCTGACTCAGACGATGCGGTTGCAGAAATGTTCAAAGAAAGCTTGAATCATATTTCAAATAGGTATCCGAAGCATACTGTTATAATCGGTGGCGACTTTAATTTACCCTCGATATGTTGGCATAATTACGTATTCAAAACCGGAGGCAAATATAAAACATCGTCCGAACTAGTTATGAATGCTTTTTCTGAGAACTACTTCGAACAGTTAGTTCATGAACCCACTAGAATAGTACGTGGTTGCGAAAATACTCTTGATCTCCTAGCAACAAATAATCCCGCGATAGTAAAGAGCATCAAAACAGATACTGGGATTAGCGAACATCGAGTTGTAGTAGCGAGACTGAATATCAATATTCCCAAATGCACCAAAAATAAACGAAAAATATATCTATTCAATAAAGCAGATAAAAATTCGCTTCACGCTTTCCTGAGTGATAGTCTCCAGTCCTTCAAAACTAAAAATGCGAGTGTAGATCAGTTGTGGCTTACATTCAAAGACATAATATCAGTAGCAATCGAGAGATTTATACCAAATGAATTAATAAAAGAGGGGGCTGACCCCCCGTGGTACAAAAACCAGGTCAGATCACTGTTGCAGAAACAAAGAAAAACGCATGCAAAATTTAAAAAGACACAGAATCCGCAAGACTGGCAATCTTTTACTGAAACTCGCAACCTAGCGCGGACTTCAATGCGAGAATCTTATAGTTGTTTCCACAACGAAATCCTGTCTCGTAATCTTGCAGAAAATCCAAAGAAATTCTGGTCATATGTGAAGTACACTAGCGGCAAAACACAAACAATACCTTCACTACGCGATAGCAATGGTAATACTACCGACGACAGTACTGCTAAGGCAGAATTACTAAACACAGCTTTCCGAAATTCTTTCACCAAAGAAGACGAAGTGAACACTCCAGTATTCAATCCAAGAACAGCTGCCAGCATGCGAAACTTAGAAGTAGATGTTCCTGGAGTAGTAAAACAACTTAAGTCACTAAACAAAAATAAATCTTCCGGGCCAGATTGTATACCAACTAGATTCCTCTCAGAGTATGCTGATGCAATATCTCCGTACTTAGCTATAATTTACAACCGATCACTCAGCGAAAGATCCGTACCCAATGACTGGAAAGTTGCCCAAATTACTCCAATATTCAAGAAAGGCAATAGGAGTGATCCCCAAAATTACAGGCTTATCTCATTGACGTCGATTTGCAGTAGGATTTTGGAACATATACTTTGTTCGAATATTATGTACTACCTCGAAGAGAACGACCTATTAACCAATAGTCAGCACGGATTCAGAAAGTATCGCTCTTGCGAAACACAGCTTGCCCTTTATTCACATGAAGTGTTAAGTGCCATCGACAAGGGATCTCAAATCGATTCCATATTTCTGGATTTCCGGAAGGCTTTTGATACTGTACCCCACAAGCGGCTTCTAATGAAATTGCGTGCTTATGGAATATCTCCCCAATTGTGCGATTGGATTCACGATTTCCTATCAGAAAGGACACAGTTCGTTGTAATTGACGGTAAGTCATCGAGTAAAGCAGAAGTGATATCTGGCGTTCCACAGGGAAGCGTTATTGGTCCCCTACTCTTCCTCGTGTTTATAAACGATTTAGGAGATAATCTGAATAGCTCCCTTCGACTGTTCGCGGATGATGCTGTCGTTTATCGGTTAGTGAAGTCAACAGAGGATCAAAAGCAACTGCAAAGCGATTTAGACAAAATTTCTACTTGGTGCGAAAATTGGCAATTGACACTAAATAAAGAAAAGTGTGAAGTAATACACATGACCACTAAAAGAAATCCGCTGAACTTCAATTACGCGATGAATCAGTCAAACCTTAAGGTTGTAAATTCTACCAAATACCTAGGAGTTACAATTACGAACAACTTTGACTGGAGAGAACACATAGAAAATATTGTGGGGAAGGCGAACCAAAGGTTACGTTTCATTGGCAGAACGCTTAGACGATGCACCAGCTCCACCAAAGAGACTGCCTACATCACACTTGTGCGTCCTCTCTTGGAGTACTGTTGCCCCTTGTGGGATCCTCACCAGGTGGGACTGACGGAAGATATTGAGAAGGTTCAGAGAAGGGCAGCTCGTTTTGTTTTATCACGTTACGGGGGGGAAAGCGTCACAGAAATGTTGCACGAATTGGGGTGGAAATCATTAAAAGAAAGACGTTATTCATTGCGGCGTGATCTGTTTGCGAAGTTTCAATCACCGACTTTTAGTTCTGAATGTGAAAATATTTTGCTAGCACCCACCTACTTAGGGAGACATGACGATCCCAAAAAAATAAGAGAAATCAGATCGAAAACGGAACGATTTAGGTGTTCTTTCTTCCCGCGCGCTATTAGAGAATGGAACGGTAGAGAAAAGTTATGAAGGTGGTTAATGAACCCTCTGCCAGGCACTTAAATGTGATTTGCAGAGTATCGATGTAGATGTAGATGTAGAATCGATTTGCGAACCGTTGTCGATAGCACTCATCACTTCGTGTGAGTAAGGAGCTAGTGTGTTTCGCATTAACGCTATATTCTAAATCCGTGTTGACCTTGGGTCAATAGATCATTCTATTCGAGATAATTCATAATTCAGCGGCTTCCCCAGAATGACTCCGGAAAACATCCGATTTGTTGCAGAAACACGTGGTGATGCAGGTGCAGCGTCGTCCCGGGGCAAATAGTAAAGAAAAGGCGCTGGCGCAGTGGGTGTCGGCGACGTTTCGTCCGCTAAGAAGACTTCTATCTTCAGGAGAGGGGAGCCCGCGTCGCGCCGGCAGTTGTCGGCTGGCGTGTAGCGGGTGGCCGCCTTTAATACCGCAGGGGCAGAGGGCCGCCGAAGCGCGCCAGCCGTTATTACATTCTGCGTGACGTACTGGCCGCGCCGCCAACTGCTGCCGCCACCGCACACACACACACGCACACACACACACGCACACACACACGCACACACACAGTGGCCCACTGGCAACCGCTACGCCGCAAAATACTTGCGCCGCCCTCGGCCACGGCGCTTTTTACAGAACGCACGATCGCGGCCGAGCCCGTCGCATTTCGCCCGCTGCCGACCGCATGAACGCTCATGCTCCCACGCAAAGGTTTATTCCTGGTACCAATGTTTTATTGCACCAGAATGTTCTTGCTGCGAAATTCGAGGCCGAATTGTGCTAAATTTTTCACTAATTTTCGTAAGCGAAGGGCAGTAAAAAATTTAATCCTATTGAGACACGACGTTCCATTGCCTGACTAGAAATACCGACATTTTCTACATTTGTAACGCACGTAATGTATGTGAAATATTGAATCTAAATCACAATTTGGGGTTTGTTCTACAAGTTAATTTTTTTTAATATAAAAGTGAACAGGTGGGGCATAACAGCTTTGACATGACTGCAGAACGACATATTGACCACAGCTATTTTTTATCAATGCTACCGGTTTCGGTCAGTTTACCATTACCAAGCGTTAGCAGAGATTAGCTAATAGCTTAACATATCGTAACACAAAAATTCAAAATTGCTACTGTAGAGCAATGACAACAAATTCTTATTTTACAATTTTGAATTTTTGTATTACGACATTTTAAGCTATTAGCTAATCTCTGCTAACGCTTGATAATGGTAAACTGACCGAAACCGGTAGCATTGAGAAAAAATAAACAGCTATGGTCAATACGTCGTTTTGCAAAGCTCATTTTTATTTATTTAACCTGTTTTCGACTTATAACGCCATCTTGCTATTTTATTATTTTGTTAACGAAGTTACTATTTTGTTACAGACTTAGAAGAGATGTTCTTCATCTACACTTAGATTCAAGTACACAGTAAAATGGTATATTTGGCGGCTCAGTGGCAGTAAAATTAAAAATGTAAAAAAATAATAATATACAGTGATAAACAATTACAATGAAGGGAGCAAACCAAGAATGAACTTTATCTGTAAACTAGAAAACATGACGTATATAAAACTTGAAATTAATCAATAGTTTGAATAAATAAATCTCGATATATGAAGAAACTGATAAGAGTATTTTAAATTCTCTTGGAGCGAACAGGGTATAAACATTAGATTGGAAAAAGTCATTGTATAACACTTTAATTAAGTAACCACGTCAATAAAGGAAAACATTAAAATGTAATACTGGTACATTTTAAGATTTAAAGTTAAAGCCTATTCCAAGTTTCCTCCAAAAATATTTAAATGTTCCTTAGGTGTCTTTTCAAATAAATTATTTATTGAAATTGTTCATGTATATAAAATGTTGTACAGTTAAAGTTTTGCCATTACCTCCCACACTGATCCTATCACTCCATCCATTTTTCTCACGGTATAATCATTTTTGTATTACGTTTGTTAGAGTTTATTATTCTGCCTTTTACTCTGATAACTGTGTCGCACTGAACATGTAATTTATTTTGTATTCTACGAATTCTAAATATTTAAACATTTCGACCGTTTCAGGGCATTGAAATAAATCCAATCAAAGATGAAAATTTGTCCTTGACCCGGATTCGAACTTGTATATTCCGCTTTGGGTCAGCAGTCGCCTTGACCAATTGGGTTATCCAGGCACGCTCCCCTCCTCACCAAATCTCATCGTGTAGCAAGCTGCGCTTGTACTGCCCCCTGCCCATTCGATTCCACTTGCCCGCAGCCTACAATGGATTTCCAGTAGCCATAGAGCCTATTAATGCGTATTAATTCTTTATCTGACCCAACAGGCAATTGACAATTTCAATGAGGACGCATTAATACGCTCGATCCCTTGTCGAAATGCGGTATAGGCTGCAACGAACTGGAATCAAAAGAGAATATTTGTTGACAGGGAAGCGTGCCTGGATAGCCTAATTGGTGAAGGCATCGCTGGCTCTAAGCGGGAAATCTCGCTTCGAATCCCGGTCCAGCACAAATTTTCTTCTTTGCCACTGGATTTATTTCAATGCCCTAAAGCCGTCGAATTGTAATTCGTAAAATTACGATCGTTAATGTCTTCAAATGCAAATGAAGTCTGTTCTTTGAGACTTGTCCGAAAAGAACAGACACTATATAAATAATACAAATAGCTCAAATTTTTTAAATCTACTGGACTTACGCACTTTGGTCATCAGTTACTAGGCTTACAAACTACTTAAAGTTAGTTAAACTAACCGAAGGGAACAGATACAGATGCCTGAGGGAGGACTCTAACCTGTAATAGGGAGTATCTGTGTACTCCGCAGCAAAATGCCTTAGAGAATTTGGCCTTACCTACGTACCACCTCAAATATCCTGAGATTACAACTGTTGAGCTTTAACAACTAATGAAAATTTTTCATCAGTCTGGTCAAATAATTTATCGGATTTTTTTTAATGACTAGCTCCCAATTATAAAAAAATATTCCTTAGCAGTCTTATCAACTATTATTCAATAAAAATTTTAATTTATTTGAAAAGCTTGTACTGGAAACTTTTTCAGTTCACTGTTAATTCCTGGAATATCTTTACGCCAGCCGCGGTGGCCGAGGGGACTGAGGCGCTACAGTCACGGTCTGCACGGCGACTACGGTCGGGGCTTCGAATCCCCCCTCGGGCATGGAAATTTGTCCCATAAGTTTAACAAACATTTGAACATTTTTTTTATTTCTTTACGTTTCAAAATGTGCGATCGTACAACTCCATTATTTTTTCGGTATTATGTTCCTTTCGTGATGTGATAAGTATCTCAGAATAATGTGTTCGCTACAAAAATATATTCCCTCTTCGATGTTAATAACAGTATCACATAGCACATGTAATAAATTTTTACGTTATTTACGATACCTAACTATCGCAAATATTCTGTGCTTACAATTAGAAGACATAAAAGATATTGAAAATACTCTTCAGCAGTCTTTAGAATACCTTACTTTTATGGAATAGTTGATTACTTAAAAAATTACACTTACCTTTCCCAACTTGAAGTTAAAGTTTATTCCTAATCTTCCCCACCTCCCAACATTTAATTAACGTATCACAAGTACAAAGATAAGAGACAAACTGGTATAAACAACAGAGTAATTATTTAAACAGAGAGAATAAACATGCATGATCACTGGAGCTCTGTAGCACAATAACTTTGTACACGTTGAAAAGGCAGGTTGCATTTAATTACGTGGTACACAATCACTTTATCACTCCCTCCTCAGTGTCAACGATATTTTCTGTTGAAGCGGACTTGACGACCAAAGAGCGTAACGGCAGGTTTAGCTGAAACTGCTGGTGAGTCGTCCGTGTTGACTTCTGGTGTCTGTTGGGGCTTCAAGGTAGCACGTGGTGGAGTAGTGGTCGATTCTGCTGAGCTCGTTGAAGGTGTGCCTGGTTCTGTGCTAGAATCAGGCTGGGTAGTGCAGAAGGCAGGTTTAAGGCGTCAAAGGAGATTGCAGTTGGCGTACCCTTGATATCAACCTTAATCGTCTTTTCGTCCTTGCTAAAGACAAGATACGGCCCATCATACGGTGACTGAAGAGGTTTGCGCACAGCATCGTGCCTGACAAAGACATGGTCACACTTCCACAGATCCGAAAAAAGCGAAAGAGCCGCGGGTCGTTTGCTCTCTTGACGAGACAGGACGTAGTTCTCGAATCTGCGAACGCAGTTTGCGGAGAAAGTCTGAAGCTTCGAGCAGATCATCAGACATGTTGTGTAGGAATTCGCCAGGCAGTCGAATCGGTTGTCCATAGACGAAATCTGCTGCTGTGGCTTTGATATCTCCTTTAATGGAAGCACGTAGGTCCATCAGAACGATTGGTAGGGTTTCTGTTCACCGTTGTGACTCAAGACACCCAGAGATGCTTTTAGTTGGCGATGGATGAGGCGTTCTACTAAACCGTTCGCTGCCGGGTAGTAGGCTGTAGTTCGGATGCGTTTCATACCTAATACGACAGCAAGTGCTTTGAATAGGTATGACTCAAACTGTCTTCCCTGGTCGGTGGTAATACGTAGGGGTACTCCAAAACGAGCGATCCATCCCAGAAAGAATGAAGTTGTCACTGTCTCGGCGATGATGTCTGACATTGGAAAAGCCTCTGGCCAGCGTGTGAAGCGGTCGATGGCAGTTAGGCAGTAAGTGTACCCTTCAGATGGCGCTAGTGGGCCAGTGATGTCTAAATGGACATGTTAAAATCATTGATTCGGTGGCATGAATGTGCCAAGAGGTGCCCTAACATGCAGACTAACTTTATTCCTTTGACATGTCATGCATTGGCGCACATACTCTTTAACATCTTTGTCCATGTTTAACTAGGTTCAAGGCACCACGGACTCCAGGGTGTGATAAGTCATGCAGCGACAAGATTGCTTGCTGTCGATAGGGAGCTGTCACAAACGGTCGCACTTTCGATGTAGAAACATCACAATATAGCCATGCATTTGTCGGTGAAACTTGAATTTGACGCAGCTGTAGGCAAGATGTCTGTAAATTATGCAGCTCGGCATCTGATTGTTTTAGGTTGTGGAAATAAAATCCGCTACCAGTCACAATTTTTGGCGGTTTATTAGAACACTACCGGTTTCGGGCTTGTGCCCATCCTCAGGTGTTTATATTCAGACAAATATAAGTATCCAGTTCGTATTTGTACATTTCTCAAGGATATTGGTTGAGAACATTGTAGTAACATGATGCTAATTTGCACTCCCATGTTTAGTGCAGTGATAAAGTGTACTGTGGCGATGTTTGGAGTGAAAGTTATGAAGTGTACTGTGCAAAACCTTAAACATGGGAGTGCAAATTAGCATCATGTTACTACAAAGTTCTCAACCAATATCCATGAGAAATGTACAAATAAGAACTGGATACTTATATTTGTCTGAATATAAACACCTGAGGATGGGCACAAGCCCGAAACCGGTAGTGTTCTAATAAACCGCCAAAAATTGTGACTGGTAGCGGATTTTATTTCCACAACCTATTAGGAACAGTCACGGAGTTCAACATCCATAATGGATCTGATTGTTTTGTCACGGCGAGTGCTTCATAGTCAATTGCGCGTGCAATTGCTTCTACACGGGAGAGGACGTCTGCTGGTATATTCATTTCTCCCTCGACGTGGACTATGTTGGTTGTAAATTGTCCTATATAGTCCAGGTGGCGTAGCTGGCGAGGCGATGCTTTGTCAGGTTTCTGACAAAAGGCATATGTCAACGGCTTGTGGTCGGTGACTAATGTGAATGCTGACCTTCGAGGATGTGGCGAAATTTCCTGATGGAAGCATATGCTGCATATAATTCACGGTCATACGTTGACCAACTTTGCTGTGACGGGGATAACTTCTGGCTGAAAAACGCTAAAGGCTGCCAATGTTGATGTAGTTTTTGTTTAAGCGCAGCACCAATTGCAGTTGCAGAAGTGTCTATCATCAAGGCGAGCTGTGCTTCCGGTACCGAATGTGCTAACAACATACCGTAACTTCTTTGACGAAACAGTAAAACAGAACGATGCCTCTGTAAGGCGAAAAATGGTTCAATAAATAATACTTGTAGAACATAATGAAATGCTTGCTTTTGATTCAATATGAGAATTTTCTACCAATAACTGACCGAATAATTCATCAAAATAATACCTGGAATAGCCTCTTATTAGGCAAATTGTGTGTGAATGCCGGCCGCGGTGGCCGAGGAGACTGAGGCGCTCCAGTCACGGTCTACACGGCCACTACGGTCGGGGGTTCGAATCCCCCCTCGGGCATGGATATTTGTGCCGTCCTAGTTCGTAAGTAGTTCATAAGTAGTTTGTAAGTTTAGGGACTGATGACCCCGTAGTTAAGTCCCATAGACTTTACAAAGATTTGATTTTTTTTGTGTGTGAATGGAAGTTCTAGATACTGTTGGGATCGGTCTGTTTATCCTCTACTTGTCCTGTTTTGTTGGTATTACAATACTGGCCATTAAAATTGCTACACCAAGGAAAAAAGCAGATGATAAACGGGTATTAATTGGACAAATATATTATACTAGAACCGACAGTGGCGGTTACATTTCAGATGTGTTACGACCCATGGATCTACTCTTCATTCGACCCCTTAGAAGCCATACATTTCAGCAGTATTATGCATGACCACATGTTGCAGCTCCTGTATGGGCCTTTCTGGATACGGAAAACGTTCGACTGCTGCCCTGGCCAGCACATTCCCCAGATCTCTCACCAATTGGAAATGTCTGGTCAAAGATGGCCGAGCAACTGACTCGTCACAATATCTATAGGTGTATAGGCCATCAAACCTCTGACTGAATGTCCATGCGTATCAAGGATGTTATTACGGCCAGAGGTGGTTGTCCTGGGTACTGATTTCTCAGGATCTATGCACCGTATTATACATGGGAAACTTGACTCTGCAATAAATATTGACATTTTTTGACTGTTCACCACGAAAGGAAAGGCATGTTTGAGACTTTACACACAGATGGAGGGAGAGAGAGAGAGGGAGACAGATAGACAGAGAGACAGAGGGAGAGAGAGAGAGAGCGAGCGAGAGAGAGAGAGAGAGAGAGAGAGAGAGAGAGAAAGAGAGAGAAAGAGTGGAAGAGAGGGAGGAAGAGGAGGGGAGGAAAACGGAGGTGTATTAATGAAAGCATGGAACAAGTAACGCTATGTTTTCAGCTACTGTGCTATAAACAAAATTTAAGGGCATAGATTTCATTAAGATTACAGTAACGACTGTATTTTCTGTTTCAGCGCGCCGATCGACTAGCACTGAGATAAGTTCGGCGTGGAGCGGTAGCCTATTAAATTATTCCCAAGTTTGGAGACAACTTTAAATGATACGCAGATGATCATGCGGACTCCAAAACTGTTTAGCGGCAGCTTTTATGAATAATTCACGAATACTTGACTTTAATTATGCGCCGAGACGGGCACTCGCTCTTCCCGCCACGAAGCGGCTAAGTATTAATTAAAATATATCCGGTGTTGACAGAACGAACCGTCAGCACTCTAATCCCGAACTAATGAGAAATTCATCCGCGATTTCATCCGGCAGTCCATCTCTGCGAGCGCCTTTTCGCCACAGTCCCTTGCCGCCTGCAACCCCCAAACCGCGACCGAATGATGATCGATACCAGGGGGGGGGGGGTTTGAAGGGGGAGGGAGAACTTTCAAAAGGGGCCTAATAACCGGCGATATGGTGTTACGAATTAAAGAAAATAGCCGAGTGGGGGAGGGGAGTGAGTGTGAGCGAAGGACGAGTCGAGGGAGTGCGCGCGCGGCTAGGAAAGCAGAGATTTCCGCTGAGGAGAAATTGAGGCGACCGGCCGCGGGCGAGACGCAACAAAGGAGACAATGCCTCTAATCACGCCCCGGCAATAACAAGTAGGCGGTGGGCGGCGCAAAGGCGGCGGCGATAATGAGCGCGCCTCGCCGTGTGCGCGCCTGCGCCTGCGCCGCGGATCGCCTCGCCCGCCGGCCCACAATGAAAATATATAATAAGTGCGTCGCTGCGGCATTAATCCCGGCGACGTCGAAGCGTGAATGCGGCCATTGTGCCGGCTGCCGCCCGCTCATTGGCCGCGCCGGGCCGCGAATAAATACTCGTGTATCGCGGCGCCGCCGCCAGCCGGCGCTGCCGTCGCCGCCTCCGGCCCGCTGCCCTCGGCGACCGCGATGGATGCCTTGCTATCCACTCAGTAGCGACGTCGACGGGTTGTCTTTAAAGCAGACGCATATTAGCTCTTGAAACACTTCGTTTCCGAAATGGCACAATTCAGTTGCCAACTTCCCGACAGAAAACTATAGACTGATTGAAACATTTGCTATTGCGCAAAAAATTCATGAAACCAGGAGTTCCTCAAGGTACCGTACAAGGACCAATATTGTGGTGATAAATAGTTTGAATATTTTTGATGATTTTTTCGGTGTGTTATGAGGAGTAATTGATGCATATATAGGCGATATAGTAAATAGGCGATGTGTTGATCCTTTCCAGCGTTATTTTGCTTGAAATTATCCAGTCCAATGGTTGGGTACATAAATTCAAGCTGCCTGCAGTACATGGATTTGCTGAAAGTGATTAACTAAAATAAAATTAAAAAGGGAAATCATTAGGCAGTAGCGATGATAGCTCAATTGAACCAGAGCAGTTACCCCTAATGGGCAACAATCCCGGAAAAAAAGAAAACACCTTGTAAGATCTGACATGAACTTTGCTGTCGTAATTTTTAACGTCTGTCTTCTATTTTTTTATGTAATACCCCACGAAAATGATCTTGGCACCTATAAGGAAGACATCAACAGCGCGTTCCACAGAATTCAGAAAGTTGTTCCTTGTCTATCTACAATCGGTTACATATCTTGTAACAAAAACATTAAAAACAAAAAGGTGTAACTAGCGAGGATCAATGTGGGTACTAATGTGATTCGCTAGTTAATGAAATAAAACGCTTAGAAAAAGTATAATCTAGATGTTTATTAAGGACGATTTTTGTATAGAAAGAAATTTAGATGTAATTCAATTAGCTGTTTGTAATTCCAGGTTGTAGGATGGAAATCACTATAATTAGGAAGAGTAGGAACAATTTAAAATGTTCAAATGTTTGTAAAGCTTATGGGACTTAACTGCGGGGTCATCACTCTAAACTTACAAACTACCTTATACTAAGGACAGCACAAACATCCATGCCCGAGGAGGGATTCGAACCCCCGACGGGGAACGGCCGCCGGCCGCGGTGGCCGAGGGGACTGAGGCGCTCCAGTCACGGTCTGCACGGCCACTACGGTCGGGGGTTCGAATCCCCCCTCGGGCATGTCCTTAGTACTAGTTAGTTCATAAGTAGTTTGTAAGTTTAGGGACTGATGACCCCGTAGTTAAGTCCCATAAGCTCTACAAACATTTGAACATGGAAAATTTGAACATGGGGAACGGCCTCGCGCATCGTAGCATAGCGCCTCAATGAGCTTGGCCGCTCCGCCGCGACAGGAACAATTTAAAAGAAATAAAAATCCCCACAGTGTTTATGCTCAAATGACTTGACGAGTAGAATATGATTATGAGGTCAAAATATTCAGGAAACGAAAGCCAGAAGAACGACTCCTTACAATGATACCCGCCCAGAATACCATTAATCCTGCACTTCACTGTACCACTTATAATCAGATGAAGGTAACAGGAAACCCTTAGGTACAAAATGTCTCTTCGGTCCATTCATGGCTTTCCAGCGCAGACAGTCTGACTTGCTATGGTATTTCGGCGATCTTTTCTGTTACAACCTTTACTCATTTCACCTGCTTTCTGCACCTCCAATTCAGAAACCTAGTTTCCAGTAATGCGGACACTAGCCGTTCGTGCCTATTGGCAATATTTAAGATGTTGAACAGACAAAAATTATAGGGTGTTAGGTGACATATACGAATGCGTTTGTACTTAGTAAAACAAGTCTAGAGGCCGTGAGTATCAGCATAAGGATTATGCACATTACCGTCTCCAGACGGTGAAGTACGTCAATATGTATTGGCTGTACTGATTTCCAAGATGTCCACACCTTTTCCTATCTTGAGGGGTCGAACCTTGACCACTGGCTGAGGTAAATACGTCCAGAACATATCGGCACAGCTCAACCTTTGCCTCAGTAATGCTGGTGGCTCTACACATTTCATTGGAATTCTTTCAGTTTGCAGCCTTGACCTCCAAACTCCTTGACAGTGCATGAAGACTTGTCTGTTGGTGACCACTTCCCAACTTTCCTGTCACTACCCCAGGGTCACTCCGCAGGACGCTTTCCCAGATGGGCTCTTAACAAGGCTGAATGGGACACTTCCCCCACTGATGCCGCTGTTGGAGCTCCACCACATGGCATCATCGATGTGGAGTCACCTCTTGGCCACAGAAGTCACCTGATCTTATCCCACTGGATTGCTATTTTTGGGATCGGATGAAGAGCTAATTGTACAAGCGCGGGGTGTGTACAAGAGAGGAACCTCTCTTTCGTATTATGCATATTTGTGCTCCAGTAAAGGAATGCAGAACTGAGCTCTCATAGGCAGCAAACCTGTCTTCAAGAGCATCGAAATCCATTGATGGCTATTTGAACATCTTCTGTGAGGCACCTTACACAAACAAATAATGTCATAACAGTATATCAACTGAACGTTTCCCGTTCTTAGTTGTTGTCAATGGTTTGCCCGGAAACGGTTAAGAGAAAATAGGTATAATAGAGGTTTCCTGTTCAGAATCACCATATCATCCCTCAAAGCCTTTACCTCTCCTCCTGACTCATCTTGTATATTCTGAGTTGGGTTGTCACAAGTTCGCCCTGAAGCCCTCTTCCGTCCATTTCTCTCCATTATACACCCTCCTAGGGCTTAGTCTTACCGATGTCATGAAACGATACGTTATTTTCTCCTCATTTTTGGTAAGTTATTAATTTTTGTTCTTATTTTGCCGTGTCCGAAGAGGAAGGGAAGCATTCTTTCTTCTTTGTCTCTCCATTCGGAGCCTCCAACGTGATACACCGATACACATTACTTCGAGCCTTAGATTACTATGTGCGTGCGCGTGAGTGTGTTTTAGTAATAAACAATTATTCAGTTGTATCCTCAAATGATTTCTAATTTCAAAATTATTTTGTTCATATCCACATTTAGTAATTCTGCTTTTTTCAGATTTGGTTACGACTTGGAACCCATTTTGTTGATTTGGTTTAATGCCTGCATTAATAGCAAATCTGTTATTGTTTTTGTTTACAATATCTGCTTTTCGAATCTATAATCCCATCTTCCTTTTGTTACGTTGTCCGATTTTGGTGGATGTTACGAAGCACTTCGCTACATAATACAATTTTAGTGCACGAGAAGTATGGTCATAGGCACTGTACCAAATTCTTTCCTATCACAGTCACTTCTCAATCTTAAAGGCGGATTATGGGCCTGCTTTACAGCTTAATAGTTTGATTAGCCGACCACTTTTCTTGATGCAACATATTTAAAATAAAGAAATGTGGCACTAAACATTAACATTTACGGTCGTTATAAAGTAGAAGAAAATTTTAACTGTGCCTACCTAACCAGCATACCAACTGAGTAGTGGGGCTCTATATAATTATGTAGTAGTAAGTAAAATAACAGAAATGTTAGTAGACGCTATGAAAGGAAATCCTGTAACACGATAGCACACAAACAAAGTGCAAACCCAATCTTGCCGTTGTCAACTGCAACAAGAGTTAGTGGAGGAAAAAAAAAAAAAATAAAAAAAAAAATAAAAAAAAGACAAGACAGTTGACCTACATGTAAGCAGCCATAAACTAAATTTATATGAAAAGGTTTATTACATTATTATGTATAAAATTCTTGAATACACGTCTGCAGATCGCTTTTATTTTCTACAACATGATCGGTTTCGGGACAGTTGCTAATCTTCAGATGAATTCTATGAAATTACAGAGTAACCTATCGCGTGATGAACGAGTGTTCATAATCGTTACTACACTCATGAGTCTAGTTTGCTAAACATTATTATGTATTGTTTTCTATGATTATATAGGACTACAGCACTATGCTACACCTCCATTTAATTTTTTAGGGCCACCATGAATGCTATAATTTATACATGAACCAAATTTTATCCCTACATATCTATTTTTGAACGTTTCCTTCGCAAAAGTTTTTACCTTTATACTGATTTGTGATTGGTTTTCTAAACAGACCTCTGAGTAAAGGCCTAAGTGCCCATAACCTGTAAGAAATGCATATTTCAGTTATGCAACTTGAAACTGTTTTTTATCACAAATTTTTAGTCAGCTACTGAAATATTGACAAAACGATAAATTTTTAATTTCATGGCTAGTTCTCATGATAAAATTGTTGTCATTCCATATATAAATATGAAGTAAAAATTTTATTATGTGAAATCGGGTTGTGGTGTAAGGAAGCGTATGAAGGACACAATCCAATTAGTTGAATAAATAGTTAAAGAAAAAATTAAATAGTTCATCGCCGTCTGCCAAAGAATGGCGACGCAAATTTATTTTATTCCACTACATGGGTACGTACCCACCGCATGTACCGAGCTTTGCCATACGTTCGTTAGCTTGCGTTATCGACCCTGAATACTCAAACAAGTCAACAAATCATTAACACACAGTCCATAATAATTACTTTACAGAGGCTGTAAACATAGCAGCGTCACTTTAATGCGTCAGTAATTACTTTTAATTCGATCACGAGTCTGTAATTACGCAATGTCATTGCTGAAGCGTCACCATTTCTATCGCTTATAGCGTCGGAGATGGCGCCGTATTAGAGCCAATGAAGTGCCAGTTACACAAGTTTTCTTTATTAAATAATAGTTAAAAAATGATAAATTTTACCATTGTCTGGTTAATATTACTTACTTAAAACTGGCTCATGGCGAAAGAAGTTGTCCAATTTCGTGTTTTCTTTAACAAAATATATTTAAATTCAGTAGTAGTAAGTGTATGGAAACATGAAAGCTGTGAAGGGGGGTCGGATGATTGTTTGATTCAAAATTTTTAATTTTTGTTTTTTGCACTTTCTTCGTTACGCATGAATTTGGGTTTAAATCGATACCAGATTTATTAATTCGTGTTGAGTGATTTCCGTTTTACACGCGTTTCAGTAAAACCCTGCAACGCACACTTTTCATGAACTCAACCTTCTTTTCCCTCGCTAGTGACTATTTGTTATAGTACAGCTGTTGTTAACATTGATGAAATTCTCTTTGCAACAATGATGAAAACAGCTGACAGTTTGCTTTGTTGTTTTCAGTTCATTGTTTGTAGTGATTGAAAGTTAAGATTGTTTACGACATTCGTATTTTACTAGCATTTCCTTTTCTTCTTCTGGATTCGCGAAAGTGTAACTTTTCCTTAACAGTTGCCCGTAGTTGTCCATCTACGGGCAACTGTTAAGGAAAAGTTACACTTTCACGAATCCAGAAGAAGAAAAGGAAATGCTAGTAAAATAATCACTTGAAAAACAGCTCTTCGGTTGCGGAAGTTTTGGTAAGATATTTATTATACCATGGTTTCGGCTTCAATAGGAAAGCCTTCATGAGAAGTAAATTTTTCTTTTTTCTTTTTTTACATATGAATGTATAGTCAGCAGAAGGTCTTGAGCAATAGGGCCTAAGCGGCGCGTTGTTTAACTTGTTGTTAAAAATTTGCAATATGCAAACTTTTTTATTTTTAACGTGAGACCTATCGCTCGAGACCTTCTGCTGACAATACATTCATATGTAATAAAAACTGTTTTACTTCTGTTGTAGGCTCCCATAGTGACGCCTAAACTATCGTAAAGTAAATATTTTACCAAAGCTTTCGCAACCGAAGAGCTATTTTTCAAGTGATTATTTTATTTTAAAAAATGCAGTTCCTATGACAACTTAAAAAAATGTTACTTTTAATATAAGTTTTTATTATTTTTAAGGCTTATCACTTTAAAATGAAGATAAAAATGTAAGGAACACAACAACAAAAAACCATGATAATGGGTTAGGGAGGAAAATTTCCTAAAGTCATATAATTTAACATGTCCGAAATATAACCATCCGACTCCCATTAATCTAGGTTATATTACAATTGCGAGAACCCGAATACGCCGAATAATTTTAGGTGGTCCCCGGATGCCTTAGATCAAGTTGAAGGGGTTGAAGAACAAGAGAAGCGGGAGAGGAGAAAGACAGAAGGGGGTGGGGACAGAGAGAGAGAGAGAGAGAGAGAGAGAGAGAGAGAGAGAGAGAGAGAGAGGAGGGAGAGAGGGTGGGAGAGATATGGAGAGAGAAAGGGAGGTGATGCGAAAAGAAAGAAAGAAATGTTTTCTCCACTAATCAGTTAAAACAGAGAAGAATCTTTGCTTTTGTAATGCGATATTTTCCCCAAAAATCGTCCACGCTTAATTAATTGGTTAGATTGTTCCAAGATATGATATAATTTGGCACTACTGTGACTCAGCAAATCTCATGGAACAGTGGTACACACATGCGTGAAGTGTGTAGCTTTATATCTGGCGTCACATAAGAAAGCGCTTCTGCGCATAGAGGCGGAGAAACATTGCGGAAGAAACATTGTGCATCTCGAGGCCAGTCACGCGCCTCCAGAATGAATATTATTGGCTGTCACTGCAGTAATGGAGGGGGATGCACAGAACGACTGAAAACTGGGCCGCCTTCGTAGCTGACGCCGACTATAGTGGTACTTGGAGACCTTCTGGAAAATTGTAACGTTTCTTGTACGTCAGCGAGACTTTTAATTATTTTACGAGTTTGTAATTAGTGTCGGAGGCAGTAAGAGCTTCATTCCTATTGGCTTACAATGATCTATAAAAAATTAAATGCTGGCGTCATATAAGAAAGCTTTTCTGCGCAAAGAGGCGGAGCGATAGGAGAAGCTTGGAGGGGAGGAGCTATAGCTGAGCGTCAACAGTTGCGCCTGCAGGAGAAACAATGCGTAACACTCGGCCAGCCCTGCGCCTACAGAGTGAACATTGTTGGCTGTCATTTCGGTAATGGAGGGGGGATGCACACAATGGCTGAAAACTGGGCCGCATTCATAGGTGACGCCGACTATAAAGGTTCAGTAGCCGCAAGAGAGGCAGTAGTTTCTTACGGCAGAGGAAAAGCCGTAGCAGCGTATGGCATGAGTCGAGTGGAGTTGGGAGACGCAGAGCTGTAAGAACAGCCGTTGCTTGCACGTTAGGCACATGCGGGAAGAAGTATTGGCGCAAAATGAGCTACTTTAATTTTGCTATCATTAGTAATATGAAAGGTGTACTGGCATACGGACTCTAGGATGATTATAAGCTCTGTGTAGAAATTGCTTTATTGTTATTAATGTGAACAAGTTATACAAAAATGAATAACAGTGTCCACTCCGGAGGGACATTGTAAGGACACAGGACACAGTCTGAGACCTGTTGACAACATGCTCTCCACTTTGCTTTAAACTAACTAAACTATTTCGGGAAAAAGTGTAATGTTTGCTCATCTTGTTTCCTACAGCAAATCTCGCTGAAGTACAAAAAATGTTCAAATGTTTGTAAATATATCGGACTCAGCTGCTTAGTTATTAGTCCGTAGCTTATAAACTACTTAAACTAAGGTAAACTAATCTAAAGACAACGCTAACACCAATACCCGAGGGGAGGACTCGAACCCCTTCGGCGAATGGCCGCAGGCACCGCAGCACGGCGCCCCAGTGTGCACGGCTAATCCGCCGTGGCACGCTGATGTACATGGCAAAGGGTTCATCGAACCGATTTTATGATATTTCTCTAGCGTTCCACTCTGTAATTGTGCTCGGAAAAATGAACACCAAATTTCTCCGTTTTCGATTTTTTAAAATATTTATTATTATTATTTTTTTATTATGATGATCACATCAACCTATCAAGGTAGGTCCTAACAAAAGACGTTTACACTATCGAGAGAAGTTTGGTGAAATAAATTCAGCAAATAAATCTCGCCGAAACCGTTGACGCCCTTCATTTAATGATTTCCATCCCAACTCCTGCATCATTTTCGCGACACCCTAAGAAACCGCCCAGACATGTCCTCCATCTTAACCAAAAGAAGAAGCCACATAAACTAGCTAAAATACAAATACATCTATCCACCATACACCAACATTAACTAAATTTCTAGACACAATGCAAAATCACAAACGTGTACTGCAACTAACTTTACGAAATTGAACTTGTGAAACATTTCGACCGTTTCTGGGGGGTTGAAATAAATTCAACGACAAAGTTAATAATTTGGGCTGGACCGGGATTCGATTCCGGTTTTCTCGCTTCGGGCCAGTGGTCGCCTTAACGAATTGGGCTATCCAGGCACGCTTCCCTTCAACCCAAATTCTCAAATCTGAGCCCCCCCCCCCTGCCCACTGATTCTTTTTGCTTGTAGTAAAAAGTAGTAAGCAAAGAAGGGAAACATCTAAGATGGAAGGAATATACAGTAGGAGACTCTGTTCTAGAAGTGGAAGACGAAGTAGAGGAAGATGAATAGAAGATATTACAATGCGAGAAGAACTGGACAGAACACTAAAAGGTTTGAGTAGAAACAAGGCCGCTGGAGTAGATGATGTCCGGTCTGAACTGCTATTATCGTTTGTTGTGGGGTAAAGTCAGCGCCACACGCCAGACGCACGAGAACGATCGTAGAGAAGGCAGCGGATGATCGGCAGCCAATCACACGCCGTCGCCGCGCATTCTGGAGGGAGTAACCTAGAAGCGCGACCCCTACAAGCGGCTATATGCGCCAGGACGAGTCAATCTTAACTCGGCTCCAAAACAGGCAGTCACAGGGACTAGCATCATACAAGGATTCGCCGCCTCAAGAAGAAACAGACGACTTTCTAATTAGGTGAGTAACTTTGTACATAATAGGAAAGGACAAACAATCTTTTGCAGAGCCACTCATGAACAATTTATTGGACCTGGTATACAAGATGTATGAGACATTGAAACTACTTTAACAAGAACATAGTGATTCCAATTCCTAAGAAAGCAAGTGCAGACAAGTGTGAAAATTGCAAAACTATCAGTTTAATAAGTCATGGCTGCAGAATACTCAAACGAACTATTTACCGACGAATGGAACAACTGGTGGAATCCGACCATGGGTAATATCAAATTTGGATTTAGGAGAAATGTAGGAACACGTGAGGCGATATTCACATTGCGACATATCTTGGAAGATAGATCAAGGATAGGGAAACGTACGTTTTTAGCATTTGTGGATCTGGAGAAAGCTTTTAACAATGTTGACCGTATTACACTTTTTCAGATTCTGAAGGTATCAGGGGGAAATTTGTATTTAACATGTACAAAAACCAGACCAATTATTAGAGGCGAAGGTCATGAAAGGATCGCAGGTGATTGGGAAGGGGGTAAGATAGGGTTGTAGCCTTTCCTCAATGTTGTTCAATCTGTACACTGAGAAAGCTGTGAAGGAATGCAAGGAGAAATTTGGAGAGGGAATTGAAGTCCAGGGAAAGGGAGTAGACACCTTGCGGTTTGCTGATGACATAGTAATTCTATCAGGGACAGCAAAAGACCTGGAAGAGCAATTAAACAGAATGGATATTATACATACATGTACAGTTTATTCCGAAAGAACGGACGTCACTTCTGATTCTGCAGGTGTTATTCTTTTATATTCATAGAATATATGACATCAACTGCGAATGGGCAAAGCTGAAAATGTGTACCCAGCCGGCAGTTGCGCTGACCACTACACCACTGGGCACACAGTCGTCACCGCAACCTACAAGGACTACCTAAGCACGCCTCCCGTCAGATACAAATTCCCAGCTTTACCCTGCCCACAGTATTCAAACGCGTAGTCACTATGTACTAATTCCCGTAGGAGCAAGAGCCTCACAATTTGCCCACCCCTTGCAATTTGTAACTGACGGGAGGCGTGCATAGGTAGTCCTTGTATGTGCGGTGATCACTGGGTCTCCAGTGGTCTAGAGGTCAGCGCAGCTGCCTAGAAAGCGGGAGACCTGGGTTTGAATCCCGCCTGGGTACACATTTTCAGCTTTGCCCATTCGCAGTTGATGTCATATATTCTGTGAATATAAAAGAATAACACCTGCAGGATCAGAAGTGACGTCCGTTCTTTCGTAACCGTGGCCGGCGAGAGAGACAGGCCTCAGCGCACACATCATGCCACATAACCAAGGTAATTCCTAGACGGCGCTATCACTACCTGATTGACCGACCACTGGGGCACAGCCCACAGCGTCTTATCGGGCAGCCACGGAGCTAGCGATCGCGCCGACTCGGAACTATCTTTCTTACGTGGCATGACGTGTGCGCTGGAGCCTGTATTTCCCGTTGCCGACTGCACATGTGTACAGGGTGTTACAAATAGGTACGGGAGCTTTAGGCAGAAATTGACAGAAACAGGGGAAAATAAAACAGTAGAAGGGGAATGGGTATAATTGAGAGATGAAATAGTGAAGGTAGCAGAGGACAAAATAGGTAGGAAGGAAAGACCTACAAAAAATCCTTGGATATCACAGGAGATACTAAATTTAATCGATGAAAGGAGAAAATATAAAAGTGCAGTAAATGAAACAGGCAAAATGGAGTACATACGACTAAGAAATGAAATTGACAGGAAGTGCAAAATGGCTAAGCAGGAGTGGCTATAAGGCAAATGCAAGGATGTAGAAGAATGTATAAATAGGGGAAAAATAGATACAGCCTACAGGAGAATAAAAGAAACATTTGGAGATAAGAAAAACAGCTCTATGAATATCAAGGACACTGATGGAAAACCAGTTCTCAGCAAAGAAGGGAAAGCTGAAAGGTGGAAAGAGTATATAGAGGGGCTCTACAAAGGAAATGAACTTCGAGACAATATTGTAGGAACGGAAGAGGATGTAGATGAAGATGAAATAGGAGATACTGTACTGAGAGAAGAATTTGACAGAGCCCTGAAAGACCTAAGTCGAAACAAGGCCCCTGGAGTATATGATATTCCCTCAGAGCTACTGAAGTCTCTAGGAGAACCAGCCATGACAAAATTGTTTCACCTGGTGTGTAAGATGTATGAGACAGGTGAAATACCCTCAGACTTTAAGAAAAATGTTATAATCCCCATCCCTAAGAAATCAGGTGTAGACAGGTGTGAAAACTAAAGAACCATCAGTTTAATAAGTCATGGTTGCAAAATATTAACTCGAATTATATACAGAAGGATGGAAAAGCTGGTAGAAGCCAACCTCGGGGAAGATCAGTTTGGGATCAGGAGAAATGTAGGAACTCGGGAGGCAATACTCACTTTACGGCTTATCCTAGAAGATAGATTAAGAAAAGGCAAACCTACATTTCTAGCTTTTGTAGATTTGGAGAAAGCTTTTGACAATGTTGATTGGAATAAACTTTTTCAAGTTCTGAAGCAAGCAGGAGTAAAATATAGGGAACGTAAGGTT
Source organism: Locusta migratoria (assembly GCA_026315105.1). Taxonomy (NCBI): domain Eukaryota; kingdom Metazoa; phylum Arthropoda; class Insecta; order Orthoptera; family Acrididae; genus Locusta; species Locusta migratoria. Next base: position 85,223,637 of record CM048746.1, read on the forward strand.
ATTTACGACTTGTACAAAAACCAGACAGCGGTTGTCAGAGTTGAAGGGCATGAAAGGGATGCAGTGGTTGGAAAGGGAGTAAGACTGGGTTGTAGTCTTTCTCCATTGTTGTTCAATTTGTACATTGAGCAAGCTATAAAGGAAAGCAAAGAGAAATTTGGTGAAGGAATTAAAGTTCAGGGGGAAAAATTAAAAACATTGCGTTTTGCCGACGACATAGTAATTCTGTCAGATACAGCAAAGGACCTGGAAGAGCAATTGAACGGAATGGACAGTGTGCTGAAAGGTGCACATAAGATGAACATTAACAAGCGCAAAACTAGGGTAATGGAGTGCAGTGTAAGAAAATCAGGTGACGCTGAAGGAATTAGATTGGGAAACGAAGCAATAAAGGAGGTAGATAAGTTTTGTTACTTGGGCAGTAAAATAACAAATGATGGTCGCAGTACAGAGGATATAAAATGCAGAATGGCAATGGCAATGGCAAAGGCATTTGTATGGAGTGTTGCCTTGTATGGGAGTGAGACATGGACGATAAACAGTGCGGACAGGAAGAGGATTGAGGCTTTTGAAATATGGTGCTACAGAATAATGCTGAAGATTAGGTGGGTGGATCGCGTAACTAATGAGTATGTACTGAACAGAATTGGGGAGAAAAGGAATTTCTGGCATACCTTGACTAAAAGAAGGGATATATTGTTAGTACACATTCTTAGACATCAAGGAATTGTGAATATAGCGTTGGAGGGATGTGTATGGGGAAGAAATCGCAGGGGAAGACCAAGAGATGGATACAGTAAGCAGATTCAGACAGATGTAGGTTGTCGCCCTTATGTGGAGATGAAGAGGCTTGCTCAGGATAGGGTATTGTGGAGAGCTGCATCAAACCAGTCTCCGGACTGAAGACCACAACAACAACAACAACATGGGTTGGGAATCATTACAACAACGGCGCTTATCGTTGCGGCGTGGGCTGCTTACGAAACTCCAATTGCCAACATTCTCCTCCGAATGCGAAAATATATTGTTGAATCCAACTTAGATAGGAAATAATGAACATCAGAATAAAATACGAGAAATCAGAGCTAAAACGGAGGGATTCAGGTGTTCTTTCTTCCCGCACGCTATTCGAGAATGGAATCGGAGATAAATTGTATAAAGGTGGTTCGATGAACCCTTTGCCAGGCACTTAAATGTGATGAGCAGAGTATCCCATGTAATGTAGATGTAGATGTAAAATGTAGACGCAGGCAAAAGATCAACTCTTTTCGGTATAAACTGATAACCAACGTGAACAGGATGTAACAACACTCTGTTCTCGATGCAACAGACCGCCGTCGGAGGTTCGTGTTCTCCCTCTGACATGGGTGTAAGCCTAGTTTCTGATGACCATCGTAGTTAAGCCTCACACATTTACAAGCACTTGAACATTTAAAAATAGTCAAGATAACAAGATAGCTCATTTAATTATAAAAGGCCGCTTTCGACGCATTTAGTCGACCGTCATCAGATTAAGAGCACTATTTCCAACAAAATGATGAAGATAGTCGACTAAATGCGCCGAAACTGGTATTTTTAATAAATGAGGTTTCGTATACTTGATTGTTTCTGCTTCTTGATTTTTTGTCTTTATGTTGTAAACTATTAATAAATTCTTTAGTTTAAAATTTATTGTTATTGCCATAATATCCTTTATCTGATGTTATTTCATAGAAAAAGAAAAATGTAAGCTACATCCAGACCTGGTATGGTGCCTTTTAAAACTTAACCTATGTCTGGCAACGAGAGCGAGGAACTGCCGTATAACCTGACGGAGGCGAATCTAGCACACACATGTCGTCTGATAGGCTACGCCACAGCTTAACAAAAACTATTTCAATTCTTTTGACAAGCGTTTTCTGTTCATTTCTGACCATGGATTGTTCTGAAATTGTCACTGATCACGTTTCCTAGTTTCTGCGATAACCTAATAATTCACAGCAGAACAAATTTTAGGAGTAAATGTTACTAGTTTTTAATTTTTTTTTAATTTAAAGAAAAAATCATTTACAAGCACTACTAAGAAAATTAGATGTACCGGTGTTTCCACCCGGTTATTGGCAATAACTAGAAAGAAAGGTTCCAACCGACACCAAATAAATACCGTAAACAACTGGTGATACACAGCAAAATGACCGGTGTCGGTTTTAAATGGTTGGTTTCTCCCATCGCTACCACTGTGAAGACGCTACAGTATAACTCAGATTCTCTTCAACTCTACCACTGCCTTTCCAACTCGGGCCTCTCCTGGTGCTTTTGCTGTCCTTAAACGCTGTCATTGCTTGTCCGAGGACACATAGTCGTCTTGCACTGTTATTTACATCAATCACTAGCGCAGCTTAACCCAGAATGAGGAACCGTTTGCATCCGGACGTACCCATCTCGACAACGAATCTCCAGGAATGATTAGGAAATAATACTTGTTGCGTTGTATGAGACGGAAAGGAGAACTTAATGGATAAGTGTCTGGGGCAGAGAGGGTTGAACCCCTTGTTCCCAGCTCCCGTGATCTACGATCACGAAATCAGTCATTACGCAAAGACAAAAGCTGTAAACAAACATTTCAATACATTTCATGTAGATTGAAAATTTCCCCATAGTGTTTAGTAATTGTCCTTTTGGTTAATAAAATGTGATACATTGTTTGCTTTGTTTTCTGTTATATTTGACGGTGTAGCGTACGTCGTGAATAATAACACAGATTCACTGTTAACGTTCTGTATTTTCAAAGATAAAACTACATCAAAGATTCAATTATTAATCCAGAGATATTTACAAAGACATTACAAAATAATATATTATCAATTCCTAACATCCTCCCCACCCTGGTCAACCTCCAGGGGGATGACCAGTTGAACGGGACGAACTATTTGGTGTCCTTCTGGTGTGCATAGAACTACTGTTCGTACTTTCTGATCTCTTCCTTCGACTAGTCTCTCTATTCTTGCTTTCTTCCATAGGTGGCGCGGGCGTCCATCTTCTTGTACCAGAGCAACACCACCGGGGCGGAACTTGATGACTCTTGTCCAAGTACCCCGAACTTCGTGGAAGCTTCTGAGTTGCAATAGATATTCTTTAGTCCATCGCTTCCAAAAGTCATCTGTCAACTTCTGTTGCAGTCTGAATTCTTTTGTCAAAACAGATTTAGTCGACGGTTCTGGTCCTGTTGGCACTGTTGTTTATATAAGTACCAGAACTTATTCTACAGTGAGTATGCCATGCGCTTTAGCAATAATCAAGTTGTAACTGAACTATTAACTATACTAATGGCAAGCTCAAAAAATTAATTAATGACTTGTCGTGCTAACACTGAATATTTAGAAAAGAACCATTTAACCTTCTGATTAACTTTTACTCTATCTTTAACCAGGAATTATTAGCATTCAAACGCTTGTAAACAATTACTATTCTCACTAGTCAGTACTTGCAAGTTAAAACAAACTTTACCTCAAAATAATGTGCAGTGGAAAACAATTAACCTTTTACACTGTTATTGAAATATCTTTTGAAATTGGAAGTTAATCTAGCAGTTTCGTTCAACTTAGTAAACCTATTGATCAGCAACACTGGCATAAGCTACGTTTAGTAAAACTTTTCTGAACACATTCTTTATTAACGACTGTCACGTTGTCTTTAATGACTCTGATCTTTAGTTTTCTATAACTTTGTTACTATCCTCGGAAAAACAATGGATGAGGAAGGAACCTGTCTGGACAATGACTATGGGTAATGATTTTTAAACACAGGTTCACAAATAACAGTGTTCGCTATTGAACAATCATCACTAATACGCTGGTTAGCTGTACATGCTAAGACAAACTGGACAGATCTTACTGAATTTGATGTGCGACGTGGTGCTGCTGATTGAAGACTGTTGGCACTTAACAATTGGCAAACACAGGCTCTTCTTGGCGATGAATGTTAATTACAATTTAGGGCCCACAGCATTCCTCTTGATGCATTTATTAATTATTTAAGCTGTGGCCGTATGAATAAATAATATTGCCTCTTCGCCGTCTCCTCCAATAGTGCCAATCCACGTACTTGTTCCGTACACCACTGAGCGCACTGTCAAAAGTAATGCGTCTGTCCTCCGCTACTTCTCAACAACGACTCCTTCTCGCTGTGCGCCTCTGCGCTACCAGCGATAAAAAACTCCCTACTCAAAGATGAATCTGTACAATAGCAAAGCCCTTGCTAACCCAGCGTATCTACTACATTTACAATATTTTTGACATATATGGAAATTAGCAGGACAATGCAAATATATCACAGAAACAAAATATACAAATACATAATAAATTACAAAAAATACAAATAATGAGGAAAAATGCATAAAGCATCGTTTTATATACCACCCTGTACGCACACATGACTGGAAAGCACCGTTAGTCACTGTGTTGTTGTGTCACAACTGGAGAGAACAATCCTAATGGATCATAAAATTTGTCTGTAATTTGCAACAGTGTCCTCTTAGTAGTGAGGCCTACAGGAATCCTACTAGTAATATCCATTGCGTTCATGTAGAAGCAGTCTGTTTCTGTATTCCAGTAAACACCGAGAACTTGCGTTTCCGGGTTTATGTCTTGTCCTTCAGCCCTCCATATGGTCTTTAGTTGATCAGAATTCGTGGCCCATTTCACTAAATCGAAACTCAGTAGTTTCATCATTGCGCTGAGTTCATAGTACAGAGTTATAGCATCATTATCATTCTCCGTGCCAGAAACGAAATCATCCATAAAAAAGCTGCTCTCAACCAGAGGTGCTGCAAGGGGAAAATTAGTTCTATGTCGTTCAGCTAGTTCTCTCAGTGTTGCGGAGAGTAAAAATGGACTGCATGTTAATCCAAATGGCAGTCTCGTGAAGCAATAAGTCATTACTTCGTCTGTCATCTGGTAATTCCCATCACTGTTTTTGATTACGCAGTACCATAAGAATCTGGTTAAGTCCCTGTCACTTTCATGTAAGACGAATTGCAAAAATGCTTGTTTAATATCACTGACGATTGCTATCTGATGTAGTCTGAATCGTAACAATATGGCGAATATCTCTGGTAGAAGATTCGGTCCCGCTTCTAATGTGTCATTGAGAGAAGGTGTATTGGCTTCATGCGATGATGCATCAAAGACTATCCTCCACTTCGTCTTACCAAATTTCTCTCTTTTCACTGCTTGATGTGGAAGATAGAATATGTCATTTCCAAGATCTTCCGTGGGGGCACATTCAATATGACCTTTTATAATGTAGTCCAACATGTGATTACAGTACATGTCCTTAAGATTTTCGTTATTGCAAAGTCTTTTATGTAATGTGTTAAATCGACGTTCTGCGTTGAGTCTGTTACTTGCCAGCAGAACATCTTGTTTTCTTGGGAAACGTACGACACTTCGATGGTCTCGCACGCAATAGGATGAACGAAAATCCTCAAGAACTGCGGAATCACTTTCACTCAAAGCTCGAGGAGGGTTTGCCGTTATTCCAATCGTTTCTAAGTCCCAGAACTTCCGTAATTCATCATTAGATGGTGAGTATGTTTCATGGATGAGATTTACAGCAACTGAATTAGCACAAACTCCCGAACGATTTCCACTTAGAACCCAACCAAATATGGTGGAAATTAGAACAATCGACGGAGAAATACGGACAGGTGAACTAGCCTTGACTATCCTCCAGTAATGGTCACTACCGATTAAGATCTCTATTGGTAAGTCTTCTTGAGATCCAGTTTTAGGATCAGCTAACTGAACTCTGCAAAGTAGAGCCCGTCAAACGCGGCCTGGCTCCCGCTCGTTCCCGCCAGAGGGAGCGGCTAGCGAGACCGCCGTACCCGGGAGCCGGCAGTGCCGATAACACAGTCTCGGGAGCGAGAAGACTCGGTACTCCCGGCTGGCATGTGGAACAGCCGACAGCAGTGCGCATGCGCACGGCCAGCCCCCTCACGACGCCGTTAGTTATTGCGCCCGTCCGGCACATGTCTACGGCGGTGCGTTCACACTGCCGGCCGGGCCGAGCCGAGCGGAGATGTGCCAAGACGAAAAAGAGGGGGGGGGGGGGGAAACAATTTTTTCGATTTTCAAGTTGTAAGAAATTTTGACGGTATATAAGACCACATCGCATCGTTTTATCAACTTATTTTTTTCCTTACAAGCTTTGCCTTGCCTGTGAAAAAATAAAATGTCTACTTTTCATTCCGCACGAGTTTTCAGTTTCGTAAAGCTCCTCACTAGATTTTGATGAAAGTATTCGGTTAAAAACTCTGATTTTTGGGATACATGGTAGTACGACATCTTAGCTTTCCAATAAAACGTTCACCTTTTCGAAATTCGTAACAATCGTTTTCAAATGATGCTTTTTGTCAGGTATGCGCACTTGATTTACAAATCGTGTATTGAAAAAGTTCGATAGCGGGCAGCTTACTGTCCTATGCATTTTAGGTCATACATTATAGCGAGTGAAATTGAGCTAAAAGAACAGAAAAGTTTTTGAAATGGTTATCGCTCTGATATCTACCTCCTTTCACAAGTAATTGTGAGTTATCTGAGCGGCATCATGCCGCGTCCGCAAGCCTACGAACTCGGCGTGTGTTCAGCGTAGCGTGAAGCACTGCAATGCCGGAAAAATTATTTGCTGGCCACGTATGTTGGTCCCTCGTGATGTGTTAATAATTCATAGCCAGAAAATAGCTATACCCTAATTTTTGTTGGGTGGCAACCGATTACAATGGACAATGATCTGGTATGGTTTTATGTAAGGTAATACTTCACTAAAGAGGTATACAAGTAGTTTGTTGTCCACATTGTACAATTAATGGAATACATATATCGTGTTTCAAAATACAAGAGAAGAAACAATGTAAACTGCGAATTTGCTGTTGATGGAGTGAAATAAAATTTCTGAAATTCTACCAAATGACTTTCTAGTTGAGAATAATAAACGGAAGAAACCCAAAAATATACTTACATTTATTGATGCAGCTACACCTAAGATTACACTATTTAGCCTTCTCTTAAGCCGGCCGCGGTGGCCGAGGGGACTGCGGCGCGCCAGTCACAGTCTGCACGGCCGCTACGGTCGGGAGTTCGAATCCCTCCCTCGGGCATGGATATTTGTGTCGTCTTTAGTATAAGGTAGTTCATAAGTAGTTTGTAAGTTTAGGGATCCCACTGTTAAGTCCCTTAAGCTTAACAAACATTTGAACCTTCTCTTAATTTTCGCTTTTGTAACACCCAGAAATTGTTCTACCACAAGGTGAAACAATTTACATACAGTGTCTCACATAAAAGCGCTATCCCTCACACCGAGACTAAAGGTAGGAGTACATAACAGTAAAATTAAAGACATTTAGTTACCTCCTGATAAGGGATGCTGCAACTTATAGCCATGGGGGTACGTCAGGTGTGTCAGATTAATGTGGTACACGCTGTACATGTTTCAGCTCATGTCCACTTTCAAATAACTCTACACGGTTCTCAGAATTTTTATTTATTATGTTAGGAAGCTGTCTGATGCGAACTGCTTTACTATGAACATTTCCTGATTCTCACAATTTTCCTTGTCTCCATGCTACTCTCATAAAGATTTTTATACTTTAAATGAAAGGAAAACGCACATATTTAGTTTAGGCTCAAACACTGCAGATCTGTAGAGGATGAGAAGCAGGTGTCATTTGTTTCATCATGTGATTTGTTTCTTCGTTCTTAGTGGGCTTGTGGCCAGCAACAAGGGATCGTCACCCACTGTCACTGGAAGATCGAAGGAAACACGAGTGTGTGAGATTACCGCCCAATAGAAATATTGCTAATTAATAGCATTTGATAATTAAACAGTATGAAGTTCACTGCAAACATTGACCATGCCAATGCACTAAATGTCACACAATTTTAATCTTATTAATTATGGTAGCAATGTATGTACACAGTTGGGTGACAACATTTATAGTTAGGCCATAGGTAGAAATTCTCCACGTTGAGATTTGCTGTGTGCTTGTAGCTGACGGGAGGCCAGCGAGCAGGCCGACATTGGTGGCTTGTTCCAACTTAGGATTTTCCAGTTCGTTTCTGGTGAGGGGAGAGAGGGACAATGGCGAGTGCCAGGCACAGTGCAATGCACAAATATTGTAATACTACTGGCATTTGAAGTAATACGATGCAGTTAGGAACCTTTAAGGCCCTCATTACAAAATAGCCTGTTGATAAATAAACAATACATTAGCTGATACAGTCACATCTAACGTAATATGTTTAGTTGACAATGAAAAGTAATAAATTACCAACGAAGACAAGACAGTTATACAACTAGCATGGCAATGTTTGTTTATGAAAATAATACATTAACAATTTCTCATTTTATTTTCAATTAATCTTTTGTATTTTATCTTGAAGTATTCAGTTAAATCACTTATCTGTGGTATAAGAAATTGCACGATTATGATAAACAGTACAAAGGATGTTTATACTAATATAATAACGTAAGAAAATATTTGTTTAATGTGTAGTGTAATTATTTTAATTTTAAGTAAAGTTTTAGAAATGTATTGGCTGAGCACTGTACGTTGGCAAATCGGTTAGAACAGTTCACATGGGGAAGTTGATGACGTAGGGGGAAAAAACCCCGGCAGTTGAGCTTTTGGCGCGCGCGCGCGCGCCTGGGCAGGAAGTGAAGACTCGGGACCACGTGGAGAACTGGCCGGGCGGCGTCGCTCTGCATCAGTCGGCATGTGGATCTCGAGGTGGTGACTTGAGATTTGTCTGTGGCAATCGCCACGTGTGATTGCTCGTCGTAGACTGCACCAAGTTAAATCGAGTGCTACTGTATGTTTGTGAATATTTAGCCGGTGGAACAAGGTGTGCATCGCATTGAATTAAAGTGACTGTGATTTGTTAATGTAACACTTGTCGTCGCATAGGCATGAACATAAACGGTGTTTGAGACAGCCACGTGGTGTGAAAACAATTCGCGACAAATATTCATTTTGTCTGGGGGCTCTCGAGCTATAACTTTATTTGATAAATGTGCCGACGTACAGACGTATCAGCCACAGGGTACAAGTATTGTGAAATAAACAACATAAAGTGAACTTTCGCATGTTTTCAAAAATAGTAGTTAGTACACCCTTTTCTCTCATGAACTTGAATTTATTATGAATTTGTTTTGTTAATCATATGCAGGGCAGGAAAGCTGCGAACGTGTGATATCATACCCTAGAAAACGAGTCAAACAGTCGCAATAACAGTTCCAGTGTTTTTGCATGTTTAGGAATTTGGTTCGCAGCTGGTGGTTGTGAGTTTCAAAAATTAATCATTCCCAATTTTAAACTCTCACCCCGACCTTCACGCTCGCAAGTGTGACCAGTACTTGTTCACTGCCATCTACTTTGAGCCAGCTAACTGTTAATTGATTTTGTAATTTTATTACTATTGTTTGCACACTGTAGTGACTCATAGAATTATAAACACATTAGAAATATGTGGTATGGTCCCATCCCATTAATTTCGACTAACATTTGGGAGAGTTTTTCCTTATGTGAAAAACTAAACATTTCTTAATTTTTTAAATTCATATTAAAGAATTAATAGTAATAGAAGAAAAATAAACATATTATCATAGATATAATTGAAAAAAATAATCATGCAGAGGAGCTTCTGCTGAAAGCAGGCTGGAGACGTGTGATAACTTGTGCTGCAGAAGCAACACCATACCCCAATCGGTTCGTGCCGGCGCCGACTCGCGCCAGGAATATTAAAGATATCGAATGTTAAAGGAAGGAAATTCTCTCCTAAATGTTAGTCTATATGGACGGTTCACTACAGTGTGAGAATAATAGTAATAAAACTAGGCGACCTGTGCAAATACTTTGCAGCATTAGTGGCTGGTCATGTGAAATGGAAATAAGTAAAATTAAAAATTTTAAAATATTTATTATAGATAGTAACAGTATACAGAATATTATATAAGCTTGTGTTTTCTTAAATTCGTATCAAAATACTTATTTAAAATCAATTAGACTCTTTTAATATCTTTTTAGATTATTTTAATATATAAGAAAGATAGAGGACCCGTGCGAATAAGACCCGTGCGAATACTCTACAACGTTACTGGAATGACTAAAACGTTGGGAAGACATGGAAGTTGAATGTTCACGCATAGCTTTCTTCAGAATCAATCCTGCCGGCCGCGGTGGCCGAGGAGACTGAGGCGCTCCAGTCACGGTCAGCACGGCCACTACGGTCGGGGGTTCGAATCCCCCCTCGGGCATGGATATTTGTGCCGTCCTAGTTCGTAAGTAGTTCATAAGTAGTTTGTAAGTTTGGGGACTGATGACCCCGTAGTTAAGTCCCATAAGCTTAACAAACATTTGAACATTTTTTTTTAGAATCAATCCGTGAATGTGTTTAAAAGCACAAATGAAAGATCTTGATCCGTTGAGCGTTGTTAGGTCAAAGAGAACTGTGTACTTTATTTAGAACCGAAGATATCCTAAAACAAACTGACAGAAGGATCCCGCGTTTGAATGAAAGTAAAGGAGGGAGAGACTTAAGTTAATTATGATACTTGATGACAAATCTGCGAATAAATACCTTTCGTTTAAAGGAAATGAAGGAAATGGGTCGGATAGAACGGCCTGACAGAATGACTTTAGTTTACAGCCAGGACATGCCCATAAGAAACATACAGAAGGAAATCCCGTTTGAGTGTAGAAAAAGTGGATGAATAACTTTAGTTTTACACAAAAATGAAGGAAATCAGCTGGGTAGTTTAGTCTGTCCGACTGACTTTAGTTTTCGTAGATTCTTTTAATATATAATATAATAAAATCAATGAACTGTTAGCTGGATTCTTGAAGTGGCCAGCAATCGATCTTCTGCTGACAGTGGGTTGGGATTCCTTATAGCTGGGGACAAGCTCTCCCCTTCCCTCGGAAAAAAAAATTAGAAATAAGTGACAGACGCTTCTCATCCTTTACTAACCTGTCCTTCAGTGTCTGAGGCTAAAGTAAACCAGCGTAGGTTGAAAAATCGAAAGTACCATCTTGCAGACAAAGGAAATTGTCTTCAAATGACACAGCAAAATGTTCGTAGAAAAGTTGTTCATCTCAGACAGGTTACTAAAAGCAATTCAGTTCATTCTTACTTTCATCTCAGACGTGAAAGTACCGCATTTATGTCGGACACACTGTATAAAATTATTTTCAAAATCAAATGTTTGTTAAGCTTAAGGGACTTAACTGCGGGGTCATCAGTCCCTAAACTTACAAACTACTTATGAACTACTTGCGAACTAGGACGGCACAAATATCCATGCCCGAGGGGGGATTCGAACCCCCGACAGTAGTGGCTGTGCAGACCGTGACTGGAGCGCCTCAGTCTCCTCGGCCACCGCTGTCGGCAGTTATTTTCATCCTGTGGGAACACATTTTCCGAAAGCTACAAAAGCGAAAAGGTATATATTGTGTCTTAGGAGTATATGAATCAATAAATATAAATATCTTTTGACTTTCTCATTCATCTGCAAATAGAAAGCCGTTAACTGTAATGTCAAAAAATTTTATTTCAGTCCATTAAGAGCAAAGTCGCAGTTTACATACTTTGTTCTTCTCTTCTAGTTCCAAACACGAAATATAAATTCCATGAATTGTATCATTTGGAAAAAACCAGATGTATGCCTCTCAAAGTCAAGTATGATCTGCTGTAAAACCGTAGCAGATAGTTGTCCATTGTAATCGGTTGCCACCCAAGAAAAAATTAGTTCATTACTGTTCTCTGATTGTGGATCTTTAACACATCACGAGGGATCGACAAACGTAGCCAGCAATTCAGATTTTTCGGCACTGCAGTGCTTCACGCTACGCTCAACACAGGCTGAGTTCGTAGACTTGTGATCGCGGCCCGAGGGCGCTCAGATAAATTGCAATTACTTGTGAAAGGAGGTAGATATCAGTGTCATTACCATTTCAAAAACTTTTTTGTTCTTTTAGCTCCATTTTACTCACTGTAATATATGGTCTAAAAATCATAGAACAGTAACCTGCCCGCTATCTAACTTTGTCAATACACGATTTGTAAATCAAGTGCATATACTTGACAAAAAGCGTCATTTGAAAACGACTGTTAGGAATTACGAAAAGGTGTATGTCTTGAACGAAAGCTAAGATGTTTTACTATAATGTGACCAAAAATCAGATTTTTTAAACGCTTACTTTCATCGAAATCGAGTGAGGAGCGTTACGGAACTAAAAACTCGTGCGGAATGAAAATTATCCTTTTTATTTTTTCACAGACAAGGCAAAGCAAGTAAGGAAAAACTAATTTCATAAAACGATGTAGCGTGATCGTGTATACCATCAACAATTTTTACAACGTGAAAATCGAAAAAGTGTATTTTCCCCCTTTATTGTCTCGGGTACGTCCGGCGCGTTGTGTGAACACGCAGCCGGCGGCGTGCGCCGACTAGGCTGAGGCGGCTCAGCCAAGCTCAGCTCGTCCCGGCGGGCGCGGCGTGAACCCGGGAGTATCGTGACTCGTCCTGCCCGAAACGTCTCGCTCTCGCAAGTGTGGCGTCATCGCTCCCCCTCTACCGTCTCTTTACCCGCCGTCAGCTGTCGAGAGCGGGGCGCGAGCGCTGCGGGAACCGAGCGGGAGTGGCGGCCGTTTTGACCGGCTCTACTGCAAAGATTCACTGTGGTTACAATGTCTTGTGAGATCACTGGCTGAGGTGAGAAAGAGTGATCACTTTCGTAAGCAGTAATAGAGACAGTCGAATTTGCCCAGGTTCCTTTAATATTAAAACGAACGAGTTTACGGTGACATGAGTAACTCTTCTCTGCCTCAAAAGTACAAACAGTCATCTCATGTTGATCAGTGATTTGTAGTTTTAACTCTTCTATCAGTGACTTTGATATAAATGTCGCTTGGCTTCCGCTGTCCAGTATACACCGAGTCAAGCGCCTTAGGCCGGTCGGCCCTATGATGCAAACTGAGCTGTTTGCAGGAACGTGAAATTTCGGGCTCGTAGCATCGATTTGACTAACAGATGCGACATTTATCTGATCCCCTGTTGCCTTAAGGGTATCCTGATTCGTGTACAAGGACCTATGATTGGACTTTTTACAGTTAGTGCAAAGTGCCTTGCCTTTCTTCCCACAGTTAGCTGCTTTGTGTCCTCTGTTCAGGCATAAGAAACAACGGTTAGAATTTTTTAGTGTCTCTTTTCTTTTCGCAACGTCTGTAACTGTCTTACAATCCTGAGCCCAGTGGTCACGAGATTCGCAGCAAACACAGAACGGTACCGGTTGTTTAGTTACCTTTGTTAACTGTTGCTTTGATTTACTGCGAACATGGAGAGCTGCCGCGGTAGAGGTATAACTTGATGACGTAGGCGTCATGCAACGGATCTTTTCTGTGGTGAGAGCTGCCTCTACTTCTTCTCCTATAAATTCAATAAGTTTAAGAATATCACCCTCTGACAGACCTTCACGTTTAACATGTATGATCCAACGCCGACACATGTCGTCTGGAAATGCTCTAAGTATTTTCGGTGCGAGCACTCGGCCATAAGCATTTACATCCTCTCCGAGTGCATGCAGAGCTTGAATACGGCGATTGCAGTCAATAAAGGTGGAGTTAAGCACATCTGGAGTCACAAACTGTATTGGCTTAATACTTTCGAGATAATCCAAGTGAGCCTGTATAATTCTATCTTTGTTACCGTAACGAGCCTTAAGCATCTTCTTTGTCTCCTCATATGTTTCGGCTGTCACAGCGATACCTTCCACCAAACTTTTTGGTTCCCCTTCTAAATAACCACGTAAAAATATGTGCTTGTGAACGGTTGACAATGAGGCGTTCTTATCAACTGATTGCTCAAACTGTTCCCAAAATCGCGCCCATGATTCTATATCTCCTGAGAATGGCTCAAGCTTTATGGAGGGAAGCTTAACTGTGGTTACTGGAGCAGCAGAGGCAACTGTTGTTGCAGGTTGAGTGTCATTAAATGAAACATGCGACATGGCTCTAGACAATTTTTTCTCCATTTATTTAGAAGTTAGTATGAGGACACGCTTGGCAGTATCTATGTACTCATCGCATTTGGATATGTCAGCGACGTAATCATTATCGTCAAGAAGGCTGTGAATTTCGTCATCAAGTCGTATCAATTTATCTAAGGTCTCCTTTAATCGTTCCCTACAGTACTCCACGTTCTCCACGGACGAAGAATCGGTTAATTCTTGTATCTCCTTGAGAAACGGCGTAATATTGGCTCTTTCTCTAGTTCGTCGTCTTTTCAGATGATGCAAACGTGCGCTTGCGTCAGCAGTTTCGACGTCAGACATCTTGGCTATGTTATACGGTACTTCGCAATGTATGGAATGCGTAACTGAATCAGAACAGATTTACTTTACTTCGTAGTAATCAGTGAATATAGCACACTCAAAGAACTGCGTAAAATATCAACGCACGTTGCGTACGCTACTTTTAATAACTTCGTACTACGATACTGTTGTGAATGCCAAACAAACAATCGACAGCGCGTGTGACGTCATCAACTGCAATACCTATCTGCTGTCGGAGATTATTACGTATTGTATTCAAGTTACAACAATATTTATTTCTGTGAGGCTTCTACTATTCTTTGCTACTTCAATAATGTCTCGCCGTGAAGCAAGGCTACAAATAAGTAGTCATTGTACTTATCTCAGTCAGCTGTTGAGAAGATGTCTAAGTCGTGACGTGATTCCTCATTCACAGCTCGGTATTACTCTGATACGGCGTGCAGCATGCTTACACAATTATCACTGAATCTTGCGTCTGCGTTATTTTTCCCTTTCTTGCGTTCTCTTCCCGGGTTTCGGCACCAATTATTTATGTAGCGTACGTCGTGAATAATAACACAGATTCACTGTTTACGTTCTGTATTTTCAAAGATAAAACTACATCAAAGATTCAGTTATTAATCCAGAGATATTTACAAAGACATTACAAAATAATATATTATCAATTCCTAACAGACGGTAATAACAACTTTTATCATTCTAAATACCCGTGAATAAATGAATGATTTCATGACTTTTTGGACGGGAGTCGCGTAATGCAAGTCTTTTTACTTGACGCACTTCATCGACTTGTGTGTCGATGATGATGAAAATGATGAAACACATAGCACCCAGTCCCCTGTCGGTAATCGAACCCGGCCCCCTGTGCTGTTTGCAACGCTTCCGTCTGAGTTTCGGGGGCGGACACTTTCTCTGATTAATACTCTTTCCAACTCTAATAATCAGGGATCAAGTATTGTGACTACTGACGACAGACCACAACGTGTAGAAAATAGTGTACAGTCTTCTGTTTCTAAAAATGAAAAATACATAATTTCAGCCCCCCTTTTAACAGCACATCTTTGTCATCTATCAAATTCGAATATCATCAAGAGTACTGCGAGGGCCTCCTGTTATGCTACCAACATACTTAGTAAGAAGTAATATTTGGTACAGTGCTTCAAAATTAAATACAAGAAATCTCAGATACTTAAAAAAAGAAAATTCCTGGAGCAACTTCTAAAGCTAAAGGTAGCAGAACACATTGCAGACAGGAGAAGTTATACATGAAAATAATATTATCCGAGAATGACCTGGAACATCCAAAACCTTGAAACTGTGATACGGTATCACAATAAATGAAAAAAAATATTACTAAATGTGTACGCTGTTAGCTGTGTCCAGAAAGTTATGTAAATAAAACAAACATGTAGGCAAAATACTTGTCTTTTTCTTCTAGTTCAACTGAAGTTGTGTGAAAAATTCAGAAAATGGTTTACTAAATAATTTCCTGCCTTGAAACATGTTGTATCATATGATTTAATCAATATTTGTGGGCCTACATGTGTTGTAACTGCCGCCAATCAAGTAACAAAACCATAAATATTTTTATTTATTCCATACACGAGATCGTACTTAATACTTTCTGTTGTTTTACAGTTAATCATTTCCATATTAAAATAATAAATTTTCCAACGTTACTCCTGTATTTTATTATAAGAGTTAGTAACGAGTTATGTTAGTTAGTCTTATAATACTATTTTAAAGCGTTTTTTCTCCTTATTTTTCTCATTATTAACTTTGTCATTGTTCAAGACATTGCTTTCCAATAAACAGTTCACACAATACAGAAATTAGAGGTTTTTTAAAATATGAAGTTGTTTGTAGCTCTGTGATATGTATGCCAGTGTAAGACAGCATTATAACCTAGCCTACAAAGGAATGCAGTGAAATACAGCGGAGACCTGATTATCTGTTAGAACGTCACATTATACACCACAGTGACTTTATGATATTATCTCCTACGTCATTCCCTCAATCAGTCTCCGACTACCAAAATTAGAACTCAATTCAGAAAGTTCTTTTACCGAATGCCATTATGTGATTTGACGGACCTTCCCGCAGAAAAGCAATATTCCGACAAAGAGGAAAACCGTGTTCTGCGTTACTGCCGTTATTTCAGAATTCTTTAACCTTCATTGATAAGTTTTAGATTTCTGTATACCGATAAACGGCACTAAAACACGAGAAAGCTCGATGTGTCACGCGCTCCGGCTATTTCGATCCCATTAAGCGGAAATATTCGTCATCAGACGTCGGGAAGCGAATTCGCCTATAAACATTCAAAATGGGTGCTGTCATTTCGCTTCGACAAGAAAGGACGTACAGTTCTGTTCTTGGTTTTCTGCCATAGATAAATAATCTAATTTTATTTCGTCACTACTTTCCAACAATAATATTGATTATGTAACCGTTACATCAGCTAATTTCACGATAGGAATTAGCGTGAGTAACACTATGCGCATTTCTTGTATTTTATGCTTTAATCTTGCACTGAGTCTCCATAGCGATAGCTATGTAACAGTTCATTTCTTATTTTATTAGTCTATCACAATATCTGGCAGTTTGATCTGCCTGCAATACAGACTGACCAGTTACCAAATTTGCATTACTTTGGTAATGGTTTCATGTTTTCAGAGATGCTATCTTGTGTAGTTCTACACATTCCTTCCTTTCGTTTATCTTATATAAACGACGGTCATTATAATTGTTATTGTTACGAGGTTATTTTACACGCAAGCATTTAGTTAAAACTCCTTACCGGTAGTTTCGATCCACACGTTAATCAGTAGGAAGATGATTATGTAACTCGAATAGGAATCCCTGAAGGGAAGACATGCTTTCCTATGAACACTGTTAAGAAAATTTAGAGGGTTGGTATTGAACAGCACAACGATTCTACTACCGCCAATATGAAGTTTGGGTAACGATCAGAAACATAAAAGTTGTTAAGAGTATTATTGAGCTATATCAACCGTGATTTTTCTATCGCTCTATTATCCAGTGTAATATGAATCGAAAAAGTTAGAAGTGATACGAGGTACTTTCCGGCACGTACCATACAGTGGCTTCAGAAGTATGTATGCGGATGTTACGCCTCTTGAGGTAAAACCAACTTCTTTGAGGAACTTATCTTGACGAATGGTAAATAACTTGTGCGGCATTAAACTTGGATGGTATGTTGGATGTAAATAAACGTACCGAGCTTTACGTTTTTAGTTAAAACATAGAGCTGGCGATTACTTCTTTAATTTAATAAATACATTGTACCTGATCTTAAAGAACACAATTTCCATTACAACATTTAATATTAAGAACAATTTATACAACATTCTAAGAGTAAAGAGAAATAAAAGTACGTCATGCATGTAAGTAAGCAGATTCAACTATAAGTACAATATCATGATTATTAAAAGCCTAATTGTGTAACTAAACAGACCCAACTGAAATATCGATAGAAAAGCCAATGTTACAGAAACGGTATACAGAAGATTCATTATAACACCCCTTAGTGCACAACACATATTAAGTGCAATATCTTTCATTACAAAATGGAACAATGAAACGATACACTAAAATCCGTCCACATGAAGACTTTTACTAAAACAGTTGAACCAGTTTTTTTTCTTTTACTATTATGGTTTTCGGAACAATAAGAAGAAACAAAATTCACAAAATGTGTAAGTATTTTATTTAGAACTTAGACCAAACATAGTGATTATTGACGAAGTTTATTAAGATTGGATACATGGGTATGAAGAAAAATGAGCAGCACATTTTGATATCTGAATTTTACATGGTGGCGTTTGCAGCACAAACGATTTTAAATATTAAGGATGTAAAGTTCATTTATACTAATTGCTAATTACATATGAAGAATGTTGTTTTCACTGCTGGAAACTACATGAGGCTGAAATAAGATTAATTAAAAATACAAAGGCACGTTAAAGGGAAAATTCCATAAATTTTCTGTAAATAAAGAATTATGTACAAAAAGAGATTCTAATTCATGAAGTGTCGAGAAAATGTAGTGACATATTTATCACACAGCTATCTATAACATGCAGATCTCCCAAGCATTATAATTTCTCGCCAAATATTGAATTGTGACGAAATATGAGAAAGTAATGATGACGTTTTAAGCTACGTGAGAGATTTCTTACACAAACAACACTAATAAAGTTTCCTATTGAGATCAAGTAGTGTTTGTAGGAATATAAGAGTGTAAAGTTTTTAAAAACTCGAATTGAAAATAGTCCCATAACGGTAGATTGTGACGATAAAAAAACTGTTTTGAATTCTGTCTGATCTCCATGCATTATGAGGAGATGTAACTACATTTTCAAAGTATTAAGGGCAATAAAAAGAATCAACTGGATCAAAATGTCCAGTTAACCATCTAGAAAACTTAATAGCCATACGAAATATACATTCCGAACACTACAGATATCTAAAGAAAGAACTGAAATAAAACCACAAATACAGACGCGAAAACGTATGGAACAACTCCCACGTTGGGAAATGTAGTGCATATGTAAGGCTTTGAAATTACAAAATCATGAATTTCGCAAGGAATTACTCACTAAAATGAATATACCGGTTACGGTTACCATTTTATTGTGCTAGACGTTTATAACGCTTGGAAATATTCCGGTGGGTCAGTGCAACACCGGCGGAATTTTCCTTTTTTGTAGCCAGCAGTTTCCTTTACGTTTCATATTCCTACAAATTAATTACTTTGTGCCACGTGTCATATATCACTAATCTATATAATCAATAGCTAATATTTTCTTCCCATAAAATCTCGGGCAAACTGCCGGATGTCCGTAACTTCTTTCCACGATATTTCGGCGCAGAGTCTTCTGGCCATCTTCAGGTGAGTACCGCCGAAGTACTAGCGAAGACGCACTGAGCTGTGCTATTTATGCCCAATTCAGTCGACATTGCGCATGAAACGGAAGAAGTCCGTCGAGAGTCTTGTCGTGTATTGACGAGAGCCACACCGCCGAAGAGTAATATCTCGCCTATGGAGAGGGCTGCCCTCCGTAACTTACGAACAGACGTGGGTACAGTAGTACTCAAATCTGACAAAGGAAATGCTACTGTTCTCATGCCACGGGAGGACTACATTAATAAGATCAACGTTTTATTATGTGACTCAACGTATCGAAAAGTTGACAAGGATCCAACAAACCGAGTGGTGCGAAAAACAGCTGAACTTCGATCAAATAGTTCTCTACCGAAGGAGGTCATAAAGAGACTGAAACCAAGCAGTTCATTTCCACCTAGGCTATATGGACTGCCTAAGATCCTCAAGGAAAGTGTGGCATTACGTCCAATTGTGAGCAATATTGCAGCAGCCACTTACGACCTGGCTAAATACTTGGCGTCTTTGCTCAAACCTGTAGTAGGCAAGTGTCCACATCATATAAAAAATTCCAATGATTTTATCGGCAGACTTCAGTCACTTCAGCTGCAAAGGAACGACTTGTTGGTCAGTCTTGATGTGGTTTCACTGTTTACGAAGGTGCCTCTTGTGGACTCACTACACCTCATTGGCAACATGTTTGGTGAGGACATTACAGCGCTATTTGTGCACACGCTCTCCTCTAATATTTTTTATTTAACAACGAGTTTTATGAACAATCCGACGGAGTCGCCATGGGGAGTCCTTTGTCTCCCCTGGTAGCCAATCTTTTTATGGAAGATTTTGAGGAGAGAGCACTTGAGTCAGCTATTTTTAAACCAACAGTGTTTTGGCGATACGTTGATGACACTTTTATAGTGTGGCCTCATGGCGTGGAACGTCTCCAAGAATTTTTACATCATATGAACTCCATACATGAAAACATAAAGTTTACTATGGAGATCGAGAAAAATGGTTGTTTGCCATTTTTAGATGTTTTCGTGCGGCGCAGAAGTAATGGCTGACTTGGTCATTCGGTATACAGGAAACCCACTCATACAGATTTGTACTTACAAGCTACTAGTTGCCACCATCCAGCACAAACAATGGGCGTCCTCAAGACTCTAATCCAACGAGCTCATACCATCTCTGATGCGGACAGCCTTCACACGGAACTGGAACACCTGCAGACAGTATTCCTAAAGAATGGATATACAAGGAAGCAAATAAATCGAGCGATGTACACGTCCAAACGACAGAACAAGGAAGAAGAAGAGGCTTTCAAATCGACTGCTTATCTCCCATATATTGGGAACATTTCATCGCAGATAGGCAGAGTACTAAAAAAGCATAAAGTAAGAGTCATCTTTTGCCCTCCTCCTAAAATTTCATCGCTGTTGGGTTCTGTCAAAGACAATCTGGAGCTGCGTAAAGCAGGTGTTTACAGGATTCCGTGCGAGTGCAGCAAGTCATATATAGGGCAGACGACGAGCACTGTGCAGGACCGCATCGTGGAACATCAGCGTCATACTCGGCTACTCCAACCCACCAAATCCGCAATCGCCGAACATTGTATTTCCACAGGTCATTCAATGAAATACAATGAAACGAAAATTGTGGCCCACACAACAAACTTTTGGAGCTCAATTATTAATGAAGCTGTGGAAATAAGATTGTCTGACAGTGAGACTCTTATCAATCGAGACAGCGGTTTTAAAATAAATGCTGCATGGAATCCTGTCATTGAAAAACTTTGTAGTCGGCCTAGTTTTCTGCAATTGAATGACGATGAGAATCGATCTGATATCGAAGCGACAAGCCTCCACCACGGAAGGCGCTCGGAGCAGCGTACGTAGCTGTATTGAACACGCACGCTAGGTACGCGCATGTGCAATGTCGACTGAATTGGGCATAAATAGCACAGCTCAGTGCGTCTTCGGCAGTACTCACCTGAAGATGGCCAGAAGACTCTGCGCCAAAATATCGTGGCAAGAAGTTACGGACATCCGGCAGTTCGCCCGAGATTTTATGGAAATATCTGTACGCCGGGAAAGCTTTAAACATCAATAGCTAATCTACTTATAGTTTGTTGCACATTGGAGGTAGTTTCTTAGAACTTTATGTTGCTAATAGCACTTTTAAACAGTCTATGACTGACAATGAAATTTACAGATTTAAAAATATCTGTACATAAAGCAAGCGTACAACCATACAGTGATAAATCTCAGACCAGTGCTTGCATTGATTAAAACTGAAATATTTACTATAGTCTCGACACCAGCTAAGAATGTCCTTATCAGAATTTTAAAATTATAGTGTTGTTGTGGTCTTGAGTCCGGAGACTGGTTTGAGACAGCTCTCCACCCTAATGTATCTCGAGCAGGCCTCTTCATCTCTCTAAAGACGGCAACCAACATACATTTGAATGTTCTTACTACATTCATGTCTCGGTCTTCCTCTGCTATTTTTACCCCCACACATCCCTCATATGCTAAATTCGCTATTTCTTAATGTCTAAAAATTTGTCCTGGCACTCGATCTCTTCTTTAGTCAAGGTATACCAGAAATTCCTTTTCTTTCAAACTCTGTTCAGCACTTCCTCATTAGTTACGCGATTTACGCTCCTAATTTCCCCCGTACATATGTATGAAGTATTTGCCGTCCATGTTTCATTCCCGTACAAGTAAACACTCCAACCAAATGCCTTCAGAAAGGATTTACTATCACTTAAATTAATACTGAACATCAAAAAATTTCGCCTCTTCGAAATATTTTTTTTTCCATAGCCATTCCGCATTTTATATCTTCTTCGTTATTTGCTACCCATATAACTAAACTCATTTGCTACTTTTATTGTCTCATTACCTAATCTAAATCCTTCAGGACCACCTTATTGTCTTACATTACATTCTTTGATCCAAGTTTTACCCTTGTTAATCTTCATCTCCTTCATCTCATCACTGTCCAATCCGTTCAATTGCTCTACAGGTCCTTTGCTTTATTTTACATAATTACAATTTCATCGAAAAACCGCAAAGTTTTTATTTCTTCACCCTGAATTTCAGTTCTTTCTCTAAACATCTCCTTGCATTCCTCAACATTTTGCTCAATGTACAGACTGAATAACATTTGGAAAAAGCTACCCACCATACTTCCCGGACTTAAATCTTTGTGACTTTCATTTGATTCATAAATTGAAGAAACCACTTCATGGCATTCGCTTCAGAAGTGTTCCAGAGATTCAACAAGCAGTAGACCACTCCATTCGTACCATCAACAGAGCAGGCTCTTTTTGTGTCCCATTCTCGTCGCCGCTTTTGTGTCTCGTTTCCGTCGTAGGTGTCGGTGGCCGAGTGGAATGAGACCAACACAGGAATAAAGATAGCACGCTGGTGCAGGTACGGAGGGGAGCAGCCAGAAACTAGAAACACTAGAGTAAATTAAAACGAGATATATATATTGCACAGAATTTATACAATACTTAACATTTACATAGCTCAGTACTGCAGAATGCTGATACATAGTTGAGCTAGAGGTCTGCCTAGTGCCTGTACGATAGCCAAGTCTTCACTGGTGCCTATCAGATTCCGAAGTGTTAACTGGTTCCTATCTCAGTCCCAAGTGACTGATGTCGTTCAGTGGTGGCCACGAGCGGAGTTGCGGCAGAGGGCGCTCGTGGCTGACGTCGTAAGAACGCCGCGCCGTGCATGCATGGCGGCGCGCGGCGAAAGTAGGTGGCGCGCACTTTGTACTTGTGCGACTCCACAGCTCTGCTAACGGTATACTACGCTTTCCACATCGCTGCCAATGGATTCTACACAACACTGGTGACTACTGTGGACAGTAATATGTGAAACCATATAACTTTTTTCCATCGGTTGTGAATAAATAGTTGCCACTATTTAAGTTCCAACTCTCGTATAATGACCACGTTGACGTGGGGTGTCATTAAACGCTTATCTTCTTCCCCTACTTCTGAAATACTCCGTCCACGTCCATCCTTAATCCTACCTGGGGAACAGTCCAGTAACGTTTGCAGTACTCACAATGGGCCATACTGGTGCACAAAATAACGTCTACGTTATACATAAGCTATAGTTTGTCCTGTTGAAGTCAAATCGACCATTAGCTTCTGTGTTTGTGTTCGTACGCTTTGGAATGTTAGGTGCTCATTCACATTAACGTAGAATTTCCCATATTATAACAGATTCTTGCTAGTTTTCCTGTAACGACAATACGTTAGCGACTTCTGCAGCTGAAATTCGTATCCATCAGACCATTTAAAATGAAAAAACATGTAAACTGAACATCCTGTGTAATAAGCCACAAATTGTTGTAACATACACCAAAAAGCTTAGCACGTTAAGTAATCAGTAAACGTTACGTCTGTAAAGCCACAGGGGCACACAACTAAAATAAATCGTCATATATTCAATTTCCTCCGTCAAAAGTGTGGCGGACATTTTAGCGTAAAGTCGAGTTGTCGCCCCGCGTGCCTGGGGCGAACCTCATTTACAAGCACTTAATTTAAATGTGCCAGCGCCGACAAACTTTTTATTTGCGTTGCGCAGGCCAGCCGGGCCAGGAAACTAATCCTATTCTCGGCGTAATTACTTTCCTTGATGCGGCCCTTTGTTCTGCACCGGGTCGCCGCTCGCTGCGTCCTCGCCTCGGGGTGGTCTGCGACGTCACTGGTTGCGTAGCTCCGCCACCACCCCACGACACGTTTTGCCCCTGCTCTCGTTAACAAAGCACCTCATACATAACAACAACGCACGTACACGCGCCTACCCACTTTCTCAAAGACACATCGCGTAATAAGAAGAGATAGACAGTTTAAACGACGTTACGAAGTTAGTACTCTAAAATCACAGTCATACGAGTAGCGTAATTTAGATATACGTATTTCCCGTACTTAAAAAATAAATAAATAAAATAAAATATGAAACTTCCTGGCAGATTAAAATTGTGTGCCGGAACCGGGACCTTTGCCTTTCGCGGGCAAACGCACTACCGACTGTGCTATCCCGACACGACTCACGATGCCGCCTCACTACTTTACTTCTGCCAGTACCTCGCCTCCTACTTTCCAAACTTCACAGAAGCTCTCCTGCAAACACGCAAGACTAGCACTCATGGAAGAAAGGATATGGTGGAGACATGGCTTAGCCACAGCCTAAGGGATGTTTCCAGAGTGAAGTTTCATTCTGAAAATAAAATATATTGTCGACCGTGACAGATTCGTGATATGAGAATATTTCTCGTAAATAGGGCTTTTACCTTTGAAATTAACTTACAATACAGTGGAAATTAATTTAAACTTAACTGCATACTAAAGTGATATATCAGCTCATATTGATGTCCACTACCAGCAAGATATATAATCTTTGTCATAACTATATGTTCTCCATCTATCACCGACAAACACTGGTGCATCTTGTTCAATGCTATAGGATTACTTACAATGCTGTACTGCCTCCAATATGCAAAACAGAATACTTCAAAATGATTGTATGTTTTAAATTTATGTAAAACATTCCATGTTGTTCAAAATAATTCCTAGACAACGTCCTTTAATTATGGCGCAGTAGATGAAGCTGCTTGTTCTGCCTAGTCCAATCCAAATGTTTGTAAAGCTTACGGGACTTAACTGCGGGGTCATCAGTCCCTAAACTTACAAACTACTTATTAACTACCTTATACTAAAGATAACACAAACATTAATGCCCGACGGGGTGGGGGGGATTCGAACCCCCGACGGGGAGTGGCCTCTCGCATTGCAGCATAGCGCTTCAATGGACTCGGCTACTCCACCGCGCCGTCTAGACTAGTACGTAAGCAGTGTAACTGTATTCCAGTGGATATTGTAATTCTTTTTTACCATTTTTGTATTATGCTGATTTATTGAATATTTTAAAACAGATTCCGCAATCTGCAACCACTGTAGTGATGAAAAAAGTTTTGTTCTGCTCTGTGAGGATTGTATTTAATTACTTGCCATATATACTCTACTTATACGAAATGATTTTGTTTTTGCATGTTCGTTCTAATTTGTTCAATATGTTACAATTGTGTATTTTCTCATTTATCGACAATAATCACACTACTTTTTTTCACAATAAAGAGGGCGCTTACGTCGCCTGTTACCGAGCCCAGCTGAACAGACCTTGTTAGCAGCTGGCTCATTTTTAGGTATACCTGACACAAAAAGTGATATTTGCAATATCTGGAAAGTGTTTTATGGAATACGTTAGACATATATATATATATATATATATATATATATATATATATATATATATATATATGTGTGTGTGTGTGTGTGTGTGTGTGTGTGTGTGTAATGCCATAATTCATGTAACATCTCTTGTGAATTTCTGGTGTATAATACTACTTTTAACTTTCCTGCTCAGTGGAATTACACATACCTTTATATAGCTTTCGTTTTGTGAATTCCTTTATTTTGATTCAGCATCTGTACTGAAGATGGTTACTGACATAATTGAAATTGATTTGCGACAATAAATTAAATTGCAAATGTCAATGCTGCTTCATTTTATTTTTCTAATAATTAAAAAAATAGTTAGCCCAAAGTAATTTTTCTGTGTAGATTTAAATAATTTCCCGCTCAAATTTATTTCCTCTTCCATTCTTATATGTGTTATGACCATTTATTTTCTTATTTTTAGTTATTTAGATTTATGGTGTTCAGCAGGACTCAACCCTCCGTCAGTGGGGTGGTGTAAAGTACCATGTTTTGTGAGGTCGTTCTCCCACCAGACACGGCGTTTGACGAGGGTACCGCACTAGCTGTACATACTCAAGATATTGAGAGTGGCTAAAATAACCACTCTTGATTTAAAGGAATATTCATTTGCACTGAGCAGCGTGAGATGACCACTCCCGATCGAGCCGGGAAATCAATTTTGCAATTTTCATGCTAAATATCTTTTGACAGTATAAACTACCCTCACATGGTTTTATCAACTTATTTATTTATTACACCTTTTCCATTGCTTGTGATAATCTAAAATGCTCAATTCTCATTCTACGTGAGTTTTTAGTTTCATAACGCTTCTCACTCTATTTTGAACAAATCATACCGTTTAAAGATCTGATTTTCTTACACGTGGTGGTACAGCATCTTAGCTTTCTACCAAAAGATTAATATTTTCTTAATTCGTAACCGTCATTTTAAACTGACACTCTTTGTCAAGGATGTCTACGTAATTTATTCAAATAGATAGCGGGTAGTTTACTGTTCAATGCCGTTTAGAACCTACATTACATCGAGTAAAAAAGAACTAAAAGTGCAGAAAACCTTTCTCGTTTAACGAGTAACTGCGTGCTAATATCCATCTCATCATCAGTCTCTACTTGTACGTCCCTTTCCTATGTTTCCTCTTAGAACTATACCTACCCTAGAGCCATGTTTAGTGTCATGTTCCAAAATCTTATATCTCCGAAAGTTATTGACCGATTGGTTTGAATTTTTACACAACGTTCTACTGGAATATGTGCATCTTTTATATTGGCGCCTTCGGCCGACTACCGACCAAACGTCCCATCGTCTCCAGAGTTGGGCGTTATTCCTCCCCCAATTTCACTATACCATGCATTTCCGTACCACGTCCCAGTATTTCAATGCAGACTCCATGTTGTGTCAACCACGAGGTCTGGACCCGGCTTTTGACCAACTGAACCTGCTTGTTTTTCAGGTTGATGACGACGTCCAAGAGGCCCTGAAGTCTTTTCCCATTACAGCGGTAAAAGTCGCCGACGCCACCATGGAGATCCTCTCCTCCACCACGTTCGACACCGTGTTCAGCACTGTTGGCCATCCGTGGTGCCTCTTCTGAATTAACACCACCTCTGTAATATTTTTCTCGGGTTTCCTGCCGGATCAAAACGTCATCTTGACACAATATTTCGGCGGTCCACCTGGGCGCCATCCTCAGGTGACAGTGCTGGTACACCGACTCGCCGAGGCTGAGTGCAAGCCGCGGGCGGCGGCCCCTATATACGCCGTGGAAGGCCGAGGGCGCGTGCGCGAAAATTCACAGTTCTGCCCTCTACATTTCAGCACCGCCAGTAGTAGAAGCCGGCGTAAAAAATCAAATGTTTGTTAAGCTTATGGGACTTAACTACGGGGTCATCAGTCCCTAAACTTACAAACTACTTATGAACTACTTACGAACTAGGACGGCACAAATATCCATGCTCGAGGGGGGATTCGAACCCTCGACCGTAGTGGCCGTGCTGACCGTGACTGGAGCGCCTCAGTCACCTCGGCCACCGCGGCCGGCGAAGCCGGCGTAAGCGATAGATCGCTATTCAGCAGAGACCGTTGTTTTTTTATGTCAAACAATAAAGGGTTCCACATTTATCTCAAAGGAAAACCCTTATCTCGGTTTATAATATTGTCAGAAAGACGAATAGCAATCGATTCTTTTACAATGCAGTCCCAATAGTGAGACGCCGAAGCAACCATTTGTGTTTCATCATACATCATTTTCTGTCCCTCAATAAGACAGTGCTCAACTACTGCAGATTTCTCTGGTTGAAGCAATCTTGTGTGTCGATGGTGTTCAGTACAGCTATCTTGAATTGTATGGATTGTCTAGCCGATGTGAACTTTTCCACAGTGACAAGGAATTTTGTATACGACGGGTTTCCTCAATCCTAAGTCATCTTTTACTGAGCCCAGGAGCGCTCTAACCTTGTACTCAGTCTCGGCGAGTCGGTGTACCATCACTGTCACCTGAGGATGGCGGACAGGTGGACCGCCGAAATATTGTATCAAGATGACCTTTTGATCCGGCAGGAAACCCGAGAAAAATATTATTACGCCGGGAAAGACTACGTAGTCACAACACCACCTCTGATTTTACCATTTCATCCGAGACCAGCTTTTGGTGGTGGGTGGAGTATTCTCTCATTTGGATCCAGCCAACACGCCGTGGGTCATTGTTCCGAGATCCGTGTAGCAGACGGTCCTCCACTTTATTCACTGACAGCATTGAGGGATCGCACCAAATCCCTCGCAAGTAAACATGTCTTTGTATAGGCTCATGTCTGACATCATGGAGATGGTGCAACACTGTACCATCTGTGCTCAATAACTGCCCCGTTCACCCCAAAAATTCGAACCTTGGCCAGCGCCGGATGGTCCTTGGAATCACATCTATATTGACCTCACTTGAACATTCCTGGGTCCTCAGTGGCCCGTAGTCACGGACGCATTTTCCAATTTTCTATATGTCGTTAGGTGTTCAGCTATCACCACTGAAATTACCCTAATG
Source organism: Locusta migratoria (assembly GCA_026315105.1). Lineage (NCBI taxonomy): Eukaryota > Metazoa > Arthropoda > Insecta > Orthoptera > Acrididae > Locusta > Locusta migratoria. Next base: position 85,252,252 of record CM048746.1, read on the forward strand.
TTCTTGCGGAAGTATTTTTCAGGGAAGGATTACCAAATCCATAGTCTTGGACAAAGATCCGCAATTTCGGAACCAAGAATTCATCTCTTCTCGCACCGAAAACGACATCCAGCTTCTTCTCACCCCGCACATCCATCCTCAATCCAATGGGGAAACGGAATGATTGGTTCGAACATTCAAGACTCAAATGCTCAAATATACCAAAGACCACTCTCTTCAAGATGCCCTGACACTATTCATCAGTTACTGCAATAGGGGACAAAAACCTGACGGAAGTACTCCACGGCTGCCAAACCAGGACCCTCCTTCATCTTCACTTATCCTCACCCAAAATTCAGACTATCCCTGGCCGGTCCCGTTTCTCCTAAGGCTCTTTAGTATGGACCATAGGTTTCGGCACTAAAGCAGGTTGGCGTTCCCAGAGTCGCCAACATTTGATGTCATCTTGGATTGCCACGTAGTCTGGCAGCATCGCAATCAATTGCGTCGTCGCTACCTTGCCAACCCTACACCTTACTTATTGCACGGACCACCACCACCTCGGTATTCCATAACAGACTGCCTCCACAGCCCTCCTCACTAATGCCATCTAATGCATGGGTAACGTTACAGCGAAGCTGCCTCCGCTGCCGCCGCTGCCGCAGTCGCCTCCGACACCGCAGTCGCAGCTAGTGGACCAGACGCCCGGCCCCTCTTCAGCACCTCCCCAACGGTGACCACTGAAACACACAAACCGATGGCGCCACGGTGGATTAGCCGATCGCACTGGAGTGCCATTCGGGCATGGGTGTTTGTGTTTTCCTTTGTTTACCTTAGATTAAGTAGTTTGTAAACTACGGACTAATAACCACTGTAGTGGGACGGATCATTGTCTCCGTTAGATATCTCATGTCAGCTCAGTTTGTGCACGATAACTTGCTTATATTTGTGTTCTTAAATGATTTTTATGTAAATGTTTAATGTTATATAATTGTTAAAGAAGTTTTTCATATGTTTCATGTGCTGTGAGGCGATTCAACCTACGAGGGCAACATCTTCGACGCCGATTCCAAACATCCGGCCACATCAAGTCGCGGGTCGACAGCCATGAGGCAAGAAGATGTTGATCTCTGCGGTTGTCGTCGCAAGAGTTGACATTATTATCGAAGTTTTATGTTAAAATAACAAATTTTAAAAGTCAGTTCCCTTTTGTCTGTCAATGACTACACATGTAATGTCATAGAAAGCAATAAATATTATCGTGTTTAAGCTTGACGAAAGTGTCAGAGTACATCATTTCTGAAGAATTATTTTACGATAAATAATATATTAATGAAACGAGGAGAATATTTAATTTAAATATTCTTCAATCTGAAGGAAGATTTTTTACGAATTTTTAATGGTGGAAAAGTTACGTCAAGAAGATTTCGATAAATGTTTCTTTTAGAACTTTGATTAATCGATCATACACATCGATCTATAATCATTGAAGAAATATATATATTTTTTATCAACGACCACAAACTGAAGAATTTATTGTGACCGTCTTATCTATGAGAGAACTTAGAAATATTTTGACAAGAGTGACTGTTAAAGACTTCTTCCCCCGGCGCAGGAATCTGATTTTGAAATATTGCAAGGTATAAAGATTTTACATGAACATATTTTTTTTTTTTTATTTTACATAAATTTTTATGGGTGAGTGGACCCCTCAAGAATTACTAAGCTACGGTCGGGGGTTCGAATCCCCCCTCGGGCATGGATATTTGTGCCGTCCTAGTTCGTAAGTAGTTTGTAAGTTTAGGGACTGATGACCCCGTAGTTAAGTCCCATAGACTATACAAACATTTGAACATTTGAATTACGAAGTGTGACACGGCCACATTCAACCCTAATCATACAAGACCAGTGCTTTTGAAGATACGCACACGTTCGACCGCACGAAGAGGTCGTTCCGGCGCACCACGCACCTGATGCGGACAGATTTACAAACATTTGAACACTTTTTGAACCGATGGCGCTGGTCCCACGCATGCCACCATCACAGCCAGTGCACAGAGCCCGCATGGCAGGATGTGAAGCACCATAATCTCCAAGGGGCAGCCAATAAAGACTCCTTCAAGAAGTGGAAGCCGCAGACCTCCAAGATGTCGCAGCTATCAATCTTTACGCAGCTCCCCCGGAAGGTAGGAGGGTTACGTCTGCCCACAGAAAGCCCCTGCAAGTCTGACTGCACACTTCACAATTCTATGCGCCATGTAACATACTCAAGCATTTGCAGGCGCAGGTGTTAAACAAACACTTCCTCAAAAACAAACAATACTAGAGACTAATACGAACCTTTTTCTTCAGAGGTCGTATCAAACGACACAAGGGAAAAATGGAGTACTCCGCCGGCCTCCGCCAGCTTTATAAGAGGAATGCAGCATCGGATACAGATTTAAAACATCAGCTACCGCTGCACAGGCAGAACATAGTGTTGCCATGTGTTTTAAATGTGTATCTTCGTCTCGTCGTCATCGCTCCGTTTTCTTCAACATGAACGTGTTATCCACCGTGGTTTTTCAAGGTCTATATATGTACATTTTATCATCCTTTTCACAGTCATTATCATTCGACCCCTTTCTCTAACAGTGTACTTTTAAATTATTCATTTATTGCCACCAGTTTTTATTATTTTAAATCCTCTGTTGCCATATTTGTTTGCTCTCGGCTGAAGAGCAGCATGTTAGCTGCTGCCATCCTGCCCATTCTGGGGTTTTAAAACACAATAAAGGGAAAAAAAAAAGAAAAAAACGAGTACAGCCAGTCTTCGCCGAGCTAAGGCCCCACTCATAACGGACACCGCAGTAGACCTTGGATGGTTTCTCCATGTATTATTTTCCTTGTGTACAGTTGATTGTTTCGAGTAGTAATAGTTCAGTGTTCAATAAACTTTATAAAACCGATTTCACTGAGTATAATTCAATGCGGTTACTAATATAATCACAATTTTCAGTCATTCACAATCTTTGTAAACAAAAACTCTGTATGATCAAGACACGTGTATTTCTTTGTCTTCTTCCCTCTAAGGTCTCTTCTTCGCCAAATTCTAGTTCATCTTTAGGTTCAGTTTCTTACAGTAACTTTCCGATAAGTCCACATTCTCTCTCGTAGTCCATTATTAATGTATCCCTCACATACTGAAGTAATGAATGACGCAATGTGTATTAAGCACATAACTATATAAAATACACAAATATTAATTAAACTGCAAAGATAAGGAGCTGCCGGCAAATTTTTTTCTCTTCAACGTTAGTTTGGTGGGTCTAGGAGACCGAACACCGCAGTCCTCACAATATCAATAATCAGTGTGCAACTAACTAATTGGAGACGTGTAAGGCATCTACAACGTAGAAGTTATACGGCACAACAGCTCGCGAAACCGATTGTTAGAAAAAATAATTAACATTGTTGATCCAGTCGGTCGGTGAGCCTGCGCCTCACTAACGGAGAGTTAAGGAGGGAACGAGTCAGTACCTGAAATTGCAATACAAGCATTCCGACAATGAAATAAAACGTATAGCAATCCAATGTGACGGAAATCCTAAGCATAACTAAACAAAACCAACAATCCAACACTAGATGTAGGTTATGTTTTATTGTTTTTCACGAATTCCTCGATGGGATAGTAAGAGTAGGCCATGAGAGAGGAACTGGATTACAGTAACAAAATTTTTATTCACATGACAGCTTATTGAAAATGGATGCGTCAGAATACTACAAGCCTTTCCGAACAAGACGCATGGAGACGCGATTCAAATGCAGATTCCATTTTTTTCTAGTATGAACTCACTGAAAGGTGATAACTCTTTGGGATAAGGTGATATTGTCAACAACAAATCTCATATATTGAGATGCCTATGTCCTAGTTCCCAGGCTACTGACCAGGGGTCGAGAAGATGTTCGTTTGCCTTCAACATATTTTGCTCTATTCGTCCGTTTGTGAGCCAAAAATTGCATATAGTACTCAGACGGCAACCGAAAAAATAAAACCATATGTCATAACCAAATGATTACGGGCAAAGTAGACTATCAATGCAGATATGCAGCAAGATCCTGAAATTGGATTTTCCACGACAGCCTACTATTCATTTGAACGCCTAGAAATTTGAACTGTTCCGTCTCTCTTAATCTGAAGCCCATTCTGTGTAACCAAAGTGTCAAAATCTAGGATTTTGTGAATACAATCTGACAAGGGGACTATCAGAAGTGTATTGAAAGGCAAAATTGTCCTAAGGCAAGTGGAAGCACTAGGTGAGAACATATTCAAAAGGCAATTGTCACCTTCAAAAATATTATTCATTAAAATAAACAAGTAGCACATTCCAAAACTTTGAAGTGTAAGAAAATTAAACATAGGCCAGTTTACGCAAATGTTTGGAACAACAAGAACTTAGGATTTATTTTTATCATTATTAAAATAAAATTGATTGTCGGGTGAAGCCCAATCAAAGTCTTAACAGATTGAACCAACCAAATGAACTAAGCGTTCAGCCCAATTTCAAAATTTAGCAAGCAGTGGGTGAAACTCAATGTTAAATTTAACAATCACCGGGTGAAGCCTATACCTTAATCTTTAAGAAGATTTATGCAGCAACAATTAAAAAAAAAAAAAAAAAAAAAAAAAAAAAAAAAAAATCATTTTTTTTAAACCAACTGATCAGAATCAGGTGAAGCCCACTTAAAATCGTTACAGATTAAACAAACGCAGCTGAAATCGGGGTTAAACCAATTTAAACATTCAACAATGAGCGGGTAAAACCCGTGGGTGTAATTATAAGAGGCAAAGCACCAAGTTCGCATGAAATTGTACAATTATGATAAGAAAAGATGCCATTGATTAATTGAAATTTAAAGTGGCAATAGTTCCGCAAAGCATACAAGTCCGATGGTGTTCTTCACACAACTGGCTGACATTGATTAAAGTCTAAAACAGGCCGGTGACGCCAACCGTTAAACGCCGCAATAAAACAGCTGGTTAAGGTGGGGACAACGTATTAAACAAACGCTTCAACACGTAACCTCACAATTTTGACACAGGAAGGCGGCCGGTTGCCCAGAGTTCATTAAGACTACCAAATACTTCCACTCTCCGAGGCAGTAAGCGGATGGGGACGGGAATAACACTACCGACAGATACATTGACGGCCAGGGCAGGTATCTGTCCGGCAACGGCTATATAAGCAGAAAAATACCATAGTTACAGTTAAGGAATAGTAATGAAAACAACAAGGCGTTCGGAGATCGTCCGACACGCCGAGAAACAGTTACCTACACCGAAATGGACCTACAGAGAAGATTTTAGATCATATAATAGCGCATGAGCAAATGTACAAACCTACTCCGCTTATTATACTCACTTAAAGGTTATTAGAAGTTAGTTTACGATAATTTTACGTTTCACATAGAAGACACTATTTCCTTAACCCTACTTCCAGCATTTTTAGCATAACAGGTAGTTGATTCAGGGCCCTGTAGGATTTTAAGTACTGTATTGTTCATAAAAGACCCAAATTGCCGATTGTCTTTACTTGTCACACCAATATTCGGCGGCTTTAATTGCTAGACCTAACGTCGTCAATGTGGTGTAAAATGATTTTATACCTTATTTGCGAGTAAATAGTATGTTTCACTCCTGTGAGAGTTGGACAAAGTTCTCATTAAATATTTTTTATTCACTAGTGATTACATGAATTTATTGTTAGAATTGTTAGGTATGGAAATAGCTATGGGACATTGTAAATGTTTGTAATTCTATCGGACCAAACTGCGTGGTCATCAGTCCGTAGCTTACAAACTACTTAAACTAAACTAACCTAAGGACAAAACACACACCCATGCCCCAGGGAGGACTCGAACCTCCACGGCGAGCAACCGCGCGCTCCACAGCGAGACGCTTTAGACCGCTCGGCTACTCCACCGCGGCGGGACATGGTATTAACGGGTTTCAGGTATTACGTTTACGTAACATTGAGATATCCTATATAAACTATAGCGTGTATTCTACTGCTGTGGAGAGTAGGTTATCATGATTTACCATGATTTCAACTGTTATTAGTCCTGGTGGTACCTAGCGGGTGCTTACATATTGGGTCTGCTAGCCCTGGATATAGCGAGGGTATGCTTACTTTAGGGATGTTGAGCATTTCTTTGCGATAATTGATGTAATATCACAATTTGTTGAGTTAACATAAAAGTTCACGTTATTTGGCATAAATATCACTATTTCTGCATACATTCTATACTACTATGGTATTGTGATGAAGTACCTTCTTGGTTTAACGTGTTACTGGGTCTTAATCCAAGAAGGAAATAATATGAAAATTCAAAATAGTGGTACAAAGATTGAACTTTTGTAATGAGATGTTTATTTCACTGATGAATACTTAGGATTTTCCAGAAACAGGTAGTCACCGAAACGCTTGAACAGGTGCAGAGTCAAAGGAAAAACAACTGAAAAGAAGGAGATCATAAAAAGGAGTAGATCAATTTCAGGGTCATTCTGAAAGTAACCTATGGGGAAGTTTTAGGTTGGTGACGATGTCTGAAATAAGGAAAAGAAAAATCCACAAACTGAAGAAAAAAGACTACAATTGAGCTGAGAAGAGTTACTGATAAGACAAATGGAGAAATAGCCAAGAGAAATCTGCTCAGGAACCGTGACACTGGAGAAAGGGGGCAAGTACGAAAATAGATATCGAGATACCTCCGAAACAGTGCTTCATGAAAGGAAGAATGAACCTAATATGTAGATAAGAGATAAATACGGAATTCTATTAACTGGTCCATGCAGAGGTCACTATAGGTGAATAATGGATGTCTTTACGAAGTGGGTCAAAGATCTTCTGATCTGAAAACTGAGAAGGATGAAGCAATAAATGAAATTTCAGCAGTAAATGAGGCTGTTCGAAAACTGAAAATCAATCGAAGAGACATTAGAAAGGCGAAAATGAGTTGACCTCTCTTTCCAACTACATATATGACCAAGGGGAATGGCCGTATGACTTCCTTATAAGCACAACACCCTGAATCGTAAGGACTAATAATTCTAAAAAGTTGGAAGAATAGCAGCAAAAGTTCTTCTTTGTGATCTCAATAGGAGCCTATTGAGAACATAAAAGAATCATAGGAGACCAATAATGTTCGAGAAGAGGAAAGAGAACACGAGATACCTTGCTATTCTAAGGGGGAGAACCTTTGCCGAAAGATAAATAGAAACAGGGAAAGAAATATTTGCTGTATCTCTTAAAAAGGCTTTGCCAGAGTGCAGTGGGGTATGCGAATAGTTATTTTGAAGATGGAGGCAGTAAAATGGTTTAACAGAAGATGAAAAATTAAATGCACAACATTTGCAGAGGGCATGGTGATTCTCTCAAAAAAATCAAGGCACACTGACTAAAATGCTAAATTAACTGAATGATCCCTGTGCAACAGATGGCATGAAAATTAATAAAAAGAAATCGGAAAACGTGGTTAGATGTTTCAAGAAAAGCAGAGTGAACTCTCAGCTATTCAAGTAGCAGGATTAAGGTAGACGTGGAGTGCTAATGAGATATCAAAGTGAGAATGGCAGTGGGGAAAAAGCAATTTGAAAAGAAGAAAGATTCTTAAGTTTTAGTCTAAACCAAGAAGTAAGAAAGCGACTGATCATCTTCCTAGTATGCAGCGTGGCCTTATATGCAGAAGAAACATGGACAGTCTGAACGAAGGATGAGAGGAAATGTGAAGCATTTAAAATGCTAACATGGCGTGCAATGGGCAGAGTTGGAGAGGAACGGACGATTTTACCGATGAAAAATCGGAAGATAAACTGGACAGGTCACGAAATAAAAAAGATTACCTTCTTATTGAGGTAACAGAAGGTTTCTTCCAGCGGAAAGAAGGAAATGCAGAATTATGATGTTATCAGACCACATGAAAGCAAAGTATGTAGAGGAAAGTAGAAAGCAGAGAAGCATGGAAAACCATGAAATGAAAACCTACCGCAAGGCAGATAACGTAATGTATAAATGAAACCCTGATTTCCTTCGTCTTAGTGAACAAATAATATATTATCGATGTAAATAGAAATATACGTCTGCCTAGTAAGTATGGAGGCCCCGGGTTCGATTCCCGGTCGTATCACAAACTTTAATTCAATGCTTGAGATTTATCTTTAAAATAATATATTCTTTAGGAAAATGATGATGAAATGCTGCAGCACATAGGATTATGTCACGTAGGGGCCACTTATCAGAAAATACAAATGAAATATTAAATTTAAATTAAACATGTTTGGTTACAACTCGTCTAATTCTTCATTATAGTAGTAACAGTATTATAGTGAAATATTAAATAACATTAATGTGTGCTTTTATAAACGCAAATGTGTATTATTGCAGTCAGGTCATATTATTGGTCGTACGCATATGAACTCTGCATCGCTTTCTATTCCCGGCAGGTTAATGTCGTAATGGACGACTCGCATATTTGGCTGAAGTACCACATTTCGCAGTTCCATGCAGTTACGAGCAGTTACGAACCGTTATACAAAGCCACAAACTGTGCAGAATGTAGTAAATGTGAGAGTAACATTCCAACCGCACAACTTCATTACACCGTGCCGCATCATTCGTTAACGTTATAATTATTCAGATCCGCCAACACTAACAGCAGAGATCAACAGCACGGCTTTACGGCGTAATGTGTCCCAGATCATTTCCTAGTTTGTCAACTAGGGGTTACCGGCTGAGTTATTTTCATAATCTCATAAAGCGATATTGTTGGCCCTTGCATCTAACCCTCTCACGTCAGGTTGGGTTCCTAGGGACTCCAGTGAATTTTAAATCGTGCATTACGAAGAGAAGGTTGTCTATAATTGTCTGAAACAACCATGTATATTAAGTTGGTAACAGTGTCCAGTCTGCGAATGTTTCCATTTTAAACATTGCATTTTTGTTGTGGCAGAAATTTCTTTGTTGTGAAGAGTGTTGCGCGTGCTAGGGGTCTAGGAGATTCCAGTGTGAGATCCATACAGCACATTTCTGCAGACTGAGAAATAATATGTTGGTAACTAATACATTATTGAGGTATATACAGAATTTTCAAATTTTATATTTTCTATCGTAGTGCTATATCCTCCAACTTTATCATTAAAATGTCTCTACCGTTGTAGGTAATATCTTCTGTAGTGTAGTGCTACAGTGAGAATACCATAATACTGATGTCTTTATCTTTTAAATACGTTTTTGCAATCAGAAACAGTAAAAGAAGCTGGTTTTGTACCCAGTAAAAATAAAATACTCCATATCTTAATTCATACAATCATGTTCGATCCATGTGGTGGTGATGTGTGACAAGTAACAAATCTACTCATTGTAATAATGCATTTACTAATTGTAATTCACAAAACAGTTAAGTAATACATCCTATTGCATTATAAACATCACGTGGCAGAGTCTAAGCATAAAACTGAAAAATAAATTTTATAAAAATCATAACTCACAAATTTGTAAATGCCTAGGTTACACATTGTTGTAATAATGAAAAAGGCGTAATGTGTATGGAATATAAGCAAAAAACTACAAAATACGTTTTATAAAAACTGCTACGCACAATTTTGTAAATAACACATTGTTATTGCAATAAAAAAGCATTATAGGAAACTCTGTACGAGTGCTGGAACTTAAATAGTTGCTCTGGAGAACCTATGTAATGCAATCTACTATAGTCACTAATAGCACACGTTGTTGACATACCTATCTTACTCCGAGCAGGTGGACTCCCCCGTCCCACGTCAGCGGCGTGCGCAGAATCGAGGGAGTGTCACTGTTTGTTTCGAGACAGGAACAACGGAGACCACCATTGCACAGTATTACTATTAGTTTTTGGACCATCACTTTACTTCATTCCGAAGACGGAGCAACCACTTCGTGGCATTCGCTTCAGAGCGTTTTCATTAATTCCACAGGCAGGAGAACGCTCCATTCGGACATCAATAGAACAGGCTCTGCTAACCGTATGCTACGCCTTGCACATCACTGGAAACGGGTTCTACACAGCGCTGGTGACTACTTTGGACAGTGACAGGTGCAAACATGGAACGCATTTGCATCGGAAGTGAATAAATAGTTCCCACTACTTAAGTTCCATCCCTCGTGTTTATTTACAACTTCCCACATACATTAGAAAATTTAATGTGTATATTAATTAGCTTAGAACATTTGATTTATGATGGTAACAATGGGGTCCTTTAGACCCCAGTGTCAGTTGTAATGTATTGTTGAAAAAATATGAGGTGCGAGGGCTAAGAATGAAGCAGACACTGTGTGCTGGACTGGGACACGAAGGCGGTACTTTGTCGTTACCGGGCAAGCGCTCTACCGCCGTAATCTAGTACACCTCGACATGAATACATGATGAGGTATGAATTGCTTTTAGAATCATATCTATATTCACATCTTTAATGATGACATATTTAGGAGTATTGATAATTAATTTTCACCAACACACTAAAACAAATTTCCTTATTGTGTTAAATAGCACTGGAGACTATGTGCACAAATTATGAACTTCTAACATCGAATATATTCTCTCATAAGCCAGTGACTAAAGAGTGGGTAAACAATTTTGGTAGAGTACATCTATATCTACGAGTATATTCGGCAAGCCACTTCACGGTATTTGGTGGAGGCTACTTTCCGTGTCAGACTGACTTCCTCCTTGTGCTGTTACTATTGCGTATGGTAGGCGGGAAGTGGGCCCTACTCTATCTACTGTTATCCTCTTGGTCTATTCCCGAGATTTGCGAGGGAGTTGAGTCTTCAAGAGACGTACGCTCTTGGTTGACAATAGGTGACAACGTGATTCTAGCATTTACCGATCATTTCAGTTTGTTTGTTGAGCTTATGTCGTAGAGCTGATGGGACTTAAACTTACAAACTTACAAACTACTAATGAACTAGCTTATACTAAAGACGGCACAAACATCCATGCCCGAGGGGGGATTCGAACCCCCGAATGGGAACTGCCTCGCGCATCGGATCATAGCGGCTCAACGCTCTCGGCCGTTCCGCCTCGGCTGATCATTTCCGTAACAATATTACCTTTGCTAAATTAAACTGTAACGAAGCTTACTGCTCTCCATTGGATCTTTTCCATCAAGCCTGCGTGGTATGGATCTCATACTACAGTGTTTTGTAAGCTATTTCCTATGTTCATAGATCACTTTTCCTGAGTCAAAAACTAGTGCTGCTCACGAATATATCAATCCAATGGCTAGTGTAAAATATATGCTGCATAATACAGTGAGTAATGAAGTACAGTAGGTATAATGTTTATAACAGTACAGGAACAAATTTAAGGTGGCAACTTGTCCGAATATCAACCAATAATTGAACCACCACTCTGGACGACATTCGACGTCCGTATCTCAGAGAATTTTGCCTTTACCACATCAGTGGATAACTTCTTATGTTATCATACATTAAATGAAATAGTCTTTTTAACAAATAATGCTGTAGTAAACCAAAATTAAAATTAGATTCACCACGCAACGAGAAAGGTAGGAATTCTCATGAATACAGAAAATATTTAATAGTCTGACAGATGTACGCAAAATTGCGAATGAATTATACCACGTGTAATGTAACACACACATCTCTTATCAAAGGAGTAGTGAATTAAATATGCCAAACAAGAATAAATGAATGTATCAACTTTTAACAAATAATTGAACAAATATTAAACTGATTTAACTTAATCACAAACTTTTTGTGTTATTCAAATTTTCCACTGTTATAAAGTGCAGGAGGCAGATCCTATGAAAGTGTAACTATTATTAATAAGTGTTTGAAGCTGTCATATAGGAACAAGCACAACCTTATCCTTTGGTTCATATGGAAACGATGGCTACTTATCCTTCAAGTGAAACTGAAAATTTCAACTCTAGCAAAATTTTCTATAAAATCCTGCTAATGCTTTACCTTCTCTTCAAAGCTAGAACTATTTCGCTATCTCGATTAATATTGGAAAGAGGAGCTTCCAGCAATTTTTGCGGTTGTTTGTCAGCGTACTCGAAAACGTTAAGCTGCTTGAGAAATATGCATTTTTTGTACCTGAAAAAATATTTACTTTTAGTGTCATTCAGTTAAATATGAACAGGAATATGTATATTTAATTTTAGTCGTAAAATCTGCAATTTAGTTTTGTATCTGCAGGTAATCTATTTGTCGTTTTGTAACATCGTTAAATTCTCGTCTAGAGCCAACACTGTATATTGTCCTAATAAAGCACGTCATGGCTCATAAAATAATTTATTGTTGAAATAAGCACTTGCTTCATTAAGAATTTAGTGACGCGTAAACCTTCTTGCAGACCCGCCTCTCCCACCTATTCTACGCCCTGAGATAAATAATTAGTTAACCAACGCTAAAGGATTTCGCATCGTTTTATCCGAGCTTTGGGGAATGTACTTGTTAGCCTCGGTATTAACGTACAGTTCAGTAATGAAACTTATAGCTTGCAATAATAGTTTAAATTAATTTTGACGTTAATTGTTCATTGATTCTTAATCTAGAAATAAACTTCAATTAACCACCAAAAATCTTCATAAATCTGTTGAAAAAACTGAATTGCCAACAACGTGTTAAAAAAGAGCCTAATCTTCCAGTAATTTTACATAACTTTAAAATCCACCGACTGTACGATTATGCGGGATTATGAGGCTTTGTTATAAGAGTTAGAATTCTGGGCGTCAGAGATAAACTTTCGTAAGTAACATTTCGCAAACCTTACAGGAGAACACAAAGAATGAAAATGTTCGTAAAGATGGTTTAGGGTCAGCAACTGGGAATATTTTGTAAAACAATTTATTTTGACCGTCGCAGTTGCGCAATTTTGAAGTGAGTGACTAGTTTGGGACAAGATTGTACCAGCCATTTGTAACATGCATTGTATTATCACGTTATGAAAAAGGCTAACAGTTTGATAATGAACTGTAGAGTCCTAAACTAGTCACTCACTTTAAAACTGTGAAACAGCGACGGACAAAGAAAATTGTTTTACAAAAGAACACAAAGAATTTGCTGCGGGTAGGACTTTGATACCTGTAGATGACTGCCAAATTCTGATGGGACATAAAATAGTAGCATGTTGATGAATTTCTTTTCGTTAAGACACACTCGTACAGCACTTTACCACTAAGAACGCATCCTTTAAACAAGCTACATGCGATAAAAACCACAAAATCGTTATTTTTGCACTCACCTCTAACGTCCAGAGTTATGGCTTTATCCGAAAGAGAACCACGAACTTTATAATTTGTTCACATCTTACTGAGATCAACGGAAGCAATCAAGACATTTGGAAATGGAATTCAGTTGGAGGGAGAATAAGTAAAAATTTTGTGGCTTGTTCCTCACATTATGGGTTAGAGACAGAAAAGGCCTTGCTAGAGCAGTTGAGCGGAATGACCAGTCTCCTGAAACAATGGTAGGAGATAAATATGAACAACAATAAAAGAGGGGTATTGTAATGCAGAGGAATGAATTACGTTCTTTGGTCAAAAAAATAATTGCCGATGGCACAATTGGAGAAGGTATAAAATGCAGAATGGCTTTCGGAAGAAAACCATATCTGGTGAAGGGAGATTTGCTGACATCCGATAGTAATTTAATTACCAGGACGTCTTTACGGAAGAAATTTGAATGGAGTTTAGCCTTGTATTTTAGTGACATATGAAAGAAAAGCAGTTGAGATAAGTAAAAAATAGAAGCTTTTGAAACGTAGTGCTATGTACTCGTATATCTACATCCGTCCTCCGCAACCCATCTCACGGTGTTTGGCGGAGGGTACATTGTGTTCCATTGTCATTTCCTCCTGTTCCAGTTACAAGTTGTTCGTAGGAAAAATGATTATCTGTAAGTCTCCGCGCGACCCCTAATTTCTCTAATTTTATTCTTGTGGCCGCTTCGCGTACGTAGGAACAAGCGGTGTACTCGTTGACTATCCATGAAAAGTATGCTCTCCGAACTCAGAGGACCGTATTGCGATACACAACATCTCTCTTCCACGGTCTGCCACTGAAGTATCCTAATAATGTCCTTGACGTTTCCACGCTTAATAAATAAGCCTATAATCAAGCGTGCTGCTTTCTGCAGTAGCCAATCTGGTACGAATCCCACACTGATGAACAATACTGAAACGCTGTCCGTACGAGAGTTTTATAACCTACTTCCTTTGTTGACGGACTACACTTCCTGACGATTCTTCCAATGAATATGTGACTGCCATCTGTCGTACCCATGATTTCTTTTATATGGTCGTTTCATTCCAAATCACTCATTATGTCCACTCCCATATCTTTTGTAAGTTTAAAAATGTTCAAATGTTTGTTAATCTTATGGGACTTAACTGCGGGGTCTAGTTATATACTGTGCATCTTCATGTTTTCGCAGCGCAATGACTGATCAAAAAAGTTTCGGGAGTGCAGCCGCATAAAGTTGGCTTCTTCTAATATTTCGGCTGGGAACCGTCCAGCCATCTTCAGAGAGAGTCGAAGACTGACGCTCCAGCAAGCGCTTCGTGATTACAAACGCGCGAACCGCGCTACTGCGCATGCGGCCACAGATATACCAAGGCGTCAAAGACGCTCTTCGGCGACAAGGAAGTACATATGTGTGAATTATTTCTTTGGTTGCATGGTCGATTATCGCGAAGAAATCGATGCTGTAAATGAGGCCTTTCGTACGTAGGACAGACTACACGTACAGTCCAGCAAAGATGCACCGAACACAAAAGGTATACCCATCTCTTACAACCTAATAAATCGGCAGTTGGAGAGCACTGTATTGATACTGGACACTCCAAGACGTACGATAACGTCAAAATTTTAGCCTCCACTTCATCTTTCTGGGACTCAGTGGTGAAAGAAGCAATTGAAATTCGCTTGGGGACGAATTTAATTAACAGAGACAGCGGTTTCTGCTTAGATGAATCTTGGAATCCGGTACTTTCTTTAATAAATTTATAAAGAAGCCGCCATAGCACAGATCACAACATATCGATTTCTCCGCGGTAATCGCCCATGCAACCACAGACATAATTTACACACGTGTACTTCCTTGTCGCCAAGTAACGTCTTTGGGGCCTTGTTATATCTGTGGCCGAATGCGCAGTAGCGCGGTTCGCGCGTTTATAATCACGAAGCGCTTGCTGGAGCGTCAGTCTTCGACTCTCTCTGAAGATGGCCGGACGGTTCACAGCCGAAATATTAGAAGAAGGCGACTTTCAAAAATGTTCAAATGTTTGTATAGCTTATGAGACTTAACTACGGGGTCATCAGTCCCTAAACTTACAAACTACTTATGAACTAGCTAACAAAAGGACGGCACAAATCCCTGCCCGAGGGGGGGGGGGATTCGAACCCCCGACCGTAGTGGCCATGCAGACTGTGACTGACGCGCCGCAGTCCCCTCAGCCAAAACCAACTTTATGCTGCTGCACTCCCTATACTCTTTTGAATAGTTATTTAGTCCTGTGTACTAAAGACAACACAAACGTCCATGCCTGAGGGTGGAATCGAACCCCCGACGGGGAACGGCCTCGCGCATCGGAGCATAGCACCTGAATGCATTCGCATACTCCACCGCGGCCTTATGTAAGTAACAGCTTCCTGCGTTTATCCTGCTAATGCGTAGATTTATGATAAAGGATTTTCTTTCTATGCAAACGCAGCACTTTCACTTGTTTATATGAAGCTCAATTGACATTCCCTGGAATTTGCGTCATTACGCTGCAGATCCTACTGCATTTCGCTTTCCGTTTCCAGTGTTGCGACTTCTTGATAAAGTACAGCATCATCCGCAAGAAACCTCATTGAACTTCCCTTCTTATCTATGATATCATTTATGTATATTGTGGAAAGTAACTCTATAACTATCCCCTGGGGCACGCCTGAGGTCTAATGTCCGAAGACTTCTCTCCATGTTGTGTACTGTTATCTAGAAACACCTCAATGCAGTCACGCAGTTTCTGATATTCCTTATGCTCCAACTTCGTTCAACAGGCGATTGCTTGAAATGTTGTTAAACGACTTGCGGGAGTCAAGAAAGACGGCATCTACTTTGGATCCTGTATCTATTGTCCTCTGGAAATTCTCCACCTGACCGGCGTCAAAGATATAGGACTATAATTTTGCGCATTGATCGACGACCCTTCTTGTGGACGGAAATGATCTGCGCTTTTTCCAATCCTTAGGATCACTTCGCTCCTCTAGAGACTTTTGGTACACACCTGTTAGAAGGTGACAAGTTCCTTCGCATACTCCGTGTAAAAACGATTTCGTATCCTGTCAGGTCCACCGCTACTTACTTGAATACCTTCGATTTTGTAGTAAGTTCCAATGTTTAGAGAAGGAACTGCCGTGCAATCTGCATCTGTGAAACAGGCATGGACTAGAAATTTAATATTTAGGCGTTTTGTGTATCATCCTCTGTTTCAGCACCATTGTGTGCACATGACATTTGAATATCTGATATCTACCCGTTTACCGATTTCACGTAGGACCAAAAGTGGTAGGACTTATTGCCAAGTCGTACACAAAACATTGTTCTCAAAATCGTTGAACGCCTATCGCATGGCCTCAATTTTTGTTTGTTTGGAACACTTTGGCTACGGTTTATATTTACAGTGAAGTTCTCTTTTGCTGTCGTAACAGTTTCCTAATTCGGTTGTTGAACTACGGTGCACTTAAAATAGGGCAAACTGCCTTTTTGATGCATTAAAAACAACAAAAACATACGGTGGTGCACAATTATGGAACCTAACAGTAAGAAGGATCAACAGGTTCCGTGATTGTGCGACACCATTTGTTTTTGTTGTTTTTAATGCAGCAAAATGCAGTTTGTCCTATTTTAAGTGTCTCATGATGATGGCGTGGTCGATCGAAACAAAGACAATGACAATATGAGAATACAGATGACGGTGGTGTTAATTATTGTTTTCATTACTGTATATACGACTGAGGCCCCAACATCCATGCAGATTGGACTAATGTACTTTGGTTTGAGAAGTTATTTTTCTGGCGAAGTAACTAAACTCATTTACTACTTGTACTGTCTCATTAACTAATCAAATTTCTCTTATTTTAGTATTTATTTATTTAGTACTGTATTCTATCATCGCCGCGCGGAACGGCCGCGCAATATAATTCGTCATCCTACTGCGTAGTTTTTAATAAAGGATCTATCTTTCTATGTAAACACAGTTGGACCTTTTTTTTGTTGAAGTTCAATTGCCATTGCCTCCACCATGCGTAGATTCGTTGCAGATCATACTGCATTTCGGAATGTGTTTGAAAATGTGACTTTGTCGGAAACTGATAATCACACGTTACAGCCTATTAACGACAAAGTTTTTGTTCGTCGAAAACGTTGCGGTTCAAAAAATGTTCAAATGTTTGTTAAGCTTATGGGACTTAACTACTGGGTCATCAGTCCCTAAACTTACAAACTACTTATCAACTACCTTATACTAAGGACGGCACAAATATCCATGCCCGAGGGGGGATTCGAACCCCCGACCGTAGTGGCCGTGCTGACCGTGACTGGAGCGCCTCAGTCACCTCGGCCACCGCGGCCGGCGTTGCAGTTCAGAAAATGTTATTAACACGGTGTTTTTCATTATTGGTTCTGTGTCAATATCTATTACACATCACTAATTGTAAAGTGAATTGTTTAATGCAGAGTCATTATCAAAATTATCAATATAATCATTTTCAAAATCATCATTATCAAAATCATCATTATTATTTTACATTCGGCAAGAGACGCAATTCTACTTTCAAGACAGGTAAAATTGTGTACACTTAGAGGATCTAAATGCTTTTGCAGGTCTCATATGTTTCACGGTAAAATATCTTCTCCTTCAAGGTACAAAATGGTACACGACTAACGAATTACAGCTCAGCTGTTCACATATTACTCAAATAGTTAAGACTATACATAGTGAAAACTTGACATAAAATTCTGTAACTAACAAACTAACAATACATTCCAAATAGCTGTACTGTATCATACACCACTGCGAAAGACAAGGAACATTACAAAAGTAATTTTCGTCATTCGGTTTCCCATGGACACTGTATTGCTTTGGTCAAATGGTATTTTCTCCTAGCACTATGTCTCGACATATTCGCCATCAAACTTCATACCTGGGAAACTCCTTTATGCTGCTTCTTTCTTCTTCGGCGCTCTCCACATGCGTCATTTGTCCACCATTTATGCCTCTGTCACAGTTGAACCAGAAAGAAATACGGGTTTCCATGGCGTTTATTTTTGTCAAATGGCGTACCAGCTTCTCTTTCAAAAAACAATTAGGAAGCTATTTCGGATTGTCCCTCGTATAACGGATTTTAAGATATCAAAAAATTTTGCTCATGTCTAAAAGGCACAGAATTTGTAGAAAATAGCTGTGCGTCATTATGACAATCTCCATCTCCTTGATGTGACGCTATAATCTCTCACTAGGCTCAAGAAGTGATAAAAAGAGGTCATATGTTCTACTGTTCTACTAAAAGCTGTTACGGGAATTTAAAGGCGGTGTACGGTAACCAGTGTTATAGCTATCGAAGACATGGCAGGATACAGAATCGCAAAGAGTATGTGAACAAGTGATTTTGCTCCATACACCCATCGTGACACAATACTGCTAGTGACATAGCCGCATTGGCATAATTTTACGACTTACATATTTGTCTGGACGTTTCTCCCTTTTCTCACCTCGATTACTGGGTTATGAGCACATCACAACAGTATTGTGTTACCCTTGAGATTGTCTACTTGAAATTATACAAAAAAGTTGCCTATAGTTCTGTCTTACCCGAATGCGGGAACGTTATCCAGAAATTTGTTTTCTATAGGCATACCTAAAACAGATTCTTACTTCGGAAATAGATGTTTTCACAAAATCTTTCTCGCCACACTTTAGGAAGTAAATATATAATTAACATTATTTATCATTTTAAAGAAGACTGTCTCTGTTATTTAAGTACACGAAATTCGCGCAAAGATTATCGCCTTTACTTTTATTTTATTTTATTTTATTTATTTTAGTTCAGCGGTTGGTACTGTAAATTGTTACCGCGGTATATACATCGCTTCAGCTGTAATACTTAGCAGAGTCACAAGAAACTATTACCGGCCCCTGTCCCAACAGAATCGGCAGATGGCCTCAAATCATTCGACAAGAATATGTCTTTGGCGAAGAACCGTCACGCCTCTGAATGTCCCGAATTCTGTACATGCAGTCTTCACATTCCATGGTTTTGTGAGGGTAATTTCAGAATGCGTGGAGTAAGCTGAAATTAGTTTTGACACTGGATAAACCTGCAGTGACTAGAGAACGTAAAAAAAACTGGAAGAGTGTTTTCATAGCTTTTAAGGCTTTATTTATTCTTTAATTTTTTTCGCGCTCGTTACGTCTTGCAAAGTTTCGTTATACTTGGAAAAAGTTTTACGCAGAGGGAAGAGATATTTCCTTTAGACGGACTGAGATTGTTGCCTTGCAGGTGTATCTCCGGAACAATAACCGTCACAAGTTAAAATTTTATTTAACACGGCGCTTTGAGCGAGCATAGAGTAATAAAAACAAAAAAATATAACTCGTTCTTAATCGAGTTGAGAAGTTTGTACGTTACTTGATTAAGAACCAAAGGATGATAAAAAGGAGCCTCTTATTTCCTCGAAGCAAACAAAGGTTATTCTGTAGATATTTGTACCGTACTGCTTAGTTTTTCTTCGGTTTTATTTGTTGGTTTTTGTTCTAACACTACTTGTAGTACTAATGTCACGTGTGTGATTGAACTCTTTATTGTTTCATTTAACTGCTACCATAAAATTTCTTATTTCCTAACAATTAAAACGATTGTTACATATTTTGAAGAGGGATTTCATTTATTCACTAACCTTTAACCACTTACGTAAGTAAAACACAAGAGATTGCTAGTGTCCGTCTAAGAAAAAGAAAACTACGAAATGACAAGACAGAGAACAAGAGCTAGTAGAGCATCTGTGGATGATGAAGAGCAGTCAGTCAGGAATATTTCGCAAATATTTATGTGTTATTGCATATTTAGCTTTTGGTCGCTGTGCGACCATTCTCATTGCTTCAACAAAAGTGATTTAAAACTCACGTAACTTTTCTATCTTCAGGCTGAATATTACGTTAGTGTGAACGTAATATTCATCATGAAGATCTGAAAATTTTGTATGTTAAAACCATGTTTCTTTCAATGCACTGAGGACAGGCACTCAGCGAGCGAAATCTAGATATACAATAACAAGTATTGGAGACTGATTGCTGTTCGTAATTCACATATTACAACACAGTCGCTGAACACGTTGAACCAATATGGAATCAAACTTGGTCACCCGCATCGTTGGTAGACAAATAGGATACTTTTATGTAAACAAAGCAAATATGTTCCGTTCAAAAACAAAGAGCCAAATCATTAAGACTGTATTACAATGAGACATGACCTCTGCAATGACAATGATATCAAGATGTGGAATCTGATATATATGCTCAGAGTTAACAGCTGACCATTGTCAGCAACAGTGAGAAACCAGCTAAGCCTTCCCTAGGTAACAATTTTCTATAATGTTGCTGTTATTTGAACATTATTCTTTCAGTTTGTATCAGAAATACCCCGGAAAATGTATAAAGGTTTGTTAAGCTTATGGGACTTAACTGCAGGCTCATCAGTCCCTAAACTTACTAACTACTTATAAACTAGCTTATACTAGAGACAGCACAAGGATCCATGCCCGAGGGAGGATTTGAACCTCCGACGCTGGAGGCCGCGCGATCCGCAACGTGGCGCTCCAGACTGCTCGGTTACACCGTGCGACAAATACCCCAGACAGTTTGCTATTATATTTTATCAACATTCGACAAAAAAGTAAAGAACATATATATTCAATGTTGCTCCCAACAAATTCACACATTAATATCTCTGACTGGGCACAAGATAACATTAAATACACTGAAGCTATTCTGTACTTACTGCTTAGCATAAATTGATCCACCAGTTGAAACCCCAGGCACCAAAAATATTTGAGGTTGTGTATTCAAATAAAATTATTCACACAATAATTGTAACAGCGCTTCTCACAATGATACAGAGACAAATTGTTCCACTCTCTCACACACAAATAGCATGTGTGACACTTCAAATCACATTTAATAAAATTACTTTTCATAAGTTCTTAAATTTAATGACACAAAAAATATTGCTCAAGTATATACCCTCTAAAAATCTTAAAAACATTGTACCAAATAGAATAATAAAAAAAAAATTACAAATTGACCCTTAACCTTCTACATATACTGATCTACACTTATGGTTAACTCACCTTACATTTTTTTTTCCTCTGCTGGCTATCCACTTTCACGTTCCACACTCAAACTGGCCACCAGGTCCTTCCCAGTATATTCAGAAATTAGAACTTAAACTATGCCAGAAGGAAAAAATCAGTGTCGCTGGAATATAGGAAGCTTAGGCGTAAAAGGTAAAAAATTTCTTAAAGTTTTTGCTGTGATGTTACCAAGGGAAGGTGAAATCGAAACATAATGGGAAACGAGTGCGCATCATGTAACAAAACTGTGTCTTTGAGGTAGAGAAAGCTCTTTTTGAAGCTGAACTAGAAGATACGTATGTATCCCAGTCAGTGTATTCTTAAATCTTACCACAGAGAACGGAAATTGTCTTAAATCTTAATTTCCTTCTTTCTCTTACAGTCTTCAGGCCAAATATAGTTTCTTTACACTCAATAGCAAAAATCCTCTGATGTGCCACTAATAGCGCTCCCAGGTCCAAGAAGAGCAGTTTTAAGCAACCTCTACTTCAACGAATATTATTATTTGCAACTATTCAACATACGTATCTTCTAGTTCAGCTTCAAAAAGAGCTTTCTCTACCTCAAAGACACAGTTTTGTTACATGATGCGCACTTGTTTCCCATTATGTTTCGATTTCACCTTCCCTTGGTAACATCACAGCAAAAACTTTAAGAAATTTTTTACCTTTTACGCCTAAGCTTCCTATATTCTAGCGACACTGATTTTTTCCTTCTGGCATAGTTTAAGTTCTAATTTCTGAATATACTTTGTAAAGTCTATTCAGTCACTGGCATTAAAGTCACATTCACTTTTCACTATCCATCCTGTATTTAATTTAACTTCACTCACACCCTCATATTCTTCATTATTATAAATGTGAAAGTTTTGTATTTCATTACCTTCACCCTCTTTTTCACATTCTTTATTACCACTAATTGAAACATTGTAACTATTGCTGTTGGTCCTACCTTCAGCCATAATGACCATTGACTCTCTCCTTAAACCGTCAAACTCTTCATCAAACTAATCGCCAAACAAGTCTTCATTACCCAAAGTAGTATCCATATGATATTCTTTCCTCCGTTCTGTCTGTATATTTATTTTGGTCACTTTGACTCCCACACGACCCTCTGCTATTCTGGCTGTAATCGTTTCCCCATTTCTTGGTCCTATTTCTAGCTAGTTGTTGTCCAGCAATGGACGTCATTTGGAATAAGCTTTAGTTACCGAACTTTGTCTTTGCTGGCTCCTATTGCCATTTCCTTGCACTGGTTTATGCCGTTCCTATTATTATGAATCTCTTTGATTCCTGTCATCAATATTTCCGTGATTACTTCTCGAATTTTCATTTAAATTTCTCTCTCTGTAACAACATTACTGATTTTTTCTCCAGTTTTTATTATATTTGTGGTCATTTTCCTCCTTCTAATAGTTCCTCCATGATTACTCTTGTGTGATTATGCTTGATCCATTATTTCAATAAAAGCGAGAAATCTTAGGACAGAATGTGTTGAACAATTAAAAAAATCCCACTGCAGATTCTCTGGTAACTGCCCAATGGCATATCTATGTGAACCAAATTTCAAAACTGTTCCTGGAAAAATTCCCTCTTTGTTTCCCTACCATACCTCTCCTCTTCTACATTGTAACATTTAAAAATTAATTTTTCAGTACGCTTTGTTTAACATGACTTCAATACATATTTAAAAACAACCTCTCAAAATATTCAGCACATTTGTTTGCTCATCAACGAGCAGAATTTTCTAATAACATCCTCACGTATTTTATTTCACACTGGTCAGACATGCCTGGCATCAAATATCTTTGCAACACTGCTTAGTACTTGTTTTGTACTGTGAAGGTTTTACTTGTAATCAAGTGCGTTACAGGACACTTACAACTATAGCAGCACTGCGTACTTCTAAATTACTTGCTCTATTATTTACTTTTTCAATAGCACCATTATTTACAGTCAGAAACAGTTCCATCTCCTTTCTAAATCCACTTGCTGTGTTCTCCAATTCACCTAATAGCAAAGTTTTTTTGTCATTTATTCTTGTCACAATCTTTGGATCGCTTCTAATTATAGCCCCCTTGCCTCCTCTCTCCTAGCAACACACATCTGCTTTTCTTCAATCCAACCCTGAGTTAACTGCAAAATAAATAAAATAAAAATAAAATGAAATTAATAAAATAAAATAAAAATTACCTCAACAGTTCTAAGTTTACTATTTGATTATCCTAACAGCAGATCATCCTCCATATCGTTACCCACTCCTACTGTTGCGACTTCTCGATACGTTACTGCATCATCCGCAAGAATCCTCATTGAACTCCCTTGTTATCCACGAAGATATTTACATGTATTGTGAAAAGCAACACTCCCCTGGGGCACAACTGACATCACTTTAACGTTTTAAGACTTCTCTCTGTTAAGAATGACATTCTGCACTATTCATCAAATGACAGTGCAGAAAGGTGTCGAAGGCCTTGTGGAATTCAAGAAACACGGGATCTATCTGGGATCCTGTATCTATTGCCCTCTGTATATCGTTGGTGAATAGTGAGTGGTAGGGGAAATGATTAATAAATACGATTCTCTGAGAAGGGGTACAGGCTAAAGTAATTATCCGACAGGTTTATTTTCGTATTTATTTACGTTGCTTTCATACTGTGCGGTGGGACAAAGGGAAAATATGGTGAAGAATTGTCAAAATAATCTCGTATCCAACCAAACTCGTCCTAAATTTGGATCAATCTTATTAATAAAACTTGTTTATAGCTCTTATGCTCAGTTGGTTCAAATGTTTGTAAAGCCTATGAGACCGTAGTGGCCGTGCAGACCTTGACTGAAGCGCCTCAGTCCCCTCGGACCACCGCGGCCGGCGCTCAGTTGGTAAGTAAATATTTATGTTAAGTCTATGTCCACCGCCTAATATAAAAATATACATAATAGTTTATATTTCTATCTTACCTTAAAACACAAACAGGTCCTTATACCCGCGAGAGAAAAAATAAAAGGCCACTATGTAACTTCACATTCAAAGTTTAAACTCTTTAGCACCAATTCAGTCACGAAACTTGCGTTCGAGCGAAATTCCACAGCCTACTATACTTTAGTTTCACATTAAAAATACCACTGTTTCATTTGAATGCGTCTTTAAATTCAATAGCCTGTTATAAACTTTTCAAACTGATGGTGTTTTCTTCCTAGATGTAGAAGATCAAATAACATTTCCATGTTTCACATTAAATAATAATTCATTCCATACACAAGATGTAATATTTAAAACTCTTCTTCAGTCAAACATCAAATGTTTATTGGTCCACTTGCAATACAAGCATATAGTATTTGCTTCTGATCCAATCATACATTCACCAGGACATAATCTGAACTGACGAACATCCATAGCAATAATAATGTTAAATGATCTTCTTAGAGAACGATCGATGTCCCGCAATAAAGAAGGCGCAGAGACGTCCGATGCCCCGTGACCGTCGGCTAACTTCATATAACGCAAGGCCAGCTCTGTGACGCCGGTCGGTGCTGCGGCGACGCTGCTCCTGTATATTGCAGTACCTCGATCGACCATGAAACAAACAGAAAAAAATACAAAACAATTTTCTTAATATCATATTATAAAAATCATTCTATAAATGATTTTCATTAATACTCAATCTCTAATTTTCATCTCCTGCAAAACAAAGCTGATATGGGAGAGTAGGAGCTAACAAATCTGTCCCACTACAACTGGGAAGAGCACGAAGTTGAGTTCGCGTGTTATGACCGCTCTCCCACGCCCTGGGCGGGCTGCCTAGGTGTCAACTGAGAAGGAAGGCCGTTGTAAAGTTTTCTGTTATGTATTCTGGAAGGCAGAGCCAAGGGGTGGCGCGGCTCCCGGCTGGTGGTTTACGTGTAGAGCGAGGCCGACAGCAGGTAGCAGGCGGACACTACCTCCGCAGGGAGCCGTGCGTCTGGCTGACGCCTGAGCTGACATTGCCGATGGGTGCGCTGTGATCTCCGTTTGTTATTGCGGGACCCGTCCTACTTTTCTTTCCAGCGAAAATGTATGTCTGGCACGACGGAACATTGGCGCCCTATTACTTTATGCACTGCCGTGCCGTTAATCCAGTCTTCTTGAAATTTAGCACACTTTAATTTCCATACAAGTGAAATGTGACTGTCTACATAAAATTTCATGTGCTGGGCGGCAGACATTACACTTCGGTACCAGTTTACCGTCTTGTTGAAATTTTTCACATTTCACTTTCCGAACTAAAGGAAGATCACACAAGATTTTTCATTGCTGCAAGGCGGGGAATAAAACAGGCTTCCCCACAGTGTTCACTTTGAAAGTTGACATAAATATGTATATTATCGCGATGAATGTTTTTATACTCCGCCAGCAAATACATAGTACATTGTCAGACGATATCTTACAACTAACTTCGGCGCCATTTCTCCGATCACCATGACGTAAGATATAAGTAATTTTTCAGAGAACGGGGGGGGGGGGGAGGTGTTGTCGGAGCTGAAGTGAGGAAGGTGGACAGAGAAGAGGAGGAAGTGATTTGGAGAAAGGGGGTGGGGCATCGGTTCATCCAGAGAACGGGAAGACGAACAGTGGGAATGAAGGGGAAGAAATTGACAAAGATTCGGGGGAGGACACTATAGACAAGTGAGACGAATATGTTAAAAAAGAGACAGCGCAAGTGGAGTGGGAATGGGTAAGTATGAGATGTACTAATCGAAGATTGTAATAACTACATAATTTGGGAACGGTATTGTGAAAATGATACACAATTATATGAGATTGAGGGGAGAAAGAGATGGACAGGGAAACAGATAAAAAGGAAAAGAGGGCGATGAAGGCGGATATGGGCAGAGAGAGAGAGAGAGAGAATGCTAGAAGGAGGAGATATACAGATGTGGCAGGACGAAATGAAGGAGGTAAATTAGTTGGACTAACGGAAACTGGAATAAATACACGGGCCACGCTGGGTTTACAGCTAGTGACCCAGACATGATAGAGGAAATTCATGTCGGGCGATGTATGGGGCCAAATCAGAATGTTCTTCATACAAATGCCAAAACCATGACAGTGTGCACTGTCATGCGTAAACATTCCCACAGATGTTTCTGAAAGTGATGTTCATGAATGGCTGCAAATGCTTTCCAAAATCATTTTCAGTCAATAATGACCATACCATTACAGGGCTGCCACTATCTTTCAAAGTACCTTGTTGACAAATGGGGCCCATGGCTTCGGGCAGTGTCCGTCACATTCGAACCAATTCAAATGTTCAAATGTTTGTTAAGCTTATGGGTCTTAACTACGGGGTCATCAGTCCCTAAACATACAAACTACTTATGAACTACTTACGAACTAGGACGGCACAAATATCCATGCCCGAGGGGGATTCGAACCCCCGACCGTAGTGGCCGTGCTGACCGTGACTGGAGCGCCTCAGTCACCTCGGCCATCGCGGCCGGCACATTCTAACCCTACCATCAACTGCTTACTACCTGAAATCGGGTCCCATCC
This sequence comes from Locusta migratoria, assembly GCA_026315105.1. Taxonomy (NCBI): domain Eukaryota; kingdom Metazoa; phylum Arthropoda; class Insecta; order Orthoptera; family Acrididae; genus Locusta; species Locusta migratoria. Next base: position 85,279,197 of record CM048746.1, read on the forward strand.
AAACCACGGTTTTAATGTCGCCTAGGGTCCAACAAATGATACGGTCACGGGCTCATGAGAGGCTTTTCAGGCGATGTCATCCTGCTAACAAAGGTACTGGAGTCGATCGTCTGCTTCCTCACTCAATTAAGACCCAGTATTGAGGCAAGGCACACACTAGTTTTGACTTATATAGAAGACTTTGTCAGTACAAAATATTTCGGGACTACATTATTCTATTTTTAAGTGCTGATAAACATTGAAGCACATAGTGAAATACGACACACGAATTCCGCGACTCATGAAGCATGGCCAACGTTAACAATAAGATATATGCAATTTAGTAAACGTAAAACCTTGTCTAAAAGGCCATGCGCACAGTTGCGACCTACAGGGAAACACTCTCACATACTTAAGGTAATCCGTATTTTACGAAACTAACAACGGTGACGTACGATAATGCTACCTTGACATCTCCAAAACTAATCTGTACAATAACATCAAAGCCACAACATAGAGAATACTCTCCCAAACGGATCAGTAATACTTAAACCTGACTACACAAATTAAAACTAAAGGAAAACTCGCTGCTTCTCAAGGAGATCACCAAAATGGGCATAGTATAGCAATTTAGACAGTTTAGTCTTCTCACTTAGTACGTTTTTGGCCTTCTTCCTTAAAGCATAAATATATCTCAATTTCCTCCAAATTAGATAGTAACCATCATTTGTGGCCAAAGTGAATTATCCTCATATTATCATTGATGTTAAACTGTTGTGATATTTTGAAGTGCTTCGCTACACATGAAATGCCATTATCTCTCTCTTATTGTGTTCTTTAAAATATATCTAAAAATCCATTTTTTTCTTAATACTTCATTTCACAATTTTAATTTGATTTCATAAACTCCCATTTTCCCCTTCCAGGACTGCCCTGTGTCTTATTTCTCCGCCTCCGGGCTAATTTGCTGTCGGTCCTAAAGGTAATTTTTAAGCTAGTACTTCAGATTTAATTACTGACGTTAGGTTTCATAACAGTTCATGAATTGAGAGATATTCTTTGTATTGTGGCTTCGATTTTACAGGATAAATTGGAAGAAAAAGGTTTCCAGTTGTCAGAAGAGTATATAATGATTCTGCCGCAGTTGAAGAAATTGAATGAAAGGACACATCGGCAATTTGCGTGTGTTTCAGCAATCTTACGGTATCATTAAGAAAATAAATATGAATCACTCCTATGAAACGGCCAAAGTTTGATACAAAAACACTTGGTTTCAGTCTTAGCCAAATTTATTATCACCAGGGATAGCTGGAATCCCTGAGGACGGAGCACAAAATTCAGGAATGAATAATGATACAAAAGTAATGAATCTCTGACAAGGATGGTACAACCACTATTATGAAAAGTGGTTGATACTGACGACGTGTTAATTGTTGCAAAATAAATTGAAAATTGCTCTCCAACTCGGTAAATAATACAACCAGAAGCTCAGGAATACAGCCGACTAGGGGGAGTCACATTTATATTTAACTGCCCTATAGCAAATGCAATTTGCGTATATCACCAATTCCTAATTAATCCGTTGTACAGCTCTTATAGGACGAACGGCGGCTGGCCATCGTGGATGGGTCAGCACGACGTGAACCTGAAGCTGTGAGACGATGGCTACACAGTGAACAAACTACTTCGTTCAAGAATCTCCGAAGTTTTAGTCACTCAAGTATCGATGGCAAACAAGAGGTTCTCGCGGAATCTGCTCTTACAACTAATAGTGAGCTGTCACTGGACGCTTTGCTAGCAACTGGCCACCTGCGTCCTCGCACCTCAAGCGCCGCTAGCCGAATCCCTGACTCACTTTGCAGCAAGCCACATGTCTCTCCAGATCGTTTTCTCAAGAGCCAATCATAGCTGTAGATTCAAATCTCTTCTACCACACCATTACTTCCTTCCAAACATCTTTCTTACGAAAAAGAAGCTTCTAGAGGCTTCTAGAAAGTTGTACAACGTATCGACTGCCTGGCAGTTGAAATCATCTGCCAATCACATTGTCGCCAGCGAGTTTTGGCGCGCGAGGAGCGAGTGGCCATCGGCCAGTCGGCAACCTGTAACCTCACATTGGGTGGTCAACACACCACACCCTTGTAGTACTCTTAGGCACCCCTCGCCGCTTGCTGGCCTCTTTCATTGACTTGGTTGTGTTCTTGTTTCCAATCGCAAGAAAAGTACAACATCCTAACATTGTTAATATTAAATGTCGCCTACCAGCATCAACCAGTTTTCCCAGTGACCTAGTCAACATTAATACACTCCTGGCCATTAAAATTGCTACACCACGAAGATGACGTGCTACAGACGCCAAATTTAATCGACAGGAAGGAGATGCTGCGATATGCAAATTATTAGCTTTTCACAGCAATCACACAAGATTGGCGCCGGTAGCGACACATACAACGTGCTGACATGAGGAAATCTTCCAACCGATTTCTCATACGCAAACAGCAGTTGGCCGGTGTTGGCTGGTGAAACGTTGTTGTATTGCCTCGTGTAAGGAGAAGAAATGCCAACCATCACGTTCCCGACTTCGATGAAGGTCAAATTGTACACAATCGCAATTGCGGTTTGTCGTATCGTGACACTGCTGCTCGCGAAGGTTGCCATCCAATGACTGCTAGCAGAATATGGAATCTGCAGGACAAAACAGAACACCGTGCGGGATTCCAAAGACCTCATATCACTAGCAATCGAGATGACAGGCATCTTATCCGCATGACTATAACGGATCGTGCAGCCAACAGATGGGGGACGTGTGCAAGACAACAACCATCTGCACGAACAGTTCAACGACGTTTGCAGCAGCATGGACTATCAGCTAGGAGACCATGGCTGTGGTTACCCTTGACGCTGCATCACAGACAAGAGCGCCTGCGATAGTGTACGCAACGACGAACCTGGGTGTGCACGAATAGCAAAAGTCATGTTTTCGGATGAATCCAGGTTCTGAAACTTCCTGGCAGATTGAAAATGTGTGCCGGAACCGGGACTTTGCCTTTCGCGAGCAAGAGCTCTACCGACTGAGCTACCCCGACACGAATCACGTTCCCACCCCACAACTTTACTTCCGCCAGTACCTCGCCTCCTACTTTCCAAACTTCACAGGAGCTCTACTGCGAAACTTGCAAGACTAACACTCCTGGAAGAAGGGATATGGTGGAGACATGGCTTAGCCACAGCCTAAGGGACGTTTCTAGAATGAAACTTTCACTCTGCAGTGGAATGTCAGCTGATACGAAACTTCCTGGCAGATTAAAATTGTTTGCCGGAACCGGGACTCGAACCTGGGACATTTGCCTTTCGCGGGCAAGCGCTCTACCGGCTGAGCTTCCCCGACACGACTCACGATGCCACCCCACAACTTCACTTCCACCAGTACCTCGCCAGGAAGTTTCATATCAGCACACACTCCGCTGCAGAGTGAAAGTTTCATTCTGGAAACATCCCTTAGGCTGTGGCTAAGCCATTTCTCGGCCATATCCTTTCTTCCAGGAGTGCTAGTCTTGCAAATTTCGCAGGAGAGCTTCTGTGAAGTTTGGAAAGTAGGAGGCGAGGTACTGGCGGAAGTGGCCTTGTGGGGCGGCATCGTGAGTCGTGTTGGGGGTAGCTCAGTCGGTAGAGTGCTTGCCTGCGAAATGCAAAGGTCCCAGGTTCGAGTCCCCGTTCCAGCACACAATTTAAATTGCCAGGAAGTTTCGTATTAGCGCACACTCCGTTGCAGAGTGAAAGTTTCATTCTGGAATCCAGCTTCTGTTTACATCATTATGGGCGCATTCTTGTTTGGTGACATCGCGGTGAACGCACATTCGAAGCCTGTATTCCCCATCGCCATAGTGGCGTATCACCCGGCGTGATGGTATGGGGTGCCTTGGTTACACGTCTCGGTGACCTCTTGTTCGCATCGACGGCACTTTGAATAGTGGCCGTTACATTCAGATGTGTTGCGACCCCTCGCTCTACCCTTCATCCGATCCCTACGAAACCCTACATTTCAGTAGGATATTGCACCACCAGGTCTTGTATGGGCTTTTCTGGATACGGAAAATGTTCGATTGCTGCCCTGGCCAGAACATTCTGCAGTTCTATCACCAATTGAAAACGTGTGGTGAATGGTGGACGAGCAACTGGCTCGTCACTATACGCCAGTCATTTCCTCTTGATGAACTGTGGATTGTGTGGAAGCTGCAAGGGCATCTGTACCTGTACACGCCATCCAAGCTCTGTTTGACTCAATGCCCAGGCGTATCAAGCCCGTTATTATGGTCAGAGGTGTTTGTTCTGAGTACTGGTTTCTCAGTATCTATGCATGGAATTGCGTGAAAATATAATCACATGTCAGTTCTAGTAGAATATATTTGTCCAATGAATACCCGTTTATCATCTGCATATCTTCTTCGTGTAGCAATTTTAATGGCCAGTAGTGTACTTCCACTCTATCTATTTTTGCATTCAGATAATCTGTAATAAAAAAGTGATACCAGTAATTACATTATGAATAAATGTACGTTATTAACTATTAATCTGTAAAGATAGAATGCAAGTGGTGAAAATTTCTGTCGCCTTACATGTATTATCGTAAATCACCGTTGACAGTTTAACTGTGTACAGGTTCTCTCATGTGAGAGCCGTTGTCCTCTAGTCCACTACTATGCATCACAACATTAATATGTTTTCTCTTACACGAGGTGTTCATGAGGACAAAGCATATATGCTACCCGTATCTTTACTGATTACGTTGCCTAATGACCCACTAATTTTGACGCATGTTATTACACATGTTGTTACAGTAGAGTCTCGATTATCCGATCTTTGGTTATCGGACTTCCCGTGTTATCCGACCATTTCACCGCGCCTGGACTGTATGCGAAACAACGCGTGGATGAGCCCAGACATTTTTAAAGAATGACTTCGTGCGACAAACTGAGAAGTTTTTGAAAGCGATGAACTTGCCTCGTAAAGCATTATTGCTTCTATACAATGCCACGTGTTATCCTAATGAGAATGAACTTCAAGATTAAGATATAAAGGTCATGTTTTTGCCTGCAATGTCACATGCTTACGTCAGACTACAGACAAAAGGACCTTAGATACTGAAGAGAAACTACCGCAGAAACTTGATTTCCTCTTTAATTAATACTATGGACGAGGGAGAAGACATGGTAAAGTTGCGTCGCATTAATTTGAAAGAGTAGCTTATTACGTGGCTCAATCTTGGGTTAGTGTTGGGGCAAACACAACTGCAAAATCCTGGAACATTTTGCTACAGGAAAATCATCCAGATGATTAAAATCTACAACAACAGACCTAACCTGAAAATACTACCCTGCTTCCATTGTAACGAAACGTTCTGGGATGTGCTAATCCCACAGAAGATAAAGTAAATGAATGGATTGGTCAAGATGAAGAATTTGAAGTTATAGGTGAAGATATAGTCAGCATGATTAACTAAAAGGAAGAAGAAGACGATGAAACGGGTGTACAGCAGCTGGAGGGAACATCGTCTACCAAGGATTCAATTCTTAAGAGACTACGTGATTAAGCGGTGGGGAAGGAGGGAGGGGAAGGCAAAAATCAGGCAAACAAAAGACACCAACTTCTTTACCCAGATTTAAATATGTTTTTGTTGTTCAATGAAGTCTTTCACAAATACAACAGTGAAATGCTGGACGTAAGTAAATATCTATTCAGTCTAATTTGATTCGCACTGTTAAATTTTTAACTCATTTGGCCTACTTTTGTTTAATTTTTGTGTGACGTACTATCTTATCACTTTTCTTTGAGTGCAGTCTAATTTTTATATCAACATTATATTCAGTTCTTGTTCACATATTTAATAAGATTTCTATGTTCAAATAAATTGCTCAAACTTTTCAGATTTTTTACATTATTTTTCGTGTTATTTGTCCTTCCCGCTTATCCGACCTTGCCGCGGCCTGTTTAGGTCAATTAATCGAGATTTTACCGTACATAGTGATTCGTTATTCGTCTAGTATGTTCGTCGTAGTTTAACAGGCGCTTTTTTATTTTTAAGTACTTGCAAATAGTGTAATATATTCCTGCAATTTGTCGTGCCGACAAAAATTCTTATTTAACTGACAACTGGTGCGTGATTATCCTCAGTACAGTTGTTGGATGGCGTTATAATTAACACCAAATTGTGCCGCACTGCCCAAACCGAAACATTCGCGGAACGTCCCGCATTGATTTATGCGGCTGTTCCACGCAGCGTTGCTTGTCTGTTGGCATTGACAACTCTGCACCCACGCCGCTGCCCTCCATTATTAACTGTAGCTCATCGGCCACTGCGTTGTCGTTCGCGAGACGTATTGCTGTGGAACCGGGAATATTGAGTTTACATTTTCGAAATGGAGTGTCCCAAACATTTAGCTCCGTCTACCATTCCGTATTCAAGGCCTATTAATTCTCATTGTCCGCCCATAGTAACTTCCGAAACCTTTTGACGATATTCGTAGGAGTTCAATGCAGCGACCTGTTGACCACTGAGTACGCAGTACAAGCGTCAGCTGTATCAGTGTGTTTCGTCAACTCTGTGAATGCACAGCGCATTTCGGTTACCGTCTGTAACAAAGAGAAGAGTGAGGTAATAAACATGCTCCCATTGAAATACGCACAATATTTTACGCTGCTGTAGTGGTTAGAGTGGGTGTTATCCTTCTTAGAAGTGGGTCTTTTGTTAGAGCTCCGACTGAGTTATGCTTCGCTCTAAAGTGAAACAACGTGCTAAGATCAAATTCCTATAGAATTCCGAAAAGCTGCCACATATACTTACCGTTTGTTGAAACAACATTACGATGATCAGTACAACGCGGATCTGTAGGTCAAACTCTATTCTTTTCCTGAAGGGCAAATAAATGTATAGTATGCATTTCATGAACAATTAAAACTGAAGCCGCTGATTTTAGAGCAGCTAAAACGACCATTGTCGAGGTTAACGCCTATTTTTGCCTACTGTAGCTTCAAAGACCTAAGTCGTATATTTCTTCTGTTTTCAATAGATTTGACTTGCTTCGCAGATCAAAGGTAGTACCACTAAAGTCGATATAAAGAAAACAACCCTGGCATCGGTCTCTACTGTTCTCGCACAGTCAACGTTGCATAAGAATTACAGAACAGAACATACACGGATGCACTGCAAAGAAACCGAAAATGTATTGCGGAGTCTTGCAAACGGATTTCTGTAGCTCAAACACCGAAAATATTGGAAGACAAGTTGCAAATCTGATTGTTCGCAGGTTGCACCGAGGAACGCCATCCAGACAACATTTAATTTTTTTCGGAAACAACGCGCAACGACAAACGAACAAACAAACACTTGGCACGTAGTTAGCAGCAGCAGCAGAACAGTACAGTAAGCATCTCCCAGCTGTCATGGAGGATGCCATTTCTGTAAGTTATGCAAGATACTTCAGTGCAATGGGACTTGGCTTATATTAGAGCCAGTTATTTACGAATTAGAAGGCTCAGCTTCACCTGTCTCCGAGAACACTGCTTTGATGGAGGAAGTGAAAAATAAAATTAATGAAGCGCTAAGTGAATGGGAGAAAACGTTCCAGAAGAACCTTTGCGTGCCGTCACTCATGCTTAGCAGAGAAAACTGTTCAAATGTCTGTAAATCTATCGGACCAAACTGCATGGTCATCAGTCCGTAGCTTACAAACTACTTAAACCTAGGTAAACTAACCTAAGGACAACACACACACCCATGCCCCAGGGAGGACTCGAACTTCCACGGCGAGCAACCGCGCGCTCCGCAGCGAGACGCTCTAGACTGCTCGGCTACTCCACCGCGGCCTTAGCAGAAAATCCAGTTCCACAGATTACAGCATTCCTGTCCGAAATGTGCCGAAAATGACGTACGCCTCCCTCATATGGTTTGTTGGTGGAAGGTTCATTCTCGACGTATAAATTAATACGAACCGACGAGAGACATTGCTTTTCTCTGGAAAATCTACAAAGATTTCACTCATTTGCTGTTAACCAAATTGTTAAAATATAATGTTCAAATGTTTGTATAGCTTATGGGACATAACTATGGGGTCATCAGTCCCTAAACTTACAAACTACTTATCACCTAGCTAAGGACGGCACAAATATCCGTGCCCGATGGGGCATTCGAACCCCCGACCGTAGTGGCCGTGCAGACCCTGACGGGCGCGCCTCAGTCCCCTCGGCCACCGCGGCCGGCGTTAAATTATACATCACTTGTATTTCAACATATGGCTTTTGAGCTTCATTATACTTTTATCTTCGAAATGGTTTAAAGGTTTGGTGTCAGTTTGCCCATTAATGTTTATTTTTGAGAAATAAATGCTAGCGGACAAGTAAACACTACGTATTTCACATTATTTATTCTGCTAAATATTCTTGGCTCCTGTTGTAGACGGAATAAGGTAATGAATGATCCTATTTTAGGTGACTAAAATGCTCTTTGTAGGACCTAATATCCGCTGTCTAGTGATCAGTGTCTACCTCGTACTCAAATTTCGAAGTAGGTTAAGACGTTCAAAGACGTTAGGAGATGTCGAAGGCGATCCGAAATCGGGCCGCCATTCGACTTCCAAAACAGAAGAGAATATGGAAGAGGTGAGTAGAATTGTTCGAGAACACCGCCACCTGAACATTCGAACAATTTCCGATTTGCTTGCATCAATGAATAAACCGTTGTGTTTTGCACGATGATTTGTGCAAAACAACGGTCTGTTCAGTATTTGTTAAGCTTATGGGTCATCAGTCCCTAAACTTACAGACAACTTATGAAATATCTTATAATAAAGACAGAACAGAATCCGTGCCCGAGGGAGGATTCGAACCCCCGATGGGAAACGGCCTCGAGCATCGAAACGCCACATTGCGACAACGGTGTGTGAAAAGTGGTGTCAGAAATCCTCGCAGAGTGGGAAAATCAGCATCGAGTGGAATTCGCTGTTGACACTCTTGAAAACATTGAAAATGATCCCGATTACTTCAGTAATTAAATCAAAACAAATGTTTCTTAAGCTTAGGGGACTTAACTGCGGGGTCATCAGTCCCTAAACTTTCAAACTACTTATGAACTACCTTATTCTAAAGACGGCACAAACATCCATGCCCGAGGGGGATTCGAATCCCCGACCGCAGCGGCCGTGCAGACTGTGACTGGCACGCCGCATACCGCTCGGCCACTGCGGCCGGCCACTTCAGTAATTGTGACGAAACATTGCAGCATGATTCAGAGGTGCAAGGCTGGGGGGGGGGGGGGGTGGAGCGGGAACTACACTAAGGGGACAATATTTTATTTCTATTTGAGCATGAATCCGGTTTAGATATTACCACACCTCGAAGCTGATAGCGTAACACCTGAACCTGCCCAGTATTTTGGCATCCCGCTCAGCTTGCTACCCTATGATTTCCCTTGCCGTGAGACGACTGTATCTCAGACGCCCGTCAGTAAATCTGACGATTACCGAAGCCGATTTGTTCCACTTTAAGGCTCTAAACTATCTGTAGCCATATGACTATTAACTTCACAAACATCTTCCAGAATGTTACGCAGGAGTTAGCTGTACCTTTCTTTTGCTTCTCTTCCATTATTATTCAGCACTCGCCATCCTAAGCACTGCTCTTTTATAGTATTTACCATCACGGTCTTGGGATACGACGAAAATTTTTTTCAAAAAACTTACTACGTGATTTCTATTTGATCAAGAATTTCCCTAGCAAATAACTGATTACGGTACCTGACATTCATTTCCACATATAAATGAATAATACAAAACAGCTACATATTGAATGAAGTATGACATCCGCGAAGTTTCCACTTACGTATGAAGCGAGGAAGTAAATATCGTGTGAAAACCGACAAACCTACTCTAAACAAACGTTTCTGGCCGTTTACGGGTTGTTTAGTGGGTCGTATTTTTAAATAGTCACTTAAACAAGTCGGAGAAGTTGGTCTATAATTATTAACGCAAATCTTTTATCCGGTACTAAATTATCTCATTACCAACAGTTATTGATGTCCATGGAAAGGATACTCATTCCTACACTCTCTCATTCATTCCTCGATAACTACTTCGCCTATGAAGATGAAATTTGGCAGGACTATGGTTTATAGGTATTAAACATCAGCTAAGAAATTATTTTGCGATAGGACCGATAGTTCAGGAGATATGACGTCATAGACGATCAAACTTCCCCGCTTTGCGGCACGTGATACTGTGACTTTATCGGTCCACTATTTGAGAAGGAGAGCACTTAGCGACTTGCAGCAAACTTTAAACATAGTTTCAAACCTTTAGGAAACTTTTCTCCCCGACAACCATAGAAAAATAATGAAAGGAAAAATGTTTCTCGCTTACTACTTTTCCTCTGTTCACGGAGTAAAACTACGGCATTCAGTATAACGTTGAAATTTATAATTTCTACACTACATATTGTACCTTCAGGAAATTTTACAAACAGTATACACACATATAGTTGAATGTACCTTCTAGATTGTATCACAGTGCGACATTTACTTCATAAGGTACGAGCACATAAAGAGTAACGTTCATGGAAAACGACAAACAAATTACAATACTGTACTGTATTTACTGTAGAAACATACGGTAGAAACAAATCGGACACCATGAGTTTTCAAACGATCAATCCAGCCTTCTCTGGCAAGAAATTAAATTCGGCTTCCAGTTTTTTGTGCAAAACTATCGCTTTTTCTTTTATAATTGGCCCAGATATTGGAGTTCCTTTCCTTCTTTCTTGATAAAGCCACATACACAGTGCATCATTATCAAGTTGTTCAAATTTAGGTTTTTTTTATGTTTTATGATTCTTGAGAGTGTTTTCACCATCAATCGTAACTGTATAGGATTCAATGTCTTTCCGATTCTTCCTCCAATCCTTAATAGTCGTAACATCTACATTCAGTTCCTTTGCAATATTTTCAGGCCGATTCTCCTTTGCCAAGTCTTTGTGACACTGCTAATTATTCATTTAGTGAAAGAGTTATGTGTTTACGTTTGAATAAAAAAAAAGTTCAAATGTTTGTATTGCTTATGGGACTTAACTACGGGGTCATCTGTCCCTAAACTTACAAACTACTTATGAACTAGCTTATACTAAGGACGGCACAAATATCCATGCCCGAGGGGGGGGGGATTCGAACCCCCCGACCATAGTGGCCGTGCAGACTGTGACTGGTGCGCCCCAGAACGCTCGGCCACCACAGCCGGCACGTTTGAATCCAGACATGTTGAAAAATGGACAACTGTACACACAATGGATGTAATAAGTACTGTAGGTAATACAGAATAAAGCAAAGAACGATGTTTTTTAATCCCATCAAAGAATGAAATTGCGCAATAACGTACAGTATAGCAATATGTACAGCGATAGACACCGAAACAATGGCCCGACAGGCGTCCAGTCAGTGACAAGTCGGCACAGACTCGAGAGCCTGAGGCATGGTCGGACTAACCGGAGTAAGGGTCCATCCGATGTCGGATTAGAGGGGTTCTACTGTAATTATGATGTTCGAACAAAGTATATGTTCCAAAATCCTACTGCAAATCGACTTAAATGAGATGGACCTGTAATTTTGAGGATAATGCGGAAACAGGTCACATAGTAGACTAGTAGTTTATTGGTACAAGTTAATATTATTCCCTCCTTGAGTTTCTGTCTTCGTGCGAATATAGTCCTATGAAACCGGATGAAACTTGTAGAAGTTCCCTGTACCTTGGAACACTATACTCGCATTCGGAAGGATGATGGTTCAAATCCACCTCCGGCCATCCAGATTTAGGTTTTCCGTGATTTCCCTAAATCACTCCAGGCAAATGCCGGGATGGTTCATTTGAAAGGGCACGGTCAATTTCCTTCCACATCTTGACCCAAACACTCCGAGCGTAAGCTTCGTCTATAATGACCACGCTGTCGAAGGGACGTTAAACTCCAAACTTCCTTCCTTCCTTGTACCTTGGAGGGCCTTACGTGCTTCTCGCGGTATATGACGGGTTTCTTCCACGCCGGCTGCGGTGGCCGCGGGGACTGAGGCGCTCCAGTCAGGGTCTGCACGGCCACTACGGTCGGGGGTTCGAATCCCCCCTCGGACATGGATATCTGTGCCGTCCTTAGTATAAGATAGTTCGTAAGTAGTTTGTAAGTTTAGGGACTGATGTTAAAATCTTCAAATGTTTGTTAAGCTTATGGGACTTAACTACGGGGTCATCAGTCCCTAAACTTACAAACTACTTATGAACTGAAACTTCCTGGCAGATTAAAATTGTGTGCCGGAACCGGGACTCGAACCTGGGACCTTTGCCTTTCGCGGGCAAGCGCTCTACCGACTGAGCTACCCCGAGACGACTCACATTGCCGCCTCACAACTTCACTTCCGCCAGTACCTCGCCTCCTACTTTCCAAACTTCACAGAAGCTCTCTTACAAACACGCAAGACTAGCACTCCTGGAAGAAAGGATATGGTGGAGACATGGCTTAGCCACAGCCTAAGGGATGTTTCCAGAATGAAACTTTCACTCTGCAGCGGAGTGTGCGCTGATATGAAACATCCTGGCAGATTAAAATTGTGTGCTGGAACCAGGACTCGAACCTGGGACCTTTGCCTTTCGCGGGCAAGCGCTCTACCGACTGAGCTACCCCGACACGACTCACGATGCCGCCTCACAACTTTACTTCCGCCAGTACCTCGCCTCCTACTTTCCAAACTTCACAGAAGCTCTCTTGCAAACACGCAAGACTAGCACTCCTGTAAGAAAGGATATGGTGGAGACATGGCTTAGCCACATCCTCAGGGATGTTTCCAGAATGAAACTTTCACTCTGCAGCGGAGTGTGCGCTGATATGAAACTTCCTGGCAGATTAAAATTGTGTGCTGTAACCGGGACTCGAACCTGGGACCTTTGCCTTTCGCGGGCAAGCGCTCTACCGACTGAGCTACCCCGACACGACTCACGATGCCGCCTCACAACTTTACTTCCGCCAGTACCTCGCCTCCTACTTTCCAAACTTCACAGAAGCTCTCTTGCAAACACGCAAGACTAGCACTCCTGGAAGAAAGGATATGGTGGAGACATGGCTTAGCCACAGCCTAAGGGATGTTTCCAGAATGAAACTTTCACTCTGCAGCGGAGTGTGCGCTGATATGAAACTTCCTGGCAGATTAAAGTTTGGAAAGTAGGAGGCGAGGTACTGGCGGAAGTAAAGTTGTGAGGCGGCATCGTGAGTCGTGTCGGGGTAGCTCGTCGGTAGAGCGCTTGCCCGCGAAAGACAAAGGTCCCAGGTTCGAGTCCCGGTTCCGGCACACAATTTTAATCTGCCAGGAAGTTTCATATCAGCGCACACTCCGCTGCAGAGTGAAAGTTTCATTCTGGAAAGATCCCTTAGGCTGTGGCTAAGCCATGTCTCCACCATATCCTTTCTTCCAGGAGTGCTAGTCTTGCGTGTTTGCAAGAGAGCTTCTGTGAAGTTTGGAAAGTAGGAGGCGAGGTACTGGCGGAAGTAAAGTTGTGAGGCGGCATCGTGAGTCGTGTCGGGGTAGCTCAGTCGGTAGAGCGCTTGCCCGCGAAAGGCAAAGGTCCCAGGTTCGAGTCCCGGTTCCGGCACACAATTTTAATCTGCCAGGAAGTTTCATATCAGCGCACATTCCGCTGCAGAGTGAAAGTTTCATTCCACTTATGAACTACTTACGAACTAGGACGGAACAAATATCCATGCCCGAGGGGGGATTCGAACCCCCGACCGTAGTGGCCGTGCAGACCGTGACTGGAACGCCTCAGTCCCCTCGGCCACCGCGGCCGGCTAGGGACTGATGACCCCTTAGTTAAGTCCCATAAGCTTGACAAACATTTGAACATTTGAAAATTTGTTTCTTCCACCGTCGAGGCATAGTGCCTCGTTTCTCGGGTGACTTCTCAGGTGGCGGGCCTTAAATTGCACTTGCTAAGTACCCCTGCAGACACACGCGGTTCGCAAACGATGATACAGGGCCACCGTAATGGGCCTATTTTTCGCGGCTAACCAGCAGCACCGCTGAATTATTCCGCAGTATGCTCTAAAATTCTACTGCAAATCGACTTCTATGAGATGGGCCTGTAATTTTGGGGATCTTGCAGGGCCGCGGTGGAATAGCCAAGTGGTCTAAGGCTCCTCGCTGTGGAGCGCTAGGTTGCTCGTCGTCGGAGATTCGAGTCCTCCCTGGGGCACGGGGTTTTGTGTGTGTGTTTGTCCTTAGGTTAGTTTACCTTAGGTTAAGCAGTTTGTAAGCTACGGACTGATGACCACGCAATTTGGTCCGATAGATTTACAAACATTTGAATTTGATCTTGCAGGAACAGGTCACATAGTAGACAAGTAGTTTGAAGTTACAAGTTAATATTATTGCCTCCTTCAGTTTTTGTCTTCGTGCAAATGTAGTCCTCTGAAACCGGATGAAGCTTTTAGAAGTCCCTTGTACCTTAGAGGGCCTTACGCGCTTCTCGCGGTATATAAGGAGTTTCTTCCACGTTCGAGGCACAGTGTCTCGTTTCTCGTGGGTAGTACCGGGTGACTCCTCAGGAGGCGGGCCTTAAATTGCACTTGTTAAGTACCCGGCGGCGCGATCCGAGGTGCTCCGGCCGCGGCAAACGATGATACAGGGCCGGCGTAATGGGCCTATTTTTCGCGGCTAACGAGCACACCGGCTCGCCGGCCAGCCAGCCCTGAATTATGCAGCGCGACGAAACGTCGGCGGCGCGGCGGGACAGCGGGACAGCGGCGGCGAACGGCCACTAACGAGGCGGGCGGCGCCAGCGCCAGGTGACGTCACCGACCTCTGCTCTGCTCCGCTCCCAGCGAATTAACCCGCTGAATTATTCCGAAGGCTCCGGGAGGACACGTCACTTGATTCACGGCGCCGCTGTCAGCTCAGCACAGAGTGTCTCGCTCGTAAAGAGCAACTAGACGCTGTCTTATTCTTCCTCCTCATTCCGAAGTTAAGGCATCGAATTCACTATCGACCCATACTTGTCCATGATGCAAGTTAACTTATATTATGTCCAGTTACTGCTCATTTCATTGTTGTTTTTTATTATTTATTTCAATTTATACCTTAATGTTCCTTTATTAGTGTTCATACTGTAACGTGTCTGGGCAGTATTTGATGGTTTTGACACCAAATGACGAATGTTCCAAACCCAGACTTCCTCTATGTCAGGATAGCTACACTAGTTTGTTCCAAGTGGGCTGTGAGCTCAGTACTCAACTCGGGAGATGAGGTGGCAATGAAACAGTGGTCCAGTATAACAAAACCGTTTATTGAAACTGTTGCTTACAAACGGCGGAGTGGAGTGCGGGTGCGCGCTGTATACGCTGAAGTGACGTCTTGCTGACGCCACGAGCCTCATAGTAGCTGATGCTGCAAGTGGGGCTGCCCGCCGGCCGCTACGCCTCGCCTCGACACGTTACGGCCTGCGTGGGCTCCACATTCTAGCGACAGCGCGCGACATCCAGCGACGCGACACTGCTGCTACAAGCGGCCACATTCGGCGACATGGTCGCGTGTCCTACGTGAGCGCGACAACTTCTCTCTACAAGATGGCCGCTACAACCGATCAGCTGTTTCTAAAGCTTGGCATCCGTAAACCGTAGAATAACGATATCTCCAGAGTAAGGCAATAAAGTTTTATTAACTTTAGGAAATAAGGCGTAAAAAGAATGCTGTGCATTGCTTTTACAAAGCGAGGAATGTTCGTGTACTATTTCATACGGAACTTCAAATACGAAAACAGACTACGAAGATCACGGACCAAATTCTTCGAAAGTACAACCACGAGTACGGCTACTATCGACTATGTTCTCGATGAGTTTTTGTGATTACAAACCATCAACAACTGAATAAGTTCGAAATGTCTTATTGGAAGACGATAGTAAATCATTTAACCCCTATACTATTGCTAGCAATTATCAACAGGACGTCAGAAAATGCAATAAAGGTAGAAGATATAATATATCCAGACTGGAATCTATACCCTAGTATGAAACACAACAGCTATCTTTGATTACTTGGAAAATTTATAAGCTACATCATTAGAAACAAAACTACAACATTAGAAGAATTTGTGATGTATATTAAAGAAGAACACAACAAATTACAGAAGCTACCAAAATATAAACAACAATTTCAAAATTTCCTCTTTCATACCTCGAAATAAGAATGAAAATAAGTTAAATGTGAGGAAGTATCACAAGATGTGCAACAATGATTTCTGAAGCTACAACAAACCAACAGAAGATGAACAACATAATGAAAATATAAAATAAATTTCAGAAGCAATAGTAGATAATTTGTTTTCACATATTATGTATAAATGCTTTGTATAATAATAATGATAATAAAGGTTTTTAAATAAAATTATCGTCGTAGCGTAGGGGTAGCGACTTCTGCTCCCAACTTGAAATATAAGAAATTTTTGCGGTCGCTGGTTCGCTTCCCGTTACATCTTATATTTCAATTACTGCAATTACAACTATTTCACTTGTTATTTGTACAAAGTTTTATGTATTATCTTTAGAAAGCGTCACAAGTTATGTTTTAAAAGTTTTTACCCCTAGTTCATCTTCAATGCAAACACACGTATCCAACTGTACACCTACCAAACACATTAAATTCCTACTGAAACATTTTATCCTGACACTTTACTGAGAAACGTAATTTACACGCATCTCGTTTGACATCCAAGAGTTATCTCCGTCTCAGGAGTAACTTTGTTGTTACTGGTACTGCAAATGCACAAAGCACACAAATGCGAGTAATCCTTCAAATCACGTTCATCGTGGTGTAAATGGTAAATGAAACTACCACTCAGAATAAAGATACAGAAGATTGACATATTGGAAAATTTAAAAATTTAACTTCAGTCGTCTATAAAAGCCAAAAGAAAATTGACGAACTATACAAAGCAAAATACTTCATTATATGTGCAAGGTGAATTTCATTTTCTGTTATTTCGAAACAGTTCTCGTTTCTTGCGATAACCTTCATAACCTCTAAAAGCAGTCAGTTCTCAACGAAACTCGACCCTTTGTAGCGCGTGCGACAGGGACAAGATTCAAACAGGCTTGAATCTGAAACGTGGCTGGTTGCAGCGCGCGACACGCAGCGACAGGCAGCGCCACAGTCGGCGCTCACGCAGGACACTCCCGTAGCGATACATGCGGCCGTCTTTTGTCGCGTGAAGCTGTCGCGCGCTGTCGCTGCAATGTGTAGCCCACGCAGGCCACGGCCTAAGGCGAGGTATCGTCCTCGCACCGCCGCCGTCAAAGCCGTACCGCGCTGAGCGTTGTCCGGGAGTTGAACCCAGGTCCTCCTTCGCCCGCAGCTGCTGGTTCGCCCTCCAGACGGTCACAGGAGCGCTTCAGGTGTGTCCGCGTCCTTTCGTCCACGCCACGCCCCTGGGTGAGTACCTGGCTGCAGTCTTACCGCGCCATGCCTTGGTTCGACGCCCGGTTGCGCTGCCGGGATCCCGCTGCCCGTTGCGTCAGGCTGACGCCACTATTCCTCTGGCTGCATCTCCCGACGGGGATGCCGTGTTGATCGTGATGATTGGTTGTTGGCCGCGCTGCGTCGAAGTGCTTCCAGCCTGCGACAGACTCAGCTTTGCGATAACAATAATGACAATTGTTTTCGACGAGAAGCACTGTCCGAGCGGCAGGTGACTGTCCAGTCGTGGCTGCCTCTCTCTGCCGAAACTGACCTGTCTTTTTCGCCTGTATTTATACGACCAGGTTGACCCCATCAGCCTGTGTTTCACAGATGTGGCATAGCTGATCTTTGCTACACGTGACCGGTCTCCTACTTCCTATCAAGTAGTTCCCACTCACCTTTAAGCAATACAGCTGTCAGGCTGTTACCCAGTACGGCGCCCTCGCCGACCTATTTGCGTCACCAGAAGCTTCGCCGAGCCGCTCCGCTTAATGCTGAAATCATAAACGTTCTTGTTCTGCTCTACTTTACGTCACACGCCTTCATCACAGCACCGCTTCCGTGTTTAATTTCATTCACCACTCGTTAATTTTTCATATTACGTCTATGTTCTCCCTATCCTCTACAATTCAGTTGTTCATCTTACTGTACGATGGACTTTATCTTTCACTGGCTCTTTATATAGTATAGTGTTACCGAGCCTTTTTAAAATTCCACTGCATCACACATTGTGATGGACAATTTACTGTATATTTATAATGCAATCTATTGATATAAGCTGTTTGTTCTCTCGGCTTCGCACCTGGAAAAGTGTCCTCGTGTAATGTACTTTACTTGTGCAACTGTTTATGTCATACCATTAATAAATAAAGCTCCGCGGGAGTAGCCGAGCGGTCTGGAGCGCCACGTTGCGGATCGCGAGACCTCCCGCGTCGGAGGTTCGAATCGTCCCTCGGGAATGGATGTTTGTGTTGTCTTTAGTATAAGTTAGTTCATAACTAGTTTATAAGTTTAGGAACTCATGAACTCGCAGTTAAGTCCCACAAGCTTTACAAACATTTGAACATTTTTTCGAAATAAATAAATGTGTGCCGGCCGCGGTGGCCGAGGAGACTAAGGCGCTCCAGTCACGGTCTGCACGGCCACTACGGTCGGGGGTTCGAATTCCCCCTCGGGCATGGATATTTGTGCCGTCCTAGTTCGTAAGTAGTTCATAAGTAGTTTGTAAGTTTAGGGACTGATGACCCCGTAGTTAAGTCCCATAGACTTTACAAACATTTGAACATTGAAATAAATGTGCATCACGCAATCAATTCTTTGGATAGGAGCAAAGATAACAAACACTGCGTATGGTGGTTGGAAAGTTAACGAGATGGTAAAGGATCCACTTGAGACAAGATAAGCGCCTCTTGAAAGCGTGGCGGAGTGCATGGCATTCGAAGATTTGGAGAGACTTGTAGAATTTTGGTTTGGCGGCAGCCTTAGGGTTTGATAGAGGTAGTGATATGATTAGGTCTTTATAGTTGTGAGGTATAAACCCCAAGTTCGACCAACGAGTGGTTTTAGTCTATTGTGCGCTTTTTGTTGGATGGTTAATACGTTCAGTGTTGTTGTTGGTCGACAGTCCGAGACACTTTATTGTACTTGTGAGCTGGATAGTCTGGTAATAAATGGTGAGTGGAGGCGGAAGGTACGTGTGTGTCGTTCTATAATTATTGCCTGGGTTTTTTAGAGGTTGATCTCGAACATCCATTGGTTACTTGAAGAGGTAAACTGATTGAGGTGGTGGTAGACGGTTCTCTAGGATTTCTGGAGAATGGTGATAAAGGATGGGTGATAATTTACGACATGCTGAACGTCGTTGGAATGTGTGGTGCTTCATTGGTGCCACACTGCAGACTACTAACGAGGATACGAGCAGTCCTATCATACTACCCTGGGGCATACCCGACGACACGCCCGACGACAGTCTCTGATGAACACTTGCCGTTGATAACGACGTACTGCGACGTACTTCCTGTCAGTCTCAAATCAGTTCAACAATGGTTTCTAGAAAAGAAAAGGACAGCCTCCAGTTGCTCGTATGTAGATGTATTTGCTAGCGGTTTCAGGCAATTATTGCCCTTCTGTTCAGCAAATAGTAACAAAATAATGTTCAACTGTAAATATTTCGGAAAAGAACGAAGTACAAGCACTGAATGAAAGGGGCAAGATATTGCCTGCATATATAGCCTTCTTGAAAAATTGTAGAACTTGAAATGAAACTACTACTTATTCCATGAAAAGGATGTGTAGGAGGGATTTTTGTAGATGGTGAGTCCAAATTTACAGACCATTTCTTCATTTCAAAACTCTGTCGATATTGCGAAACCTGAATATTCCCGCAAGGTGCGGGTAAGTTGATCTTCCTTTTACGGTAAGAGCCTATGAACGGAACATTGGCGCCGCATGAAAATCGGCTATCTTGGCCGCGGTGGAATGGCTGAGCGGTTTAAGGCACCTTTCTAAAGAGCGCGCGGTTGTTCTACGTCGGAGGTTCAAGTACTAAAAAAAAAAAAGTTCTAATGTTTGTAAATCTTATAGGACTTGACTGCGAAATCATCAGTCCCTAAACTTACAAACTACTTATGAACTATCTTATACTAGCCGGCCGCGGTGGCCGAGGGGACTAAGGCGCTTCAGTCACGGCCTGCACGGCAACTACGGTCGGGGGTTCGAATCCCCCCTCGGGCATGGATATTTGTGCCGTCCTAGTTCGTAAGTAGTTCATAAGTAGTTTGTAAGTTTAGGGACTGATGACCCCTTAGTTAAGTCCCATAGACTATACAAACATTTGAACATTTTTTAATCTTATACTAAAGACGGCACAAACATCCATGCTAGAGGGGTCATTCGAACCCCCGACGGAGAACGGCCTAGTGCATCATAGCATAGAGCTTCAATGCGCTCGTCCTCTCCGCCGCGGCTCGAGTCCTCCCTTGGGCATTATGTTGTCCTCAGCGGAAGTTAATTTTGAGTAGCTCCTAAGCCTAGTAACTGATAACACAGTTGTTAAATCCATAGATTTACAAACGTCTGAATATGTTTGTATATCTTGAATCTAAATTAGTTTCTGAAATGGAATAGGAGCGTGTCACGCATCAAATAACATCAACATTCTCTGACAGTTGCTTTCCTCTAAACACATTCGTTACGGTTTAGAAGTTACGACACATTTTGTTTAGATGTATTGACTAAGCTGTTTTCCATAAAGAGTAGTCATTTAATGCATTCAAGGTGCAGTCCCTCTTGCGGAACGCACTTGCGAAGACCTTGAGTCCAATCTTTATGCACTCACAGACGGATTTCAATGCTGACACAAAGTTCTTCGTTGCACGAGATGGTCTCTGTTTCTTATTTTCTCTTCAAATGTTGCTTTAAATCTCCCCCATAGATGTAATTTTAGTGCTAGGGGATCCACTTCGGACAATCGATCAGAAAATTTTCCATCTAACATCTAGCGAATAATGTGGTGGCGCCTCATTCTCTCATCTTCGTTCAGGACATAGGAAAACACCAGTTCTTGCAGCAGCCCCACGTAGTTTTGACAATATAAGTTCTGGTCAGTCAAAATGCGTTCAATTACACGGGTAACCAAGATTCCACAACACACGATACCAGATATGTCACCAGCTACTTCTGAAGGTTCCATCCGGTGTATATTGTGCTCACTGTGGTTGTGACGGTTGGCTTCACTACTGGCAAAACAGTTTGCATCGTAACAGAACAAGATACATTGTACAAAATAGGGATTTTTTGTTTGTTTGTAAATTTTGAATCATAATGCTGGTGTTATTTAATATTTCGCACGACCTCCTTTCCACTTAAATAATTTCGGAGATGGCCGACTTGAAGATTCTGCCCATGTTCTGTACATACCGTACAAGGTAGCCCACGTCACCAGTAACTTACTGAAATGTGCAGGTTAGTCAATTTTGAAAAAATTCTCAA
Source organism: Locusta migratoria (assembly GCA_026315105.1). Lineage (NCBI taxonomy): Eukaryota > Metazoa > Arthropoda > Insecta > Orthoptera > Acrididae > Locusta > Locusta migratoria. The sequence continues at coordinate 85,300,693 of CM048746.1, forward strand.
ATGTTTGTAGAGCTTATGAGACCCAACTACGTGGTCATCAGTCCCTAAACTTACAAACTACGTATGAACTAGCTAATACTAAGGACGGCACAAATATCCATGTCCGAGGGGGGATTCGAACCCCCGACCTTAGTGGCCGTGCAGACCGTGACTGACGCACAGCAGTCCCCTTAGCCACCGCAGCTGGCTAGTCAATTTTGAAACAAAAGTTCGTATCGGATTTTCGACTCACTCTGTACTTCTTCATGAAGCAAAAGGTACTTCACTAAACGTGTTATCTTCAGTGTGTCAGCGAAAATTGCATCAATGTTCATGGAAATTTGGTCCGACTGTTATTTCCCAACATTTTCATCATTCCATATAGAAAATGTCGAATAGTGTGGCTCCAGATAGTATGCTTTGTTGCTACTTCCAATTTTCCAGACGTGTTCTGACATCCGACACTTCCGTCTTCTTCAGGAACTGCCAGTTTTGACACCAACTTGTACGTGCCACCTAGTCCCCAACCACAGTGGTGACTATCTGTTGCCGCTTATTACAGCTGACTTCGATTTCCGACGTCCGCTATGTCATTTGATGCACTTTCGTTTCTCAGAACAAGCACTGTTATTACGAGCATGCAAACTCGTCACGGTTTTCCATGTCTGGTGAATGTGATTATGGAAGAGATCTTAATAAAGTGTGGACGCTTGCCTCGCTGTGACTGAATTGAATCCTTCTTCTCTGTTTATTAGATTTAGCAGACTTCAGCGTCATCTGAGATTACGACTGAGATCGTTCTCGAATTATAAAGAACTCTGTATAACACACACAAACGCACCGCTATCCAATCTCGGTAAGCAACCATCCATTTTTATTTCAGCAAAATATCGCTGTCCAGTTACTTATTAGAGCTGTAACAAACCGTATGTATTCGGTACCGAGTAACGAATACTTTGAATGACTCGAAGTACTGAATCGTTACTCATAAATACATTTTGTTACTCGCATCTACCGTATCAATATGAATACTCATGAATACTTTTCGTTATTCGCATCAATAGTAGTGATAGGAACTCTGTAACGAAAACCAATACCGAGAAGGTTATATTCAGTGGTACTATTTATTTATTTACTGCATAGTTCTATGATTTAGATGGTTATGTTATTAAACATTGTAGATTATGCTTCTCTGTCCGTCTTTACACGTTAATCCTCGATGATCTGACACCCACTTCCAAATACACGTTTTATTGTGGCTTTCATTGTTAATGGTTTCAGTTTAATGGTCATGCTTTTTGTCTGATGTAGTGTAATATACAGACAGCTTCTGTAACAGGTTGCCAACACTGTGATTGTTGTGGTCTGAGGATGCCTATTTAAATAAACTGTGATCTTATCTTTTAAGTAAAGTAATTGTTTCGTAATAAATATTGAAAAGTTATCACCCATATAAGTGATACAATTTCATTCATGACGGTATTACACAAATTCACAAGAAGTCCCGCTCGAAAATGTAGTGCAACTACTTTAATCGGTCGCACCGTCGCTCGTCACCAAATATTTTGACTGATTTCAACGTTCCATGAGCGAACCATGGGCCAAGCCTTTATGGAGAGTGCGGGAACAGTACTTAGCATGGAGGCAGGGGGGTGGGTCTCGTCGATATATATCAAATTGTATGACAATAAATTGCACTTTAATAAGGAGAGAAATGCAATGTACTATTTCTCAGTAGTATTATTGCCCCAACAAGTAGGCAGGCATACAGTATTTTCGTGGCAAATTTAAATGTTAAAGTGGTGTTAATAACAACGCTATTATAACGCCATTACTAATACTACTTCTCATTCTTCGCACCGCAAGAGATAAACATCATCAGACAACAAGCAATAGTAACAGCACCACCAACGTCGCCAGGAATCATGGAGCGTAACATTTCCATTTAAAACGATAATCAGGGAAATTCTATTACTTGAACAGAATTTTTAATTTCAGTTTAGAATTACAGCTGCGAGAAAGATGTACGATATTGTAGCCACCGTTTAAATGCTAAAATCGAAAATATCATTAAACATGGGTGACTCCCATTGGGCAGTCTGAACGTTAGAATGTTGTACGATACAACTCACTATTGGGTAAGTGTGTTTACGATTTAGGCCAGGAACGACATAAAGCTGTCACTTTGTTCGCCAAGTGAAAAGGGCGCAGAGACGCCGCAGGTATTGAAAATATCACAGTGCGACAAGAAACACAGGTAAAGGTGTGAAAGTGTTCCAAAGTAAAAAAAAGGAAGAACAGCTCAGGAAACAAAATGGTAAACCGTTTGTGTGAATAAATGTTCACGAATCGGCTTTGATTACTTGAAGTAGTGTGGCTCTAAGGAAACACATGGCTGAATATTCACAGGTCCAGTTGGGCAGTATGATTTGCAGAAATGATTTGCATTTCAGCCACGTGGGCCAACGGCCCACATCCTGCGGCTCTCGTTGTTGCTATTAAGTGAGGGTGACGATGCCGTGTGGAATTTTTGGACGTTAGACCCCAGCTGGAGTCGTGTTCGCCCTGCCTGGTGCTGGTCAGACGCCACTGGGGCGACTTGCTCGTCGATGACGATGAGAACAACACGCAGCCCACGAGTGGAGGAAACCTCCGATCCGACCGGGAATCAAACCCGGGCCCCTTGCGTGTCAATTTACCATGCTGTGCACGGGACTACGAAGGCGGGCGAATGATCTATGTTACTTGAGCAGATGTACAGGAGTGCGTTATTGGTGTCAGAAAATGTGATGCTTCTATCCGAGAAATTTCTCATCACTTCGGATGTAGCGTTATTGGCGTGAGAGAATGCGATGCTTCTGTTCGAGAGCCGCGGTCAAGTGGCCAAAGCGGTCTACAGTGCCTTGCTGCAGAGCGAGCGGTAGCTCGCCGTCGAAGGTTTGATTTCTCCCTCGGGCATGGGTATGTGGGTTGTCTTGAGGTTAATTTAAGTTAGTGAAGTATCAGCCTTGATTCCATGGTGGAATTTGTGCTCCACGACTGTATTTAACTTGTAGAAATTGTCAGCATTCAGTTGTAAATATATTTGTTTATTAGCAGGTCTAGATTTCGACCACTGTGTGGTCATTATCAATCAAGTAATGTACATTACTTTTAGCATTAGACTACAAGATCTGTTACATATTTTAATGCAAATCTTAAGACGTAATTATGTTTTATATTATAAATTCTCTAAGTCAGTACTGTGATAGACCTTGTTTAGCACAATCCGACGACTGTACTTATTACTACAGCTACAACTTGTAAAATTGACAACATTTGCTTTTATGCTTATGACTATGAACAGGATTATTAACAGATCATCAATTTAAAAAAAAAAATATTTTAAAACATACTATATATATATATATATATACCAACTAGCATACATTTTTACCACCAATCATATATAAAAAGGTAAACGACACTCATTAATACAGAACATTTTAAAGTAAAAGTGCCTATTAAAATTACAATAATAATAATAATTATTAATACTATAAACATACACAAATGACGCGTAAGAATTGTAACAGCTGTATCAGTACGACCGCAACCTCCAACATGGAGGTCGAGATGTTTTAAGTATTTTAATCGTTTTGTAAGGTATGTATTTTATCATTGACTATAATTGAAACTTGTACAACTGCATTTTAGCTTGAAATGTATTTTATTGTAACTGATTCTTTTGTATTTATCATAGCACTGCTAATGGCCACACAGTGGTCGAAATCTAGATCTGCTAATAAATAAATATTTTACGACTGACTGCTGGAAATTTCTACCAGTTAGTGTAAGTACTGTGTAAGTCTAGGGACTGATTACCATAGCACTTTGGTCCAACAGCCTTACAGATATTTCAACATTTTCTATCGGAGAAATTTCAGCAGTGCAACGGGTGTGTAGAATACTTCACGGATGCTCGTACAACATGACGAGATGGGTTACATCGCAGATCAACACCGCATCCAAATGGCACTGCACGACTGACACGCGTCCTCCCCTCCTCTGGCGCTACAGTAGAACAGTGTAACAAATAGTAAACTGTCAAGGGTGACAGTCTGTCTCCACTTATTACAGCACTGGTTACGGGCGCATCATCCACTTCTCCGTCTACCTTTAATGTGCTGAAACATGTTGTGTTGCGGTCTTCAGTCCGCAGACTGGTTTAATGGACCTATCCACACCATCCTGTCCTGTGAAAGCTTTTTGATCTGCGAATAAGAATGGTAACCTACATCGATTTGAATACGCTTACTTTATTCGTCCCTCGGTCTCCCTCTACAATTTTTACCCCACAGACTTACTTCTAATGCTAAGTTGACGACTCCTTGGTGTTTCAGAATGTGTCCCACCAACTTACCGCCTCTCCTGGTCAGAATATACCAGAAACTACTTTTCTCCCCGATTCTGTCGAGCATCTCCTCATTACTTACGTGATCTACCCATATAATCTGTATCATTCCTCTGTAACACCACATTTCAAATGCTTCTATCATCTTTTTGTCCGGACTCCTTATGGTCTACGTTTCACTCCCATACAATGCTGCTCTCCAGACAAATCCTTTCTGAGATGACTTCCTAACTTTTAAATTAATATTGCATGTCAACAAATTGCATTTCTTCAGAAACGATTTTCCTCCCATCGCCATTCTGCGCATCGGTAACACAGTGATAGAGTGCCAGGCTATAAATCCAAAGGTCACGGGTTCAATCCCCGTCAGGTTCTGGGATTTTTATCTGTTACATTCCTCTTCTTTCACCTTTGGCTATGTTGCTGATGTGAAAAATATCAAGTAGCACCATGGTTTGGAATCCACGTTAAACAGTATGTCCCCCTATAACTGGCTGGGTAAGTCAGTTCGAAGGTCGGAGGAAGATAGCAGCATACCACCTCCATACAGGACCATGCTAGTAAATCAGTGGGGTATTCAAACCAATCTTCTGATTGTTGACTTCTTTACCTTTTTATCCATTCTGAATTTTATATCTTCTTTACGTCGGCCGTGAGAAGTTATTTTGTTACCCAAATATCAAAACTCATCCACTACGTTTCTAATTACCGTACTTAATTCCTTCAGCATCACTTAATTTACAGACTCTACATTCCATTACTCTAATTTTACTCTGTCTAATGTTCTTCTTCTAACTTTCTTTCAAGACATTGTTCATTCCGTTGAATTGCTCTTCCTGGTCGTTTGCTGTGTCTGATAGAGTTATTATGTCATCAGCAAACCGTAAAGCTTTTATTTCTTCTCCCTGAACTTCAATTCCCTCTTCAAATTTCTCCTAGCATTCTTTCACAACTTGTTCAAGGTACAGACTGAACAAAATCGAGGAAAGACTACTACCCTGTGTTACTCCATTCCGAACCACTGCGACGCTTTTGTTCCCTTCGACTCTAATAACTGCTGCCTGGGTTTTGTACAAGTTAAAATATAACAATTTTAATTCTTCCTAGGCCCTATCAGTGTTCACCCGGATCATCTGTGGAGCAAAGAACAACTTAATTCATCTTACAACTGCATTTTCAATAAAAGCGAGCAGCACATTCTTCATATTTACCTTTTGCCTTTGTTTTCGGGTCGCCATGTTCCAACGTTCGAATGTTTGTACATCTATCGGACCAAACTGCGTGGTCATCAGTCCGTAGCTTACAAACTACTTAAACCTAGGTAAACTAACCTAAGGACAACACACACACCCATGCCCCACAGAGGACTCGAACCTCCAGGGCGAGCAGCCGCGCGCTCCGCAGCGAGGCGCTTTAGACCGCTCGGCTACTCCACCGCGGCTCGGGTCGCCATGGTTACTATGATGTGGCGTGGTTAGTTGTAAGGGGTAGCCGGATGACCTACTAGGCACCAATCTTAAGGCCTCACTCAACTACCCCGAGAGATATGTTTCCAAATGTCTGTGATTAGTGTTATACAAATTTAGCGATTCGTCTGACTGAATCTGCTACCAGGCTTGTATTCACCTACTGGGATGTAGGGTAGTGTCTAAAATCAACATCCAGCCTGGCCGGCACACCGTCCTTTGTCGTTAGTTTTACGTCTGTTTAAATTTCTGCCCATTATAGTTTTAATAACTTTCAAGAAAACTGCTTGAACTTTTAGGTAGACGTATCAGACCTCGTTCTTGATCGTTCCTATACCATCCAAAGTAATGGAAATCTGAAATCCCTCAAAACATTTTAAGTCTTGAATAGCAGGTCATTGTGCAATGTAATAGTTGTCTCTTAAAATTCCAAACTTGATATATAATACCGTTATTTCTCAAAAATCGTTGAAAGTTCTGCAATTTTTTTCTGGACGACAGATATGTTCCATGTACCATTTATAAAAATATCGCCGACTAGAATCTTTGGCATGAGGGTCGAAAATTGACATTCAGACGGGACATGAATAGGAAGAGCTTGGTGAGATTGACAGGAAGGAGGTGCAGTTGCAAAGAAAGAAGGGGGAGAAGGATGGAATGGACAAAGAAAGAGGTAAGGAAGTGTGTAGGGGGCGTAGAGAAAGGAGAGATAGACAGGAAGAAGGGGCACAGTGAGCGGAGGGAGGACATCGACAGAGAGAGACGGGGGTGAGTGGCGAAGAGAGGGGGAAAGAGAAAAGGAAGCAGCGAGTATTGGATGCATATTAAATACTCATTCACAAAGCAGTATGAATTTACACAGCTGAGAAATGAATGCTTCCTCTATTCTTTCTTCTCTATAACATCCGTAATAAGACTCAGCAAAGCGTAGCCGGGTATAGACAGATGCCAAGTAAAAATATCTCTTCACGATAGTAAAACAAAAGCTTTACTCGGTCTGGTATTTCAGTCGTCGCCGGCAAATCTTTCCTTACCTCCTAAGTAATGCAGATGTTATTTAAGCTCAGAACTGCAACAAACATAACAACAGCCACTATATTAATTCCAAATCAACAATTCTATCATCTAAATCTTGTTCACGAAAGTGCTTATAACCCATAAGGAAGTGAAATAGCTTTCAGATTAATTTTCAGCAGCTCCTAAATGTTAAAAAGTTCAAATGTTTGTATAGCTTATCGGACTCAACTACGGAGTCATCAGTCCCTAAATTTACAAGCTACTTATGAACTACCTTATACTAAGGACGGCACAAGCGTCCATGTCCGAAGGGGGGGGGGGGGGGGCGGGAGTGATTCGGACCCCCGACGTGGAGCGGCCTCGCACATCGTAGCCTAGCGCATCAATCCACTCGGCCGCGGTCCTAAATGTTACCATACCGATTCTATCACAGATCCGCGTGCGAGTATATATACCACACCAGTGATGTATACAGCGAGGAGGAGCTGTTGGGCTCCTTCCCCTTCTCCCGAAGGGACACATTTCTATTAAAACACAAATATAATGTAATCGATAAAAGAAATTCATCTGTGTGTGTGTGTGTGTGTGTGTGTGTGTGTGTGTGAGAGAGAGAGAGAGAGAGAGAGAGAGAGAGAGAGAGAGAGAGAGAGAGAGAGAGAGAGAGAAATTTAACACTTCTTTAGGACTCACCACAGTAAAACGGCAAACAATAGGATTAAGAAAATACCGTTCCTCGTTGTTGTTATGGTCTTCAGTCCGGAGACTGGTTTGATGCAGCTCTCCACCCTACTCTATCCTGAGCAAGCCTTTTCATCTCCTCATAAGAACGGCAACCCACATCTATTTGAATCTGCTTACTATACGCGTATCTTGGTCTCCCTCTGCGATTTTTACCCCAAACACTTCCCTCCAATGCTAAACTTACGATTCCCCGATGTCTAAGAATGTGTCCTACCAAGCGATCCCTTCTTTTAGTCAGGGTATGCCAAAAATTCCTTTTCTCACCAATTCTGTTCAGTACCTCAATTAAGATAATTATGATGCACCTCTATGATACAGTTCAGTCCCCCCCCCCCCTCCACCACTCAAACCGAAATTCTGGATACGACCCTGTTCCACATCAACACACTACTAGCCACATACTGACTCTGCGTTGCACACGGGTTACTCAAGAGCAGTAATAAGTTTGAGAAATAAAGTAGTCAAACGCGAAAGATATTTTATTCTAGAGAACAACCTAAATTTTGAAAATTAATTCTCTCTCATTCCTTATAGAAAATCCATTCATTCCTTGACAATAAGGAAATAAACACAATCTTTCATCTTACAAGTATGTACTTATCTCCGTGATATGAACATATTTCTCCGACCGTGTGTACTGTTTTAAACGAGTAACACATATGCTCCTACCATTATTCGTGACACTGGAACACGCGTACTGCTACTAATTTCGCAGTGGCAACATTCGACTGACAGTTCTCGTGTCAGGGGTTTTGTAGCTTGCGGGCAAAAGCTGGAGCAAAGACTTGAACGAAAAACGTTTATCCATCAGTGAGCAACATCAAACTGTTGACACAGTTGCGTGCGCTCGCGCTGCAGTGCAGCAGCTTCAAGCCAGAGAATGGACCGCGCTCTGCCTTCCGTCACTGCCATAGAAGCCATAACGATCACCCTCCCCCTCTGCCTTTCACACACTTTTGCGCACACGTGCGCGCGCACGCACCCAAAAACACATTTACACACACACACACACACACACACACACACACACACACACACACTGCGATGATATATTCGGAGGAGATTAGAAAGTTATATGAAATTGTTTGTTATTGTGAACATTTTTCTTTAATTTTATTCTTCGATCGTCTTTAATGCAAACTTCTTCAATTTTTCTTGTATAAAGAGAGGAATCAAACACTGTATGTAACTTATAATTATCTGATTAAAAATTGAATGAATATACCACTTCATCTGTTTAAAAGGAACATGGAAATTGGAAAACGTTAGAACTGATTTGGTCTTCTGATGTTAAGGTGATTATATAAAAGGTCTGTCGAGAGACTTAAGCGCTGATGTCTCAATAAAAAACCTAAAAAAATGCATAATCGCCATTTTATTTTAATTAGTGCTTACCACAATACAACACTTATTTTGAGCTATAAAGCGTTCCATGCCCAGAGAATAGCAGAGGTAAAAGTGAACAGTTACTGCAGGGCAGCTTTAGCGAAGATGTATCTGGGTGCCCCAAAATAGCAATAATACGCGTGGCATACTCTGCCGTGGTGGAATGGCCGACCGCTTTAAGGCGACTTATTGCGGAGCGCGTGGATCTTCCTCGTCGGAAGACTATATATATGTGTATGTGTGTTGTCCTTAGATTAGTTTAGGTAGTTTCTAAACCTAGGAACTGACAACCGTAGAAGTTGAATGCCATATATTAACAAACATTTGGACATTTGTCATACTCTAATTACTGTATACTATAAATTTATTTAAATGATTATACAGTTGCTTATAGGTTGCATGAATAATCACTTAGTTGTCGTTATTAGATCTCTATTATTGTAAAAATACAACATGTTTCGGGCTTACCACATCATTTGGTGACCTGTCAGTAAGATACATATACAGCCAATAAGTATATACACAAAAAATTATTTGCAATTTATAATTGAAATACTAAATATGTTGTATATAGTAATTAATGTTACCTAAATTGGAATTGCATACCAATATAATATATACTGCACATTGAGGCTCGTCACCAGATATTTCGACTGATTTTAATATTTCATGAGCGAACCATGGGCCAAGCCTTTATGGAGAGACCTGGAACAGTACTCAACATGGAGGTAGGGGGATGGGTCTCGCCGATATATATCTAATTGTATGGCAATAAATTGCACTTTAATCAGGAGGGAAATGTAATGTACTGACCATTTTCTCAGTAGTATTATTATATCAACAAGTAGGTATCAGTATTTTCGTAGCAAATTTAAATGTTAAAGTGGTACCAATAATGACGCTATTATTAATATTACTTCACAATCTTGGCAGCGCAACAGATAAGCATTATCAGAAAGCATGCACTAGTTAGAACACCATCAACGTCGCGAGGAATCATGGAGTGAAACATTTACATTTCATGTGCTATTCATGGAAATCCCTATCATTTGAACAGAATTTTTAATTTCCATTTAGAATTACAGCTGCGAGAAAGCTTTACGACGCTGTAGCCACCATGTAAATGCTAAAACTTAAAATATCATTACATATCGGTGACTCCCATTGAGCAGTCTGAACGTTAGAATGTTTTATGATACAACTCACTATTGGGCAAGTGTTGTTTACGATTCTGACCAGGCAGGATAAAGGCAAGAACGACATGAAGCCGTCGCTTCGCTTGCCAAGTGGAAACGGCGCAGAGACGCCGTAGGTATTGAAAATATCACAGTGCGAAAAGAGACACAGATAAACGTGTTTAAGTGTTCCAAAGTAAAGAAGGAATAGCAGCGCAGGAAACAAAATGGTAAATCGTTTGTGTGAATAAATGTTCACGAACCGGCTTTGATTACTTGAAGTAGTGTGGCACTAAGGAACCATATTAGAGAACGTGTAATGCTGAATATTCACAGGTCACATTGGGCAGTGTGATCGGCCAACGGCATTCATCCAGCAGTTCTCGTTGTTGCTATAAAGCGAAGGTGATGATGCCGTGTGGAGTTTCTGGAAGTTAGACCCCAGTTGGAGACGTGTTCGCCCTGCCTGGTGCAAGTCAGACGCCACTGGGGAACTTGCTCGTTGGTGATGATGAGAACAACACGCAGCCCCTGAGTGGAGAAAATCTCCGACCCGACCGGGAATCAAATCCAGGCTCCTTGCGTGGCAATCTACCACGCTGTGCAGGGACCACGAAGGGGGGGGGGGGGTGCGGCGAATGAACTACGTTACTGGATCAGACGTGTAGGATGCCTCGCAGACGTAAGCGCCAACCGAACCGTCAAATCAGTGAAAGAGGACGCGTTATTGGTATCAGAAAATGTGATGCTTCTACCCGAGACATTTCTTTTCGCTTGGGATGTAGCGTTATAGGCGTGAGAGAACGCGATGCTTCTGTTCGAGAGCCGTGGTAAAGTGGCCGAGCGATCTACGGTAAGGAGGCCAACCGTCTCGGATTCTGCGGGACAAAAACGAAAACGTTCAAACGTTTGTACAGCTTATGGGACTTAACTACGGGGTCATCAGCCCCTAAACTTACAAACTACTTATGAACTAGCTAACACTAAAGACGGCACAAATATCCATGCCCGAGGGGGGATTCGAACCCCCGACGGAAGTGGCCGTGTAGACCGTGACTGGAGTGCCTCAGTGCCCTCGGCCACCGTGGCCGGCTTCTGCGGGACCGTCCCGGATTCTGACGTACCATCCCGCATTGCAAAACTTCATAAAAGTGTCCCGCAAAATGCCTAATTTGTCCCGCAAGTCCTGCATCCCGATAATTTTTCACATTCCACCGACTGCAGATTATTCCTACGTATCGTAAGCATTACGAATCAGGATATGAAGATTTGTGACAGTGATTATGTGCAGTACTTTTGTTGTCCAGAAAAGAAATAAATATTTAGTACGCCTAGGTGAAAAACCTGTAGCTGTTAGCGCGGGGTGACCACTCTTAATTCTCTGAGATTGATAACGATCTCAATAAATATAAGTTCCAAACGAAACGTTCCGGGAGATGCCTAAGTACAACGGATGGTTTTTAGGTTGCAAGTTAGTCCGCGCGGAGGCTCGACATTGTTGATTTTGTTTGCGTGCTTCGCCCGGTTCCGTGAACACATTTGTTATTTTTATTATTATTTTTATTTTTTTATTGTAATTTCAATTCCCCTAAAAAGGTGCGGGCTGGCAGCGCTCACTGGTGCTCTTCTTGTTTTACTTAGTAATGCCGCCGACTACTACCAAAATGGAAAAAAATTGTCAACTGACCAAGGGCTTGCAAAAGAGGTTACCCTTTTTAAACCACCTTCAGAAGTGCGATGCAAAACATGTAATGAGATGTCCTCAGTTGCTCACGGCAGTAAACATGTCATTTAACATCTGAAAAAATTAATAGCGCTCAGACCGCCACAGATACATCATCACTCTCAACTTATTTCAGTCAGGAAAACTTCGCTGACTAAGAAAAACTTGTAATAACTGACGGTTTGTGGGCTTTCCACAATGTAAGTCACTATCAGATTTTTATATCGACGGAATTGATTCAAAAAGTGTTTCAAAAGAAGTTTCGTTGCGGGAACACTAATTGCGAAGCAGTAATAAAGAATGTGAAGCTTTCTTTTTCTTTAGCTAACCTTGATACAGAACTTCAGAACTAAAGACTTTCCATTTATCAGTATCTATACAGACATTTCAAATCACGAAGACCTCAAAATATATCCAATTAATGTAAGAAAGATATCCTGAATGTTCCTGAAGAAACTGCAGTTATTATATATCATTCTTCAACGGACATACTGGAAAATCGATGGGGGAAAGAGAACGTCATGGGAATTCGTGCATATAGTTCCAATAGAAAGTTTGGCGAAGTTCACCGTGAATGACAAATGCAAAGCTCTCTTCAAACTTCATGAGGGAGAAAAAGAGTTGGCGTGCGGTGGGCAGCGCATATTGCACACAGCTCTACACAAACGTCAGCAGATTTGTTACTAGTGGACGTCGAATATATTGTTACGAAGATTTATTCGTACTTTTACACAGTGCTTGTAGAAAATCTCAAAATTTATTGCGAACACAGAAATGCAATACAAAAGAATCCTGGGATATAGTAAAACATGATGGCTTGCAGTTTTGCGTGCATTAGAGAGAGTCCTGTCACTGAGTCGCGTGTTCGTAGTACCCATATACATCCTCGAAACGTTGGGATTTGAAAAAAGTTGGCCACCTTAATCTACGGTTCCTTGCTGCAGAGCAGGCGGCAGCTCGCCGTCGAAGGTTCGATTTATCCCTCGGGCATGGGTGTGTGTGTATGTGTGTGTGTTGCCTTTAGGTTAGTTTAAGTTGGTGTAAGTAGTTTCTAAGTCTATGGACTGATGATCATAGCACTTTGGTCCAGTAGGCTTACAAACACTTCAACATTTTCTTTCCGAGAAATTTCTTTCTGTGTGTGAGGTGAAGTGTTTCAGCAGTGTAACGGGTGTGTAGAATACTTCACGGAAGCTCGTAGAACATGACGAGATGGGTCACATCACAGATCGACAACGCATCCAAATGGCACTGCAGGACTGATACGCGTCCTCCTCTCCTCTGGCGCTACAGCAGAACAGTGTAACAAATAGTAGACTATCAAGGATTACAGTCAGTCTCCACTTATTACAGCACTGCTTACGGGCGCATCATCCACTTCTCCGTCTAACTTTAATGTGATGAAACATGTGTTGTGTTGCGGTCTTCAATCCGCAGACTGGTTTGATGCACCTCTCCACACCATTCTCTCCTGTACAAGCTTTACCATCTGCGTATAAGAAATAACCTACACCGATATGAATACGCTTCCTGTATTCGTCCCTCGGTCTCCCTTTACAGTTTTTACCCCAAACACTTCCTTCTAATGCTAAGTTGACGACTCCTTGATGTTTCAGAATATGTCCCACCAAATTACCTCTTCTCTTGGTCAGGATATACCAGAAACTCCTTTTCTCCCCAATTTCTGTCGATCATCTCCTCAGTACTTACGTGATCTATCTATGTAATCTTCATCATTCGTCTGTAACACCACATTTCAAAAGCTTCTGTCATCTTTCTGCCCGGACTCCTTATCGTCCAGTTTTACAATGCTGCACTCAAATGCGTTCAGAAATGACTGCCTAACTTTTAAATTAATAATGGATATAAAAAAAATTCATTTCTTTAGAAACGCTTCTCTTCCCACAGCCGTTCTGCATTTTATATCTTCTTTACTTCGGCCATCAGACGTTATATTGCTACCCAAGTAACAAAACTCATCCACTACGTTTCTCATTACCTACTTCCTTCAGCATCACTTGATTTTCAGACACTACATTCCATGTTCTTCTTATACCTTTGCTTGAAGACACTGTCCATTCCGTTTAATGGCTCTTCCAGGTCGTTTGCTGTGTCTGAAAGAATTATTATGTCATCAGCAAATCGTAAAGCTTTGATTTCTTCTCCCTGAACTTCAATTCCCGCTTCAAATTTGTCCTTGCATTCCTTCACAATTTGCTCTATGGACAGACTGAACAACATTGGCGAACGACTACTGCCCTGTGTTACTCCCTTCCAAACCACTGCGTCCCTTTCGTTTGCATCGACTCTAAGAACTGCTGTCTGTTTTTTATACAAGTTGAATCCAACTTTTAGTTCCCTGCATTTTATCCACGCTGTCTTCACAATTTGAAAGAACTTGAAACATTTTAAACGGAAATGTGACATGGAACGACATCATTCTGGAGAGTAATGACATCACATAATGTTTTAGGACTAATCTAGGTTCTGTTTGAAAAGGTGGCCACATTTTGATTCGTCACTGACCTCGGAAGTGGCATCGCAGTGATTGCATTCATCATACGAGACATACCGCGCTGATGCAACTGCTTACGGTGTGGGGAGCAGCCCAAACGACAGTTGTTTCATGTCCAAAGCACTGTCACCAGTTTCACCTCGCTGCATGGCATCCTGCGGCGCGTAGCCGTACTCTTTGTGCACTATAATGTTCCAGCCTGGCTATTAATTTTTAAGATTAACAAATTTACAGAAGGAAGTGGTTTGAAGTTAGAAGCTATGAAAGATCCCAATCAGTAAATTACGGGGAAAATTATTACATGCATTTAAATGAAATGGTAAGCTAATTAACGGTGGAGTGTTGTGCAGGCAGAACATTACAAAAAGAATCGACGAGCAGTTACCTTTAACAATAGATCCATCGGTGGTTGAAATTTGGCTGTAAATGAAATTTTAATAATATGATAACCACTTGCCGAACAGTGGATGGCAGTTCGTCAATATTAAACTACGACTCGTGTAGCAAACAGTAAAGTAAGATAAGTGACATGGTATAAATCGGATAGGAATATTACGTAAGTCAAACACATCGGACTTCTAAAAATTTACAAGAAAATCGACTGCAGGTTCTATTGCCAGTAAATGATAATATTATGGAATAAATTTTGAAACAAGGCTGGCAGGCTACACGAAATATCACCATTCAATATTAACTAAAAACTATGCCATCCATTGTTGCGGTGATTCAACAAGGCTGAAAAAGACATTATGGGCGGAGGGAGGATAGGGCAAAATTATTAATAAAAATTCATAAGTGCGAATTTAAGTGAGAGGTGGGGGTTTATTTATAAATTTAAGATACGCGCACATCACATATATTTACCTGAATGTACATAATAGCGGCCACATAAAAAATAATAAAGTACAGCTCCAGTCTGCAAGATGCTATCGCTACGAAGTACAAAGCAAGAGTGTCTTCTTTCTTACAAAAAAATTGAAAGTGTTGTTCCTAAATTTTCTTTCTCTGACTTTCATAGATAACTATTTTAACATGCCGAAATAATATAAAAATACAAAACTTTGATAACATCGGGGAAAGGAAAACGTGTCATTATACGGCCCCCTTTGGCACGGCTGAGGCATGATACAGAATCCGATAGCCGTGACAAACAAACATTGTGTCAAGGCTAGTTTCATAGAACACAAATACATCGAATATTACATAAGATAATAATGTAAATTACATATAATCCACATAACATAAGTACAACCTGGGTCAGTCTTTTGGAATATTCGTTTTTCAGAATTGTTTTCTCAATAACATATCATGTTTCGTCGTATTACAGTCTATTCACTTCGATGGATGTCTATAGTACAGAAAGTTGCATCAAATTTCATTTTATTGATTATGAAGTTGATTTTTTAGTACTGTCTGTAGGTTGAACTTCAGTAACGGCGGCGACGGCTCGAGGTTGTTGCGTTGGTACTGGCGGCGGGAGCGGCGGCAGCGAGCGGCTTCCATTATTACGCACGGAGTGTGCGCGTGGGCAACAGCGGTCCGTGATGAATCGTCAGTTCGGCGCCCCTCGCTCGCACCGTCTCATTGCAATTTCTTTTTCATGAAAAGAACAAAAAGATTGGAGTTAGCAATGTCTACTGCACTAGGATAACTATTAATTTTTCATTGCAAAGAATGCACACTTGATTAGTTTCCTTCATTCACACGTTTTCTGGTACATAAGAGTTGTTTTTTTTTTTTTTTTTTTTTTTTTTTTTGGCATTCGCAAAAGCTATTACGTGATTGAATTGTGATTATTGAAGGAGATATCTAGGCATATATATGTATGTGTGCGCTCTTGTGGGTAAAGGATAAATGAACAAACAGACATGAACATACGCCAGATATTATACAAAAAAAAAAAAAAAAAAAAAAAAAAAAAAAAAAAAAAATTAGCAGTCAATACAAATGACGTATGTCCATGACTCTCATACTAGCAGGTTATTTGCCTAATATTTATCTTACTTTCCTATCTACATATACATTTTGGTGCTATATACATGACTATTTACAGAATGCCTATCATGAACACTAGTCATTGGCCAGAATCATTATTTATGTTGATCGTACATGCGATCTTTCTAGGCAAAATGTTAGATGTTTCATAATTTACTATCTATCATACATATAAATACATGGGTTCACAAGAAAAGGAGAAATTATCTGGAATATCTTACATACTATGGCATCTGATTTAAATTTATGCAAACATTTTAAAGTATCTGATTTGATTCTATATTAATATTTTTGTTATCGGTGAATAGATTCAGTCTCTATTAATGCTAACGCAGCTTGCTGCGAGTCCATACATTTTTCATATTTTTTATTTGATTGATATTGTCCGTTAGACGGTGTTGTAAGAGCTTTGTTTGCATAGCGCTGTCAACAATCAGTAATGACGTCACATCGCGCCACTGGTTCAGCTTCAGTCTGTGCCTAAGTTGCATCGTGGCAGGATCGCGAGGTATGACTTCCGTAATTTTAATCGTACTGTTTCAACCTGCAACACATTTGGGATTACAGTGTGGTGTGTTTTAAGGAAGGAGTGTCCAGTTTGCACTCGTCGAGGATCCACACTTCACACCGGTGGGTGAGTAGCACATTACGTTTTTTTTTTTTTTTTTTTTTTTTTTTTTTTTTTTTTTTTTTTTTTTTTTTTTTTCTGTTTGTCTGCAGCAGGCGAGGTTCGTACGTGTCGTGGAATTCACATCACCTAGCAGTGTCTCTGAATCATCACACGGCACTGTTCTCTTGTTCATAGCGTACTTTTATTAATTGATTCACAGTATGTAGGCACGTCAATTAAACGTCCTGCGTGCGCATTATACGTCATCTTTTATTTTTTTATTTTTGATTCTCGTGAGCGTTTATGGTGGCGTTAGAATGCGTCTTTATTCACCATCACGCACTGTTCAAACTAATTTATCACTTTAATTTGTTTATCGGTCTTCGTAGGCCGGTCTTTTAGTTTTTTTAATTGTTCTAAACACTGTTAATTCACTGGACAGCGCCTTTTCGCGGGGTGATAACGACTGAAATTTGCACTTTCTGTAGCGCGAAGGTCGTTGAACGACTCTTAAGAATAATGAAAGCACTTGTTGGCGTCTTTCACTGCACTTAACACATCTGTGCTTATTGCTGTTTCACACGGTCTCCTAATCCACATGTCCTATTCAAATAACTAGCTTCACTGTTCTCTCCCAAATAGTTTCGATTTAATAAGACATTGAGTAAAGGACAGTCTCTCATTAACATACAAATCACATAAAATCATATCTCTCTTACAAAATTCATTTCATTAGCTATTTAACAGATATAAAAATTTTACAATTTACGAAATACATAAGCATGCTTTGATATTGAGCATAACATTGACCATATGTGGTTTGCCTATGCTCATGTCAGTTTGTTTTGTGATAATACTGTTTTCAGCCTTGTTTATCCGATACACACTGCACGTCTCTTCTATGCAGTATTACATGTCTAAATGTGATTCATTTCAGACTTAATTGTCGCTATGCAATACTGGTTTTGATTTCTTTTTTTTTAAATGTCACCTATCGTAACGTTTTAAAGTCCGTAATCCGTGTTGTGTTATCCTGGTGTTCATTAATATAAGTAATCCAGACACACATAAAATATTGGCAATAAACATTCATACACACAACAAAAAATATATACAAGTCAAGGCAAGACAAGATCAGGCCCGGCTGTCGTGTTTGACACAAGGTAGATTTCGCACCATTTGTGCGGCAGAAGTACAGTTAAAGAAGAAGACTGAGGACAGAGTAGTTAGAGGAATCTCGCTAATTCTACTTGCAGAATATCAATTTTATCAGTCTCCAATCGTTACAGCAAAGATCACTCCTAACGTCAATTCGCGAGAAAACAACATAAAGCATAAATCATCGATCCTGGCATCGGAAAGTCCTCATCTTGTCACACCATCCGTATTCCTCGAACATTCGCGACCATGCCTAATCCTGCCCTTATATGCATAATTTAAATCTGTGCAAAGATAGGTAATTATAAATAAAATTATGGCACTCGGATATGCGTGTGTATTCTTGTATGTGTGTCCCTGTGTCGTTCTGCGTTCATGTCAAAAGTTAAAATGCACCTCCTGAGTTAGTTGTTAAAGTAAATAATTCCAGCGGTGGCTGCCACACATACTCGTCGTTTCTTCTTGCTGAAATAAAAGTTCTTATATCTAGGCTTAAGTCTACGGTGTTTGAGTAGTAAATATTCCATACCATGCTATGTTGTGAAATTTCATGTGTTTCTCGCAATGTGTGGTTTGTCAAACAAAACAATTGCATAACCTAAGCAAATGATAAGTTTTTCTACCAGCTGCATTACTCAAGTAAATCTTAAAAATTTTACATCAATGAAGTGTGATAAAGGAAAGAAAATATCTTTAAGTGATGTGATAAAGAATTATCTCTGTTAAGTGTCAAACAGCGCTTCATATAGCAATTAAATAGTGTGTACCCTGCATCTTAAATTCTTTGCATAGTCTGCAGTTGTTGCTTACGACATCGATTAAGCGGAGAAAATTTAAGTTCGTTCTTACTTATGCAGATGGTATGCCTGCAAGCTTGTATTGTCATGCAACATGATTCTACGTGTTTTGTTTGTCAGCTGATCATTCGCATAAAAGTTAGCAAAATCTCTATAGCTTGGTGTATCCTTCCCTGGTAGCATAAATAGTTATAGCAAAAATTATGTTTAGTGGGCAAACGAGATTTCATATTCTCCTCTCTCCTATCACAACAAACTACATTACTTGTCCCCGTAAGTGACTATCCAAAATTTGGTCGGGCAATAATGCATATAAGTGGTACGTGTGCTTGTACACTCCACGTCCAATGAATAAATAAAGATTGCCGATCACAAACCAGAATAAATCACCAACTTCTTCCAAGCAACACATATATAAACATACACGCAAATATAAAATATTACTCCTACACAAAATATTACCCACGTCAAAATATGTGGCTATTACGTTTTTAACTGCCCATAACTGTGTAAGTGTGGTAAGTTACATCTGTTTACTTATTATCCATTGAATGATTGTGCCAGCTGACAATAAATATTAGGCAATTACCTGCGATCTTGTTCGTCGCTCGGAGAAGTTCTGACGCATGACATACTTGATGCTTACACAAATAAATATAAATAATGCCACTTAATGCACACAGACGTTCATATTAAGCGCGAAATCTTTTTAAATCTTTGTGTGGGTACAGACCTTTAATCTTTCCATGTTTATGTGTGCTAAAAGATAACTGCCTCGGTGTGGAATCTGTACAATTCTGTACGGTCCGCTATACATATGCTGCCACTTCTTATTCTGCTTATGTATAACTGATGCTTTAGGATGTGTGCGAATTAAAACAAATACCACCAACCACAATGACAACGTTTGCTTGTAAGACTTCAGATAGATTCCTTCTACAAGTTGTGTGTTCTTACATCAATTCATCTTTAATGTCTACACCATCATTAAACCTCAGCATTTGAACTCTCGAGTATCGTGTGCCCCCAGTGGATTCACCGCTCAAACTCGGAGGGCGTGAGAAGAGCGATTTCAGTTTGTTTGGGTACCTGATGCGGTTTGGGCAGGTTCCGTAACTTCAGTTATTGTCACGGTAGATTGTGGTGGTCCACAAGTCGTTTGTTGTCCGCAGTCAGTCGTTATCCGTGCCACCGGCACGTAGTCTGTCTGTCGATTGTCACTGGGTGCGGAATGGTTCGGATATTGTCTACCTGTGTACGTGTTTTGTTGTGTATTCCCCATGTTAAAATTCCTGCCCCCGTTTCGATTATTGTTCCAGTTGTTTCCTCTATTACTATACCGTGGATGGTACCTATTGTCTGTTCTTTGCCTTGTTACATTGCCCCCGCTGTATGTTTGTCTGTTAGAATTTCTACCGCCCCCGTTGTATGTTTGTCTTTGAGCCTGTGAGTTTGTGTCATAGCGGTTAACGTGTGGTGCCAGAGTATTTGTACGCAACTGTTGGCTGGCCTGCGTCGGCGGTGGCGGCATCAGCTGATTTATTCCATTACTGTTGGCGTACCGACTGGCGTTGCCATAAGTATTGTTGTGGTTACCACGTCCGTTCCTAGCTCGGTCATCTTCGTAAATTAAGTCAATCGAATCGACTGTCGACAAGAAGTCTTCCAGATTATATATAGGAATATGTAGCAGTTGCAATCTGAGGTATGTCGGCAGTCGTCGTATCAGTACTTCTCGATGCGACATTGGTTCGTCGAAGTAGCGTGCTTTGTTTAGATATTTTTCAAAGTATTTTCTTAAACTGCCATTCCGCTCATTAAAGGGTGGAGGGTTGTATATTTCATTTTTCACACGCTCCTGAATTCCCACCGACCAGTACTTGCTAAGAAATGCATTTTCGAACTCTTTGAGAGTGGCACATACGCCTGAAGCCCAGATATTCCCTTCACCTTGAATATATCCCATTACAAACCTTATCTTCCTACGCTCACTCCAGGTGTCAGGAAGCAATTCTCGAAAGGATTGTATAAAAATGACAGGATGCACGGATTTATTTTCGGGTATAAAAGTGGGAAACTGGTGGTGTTTGAGGAGACTTTCTTCCAACAGGATTGAGGTAACACTAGGACGGGGAGATTGTGAGCGTTGCATAACTGTGCGTCTGTCACTGTCAAACCACTCGTCGTCTACGTCAGTCTGTTTTGCGTCACGGTCTTGGTTATGGTACCTATCTGGAGATTACGTCACCGGTGATGCGTGTCTCCTACGTGCGTCAGAAGTTGCATTCTGTGTCCGGGATTCCCTTCGTACACTAGCCTTTACATTCGACAATTCCTCCTGCAATGACTTTACAGCGGTGCTGTGCTCCTCATATACTTTTGCAGCAACTTTTTGAATGACAGAGTTTAAATCACGTACTAGTTTATCATTAATTTGTACCTCGGTCTGCTCCAAAAAGGTTTGAACTCTTGCCTGATTCTCACTGACTATGGCTTCTGCCTGAGAGGTTATGTGCGTTACGGTTGTTTTTAAATTTTTATGTTCAATTCTGAGTGCTGACAAATCCTGTGTAATATTTTCAATGGCTGTCGGAAGGGCTTTGGTTGTTTGCGAAACGTTATCAAGCTGTGAAGCAATGTTAGAGACCTTTTCATCAACTATGTTCAAAATATTACTGTTAACTTTGCCTTCTACATCTGCTACCTGTTGTTCAAGATTGCCTATCTGTGTATTTAATTGTCTGCTCACCTCGTCAGAAATGAGAGCGGGTAGTTTTTCTGTGCTTCCTCGAGTTGCTTAAATCTGTTCTCGATTTCTTCCCTCGTTACCATTTGATCCGCGATTTCCTTTTGTTGCTGTTCTAGGCGTGTTAAGACATTCTGTTGAGCTGGGAATTTATTATGTAAGTCCTGTTTTGTGGATTGATAGTGTTCATCAAGTTTGTCGTTAAATTCCTGCTTTTGTGTCAATTGGAGATTTACTAACTCTTGTTTTGTGCATTGGTAATGTTTATCAAGCTTGTCGTTAAGTTCCTGCTTTTGTGTCAATAGTTCCTGCTTTTGTGTTAATTGGAGATTTACTAACTCTTGTTTTGTGCATTGGTAATGTTTATCAAGCTTGTCGTTAAGTTCCTGCTTTGTCGTCATTTGTTGGCTAATCATGGAGACTTGCTGCGTTAAATTTTGAAATATTGACTCGAATTTTGAAAACCATGAGGTAGGTAGATCACTATCTGAGTGCACAGCTACAGTAGACGTACCTCCGTCTGCTACGGACGTGTCACTTACGTCCGTAGCAGGCGAAATATTCAAATGTTTGTATAGTCTATGGGACTTAACTACGGGGTCATCAGTCCCTAAACTTACAAACTATTTATGAACTACTTACGAACTAGGACGGCACAAATATCCATACCCGAGGGGGGATTCGAACCCCCGACCGTAGAGGCGCGAAATATTTTCTATCCGCCTGTCTTCCATAACGTTTTCTAATTCCTGCTCAGATTGTCCTACAATGTTACTCGGTTGCATACTATCCATATCGGTAGCTTGTCTTCGCGTCCTAACCATGTCAAAACATGCGTACAGTGAATGTAAATACGGATGTCGTGAGCTAACACTGTTTGTTTACCTATAGCCAAAGATGCTAGTAACACGGCACTGCAGCTCGCAAAACACAGACAAGGCGAAAAAGATGAGGATCGCGGCTACAAGATGGGTTCGGCAGCCATCTTGTGTAATTCTAGAAAGCTCTATTGTTTACGCGGTAACTAATTGAAAAACTTAGGAAAAATTTGCAAAATACGGAAAAACTGAAATTGATATTCTGCAAGCAAATAATAGTAAAAGAAGGTCAAAAGCGTCTACAGAAACGGTGCAGGCCTGGTCTCACCTTGTCTTTCGTCCGGATGCTGTGGTCCGTCCGTCCTTTTAATTTTTTTTTTCGTCACAATTATTTCCATTAAAATATCTCTCCACATGAGTAGTCACTTTTTCTCCAACAATTATTTCCAAAATGATCAGTCTCACTTTCGTGGATGTACATGCATGAAATCAGAAAGACAACTATTAATATGTTGACAATGGAGTAACACAATGATATAGCACTAAGATATTTTTTTTAATAAACTAAGAGCAAATTCAGAATCTTACGGTATTGTAACACAATGAAAGTCATGTGAACGGTCGCCAAATCTTTTATAATGTTCCAGTCTGGCTATTAATTTTTAAGATTAACAAATTTACAGAAGGAAGTGGTTTGAAGTTAGAAGCTATGAAAGATCCCAATCAGTAAATTACGGGGAAAATTATTACATGCATTTAAATGAAATGGTAAG
Source organism: Locusta migratoria (assembly GCA_026315105.1). Classification (NCBI taxonomy): domain Eukaryota; kingdom Metazoa; phylum Arthropoda; class Insecta; order Orthoptera; family Acrididae; genus Locusta; species Locusta migratoria. The sequence continues at coordinate 85,323,985 of CM048746.1, forward strand.
CTAATTAACGGTGGAGTGTTGTGCAGGCAGAACATTACAAAAAGAATCGACGAGCAGTTACCTTTAACGATAGATCCATCGGTGGTTGAAATTTGGCTGTAAATGAAATTTTCATAATATGATAACCACTCGCCGAACAGTGGATGGCAGTTCGTCAATATTAAACTACGACTCGTGTAGCAAACAGTAAAGTAAGATAAGTGACATGGTATAAATCGGATAGGAATATTACGTAAGTCAAACACATCGGACTTCTAAAAATTTACAAGAAAATCGACTGCAGGTTCTATTGCCAGTAAATAATAATATTATGGAATAAATTTTGAAACAAGGCTGGCAGGCTACACGAAATATCACCATTCAATATTAACTAAAAACTATGCCATCCATTGTTGCGGTGATTCAACAAGGCTGAAAAAGACATTATGGGCGGAGGGAGGATAGGGCAATAAAAATTCATAAGTGCGAATTTAAGTGAGAGGTGGGGGTTTATTTATAAATTTAAGATACGCGCACATCACATATATTTACCTGAATGTACATAATAGCGGCCACATAAAAAATAATAAAGTACAGCTCCAGTCTGCAAGATGCTATCGCTACGAAGTACAAAGCAAGAGTGTCTTCTTTCTTACAAAAAAATTGAAAGTGTTGTTCCTAAATTTTCTTTCTCTGACTTTCATAGATAACTATTTTAACATGCCTAAATAGTATAAAAATACAAAACTGTCTCTGATAATATCGGGGAAAGGAAAACGTGTCATTATAGCACGACACCCCGAACTCCATATTGCTGCACGAACATGGCTTTCTCGGAGTCATAGGATGTCACCCTTTGCCATAGCACGCCTGGATAGCAGATATGATAAGAAAACCCACAGCATGTTACTTAAGGAGCAATTACTTTCCTTGGCCCTATCAGTGATAACTTGGACCATCTGCGGAGGAAAGAACAACGTGCTTCACCTTACAGCTGCATTTGTAATAAAAGCGAGCAGCACATTCTTTCACCTTTACCTTTTGCCTTTGTTGTCGCCATGGTTACTATGTTGTGACATGCTTAGTTTTAAGGGGTGGCCGGATCACCTACCAGGCATCAACCTTAAGGCTCACTCCACTGCCCCTAGAGGAAACATCTGTCTCCACAAGTTTGTGATTAGTGTTATACAACTCAAAGTGTATGGCCGTTTTCTAAATTTAGCGAATCGTCTGACTGAATCAGCTACCAGGCTTGTATTCACCTACTAGGATGTTGGGTAGTGCCTAAAATCTACATCCAGCCTCGCGGGCATACCAGCCTTTGTCGTTAGTTGTACGTCTGTTTTAAATTTCTGCCAATTATAGTTTTAACAACTTTTAACAAAACTGCTTGAACTTTTAGGTAGACAGTATCAGACTTCGTTCCTGACCGTTCCTATACCATCCAAAGTAATGGAAATATCAGTTACATAAAAAAATGATAAAAACAATTAACAGTCTCGAATAGCAGGTCCTTGTGCAATGTAAAATATCCGAAATGTAATAGTTGTTTCTTTAAAGTTCAAAATTTCATATATAATATCGGTAAAATCGTTGAAAGTTCTGCAATTTTTTTTCCAGATCAGAGATATGTTCCATGTACCAGTTATAAATTTATCGATTCAGAAACCTGGTGCAGTCTTCACTCCTTCTTCGCACTGAACAACTGCATACAATCTTGAATAATCTTTCTTGGATCTTCAGAATATAACTTCAGCACAGTATTAAATGTTTGGATGTCTTAACGGCTGAAATAATTTCCTTCAAAGATACATTAAGTAAAATTTCAAGTTTTATTTCACGTAACATGCGTACAGATGAGTATGATTACAAGAACTGAACGTAGTTTTGAAATACGTAATTAGTAAGCTTCGTTTACAATAGCATTTATTCTAATTTTTTTATTGATTCGATTATGATAGTTGGCAACGGCGTCACTTAACAAGACCTCTCGCCCCGTGTCTGTCGACCCGCGTCGTCTGATAACCACCTGTATATCTGCCCCCGGAAGAGAAGATGCTGTTGTCGTTTGTCGTGGATTGCACCGTTGTCGCCGTACAAGAATCATAAGAAAAAAATAATACAAAGGTAAGCAATTCTAGAAAGTAATACAGACGATGAAGCCAGGATTCATTTCCATGAATTATCGGAATCCGTTTTAGGTGCATCTTCAGGTATCTGCATTAATAAAATCAACTTGTTATACATAGGGTTTATAACTACTAATATTTACAAAATTAGAAAAACCTGATAAACACCAACCTTAATTTACATGATATTGAATGGTTTATTGCGACGTCCCATTATTCATGTGTGGTGCCGGGATTTATGGGGGATTTCCCCAATGTTGTTAGCTGGGTTTATATGGGACACCATTAAGTAAACGTCTATGTGGTTGTTGTCAACAGTTGGTTAAGCTAGGTGTGTGAAAAGATCATCGTGAGCTGGAATTTTATGGCGTAAACAGTAAAGAAAAACGTATGAAGAGGAGTGCTATTCACCAAGTTTACTGCTTAAAAAATTTATTAACACAGAATGGTCTCGCAGGATCTCACAGATACATATTCCAGAATAGGCAACCCGTGCGTCAGCGGAACTAAACATTTTATTGCCAATTTTCATAAAATAAATTTTCAGTTGTTACTTTTGTAATGCTTACATGTTATTTTCCCTCGCTTTGTTTTCACATTCACTGCAACATCTGGGATTAATTAAAGCTAACAGTGCAATGTTGAACCTTTCTCTCTCAGATACAACACGACCTACAATGGTCCTCCCAGTGACGCGACCATTGCAGTGTCGTATTGAACGTGGGGTGTGTGTTCAATCTCCCCGGCATCGAGAGCAAAATGGATTGTACAATTGGTTCGCTGGGAACGGAAAACACATGACACTGAAAACGGGTTAGGGCGGGAATAGCAATATACCCACATTTAAAGAAAACATTTTTGACTCTCCAGAAGCGTTTTGAAGTCGTACGTCTGCGTTATGATGTCTCAAAAGAAAAATTTTCTAAGAACTAATAGGTGGGCGTTTGAACTTGAAATTGCTATTGTTAAAAACCTAACATAGAAGAACAGACGTGTTAATTAATACTCCTTAGCGAGTGATGACATTACTTCCCATGAAAGGTATTCTAGAGCAAAGATAGTATATAATAGATTCAGAAGTGCAATATTTCTTAAGACGTATTGCCGTCCTTTAAGATATCATTATGAAAAATCCCCCAATACTCGACACCTGCCGCGGCGGAGCTGTGCTGTGATGCACGGGAGTCGTTCACCGTCGGGGGTTCGAATCTCCCCTAGGGCATGGATGTATGTGCTGCCTTTAGTGTAAGATAGTTCATAAGTAGTGTGTAAGTTTAGGGACTGATGACCCCTTAAGCTTTACAAACATTTTGAACTCGACAACTACGGACAGACATGGAATGGACGTTATAGACAAAAATCGGCAAACACGTCAGCGCGACCTGACATAGTAACGGAAATGTAGCAGCCGTTATGGAAAACTTACCATATCAGTGTGTTGTGGCTATGAAGGAAACCTGATGGCTTGGTATGTGTCCACGTTGCACTCATAATCTGGCATCGTTAGTTATAGTTGTTGGCGGTAACTAAGGTCCGTTGGACATGTTGCTGTGTACTAAAGCGGGTCTGTCCAGCGTGGCGCGAATGAAGGCTATGTGGGCGTGCTCATTACGTCACGGCATGGAGGGCCAATGCTGTCTACCCGGAAATCAACCGAAAATTTTTAACACTACAAATTATTAAGAACAGTATAAACAAGCATGTTTTTACCTAAACACTGAGCTGATGTAAGGCACAAGCAGGGATATAATTTCGTCCTACTAATAGTGCGCCAGGCGGACTCTAACCGGATGCTGGAAACGTTCAACGATAGAAATTCATAAATGATGGCTAAAAATAAACGGGTAGGAAGAAACAATGCGTACAACAATGCAGAGTTGCGGCGAAATTTCCAAGTATTCGGTCAGGAACTTTCGTAGATTTAAGACTTTGAACACAACACTAAACAACGCTCTAGGTTAGAAAGAGTTGTTAAGAGGAGAGGGGAAGGAAATTGACATTCAGACAGGAGAGGAGATGAACAGGAAGAGCTTGATGAGATTAATAGCAAGGAGATGGAGATTCAAAGAAAGGATGGGGATGGGATGGACAAAGAGAGAGGTAAGGAAATGTATAGGCAGCGGAGAGAAAGGAGAGATGAACAGGAAGGAGGGGCAGATGGCGATGCAGAGTGAATAGGGCTGGGGAAGGAACTTGACAGAGAGAGGGGGAAAGAGAAAAGGAGGGAGGGAGTATTGGATATACCCATTCATAAAGCAGTATGAATTTACACAGGTGTAATAAGACTCAGCAAAGCGCAGCCGCGTATATATAGATGCCAAGTAAAATTTCTCTTAACAAAAGTAAGACAAAAGCTTTACTCATTCTGGTATATCAGTTGTCATCAGCAAGTCTTTCCTTACCTACTGAGTTGTGCAGATGTTATTCAAGCTCAGAACTGCAAGAAAGCTAACAATAGCCACACTTTGAATTCATAATCAACAATTATATCATTTAAATCTTGTTCTCGAAAGCTCTTATAACGCGTAAGCAAATGAATTAGCTTTCAAAATAATTTAACACATCTCCATACCGATTCTATCACAGATCCACCTGCCAGTAAACCTACCACGCCAGTGGCGTATGCAGCGAGGAGGGGCCGCCGGGCTGCAAGACCCTTCCACCAAGGGACGCATTTCTATTAAAACACAAAATAAATAAAATAAAAAATAAACGATAAAAGATACTCGTGTATTTGTGTGTGTGTGTGTGTGTGAGAGAGAAATGTGAAACAACTTTAGGACTCACCACAGTAAAATGGCAAACAATAGGGTTAAAAAATTTCTGTTCCTCAATTAAGAAAATTTTGATGCACCTGTATGGTACGATTCAATCGTCGTCGTCCCTCCCCCCCCCCCTTTCAGCCGAACCTAAATTCTGGATACGACCCTGTTCCACACCAACACTCTACTAGCCATATACTGTCTCTGCGTTGCGCACGGGTTACTCAAGAGTAGTGTTAAGTTTGAAAAATAAAGATGACAATCGCGAAAGATATTTTGTTCTAGAGAACAACCAAAATTTTGAAAATTCTAAATGTTCAAATGTTTGTTAAGCTTAAGGGACTGAACTGCGGGGTCATCAGTCCCTAAACTTACAAACTACTTATGAACTACCTACAACTAAGGACGGCACAAATATCCATGCTCGAGGGGGGATTCAAACCCCCGACCGTAGTGGCCGTGCAGAACTGAAAATTCGCTCTCATTCTTTATATAAAATCCATTCACTCTTTAAATGTTCAAATGTTTGTTAAGCTTATGGGACTTAACTACGGGGTCATCAGTCCCTAAACTTACAAACTACTTATCAACTACCTTATACTAAGGACGGCACAAATATCCATGCCCGAGGGGGGATTCGAACTCCCGACCGTAGTGGCCGTGCAGACCGTGACTGAAGCGCCTCAGTCTCCTCGGCCACCGCGGCCGGCCCGACCGTAGTGGCCGTGCAGACCGTGACTGGAGCGCCTCAGTCCCCTCGGCCACCACGGCCGGCATTCATTCTTTAACAATAAGGTAACAAATATAATTTTTCATCTCACAAGTATGTACTATTTCCTTGATATCTTTCTCCGTCCGTGTGTACTGTTTTCAATGTGTAACACGTATGTTCCCACCCTTATTTGTCACACTGGAGCATGCGTACTGCTACTAATTACGCAATGGCAACATCCGACCGCCAGTTCTCGCGTCAGGGGTTTTGTAGCTGGCGGGCAAAAGCTGGAGCAATGGCTTGAACAAAACAAGTTTATCCATTAGCAAGCAACATCGAACTGTCGACACAGTTGCGTGCGCACGCAATGCAGTGCAGCAGCTTCAAGCCAGAGAATGGACCGCGCTCTGCCTTCCGTCACTGCCATAGAAGCCATAATGATTACCCTCCCCCTCTGTCTTTCACACACTTTTGCGATCACGCACGCACACACACACACACACACACACACACACACACACACACACACACACACACTGCGATTATATAGTCGAAACATCTTCAAATGTTTGTTAAGCTTAATGGACTTAACTGCGGGGTCATCAGTCCCTAAACTTACAAACTACTTATGGACTACCTTATACTAAAATGTTCAAATGTTTGTAAATCTATCGGACCAAACTGCGTGGTCATCAGTCCATAGCTTACAAACTTAACCTTCGAGCGGTCGCGCTGGTGCACTGAGTGTGCCATAGTTAAATAAACATTGTTTTCGTTATGTTGGTAACAATGAAGACATTTGAAACTCTAGCTATTCCTCCACTGTTATCCTCACTATTGTTGTGTGCAGACTGGTAATTGTCGGCGCTCAAGAAAATTCTTAACACGAGAATTTGTGAAGCATTGTCATAACTGGCGCACTCAGTGTGCCGTGCGACTGGTCATGTAAATATTTTTTTTACTTTCTCAAACGTAGTGTTGTACTTCAGTTACGTTATTCCTATGGGCGGTTCATGAGAATGTGCCTGATATTGCGTTAGATTATAATGCCACGAAGGGGGACGTTGATACAGTCGACCAGATGTGGGGCACATATTCTGTGGCTCGTATTACGAGAAGATGGCCCTTGGTAATCTTTTTCGCTCTAATGGACATTGCGGGCATCAACGGCCAGATCCTATTTTATTCAAATGGACAAAATCATAACGTGTCAAGAAGGATTTTTCTAAAGAACTAGGCTTATGATCACACGAAAGCACATCTAGTAGAAAGGGCCAAAATTCCAAGTCTTCCTAAGTATATTTCGCCGTTCCTTCAAAGGTACTAGACAACATCTGAGCAACTTGTGCAGTCTTCTTCTAACACACGACGACGGTGTATTATTTGTGGAAGAGCCGAGTATTTTAACACAACAATAAAGTGTGATTCATGTAAGAGTTTTGTCTGCAGGAAACATGTGATTATTAGTTACTCGTGTTAAAAGTGTCATGTTGCAACTACAGACTCAGAAGACTAGAGATATGGCCCTTGACGTCTCTGAAATTACTGAGTTGGGCTGTCTGTAAGCTGTTACAACAACATTTCAGTAGTCATTCAGTACGAACATATTTGTTTTCAAAGCTGATAGTAAAACGTAATCTTTTGTCAGTGAAATTGTATGATTTAAATTCTTGGATTTTCATCTACTTTTATAATAAGAAGTGCCATTAACTGTCACATTAATTAATGAACCATTTCTTTTTGCAATGAAAGTGGTAAATATACATATTTCTTGATTAGACGTGTAGTATTTGGAATTGTGGTGTCGAAATAAATTCGTATTAATTAGCCAAAAATGTGTAATATTTCGATACTATTAATACCTGAGTGAGTGATAGTACATCTACCTTTTAGAAAATTAACTATAAACACTGCTACTGTCATGAGTTCATGTGAAAAGTGCAACAGAACTGAGTCTACGTATGTGGCGCACTCAGTGCGCCGCGCGACCGCTCCTGAAATTGCGCGTCTGCTCGAGGGTTAAACCTAGGTAAACTAACCTACGGACAACACACACACCCATGCCCCAGGGAGGACTCGAACCTCCACGGCGAGCAACCGCAACATTTTTGAAATTTAGTGCTACAGACGAATTATGAAAATTAGATGGGTAGATCATATAACTAACGAGGAGGTGCTTAACCGAACTGGGAAGGGAAGGAGATTCTGGTATACCCTGACTAAGGGAAAAAACAGATTGATGGGACACATTCTGAGACATCAAGGAATCGTGAACTTAGCATTAAAGTATGTGGGGTAAAAATCGTAGAGGGTGACCGAGGGGCCGGCCGCGGTGGCCGAGAGGACTGAGGCGCTCCAGTCACGGTCTGCACGGCCACTACGGTCTGGGGTTCGAATTCCCCCTCGGGCATGGATATTTGTGCCGTCTTTAGTATAAGGTAGTTCATAAGTAGTTTGTAAGCTTAGGGACTGATGACCCCGTAGTTCAGTCCCATAATTTCTACAAACATTTGAACATTTTGGAGACCGAGGGACGAATACAGTAAGCAGATTCAAAAGGTTGTAAGTTGCCGAACGTATTCTCTGATGAAGAGGCTTGCAAAGGACATGGTAGCGCGGAGAGCTACATCAAACGAGTTCTCGGACTGAAGTCCACAACAACAACAACTTTATATGGTAGTTTAAGGAGGCACTCAACCCCATTGCTTATGTGATTTGTCATGCTTTAAATTGCTGATAAAATAATATACGATGTCCTTTTAAAAACGCATAAATTTGTGTTAAAAAACATATGCTTTCGTTTTAGACTGTTTCAAAATATTTACATTAATGCCAGCTGACGTAAAAGTGAACAGCTACTTCAGGGTAGCTTCAGCTTATATACATCTGTGCTCCCCCAGATGTTAATAATAAGCTCAGCATACTCTGCCGTGGTGTAATGGCAGACTGCTCTAAGGCGCCTTATTGAGGAACGCGAGGATGCTCCCCGTCGGAGGTTCAAGTCCTCCCTGGGGCATATATATATATATATATATATATATATATATATATATATATATATATATATATATATATATATATGTATGTATGTATGTATATATGTATACATGTATGTATACATATATGTATATATGTATATATATATGTATATATATGTGTGTGTGTGTGTGTGTGTGTGTGTGTGTGTGTGTGTGTGTGTGTGTGTGTGTTGTCCTTAGGTTAGTTTAGGTAGTTCTAAACCTAGGAACTAATAGCTGTAGAAGTTAAATGCCATGTATTAACGAACATTTGAACATTTGTCATACTCTAATTATTGTATAATCTAAAAATGTTTAAATGATTCTACAGTTGCTTGAATAATCACTTACTTCTCTTTTGTAGATTATTTATAGTAAAAACACAACACGTTTCTGGCTTAGCCCATCATTTGGTGACCCGTCAGTAGAAAGAGTATATCCACAAAATTATTTGCAGTTTATAATTAAAATACTGAATATATAATATATAGTAATTAACTTTTTATAAATTGGAATTATATATCGATATAATTTATACTGAGCACTGAGGCATTTAAATTTTTCGTTTAATAATACTGTTATGTTTTTCCATACAAGAATAAACATCAAATTTGATCAAGATAATGTCTATATAAATTTAAAAAATATATATATAGCGTATTGTAGAAAAAAAATCTATGGTACATTATCATGCGAGTGGCATTGAAGTTAGAGTAGACGCCAAACATTGCCTTATTTATCCAAAATACGGGGTCAAATAAAGTGTTCTAATCTGCATCATTTTAAAGAAATATCCAAAAATAAAATAAATCCCACATTTGCTAAATAATAATTTAGTTAATGGGCTATGCCCAAAACATGAGTTTTAACAATAAATAACCTACTAACAACAACTAAGTGATTATTCAAGCAACCTATAAGCAATTTTAGAAAAATTTAAATAAATTTTGATCATGATGGTTGCATACCTCTACCAAGAGTTTCTGTCTAAAGTAAGACCGATTAAGCGTAGCTGGGTGAAAAAAGAGGTTGACGTACTTTAAAAAGGAAGTAAGTGTCCAATCAATTGAATATTGAGTTCAACTGATCTTGTTTGTTTCATCATGTGATTCCTACATCTGTAACAGTACCTATACGTAATTCTTCTTTTAGTGCACAGATGGCATAAATTTAATGTTAAATTTTGTGAAGAAAAAGTGGTGAGACAAGCATATAAGTATAAATCCTTTGCTAATGAAACAGCAAACAAAGTCAAGTGGTTTTTATGAGAGCATCATACACAGTTTTCCTTTAGGAAAGTTTAGGTTTATACAACAATTTGTCGTTTATGAATCAAACATAGTTCAAGCATGACATGACTGTAATATTCAACATCTTCTACAGAGGCAAACAAACGAACAGATATCCAAGCAACAGTAATTAACTGAAATGAACTTTGCGCCATGTATGGTTAACCTTTCTCGTACGACTCTTTCAAATGGTGAAATTAAATTTTTTGAAAAAGGGATCAACTTCAACCTACAATAAAAGTTACACCAACTGTTGCCAAAAAATTGTTGCACATATAAAAATAAATTGTGAAATGTTAAGGCTATATAAAAATGTTCAGGCAAAATTTGCCGTCTTCACTCTTGATACTTTATTATTAGCGAATGAGGCTCAACCATTCACATAAATTAGTTAAACAAACCCATAGTTTAAATAATACGTTTAAAGAAAACGAGGTCATATCACAAAGGCAGACAAAGGTAGTCCTTTGGTACTCTTAAATGTTGAAGATTATGTCAGTAAAACTTTGAATTTCTTTGATGAAAACAATATTATGAAATTTGCTAATTACCTAAATTCGTGAGTGATATAAGAAGCTTAATTAACGATTCTGATTTATTGTTCAGTTACAAAAGAGAGAAAAAATGTACTTACGATGAACCCAAAATTGTCTTTTTTACGATCACAGGCAAAATTGCATAAAAATAATAAACAATATGACCTAGAGTTAGCTCTTGTTAGAGTCCCAATTATTATATTCCAGGTTTCTGTCAAAGTAAAATTAAGGAGCTATATGTCTTTGAGAGACGATACTCTTTAAATAACAGTTAGGAATTCATTTAGTGCATTAAAGACCGCATAATCCCCAATAACTGAATTTAATTTCCTCAAATATCACCAATTTATATACTAATATACCTATAAGTGAAACCTTAGAGCTAATTCGACATAATATTATTCCACACAAAAAAACTGAAACTAGCATTTGTACAAGATCTTATTAATCTTACAGATCATTCCCTTTCCTTTAATTACCTTGTTTTTAATGGACATATATATCATCTACATGATGATCTAGCAATGGGTTCGACTGTTTCATGTATGATGTAATTTTTATTAACAGTCAGGAACAAAAACTTTCTGCATACAGGTGCTTATTAATAAAATTGTACTTTACAAGCAGTACGTTGATGATATTTAAATCGTCTGGAATTATTGAGGAGGCTGACCAACTAAAAAATATTTTTAACAGTTTACACCACAAGATAAAGTTCAACATGGAATCTGAATGTGAAGGCTCTCTTAATTTTTTGGACTTGCAAGTAAGAAGAAAAGACAAAAAATTGAAATATGATAACTTCCATGAACCATCTGTAGCAGATAACATTATTTCTGCAGATTCTACTCATCCCCTATCTCAAATGAAAACATGTTTTCACTCCATGTTTCTTCACAGGTTAAAAAATTGCTCTCGATCGGGAGGCTACTGATAGCTAAATCCGTACTATAATACAGATAGAAATAGCAAATGAATTCAAGGAATGTGATACTAAGAAAATGAGAAAAGATGCGTTCAAAATGTCCTGCAAACATCACAATAAAAATTGAAAAATGATATGTTAAATACAACACTATCACTAACTCTGGCCAGTTATCATTAAAAATTAGCAATAAATTATAAAACAATGTCACAATAGGATTTAACATGTGTAATCGTTTGGAAAAGTTCTTCTACCATAGTTTTTAAAAACCTGGTAACAAATTTTGTTGTGGTGGGATATACAAGATTAAATGTGGGACATATGTCTATTTCTATATTGGGTAAACAGGAAGAGAGTTTAAAATACGATACAGAGAGCATAGCTATCCAAGTAATGGTAACACACTTGTTAAATTGATTACAACTTGCATATTCTTCATTATGAGAATAAAAGCATATGTTTAGACATTTTGGAGGATTTAGAAATTTGTATGCATAGATACACCTTGCAGGAGCAACTACTTAATGAACAAGTTGGCAGCACAAGGGACTGGTTTTTCAAATTTTCGAAGCAGCATTTTTCAGTAATTAATACTGAGGATTTAACTTGGCCTTCTATCCTGAAAAAATCAGACAACTATTTGGCCTCTAATCTACCTTCCATGCTACTCGCATGATAATGTGCTACAGAAAATTTATTTTCTAAAATATAGAGATGTTTATTTTCGTATGGCAATACATAACAACATTATTTTTAAATAACAAATTTAAATGTCTCAAAGCTCAGTAAATATTATATAGGTAAGTAACTCCAAATTACGTAATATTAATTACTATATTTAAAAATATTTGTATTTTAATTTTAAATTCCAAACAATTTTGTGTATATACTTATTGGCTGCATTGGTATCTTACTGACAGTTCACCAGATGATGGACTAACCGGAAAACAGCTTGTGTTTTAGAATAAATAATCTACTAACAACAATTGAGTGATTATTCAAGCAAACTATAAGCAATTTTAGAAACATTTAAATAAATTTTGATCACCACAGTTGCATATCTCTACTAAGACCTTCACTCTAAAATAAGCTTTAAAGTAATTGGATAAACTGTTACATGTCCAACGTTTCAAAACTGGTAAAGAGGAAAAAAATAATTAAAGCATGTCATTATTGTCGAAGATTAGATTATTTATTTAGTTCCACTAGCATGAGACTATTTGTTGCATCTATCTTCATCTTGAAGGCATTTTTTTTCTTTTGCTTCCTTCACGCTGATCGCTAGGAACCAGCTGAAGTCGTTTTGTGATCAACAAATTATTCTTGGTTTGCTTTATTAATTGCAACAGCCAAAATCGCCTATAATTTTTGTTTTTATTGCCGGTCTCTTTGTATTAAACTGCTATCTTCAAATTTCTAAATACACAATGTAAACCCGTACTCACAATGATATACTAATACTAGTCAGAGACATACATATATTTAAATAGAGCCACTTTCCAAAGATAGGTATTTCTCTGACTTTTATTATTATAGAAGTTTAGCAAGATTTTACAGATCCGAAGATGTAAGTTTAATCTGACGAAACAGAAATAAGAATTATAAGCAACCTTGGCTGTTGTCCTTAATAAATAGAAAGCATTGCCCCTCAAATGCGACTAACTTTTATAATTTATTTAGGACCTATAGCTGTTTTCTTCTGATAATTGTTTTACTGAACTCTTATTTTCCATTACTTTCAAATAATGTTGCTCATATTAATTTTGATTTTATATAGGTAACCAACTTTGATAGTACAATATGTTATTAAAAAAAAAACTTTTACATACTTTAAAATTAACTGCTTGAATTTCTCAAATGCTTGGAAATAGACGGCATAAATTGTGTTGTGCTGTAAAGTCTTGGAATATTACTCAAAGATACTATTAAACTTGGTATTCGGACTGACTGTTTACTCACTGTAGTCGTTTGTACAGCTGATCTCCTTGCGGCTACCAAACACGAGAAATATGGTGGACGAAAGAACGGACGAAACATACTAAAAAATGACAGGAAGGAACAAACAATTACGTTGGTGATAGATGAAAGAACAACAGTAGTCAGACTGTCTCCCTTCTCTGCACGTGTTATCCAGTAATATCACTCTACTGACATACGTTCCAAACCACAATCTGCAAGGCTTTGTACGACCGTTCCTGCCGCTCTAACATAGTGACGTCGGAATTATTCCCATCACGAAGACCCTCGTCACACGTCCGCAAAGTGCCGGCAGTTAAACTATCTGCAGGCTGGAGTTTGATTCCATCACCGGCTGGGAACGTGGCGACAATGATATGTCTGTGGAGTTGGAGAACTGCAAAGTTTCGGCAGTTGGAGAGCGCAGTGTTTGAGTCATAACGATTGTCTGCAATTGCCCTGCAGTCCCTTCCGACATATAGACATCATTCTGCCTCATCTAGAGTCATTTTCTCTCTGTAATAGATTAGTGCGTGGAGAAAATGTGTGGGTAATACATAATGACTGACTTCGACTCACGGTTTCGGTAGTTGGGCATGACAAAATATGGGCGATGATACTTTTCACTAACTAGTTATTAAACGTCTTATAAGTATCTCGTTCACTAAAAAATCGTTATTGATTTGCCAAATGATTAGAGCTGCTATTAATCAGCAATATTGACCATCCTGAAGTAATAACAATCGTGTTCTATTTACTTACAAAGTGAACCTTTCCTGTAAGCACGCATTACAATTTAGCATATCGATGGATTAGGTATAAAGCTGGAGTCTTCGGGCCAGTTTCCTAAGGAAAATTACTGTTTGGCAGTGCTTTACACAGCTACACGTCTTGTGGGTCTGCGCTCGTCAAAGCACCCCTTTGTACACTTTGAACGGTCCTCTGGATATTTCGCTGCTGGGTTGGGATGCGCATCCCTTGATAATTATCGCCTGTTGCCGCAGGCATTCGCCTTTGAAGTTTGTGGATGCCTTTGTATCTGCGTGTACATTATGGCAAATGCATCTGGCTAGATACCGGAGAGGTTACCACTTCGTGCCTGCTTCATGTGAAAAACTGATCATCCGGTTACAGCATCCTGAACGCTGCTGCCACAGTGCGTTCTTCACTTCAAAAGGTCAGTGCAGGCAGAAACTTACAGTGTTTGTGGTATTGTGCGTTAACAGCATGGTAGCTGAATGTCTCATTGTAGTCGGTGGATGCGCTTTGACGCTGATCAGAAATTCTGAGAATTTTGTTCTCTGTTGAAGGAGATTCGCTACGAGATTCTGAGGTTTCAAGGTAATTATCATCTTACGGTAACCATTTTCTAATACTTATAGATATTTTACATAGTGAAAAGAGAAAAGTTTATAAAACTTTTCACTGGACTTTTTGCACATTACAATTATACCTCTTTTCATCAAAGTAGTCGCAGTAACATTAAAATTTCTCTTAATAGAAAATAAATAAATGCATATACAAATTTTAATTTATGTAAGAGAAGGGTGAATGTAGGGCTACGCATATGAGTTAGTTTGATTTTACTACGCGAAAATCAAAGGTTCGGATGTTTATGAAGCTTTGAGACAAAACTGCAGCGATCAGTGATAACGTATGCTAAGGACAACACACACACACTCACTCACACACACAAACACACACACATACATACATACATACACACACATGTCCGTGGGAGGACTCATACCTCTGACGGGGAGAAACCGCGCACTCCGCAGTACGGCCAACTATGTGAGAGCACAATAATTAATATTTACGTACGGAAGGTTTTTGTAATTTATTGTGACTAAAACATGAGCAAATTGCTGATAAAATTGCACTGAATTGATTTGCCGCGGCTTCAATAATATCTCAAGTTTTGAGAGATCATTATATAAGGCAATGTCCCGATTTACTGACAGACTGACTGACTGACTGATTGACTTATCATCGCCCAACCCAAACCACTGAATATAGAAACTTGAAATTTGTAGAGGGTGTTGATCTTACTCTGTAGGCGTCACTTAAGAAGCGATTTTTCGATATTCCGCCCGTAAGGGGGTGAAACAGGGGATGAAACGTTTTTTGAAACTACGTTTCTATTTAGGCAATTCTGAACCTAGAACTACAAAATTTCTGATTTTAATTCAGGGTTCGAATTTAAAAGACATGTGTTTCGGCAATTTTTTTTAATTCAACGACAAAAAGGTAAAATAGGGGACGCAAGAAATGATTTTCAAAAATATGTTGCTGTTGACTCAAAATTTAAGCTACGACTACGAAACTCCGGATATGGAATCTTGGTTAGAATTAAAAAGACAGGAGTTTCAGTACTTTTTGAAATTCAACAAGTAAAATAGGGGATGAAAAATTCTTTTTGAAAACATATTGCTATTGAGACTATTTTGAAGCTACGGCTGCAAAAATTGATATTTGTGTTGTTGGTTAGAATTTGACCAATACGAGTTTCGGTATGTTTGGAAATTCAACCATAAAGAGGGTTAAATTAGAGAGAGGATGGTTTTCGAAAATCTGTTGCTATTTTGGGCAATTTTGAAGTTAGAACTATAAATTTTCAGATTTGGATTCGGGGTTCGAATTAAAAAAAAAAAACATGTGTTTCGGTGTTTTTGGAAATTCGACCAATAATACGGGATGCATAATTGATTTTCAAAAATATGTTGCTGTTAACTCAAATTTCAAACTATAACTACGAAAATTAGGATATGGACTCTTCATCAGCATTAAAAAGACACGAGTTTCGGTATTTTTGGAAATTCAACAACTAAGGGGGTAAAAGAGGGGATCAAAAATTCTTTTCGAAAACACATTGTTGTCCAGACAATTTTGAAGCTAGAGCTGGAAGAAATGGTATTTGTATTCTTAGTTAGAATTTAAATAATGCGTGTTTCGTTATTTTTGGAAATTCAACCATTAATAGGGTTAAATTGGAGAGGGCATGTTTTTCGAAAATCTTTTGCTAGTAAGGTAATTTTGAAGTTACAGCCACATAAATTGGTATATGGTTTCTTGGTCAGAATTAAAAAGATAAGTGTTTCGGTATTTTCAGAAAATTAATCATTTAGGGGGTGAAATAGGGGATTAAACAATTTTTGAAAATCCGTTGCTGCTGAGCCAATTTTGCACCCAGAATTACAAAAAATTATATTTGCATGCTTCATTGGAATTTAAAAGATACATATTGGGGTATTTTTCGAAATTCAACTATTAACGGGTGCCATAGAGGGTTACAAGGAGTAAAATCAAATGTTTGTAAGTATTAAGAGACTTAAATACGGGATCATCAGTCGCTAAGGTTTACAAACTAATTAAACTAACTTATACTAACTTATGCGAAGGATAACACAAACACCCATTCCCGAGGCACGAATCGAACCTCGACGGCGATCAGCAGTGCGCACCGCAGCATGACGCCTCAATACGCACGGCCATTCTGCCGCGGCTAGAAGTAGTATCACAATATTTCATTATGATAGTACTTAAGCTATATCTATGAAAATTATGTGAAGAGGGAGAAACAACTGGTGTAGACCAACCATCATACGCATGCGAAGCAACGGGCGTTAATATATTGGAATCTACATAAATACTCTGCAAGCCACATTGAAGGGCATGGCAGAGGGTTCAACGAACTGATTTCATGATGTTTCTGTACGGTTCCATTCCGTAACAGCTCGCGAGGAAATGGAACGCCTAAATCTTTCCGTTTTCTGTCTGATTTCTCTCATTTTATTTTCGTGATCATGTCTTCATATGTAGGTGGGTGCTAACAAAATATTCATTGCATTTGGAAGAAAAAGTAGCTGAAAAATATTTTACAAATAGATCTCGTCACAACAAATAGCGCCTTTCTTTTAATGATTTCCACCTCAACTCGTACATTTCCGTGACTCTCCCCTATATCGCGACAGTAGAAAACAACCGTTTTTTTTAATAGAACTGTTGCATCTTCTAAGTTTTCTACCAACGAAACGTAGTATTTGGTTCGCTTTCCCTACAATATTTGCTGTTGTTGAGTTGTTTGTTACTACTAGGTATTTAGTTGAATTTACGGCCTGTAGTTTTACTGATTTATCGTGTTATTGAAGTTGAACGGGCTTATTTTGGAGGTCATTAGAATGACTTCACACTTCTCATTATTAAGGGTCAATTGCCATTTTTGTACCATGGAGATATCTTATCTAAATAATTTTGTAGTCGCTTTCCACCTTCTGGTGACTTTACTAAAAAGTATCAGCAGCATCGGAGAATAACCGAAGAGGGCTACTAAGATTGTCTCCTAAATCGTTTATAAAAATAATGAACAGTAGGGGCCCTTCAACACTTCCCTGAGGAACGCTAAATGTCACTCCAGTTCTACTCGATGACATTCCGTGAGTTACAACGTTCTATGTCCTCTCTGACAGAAAATCACGAATCCAATCGTTTTGTAATTATACAACGAAGCCAATGAACGCTACACAACTCTAAGGTGACTTTGCCAATGATGTGCACAAAAGAAAAATTATATCGTAACCGTCAAGAGTTGTTAAAGGAAAAAGAATTTAGATGACGATCCGTCGCGAGATGTAGAGGTACAGCACGAGCCGTGCTGGAAAGTTTGCGCGGTTCTAGGCGCCATTCTGGGTACTTCGCGACCGACCCCCTTTAAGGTACGAGTCCTACCTTATTCACGGGTGAGTGTGGTGTCCTTCGGATAAGTTAGTTAAGTAGTTTGTGAGTCTAGGGACCGATGACCATAGTAGTTGGTCCCTTAGCTTCACAAACATTTGAATCTAGGGCGCGAGGTAGATCATATTGTCAACAGTGGAAATCAACCATATTGTCAGCAGAGGAAATCAATATATCGCGGTAAAAATAGCGTTATTTCTTGGCTTTATATATGTACCCGATCACAGCAAACTGGTGGAATTTTCAGAATGCGAGAAAAATTGTTAGCAAGGCGATCAGAAACGCTACGGTAAGTGGATGGAATGAGAGACTTGAAGAAGCAAACACAACATTCAAGAAACACATATAACGAGTATCTTTCAGAGAAATGAGGAGTAGAACTAGCGTTTTCGAGGCAAAAGAACCATTCGTAATAGGACAAGATGGAACAAAAAGGAATGGCGAGAAAGAGGTATGCTAGGAAATGGCTACATATTTAAAGGATTTGCTGAATGTAGAAGCACCTCCAATCAAGTGGATACATTTACGCTCTACAGACGAAAGTCAGGATAGACTAGAGGATACACCCATCACAACATACGTAATTAAAAACCTCAAAATCCGCAAGACATCAAGAAATGATGGTATCTTTGTTGAAGAGATCTTGGGGTGGGCCTAAAATAGAAAGAAGTATGTACAATATAATAAGGGAAATCTGGAGAAATAAGAAAATACCCATACATTGAAAAGAAGCCACTTAATACCGCTACACATAAACTACAGGCGCATCTCTTTCTTAATCACAGGGTACAATATATTGCCTAAAATCCTACTGAAGAGAGTTAAAGAACAACTGCAGCCGACAATAGGACAGTAACAGTGTGATTTTAGAAAAGGGAGGAACAGCACGGATAAGATTTCGTCTCAAAAGAATAATATAGCACAGACGCATGAAAGGAAAAATACAACAATAGTGACATTTGTGGACTTGGCATACGATTCAGGAAACCTTAAGGAAGACTATTAACGGGTCCTGACTGAAATCGTCAATTTCATGTTGGGGGGGGGGGGGGGGGCATATTTTACAATTATTTCCATATCCGGAAGAACAGACACTACATCATTAAATTCAGTTTTTTTGCCTTTGATAATGGCTGAATTGAACATTCAACATGGGAAAGATAATAGACGAACAGTTAGAATTGTCCACAATCCCGGCGTGTTAAGAAAAAACCAGTCTATCTGAGAAAAGCTATACATGTTTTTGTTTGAAAATGCTTTGAAGACAGAAGAAGATTATCAAAATTAATTTTAAACGTTTCCTTTTGATTAACAACTTCTTGCTTGCGATAGTAGTACTTTAAATACTAAAAGCCTTCTACTTGAGGGTTTTCTTTTTTATAATGTGTAGATCACTAGATAGCCCTTTACTACAATGAAATGATTCAAGAGGCTATGAATGTAAACGAATGAACTGATGTAAGGAATGATATCTGCCGAAACCGAGCGTCAATATAAACATTCCATGACCGTCATTGGTGAATGAAGTTTCGAATGAAGATACTGCATTAATAATATAATGTCATCGCACTATCAATTAATTGACAGTGTCACGTAATCATAATTGTTATTTAATTGTGCTGCACTTTACAGGGGTATCGTGTATTAAATCTGAGTAAGGACATGATTGTAGATGTAATTTCAGTTCAGCGTTTACGTATTCAACAAGGTTATTGGCAGCGCCATCTGCAATAATTTTAAGAGTGCCTTCGATGAAGGATACGCACAAGAAAAATCAGTCCTGACTATTACGACTATGTCAGACAAGTTTCAAGTATAATTACGTAAAAAAAATGTTCTCCCATTACAATAAATTTCGACTCATCCACTAGATCTCCTTTTTGTTAAACCACGAATTACTTCAATGTACTTACAGCCGCCCGTTATATCCGTACAAATGTTTCCGCAGCTAGTCTGTCGTAACTGATGTAGCTACTCACACATAATAGTCAGAGAATAACAGTTAAACTGCTACCTTGTGAGATTCTTATAAATGTGTAGAATAAGATCTCCATTAGTTATAGAGAACTGCAACTCCTTACAAAGTAGCGGTAGAATGCCCAGAGAGTATAAAAAGTTCCCAGCGGCATGCAAATGCGACCTCGTTGTTCAGTATCAGTGACAAATTTCTTTTTGAAAGTAGAACACGGCAAGACGTATAAGATTATGCGACCCATCATAATCACATTTTCTGTCCATTATATTTCATTCCATTTACTGTAGTTTTTTTTTTTTTTTTTTTTTTTTTTTTTTCTCCTGCCGTGAAAAAGTACCTGAGTTGTTCCCGCCAAACGTTTCTTCATCCGGACTTTATTTTGCAAGCGGTAGCAGTTAAGAAAATGCAGGTAGGAGTAACTATTATTCAACATAGTCACGACGCCTCTCTAGCGGATGGTCGACGTGTTGTAACGGAGAAACACAGTCTAGAGAAAAGGTCTGAGCGCATACCGGCGCGGTAGCTCAGCGTGTTCGGTGAGAAGAGTGAATTCACTAAGTGTGTTTGCCTCTGTAACTTATAAAATAATAGGTGACGGGAAATTTTAATGCGGTAGGTCAGCACAAGAAATGTTACACTTTTTGCGGAACTATGAACATAGTTTATAGTATCATTTTCCAAAGAGTTACAGCACAAAGATATAATTTTTTAAATGGAACAATAGTTTTTTTCTGTCGTGTATTGGATTCGTTTAAACCAGCTGCGTCCAAATCAATTTAAACTACATTTCTATCACTGTTAGTTTGGGAGCTACAACCCTTCAGAGTTCCGGGGGCGGAGGCTGAGATAGCGTAGCTGACTGGCCGAGTGGCTATCGCCTGGGGCACGGCCCACTGTCTCATGACCACCAGCCAGTCAGCTACGCTGTCGTAGCCTCCGCCCCCTAAACTTTGAAGTGTTTTAGCTCCCAAAATAACAGTAACAGGAACATTTCTTGTGTTGACATACCGCATTAAAATTTCCCGTCACCTATTATTTTATAAGTTACAGAGGCAAACACACTTATTGAAACATTATATATATATATATATATATATATATATATATATATATATATATATATATATATATAATAACCCGGAATCCAACGCCGAACAACGAAACAAACGGACAAACTTCAGTAAAGGTCCGAAAAGCAATAAAAAAGTAAAACTAAAAATAAAAGTCTGCTGGGGCACAGCCCACTGTCTCACAACGACCAGCCACCCAATAAAGTCCTACTCTGTGTGACGTTATACGACTGCGCTCATGCCTAGACCGTGTTGAACATTAACTCTTCATCTTGTAACGCAAAACAGTGAGTAACATTAGTTTTTCTACACTGACAAAATAGATGTGTTATGTGATTTGATATATTTTTTGTCGCCAGCCGCGGTGACCGAGCGCTCTGCGGCGTGTCAGACACGGTTTACACGGCCACTACGGTCGGGGGTTCGAATCCCCCCTCGGGCATGGATATTTGAGCTGTCCTTAGTATTAGGTAGTTCATATGTAGTTTGTAAGTTTAGGGACTGATGACCCCGTAGTTAAGTCCCATAAGCTCCACAAACATTTGATTTTTTATTTTTTGTCTTGTGAATATTGGTTTGTTAATACCACTTAAATATTTCAAACGTGCAAGCAGTGCTGTTATCAATTTACGCATTTGAATGAAAATGGTGTTGTAAAGACTTTACAGCTGACACGCTGGCCTGGATGTCAGCTGATGTGGCGAGAAGTAATATCTGTGGTATTGTCTTTGGTAGTTTGAGGTTGTGAAAGTACACTACCGGAAATAAAATTAAGAACACAGCCATAGCGTTTTCCAATTGACTTTGGATTTATTGTTGAAAAAGCGTATATGGAGTACATGAAATGATTACACTCACAGACAAATAGCTCAAGTACTACTCAGATACCAGGTAGCGCTCTGCCTGCTACACTCTATCTATTGGGGGACGACTTCCAAACTTTTATCAATACATCTACCATTCCCCATCATATGGAGTCTACCGTTATCGTATGAAAATCCACGTCGTCCTTACTAGTATACTATTTTTTCGGAAGTGTATCTCCTTTTCGAATTCGTTGCTGGGCATTTGCTTTCCGAGTCTTGTCCGAATTTCTATAGGGGCATTTTAATGGCACACTTTAACGAGAAATTTTGTGGCCAAGAGATATTTATTTTTATATCTGGGCAAAGTATAGAATAAAAGAGGAAATGCAATAATAGAAGAGTTCTGTGGGCGCAATAACGTTGCTAATAAATCAACGTGAATAAGAGGATGTTAACGACCATTGTATTTTCGTGATTTACGACTGCCAAGGCAATAGCTACTCATTGCAGTAAGATCGAATTACTTCTCTTTTTTTTTCTCAATTTCCAGCTAGCTAGCCTAATAATGGCGAACTTTTCCAATAACAAATCGGTTGAAAGTGCTTATTAAAGTGACGAATTCAATCAAGTTTATTTTTTTTTTTTTAATCTAAAATATAAAAATGAACGTTCGTGTGTTCATATTTTATGCGCGGCCGTACCGTTTAATCGATTGTGATGAAACTGTGGCAACATAATGCTTGCACTTTCCCGATGGTCCTAGGCACCATTAAATGACTGCACGACAAATAGTCCAGGAGATATGACGTAATAAACAATGAAATGCGCGAAAGTGCTGTATCGTGCAACGTCTGCTTCTAAAACACTGTACCGATTTCAACCAAATTTGGTACACATATTCCTTCCATGAGGTAACAATTGACGTAGGGTACGAACTGCTTACGACATATAATTATGGAGATGTCATAAACATTATATGGTAGAAAACCTGTGGCATCGTGCGAATAAGACCACTTTATTAATCCTAAAATCTTCATGACGCTTTGGAGGCTTGATCTTCAAAACAAGACCTTGCTCACTGTCACAAATAAATTCTGGATGGTGCAGATTCTACAGTTGTATTCCGATCCTGATGAAAATTTAAAATATGATTGAACAATTCAGTTTATTAGAGCAGTATTAATATATTCAGATTACCTACAATCATTTCAATTAATTAACATGACTAAATAGCTAATTTTCAGATTCCGGCAAAGTTTCGAATTAAATAAAATACCTAAAACTTCTAGCAGCTCTCTCTGGAAGTTGCATTTTTCAAGGTGATAATCATCAAAGAAACATATATTGTTGTTATCATCTACGTATGGTTTTAATTAAAATTTGAAAATGAACACATAAATAAAAATAAAAATATTTGAGGTAGCGGGAATCGATCCTAGGTCCGCAAAATTTAGACTTAGCTCGCAAACGACTTTTTTTTTCGCTCTCCTTCAGCCCCGCCTTTCGTTCGTCATTATCTGCCTGTATCAATGCCTTTTGGGTCTTTTCAGGAATTTAAAGTTTTAACTTCTATAAACACACAAAAAAATCATATAAACATAGTTGAAAGCAATAACGCTATGAAACTCAGTTCTTCTATTGTACTGTGACTGGGTGCTAAACTAATATTAGAAGTCCACCTCGACGATCCACAATGCACCTCATGTTGGAGTCGGGCACGTCTGCAGACCGCGGTGGCCGAGGAGACTGAGGCGCTCCAGTCACGGTCTGCACAGCCACTACGGTCGGGGGTTCGAATCCCCCCTCGGGCATGGATATTTGTGCCGTCCTTAGTATAAGGTAGTTGATAAGTAGTTTGTACGTTTAGGGACTGATGACTCCGTAGTTAAGTCCCATAAGCTTAACAAACATTTGAACATTTTTATTTTCGGGCACGTCTTCTCGATAGATTGTGGAGTAAGCTCCATTGTGCTGAACAGTTCTAGTTCTAAGTCGACGAATGTATAAATTAACTTCTCACACCCGGTACTCCCCAACTGCACGCGGGATCGCTCGTAGCACTTCCTAAAAATTTAGCATAGTAAAATTTGTATTTTCGTAGAATGACGTTTTTGAAGAAATGTTCAAAAGTCAAGTAAGCTTTTTGGAAAAGGTAGAGCACTGTCAGTTTTCGAATCCAAGTTACTGCATTGGTCTTTGTTCAGGGATAGTATGTCTCGTCCGGGTAGAGTAATATCCATGGTTCGATATCTTGCGGAGCAACTCCGAAACTCCACACTTCTGAGGAAGTGTCACATGTCAAGCGATGTTCTTCATTATCCAATGCATTACACTGAATACACAAAGGAGTGTCCACTCTATGTATAGGATGTAATCGGGCACGCGTTATGAATTTTTCATTTACGATCAGATACCAGAGCGCAATTGTTTCTTATCAAGAAACACATGGATCACTGCCCGCCATACCACTATCCACATTACTGTAGGTTGACGTCCCTCTATCACGTTGCCTGGTCGTCCTCGTAACAGAAAACAGTATATATCGTGAGCTGTTGTGGTCCTGGTAGTCGGTAGGTCCACTTGTACATAACTGTATTCGACGAAGAAGGTACGAATATGGGCAAGAGATGGTGATATGTGACCATCCGAAACTGGCGCTGTTTGAGAGGGTAGTGCTAATTCCTCTATCAAACTGTCGGACTGACTTGACTGGTGCCGACGCCGCATCTTGACCATCGTACTGACATAGAGCCAAAGCGCGGTCGCGGACGTGGACAAGGCCGAGGCCCCCTCGCTTAATGGGGAGGGTGAGAGTTTCGTATCGGACTCTGAAAATTAGACCTGTGCTCACGAAGTATCCAAAGCCCGCTAGGAATCTGCGTGCCATAACCACCGGCATCGGGAGCAATTGCGCCAAGTGTGGAATGCGCGATGCCAGGTGAATGTTCACAAAAGTGACCCGTTGCATCATGTCTAAGGCTCTTGGCATGTTATCTCGAACACTGGTTCTGATAGACTGCGGGAGCCGTCAATAGTTGAGCGCTGCCGTGCGTCTGACGTCGTTGGTGAATGTAATTCCCAAATATTTCATTGTAGCCATTATTCTTAATAGTGCCACGCAGTTGTCTGGCAGCCCTCGTCCAATGTTCATAGCCCCAGAATTCTCCATATTAATGCGACTTCCTGTAGACGAACAATATAGATCAATCCAGCCTAGTGCCGTTCGTATCTCGTCCCCCGACCATGCCAGCAATGTAAGGTTGGTTGGGGTTTGAAAGGAACCAAACTACTAAAAACTACTATGGGCATCTGCATATGTACTGCAGATGAATGTGTGGGCCCTGAACGTCATTCCTATTTGCGTGTTACGAAGGCCACAAAGTAACGGCTCGATAGCTATTGCATATAGTGTCGATGACAGTGGACATCCTTGCCGCAGTTACTGAGCGCTGTCTGCATATTGTTTTCTCCACTGAGAAACGTTTGAGACGTTTGATCAAGAGAGATCACTTGGCGGAGGACTCGTTTGATGCTAGCTGCAAGTATCCTTGTGCATGTCTTTAAATCTGCTTTAAGTAGCGTGGTCTTGTATTCCTTTCCCACCTGACGTTTCGGTGACAGGAATGATCACGCCCACCACAAAGGTAAATGGCGATAAAATTAGATGTGACACAATCATTGAAATTAGAAGAGACTAATGTCAGTGTTAAAAGAATATTAATTTTCACACTATCTCATGCCAATCACACCTGACTGTGACTCAGTCTGTGATATGAATGGGAAAGTAAGTAACAGGACTCTGCGGGAAAGTCAAAGCTATATATATCCCCACTTTACGCTCTTATGAAAGTGAAGAGAAAAAAGTTTTCTTAGAAAACTCTTGGAGCTCGGCAATGAAACTCCTACCATTCTTTGATCGAAGCCTCTCACGATATATTCGAATTAGCCCCTCCCCATGAAACTTTCCTCTGTATAAAGCTACCAACCTTGAATTTCTAATGTTAATAACAACCTTCTGTAACTAGCTATATTCCCAAATTATACTATTTCATATGTTTCATTTTACGGTATTATGTTAGTGTAAAATCGTTAATTTCGTCACTCTCTCATCAATTATCAGAATTATTAGGTACTTCTAGCACACACAGAAGCTTCAAATTTAGTATGTAGTTAGTACTTAGCTTATACTGTAGGGGAAAAACTTCACCTACCCACATTTCAGTATCGTTTTCGTAGTTCCAGGACGTTTTTCTTTTCGATTTGTAAAACAAGATCTCACATTAAGGAGGTTCTATTAAGGCGTAAGGGGTTGGCAGAAACGACACAAGATTAGAAATCCACGTTAAACTGTAAGTGTAAAATATGCACTGACGGACACCGATTCTTCGGTGTTCACGACTGACGAGCGTACATGGATGGCACTTTCAAGAGAGAAAAATCTGGTCGGATTACACCTCATACCTAAAAGTAATAATGTAAAATTAACACAAATAGCCGTACCGTAGGTAGAACCAGAATGGAGGGGTATCTGTGGAGAGGCCAGACGAACGTGGGGTTCCTGAAGAGGGGCAGCAGCCCTTCCAGTAGTTACAGGGGCAACAGTCTGGATGATTGACTGAGCTGGCCTTGTAACATCAGCTAATGTAGATTTGCCACACAGCTACTGCGACCGGCTGAAAGCAAGGGGAAACTACAGCCGTTGCTTTTCCCGAGGACATGCAGCTCTACTGTATGAATGTATGATGATGGTATCCTCTCGACTAAAATATTTCGGAGGTGAAATAGTTCCCCATTCGGATCTCCTGGGGGGGACTACTCAGGAGGAAGTGATCATCAGGAAAGACAACTCTGGCATTCTACGGATCGGAGCGTGGAATGTTTGATCCCGTAATCTGGTAGGGATGTTAGAAAATTTAAAATGAGATTTCTGGTCAGGATTATAAATATAAAATCAGTTGGGGATCGGAGCGTAGAATGTTTGATCCCGTAATCTGGTAGGGATGTTAGAAAATTTAAAATGAGATTTGTGGTCAGGATTATAAATATAAAATCAGTTGGGGCTATTACAGGAGTAGGTCTGATAATGAATAACAAAATAGTAATGCGGGTAAAGTACAATGAACAGCGCAGTGATCGCATTATCATAGATACGAAGCCAACACCGACCACAGTAGTACAAGTTTATATGCCCACTACCTCTGCCGATGATGAGATCGAAGATATTTATGAGGAGATAAAGGAAATTAATCAGACAATTAAGGGAGAGGAAACGTAATTGTTATGGGAATCTGGAATTAGGTTGTAGGACAAGGAATGGAAGGGGAGATAGTAGGTGTATATGTTATTGGCAAAGGGAATGAAAGAGGAATTTTGCTTGGAACATAATTTAGTTATAACAAACACCTGGTTTAAGAATCACGAAAGAGACCAGGAGACACGAGGAAATACCGGATAGATTTTGTATTGTAAGACATAGATTTCGGAACCAGGTCATTTATGACGACCTCATAAACCGTGACTGTGGCTATAATCTTAGCAAAGCTTGGGAACCAACGATTACGTTAATTAAGAGTAAATCTAGCAAACGTAACGTAGTAACGACCACGGCGGACAGAGCCCTCACACCAACGTCATCTCCGACGCCGTCGCAATCTGTTCCACTGCGCGACCGCGGCGCGGGGCGCGGACCACGGAGGGGTCGCCCCGCGGGCCGAGGGTATTTAAATCGCCCGCTACCGGGCTAGAACCCAGTTCCCCTCGAGCCACCGTAGTGTGCGGATCTCCGTGCCGGCGCGTTTCCAGGATCTCAGGCCGAAATATTGTGCCCGTTGGACATTATAGACCGGCAGTACACCTGTGGATATTTTGATTAAATTGCCAAATGTTTGTAGAACTTATGGGACTTAACTACGGGGTCATCAGTCCCTAAGCTTACAAACTGCTTATGAACTGGCTTATACTAAGGACGGCATAAATATCCATTCCCGAGGGGAGATTCGAAACCCCGACCGTAGTGGTACGTCAACTACCCTGCCCATCATTATCCCCAGATCTGTCCCCCATTGAGAATGTCTGGGGCAGGATGAAACGTCATCTTTGCGCGGCCTACACGACCGGCACGAGATCTGGTCCCACTGAGGCATCAGATGGAAATTGCATGGCAGACCATAGACTTCATTCGGTACCTGTACAATCGTCTTCATGAGAAACTTGCTGCAAAAGGAGTGTACACACGATACTACCGTCGACATTGTCCACGCTCTGGTGGCTGTACTGACGTGCAAATGGTTTCTGATTGCGTGATCATGTGTTGTATGTGTCAATGAAATTTCGCTCTGCTGGGTTGACGAATTCATGGTGTTCTTTTTTCATTTTCAGGAGTGTAGATTTCCAATACCACTAAGAGTGACTTCATTACAAATGAAACTACACCTCACGTTAGACGTTTACGCGCAGAGCTAAATGCGCTCATGTTGTATATAGTTATTGTAAAACAAATTAGATAGCTGAAACTAGAAACCTGAATAATAAAATCACGCAGTGGCTATGTCTGTGGCTATGGTAACTGATATCGACCAGCCACTACATTTTTTCTTATCGTTCACACTGCTAGTTTTAACTAGCTAATGTGTTTCACAACTAACTTTGCACAACCTGAGTGCATTGAGCTCTTTATAAAAACGTCTAATGTGAGTTATAGTTTTATATTTGTTGAAGAATTGTTGGCAGTGGAAATCTAGATACAGTTAAAGATTTTTAAGCAACGCGTGGCTGCTTTTTGTAATACAGTACATTACGTTAAAGCAGTTACTGTTACAGATACGCCAAGTTCAAAACTATAATACACATGCTATTTGTTTCTTCGTAAACGCACTTCTCACTATCTTAAATGTTTAAATGTTTGGAAATTTATCGGACCAAACTGCGTGGTCTTCAGTCCGTAGCTTACAAACAAACCTAAGGACAACACACACATCCATGCCCCAGGGAGGACTCGAATCTCCACTGCAAGCAACCGCGCGCTCCGCAGAGAGACGCTTTAGACCGCTCGGCTACTCTACCGCGGCTCTCATTTTCTTCATTTGTAATTGGCACTTCTATGCTAAGTTGCTTTTCCGGCACAACCACACAATTTCAAAATAAAGACAAGTTTTGACCAACACAGCTCATTATAAAATCAGAAAACATCTTCTGTGTTTCACTCCCACGAGAGCGGTAACTCTGTCGTCAATATTTTCAGAACAATTGTCTTTAACGGAAATGCCAACCTTTTGAAACGTAATATTGTTCTCAGCAAGATGAATGGATCCACCAGATTGCGAAAATGTGTGTGACAATTACTCTAACCGAATCGCACCCAAGGACGAATTCAAAACAATTATTTGCCAACAACACGAACGCAAGCCCCTTTCGAAAAGTTTTCGGCCGAAAACGGAGCTCCCAAAAATTTGATAACCGCCGCCGGTGAAAGCATATCTTACGGCATTGAGCACATCGCTGCGTCGTTTAAAAAAATCTGACTTTTGTTCTAACAGATTTTTCCCCAGAACCCTGCAAACCAAAAGCTGGCTATTATTATCTGCTCGGAGTGCCGCAAAGCAATACACACACACACACACAGGAAAGCCGGCGTGTTTGCATCCGCTTCGGAAAAAAATAAAAAATGCGAGAGCCAAAAAAATGTGCGTATTTGCTGACAAGTTTATCTGGCGCGTTCGCGGTGTTAT
The DNA here is from genome assembly GCA_026315105.1 of Locusta migratoria. NCBI lineage: Eukaryota > Metazoa > Arthropoda > Insecta > Orthoptera > Acrididae > Locusta > Locusta migratoria. The sequence continues at coordinate 85,353,602 of CM048746.1, forward strand.
CTGGGTACATCTGGGCGGCGCGGGCTTCGGGGGCGGTTTATGTGGCGCGTAAAATGTTGCCGCTGGGCCGGCCGCTGTCCGCACGCACCTTTGTTTACAGCCGAGCCGTAACTCGCCGGCCGTATTGATAACAATTGCACTTGCAAGAGGCAGATCCCGCCCGCGCGTAACTCCGGCGCGGCGACCTGGCGCTGACGCAAACGGCTTTTGGAAAACCGTTCCGCGCCACACCGCGCCAGCCCCGACAAACCAACTGCGCAAACAGACAGACAAACACGCGCAGCTAGCCGCCGCGGTATCGCGAGCACTGCGCGGCGTCAAAACATCGGCTGCGGGGGGACGGCGGACAGGTAGCGAGCGAGGTGTTCTACGGTTTAAAGGGGAAGCTGCGGCACACCATCCAACTGTAAGTTGTTACCGAGGGCGTTCCGTTCTTAACGAATATTTTAACCGCTTACACAACATAAAGTATTAACTAAACATCTTTACCATTTATGAAGCTTGTATTATCACAAAGTACTTCTCCTCTAGCCTCCTACATATTTTTTTTTTTTTTTTTTTTTTTTTTTTTTTTTTTTTTTTTTTTTTGCTCAAAATATAAATGTACTTTTATATTCACAGAATATATGACATCGACTGCGATTGGGCAAAGCTGAAAATCGGCACCCAGCCGAGATTAGAACCCGGGTCTCCTTCCTTCGCCGGCCGCGGTGGCCTAGGGGACTGAGGCGCTCCAGTCGCGGTCTGCACGGCCACTACGGTCGGGGGTTTGAATCCCCCCTCCGGCATGGATATTTGTTCCGTCCTTAGAATTAGTTAGTTGATAAGTAGTTTGTAAGTTTAGGGACTGATGACCCCGTAGTTAAGTCCCATAAGTTATACAAACATTTGAACATTTTTTCTCCTTCCTTCTAGGCAGTTGCGCTGATCCCTCAGCTTTGCCCAGTCGCAGTTGATGTCATATATTTTGTGAATATAAAAGAATAACAACTGCAGGATCACAGGGGACGCCTGTTCTTTCAGAACAGACGCCACATGTATATAAATGTCCTTCACGAAAAGTAATGCCCATGTGCGTTACGCTGAGTGGTACCTACACTACTTGCACTGGATCAGAACCTCGGGAACTATCACTTAATATATATTGTCCGAGATCGGTAATTATTATGACATACTAACATGTACATCTGAGGATATGGATCGTTATTGGCTGTAGCCATATTCAATTTCACTAATGGAGAGCCCACACACAAGGATGAATAAGTGGGGGAAAAGTGTTGCGCATCACGAGTTATGGTATATTATTTTAAATTGTCACAATTCGTTTATATTACGTTATATATAACTTAACTTACGAACAGGATCACAGTATTGTAACTCAAGACACAATACGATTTAATTGTGCGTTCTAAATTATGTATGGAGAGGTGCTATTTTTTAAAATGTAGAGTTTCAGATCTGAATATGACAAACCGGTTATGTGAAATAAAATATCAGCGATCTTAGTATCTACAGTATATTTCTCAGCTCTTAAAAATTCCGGAGGAATAACAGGCATACGACCCGGACTCCTCAGGCGTGCGAAATTAGGATGATGCACGTCCTCCAGCAGGTGTCGTATGCCTTCTCCGGGTCAAAAAAAAAAAAAAAAAAAATAACACTGTCCCTGATCGTCGTTTGCGTAATAAATTGTTCATAATATGAGTTGATAGGGTGACGAGATGATTGACAGCACTGCGGTGCTTACGAAAGCAACACTGTGTGTTTGTGAGGAAATTACAATTTCGACCCACCATACCAACCTCCATCACTTTACAGACGAGGGAGATCGAACAGCAACTGTCCATAAAAGTTGTTACTAAACAGTAAATATTTAAAGTACTTACGTGTAAAGGTAAAGCTTTGGCTATTGTAGTCGGTTAAAATCCAGTAAGAAAAGTTACAACAGATATACCATTTTTAAAAGAACTGATCGCCATTTGACTGATAATTTTATGTTTATTGTCACAACCAGGTTTCTGCCTTAGGCCATTTTCAAGCGCTGTATTGCTATTTTAGTTGCATTTATGTCAAATATTGATTTTATTCTGATGTAATTGGGGTGAGCTTAAAAATATGGAATACAATCAACAGTTAATTTATGGAAATTTTATTTTGCCGGCACTTTCGACACTTCATTGTATGATCTTCAGCCACCCCCACCCTCCCTAGCTTAAAAATGTAATGTACTGTTTTGGATGTAAGAATGAAGGAAATAAAACCTATAAAAGATGCCGATCGACGCTATCAGTTCAGCCATCAGCAAATATCAGGTTATCATTTTCTCCCTAGGCGATTATCACGCCTTAAGACCCAAGGCATGGCCTGCACCTCAATAGGAAAGGGAAGGGAAAACTGGCTGGGTTGATAGGAAAATCTATAAGGGGGACACTGCAACTCTTGGGAGTACCTCTTTTTTAGGATAAGTTCAGTGTCCAATGAGAAGCCCAGACAGGCAGGTAATAAAGCTGTTAAAATATCACAAGATTCTAACAATAGTAAATTAAAAAATAACGTTTGTATTTTTCATCAAAATATTGGGGGTTTAAAGAATAAAGTAGATGAGCTCCTGATTTGTTTAGAAACTATAGAAGCTGACAATGTAATAGATATACTATGCCTGTCTGAGCATCACATTATCACTGATATGAATAAAGTAAATATTAGTGGGTATAAACTAGCAGCACATGCAAGTAGAGAAAAGAAGGTGTGGGGAGGAGTTGCCATTTATGTCAAAAATTGTCACAGTGTAAAAAATTTAGAAACAAAAAATTTTTGTATAGAGCAACACATAGAAGCATGTGCCTGTGAGCTTAAACTGAAGGGTGGTTCTTTTATAATTGTCACAGTGTATAGGCCTCCCTCAGGAAACTTTCATTTATTCCTGGAATACTTGGATGCCTTGTTGTGCTATCTGTCAGATAGGGGGAAGCAAATTATTGTATGTGGGGATTTCAATGTTGATTCACTGCAAGAGTGTAATAAGAAGACTGACCTGGAAGTCTTACTTGGTTCTTTCAATTTGAGATCTGTTATTGATTTTCCTACTAGGGTAGTAAAGAACAGCAGCACATTGATAGACAATTTTTTTATAGATCAAGATAGGTTTAACAACATTAGTGCATGTCCTGTTGAGAATGGTCTTTCTGATCATGGTGCACAGCTAGTTACATTATATGATATATCTCCTTTCTGTAATTTGAATCAGTCCTCCAAAGTTGTTCGTACAATTAATGAATCGACAATTAGAAATTTCACGGAAAGTCTTCAGCAGTTAGATTGGGATGAAGTCTACAAGGAACCTGATGCTAATTTAAAATACAATTTATTTCATGATACTTTTGTAAGGGTATTTGATAACTGTTTCCCCAAGAAATTAGTCAAATTTAATTGTAAGGAACCAAGCAAAAAACCATGGCTTACCAAAGGTATAAAAATATCTTGTAACCGGAAAAGGGAACTGTATCTGACAGCAAGAGAGAGTAGTGACCCAGTAATACTCAACTATTATAAAAACTACTGTTCTGTATTAAGGAAAGTTATTAAAAAATCCAAAAGCATGTGCATCATCTCTGAGATTAGTACATCAAATAATAAAATTAAAACAATCTGGAATATTATAACAAGGGAGACAGGGCAACCAAGAACACAGGAAGACAGCATTACCATCAAAGTGAATGAAAAAATTACAAACAAAAAGTCAGAAGTCGAAAACACTTTTAATAATTATTTTTTAAATGTTGTGGAGAATATAGGATCCAAATGTTCATTAGAAGAAGCTAGGCAGTTAATGGAACAGGGCGTACCTAGACAGTTTGATGCAATGGAAATCCCACCCACCTCTCAATCTGAAATTAGGAAATTAATAAACTCCCTCAAGAGTAAAAGCTCTCATGGCATTGATGCATATCCAGCAGGGTATTAAAAGCTTGTTCCCAAGAAATATGTAGGATTCTTAGCCACATTTGTAATAGCTCACTGGAGCAGGGTATTTTCCCTGATAGACTGAAATATGCTATTGTCAAACCACTTCATAAAAAAGGTGATACATTGGATGTCAACAACTACCGCCCAATCTCACTTCTGACTGCTCTATCAAAAATTCTTGAAAAAGTAATGTATTCCAGAGTAACTTCATATATTAATAAAAATAAAGTTCTAACTAAATGTCAGTTTGGTTTCCAGAAAGGCTATTCAACAGAAAATGCAATACACAATTTCACTAATGAAATATTAAATGCTTTGGATAACCGTAAATCACCCGTTGGGATTTTTTGTGATCTATCAAAGGCCTTTGATTGTGTTAACCATGGAATTCTTCTAGATAAGCTTAACTACTGTGGTATGGGTGGAAAAGTGCACAAATGGTTTAAATCATACCTAACAGGAAGAGTTCAGAAAGTTGATATAAGTAATTCACATAATATACAAAAAACTGCCAAGTCCTCAAACTGGGGAACTATCAAGCATGGGGTGCCACAGGGTTCGGTACTGGGACCTTTGCTGTTCTTAATATATATTAATGATTTGCCTTTCTATATTCATAAAGATGCCAAGCTAGTTCTCTTTGCTGATGATACAAGTATCGCTATCACACCCGAATCACAGGAATTAACTGATGAAATTGTCAATGAAGTATTTCAGAGAATTATTAGATGGTTCTCTGTAAATGGACTCTCTTTAAATTTTGAAAAAACACAGTATATTCAGTTTCACACAATAAATGGCATCACACCATTAATTAATATTGACTTCAACCAGAAATCTATAGCTAAGGTAGAATATTCAAAATTTTTAGGTTAATGCATTGATGAGGGGTTGAATTGGAAGAAACACATTGAGGATCTGCTGAAACGTTTGAGCTCAGCTACTTATGCTATTAGGGTGATTGCAAACTTTGGTGATATACAACTCAGTAAACTAGCATACTATGCCTATTTTCATTCTCTGCTTTCTTATGGCATCATATTCTGAGGCAATTCATCATTTAGTAAGAAAGTATTCATTGCCCAAAAGCGGGTCATCAGAATAATTGCTGGAGCCCACCCAAGATCATCCTGCAGACATTTGTTTAAGGATCTAGGAATCTTCACAGTAGCTTCACAATATATATATTCACTTATGAAATTTGTTATTAACAATCCAACTGAATTCAAATGTAACAGCAGTGTGCATAGCTACAACACTAGGAGAAAGGGTGACATACACTATTCAAGGTTAAATTTAGCTCTGTCACAAAAAGGGGTTAAATTTTCTGCCACAAAAGTCTTTGGTCACTTACCTAGTAGTATCAAAATTCTGACAGATAGCCAACTAGCATTTAAAAATGAATTAAGAGAATTTCTGAATGGCAATTCCTTCTACACATTAGATGAATTTCTAGATAAAAGTTAGTACTTTAGGAAAAACTTAAAAAAAAAAATTATATAAAAAAAAATGCAAATATTGAGTGTCATGTAATATTATGTATAGACAAACTTCATTTAACTGACACGTTCCACATCATTACGAAGTGTCGTATTCATGATCTATGGAACAAGTATTAATCTAATCTAATCTAATCTAATCTAAGGGACGACATTTCCTATCAGAAGAGGATGTGCACCAGGTGGACTGCACGTAGAACCCACCTACCGGACTGTGGCGGTCTTCCTGCAGTTGGCTCAGGCGTGATGAAGTGGCTCTGACACCCCTCCGGATCAAGCACTGCCACCATCTCCTAAGGAAGAAAGCCTGCAGACACGTCCATGATGTCATCGCAGTCCGAACTGGCTCATCGGCATGAGAACAGTCCGTTGGGTGATCGATCTCAGTCTCTACTAATATATGGAACGACATCATTTCCTCCTTGAAATGAAGTAATTATTTTACTTCAGACATATTTCTGAGTACTTTCAAGACACTTTAAAACAAAATGTACTGTATTTTCAGAGGCATCCTCCGCAGGAAAGATCACGTATCCATTATTGTTTTTTTACGTTCTTCAGTTTATAGCAGTGCACTAGAAATTTTTAATATGAAACGCTTTGCTTTTATTTATAGATTCACAGTTACTATTTATCCGTCATAAAATTAGTACAACGAAAGAGTTTTTAATCTGTAGTGTTTCTCATATACTTACCCGAGGATTGGGTTGCAGGACCTCCTGGCAGAAAGAGATATTACATGCATTATTGGTTTTCAAATTTCAGCCCTAATGTATAAACAAATTTCACCTCTTCATTTGAAATTGAAATTGCTCACTAATAGTGTTGCTGCCATTAATATATTCCTTTTCAACGTTATATATTTCACTTTAATTACATGTTTCATGTATTTTAGATTTATCCTACATTGAGTTATATATTCTCCGTCTTTATGGTTCTCCATATTACCTCGCATCCAGCAGGCCACAACCTTAATAAAGTATACAAATCCGATCTATCGATGGTGAACGAAACTTTAAACGAAAATGTGACACACGGGCCTTGAAAGGCCCATTCGCAGCCACTCGCCAATGGCTTGTAGAACCGGTCGGGACTCGGAGTTGTAGTCAACCACGCAACAGTACTTGACTTCGGTGGCATGGCGAGAACCGATACTACAGTGTGCAAAACAGGGCACGTAGAAACTTTAAGGACGTGGAAGGGCTGGACTTCCCAATTTACTACTCGTCATTTTGGACCATCAATTTTTTCAGACATTATTTAATTGACATATATTTGATTCCTCCCATTTTCGTTATATATTCACCAACAACAGTAATTAACATTAAAGAATAATTTACCTAAATCTGTCAATGAACTCACTAACTCTGAACTTAAACAATAAAGAATAGCTGAGCCGAAAATATAACAGTTAATATAAAAATTTTAAAATTTCAAACATGGCTGCTGATAGTATCATTGGCTCAGATGGACATTATATTGGTATCCAAGGTCTAGGTCACATCGCAAGGTAGATGTATACCTGATGGTAATGCAATTCCTTTTAACACACAATTAATGCTCTAAGAAGCTTCATACTGATATTTTATCAAATTACAAGCCGAAATGTAAGCTTTAGGAAGATACTTACGCACAGACCAGTAATCACATCTTCAGCCGTAAACAACATTCTTTAAAAGACTCCAGCTAGTAGATCAATGAAACATTATAGGGTAACATAATAACAGGCGCCCACTAGACAATTAAATGAGAGCATTAACAATTTTAATAATTACAACAGGCTATGAAAGAAAGATAATAAAAATTTACACTTTGAACATAAAAAAAGACACTTTTGAAGCAGCACTTCAGAAGATGGACATGATGGCACTCACTACCTCTTATCGTTTTTAGACATAGGGTGGTCGGAAACACCCGTTACAAACTTCTAGAACTTGTAGAGGGTAGTGAGTATACAGCATTTTGAATAGAAACCCAGGTCCGGAAACGTATCGTTTCTGTTCTACGACAGTTTCAATTCAGATGATTATCTCATCCACTCCTACTTGAGGACTGTAGTTAGGACCGAGCGAAGTGGCGCAGTGGTAACACACTGGACTCGTATTCGAAAGGCGTGATTTCCCTAAATCACTCCAGGAAAATGCCGGGATGGTTCCTTTGAAAGGATTTCATCCACATCCTTACCCAAAACCTCCCGAGCGTAAGCTCCGTCTATTATGACCACGCTGTAGACTGGACGTTAAACTCGAAGCTTTCTTCCTTCCTTCAAATGTCTTTAGGCGTTGAAGAGACACCAGATGGGGTGGAGAGATTGTACCACAACATGCCTCGGAGGTATAATGTTTGTAACAATGTTGGTGCTCGCCACATCGAGCCGCTGTTGTAATACAACAGTACGTTGCGACTGATGCCTTGGATGGTGGGTTATTGTTGTCGACTAATGTAAACCATAAGGTGTAAATTCTAATGAAAATGCGTAAGTAATAACGGAACGATTCGTATTCTTGAAAACTTCTTATTGAAAGTTTATTCAGTGATGTTCAAATGTTTGTATAGTCTATGGGACTTAACGACGGGGTCATAAGTCCCTATACTTACAAACTACTTATGAACTACTTACGAACTAGGACGGCACAAACATCCATGCCCGAGGGGGGAGTCGAACCCCCGACCGTAGTGGCCGTGCAGAACGTGATTATTAAGTGAAAGTGAAAGCTTGATGAAAGTTTGTTAAGTGAAAGTTTCCTTTTCTTATTAAGTCTTTCTATTTAAATCAAGAAGTTTCTCTAATCATATGTGCGCAACGGATTTAACATACAAAATTAGGCCCTGTAAGTAAAACAAACTGTTCTTCTGTGAACATTATTCCTGACAGTCAGATTCAGTGGCATTTTTCTCAAAAAACTCAACACGTACCATACAACAAAATAAAAAAAAGGCCACAATCAGGAAAATGAGGGACGAGGTTGAGCTGAAATTAGAAAAATTAGTAATCACTAAGTTATTTATTGAATTAAAGAAATATACCTTTGTTGAGTCTTCATTATAATACAATAATTTTATACGAATTCGTTCCATACAAATATTCTCTTCCTCTTGATACAGAATGCACTGTCCAATATAATACGTCTGTATTCATAAATATAGAGTGAAATAAATCAAACTCAATACAACCATTGCTGATCAATTTAACCTCAGTACACAACACAGTTGCCAATACGTCTGTCAGCTAGCCTGCCTAACAAACCTGCTCAACAGTTCACTCTCTACTATTCGCTTCAGCAGTCAAAGATGCTGCCGTAGCGCAGATTTTACATCGGAGTTGCAAAGACATAATGTGTAGTAGTTACAAACATGGACTGAGATTATCGATCATGGATAACTTTCACATACAAAATAAAGCTATAAGGCGGATACACGTTCAGATTCACAAAAATAAAGCAAAAAATCCATAAATAATGAACTTCAGCATATGGCTGCCTACTTTCATTCTTTTCAAACTGATTGCAGCAATTGTATTGGGTCACGCCAAATCCACAACTAGGAGTGGCTGAGATATTCATCTGAATTGAAACCGTCGTGGAACGGAAACGATACGTTTCCAAACATGTGTCCTAGAAGTTTGCAACGGGAATTTCCGACCAACCTGTATTTTAGCGAAACTCTATAGATTGTATATTGTTAATGAACCCCAAGGGGGTAGTCGGAGGAGAAATGAGGGAGGGGCCCCGGCCGCGTTGGCCGAGGGGACTGAGACGCTTCATTCACGTTCTGCACGGCCACTACGGTCGGGGGTTCGAATCCCCCTCGAGCATGGATATTTGTGCCGTCCTTAGTTGTAGCTAGTTCATAAGTAGTTTGTAAGTTTAGGAAATGATGACCCCGTAGTTAAGTCCTATAGACTCTACAAACATTTGAACTTTTTTTTTTTTTTTTTTTTTTTTTTTTTTTTTGAGGCATGGGCAGTGAATAGGGTTGATCTAGAAATGATGAATGCCGCAGTGGTGAGGATTTCACAATCTTGCTCAGTGCTGACAACGTGTTTTTGCGTCGTGTCGATCAACTACTATATATGGCAGAAATGTGACACAAACAAGTAAGCAGCACTTTTTACGGAGTCCATACGTTCACAAGTAGTACTTATTCGTAGCAAATAATATCTGCTGGATTAGGGACCTACCACCCAATTAAAAGGTTGATACTGATACCAGAACAACAATACCGGCGTATGGATTGGTAGGGCATGGACACAGGAAGATTGACGTCCGTCATGTTCAGTGATGCGACCCGCATCTCCATAACGTGTGATTACCAACGTGTTCCGTTCTAGTGGCGTCAAGGGCTTAGCTCATATCCTAAAAGTATTGTGCAGAGACACACAGGTGTGCCTCCTGGCATCACTGTGTGGGGAGCCACAGCACATGCGTTCGCGTCACCTACGCTGCAGAGGAATCGCAGTGATTTTGTGGAGGGTTAGCATGTCACTCACATAGCAGGCTAGCAGGCGTTTCAGTTGCAATGACTTTGAGTACCCTGTTCCTCTCTGGAGGGGGAGACAAAGGGCGCGATGACAAAGGGCGCTCAGTTCTGCCGCACGCACCGAAGAGCCCCATAAGCCGCCGTGTAAATAGACTCCCCTGCGGCACCACACAACGGTGGCGGTTTGGAAGTGCTGCCGCAGGTAGTTTGACTACGCAGCGGAAGTTCGGAAGAGCTGCAGCCGAGCCTATAGAGCTCGCACGCTGTCTTATGAGAAAAGGCGCACTGATAATCCGCTGCGGAGGAAATGCAACGGAGAAACCGCAGGCTATAAACTCAGCCTCAGGCAGACGTTCTGCTACTACACGTCTTACAGCTGATGGCGCAGTTTCCTAGAACACTGTCTAACAACATGACACACGCCTACATACAACACTATGGGCTGTGAGCCCGTATGGAATGACACAGGGAGAGTTGTCCGCCAGAGAATCAACCCACGTGATATGGAGGAACTACTGCAACAAACAAGCCTGACGGCAGGATTCGAAGGCTGTTTAACACCATACCGTACCAAATAAGGGCGAGGATTGCAGACAAGCAGGTTTTGGACACCCAACTTTCTACATGTAACTGCCGATGGTCTTGTTTCTTTCTTCCCCTATTGTAATCAGTACAGTAAAGTCAAATGGTGTTTCTTCGCATGTAGTTTCATTGATTTCAAAAAAATAAAAAAAATAAAAATTCAAATGTTTGTAAAGTCTATGGGACTTAACTACGGGGTCATCAGTCCCTAAACTTACAAACTACTTACAAACTAGCTAATACTAAGGACGGCACAAATATCGAAGCCCGAGGGGGGATTCGAACCTCCGGCCGTAGTGGCCGTGCATACCGTGACTGGAGCGCCTCAGTCCCCTCGGCCACCGCGGCCGGCCATTGATTTCCAACCACTTCTTCCAGAGTGCCAAATTGTCAGGTGGGCGAGTCACGGTATGCCAAATTAAGCTCTCACCCTCACGGCTCTGCTCGACATATCTCGGAAGTATTCGTTATGGCCACAGTCTAACGTAGCACTATGGAATTCCAGTGAACAACCAAGCGAGTTGGCGCAGTGGTAACGCACTGCACTCACATTCGGGAGGATTGTGGTTCAAATCCACTTCCGGCCACCCACATTTAGGTTTTCCGTGATTTCCCTAAATCACTCCCGGCAAATGCCGGTATGGCTCCTTTCAAAGTGCGCGGTCGCCTTCCTTCCTCATCCTTACCCAAAACTCCCAGCGTTAGCTCCGTCTCTAATGTCCAAGTTGTCGACGTGACATTAATGTTCCTTCCTTCCCAGTCAAGAGCAGCGAACGGCCAGCAGGGGACACTACAGAGATGGCGGTATCTAGAGTCGTAAGTCGTGTTATTGGAAGCTTATAATCGGTTTCGTGATGGTTTTTTGAGCGGGGAACGCTTGTGGGGCAATGAAATGCAGCAGAAACCAGAAAAGTGTACCTAATTTGTCATTTTTCAGAATTCCTACGCCCGCTGACATGCATGTAATTTAATGATATTGCTGAAATATTTTCGTTACTATTCAGCTTAAAATTACCTAAATTTAAATTTAATATGGATGTATTCATACTTTTGGAGTACAGTGACTCAGTATATAGAGAACTACATTCCAAATTTTGCATGTCCGAAGGTACGGGGGAAAATTGCGCGTTATAAGCTTCACTGTAAGATTCTTAAGAACGTACTACTAAACTCTATAACCTTATATTTGACTAAAGTAGTTCAAAGTTCGTAAAATAATATTAAGAGCGACTAGAACGTTGTGAGGAGGGATACAAGCAAATAACGAAAAAGTGCAGAAAATATTAATCATACTCGCCTGTTTTTTCGGACAAGCACGAAAACGTAACCGGGAATGTTGCTAAACTCTCAACTACGTAAAAAGTTTTCAACGTATTTCGATTGTTAATATTTTTCTCGGCTCTGCTGCCGGATAACATCGTCAACGTGACGCAATATTTTGACAGTCCAGCTGGCTGCCATCATCAGGTGAGTACTCTGGATTTAGTTACTCGAAACGAAACACGAAACTAAACTGAAAGAACATTACGTGCCATATCTGTTTACTCCGGTGCTACGCGTCGAACTTGCTTGGCTTGAAACTGTTTGTGTACGTTGATGTTCATGTTTATTTTACCATCCTCATTTTAGTTTGATATTTCACTAATGCCCTCGAGTCTAAAACAAAACAAAGATATAGAAAATGACGTGGAAAAGAGTTGGAGAATGAAGTGTTATTGTTACAATGTGCTGTATATGCCGCTAACAGGCGGCTCAGCAGCCCACCGCTTGCTGCGATAGTGTCGTCCCAGCTGCCAGACATTAACGGCGTTTACTAATTCCAAAATAATTTGATAATTTAATTTTACTACAAATAAAAGAACATTTAGTTAAAGAAAACTTATACATAATATAAAGAAAAAGTGAATAAATAAGCCAGAATAAAACTTTAAAATGCGAATGAAAGACGTACAATAAAAATAAAAATAAACAAAATACTATTCAATAACTTCATACGACTATTCCCATATATTTCTACAAGAACTAGACAGATAACATTAACATTTACAACTACATTTACCAATATGAATAACATTTATATTATATGTATAAACTGTTCCAGCGAGTGTCACGACTGGTGTGTTAGACTGTGCTACGGCCCGTCATTTTATGTTACAGTGTGATGCATCTCCATTTCTTTCGAAGTACGGCACGATATCTTTCCAGCTGCCAGCGCCCATTTCCCTGACGTTTCTGGTGTTAAAAGGAAATGGAAATTTTGAAAAATTCGTTACAGTTTTGGAAGAATGCTTAATGAATTCTGTAGTAACAACATTGTGCTTAAGACATTTCAAAGTGGTTAGATATTTTGTCGCTTTATGCTTTTTTTCTTACATAATTAATCCATTTCCATCCTATATCGACGTAATTTGCATGTTCATAAAACATGTATGTCCGGTCTGTAGCCATGACAGTGATGTTCAACGTCATTAATAAACTATCACGCCACGGGATACACCAACAAGCAATCATTTCCCAGAAGGTTGTACTTATTGAATGTAGTGAAAGGCACATATCTGTGGTGTGACGTGACGGCCTTAGGGGGCTTTCGCACAAGGGCATGAGACGCCACCTAGGATTGGCTGAGAGGAGGGGGCGAGTTGACGGCAGACCTGTAGCAGGATAACCAGAGTAGCAGGATGACTAAGTAGCTAACCCTCGGGCCGGGGTATACGGGGTGCAGCCAAGACTGGAGGGCGTCATCTCTCAAGGGAAAGTGGCCTCAGTATTCCAGGCCGAAATCACTGCCATCAGGGCATGTGTGGAGGAGAATTTGTGTAGGTGCTACAAAGATCGTAGCATCTATATCTATTCAGACAGCCAGGCAGCCCTAAGATCACTGGCAGCTCCTGCAACAAGGTCCAAAATTGTTGCAGAATGTCACAGGGTTCTGGTGGAGCTAGGGGAAAGCAACAGAGTAAACCTATTGTGGGTCCCTGGCCATTCGGGGATCAGTGGCAACGAACATGCCGACAGATTAGCCAGGATGGGGGCAGAGACTCCATTTATTGGACCGGAACCTGTCCTGACAATCACCAAGGCAATGATCAAATTGGAGCTACGTAACTGGCTCAGAAGACAGAACGTAGAATATTGGACCAAAGTCCACCAGCAAAATCATGGCAAGGTAATGATGCCAAAGCCGTGTTTTAAAAGAAGCTCTGCAATCCTGGGCCTGAACAGGAGAGAGATTAGACTCATGGTTGGATTGCTGACAGGCCATGGGAATTTCAAAAAACACCTACGTCCAGTGGGAATAACAGAAGAGGATCTGTAGTGACGGTGATGAAACTGCATCACATCTAATCTTCGAACGCATTGCATTGGGGAGTAAAAGGCACAGAAAATTTGGGACAACCAGACCAGAAGAAATTTTGTCTAATAAAGAACTGGTAAAGGAACTCCTTGCACTGTTGAAGGGCATTGGTTGGCTTTACTAGATATACAGGGAGCGATACCGCACAATAAACTTAGTTTCGGTGCGGGCAATGGCGGGTTGGACCAAGACTGTTTTGGCTTTCCTGGAAAATCAAATCAAATCATCTAACCCTCTCGTTGGCCGGCGACTTCATAATATTGGAATACACAGCACCGTTTTCCGACACTTAGAGGTCGGGTGTTATGGAAAGTGTTGAGTAAAGTTAGCGGTCGGCAGCCATAGAAGACGGTCAGCCGCGCGAGAATGGCCGTGTGGAGCGCCACCTTACAGGTTAGAGTCCTCCATCGGGTATGAGTGTGTTGTGTTTAGTATAAGTTAAAGCAGTTTGAAAGTCTAGAGACTGATGACTGCAGAAGTTTGATCGAAGTTTGCAGAAGTTTGATGAAGGCGGTCATGTTAGAGTTGTTCGCCCGTGCTGCATAGAACATACCTTTGCATGATGGTAAGCGTGACAAAGTACAGTGTGTCCGCAAAGTCTCTCTGTAGTGGCGATCTCCGCGTGTCTCGCGTTGCGGGTCGTGTAAGGTTGGCAGCACTGACAAAAGCACACCTGCACGTTTTCCGTGGACCTGCAGTGGTATTAGGATGGGGGTAGTGTTGCTGTCACTCGTGTTACTGTCTTGTTCTCATATACCCTGAGTGTAGTGAGAATGCTTACTGTAGCAGAGAAAGCCTTTTTAGTGGAAGAGGTTTTCCGGGCAGGAGGAAGCTTCACGGAGCATGTGAGGAGACAGTTTACGTTTTCCTATGCCAACATCGCGACACTATATGATTTAATTCGCAAATTCCGAACAATAGATTCAGTTTGATGCACCACCAACTAGTACGCACATGGTGTTAACAGAAGGGACGCTCAACGACATTTCGAACATAATGTTGCGGAGTCCAACGAAATCGGTAAGGAAATTATCACAAAGGGGCTAAAGTCTCTTGTACGATTGCACCAACCAAAAAAACTGGGTCTGTATCCATATAAAGTTACTGCAGTGCAACAATTACATTGTATGGACCATACGAAAAGAATAGCATATTGTGAATGGTTTCAGCGATATATTAACAGACATGTATTAGAACGAAAAATTTTCACTGATGAGGTTTGGTTTCACCTACCTGTTTACACTAGATAAAAAAAATTCACGTCTTTGGTCATCCGAAGATACACATGCCTTAAGAGACACGCCATTGCACACAGAGAAAATTGGGGTGTGAGTTGCCACGAGCGCAAACTATAGGGCCGATATATTTCGAAACTACAGTCACCTCCGAAAATATTGTTCCCAGATAATTGATCCATTTATTGCACTGCTGAATGAAAATGAGATTAATCATTCACTTTTCCAGCAACACAATGCAGCTGCTCATACAGGACACCAATCCCCACTACTTTTAGATGAAATCCTTGGAGGCAGAATAATTACAAAAGGTCTCTGGCCCCTTCGCCCACCGGATTTGTTTCCTCACGACTATTTCCTTTGGGGTGCGGCTAAAATATTTGTTTATCAGAATAACAAAACGACAATACATGAACTTAAGACAGCTATAAATAAATAGCTGAATGATTGTTAAAGGTATTCGAAAAAAATGTAAACGTCTTGGTCTATGTCTTCAAGGAAGAGGAATTCATTTCCAGCATCTACTGTGATAATGGTGAGCGCAGTGACTATTCTTGTAATTAATTAATGTCCGCCCCGTAGCTCAGTCGACATCGTCACTGACTACCATGCATGGGGCCCGGATTCGATTCCTGCCAGGGTACTGGGTGTAATAATCATTTTTATCATCAACGACACGGAAGTCGCAGAACTACCATTAAGTAAAAAGACTTGCACTAGGCGGCCGGGCAATCCCAAGCGGGATCTCCCGGCAAAAAATATCATACGATGATTTCATTTATTGTAACTAATATTACTAATTAATTTCTTTGTTTTAACTGTAATTATGTTGAATCCCATCTCGTAACATAACGGCAGACAGTAACAGTGAAACCCGGCCGCTAGCTTATACAACGACATCAATGAGCTGCCACCTTTACGCGCCCCGCAAGGCGAGATGCGTGGAGCTCGCCGCTGCGGAGAACTTTTGTGGACACACTGTATAATGAACAACGGAATACATGTAAACAAAGGAGTGCAATTTACCGTAACGACGAAGTATCAAATCCACCGATTCTGAACGGGACAGCGAGCAGCCTATCCACTACAGCTATTGTGACTGGTGTCTGTATACTTAAGTTTCATGACTTTCAGATAACATAGGCAGATTAGACGGACTTGCACATTTCCAACCGCAGCCCTCGCGTTGTAAGGTAACCCTTAAGGTAAGCCTCACATTATAACGAGGAATGAGCTTCATTTTGAACATATTATTCGTTTGAACCTGTTTATAGTGAATATGTAGTAACTATCTCCTTATGTGACTTAATTAATTATCGTGATGCACAATGTATGTAGGTAACTTAACTGTGAACATTTTCTGTCATTTATTTATTATCTGTATTGTAATTGTTTGTATATATATTATTTTATTTTATTTGTACTTTGTATGTTTTCTATATGACTGTGATTACTTGTTATGTTTAAATTCGTCAATGTAAAATATTTCTCTGTGAACAGTTATCGATATGGCTCCTCAGGTCAGAGACTTTATTGTATAGCAGCGCTCGCCTGTGGGAGAGCAGGCAAGCAGCAGTATCTGCCGCCCCGTGACGTAGATCAGACGTTCGTAAGCGGTCCGCGGAGTGCTCAAACAATATATGTAATAAAGTTGAACAAAGTGAAAGTTATAATTTGTTATAAGTGCAACGATATTAAATCTTATGTGAAACCAGTGAACATAAGTGAAGCAAGAATTGATCATAATGAAACATTTATTCGTTCGTTCTGCTGAGGCAGAAATTCGTTACGTGTTCGGTAACCGTCCCAGACGTCCGAAACGCGGTAGCGTCATCGCGGACGCTAACGGTCACGATTAAATACGCGATACGAGAAGCATCACGGCGAACTACTAGCAAGCTGCCAAAGGAGGAGCCATCGTCAAAATGATTTCTGTATGAATTTATGTACCATTTATATGACTGCAGAGTACCACGTCGCTGGACTGATAAATAAGATAAGTTAAATGCTATTGGTTGTAGTTTACTGTGAATGCATGTTTAAATTTTGTTTAAATACAGGAGCATTAGACAGTGCTTTTGCTACCTTATTTGAACAACTATTTAACCACTCATAATTAGTATGACAATCCTCAATAATGCATGAATAATATTTATACACAATTTTACAATCAACTGAGTGTCATTAATTGTTAGAGACTGTAAAAATCATTCAATTGAGACAATTTTGCTAAAATTGATGGTAGAAGATAACAGACAGTTGAATTAATGAATATTTTTCTTTAATTTCGTGTTGCACTGAGTTCAACAATAATAGCCAGCACCACATCTATCCTATAAAGAACCAAACTCGTACTAATGTTGTATGCATAGCATTAAGATTTACTTACATTTCCTATTGGCATGAGTGAATTAATTTTATCAGATACTGTCTTGAGTGGTTGGACTGCACCCACTTGCCAATCACTTGATGTTAAAATTCCTATTATGCTTAATTTTCTAAATTATCATTACCATTAGCGTACTATTGAGTCGTACGCATTGCACAGACGGGGTAAGTTAATTTCTGCTATCTGTGTGTGCACAGTCTCTGTAGGAGATTTTGTAAGGAAATGAAAGGTGAGTAATCTTTTGAAAAGTTTGTCATATAGGGCCATAGTATTTGTTAATTACACTAATTGTCTTGCTTAACATTTTCAAAATTTAACTACACCACTTGCATTAATCACGAGTTTAACGTAACCAACCACAAAATTAAGGTCAGGTTTGTTATGTTGCTCAAACATTACAACAGCAGCTACCACAGTTAATAACACGTAAATCAAAATTTATGTTTTTCTTTACCCCCACTCACACTTTTATTCAATAAAATAAACACCTTTCACCCAATATCCCCAACAAATATTTTCTTTCCTTACAGCATCTACGTTGTTTTGTCAGAAGCAGAGACTGGGGCACGCAAGGAGAGTGTTGCAAAGTGTTTCCCTTCTTCTACGTACTGGTACTTCTATGCAGCCGAGGCTAAATATATATCACGTTACCTGCCAGTATATTTTGAGTTTATTATGCAATTTTGGCACGGCTGCAGTGCGATCACGCCAAAGAACGGAATTGTTGACGGACACTAGGTATTTACCTCATTCACGAAAATAAACCCGACTTAAACCTGGTACTAACTGTTCATTCTGAAATAGTGCGATTGGTTTCTTCAGTATTGCTGTAAACTTGTACAGTCATATGTCTAAGTAATAAGATCGTCGTTGCATCCCTCCTCTCACACTCTCAGACCCTCCAACACGACTGTAAGGATACCAAACAAGTGTAAGTTACGTTATGCGCTTATCAAAATTAGGAAGCGGCATAACAATACCGATATCCGAAACGTTCTCAGTTTTCAAAATATAAATTTATATGTCTGCTAACAACTTTTAACTACTCTTCCATTGTCTATTGTTCTATTCTTCAACTAATGCACAAACACAACAGCTTGAAGCTGACAGGACATTCTGGAGGACGGTGGGCCAAATCTATTTCCGGCAGTCCTGATTAAGATTTCCCATGATTTCCCTAAATGCCCGGTTTCCCACAACCCACTCTGAGTACCGTACTGGTACCAACTTCCGCCTATGTTACACGACTCGTATACTTTCGTGCGCCTTTACGTGTGTAACACTGTACTCAGATATTTGGACTACACAAATTTCCTCTTACGATCCGGTGTGGGCGAAAGGGTGGGGGTTGGGGGTTAATGGAGTGACGACAGGAAGAGTAGCCGCGCAGACATTTTAAATTAACGTACCAAATCCATAGTAACAACAACGATTTTGCGTCAATGTGGGATAAAGGCAAAGGCAAACGAAGACTCCAGGAAATGCCCGAATGGTTCTTTCGAAAGGGCACGGCCGACTTCCTTCGTCGAGTTTGTGCTCGGTCTCTGATGACCAAACCGTCGACAGTAGGTAAAACTATAATGTTCCTTCTTTGACATTCCTGACATGTATTCAAATCGTCGGGTTGTCACTGCATCGTGTTTGGTCGTGAAGGGAAGTCAAAGTTTCTGCTTTTGACAACCGATCTATTACAAATTTTCATCCGTTATACCATTGTAATGTATATTTTTGTATATTTGACTGTGACGTTTCTACATTCTGAGTAGAAAAAAAGGGGATTAATTTAACGAAATCCACTAAAAAGATCACAGGAGTCCAGTGTATCGAGCAAAATGTTGTGCTTATTACTGTCAACTGTTATAAACAAAATGCCTGTTTAGAGCTTGTATGAAACAAAGCTTACAATTTTCTCATATTATACCCTATCTTGCGAACCTCCGATAAAGTGCACTAGGGACAAGACATATTTTTGGTTCCCGATAGACGTTTGACACCGTGGCGGACTACAGACTGCTAACGAACTTAAAAGCGTATCTAATAGATTCTAGATTGATGAATGACTCGAAGACTTCTTAAGTTACAGAACCTTTTACATTGTCATATGCGATGAACGTTCATCAGAGACGGGGGTATCGTCAGGCTTACTCCAGGAAGGTGAAAACCAATTAACTAACAGCAATCTACGGTTTTTGGTTGATGATGATGTTGTGTATGGGAAAGTGGCGCCAAACAACGATTGTACCAGGACGCACGATGAGTCAGACATACTTTCTAGTTGCTGTGAGAAATGGCAGCAAGCTGTCAGTGTAGAAAAATTTTCAGGTGATGTAGATGAGTAATAAAAACCTAACATTGTTGGATAAAAATGGAGTGAGCATGTAATAAAAGTTGTGGTGATGATGGATGTTAATTTGGAGAATTTTTGCAAGTTTTTGTTCATCTGTAAAGGAGGTCACATACAGAACATTGGCGCGTCCCTTTGGTATCTCCCCAACAACGGTTTGAAGGAAGACGTAGAGGCAATTCAGAGGTGATCTGCTAGATTTGAGACTGGTAATCAACGAGCGAGTGTCACAGGATCCTTCAGGAACTCAAAAGGGAATTGCTGGAGGATGGCGACGTTCTTGTCGAGAAACACTGTTGACGATATTCTCAGGCCTGGAATTTACAGCTGACGACAGAAATATCCCGTTGCCGCCAACTTACATTTCGCCTAACGACCACGAAAGTATAAGAGAAATTAGGGCTCGTACAGAGGCATATTCGTTTTCCTGTAGCTCTAATCGAGAGTGGATTAGTAATCCCCGTCGGGGGGGGGGGGGGGGGGGCTCACGATTATTTCTTGAGTACATGCGTGGCGAGCGTGGGGTCCACTGCTAATGCAGTCTTTCTTCCTACTTTCCTCCCTGGGCTGCATTTCCTTTCCCTTCTTCCCCTTTCCTATACTCAACTTCCGCCCCCCATCGGTGGACTGAAGACCTAGGCAGTTTGGCTCCCCCCCCCCCCTCCCTACTTAACAAACAACCAAACCAAACCGAAAGTGGTGATGGTACGGGTTACTCTCCACGATGCACCATATAATGGCTTATGTTTGTGACAGTACAGCCCCCAGAATACCATTTATTTTTATTAAAATACGTGCTGGGCGGCAGCACTGCGATGCATGCGTGGTAGCGTTTTCGGGTACGAATACGGTCGTAACATTTGTTTGTAATTGCAATATGAGAACGTTGCAACCTCTTCCATCTGCGACTAGTATCATATGCGTAACCTTCCAATGATTCATTCAATCTCTTACTACAAGATGGTATCTTACTTGTTGATTAGTGTGTGAGTATATACGTGTTTATAATGTCAGTTTGTTTTATTTTGTGCTATGTTTATACTTTATTTCTCCAAGGGCGCGTCAATTAAGATTGAATCGTCCCTAATCCAGTGGGGGTGGAGAGTTTAAGAAATAGAGGTTGGAAGACATTAATGGCATGCACAGCTGCTTAGGTGTATGGGTGTGCATTCTGTAGTTTGTTTTAACCAGAAAAGACAAACAACTTAGCATAGTAAACCATTTACGATTAAAACTAACAATTTTCAATGCTGATAAAAACACTTCCACAAATCTCATTGAGTTTAACATTTAATTTTTGCAAAATGATTGTTTCATTTCAGAAAAATGTAGTTTTTATATACATGTTCCATTCTCCAATATCTAAAGTCATACTCAGCAAAGCAATTCCATTTAATAATAACTTCAGTTACACATGACATACAATTCTAAGTTAATTGGCATACAATAATACCTCTCTCTCTCTCTCTCTATCTCTCTCTCTCTCTTACACACACACACACGTATATATCTACATATTCCGTGAGACTAACGCGCAGATACGTCCAAAGATGGGTAGCTCGAGACGGACCTGTACCTTGGGCTCCAAGATCACCTGATTAAAATCCTTTGGATTTCTGTGTCTGTGCTCACCTCAAATACACACCCGTTAACACCGATGAGGAACTGTAGCGGAGAGTTGTACACGCTTGTCAAAAATTCTAGTCAAGAATTCCAAAATGGTCCATGGATTTTTGAAAGAATTCGAAATTGATTACCGAGACGAGCATCCAGATGCAAGGAAGACACTTCGAACACACCCTTTAAAAACTTAATAGTGAAATATAAATTTTTATTGAATTTCTACTAACTAGGACGATGTTTACAATAGAATAGTAAAGTCTAAATTTCAATAAATGTGTTCGAGCTAGGACAATGTTTACAATGACGTCATTAGCGGCTTGGAGCCATACATTTGTAATTGTCTCGCAAACGGGTCGTTTGCGAACTCACGTTTACTGGGATATTTTCGCTTCCTTAATATTCACAGAATATATGACATCAACTGCGATTGGGCAAAACTGAAAATGGGTACACAGCCGGGATTCGAACGCGGGTCTCCTGCTTTCTAGGCAGTTGCGCTGACCCCTATACCACTGGGGACACAGTGATCACCGCACCTGCAAGGACTATCTAAGCACGCCTCCCGTCAGATACAAATTCCCAGCTTCACCCTGCCCACAGTACTCAAACTCGTAGTTATGAAACTGATTCCCGTAAGAGTAAGGGCTTCAAACTTGCCCACCCCTCCCCACTAACGATAGGATCATTGCCCGTCACCGGCATATATATATGGCGTCTGTTCCGAAAGAACAGACGTCACTTCTGCTTTTGGGTAAAGAAGTGACGATGCACGAGTGCGCGAATTTAGATTCACCCTGTATAAATACGCTAACACGAAACTGAAGGTACAGATCTTTAATACTTATCATACAAAAAGGCCAATGAAACGTGCATAATTACCGTGACTGGAGCGCCTCAGTCCCCTCGGCCGCTGCGGCCGGCACTATATTATATCCCGTTTCAGATGGAATACCGAAACAGGTAAAATAGCTCAGGCAATTAGCACTTGTAGTTCCTATCTTTAGGTCCTGCGATCGACTCCCACTGTCCTCATTTTTTAATACTTCGTAATTTTCAATTCTTAACTTTTAAGCATAGTTTTTAAATGTAATTCAGTTTATCATTGCAGTATTGATATATTCAGATTCATTACAATAATTTCAATTAATGTGTTCAATTGTTTTAAATAATACATTGCAAATCTCTTTGTTGATTTTCAATAAGAACATAGTTTTATTGTAAAATGGTAACCGGACAAGGATTTTCGAATAGTTAAGCGAGTGTTGGAACCACGTAAGTACAAATTTGAATGATGACTTAGCCATCGTGTACCCAAAAGGCCATAGGAGAATTTCGTAGTGCTGCAGCATAGCAATGTTACTGCAAAAAATAAATATTTACCTTGTTCGTAAGGGAATTGTAATTTACGATAGAAGGTGGTGTATTGAGTACCCTACGCGACTTCTCGTGACAGGAAAAAAATATATTAAAAATGTAAACATAACTGATCGAATTTCGATCACAGGCAATACTAATTTATTTTAACAGATGACGGCTAGTCCTCTTAGCGTAGGCGCTGAGCCAACCACTCCGGCACGACCTTTCGACTCATAGTCTGGCACTAAACCACTCTGCCATTCACCCCGTACAGTAAGAATAAAGCAACTTTACAAACCGCGCTTCTCTTTTCAGCAAGCGATATGATATTCTTCCACAGTGCTCATATATCATTCTGTCAATTTATCTCCCGACCGTGTAAACTGTTTTCTGTTGTCGTCAACAGAGAAACACTTTTTTTTT
This sequence comes from Locusta migratoria, assembly GCA_026315105.1. Taxonomy (NCBI): domain Eukaryota; kingdom Metazoa; phylum Arthropoda; class Insecta; order Orthoptera; family Acrididae; genus Locusta; species Locusta migratoria. The sequence continues at coordinate 85,376,853 of CM048746.1, forward strand.
TTAATCGAAAGCGTTGATTTTAATTCCCTTTTAGAAAAAAGCTCGGCTTTTTATTTTTTTGCGTTTTCGCGTGGCAATAAAGGCCAATTATTTGGGCCCGCTTCCGCGTATCTGTTTCGAATGGGACACGGCAGAGCGCTCTCGTTATACTTGCCGCCGCCTTGTAATTAGCGCCTGGCGACGGGCAAGCAGTGGCAGTCATTAGTCATTCGCGCGCTTTCGCGCCGCGCGACTAATTCGTTTAGCCTTCGACAGGCCGCTGATGGATGTTGTCGGCGGTGGCGTGTCAATGCAGATGCTGCGCGCCGCTCTACATTGTCAACGCTTCCGTCCGCGGACGCGAAACAAAAAGGTGCGCACAAAAATGGCAGCGGGTCTTCATTCTTCCCTGACAAAGCTTCGTAGCGCTAAATCACAGCACGCGTACCGCGACGCGACGGGCAGAAGCAGGGACCTGTTTCTATGGAATTGCCACAATAGTTTTAGTGTTGCGGGAAGCTAACTATCAGACGTGATAAATATTTTCACATATTGGGGTTACTTGGCTTTTGACACCGTACCTCACAAAAGGCTTTTAATCAAACTGCGTGGTTATGGAATATCGCCCCAGATTTGTGACTGGGTAGGGGATTTCCTGTCAGAAAATAGTCGATGGTAAGACCTCGACTGAAATAGAGGTGATATCCGACATTCCACAGGGTAGTGTTATTGGTCCTCTGCTGTTCCTTAGCTACATGAAAAAATTTGGGAGAAAAACTGTGCAGCTCCCTTAGGTTGTTTGCATTGACGCCGTCATTTATCGTCTAGTAAAGTCATCTGAAGATCAAAACCAACTACAGAACGATCTACATATCACTACAGTGTAAAAATTTGCTGGCGGCAAATGTGAAAATGTACATTATTATGTTGAAAGTATTATGGTGTACCCTACCCTTAGATTATTATTAGTATAAAAATAGTTGGGTTGTGAAAATAAACTAAGACGAGACACTTTAATCTTTTAGTTCAAAGTCATACAAATTACGGAAAAATGTGGTATAATTATGACGATAGAGCACAAAACATGAACTTAGAATTTTACTGACAAAATGTTATAACTAATATGATTCTAAAATAGGGTATCGAATTGTAGAGGTCAGTAGGAGCGGAAAAATTTGAAAAGCCTGGTGGGGGCAAATGTGAAAATCCACCACCGACTAAACGTGATTACTGAAGGCAAAGTTAACACCAGAACAGTGATGATTGCTGTTAAAGCGTCGATGCGTCTAATATCAAGAAGGCTGATCTTGTTCTCGGGTCAACACTCAGAGCAAAAGTACAGCTTTAGGAACAAGTCCGAAAGCTGCACCAAAATACTAAATTCAGCTCCTCGAAACTAGAATATTCTGAGAACAGAAGAGTTCTGTGACCTAACAAACAGTGTTTTCTCTTCAAATGTATAATATCCTGATTTTCTTTGTTAAAGAACGAAAACGTGCGACAACAACTGTACTAGAGGTGACCTTAAAAGAAAGGGTTGAAGAGGCCACTACTGAGTCCACTGTAAATGCATTGCCCCGTTTCCAGGACTGCAAGCGCTTACTACAAGGTAACATCTTACTGTCGGTATAACATTATTAAAAGAAATCTCACAAGCATGTGGGTTATGTGGGATCTTTTCCTGGGCGTAAGTTTGAAGCGTAAATGAAACAGAATTTACACAAAATACATTTATTAATATTTTTTAACAGTTTTGTATATCAGCCAACCGGTTGCGTAATTTTTAAGTGCTTGGTGTAGGTTTAGTTGCCACTATGGACAACTTTATCACAGGAATAAAAACAGTATCCTAAAAATGATAACAACATAATACATTTCTTATATAAGGAAAACAGGCGAAACAGTGAACACACAAGTACTTACATGAAACACACGTCAAAAATATTTCGAGCAGCATTGCTTAAGTCGATTACAATAAAAATTGGCATTTTTGCTATACAAATAAAAACAGTATGGTGTGATGAGCATGAAGGAACTGCCTACGAGGCACCAAACACGTAGCCGCGTAAACGTGCACTAGGGCGCGCCACATGCGTACCACTAGTCACGTGGGCAGTACTTATGTTACATAATAGTTTACATTTGTGAAAGGTTAGACAAGAATTGTTTACAATATTATATTCCAAGTATGAGAAAATATGACAAGTAGGAGAAAATATGACATAAAATCACCAGAAGTATGCAGGAGCATACGTACTTACAAAAGACATACATTAGTAGCGAAATAGTATAAGGAACTGTGAATAGTATCTCTTTTTTCTATTATTCTTTTTATTTTATTTTATTTTATTTTTGCAAAAAAACTGACAAGATGACGATCTAGCAGAAATATCGTACTAAAGTGAATGAAGTACAAACTAAAGACAAAGCAATGTCACTGGAGTGGAGGAGGGAAAAAACTAGGAATACAAACATCACCGTAACGTGAGCACCGGCTTGAAGGCGTTAAAGAAATTTTTATGTTTCAATTACAATTGTTCATTCAACAAATCTTAATTAGGCAAGTGCCTAAATATTTCTAATTGTTCTAAGACGTCAAGTTTCCACCCTATCTTTTCTTAATGCAGAATCGTCATTTCATTTAAACCTTTAGGATAATGTCCTGTGATCAACAGATCATCTGCAAAAGTTGAAATATGGACATTAGTACCTTTTCTTCCTACAAATGTTTGTAAATCTATCGGACCAAACTGCATGGTCATCAGTCCGTAGCTTACAAACTGCTTAAACCTAGGTAAACTATCCTAAGGACAAACACACACACCCATGCCCCAGGGAGGACTCGAACATCCACGGTGAGCAACCGCGCGCTCCGCAGCGAGACGCTTAAGTCCTCACGGCTACTCCACCGCGGCTACCTTACGTTAAACCCTCTGCTGAGCATGTGTCGCAGGCAATTTTGTACACTTCTGAGCTACGTAAGGGTTCGTTTAAAGCTTTTAAATTATGATTTTGTGTGTGTGTGTGTGTGTGTGTGTGTGTGTGTAAATTATTGTGTGTGGAGAAAGCAACTTTGGACCCGTATTTCTTAGAAAATAGACGCTGAATCCTATATGATATTTTACCTAAAACGGTACTGAAAAGAAATTTTTCACGTTAGAGATCTGACTGGAACCTGAAGTGGTGATTCTTTTATTGGTTTTCTGGTCAAAGATCATTTTTACTAGCGAAGGTTCATAGCCGTTATTGTGTGCTACAGTTTTAATCAAATCGATTTCTCCCCGTAGTTTTCAAGGTGATAAAGGGGTAGTTATGGCAGGGTGAATGGCCGAATGAACTAATGCACTTTTATGGGACTGAGGGTGTGTTTAGTCTGAAGGTATAGCTAAGTCAGTACTCATAGGTTTACGATAAATGTCGAAAATTATTTTTCCATCTACTACCATCAGTTTTAAATCCAAGAAATTTAATTCACGTCTTTCATTTTCAAGCTCCCATATGAAACTATATTTTCATGGAGGTTGTTAAATTTGTTGAACAGCTGATCAGTTCCTTCATTAGTGCCATTACAAATAATTAAGATATGATCTACATCTCGAATAAGATAAGGTGCCCAAGTCCGCAGAGTTGTATCTACTGAAAAATCTGTCTTCAAGCACCTTAAAAATTTTGCAACCGGTTGTTGATATACAAAATTGTTAAAAAATTGGATTACGGTTGCTGTTAATCTGCCATGTTCAAAATTTACTAATAAAATAAATGAGACATTATTTCTACTGCATATTAAATGACTTGGCTAGTGTCGGCGAAGGCGGTGAGGCGTTGCGCTGTGTAACGCTTTCCGCTGCGTGGTCTATGAATCTCCGATTACGCTGGGGGCAAGTCTGCCTCTTGCTCGTCAGTTGAACAGTCCTGGCTGATGAAGGACCTGCTCTTCCAAATATGCATTACAAGGCCGTAAATGTTTCAGAATTTCCTCGTGACGGTGTCATGTGATTTTTCCGTCTTCTTCGTCAAAAATTGTGGTTTGTGCTTCATCCAGAGGTAGCAGCGCGACGTGGAGGTGGCACACCCTTGTCCTAGAGTCAAACCTGCGGTCCCCAGGTTGTACGTTCTCGTTGGTGGAACACCGGTGATTTCTACGACCAGACCCCATCCTAACATTCTGGTCAGTCATCCTGGGTAATTACATCTGTTACTCTTGATCTTCTTACCGAGCACTGTTACTGATGATCAGGATGATCAGATGCTTCTAACCTCTGTAACTGCTGGTGAACGGCATCTTCCATGGCAGACGGACTTGGATTGTGAAGACTAAACGGCAAACTGCCAGCTGCCATGGCTGACTGATTAGCGGTCAATGGTTAACTCCATCTGTCTCAGCGATTAACTCATACTGTCACTACCGGTGGCTGACCATGACTGAAACTCGAATTCCAACCTGTTCTCATGCTAGTATTTCCGCTGCTGCTAAAAGCGGCGTTGACTCTTCTGGCACATTATAGTGTTCCTAGAAAGATCGATCGTCACATTGCTCAGGAGGTCAATACACTAGGTCATTGGCTTTTTGTCGCGATGCTTACAGACGTAGAGCAGGTCACGTTTGACGATTTGTGGTTTCACGGGAGGTGGTCGGCCGAAGGCGTGATCGCTAAATCATCGCTTCCACACCTGGAAAGATTGATGAACTCCAGCCGTGTTCCACGACACATGTGAATCCTCGGTGGTAAAATTTCCTTTGTTGTAATTGACGGTGCGTTATCGAGTAAAACAGAAGTGATATCTGGCGTTCCACAGGGAAGCGTTATAGGCCCCCTACTCTTCCTCGTGTTTATAAACGATTTAGGAGACAATCTGAATAGCTCCCGTAGATTGTTCGCTGATGATGCTGTCGTTTATCCGTTAGTGAGGTCAACAGAGGATCAAAAGCAACTGCAAAGCGATTTAGACAAAATTTCTACATGGTGCGAAAATTGGCAATTGACAATAAAGAAAAGTGTGAAGTAATAAACATGACCACTAAAAGAAATCCGCTGAACTTCAATTACGCGATAAATCAGTCAAACCTTAAGGTCGTAGATTCTACCAAATACCTAGGAGTTACAATTCCGAACAACTTTGACTGGAGAGAACAGATAGAAAATATTGTGGGGAAGGCGAACCAAAGGTTACGTTTCATTGGCAGAACGCTTCGAAGATGCACCAGCTCCATGAAAGAGACTGCCTACATCACACTTGTGCGTCCTCTCCTAGAGTACTGTTGCCCCTTGTGGGACCTTCACCAGGTGGGACAGACGGAAGACATTGAGAAGTTTCAGAGAAGGGCAGCTCGTTTTGTTTTATCACGTTACGGGGGGAAATGTTGCACGAATTGGGGTGGAAATCATTAAAAGAAAGACGTTATTAATTGCGGCGTGATCTGTTTGCGAAGTTTCAGTCACCGACGTTTACTTCTGAATGTGAAAATATTTTGGTAGCACCCACCTACTTAGGGAGAATGGCCATCCCAATAAAATAAGAGAAATCAGATGGAAAACGGAACCATTTAGGTGTTCTTTCTTCCCGCGCGCTATTAGAGAATGGAACGGTAGAGATAAGTTATGAAAGTGGTTAATGAACCATCTGCCAGGCACTTGAATGTGATTTGCAGAGTATCTATGTAGATGTAGATGTAGAATGCGCTGCGTGAGCCGGTTGATGTACTGTCAGAATTCGGCTGCAGGTCTGCTGTTGTACCCGCATGTGCCTGAACATTGTGAACTGAACGAAGTTTTAATTTTTACTTCACGTTTTAATCACTACTCATTTATTACTGCATTTTATTTCAGTAATTTATTTACACACCTTATTGCATTCGACAGAAGAGGGACGACTGCTCTCCCCAGCTGCCCAAATAAGAGTCTCTTTAACTCCTCTCCTAACAAAATACACCAAATGTCTCTCCTCTAGCGCAACTCCGGATCTCCGCCCTTACTCAGCTAAAGACACCAATCGACATGAAGGCGCTACAGTCAAAGAATGTCGTCTTGCCATCAGAAGATTGCAAACATTTCCGTACTAGTAAAACCCATACAATAAGTATTTATACGCGGTGCCGGCGTTATCTTCAGTTATTTCACCGCAGATGCAGTCACGTCCGACCTCGCACGGGAATCCGTAATGGCGAGTGTAAGAGGGCATGGACGATAGGGGCGCTACAAACATAGCGTGCGACATGTGGGAATTTGAGACGGATGGGAGGCGGGCGCGGGTGGCCAAGTGATTAAGGCGACCATTGGCTGGAAGCGGAAGACCCGGGTTCGATTCCCGGTCCGGCTCGCATTTTCACTTGTCGCCATTGCTTAATATCAATGCCCTAATGCAGCCGCTGTTAATTCTTTTCTTCTTTCCTATCCTTTTTCCTTCCTTTCCTTTAACAATCATTTGCAAATGCAAAAGATGTGTCACACTCGGGAAATAGACGTTTAATGGGCCCCATATCATTCACTGCCCCACACAATTACAGAGCCTCCATAAGCTTAAACAATCCCCTGCTGACGTGCGGGATGCGTGAATGCATGATATTGTCTCAATACCCATCAACAACGAGCCAGTTTAGAATTGAAGTCAGATTACCTTGCTGTTCCAATAGCTTTTACTAGCGACACCACAAACATTATTCTTTGTAACCTAACACTGATTCTAGTAACATACATATTACAACAATATAATAATAGGAGATGAATATATAGGGGAAGGTTGCCGATATTGGACCACTTTTTTATTTTGGGATCCAAAGTCTATATTATCTATCTAATCGAAACAAAATATACTTTAAAAGAAGCTACATGTTGTACACTTTCATCTGCTCGTTTTATACTGTGAATAAACACAAAGCATAAATCGTTATTATTTAAAATTTAAAAATGTGTAAACGGTCCAAATGAGGAAACCGGTTGCCTAATTTGGACCTTCAGTTGCTTAAATTGAACCGCATGGTAAAACAATGACTAACAAGGAAATAAGACCCGTAATATTAAGAAAAGTTTCATTTCAACATCTTGCCATTCATATTCCTTCTGGCTGACGGATGGAAAGCTGTGTATTTCGTCTCATAAATGAAGAAAACTACCTTTTACCAGACATTTTCTTTTCTATTTTGAAAGAATAAGGCAGTTCATATTTCTGTGCTATGTCGAATGCAAGTTCACGAAAATCTTTGATTGTGAATACAAAGAAACCTGTCTTCAAATAAAAGAACTGCGACAATTTCTTCCACCTCAGTTGTAAAGGTAGATTGTCTTCCGAATAACTGAACTTCATTTGAGAACATGCTTTTACCATCAGCATATCTCTTTAATTGTAGCTTTTGGTACTCGGTATATACGAGCACAGTCGTTAAGTTCATGGTTACCGTTTCTGTATGCTTCCACAGCTACCTTCAGTTCATCTTCTGTCCATTTCCCATACATTCTCCTTATTGCATCTTCCAAATCTAGGAAGGTTAACATACTTACTACTTATTATTTAAATTGTTTTGCAGCCTAGAAAAATAAACCTAAAACAGTAACATCCACCTATTACCTATTGTTAATTGACATTAAGTATTACTTGTTACGAGTGATCCTAAATTGGATCGGTCCAAATTAGGAAACAGCCTTTGGTCCAACTTCGGCAACTCGACGCCATATAAATAAAGATAACGTTGAAGGAACAAAATACGCTAAACTCTAGTTTACGATATTGAATTATTAGCTAATGAATGACACTTTGAACTATAGAGCTGATGATATTTTTACTTACTTATAGAGCAGAAAAGCTTATGATATGTAGCAGAAAACTTACAGCGACATCGAAGAAAACGCAATAATGGAAACTGTTCTCACACCAGTGACTATCGTCGACTGGCGACTGAGCTACGTTACTTTGACAATGTTCCTCACCACTTGAGCGAACTTAGAACTTTAAGTTACCAACACACAGTGAAATACGCAGGTGGTCCAACTTAGGCAACGGTCCATCTTCGGCAACTCTCCCCTATTACTATAACTTTAAATTCATCATCAATATTGTACATTCTAAGTGCACTGAAAAAAATACTCGGCATAACCAGATTTCCCATAATAAGGTACTACATTTTCAGCACTTGCTAACTCTGCACACCAACAACAAATACATCCGAAATTAGGTGCTGCGGCTGTGTGGTCACTGGTGAGCTGACTTGCTGTCTGCCTCTGGTGAAGACACTTTCCTTTGTTGTGCCACCTTGGGCGATCAGACAGTGCACTCCTGTGGATACTTAATGACATGGTTTGGTTTTGCCTAGTGGCAAAAATAACAGTGCACAGTGCCCAGTGTTGCGTTACAGGCTACACCTGGAAATGAGGCACTTTCAGAGAGCGAGCAGTGCACATTTCTGCCTTTCCACAATGATTAGTGCACTTCTGCAGGCAATAGTGAGAAAGCGTGTTGGAGGGCTGGCTTGCTGAATCAGCGTACCCTGCCATATAAGTTTTGACTACGGAAGTTAGCCAGTCTCGTCTTCATTAAGATTGATAGGAAGTTTCGTCAGCTACAGATTAAACCAGTTAGTTTTTAATAGGATTTCAGTGTGGCGGACCACCCGACGCTGATGCAATGAATGGTAAATGTGCGCTAAAGCAAATTTTTATTTTTTCTAAGGCGCTTCCGTGCAACGGCACTGACAACAATACAACGTTACACTGCATTTACCGTGACATCCTCTTCTAATTCATTTTCATTTTAAAATCAAGTGTAGATATCACCTCAGCCACTTTCTGACAGATATTTTTCTGTTAACAGTCGTTATTGCTATCATTTGCGGTTTGGATTATCAAAACCATTAACGGTCGAATCCTGTCATTTATTATTACATTCCATTATTTAATTTCCTCCAAATTTATTTGCTTCGTTTTCCTGATTTTTAAAGATGATAAAATTTTGACCCCTCGGTAGAACAGCAGAGTTTATTTTACTGAGTCCTGCTTAATATCAATTTCCTGTAACTGTTGATTAATTTAGCAGTAACTATTTTCTACTCACGGGAATGGTTGTTCGATTCATTCCGAGCACAGTTAAGAACCTCTTACCAGTCTTGGATCGTAACGTGCACTGTTCTCCCATGTGTATTTGCCTACTTGTCACGGTAGATTTGTTCCACCTGAAAAGCCAACCCTTTCAGGATAAAAAATGTTGCAATTATATCTTCTCGCGTATTACATGATGGAAAAAATCGTCTGTCAAGTTTTTAAGATTGGCCGGCGGCATATAAACGTGAACAGGTTAGAACATCAGGAATGTTATTTTATCCAGAAATAAACACTTCATCTCCTAGACACATCTCGTTTGACACAACACAAAAGAAAAAAAGGAGACGATGGGCATCAACGTTAACTGTAATCATTCGTCCCGTTAAAATGCACTTCAACATATATAAATTCTGTTTCCATCGTGCCCATTCGAACTGTTCAAACAGGAGAAATATATGTACTGCACCATTATAACCCACGAACCCAAAATTTGATCAGTGCGTCATATATAAATGCTCTTCTTAGGAGAGACGAAGGTTGGAACGTAATTAATGTTCAACTATTTATTCACAACCGATACAAAAGCGTTACGAGTTTGCACCTGATACTGTCCTTCAAAGGAGTCACCAGCTCTGTGTAGAACCCATTGCTATCGATGTGGAAGGCGTAGTATACCGTTAGCAGAGCCTGTTCTGTTGATGGTGCCAATGGAGGTGGTCCACTACCTGTCGATTCTCTGGAACAATTCTGAAGCGAATGCCACGAAGTCAGTCGTGAAACATCTTTTTTTGCAATTCCGTCAATTCATGCGGAAGGCAACGTGATGCAATTTTTCGCATGTCCAGGCGTATCTTCAGGATGCGTAGACGTTAATTCGGTTTCATGGGCGAGCTCACGAATTGTCTAGCGTCGATGTCTGTCCATTTAACACGGCAACAGTATGCACTTTTGCTTCAGACATAGGACGACGTCCTATATGCATCTCTGTCACAGTTGGCCTACCTTCATTGAAGGCTTTTACACAACGTTCCACTGTTCTGTACGGCAATGCCGATTTCCTCCACGCCTCTTGAAGACCTTTATGACACTGCCGTACTGTATGGCCTCTGATACATTCAATGTTGATATGGCTCCGTTGTTTCTATTTCGAAATCACAGTGACATGTGTGACTGGTAGCTCTCAAGTGACTGTGTTTCCCTCGATTGAGCGCAAGCCGGTAACGTGGGACGAGCGAGTCCATTTGCTCGGAGGTAAGGTAGGTATGTCAACAACGTGTGCTATCAGCTATACAAGTACAGAGTAAGGTGGTACAATTTCGATCATTTCCGACAAATGTTATTGTAACTGGAAATAAATTGAGAAAAGGTATAATTTTGACTATGGCACTTTTTCTTGGATGTTTAATGAATATGTAACACAAATATTATACAGTTACAAATGTTGCTATAAACACACAAAAAAAGGTTACAGAATTGAGAAAAATCGATCGAAAATGTACCACAGTAGGTACAATTGTGATCACTTCCTCGTACAATTTTGATTACGGGCATCTTCCACATAAAAAGCAATTTTTCTGTCAGGCACTAACACATACTTCATGGTACCAAACATTGCATTTTTGGCAGCGAATCCAGTCACCCTTAACTAGATGATTTATATGTGGGAGTTACACTAAGTTCTTCACTTACCTCTTTAAAGGAAGAAAATTTATATCTCCTTACCGCAAAGCGGTGTATTCTTGGAAAAGACAGGAGGAGCTGTAGAAACCTGCTACTCTACAACGCGACACAACGAGACTCTATGAGACAGACAAATGGCGCGAAAACTTATGTTGATCGGACATGTACCTATATCGAATTTGTACCACCTTACCCTATTCCGTTTCATAGTGTCTGCACAGGACTTTTGCCACTATTTAAGTTCCAACCTTCGTATATTTTTTCAGTGTCCTTTATCCAATTTATCACCAAATAAATATATCTGAGGTTGTCTTACCAGTGTGGACCGAAAAACCTCCTCAAACCACTCCTCAACTGAGACGCCAATCCACTAAATTCCATGTTACACATATTGAGGTTATATGCTTAGTTTCGCCAAGTACACTTTAAGGTACTTTTCGAAGAATCTGATTTTACTCCACACGTTAACCTATAAAATGTGTCAATATCGTCAAACTGGATTGTGCGTGACGTGCACCTAAATGCATACAGTTTCAATAGATTGACCGGGGTCTTGCGCTACAGACTTAAACTGTAAAATAATGTATGGAATCAAATGGCGTTGTACGATAGATGTAAAAGAACTTGCATGTGAATATTCAACACGGTCACGGATTACCAGCGGCGCCACTATTTCACGGTTAGCTATTGCTCTCTTCTTATCACATGGGGCGTTATCAATAGCGTACGCTCTGTGTTAAAACTGTAATCCCAGCGTAAGACTCTTAGATATTCCGCGGAAAGGTTTACGGAGGCTTGTGCCCGTTTATCGGACACCGAACTTCACCTCTATACATGCGTCCGACGACTATTGCTTATCGTGGGCGGAAGTGAGCTGCGAGGGGAAAGCGCAAAAAGATTAAACACAGAACGACAAACGAACCAAAACTGCAGCACAACTGCACAATAAAATCTCGTCTTCGAAAACTGCACACGTTAAAACATAAACAAACTGCTGTACTGCCTGTAATTTAGCCTAGGGGTACTATTGTGCACAGTTTCTGCCTTTTCCCTGCATATACAACAAATAAATAAAATATTCAAAGTTTTGAAAGATGACTGTGTGTAAATCAAAACATCAACACTTTTTCAGTTCAAATGATGTAGTTCGGTTTATTTTTAATTCTTTAATCCCTGATGGCTGATGCCTCTGGCCTCTGGCACATTTAATTTAACAGTGTTCATAGCTCGTGAGCCCCTGTAAATAAAATGTTATTTGTCACAGACTGTTTTAGTGTCTTGACGCTATCAAAACCAAAGTACTTCTATTATTCACTTCGTCTCTCCACAATTAGCACTGTCTCATGACACAAATTCACACGGTAACTTTCCGCTGAACTAATATCTCAGCATGTACTTCACTTCAATACGCTCTTCAGCAAGCTACCTCTAAGTAAACACGTGTACTCCTTCTTCTCATTGCAGCTACAAAAAATCTTCCACCTCGATAAACTTACACACGTTGAAATCGTTGCACTGACTGATGTTGTGGCCCGCCTCGGACACATACACATACACACACACACACACACACACACACTGTCTCAAAATAAATACTGCCGTCGTAGCTGCGAGTAACAGAGCCTCCGATCACGTGCTCGGAACTCTCGTCTGCACAAACAAACACAGTGCCAACTCGAGGCACAGAACGACGCAGCCCCCACGCAGGTAAGCTACCCTCCGGCTGCCCCGTATAAAGGCCGCGTGCGCCCTTTTATGCGGGCTAACTGGTTTTACCCCTACGTCATCAAATTCCCAGCCTGAACTTCCTAAAGCCTAGCAAAGCCACATACATTTATAACATTTGTTTTAAAATTGCAGTAGTTATGAAATACATGAAATAATATTTGCTTATACACTTACATGAACATATACATACTTGCATAATTTATTTAAATTGTGTACCTGCACATACAATTGGTATTCTATTTAAATGAACATTTAACTTAAAAATTACATATTATTTACAGGGATATCATATGAAATAATTATTGAAATAACTATATATGCAAACATTGCCATGCTATCTGTGTAATTGTCTTGGATATAAATATGGTAGCGACTGGAATGACGTTTTTCTCATAATTAAATTAAATTTTCTGCATCAGATCAACACCTCTCGTAAAATATATTCATATTAGCAGATGCACATAGACAGAATGAATAATGCAAGCCCACGCTCATCTTTGTATCACAGTTGTATAAATATTAACATGAAAAATCGTTACATATTTATTTAATGTTTGCTGCATGCCTGAGTTCCAGTTCAAATCACCAATTTATCGTACATTAAATTATTTATTAAGCATCATGTTATCAGTGAGGCCCATAGAGATAGGACTTAGCCTGGACTTCCCTAATCCGGGAAAAACCACTACCTACTGTCCTCTCCTCTGCCTCAAGCCCACAGCGCTCGTCAACATGAGAAAATTCTGTCCATGGCCTAACTATAAATGTTGCTTCCACAATAAATGTTATCTAACTTAATACATATACTGCTACCATTACATGAAAGATAAAGTATAACATTTTGTGCATTGGCATGGACAATGTCTGCAGTGTATTTAATGCTATTTAGGTCTTATATTTTATGACCAAGTGGACGGTAATCTCACACCATTCGTCCAGCCTTTCCGAATACTGGGGCTGACTTCCATCATCCGCCCATCCCCCTCCCCCGAAATAGCTCTAATCACGATAAATGTGTAACAATACTCACAAAATACGTTTCAAAAACGATCCGCTTAATAGCCGCACGATCCGGCTCGCGGGGACACATTACAAAAACTGAAATGGAAAAGAGAGGAAAAAAAAATTCGTGGTCGGGAAGTGTGGTGGGAGGGACAAAAGAGGGGAACTCCGACAAAAGCCATCGCATTGAAAATGTTGTGCCCTGATTACTGCGCCATGCGGCTTGATTGGATGGCTTTTCTCGCCAGCGCCGCAGTTTAAACCGAAAGCTGGTTGCGCAGTGCGAAGCGGGGAGGCCGGTTCCTGAATTTTGTATGAAATACATAATGAACATTGTATAAGCACACGTGTTCAGAAAACCAAACATTGTTTCTCCAGACCAATTCAAATCTAGCTAAAGAGTACCAGTTATAGGCATTTTAAGGGGATTCACATTAAATACCATGTAAAATCCTATTTAATATTGCAATATTGGTTGTAGCCTATTGTGGCGTGCCACATAAATCCATATTGTTTTGTTGTAACAACAATAGGTTCAACATAAGTAGGAGATCCCGGATTCGAATCCCGGCTGGGTACAAATTTTGATTCGCCGCACTTTGGTATTCCATCTACACCTAGTACAGTGAAGCCATAACTGATCACAAATTGCGATTTATTTCATTCATTGAACGCTGTAACGTCGTCAAAATATATAATTTTTTACAATAGGTTCAATTTAAAATAATTAAACTTATAAGAATCAGCTTTCGTACCAGTGATCGGCCGTGCAAAATGTGCCAAGACCCTGTGATTGGCACTGAATTACACTGTTTATCGTCAACAGGAAGTGAATTTTTATTTGAAGATGACGGATCTATACAGGGTGTCACAAAAAGGTACGGCCAAACTTTCAGGAAACACTCCTCACACACAAAGAAAGAAAATATGTTATGTGGACATGTGTCTGGAAGCGCTTCATTTCCATGTTAGAGCTCATTTTATTACTTCTCTTCAAATCACATTAATCATGGAATGTAAACACACAGCAACAGAACGTACCAGCGTGACTTCAAACACTTTGTTACAGGAAATGTTCAAAATGTCCTCCTTTAGCGGGGATACATGCATCCACCATCCGTCGCATGGAATCCCTGATGCAGCCCTGGAGAATGGCGTATTGTATCACAGCCTTCCCCAAAACGAGCACGAAGAGACTCTACATTTGGTACCGGGATTGCGTAGACAAGAGCTTTCAAATGCCCCCATAAATGAAAGTCAAGACGGTTGAGGTCAGGAGAGCGTGGAGGCCATGGAATTGGTCCGCCTCTACCAATCCATCGGTCACCGAATCTGTTGTTGAGAAGCGTACGAACACGTCGACTGAGATGTGCAGGAGCTCCATCGTGCATGAACCACATGTTGTGCCGTACTTGTAAAGGCACATGTTCTAGCAGCATAAGTAGAGTATCCCGTATGAAATCATGATAACGTGCTCCAGTGAGCGTAGGTGGAAGAACACGAGGCCCAATCAAGACATCACGAATAATTCCTGCCCAAACGTTCACAGAAAATCTGTGTTGATGACATGAGGATGACGAGGAAGTATAGTACATACGAACGAAACAATTGGGTATTTTGACAATTGTCTGCACGAATTATATCAATTTACATTTAAAGAGAAATACTAAAATGAGCTCTAACATGGAAATTAAGCGTTTCAAATGTTTGTATAGCTTATGGGACTTAACTACGGGGTCATCAGTCCCTAAACTTACAAACTACTTATGAACTAGCTAATACTAAGGACGGCACAAAGAACCATGCCCGAGGGGGGATTCGAACCCCCGACCGTAGTGGCCGTGCAGACCGTGACAGGAGCGCCTATTAAGCGTTTCCGGACACATGTCCACATAACACATTTTCTTTCTTTTTGTGTGAGTAATGCTTCCTGATAGTTGGGCCGTACCTTTTTGTAATTAATGCGTATTTTAAATGTACAATTAAAGTGATAATTAGCCGAAAAGTGCTGATTAATGGTACACGCACCCTAAACAAACGTTTTATATGAATATAAAGAATGTATTGTATAATAGAAATTCCAGGAAGGATTCAACAATATTTTTGCGAAAGACAGATTGTTTACTCAGTACAGAGACATCCGATGAATCACAGAAAGGCACAAATAACATAATACATCAGAGCTTACGTCCGTTAAGGCCTTCGTTGGTTACAGTATTGGAAGTACTGGCAGTTATACTTCGTGGTTGCCTTGATTACAGATGTAACAGCGAAAGTACCAAATTTATTATTTTAATCCGCGATAACTAGTTTCGGACCACGTGGAACAATATTCATGTCGTACGCTAAGAGTATGAAGTTCTGTTAAAAATGTGTGTAACGGGGTTACTTCAGACACTCAAGTGCAACTGACTCCTCTGACATCCTTAACACAACAACTGTAGAAGACCATGCAGGCACCTAAATGTGTGCTGTAATTATAGGGATATAGAAACATTAAACATAGATCGATAAGAGAGAGGTAAGTTAGCAAACGATCGTGACGTGTTAAACGTTAAACCTCTAACATTACAGTGCGAACAATTTGTTATATATTGTGTGTACGTATTGCAAGAAAATCTACAGTTTTGTTCCAATCTTCATGAAATTTTGGTCGCGTAAGCTTAAATCCATGAAGACAGTTGCCGTAAGTGTAGGGATCACGTACAACACATTTACTCGTTAACCACTGGACCTATTTCAACCAAATTTGGTACACATATTCCTTACGTGAGATAACAATTTTTGTAGCAGAAAGATCGAAATACGACACATGGTTCAGGAAATATAACGTCATAAGCAATAGGAGTTGCAAGACACTGCCACACATTGCGACGAGATTTTATAAATACACTATAGGAGAATGACAGTACTTAGCGATATGCAACAAACTTCAAACATAATCTTAAACCTTTATTGAACTTTTATCGCTGACAACCATAGCAAAATTATGAAAGGAAAAGAGCATCTCTAACTACTTTTCCGCTGTTCATGGACTAAAACTACGGCATTCAGTATGATCTTACAATATACAATTTCTACACTACAGATTGTAGGCGCAAAAAATTTTACAGGTGGTATACACAAATACAGATGAATGTACTTCAGAAATTGTATCACAGTGCGTCACGTAGTTCATGAGATATAAGGACAATAACAGTATCGTTCATGGAAAACCGCCTCGTCAAACATCAGATTTAAATCTATTACTTCTTTACTAACTCTGTTCGCTAAGGATTTTACTAACATACCACACTTATAAAATATGAATATATAACTGCAAAATTATACAGTTGTACAACATATAATTCAATAAATAAGGGATCATATATTCTGCGACTGGTAAAAAACCTGTCACATCATGCAACACATATTCCAATCAGATAAAAGAAAAAAAAATCATGGAAAGCTGGCAGTAGTGTTGACAACTTTGAGCTCTGAAGCGCACACGGATGCCGGTGAAAGCAATACACTTCTACAGAGGTACAAGAAAAAGAAGAGAATGAAACAGTGTACATCCAACGAATACCCCATTATTTCCGTCAGAACTAGCTATTAACTTCCAGAGACTGCAGTTTCCAGCGAAACTTGCATTTTCTGACACTATTAATAACCAACAAAGCAATCTGTTCAATACTGTGGAGTGGATTTGAGATGCTCAAGTTTCTCACACGGCCACCTTTACGTCACTTTGTTTTTTATGAGCATGAGTTTACCACCATACCGCAGAACCACCCCCTATCACCTTGTTGTTTCTAGTAAAACTGGAGTATGTTGCTGTTCTGCAGGAATTCACTGGTGTCAAACATTTCCAATATTCACGACCACATCAGAACACGACGTTTGCCTAGTCTTGGGTTTAACTGTAATACGACTGTAGTTTATATTCCACAATAATATGTGAACCGTGGCGCCGATTCTGACCCGGCGTCATTCAATTCGGCACTGTGGTCATGATATTTAAAAATGCAGGTTAAACAGAATGTGCAACATAGAACTTACTCGAAATATACATATAAAAAAAAAAAAAAAAAACTTGAGTTAAAAATTGATAATTTGATCAAGGGCTACGTTGCACGTTGCGTTCAACTTCCATTTCTAAATAAGATGACCACATTGTATAATTTTATATGACCAGATGATGGCGGCATAGCCCATTAAAACCAGTCACCAGTAAATAATCATGTAGCGGCCTTGATGTTTTATTTTTGAAGATAAACGTTATAAGCAAAAACTTAAACTAACCTGAGGACAACGCACACAGCTATCCCCAAGGGAGGACTAGAACCTCTCCGCAGCAAGGCGCCTTAGTTTGCTTACCCATTTGAACGCGGCTGTGTTTCATTATCACCGAACTGTGATTTCAAATATGCCTTCAATGCGATTTAAAAGCAGTTTCTGCTAATTGCTAGTGGTTATTGGCTAGTGTCACTGAAACTGAGTGCACAACTGGGTGGCTTTGTGCAACGGTGATGTGAAAATTCCGTGGTTCTTAGTTTAAATTTGACAAGAGGTCATTTACCCTTGGTAGTGCTGCCGAAACTGTGTAGGCTGTGTATATGTTACTGTATGGCTTTGCTCAGTAGTAATGAACTCTACCAGTGTGGGTGTTTGAAAATTGATGGTGAGAGTTCATTTATTGGCTAGTATATCCGAAAATGAGGGACTTTGTCCAATTGTAATGTTAGAAGTTATCTGTGTGTTTCAGTTCAAATTTGATGACAATAGTTTGCTGAAATTGAATGTACTACTGGGTGGCTTTACCCAATGATAAATTTAACAGTGAGTTTTAGTTTACATTTTGATGATCTGGATTGTAGCTAAGAGTTGCTCTGTATCTTTGGGTAATATATCGTCTAGGAATCACGTCGTGTTCTCTATTAAACACCTGAAGTTTAGCTGGCCAGCTGGTTGAATATTTTAAATAATTTGTTGATGGTTGCCAGCCGTTAACTGTTTTATGTGTCACCATCGTGGCGAGTTACTGTTTTGGGTGTGTTTTATCACAGGTTCCTGCGGTAGCCCGCAGTTGCGGGATTAGTCTACACATTACGCCGACGACGGTAAACTAGCCGTAACTTTCCCCTTAGTGTTTCAATTTGGTTCGCTGTTGTTTTGTCTCTGTGTTCCAAGTGGTACCTAGTGGCGTCGAGGAGTCGTCGACCTGATTATCTGGGGTCATCCCGCTTACCTTCCTTGCCCCTTTCCCAGTGATTGGCATCACAGCCTCAAGGACCTTAATGACATTTTCTTTTGCTTCAAATGTTTGTAAATCTGTTCGACCAAACTGCTACGATCATCAGTCCCTAGTTTTACGAACTACTTGAACTTACACTAAGAACAACACACACACACACACACTCAACCCCTATGGAGGAATCGAACCTCCGGCGGGAAGGACCGCCCAGTCCATATCTGACGCCCTGGACCATGAGGCCATTCCTCGCGTCCCTTTTCATTCACAGTATCCGCTACAGTACTAACGCGCCATGTTAATACTGGACCCTTCTTAATTTTACTACTCTATAGAGCTCTCTGAAGTTTTGGGTCCACTTTCAGATAACGAATATTTTAATTTTATTTTGGCTTTCAGAGTATAAATATTTTGCCAATAAATGGGTGAACAACCTTGAAAGGATTTGATTGTTATTTGGCAAGCAAAAAAAATCAATACTGATTGAATTAGATATATTAGATCTGTATTTTGATACTCCCGATTTTCCAAAGGGTTTCCAGTACCTTAATTAAGTGGGAAACGTAAATATTTAAATGTATTTAGTTTAAATGTATTGGTACCATGTTTCATCAGCAGACTAACTTGTACGATTTTTTCAAGCTCTCTTGTGTTGGAATTTAATTTGTCTCATTGTATTAGGACAGTGTATCGCCAATGTTGTAAATTGTTTTCGCCAAGTTTCTCCTGTATTGTAATTCTGTGGGCAATTAAATATTTAAAAGAGAAATTTCATTTTATTGGCGCCGTGTTGATCTATGTTTTAAATTGTCCGTTTCCGACGAGTTTCTCCTGTGTCATAGTACTCTTCTCGCAGTTGTATAGATGGGACCGCCGTTGCATGTGACTGCAGTCCTTTCGCCCATCCTAACACCCACCTTTCAATATCCCCAAATATATTTTAGTTGTATACGAGATGATAAATATCTCGACATAATTATAAGCAACTAAGGAAAGAGAAAATCAAAGAAATATTGAAAAGCTTCGGAATGGTTTAAATGCCGCTAATTGGTATGTCACTGGAGTAACACCCAGTGATTAGCCACATCTGAAGATACCGAAATGTTCTGACCGACCCAATCTGTTATTACTGCTTCTCTATTGAGAGGACGGAAAAAAAGACAGTCTGCTTTTATACGAGCATATCTGGATAGTTTTAATCGAAAAGTGCACCCTTAGTCTTAGGTGTAGAGTATTTGATTCTTAATCAAAAACGTCCTTGGTTCCGGGTTGTAACAATACTACAATCTACATTTTGAGAAAAAAAATTGTGACGGAAAATTTTCTGATTAATCTGATTTAGTTGCTGTCATAGTATGCCGAAGCAATAGCTCCTTACTTAGCTATCATAAACAACTACTCGTTCAGCAAAAAATCCGTACCTAACGAGTGAAAATTTGTACATGACGAACGTTACGAACTATCTCGAAGAGAAAGGTCTATTGACCCACACTCACACTTATTTAGAAAATATGGTTTTTTGTGAAAGTAATGAGTTTTATCGACAACATATCGCAAATCTATTCTCACTGTAACTCACAAACGGCTTTTAAATAAATTTCATACTTACCGCACATCGTCTCAGTTGCGCGGCTGGATTCCAGATCTCCTGTCATAATTAATTAACGGAAAAAGCATTCACTAAAGGAGAAGTGATATCCGGCGTCCTTCGTAATATTGAAAACTACTCAGAGGACATGATATGGGACCTCAAAATAGCGAAAGGTCAGCCAACCTTTCAAATCCATGTTCACAATTTATATGACTTTAGGTAAACAACAAATAAAATCTCTACATAAAATAAAAAAATTGTATTATAGCAGTTCTAATATTTTTCCAAAAGTAAATCGGTATTTGCAGAAAATAACACATCGGTATTGAAATACATTTTGATGAATAATGAAAAGAAATAGTTCGTGTTATGCAGATGGCATAGCTTAAAAATCATTATATAAATACGCTAACACGAAAATTTGGGTACAGATTACTAATTTATTCGTACAAGAAGGCCAATGAAAGTTACATAATTCGAAAGATTGTTTGTCGTAGATTTCACGAATATAAATATTATGTGTGCATTTAGCCATTAAAAGTGGTAAAAGGAAGAAGAAAATTTCCTATCTACAGCTTGGATCAAGTTCTACATTCTCCAACAATCAGCTCACTGATTGGCTATTCGCCTCGACCAAAGACGCTGTAATGCAGCGCATCTGCAGTATTAAAATAACGTATTAAAATAAGTGAATATCGAAACATGGAATGCTCACAATTCACTTTCTTGTGCCGTTGAAATGCTTAATTTTCTCAGTTATTAAGAGTGGGTAAAGGGAATGGATGTTTTCATAGGAATGCCGATATAAAGGATGATGCGTCGGGAGAGACATGTAGCGGTGCACGGGTGGAACTACGAAGTCGACATGTTCTCAGCCCTGGAATTCTCAATATCGCAGTATCAAAATAACATTATTTCTTGGCGTTGTATAAATATACGAACACCGAAACTGTAGTTCCATTTCAAATATTAGGCTAATGAGAGTTATATAATTCGAAAATGGCATGAGAAGTATATACTTCCGTTTTTATTTGTTGTTATTGTGTCAGGATATAATTCGAAAATGGCATGAGAAGTATATACTTCCGTTTTTATTTGTTGTTATTGTGTCAGGCATTTTCCTTAACACGTAAAAGATATCGTTTCATACCTCCCGGTGCCGGTTAAATTTTACCAAATATCCCAGCGGCCTCCTATGATCATGTTGGCAACAGATGCTGAATAGTGAGAATCCTGTGAGTCTTCATTTTAGCCAATCGCTTAACAACACTGTTTTCTCGTGGAATCTTCTCTTTACGAGGACAATTATTTTTACTGAGCGGACAAGGGTACATACAAGTACCTGTCAACCATAAAGCAGGAACAGCATAATTAGTTTACTTCATGGTGTGTACGATAAACTAATCGAGTCATTCTATGTGGTTCGAACAAATGTGCAAAGATTTTCTATCGTGTTGTTGATGTTGCCAACATAATCACGCGAGGCCGCCGACGTGATACGTAAAATTGTACCCCAGTAACCATTGTAAACACAATAGGTCGATTTTCGACCACAGGCAATACTAGTCCAAATAAAAATTAAAGAAAAGAACCTATTACTTGTTTTTTTATGCAAGACGCCACTGTATGTAATACATTTTAATTTTAGCGTAATCTGTGTAGGTTAAATTTTAGATATCAACCACAGAAATAGTATTTAATTTTAAATAGTACAATTGAAGAAATTCATGTAATGTAAATAAATAGGACTATCATACCACCAAAAATATTAAAAATCTATATCTATAAATGTGAATGTCTGCTCGGTGTATGCTTATCACGTCCGAAAGACAAGACGCAGAGACTAATTTATATCTGAGGATGGCTTTAGACACGGGTTTATAGCGATCTGACAGATAATTAGGAATTTGAAGAATATAACGAGAAATGCGGAACAATAATTACTCTTTCAAAATGTTTTTATTGGTTGCATTGTTGCTTGAGGTTGATAATGACAAAAGGGTGGAGTATATTGGGATGGAAAGTTCAAATGTTCAAATGTTTGTTAAGCTTATGGACTCAACTACGGGGTCATCAGTCCCTAAACTTTCAAACTACTTATCAACTACCTTATACTAAAGACGGCACAAACATCCATGCCCGAGGGGGGATTCGAACCCCCGACCGTAGTGGCCGTGCAGACCGTGACTGGAGCGCCTCAGTCTCCTCGGCCACCGCGGCCGGCGATGGAAAGTTATCGCTGTATATAATATTCCACGCGCGCGCTCGTGTGTGTGTTAATATTTCGCTCTGCAGCGAAAAGTACAGAACGCAAACGAATGGTCTGTGTGTAATTGTCCGTAGCCTCCCGTTGTAGACCATAGCAATTCCATGCCAATAGCTATAAGGTGGTGGAAGATATCGTGGTTGAAAGTCGTCAAATTATGTAAAAAAAATTGGACTGAAGGCCAGCGATGACGGTTGCGATTCTATAGCAAGGAGGTTACATACAGCGAAACGTGTTGCCACATACCATATCTTTGGTCTATGCGTGCTACAATGTCTTAAGCTCTTTCTCTGTAAGGATAAGCATACGAATAAGTATAACCCAGTCTCATAGCACACTACTGAATAATAGCTTTTCTATAATAATCAACCAACACGCGAGCGGAGCCGCAGGTTTAAGCTAGTAGGATATACAATAATCAGAATCCTTGCATCAATATTCCTGTTATTATACCAATAAATAAAGTTTTAATAATAATGATTATTATAATTGATGTAGGGTAATTTATTTTGATGAAATTAATATTTATTAGGTTTGAGGATCTTATTCATGCCTACCTTAAGAAGATATTGTAATTTCAATTACACTAGCTGTGAAACACGGCACTGTCCAGATATATATTTTTCCAGTCTTACGTGAGAAGACGGTGTGGATGTCAGCGAGAAAGAGTATCATAAACATTTGGAATTATGTTTAAGGTTTGTTGCAAATATTCTCTTTCTCATACAGAGTCTCGTAGCATGGTGACAGTTTCTTGCGCCTTATATTGTTTACGACGTCACATCTCTTGAAGTATGTCCGACAGTGGATTCTGACTACGGCACAGACACTGCACACTTTCTTCTTGCTCACATCTTCTTTCTCACATCTCTTTCAGACGATATGTTACTCCCCCTTAGTCTCTGTCCATTCCCTACAAAACTTTTTTCCATCTCCTTTCCCCAATTTCTCTATCTACATAATCCTTCCCCCTCTCTCAACCTCCCTCTTTATGTTCAACCATACCCACCTGCACTTGCATTTCTCAGATGTATTATACACATTTCCTCTTCCCCATATCTTCACCCATCTCATTCTCCTTCAACCTATGACCATCTCATCATCACCCCTCCATTCCTTTGCCCTTATCTCTCTCTACAAACCCTCTTCTCCCCCACTGTCTCACTTTCTCTCACTCTCTCTCTCTCTCTCCTCCCCTTCCGCGCCGGCCGCAGTGGCCGAGCGGTCTGCGGCGTGTCAGTCTCGGTCTGTACGGCCTCTGCTCTCGGGGGTTCGATTCCTCCTAGGGCATGGATGTTTGTGCCGTCTTTAGTATAAGCTAGTTCATAAGTAGTTTAGGGACTGATGACCCCGTAGTTGAGTTCCATAACCTCTACAAACATTTGAACATATTCCCCTCCCGTATTTGTCAGTCTAATGCCAGCACCCCCTCATTTCTTTGTAAATATGTTTGTCCAACTCCTCCTGCTCCCCTTTCTGTTCCATCTCACCCACTTATTTACAGCTCTCACTTTCCTCCCAATCTATCTCTCCAAGTCCACATCACTTTCATCACTTTCTACGCCCATCTCCTACACCGAAACCCATGTCTGTACATTATCTCTTTATGTTAATGTAGTCACATTGTCCACGTTACGTAGGAAGACGACGACTTTTTCAGTCATTCTGAGCATCCCCCTCCGTTAACACACTGGCAGGCATGATATCTCTAGGCGTGTTGCAATATTTCTCCCTCAGGCTCAACTGTTGGCGCTCGACTGTAGCTCCTCTACTCCATGCTTCGCGTATCGCTCTCCATCCACCGGAAGCACCTTCCTGCATGGCGCCAACTATATCAATACACTCCATGTCCTCATCTCCTCCTCCCCTCCTTCTCTTGTTTAGCCGTCTTCTCGATGCACCTCCGTCAGTCCCCACTCCATCTCTCTCTCTCTCTCTCTCTCTCTCTCTCTCTCTCTCTCTCTCTCTGACCATTCTCTCCGTCACCTCAACCTTTCAGACCGATTCTCCTCGGCGCTCCCTCGTCCAGCTCCTCCTGTCCCGTCCTCCTCATGCTCCTTGTGCGCTCTGGGATCTCATCATCCACTTCTCTTACTGTTTCTTGCCCCTGATATGTAGACTGATCCGGAGAGCAGGTCGATATGATTTTGTGGAGCAGTATATGTGGCAAGGGTTAGAAAACACGTTTTTGCCCATGTCTCCGCTCTTATGGGAGGCAGAAGGTTATAAACGCTATGGTACTGAATTCTCGTGTTGCAAGCAGTGTTTGCACCATACCAAATTTGGCTGAAATCTATTCAGTAGTTCCAAAGATGTGAAACATTCATACACACATACAACAACTTCTATAGTGTATGTAGATTATTATTTTGTTAATTATAAAATAAGGTACAAAATTTCGAAAAAGTTTTAAATTCATACACATATACAACAATTTTTGTAATATGTCCAGATTACAATACAAAATTATGAAGTAAATGTACCAAATTCTGTAAAAGTTTCAACTATTTCGTACCCAAAAAATTTAACTTTCATTACGTAATGTGTTTTCCATACTCCATCTCATAATAAAATATTATAGCCTAGACTATATTTACACATCACTATCTCTTTAAAAAGTAAATTGCATGTAAAACTAAACAATAGTTAACAAATAAATTATTTACAAAGTTAGGTTCCCATGACTAGAGAATTCATGTTAGTGTTGCTACGAAAGTGTTTAATATATTCAGGTTGTAGAACCTAGAAACAAGTCAGTACAGCCTTAATCAGTATGGTTTATGTTCATTTAGCGACTATTAAAAAATTCTATATCTTGAAACTTCCTGGCAGATTAAAATTGTGTGCCGGAATCGGGACTGGAACCTGGGACCTTTGCGTTTCGCGGGCAAGCGCTCTACCGACTGAGCTTTCCCGACGCGACACACGATGCCACCACATAACTTTACTTCCGCCAGTACCTCTCCTCCTACTTTCGAAAGTTCACAGAAGCTCTCCGGCAAACCATATAAGACTAGCACTCCAGGAAGAAAGGATAGGTGGAGACATGGCTTAGCCACAGCCTAAGGGATGTTTCCAGAATGAAACTTTTCACTCTGCAGCGGAGTGTGCGCTGATATGGAACTTCCTGGCAGATTAAAACTGTGTGCGAGAACCGGGACCCGAACCTGGGACCATTGCCTTTCGCGGGCAAGCGCTCTACAGACTGAGCTACCCCGACACGACTCACGATGCCACATCACAATTTTATTCTATATCTTCTTCAATTTTTTTCATTGTGGACATAAATTAAGCCCTCCCCCACCAAGTCAAATTAGTAATATGTGTTAGAAAAACTACGTTGGTACTGCAAGGGTTGTACACAGGTGAAGATTGCACGTGACGGTGCCAGTAACGTCTACATAAAATTCAGTGTTACAGCGGGAGGAAAAACGAACTTTTTTTTCTAAACTTCCGATTCCACTGTTTCCCATCCGAGTATTGGGTCGTAGATACCGCGGAAAACGAAGCAAACGTAAAAAAAGTTTGTCCGATACAACTGTTTACCCTGTTACGCATCCTTATAAAAACATCCGAGAGACATCTGCAATTTGGTAGCGGAAAGTGAGGGCCGATGTGAAGGGTGGGAGGGGAGGTTGTCGGACGCTGAGGAATCCGCAGAACGCGAGCAATCCGGCGGCCGCAGGGCGGGGCGGCGCTGCAGGTGCCCCCCCTCCCCCTCTGCCACCGCCGCCCCCTCCCCGGCGCCCACGGTGGGCGGCCGCTGGCGCGCGCGCGCCTCGCCTCCGCCGCGGCGCACAGTGTCTTGCGGAACGGCGCCCCCGTCGGACGTGTCATGCGGACGCGGCCCTGCCGCCCCCTGCCGCCCACCGCCGCCAGCGCCCGCCGCCCGCGCCTCCTCCGCCAGGCCACCAGCTGCTGAGGCCGCCAGCCGCCGCCCCCAGCGCCCTCGCCGCGGTCGCCCCGCCGCCCACCCGCCCCTCAAGGTGTGTGCCGCGCCGACCACGTGGCCCGACGGCCGCGTGGCGGGCTCCGCCCCGAGGCCCGCCCGTGGATGCCGACTGCCCACCTACTGCAAACTACCTGCAGTAGTCATGCGTCACTCCACATGAGAAAGAACATCGCACTGACGTGTTTTACGCCCCACTTTAGATTTGTAGTTTTGTAAGTTTCTGCAAACATTTTGGACCAAAAAAATAATCTAAATTAATTAATAAGAGTGTAGGACACACTTCCAGTGGAAAAAAAAGTAGTGGCGGGTTTCGAACCCTTGCACCTTGCCCACTACGATGGCTATATAGAGAATTAACTGTTCTTAAATCTCATACTATTGATGGCCGTTTTTAACTGATGTTAATATGGCATTTGTAGACATTAGATTATCATTTATCGTACGAAGAACGATGTTAATTCCTCAGTGTGCCGTTGCTTTGAAATGACAACGTCTTAGTCACAATAAGAAAATCATCAAATACGAGAGGAATGTCACGTGACATTCCCGAACGGCTGGTTTTCTTTAATTCAATGGAGGGTGTCAAATCTCCGTTATTTTTGCAAATATGTCTCAAACGATACGACATATGAAAACAACGTAAAGGAGCTATGTTGTAGAGAATTTTCCTTTCTACCAATTAGGTTATTCAATTTTCGTGTCATATGAACGATTCGTTTGCAATTACAATTACAATTACATTACAAACGGCTTTTTCTTGATTTTACTACCGTATTTTTTGTTACGGACCGACGGACGGACAGACAGATATACATACATCCCAAAATCGCCGTTATTTTTGCAAATATCTTTGAAACGCTACGAGATATGAAAAAAAAACATAACAGATCAAAGTTGTAGAGAATTTTCTCCTCTACAAATTCGGTTATTCAATTTTTGTGTCAGATGGATAGTTAAGCTGTTATTTTCATTTAAATTTCGAGCTGTCAAAATACGATCGCAGAGGCCCACTTTTAGTGTTACTATCGTAACCTAAAGTGGGCCAATATCAGGCCTCTGTCTATTCCTGGATTTTCTTCTTATTATTATTTCAAAAATTTTGCAAACAACTTGTTACTACTATCAATTTTGGCCCACTTTAGGTTACGGTAGTAACACTAAAAGTGGGCCTTTGCGATCGTCTTTTGACAGCTCGGTATTTAAATGAAAATAACGGCTTAACTATTCATCTGACACGAAAATTCAATAACCGAATCTGTAGAGGAGAAAATTCTCTACAACTTTGCTCTGTTATGTTTTTTTCATATCTCGTAGGGTTTCAAAGATATTTGCAAAAATAACGGCGATTTTGGGATGTATGTCTGTGTGTCTGTCCTTAACGTGTTCCCTGTTTTCAAGACGAACCGTCCAACCGATCAGTACCAAATTTTACAGACATGATTGTAGACCGCCAGAGACCAGAACCTCCGTTTTCCACATTTTTCGGACAAAACATACGGTAGTAATACCAAAAAAAGCCGTTTGTAATATAATTGTAACAGCAAACGAACAGGTCATCTGAAACGAAAATTGAATAACCTAATTGGTAGAGGAGAAAATTCTCTAAAACTTAGCTCCCTTGTTTTTTTAATATCTCGTATCGTTTGAGACATATTTGCAAAAATAACCATCCATTGAATTAACGAAAACCAGTTGGTCGAAGATGTCACGTGACATTCCTCGCCCAGAACTCTCTCTGGCATACGCCATCCATCTTGCGTTGCGTATTTGATGGTTTTCGTATTGTAATTTACACGTTGTCATTTCAAAGCAAAGGCGCACTGAGGAATTAACAAAACCATATCGTTCTTCGTACGATAAATGACAATCTAGTGTCTACAAATGCCAAATTAGCATCAGTTAACAACGCTGATCAATAGTATGAGATTAAATGACGTCTTTTGATTGAGAGTCGTAGCGTAGTGTGCAGGGCGTTGGACTATGACGCTAAAGGTCGGTGATTCCGAACCCGCCACTACTAAAATTTATTTTCAGAGAAGGGTTTCAGACACTCTTATTAATTAATATTTTATTATTTAGATTATTATTTTGGTCCAAAATGTTTGCAAAAACTTATGAAACTACACATCTAAAGCGGGTCGTAAAACACGTCAGTGCGAATTTTTTTTTCTTTAGGTACTACTGGTTCCATTGTCTGCAGCCACATCATCAGGTACACATACAAATCATGGTAATCACCACTGTAAAGAAAACACGACAATCGACATAGTTGAAACCATATTACCCTTGGGATGAATTGCCAATAAACCAAAATATGGTCAGCGAAACTGTGCATGTCGTGTACCCGGGGTTCCTCTAAATAACCGTATATAAACATTGAAAGTTTGTTGTACCTACCACAAGGCAAATTTATTGACTATTTGTCCCACGACCGACCTGGTTTTGCATATGACGGTTCGGAGTATTTCCTTTCCCATATATATGTGTACCCTATGATGAGCATCTAGATAATATAATCGGTAGTGCTTCTGACTGTTTATGGAGTTCTTGTTGAAAGTGTACTACTACTCTGCGGCTAGATCAGTCAGCGAGTCGTCTATATTTTCTGGAGGATTCCATGGTTCATATTTACTCAACTGAGCGATTCTCATTTGTAAAGGTCTCGAATTCCACAACCAATGCCTTTAGAAATTTTTAGTTCCATGCTTGGAAGCTAGAAGAGCAAATAAAAAAATCATGGTAATCATCCGCTACCTCAAATGGGAAACATTATTTTTCATCTTTACGAGTACCGCGAAAATATTTTTGTTTCTGACATTCAGTAACTCAACAGGGCACTGATTTTGATTTTGGAAGTTAAGACGACACCAAAAGAGAAAAAAGTGCTCAAAAGCGACAGTTACAGCTTATCTAATTTGCATAAGTTTCGGTGAACTGTATTGCCCTTCTCAAATTCAGTTAAACAGTTTTATTCTAAAATAAATTATAAAATTTGAAAAGAGAAATAACCTCATACTTATATAGTTTGAAGCAAGGTTATTTCGATCATATATGTAAACTGGGTAATAACTCTTTTTGTAGCATATTTTTTTTGGAAAACAGCAATCTATTGGAAAGTATTTATAAATAAAAACAGTCACAAATTGCAAAAATGTCACTTATAGCAATGATAACCGGTTTCGGCCCGTTTACAGGCACGGAACAAGCGCCTGCTCCGTGAACGTCAAGCCTTCGCCACATAGATCTGAAGATGGCCCTGTTAACGGGCCGAAACACGTTATCATTTGTATAAATGATATTTTTTGCGATTTGTGAATGATTTTATTGATAAATAACTCTTTTTTATTTCAACAAATATGTCATACAAATATCAAATGTTAGCATATTATGTATTGAAACGGCACCATCAACCTAGTTATGATGAGGCTATCTGGTGACACAGGATTACATACAAGGACTAAATCAAAGAAGGACTTCGCTCTCGTGTTTCCGAGGTTTCTCAGTGGTGTATTGAAAGCGATAGACGATAAGAGTCAACGATCTCAAGCATCTTTCATACATTACAGACCGGCCGCGTTGGCCGAGGAGACTGAGGCGCTTCAGTCACGGTCTGCACGGCCACTACGGTCGGGGGTTCGAATCCCCCTCGGGCATGGATATTTGTGCCGTCCTAGTTCGTAAGTAGTTCATAAGTAGTTTGTAAGTTTAGGGACTGATGACCCCGTAGTTACGTCCCATAGACTACACAAACATTTTTTGAACATACATTACAGAATGTAGCGTTTTCCCCTCGCAAGAATAATGACTGATTGAGACAATAAACTGGAAAACCTCGCTAAATTGGGCCTGATTACAAGATGGGAACACAGCAGCAAAATGGTTCTTTGATTTAATCGTTGTACGTAAACCTACGACACGAGGTGGTCCCAACATACTAATTTCGTCTTCACATAACATAGTCACTTTGATATTTGTATTAAACATTTATTTTCATAACTTAGTGGGCATATGTAATCAAAACGATGTAAGTCTGACATTTTTCATTTCAAAATTTATTTTACAATGAAATATTTTAAATGCATGTGAGAATTGAGACATGAATCGCAGAAACAGTTGTGTATACTACGTAAGTTATTTAAGCTGTGACTGTGGCTTATGAACACTTTTATTTTTGTACAGTCTCAACTTACAAGGACTACGCAAACAACTGTGCCCAGTATCAACTTTTACTGAGTCTTTGCTGTCTTCAGCCATATCGTCAAGTTCACGCGCCCCAGCATCGTAAGTGACGATGATTCCGTGTGGCATTTATAGCCGTTAGACCCCGATTGGTGTCGTCTTAGTCCTGCCTGGTGCAAGTCTTCTTAGCTGATACCACTTCGGCGATTTGCGTGTCAATGATGACGAAATGAGTGAGGCCACAAAACACCCGTCACCGAGAGGCGCAAATCTGCGACCGGACCGAGAATCGAACCCGGTCTCCCTGCGTAGCATCCCACCACGCCGTCTACTAGACTAGGGAGGCGGACATCGGCGTGGATAACACTATGTGGTCTAAAGAACAGATCGACAATAAACTAAATTATTTCACCGGAAATAAACACTGAACGGTTCTATAGCTGAACACCAGTCCCTTGGCATGCGTGTTTTTGCCGCCCAAAATTTTAAATAATAATTTTACCTATGACGTTTCGGCGTGTTTTCTTTGTCGAGTTTTAAATTTTTACTGTCGCATAATTATGTAATTATAGGCAAAGAAACCGGAGTGCCTCGTTAAAGTTGGTACTGTTTACTGAGTTCTTATCAAAAACCTGTGCTACAAAACTGCAACTTCCCCTTCCACCGAGTCGACAGTATTCCCACAACGATTTCGTTCTATATATTTAGCCAGCTCAGTTAATCATGAAAACATCATGGTAGCTATCAGACACCTCAAATGGAATGAAAACTACGCAACAACCCTCCATTCCAGATCCTTACTTCAACCGGTTTTGAAAGTATTTAGCCACCTCTTCGTACCTATCTAAAGACCGCGAACTCCGTGAACCGCCACTTCTTCTCGCTAGTGCCTCCTTTTAGTACCGTGCGTAGAAGCTATAATGGCAAGTAAAACACAATACGCTATTCACGGCTTTTCCTGGGGCGCTCCATAGCCACTTACAATTTCTTAAGTTATCACCATTTGAATCATTTCTTTAATTTATTACAACGCAATTATGATTTCGGACTTGCAACCATTTTAAAGTGTCATACCCATGACTGAACTGACGATGGCGTGCAGTTTAGACGTATCAGACAATTTAAAATTTGGATATGACACTTGGTTACCCAGGTAAGCTATTCATCTATTTGTTTATAACCCTGCTTCTACCATAAACTATAAGCGAAAGTTAAAAACAATCGTGGTAATCATCCAACAGTTGTACACCTCATCTGGAAACGAAGTTACGCGCAGTTCTCTGTCACAGATGTTTACGGAAACTATTTCCGGAGTATTTCGTTCAAAAGTTTTTTTACTGGCGCGGTATTTATTCACCTCCAAAGCGTCTCGAATTCCACGACACTCCCAGAGTGTTCTATGAATACCATGCATAGAAGCTAGAAGGGCAAGTCAAATGAAACAGATGGAAAGAAATTAAGTAAACCGTTTATTTCAAAAGGAATCGCTATTTCTACTAAAGAAACACCGTACACAACACTTGTGCGGCCCATTTTAGAGCATTGACGCCCATTGTGGGATCCCCACCAAACCAGACTGACGGACGATTTAGTTCAGAGAAGGACAGCTCGTCTTGTATTATCGCGATATAAGGGCGAGAGTGTCACGGAAATGATTAACGAGGTGGAATGTTAATCATTAAAAGAATGGAGCTATTCGTTTAGGGGAGATTTGTTTGAGAAGTTTCTTTCAACAACTTTCTCTTCCAAATGGAAACTTATTTTGTTAGATTTAGGCATTTTTCTCCGCGAGCTATTAGAGAATAGAACTGTAGATAAATATGATAAAAGTGGTTCGATGAATCCTCTGCCATGCACTTCAATGAAAGTTGCAGAGTATTTACATAGATGTTGATAAATGTGTTATTATCACACAGTTAGGACAGTGGCTTCCTAGAAAACTGCCTCTGAGAACGGAAACCGACGTATCGTACAAGCGGCACCTTTGATCTTGTTCAGTAGGAACCGCGGTAAACCAAGCTTCGAAGAACACTCGACCACAAAAATATTGTGGTCATTTTCATGCAAAACTTTGCCTTCTACTACATGTGAAATATTAATAAATAAAGTAACGAGTATCAGTACCATGGGAGGGAAAGTATGAGTAATTCTGTGACGTCAGTATATCATTATATGTTTAGTCAGAAGAGCCAAAAACTGGATAACGTAATTACAATAGCGCCAAAACTTATATATCGTACACACCTAAAATACTTATTTTAAAGTGCAGATGCAGTATATCGATGCAATGCTTAAAACAAAGTGGAATAAAATTCATTGCAAATCATTGATTGAAGTGTGATGACGAAATTACGATCATGTATCTAATTTTGTGTAACCGAGATCACGCACCTGGACTTTGAACACTACACTATGTGTAGAAAACCTATGTTTTGCGCTTTTGTAATAACAGTAGGCAGTGTGTTTTTGGTACTGCTGACTGGAAATTTGATATAGTGACGTCAGTGAATTACGTATAATTCTCCTCCAGTGGCACTGATATCTTGTTACTTCGTTTCTCTCTACTAAAATTCCATCGTTTTCCATGGAAAGGAATCAGACCATTGTTTTATGATGGAGTGGCCATTTTCAGAAGCAAGTCGTTCGTTTCGAATTTCTTCAGGACTCAAGAAGTATGGAAATCGCAAGGAGACAACTCAAGACTTTATGGATGTTGCGGAAGGGCATATCCTCGAATCTTCTACGCTGAGTTAGAAAGGCACCATTCTATTGCAGGTTAATGTCCACCCAAACGTGACCAAGATTATTTGGACTACGATACAGAAGGTCCGTTGGGAAGCATCTCATATCGTCCATCCAGTTCCGATCAAATCCGATTTTCATATTATTGGAGCCTTTCTTTATTGACCATCTTTTTGTTTCGGTAGAAGTGGTAGATTTTTGCTTACAGTCATGGTTTCCTAAACGACAACCTTTTTTCGTATAACTAGTGACCGTTTTATCTCACAAATATATTAACAGTTGTGGCCATTATTTTTGTGACGTAGAAGATGTCACAGCAGACAAAGTTGCAAAAACTGATTTTCCTTAATTAACGACTACTTCCAGGCTTGCGAGATCGCATCTTTAAACAAATAAGGTGTACAAGGGCCTCCGAAAAGTAGGTTATATTTATAACGATCTAGTGCCAACCACTCTAGGCATAAGACTGTCATAAATGTAACCTACATCTCGGAGACCTATTAGATGGCTTGAAGCTGAAACTATTAGTCAGTACTTGAAAATCTACTTTTAAGCCTTTCACTGTTGCGATATCCTCGACAGAATAATGTTGCTGTAGTAAAAGAGATTATCCAGCAGTCTGAAATTTCATAAAGTCTTGCGATAATATACACTTTACAATTTTTTTTCTACTCTCATGTTTTCACTTGATTGTTTCTTAAATGTGTCGTTACGCCGAACACACAGTGTACCTAGTACTGGAAATACAAAGAAAAGGTAGAAATTATTTGATGCATAAAATGGACTTAACGTTGAAGAGCCAGCCGCAGTGGCCGAACGGTCTACGGAGCGCCATTCACGGTCTGCACGGCCGCGGTCGGAGATTCGAATCCTCCCTCTGGAATGGGTGTTTATGTTGTCCTTAGAGTAAGTTACTTTAAGTTAGTCAAGTAATTAGTGTGTAAGTCTAGCGACTGATAACCACGAAGTTTGGTTGCATTAGACCTCACACACATTTGAACATTTGAACGTTGAGGAGGATACATATCTTCGAAACATTACTTATAATCATGATAAGTAAATTTCTCGTCATGGGCCACTTCCGCAAACTATGCAGTACCAAAATGCGGGAATAATTATGCGTTATGGGTAATATGGCAGAGAAGTGGTCTAGAAGCAGGACGTTAATCTTATGTTAATAAGATGGCCATTTTAAAAGCAAGAACATATTTGTAATGGAGTAAGAGAAACTTTACTTACGAATATAAATTGTATCAGAGATTACAGTATGAACGTTTTGTCACTGTTCAACATATTCACCATCTACATTTAAACATTTGTCAAGTCGTGGCATGTTTCAACTGTGCTGTCTGACCGTCACAACTTTTGTAGATATCTTTGACACTAACAAAATAATAAACTGCTGTTCTTGCAACTTGGGAAAATTACTGACGCAGCTCATGAACAACGATGCATTTGTTTTGATCTCGACGCCCTACTGTCATGAATCAAGATTTGGCACTAGGAGTTTGTCAGGTAATTAACCAAAACAAACGCTTCACTATTCACTGGCTCCGTCAAAATTTTTCTTAAATTTCGGGATTATTTGTTTATCACATTGTTGGACGTACTTCACAACAACAACAACAATAATAATAATAATTATTATTATTATTATGAAAAACGGTACGGAGGCAGAGTCCTTTCATGCTGAGATCCAAAAACTAGTGTCACGACTTGAAAAATGTCTAAATAGTAATGGTTACTACGTTGAAAAGTGAAAAAATGTACACAATGAAGTTTGTGATACAATGTACGTTAATATAGTTTTTCTTACTCCATTACACATCGGTTCTTACTGTAAAATCGACTCTTGTAAATACACATAAACATTTTTCTTACGATTGTAAAAAAAAAAAAAAAAAAAAAAAAAAAAAAAAAAAAATAGCCCCTGGTTATATGAGTGGTATACAAATGTCAAATTATTCTGAGTTTTTGTCAGGTATGTTGTTGTTGTTGTTGTTGGGTGTTTAAAGGAGACTCAACTGCTGGGTTATCAGTCCCCTGTTCCCAGCTAAGAGTTTACTTTTTAAAAGTTTCCTTTTTGTCGCATAGTACTCGAAGTCCAGTATACTCCGTGGCAGGTATGTCACTAGGTGAGACTAAAGTAACCTCAATGTACATTTACTTGAAAAATTATCTCGAACTGAGCTCTCCAGGTTCATTGCGGAATTTTAGTGTTTCATTTAGGGGTCAAAATTCTATAGGAAGTAATTTCGGAGAACCAGTTGAATTTTTAATGATACTTTGGAAGGATCCAAGTCAGTGTCACCATAATTTACACAAATGGAGGTAAACCTATATGGTCTCTGATGATAACGTTTTTAAAGGAAACACACATACCAAAAGTAAATTATGATGAGAATAAGTATTACCTCAGACAGAACATAAATAATTTTCTACGAATATAGTTAAATGTCGTATTTTCCTAAATAACACTGAAATTTAGTTTTGGTGACAAATGTTCACTTGGTTATGTGATGTACGTGAGCTCTATAGTCGATTCAGGAAATGTATTTATGCAATTACGTAATAAGTTGACTCGCGAAGCATAACTTGAATGTTTACAACCGTACATCCTCGGAAGGAAAATGCACAGTTGTCAACGGTTACTAATACTGTAGGCCGCAACAATAATCGTGTTACGAGTGATAACAGAAATGTATCGTAAACCATCATACTGCAGAGCCTGCTAATGAGGTCTGAAGAGACGTGGGGTCTTCAAACCGCTTTCAGAGCCGTCTTCAACCTGGAGACACTAATTCTCAATCAAGTAGCTCTTTAAGCGCTTCATTGTGCCTTGTTCCAGTCCTCGCACTAAGATGAAAACACTGGCTGTACTGGTATCGAAGCACGTTCCTGTGCATATTTGTCAACAGCAATGACTACTCAGCTGCGGGGACGAATAGATTATGTTGGAAGTGGCCATAAAATGTCATATCAGTTGTACATATACGTTAGACTGTGATACCAATATGTAAATATTGGTATTCGGCGAGGATTGTATCAGTTTTATATTCATTGCGTTGAATCATATTTCGTGGAATATAGCAACCATGAAAACGATATTGCCGGCCGCGGTGGCCGAGGGGACTGAGGCGCTCCAGTCACGGTCTGCACGTCCACTACGGTCGGGGGTTCGAATCCCCCCTCGGGCATGGATATTTGTGCCGTCCTTAGTCTTAGCTAGTTCATAAGTAGTTTGTAAAGCTTAGGGACTGATGACCCCGTAGTTAAGTCCCATAAGTTCTGCAAACATTTGAACATTTTTGAAAACGATATTTGGAAATCTGGTAAATTTGAAAAGTCAAAGAGTAAGTAGTATTTTCAAAGGGGAATAATCCGATCGCTGTCCCGAACTTCACTCGAATACCCGCAGCGCTATCTATTAGTTCTTTGCTGCTTTACGCCGTTCTTCCCAAGCATGAAATGCGCCTAAAACTTTAAATTACAATATCTTTTAATTTCCTGATATGCTTTTGATGAAATGAAGCCTATATGTTGCCCCAGGTATCTGTGATACCCACCATAAATGTTCATTTAGCACTTTTGGAGATTACTCTCTACAAACAGACACATTCGACTGCTTTCAGAGAAATGTTTAAATTGTGATATCTTACTTTTTCTGATACAATTTTGTGAAATGAAGCGTTTCTGTAACCGCAAGATACCTTCACGTTTCGAGTGAAAAACCCCTGAAAATTAGTCTATTAGTTTTGGAGATGAAAGAGAAAGATAGACAAGACGGTTGTTGATGAAAAACGATAAATTTTGATGTTCTTCTTTCCGTGATCCGATTTTTATGAAACGAAGTCTGTATGTTGTCCCAAGATACGCTGACGTTACTTGTGAAAATCCTATGCGAATTCGTGAAGTAGTTTTGGAGAAGTGGTTTCTAATAGATGAACAGACAGACACGGTGGTCTATGAAAACACTTCGTGATTCTATTTTGATGAAATCATGCCTAGATCCTGAACCAATATTCGCTCAAGTTTCCTGCGAAAATCGCATGAAAATTCGTCCAGTAGTTTTGAAGATTCAAGCGAACAGCGACAGGCCTACTTTTACAGATTTATTATTAGTATAGGTATGTTGCAGGGATATATTGATTTGTATAAGTGCTGTATGTCGGTAAAATATGTTGCGAATATTGTTAGCAGTTGATGCTTGATGAGGTGGTTTTCTACGACCTCATATCTCATGAACTACGTGTCGTACTGTGATACAATTTCGTAAGTACATTCAGCTTTAAGTGTGTATTCTGTCTGCAAAATTTCCTGCAAATACAATTGGTAGTGTAGAAATTATAAATTGTAACGTTATACCGAATGCCATAGTGTTGCTCAATGAACAGCGGAAAAGTAGCAAGCGAGAAACTTTTTTCGTTTCATTATTTTGATGTGGTTATCTGCGAGAGGAAGATTAAAAAAAGGTTTGAAAGTATGTTTAAAGTTTGTTGCATGTCACCAAGTACTGTCATTCTGATATAGTGTATTTATAAAGTCTCGTCGCATTATGTAGCAGTTTTTTGCGTTTCCTATTGTTCATGACGTTATATTTCCTGAACCAAGTGTCGTATGTGGATCGTACTCCTACAGCAATTGGTATCTTACGTAAGGAATATGTGTACCAAATCAGCTTGAAATCGGCCCAGTGTTTTAGGAGAAAATGTGCAGCATTGTCGTTTGACGCAGCAATTTTTTGCGCATCTCATTGTTTATGATGTCATCTCTCCTTACGTATGTGTCGTAGGTGATTCTTACCCCGACAGCGATTGTTGCCTGATATCAAGGAACATGTGCACAAAGTTCGGTTGATATGGTCCAGTAGTTTAGCAGGAGATGTGGAACATACATACGTACTTACATAGATACATACACACATACAGCCCATTTTAT
The DNA here is from genome assembly GCA_026315105.1 of Locusta migratoria. Taxonomy (NCBI): domain Eukaryota; kingdom Metazoa; phylum Arthropoda; class Insecta; order Orthoptera; family Acrididae; genus Locusta; species Locusta migratoria. Next base: position 85,415,172 of record CM048746.1, read on the forward strand.
AAGATGTAAGATTATTCCATCTTTGATTGGATTTCATTAGTGTCATTCATTGAATCTTTTTGTTTCCTCCCTGTAACACCTTTACTTACTGTAGTTATGGAACTGACGAACTCACTGTTTAACGTTGTAAAGCACTAATCGTCATTATCATCACCATAATCACGTGTCTTGTTATCAAAATGCTAAGAAAAGATAGAAATAAACAAAGGAAAAAAAAGTGCAGCCTTTTTAAGGCTGATTCTTTTTGTTACACACTTGGCAGCCGCCAACAGGGAACACAGTAGAGGTAAGAACGTCTAAACCACAATTACCGTTAAATGTTTTAGTGTACTCACATGTTTTGGAGAAAAAGCATTGCCAATATAAGTCGTTCACGATATTTCAAATAAAACGTGTAATTATTGTCGGCAATCGAATTATATTGGGTGTGCCCGAAGTTGTATATTGCACAACAAGAACAACCGTTAGCTTGCCTCAGATTTCTCCCAATCAACAAAATTTCCAATCTATTGCCTATCTTCGCAACGGAAACGGTTATTTGCGACATTGAAAAATAACTACAACCCCATAATTAGTAGTGTGTACGCAGCCATCGGAACTGTAACACAAAACCTGCCTTGATATCTGTAAAGTACATTAAAACTTTCGTACACATGTTTGCCTAAACTTGCTCGACAACCTAGCTGTAGAGACAGAAAATACAACTTTTGTTTTCCGTATATTTTAGAGTCTTGTCACACATGAGTATAGATTTTGGACTGAGTGCATTGATGCATTCGTGCTGGGCGGGGAAGGGGGTGTACATGTGATTTCGAGACTAATTATGGTAGATATTTTGTATCTTCGAGAAAGTAATCGGCAACATGTTTCAAAGCCTGCAGATGGAACTTTACGCACTATATTATTTGTCTGACAAATGATTACCAGTTGTACTTAGAATATGGAGAAACTGCTGGTCTACTGAAAGTATGTGCCTGACAACCGAAATTTTTCCACGATATAAATGTAGTCGGATAGAGATATTTTCACTCTCAACGACGATATGTTTTGCCGGGAAAAACATGTGGTTTTGATTTCGAGTTAAGCTGTTCTGTCCCTTTATTTGGAGGACAATTCGGGTAGGTTAGGGTAATACAACGCGCCGTAGTGGCGTCCAGTAGACTGATTTTCACTTACCTATTGAGTCACACACTGTTAATTTCAATTCTTTGGATATTTTGAATGAACTATGCGTCACTTGAAGAACATCTGCAGGCTTCATTTAATTATAACAGAAATTTCCTACTAAAGGGTTTGTAGTCTAGACATGACTACTGCTATAAGATGGTACATCGAGAACACACGTACAATGACGGGCGGTTTTCTGAAATTGTACAAAACCCAACGACCAAATATTTATATTTTTGAAACTAGTGAAATTCATCCGTGCAGCATTAGCTATATAAACAGTTAATGTTACACAGAAAACAAATTTGAGGCTGTTTTTAATACAGATTTTGTGTAGGTATGTAGTAGATAAGTTCTGGTTGTTCTAACTACAAAATAAATGTTGAAGATACTTTCACTGGTAGAAATTAGAAGTAAACTAAATAAAAATTGCTTTTAACACTTCACGAATTGTCATTCAAGACGTAGTCTATAACATTGTTCAGCCTTCTATGTACAAAGAGCACGTGAAAATGGTTACAAAACAGGTCTCATAGAGACATACCGGTACAAAGATCCTTTCTTCCGTGCATCATCCGTGGAAGAAACGGATTAAAATACAAAGTAAGATAAGACGTACATCCTCTTCCCAAAATATATCCATATAACCATTTAGCAATGTTTTATTTTAGACTTACCATCATTCCGCTTGATCATTGGAAAATTAGAAACGTTGTAATGCAATAGTGTGTGCCGGTTGGACAGATATATTCTCCAAGTACTTTTAGTGGCATTGTAACACGAGGTAGGTTGTGTAGATTGTGCGCTATATGGAACTATGCTCACATACATTTTCCTTTTGATAAGAAGTGCTTAGTAATAATCGATAGAAAACTGTGACTGTTTGGTAACAGTTAATCACTCTCAATATAATATATAAAACGGAGTGTCCGTATGTTTGTTTGTGTGTACGTGTTTCATAAAAATCTACACTTTTGATCCAATCTTTTCAAATTTTCTACACGTGAACTTGAATCCATTAGGACGGTCGCCATATGTGTAAGAATTACGTACGATACAGTTCACGAGATATGCCGTCATAAACAATGAGATGCGCTATAAACTGCAGCATTTAGCGAAAATACTGCTCATTTTCTCCTAAACCATCGGACCGATTTCAACCAAATTTGGTACTCACATTCCTTAGAGGTAACACTTGCTGCCGGGTAAAGACTCACATTTGACACATAGTTCAGAAGATATGACGTCATAAACAATAGGAATCGCAAAAAATCTGCCACTTAATGAGGCGGGATTTTATAAATACGCTATATGAGAAAGAGAGTACTTAGCGACTTGCAACAAACTTAAAACATAATTTCAGATCTTTATTAAACTTTTTCTCGCTGACAACCATAGCAAAATGATGGAAGGACAGTAGTTTCTTTCTTACTACTTTTCCGCTGTTTATGGAGTAAAACTACAGCCTTCGGTATGGCGTTGCAATTTATAATTTGTACACTACAAATTTCAGCTGCAGGAAATTTTACAGAGAGTATAAACACATATAGTTGAGTGTACCTTCTAAATTGTATCACAGCACGACTCGTAGTTCATGCGATATGAGCACATAAACAATAATGTTCATGGAAAACCGCCCTATCACGCACCAAATTTTAACCTATTACTTCTTTACTGCTAATTGCATTCCCAAGACATTTTACAGACATACAGCCCTTATACAAATGAATATATACCTGAATAATAGCAGGAATATATAAATAAATGCCCGGGCCACGCCGGGTGTTCACGCAGGTACTAATAAAGTATCTCATTTTTGGCAGGTTTACGTTCGACTCACATCTTACATATCTTATTGAAATTTCTTTTATGTTTTTCTATAGGGGTAAAACATCCTACATCGTGTAGTAAACTCTGAATAATGTGAAAACGTAAATCATGTACGCTACTGAAAGTCGTATAATTTTCCAAAATCGATTTTTATAAAAACAGATATTAACAAGAAAGTGACAGACAGACGGACATGGAATTCTTCCAATAAGGTTTTTATTCCGATTGTATGAAAGAGTAAAACATAACATTGTTTTTGGTAAACGACAATTGGCAGTGTTTGAACGAATACTTGCAGGACTTCCACTTTTACTAAACTTCCCTGGCGTCAGACATAAGAAGGTGTCGTACGAATCAACGTAACGTACCTGCAGGCTATCTCCACCAAGCCATTTACAGATTTCTTGATCAATAAGGTTCTATAACACGTCCATGGAAACACTCAAAGATGCTTTCGCAATTGACAGTTCGTCCATTCTGAGAGCGATAGAATGAGTTACTTTTACTAGGAAGTCTACACTCTAATTGTATAGCTTGTCTGATCTCCATTTATTTCACTAGTCGGATCAAAATCATATGGAACGCTGCCGCCTGGGTGTGTTAAGTGCAGAAATCCCTTGGTAAGTCAATGAAAACGTTAGCGGGTTTCTCTGAACTATTATTCTGAAATGGTTCCTTCGAATGACGTGGTCGATGTGGTTCCATGCCGTTTCTCAATATGAACTTGTAATTTGTCTTTTAAGATTTCGTCGTCAACAGGACATTTAAAGAAATCTCTCTTCTTTTCTATTATTAAGCAAGTGATGTGTCCGGAAGCACCGATTCAGTGCCTTACGGATTACACAGGCGAAATATATCGAAGTTTCACACGTATCCTTAGCGTTTAGAGTATGAAAGTTGTTCATTTTTTACCTGACTACGTACCATTTCTTACCTTCGCCATTACTTTTAATTTTATACCTTGCGACAAGTAGAATTTCGTGAAATTTTATCTCTTCGAAAGAGGTTTTTCTGAAACACCGGAAAAAGTTTTAATGTGAGGAAGGAAAACGTGTATCTGAATGTCCGCATGTGTATTTAAATTCATGTCCTTGCGAATGAAAGTCCATTAGCCACGCACAACTTCTCCTGAATTGTTGTCCACATACACTTTCGCTGTAGAGGGTGTCACTAACGAAATTACTGAGACAACAAATTACGTATATAAATAATAAGAAGGGTCAGAGTGTTTATTTCATTCATGTGTGATTTGTTTCTGTGTAATAGAGCACAAGTCAATATAAGAGAATAACTGACCATTCTTAGAAGTACTAAGTATCTACGTCTCCAAAATTATGAGCTCTATGATTAGGTATGATACAAATGAACGAATATCAAAATAAGCACTCAATAATGTGGTGCGCAGTCTTATTGCATTCATAATTTACTTCATTTAATTTACTTTCCTGCTGATTTAATGTCCACAAATAATGTCAGAAAACAGCACCTTTTCCCTTCTTTTTACCAGGTGTGGTAAATGTATTCTAAGCTTATTAACTATCGCACACAGGGTTAGGTTCGCATATAACATGACCCAGCCCCCATGTGGGCCTACATCTATTCGAAGCTATTTTCATAACGCACCTTCTAATTACGTTGCGTTGTGTTTCATTTAAAAACATTGAAACATTTTGATTTTATCTGTGTGATCATCTCGTGCTTAAATAGTATCCAGTCCCCTCCTATCTCCCTCCATAAAAGGAATATATTACCAATTCCACTGATTTATCCGCATTTTTCCGGACGATTTTCTGTAGAAACCTTACTGCTTTGTTCTCAAACATTGTGACACACTCTACAAACAGTTTTCTCTTGCATTCACTTTAACGACGAACATTGTTTCCTATAAGGTCCATCAAATAGGTAAATGGTGAGTTTTCGGTGCATTTGGAAAGATGTATCTTCTACATATACATATTTACTCTGTAAATCACTTTTAAGTGATACTGTATACTAAATAGGGGCGTAAAAGTGCAACGATTTGATGTACAATGACATCGAAGGAGGAAAACGTGAATTGTATTGACGTGAGGGAAAATTGTTGTAATAACAAAGGATTAAAGAGAAAGCCAAGATTCGACTTTACATCTACACATTTTCGACACAGCATCCCCCCCACGCTGCGTTGTATTTATCCACTAAATTCATTTTTTTTTATCACTGGAGCAACGAATGTATTTGCTAAATATTGGCCTGCCGCGGTGGCCGCGGGGACTGAGGCGCTCCAGTCACAGTCTGCACGGCCACTACGGTCGGGGGTTCGAATCCCCCCTCGGGCATGGATATTTGTGCCGTCCTAGTTCGTAAGTAGTTCATAAGTAGTTTGTAAGTTTAGGGACTGATAACCCCGCAGTTAAGTCCCTTAAGCTTAACAAACATTTGAACATTGCTAAATATTGGAAGAACCTGACTTTCTTTGATATACTGCGTGTCAAATTGTACCAACCAAACTGTAAGTACTCAGTTTCCAATGCAAGGTCTTTTTAACCTAGCCATAAAAAGTGAATCAATATTATTATACGCAATACAGCAAAACACTGTCACTTCCAAAACTGTTTAAGATCCAATGCAATCTAATAATTTTTTTAACACTACAAGATTTTCATCTCGTTTCGTTTCGCGTGTGGCACAGTTCCTAACTAGAAGAGTGTACCAAGTGGGGAATGTAATAAGTGCTATACTCAATATAATGTATTTTTACAGGAGTGCACGAATCCAATACATTCTGCTGGCCGCCTTTTTTACGAGGCTACAAATGTTTTGTTATCGTTTGATGTAAGCGATGAAGGTTGATTTAGAGTTTAACACGTAGACTGCGTGGTCATTAGAGACGGAGTTGCATTTAACCGTTTCTTCAAATTTCTGCCCTTCTATATGTTTACTTGTGTAAAAGCATTTATAGAAGGGTAAAGTGTAAAAATTCGACTGTTCGGGTAGGCATTATCATGAGTTCATATCGAATTAATCCGTGTGATGACTGCTTTCAAAACTTCCAATGGAGAAAAAGGAGCGATGTCTTTATTCCATTAATTTCAGTGTCATTATGTATTTATTAATTACTCTATTGTTTTCGAAATTACTTATGAAAATCAATGGTGCTGTTAAATGAGAAACAGCTGTAAATACAGCGTATAATTAAATTCCTAAATAGTAGGAGTTTATGAACAATGCTCGTATTTTTTATTGTCAATAGCAGTTAACGACTTCTCTTTTTTTTAAGTAATTATGTGTCCTACCAGTTCAATTCTGACACGTCATGATACTGATGGACTATTGATTCCAGTCAGATCAAATATTCAAATGTTTGTACAGCTTATGGGACTGAACTACGTGGTCATCAGTCCCTAAATTTACAAAACTACTTATGAACTAGCTAACACTAAGGACGGCACAAATATCCATGCCCGAAGGGGGATTCGAACCCCCGACCGTAGTGGCCGTGCAGACCATGACAGGCGCGCCGCAGTCCCCTCAGACACCGTGGCCGGCCCAGTCAGATCCAATTCTGATATTATCACGTTACAATTTAATTGCACTTATTTCTTACATCATACTTAATTCTTAATCAGTGAAACAATTAATTTAAGGCTAATAAAATAGCAATAAATTAATTCCAGGGCTATTTTGTTACAGTTAGTAACAGCAGAAATGGATACTTAAATTTTTTGGGGGGCTGGTAGCGGGAACTAAACTTCGTCTTTTATTTTCGTTTCAAACGGTAGTTCACTCAACATACTGATAGGTGTAATTCTTTTTCAATTACTTAAACTTTTCTAACGCCTAACGTGAGACACAAACCATTTCAGACAATATAGAAGTTTAATAAATATTGGTTATCAAATGTAAATTGTAGGAAGACGTAAAAAAATTTTAACTTTGATCCCTAACACGGTAAACATGAAATATTTGAGCTTTTCAGGTATTTCGGACATTATGAACTTGGAAACTTTAATAAATGTCACAAATACAGAATAGCAGAGTTGACGAATTTTTTGTTGTACTTCTCTTACATGGTGTAAAGTGCTCTTACTATTTATTGTTAACATTCATTTGACAGTATAAGTGGATGTGTTAGTAGGAAACCTGTGTAGTTGACAACAGAAAGAATTCTACTTCTTTCAATTACTACGCAATGATTTATTGTTATAAATTATTATAGCAGACTGTCAAGTTATATGAGCATAGAGTAAGTAGTGAGTTTTGCGGTGACACAGCTACACAACACTACCGAAATTTATCAAGAAGATATTAAGAAACGACGTTATTAGTGGTAATGGGACAATGAAACGTGAGTACTGTTTTGGATAATGTCACTACTGTTGTAATCTGCAGTGAGGTGGAGAATGTACAGCGTAACGGTTGCTAATGAGGTCTCACACAACTAAAACTACAACACTTTACACTTTGTAATAAATAACCGAGACATCGTATGCATAAATTATCTGATGTGTTATTGCAAAGTTGCAGAAATGAAGATTCATGTTAAGTAGACATGTAATCAACTCCGGCTGACGTAGTAGTATCGCTAGCGTACGTTTGAATATTCACCGCTCGTTACGGGGTCCTGTCTCGTCGGTATTAATACGTAAGCAAATGTATGATAAAATTTTCCAAACAGCGCTTTGCCGCGAACTCCGAACAATAGGAACAGACGAACTTTCTTCGGGTTCCCCTTGGCTCGCCCTCGTTCCATTGAGTTATTGTGGGAGAATTCAGCATGAATTATTGTGAAGTCAAATCCAAGTAAGACAAGGAACTTCGTAATTTATTTAAACGAACTTGACTTCCGGACCCAATGTTCGGTCTACGCACTATGCAATTAGGTGAATTGTGAATTTTTAATTTATACGTCTGGCACTAGTGTAAATGAACGAATATGTTTCACTGTAGTCCTTAATAGGATGTAATTTAGTGACAGGGTTATGTATCGTGCCTGATCACGATGTTAGAAATCAGTAAAAAGCTACGTACTTGGGAAAATTCTAAATACAAAGTGTACAGTTTTTCTCATCCAATTACTCTTCATCAGGTTTTTTTTTTTTTTTTTTTTTTTTTTTTTTTTTTTTTTTTTTCCCTCATTTCTCATGAACAGTAACTCCATCAGACGTGTCTGTACGTTTCATCAAGGTAATATGATTTCAGTACGGCATGCATTATAGCTCAGCCGCTTTTTGTTATATTACTGAATTACTCACCAAAAGGTTCGCATATATTCATGAATTTGTAACTTTCGTTAGTTTAATATTACGAAGTAATGGCACTCTTGAAATCACTAAATTATCGAAGCTGTTAAATTATTATTATCCCAACATATGTGTAAGCTAATTTTTAAACTAACTGTTTGGATGACGGGTACGCGTCATCAAAACGTATTGACTTTTCAAATCAGCATAATATTGCGCTTATTTAAAAGGCAACTCTACTTCAAATGCAATTCCACAGTAATATTCGTTATTCATTTCTTTAGTTACATTGATTATGCAAATACTAAAAACGTTTTATGCTTGTTTTAATTATTTATTATCTTAGACTTAGAAGAACAAAAGTAGCTTGTACATGAATCATTAAAATTGTTTACATGTGTTAGAAAATCTCCCGCATATCTACCAGGTGATACCGTATATCCATTTAAAAACATGCCATGTCTTTTAAGCTGCATAGTTTCCAACAGAATTTATCCATTGACCTAGCTTACTTTAAAATAAAACAAGCTACTGTTGATAATTAGTCTTTCACTCAGGCAAATTCGGAATTATCAAAAGACTCTGAAATATCACTGGCAATTGTACTTTTAAGATTATCTATAAATAAATTCAGTACGTCCAGTGTACATGCAAGGTAATGTTAGTAACTAATCTAAATCCCACACCAGAAAAATCTTCTAAAATCTGCTCTTCTAATGCATCACTTTCAACATGTTGTTGTGCCTTCAGTCCAGAAACTGGTTTGATGAAGCTCTTGACACTATCGTGAGCAATCCTCTTCTTCTACTCTCAACAACGGCAACCAACATCTGTTTCAACCTGCTTCGTATCTTGATGTCCCTCTGCCATTTTTACCCCACACACGACCCTCCTATGCTAAACTCACTATCTCTTAGTGTCTAACAATGTATCCTACCAACCTTCTTTTAGTCAAGTTACATTATAAATTTATTTTCTCTCCATATCTTCTCTGTAACTTCTCGACCGGCCGCGGTGGCCAAGCGGTCTGCGGCGCGCCAGTCACGGTCAGTACGGTCGGGGGTTCGAATCCCCCTTCGGGCATGGATATTTGTACCGTCCTTAATATTAGCTAGTTAATAAATAGTTTGCAAGTTTAGGAACTGATGACCCCGCAGTTAAGTCCCATAAGCTGTACAAACATTTGAACATTTTTCAGCATTCGTCTGTAGCACCACATTTGAAAAGCTTCTATCCTCTTCCTGTGTCTACTTTTTATCCTCGGTATTTCACTACCGCACAAGGTAACATTCCACACAAACGCCTGCATAAAAGACATCGTGATTTAATATTATGTGTTTACAAATGTAATTTTCCATAAATGCATTTATTCCCATTGAAATTCTACATTGTGTATAATACGTATTGCGGCTATCATATTTAATTTTACTGCCCAAGTAACAAAACTCATATACCATCTTCATTCCTTCTTTACCTAATCTCATTCCTTCAAAATCGCCTGATTTTCTTAGATCACATTGGATTACCCTTATTTTTCTCCGATTAATTGTCATCTCATACGGTCTTTTCAAGACACTGACCATTCCTTTGCTGTATCTGACAGAATTACAATGTCATCAGCAAACCTCAAAATTTCGATTGCTTCGGCCTGAACTTTGATCCCTTCTCCAATTTTTTCATTGCATTCTTTCACAGCCTGCTTATCTTTCTAGTAAATCCGAGATTAAGAAAATGACAGAAACTACTTATAGTTATAAATGTGATAAAATTTAAATCTCCCTCAATCCACCAACTTTAGTGACAAGCGGAAGATGACGTATATGCAACAACTTTACACCAAATTCGCATACTGCGCGTTGTGATAAATTGTTTCTACTGTAGCCACAGGGTACTGATAAACTTTTTTTTAAGACACAGAGTGAAAGATATCTGGAGAGATGCCTCAATCGTTACGATCTTAAATAATTGTAATTTTACAACTAATTTTTATCGTATAAATGCGTAAGCAACAAACCGTAGCTGTACTACACTACGTAATAGCGTGTGCATCCGCGTTACCCAAAAAAGGAACTGAACATGTGGGTATAGTACTGCAGTGTCTATTTTCAAATGTATGCGATAGACTTGTTTCAAAAATCATAGAAATGATGATGAACGGACGAACCAGGCCGGTATTCAGCTAGTAAAGCGTGGGGAAAATGTAGAAAACTAATTCATGCTGCCCGGCACACCGACCCTTCGCTGTTAATCCGCTTGGCAGTTTCTGTTGGAGACACAGCACCTCCTCGTCCCGTGAGTGTACATCCGTCCGGATGGGAATATTTTCAGAAACAACAGACGCATGCAGTCTAAATTTTTAATATAAAATATTCAGTAAACACTTGATTGATAGCAAATATGCAGCTGTAAAATATATTCGTGTTCACGACAAATTTCATTTCCGTTAGCAGACTACTAGTATGCTTTAGGACTGCAACGGGATTCAATTTAGGAGGAAGTCCACACACTCGTGCAAACCTAATAAAGGTCACAAAAAATAAAATTTTCATTTCGTATTTGTGCTGGATAAACAGATATGCAATATTACCATTACTTTAAAAGTATTAATAATCAACTAAAACGTGCAACAGCACTCAGTGAAAATATAAAGTAATGGAATCGGAATGGAATATTGGAATTTATAATGTAATTAATGGTAATAGTAAACGAAATCCTTTGAAAATACTGCGTTTGTTTGTCTAGTACGATGTGCAGTGCAATGTCACCTGTGTCCTTGATCCAGTATGCCGCAGTCTCGTAATAGCACATTATCGATTTTGGAACCTATGCGCTTTATGTACTGTGTGTCGTGGCCTGCGAGATTAGCGTCATGCAAGTCAGGCAGCTATCGTCCATCAAGCTAACAACAGTACGATCGTGTGGACGCTACGTGAGCGAGTCGTTAATCACATTTTGCTAGTTGATTTACTGGATAATTTATAAACGCTACATTTACGTCAGAAACCGATGTGGGGCCATAGACATATATTATTTGACTGGCATCTTGCTTCGGTGACAAAAGCTTGACGATGCTGTCTTGCTTCACCTCCCGTTAAAAAAGTTTGCGGATAGTATTACTGTGATCTTCTGACACGATATGACGTTGTAAGCTATACTATTTGGTTTGAAAATGATTTTCATTTCAGTTAATACTTCCGAAATAGTTGAATTTAACACATACATTGTCGAATCGTGTTATGAGAAGAACGTGTTACGTACAGTTCAATTTTATTTAACGTCCTGCCGGCCTCGCGTGATTGTGTTGTCAATCATGTGACATTGAGAATATCAAATCACGTGACAACGCAAATGTTTTTCATGGACTCTTCGTTTTACGAGTGCAATTACTTTTACTGTGTGAACGATTGTACATACGACAACCTGTCAACCATAGAGCAGGAACAGCATAATTTATTTACTTCACGTTTGTACGAAACAATAATCCAGTCACTGGACGTCTAAAAATATTAACATTTTACAAAGACTTTTTAACGTTTCATTGATGTTGCCAACATAATCATCCAAGGCACCGGTAGATAAAATTTTACAGTTACGTACAGTGATAAAGGATACTGTAGTTACCTGAAAACACTCAGAAGAATAAGGTATCCCATGAAAAACATAAAATGTACAAAAATGCAAGTCTCGCGGCGAATTCCTTCCACCATAAAAAGTCGTGAGATATCATGGGAAACCAAATCGGTTATTTTAGTTACTGATCATGGAGCCACTTATGCAACACCTTGTCATAATTTTTATCTAATTAGTTATCTACCAATATGTCATTTCTGATTACTCTTCATTTAGTAGAATGGTGACGGATATACTAAAAAAAAAATAACTTAAGGAATCAGGAATCGAACCCGCGATCTCCTGAACGTGAACCCAGCTTGCTACCGGAAGAAAAACAGCAATACTATATTTACAGCGCCATGATTGTATATACTATTCCGTCAAGCGAAATTGTTTTCGAGAATATTTACAGATGTTTGAAATTTTCCTTCCATTATAGGCTAAATACCATCCAAATACAAATTTTTACGTTCGTGTGTCTGCTAGAAGTACCTTAGAATTTTGATGATCGGTGAGTCAGTAAATGACAGGATTAGCGATTTTCGACTGTTAATATTTCGTAAACTATAAGTTGTAAATAGTATAATTTGAAAGTAGCTATTTATAGTAGATACTCTTGGTAACCGAAACTTCAGGCTTCTTTCTTCACCCACAACTGAGATTCAGGGGGGACGAAAGTGCCGTCTACTGCTTCAAGAAAATGATGTTACGGCCGTACGTTCGACTTAACGGGGACATTGCAGTGCCCCAAATGTGTTATTCACGGCAAATAGCACATTTATAACAGAAATACTATTAAAATGTGAAGTTGATCGAAACTGGCATCACATTAATGAAAACAGGAAATGAGACTCAGAGTACATACGTCAAAGCAGACTGTAGATTTCGTAAGAAATCTCAAACGAGTAAGGATATGTGTAATCCACTATAAACAACACTTTTATAACAACCATATTACTAAAGGATAATCCGAAGTAAATTGAAATTGGTAAGAGATTAATAATAACAGCAAATCGTTGCAACTCATTAATGTATCTGTCAAATTTACTACAGCTGAAAAAATTACAGCCATGTACAACACACGAATTTTCTGTATGTTAAAACTCTAAAGACAGCATAGTTACGCCAGTTCAACCATATTTTACGACTTTTTTCTGTAATAAACCATAAGACTGTCACACGTCTATAGTTTAGAAATATGGCGGTGAGACTTCACTGACACCAATGATACTGTATACGGACTGCCAGTCAGTCTGCGGGTGGGGTAGAGACATCATGGTCAAATGTATTGTCGAATACGGCGAATTTTCCACAACTTTATTTCTTAACAGCTATCTCGTTTACGTTTGTTACGAGCTATTTCGGCTTGCATGATTACAAATTAGTTACTATCTTTACACTTGATCGCGGGTTACATGCTAGTTACGACCTGTAAACTCCCGATACTTTAAAGAAACAACATTCACTGTCTGATTACCTTAGGAATGGTTTAATATGTTCGATAATTGATGTTAAGCTAGTAAAAAAGGAAACTATTGGGATAACTCTGGAATTAAATGTAAAGATTTATCTAATTCAAAATTTGGATTATTCAAACAGAACACTTAAATAAAAACTAGAATGTTTTTGACCGGGATTTGAACACGAATTTCCCACAGGGGTTACGGTCGCATTCATTAATCAGGTTATACAGACAAGCATTTCATTCTGCCCGAATGCACTACTTATCGCAGTCCTCCTGCCAATTACTTTCTCATGCTCACTGCGTTAACGCTATTCCCTCGAGCTATTCCTAGGGCGTGTATATGCAGTCTCACAGATTTTGCTATTGCCCTTGTTGGAGCCAGACGTACGATTATAGATATGATGACTGTTCTTTCGGCCATTAAATTAATTAGAAGTACATGACTGCATTTTAAACTTTTGATTAGATTAAAATATCACCAGCAATATCGTTGTTTTTATTTATTTATTTATTTTATATATATATATATATATATATATATATATATATATATATATATATATATATATATATTTTTTTTTTTTTTTTTTTTTTTTTTTGTGTAGACAACCTGAAACTGGAATCGCATTCCAGTTTCCTGAATAGTCATTTCTTAGTATGGACTTTGGCAACAACGCTTATACGTTATTATAAGCACGTTTTAGTTAAGATATCGTTCAAGATAAATTTCAGTTGAACCTTAAAATATGTAACAGAAAAATTACTAGTTTAATGTGGGTTTCGAGTTTATATAATGTCACCATCAGATGATGTTTGAAATGAGAAAACAGCTAAAAAAAGTGCTCCAATGATTGTAAGTGAAGGTTGCAGGTTACTACGTAAATCGCACATTGAGAGAAAAACTACCAGATTTTAAATTTGATTTCTTAAAATGTGACGTTTCTGCACTGTGGAAATTAACGAAAATAATTCTCTTTACTACCTGTATAGATGATGTAGGTGTACACTAAATGTAGTAGAGTGACACCTGTCTGTAAAGAGAATCGGGAGTTGTAAACTGATAGCTATCGTTCTGAAGAGTAGAGTTAGAAGCCTAAATGAAGCTATGCTTAAATATAGATAGTATTAGATAAGTGCGATAAAGAGGTAAAGAGCCACGACGAACCAACGGTGAAATAAAGCTGAAAATACTTCGTAAATTGATTTGTTTTTCTAATAACGCCAATGATAATAAAAATATCTAACTCCTCTTATGTGTGCTAACTGAACTGTTTCCGAATGTAATTACAGTTATCCCGATGACGATTCGTGTGTCATCGTCGAGCTGTGTCACACGTAAAAGAAACCAAATTTGTACACACAGATGGTGAGTTTAGAGAGATGATTATGGTGGTTGAATGTAATAGAGTCTTAGAAGGTAATGGTTTCTTAAAAGGCAGTGTCAAATAAAAGTAACAGTCGACAACATGCCTCTGAACGCATACGTGAGTATTAATGGCGTGTATGAATATGACATTTACATTAACATTTTTTTCTAAACGATCATTTCTGTTATCTCTATTTCATAATATTGTAATACTGACTGTAAAACTTACCGGTAATTATTACAATGCGATAGGAAATGATCGCGCTGTCTCAGGCGCCATGTCACGGGTTACGCTGCCGCTCCCGTAGGAGGTTCGAGCATCCCTTGTGCATGGGTACGTGTTGTCATTAGCATCAGTTAGATTAGGTAGTTTGTAAGTCTAGGGACCGAGGACCTAAGAAGGCGTTTGGTGCCTTAGGCTTAGAAAAAAAAGGAAACGGCGTGACAGACTTAACATACCGTTAATGAAACATCATGTACGAATATATGACTTTTCTGCGGCCCATATTATGGGTTATATTCATCACAGAGAAGAGGGTTGAAGTGTTTTGCAAAGCCGTTGGGCTAGAGATCATTCAAAAAATTATTTTTGTCCAAATTTCAAATTATTGCTACAATATTTAGACCTGTTACCTTGAAACTCTAAGCAGGTGGTACATAATCATTTTACATTGTCTCATACACTGTTTCATAAATGTTAATGTAGTTATCACTTATGTTAATTGCAATCATTTATAATATTAATGTAAATAATATTAAAAAGAAATTTAAAGGTGATCACTGTCATATATATCGAAAGGGCAAGCTTTCTAAAGCTATCCTACAGTACGGAAGGAAATTTAGAGATTATGCACTTCCAGCAGCCCAGCCACTTTGAACAAATCTGTTGATTTTATTTTATTTGCCGGCATGCTACTGTGGCTCTTACTCAGGGTGACTTTTTGTCTATCAATTGTTTTATTTGCGGCCTAGTGGGAGCTTTACAAGGTTTATAGAAGCACTATTATTTCATGAGCCGTCGCTCATACCACCTAAAAGTAGGTGAAACAATCGCTTAATGGTCGAATACAACATTTATAGTCGCATCACATCTAGGCGTATTGCTGCACAGCGATACCAAATGGAATGAGTGTGAGACAGCCGTGGTAAAGGCGGATGGTCGACTTCAGTTTATTGCGAGAATTTTGGGAAGATGTGATTCGTCTGTAAAGGAGATCGCATATAAAACGGTAGTATGATCCTGTCTTGAGTACTGTTCAAGTGTTTGTGACCCCCACCAAATCGGTTTAATGGAAGGTAAAGAAGCGATTCAGAGGCGGGCGGCTACGTTTGTTACTGGCAGTTTCGATCCTTGCGCAAGTGTTGGAGGAGATGCTATGACGACTCAGATGGCAGTCGCTTTAGGGAAGGCGATAGTCTTTTCGAGAAACGCTACTGAACAGTTTCACAGTTCCGGAATTTGAAGCGGATTGCAGAACGGTTCTACAGTCGCCAACATAGGGTAAGGTGGTACAAATTCGATATAGATACAATTCCGATCAACATAAGTTTTTGCGCCATTTGTCTGTCTCGTAGTGTCTCGTTGTGTCGCGTTGTAGAGCAGCAGGTTTCTACAGCTCCTCCTGTCTTTTCCAAGAATACACCGCTTTGCGGTAAGGAGATATAAATTTTTTCCCTTTAAAGAGGTAAGTGAAGCTACTTAGTCTAACACGCTCTTATAAATCATCTAGTTACGTGTGACTGGATTCGCTGCCAAAAATGCAATGTTTGGTACCACGAAGTATGCGTTGGTGCGTGACAGAAAAAGTGCTTTTTATGTGGAAGATGCCCCAAATGAAAACTGTACGAGGAAGTGATCATAATTGTACCTTGTGTGGTACATTTTCGATCGATTTTTCTCAATTCCGTAACTTTTTTTTTTTTTTTTTTTTTTTTTTTTTTTTTTTTTTTTTTTTTTTTTTGTGTGTGTGTGGTTATACCAACATTTATAACTGTAAAATATTTGTGTTACATATCCTTTAAACATCCAAGAACGAGTGCCATAGTTAAAATTATTCTTTTTGTCAATTTATTTCCAGTTATAATTACATTTGTCCGAAATGTTTCGCGTAATGATCAACAAGTTAGTATCTTGTTATATATGGGAATCGAATAGGAAAGACAGTAAGTAGTAGTGATAGTAGGTACCCTCCGCCACGCACCTTTGGATTAATTGCAGAGTAAGTATGTAGATGTAGAGGATGATATTGTTTAATTACCTTTTTAATTTTTTAAATTTTTATTTATTTATTTTGTTTTTGTTTTGTTTTGATATTTCATTTGTTAATGAGCTTTAGCTGTTCCAAGTTACTGAACATATGCACAAAACTGAAAAACATATTTTAGCCAAATTTTGCACAATGGGCTCCAAATACATAACAAGTAACCATCAAATATGGTAAAATCTTAGTTGCATATGCTCTGAAATTTAACAAGTACCATTGTTCCGATTTGGAAAACCCCTATTCCTTATCAAGATACACCTGTAAAACCTTGATGTTTGGCTATCAAAATTGCCAGTTATGTTGAGAGACGACGTTCCGGTTGCTATGAACTTTAACATCCGATTTTACGGAGCCTATTGCGCAAAAAAAAAAAAAATAAATAAATAAAAAAAAAATAAAAAAAAAAATAAAAAAAAAAACTGCGTTTTGTACTCGATGAGGAACTGATTTCATTTTTGCGGAAATCTGAGTTTATACATGGCGAAATATGAAATACATTTAAAATTGAGAGTACAACTATATTTCACTGCGTTATCAAGTTATTGTTTTATATCTGATGAACAGATCCACGCGTTATTCCCACGATTGTCCAAACATACTTCGTGACCGTTACTAAATACATTATTCCACTTTAAGAAAATCGTTGTGGGAGGTCATTTGATTGTGGATACCTCCTTTTGATAAATAGCCGACTGTTTTTATTCGTTACACCCTGTCCATAAATTTGTCTAATGATACAGAGAAAGCTATCGGCCGAGCCATATTGGATACAGCTGTTACCTGTAGGTCACCGAAGTTCTGCATTGTCGGTCTTGGCTAGCACTTATTATCCATTTCATTATGATTGACCTCTCATTTTGAACTCACATTCTGGTCACATCACACGACGTACATCGATGTTTTATACCTCTCCGGAAATGTCTAATTTTATTTGGTGTATGAATATTACGTTTTACTTGAAATCAGGTGTAAGTCATGCTGCATCCTCCTACATGCATTCATTGACGACACCTTCATATACTTTTCTCTATGAGTAGAAGCAGCAGGTAGAATTTTCAATGCATTAGCAATTGCTTCATGTTTCAATGATATTTTTATTCGAAATAGGCATTGTGTAATTGACTCAAAAGCTTTCAATTTTGTCAAGGAAATATACCAAAATTTAATACAATTTTGAGAAGTAAAATTTATAAAGATAACTTTTTTTCATATTGAAGTTTAATAAGATGCTAATGCTGGTGATGTGAAAGATATGTGGTCATATAATTTTATTTGCAATAGGCATTACTAATTCTCCAATCTAATCATTCGTTCATAGTTCGTGAAAAGATTAAACAAAATTCAATAAAATTTTGAAAACTGACATTTACAACAAACATATATATATATATATATATATATCATGTTGAAGTTTAGTAAGATGATATGAAAGATGTAGCGGTTGGTGGGAAGGACGCAAGGATAGATTGTAGCTGCATCTGATTGTAATTCAGCGGAAAGTATTTGGAATCACTTTTGTATACACATAACCCATCTGTTCATTGTACCAAAAAATACACATGACTGCGATCGTCAGTGGAAAACGTCTAAGCTTTACTGTAACGCTACTGTTGTGATATGTCGCTGACCGTAGATGTTTAAAGGAACTAGCGTTTATTATTGTTAAGTAAACTATATGTTGAATCCAGTAACGAATATAGCACATATTGGCGGGGTAGGACAGGGAGGAGTTTAATGTAAACTCAAGTAATTTTAAGTAGTCATGCTTCAGATATGCTACGATTTTTATCTTTCTCTTCGTTATTTAGGGGAGGTCCAGGACACTTGCCGTCTTACCCTTATATACTCCACTGCTTGAATCATATATTTTAACTAAGTAGTATGATAATTTGGTAGTGTCATATACATATTTACTGCAGGAATTCTATTATTGTGTTTAAGCAGAAATTGTCGTTTCAAAATCATGGTTCATCTAAATTAAATGACGAAATGTGAGGAACTGACACAGTGGTAATACGGTTCCGCATGGGGTTTTCTTCCGCCGACTATCAACCTACAATGAGAAAAAAGTTTGTCATCTAAATGTTTAATACAGCGACAATTCAGTTAATACTAAATTATTTTTTAAGCTAGATTAAAAAATTATGTCACGAAAATTCATAAATCGAAATTTCCCTTTGTGGAATGCACAAAAAGTTCCTGCAAAATTCTGTTGGTAGGAAACTTCATAAATTAAACTGTTAATTGGAGTTTTAAAAGATAAGTACGTGTATTTAAAATTGCGAGTAACAGTAATCCACTAATCTGAATTAAATGACTTTTTATTAGCTATCGTGTACACGTATAGATTCACAGATTTCACATCTTTCCTTACATTATAGTAAACTGATAGAATTGAATGTATATTTTTCATTACATCATATCAAATTTGAATGAGTTTTATGCATATTCCAGACTTTTGAAAATCAAAATAGTTGCGAGTTGTACCTTCAGTATTAATTTTTCCCACAGAAGAAAACTTCTGATTTTTATTTTTGCCTCCTCTGTGCAACTACACCCTTGCTCACAGTCAACTGTGTGCTCTGCAATACTCTCATTTGAAAGGAATTTTCACTCTTATTACAAAGAAACTCTACCATCTGCTAGATATACATTCTATTGTATCTACTCTTTAAGACCTTTGTAACAACAATCATCCCAATAACATTCAAATTTGAAGGTGTGTTGAATTAATAACTGTCTGTATTTTTGTGATATATGTTTGACCACATTCATCATCATTTCCGTTGCTTTTGGAAGACAATATATTGAACATTTCTATTTTAGTTCAGTAGCTTAGAGCAATGCTTACATTTCTAAGCACGTTAACTAAGAATTTGCCACTCCTGGTTCGTGTTCTGAATCAGTAATGGCTGCCACAGCTACACTCTATACAATTTCACAATTAAAAACGTAACAAATCGCTGCAGATGTAGAAATAAGACACTGCTGTGCAATTCGAAATGGCATGATAGTTCATTCTGTTGTAATAAATGCTGACTTATTGTAACCACTGAGAATGATAAAGGTAAATGGATTATATAAACTTTTAAATCATATGCACTCATTACACATCAAAACAATTACGCCATTCCAAAAGTCATGAAACCTATAAAATCAACAGCTTGAATGAAGTTGTAAGAAATTTAACACTGTGTTCCTTAAGAGGATATAGATGTGTCCTTGAAAGTTTGGATAGGTATGGCATGAAAGGAGACAAGCAACGCATCTGTTATGATAGGACTTGAATCTGGAATGGCAGCTCTTTTTAAAAGCTAATACCTCCCAATAATGTTAATAGGATCATCAATCATAATTTAAAATCACCTGGCTGACTTTTTCCGATAAAATATCATCAGTAATTTTTTAAACATTACATGTTCCATTTCATGCATTTTTATGAATATTACCATAGTTTTCAGACTTTAGGATTTACACTGAAATCTGACTTGATTAAAGAACGACATTCTACATTTATGTGTAATTTTTCTTGTCGAAAGACTCTTTTAACTATATTCTCCCTCGTTATTGTGAAAGTGATTTTCATAGATGTTAATACAATTACGGTGAAAATTTCTACGGGATGCAGTTGAGGCTTTGCGAAAATATAGTTCCTCTAACGACTCTCAAAACTGAATTCTTACTCTCTGCCAGAATTTTACGACTGTTTAATGTATCGGATTTGACAATACGCTATCTTGATTGTAAAAGAACCAAAAATACTCTTTAATTATCGTGGATTATATTTTTTCTAAGCAAGAAGTTAGAACAAGATGTAAGATCAAGTCATAAAATATGAAAGTCAATTTATTAACGCGGTAATAATTTAGAACTGCATTTACAAATTCATTAGGTAGTAATTTATAATTTAAAACCTTACGTTAATAGGAATCTGAATTGTTATAATAAAGAATGATTTTATGATCAAGTGCTTTGTGACACCAAACATTACTTTTTCCTTTTCTCGCACAAACTCCCCACAATAAGTGTAATTTCTCCAGAATAATCAACATTTCACCACTTATACAACATTATCCACTTTTCCTGTTATTATTTATTTTGTGCCACTACTTTTAGATCAGATTTTGTTTCTTTTGTATGTTCGTTTTTAGTTTTGATCGGACTAGAACTTCGTTCCTTGCTATTCCATAAATTCTTGAAATGCAGGAACACACACAGTATACATTTACCAAAAATGAGTTAACGACGATCTGATCAGTAATGAGAACTGCTAGCTGGAAGGTGACAGCGGTGTGTAATCTGTTTGAGTGTCTTGTTATTACGGCCTATTGGAACCTGAAAGATTGTATTTTTATCCTCTATGGTTTGGTTCTGTAGCAGATGCTTGTCGCATTCTTGGAAGCACGTCAACATTTCGGTTTCTACAGTAGCAGAATTTTAAAGCTTGTTTGTGTTTATAGCCTAATTGGGATGGCAAGGCTCAAAGGACAATGTTCAACACTCGCCTCGTCTCTTCTCTCGGAAAACGAATAAAAAGTGGACATACAGAAAGTGTGTTCCTGTGGCAGAATGTTATCGCATTTTTGCGAAAGTTTGTAGTGTTCTACGACCTCGAGTGTCCTTAAAGCGACCAAGCGATTGTGACTTGACTCCATTTAAACCTTGACACAGAAGTTTCATTCCAGTCTTCTTGTCGAAATGGAAAATATTAGTTATTGGCTACCGCCTTATGTAACATTGCTGCTAATTTTATTTATGTTTGAGAAATTTACTCACAGTTTTAAAGAGCCATTATAAGAAAACTGGGAATTAGCGTTAAGTTCTGTGTCACGGAATGCTCACAGCGTCACCAAATTAGTTTTCTATGGAATTAGTTGCAAACCTTGGGTACTTTTCCCACTTTTCCCAGAATCGATTTTCCGAATCGACACGTCACTGGGCAACCAAAGGTCTACAATAGTTGTTACGTGAAACGAGAGGTTATTCTAGATTATGTAGCAGCAAATTATCCATGAATATCGAAGTTGTCATGCAAGTTGTTAACATCAAATATTTTGGTAGAAACCGAAGCTTTGTTTGACATGGTTTTCGAGAAACAGTAATATAAACAGTGATGCCTATTTTACATTACCACCAATCAATTATCAAAAACTCACAAATTACAATAGAACTTATGTATTGTGACGAAAACTGAAAAACTACCTCAAATTCGACAGTATCAGTTGAAAAAGTGAGCAATATTTAAGATAAGGAGTACATGTATTTGTTAACGTAATATTTTCGGTAATAGGTTAGTGCCGTATTATAAGTTTCTGTGTGCAAGTTTGCATGTCAAGTAGCTATTATCTTTTCTACAGTTTCTTATTTCCTCGGCCAAAGTGATATATGAAAGCAATTGTGAAGTTTGGAAAGTAGGAGGCGAGGTACTAGCAGAATTGAAGTTGTGAGGATGGACCATGTGTCGTGTCGGGATAGCTCAGTGGTAGAGCGTTTGCCCGCGATAGGCAAAGGTCCTAGGTTCGAGTCCTGATTCCAGCGCACAATTTTAATCTACCAGGAAGTTTAAAGCAAGTTCTTACTTTGTTCTATACACATGTTGCAGTTTTTCTATTGCGCTTTGCGTCCTAAGAAATTAAGGTTATATTGTTTCTCCTGATTATAACCGACCTTGCTGATTCTTCCGTTTCCTACCGTTCGCTACTGAACGGCAATTACATCCTGGAGTGATGTAAAAACACCGAACAGTATGCCTGCTCTGCACTTGTAACCATATTCCTAGAGAACCCAAAACCACTCAGAAATAAATACGTCTGTTGTTACACAACTCGTGGCCGATTTATTTTTATAAATGTGTTCATTTTATGAATCAGTGCCTTTGGATTTTTTAAGCCATTCGCAGATGAAAAATTAAAGCAACACTAACATAACATTCGACAGTGTTATGATTGATTTAGATACTGATTAATTAGACTTAAAGGATCAGATGAAGGTTAGTCTTTAACTGATTACGTAAAAAGTATTTTTTTTATGTTATTTGGAAATCGTTTTTATTTTATCGAATACAACTTTCAAGAACAGGTGGATATAAAGACAGCATAACCGTTCCCTCTGTAAAGATTCTGCTTCAGCAAGTCATGTTTCCACTGCATCTGATGAGTAATAAATATGACACGTTATTGGTGGCTGGAAAAATTGCCAAGCCGGCCGCGGTGGCCGAGGAGACTGAGGCGCTCCAGTCACGGTCTGCACGGCCACTACGGTCGGGGGTTCGAATCCCCCCTCGGGCATGGATATTTGTGTCGTCATAGTTCGTAAGTAGTTCATAAGTAGTTTGTAAGTTTAGGGACTGATGACCCCGTAGTTAAGTCCCATAAGCTTAACAAACAACAACAAAATTGCCAATGTTCAATTTTCAATGTTTGTATAGATTATGGGACTTAACTACGGGGTCATCAATCCCTAAACTTATAAACTACTTATGAACTAGCTAACACTAAGGACGGCACAAATATCCATGCCCGAGGGGGGATTCGAACCCCCAACCATAGTGGCCGTGCAGACCGTGACTGGAGCGCCTCAGTCCCCTGGGCCACCGCGGCCGGCGAAAAATTGCCATAGAATGCGACAGCCAATTTGTCATTTGCAGAACTCAGGCAAAATGTTTCACATCTAATAATACTATAATATTCAAGCAACCACTCACAGAAATTTCTGTTAATATAATAGTTTACATATATTTTCGGCTGATGTGCAATTTTATTTTCATCGTTAAGAAGAAAGAGGAGAAGTGTTTCGTTTAATATTAGAGTTTCCAGTTAATTTATTGAAGTATTCTTTATACGAGGTTTGGAACATAAACAGTGGCAACTCGTTATTAACAACCGATATAAAAGATTTAAATGTATGCACTTGTTACTGTCCTTCAAAGTAGTCACTACCGTTGTGTAGAACCAGTTGCCAGCGATGTGGAAGGCGTAGTGTACCGTTAACAGAGCCTGTTCCGCTGATGGTGCGAATGGAGCTGACTACTACCTGTCGAATCTTTGGAACATTTCGGAAGCGAGTGCCACTAAGTGGTTCCATCATCTTCGGAATGAAATCGAAGTCACAAGTCTGGGGAGTATGGTGGATGGTACAGTATTTTCCAGTCCCATCGACCGAACAGAGCAGCCGTAGTTTGCGCTGTATGCGCCCCTGCATTGTCGTGCAAAATTAAAGTGCCGCTTCTTTCTGTCGTGTTGTATGACCTCTGGCACATTCTATGTTGTTCCAACTCCGTCGTTCCTGTTTCGAATACATAGTGATACCGTTCGTTAGACCGTTCTTTCACAAGCGACTGTGTTTTCCTCGTTTGTGCGCACGCCGGTAACGTCCATTTCTTCTGAAATAAAGTATGTCAACAACGCGTGCTATCAGCGACAATAGTAGATTCCATTGCATATTGCATCCACAATAGTGCTGCCACTATTTAAGTTCCCAGCCTCGTAAAATGAACCCATTGCATTATACTGAGCATATAGTATCTTTATAACTGTGATCTCGCCGATTAGATCAAAGCTTTCCGTCCACGAAAATAAATAATAGGGAATTTGATTTCAATAATTGTTGTATTGATACCTTCTTTCCTGTGTAATTTCATGCTACTTATAAAGGGGCTGAGGCAGACCCTAAAGTGTATCCGCCCAATTTTAACGTTCGCGTTATTGCACCTACTGCATCAAGATGAGTCTTCATTTAACTTATAAATATATTAAAGAAGAAGTATCCTGATACGCTGTCATCAATATTTTGTTCCAATATGTGCTACAGTATCAATAACTTTAGTGACTATTCATCTTACAGTTTAGAAGATTAATCTGTTCAAACACGCAGACAAACGGACATAACTGATCAACTCCGTCTCCGCTGATGTCTTCAACAGCCGAAGATGAAACGTTAGGGGAAAGTTTTATCTATTAGCCCGGAAATTTTAAGTGACACCAAATTAGACATTTCCAACACACTCAAGACTAACTGTTAAAACAGAGCTCATGGAAAGCATGAAATTATTAAAGTTACAGATCAATCGCTCATGCGATTTTGACATACCACCTGTCGTTCCACGTTGATACACCTATGTTAGTAATAGGTGTAGCCTCCACAGGCGGAAATTTGGGCGCTGATGCTGCCACCTATTCGACCATAAAGACAGCGAATACTATCTTCGGATATATTATTCCATACGTGGTCCACCAGTTCACAATTTCGTTATTAGTTGTAGCTTGAAAACTCCCACGTGTCAATCGTCATCCCATCAAATCTGACACGAGCTCTTATGGAGACAGACGCATATCGAACTGTCCCTGGAAGTTACTGTGATTGTTGCAGTGCACGTTATGTTTCACGCCCAGTGTATGTGGAGCATTATTCTCTTGAAGCAAGACTTCGCCTTTCGTTTTGCAAAAATGACATAAGAACATGTCTTCAACATTCTGCACATACCTAATGCTGATCGGCTTATCGGTCTGACTGGAGCCCTCAGACGAAAGCGTTCACCAGATGTACGTGGTACGCGCAAACGGTCCATACCAGAGTCTGCTTTCATCGCTGATGACCACGGATCAATTGATCATTTGGCGGTGACAGTGACTGTACACGTCTACACTGTGGCGTAAGTGGAAGAGTGTGTCTGCCCGTAGTCCCACAGGTTGTCAAAAATTCGTGTTAACACTTGTGGTCTCGTAGCTCAACGATCTACCACAGCTGCCCTTACAATATAGCGATCCTGCTGGACGCCCGTACCGAGTTGACGTCCATAACCTCGTCTATGGATGTGAAAATCTTCACGTGACCATTGGAACAAGCATTAGTCCCCAACTGACGCCGCACGTCTACATCTACATAGATAACTGTACAAGTCACATTGAAGTGCATGGCAGAGGGCTCATCGAATCGCTTATATCACATTTATTAATAGCTCACGGAACGAAGGAACGCATAAATCTTCCCCTTTTCGATCTGATTTCTCTTATTTTATTATGGTGATCATGTCTCCCTATGTACATGGTTACTAACAAAAGATGTTCTCATTCGAAAGAGACAGTTAGTGAAATAAATTCCACAAATATATCTTGTAGCAACGAATAAAACCTTTACTTTAATGATTTCCATCCCAATTCGTGCATCATTTCCCTGACGGCCTCTCTCCTGTATCTCGAAAATACAAAACGAGTTGCTCTTCTCTGAACTTTCCTTATATCTCCGTCAGTCCCACCTGGTGTAGATCCATCAATGAGCAGCAATACCTTAAAGTTGGACCCAGAAGTGTAGTGTAGACCGTTTCTACAGTAGCACTGTTACATCTTCTATGTGTTCTGCCAATGAAACGTCGCCTTTAATTCACCTTCCCTACGTTATTTCCTATGTGTTCTTTCCATTTTAAGTTGTTCGTAATTGTTATTCCTAGGTATTTAGTTGAATTGACATCCTGTAGATTTGACTGATTTATAGTGTAAATGAAGTTTAACGGATTTCTTTCAGTGTTCATATGGATGACTTCGTCCATCGTCCAACGTCCAACTTCCACAGTAATTCTCCGAAAGGACTATCAAGCCACAATTTGACCCCTCTTAAACTCGCTAAAGATTATGTTTCAAATTACGTTAACTTCATCTTCGTTGATAAGGCTTTGATGGAATAATGTCCACATGTTTTCCCAAACAACCCCCAATTTACCTGCGAAACCTTATGCAAAATCCTGTTTGGGGTTTTCTGATTAGTGTATTCACACAGAAAGACACGACGGTTTTTGATAAAATCTGCATTACATTATATTTCTTCGCCTCACCTCATTATAATTAAATCAAGCTCCATGTCGGCCAAATACGCTTCGTTATTACCTGTGAAAACCCCGTGAAATTTGTCCGCTAATTGTGGGTAGCAGCGTCCTCAGAACTCCAGACGAACACGGTGTTTTTTCGATTAAATGAACTTTACATTAAGATTTCTTTCGGTATCAGATTTTGATGAACATTAGTTTACTTGCTGCCCCAAGGTAGAGTCAAGTTAACTGTGAAAACCCAGTGAAATTTCATCTATTAGTTTCCCACATTAGCATTTCCATGCATAAGGACACGACGCTCTAGGTAAAATTAAAATCAAGATATTTTCCTAGCGCTCATCCATTTGTAACGCAGTAAAGTCTATATGTTGGCCAGGATACGCTCTTGTTATCTGTGGAAACCTAATGAAAATTCATCAAGCGGGTATGCAGATCAGCGTGTTCCGATAAAGGGACACACTTCACGGTTACAGCTAAAACTTTTCAAGATGTACCCTTTTTCGCCGTCCGAGTTCATGAATTATACCATTATATATACACACTGCTCCAAGCTACTCTCGAGTCAGCTGTAAATACATATTAATTCTGTTGTAGGCGATGTCACTCAAGTTTCTCAGCCGTATACAAGTACTGGCCTTGTTAATGTCATATGTACAGGTGGACTTTGCTCCTCTGTGATATCAGACGAGATTTGAAAAGATTGTTCAAACTAAAGAATGCGTCATTAGCATTTGTTATACGTTAGTGTAGTTCATTCGACATTTCACTTTTATTTATTACTTTGTAGCCCAGGTACTTGAATTCTTCAAATTCTTCAGTCGACAACAATGGAAGGAGGGAGATAGAACAAGATAGAACAAGATATTTAGTTTTATCTTCGTTCACCACAACCCAATTTTCTTTGAGTTGTCAAGGAATCTGGAAGAGTCAGCGCTTACTTGCTTTAGAATGTCGCCAAGAATGACAACACATTCAGCAAATGTCAGGATAGTGTCTGCTCCCACCATCTTCATCTCTCTGGTTCGACAAGGGTTCCGGCTTTCAAAGGCCAAACTAATAATATTGGCGCCAATAGATCTCCTTGTCTCAATCCATTTTGGATGGTGAATAGTGGTACTAATTAGTTGCCAAATCTCGCTAGAGATGTTGACTTGGAGAAGCAAGCTGCAGTTAGACGGATGTATTTTGATGGGATACCAAGATCCTTCTACCGTTTCCATAATGTCAAGTGTCATGGTCAATGCTGTCATAAGCTTGGCGAAAGTCGATGAAGATTAGGTGCACGCATACGATTAAAAACATGGAGTCTGTTATTTCATACAGACAGCAAAATTATAGTTGAAGTAATTTCCTCTAGCGGATACGGTGATTATCGAGTTCCAAGAGACAGACAGACACGAAAGTAAAGAAAACACTGTTAATGCCTTCTTTATACACAATTCGATTTTCATGAGATAATGCCGCGTGTTGATCCGATCTAAACTCGTCCTACCTGGAAAAGCAAAAATAAAAATAAATTAACTGATTAGAAATTAAAAACGTTCGTGTAGTAGTTTTTGGAATTAGAGTAGAAAGTGTGTAAGAAAATAAATAAGCATGATTAAGTGGGAGGATTGATATGTGTGTTTGAATCGGTACGAATGTGTACTAATCTTGCATGAGTGAAAGTACGAAAACAATATATTGCTTTGTACGAGTGTATGAATGAACAGGAGAGTATGAATGAAAGTTTATACTCGTCTGAAATAGTGTTGCTTGCCTGAGAATTCCGGAAATCATAGGGTGATCGAAAGACAATATAATTGTAGTGTGTTAAAATCAAGCAGTGTAATTACTTTCGCTTTAAAGAAAGAATTTAACAACTAGTTATCGAGCAATATAATTAATTACGTTTGGAAGACAAATTTAGCAGCAAATTAAATGAGAAAACCTTCTGTGTGTAATCGAATAAACATCCGCGGATAATCTGCCTTCCTACATACGGTAGTCGATATAAATACTTTGCCGCGGTGGAGTAGCCGAGCGATCTAAGGCGCCTCGCTGAGGAGTGCACGGTTGCTCGCCGTCGGAGGTTCGATTCCTCCCTGGGGCATGTGTGTGTGTGTGTGTGTGTGTGTGTGTGTGTGTGTGTGTGTGTTGTCCTTAGGTTAGTTTAGTG
This sequence comes from Locusta migratoria, assembly GCA_026315105.1. Classification (NCBI taxonomy): domain Eukaryota; kingdom Metazoa; phylum Arthropoda; class Insecta; order Orthoptera; family Acrididae; genus Locusta; species Locusta migratoria. The sequence goes on from CM048746.1 coordinate 85,444,076, forward strand.
TAATGTAAGAAGTTTGTAAGCTACGGACTGATGACCACGTAGATTGGTCCGATAGATTTACAAACACTTGAACATTTTGAACATAAATACTTTAATTTTCACTCAGACTACACAAAACGAAACGCTTATCGTCTGGTTAAGAGTTCCTTTGTGCAGCTTTGTAATAAATTTTTGTCCGTGCTACAGTCAATAACCATTCATGATTACGAACAATGACTACAAACTACAACCGAGATTTGCGTTAGAAATATTCTACTCAACAGCAAGAATCTTTAATGAAGGAATGCAATAGGAAAGATATTTGAAGTTATAGCTATTTAATAAACGAAGTGATGCTCTCTCTCTCTCTCTCTCTCTCTCTCTCTCTCTCTCTCTCTCTCTCTCTCTCTCTTCCTCTCTCTCATTGTGTCTAATAAATAAAAAAATACCATTGTACAATGAGTCTTAGAATCAAATGTTTGTTAAGCTTATGGGACTTAACTACGGGGTCATCAGTCCCTAACCTTACAAACTACTTATGAACTAATTACGAACTAAGACGGCACAAATATCCATGCCCGAGGGGGGATTCGAACCCCCGACCGTAGTGGCCGTGCTGACCGTGACTGGAGCGCCTCAGTCACCTCGGCCACCGCGGCCGGCGAGTCTTAGAATAATTTGGATTGTTTTCAGCAGTGTATTTTCGTCATCTTCCCTAAAATACAGTTGATAGAACTGCTTCAAATATGATTCTTAGTGAGCTATGTAACTACAGAGATTACTGGTAATTCTTGATACCTCTTTTGTTGGTATATGACAGTTTCGTCTTTATTTGAGTGATTTTTTAGTATGAAGACAAAAGAAGCCTCTTAAAAGTGATATGTGGAAGCTTTTTAAATCAAATTACAGCAAAAGGGATAAGTGCAATTATTTTGAGAAGACACTTCGCACTCCAGTTAGCAATACAAAATTAAAAACACATTAAAAATTCCAACATCCAAAACCTTTTGATCATCGACGAATGGTTATAGAATAAAAGAAGAAAACAGTGTCAAAATCAAACCCTGATAGTGCTGATGTAGAAAATAAACCTCTCAGTTTTACTCCAACTACTTCGTTACAGCTTGTATGCAAGGAGGTATCACTATTACTCTGAAACATGTTGCTTCGTTTTCCGAAGGAGAAGAACGGCAAACAAGATAATTTAATTCATATTTGCAAGATTGTGTGCCATTGATCACTGTCGAGAAAGAAGGTTTCGTCAATTTCTTAAAAGTTTTAGCTCCTTTGTACAAATTGCCAACCAGAAAACATTTGTAAAATTAATGAACAAGAAATAGTAAAGCCTTCGTTTTCAGTTACAGCGAGAATTAAATAGGCTAACAACTCCTTTGTTTTTGCTGGGCACAACTAATTTTAGTAAGAGTTCTCCATTTGTAAAATAATGTGTAATTAGTGCTGGTTTCTTTTAATTTTTATATAATTCATAAAACTCACGCCTCATTATTTTAAGTAACACGTGTTATTATATGTAGGTTAAGGTTGGGGCAAACGGACATGGGGGCAAACGGACAGAACGTAAGGAAATGTATTTACCTCGTTGAAGTTGACAACATCATTCTTATGACTCAGATAGTGGCAGTGTAGTGTATACGCGTGACTGTAATAAGTATTGTTTGAAATAACCTATTGAGAACTCGTTCGTTCTGACTTCGTTCAGAATATTGTTCGAGAAATAAGGATTGTTGGTATTTCATTGAATTCGCGGAGGTTCTATCCTCGTCCGATGCCGAGCTCCTGCTTCACTCCACATGCAAGTATAACGATATGCCTTGGTGGTGCCGTCCGTTGTATTTTTTCAACACTAACTCAAATATTGCTCAGGTGGGGCAGGCGGACACTTGTTCGTGGGGGCAAACAAAAACATTAGTGTTTTCTTAATAAAATAGTTATGGAGGTGTAGCAAATATCTTTAACTAACTAAAATTTAATTTTTAGTAAATCTCAGTAGTTGTAACTGAATACTATTCTGATTTACAGACTGGATCGTAATCGTAAAAGTAACACAGATAGACGGCCGCAGCCAACACTGTGCATCTATTGTGTTTGCCCCCACACAGTACTCACAGGCTACAGCCCTTGATGTCTCTTTCTTTGCTCCACTTAAGACATTTTACAATTAAGCCTGCAAGTTGTACGTTAGAAGAAATCCAGGGAGAGGAATTAATAAAGTGGCATTTGAAGCTGTTTTTGCTGAAGCATGGAACCGTGCAGCTACAGTCGGGAACGCTGTAATGGCTTCAGTGCTTATGGGATTCATCCGTTCAACCCCAATCGCTTGCCTGAGCACGTATTTGCTCCCGCAAGTGTGCATGAAGACATCAGTAATAATCCAGTAGGAAATCCTGAGAATCAAACAGCAGACGTGCAGATGACAACTGTACCAGTAAATAGGCCTAATCGAGTGGCGGAACTGCAACCACAGCCAACAACAAGGGTCTCCAAACGTACTGCGAACGAGAGAAGTTTCCAGGACCACAGTGGTATACCATCGGCTTCAGGATCTGCCAAAAACAAACTCAAGATGGGAACATCATCTATTCTGACAGATCCTAGTTTTATTCCTGATCTAAAAGAGAATAAGGCCAGGGCGGTAAACAAAAAGGCAGCGAACAATACCAAATGTGATAACCGTAATAATGCTATGTGCAATGTGAGTAAAAAACTATACAAACATGATGAAAATTGGGTGCAGTGTCTAGTCTATTCTTTCTGGTTTCATGTTATGTGTGTTCCAAATGGAAATGATCCTACTTTGTTTGGCATAATTCTAACAATGATGACAGTGATTAAAAAGTAAAGTGTCCGTTTGCCCCATATGGAGTGTCCGTTTGCCCCTATACTTAGTGACAAACGGACATTGGCGCACCATCCATTTGTATAAATTATCCTCGGCTGAAAATAAAATTTAAAAATTAATTAATTATGTATTAATTTGACATAAGGTATATGGAGTGTCCATTTGCGCCTACAGTTGGGGACAAATGGACATTGACGCACCATCCATTTGTATCAATTATCCTTGGCTGAAAATAAAATTTATAAATTAATTATATATGTTTTACTTTGAAATAATTTATAAGCTTTTTATTAATATAAAATAAACATCTGGAATTAATAGTTATTTAAAAAAATACGCTTAGCGTGTCCGTTTGCCCCAATCTTACCATATTAAAGGGAATGGTAAAACTAAAATATTGGCACTGATTTATCGAAATATCAATATTTCTGTTTCGAGTATACACCTATGTCGATATTTTGTATGGCAATATTCGATGACATCGGATATCGATATTTTTCATTCGATATCCGATCCCTTGGAACAACAATGCGAGCAACCGGCACATGAAAAGATATCGTGTCAGAAGATTGTTGTTACCAACATAGATTTTAATTTTATATATAAAGAACAGTCTAGAGTGTAAACATTTTATTTTTTCCGACTAGTTTCGGTCTTCTTTTAGACCATCTTCAGGAAAATTTAGCTCTGAAATATATCATGGTTATATTTAGAGGACTCTCAGCAATATACATTAGTGTCAAACTTAAACTAAATTAATAAAGAGAAATAAAACGATTTTATAATAATGATTTTGCAGCCAAGATCGCATTTTTCATTTATTATGTTACCGGTTTTGGCGTGCTCGACGCCATCTTCAGACCTGTTGTGATTTACATAAGTTTACGACATTTTATATCCTAAAAGAGTACATCCAGGTTGAGACATCACTAAACATAAAATTAGTAGTCACAAATAAAATATATATAACCATCTTCTAATGGGTTTGAAGCGAGGTACTTCAATGTACATTAGAAGATGGATATATATTTTTTATTTGTGACTACTAATTTTATGTTTAGTGATGCCTCAACCTAGATGTACTCTTTTAGTATATAAAAATGTCGTGAAGTTATCTAAATTACGACATGTCTGAAGATGGCGTCGAGCACGCCGAAACCGGTAACATAATAAATGAAAAATGCGATCTTGGCTGCGAAATCATTATTAAACAATTATAGATCGCCCCATTGATCTATGAGTTCCTTATATAAATAAAACGATGTTACACCCATCGATGTTGTGGAGCTGGCAGGAAATTTCGAGCCATCTAGTGCGTCACTGCTGGCTGGAGCAAGGTTTACTGCTCTTAAATAGCTGAGGCTTCGCCCCTTTGCTAGCTCCACCCATCTTTGATAGACAATGAAAAGACTACATAGATGAATTTAGCCAAAAAAAAATAATTTTAAGTAGCCACATATTTCTTTGTCAATGTCTAAGATAACATAATTATAGTTATCTTTCTGATATTAAAATAAAGATTAAAACATTAAAATACTGACAATAAATTTATCAGTTTCTTAGTAATATTTTCAAAGATATTCTATGAGTGATACTGCAGCGCTGTATGTAATTTTACTGGTATTAAAAAATTAGCTAAACTAGATTTTAAGCACAGGTGGTTGCGGGAATTGAAGCAGTGACATTCTTTCTATGTCATAGATGTTCACAAAATTAATTCGTACAGAATTTAAACAAAATTATTTTTAATTTCTAGACAATGTAATTTGCGAGTTCAAAGCGCCACATTTTATTTTTCTGGCAGTGTTATTTTTCTGGAGACTTTGGTAGAACTTTTGTCCCTGCGGGGTGCACCGCTGCCTAGTGAGATGGAAATAGAGAGACAATAGCAGGAGAGAGTAGTGAACGGCCGGCAGGCTGGACAAAAGCCATTCGGTTTGGAGCAGTCGCGACGCGTGCGCCACCCCGCCGTGTTTATTGGGGGCGAGATCCAATTTGTCCCCCATCGCCCATCGGGCGGCGCTTCCGAATGGAGTCGCATCTGTCCTGTAGCGGCGCCTGCCGAAGGTGCCTGAGGCGAAAGTCCGCGCGTTCCAACGCTTCTAATTCACTCGCCTCGCGCGATTCCAATTTGTTCTGGTGTCAGCTTGATACGCTGTTCCTTATTGCACGCTAGCAACTAATTCATATGGGACTTCCACGTTGTCCGCCGAAATTTCCATGTCTTGGTTTTAATAGGCAGCATTTTTCAGTTCCGCCTACCGATGTAGTGTATGAAATCACGTTACGCGACAGCTACATCACTGGAGACATCTTGTATCTATGAATGTTATGATTATGTATATATGTTTTTATATATTTAAAAAGTCCAGAGCGCAAAATTGGTTATTTATTAGCAACTAGTTTCAACACACAGTTGTTCACATGACGACTCGCAGCTCCTGCGACGCTCCACGTCATCTTCGAGAGTAACCCTGAAGATGGCTCAGCATTGGGTTGAAACTAGTTGGTAACAGACACCTTCACCTATTTTCCTGCGGATGGGGATTGGTCGCTCATCACCAAGTTACCGGCAAGTTATTCAATACAACCTCAATGAATATCTGCAAAGAAGTTATCGTAGTAAAACTGCATAATTTCTCATATCACAGACGCTATTTATATATATATACAAGCTCAGTCTATGGAGATTTGTGACGAATGCCAGTTTAATTTCAAAATTTTTGTATTGCAGGCTAAATTTACGATGTTTTGTTTCTCAAAAATGTTACTTGTGAGTAAATGGAGAGTGTAAACGTATTCTGGCCTACGTGCCAATAACTCTTGCTGTTCGTTACCCTACGTTAGTTAGCCCTATAATTACTCTTCAGACAGGATATCACTTGCACATTTTCCGCGATAACTTCCAACCTATGAATTTCGGTAGCGAATAGAATCATGGAAAAAAATTTCAAAGCTTACGGGGCTCATCATCTAAAGAACATATCGTAATAACTGCGACAATTTGATATGAATACAAAATTTAGTTGTGTCAAACCACACAGTTGGTACTTTTGACGCCAAAATTTGATTTTTCTAACGTATCGTTATAACGAACACACATTTTCGAAACCAGGGATCGGATTTTCTAGATAATTATCTGAACAACATATACATGAAATTTGAGTTTGAAAGATATGAGTAAGACAGTATTGGATTTTCGCCGCACTCAAGTACTTATTTAATTATTAATTTTTATTCCTGTATCTGGTGGCCGAGTAAAGTTTACCGCGAAACAAATTTTGCGTGTTGTGGGACTTCGCGAGGCTGGCCAGTTCCCCGCTGTTAGACACACACACACACACACACACACACACACACATACACGGAGTGAGAGAGAGAGAGAGAGAGAGAGAGAGAGAGTACCACTGAAAACAACTCATCAGTAAGAAACTTAGATGAAAATTGTGTACCTGAACCGGATCTCAAACCGAGGACCTTTGCCTTCCGCAAACGAGCTGACTAAGGCTGTCGGAGGCCCGGGGCGGCGACAGAACAAAATGAGGCCCCCTGTGCACTTGCAAATACATGTATTACTAAAAGAAATAGCGTTTGAGATTTGGAGGTCCCCCAGTACGAGAGGCAAGGGACAATATAAGAAATATGGCTTCCGAAATTTGGAGGAACTAGAGGCCAAGAGTGCAAAAAATATTTCGGGGTATTTGGAGCCCCGCCCCCCCCCCCCCCAAGACGAGAGGCCCGGGGGGTCTGCCCCCTCCGCCCCCTCCCCATCCCCCTTACTCCGCCATTGGCTCTACCGACTGAGCAATCCCGACTCGACACACGATTCCTCCTCACAACTTTAATTCTGCCAGGACCTCGCCTCCCACTTTACAATCTTCACAGAAGTTCTGCTGCAAAGCTTTTGAAAGTAGGAAGCGAGGTCCTGACAGAATTAAAATTGTAAAGACGGATCGTGAGTCGAGTCGAGATAACTCAGTCGGTATAGCGCTTGCCCACGAAAGGCGTTGGTCCCAGGTTCGACTTCCGGTTCCCGCACACAGTTTTAATCTGCCAGGATGTTTCATATCAGCGTACACTCCACTGCAGAGTGTTAGTTTCATTCTGGAAATATTCCTTAGGTTGTGGCTAAGCAATGTTGCCACCATATACTTTCTCCCAGGAGTTCAAATTCTGCAAGTTTCACCTGAGAACTTCTGTGAAGTTGGGAAAGTAGGAGGCGAGGTACTGGCAGAATAAAAGTTGTGATGTCGGATCGTTAGTCGATTCGCGATAGCTCCGTCGGTATGGCTCTTGCCCGCGAAAGGCATAGGTACCAGTTTCGAGTCCCAGTTCCGGCACACAGTTTTAACCTGCCAGGAAGTTTCATATCAGCGCACACTTTGCTGCACAGTGAAAGTTTCATTCTGGGAACACAACAGTATTCTTCAGACTGTGCGGCCCTCATCGGTCAGGTAGTACAACGTCCCGTTGCTCTCGTGCAAACTCGGCTGGGCAGTTCTCTGAAGGTCCAATATGGTATTGTCAGCCCAGAAGCTATCTTTTACACTTATGTATTTGCGACTACTCTGGCCATTACCGTGGCGCCGCGGTCGGTGGCGTCGTCTGGACGAGGGATCTTAAGAAAACTCTCTGTCGCTCAAAGACGGAAGTCTGTTTATTTACGAGGAGAAATTCAGAAAATTTCTGGTGGGCACTCCTCTGGCGTAGGTGGGCTGGCGACGACGTGGTGGGCGAGAACAGACATACAGAATGAAACCAAATAGCTTATAAACATAATAGCAGAAACCATTTGCTGAAATATTGCAACGGAACTGGTTGATGTGTGTATAACGGGGCTACTTAATATGTGTGTGTGCGTGTATTCCCTTCAGTACTAACAGGGGCCTACAAAAATGAAAGATCGTATCGGGCTACTAAAATTATGGATCTGACTGCAATACTACTAGGAGAGTAACTTGACAGTAAGTGCGCAACGTAATGCTGACCTACGTAAGGCAAGTTTGGGCAATCGAAACTTACGCTATCTGACTGCAAATTAGAAGGATTAAAATATGCAAAATCTTGGTTGGCTGATAGTCACTTTACGAGAACAATAAAAGAATGTCCTACTGTGTTGTACTTGTTGGCCCTGTCTTAGTATTACTATACAATCAGTCTGCATACACAAATAATGAATGCGTGCAAGAAATATTATTTTGTTGTAAAAAGGGAACTGATACCTCGCTTCACACCAACTTACATTCTTCACTTCATATCGTACATGTCATCCACTTGCTACAATGTACTTCATTACCATTAACTTACAATCACTTACAGCGTCAAGAATAATCACAAACAAAATTAAACCAGTCAAACTGAATAAATCTGTAATAAAGAAAATTAGAAAATTAGCAATCAGCAAATTCGACACGAGTAACATAAACTATAAAACTGAAGAATGTGCATTTTATTGCGAAGTCGTGCAATGACGCAGTTTCTAAAACAGGGATGCAGCCCTACCGTCAGGAAAATATTAATTATAAAAAATCAAAATTTCAAAAAGTGAAAGGAACTGCTTTTTTATTTTTACGTGTGGTTAATGCCCTATCCATGTTATTACAACAATTACTGTGACGAGCCACGAATTACTCAAGGTTGTGTATAGGTTCCTACTTAATGAAAAGTGATATAAAATAAAATAAAATAAAATGAAATGAAATGAGTGCTCTTGCGCAATACCAAAAACATTTAAAGTAAATTACCAAAAAATTAGCAGCATCATGAAGAACTCCGGACTGTGTCCACCGCGAACTCCAGTGCAACCGACACGCTCCGCTACTACTCTCCGACTCCCCGTGCGGCAACACAGAGCAAACCCCGCCTACCAGCCGCCAAAGATAATCCTTGCGGACCCAACAAAGATGTTTATGTATATGTTGCCAACATATCTAGTCCCAAAACTTAAGGTAGGAAATTTCCATTCAGTAGCCACCTTACAACGTGCGACAACGCTCCTGAGCACAGCATAGTGGCGTGAGTTATAAACAAAAACTGGGAGTGAACGGCCGATTAATACTGAAACTCAGAGCACTTACACCATTCGTCTTTTCACTTTACAGAAATAAGAAATGGTTGGAATAGGGAGTGTAAGTGCTACGTACGGCTGTAACAGCTAACTAAAAACAGCGATTCACTCCGAAATCTTTCTTCAGGATCCCGAAAAATAGAGAATTCTAAAAATGATAGTTTAAGGAGGCTACTATTAGGCCTACTGAGATAGCTTACTTTTAATAAACAGTGTCTTTGCCCTTTTTTATCTTTATAGATACAGGTAGCGAGTTATTCGTAAGCGAAGAGCTGACTTTAGTAAAATTTTGAGAAATAAGAGCCCAGAGCATTTGAATAAGAGCTATGTATTGTGCCCAGACTACTTTGTGGAGAAAGATTTAAGAAATAAGATTTGTAGAGCCAAGGGTAAATGTAATTTGTTCATTGGGTGTAGTTTAAAAAAATGGTGATTAATGTTTTATAACAACAAATGTGTAACAGTAAGCTTTATTTGAGTCCCTTCATTTAAAGCGTAGATAAGGCTCTAGAAACATCAGCACAATACTTCGCTGTCAGCTATTTGTATTTAAGCTAAAATTATATTTTATGAAACACAAGTCTAAACAGAAATTCAAAGCCTTTCATTGTCGTTCTCATTTCCAGTATTTGGCCTGACACTGCCCAACTGCTCACGGAAAATGCGGTCATTATATGGTTAAAACTAACTTCATGTGATTGTGTTAGTTCGAATTCTATCCACATAAACTGTTCACCTTATGATATGTATTATTTGTCCGTCCAAGCAACTGCAATAAGTGCGACCGTTTTCGCCAGAAGTGTTTAATTTCACTTAATATAAAAGATCTTCAATGGTCTTAAATGAAAGCTCTCTACTATTTGATTTTCTTTCATACTTCGCTAAAAAATTGTAAAATGATGATTTTTTTTACTTACGTACATTTTTTTTTATATTTTCGATTGACATCATGAAGCGCAGACATGTTGCACAGTTCGTGGCAGAGACGATTACTTTAGTTTTCAACCAATATAATATTTTAAATGGCGTAAGGAGAAATGTAAACCCTGCAAAGTAATTTTGGTATGCACGAAATAAAATTCGGAATCACAGATGTCAAGGCAAGTAAAGTCTAAAACTCGAACCAACAGATGGCACTGCTAGCGGTATCGCCTGACAAAGGCATGTAAATGCCACAGAGTTTCCGCTATTATCTTTATAAGCTGTTTGATAAAACTCTCTGAGACGTTTTTCGTGACGTCGGAGGGCCTCATAGAGCTCCTAAATACCCAGGCTGAATCGTCCACCATGTTTCACCCAACATGGTTGGAATCGTGATGCACTAACAGCGTAGAGGCGCATGCCCTGCCATCTTTCACAAACGATTTCACAAAAACTAATTGGTAGAAATATTTAATTTTTTCGCTACTTAAATCTTTATATGTCAGCATTGTGACGAAATGCTCGTCATTTCACTAATAGTCATAGTTAATAAGATATTGGCTTCGAAATACGAGACTGCTCTGCATTAGGAAAAGTATGCAGTAAAAAATAGAGGCTGCTGTGATATTTCCTTCGGTGCTTGTTGCACCATATGTTGCTGCGGATGGAACTTTCCTAATGGATTGAATTTTATTTTAGACTTAGGAGGAGATCTTTACCTTTCACTCATACCGCTAAACTTTATTTTATTTAGCGCACTTATTTTCGACGGCTATAAGGCCAGAATGAATCATTGCGTACCTCATACACAGGTATCAAAATGATATTTTAACAAATGATAACATGCAAAGAGGGTTATTACGCAAAACTTCATTAAATGTCGTGTTATTCAAGGAAATACATAGTTGTAGAATGGAAAAGAGTTAAGTTAGTGATTTATTATTCAATTTGCAGACATTCCTTCGTCACTCACAAATGTTTATTTCTTTGCTTCTTGTCCATTGTGTTTCAGAGCTACTACCTAATAGGAGTTACATTTCCTTCAGTTTAAAGCCTAGCACTAACTTCAACAGAAAAAAAGTTCCTCGCATGTCGAAAATTCCGTAACGTCGTCAGAAAGTGCATGGTCGTAAACTATCAGTATATGCTGTTTATAAATTATTTCCATAAATAAAACTAAATAGAAAATGTAGTGTAGTTCTTAACGAAGAGATTGATGAAAATTCCACGTTCATACAGTGAGTAATTTGCGAGTGTGAGCGAGTTGAATGAAACGTGAGATAACGCGTGACCTCGTCCGGAACGTGGCAACTCCTACAGCTTGGGGAATAATAGCGGATAGCTCAGCTCGGGTTTATAGGAGCCTTAGGGCCTCACCGTCAGATCACAAATCGTGGTGGCTTGGCTCTAACCGCGCGAAAGCGAGAATATCGCTGATTGGGTTCTTGAGAAATTAGTGACTGTTTCAACACTCCATCTTTGAGGACAGCCCGACATTGGTCGGACATTGCTAGCTTCTCATCATAGCTTGCTCACTGTATAGGGTTAATATAGAGGGAAAGCTACAACCCTGTCTTATTCCCTTTCTAGACAATGATTGCCTTCCATGCTCTTTTACTCTTGTAACTGCTGTCTAGTTTAAGTACAAGTTTTAAATAACCTCCTTTCCCTATATTTTACCCTTACAGACCAGAATTTTTAAACAGGTTACTGCAGCCAGCATTTGCTTTCTGCAAATATACAAAAGCTAGGAATTTAGTTTTTTTCTTTTCTTAATGTCTAAGGTAAGTCATTATGCCTCGCGTGTTCCTGCATTAATTTTCTCCTAAATACAAACTGATCTTCGCCGAAGTTGACTTCTCCGTGTTTCTGCATCCGTTTGCAAATATTTCGTGTTGGAATTTTGCAACAACAACCTACTAAATTTATGGTTTCTGTAATTACCACACCTGTCTGAGCCTGCTTTCTTTGCATTATAGAAATGTAAATAATGTATTTAACATTAATCTGCCGGATTATGTACTCATTTCGTAATACAAGTAGTTCTTGGCATGGTGCTTAGCGTGGCTACAAAACACAACACACGGACGCTAAGAGAATCACTCTGTGTATTTAGAGTGGTTAGAAAATGTTTGAAACGCTTTAAGGTTGGAGCAGGGTAGGTTTTAGTGAGACACTAAATCCTGGAATAGATGCTCGATAAAACCGCCGTTTCCGTGGTATTTAGCATGAAAGTCATGCAATAGGGTCGTTGCCCGCGTTACGACGGTTTGAGTAAATCGACGGCAGAACACGCCAATCTCCACCACCACTAGCAGGCTGCCCGAATCGAAGCACACGAAGACCTGATTGGCTTATTTTATTGCTAAATACATCGGAATGGCGAAAGGCATCGAATTCTTATTCTAAATTTTAAGTCTCAGTGCCCCCTGCCCTGCAACATACTTACAAGCGATTACTTATGGCTTCACTGTACTAGGTTTAGATGTAATATCAATGTACCTAAACCTAGTACAGTGAAGACATAAGTGATCGGAAATTGCGATTTATTTCATTAAAAATGAACGCTGTAACGTCTTCAAAAATATACAATACAAGCGTTTCACTCATTTCCTCATCATTCAGTTGTTGTGTTTGATGCGGTTCTTGTGTAAGCCTCTTCGTCTACCAATCAGAACAGCAACCTACATCCTTTTGAACCTGCTTGCTATATTCCACTCGTGGTTTCCGTCTACGATTCTTACCCCACACACTTCATTCTAATATTAACAAGGAAACACACCCAAGTGACAGTCTCCGAATTTTTTCAAATTTGGATTTGTTATAATACATTTAAACCTATAGGACAGGTTTCAACTCTTCGATATATCACTGAATCCTAATCTGAAATCAGATTCTCAAAATGCAATATGGTTGTTCTAGTATAGCGGACTATAGCTCGAAAAAATGCTTGAATAGAAAATAACTCGACATGCGACTTTCAAAATACTGTACAGTCGACGTTTGAAATAATAGTGAATACAATTGAATAAAACGTATGTGTGCACACAATGAATCGTATTCCGACACTCGAAACGACCGTTGTGAGTGTCTAGGGGACTCACCCTAAAGAGGCAGCGAGAAGAGATGAAAATCCTGCCATGCGTCGTCCACGTGCTACATCACGGGCAGCGCTAACACCGGCGTTTAAAGCCAATACACATTTGTAACATGTTGATTCACTTGTATTTACTATTATTTCAAACGTTGATTGCACAGTATTCAGGAAGTCGCATGTCGAGCTACTGTCTGTTAACGCATTTTTTCGAGTTTTCGTCAGCTATGCTGGATCAACCGTATTGAATTTTGAGAATCTGATTTCAAATCGGGATTCAGCGACTTTAAATAGCAATATATTGAGGAGATGAAACAGTTCAAAAATATAAATTCACATGCTGTTTCATGGACGGTATCAAACGAGCGTGGCAATATAAGGGTTTTTTACCCCCCCCCCCCTCTCCAAATATTGATATATGAAACAAACAAGAAAGCACTTATTTCTTAATTCGCCTTCCTTTTGAAGTTTTCATACATTCTACTTCGATTAAATCAAAACAGTTTTTTGAGCACAAAAATTTGTCACTTTAGGGGTAGTTGTCCCCCTAATTTTCACTCCCCTTGCATTATACTTAGGCCTATGTTCATCTTTTATCAGAAGGTACTTTCATACCAAACGTCATTACTATCGCTTCAGTAATCTCTAAGTTATCGCGAATTTTTCATTTTAGCCCTAATTTCCACTCCCATGAACCACAGACATTGCCGAGGTGGGGTGGCTTGCGTGCCTCAACGATACAGATAGCCGTACCGTAGGTGCAACCACAGCGGAGGGGTATCTGTGGAGAGGCCAGACAAACGTGTGGTTCCTGAAGAGGGGCAGCAGCCTTTTCAGTAGTTACAGGGGCAACAGTCTGGATGATTGACTGAGCTGGCCTTGTAACATCAGCTAATGTGGCTTTGCCACACAGTTACTGCGAACGGCTGAAAACAAGGGGAAACTACAGCCGTTACCCTTCCCGAGGACATGCAGCTCTACTGTATGAACATATGATGATGGCATCCTCTCGGGTAAAATATTCCGGAGGTAAAATAGTCCCCCATTCGGATCTCCGGGCGGGGACTACTCAGGAGGATGTGAACACCAGGAAAGACAATACTGGCATTCTACGGGTCGGAGCGTGGAATGTTAGATCCCTTAATCGAGTAGGAAAATTAGAAAATTTAAAAAGAGAAATGGATAGGTTGAAGTTAGATATAGTGGGGATTAGTGAAGTTCGGTGGCAGGATGAACAGGATTTCTGGTCAGGTGAGTACAGGATTATAAATACAAAATCAATTGGGGGTATCACAGGAGTAGGATTGATAATGAATAAGAAAATAGGAATGCGGGTAAACTACTATGACCAGCACAGTGATCGCATTATCATTGTCAAGATAGATACGAAACCAACACCGACAACAGTAGTACAGGTTTATATGCCAACTAGCTCTGCCGATGATGAGGAAATCGAAGAAATATATGAGAAGGTAAAGGAAATTATTCAGACAATTAAGGGAGAGGAAAACTTAATTGTTATGGGAGACTGGAATTCGGTAGTAGGACAAGGAAGGGAAGGGAAGATAGTGGGTGAATATGGTCTGGGCAAAAGGAATGAAAGAGGAAGCCGCCTGGTAGAATTTTGCACAGAACATAATTTAGTTATAACAAACACCTGGTTTAAGAATCACAAAAGAAGGTTGTATACGTGGAAGAGACCAGGAGACACCGGGAGATACCAGATAGATTTTATAATGGTAAGACATAGATTTCGGAACCAGGTTTTGAAGTGTAGGACATACCCAGGGGCAGACATAGACTCTGACCATAACTTGTTGGTTATGAACTGTAGGCTGAAACTGAAGAAATTACAGAAAGGTAGGAAAATAAGGAGATGGGACTTAGATAAATTGAAGGAACCTGAAGTTCTTAAGAATTTCAGAGGGAGCTTCAGGCAACAATTGACAGAAACAGGGGAAAATAAAACAGTAGAAGTGGAATGGGTAAAATTGAGAGATGAAATAGTGAAGGCAGCAGAGGACAAAATAGGTAGGAAGGCAAGACCTACAAAGAATCCTTGGATATCACAGGAGATACTAAATTTAATCGATGAAAGGAGAAAGTATAAAAATGCAGTAAATGAAACAGGCAAAATGGAGTACAGACGACTAAGAAATGAGATTGACAGGAAGTGCAAAATGGCTAAGCAGGAGTGGCTAGAAGCCAAATGCAAGGATGTAGAAGAATGTATAAATAAGGGAAAAATAGATACAGCCTACCGGAAAATAAAAGAAACATTTGGCGATAAGAAAAACAGCTCTATGAATATCAAGGACACTGATGGAAAACCGGTTCTCAGCAAAGAAGGGAAAGCTGAAAGGTGGAAAGAGTATATAGAGGGGCTCTACAAAGGAAATGAACTTCGAGACAATATTATAGGAAGGGAAGAGGATGTAGATGATGATGAAATAGGAGATACTGTACTGAGAGAAGAATTTGACAGAGCCCTGAAAGACCTAAGTCGAAACAAGGCCCCTGGAGTAGATGATATCCCATCAGAGCTACTGAAGTCTCTGGGAGAACCAGCCATGACAAAATTGTTTCACATTGTGTGTAAGATGTATGAGACAGGTGAAGTACCCTCAGACTTTAAGAAAAATGTTATAATCCCCATTCCAAAGAAAGCGGGTGCAGACAGGTGTGAAAACTACAGAACCATCGGTTTAATAAGTCATGGTTGCAAAATATTAACACGAATTATATACAGAAGGATGGAAAAGCTGGTAGAAGCTGACCTCGGGGAAGATCAGTTTGGGTTCAGGAGAAATGTAGGAACACGGGAAGCAATACTCACTTTACGGCTTATCCTGGAAGATAGATTAAGAAAAGGCAAACCAACATTTCTAGCTTTTGTAGATTTGGAGAAGGCTTTTGACAATGTTGATTGGAATAAACTCTTTCAAGTTCTGAAGCAAGCAGGAGTAAAATATAGGGAGCGTAAGGTTATTTACAACTTGTACAAAAACCAGACAGCGGTTGTCAGAGTTGAAGGGCATGGAAGGGATGCAGTGGTTGGAAAGGGAGTAAGACAGGGCTGTAGCCTTTCCCCAATGTTGTTCAATTTGTACATTGAGCAAGCTATAAAGGAAAGCAAGGAGAAATTTGGAGAAGGAATTAAAGTTCAGGGTGAAGAATTAAAAACATTGCGTTTTGCCGACGACATAGTAATTCTGTCAGATACAGCAAAGGACCTGGAAGAGCAATTGAACGGAATGGACAGTGTGCTGAAAGGTGCATATAAGATGAACATTAACAAGAGTAAAACTAGGGTAATGGAGTGCAGTGTAGGAAAATCAGGTGATGCTGAAGGAATTATATTAGGTAACGAAACAATAAAGGAGGTAGATGAGTTTTGTTACTTGGGCAGTAAAATAACAAATGACGGTCGCAGTACAGATGATATAAAATGCAGAATGGCAATGGGTAGAAAGGCGTTTTTGAAAAAGAGAAATTTGTTAACATCGAATATTGATTTAAGCCTAAGGAAGTCCTTTCTGAAGGCATTTGTATGGAGTGTTGCCTTGTATGGGAGTGAAACATGGACGATAAGCAGTGTGGACAGAAAGAGGATAGAGGCTTTTGAAATGTGGTGCTACAGAAGAATGCTGAAGATTAGGTGGGTGGATCGCGTAACTAATGAGGAGGTACTGAACCGAATTGGAGAGAAAAGGAATTTCTGGCATACCTTGACTAAAAGAAGGGATAGATTGGTAGGACACATTCTTAGACATCAAGGAATTGTGAATTTAGCGTTGGAGGGAAGTGTGTTGGGTAAAAATCGCAGAGGGAGACCAAGAGACGCGTATAGTAAGCAGATTCAAGTGGATGTGGGTTGTCGTTCTTATGGGGAGATGAAAAGGCTTGCTCAGGATAGAGTAGGGTGGAGAGCTGCATCAAACCAGTCTCTGGACTGAAGACCACAACAACAACAACAACAACAACAGCCCTAATTTTTCCGCCGCTAAATAAATAAATAAAGACGTGTCCCACAGTCTTTCATGTATTAGAAGATAACCAAATTTCATAAAAACCAGAGAGTGACACTTGGGTAGGTTTCCTTGTAAGTTGATGATTCCTTGATGTCTCAGAATATATCCCATCAACGTATCCCTTCTCGTACTAAGAGTATGCAAGAATCTCTTTTTCTCTCCAATTTTATTGAGCACCTCCTCATCAGTTACGTGATCCACCCATCAAATCTTCATCATTCGTATGTAGCGCTATAGTTCAGAGGCTGTTAGAGTTTTGTCTGAACACCTTATCGTTCACGTTTCACACCCATAAAATGCTATACTCCAGCCAAATGCTTTCAGAAAGGACTTCCAAAAATTTAAATGATTATGGGATGTCAATAAACAACGCTTGTTCAGAAACGTTTTTCTTCCCATAGCCATTCTGAATTTTGTATCTTCTTTACTGCGGCCATCAGAAGTTATTTCGCTAAGCGAATAACAAACCTCATCTACTACTTTCATTCACATTACGTAATCTAATTCCTGCAACAGAGCCTGAGTTTTTTTAACTACATTTCATTACCCTTGTTTTACTCTTGTTAATGTCAAACCGACATTTCAAGACATTGTCCATTCTGTTCAAGTGTTCATCCAGGTCCTTTGCTGTCTCTGACATCGGCAAACCGTAAAGTTTTTCTTTCTTCAGGTAGAAGAACATTAAACCCCTCTCAAGTGTTTCGTTATGTAATCTAATTCCTTCAACATCACGTGATATTTTTAAACTGCAATCCATTACTCTTTTACTTTGAAGTATCGTGTTATTGCCACTAGTTTCTGTCAATTGGTGCCTTAAGCTTCTTCTGAAACTTTCAATAACTTCAGATTCCTTCAATTTTTCCAGGTTCCATCTCCTTATTTTTGTTCTTTTCTGCAGTTTCTTACCTTTCATTCTACATTTCACGACGAATAAGATATGCTTGGAATTTATATCTGTCCCTGGATATATCTCTCCCTTGAAACCTACTTCCGAAATCTATGTCTTGCCGTTATGAAAACTATATGGTATCTTCCAAGAATAAAACAGTGTTCCATGGTTCCTAAGCGAAGTGTTTAATTTATGTTACCTGCAAAATTATACCAGTCGGCTTTCTCATTTCCTTTCCCCAGTCCATATCCACCCGCAATACGGTTTACCTTAAAGGATAGGTTAAGGAAAGGGAAACCTAAGTTTTTAGATCTGGAGAAAGCTTTGGACAATTTTAACTGGAATACCACCACCGACAGCCCAATATTCAGCCGTTTTGCTCACATTCAAGTTTTATTTAATGTTCATCCTCTCCTTCCTCGGCGAAAATGATGTAATTTTTAGGAAGAGAGGATAACCTACGTTACTTCTTATCTTTTGCATTTCCTTTCCTAGTCTTTCGCTGGTTTGTTAAAAAAAAATCCTTTTGAAAAGGGTAGGTGCTAAGTAACATCCTTTGCACACCTTATATATTAATTTCATTCGTACTCCTTGCATTCCTATGTATATATTGAAGTTTCCCCAATAATATGTTGTCTAATCCACACGCTATGACTAGCACCACTCCCACTTTGAATTGTGGCATTTTCGATCATTATTCTTATAAAACACTAGTTATTTTTCGACATTATATATTAGAAATCAAGTTAGGTATTTGGCGGAAGGTCTGGTAACATTAAATGATATGATAAGACGAAGCTATATGTGGCAGAATTAACGAAAGCTACATTATTTTTTCTTTTTTTTTCTGGCTATTAAGGTTTTTTTTTTTTTTTTTTTTTTTTTTTTTTTTTTTTTTTTGCATGGAAAACATATTTGCAACTTTTATGTAAGAAGGAAAAAGAAGTTTTTGAAGTTTGAGGGTGAAAACTTTCTGAAAGTTCCTACGTTTATAGTAACTTGGTTTTTTGAAAACAACCCGGATTTTTTTACATATCAGATATAAAAAAGGTGAAAACTAAGATATATATCTACATTTAAACCGAACTTTCGCTGTTTGTATCAACAAACGGACCATAGTTTAAAGATACAAACCACATTAACACCTTAAACGTTTGTAAATAAGGATTGTAATTTATACTCGTACGTCGTTTTTCTACCAAGTACATGTCACTTTTAAATTAATACTTTTATTCGTGGCCGCTGTAAAAATTATGTATTAAGTGCGCAACTATGTAGCTTCAGTTAGTATTCAAATTAATTCTTGTGTAAGCGTACATTAATTTTGTACACTTGTCATTTTCCACTGATTCGTTATAAGGGAACTTGTAATATTAAATCGGAACTTCGGAGGCTAAAGAACGGTTAGGACAAATATTTTGGTGTATATGCGAACACTGAATATTTCGAAGAAAAATAGCGACTGAAGTTCTGCATTGTATGTATCTGTGAAGAGATTGTATCTTCTCGGACGACATGTGGCCTAGCTATTCGGTAGCGTAATGCTTAGCACCTTTGATTATTTATTCTGCGTTAAAACCCAACAATATTTTTTCTCTCTAGTTGTCGCGAAATAATGTTATACTGAGAAATAGTGCATAATTACTGACGAAATTAGCAATCATTTCAAATTTTATTAAAATAAGTGTATTCATGAGATGCAATGAAAAAGAGTTTTCTGCAACAGAAATCGTTGATTTATGGATTATATACCGAATCACTTCATCACTGATATAAATATTAAAACTGAGAACTAAAGTTGTAAGTTCACGAACAACATTAGAAAACGACTATAGATACAAATCATTGGCATTGTCATATCATCAACAGCTCTTTCACTAATCTGTAAGTAATAATACCTTACACCTTCGCAGCTGCAGAGCAAGATGCATCAGAGTGAACTAATAGAATAATAATAATGTAGGAAGTGTTAACTTACATCAAAATATCCTCACAAAAAGAAACGAAGAAAGTGAGCTCTTTAGTTTCCATCTCTGGCAGCGAGTTTCACCCACATGTAAAGTTAAATTTCTGGATCATTTATAGGTGTATTTTCACAGTGAGGTGCTACGCAATATTTGAAACCAGGTTCAGAATTGTGACTGTCCAGATAATCTACATCTAGAATGAATACTCTGCAAATCAAATGTAAGTGCCTGGCAGAGGGTTCATCGAACCACCTTTATACTATTTATCTCCCATTTCCATTCTCGAATAGCACGCGTGAAGAAAGAACACCTGCATCTCTCCGTTCAAGCTCTGATTTCTCGTATTTTATTCTGATGATCATTTCTGCGTATGTAGGTGGAAGTCAACAATCTATTTTCGCATTCGGAGGAGAAAGTCGGCGATTGCCGTTTCGTAAGGAGACAACGCCGCAATGATAAGCACCGTTGTTGTAATGATTCCCATACCAGATACTTAATCATTTCCGTGAGGCTGTCTCCCTGTATCATGACAATACAAAACGAACTGCCCTTCTTTGAACTCTTTCGATGTCCTCAGTCAAACCCATCTGATAAGAATCCCACGCTGGGCAGCAATACTCCAAAGAACAACGGGCAAGCGTAGTGATTGCAGTTTTTGTCATTGTTACGGAAGCAGGCGATTCATCAAGTAAATTGACGTCACAGGCGTCATATAACTGAAATGGAGCGTTTTGGCGGATATTTCAATTTCGTCTCCCCCACCCCTGGGTTTTTTATTTATTTCTTTATATTATTTTATTTTTATTTTTCTTTTTACAACACACTGCAATACAGGAGTAAAAATACTTTTTATGGGCATGATATAATTTGATATAATTAATTGTTTAACCCTTTACCTCCCAGTGTTGCCATATGCAACGTCAGCTTTATCTGTTCCTCTAGCCACAACCATTTGTCCAATGATTGTAAACAGTACTGCAGGACTTCCGACAATTCACTGTGACCATGTTGTCTACCATTAAATGGAGGAAACAGAGAGCATTAGGCTAAATGCTTTGTCATAATATGTAAATTGCTTCATGTCTAAGTTGGAGTACATGCAGCGAGACTTTCAAATAATTATATCAATGTAAACAACATTTAAAAATTTCATTACTAAATAATTGTTCAATGTCTAAATTAGCAATAAACAGTTTGAAAATGTTATTAGATACAATAAAGGAAACACATCATCCTGCCCAATTATGCCTATGTAGTCGTCCAAAATTTGCCTCCATAAACCAAAAGTGAACAAAACTTTTGTCAAATATACATTATTCCATTCATTATGTACAGAAATATGCAAAGAAATATTTTCGTTCATCAATTAATAAAATTTGGGGTTGAAAGGGTTAAGATGATTTCCAGAAATCAGACACTCTGTTGTGTAACTGTGGTGTGACTTCTGTACCAACCCGGTATTCACCTAGTGCGATGTGGATAACCGTCTAAAATCACATTCAGGCTGGCCGTTAATCTGCCAGACGATTCCGAACCGAGGTCTACCTATCACCCGGTTCCCGGAAAGCAGTGCTTCCAATCTCACGGGCAAATACAGCACTAACAGTGGGTTGTAGTTGATCCACTGAATTATATTGGTAATAAGCGCATACAGCATTCTCTATTCATTAGTGACATAACGTGTTTGGAACAACAGCAATTGTGCTTTAGTAATGACAATGCAGCTACAGTACTATTGGTTCAGACGGTGTATAGAGGACCAAAAGGTGTCAGCTGAAATATTGTTTTAGGTTGACAGCAGGTCCGATATCATTGACCGTATATTACACTGACGTAAGATATTCATTTGTATAATTTCAGGTAACTGCGTCTATAATGTTAATAGTTTTAATGTTATAATTTTTGATTCCGGATAAAGGTAAATATTTCGATATTTAGCAATAAACTACGGATTAAGTGAAGGGCGTCAATAATTGAATCTAGGCTAATAGTCCGTTGTAATTGGAACCTTTGAGGTGCTGAAGGAAATTGAGAAATATGTATGTCAGAAAAATTGCGAAACTTCGTTTCGCAGATTGTGTGCACAGAAGATATCTGTCCCGATCTAAATGACGATAAATGCTCACTTGGCGCAAAAAAGAAGACGACTTCAGATCATTTAGTTTAACTATTTCTTTTATTATGATTAGGAACACTGTTGACCTTTCTAGGTACATACGCTGGCCAGTTTTCCGCGTCAGAAGTTTTCCAGGAGGGACAAAACTAGAGAAAATCAGGTCATTCGATGAGCACTCGATCGAGTCGACTGATTAGATGTTCTTTGCAGCAGAACGGAGGGAACATAGCATTCGTTAGGAAGAACCTTATATTACGTCTGCACAGTTATTGCTCCATCGAGGACTTACAGCATTCCTATTCCTTGCAGACAGTTTCCTTTCTTTCACATAAATTTATGTTACCAGTGGATCTTGTGTTAGATTTGACAATAAAGTTCGGTGAGTATTCCTGTAACATTAACGCAGATGAACTATGAACTGCAGTTATCTTACTGTCCTTCGAAATAGACACCAGGTTTCATCCTCAGTGACATTGGGTGTCTCATGCGCCGCTTGGTCAGTACCCTGTGAAGCCTGTAAACGTGTCTGCTTCTGATCGTCAGTCATGTGACATGGTGGAAGACGACATTTTCCTCTTCCCTAACGTCTGGGTAAGGATGTATCCAACGGATTCACGGTTAATTTAATCTGCTACGGCCGACTGCAGTGGCCGAGCGTTCTGCGGCGTGCCAGTCACAGTCTGCACGGCCGCTACGGTCGGGGGTTCGAATCCCCCCTCGGGCATGGATGTTTGTGTCGTCTTTAGTATAAGGTAGTTCATAAGTAGTTTGTAAGTTTAGGGACTGATGACACCGCAGTTAAGACCCTTAAGTACGGTCGGGGGTTCGAATCCCCCCTCGGGACTGATGAGCCCGTAGTTAAGTCCCATAAGTTCTACAAACATTTGAACATTTTGAAGTCCCTTAAGCTTAACAAACATTTTGAAGATAATCTGCTATCATCGGCACAGTTAATCGACCATCACACTTGATTAGGGTCTTCACCTTCTCAATGTGTTCGTCAGTGACAGTGACTGCGTGTCGTGCGATGCGGGGAATGTTAGAACAACTTTCCCGGCCTCCTCGAAAATATGTGAATCTGTCGTCCACAGTGTTTGATCGTCATAAACACATACCAACATCGCATAGGTTTCTTTCTGTGTCTTGTCATGCTTAAACAAACTTTAAATTTCTCATTTGCTAGTTCATTGATCTCTTCTTATTTCAGAAACAAGGTACCTAACAAGCACTTTGTCCAACAGGTCTTTCACGGAACACACACGATGCTTATCTGAAGTACGGTGGGAGCAGATTGTCAACATCGCCCATCGCAGGTGCAGCTTTGTGATTCGCCCGTGTTGCCCGATCGACCGTTCTGACATAATTCCACCCTACATTATTGTATCTTCAAAGTATTTGCTTTGATTTTGGGATGTAGACTGTCTAGGAAAACAGTCGCTTTTGAAATTAAACCTCCTTGTAGATGAAATCTGTGACGGACCGGGTTTCGAACCCAGGAGCTTTGCCGTTTTCGGACGTGGTCCTGGAGTTTCGAAAGACGGTGTGGCACACAGTTTTAACCTGCGATGAAGTTTCATATCAGGATACACTCCGCTGAGGAGTGAAAATTTCATTCCAGGTATTGAAATGTTTTTCTACGTAAGAATGCTGAAGAGGATACTGTGACAACAAGATTCGTTGGTTACCATCTAATATCGTGTGCAGCAACACGATGTGGCATGGACTCAACAGGTAGATGAAAGACCGCTGCAGGAATATTGATTATTTCGGTCTTTATGTAGCGGTCCATATTTCCGAAAGTGTTGTCGAAGCAGATGTTGGTGAACAAACTATTCCCTAAATTTTTGTGCTATAAATTTTCGATGGAAAACTTTTCAGCCGGCCGCGGTGGCCGAGCGGTCTGCAGCGTGCCAGTCACGGACTGCACGGGCACTGCGGTCAGGGGTTCGAATCCTCCCCTCACCCGGCCATGGATGATTGTGCCGTCTTTAGTATTAACTAGTTCATAGGTAGTTTGTAAGTTTAGGTACTGATTATCCCGTCGTTAAGTCAAATAAGCTCTACAAACAGTTGAACATTTGAAAACGTTTCATGCAATCTGGGTGCACTAGTCATTCACTATCACTGCCTAAAATGTTCTTCAAACAGGTCGTTACAGGACACATTACCATCCATAAAATTCACGCCGTTGTTTGGGAATATGAAATTCATGAATGGCATCAAATGTACTTTAACTAGCCGGAGAAATTCATTTCCAGTCAATGGTCGATTAAGTTGAAAGAAGACAGTCACCACTAGAATGAAAAGTGCCTTCTTGACTGTTTGGATACGTGGCTTCGTCGAGTCTTTACTACATTAAAACATCACCATCAGCCCTTAGAAAATCGGGACTCATCGTATCAAGCATCGTATCGTACGCCGCTCGATCAAAATGGTCGCTGCAGGCGAAGTGGTGCTGTTACCAAACGCACTCGAGTCGCTCGTCTGCTGCTATCTACTATATAACCCACGGACGTGAAATACACTACAGTATCCTATAACGAGGATCGTCGTAGGTCCCACAATGATTTTTGCGGTTATTCCACGCAGTGTTGGTCGTGTGTTAGCACTGCCAGCTCTACGCAAACGCCACTATTTCCCGTTCTTAAGCCCATATTGGCTACTCGAAGTGCGCGCGCCTCTCGTGCCTGCGTGTAAATCAGCAGCCAACCGCAGCGCGAGTGCGTCTATGACGTCAATGATCTACAAAGTGTGGAGATCTAAATTTTCCAGTGTGCTGCAGAATGTGCATGCGCAGGAGCAAGTAGCGGCAGTGGTGTCTGCTAACATCGGAAGTTAATCTATTCTGGTCGAGCGCACTCATATTACAGGAATGCTTTCGCATCTTGTTGTTTGTATAGCTTATGGGACTTAACTACGGGGTCATCAGTCCCTAAACTTACAAACTACTTATGAACTAGGTAACACTAAGGACGGCACATATATCCATGCCCGAGGGGGGATTCGAATCCCCGACTGTAGTGGCCGTGCAGACCGTGACTGACGCGCCGCAGCCTCTCGGCCATCGCGGCCGGCTTTCGCATCTTCTTTAATTTTATTCTGCTTTTTGCTCTGTGTATTCATTAAGCCGAAGAAAGTGCGTCCGAGCCTAATATAGTTTTTCTACTATTTTTCTCCTACAAAAGAGACTAAATATCTGCAAGCAAAAAAATATTTTCGTTTTACACGGAAAAAGCCTACACTACATATATATACGAGCATAGGTATATAAACGTGTTTTACCGAAAGTTATATCAACATAAGAGTCTCAATTATTGGATGAGAAAATTATTTTGTCCGGTAGCAAAAATACAAGGTGTAAAAACTAAAGTAAATATTCGCATTTTACTGAATTTTCGCATTGTTTCATGTGTTTCTCAGTATAAATTTTCTTCAGCAAATAAATGTGTATGTATTCAAAAGTCTGAATGCCACTGTTCCTATCATTCAGGTTCTCAATTGTGTTCAAAACTTGCTACATAACATTTTACAACATTATCAACTATGAATTATCCTTTCGTCATTTATAAACTCAAATATCCTCAGCCTGCTCCTACGTAAATAGTGCCCTGATATCCTCACTTCTTCACTCAGTTGCGAAACTACACATCAGATAGCTCAATAGTTTTGACGTTTACGTCTAAACGACTACTCGAGAAAGGCGAGACGCAGTACTAGAAGAGCACGCCTGGGGCACTGCGGTATACCCACTCGTCTCGAGCAGTCAGCTGAGACAAGAAAGTTCAAATGTTTAAATCTGTTTAAAGCTTATGGGACTTAACTGCGGGATCATCAGTCCCTAAACCTACAAACTACTTAACTAGCTTATACTAAAGACGGCACAAACATCTATGTCCGAGGGGGGATTCGAACCCTCGACGCGGAACGGCTTCGCGCATCGTAGCTTAGCGCCTCAATGCGCTCGGCCGCTCCGCCGCGGCCAACAAAGTTCGTTGTGTGAAAGGGCCTTCACTTGCCGGCTGTCAGCAACTGCATTGACTGTCGTAAGAGTAACGCTCCAATTCGGTATTCTCGACACACTTTTAACACTTTGAATCTGGTATTATTCAATTCCCTACCATTTCCAAAACGAAATGTCTTATGCGTCTAGCTAGAATTCACTTTCTGAGTAAAAATCTGTTAATTCCCATTGTGTCTACACAATCATATCGGGAGTCTTTTCACATGTGTCAAAAAGAGTACAAATTATAACTTTTTCAAGGCTCAATTATTTCGAGTTTGTCCGCATGGACCTCGTACACGAATTAATTTTGATAGCCTCAAACTTATTCTCAGTGAGAAAAACGGATATAAAGAACGGAAGGTAAATTCTCAAAAGGGCACAAATGTAAGGAATTGATGAGTTTGTAACGAAGTGGTGAGAATGTAATTGCCTATTGTACGTGAATGCCTGTGGCTTAGCGATCTTCTTTCCCAATGTTCAAATGTTTTAAACCTATTGGACCAAACTGCTTTGGTTGTCGATCCCTAGACTTACAAACTATACTACTTAAAGTAACTTACACTAAGGACAACAGACACACGCACACACACACACACACACACACACACACACACACACAAACTCACACACGCGCGCGCACACACGCACACGCACATGCCAGAGGGAGGGATCGAACCTCCGGCGGGAAAGCTGCCCAGTCCTTTAACCACACAGCCATTTCACACGGCCGATTGTCTTGATTTTCCATTGTTAGATTTTAACCAGTTAAAGTAAGAATTACTAATAGTCGAAGATAGCAGAACTTCCTAGTATTGTTTCTCACTAAATTACGAAAATTAATTCTTTATATTTAGCATTTGAAGTTTTGCTCAAAGGAGCCATTTCCAAATAAATGATCTGAACCAGTGACAAGCGAGAAAGGAAATTTAGTTATTTTTGAAAACATTTTGGAGTTGCAGCAGCATTCTTTAGAAGCAATGAAAGTTAATAGTGAAACAGTTTATATCGGCCGGCCGCGGTGGCCGAGGGGACTGAGGCGCTCCATTCACGGTCTGCATGGCCACTACGGTTGGGGGTTGGAATCCCCCCTCGGGCATGGATATTTGTGATGTCATTGGCATAAGGTAGTTGATAAGTAATTTGTAAGTCCCATAAGCTTAACAAACATTTGAACATTTTGAGTTTATATCGCACAGATGTTTATTAAATAACTAGCTGAAAACCCGGCGCCTCCGGGTTACACATTTATTCCATTCTTAAGTTAGTTCATCTCTCATTCCCCTTTGTCTCCCTGTCCACCTTCTCTTTCCTTCTTCTTTGAACTCGACAAACTTATCCACGATAACAACTGCAGCGATTCAATTAAGAATTTGACAATGCCTCTCAATAACGGGGCCAAGCTGTCGACACAATTAAAAAAAAAAGTTTTGTTAAGCTTATGGGACTTAACTGCGGGGTCATCAGTCCCTAAGCTTACAAACTACTTATGAACTACCGTATACCAAAGACATAAACATCCATGCTCGAGGGAGGATTCGAACATTCGACGGGGAACGGCCTCGCGCATCCGAATATAGCCCCGCAAAACGCTCGACCACTCCGCCGCAGCTCAACATAATTATTATTATGATAAAATGTTCAAAAATACTACTTTTTACGAATTCACATCTTTTCTATGCTGCTAGTTTTATTTCAGTTGTATCAAACGACTACTGTCTTGTTTTTATTTTTTCCTTTATAATGGAATTATCCTGACGCGAAACAGAGTCGTGCCACATAAAACGTCACTGGGCTGATGCTTAGATACAATGGCTCAATATGAGTAGCGAACTGAGTATCATTCCACACATTTATTTTCTAGTTATATCAAAACGGTCGCTGCTTGCTCTAGTTTCTAATGACATCATTGTCTGTGGGTCTTCAGTAGGCATTGGAAATAATCAATACAGTCATCTTCAACCTACTTAATGATACTGTAGCATTCCAATTAATGAACAAGATGAGGTGAATTTTAATTTTTGCTAATGATTGCAACATGTCAAATGTCGACGACGTTACTTTCAAATGGATTAACGACATTTCAAGAAGGACACGGGACATCTGTGTAAAATAGACGTATGTTCTGTGATTCCAGAGTGAATATAGAGGGTGGTCGGAAATTCCCGGTTCAAAGTTCAGGGACTTGTAGAGGGTAGTGAGTGCATAACATTTTCAACAGTAACCCATGTCCGGAAACGTATCGTTTCCGTTCTACGACAGTTTTAATTCAGATGATTATCTCATGCACTTCTACATGAGAAATGTAATTAGGCGTGACCCAGTACAGTGTTGCAATCAATTTGATGGATAGAATGTACCAGAACATGCTTTGGAGGTATAATGTGTATAACGACGTTGGTGGTCACAACATCGAGCCGGTGTTTCATGCATCAGTACATTGCGGCTGGTGTCGTAGATGCTGGGTTCCTGTTGGTGTCGACTAATGTATCTACATCTACGTCCATTGTCCGCAAGCCACCCGACGTTGTGTGGCGGAGGGTACCTTGAGTACCACTATCGGTTCTCCCTCCTATTCCAGTCACGTATTGTTCGCGGAAAGAAAGATTGTCGGTATGCCTCTGTGTGGTCTCTCATTTCTGTGATTTTATCCTTATGATCTCTTCACGAGAAGAGGGAGCAATATACTGCTTGACTCCTCGGTAACGGTATGTTCTCGAAACTTCGACAAAAACCCGTACCGAGCGACAGAGTGTCTCTTCTGCAGAGTCTTCCACTGGAGTTTACCGATCATCTCCGTAACGCTTTCACAATTAACAAATCATCCTGTAACGAAGCGCGCTGCTCTCCGTTGGATCTTTTCTACTTCCTCTATCAACCCCATCTGGTACGGATCCCACACCGGTGAGCAGTATTGAAGCTGTGGGCGAACAAGTGTACTGTAACCTACTTCTTTTCTTTTCGGACTGCATTTCCTTACGATTCTTCCAATGAATGTAAGTCTGGCATCTGCTTTACCGACGATTGATTTTATATTTTTCTTCCATTTTAAATCACTCCTACTGCCCAATTTCAGATGATTTATGGAATTAACGGCTTCCAGTTGCTGACCTACTATAGTGTAGCTAAATGATACCGGATCTTTCTTTCTGTGTATTCGTAGCGCATTACACTTGTCCACATTGAGATTCAATTGCCATTCCCTGCACCATGCGTCAATTCGATACATATCCTACTGTATTTCAAGACGAATTTCCATTGTTACAACCTCTCCATATACTACAGCATCTTCCGCAAAAAGCCTCAGTGAACTTCCAAGCTTATCCACAAGGTCATTTATATATATCGTGAACAGCAACGGACTCACGACACTCCCCTGTGGCATACCTGACATCACTCTTACTTCGGAATACTACTCTCCATTGAGAATGACACGCTGCATTCTGTTATCTAGGAACTCCTCAATACAATCGTACAATTGGTCTGGTAGACCATACGCTCTTACTTTGTTCATTAAACGACTGTGGGGAACTGTATAAAACGCCTTGCGGAAGTCAACAAACACAGCCTCTACCTGAGAACCCGACTCTATGGTTCTCTGAGTGTCGTAGACGAATAGCGCGAGCTGGGTTTCACACGATCACCCTTTTCGAAACCCATGCTGGTGCCTACAGAGCAGATTTATAGTCTCCAGAAATATCATTATACTCGAACGTAATACATGTTTCAAAATTCAACAACTGACCGACGTTAGAGATATAGGCCTATACTTCTGCACATCTGTTCGACGTCTCTTCTTGAAAACGGGATGACCTGCGCTGTTTTCCAATCTTTTGGAACGCTGCACTCTTCTAGAGACCTACGGTACACCACTTCAAGAAGGGGGGCAAGTTGCTTCGCGTACTCTGTGTAAGTTGTGATGAAAATGTGTAAGTAATAACGGAATGATTCAGTATTCTTTTCAAATTGATTGCAACAATTTTACTGGATCACGCCTAATTACATTAGGAGTGGATGAGATAATCATCTGAACTGAAACTGTCGTAAAACGGAAACGACACGTTTCCGGATATGGTTTCCTATTCAAAATGTTATGTACTCACTACCTTCTACAAGACTTAGAAGTTTGTAACGGGAATTTCCGACAACCCTGTATGTTTACAGAAAAATAAAAGCTAGGCAAACTATCTGATAAGTTTATATTGTGTAAGGCAGAAGAAAACCTCACAACAATATTACGAAACGAGTGGCTCTCACACATGTCCTGCCTTTAAAAGTTACGCGATTGATCGCGTGTATGCCATTTTTCTGATAGCCAAAGAAAATTTTGTAACGTACTTAATATGTCTAAATGAGTATTTCTAGTTGCTTTTATAAGAAAACACAAATATTTAACTATTTAAAATTGGTAAAATGCCGATTGTTTGAACATTACTGTGAGCAAAATGTTGACGCGCGAATCCTCGCGGATTAATTCCCCCGCCTTTCCACTCCTCCTACTCCAACGAATACAATGGTTTATTAGACTATAAAGTAATTTTTAGTATGTGATTAAGGTAATAAATCTGTTTTCCATACGCTTATCTGGAACCTACTAGAAATCCCTCGCGCTTGAATACCGTTATACTGTAATAATAATATTATGATCAGTAGTGATTAGATCAGTAAACACTATAAATACATATTCCAAACATGCAAACTGTAGTAATTCATTATAACTAATTTCAGTGTTTATTCGAAGACTATTTATGATGAGACGAATCCGTGCTCAATACCATTCGTTTTTAATGTTTGATTGAATTGAATGAAATACATTCTTAGCCACTGTTTGCCCAAACAGTGCTTCAAACACATCACATTTAGGTAGCCAACGAAACGGGTACGAACTGATAATAAAAATGTTGGGATTACTGGATAAATCTGAAAATTATCATATTTGCAGTGCACTATGAAACCACTCCGAAGTGCACTGAAAGGGGTATTCCATTGCACCAGTTATTACGGTACTTTTCCACTGCCTTATGCTGTGCGGGAAGAACGATTTTTTTCAGTTAAGTATTTTACCCACTACTGAACCTCTACGATCATTCCATTTATTAGTGTTCACATCCAGATATTCGTATGAGTTTACCGATTGCTTCTCCAACTCATGAATGCTATATTCATGGTATACTACACTTTTCAATTTATATATTAGAATGGCTGTGTTTCATTACTTTTACTACATTATGCAATTTACTTTTTAAACTGTTTCAACATTCTACATCACTTGCAATGGTTTTGATACTTTGATATTAGCTTCGATTTAGCCCGACGCCATTTATAGGAGTAAATCTCCTATTGAGGTACAGTCCATCGTTGTTTAAATTTTCGTGGCGAATCCTTTATAAAATAGCAAGAATGACATAATATTTCGCAATAAGTAGACACGAACAACTCCAGACATAATAAATTACTTATAGATTGTATATAACACCTTTGTCTTTGTTAACTGCGAAAAATCTGTACTTACAACATGCCCTTATCTAATGAACTACGATGCGCTTCTGATGCAGCGTCATTTCGCTGAATCAGTGCACCAAATATTTTTATAGGATGACTACACCGAAAATGAGTTGCAACGATAGCAAACGAAACCGCTACCACTGAAAATAAAATTTAACCCAGGTAGGACACACACACCATCTGGTACTCTATCAATCCTCGCCTCGATCAAGATTTTTTCAAATTTAAATTGATAGTTCTAAACACTGCTAATTTTACCAGTATACTCGCCACAACAGGCTGATACAACACTCCAATAGAAATTAGTAGCAATTTATGCTTCATTAGCTATCGCCCAAGTTTTGCACTGATAGCAGAGTTGGAAAATTCTCGACTGTATTTAGTGAGTGGAAAATATTATGGAAATAGCAGCATTAAAATAGTAAGTTCTCTGTTTGAATCATGCCATTCTTCTGTTAGTGCAGTACTGCCCCTTCGAGCGTTAGCGTATCTTCTGTGACTGTTCATGATAGGCTTTGAACGCTACTTTTGGCTCTTTCTGCGCTAGGGGCGTTACTGTCGATCCAATTACCAGAAGAAAGATTTTACATTAACGTTAGGTTGTGATATTAGTATGTAAATATTGTTTGAACACGCTGAGGATTGTATAAGCAGGGTATTCATTGTGTTGAATTACATTACGTAGAAAATTGCAAACACAAACAATCATTTTTTAAATTTGGTAAAGTATGGCAAAGAGTAAATAGCTTATCCAAAGTCTACGTTTCGCATTAGTCTTCAGATCAATAAACATCTTCGTCGATCGCTACCAAACTTCACAGGATCACCCGCTGGGATAACCTGAATATTTCTGCAGATTTCAACAAAAATTGCTCAAGCCGTCAATTAATCTACAGGGTACACATATACGTACAAACACTCATCGATTATATAAATTGCGCTTGCGAAACCGGGGTGGGTTTTTACTGGATGAAATAAGTCTCGTTATTAACTCGTGGCATGATGGGGCAGCTTTTTGTAACTCTCAATGTTAGTGACGTCATAGCTTCCAGAACCTTATGTCCGTTAAGTGATTTTATCTCAATATCGATTGTATCAAATTTTGAGAAATCGGTCTACTAGTTAAGGAAGGGATGTGGAACATTGTCGGATGGTATGGTATTTTATTGTTTATTACGTCATATCTCGGGGAAATATGTATGTAAATGATTCTTACCCCAACAGCGATTTTCTCTTATATGTAGCAAGTTGGTTAAAATCGGTCCGGTAGCTTAGGAGAAAAACAGCAACATAATTATATACACACACACATACATACATTATACAATATGTGTAGGTACCCGTAATACAGTAAGGTGATTTGAAAGAGATTATTTCAGTGATACAGAAGTTGGAACATGTCTGTAAGAGAGGGCAGGCAATATATTCTGCCTAGTTGAAAATAAAATCTAACCCTAGGTTTTAATTATAATTTCAGAAATGAAATAACCTCTCGTGCGTGAAATTCTTATTTGTCAGTACTATTTGTTAGGGATAAAATTTAAAAGTACGTATGTTAGCGACAACTAACACATCTGTCAGTATAATATCGTAGGAGCCGGGGTCATAGCATTTGAATTCTAGAAAAAGTGATTTTTAACCCCATAGGGAAATATATGAAATGTGAATACTGTTTTTCAGTTACAGTCACAGTCTTGGGACGATATAGAATGTGGTTTTCCTTAGTACGGTATGTTACTGAATACAAGTGTAACTTTCCCATTCAGAAACCCAGTGGAAGAAAAAGCCCGAAGCACTCTGAGATGTAATGTCGCCGAATGACACTGAAGAGTAAAAGGAACTTCGAAATACTAAAACTGATTAATTTTCGCAAAGAAAAGATAGTGTACATTAACGTCAGTTTGTATTCCAGTGGTATACGTCTTCAAATTAATGGAAATTTAGCGTCTACGATTATTTGAAATGGTTGTAATAGCTTGTGGAATCTAAGGATTGCAGTATAAACTGGAGAACAAGCAGAAATTTTTGACGAAAGAGTGGTTCCTTTTTCTTTTTGTAACCGGTTATAGGAGTCAGGCAAACTTCGTTTAGGTAACCGATGCGAATATATCGTACGTGTGGAAAAGCATTCGTATAATCTCTGGTGCGCGGTTGCTCTCGTGTACGATACTGCCTCTTGGAATCCAAAATGAGATGCAGGTAAACTGCTTTGAAGTGGAGGGTTGCCTGAATCAAGTAACGGATATGCCAACGGCCACCGAAACCGCAGACATGATCCAGCCGAGAAATATGAAGGGCGAACTCCCCCTCCCCCGCCCCCTCCCTCCACACACACACACACATACACACAGAGTTAGTTCGTGGTGGGGATGGGAGATTGGATAAATGAGCCACTCAGGAAATGTAATAACGGCTCAAGAACACCTTCTGAAATCCTACCCCATACCAATCCTCTCTCTTGTCGTCGGCGTAATACTTCACAGAAGTTAAATTTCGTGAGACTTTCTTTGTCTCCGACTTTTTCAATGGTTTTATTCTCGACATAAGAAAAGTTACTCACTCCTCATGCTTCCGTTCTTTTTGTCAGTCGCTGTTTCAGCAAGCTCTATAATCTTTTCATCTAATCATGATATACTCTCCCATAACGTCGACATCACCAGTATTAACAACAAAATACCGCAGCCAAAACGATTGTGGTCAGTAATACTTTCTTATCTTCCGACAGAGAATAGTTTGTGTTTCGCTATAATTTTCAGCCTATGTATTTTATTTTGTGACCTGTGGCACAATGAAACACTAAAAAAGAAAAGAAAAACAATTCTTAGGAATACTGGCAAGCTTTACTCTAAAGCAATATGGCTAGATTGGAGCAATAGCAGATTATATTTTTACTCCACCGATAACTCACAGTATGAAATTGAAAAAGAATAATTCAGGTGTGTTTGTAGACAAGTTTTAACTAGTAACGTAACAAACCAGCACGGTTTGCTATGATTGTACTCTACATATTAAAATAAAATATCAAAAGTTGTTGTATACTTGTGTATATGTTCAGTAACAATTACTGAATCTTCTCTCTCTCTCTCACTCTCTCTCTCTCTCTCTCTAAGGAATGCAGTTCTGTATTCACTTGAACCAAATACTAGAAACCTGGCCGCTGGGCCACATGAAGCCAATAATATTTATTCGCGTTTATGATAAGACAAATGTTTGATGAAGTTCATCGTGACCGTTCCTACACTGTGCTATGTTAAGTAGATGTAGTGTTACTTTGCACAACTTTATATGGCTACGTAATACGGAAATGTAGTAATCGGGTTATAACTATTCTCATAACCAACATATTTTAGTTTATGGCTAAAATCTGCTTGTACAACAAGTGAAGTGCAAGAATGTTTCTTTATTCTGCTTGTAAAGACTAGATCGCTTCAATGATGTGAAAAACCTATTACAAAAATGGAAAGAGCCCTGTACAATGTAGTATAAAGTATCTAATTTGTAGGTGAATGTAAGCGGAGTGTCAGAATTGAAGCAAATACCACTGGTCGTAAAACAGAACAGATGCGGTTAGCACGCATTTGTAGGGCATTACATGCTGCCTCAACCCTGTTATAGAGGGTGGCAGTGAAAGTGTGTTAGTTCCTCGGCAACATATAAGCAGATGGGTGAGAAATCTGAAGACCGCGAACTTTGTACAAAGGTAGGCCACGACAGAATGGGCAACATTCGAATTGGCGATATCAAAGGTAACATACAGGCGGACAAGTCTGTCATTGTGCTTTACATAGGTCTGCAACTTGCATGAAGCGATGGCGTCATTCCTGTATCTAGAGTTGTCTTTGAATGCACCTCTCTCTTCTGCCATATCAACAAACTCTTGTAGACGTGTCTTGCTGATCTTTTGCATACAGTGAATGAAAGCTGTGTTTAGTTTCTTGGAGCACTGAGACGGCATGGATGTCAGGATAACCATAGATATACCGCATGCCACTACATATTTCCATATTCGCACACAGCCAGCTAATCTTCAAATACGTAGAAATCAGTATCGTGGAATTCTAATGTGCTACGATAAATTCGGAAGTACATCTATTACGAAACTTGGTGGCAGATTAAAATAGTGTACCACAACCGGGATACGAACTTGAGACTTTTGCCTTTCGCGGCAAGCGCTTTATCTCCTCATCTATCCCTGCACGCTTCACAGCTCGTCCTCACAACTTTACTTCTGCCAGTACCTCGCCTCTTACTTTCCAAACTTCACAGAAGTCCTCCTGCAAACCTTGTAGGACTAGCACTCCTGGAAAAAAGGATATGGTGGAGACCAGACTTAGCCACAGCCTAAGGGATGTTTCCAGAACAAAACTTTCACTCTGCAGCGGAGTGTACGATGATGTGTGAAACTTCCTGGCAGATTAAAATGACCGAATACATAAGCTACTTTTCTCAAGCCATTACACGAAGCATGTCGGCAACATTTTTGGACCATCGCTTTGAATTCAGAAAACTTAGGTTTCTGTACTACTCAAATCTCAATATGGTGCGTTGTGGCGGGTACCTCCCCTATAATCCTTACACCGTTTCACCGATCGCAATAAAAGGAGACAGATGTATTCAATTTTTCGTAGGAGTAAGGGGGGAACAGAACAAAGAGAGAAGAGGAGAAGAGGATCGACAGGAAGAGATAGAGGATGAGGAGGAAATGGACTAATGGAAAATGGAATAAATACATAATGTAGGAGAATTATGTTGTCAGTTACCCGTACCATCATTTATATCAGAAGCAGGGGAGGAGAAAGAGGAGAAGGTAGAAGTAGAGATAGGAGGAAGAAACGGACAAGGAGCAGCAAACAGTCGTTACGTTGTTCACTTCATTTTCAGGTTCAAATTATAATTCCTCCAATCACAGACCGTCTTGTTTCCAAGTTGTGTTGTTGTTGTTTACTAACGCGTTTCGCCGTTTGGTGCATCTTCAAAAATATTAAGATATTGCTTTTGCATTAATTTACGTTCAAAAGACTCTGTGGCGTAACCAGTCAGTGTCATTAAATTTAAAATAACATTGGGCACAGGTAACCTGTCTGAACAATTTGTTGCTGCCTAGTAATGGCATGCAGTCTTCTTGAAGTAAGCTGATATGAAAACTTAAGATTTCTGATAAACCCCCAGATTGGCGAAACATGCTAATAAAAAATTAAATGTTTGGAACCAAGACGGCCTTTAATTGGAGGCCAATTTCTATTGGTCGATGAACATCCGGTCCATTGGAGTGGAGAATATTTTATTTATTTATTTCAATAGCGCATGGTTTTCTGGGGCGCAAAATTTCTAAGAGATATCTTTCGTGATGGCACATATGCATGGATATTGAGTTTCGGCATTACGTTGTTACTGCAAATATCAGTTTGACTAGTTGGTGCGAAGAATGGCAGCTAGCTCTCAATGTAGAAAAATGTAAGGTGATGCGCATGACCAGGAAAAACAATCCCATAATGTTCGCATACAGCATTAGTAGTGAGCTTCTTGATGCTGTCGAGTCGTTCAAATATCTAGGCGTAACATTGCATATGAAATGGAACGAACACGTAAGGACAGTTGTGAGTAAGGCGGACAGCCGACTTCGGTTTATTGGGAGAATTTGGGGAAGATGTACTTCACCTGTAAAGGAGACCGCGTATAAAACGCTTGTACGATCTCGTCTTGAGTACTGCTCAAGTGTTTGGGACCCGCAGCAGATCAATTTAAAGGAAGACATAGAGGCAGTTCAGAGGCGAGCAGCTAGGTTTGTTACTGGTAGGTTCGACCAGTTCGCGAGTGTCACGGAAATGCTCCGGCAACTCAATTGGGGATCGCTGGAGAAAAGACGACGTTCTTTTCGTGAATTTCTGTTGAGGAAATTTAGAGGGACGGAATTTGAAGATGAGTGTAGTACTATCTTGCTGCCGCCTGCTTACATTTCGCGTGGTGATCACTAAGACAAGATAAGAGAAATTTGGGCTCGTACGGAGTCATATAGGCATTGTTTTTTCCTCGTTCTGTTTGGGAGTGGAATAGGAAAGGAAATGCCTAGTAGTGGTACAGTGTACCCTCCGCCACGCACCTTACGATGAATTGCGGAGTATGTATGTAGATGTAGACTTCTGGTCACACTCCAAGGCGGAGTTACCATGGTCTTCGTTGTCCAGTATCCTATCACTACTGAACTGTTTATTCCACTTAGCATAACACGATAGCCTCACAGAAATTAAATTTGAAATGCGAATTCCGATTGAGAAACCACTTTTCTTCCCTTGATTTTACATCTACTAATTTGTACTGCTACGCTGAAACGCACATCAATTGCATATCCTGGCATGTAAAGCACCTTATTCCAGTTATACTTTTCCTAGACGATTCCTTCATACTCTCGCAGCTTCAGTAGCTAGTCCGATTTCCATAATGGTTCCGATTTGATACAATTGTTGATTTATTTGTTACTTCTTATCCCCTCTATAATTATGTAGCCGTATTTTAAACGACAGAAATTCCTAAACGGCAGTTTTGCATTAAAATAGTATCCCCAGGGACGAACCGATAACGTTTATTATGAAATCTTTACGACGTCAATACACCGGCGGCCGATAATA
The DNA here is from genome assembly GCA_026315105.1 of Locusta migratoria. Classification (NCBI taxonomy): domain Eukaryota; kingdom Metazoa; phylum Arthropoda; class Insecta; order Orthoptera; family Acrididae; genus Locusta; species Locusta migratoria. The sequence continues at coordinate 85,482,131 of CM048746.1, forward strand.
CTACACCAGCCAATAGAAAATAAAAGCTGCTATCAATAAACTGTGTTACTGCGCACTTACAACGCTTGTCAGTCAATGAAAATACATTTTATTTCTTAACCCTTTTAGACCTGGCGACCAGTATACTGGACACAGACTTTTTATTAATTTCAGAACATTATACAATTATCCCTTTACTTTGAGACTCAGTGGCCTGTTTACTGGACGTTTGCAGTTTTAGTTTCGTGCTTCTTGCTGCCATCTATCACCAGAACGGCTCGCTGCAATGGAAAACAGTGAAAATGGCGGACTCACTGCGGAGTGCGTCTGACATGATATCAGTATCAGAAATTATTTTATTTATTTATGTATGAATTTCGCACAAATTCCACTTTGAGCTATAAGTTCCACAAAAAATACGGAGTGCCATATAATTATAACTGTTAACTTCTTCTTTCTCCTCCTTAACTGCCTTCCAGACCCGGTGCCCCATTTATTTGACATTTTTTTATTTTGGAAACCAAGTACGGTATGAAAAATTTTAATTTTTCTCAAATATACAATAGTTAGGGTCTTATAGGCATGAAAAAGTGCAAAAATGTCTTTTATTCTACTTTAAAAATAATTTAGGACTGAAGGAGTTAAATAAAATGGAGGATTAAAAAATATTGTCATTCAATGAAAATAATTTTACTTTTAGTTAGGGCCGGCAATGGCAAATAGTCGTTACATTATCTCTTACGGTTTATAATAACCGTCTTCTACTCTTTTTAAAACACACGAAGCCATTTATTATCGTAATAGAAAGTACCCAAAGTTCCATCTTCAAGCGAAGTGTTTAAGATTGGCAAGGCTTCGTCTTTGCGAACTAATAACATTGAGGACAGTCTTAATGTGGATGGTGGTTATTCACATGTGGCCTAAGTAACACTATATTGTGAGTTATGATGGCGCGTTAATTTCTTTTACATTATGACGATGTCGCTAATTTTTAAACAGAAGATTGTCCCAATACGACTATCATTCTTACTATACTGTCTCACCTTTTCAAGCTTCTCCTGAAAAACAACTTCAATAACGTAATAATTGGTATTCATCGAGGTTAAATATAACGAGACTATGAACTAAACATAAATAAGGAATATCAGTGATTTAACATTCTATGTCCTCAAAATCAGGGTAACAATAAAAATTTCTGGTCCTTTCAAATTTCGGAACGTAGCAAATCACTTTCAAAGTGACGTCAATAATCAGTATTTACAAAGAACAGCCTTCGTGTGTTTCTTTGTAAGTAATACAAATTTTGTATTTTCAATCTGATTTTGATCATTTTTTCTACACTTGACCTTCAGTACAAGAGGAAGATACGGTACGCTGCATTGCAGAGGGTGACTTAACAAGAGACAAGACTGAACTAGCACCATAAAATGTAGCTCATTTACGTGCGTTTTCATGGACAAGTTTTCTATATTTTACAGACCACTCCATGTCTGTAGTGTATATAACATATCATATCTTCTACTGCCGATTAAAACTGTTTTGCTCTACAGACACCGGAAGAAGGGCAACAATTGCAGAAGGTACAATGCAATAGATTTCTACATCGTCTTACCGATTATCATGAAATCACATTCATGTATTTCTTCATGAATAAAATTTCTATATTTCTAAGTCGACGCTATGGAGCGTGACGAACGGTGGGAGGGATAGACGCAGGGAGGAGTTGGGTAGAGAAGCGGTGTATGAGGGGGAGGGGGGAGGAACAGAGAAAGAGAGGAGGAGAGGAGATTGACAGCAGGGGGTGGGGGGGAGTAATGACAGAGTCAGGGTTTGGATAGTGGGGTTGGGTAAGATGAGGAGGATGAGAAAAACAAGTTGGAGGTAGATAGAAGGGAAGAAGGACAGAGAGAGAGATTGTGGAAGCAAGAGTTGAACAGAGAGGCAAGAAGGATTAAGAGAAGACTGGAGTCAAGAAATAGCCGTCAAACGCGGGTTGTTATCTGATAAATAATGAAATAACTACGTAAAGTTAGATTGATATAAATGCTGTAGTGTAGATGACATATCTCCCGCTGCTACAGTGGTACGTTTGAACCTTTCTGCCGATTAAAATTGTTTTCCTCTACAGACAACGGAAGAAAGGCAACAATTGCACGAAATTGGCCGTAAATAAAAGCCGCGACCATGCAACTGGTTGCTGTCTTATTTAACCCTATACAAGCCAGAGTTGTTGAGATGGACGAAATACTTAAATGAAAATATCGTCTTCAAGAAACACTAATGACCTTATAATTTTCAAATAGCCCCACTGAAGAAATATTGCCATGTAAGAACGACGAGCAGTGTTTTTGCGTGCAGTGCAATACACCAGCGGCAGCGGACGCTCAGCAGAAGTTTCCAGGCACCTCGCCAGCTGCGCCAGAAGAATCAGTATGCAGTATGCAGCCGCGGCAGCTAAAGTGCCGGAGAAACCGTTAGCGGCCAGCTGCGGCGGCCGTCTCATTAGAAAGCCATAAGCGCTACTCTGGCCCACATACGTGCCACACCACTACAAAAACCTGTATGATAGATGTCGTTGTGATTTGTGCTGCCAAGCGAGAATTTCAAGTTGATTGAGAACGTCCGTTCCGTTTTTATTGTAATGTTCGCGATAATGTGTGTCAACAAAGGAGCAAACGCCATACATATAACATTTTGCAGAGCCAGCACAGAAGACATAGTACAGTAATGAATAAATATTACCATAAGCATTTAGCGTCGAGACCATTTGTTTAGTAATTCCGTTAACATAAAACTTAAAAATGAAATAACAAAATTTATGAAATTACATATAAAGAACAGTGTAAAGTGATTTATTTTTTATTTTTTCGACTTGTTTCGGTCTTATTTAAACCATCTTCAGGAAATTAAACTCCATTGATGTTGTGGAGCTGGCAGGAGACTTGGAGCCTTCTAGTGCGTCACTGACTCACTACCAGGCTCCAAGTCTCCTGCCAGCTCCACAACATCAATGGAGTATAATTTCGTGAAGATGGTTTAAATAAGACCGAAACTAGACGAAAAAAATAATAAAATTTTGTACTCTAGACTGTTCTTTATATATAAATTTAAATAAGAGTGCTGTTGCCCATAAGTGGAACAAAAATATTTCCAAAAATATGTAAAATTTATGAAATAAGTAAGTCAACATTGTCTCTGGATGTAAAGCGCACTGCCATTCACAATTTTGGACCTTTTATTAGGTTAACCTGACAAAATTGTGGAAGCAGAAGAGAAGGTGGAATCAAGGAGTAGGTTGGTAGTACAAGTAACAGCCAACCAGTTGCAAATTAATGTTTGATAAACTTTACCGTGGTTTCCATTGATATAACTCAATCTTCTTTGGAAGATTCATGAACTTATAGTGAGTAACAAAGTTCCAATCAAGCTATATACAAACCGTATTAAAAACCATAGAATGTTTACTTAGAAAATAAAACTAAAAAAATAATAAAATAAAATAAAAGTGACTCTACAGGAAACAAGTACTTTGTTTATGGAGGAACAAACACATAATAAAAAATTAAATACGTAGTATTTTTGTTCCACAATATTATTTATTTGCTTGTTATTACCAGCTTTAGGCTTCTTAGGCCATCGTCAGATAACTTCATACTACACAGACAGTCCACACGTAACATTGAGGTTACATACATGTAACCTCAATGTTACGTGTGGACTATCTGTTTAGTATGAAGTAACCTCAATGTTACGTGTGGACTCTCTGTTTAGTATGAAGTTATTTGACGATGGCCTAAGAAGTCGAAAGCTGCTAATAACAAGCAAATAAATAATATTGTGGAACAAAAATACTACGTATTTAAGTTTTTAAACAAGTACTTACATTACATTATTACTGTGGAAAATTTACACTCGTCAATCTGTGTAGACTTAATGTAGTTCTTTAAACCAAAGGCACGACAAAAATGTAAAATGATAAAATATACTGTGTAACATAGCAGACTGCGCGGCGTGCTTACCGCTGAGTGACCGTCTGAGCAAGACGAGGACGTCAGGTAGACATGACAAGGGGCGCATGCGCCCAGTGATAATGATGCAGCCTCAGTAGTGAATACATGTTAATACAAATTATAAAATGGGAAATCAACGGAAGCTTAAAATAAAATAAAATAGAATGTTGAGGAAATGACACCGCAGAAGTTACCACTGACTGTTAAAATTTAAAAATTGTTTAAAGCCTTAGAAAAACTGTCTACACGCGAGATGAAGCTGATCATTTAATATGTTACCATCTCTAGATTGCAAATGTTTAAAAATCTCCAACTCATCGCAATGATCGAGCTTTGCCCCTTGTCTTCTCCACGTAAAACCAAAGTGTCTTCTAACTTTTTCAGTGTATGGTTAGCAATATAAAGCTGTTCAGCAAATGTGGAGTTGCGTATGTTTTTCAATTCCAATTCTGAATTACGTCACAAAATTTGCTTTAATGCGCGATACGGTGATGAAATTAATGTTGCATTTGAAGGCACTAATCATGAGCTAGATTTACTTTTCAAAGCATTCAATGAGCTTCATGAGAAAATTTGCTTTGCTAAAGAACTTCAAAACGAAAATGGCGAACTTAATTTTTTGGATATAACTATTTCGATCGCTGATCAGTTATTTTGTTTCAATATATTTCGCAAGAAAACTTGTTCAGATATCTTCATACCGGCTGATTGAGCGTATCCCAAATCTCACAAATTAGCATTCTTTCACTCGGCCATACATCGTATGATAACCACTCCTTTGTCACCTGCTAATCAACAAAATGAGCTAAGTGTGATGAAAGTTTATAAACACTGAATAGCTACGGTACAACCGTTTGAAAATCAACCATAGAAGATATATGTCAGCTGTAAACATAATACATCATCTTAGGTGCGCTGTCAAATTGCTGTCACATTAAATACCGTATATAAATATGGAATCTTAATTCACATTCAAACAGTGAACGATTTTTTTTTTTAAACGTTCTCAACATCACGGTGGGAACGTCTAAGTAAATGAGATTTTTCGACGTTTTTCTTACGACAGCGACCGCAACAGATGTATTATGTACATTAGATCAGAACATAATATTAGTAAAAAATTTTTTAAACGTCAAAAAACCATGACAGTAGGCTATAATTTGACCGTAACTAGATAAAAAACAATACTGTTTATTGTAATTCGCAGGAGCTTGAAAATGGCAATATACCGAAACAGATCTATTGCACAATAAATATAACAACGTCAATTAAGCAGCTACCTGCATTTATTTAATATATCACTACACATAGTCTAACATTTACAAAGTAATGATGTAATACAAAATAAATATAAATGATTAATTACTAAAAGATCTTTTATTCTAACGTTTGCAATTGATGTAGGCAACGAAACATAACTCAGATCAATAATGTTAATTAAAGACATGTATTGCAAGTGGTCCTACACAAACAAAAGTAATAAATTAGAAATACACCTTCTTTTAAAAAATCAGAACTGATGTGTTAAAATCATAGTCACATACGATGCTCAGATACTAAGTCAATTTCGTGATCACGCAATACTGTATACTCATCCGTTCAAAATAGGTCGTATCTGAGTCAGACGATAAACACGTCAACACTCGTACAATCTCGTGTAGAATCACATACGTTGTTCAGTTACAAATACGAAATGGATTCGAAGAAGTTAAATTTCCTGGACAGCACTTATTAACCCTTGCCAAATTCCGACAAAGCGGCCCTTTGCTGTGTAGATCCTAACACTGACACAAGCAAGGCACTTCGGCTAACCAGGCAGATTCTTCTTCATCCTAGACGAAGTATAAAGTGTTCTTCCAGACCCCAAGAATATCTCCTCACGAACAGTCAAAATATTTTACTTGACCACAGCTTTCTTCTGTCCTAACCACTTTCTCATTGGCAGATCGCCATTCCCTCTGAATGTAGCATAGTTCCTAACGGAAAATATTTATTCTAACTTAAATCTGGCCACTTACACAGTAATCTAACATTTTGACAATATTAGATGGGATATTTACAAACATTTAGTCAGTTTGTGACTATTCATCACCATTACAGATGATGTATGAAATAAACAAACCAGCTGAGTTACTGTGGAGAATATGATGAGCTGACTATTTCATACTAAAGTATCTACATCTACATCTACAATCATACTCCGCAAGCCACCTGACGGTGTGTGGCGGAGGGTACCTTGAGTACCACTATTACAACAAGTATAATAATACATGAAAAGAATAGGTAAAAGTATGTTGTTTCCAAGATGATAACTTTAGGTAGTATGCTGTCATCTTAGATATAGTTTGTTGAAATGGCATGATGAATTATAGATAGGGTATCATTAAATTACATTTTGTTCTATTCAAATACTGTGAACATTAACTTAGGTAGTCCTGAAAATATTATTACATTTTTGTTGCTCTTGTTGGTGGTGGTGTTTGTGGATTAGGGAGCTACTCAACAGTGAGATTATCAGTGCCCGTGTATAACTCTCATGCAAAACACATATAGGCTAGCCCTGTGGTGAAGCGGGAGCCGAATGAAATTTGCTTCCGTTTTCCCTCACATATACCATTAAAGTCACACACAATTAAAACTAGCCTCAATCATGACGTGCCTTGGACATGTTCGACCAATCAAAACTGATCAGAAGAACTAGGAACACAAAAAGACAGTTATAAGTGGAAGTTGCTTTGGTGAGGCGAGTGTCAACAGCCGTAATATATTTCATAAAATGCATTAAAAATCAGCTGTTTATTAAAAACCTTAAGCATCTACCAGTTTCGGTCATAGACCATCTTCATGGATAAAAAGGTGTTAAAACAGAATGGTAAAATGCATCAAATAAAATACATCCAACTGAGACAAACAGGAGTCATTATAACTAAAAGTGTAAAAATTACAGGGATCATCTTAGATAAAACATGTCAGTCAAACATGACATAAAAGGTGAGAACAGACTATCACCTTTTATGTCATGTTTGACCGATAGGTTTTATCTAAGATGACCACTGTAATTTTTACACTTTTAGTAATACTGACTCCTGTTTGTCTCAGTTGGATGTATTTTATTTGATGAATTTTACCATTCTGTTTTAACACCTTTTTATCCATGAAGATGGTCAATGACCGAAACTGGTAGATGTTTAAGGTTTTTAATAAACAGCTGATGGTTTTAAAAAAAATTCATTTTATGAAATAAGTGGAAGTGACTCTCTGACCATTAATGAAAAGGACGGAAGAGCCAATGAACCTGATTCCCTAAAATATTAGGGAGTAAAACTTAGGATTCACAAAATTTGAACAGCTTTAGGCCTTCTAAAGTCGTCTGATCATCGGTTAAAATAAAGTCCTTTGGAATGAAAATATAACACGTTGAACTAAAATGTGATGCACTGTTAACATACCAAGGAGGATTCTCCTACCAAAGCAAAAGGTCGTGTGTCAAGGGACAGTGAACTATACAAATTCGAGTGAGGAGGACCTCATCCCAAGTGTGCAGCTGTAAGGAGGTGCGAAACAGCCGGGTGGTGGACTTTATGATTCGTAGTCTATTGTTCGTAACTTCCCACCATTCATCCTTCCATCGACACAACTTTTTACCTCATAAGCGAGGTAGCAACTTTCAGGGGGATGGGATAGTGAAATATCTGAGTCTCATAAGACGCCTCTTTGGCTGGGACATCTGCCCTTCCTTTCTTTCAAATACCCATATGCCCTGGTACCCAGCAAATAGACAGCACTTACCAGAAACTCTGTAGGTAGGAAAGGGCATCCTGGATATTTTGTACTATTTTAACTGGTGGGTACAGAGATTGAAGAAATGAGAGAGCACTCAGTGAATCGGAGCAATTTCAGACCTGCAATACATCTGATGCACTACCCCCGGAATCGTATTAAAGACATAGTACTCTTGCGGCAGTCTGATCTTGATGAACTAATCAGGAAAAGCAGCAACCCAACAGTGTTCTCATGTTTTGACCCATCTTTGAATACAGATAGAGCGTTATGGTGCTCAGTTAAAATTGCAAACATTTATGAGCTAAAAACACTTGGAGGAGTTCACTTATGTTTTATTGCACTAACTCTAAAAATAGCTTGGGACTTTGCAGTAACCATAGTGGCAAGCGGTTAAAACCCTGTGTTTGGAACCATACTTGATGTACAGCAAGTGAATCCAGCATCTGCTGCACACTGATCCCAAACAGACTTGTTACTCGTGGATGATTTGAGGAAAGGGGCTTCATAACAGGGCGGCGTGTAACAATACGGTAAGGTGGTGCATTTGGATGAGCGAGAAGCTTACTGGCCTGACGCACCATGAGGATTTGGTGTCGGACGGTAAGGGGCGGTTCGTCAGCCTCAGCAGTGAGACTATGTATGGGGATGGTCCTGTAAGCAACCGTAGCCAGCCTAATCCCCTCATGGTGAAGAGCCCTAATGGTCTTCAGATATGAAGGCCTCGCTGATTCATAAACTGTCCACCCATAATGTAACCCCTATAACACTCGAGCAGACGTGCCCTATTTGCTCCCTCCCTCCCCCCCCCCCCCTCTCCAACCCTCGGCATGTGGCTGTTTTATAAGTTCAGCGTCTTCGGGGCTTGCCTTTCCTCAGGTGTGGTAGCCATGAATGTTTAGAGTCGAAAATGAAGCTCATAAAACTCACAGATCCTTTCATAGGGAGAATAGTTCTCTCATTTGCAGGTGCGGTAGATTAAAAAAAAATCGCACTGACCTGTTTGACGACCCACTTTAGATTTGTAGTTTTATAAGTTTTTGCAAACGTTTTGGACCAAAATAATAATCTAAATAATAAAAAATTAATTAATAATAGTGTCTGAAACCCTTTAGGAAAAAAAAAAATTAGGTAGTGACGGATTCCGAAACACCGACCTTTGGCATCATAGTCTAACGCCTTGCGCACTACGATACGGCTATCAATCAGAAGGTGAGTCCTATAATCTCATACTATTGATGGCCGTTGTTAACTGATGCTAATATTGTAGACACTAGATTATCATTTATCGTACGAAGAACGATGTGTTTTCGTTAATTCTTCAGTGCGCCATTGGTTTGAAATGACAACGGGTAAGTTACAATAAGAAAATCATTAAATACGCGCAAGATGGCGTATGCCACAGAGAGTTCTGCGCGAGGAATGTCACGTGACATCTCCTAACGGCTGGTTTTCGTTAATTCAATGGAGGGTGTCAAATCTCCGTTATTTTCGCAAATATGTCTCAAACGATACGAGATATGAAAAAAAACACAAGGGAGCTAAGTTGTAGAGAATTTTCTCCTCTATCAATTACGTTATTCAATTTTCGTATCAGATGAACGGTTCGTTTGCAATTACAATTATATTACAAACGACTTCTTTTAGGTATTACTACCGTATTTTTTGTCCGAAAAATTTCAAAAAGGGAAGTTCTGGTCTCTGGCGGCCTACAATCATGTCTGTAAAATTTGGTGCTGATCGGTTGAACGGTTCGTCTTAAAAACAGGGAACACGTTACGGACAGACAGACAGACGGACGGACAGACAGGCAGACAGACATACATCCCAAAATCGCAGTTATTTTTGCAAATATCTTTGAAATGCTACGATATATGAAAAAAAAAAAAAAACATAACAGAGCAAAGTTGTAGAGAATTTTCTCCTCTACAAACTAGGCTGTTCAATTTTCCAGTAAGATAAATAGTTAAGCCGTTATTTTCATTTAAATTTCGAGCTGTCAAAAGACGATCGCAAGGGCCCACTTTTAGTGTTACTACCGTAACCTAACGTGGGCCAATACGATTAAAAGTGTACACACACTTATCAGCAGAAAACTAGGAATCCGTCTTGGCATCCCATCCCCCTACCCTCTGCATGTCAGTTGCAGTTGAAAAGTCACAACAGTAGTACTAAGCAGAACAGAAAACCCCAAAATCGTCCACCAACAACGGTGTAAACAATTGCTTGGGGAACAACTTTCTCCTACTCGAAACTATGCAACAACACGCCACCAACTCGGTACCTAAAAGAAGGACTCTGTAAATAGGTAGGTACCAATGGCCAATGGGGCGTCACTGATTGAGCTGCTCTAGAATAAGGCGTCTCCAAGTAGTGTCGAGCGGCTTACTGATGTCAAAGCCTGCTTATGTAGGAAACGATGCTGGATAGATTATCGACAGTAGAGCTGTATCTTCTGAATCCACACTGAGAGCTGCTGAGTATCTACATGGTATCTAACATCCAGACCAGACAGAGATTGACCAATGATTGGTTCATGAGATGCGCCAAATTTATCTGAGTTCATTAGTACATATTTTGTATTTGCTGTAGGTCAATAGGGTAAATACGAGTGCTGACGTGGTTATCCATTCACCACATTGACCGCCATATGTGCCACAGAACTCAAACTGACTAACTCCATTGGAACAGAAACTGAGAAAACTGAGTTTAATGTTAACAGCATCCTGAAATTAACAACTTTAATAATAACTAAATGTTTAGTCAGTACAATAATGCTATGATAATTACAATTTAGTTTTACATACAGATTCGATGAAAATAACACAGATAATCACTAAAACAGAGAACTACTTGATATTTATATTTTTCTAGCAGTTAGTCACATTGTCATATGAAAAAGTTTATATTCTATTCCACTTTAATTTGAACCGTGGTGAATCACCATAGTAAATAAAATCACAGTTATCTGACACTTCACTGTTCTTTTCGCCCACTAATGGTCATTAGCTTATTGTAATAGACATGGTTCACAGGAGGAATATTCTTCAGGAGGGGCATGGGGCATGGGATCTGCCTTTTTATCATTACTGACGCGACAAATACTTGAGTACAGGACATCCTTCTTTATATTCGAAAATTCAGGTTGCCTACCTAATGTAAATTTCTTCAAATTAGTCCTAAAAATGGAAAATCTTGTACTGCAGGGTGTACGGTAGTGATCCATCCAATATCAAGTCATTTACGGGTAAGCCATCGATTGTCTTCTTGCGGTTTGTTATGTAACCTTAAAGAGTCTTCGTAGACAAAAAGTCATTATGAGTCATTTCAACTACATAGGGATTCTTCCTTTTGCGATTGTGAATTATACTGTACAAATCTTCCAGCGAGAAAATGTTTCGTGTCTATCTCGTTTTAGATTCATTTACTCTTAAGTCTGAGTCATTTGGTAGATAGCTGTGTCAGAGTATAAAAAATTATAAATGAATAATACCTGCTTTGATATCACAGATTTGTACAAGCTTCATCAATCTCAACACAGTTTTTATATTTCGATTCTAACCCTTGCACGAATCTGAGTAAGTCACTACATGCTTCTGGTCTCTTGCAATGTCTTGAACATAATGAAGATAAGTTAAAATATGTCTTGGCTATTGTAGGTTCACCTTGTTTTTTGTCTGGACTGAAATCTGGGCCGGCCGCAGTGGCCGAGGAGACTGAGGGGCTCCAGTCACGGTCTGCACGGCCACTACGGTCGGGGGTTCGAGTCCCCCATCGGGCATGGATATTTGTGCTGTCCTTAGTTGTAAGGGACTGATGACCCCGTAGTTAAGTCCCATAGACTCTACAAACATTTGAACATTTGAAATCTGGATCATGAATGTTATCTGCAGCTCCATAAAATTGATTTCCTGCACTGTCACACATTTTGTATCACTCTGTTCAAACGTAAGGTCACAACTAACAAAGTAAATCACTTAGCCATACCTTGAAATAAATGCATTTTTGGAAATAACATTACACTTCCATAATTGGCGAGCAATATACAATGTGGCAAATACTGCCACAGAAAAAAGAAGTTAGTCACTTTGCCTCTGAAAACTGTAAAGAAATTTCAGTTGCTTCGATAATTATTGTCAATTTGTGGTAAAAAATTAACAAATGAGTTAAACATTTTAGAATATCAAATACAGGTTTTTCTAGAATAAAAGTTGAAAAATTATGAAAACGGGAGTTAGTCGTTTTGGCTTCTGAGTAACACATATTTGCATATACTGAGATCGACGTTGCCCATTGTCCAGCATGTTACAGGTATCTTAGAAAACCCAGAAGACCACACCCTCAGCTGTAGGCTACCGCCTGTTTCCTGCCTGCTTGTTCCTCATACGTCTTTACCACAGATTAAAGATTTTCTGATACATCTGTTGCCTTACAACCTCAACTATGTAGTTAAAGAACACTGAACTTGCATTCTGCTATGTGGAATGATTGGAGTACGAGACCATAATGTAGATATGTAGTGTCATTTATGTTCACATATGTGTCATACGTAAATACAATTATAATTATTGTTTTTTAATTTATCTTTGATAGCATCTTGTAATCAATTTATATCTCCAGTAAATGTTGACTGACTAATGAGAATCTGAGTGGAAAAAGCTGAGCGATAAATTGCCTGCACGAGTTCATTAAATTACTGACATTACCTGACATCGCAGGATGGATGCGATCTGCACAGATTAATTATCTTCAAAATGAAAATGCCAAAATCACAATGTGATTAATTAATTGAGCGACGACCGGTTGCGATGGGCTATGCCATCATCATGTGGTCGTATAAATCCTACAATGTGGTCATCTGTCTAGAGTACAAAAGACAGGCAAGAAACAGCAACACAAAACATATCATTTACATAGGATCAGGAGGAACAAACCTTACCTTTTTAAAAAAAAGGAAGTTAACAGAAAGTTTAGTGGAATGTAGGTTCACGAAATACTTGCTTGTGCAATAAAAATTGATGTAAGGGATTTCACCTAGACAGCTTACGTGTTCAAACTTCGCAGGCGAAAATAACTTTCGTACAAACATACTTCGAAGAATCGGAAAATCTGTGAATGAAATAAGCATTATCACAAACAGAAGTGATACTTTTAATCGAAGACAGAATCACACCGTAGTTATCAAAATTTATGAAGGTGCCTAGCAGATCACGAAAGGGGTAACAATGCTTTTAATACGTTTTGTGCCCACCACGAACAGCAGTATATTATTTCTAACATATCCCCATCCTGGCCATAATGTTAGTAGCGAACTCTTGCAATAGGCCGTTCTTTATCTCCAGAACCGCGGTTGACATCTACTGGATGGTCTTGGTTCATGTGGATATAAGGCAACATTTCTCCTCAACGTACTCCACTTCTACTCGGCGGGATTTAAGTTACGCGAAAGGGCAGGCCACCGAAAGTCTTATGCTCCCCTCGACCTTGGTCACCCTCGCTCTTCACACTGTCATCCATAAAAATGATGTTATGGTCGACTGCATCAGTTCACAACGCGCTTGTTGAATGAGAATAGTATCAAATCTTTGAAAATTTAGAGGCCAGTATACCTATGAAACATTATACACGCCTACGCCTTAACATCTGGACCACCAAAAAGTTCGTGTTCCAGATGATTCTAGACATATCCCATATGGCGATAATCATAAGTCGTTATGCATCCCCGATCATAGCGGTATAGAACACTCTGAGTAAAGACATACAAACTACAACCAATACTGCTAAAACAGGAACACACCAATAAATCTAGAACAATGTCGCCAATTTCTGGAAACTATGTACACACTACTGAGAATTGTGTTCTCAAGTTAAAACGCCGTCGCGATGAATTAGTCGCGCGTACTGGAGCGTCGTCTTGCGGTGCGCGCGGTTGTACGCCGTCAAGGGTTCGAATCTCCCCTCGGGCATGGATGTTTGTTTCGTCTATAGTATAAGGGAGTTCATAACTGATGACCCCGTAGTTAAGTCCCTTAAGCTTTACAGACATTAATGAAAACGCCAAGTAGCAGCAACGACCGGCGACGGTGATTAGGAACAGCTTAACCGTTGAAAACTTGGGCTGATCGCCCACCCCCCTCATTCTAACCTGAAGTAAAATCTTTACTGCCATGATTATCATGTCGTCTATGTTTTGGACAGTTTTATACAAATATGGACTTATTTTGGAATGAATGAACAGTAATTTTAGAAGCAAGCTGTTTCCGTTACAAACATCACCTCAGTTTCCGTGCACAACCATTGAAAACCGTACATGTTGTCGAAAAATATCGATATATTTCGGCGATATTATTTTAAACGATATATCGATACGTCTAAAGAAAAATACCAATACCGAGTTACGGTATTTTTAGTCTGTGTTGTATTTTTTTTTTTTTTTTTCATGATTTTCTATGAATATTTGAAACATTTCTTTTTGTATGGTAGCGGAACATAACTTCTGTTTTAGAATAAAAGCATCATGTCTGTTTGCCACAATGCCAATTTCTTTCACAAATTTCACGTTTCGTTGAACACTGATTGTCGGTGACAGTTGGTACGGAAGTTACTTTCAAAAATGTTCAAATGTTTGTATAGTTTATGGGACTTAACTACGGGGTCATCAGTCCCTAAACTTACAAACTACTTATGAACTAATTAAGACTAAGGACGACACAAATATCCATGCCCGAGGGGGATTCGAACCCCAGACCGTAGTGGCCGTGCAGACCGCCTCAATCCCCTCGGCCACCGCGGCCGGCGAAGTTACTTTCGTCTGTGACTTTGTACACGTAAGCTATCTAGGTGAAATTTCTTACATCTATTTTTATTGCACAGGCAAGTCTTCGTGAACCTACATTCCAGAAAATAAAATACCTGACGCAGTCTTATTGCCATTTCACACTGCCCATCACCGGGACGTCACATCACGTCAAGGTTTCTCGGGAAGAAAAATTGGTTTCTCGGAGATGGAGAGTGTGGGGGGATGGGGGGGGGGGGGAGAGGGGTGCAATACAATGGCAAATGCGGACGTAATCGGCTCTGGGCGCTAAGAACAGAACGTTGCTGACACTTGCAGCTATGAACAAAACAGGACAGTCGCCGTGAAGTGTTCCGGATAAATAGAGTATGTGACAGACGGACGACGGACCCATCGCCATCTTTATTGTGCCATTGTTAGTAAACTGATAATCATGTCGTCTGTTAGCAATTAAATTGAAAATTGACAAATTAAGAATTTAAAAAAGGAAAGTCTATAATTTCACAGTTACCAATGATCAACATGTATTTCAATCCTAATACCTGCATGACGAAAAGACGAACTTTAAATGTTGAAATGTTTATGGCTTGAAATGATCACGTGATGTGAACCTGTTATCAACGCTCTAGTATGCCTGGCAATCGCGTCCCTCCTTGTCTGATTTAGGTGTCCTATGATTGCGGATGAGAACATTGCAAAATAAATGACGCAAACAACCGTTGTCATATATGCTGATGCAGTGTCATAAGCACTATCAAAACATCTTTTTTAACTTTTGAAGTTCGTATGTAAACTATCAATCCTTATGTCCAATCAAATCTGAACATGTCCTTGAATTCCGGAGAGCAAAGGTGAGTATGTTAGAGAGCTTGAACTGACCAATTTCAAATCCGTTTCTTTTTTGTTTACATTTTTCTGAGAGGTCCATCAGGCATTGCGCCTGTACTCCTTGTTCGACACATTTACTTATGCCGGAGTTATTTTTTTTTAAAAAAAAGAGAGATAGGTACAGAGAGAGAGAGAGAGAGAGAGAGAGAGAAGTTTGATACAAAACCCTGCATGTGAAATGACTTCCCATTCATTAATATTATTGTACAATGAATTGTTACTGTTTTAAATTAAAAATAGGCACTTTCATTCTACATCATCCCTGAGAAAAGTCCCTAAGTTTTGAAAATCCGTCCCTACAGTTTGGAAGAAAGAGTCAAAAGTCCCTACGCGTAGAGACATATCCCCATGGTTGGCAACACTGTTTGTTTCCCACGACATTGTCTACGCGTTCTTCCTAGTTTAAGACTGAAGTAATAGTAATTCCTAGGTATTTTGTGTGAAGTTTACAGCCCTCACTTCCGACTCATTTATGTTGTAAACAAAGTACAACATATTTCTTTTCGTAGTCAAGTGTATGAATTTGAACTTCACACTATATACAGCCAAATATCGATTATTAGATCATAGGGAATTCTTCTGACAGTCGAAATATACAGTCCATTAACAAGAAACCTATGTCATGCATTGAATATATGTTCACATATTGTTGTGTTTAGGCTGCGAGAGGCTAACGTATGCATTCCAAGCGGAAAAGCTAGAGACCATGCAGATAGCTGACCAGACTAGTAGCGTTTAGTTTACGTGAAGAAAATAGTAATGTTAAGAACCTTGCGAACTGCAGACACCCCTGGCGATGTCCACAGTCTAGGAATTCCGATTCTAAAAATAGACAGATGACTTAATTGGCGTTTAAACACTGTTGTAAGGTGTTAACCGCAGTCGCCCACAGCCACTAGGGATTAGAAAAGTTAGCGTCAGAGGGGAAATGAGTACAACTGCTGGTATAGTTGCCCCTTCTCGGGAGAATACTTCGTTCTTGTCTAAATGATGTGATAAAATAGTGTTGCTGGCCATACTTGTATGAACGACGACGTTTTGCTTACAGCGGAAAACTTTTGCTATCAAACGCGGCGTCTGTTAGTGTGAAGTCTATTAAAATCCCCATTCAAGGAGTCGCAGAGAGGACAGCACTAAAAAATTATTGACTAGATGGATTATAGAGATGAAAAGACTCACCTTAGTTTGACTGGAAAATGTCGGTGCCCATCAAGATTTTGTGGCAACTAATAAGTAGGGAAAAATTGTGCACTCAGACGAGTCTCTAATATTCTTGGTTTTGTATCGAGAGGAAGTTTTTAGGCAGACTAGTTTGGCACTAATATCCGTATCGTTCGCCATCAGGCTCGGGTAAGAATGTCTCTTCACTAGGAGTATCGATTTTCACAGTTATTTTTATACTGCTGCAACTGACCGCTACTTCGGTATCGTCCAACTTACCTGACTTTGACCCAGGTTACAAGTGAAGCAGCATATGTATCGCATTCCATATTGTGCTTGTCGTTTACTCGCTTATTACACGACATCAGCCATTACATTGTAAGACCCGCGTGAACTGATTGGATGAAAGGATCAAAGAGTATTTCACTTTTATGAGTTTTTTATGAATTACCTTAAGTAGTCTGATCTCAGTCCTGCTGACAACCTCTGATGCGCCTGGCAGACAGATGACCGCTGTTGTCCGTTATACTTCAGATAACCCAGAATTATCTAGTTACTAGATTTTAAAAAAAAATCGAGAAATACCAGAGTACGTAACAGTAACAGGAACCTATGTCCGAAATTGCCATCCAACGGACCTATGACCACTTCATAACCGTCGCTTCCGGAGTGTGTTAAAAGTATCTTTCACGTTACAAATAACTTATAATAAAAATTACATAACTATTCTCAGTATCTGCTTATACCTCTGATTCAGTTATGAACATGCAAGGAATTATTATGACATTAATTGGCAATACAAATAGTAGCTGTCCATGATAACATTAATAAATAATAATAATGGCACCAAGAGTAATAACAATATCTGTTTGTGAAAAGCATTTGGACAGCTGTTTAGTACCATCATGGAAAATCGGGAAAAATGAACCGACAGTGAAAACATGTGTTAAAAAGGTAACGGATTGTAAATAGAGGTCTGTAGATAAAAGAGGGAAGAAATTTGATAGGAGAGGAAGGTGACTGAGGAGAGTGAAGTGTTCAAGTGGAGCATTATCGGTATTTTGCAAAGAAATTTAATTTCTCTGGTATTTGTAATTTGTGCACATCTATTGTAACATTTCTCCACATACATTTTGAACACTAAGCTCTCGGTACCGGTTTGTCAGTCAGAGCTCGCCTGAAATTACGGGTGCAACTGATCTATACCACTGATCTTGACGACATCTTGTTTGAACTGTAGTCACTTACATAGCACCTTATGAATACTGAGATTAATGCTGTTTGCTACTTAGGGTCTCCATGGTGGCCACAAACCGGGAAACTCTGGATACCTGGAATTATCGAGGAATTTCGTGCGACCCAGAAATATGAAGGAAATATTAGGGAATTTCGTAAAGCGACTGGGAAATTTTTACTGCATTTACGCGAAACTAAGCTGCCGATTTTTCCGTTTTCAGGATCCAAAAAACTGTCTGCAGCTTAGAATCGGATTCAAAGCAAACAGATGTTCTGAAATATGGAGCTAGGAGCCTCCAAAACTAACTTTTGCTGTGTAGTTAAGCAGCACTACGCATGGCTTACAAAGTCAAACACTAGCGCAAAAATAGTAGTCGACGAAAAAAGTACAAATGTTTGTAATCTATGGGACTGGTCATCATTCCCTAGGCTTACAAACTACTTAAACTACCTTATCCTAAGGCCAACAGAGACACCCATGTCCAAGGGAAGACTCGAACCTCCGACGGCGAGCAGCGGCGCGCTCCGCATCTAGGCGTCTTGGAACGCTCGGCCACTCCACCGCGGCAGAAGTCGACGATTCGAAAGTTTTTACCAGTGAATTTTAACACAACATCCAAGAGAAAAAAGAAGTTCATTATTCTTAATCTTAGAAGGTAGCAGCATTTTTAACATTCGTAGCAAGAAAAATAAATTTCTTTGCATAAACACCGACAATGTGTAAGGCTACAAGATTCTTGTTTCCAGTTACAAAACCAAACTTAATTTTCTTTATAATACGAATAAAATTTCAATGTCAGGGAGAAGTATTACAAACTACTGGAAAACTTGAATATGAATTTTTAACATTTCTTTGGGAGCACTCTTTGTGGAACTTAAATTGTGGCTACACTGCTGTGGAGACACTATGCAATTGAAACTACTATTGTCGTTGATAGCACACGTTGTTGACATACCTATTTTACCTCAGAGCAAATGGAGTCGTCCGTCCCAAGTCACCGGCGTGCGCAGAATCGAGGGGTACACTTGCGAGCGAACGGTCTAACGTGAAGTGTCACTATGTTTTCAAAACAGGAACAACAGAGTTCGATAAACATTGAATGTGCCAGAGGTAGTACAATACGATAGTGTCATTAAAGTCTTGAAGAGGCGTACAGAGAATTGGCATTGACGTACAGAATAGTGACACGTTGGTAGAAGCCGTCAACGAAGGTCGTCAAACTGTGGCAGACACGAATCGGGCAGGTCGTTCTAGCGTCTCTGAAGAAGAAGTGCATACAATTTCCGCGTTAGTTGACAGTGATCGACGCCAGACGATTCGTGATCTCGCCCACGAAACCGGATTAGCACATATGACTGTGCTTCGCATCCTGGAGGAACGTCTCGACAAACTGCATCACGATGGGTTCCGCATGAATTGACGGAAATGCAGAAATGGATGCGTTACGATGCTGCTCAGACGCACTTGGAGTGCTACGAGCGCGAAGGAGAGGATTTCTTACGCCGTATCGTAGCACTGTATGAGTCAAAACTGATACGTCACTCCAACGAATGGCGTCATTATGGGTCGCCGCGAAAGTCGAAAATGCGTCAGAGTCCCAGTATGGTAAAAGTTTTGTGATTCTCGTGTACGACTGTGATCGTGTTACCGTAACGTATTACGTACTTCCACGGCAGACCGTGAGTGCATAGTATTACTGTTCGTTTTGGGAGCGTCACCTGTGAACAACATTGCGGAAGAAGCAGCAACACTTTCTGCGCAACAAACCCATCATTTTGGACGACAATGCGAGGGCGCATACAGCGCAAGCTAAGGCTGCTCCTCTGTTCGGACGATGGGACTGGGATTTCTGTACCCTCCACCATACTCCCAGTACTTAAGTCCTTGTGACTTTGATTCGATTCCGAAGACTAAGGAACCACTTCGTGGCATTCGCTTCAGAATTGTTCCAGAGATTCGACAGGCAGTAGACCGCTCCATTCGCACCATCAACAGAACACGTTCTGCTGACAGTGTATTACGTCATCCACATCGCTGGCAACGGGTTCTATACAACGCTGGCGACTACTCTGAAGGATAGTAAAAGGTGAAAACATGTAACCCTTTTGTCTCAGTTGTGAATAAATAGTGCCACTATTTAAGTTCGAACCCTCGTATAGAGAATACTCCTCATAAATTAACCGGAAATTCTAATATTAAAAGTAATACTTGTCCTGCCGTTTCTGTGAGTGGTTGCTTGAATATTATATTAACATTATATCTATAACATTTTCCGTAACTTCTGCAAAATAGTTTTAATTTGATCAGAAACATATGACATCTTACTGTCGCAGGCACAAATAACGAGGCAGAGGATACAGGACGAAGCAGAATCTTTGTATAAGGAACGACCACACAGTCCTTTTTTCTACCTGTTTTTCAAAGTTGTATTACTATAGTAAAATTGACTTTTTTATCTTTAAGCAGAACGATTTTCAAATAAGATAAAAAATATTTTCAATAAGACACACGAGATAACTGTGTAATATTCTGCAAATTTGTTGTTTTAACTAACCGGTTTTCGTCTGTTATGCTATCATGAGTACAACAAATTTGCAGAATGTTACACATTTATCTCGTGTGTTTCATTTAATATGTTGCAAAATGTTCCACTCTCGTTTTTACAAGAAGTGCTTCGAGGAATGGAAGAAGCGTTGTCACACGTGTATTTTATCTGAGGTGGATTACTTTGAAACGTACAATATGAATATTGATGCAAAAATATTTTTTTTTTAATAAAAATATGAAGTCACCTTACCCTTTCAACACACTTAGTACATATATACTAACATATATACTAACAAAAACTACAGGAGCGTTACTTCTGTATACATCTAGAAAGTACCTGAACTGTGTATTAAAACTGAAATATTTAGGCAGGTTGGGTCTCGAAGAAAGGGCAATATTAAAATTCGGTCATTCAGTTTTCTTGTTAACGAATTAATACTACGATTATTGATTTATTTTGGTAAAAAAACAGTCTTGGTTGCACAAAAGCGATGTTTCCTCTATTGATACATGACGCGTTTCGCCTATTCTGAGCATTATCAGACGTTGAAAAGAGATAGATACGAGAGCGGAATTAGTCCACGGTTGTGGTAGGGAGCGACTATTACGCACGTAAACGGAGCTTCGCGCGCTTCAATTAGGTTTTACCATTGACTTCGTTGCCCCCGTTCGTGATCAACAGTTACCACAGCTGTTTTAAAGATTTTATTTTATTGTATTTAACAATCTGACGGTCTGCTACCTCAGTAATAAGGAATTTTATTCGTTCAACTTAGCCCTCTAGCGGTATTTATTAGTTCAATCTTCGTCTAGCCCAAGCCAAAACCTGTATGTTGCCATGTGGCCTGCAGTTTTATCAGTCTGCAACTCCCCTATTTCTAATATTTATTGTTTAGGAAAGATTTTACATATTTTTAGTTAACTCCTGTTTTTTTTAAACAAGTTTGTAAATTTTCCTCCTTTCAACGTCTGATGATACCCAGAAGAGACAAACGCGTCATGTATAAATAAATGAAACATCCGGCACACAATTTTAATCTGCCAGGAAGTTTCATATCAGCGCACACTCCGCTGCAGAGTGAAAGTTTCATTCTGGAAACATCCCTTAGGATGTGGCTAAGCCATGTCTCCACCATATCCTTTCTTACAGGAGTGCTAGTCTTGCATGATTCGCAGGAGAGATTCTGGAAGTTTTGAAAGTAGGAGGCGAGGTACTGGCGGAAGTAAAGTTGTGAGTTGTGAGTGTCGGGATAGCACAGTCGGTAGTGCACTTGCCCGCGAAAGACAAAGGTCCCAGGTTCGAGTCCCGGTTCCGGCACTCAATTTTAATCTGCCAGGAAGTTTCATATCAGCGCACACTCCGCTGCAGAGTGAAAGTTTCATTCTGGAAATGAAACACAGCTTTTATGCAGCATAGACTGTTTTTTTTTTTTTTTTTTTTTTTTTTTTTTTTTTTTTTTTTTTTTTTACGAAATTATCTATTATGGTAGCTGTGCCTGCGCCAGAAGATATGGAGTGGAGATATTTTAGATTATTGATTTTAAAGGTCAGTGCCGCAGTGTTATGGTATTGTTACATTTGAGACTAGTACATAAAACGAGTCTGTATGGGGGAACTGTAGCCAGTGCTGTCGAAGCAGCGCTCGCGAGCTAAAGAGGACGTTCCGCGTGAAACGCGAGCGGCACCGCAATTAAGAATGGCGTCCTAAACACGGCGCGGCCGAGGCGCGCGCCGCCGAGTAATATTGTGAACACCGCGCACGTGGTTTAATATCTCGGCTAGCGGGCGGCAGACGAAAATAAATCGCAGAGCTTTTAGGGGCCCTTGCGCTGTGTGTGCAGGACTCCAGAGGCAGAGGCAGAGGCGCAGCCATGGCCCGGCAGCAGCAGGCGCCCACCACCACCACCACCACTGCGACTTCTCCGGCGCGCCGCCCGCCCTGCCCGCCGCTGCTGCTCGCCGCCGCCGCCGCGCTGCTGCTGCTCGCCGCCGGTAAGTGATTGCTGTCGCCACTCTCCTACCTGCTACCTGCTACCTGCTACCGCTCACTCTCTAGTACTACGCTGCTGCCTGTCACCAAACTGGTGACGGTTCACAGATGGTTGCTACGTTGGTTGGTCTATGAAGGGACCAGATAGAGATGATCGTATAGTTTTGAGATAAAGATCATAGATGATAGTTCCTCTTTGTGGACCGTTCCTTTCTACTCGTTGACCGTTCTTGTTTTAGCCAGTTTTTAATAATCACGATATGTACTGAATAGTTTGTTTACCAGTGGCAGTGCATGGTACTGTTACAGTGTTGCACAGCTCCCTTTTTTTCCAGACTATATGTGTCCTCATGTTCTTATATTTTTTGTTTCGGAAGCTTAAAATACACCATGAAATATAGTCAACTACCTGATGGTTCAACAATGTCCCACTGCCATGTAACGGATCAATAATTGCTGCCAGCTGAGAGACCAGCTCAGGGGATTTGCATTCCTTCTAAAACTACTTGGTTTACAGCTCGAGCCATTATACCTGTGGCAGCGGCGAGTCCAGGTCTGACCGTGGCACCTTGTAAGAAGCGCGTCAGTGATATCCACAGGGGGTCGAAATGAGGCCAGTGATAAAGACAGACCTGTGCACAAAGCCAGGTCACAAGAGTAGTGCTGGCTGGCCGTTAAGAATGCCCCAGTGGCCAATAAGTGAGCTTCGTAATCGTATTGGCTCAGCTCTACTCTTATTAAGCCACCTGGATAAGTGTGATGTGTCTACGGATTGCAGGCAACAACAAAAAACTGGAACACCTAATATGGAGTTTGAGTTAATCCACAATGCTAGTCCAGTGTCTTAGGTAACCAAATGTAAATCCTGGGCTTCGTTGTTGTTGTTATGGTCTTCAGTCCGGAGACTGGTTTGATGCAGCTCTCCACCCCACTCTATCCTGAGCAAGCCTTTTCATCTCCTCATAAGAACGGCAACCCACATCCACTTGAATCTGCTTACTATACGCGTCTCTTGGCCTCCCTCTGCGATTTTTACCCCACACACTTCCCTCCAATGCTAAATTTACGATTCCTCGATGTCTAAGAATGTGTCCTACCAAGCGATCCCTTCTTTTAGTCAGGGTATGCCAAAAATTCCTTTTCTCGCCAATTCTGTTCAGTACCTCTTCAATAGTTATGTGATCTACCCACCTAATCTTCAGCATTCTTCTGTAACACCACATTTCAAAAGCCTCTATTCTCTTCCTGTCCGCACTGATTATCGTCCATGTTTCACTCCCGTACAAGGCAACACTCCACACAAATGCCTTCAGAAAAGACTTCCTTACCCTTAAATTAATATTCGATGTTAGCAAATTTCTCTTTTTCAAAAATGCTTTTCTTCCCATTGCCATTCTGAATTTTATATCCTCTGTACTGCGACCATCGCATGTTATTTTACAACCCAAGTAACAAAACTCATCCACCACCTTCATTGTTTCGTTACCTAATCTAATTCCTTCAGCATCGCCTGATTTTCTAAGACCGCATTCCATTATTTTTGTTTTGCTCTTGTTAATGTTCATTTTGTACGCTCTCTTCAACACACTGTCCATTCCATTCAATTGCTCTTCCAGGTCGTTCGCTGTCTCTGACAGAATTACAATGTCATCAGCAAAACGCAATGTTTTTAATTCTTCCCCCTGAACTTTAATCCCTATTCCAAAATTTTCCTTGCTTTCCTTCACCGCCTGCTCGATGTACAAATTGAATAACATCGGAGAAAGGCTACAACCCTGTCTTACTCCCTTTCCAACAGATGCTTCCCTTTCATGCCCTTCGAGTCTAATAACTGCGGTCTGGCTTTTGTACAAGTTGTAAATAACTCTCCTTTCCCTGTATTTTACCCCTGCTGACTTCAGAATATGAAAGAGTGTATTCCAGTCAACATTGTCAAATGCTTTCTCCAAATCTACAAAAGCTAAAAATGTAGGTTTACCTTTCCTTAATCTATCTTCTAAGATAAGACGTAAAGTGAGTATTGCCTCCCGGGTTCCTACGTTCCTCCTGAATCCAAACTGATCTTCTCCGAGGTCAGCTTCTACCAGCTTTTCCATTCTCCTGCAGATAATTCGTGTTAAAATTTTGCAACCATGACTTATCAAACTGATGGTTCTGTAATTTTCACACCTGTCTGCGCCTGATTTCTTTGGAATGGGGATTATTACATTTTTCTTAAAGTCTGAGGGCATTTCGCCTGTCTCATACATCCTACACACCAGTTCAAATAGTCTTGTCATGGCTGGCTCTCCCAGAGACTTTAGTAGCTCTGAGGGTATGTCATCTACTCCAGGGGCCTTGTTCCGACCTAGGTCTTTCAAGGCTCTGTCAAATTCATCTCTCAGTATACTATCTCCTGTTTCATCTTGATCTACTTCCTCTTCCCTTCCTACAACATCGTCTCTAAATTCATTTCCTTTGTAGAGCTGCTCTATGTACTCTTTCCACCTTTCAGCTTTCCCTTCTTTGCTGAGAACTGGTTTCCCATCTGAGTTCTTGATATTCGTAGAATTGCTTTTCTTGTCCCCAAATGTCTCTTTGATTTTCCTGTAGGCGGTATCTACTTTTCTCCTTCTTATACATTCTTCTACAGATTTGCATTTGGCTTCTAGCCACTCCTGATTAGCCATTTTGCACTTCCTATCAATCTCATTTCTTAGTCGTCTGTACTCCATTTTGCCTGTTTCATTTACTGAATTTTTATATTTTCTCCTTTCATCAATTAAATTTAGTATTTCCTGTGATATCCAAGGATTTTTTGTAGGTCTTGCTTTTCTACCTATTTTGTCCTCTGCTGCCTTCACTATTTCATCTCTCAATGCTGCCCATTCCTCTTCTACTGTTTTATTTCCCCCTGTTTCTGTCAATTGTTGCCTAAATCTCCCTCTGAAATTCACCAGAACTTCACGTTCCTTCAATTTATCTAGGTCCCATCTCCTTATATTCCTACCTTTCTGCAGTTTTTTCAGTTTCAGCCTACAGTTCATGACTAACAAGTTATGGTCAGAGTCTATATCTGCCCCTGGGTATGTCTTGCAGTTTATAACCTGGTTCCGGAATCTATGTTTTACCATTATAAAATCTATCTGATACCTTCCGGTGTCTCCTGGTCTTTTCCAAGTATACAACCTTCTTTTGTGATTCTTAAACCACGTGTTTGTTATGATTAAATTATGTTCCGTGCAAAATTCTACCAGGCGACTTCCTCTTTCATTCCTTTTGCCCAGTCCATATTCACCTACTATCTTCCCTTCCCTTCCTTGTCCTACTACCGAATTCCAGTCTCCCATAACAATTAAGTTTTCCTCTCCCTTAATTGTCTGAATAATTTCCTTTAGCTCCTCATATATTTCTTCGATTTCCTCATCATCGGCAGAGCTAGTTGGCATATAAACCTGTACTACTGTTGTCGGTGTTGGCTTCGTATCTATCTTGACAATGATAATGCGATCACTGTGCTGCTCATAGTAGTTTACCCGCATTCCTATTTTCTTATTCATTATCAATCCTACTCCTGTGATACCCCCAATTGATTTTGTATTTATAATCCTGTACTCACCTGACCAGAAATCCTGTTCATCCTGCCACCGAACTTCACTAATCCCCACTATATCTAACTTCAACCTATCCATTTCCCTTTTTAAATTTTCTAATTTTCCTACCCGGTTAAGGGATCTAACATTCCACGCTCCGACCCGTAGAATGCCAGTATTGTCTTTCCTGATGATAACTTCCTCCTGAGTAGTCCCCGCCCGGAGATCCGAATGGGGGACTATTTTACCTCCGGAATATTTTACCCAAGAGGATGCCATCATCATATTTTCATACAGTAGAGCTGCATGTCCTCGGGAAAGGTAACGGCTGTAGTTTCCCCTTGCTTTCAGCCGTTCGCAGTAGCTGTGTGGCAAAGCCACATTAGCTGATGTTACAAGGCCAGCTCAGTCAATCATCCAGACTGTTGCCCCTGTAACTACTGAAAAGGCTGCTGCCCCTCTTCAGGAACCACACGTTTGTCTGGCCTCTCCCCAGATACCCCTCCGTTGTGGTTGCACCTACGGTACGGCTATCTGCATCGTTGAGGCACGCAAGCCACCCCACCTCGGCAATGTCTGTGGTTCATGGGGGTGGCCTGGGCTTCATCAGAGTAAAAATCTAAACACAATACTGCCAAAAAAAAAAAAAAAAAAAAAAAGGACATTGGAATGTAGTGTCCTTAACAGAGGGTTATTGCTGGTGGTAAACCACGGCCTATGAATAGAAAGTTTCCGTCAGCATTCGTGCACTGGAGCTGTGAGCGGCGGGCGTCGTACTTCTTCGGCCTCGTCCGGCGTGACGGACTCTGGTGGTTCCAGGCGGCGACGGACCGGTGCTGCAGGAGTCCAATAGACGGCTCGGCGGCGACTGCCGGTTGTCCGCGGCCCCGTTCTGTTTACGACTACGCGCCAGGTTACTAGTTCGACCTATTTCCTCGTCACGTGGTTTGCGGTGGCACAGTAGGTCCCTGTGTGCAGCGACCCCTGTTAGCACCGGCGCTGTCGCCTGGTGTAAGTCGATGTTTGATTGTTTCCCTAGCAGACCGGGCCGGCTGACCCCTACTCGGTCCGGGGCCCACCTTACGGTCCTAGCATGGAGGTGGCCGATGTGGTAGGCGCTCGGGCTAGCCACATTAAAGTGTGCAGGCCTGTCTTTCTCGTTTTCCTCGAAGTTCCAGCAAGAGCAATGAGGAAGACAGGCCTGGTCACATAGCCAGGTGATGTCATCAAAGTAGTGCTGAGCCAACACAAACTGGCTGGCCACTGTGGCACAGCGTATTGTCTAATAGCGGCCAGCCCATCATCTAGCGATCACTTTGGCTCAGCACTACTCTGATGTCACTTGCCTAATGTCCGGCCACTATGAGACGGGGGATGTGCCCCAGCGCCCAGCCAGTTCACGTTGGCGCAGCACTACTCTGATGACGTCAATTGCCTTATGTGCATGGGCCTGTCTTTCTCGTTGACGACTTGCTTGCAGCGAGACCACCGATAAAGTCAGGCCGTGACGTGTAGATCACGATAATTCGTAAAAGACAGGTTGGACAGCTTGACCGCTTGCCTACTGACTGACAGCTGTGAAACATGGCCTATGCACGAGTGGCCAGCCAGTTTACGTTGGCTCAGTACTACTCTGACAACTTGGTTACGTGCCTGGGCATGTTTTTCTCGTTGCCCACAGAATCGCAGCGAGGCCAACGCGAAATAGAGGCTGTGGCGCGTACGATACGTCACGTCATCAGAGAAGGCTTCATACAACGCCATCGCTAGCTAACTAACTGGCCGTTATGAGACAGTGGGCTGTGCTCCAGTGGCCAGCAAGGCAGCTAGCAATGGCGTTGACTTAAGCATTATCTGATGACAGGTCAAAACATAAACGCCACGGCCTGTTTTTCTTGATGGCCTCGTGGTTGTAGCCAGTGCGCAAACTCCCTACATGGGATACTCTGCAAATCACATTTAAGTGCCTGGCAGAGGGTTCATTGAACCACCATTATACTATTTATCTCCCATTCCATTCTCGAATAGCGCGCGATAAGAAAGAACACGTGAATCTCTCTGTTCGAGCTCTGATTTCTCGTATTTTATTCTGATGATCATTTCTACCTATGTAAGTGGGAGGCAACAATATATTTTCGCATTCGGAGGAGAATGTTGGCGATTGGAGTTTCGCAAGTAGCCCACGCCGCAGCGATAAGCGCCGTTGTTGTAATGATTCCCATCCCAGATCTTGTATCATTTCCGTAACGCTGTCTCCCCTGGCCAAAACGAGTACTATGCGCTTTGCTAGGCAGCACTGCTCTACAGAAGGTATCTCTCCCCGTGCTTCCCCAGCATTCTTTCTGCTTGGTTGTGCCATTCTGCCACAGGTAAGGTAAAGGAGTCAACAATCTGAGGATTGGTTTTGAACATCACAATGCTTTATTAGGCGTTAGCCTGTTTTGGAGGTGGTATGCCTTCCTCTGACATTCGAACTGATTTACCCAGCCAGTTGTAGGGGGAACCTACACTCTAATGTGGATTACTAACCACGGTGCTACCTGATGCTTTTTACATAAGAAAATCTGTCAGAGGTGAAAGAAGTGGAAAGTGACATACATAAATCCTTGGACTTGGCAGGGATCGAACCGGTGACCTTTGCATTCATATTCTAATTGAGTGTCCTGGACCTTGGTAGAGCACTTTTGCAGGCATTGTACATTTAGGACTAGCTCATCCCATTATGTTCTACCTTATGGATTGTAAGTAAAAATGAATAACATAAATATTTTCCCAACTTTCTGGTCAAATGAACCTTGCTGTAAAGAGCCTAAGCCTAAAATTACCAGTTATGCAGAATACCAATACTTGAGATCTATGTTTTAAAAGAGCATTTTAGTGGATATTTATAAAAACACTGATTTGTTATGTGGCTGTGAAGTTAAAAAAGCATTTGCCGCGGTGGAGTAGCCGAGCGGTCTAAAGCGTCTCGCTGCGGAGAACGCGGTTGCTCGCCGTGGAGGTTCGAGTCCTCCCTGGAACATGGGTGTGTGTGTTTGTCCTTGGGTTAGTTTACCTAGGTTTAAGTAGTTTGTAACCTACGGACTGATGACTACGCAGTTTGGTCCGATAGATTTAAAACATTTGAACAAAATCATTTCATTTGGCGTAGTAACCTCGTGAACCCTTATTAATCTTCTTTACATTCTTTTAAATAACGAATAAGTCTAATTTATACTAGGAATGTTGATCATTACTTAACGGTAATGTTTTTTTTTTCAAATTTTCGGTAAATTATAGCATGCACCTTCCCACGAAGTTTTTCTGTGATAGACATATCTCTAATTTTTCACGTCTTTAATTGGATTTGAAAATAATTTAATTTTGTGACCTTCATACACCATGAATTGTAGGGATGTTTACATCATGACGAATGTAGGGAAACCAGCACTGAGAAAGGATAATTTCACCTGTAAGGGTCTCATACAAGACTGTAGACTAACACTAAAACTTCGGTGCAACACATAACTTCAGGTACAATCGGCCACCACTGTTGTTTATAAACTACTTCTTGACAATAATTTGCCGGCCGCGGGGGCCGAGGGGACTGCGGCGCGTCAGTCACAGTCTGCACGGCCACTACGGTCGGGGGTTCGAATCCCCCCTCGGGCATGGATATTTGTGCCGTCCTTGGTGTTAGCAAGTTCGTAAGTTGTAAGTTTAGGGACTGATGACCCAGTAGTTAAGTCCTATAAGCTATACAAACATTTGAACATTAGAACAATAATTTGTTAGATGAAAAGTAAAGACGATTTTATGCTGTTACATCGTCTAACCAGAGTGAAGATAACGTCAAAGCTAGAGTGTATCTTATTATTATTAGTTGGGGGAAACGTTTAAAGTTCATTAAAGTACTCTGAACGCATCGCCTAACTTACAGTTTTCAAAATTAACTTTTCCTGTTTGTTTCAAGCTATTGCTGGTAAGACGTTTGACCTGAAACTGTTCATAATGTACTTAGTAACGAAAGTCGGCTAGAGCTGAAAACAATACCTTTCAGCCAAACAATATATATATATATATATATATATAATACTTATATCTTTAAACTTGCAATTCTTGTATATATAACAGGTGATCAAAATGCCAGTATAAATTAAAAAACTTAATAATTCACGGAATAATGTAGATGGAGAGGTAAAAATTGACACACATGCTTGGAATGACATGGGCTTTTATTAGAACAAAAAAAAAAAGTTCAAAAATGTCCGACAGATGGCGCTTCATCAGAACAGAAAAGAAATAATTATCATGACAAATTAAGACAAAGCAAAGATGATGTTCTTTACAAGAAATTCTCAGTATGTTTACCATCATTCCTCAACAATAGGTGTAGTCGAGGAATAATGTTGTGAACAGCACTGTAAAGCATGTCCGGAGTTACGGTGAGGCATTGGCGTCGGATGTTGTCTTTCAGCGTACCTAGAGATGTCGGTCGATCAGAATACACTTGCGACTTCAGGTAACCCCAAAGCCAATAATCGCACCGACTGAGGTCTGGGGACCTGGGAGACCAAGCATGATGAAAGTGACGGCTGAGCACACGATCATCACCAAACGACGCGCGCTAGAGATCTTTCACGCGTCTACCGTCGAATAAAACCCCATGTATGCCAATCACCTGATGCGTTTCTCTTACTTGAAACCTATAGAAACGCCAGATATTGTATGAAGTAATTAAAAATATTCCACTATGACGATTTTTCTGTCTGTTTAATGATTAGGTCATTATGAAACGCGAGTTTTTGAAAGAATGTCGATTTAGAGAAGCCTATTACTACACATTTAGTAGTGAATTAAGCTATAAAATCTTCTCTGCACTGCCGCGGTAGAGTAACCGAGCGGTCTAAAGCGTCTCGCTGCGGAGCGCGCGGTTGTTCGCCGTGGAGTTTCGAGTCCTCTCTGGGGCATGGGTGTGTGTGTGTGTTGTCCTTAGGTTAGTTTACCTAGGTTTAAGTAGTTTGTGAGCTACGGACTGATGCCCACGCAGTTTGGTCCGATAGATTTACAAACATTTGATCTTCTCTGCACTTATTCTAAATAAATAAAATGATACTTCTGATTGCAGTAAGATCCAAACGCTATTCATTTACGATCGTAAGTCGGCGGACTGTCCACCCAGCCATTTTTGTAGTAATCCCACTGACGTGAAGGTTTTATATTTCAACCTAATATCGAACTAAATTATACGAGAGTTACACTTCAATGACTCGTCACATACATAATATTGCATCTATTTCACAATGTAAACACCAAGCTTAAGCTCCACACGATTGGGAACACAGAATGTGGGCACAGCGCAATGCTCAGTTCTTGGTCTCTCAGTTATACGGGCCGGAAAACGTAGGAGGAGAAGTTAAACGAACATAGCTCACGGTGGTGTTTGAAAGATCGAAAGAATAAAAATAGATGAGTCAGCCCCTATGTGGTAAACTATAACCTCCAGCCTAATACTTAAGCCATAGTCCAAACATAGCACAAAACGAAATAATTCATACCACTTATTTTTTTAATAAATAAAAGGGGGGACGAGAGAATAAAATAGCAGGAAGTGTAAGGGACTCAGATAGGGGGCCATAATAGCCATCTTACATTGAATATGAAATAACGCTGTCAGCCGTTGAGACATTGCCATGCAGGAGGAAGGACATAGTTTCAGCAGTTCTCCGACGGTTAGATTAGCACAGTTCAAAGCTGTTGATACGTTTGTAAACCTAAAGGACAAAACTTCTAAGGTGATCGGTCCCTAAATACTACTTAAATTAACTAATTTCCGCTAAGGATAACACCCATGCCTGAGGGACTCAAACCTCCATTGATAAACGCGAACCAAAGCGACACTTAAGTGGGTCCGCACGACTGAGCAGATGACCGTGAACCAGCAAAGTATGGCCAATGTGGAGCCGCAAAGGGCGACAGAATCACTGCAATTGGTCCGCATGGAGAAACTCTGTACATTCGTAGTCTCCTTTACTGCACGCAGTTTAGTTGGCACACTCAGATTGTGACATTCTGAATTCCAAATGCGACAAACCCTGCAGTTAGAGATCACCGGTAACGGAATATCAACAATAGGTTTGTAGGTAGCGGACTTGGGTATCTACTTAAACATTATGACGGTCAGAGTGAGTACCTATCTACGTCTCTTTGCTGTTGATGCTCTGGTGTATGGCAGAATACCGTTTGGAATTACTGTAATAGGATGCAAGATTTCTAGTTAGTCTGAAGAGTGTCATCTACAAATGTAGGAGAATGACGGTTACGCAGATGAGTAGGAAAAACAGTCCCATGATGTTGAAATACAGTATTATTAGTGTTCTATGTGACGTCTGTTTTAAAACGTTTGCAGATGTTTCAATCATGCAGTTTTGTCTGTATCTTGTTATTACACTTTTTACAAAAATATCGAATAATGCGAAGCACGAAAAGCGTGACCACAATGTGCTATAGCATGAAAATGAGTTTTAAGTAAAACTTTAATTAAGACTGTCGTCCATCACGAAACAGAGAATAAGCGCGTGCATTCAGTTGATGGTACGTGGTAAACACGTGACGAATATTCCGTAACCTTTCTATCACGCCACGTGGCGCACGCAATGCCGCCTTCGCCGCGGTGAAAGACCCAGCCTGCACGGCCACTACGGTCGGGGGTTCGAATCCCCCCTCGGGCATGGATATTTGTGCCGTCCTTAGTTAGTTCATAAGTAGTTTGTAAGTTTAGGAACTGATGTCTCCGTAGTTAAGTCCCATAGACTATACAAACATTTGAACATTTTTTTTTTTTTTTAACACAGCGCTCTTGCTGCGGAGCGCGCGGTCTCTCACCGGTGGCGGTTCGAGTCCTCCCTCGGACATGTATGTTTGTGTGTGTGTGTGTGTGTGTTTTGTCCGTAGGTTAGTTTAAGTTGTCTGTAAGCCTGACTGATAACCAATTGAACATTTCAATGTCCCCTTCGCGAAGACCTTTCCAGAAGAAATTAGCCAAAATATTCTGTCAGCCGACATCCACAAATATATGAAGAACTTCCATATAACTACTGTATCCGCATTAAGTAGTCACTGAAACTGCCTAGTAAGCGGGAGACCCGTATTCGAATTCCGGTCCGGCACTCCACATTTCCCCATTGATGTAATTCGGTGGACTCAAGCATCAAATTTTCCTTAATTCCCTAGTGTCTACATTTTAACATCACGAGTTAATTATGTTAAGCAAGCAATGTGAACCTTTTTCTCGAAACTCGTTGCGGGATTGTTTGTCGAATAGAAAAAAAGGGTTCACTGATAGGGATTGTTGCTGTTCATGCCGATTGTGCTGCATTTCGAATTGCTGCATGAAAACAGCGGACACTATTTAACGCATATTCACAGTTCTAATATAGTAACTTTCCTTGAAACGGAAAAACTTCTGTACATGTATAAGCAAGGCTTTAGGAAGCATCGATCGTGCGAAATTCAGATTGCCCTTTTCTCTCATGACATCTTGTGTGCTGTGGATTGAGGGCAACCACATTTACATACAGTCTGCATATTTCTCGATTTTCGAAAGGCGTTTGACGCGTTACCGCACTATAGACTACTAGCGAAGGTACGAGCTTATGGAATAGGTAACCAAATATGTTAGTGGTTAGAAGATTACTACGTTGTCCTCGATGACGAGTGTTCATCAGACACTAGGGTAACGTCACGGGTGCCTAACGGTAGTATGATAGGACCACTATTATTTTCTATATATATAAATGATCTGACGAACAGAGTGAGATGCACTCTTTGGCAGTTTGCTGACGATGCTGTGGTGTACCACTGAATGTCATCATTGAATGACTGTAGTAGGATACAGGATTACATGAACCAAATTTCTAGGTGATGTGAGGAATGCTAACTAACGCTAAATGTAGAAAAATGTAGGGTGATGCAGATGAGTAAGAAAAACAATCCTGTAATGTTCGAATACAGCATTAGTAGCATACTGCTCGATAGAGTCGCGTCAATTAAATACCTAGGCGTAATGCTGCACAGCGATATGAAATGTAACGACCATGTAAGGACAGTCATGGGGCAGGCAAATGGTCGACTTTACTTTATTGTGAGAATTTTGGGATGATGTAATTAGATTGCACGACCCCGTCTTATGTATTGCTCAAGTGCATGGAATTTTCACCAGATCAGAGGCGGGCGGCTAGGTTTGTAACTGGTAGATTTGATAATTGCGCGAGTGTTACTGAAATGCTTCGGGAACTCCAATTGGAATCTCTGGAGAGCAGGTGACGTTCTTTTCTAGAATCACTGTTGACGAAAATTAGAGGGCCGGAATTTGAGGCGGACTGGAGAACGATTTTCTGACGCCAACCTACATTACACTTAAAGACCACAAGAGACTAGCTGAGAACCCGGCGTCGCCCGGGTACTTACGTATTCCAGTCTTAAGTTGGTCCATCTCTCCTTTCCTTTTCCCTCTTCGTCCACCTTCTATTTCCTACTCTCTCTGTGCA
This sequence comes from Locusta migratoria, assembly GCA_026315105.1. Classification (NCBI taxonomy): domain Eukaryota; kingdom Metazoa; phylum Arthropoda; class Insecta; order Orthoptera; family Acrididae; genus Locusta; species Locusta migratoria. The sequence continues at coordinate 85,516,619 of CM048746.1, forward strand.
TCTCTTCCCTCTCTCTCTCTCTCTCTCTCTCTCTCTCTCTCTCTCTCTCTCTCTCTCTCTCTCTCTTCCTCTTCTCTTCTCCCCTCTCTCCTTTCCTCTTCTCCCTCTCATTCTCCTCCTCTCCCCTCTCCCTGTCCGCCTACCCTCTCTCTATCCGTCTGCTACCACTTCTTTGTCAAAGTCGTAAGGTACTCTCCTCTATGCTAAATTCAATGGCTTGCAGAAATCTATGTATCGTATGTGATTCTTACATTTACGGCGACCGTTCTCATGGATTGAAGCTTACGTGTGCAAAATTTCATAAAGATTGGAACAAAACTGTATATTTGTATGTAACACGTACAAACATACAGACACTCTGCTTTAAATATATATATATATATATATATATATATATATATATATATATATATATATTAAAGCTCCTACAGATGCATACAAGTATTCGTTTTTCTCTCATTCTATACAGGAGTGGAACAAGAAACCAAGTAACTAGTAATGGTACTGAGTACCCTCCGCCCCGCGCGCCTTTGGGTGGCTTGCGGAGTATGTATGTAAATGTGGATATGGATTAGTAGATTAGTATTCTCGCAGTAAATGTCATGGCAACACACATCCAGACGTCCCGCGGTGACACCCACACGTGGACTTGTGTGGCGCCCGCCGCAGCGCCGGCCTACCTGTTCGGTTGTCGGTGTGACTCGCTGCTGGCAGGTCTCCGATCGCGATCCCGGCTGTTAATTGGCCCCGGCGGCTGACAATGCTGCGGCAGAATGTCGCTTCATTACCGCGGCGCGCCAGCCGTTCACGTCAGCGCACAGCGCGGCACACTCTGCCTCTCTCTGCAGCTCTCTCTCCACATAGCGGAAGGCTCGTGCGTGGATCACTCATTACAACCCCGTCCCCATTTTCCTATAAACGAGCACAGCCGGAGGGCTGACTTGCTAACGACATACAACTGTCCCAGACAAGGAAATGACCCTGCTTAATTGCTTTCAATGTTTTCAAAGTTCTCCTTTAGCGAATTATTTTTAGTCACAGTGTCATCCCCTCTAACTATCTGCATCGACGGTATCGAACTTCTACCGCAGCGACATTTTGTCCTGTTTTAGCGTAAATGAAATATAGCCATGATCCTACAACACATATGTTTTAGTTTAAACCATTATGAAACTTTAATATGGAAACATGTTTACAAAATTGACATATTGAGAAAAAATATAAATGTTGTGGTAATATGGGCTACTTTATAAATACACAAAAAAGTCAATATTATTTTCTGTAGATATTTAGAGTAATTGGAAAATAGCAAACCCTTTATAGTGGGACAAGTTTATCATAAGTTGTTCATTTAGGGTTGGCAGAAAAAATGTTCAAATGTTTGTACAGCTTATGGGACTTAACTACGGGGTCATCAGTCCCTAAACTTACAAACTACCTATGAACTAACTAAGACTAAGGACGGCACAAATATCCATGCCCGAGGGGGGATTCGAACCCCCGACCGTAGTGGCCGTGCAGACCGTGACTGGAGTGCCTCAGTCCCCTCGGCCACCGCGGCCGGCAGGGGTTGGCAGAAATCACAAATATAATGGTCCGTTTCACAGCCAGCACACTCATAGTGCCTGGGGCATGGGTGTGTGTGTGGTCCTTAGGTTAGTTTACCTAGGTTTAAGTAGTTTGTAAGCTACGGACTGATGACCCCGCAGTTTAGTACGATAGATTTACAAACATTTGAACTCATTGTGTGCCCCCTTCTCGCATATTAGGCACTGGATCCATAGCTCTCCTTTAGTGTCTTGGGAATATAACTCCTCACAAAAAAGGCAGGTAGCATCGTCAACTCCACCAACACTGGGCTCTAGAACTGACTCCCCAGAATCTATCGATCCCTCCTCTGAACTCTCGGATGATGATTGTAGGTCGATGGTCAATTTTCGCTTCACTGATGGAGTTTTGCTTTTTATTCCTTGTTTCTTTCTTTTGTCAACACCTGGCTCACATATCACATTCTTCGTATTCCCTGTTACATTGTCACTTTCGATCTTCCTTTTTTGTCCACTTCTTTTCCTCCCTTTCTTTTTATTTTCCTTTTTTTATCGGCTTCCTTTTCTTCGTGCTTTTTTTAGCTTCTTCCAAATATATTTTGTAGGGTGATGCTGTAATTACAGCTGCCTTTCCTGGCTTAGGTACTTTGTTTGTTGTCTTTCTTATTTTTTGGCACAGGCAAAATGTCCTTTGGTGAAGTCTTAATGTTTCCTATTTGAACGTCGGACGCACTGCTTGGGTCATCTGCCAGGTTTTTGGCACATGGTGTGGACCAGTAGAGGACTTGGGCAAGCCTTCTGTGTTATCAGGCTAGAACAGAAAACCACACAGTATTTGTAGGGGTTGTAATATGGGCTACTGTAGTGGGTAGCCCATATAACCACCACAGCGATCGTCCATATTACCACCCTAGCCCTCTTGGAAAGTAAAACGTCGCTATCCGTTACAAACAAACTTTAATAAACCAACTTCATGAGCATTAGAGAGCTAAATATTTATATAAATGTAGTTAAGAAGTTAACAGCTAACTACGCATTCGCAGTACGTCTAATATAACTGTAATTTCTTACCTTTCAAAGTTTTGAAATGAGAAAAATCACGAAACAGCTCACCACTAACATTCCAAGTAACTGACTGCGGCAGCGCATTCTGTGGCGTTTGTACGAACTAGCTACTACTATTTACTGAGGTTGCCGCTAGTATGCACGGGCTTGAAGCTAGCCCATATTGCAACCACTAGCCCATAATACCACCTTCGTCTGTAATCAATAGAAATATCATATTTACAGCATTAAATAATAATATATAGAGAAAAGGATAACACAACATTTTTACTAGGTTTCTATTATAAGCAGCTCGCGAACGCTGGTAGATTCGTAATTGCAAATATTTGATGTCTTTTTACCCCGCGGATAACCGATAACTGAAGAGGTTTGTACTATTGTATAAACATACTTTTGGATTATGAAGAAGAGAGAGAATTGCCCTTCATATACGTTTTTCACAATGCCAAACAGAAGCTTCAGTGTAAGCTTCCAGCCCACCACGTAAATCTTTTTTTGCACCTAATCAAGTGTCTCGCAAAGAACGGTTTTGATTGCTAATAGTACCTTTGTGCACGTCACTACTTTTTTTTTTCATTTTTCATGTAGTTTCAAATTTTGTTGCTTTGTATTTTTCAAACATGTTCAAATGTTTGTTAAGCATAACGGACTTAATTGTAGAGTCATCAGTCCCTAAACTTAAAAACTACTTATAAACTAACATATACTAGAGAAAACACAAACATCCATGCCTGAGGGTGCATTCGAACTCCCGACGGGGAACGGCCTCGCGCATCGGAGAATAGCGACTCAATGCGCTTGGCCGCTCCGCCGCGAACGTATTTTATTTTATTATTTTTTTAAATTGTTTATTTATTTATTTATTGTGGGACGAATTTTGCAGAATTAACCTGGCCACTTACCAGATTCATTTTGCAAAATTCTTGCCGGAGAGGCCGAGGGGTAATGGAACGGCGTAGGTATGTAATGTTGAATGTCTGCATGTGCAATCAGTCATAGAATGAAGTCGTAAATTGCAAAATCAAATGTTTGTAGAGCTTATGGGACTTAACTACGGGATCATCAGTCCCTAAACTTACAAACTACTTACCAACTAGCTAATACTAAGGATGGCACAAATATCGATGCCCGAGGGGGGATTCGAACCCCCGACCGTAGTGGCCGTGCAGAATGTGACTGAAGCACCGCAGAACGCTCGGCCACCGCGGCCGGTCATAAATTGCAGTATCAGTTTGGATCATTTGAATCTTTTTATGTGTGATAATGTTGAGAAATACTTGAATTTGGTAATGTTCTGAGATTATGGAGAATAAAGGTAAGGAGAGTCATCTTTTCATTATTAAGCGCTTCGCATAATAGTAGCCCATCTCTAACAGACATTCAAATTAAGGGGCTTAATTTCGTCTTCTGTGTTCATTCTTTAAATAATTACAGGTATAGTGTATAAATTTTTGTTTTAGTGTAAAAAAAAGGAAGTGTGATGTGAACAATTTCGATTTTTTTATTTACATTGTATAATGTACTAGCTGGTTTTTCTTTTGTTGGTAGTAAAGAGAGATGGATCGCTATCGGAAAAAGACAATAGAAGTAATGACTTTATAGATAGATTTGTGTAAGGCATTCCCAAGCTGTTATCACCCTTTTCGTACGATAATGCGTTCACTTTGCTCTTCATTGTAACTTACCCACATTCCTATTTTCCTATTCATTATTAGAGTTACTTCTGTGTTCTCCCAACTGATTTTGTATTTATAACCCTGTGCTAACATAAACAGAAATCCTGCGGATCCTATCAACTGCGATATCTTAATAAATGGATTTTTATAGATGATAAGATGTAACTCGACTGTTGTCTTGCTAGCTCAGGTTTGGTTTTAGTAATGGGACAACATTTACAGATGTTATTAGATATCACACTGTCTACTTAGAGGTTCAAAGGATTGCCGTTGTTGTCTAGATTGGATTGGTAATAAAGTGCTCATCAACACAAAGTAGTCTGCAGAAATTATTGAAACAAAATGTTTATGTTATATTCAAGGTATATGGGGCAATATTAGCTTTTACGAGAGTTATAATACTCTTTTGCTCAAAGGTGCAAACATCTCAAAGGAGGCATACATTAATTCCGCTTCGATGTTCTCTTCTGTAATTCATATAACTATAAATGAGTCTCTTCAATACCGTAATAGTACTAAAGATAAGAGAGATAAATGGTGAAATAAAGTATAGGCTATATGTGTCTCAGTAAAAAGTATTTCTTTGACCTTGCTAGTACTTCTGCTTGAGGTAAAGGCGAGTTGTGCCCATTACATTAAATAATGGGACGCTTTTCCGATAATGGAGTGCCTTGGCAATATTAATGTGAATTACAGATGGGAGTTTCTGTTGGGTAGGGAAACGTTTTAGGTAGTCCTTGCGGTTGTATTAGCCAGAGCACCAGGGAGGTGAAATGCCGTCGCGGTTGGCTCATCGCGTTCTCGTTATTCTGTAATAAAAGAATTGTCACAAAGTCAACAATCAACACAAAACAAACGGGTCCAACGACGACATAGAGCTGACTAGTAGAGGAAGGCAAAACAGGTAGCACAGCTACCTAGGAAGCAGGAGAACTGGGCTCGAATTCCGGTTAGCCGCGGTGGAGCGGCCGAGCGCTCTAAGGCGCCTTGCTGCGGAGCACGTGGTTGTTCGCTGTCGAAGGTTCGAGTCCTGCCTGGGGCATGTGTGTGTTTGTTTGTGTGTGTGTGTGTGTGTGTGTGTGTGTGTGTGTGTGTGTGTGTTTTGGTGTCCTTAGGTTAGTTTAAGTTAGTTCAAGTAGTCTGTAAGACTATGGACAGTTTGGTCCAATGGGTTTATAAAGATTTGAACGTGGAATCCTGGCCTTGGCAGTACTGGGCCAGTACTGCGTTAACAAACCTGAAAATTGCTTTACCTTTCAGCTAACTCGACCTGTAAATTTTAACACTTGTTCTATCGTCCGAGAAGGCTTAAAAAGCCTGGAGGTTGGATTTTTTGTGGCAGCGTTTGCATCCTAGAAGTAGCGCTCTTGATCTGTAATTGTATTAGGTTCCTTAAACTGCTGCAACTCACAAGATCTATGTGTCGTAGAAGCAGAGAATTACCCCTGCACAGCGTGCAGTACTGGCGTGTCTACGCCAGTTTGCGACTTTTTGACTGACTCACCCTCGTATTTATTTAGTGTTTCATCTTATTCTTATTATCTGAGATTAAATTGAGATGATATCTGAAAATTATGACAAAGGAGGGGAAGAGAGAAGGATTAGGAAAGAAAAGAATTACTGTGGCTGAATTAGGGCATTGAAATGAAACAATGGCGACAAGTGAAAATGTGAGCCGGGCCGGGAATCGAACCCGTGTCTTCCGCTTCGGGCCAGCGGTCGCCTTAATCACTTTTTTCCCGGGAGATCCATGCTTAGTGGACGTTGGTTCAGTTCGTTCTTGTTTGTTCGTTGAATATTTGGCTCAGCGTTTTTCATTACCTGACCGGGCGCGCTGAGCCACGGCGCCCGGCAACCACTTGACTACCCGCGCTCGCCTCCCGTCCGTCTCAAACTTCCACGAGTCGCGCGCTATGTCTGATGTGCCCCTATCTTACATGGCCTGTTACACTCACCATTAAGGATTCCCGTGCGAGGTCGAACGCACGACTGCACTTGCGGTAAAGTAATTGAAGCTAACGCCATATTCGTGTGTAAATAATTCTTATACTTGAAGTTGTCTGTACTTTTGGACATGTCTGAAAGAACAGACACCACACCATTATAATGAGATGATATCTTTCTTAGAACACTGAATTTATTAGAACTTAATTTTGAGTTGATTGAAAGGGAAACGTACGTTTTTAGCGTTTGTCGATTTGGAGAAAGCTTTTGACAATGTCGACTAGAATACGCCTTTCAAATTCTGAAGGTATCAGGGGTAAAATATAGGGAGCGAAGAGTTATATTAAACCTATACAAAAACCAGACAGCGGTTATGAGTGTCGAAGGGCAAAAAAAGGACGCAGAGGTTGGGAAGGGAGTAAGACAGGGTTGTAGCCTTTCCCCAATGTTTTTCAATCTGTACATTGAACAGGCAGTAAAGGAATGGAAGGACAAAATTTGGAGAGTGCATTAAAGTGCAGGGAGAAGAAATAAAAACATTGCGGTTTGCCGATGACATATTGATTCTGTCAGAGACTGCAAAAGATCTGGTAGAGCAATTGAATGAAATGGACAGTGTCTTAAAAGGAAGTTGTAAGATGAACATTAACAAAGGTAAAACGAAGGTAATGGAATGCAATGTCAGAAAATCAGGCGATGCTTAAGGAATTAGATTAGTTAATGAGACAATAAAAGTAGTAGATAAAAGCATTTGTAGATGAAAACATTTTTTTCTGGAGTGTAGCATTGTATGGGAGTGAAACGTGGACGATAAGCAGTTCAGATAAAAAGATGATAGAAGCTTTTGAGATGTGTTGTTACAGACGAATGATGTAAATTATATAGGCAGATCACGTAACTAATGAGGAGGTGCTTAACACATTCACACTCTGGCGCGATGATGGTAGGTGCCATTTCACGCTCTGGTTCGTGATCGTATTTTGACAGTATCTTTTCATAATTTTGAGCCACTGAATGTTTTGGTTTTAGTTTTCAGTTTTTTTGATATGGTTTTCTTATTTTTATTTGTATTTTTGTGAAAACAACAAATGAACAATAGAAACAGTACATACAAGGTATTTCATAAAACATATGGTTATTTCTATATGCTCAGCAATATAAGTATGAATAATAATAAGAAGTTAGAAATATTTTTTTATAAACTGGTTACTAATCGAAATAAAATTAAAATAATCAAAAGCTTGTTTACATAAGAATCGAATAAATCTAGTGACATCATGAGAAGTGTGTGTGGCTCGTAGCCGGTAATGCAAACGCGGAAATCTGGAACCACGTACTCTTCCCTGAGTGCCTACCAGAGTATACAGCTTTATTAGACGATGCCAGTTTACAACAGCCCATAATAGGACGCTAGGTCGCAGGACGCGCCACAGCGTGAGCGGCACCTGACTCAAGTAACGTTTACACGCGCCAGAGCGTGAACGGCAGCGAACATGTTAACCGAATCGGTGAGAAAAGGAGTTTCTGGCATATCCTGACGAAGAGAAGGGATAGATTGGTTGGACACATTCTGAGACCTCAAGGAATTGTCAACTTTGCATTATAAGGAAGCTTGTGGGGTAAAAATCGTAGAGGGAGACCGAGGGACGAATATAGCAAGAAGATTCAAAAGGATGTAGGTTGCCGAACGTATTCTCAGATGAATAGACTTGCACAGGACAGGGTAGCGTGGAGACCTGCATCAAACCAGTCTGCGGACTGAAGACAACAACAGCAACAACAACGTCTCATGAGCTTTATGAGTGGTTTTCTCAAGAATGGAGGTTAGTTGAGCCGAGATATTTTAGATCATTTCACATTAAAATAGACTCAAGCCACTCGTTATATTTACATTTAAAGTCATATTATTTCAGTATTGGTGACACATTTTGCGAATGTACCTTGTTACGCCAACTTAACACTGTACTGTGTGCACACGACTAAGAAAAAAAAAAATAAGTTTGAGGCAGTCACTGCTTGGTGCAAAGACCTTGCGTCTTCTAATAATGAATGTTTGAAATATTTTACTACAAGTATAGGATGATGCAAAGTACAAAGTAAACAGTGTAACTGAAAACGCGTTTTTCAAACAAGTCAAACTTGGAACTTTCTATTTGCAGTCTTCAGTTAGCACTGTATTTCATCCAATGCAATGTCTGTTATTCGAAAGCCCACAACTGTGTCAATAATGAGTAAGTTTTTCATGCCTGGAATGAAGCATTTAACGAATTCATGTGCATAATCGGTTTGAGATGTCCGATGCCACCCCCTTCTTTGTTGCGGCAGTGGGATTAAATCAGGTTACGAAAGCCCGGCTGAACCGGCGCAACAGAAATTTCGCACATCGCTGTGGTTAAATTCTGATCCTCAGATGCGAGCGTAAAGCTCGTAATGTATATTTTCTACGGCGCGGCTTCCTCGCAAAGCCAGCGGCATTCGTGTTAATTAGGCGCCGCGAGCAGCGAGCAGACAGCGGCCGCGTGTGAGGCGCCGCTCCTCGCCATCGCGCCTCTCAAGAGATCCGCCCCCGCCGCCCCCGCCGCCCCCGCCGCCTCCGAGGTTTTAATCAGCGGCGTCCGCCGCGCGGCGTGCTGATCAAACAGCTCGCCAATTAGTGGCGGCCCCGCCTGCAGCGAGCGCGCTTCTTTATTAAATTCCAGCTGTGGCCACTTTGGTAATTTAATTCCTCACTAATGCATTTTTAAGTCAAAAGTCGGGCTCCTCCAGGGAGCGTCCTGCATACGTCCGACTCAGCACCGGAAGTTTAATTTAAACTGCCGCTCCTCGCGGGATAATCCACCTCTCCGCTTTCAGTTCTGTCTTATCCTTGACTTACTCGTCGTTGAAGTAATTTATCCATTTCAGCAACTGTACATGTCATAAATTAATAAAATTCAGCAACCAGTTGCTTGTGATTATTTATTTTACACTTTTTACACTACTAAATATTAATCTGTTACGCGACTGAAACTTCCTGGCAGATTAAAATTGTGTGCCGGAACCGGGACCCGAACCTGGGACCTTTGCCTTTCACGGGCAAGCGCTCTACCGACTGTGCTATCCCGACACGACTCACGATGCCGCCTCACAACTTTACTTCCGCCAGTACCTCGCCTCCTACTATCCAAACTTCACAGACGTTCTCCTGCGAAACTTGCATGACTAGCATTCCTGGAAGAAAGGATATGGTGGAGACATTGCTTAGCCACAGCCTAAGGGATGTTTCCAGAATGAAGTGTTTCAAATGTTTGTTAAGCTTATGGGACTTAACTACGGGGTTTTCAGTCCCTAAACTTACAAACTACTTATCAACTACCTTATACTAAAGACGACACAAATATCCATGCCCGAGGGGGGATTCGAACCCCCGACCGTAGTGGCCGTGCAGGCCGTGACTGGAGCGCCTCGGCGACCGCGGCCGGCTTCCAGAATGAAAATTTCATTCTGTTAAGCTACTGTTTTATCAGTCACCTGCTCCTCTCTTCACGCTTTTCTTTTCAACACATCGAGTATTACTGTTTTACCATAGCATTCTCCTTATTCATCTTTCCTCTTTCACTATGAGGCTCATCCACAGATACTTTATTAGCAGCTGATTGTTATTCATTGCATAATCTCTGCACTTAGTGTTGATTCTCCTAATAGCATATACATTCATTAAGCAACAATACTAAAATGTAAGTGTTAATTTCATCCCATTATATGAACATATCTTTTATTACAATCGAATTGGTTCCAAACTGCTTCAAATTTCTGTAACTGACTTTTGTACCTTTCATAGCCTTTCAGGTGTTGCAACTCATATAACTCTGCAGCAAAAATAGACTGTAGAAATTGTAGATGTAAAATTACTGCAATCAAATTGAGGTATTTCACTAAACACTTTGTGTTATTCCCGGGGTCGCTGTGAAATTGGAGAGGCATCTAGGCGCCTTGCTGCAGAGAGCACGGTTGCTGCCCGTCGGAGTTTCGAGTCTACCTTCAGGCATGGGTGTATATGTCGTACATAGAGATCGAAAGGATCTGGAACAGCAATTGAACGGGATGGACTGTGTCTTGAAGGAAGATATAAGATCAATATTTAAAAAAGTAAAACGAGGGTAATGGAATGGAATGCCAGAAAATCAGGCGATGCTGAAGGAATTAGATTAGGTAATGAGACAATAAAAGTAGTAGATGGGTTTGTTGTTTGGGTAGCAAAGTAACGTCTGATGGCCGAAGTAGAGAAGATATAAAATGCAAAATGGCTATGGGAAGAAAGCGTTTCTAAAGAAACGAAACTTGTTAACATCCAATATTAATTTAAATGTTAGTTCGTCTTGCAGACTGCTTTCCTCAGAAATAATATGTGCTCTGTGGACCAAACTGAGAACACTCTTAACACACTTAAACAGAAATTCGTCTGCGTAGAATACAACTCTACACACGGCTAACCGAACGGGTCTTCCACCGAACTTCACTAATCCCCACTATATCTAACTTCAGGCTATCCATCTCTCTTTTTAAATTATCTAACTTTCCTACCCGATTAATGTATCTAACATTCCACGCTCCGATACGTAGAATGCCAGTGTAGTCTTTCCTGATGGTCACATACTCCTGAGTAGTCCTCGCCCGGAGATTCGAATGGGGGACTACTTTACCTGCGGAATATTTTACTCGAGAGGTTGCCATCATCATATATTCATACAGTCGAGCTACATGTCCTCGTGAAAAGTAACGACTGTAGTTTTCCTTTGTTATCAGCCGTTCGCAGTAGCTGTGTGGCAAAGTCACATTAGCAGATGTTACAAGTCCAGCTCAGTCAATCATCCAGACTGTTGTAACTACTGAAAAGGCCGCTGTCCCTCTTAAGGAACCACACGTTTGTCTGAACTCTCCACAGATATCCCTCCGTTCTGGTTGTACTTACGGTACGGCTATTTGTATCGTTGGGGCACGCAAGCCACCCCACCTCGGCAATGTCTGTGGTTCATAGGCGTGGATAAGTTTCTTATTAACAAATATTGCTATTTCCGAACCGTCATTTGACTTGCTTCCGTCTATGTATACTCCAACTGCGTAGCTTTTGTTCACGTCCTTCTCAGTTATTCTCGTAAAGTCTACCGACTGTTGCCAGCTTTCATACTCTAGGTCGATGTCGATTGTCAGTCTGGCGTCTTTATTTTTGAACAGGCGATAAATTTTGGCTATATTCTGCATCTTAAAAGTTCATGAGTCCTGATAAAACATAAAGCGCTTCACTGGACGTCGTTCTGTAAGCTGTCACCATTATTAAACTGATTAACCGTTGGACTGTAATATTTTGTTGCAGTTGTATTGTCGCTTTAGGGCGTCTATCCACATCGGTGAGCCGTACGATAATGTAGTCAGTATTGCTTCTTTATAAGTAGATCATAGTACTGTAGCCCGCATACGCCAGTTGATTCTAGCTGATTTTGAAAAAATACACAATATATAACAGAATCAAATAACTACTTACAAAGATTTCGCTTCCACAATATTCGCTGTTATTGAACGAAATTTTGATAACGATATTTCAGATTTATTTAAACATGTCATAACCGCGACATAGTTCTTATCTTTTGAACAGACTAACAGAGTCACCATGCGTAACCGTATTCCTCCTTGGTGGTCAGTTTGTTTATGGGAGACTTCGAGGAGAAAGGACAGAAATCTGATGACTTGAAATCAATAGAATTCTGCAGGTATTTTGACTACACCTTTGCATTATGTCTCCATGGTCAAGATAAATTACAAGACTTTTAAAAGCACCTGAATGACATCTACGATTAGATCAAGTATACAGCGAAAATTAAGAAGGGATGCTATCAATTCTTGATGTTTTGATTCGGCGCAAAAATGATAACATTTTGGGACTGGAAGTTATTTGGAAGACGACGGAGACGAATTTCTGTTTGAGCGTGTTAAGAGTCCTTGGTCCACAGAGCACATTTTATTCCTGAGGAAAGCAGTCTGCAAGAGGAACTTTTCCACTTACAGAGACTATTTGAAGCCAACTTGTATTCTCCACAACAAATAGAGATGACGCTGCAAAGAAAACCAAAAGAGGCAACAATAAATGCGAAAAATCCGAAGAAACAGTTAAATCCGTGACTTTCCAGCCAATTTTGGAAAGCCTCTCTTCGAAAATTGCACAGATTCTTAGCATACACGAAGTGAAAGTGGTTTTTCCTCCTCCACCCAAGACAGCTGCACTCATGGGCACCATGAAAAATGATTTTCTGTTCCGAAAATATGGGGTTTACAAGATTCCCTGGGAATGAGGCCTTTCTTACATCGCAGAGACATCTCGCACTGTTCATGAAATACGTGCAGAACAGCGAAGGTACACAAGGCTTTAACAAAGTCGGCTGTGACAGAGTATGATTACGTCGAATTTTCGGCAAATTTATCATCTTTTTGGGAAACAGTGAAGAAGGAGGTAGTTGAAATTCGTTTAGCGAGGAACTTAATTAACAGAGACAGTGGTTTCGCATTAGATAAATCATGGAACCCGGCAATAAACTTACGTGACAGCGCAGATCACAGAGATATATAGACATCCCAACGTAGATCGGCCACGGTGCCAAAGTTTCAACAGACAAACGTCTCTGGCGCATGTGTATCAGTAACAACAAGCGTAATTGCGCGAGCCGTGAGTTGAAAAGCATAAAGCGAGAGCTGGAGCCTTATAGCTCAGTCTAAGGATGCTTGAACATTACACAGCCGAAATATTAGAAAAAGAAGGAGAATTCTTGCTGATGCATTCCCTGGAATTTGATGGAGCAATCTTTGAGCTTCCAAAACGAGAAGATTCACAATTCACTACCAAAATTAGATAAAAAAGAATCTGTACATCTTATTCCAGTTCGCCCACCATATGCGTCTGAAAATACAGCAAACATAGGAAACAAGAGTTACAAACAAAATACCTTTCCTGGCGTCAAAGTAATCGCCATAGGTTAAAATATATTTCTTCAGTTGTACAGCTGTTGGAAACTGCCAGAAAACGCTCCAAGCACTGAGGTCAAGCTTTGAAGGATCTCCGCAAACACTGCTTGCTGATCATCAACTCGTCTGCTATCATTCTCAAAGACAACTGCAGAACATCCGCAAGCATCCACAGCACTCGTTCGATGTTATCTGGGACTGTGATTGTGGGTGGTCGACCAGAACGTGGCTCAACCTCGACACCTTCCTTTCCGTTTAAACCACTTGAACTAATATCCCAAGGGTCTCCTTCGTCGTTTAATTTAAAACCAAAATTGATCTATATTGGCATGACACGAGTTTTCACACTGACCTTGTTAGTTGGGTCTGAGCGTTTAGCGCCGTTCCACTGCAGTGCTTTGCAGGATAGGGAGGCACTTGTTGAAATGACCCTCAATGTGTATGCGTGGGCACCTCATCCTCATCAGAGCGGTTTGTAAAATATGGGACCATTGACCAAACTTTTCAGACGCACCTTGTAATATGCGCGCAGCAACCAAAGTAAAACGTACACGTTGTATCATATCTTTCCTTTTCTGTTGGTCTCGTACTTTGTTCTCTGAAAAAGGCATTTTAGTGTTTTCTAAAACTGCCGACTCTGAAACAACTGAGAAAAGGCTTTCTGTTTGTCGGACTGTGCCAAATACGCTACTCGACTCTGTACTGTAATGCAGTACGTTGTGCATTTTGGAGGCATTCCACACGCTGACCACTGAGGACACGTGTTGGCAATTCACATTCTGCAGATGCGTGGCGAATAATCTGATTACTGTCTTCTGCGTTTTTACGCGCCAAGAGGCAACGAAGCAGCCAGTGGCTCGGCAGTTCCAGCATGAGCAGCAAAATAGATTAGTCTGTTACTACAGCAACACAACAGACTCGTATGTGTGTCACAGGTTCTCTTGTTATTCATCCTTCACATGCACAAACATTTCACGCGACTGTTTTAACGCTGTTCTTTATCACGGTTACTCGCGTCCTATTTTTGTGAGAAGCCCGTCAGAGCGCACACAAAAACTCGTGTACAGGAGCGCTGCATGTACTTACACACACGTACACACACTAACACACGCGCACAACGACACGCACGAGCGCCATTATGCGGCCGCACGCACGCCCCGGCCGATGCCAAAGCACGCCAACTCACTAGCCGCTCGATCGCCGACCACGCATGGCGCGGCGCACAGACTTTCCTGGAACTTCATGCAGCCTCATCAATCACTTATTCGTAGCTCGCGGGCCAAACGCGTGCCGGTCTGCACGGTCGCTCTGAAAGCAAATTCCGGCGTTTCCATAAATTTTGGCCCCCTATCACTGTGCTATTTCCGGATTTTGTGTCGTGACCTATTGTTACCGAACTAAGGATAACCGACAGCTTAAATCGAATGGCTCGGTCCTGCATGGAAACTGTCGCGACGCAAAGAAATACGAAGCTGAACAAATGGAAAAGGATCACGTAACGGCTCGCCCCGTGCTTGCTGCACTACCGAGCGTAAAAATAGGCGCAGCAGTGAAATGGACGCAAGTACGAGGCGCGTCCTGAAAGTAAGTTCCGTTTGGTAATAAAATGAAATTGTACACAGATACAGAAGAAATTTTTATTGCACAAAATTCTACAACTCTTAAACTCCTTTCCACATAACTGCCGAAATTTTGCAGGCATTTGTCATAGCTTGGCACCAGGTATTGTATACCTTCTTTATAGAAATCTGCCATCTGTGTCTTCATGCATTAGTGATCGTAAAATTTGTGGGAAGTCCATAGCGAGAGCACTAATTGTAAACCTACGGTTTTCCTGGATCTTGTCATCAATCACGTGAACCAGTTCTGTAACCACCATGTAGAACAACGCTCTCTGCCGGCTGGCTGCAGTGTCTATACCGCAGAGCTGGTGGCAATTTGCTGCGCGCTCGAGCACATCCGGTCCTGCTCAGGTGAGTCCTTTCTCATCTGCAGTGACTCCCTGAGCAGCCTTAAAGCCCTCGACCAGTGCTATCCACGGTCTCCTCTCGTATTAGGAATTCAAGAGACCCTATCTGCCCTTGACAGATCCGGTCGATCAGTGGTGTTCATCAGGTCCCCGGGTCATGTCGGTATTCAGGGACACGAACGTGCTGATATGCTGGCCAAGTAGGCCATTGATGCGCCTGTTTTAGAGATCAGCCTCCCGGATACTGATCTCCGGACGGTGCTGCGACATCGAGTGAGTGAGCTTTGGGCTACCGAGTGGCGTAGCCTCGCACCAGCCAACAAACTCAGGGCTATAAAGGAGACGACAGCTGTGTGGCATTCTTCCATGCGGGCCTGCCGCCGGGACTCCGTAGTCCTATGCCGGCTTCTCATTGGCCATACATGGCTGACTCACGGCCATCTCCTTCGTGGCGAGGAACCGCCTGTGTGTCGCTGTGGCGCCCGCCTGACGATGGCACGCATCTTAGTTGAATGCCCTGTTTTAGCACCTCTGAGCCGAGTTTTAATGTTCCTGCGTTTTTATCCCAAGTTTTAAGTGACGATGCCAAAATGGCTGATACTGTTTTAAGTTTTATTCGGGACAGTCGTTTTTACCCCTCCATTTAAAGCTTTTCTTTAGTGTCTGTGTCCGTCCTGTCATGACATCCGATTGGAGGTTTCCCTTTGTTTCCGTGTGGCTGACTGTTTTTAGTCTCACGGTTGGTCAGCCACAGACGTCGGCTTTTACATTTTATTTTTTGTTGTCAGTCAGTTATACTGTGTGATTGTCATTGTTTTAGTTGTCTCTTGCTGACTTTGTTGTCCTTCAACTGACTCGGGGGATATTTCCCCCCCCCCCCCCTCGTTGTTCTCCACTCAGGCTCTTTTAAGCGTTCACGCCTTTTGTAGTGACGCCAACCGATGGAATGGGGGACTGATGACCTCCGTAGTTTCGTCCCCCTAAAACATCCAAACAACAACATCTTCTGTAACCAAAGGTTACTTCGTTCTTCATCGTGCACATCACTACGCCCGCCATTGAACTGTCGGACCGTCTCCTCACCATCGAATCACTCATCGCATTTAGTCCGTAAACATCGCAAATTTTCCGATAAATTTCACTTGGTTTCACTTTCCGTGCATTCATAAACCGAATCACCGACCTGATTTCACAGGCGGGGGATTTTCAATCAACGCCGACATTTAAAACAAGAACGACAAAGCGTACGTAACTGACAGCGATGTCCAAATGGCGCACGTTCTTTTCCTTGATACACATCGTCTACAGCGCATGTGCGGAACTGCAATCGCAGCGCTGCAGCGGAGATAAATTGAAACGGACGCGCCTCGTATATATACGCCTTACATTACTGATGGCATCAAAAGAAATCGGCTTTCACTTTAATACTGCCTGGAAACATTTCATCTGACTATATGCCTACCTGCAATTCGACCTTTTCCCCGACGTTCCTCAGGTAAGTATTTATTCAATTCATAGGTTAGTACACAACGTTCTTCGCTCTCTGTCCGACACTATTTGCCCAACCATCTATCCATTTAACCTCTATATGTAGAAAATTTCGGGCAGTAGATTCGCCTTCACGCAGCTGACAAGTGGCAACGAGAAAGACGGTCGCGGCACGCACGTCACGTCACGTGATCAGGTTAGATCGGGTGGCCGCTGGGGCACAGCTCACTGTTTCATAGCGGCCAGCCACTCAGCTAGCGATCGCGATGGCTCAGGCCTCTCTTGATCACGTGACAGGACGTGCGCTTCGTTGCCTGTCTTTGTCGTTGGCCTCCAGCTGATTGCTTATGACATAATACTCCATAAGAATATAGCCTAATATATTACAATTTTCCAGGGCGCTTATTGGAAAATTAAGGAACTATCTGACAAATTTGCGAAGAGAGTTGGAAATAAAGGCATAACACATTTAAAATATGACGCATGATGGGCCGGTTTTCGAACATCACATTATGACATTTCATCTCTGGAACTATCTACCGTACTGTCTAGACTGGGAGCATGGAAATGTTACAGTGTGTTGTGCAGTGAGTTCCAGTGGAGCATTTGTGCCTTTTATGTTCATTTTTCCTCAGCTTAGGATGACCCCTGCCCTAGATGGGGCTACCAAACTCATTATATCAATTCATCAATAATAGGCGGATGAACTAGGATCTATCTGCAAAATATCTGAAGAATTTTGCTAACTTATCCAAGGCATCTAAGAAATATACCATTATTTTGATTTTAGACAATCACACTGATCATATGTGTCTTTAATCCAACAAAATTGGTAAGGGTGGTGGAATAATAGTGGTGACGCTACCACCTTACTCTCCTCGGTGTCTACAACCTTTACCTGTGACACTTCTCAGCAGCTTGAAGACTGCATTCAATGAAATGTTTGTAAATCTATGGAACTTAACTACTGACTCTTACAAAGTACTTACAACTATTCTAAGGACAACACACAAACACAGCCATGCCCAAGGGAGGACTCAACCCTCCAACAGGAAGCAACCACGAGCTCCGCAGTAAGACGTCTTAGAGCACTCGGCCAATTCACCGCGGCTGTGTTTAATTAAGAAGTCTAAACTCCACTAGATAATAACAACTTATTTGTCCAATCTTTAGGAAGCCTTCACAAGTATCGCAAATGTAGAAAAGGATATTTGTTACATCAGAAAACAGGAATTTTCCCTCTATATACTACCAAATTTAATGACAATAACTTCGTGCTCATGCACCCAGAAAATGAAACAGCTCTTTAAAAGGAATAGTTGTTGCAGGACTAAAAATAATGAGACAGTTGTGCTTTGTTCTTCAAATACAGTGACTGGTGTTCTCGATGATGAAGACAACGACTTAAGATTTTAGCCTACAGTTGGGCTGCAATTCAAAGATATTTATCGACTACGTTTACCTAGTATAGAGAGTTTGGGACAGACAGGGAGCTTTGGTTTTGATGTGTGATTTGAAAAGGATAGATAGTGTGTATTCAATGTGACACAGCTAAAAATTAGTTTGTGACTGTTGCCGTTGAAACAGGCGCTAAATGTGAAGAGGATGTTGTTTTACCAGTAAAGAGGTTTTTCACTTCTGTAACAGTTTATAATATATATATATATATATATATATATAATGTTTGTCTGTGTGAATTCTATGTGTTCATAATCCATTCATTCGATTGCAATGAAACTTTGTTGAACTGTTCACCGTACGCCCACGAAGGATCCTGACCCAAAAACAAAAGAGCACGACTTATACCTCAGGAGATACGACGTCATAAATAATGAGAGGCTACCGCGTGAGTTACCCAGATTTATGCGGGAATTATTGGAAAATGGGAGTAGTTAGGGACCTGCAACAAAGTTTGCATGTAATTTCGGACGTTTATGAAACTTACCATCCTCCCCCCACCCCCACACACACAAAACAGTTACGCTGTTGATGCCGTAAAACCATCGCATCAGTCATGACCTTGTATCAGGTAGAATTAGCATTACAGATTTGCAGGTTACTATTTATTTTTGTCTACAAGTCTCCCTTAATTCTCTTGCATCCAAAATTAAGCAATATGTTTTCTTAATCTCTATCTATATAAAAACGAAACGACACTCACAGACTAAACACGAAATCTCGAAAACTACTTCACCTATGAAGGTGAAATTTTGCAGGAATGTAGTTTATAGATAGAAAACGTCAGCTAAGAAAGTATTTTGTGATAGATGCATGGCGGAGCAAAATTCTCCTACAGACTCACGAAATCAGTTTCATTCCGATCTTCAGGAAATTTCGCACACTTCACCTTCTAAACAAGAGGAAGGTGACGTCTACCTTAAGTTTCATACGGTGCATGGGAGAGGGTACTTTGCAACATATAAAATAAATCTATAAAAACCTTGGTCGCGAACGGCTCGACCGATTTCAGATATCTTTTTTTTTTTTTTTTTTTTTTTTTTTTTTTTTTTTTTTTTTTCCTCTAAGAACAAGTGTAGTGTAATTGCTTGCCTGACTATTTAGGTTTGAAAAATTGGCCGTACAGAAATTGTTAGTTGTTGAACTATTTTAAAATAATAATCAGTGACTAAGCCTTCAATTTAGATGAACTGTTAATTTAAAAAAATGAAATGAAGTGAAAGGGCCAAACATTTAATAGTTTAAAACATCTTGCAGAGCAAGCAACCTACAGAATTCGACGAATAGTTACCTTAAACAGCAGTGTAGTTGATCTCGTTGATAACCTGTATTGAGATTGGTTGTAATCCGCGTAACTATCCGCAGACATTGGATGGAGGTTCGGAATATTAAGATTAAATCCGCGTGTAGCATAATTTTGAATGAAGGTAATTTAATGAATGACAATTAATAATTTATACAGATTAATGGCTAATCAGACTTCGAACTGTTCATTACAAAAAAGTAATTGCAGGTTCAAAGCCAATAAATATTGCAAAATAGTTAATTACAGTCAAAGATACTATGGCAAGCTACACGAGTTACGTAAGTTTAACATGTTTAATTACAGAACCATCCAAAGTCGTAATAGTTATACCTGAAAACAGCATGATCACTAACTGGAGGGACTGGAAAAATAATTAAATAGCTGAACAACTGACTGAAGTTAACTTTAAATAATGGGAATTATTAATTTGAACAGAAAGCATATACTGCATACCTGAATATCCATTTTATATCTGAATATTTTGTACAATCAGTTAAGAACAATAATCAGTAGTTAATAATGTTCGTTTCAGAATATTGTAGCGGTTTGATAATAGGCAGATCTTATCAGTACAAATCAGACAACAGAACAATCAGAACAGAGAGCGAGTACAAAGGGATTATTACTTTTATAGTAATAGTCAGAGATTTTAATTAGTTACACTGATATTATAATTACAGTTTCTTTGTATATCTTTTACGTAGCCTATCGATTCCAAGGAAGAAAAAATGAATTGAATATTTATCCTAATTACATTTTATCTGATTTAATATTTCAGATGACATTAAAATTGTTATTTATGGGGCTCTTGCTATATGGTAATATTAAACAAGGATTGTATGGAATATTTGAGAACAACAAAGTTTTTAATGTTTGTTAAGCCTATGAGACTTAACTACGGGGTCATCAGTCCCTAAACTTAAAAACTACTTATGAACTAGCTAAGACTAAGGACGACACAAATATCCATGCCCGAGGGGGGATTCGAACCCCCGACCGCAGTGGCCGTGTAGACCGTGATTGGAGCGCCTCAGTCCCCTCGGCCACCGCTGCCGGCAAGCTGCCCTTCTCTGAACCTTTTCAATATCTGGTGAGGGACCCACACGGGGCAACAGTACTCCAGGAGAGAACGCACAAGTGTGAGCTTTTGCATCTTCGAGGAGTTCTGCCAAGGAAACGTAACCTTTGGTTCGCCTTCCCCACAATATTTTCTATGTGTTCTCTCCAGTCTAAGTTGTTCGTAATTGTAACTGCTAGGTATTTGGTAGAATTTACAACACAACAAAGTGTGTTTTTCAATGTGACCCTGCGTTTCTTTTTCAAATAAATCTATATTTTGTTCCGACATTAGTGAAAGTTTTCATACTCTGCCTTAAAAATAAGGTGCTTGGTGGAGGGTACTTAACTTACGGAATTTTGCAAAATGCATAGTTTTGCTCCAATCTTTATGAAATTTTGCAAACATGGCCTTTAAACCAACAGGAAGATCACTGGGTGCATAAATGTTTGTATGGTACATGCCAGAGGTTACCTTGCAGAAAACTTTGCCAAGAGAGGGAAACGTGGAAACTAACAGAGAGATGGGAGATAAAGACGTGTGTGCAGCGAGATGGGGGAAGGGGATGTAGACTAAGAGAGTGTAAGATAAACAAACACCCGGGCAACAGCTAGTTTTCAATAATACCGTAATTGTTTAACATTCTTATTTTTAGTGTTTCTGCCATTTTATATATGCCCATCCAGGTGATAGAAGCCCTTCCCAATGATGAACGACCAAACGCACAGTGCATATAGCAAAAGTCTGAGTGATGTCCGTGTGTAAAATGGGACTAGCGGGCTATTTATATGAGTTTGTCTGAGGTCAGTTTGTGTTGGCCCGCGGGCTCGTCGACTTGTTGAGTGTTTGACGTATGTTGTGGTGAGTGTCTGCCAAAAATTTGTGCAGTGCTACTAAGAACGCCGTTGCTCAAACATACAGGCCACAGATGGTGATGTGTCTGTATGTTTTATTGAGACGTTTCGATTTCATTGCCGCATGGGAATGGACGAAGGGTCTGGCGGGCTATATTACGGATTGCGCGAGCACTCGCATTGGAGGTTCAAGTACATCCTCATGTGTGTGGTGTGTGTTAATCTTAGGAAAAGTTTAAGTAGTTTGTAGGTCTAGGGACCGATTACCTTTGCGGTTTGGTTCCTTGCGTTTACAAACGTTTCAACATTTGATTTCGATTTCATCATGATCAGAATCAAAAAATGTTTGTACAGCTTATGGTACTTAACTATGGGGTCATCAGTCCCTAAACTTACAAACTACTTATTAACTAGCTAATACTAAGGACGGCACAAATATTCATGCCCGAGAGGGGATTCGAACCCCCAACCGTAGTGGCCGTGCATACTGTGACTGGCGCGCCGCAGACCGCTCGGCCACCGCGGCCGGCTGATCAGAATCTGCAAGATTAACACCAAATAGCCCAATGATGGAGAAGAAGGAATTTTTACAAGAAGCTGACAGAATTAGTAGTACATATAGGCTTGGGGCAAAACTTTTCGCAAAATTATATAGTGATATGGCTCTGCTGAATTATACTAAAACAAGGTAGCAGACGACATAGTCCAAGTAAACGAAAGACGCCGCCAGGTGCCTCTAGTACACATAGTAATAAATGAAAAAGTACGAATCACATGAAAGTAATAAAAGCAAAGTTGTCGTAAGCATCTGGCACAAATTAAAAAATAAGGGAGAAAATTAAGTTATAAAATACAGCTCCCATATTTATGAAGGTGACCAGTGACATGATGAGAATACGAGAGCTGGAGATTTGGTAGCTATTTCTTATTTAAAGGGGAGGTCATATTATAAAATAAGTCTGCTGTTCCTAAAACGCAATGAGCCGAAGCTTGTCATGATACAGAAGGTAGTCATGTGCATTAGTATGCTTACAAAAGAGTGATGTTCTGCTGAATGCATACAAGGAACTGAATGAACAGAAATGAAAACTGAACATACGATAAATAAAATAAACAACTGTGCAAACACAAGTGGTGATAAAACAGTCTTAAGTATTAAAATATGTCACCCCAGTACTACGTAAATAAACAATATTAAAGAAATAAAACAAGCGTACAAAGGCAGAAAGCCATACAGTAGACTGGAGATTCAGGTTATTCCGCTTAAATCAACAAAACAAAATGTTGGAATGTTTGTAATGTTTCGGGACCTAACTGCAGTGGTCATCGGTGCCTTACAAACTATTTTAACTTATCCTAAGAACAACCCACACACACCCAATCCCGAAGGAGGACTCCAACATCCGACGGTGAAAGGCCGCGCGCACTGCAGCGACCGCCTTAATGAGCACGTCTAATTCCCCCACGGCAGTCAACGTAAGAACCAGAGCCTTTCAGAACTTTCACAGCGCTTCCTATTTGGTCTAGGATCGTGCGGTAAAAAGGTTTTGGTTAAGCTCGGACCAGCGACCACTGTATCGTAATTAGAACATCTACCTTACTGTAGCTATATTACAAGGAATGTTCGAAAGACGAATCGGATCTAACGGGCAGGCAGATCAATCCAATCGATTTATTCCTTTTGTAAAATATATCAGTTGGACTAATATTACGCCGCGGTGGAGTGACGGAGCACAATAAGCAGCTTTGCTCCGGAGAGCGCGGTTGCTTGCTGTCGGAGATTCGACTCTTCACTGGGGCATTGGTGTATGTGTGTGTGTGTATGTGTGTGTGTGTGTGTGTGTGTGTGAGAGAGAGAGAGAGAGAGAGAGAGAGAGAGAGAGGAAGAGAGAAAAAAAGAGAGAGAGAGAGTTCCAGAATGAAACTTTCACTCTGCAGCGGAGTGTGCGCTGATATGAAACTTCCTGGCAGATTAAAATTGTGTGCCGGAACCGGGACTCGTACCTGGGACCTTTGCCTTTCGCGGGCAAGCGCTCTACCGACTGAGCTACCCCGACACGACTCACGATGCCGCCTCACAACTTTACTTCCGCCAGTACCTCGCCTCCTACTTTCCAAACTTCGTGAGTCGTGTCGGGGTAGCTCAGTCGGTAGAGCGCTTGCCCGCGAAAGACAAAGGTCCCAGGTTCGAGTCCCGGTTCCGGAACACAATTTTAATCTGCCAGGAAGTTTCATATCAGCGCACACTCCGCTGCAGAGTGAAAGTTTCATTCTGGAAACATCCCTTAGGCTGTGGCTAAGCCATGTCTCCACAATATCCTTTCTTCCAGGAGTGCTAGTCTTGCGTGTTTGCAAGAGAGCTTCTGTGAAGTTTGGAAAGTAGGAGGCGAGGTACTGGCGGAAGTAAAGTTGTGAGGCGGCATCGTGAGTCGTGTCGGGGTAGCTCAGTCGGTAGAGCGCTTGCCCGCGAAAGGCAAAGGTCCCAGGTTCGAGTCCCGGTTCCGGCACACAATTTTAATCTACCAGGAAGTTTCAGAGAGAGAGTTGTCCATAGGATGAGTTAGTTTGTAATCCAATGAACATAACCGCAGCAGTTAAATCCCTTAGATTTACAAATATTTGAACATTTAACTGAAATTACTTCTCAACTAAGATCACCATTTTTATGTACTCCGTTCGGGCTTTATTTGGATTTTACTTTCACAAAGCCGTTTTCCTTCCAGGTTCTTTACCGCTTGAAGTCTACCATTTAAACCTGCACAAATCGGCTCAGATTATACTTGTGATACATAAATGTTGTCTGTGTGTGCTCGAGTGTGTGTGTGTGTGTGTGTGTGTGTGTGTTTGTGTGTTTGTGTGTGTGTGTGTGTGTGTGTGTGTGTGTGTGTGTGTGTGTGTGCGTTTATACTTGAGATACATAAAAGTTGTCTGTGTGTGCTGGAGTATGTGTGTGTTTGTGTTTGTGTGTGTGTGTGTGTGTGTGTGCGTGCGTGCGTGTGTGATCCTTCCGTCGAAACTGATCTGGCGCTTATGACTACGATGTTAAACGCCCTCAAGACGCAATAGCCAAAACGGAAGATAACGAAAGAACATTCGTGTCATTAGGAGCTCCTGACGTTACGTAGACGGGGCAAATAAAAGTGTCTCGGAGCACAGAGTTCCAGGGCACAAGGAACCACACTACAGGAATGGAGGAAATACGGTACTAACCTGACTATAGCAGATGTTGAAAGTGACCATTTCTCACCTTTGGGCCATTTTGGGCCTTGGTCAGCAAGTCGCTTAAAGCGGATGTAGGCTAGGCTGCTGCTTTCTGCATAAAAATAGCAAGCACTACGACGCATAGGCCATCAAATTCTCACTGTAAGAATACTAAATCAATTCCAGTAGGACCTCACAATAACAAATTGTAACTCATAATTAGTTCTTTTGTCTATACTATAAATTTATCTGGTAAACTTTGGGATTTGGTGTAATTTTACTTTCAAAGTCAGTACAGTATCCCGTCGCAGTATTGCAGCACTTTAAATTGAAAGTAAAACTAAAAGAAAATGTCTCATTAATAACATTATAAGCCTGGTATGTGTCCGGATCGTTTCAGTCCAGTACACATTTTCCTTGGATACTTTCTTAAATCCTTAAATCGTATTTGGTAACTCCATATTTTTCGAATTTTCCCATTGGTGTTATTCATTTATCAGACCAATACTGAAGCTGTGATAGCTTAGATTAATGACCCTTTGATATAAAATCGTCTACAATTGACAGTATTCAATTAATGTAACTTAACTAGTAATTTGGTGGATTATTCGTTGTAATAAATTGTACGTGGCACAACATCTTTTTTTCAAATTATATAACATATTTCCAATTTAAATATCGTAGTACGCTGATCATTTAAAGATGAGATTGATAAACAACGAAACGTATTTCATGACTCACACAGATATTTAACTCTCTGGTGAAAAATAACTACAAGTAAGTAAATGTTTTCTTCCAGTATTTTTCTTATAGATAAACGTATTTCTATAAACTGTAATGAACTACACAAACTATTTCAAGACAAGAGAGAGATTTACTTTTATGGAGAATCTAAAATACGTAACGAATAGTTTATATTACAGTCTCCTGGTAAACCCTCGGGCTCCGACGTTCTGAGTTTGCCGTGTGTACACATGAGCAGCGTATATCCAAGAGCGATACCGCTGGCTCCTGCATATGCGATATACTGTTTACACAGCTGCCATTCTCTGTTTTCATTTACTCAATTTTTTCTTCATCTCGATGTATTGAGGGATCCGCCTCTTTGGATAATTTAGAGAGAGACCATGTGTGTGTGTGTGTGTGTGTGTGTGTGTGTGTGTGTGTGTGTGTGTGTGTGTGTGTGTGAGTGTGTGTGTGTGTGTGTGTGTGTGTGTGTGTGCCTGCGTGTGTGTGCGTGAGTGTGTGTTTCCGAGAGAGAGACAGAGGGAGAGGTATATATATATATATATATAGAGATAAAGATAGATAGATAGAGAGAAAGAGAGAGAGAGAGAGAAAGAGAGAGAGAGAGAGAGAGAGAGAGAGAGAGAGCAACAAACACTGAGCGACTTCTACGATGATCATAGAAACCGTTGGATGAAATTTTTGAAAGGAATCATTGAGATAGAGTATTAAAAGGTTTTAAGCTTAGGGATTCGTTGCACTTTATAGTAAGCATTAAATTAAGGAATCCCTATAACTGATGCTTAATATATCTGTACACTGTAATGTGAACATTAATGTAATTCACATTTCTCGTGCACATATGCACATTTTCAAATTAATTCCTAACTAGCACTATACAAAGCTCCCAAGCTTTACTCCGGAAATGAATGCAGGTAAGTCTTTAGCCAATATTTTGGTGTTAATATGTGACAAATTATACCTCATATTTCTTATAGATGTAAGATTTTAGGAATATATTACCGACATTCTACTGAAGTCAAGTAAACTTGTAGATGTTTTGTCAGTTCCCCAAATCCTCTTAGGTCAAATAGCAGAATGGTTCTTTCCCTATAAATCCGTAAGTTGACTGTGGTTCTGTCTCTAATTACCACTCCATGGACGGGACCTATAATCTTCCACACTTCTACAGGCAATCTACAATACCATCTCTACAATCATATCTGGAAAGTTAAAATCCCATTAGTTTTTATAACAACTTTCCTAAATTACGACTTTTATTGAGAAACAGACTACTAGTGGAAAAACGTTTCGAGAACGATTTTGTGAAAGTATCTGTAATACGCCAAGGGTTCGCAAATCGATTCCGTATTTCTTGATTCCCAGGAGGCGTTTGACACCGTACCTCACAAACGGCTTTTAATCAAATTGCGTGGTTATGGTATATCGCCCCAGATTTGCGATTGGATAGAGGATTTCCTGTCAGAGAGGACACAGTTCGTAGTAATCAAGGCATCGACTAAAACAGAGGTGATATCGGGCGTTCCACAAGGTAGTGTTATTGGTTCTCTGCTGTTCCTTATTTACATAAACGATTTAGGGGAAAATCTAAGTAGCTCCCTTAGATTTTTTGCAGATGACGCCGTCATTTAACGTCTAGTGAAATCATCTGAAGACAAAAAACCAAGTGCAGAACGATCTGAATAAGATATCAGTAAGGTGTAGAAATTGGCAATTGACTCTAAATAATGAGAAGTGTGAAGTCGTCCACATGAGTACGAATAGAAACCCGTTAAACTTCGTTTACAAGATAAATCAATCAAAAGTGAAGTCCGTAAACTCCACAAAATACCTAGGAATTATATTAATTCAGACTTAAACTCGAAAGAACACGTAGGTAATGTCGTGGGAAAGGCGAACCAGAGACTGCGTTTTATTGGCAGAACCCTTAAAACATGCAACAGAACTACAAAAGAAACTGCATACACTACGCTTGTCTGTCCATTTTTGGAGTATTGCTGCCCAGTATGGGATCCTTATCAGGTGGGTTTGACGGAGGACATCGAAAGAGCCCAGAGAAGGGCAGCTCGTTTCGTATTGTCAATTAAATGTGATTTGCAGAGTATTCCATGTAGATGTAGATGGAGAGTGTCCTATCATAATAAAGGTTCCACTCTCCCGCCAAAATATTACTAATAACATGAATGATTTTAAAATTTTGACGGAATATCACAGGTAGCAGTAATGACAAAATATACT
Organism: Locusta migratoria; assembly: GCA_026315105.1. Taxonomy (NCBI): domain Eukaryota; kingdom Metazoa; phylum Arthropoda; class Insecta; order Orthoptera; family Acrididae; genus Locusta; species Locusta migratoria. Next base: position 85,544,162 of record CM048746.1, read on the forward strand.
GACGTGTAGCAACCAGAATTCCCAGAAGAAGTACACTGCTGGCCGAAACGTCGGTTATTAAAGTAACTAACCATCTTACATTATGACGCGGTACAACAACCAGAAAACTTTTATGTCAACTGATTCCGGCCACGGAATACTACGCAATTATATATGTAATACATTTTTGGCACGTGTTTCAAATGAAGATTTATTTGCCTAGATTCCTTTTACATGCAGTGTGATTACAAGTTTCGGCGAAATTTAATCAGCTTCTTCAGATCATATGAAGGCACTGCTTACTACATTGTCATATCTACTCTTGTGAAACATAGAAGCTTTAGACGTGACATTCTTGTCGGGTTGTCTTCTCTCTTTGTCCATGTTGCAGAATATGCAGGGTGGGTCTTGTTAAATTCGGATTTGGCATGTGTTAATATTTACGGGGTAGCCGGATGCCCTTCCTGCCTCCACCCCATGCCCTCCCGGGAGAAAATGTGTACCCCAAATATCCCCGGTATGGGAGAGAATTTATAGACATTTACAAACTGTAATAAAAAAATTCCTGGTGGTGGTATGAATTACTGAATTAAGCCGATACTAATGAAATATATTGACAATGAGACATAGCTGCTACTCTGTAATGAAATCACTTGTTCTCGTTTCCAATATTTTGCGTTATAGATAATAAGCGAGAAGGCCCCAGTACGCAACTATAGTTCGCTTTTCTGTCTCTGTCATTCTGAAACTGAGGTCAGAGCCTGATGAAAAGACAAATATAGCAGTTCCCCAAAGTTGGCAACAGTGTGAAACAAAAGCGGTGCGCTGGCACTCTGCCGAGCCGAAGTGACACAGCCTTTCGAGAGCCGAACAAACCGAGCCCGGCCGAATGAGGACGGACAATGCCGGCTGCCATGGAATATTTCTCTTTCACTCATTCCGTCACTCAGAATCTCAATCCGCTACAGCCAGCAAAACAGTACGAAAATGACATCTGAGTTTTACGCTGGGTCATGTTGGAACATGCAATTTGCGCGAACCTAGGAACTCAACGCGAGTGCCTTTCTCAAATGCAGATCCTTCGCCAGTGTGCTACCGACTATTTTCACCCCGAAAATGTTCGTGGAATTTTTTGCTGTATCACGAGGTTTTATTCCGTAATAAAAAATAACAACAATAATAATTAGAAAGTTATTCAATTCTTACAATTAATATTGAAGAAATTACATTTCTCATACGATTCAGCTGAAAAGTCCTGAAATGGCAAAATTCTTCCCTCTTTTGTTGGTGTTATATTTACGGTAAACAGCAGAAATAGAAAAAAGGCAACAAATGTAGTACAAACAAGCAAATGAAAGGTATTAATCAGGTTACTGACAAGGAGAAGAAGTACGTCAACCGTTAGACATAACTTGATCTAAAGATGATAACCGCATTGAGAGGATGCAAAATGTTTGGTTACATTTGTTGAAAATCAAGTAGAAAAAAATCTTCCGATAAGATTTTTCAGGGTGAGAGACCGAATTGTTAAACTTTTAAAAATATCCAACGTTTCGGCCACCGTTGTAAGTGGTCTTCTACTTGCAACAGTGGCCGAAACGTCAGACACTTATAAGAATTTTCACGCCTTCAAGAATTTTATTTCAGTGACGAAGTCCGAGTTAGCCTACGCTTATATTTAAGGAATTTAACTTTTCTTTATAATCGAATTTGCCACAGTTGAAAATAAAGAAGAATATTACATTTTCCTAAGATGTATGAGGAACCATTGGGGCAATCATTTGCAATGATTATGTGAAATGTGGTTGATGCCTAGCCAAAAGTTAGAGTGATTAATGACTGCCAATTCCTCACTCGTTCCACACATCACCTACCAGAAATTTTCATTGTAGGGTGTTTTACTTTGCACTGATTTTGACAGGTGTACTTTATTGACCCAAGAAAAGTGAATAAAATATTTCAGGTGATGGACTGTAGAACATAAGATTGGGAATAATGCTTTAAGAGTTGTACTGTATGGTAAATGTATGTGCATGACAACGTTATTTGAAAAATATGAACTGCAAATGATTATAAATTCGGACGGAAGATAAAACGAAAATCATAATATGAGACTACGTAGGACCGGTAAGCGTACTTGATAAGCACCCGTTTCACGCAGTGAATCCAAGATGGAACACAAGGTCATAGAACAACATTTTGGAGTTGAAGATTGAGATGGCAATTGCTAGCAGACAAAATCCCTGAGCCGTAAATGGACAGGAACACCAATCTTAACGTAACAGATTCTCAGTTGCTAAAGCGCTATCATAAAATACAGGCATAGTTTCATAAGGAAGCTGCACTTTTTGTTGTCAGTTTCTCCAAGACTATATAGTCCACAAAAAAGAAACTCTTACATTTTCTACGCAATATTATTTTTCACATAATTAGAGCCTTATTTCGTACGTTTCTCTTACTGTAATAGTATTACAGATAAAATATTTCGCAGCGAAAAGCAGATTTTTCTGTGTGTAGTTATTTTACATAAATGCTGTTCACTTTGTCGCTTCTAAGATTCATTCTGTAATGGTTTTCAGGAATAGCTTGACAAAGCTGTCCTTCAAATACAGAATTTATATTCTCACTTTTGTGTTAAGCATATGCGAGCCTTTGTCTTTCCCTGCATATTTTGCCCTTTGTGGCTCCCTCTAATAATAAAGGATTAAAAAAAAAAGTTTGGATATACATCCTATCATCATGTACCTCCTTATGGTTAGTGTTTCTTTGCCGATACTGTGTAGTTTATCACATAAATTGTTCCTATAAAATGATTTCCAATCCATGGTGTACAACAGCAATCAGTTAGAATAAATAATCCTTCAAACAGTCTTGATTGCAAATTTTTTACTAGTCAATGACGCGTTTCGCCCTTTAGCAGGGCATCTTCAGATTATCTGCGTGACAGAATTTACACAAAATTACAAGGCGGAATTACAAACGGTTATAATGGTACATGGCCTTACTTTGTGTTAAGAAGACAGTGTAAATGGTAAACAAAGCTTACAATGCGCTCTCCGTGGTGTGACACCGTAAGTTGTTATTGCGGTGTTTCTATTTTCCTGGAATGTTTTTTGGTTTTCCTTATGGCCCTACAAATGTACGGGTAACAACAAATTTTTCCTTGTACTGCATCATACCTTAAATGGATCCTCTAATTTCCCGATTTTTTACAGTCCTGTGTGTGTTTCAAATGCAGATTCTGAGAAACGTTTTTGCCGAAGTTAAGGCTAATGTTTCATTTAGTATACTTCATATAGCGAGAAACATCTACATCCATAATCCGCAATGCTTAGAAAAGTGCGTGGCAGGGGTACCAATTACTACTACTAACTACCGTATTTTCTGTTTGCTCTCCCAGATAGAATGAGAGAAAAATGAAGCCTTAAATGCTACTGTGCGAGCCCTAATTTTTCTTATCTTTGTAGTCTTTACTCGAAATCTAAGTTGGCGGCAGTAAATTCGTTCTGCGCGGTGTGCATCAAATTTCATCCCTTTACATTTCATCAACAATGCTTATCAAAAATGACTTCGTACCTAGCAGTTGCAGAAGTGCATCCAGATTCCACGGGTTGGTACTAGGATGGAGGCTCTTTCAATATAAAAAAAAATTCAAATGTTTGTAAATCTATCGGACCAAACTTCGTGGTCATCAGTCCGTAGCTTATAAACTACTTAAACTAAGTTAAACTAAGCTAAGGACAACACACACACCCATGCCCCAGGGAGGACTCGAACCTCCACGGCGAGCAACCGCGCGCTCCGCAGAGAGGCGCTTTAGACCGCTCGGCTACTCCACCGCGGCCTTTCAATATCATCCCACAAGTGTTTAATAACGGAGGGGCCTGGGATCTTCCTGACACCAGAGGACCTCAGTATGATATAGGCAACTGACAGACATTCATCCTTTGTGTGGGCTTGCATTATCTTATAGGAACACTGACCCACGGAGCTGTATGCACACAGAACGTCTGTGCCGTCAATGTCTGCCGAAGAACTAGAGGTGACCTGATCATATATCTTATGGCACTCCACCCCATAATTCCAGTGGTTACGCCTGCGTCTCTCTCCACAATATGGACAAGCTGTGCGCTCTGCCCGTCGCCAAACCAGAAAACGATGACCATCTGAGGTAATGGGGAAGCTGGATTCAATACTCAATGATGCGATGGCATTCTTCCTCTGTTCCTCCTCCACTGCATCAATTAATACAGATATCTGTCACCGTGGGTACCCGCTAACGACGTTTTCTTTGCACTGTAAAACTTAACTGTTCCACTACTGTATTGAACTGCAACAGACAACCCAGTGATGTAGGGTGCTGTCTTGAAATTAAATAGTTCACATGATCCAGCAGAGAGACATAACCCAAAAATTCTATCGTGGACAGAGTTCGCTCTTGTTTGTAAGAAATTATATGGAATATTGAAAAATATCTGGGGGAGTGTAGCTTCAAACCTGTTCTTTCATCTCTTCTCCTCCACAACTTGTGACGCTAACTGCTGCGTCTTCCTAAAAGAAAATGAGATATTATACGTTCATATAATGTACACAAAAATCCAGAAACGTTTAGAAAACAAAAAGGGAAAAGAATTTCAGTTGTCCCCTCCTCCGCAGCTCGTGACGCTGCCAAATTCGCTATTTCCGCACTGCCATTGAATGCTGAAATGTTTGTATAACTTATGGGACGTAACTAAGGAGTCATCAGTTCCTAGACTTACAAACTACTTATGAACTAGCTAACACTAAGGACGGCACAAATATCCATGCCCGAGGGGGGATTCGAACCCCCGACCGTAGTGGCCGAGCAGACTATGACCGGCGCGCAGCAGTCCCCTCGGCCACCGCGGCCGGCTGCACTGCTATTGGTTGGCCTGATAAGTGGTACAAATACAATGTATTGGCCACAAAAAAATGATGTCATGTGTTTAGTAGGTACCACGTAGTATCAAAAAGTTTTTTATGTATCTTCGTTCTGCCGTAGGATAGGAATATAATTCGCAAATTGCAGGATTTCAGTATGTGCCAGGATGAGTAAATTTTCTCAGTCCTTATTGGCCTCACTGGGGGTCTTTTACCCTATACAGTTATAATTACTTATGCATTTTCTATCATTCCTATCGGTTTATCATATGCCAGGGTTGCGTTTCTACGTACTATTGCACCGTTCTCCAGTTTCATTGATGTTGACCTCAGTTCTCCTATTTTCTCTTACAGTTTCCGTTATTTGCTTCAGTTTGTGTTTCTATCATTGGCATATTTAGTTCATGGTGCGCGTCACCTGTGTGTGTCCATCTTCGAGCTCTTAGAATGGTTCTAAGGCATCTATTTTGTGCTATTTGTAGTAACTGAATATTTGTTTAATTAGCTGTACCCCAGGATGCGCAACCATACAGCATCGTCGATAATATTGAGCTCGTATAAAGTCTTGTTTTTGTTGACTGTCTCATTTCTTGGCTGCTGAGAAAAGGGTTAAGTCCATGCTTCGATTGTGCTAATAATGTGTGTCGTAGGTTGGGGATGTCGTCAACATACACTCCTGGCCATTAAAATTGCTACACCTCGAAGATGACATGCTACAGATGCCAAATTTAACCGACAGGAAGAAGATGCTGTGATATGCAAATGATTAGCTTTTCAAAGTATTCACACAAGGTTGGCGCCGGTGGCGACACATACAACGTGCTGTCATGAGGAAAGTTTTCAACCCATTTCTCATACACAAAAAGGTTGATCGTCGTTGCCTGGTGAAACGTTGTTGTGGTGCCTCGCGTAAGGAGGAGAAATGCGTACCATCACGTTTCCCACTTTGATAAAGGTCGGATGGTAGTCTATCGCGATGGCGGTTTATCGTATCGCGACATTTCTGCTCGCGTTGGTTGCAATCCAATGACTGTAGACTATGGAATCGGTGAGTTCAGGAGGGCAATACGCAACGCCGTGCTGGATCCCAACCGCCTCGTATCACTAGCAGTCGAGATGACAGGCATCTTATCCGCATGGATGTAATGGATCGTGCAGCCACGTCTCTATCCATGAGTCAACAGATGCGAAGGTTTGCAAGACAACTATAATCTGCACGAGCAGTTCGACGACGTTTGCAGCAGCACGGACAATCAGCTCGGAGACCATGGCTGCGGTTACCCATGACGCTCCATCACAGACAGGAGCGCCTACGATGGTGTACGCAACGACGAACCTGGGTGCACGAATGACAAAACGTCATTTTTTCGGATGAATACATGTTTTGTTTACAGCATCATGATGGTCGCATCCGTGTTTGGCGACATCGCGGTGAACGCACATTGGAAGCGTGTATTCGTCATCGCCTTACTGGCGTATCACCCGGCGTGATGGTATGAGGTGCCTTTGGTTACACGTCTCGGTCACCTCTTGTTCGCATCGACGGCACTTTGAACAGTGGCCGTTGCATTTCTTATATGTGACGACCCGTGGCTCTACCCTTCATTCGATCCCTGTGAAACACTACATTTCAGCAGGATAAAGCACGACCGCATGTTGCAGGTCCTGTACGGGCCTTTCTGGATACGGAAAATGTTCGACTGTTGTCCTGGCCAGCACATTCTCTAGATCTCTCACCAATGAAAAACATCTGGTCAATGGTGGCCGAGCAACTGGCTGGTCACAATACGCCAGTCAGTACACTTGATGAACTGTGGTATCGTATTGAATCTGCATGGACATCTGTACCTGTATATGTCATCTAAGCTCTGTTTGACTGAATGCCCAGGGCGTTATTACGGCCAGAGGTGGTTGCTCTGGGTACAGATGTCTCAGGATCTATGCAACCAAATTGCGTGAAAATGTAATCACATGTCAGTTCTAGTATAATATATTTATCGAATTAATACCAGTTTATCTTCTGTATTTCTTCTTGGTGTAGCAATTTTAATGGACAGTAGTATATATGGTAAGTAAGGCCGATGACAGGAACTAACCTTGCGAAATCCCTTTTGTTTGAACTTTCGTTTCGCATCGTGTTCCTTCACTTAGAATCGTCGGTTACTTAAGAAACTGCCAATAATCTTGACATAGTAATCTGGAGGTCCGTTATTTCTTGAATTTTTTCAGATACGTTAGTCGCCAGACTTGTCCAAAGCCTTTTCGACGTCTAAAAGAATGGCTGTCGTGTAGTTTGAGACATCTTTGTTGTAGGCTAAGTACTCTCTAATTCGCAGTAGCTGAATAACGGCTGACAGTTTTGTCTGGAACGGCTGTGGTGGGATGATATTATTCTGCACAAATGGTTGTCTATTTCTTGGCAGTATTATTCGTTCCAAGGTTTTGTCCATGGTAGATAACAAGGTGATTGTTAGGTGATTAGTTGGTTCTTTCCCCAGTTTGGGAATTGGCACAACCTTAGCTAGTTTCCATTTCTTTGGAAAGTATTCTTGGATAAGGCAGCTGTTACTTATTCTTGGCGGCCGCGGTGGCCGAGGGGACTGAGGCGCTCCAGTCACGGTCTGCACGGCCACTACGGTCGGGGGTTCGAATTCCCCCTCGGGCATGGATATTTTTGCCGTCCTTAGTATAAGGTAGTTGATAAGTAGTTTGTAAGTTTAGGGACTGATGACCCCGTAGTTAAGTCCCATAAGCTTAACAAACATTTGAACATTTGAATTATTCTTGTTAGTAGGACTTATTTCGTCGTTTGATGTGTCTGGTCCAGGGGGTGAGTTAGAATTTAAATTCCCGATTATCTGTTCTCTTTCTCTTGGAGCAGTTAGCTAAAGCGCCCTTAATCCTTAATTAGTCGCGTGACTAGAAGAAACACCAGTAGTCGCGTCGGGTCAATTTGTCCCGGACACAGATTAAGCTGAGTATATATGTCAAGCTTTGAGAAAACCAAAAGGTCACAATTTAAGAATAATGTTTGAACATAAGTGAAAAAATCCAGCGTATACTTGCCAGCATTTAATGACAAAGTGAGTAAAAATGGAAACGTAACTAATGCATTAGAAAATGTTCGCCGGCCGCGGTGGCCGATATGACTGAGGCGCTCCAGTCACGGTCAGCACGGCCACTACGGTCGGGGGTTCGAATCCCCCCTCGGGCATGGATATTTGTGCCGTCTTTAGTCTTAGCTAGTTCATAAGTAGTTTGTAAGCTTAGGGATTGATGACCCCGTAGTTAAGTCCCATAAGTTGTACAAACATTTGAACAAACATTTTTGAGAAAATGTTCTCCAATAAGAAATACAAAGCTTTTTGAACCATCAACATACTTCAGTTTGCTAAGAATTTTGTGCAGATAACTTTGGAATGTACTTTCATACAGTTTCCGTACAATTAGCACACTGTTGAATGTTTGTGGTCGTTTGCACTTTGACAGATGTAACACCTCTTCCGCTTGCCCAATTTTGTTCCAGTTCCGGTCTCAATCATTTGAAGTCGTTGATATTGTGGTACTTCAGTACTTCTGTCTATTAGAAACAACTTTATTCTCTCCCTAACATTCCTGAATATGGGGCAGTTAGTAAATCTCCGAAAAACATTCTCCATAACAAGTTTGTTTGCATGACAAAATAAAAAAAATAAAAAAATAAAAATGTAAAAAATTAAAAACGCAAATAAATTCATTTACTTACACAGAGAAGAAGGAATAGACTTGTTGGGACACTTGCAGCCTCTGTAGTTCACGGCAGAACACTCACACTAGGGTCGCGTCACAGTGGAACACAAAAATCAGTCGCGTCAGGTCAGGCGGGCGATAATGCCAGAACGCCAATAGTCGCGTCGGATCAAACACACAATAATCGCAGGTTAAAGGGAAGCAATAGGGCCAACAATATTTCCAGATACTCTATCGGAAGCAGTTCAACAATAAAGGAAAATACGTGTGCATCAAAAGTTTCAGAGAGATATGTGCCAAAGAAATTTACAAAAGAAAATTCTCTCTGGTCATTTTGACCCGACGCGACTACCTAAGGGTTAAGCTGTAATGATGTCACGTCTGACGCTATCGAGAACCACCCTGCCGACTGCATATTCCTCTGCGCTCACGCTTTTATTTCTCGTTGGCCACAAATTCCACGCAGTGACATAATCAATTCCTCGTCCAGATGCGTTTTCACGACCCGTGCGTGGACAGCACAGCTCTTGTTGGGCAGCCGTGCAGACTGTCTGTCCCTCTCACATGCAGTGTTGCCATATGGCAGAGAGAGAAAATACCTACAGTCACACAAAAATGTACCTACGTTTTCCCTACTTTCTCCCTACCACCTCATTAATGCCCCTACATCAGGGTCGTAGCCAGGATTTGGGTACGGAGTCCAGTCAGCAGAGGTTAACCAGATGATTGTGACATGTTACAATTTTGAGAAACGTTACAATAAATATTTGGCATCATGCTTCATTTGCTAGATACGTTTTTTCAGTGACTGATCTTTACTGATTGGAGTCAAGTGTAGATTATGCCACGAATTCCAAGTGCTCCGTTACAAGAAGATTACTGATTTATCGATCGGACAAGGGTACATCAAGAACCTGTCAACCATAGAGGGGAACAGCATTAATTAGTTTCCCCAAATATGGCGCTAATTCCGAGTGCACTGTTACACGAGGATAACTGATTTATTGACCTCACAAGGAAACATCGAAACACTATCAATACAAAAAAATATTCAAATATTTGTATAGTCTATGGGACTTAAGTACAAGGTCATCAGTCCCTAAACTTACAAACTTCTTATGAACTAACTAAGACTAAGGACGGCACAAATATCCATGCCCGAGGGGGGATTCGAACCCGTGCAGACCGTGACTGGAGCGCCTCAGTCCCCTCGGCCACCGCGGCCGGCGAAATACTATCAACCATAAGGTAGGAACAGTAGTAATTATTTAGTTCAGTCAGCACAGAAAAGGAAGTCCGTCACTCTCATGATTCGATTTTCAAAGAGTAATGCTATGTTGACAACGAATCTCTAGCGCTTTGTTCATTATAACGTTGGCTGTCGCAATTTATTTATTTATTTATTTATTTATTTATTTTTATTTATTTTTTTTTTATTTTTTATTTTTTATTTTTTTTTTTTTTTTTTTGCGTTTTCTTGTCAGCATCTTCTCATTTACAAGTTCTTACTAGTATATCGTCCTGACGTAAATAAATCTAGTCAAGGTAATAAAACGTCATTCGTTCATGGAAACAAACCGACTCTCCATTCCACTAATATACATTGAAATCATCGTAATTCGCATCACTTCTAATGTGTCTGAAACTAGGTTTTCAAATTAATATTGTATACTATGAAAAGAAAACAATGCCGTCTAAAATATCGTTGGCAAGTTCAAACTTTGCCATAATTGGTCGGCTTCATTCCCGAGTGCTGACAACTGTGCCGGCGATTGTAAAATTTTACCGAAGTACCTACACGTTGGGGACTTTTGGATGAAAATTCCCCACATGATTTTAATGGTTAGAAGTACGTACGTGTTGGGAAAATTCCCTACGTCTGGCAACACTGCTCACATGAGACGCCGGACTCGCCTATAGCCCTCGGCCGGCTTCCGGCTGGGCAGACTCCCTTGCGCCCTGTGTCGCTTTATCCCTGGAGTCTGTCCTCCACGAAGCCCCCTCCCCTTCCCCTCCAGGGTGCCATTCTTCCGCCCCATATTCCAGCTCCCCGGAGCGCCGATTCTCCAGGAACCAAGCGCCGCTTCTCTACTCCCAGTACCTATCTTACTACCGCCTATCACTGATGCAAGTACCATACCACCCATCTGCTTCTCCCACTCCACCCGTTGCATTTCCTGACCGACTGCTATCGGATTTTCAAGTTTCTCAGTAAGGTTCGTACTTGATACTGGTTGGACAGTCTCACTGTACTCCGTCAATCTTTACGTCACTAACATTATAAATCTAATTGTATTTAATGAGTTTTGGAATTATTGTTTCCTATTATAAAAACTGCGAACAGATGTATGATTCGAAATGAAAATGTCAGTCAAGTTCGCAAAAATATGTTACAATTTATTTATAACTAGCTAAATCTCCGCTGCTTCGCAGGCGTAGACTGGATGTTCACAGAATATATGACATCAACTGCGATTGGGCAAAGCTGAAAATGTGTACCCAGCCGGGATCCGAACCCGTGTCTCCTGCTTTCTAGGCAGTTGCGCTGACCCCTATACCACTGGGGACACAGTGATCAGCGCACCTGCAAGGACTCCCGTCAGATACAAATTCCCAGCTTATCCCCTACGTTGTTGTTGTTATGGTCTTCAGTCCGGAGACTGGTTTGATGCAGCTCTCCGCCCTACTCTATTCTGAGCAAGCCTTTTCATCTCCTCATAAGAACGGCAACCCACATCCACTTGAATCTGCTTACTATACGCGTCTCTTGGTCTCCCTCTGTGCTTTATACCCCACACACTTCCCTCCAATGCTAAATTTACGATTCCTCGATGTCTAAGAATGTGTCCTACCAAGCGATCCCTTCTTTTGGTCAGAGTATGCCAAAAATTCCTTTTCTCACCAATTCTGTTCAGTACCTCTTCATTAGTTATGCGATCTACCCACCTAATCTTCAGCATTCTTCTGTAGCACCACATTTCAAAAGCCTCTATTCTCTTCCTGTCCGCACTGCTTATCGTCCATGTTTCACTCCCGTACAAGGCAACACTCCACACAAATGCCTTCAGAAAAGACTTCCTTACACTTAAATTAATATTCGATGTTAGCAAATTTCTCTTTTTCAAAAATGCTTTTCTTCCCATTGCCATTCTGCACTTTATATCCTCTGTACTGCGACCATCGCATGTTATTTTACTACCCAAGTAACAAAACTCATCTACCACCTTCATTGTTTCGTTACCTAATCGAATTCCTTCAGCATCGCCTGATTTTCGAAGACCGCATTCCATTATTTTTGTTTTGCTCTTGTTAATGTTCATTTTATACGCCCTCTTCAACACACTGTCCATTCCATTCAACTGCTCTTCCAGGTCCTTTGCTGTCTCTGACAGAATTACAATGTCATCAGCAAAACACAGTGTTTTTATTTCTTCCCCCTGTACTTTAATCCCTATTCCAAATTTTTCCTTGCTTTCCTTCACCGCCTGCTCGATGTACAAATTGAATAACACCGGAGAAAGACTGCAACCCTGTCTTACTCCCTTCCCAACTGATGCTTCCCTTTCATGCCCTTCGAGTCTAATAATTGCAGTCTGGCTTTTGTACAAGTTGTAAATAACTCTCCTTTCCCTGTATTTTACCCCTGCTGACTTCAGAATTTGAAAGAGTGTATTCCAGTCAACATTGTCAAACGCTTTCTCCAAATCTACAAAAGCTAAAAATGTAGGTTTGCCTTTCCTTAATCTATCTTCTAAGATAAGACGTAAAGTGAGTATTGCCTCCCGGGTTCCTACGTTCCTCCTGAACCCAAACTGATCTTCCCCAAGGTGAGCTTCTACCAGCTTTTCCATTCTCCTGTAGATAATTCGCGTTAAAATTTTGCAACCATGACTTATCAAACTGATGGTTCTGTAATTTTCACACCTGTCTGCTCCCGATTTCTTTGGAATGGGGATTATTACATTTTTCTTTAAGTCTGAGGGTATTTCGCCTGTCTCATACATCCTACACACCAGTTCAAATAGTTTTGTCATGGCTGGCTCTCCCAGAGACTTTAGTAGCTCTGAGAGTATGTCATCTACTCCTGGGGCCTTGTTCCGACCTAGGTCTTTCAGGGCTCTGTCAAATTCTTCTCTCAGTATAGAATCTCCTATTTCATCTTGATATACTTCCTCTTCCCTTCCTAAAACATCGTCTCTAAGTTCATTTCCTTTATAGAGCTGCTCTATGTACTCTTTCCACCTTTCAGCTTTCCCTTCTTTGTTGAGAACTGGTTTCCCATCTGAGTTCTTGATATTCGTGGAGTTTCTTTTCTTGTCTCCAAATGTCTCTTTTATTTTCCTGTAGGCGGTATCTACTTTTCCCCTTCTTATACATTCTTCTACAGATTTGCATTTGGCTTCTAGCCACTCCTGCTTAGCCATTTTGCACTTCCTGTCAATCTCATTTCTTAGTCGTCTGTACTCCATTTTGCCTGTTTCATTTACTGCATTTTTATATTTTCTCCTTTCATCGATTAAATTTAGTATTTCCTGTGATATCCAAGGATTTTTTGTAGGTCTTGCCTTTCTACCTATTTTGTCCTCTGCTGCCTTCACTATTTCATCTCTCAATGTTACCCATTCCTCTTCTACTGTTTTATTTCCCCCTGTTTCTGTAAATTTATGCCTAAATCTCCCTCTGAAATTCTCCAGAACTTCACGTTCATTCAATTTATCTAGGTCCCATCTCCTTATTTTCCTACGTTTCTGCAGTTTTTTCAGTTTCAGCCTAAAGTTCATGACTAACAAGTTATGGTCAGAGTCTATATCTGCCCCTGGGTATGTCTTACAGTTTATAACTTGGTTCCGAAATCTATGTTTTACCATTATAAAATCTATCTGATACCTTCCAGTGTCTCCTGGTCTCTTCCAAGTATACAACCTTCTTTTGTGATTCTTAAACCACGTGTTTGTTACGATCAAATCATGTTCCGTGCAAAATTCTACCAGGCGGCTTCCTCTTTCATTCCTTTTGCCTAGACCATATTCACCCACTATCTTCTCTTCCCTACCTTGTCCTACTACCGAATTCCAGTCTCCCACAACAATTAAGTTTTCCTCTCCTTTAATTGTCTGAATAATTTCCTTTAGCTCCTCATATATTTCTTCTAACTCCTCATCATCGGCAGAGCTAGTTGGCATATAAACCTGTACTACTGTTGTCGGTGTTGGCTTCGTATCTATCTTGACAATGATAATGCGATCACTGTGCTGCTCATAGTAGTTTACCCGCATTCCTATTTTCTTATTCATTATCAATCCTACTCCTGTGATACCCCCAATTGATTTTGTATTTATAATCCTGTACTCACCTGACCAGAAATCCTGTTCATCCTGCCACCGAACTTCACTAATCCCCACTATATCTAACTTCAACCTATGCATTTCCCTTTTTAAATTTTCTAATTTTCCTACTCGATTAAGGGATCTAACATTCCACGCTCCGACCCATAGAATGCCAGTATTGTCTTTCCTGATGACGACATCCTCCTGAGTAGTCCCCGCCCGGAGATCCGAATGGGGGACTATTTTACCTCCGGAATATTTTACCCAAGAGGATACCATCATCATATTTTCATACAGTAGAGCTGCATGTCCTCGGGAAAAGTAACGGCTGTAGTTTCCCCTTGCTTTCAGCCGTTCGCAGTAACTGTGTGGCAAAGCCACATTAGCTGATGTTACAAGGCCAGCTCAGTGAATCATCCAGACTGTTGCCCCTGTAACTACTGAAAAGGCTGCTGCCCCTCTTCAGGAACCACACTTTTGTCTGGCCTCTCCACAGATACCCCTCCGCTGTGGTTGCACCTACGGTACGGCTATCTGTATCGTTGAGGCACGCAAGCCACCCCACCTCGGCAATGTCTGTGGTTCATGGGGGTGGCGCCCCTTCGTTATTAAAGAATAACAACTGCAGGATCAGAAGTGACGTCAGTTCTTTCGGAACAGACGCCACATGTATATATATAATATGCCGATGACGGGCAATGATCCTATCGTTAGTGGGGAGGGGTGGGCAAGTTTGAAGCCCTTACGCTTACGGGAATTAGTTAAACTACGAGTTTGAGTACTATGGGCAGGGCGAAGCTGGGAATTTGTATTTGACGGGAGGCGTGCATGGGTAGTCCTTGCAGGTGCGGTGATCACTGTGTCCCCAGTGGTGTAGGGGTCAGCGCAACTGCCTAGAAAGCAGGAGACCCGGGTTCGGATCCCGGTTGGGTACACATTTTCAGCTTTGCCCAATCGCAGTTGATGTCATATATTCTGTGAATATTAAAGAATAACAACTGCAGGATCAGAAGTGACGTCTGTTCATTCGGTACAGACGCCACAAGTATATTTGTAGACTGGATGATTTGCATTGGTTGTTTCTACTTCTAAATATAAAGTTTCATAGATTTGGCTTTAAAATGCTTTCCTAGTCAAGTATTTTGATACAACTTGCCACTCACTTCTAAATATAAATTTTCATAGATTTGGCTTTAAAATTCTTTCCTAGTCAAGTATTTTGATACAACTTGCCACTCACTATTGCACCATTGTTGGCAGAATTGAAACACCCCGAAACGCATTTTTTGTTAATTATAACCTTGGTTCCAAACCCAAATTTTCACATTTCTAGCATCAAAATAGTCTTAGTAGTACCCTTAAAAGTTTTTCTCATATTTCACCGCTTAATGGTTGAATTTCCAAAAATATCGAAACACGTATTTTAAAATTCCAATCAGAAATCTAAATCGGAAGTTTAGTATTTCTTCTTCAAAATTGCCTGAATAGTAACCAATTTTCAAAAAACCGTTCATCCCCTTTTTCACCCCCTTAGGGATGGGAATATCGATAAATCGCTGATGCCTACAGTGTCAGATAAACAACATCTACAAATTTCAAGTTTCTATCGTCTGTAGATTCACTTCTCGGCACAGTTTTCTGACTTTTAGAAACGGGTCGAGAACGCGAAATTTCTTTCTTACCCTTTGGAATCTTTCTTGGTAGTTTTACTTTTCAAACTGCAATATGAACTTATTCGTACGCTTGCTGCAGAAAAACAACTGAAGAATGTGCATCACGTTTCGCTGTATGTAACTCCTTGCTATTATGGTGTCAAAAGTCATCGCTGGTCTTCAGTGCGAATTTTATATAAGCCGGCGACTTTCAACTACTATATCAACCATCCTCTTATAGCTATCGACACGGTACTGCTAATCTAGTTGTCAGTATTTTGATCCTAAGTACTACAGTTGACTTTCCAGTGTTTATATTGTGATCATTGGTGTATTGCCAGTGTAGTTAATGCTCACGTAATGTATGTCTGTGTTTCACAGTGTTTTATCTTTGACTTTTTTTATCTTTGAGCATCTGATGATCGTCGTATTACTCCACAGGTTACGAATTTTTGTTTGCCACACTCACCTACCGCCACATACCGTGACCAAAACACCATGGTGCACACCGCGAACCTAAAGGCTACTCTCATGCATAAATGCCGTTGATCTGCAGTAAATGATTTGGCTACCAAGTGAAATATACGGACACATGTCCCACGTTCCATTTTTGTATATTTATATTGAAGAGGTTACCGGTTTCGATCTACGCAGAGATAATCATCAGACCGAATTCGACTCAACGTTGATGCCGAAGCGATGTGCATGCGGGTCTCATGATGACCTCTGTGTAGATCGAAACGGTCACATTATTATAAATAAACTGTAAATAAAATTTTCAAACTTGACTGACATTTTCATTCCGTAATTGTATTTATCTGTTTATGAATGCAGTACTTTTCCCTTCTTTATAAAAACTATCTGGAAGCCCGGAATGCCCGAGTATTCTTTTATTCCATACTCTTGTGAGCCTATATCCTCTTCCCTCCCCACCCAATCTCTCTCTCTCTCTCTCTCTCTCTCTCTCTCTCTCTCTCTCTCTCTCTCTGCCCATCTTGTCCTCTTCCATCTTTCTGTTCATCTACTCTTTCCCCATATCTCGGTCCATCTCTTCTAGCCGCTCTCTGTCTATCTTGTAACTCCGCCTCCTCAAATCTCCTGTCCTCCTTCTTTTCTACTTTTTCTTGAGCATTTTCCCGCTTGTGCAGCGTCAACGTCGTTGATTATGCATTTGACATGGTTAATCTTAAGAGGCGGCTGGATGCCCTTCCTGTGCCACATTTCTTCCACCCCCCCCCCTTCACACTTGATTACTGATGAGTACACGGTGTACATTAAGTCTGTGATCACTTTCAATTACTTATTGCACAAGAACTAAACATTGCATTTTGAAGCGATACTCTGAAAGTTTTTTAACGAAATTCGATATGCGAACCATGAGTCACAGGACAGACGTCAGTACCGTAATCAAATTCTTGCTATTCCCGTCCCATCCTGGCATCGTCGACTGTGGCAGTTGGCTAGGGTTGTATGTTTCTGATAGGGGGACTAAACTACTGAAGTTATTGAGTCCCCGGTGGGGAGCGGAAGGAGTGATGATAGGAAAGAAGGGAGGGGGAAAGGAAATGCAGTCCAGGAAGTGAAGCAGGAAGGAAGACTGCATTAGCTCGCGGCCCCGTGCTCGCCACTCACGTACTCACGAAAGAACCGTGAGCCCCTTGGGGGCAACTGTGTCAGTCACTTTCCGAATTCTCTCCCGGAGCTCTGCTACATCACGTGGTAGATGCGGTACATACACCAAATATTTAATGTTACCCTGCAGAAAAAAATTCACACTGATTGAGATCTGGTGATCGGAGAGGTCATTTCATGAAACAGCTATCCACTTCTGTAGCACGCACCTTAACTCGCCATGTTTGCGAATAGCGCTGCCTATCGGAACATTACTAAACTATGCTGAGGCGGTAAACATGAAATAAATAAAATAAAATAAAATAAAATAAAAAAGCTATCAGAGTTTATCTACAAAATGATCTATGCATTATATTTGTACAATGTTTGGTTCTTGTGCAATAAATAATTGAAAGTGTTCCCGAACTTTGTGTACGCCCTTTATATTGGAAGTAGCCTCTGCCATGCAACATGGTAAGTTGCGGATCATAAATACCTTTCAAATGGGACTTAATTGCGGGGTCATCAGTCCCTAAACTTACAAACTACTTATGAACTAACTTGTACTAAAGGCGACACAAACATCTATGCCCGAGAGAGGATTCGAACCCCCGACGCGGGAGGCCGCGCGATCCGCAATGTGGCGCTCTAAACCGCTCGGCTGCTCCCGCGCGGCTAAATACCCTTAACATGAGGCAACTTTCGTGGAGATTTGTAAAACAGTGTGCGAGCCACGTACTGTGCGAAAAATTATATACGCATTGACCTTCCTGTTATTTTGATGGTCAAGTGCGAAAAATTTCTTCACGATCGGAACCAAACTTTAGGTTCGTGTTCCAGTCTCTACGTAGAATATCCTCCGCTGTGCATCGTTCATAATTTTATGTAGACAGTGACCATCTGTATTAAAGGTCAAGTGTGTAAAATTTCATAAAGTTCAGAATAAAGTCTCTATTGTTTATGTAGACAATGACCTCCCCCTTGTTTTGAATGTAAAGTATGAAAAATTTTATGAGAACTGAAACAAAACTGTAGATCTTAATGCAATACAATAATACAAACACAATAACAAAGAAACGGACACTCTATACATGTATAGAGAAAATGTAAACTTACAATCCATTGATGACCAAAATTAGATCACACATAGATGCGAGACAGGAAGTATGAGTAACCCAATAAATCATAGGCCTGTATCACTGAAGTCGATTTGCAACGGCGTTTTGGAACATAATATCCTTTCCTCAGACATTATAAATTACATCAAACAGAACGATCTATTGCCTCATGATCAACAGAGATTTTCATTAATAACACTCTTGTGAAGCACAAAACATTAATTTACATGAATGGCGAGTGTTGTCAACAAAGGATTTCCAGTTGATTCAATATTTCTAGATTATTCAGAATATTTTTGACACCGTGCCTCACAAATTTTTATTGAAATTGTATGCTTGTGGAATATCGTGTCACATATGTGATTACATTGAGGATTACCTGTCTGAGAGTACACAGTTGGTAGTAACTGATAAACAGTAATCGACTGCGCAGCGGAGCGGCCGAGAGAATTGAGGCGCTATGCTACGATGCGCGAGGCCGTTCCCCGTCGGGGGTTCCAATCCCCCCCCTCGGGCATGGATGTTTGTGACGTCTTTATTATAAGCTAGTTCATAAGTAGTTTTTAAGTTTAGGGACTGATGACCCCCGCAGTTCAGTTCCTTAAGCTTGACAGACATTTGAACATATCAGGCGTTACACAGGTTTATGTTAATGGCCCTCTGGTACTCCTCATCTACATCTACATCTACATAGATTGCAAATCACATTTCAGTGCCTGGCAGAGGGTTCATTAACCAATTTCATAACTTTCTCTACCGTTGCATTCTCTAATAGTACACAGGAAGAAAGAACACCTAAATCGTTCCGTTTTCGATCTGATTTCTATTCTTTTATTGGTATGGTCATGTCTCCCTATGTAGGTGGGTGCAAGCAAAATATTTTCACATTCAAAAGTAAAATACGAAATATCGAAGCTGACACGGACAGATTTAGGGGACGTTTGTTCCAGTGCCCTGTTCGAGAATGTAATGGTAGATAAATAGTAAAACGATGGTTTGAGGCACCCTGTGGCAGTCACATGTAATTTTTAGAGCACTCTATGTAGATGTAGATGAAGATGCATTTTAGGAGTAAAAGCTTTAGATAAGAAACAGTAATGGACTTACTAAAGAAGCCATGCCTGCATAAATTGTGACTTTCTTTTTTTAATATACCATGCGGAAAGTTTCCGTACAAAAGAGCCTACATTCGCTCTAAATAAAAATAAATAAACAGTACGCAGCAAAAAGAAATTCATTACAATTTCAGATCAGATGGATGACTGATTAAAGAGTCAGGGCTTCACAAATTTAGGAAGTTAATAACGAGTTGGTCCACTTCCGGCTTTTCTGCTCTGATTCGGTTGTTGGACGTCGGTGCGTTAGACAGTGAAAATGTTGGGCTGGTCAGTGGGCTATGATTGGAAACGTTCCCCACTTAGCAGATGTCCACTGCAATATTGGCAAGCACGAAGATAACAGCAGAAAATCGCGAGTGTGCGGGTAACAATTACTGTCGACGTTGTTGCATCGTATAAGTCAGTTTCGAATCCAGCTGCTGTCCAGGAAATCTACAAATCGATTCCATATTTTTAGATCTCTGCAACGTTTTTGCCACGGTTTCTCACAAGCGGTACCTGATCAAATTACATGATTATTGAATATCGTCTCAGCTGTACAATTCTGTTCGTGATTCCCTATCAGATAGGACACATTACGTAGTAACTGACGCAAATTCATCGAGTGAAACAGAAGTGATATCCTACGTTACCCACGGAATGGTGAAGCTTGCAATTTTTACCGGTTTTGACAATTTAAAAATGTTCAAATGTTTGTTAAGCTTATGGGACTTAACTACGGGGTCATCAGTCCCTAAACTTACAAACTACTTATGAACTACTTACGAACTAGGAAGGCACAAATATCCATGCCCGAGGGGGGATTCGAACCCCCGACCGTAGTGGCCGTGCAGACCGTGACTGGAGCGTCTCAGTCCCCTCGGCCACCGCGGCCGGCTTGACAATTTAAATGACAATCTTCAGACCAGATACACTTTTCTTCACATTGTCATTCTGCATTTTATTTTATCTCTATAGAGACCATGGTATATTATTATAATGTAAAAGTTACCTAAAGTAATTTCTTTAGCATCGCCTGATTTTCTTAAACTACAGTCAATTACTTTGTTTTGCTCTTTTTAATGTTCATCTTATACTCTACTTTCAAGACGCCGTCCATTCCGTTCAGTTGCTACAACAGGTCCTTTGTCGTCTCCGATAGAATTCCAATAACGTCGGCAAAACGCGAAGTATTTATTTCATTATGCTGAAATTTAATTCCTTCTCCTTGCTTTTCTTCATAGCTTAGCCAGCTCAATGTTCACATTTACTAACATAGAGGAACCACTACCTCCCTTCCCAACGAGTGCTTTCCCTTCATGCACTTTAATCCTTATAACTGCTATCTGTTTCTTCTAATCAATATTATCAAAAGCATTCTCCAGATGTACAAAAAATGGAAATGGAGATTTCCTTTACTTAATTTGTCTTGTAAGATAAGTTTCACATTTCTTTAAATCCAAATTAATATTCTTAGAGGTCCGATCCAACCACCTTTTCCATTCTTCTGTAAATAATTCGTTATAGAATTTTTAAACTGATGGTTCTGTAACTTACACACCTGTCTGCACCTGCTTTCTTTGGAATTGGGATTATTGTTAAAATTATGTGACATGACATTTTGTCTTGATACGATGTATATTATTTTAGCTAGCTTAACGCCCGCTGCTTCGCATGCATAGGCTGGTTGGTCTGCACCAGTTGTTTCTCCCTCTTGATATAAATTTTCCTTTATTAGTATGTAAATACATTTTATTTTATTTTTAGTAGATAAATTTTGTTATTTGGGTAGCAAGATAACTTCTGATGGCCGAAATAAAGAAGTTTAACCCCCTTTATGGTTGAATTTCCAAAAATACTGAAACTCGTGTTTTTTAATCCTGACCAAGATTCCATATCCGAAGTTTCGTAGTTGTAGCTTAACATTTCAGTTAACAGCAACATATTTTTTAAAAATAAATTTTTGGCGTCCCCTATTTAACCCCCTTATTAGTTTTCAAAAAATGCCGAAAAACGTGTCTTTTAAATGCGAACTCTAAATTCAAATCCGAAATTTTGTAGTTCCAACTTCAAAATTACCTAAATAGCAACGTATTTTCAAAAAACTTTTCATTGCTTATTTCACCCCCTTACGAACGGAATAACGAAAAATCGCTTCTTAAATGACGCCTACAGAATAAGATCAACACCTTCGACAAATTTCAAGTTTCTATCTTCAATGGTTTTGGCTGGGCGATGATCAGTCAGTCTGTTCATTGCCTGTACATAAAGATGACATCCTTGATTCATTAAAAACTTTCTATCTGCACAATGCTCTATCGGAAACCTCTACCGCTTAAAACATAACTTTATCATAAATTATCGCTTTCCCAAATATGTAATTACCTAGAATAGCACTGGACGATTATCTTTGAATTAAAGAAAAAATTGAGGATTTACCAGTGGGCTTTACACATACAGCTACAAACGAAACACGCGTGTATTCAGAGTCTTCTCTGATGACATTGACCAGTATTTAATCTGGAAGGAAACTGGTTAGTGAGGCCAAAAGTGAAGCAAGTCAGGTCCTTAGTTTTTAGGATAAGAATAGAGAAACTTCAGGATAAGGAACTCAGGCATAACTGCACAACATTGACCTCACAGAGGTACTAGTATTTGCATGTAGTCATCGGAAAAAGGATGGAAACGATACATGACACTATATTTTGAAGTAGCTAGAGAATGTATTGCAAGTATGTAAAGGCATAAAGAATCAGATAGCTTGATGGAATGACGCAGTCACGGCAGCCTGTAAAAGGGAAAAGATGGCGTTTCAAAAATGGCTTTATACTAAAACTCTGGCAGACAGAGAAAGTTATGTTGAACAACGAAACAAAGTCATATAGATAATTGCGGAAATCAAGCAGAAATCATGGGAAGACTGGAAATATGTTGGAAAACTTGGGTCATGCCAGTGTAAAACCTACTTGGAGTGTAATTGTTAGCCTTCAAGGAAGAGGAAAGAAGGAATTGATATGTGTTTTGGACAGGTCAGGAAATCTGATAGTGAATCCTGTGAATGACTAAGGTAGATAGAGGGAATATTTTGAAGAGTTGCTCAATGTTTGTGAAAACACGTTAAGTGATTTTTATTTCAATGTCCAATAGAATTGCAATAATGATGGGTACAAGATTACATTTGAGGCAGCGGAGAGAATGTTATATAGATTGCATTTAAATAAAGAGGCTGTGGTAGATGTAATTTAGTCTGATCTTAATAAACACAGTTGAATCTCCAATGTCAAATGGTTACAGAGGATAATTTATAAGGCATGTGAGTCGGTTAATGTTCAGTTTCACTGGGCGAAATCAGCAATCACACCAATTTTCAAGCATAGAAAAAGAAAAGATTCTAAGAACTACAGAGGTACCCTCGGTAATTAGCGTTTTGGCCAAAATCCTCTCAGGTAAGATTGAAAGGAGAGTGCGAGTGTTAGTGGAAATGTTTCATGAAAATGAGGGTAGGTTTAGGCCTCTTAGAGGCTGTCAGAACCTAATCTATACCTTATTGCAGATAATGGAGAAATCCTCTGAATGAATCAGGAAATTATATCTATGTTTTATAGATATATTGAAGGCTTATGACCGTGTTTATGGGAGGAAGCTAATGTCCGTTTTACAAGATTATGGAATAGCAAGCAAACGTACGCAGGAAGTCAAAATTCTTTACGTACCTAGTCAGGCAGCACTTACAGTTGACGGTTAACTGAGTTTACCTGTCACCACTGTTGTTCATATTATTTATGGATCTTGTGTTGAAGACGGCAGACGACAAGGTGAGATTAAAGTAGGAGAAAACGACGTAAGCAGTCATGTGTGTGTGTGGAAGACAGTGTTGATGGCAGATTCGATAGAAATGTTAAAATGTAATGATTTCAGAGGTATATTAGAGCTACAAGCGTTATACTATGAAGACTAGCATCTCCAAAACTAAAGTGAAGTATATGGAAATATTTTGAGTACCACAGAGAAAGGACTAAGTAAGAAGTAGGTATACAGTTTCAAGTACTTCGGATGTATTTTCTCACAGGCTGGAAACATAGTGAAATAAGTCAAATCAAGGTGTTTCAAACTAATGCAGCGAGTCCTAGCTTCGATCTACTATCTTCTGCAAGAAAATACCAAGAATAAGTTACCAGTGCATCATTCAATATTTCGACCAACTTTGTCGTATGGGAAGGAAAGCAGGGCGGATACAGGTTACCTTATTCATAAGGTTCAGGATTCATTAATACTGCAGTAGTCACGCACGTTTTGTCAGCCCGCACAAATATATTTTTTTTCCTTCCTTTTCATCTCGGTGCACCAAAAAATTACATAAATTCGGTACCTTCCTTCAATCAGAAGAAGTACGTTACTCCGTTGCTTCACGTGGATTACAGCAGTGGTGATTGAATCCTCAATGGTTGCGGACTGACAAGGAGACCACATGAGTATCGGATTTTAGAATATCTTTGTCTTAATGGTACATGACGTTCAGAACTTCAATAACAGTCAGCCAAAAGCTCAGGTGTGCCGGGAGGTGTGGCTCAGCGCGCCCGTCCAGAGGGCTGAACGTCTTCTGTAATATGAAAAAGTTCCTCGCAACCACAGAGTCGATGGTTACAATCCACCGACCCTATGGTTGTAAGGCCACAACGCTGCCATCGGAGCTAAACCAACAGATGTTAACTCATTTCATTATTGGTACTTACACGTACATACGAGTCTTCAACGTCTATTATCTCGATAATTTTTAGAGTTGTGTCGAGTGGCTTTGCCTGATTGTTATTTCAGATCTTAACTAAACGCACCATATGCATCAAAAACGTCTAAGATACGATACCCATGTTGTCTCCTTGTGAGGATTACGCGCGACCATCGGCATCCATATATATATAAAAATGAATTGCTGTTCGTTAGTCTCGGTAAAACTCGAGAACGGGTGAACCGATTTGACAAATTTTAGTCTTGAAAAATTCGTGTAAGTCCAGGGAGGGTTTAAACGGTGAAAAAATATGGAAAAGAGGAAAATCGGGAAAAACTGAAACAGCTTTTTCCAGTGAGCTGTAAATAGCGTTCGTCCAATTGCGATAGAATTTTGTTCATTTCATGTTGAAAGAAAGATGAAGTTTTGCATCAAATAAAAAATTGGAAAAGTCGTCCGGAAAGTAGGAAAATTTAGGAAAAACCGAAAGCGATTTTTTTCCCACACATAAAAATAAATTGCCAGATGGTTGTAAGAACTTCACTTGAGTACGGTTTGACACGACTAGGTTTGTATCAAATATATATATATATATGGAAAATCAACCGGAAAACTGGAAAATTTGAGAAAAACTGAAAGAGCGTTTTTCAATGTTTTTTTTATTGAATTCAGCACTATAACTGACTATTCGCACAACGGAGAGGGGGAATTCTTTTGTTGTTTTGTTCGTTATGGTCTTGGAAAAATTTTCACTAAAAAAAAAAAAAATAGAGACAGTTAAAAAAGAAAGACGCAAACTTCGAACCAAGTTTTTTTTCAACGTGTCTCTAAATGTACTCAATACTATATGTTTAGAACCGTTCATCCGCTTGCGATAAAATTTTGATCATTTGACGTTCAACGAAAGAAGAACGTTCTTATGAAATAAAAATTTGGAACAGTTTTTCGGAAAATTTGAAAACAGAGAAAAAATAGAAAGAGATTTTCTATGAAATATCAATACCATTCATCTGATTGAGATAAAATTTTGCACATTCGAGGTTCAAAGCGAGAGGAAGGTTTGAGTGAAGTAAACGTTTGGAATAGTTGGCCAGAAAATAGAAAAATTTGTGGAAAACTAAAAGAGCTCTTTTCTTTGGGATATCAATATCATTCGTACAATTGCGATAAAATTTTGCACATTTGACGTTCAAAGCAAATACCTTTATAAAGCTACTGGGTCTAAAATTCATATGATTTAAATTAGTATCATTTATGTTAAGAGGTACGTGACACGAAGCTCACCGGGTCATGTAGTTACATATAATTAGCGATGTTCGTAGGCCATTATTCCCACATTACAGTTTGTTCTCGTCTTCTTTTATTGCGGAGTTGTTTTCCATTAGTTACATGTTCTTTTTTAGGTTGATTTATATATTTATTTTATTCCCTTTTTTTCCTCCGTTTTCTGCGAAATAGAATTAGAAGAATTCCACCTCATGCAAGACAATTTTATAGTTTTTCACCCAGAGCCAAAAATAACTGGAAAGTTGCCTACTGCGGAAAACATACACAAAGGGCGTTACTCATACTGTCACAGTTGTTGCAAATTAAGCAAATTATTATCTCTGTTTGGAGCGTGAATGTGTCGTATGTACAGAAATTTCAAACATGGAAAAGTGTGACTCTATTGTACAAACTCTAACACTGCAGTACCCACTGTGTACATTTCATCCTGTTTACGATACAAATATGCAATATTTGTTTCACGAAATGCAACATGTGGAGGGTATTTACGTGAAATTGGGCAGTATTTACAGCATTATCAACGGTAATGACGTAAAAAGCTACAAGTCAAACACAATAAATAGCGTATTTTCAGTACATGTATCGGCGTTTGCTACCAAAATTATGTCATGTGTTGATGACTGTCAGTCCGTGCGGCATTAAGAGCAATGTGAAAAATCGCGCGGTTGCTGCAGGGATAAAGTAGTAACATTCCTCAAACACAGAGAAAGAAAATATGTTACGTGGACATGTGACCGGAAACGTTTAATTTCCATGTTAGAGCTTATTGCAGTAGATTTCTATTTTAACTTTTTGTAACACCCTGTAGATGAAACAGAACCAACAGGCTTAGATGGAGGAGTCATATTACCCGCATTAGCCGAACTAATGGGATCCCCAGTAAAGGGTACGAGTATTCCTGGTAGAGCATGGGTGAAAATACTTGGTTTAGGAAATGAAATGTTCAAATGTTTGTATAGCTTATGGGACTTAACTACGGGGTCATCAGTCCCTAAACTTAAAAACTACTTATGAACTACTTACAAACTAGGACGTCACAAATATCCATGCCCGAGGGGGTATTCGATCCCCCGACCTTAGTGGCCGTGCAGACTGTGACTGACGCACCGCAGTCCCCTCGGCCACCGCGGCCGGCTTGGTTTCGAACACGATTTATTTTGAAGTATTAGGTTGAATATCAGACGAGGCGTCAATATTAACACTGAATAGGGGTCATAGAGGAATTTTATAAGGAGCACTATGATGATCACTGAAAAATAAAATCAGTCTTAAAAGATAATGATGATGATCATCATCATAATGATGACGAAAAGGACGGATGGTATCATCTGATTGCCATATACGAGGAACTGGATTGCCAATGTTTCTACACAGCATAGTGCAAGTAATACCAACCACCAAAGTACCGGGTGATCAAGAAGTCAGTATAAATTTGAAAAATTAATAAATCACGGAATACTGTAGATAGAGAGGTAAAAATTGACACTCATGCTTTGATTGACATAGGGTTTTATTAGAACAAAAAATAAAAATAAAAAAAATAAAAAAAAATCACCCCCATATTGTCAGACGCGTGAAAGATCTCTTGCGCGCATCGTTTGGTGATGATCGTATGCTCAGACGCCACTTTCGTCATGCTTGGCCTCCCACGTCGCCAGACCTCAGTCCGTGCGATTATTGGCTTTGGCGTTACCTGAAGTCGCAAGTGTATCGTGATCTACCGACCTCTCTTGGGATGCTGAAAGACAACATCCGACGCCAGTGCCTCACAATAACTCCGGACATGCTTCACAGTGCTGATCACAACATTCTTCCTCGACTGTAGCTTTTGTTGAGGAATGATGGTGAACATATTGGGTATTACCTGTAAAGAACATCACCTTTACTTTGTCTTAATTTGTTATGCTAATTATTGCTTTTCTGATCACATGAAGCGCCATCTGTCGGACGTTTATCGGACTTTGTTATTTATTTATTCATTCCAAGCATGTGTCTCTATCTACATTATTCCGTGATTTATTAAGTTTTCCAATTTATACTGACTTTTTGATCACCCGGTAGTTTAGTCCAGATCTTTGTTCCAAAATTTTACCCAATACCGCCGTTACGAAATGACTTGCCCTATTTCCTAAGGACCTTGAAGACATGTAGTATTCTTATAGCCCAATAGCATTACTCAGGATACTACGATACCGCCTCACGTTCCAGAGTAGAAGACGGTTTTAAATGTCACACGGACATCGCACGCTCGAGCACTCTGAACTATTTGCACCTACTAGGTATTACTGGGGCTTTCCTCGTCCCCCGCTGCCGCTGTATCCAGCGCCGGCTTGCCTCCTTCGCTTCCCCTCCCCTCCCACCAGGCCACGCCCCCTGCGCAGGAAGCCGTTTTTGATTAACAATTCCACGCCGTTCCCGGCGGGCCACGGTCGCGCTGCTCTGGCCATCCTGAGCGATCCGCCGGCGCCAGCCCTGTCGATAAAGCTCGTTTGCCAAGTTGCCTCTAAACGTCATTGCAGCGGAGTTTACGGGTAACGCCGGGAGGCGACGCCTCGAGCACTGCTCCGGGCTCGTGCAGTGCCACTTTATGCCGTCACCGCCCTAACTTCCCCAGATACGGAGCTCCCAAGGCTCCTCATACTTCATGTTACTTGCATTAGCATAGCGAAAACAGAGAACGTAGCTCATAATGTAGCGAAAAAGTTTCACATCGTGTTACGGATGAAGGTCGAAAGCGGCTATGAGATCACTGCTTATCGATTATCTGCACAACACAGATAGTTCATCAAGAGTTCCTCTACAACATTGATCATCATCACTTTCTAGTATATGGTTCTTCTATGATACAGTTTCTAGTAGACTACAGATAAGCTTTTAATCTCTTCTTAGGTTATCCAATATATCTTCGCCCTTCACGTGTAAATTCATAATCATAGCTAACTAGCAAATTAAGACTATTCCAAGACGCCTTAGCTACTAGATGGCACTCACTAAATCAATGGGGGGTAGTTGAAAATTCCTGCTCAGCCAGGATTCAAACCTGGGTCCTACATGTCAGTGGCGCTGGACACTACACCAGTGGGTCACAGCGATCACCCGGAATGCTCGGAATAACGTGGAAGGTCTCCAGCCAATCTAAAATCTTTAACTTTTCCATACTCTGCTAACGTAGTGCCCCTGGTCATTCTGACTCATAACTCGCAGCATTTCGAAGATTCCCGTAAGAGTTAGGGCCTGGTGTGGTTTTGTACCATACACTCCTGGGAAGTTAAAAAAGAACACTATGAATTCGTCGACCCAGCAGAGGGAAATTTTATTGATACATTTTTTAGGTGACACGATCACACAGGCAGAGCCGTACGCACGTGAGTACAGTCACCAGAGCGTCCGCAATGTTGGCGTTAGTACCCTGCACCAATGCAAGATGTAATTCTTTCATGGGAACGATCGTAGAGGATCCGAATGTGGTTATGTGGAATAGCCTGCCTTGCAGTTTCCACCTTTTGCCTCATTTGGGCCAGAATTCATGCCGCTCATGCAGACCGCCCATGACCTTTAATGCGGTCCTAAACATTCTCAATGGGGGAAAGATCTGGGGATTGTGCTGGCCAGGGTAGTTGACGTACACTTCGAAGAGCACGTTGGTTGGTATTGAATACATTTGGATCTGCATTGTCCTGTTGGAAAAACATATCATGTTGTTAGTGCAAGAGGGGTTAAATGATGGTTTCAGTGTAACGTGTACTGTTCAATCTTCTCTAGACGATCACTAGAGGAGAGTGGACATAGTAGAATATCGCTCCACTCACAATAATGCACGATCATGTTGCCGTTCATGTGTGTCCCAACATTGTTCAGTCCGCCTTCAATGGTGCCATGGTAAGCACTTATGAAGAGATGAATGGAGACGTGTCGTCTTCAGTGATGCGAGTCGTCGCTACCTCGGTGCCAATGATGTTCGTGAGCATGCTTGGTGTCGTTCAGGGGAGTGCCAAAATATGGAGTGTATGCGACAGAGGAAAACGGGACCTGACATCATGGTGTGGGGAGCCATTTCCTAGAATGGCTGTTGTTCGTTGTGGGAAAATTGAACAGTACACGGTACATTGAAACCATCATTCAACCCCGCCAGCCACCGTTCATGCACCAACAAGGCGATGTGTTTTTCCAACAGGACAAAGCACGTCCACACGTATCCCGTACAACCCAACGTGTTCCTCCAGGTGTACGTCAACTAACATGCCTATCATTATCCACAGATCGGTGCTCCATTGAGCATGTCTCGAACCGGATGAAACGTCATCTTGGCGCGGTCTACACGACTATCACGAGATCTGGACCAACTGAGGCATCAGATGGAAACTGCATGGCGGCCACACCGTAAGACATCATTCTGCACCTCTAGGATCGTCTTCATGGGAAATTACCTCTCTGCATTGCTACAAAACGAGAGTACACGACACTAGTGACGACATTCTGCA
This sequence comes from Locusta migratoria, assembly GCA_026315105.1. NCBI lineage: Eukaryota > Metazoa > Arthropoda > Insecta > Orthoptera > Acrididae > Locusta > Locusta migratoria. The sequence continues at coordinate 85,574,071 of CM048746.1, forward strand.
CGCTCTGGTGACTGTACTGACGAACTTATGGTTCTGACTGCGTGATCGTGTGTTGTACTACATCCTCAAGAATGAGTCAAAATTTCGGTCTGCTGGGTTGACGAACTCAGGGTGTTCTTTTTTCATATTCCAGGAGTGTATATATATATATGTAATACGGTGTCCCTTATATCTCTGATCTATTTTTCAAATACCAGTTTGCAACATTTCAATCGAATCTGTCATCACACCTAAGAAGTAAAAATGTTCAAATGTTTGTATAGCTTATGGGACTTAACTACGGAGTCATCAGATCCTAAACTTACAAACTACTTATCAACTACCTTATACTAAGGACGGCACAAATATCCATGCCCGAGGGGGATTCGAACCCCCGACCGTAATGGCCGTGTAGACCGTGACTGGCGCACCTCAGCCCTCTCGGCCACCGCGGCCGGCTGAGAAGTAAACTTACGGAAGACTCACTCTACAATTTTTTCTTATATTCGTTATTTGGATACGTTATAGCACATGAAAATCTAAGGATCACAAATTTTTTAGCGTTGGTAAAACATATTTAAGGGGTGAAACGGTCCCTCCAAAATAAGGCCAAGGAAAAAAAAAAAAATCAAAACGGCTTTGCGATTGTGTATATGAGAAGCAACGATATAATGATGGTTGACTAATGAAACGTGCTACCTCAAAGTTTCAAAGTATTGGGTTCAACCAAATACCTAGTTATGGCTATTCCCAATGGTACCATTGTTATCAAGATTTTTTAAATCGTAGGTTAGGTCTCTAGGGGGGAGGCTGCCAACATGCAACTGCTTCCAGGCGCTAATGGATGTAAAAGTAGCAATTTTCATCACTGCGTGACAATTTGGCGCCATTGGCGTTTCAGTAAGTGATCTCTCTCTCTCTCTCTCTCTCTCTCTCTTTTTTTTTTTTTTTTTTTTTTTTTTTTTTTTTTTTTTTTTTTTTTAAGCAGATCGGTTACTACAGATATGAGACTGTAATACGTGTTGACATGCTAATTTGAAAATGCGTTTCAGAGGTAATTTTTTATTACCACTAATGAAATGGGCGTCATGCTTTGAAGAAATAAATAGAATTGTTCAAATATATGGGACGAAACTGAATTCCTCATGAGTACGTAGACATACAAACAACTTAAAGTAACGTATGCTAACACACACATTTATGTCTGAGGCAGGAGTTGAACCTCCGACGGGGAGTAGACACACACTCCGCAGCAAGGCGCCTTAGAGCGAACGGCCAACGCCTCGTGGCATGGTAGGGCCTTCAGCAGTTGGTGAAAACTGCTAAATATTTTTGCTGTAGGAAAACAAGGGATAACTACCGTAGTTTTTTATATTTCTACAACTATTAACGGTACTTCAGAGTTACTGTTTCGATGGTTTACATGTGTTAGTTTTCCGAAAAAAAAGTGGTAGAATTCTGAAAACTGTCGAACTTAAAGCTTTGCATCTATATTATTAGCTGTTTATCATACTGCAAAATATTTTTAGATTGGTAATTGTTCTTTCTCCTTTCTGCAGCCATATGTTTAAACCTCGTACATTTTAAAGAGAGTAAAATAATCAAAATAAAATGATTGTAAATCTGTGGGACCAAACTACTACGGTCATCAGACTTACAAACCACTTAAGCTAACCTAAGGACAACACACATACACTCATGCCCGAGGGAAGACTTGAACCTCTCAGTCTCTCACGACAGAAAAATAATAATCTACCTCACCCACGTTAGGGTCAAATTTTACTTACCGTATCGGCGACGTAGTTTTTAGAATAAGAAGGAATAATTTTACGCGTTGTCCGTGAAATAAATAATTAATTCTGTCCCTGCTCTGTGGTTGACAGGTTCTTATACTTACCCTCGACTGTTCATTAAAATGATTGTCGTGGTACAACGAACATTTCATGACAAAACATTTGCATTTTAATGCGATTCGCTAATGACAACTCCACGTGATTGCCAACATTATCACGCGAGGCCGCTAGCACGATAGCTAAAATTTAAACCCTGTATCAAATGTACTGCTTCCGCAATGAGTGACGTTCCTGCTTTCACTGACTTTTTATGTCTAATATATTGGTTTCTATCAAAGTAAATATAATCAATGCGTTTGGCTAATATTGATAGATGTTGTGTGTGCATATTATCACACCAACATTTTGGGAAAAGTTAAGTTTTTATACATCGTTATCACACTGCTAGGTACTTTCGTAAAATAAACTTTATCTTAAAATTCGAGTTATGGAGATATTTTTAATGAGCGGTTTCATTTAGCGTCCAAACTTTCGTAATATTGAAATTTAAATAAGATATTCGTCAAATACGGCACGTTATATTAGATTTTCATGTATTTATATATTTTAAAAGTATCTTTTGTTATACACGAGCGTTCAGCCAACGTTGCTTGCAAGAAACTAAAAGTATGGGGAAAAGTTCTAATTCTTTAAAACTAGATTAAATTTGCGATCTCCCCTTGTTAGTATAAAGTCATTTTATACTTAATATTGTTTTTTTTTATTATTTATTTATTTCGAAAACGAAGTCGTAGGTGCAGTCATGTGCTTTTAATATTATTTCAGTTCATGGATAGATAAACCTAGAATTTTGCTGGATATATCAATGCAAATAATGATCACTGTTTTATTGTTCATTTTCGTTTATAAAGCAGACATTATGACATTTCGAAATACTGCAGTCACTGTAGAAATGATTCTTCTTTCAGTAATATTAAGCTTCACACTTAAGTTTGTCCCGTGGTTTTTGACACACTTTAAGCTGTATCTGTGCAGAGCTAGAGCAAAGTGAAACACCGTTGTTTTGAAACATTTAATCCGACAGAACGCAATAGTTTCATCATCGACCGCAAATGTGATCCGAAACCGATCAGAATGAAACCCGGCGGTTTCGATACCGTGAATAAGTTCCTCGTATAGAAACATGGTTTCGAAACCATTAAACAGTGGCCAACTCTAGTAATTACATTAATTATACTCGCAATGGGAACATTTTGTTACCACCATTAACACGCTACGCCGCCAATACCATAAGTATAATGTAACCGACGTTAGTACCAGTCTACCGTTTTCAATTGCGTCTACCGTAAAATAATTACAATTGTTAGGAGATCTACACATTCGACGGTTTAACTGGCAGCACTCGAAGTACCGAATTGATCGAGAACATGTCTTACAAATAAGCGAAGCCAATTAAGCTACTTTTTACAACAAATAAAAAGCTCCTTACAAGTACGACAAATATTGTTCGTCTTTTGAGGTAGTTTACTTACTTTGGGACGTTTCTTCCTGTAGAACGGTGTAGCGCACCTCGCATCCGTAGCACGTAAAATTATTCATCATTGTTGTTAATAAATATGTGGAAAAAAATGGAATAGAAGTTTCTATTATAGGAATATGTAAATGAGTTATTCTGCAGTCATGTAAGTATTCAGTTCTGTTGGTGCTGACTTTAGAAAACGTGAAGTTCACAGATATTCTTACTTTATATGTGGAAATCTTTGACCATAGACATTGTTAGACTACACATGGTATTATTATTACGAGACTGGCAAACGTCCCTCTATGACTAAAGTCTGACGCCGCAATATTGCTTCACTTAACATCAAAACGTTTCCGTGCGATACTAGTATGATCTTCTGATACGATTTGACGTTGTATGCTTTACTAGTTGGTTTGAATTTAACACATAAGCGTACATTGTCGAATCATGTTATGAGAAGGACGTGTTACGTACGGTTAAATTTTACTTAGCGTCCTGGCGGCTTCGCGTGGTTATGTTGTCAATCATGTGACGTTGGCTTTAGCCAATCGCGTGACAACGCAAATGTTTGTAATGAAGTCTTTGTTTACGAGGGCAATTACTTTTACTGGGTGAATAAGCTGTCAAACATAGAGCAGGAACAGAATTATTCATTTATTTCATCGTCTGTACGAAACACTAATAAAGTCACTGTGTGGATTTCTAAGAATATTAACATCTTGGTGAGGGCTTTCTACCGATTTGTTAATGTTGCCACCACAGTCATCTGAAGCCGCTAGGATGGTAAGTAAAATTATCTACAGTTAAAGCAGACTGTAGTTATCTGAAAAACACTCAGAAGAATAAATATATGTATTATCCACGGCAAATAGCACATTTATAACGGTCATACAATTAAAAAAAAAACGAAGTTTACAGATACTAGTGACAAATTAATAAAAACAATAAACTAGACTCTCTGTCAAAGCAGACTGTAGATTTCGTAAGAACACTCAAAAGAAAAGGAATGCGTGTTATACAAGATAAACAACACTTTTATGGTGACCATACTACTGAAAGAAAATCCATAGTCATATAAATTGTTAAGATATTAATAATAACAGCAAATCAATGCAACTCATTGCTGAACGCGTCAAAGCTTACTCCAGCTGAATAAATTGTACCATATACAACACACGAATTTACGATAAGCTAAAAGTCTAAAGACAGCGTAGTTAAGTCAGTTCATCGATATTTTTATGACTGTTTTCAATAATAACACAAACGGCTGCTTACACATTTACAGTTTAGAAATACGGTGGCGAGACTTCACTGACACCAATGATACTGTATATGGCATTGCCAGTCTGTTATTATCAAAGTCTGGCATACAATCACGACACTCTTAGTGATTTTTGTCATACATGACAGCAGCGCTCCAAGCGGCCGGCAAAGTACATTTCTGAATACACCAGATTAGCTAGTTTAGTTACATTTAAATCGATTTTCAATTACTTTTTACTATAGTGAAGGCAAGTAGTGTCACAAAAATCAGTAATTACTACGAAAACCTCCACATCTATCTTCATTCGGTTTCCTAAGAGTCATTCGAAGCTATGCAACGGTACACTGCAGCACAGTTTATTTAACATTCTTTAGAAATCTATCACTTTTCAATGAAGAAATTCATTTCCTATTAAGAACAAAAATGCCTAATAAACTTCAGAAGACCTGACCTTTTACAGAATGACGTCGGTTTACGACTCAGAAACTTCAATGTTTCTTCAGTACAATTCCAGTAAAATCAGGGATTGTTGAATGCAAGAAACTTATATGTACCATATCAAAGAAGTTTGTGACAACTAAGCCCACAATGGCAAGAAATGCGTTTTCTGTTCCGTTGGCCTACAGATCCGCTCCAAACATGCCCTTCTGTTCAGTTTCCTATCCTGGCACTGAAATCACTCTTGAGCAATACACTATCCTTTGCTTTTAACAACAACATTACTGATTGCTTCATAAAATCTGTCCATCTCACATTCATCTGTCCTTTCATAAGAAGAATTAAGACACAATCCCAATTTTCCTGCTGCAGACTGCCCAATGTACCCAGAAGAGTCAACTTATTGCTTTCCTGACGTTAGCCATACACCCTAATGTGCTCTTTCTGCTTTGGCCCCTGACAGGAAGACTTTGTTTTCTACAACTTATTTCTTACCCCTTACCCGAACGTCACTAACAGCTAAAACGTCTAGTTTATATCTGCAAGCAATAAATATGGATTTCTAAAGACAAGCAGAAATTTCTGAAAAAGATAAAATAAGGAACAACGAGATAATAAAGACAATGAAAGTATGGGAAAGAACGTATGGCGCGATGGTTAGAATGAAGTTACAATGGTATGGGGATCTAAGAATAATGGAGGAAGCGAGATTACCGGAACTGATTCTAGACTAGTAACCTGACGGGAAAAAGAGAGGAAGACGTCTTATGACCACCGGGCTCCAAAATTCATTGCTAACAATAAGAAGTCTTGGCGCAGAAGAAGAACATATAGAAGATCGAGACACCTAGGTAAATACCCTGAAGAGAAACAAAATGTTCAAATGTTTGTATAGTCTATGGAACTTAACTACGGGGTCATCAGTCCCTAAACTTAGAAACTACTTATGAACTACTTACGAACTAGGACGCCACAAATGTCCATGCCCGAGGGGGGATTCGAACCCCCGACCGTAGTGGCCGTGCATACCGTGACTGGAGCGCCTTAGTCCCCTCGGCCACCGCGGCCGGCAATATCCATGCCCGAGGGGGGATTCGAACCCCCGACCGTAGTGGCCGTGCAGACCGTGACTGAAGCGCCTCAGTCTCCTCGGCCACCGCGGCCGGCTTGAAGAGAAACCTTAGCAGCTTATTTACTAACGTAGGTGTAATAATTTCCGGTGGTGTTAATGTTGGAGGAAAGTCTTTGTATATAAGAGAAAATACCAGTAAATACATCATCCTTACGGTATAGAGCGTGTTTAAGATGGCGTGTTGTGAACATCCATATTTTCCGTGTTTCATACGCTGAACGCTCTAGTGAATTGTTGGTAAATGTCAATTTTGTCGGTATTAAAAGAAGCGATTTAATTTAATGGACAATATTTATGAATTTATTTTCATGAATGTCACAAATCACCTCGGATGAATGCTTGATATATTCTTCCAGCTAAAGCTACTCATGACATTTACTGTAACCGTTAAACTGACATACGACCTACGGATAGCGGCGATGCGCAGAACTATGTGATTAACGTCTACATATAAGTTACCCTATTTAAGGACATTTCATCTCCGCAATATGCCAAACAAAAATCATAAACACATTATTAATGTTATTTATTGATTCATTTATGCGTTATTTCAACGGACGCAGACGAATTGTCTCATATATTGGAAAGAAAAACAAGAATTTGTTCCGACATGCCAGATATATTAATTATATTGGCAAAACCCGCTTTACTGTGCCACGGTTTGATAAAAAAAAAAAAATAAAAAAAAAAATAAAAAAAAAAAAAACACACACACACACACATTGTCTCACAGATAAAACACGCAAATCAAATCATTACTCTGTTTTTCGTTGCTATAGCTATGTATTATGCAAGGAGCGCGAGAAAAATATTTTTATCGGAAAATCATGGGACTGACTAAAGTTATTGTCTGCTTTATGTAAAAACACCGGATCAGAAGGCTTACTGTCTCTTGACGACCTACCGCGGCAGATTATACGTGCGCGTTGGAGCGCCGTGCTGCGGTGCGCGCGTCCGTTCCCAGTCGGAGGTTCGAGTCCCCCCCCCTCACGGTACTACATGTACTAATTTTAATCATCTCCGTATAGCCCTTAACTTGCCGTCTACTCTGGAGGACTTTTTAGCTGATGACCAAGGAGCCGCTGCTCGAGTTTTGCGTTTTATCAACATGGCCAATTTATCAAAGGATATTTAACCCTTCTAATTGTTTTTATCTCTCGTTTTTAGCTTTCCCTTGATACTCTCTTATCTGTCAGTTATAATTTTGTTCGATATCAAGCGAATCTCTGTTCCGATCTGGGCGCTAATGACCTGAGAAGTTGTACGCCCTAAAACCACAAACAAACAAAATAAATAATAATAATAATCCAATGGTGACGTCCTCTACTGGCAGTTTAGGTACTGTAGCTGCACAGTAAGTGTGTGAGACTGAAAACGAACCAATTAAAAAGGAACGTCCCTAGAATGCGATTTCACGAACTGTTGTTACTTTCGTGTGTGATTTCTACCTTTTCACCTGTTCGGTGAGCTAGGAAGACGTTGTGTAGTAGTTCAACTTTCATTGTTCATGTGTTATTGCTATTATTATTATTACCATGATGACAATCGGAACTTTTAATGATCCTTTTGCCACTCTTCTCGGCCACGTAAACACTTCTTTTCTGGGAACATCTGCAGCCATGTAGATTCCGAATTATAGAAGTTTCAATGGCCCCGTAAAATTAATATTAAAAATTCAATTTTCGCGTTCACTTATTAATATTATGGCATTTATACGTCTGCGGTGGAAAAGTGCTGTGACATAATGAATCTTCATCGTCTAAGTCAGGATTATTTAACGATTGCATAACGAAGACACGTTGTGAGATCTCTGTATTCTTTGAAATAGGTATACCACAGTGTTTAACGCATTATATCTCTACACTACCTGGATGTTGAACTGCAGATGTCTGAGGGTGCCGGCCAGTTGTTCATATTTCGTTTCTCTCCAAACTCAAATATGGCTGCAATAAAGTAATACCAGAAGAAAAAACACAGAAGAAAATACGTTTAGATTAAAAATCATACTATAAGCAAGCAATTCTTCGTCAAATAATATCTGTTTAAAATTCGTATGCCAAATTTAAACATGGAGGATAATGCGAACACGTGTTAAAAACATCTGAAGTGTAGGCCCACTGTAGCTCTATACACAGGAACCAGAGTTATATATCCAGTTTGTATAGGAATCACAGGTTTATAGCCCTTAGCGTGATTTTTGGCTCTGGCCAACGAGCTTAAATTTCACAGAGTGGCTAACACACGAGTTACAGTGCTCTTTGCGGCAACCTGTGTAAACTTGCCCTCCATATTGACAGTAGTCGGTACACTTGAGAGAAGTGTGTATATCGCATGTTGTTGAACGTGAAGTGCTGTATTTGGTCTATGTTGTATTTTCTGTACAATTTTTGCTTATGAAATATATATAAAGTATGTTCAGAATTTAAATGCACAAAACGAAGTGTTAAAACGACAAATATTTCGCGTAATAAAATCAAATGTTTTGCATTGTTTGATCTCAGTCTGTCTACACATAAACAAAATTCCTGACTAATCGCACTTAGCTTCCTCAACATGATGCTTCAGATGACCCATCCCGCAATACCCTTGAAACACACACCGTAAAAAATGCTCAGTTTCCTACTTAGTATATGTAGTTTTGAGATGTTTCTTCTCCTGTTGCTGCTGTGGTTGATGAGAGAGCATCATATCTGCTGAACAATAAAGTAAAATAAAAATATTTGAGTGTCTACACCTTCTATAAAATTATTTTCATTATTTATTGTCAATACGTCATTGCGAATTGTTCACATATAACCTATGCAAAATGTGGAAGCAATACTAACAGCCAGAAATTTTCCACTTGTTAAATTTCTGTGTTCTTTGACAGAAATATTTACTTAGAGTGGCAACCAACGTAAGTTATTAACGTCACGTTGTTTGGGTATAGAATGCTTTTGTGGCAACTGACCTAGGCGCATTTTTAATTGCAATATTCTGTTGTCACTTCGTCTTTGTGATCAAATTTCGTCCACCAAACTTAACAACCAAATCTTTTGACAGCAATTTTGCAAGTATGTTGACTTAATACGCTTAATAAACACCTAAATGTGTATTAGCCTTTATGCAAGCAGTTGTACAACACATTAACAACAGATGTACTGATCATGCTTGTTCGTCATAGCCATTACTGTGCACTGTGTAGTTTTTGCAGCACGTTTAGACTAGGTACTTTCATTACAATCAACAGAAATATTTTCAATGCGGTACTTTAGTTGTTTAAACCTAACTAACTGTTATACTTCCAAATGGAACTGCATTATTGATAGGTTGGTGGGACTTCATTAGCGCATTTTTTATAAAATACATTCATTACAATCAACATAAATATTTTCAATGCGGTACTTTAGTTGTTTAAACCTAACTAACTGTTATACTTCCAAATGGAACTACATTATTGACAGGTTGGTGGGACGTCATTAGCGCAATTTTTATAAAGTACACTATGAGACTCATCAGTTCGCACATTTGTTAAGACACCGATAGAACTTCATGCACATCCCATATTCAATAGTCAATCTTTATTAGAAACGTGGAACGGTGTAAATAGGTAAAATTCTGTAGTGGGTGTGGCATAGTAGCTGTAAGCCGATGTGCCATATAAAATGGCTAAAACCATTTCAGTTTGTGTCAAAAATGGTGGACCTATTGCCACTATGAAATTTAAGCTCGTTGCCTGTGGCAGAACGACTGTAGGCAGATGTTAGACTGTGCTGTAGTCAGTTGTCGGTTAACTGCGAGAGAAAGTGGCATTTTAGTGACAAGCAGGAGCAAGATATATGACTTATGATGAGAAACATTGGAATATTAGTCTTTGGAATTTGTATCTTATGACAACATGGAAAATATTGCGAGGATGTGTTCGAAGAGATTAACATTTGAGGTATGTGCTGGCTGTCTCATTGTAGCTGTAGCAAAAATTCACTTCTTTGAAAAATTTTTATTGCTTTTTTTCGTAAATTGTTGATTCCTGTAGCATTTGATTGCTACGGCATTTGATTCATTCTAAACCGCAATTTCCTTAAAATTTAAATATTTTTGGTTTTTATTTTATTTCGTGGTCTGTAGTTAGTACGTCTCCATTCTACCTGAATCTCACTGGACGACAAAACATATTTTACACCAAGCTCTTTTAGTTTAAAGCGCTTTCCCCACTTGTATTTATTTTTTCGATAAGGAGTAGATATTTTAGTGCATCCCCCCTATTGCTGCAGCACGTAGAATCACTTTCGAGAGAGAAAAGTTTTCAACGAGGTAAGTGCAAACATCACGGCCGTTAAAATTTTAATATTATGAGTTTCCTTGGTGAACCTAAGATACTTCTGTTAACAGCTTTTATTACAGGGTTTTTAAGTTAACGTTCAGTGGAATTGTGACCTCGTAATAGCACCATACATTTCCTATTAGTTGCTCATAATCCGTACCGCGTTTTTAAGTATTGAAAAATAGTGCCTGAAATTCAGATGTAGTCTGACTTGCTACTTTATGGTTTGCATTCCTGTAAAAGATAAATGTATGCTGTGTTGTGATGCACATTCAATTCGATATTACATAACAGTCGATAGCCGAACTTGAGACAAAGAGAAATCCTAACATGCAAGCTATATAGACCTTTCATAATTTTCATATTAAATATTTTCTTTGACGGAAACGTTTCAGCGTAATACCTTAGACTGCCACCATACCTTTCTTGGTATTTCGTGTGACGTATAAAACTACTCTGTTGATCGTGAGCGAAAATTGACTCATTTATACCGATTACAAAGCATGCGATGATATTGCTGATGTGAAACTAACAGTAGTAGCTTTCTAGGTTTAAAGCCTTCAAGTAGACATGTTTCATACAAACAAAAGAAAAATGTCAACTGCACTGAATATTTTAATTTTATTTATTGCTAATTCACACAAAATGTGCTTGGCTTTAACTATATACAAAAAAATCGCTAAATAACATTCACAGAACACAGCGAATACAGCTTGATTATAATTTCGCAGTATGTAGTGCACATAGTGGGATTCTTAATTGACAATTAAAGAAAAGCAGAGATACTGACGTACGATTAGTCGACCTAGAAAAACTTTCCACAAATTGATCGAATGTTTGAAATTCTTAATAATGTCTGTATATAATGTAGATGAAGATGGATAATATGAAAAACGTAGCGACAACTTCGACGGTCCACTAGATTTAAGATACTTAACCAAGGGTTTATTACAATTATTGAAAAAAATCAAGTTTAATGGCGTACAATGTAAAAATGTTGAAAAATCATAGCTTCAGTGTTTTTGTAATGACAGGTTATTTTATAGAAAAAGTCAGATCACACCGGGTAACCCTAGTACTGGAGAAGAACACGTTTTCGTACTAGTTTTGTGGTAATATACAAGAATCTACAGAAATATAGTAGAAATATATTATTATTCACAAAGCTCACGTGTAAAGTAACATAATCGACTTCACTGCAGCTTTTGTTCCTTTAAAAAGATTTTTCCACATTGAAAACAACCTTTTTCGTCCTCTGAATTCCAAAATACGTCGTTACAATTTATAACTTGTTTTAGTGCCTTCATTCCTATAATTAAGGTCAAAGGACTAAGATGTTTTGATGAAACACCTTTTTTATGCACCCGGACTTATCCTGCCTACGGAATTTATAAAAGACGAACGAAATAACGGTATTACTGAAAGATCTCATTTTTATTTACCAGCGTATAAATACTTATTTTTCTCATAATATTCGTTACTAACTAGAGTTGTTGTAAATTTAATAACTGCAGAACCAACGCAGTTGGAAATCAAATGGATACCAGTCGATGCCGTAAAATAAACGTTTATGATCAGACTGGTGCGGCTCGATAGCACAGTGGTAGAGTGCCAGACTACAAATCCAAAGGTCGCGGGTTCGATCCCCGCCAGGTCCTAGGACTTTTATCTGTCACTTTCCACTTCTTTCACCTCTGGCAGTTTGGTAATGTGAAAAGTATGGAGTAGCACCGTGGTTCGGAACCCATGTTAAACAGTAGGTACCCCTATAACTGGCTGGGTAAGTCAGTTCGAACGTCGGAGGAAGGCAACGGCATACCACCTCCAAACAGGACCATGCCTAGTAAAGCACCAAACCAATCTTCGGATTGTTGACTGCTTTACCTTTACTCAGACTGAACAGAAATAACGCGACTGTATATCCGTTATTTCTCCTTTGCAATCTGAACATAGTTCGGCACCTGTCTACCAAAGTGTACTAAGAATGATCTCAGAAATACGTAACCCGTTTTACCCTATTACCCGGTCTTATTCAGCATTCCCTATTTGCAAAAAATTGAATAAAACACCAAGAAATAAGGCAATTGATTGAAAATCTGTGCAACACAAATATTTAATTCTTTTCCTATAAATATGGAATTTTTCAGTCGAAAGAGCTATGAAGTAATAAGAAGAAGGTTCATGAATTGGATTCAAATTTCGAATGAAACGGTACTCTCAGTGAAAGTTAGAAAAAATTTCAGAGCCTGTTGCAGGGAATTAATGATCTTCTGAGGATATTCAGCATATAGAATAAGCGGCTATAGTAGTGATGATTTGCTGAAACGGGATTAACGGTAGACTTGATATCAAATTTAACAATATGAACTAGACAAAGTGAAAAAGTCTTGCTACCTTGAAAGATAAGTATTACACGATGAACTAAGCAGGGAGAATACATAGTATCACAGGTAAAACGAAGTTCAGTGTTAATAAAACAAATGTGCATATATTTCAGGAAGAAATTACTGGAAATACACGTCAGTAATTCAATGTAGGTGCATCATGAACTGCGGGAAAGCAGAGAATCCTGTAGATTGAAATATTATAGAAGTATTTTTATTTAGATACATAGATGAAATTCTCCACGGAATATTTGACGAGAGGAACCAGCACGAATAACGAAGATTTTTGACTTTGTGTAAAATCAAAAGATGTTAGGTGCCTATTGGAGCAATTTTCATCTTTTCTGGCGACTCTTTTTCATCTGTTACGAAACAAATGAGGAGACTATGAGTTAACTTACATTGTATTTCTTGTTTATTGTTGTAACTGAGCAGACGTAAGAACTGGCTTGGTGAGGTACGGTATGATATTTTTTTATAGTATAAACAGCAAGTGTGGTATGGAATACATTTCTGAGCCACCTTTCGTAATAATTTTTCATACATGTTGACTACAGAGCGACAAAGAGGTTTCACCAGCAGCAGAATAAATGAACAAAAAAAATCTTTTACAGCTTTTTGTCGTTCATAATTATATATCGCACTTTTTTGAAACTGCGAAGTTTAATGCGGAATACCTCGTCTCTCTAAAGCTTTAACCTCTGACCGTGTATTAAATATTTAAGCTGGCAAGTGCTTAGAGTTGAAGCATTATGTTTATGTAATGTTGTTCAATCTGACATAGTCGTCAAATATTAACTGATGAGCTTCATTCACTTCACGTACTTTCAAATTATGTCAGACTGCGTAATGGAACATTAATTGACGTGTTCCATTCATCTCGCCACAGCAGAATGCTAAAATGCATTGACTGTTCCATGAGAATAAAACGTTGGGTTATTGGTAGACTCTCGAATGCATAATACAACACGCTGCCCTTCTGGAAAACAATGTTCATCTCAGGGATTACATTTTGTTCCAAACAGCAAGCTGTTACAGTAATTCTTCACTAAATAATATACAGCATCAAGGTTAATCATTTTCATTGTACAAACTACAAATGTCGTTACTACAATATAAACTTACAGACAGCTATAAAATACACAAATATAACATCGCAGTAAAAATATAATTTACACTACCATAACATTAAGTTCAGAGCAAAAATGTGACTTTTACGATCCATTTTCATCAGAATAAAGCCGTGGCTACCATGTGTTTCGTCACTATTTCCTGGTACGCTGCTGCTAACAGACATACGTCTGAATGTACCGTTTTATCTGAATATCATTTTTTATTCATTTGTATAACAATTGCTTGCTCATTGCGTTTCATTTTGATGTATTCGAATGTAATTTTTATCTAATCAGAATTTTGCTATTAACATGTTTTTGGAAATCACCTGCAAGTGCCCGCAAGAGGCGCCAAGAAAAGACACTTTCCCACCTGCCACCCCTCCTTGGAAAAAGAGAAAATTACAGAAACCATATACACTACTACAAGTGCTTTACCGTGATTCTGCTAATCCTCTCGTGAAGTCAGTTGTATCATAACTGCAAAAAATAGCAGTTACCACTTTCTCTTTAAAAATTGGAATGCCAGATACTTGATTACAGAATTTTGTCTCTTTTATTTATTAGTTTCATTCGAGCACACTGCAGTACAGCGAATTAAACTAGGGGACAAAAATTTGTGCTATTTTGTGGTACAACATCTTCCTTCATAATCTTCTTCCAAATAGTTTTGCCTCGATGGCTACGTGCTAGCAAATGCTATTGGCTTGTGTTCGGGTTTTCCATTCTCTTCTATTTTTTTGGAATAGAGACACTCCTCAGCCATATTTAAACTATTTGTACATTTTAAACGGTTGTATCAGATTAATAATCATCTTTTTGTTGCTGCTGTTCTTCTTTCTTCCGTGCTTGCTTGGATAAATTGGTTTGGATTTTCCGCCGTATGCAAGACACCTGATTTTTTAATTGTTCCCAAAGACTACACAACAGAACTAAACACAATAAAACAAATCGCACATGAGAATGGCTATAACACAAAGAGAATAGATAGATTACACAACAAAATTCAGAAGCAGACAACACAAAACCAAACACAGTGCACAGAAAATCAACAAACAGAGAACAACAAATGGCACATAATGGCATACAACAACAAAACCACACACAGAATAGGAAACATATTAAAAAAAACAAGGACTCAATATAGGATACAGAACAAACAACACAATACAAAACAGAATGACCCAAAAACCAGGCAATATTGACAAATACAACCAATCTGGCATCTACCAATTAACATGTAACTGCTGCCAGGCTGTATATGTGGGACAAACATGCAGGAACTTCAGAACCAGATACACTGAACACTTAAGAGCACTAAAAAGTAATAGTTCTCACTCAACTTTTCCAGACCATCTAATATCAGAAAATCACCACCCCACAAACATAGAGAAAGACCTAAAAGTTCTTAAGACCAGCGATAGTTTATACCATAGATTGACAATAGAGGAAAACTACCACATACAAAACGCAATAGCACAAGGAAAAACTGTACTCAATGAATACACTTCACTCTGCAACAAAACACTATTTAGCACAATAGAGGAGATGTACAAATAGTCTTCATAATAGTACTCTGATCACTCACTCCTATCCCTAATCCCTGTCAGACACACATAAAACCTACATATACACTCCACTAACACACATCACATCCGCCTCAGGAAAAAAATTAAAACGAAAATACCAACAAACACACACATACACACACACACACACAGCCAGATGTATACGCACATACGAAATGCAAACAAGAAGTAAACACATCCACAACACTGTTTTCACTCCAACATTCCCCATCAACAGACGAATATAACACGACACAAACAGTAAAACACTCGTATTTCGCGCGCAATTTCTTCAAAAACAAAACACCAAAAGAACAAATGAACAGTTTCCAGCTGTATTCATACGCCAAATATTACCACTGGCGTAATGCATAGCACGAAAAACGTGAAAATACGAGTGACATACACATTCAAACCAACAGCAACAACCAAATTACAACAGAAAAGGAAAAGAATCGTAAGTAATATACAGAAATAACGCGTTTTCTCGGACTGAAAAATAGAAAGCAAGAAATCGTTTAACTGCTTGTTATGTTTGCAGATGACAAGTGTGTACCAAAAAAACAACAAATAAGTAAGCTTCTTAAGGAGTTTTATGTAGCCTAATGTAAAAAAGGTATGTAAGAAATGTGATACTCATATATCTAGGCCTAATATTAACTAAAACTGAAATAGTTTATATAGTCAGATAACCTATGTAAAAAATTTAAAAACGAATGAACCTAGAAGTAACTGAAAAGACTATTGTACAATAAACATAATTTCAGGACAAAAATAAATCATCCCACTGATGATAGCACAAAATGTGCTGAAACATGTTTGGGAACAATTAAAAAATCAGGTGTCCTGTATACGGCGGAAAATCCAAACCAATGTATCAGATTAAAATGAAACATTTGAATTTTATTTGCTAAGCTCAGTTTTAGCCTATTACAAGCCGCTTTCCATTCCTCAGTCCACACGAAAGCACTATTTTTTCTTAAACAAGTGTTTCAAGTTTGTATTATTGAACAATTGGTAGTTTGCGTATTTGCAGTAAAACGAACACAAGATATAGCCATAAAATGCTCCAGAAATGTCACTTCTTTCTTGAGGCAATGACAATTACTCACTCTAAGAGTCATTCCTCCTGTAATGAGAGGTTCGAATACGCTTCCGAGTAATGATAACTGTTTTTCCTACGTCTTTGTTGCAACCATTAGGTCATTAGCGTTCACGGATATTGGGCAGTTCAATTCATACCACAATATTTTAACCAGCTCCAGTCAGGTACTTGACCTCCTCGAATTTTCGCAACAGGTTCTTCATTTTCCCTAGACGATCAGTTCCTCTCCTTATGATTTCGTTAGTGATCGAGCATCAGTTACTATTGTAACATTCCCGTCCTTGTCCACAGTAATTCGCGGGTTGGGCTGTTACTTCGTTCTATGACACCCCTCTCAAGCATTTCATCTATTTTTCTCTTGTACCCCTGCCCTCTTCGCTAGAGATATTTTATAAAGTGCCTTAAAATAGTAGATGCTCAATCGTATAAGTGATGTTCATAGCCTATAATATTCCGCAGTTTGTCCGACAATACTTACCTAAGCTCTGACGACAATTTATTGAAACAGATCTTCTTTCTGTGCTGTTGACAAACTGTCGGTTTGTTCTACTAACCATCGAAAATCTGGTTTTGGTTTATTGTCCTGTATGACATTTCGTACATCGTTATTTCGTAATCTTTTCCTAAACTGTCATTTGTTTGGTATTATTGTACTGAATTTGATTTGTCTTTCATAGTACTATTTTATCCGGAGGAATGTTCACAACGTTCTTTTCCGTGCGGCATGTGATAATTTCTCTATTGGAATCAATTATTACCTTTTGCCTAGTTATCCAATTAATTCCCAGAATTACTTCTGGCACTACGAAGGAATTGTAGGTGAACAGTTGTCCGTGTATTATGAGTTCAAGTAAGATTTTGATACTTTATCGTTTTGCTACCCTTTACGGTATCACCTGTATAGTCACCTTGAACCCCGCTCACCATAATGTTTCCACATCCGGTCGGTATTTAATTAACTGGAAAAATGCATTTGAGATAGCACTAATCGGTGTCCCTATACCCATTGACACGCACAGATTTATTCCGTATACATGGGCAGAATTAATGGATTGTTTTCGTCTTTCTACATTTATAGCGTTCTACTTTTCCCGCGTCAAATCCATTTCGATTTCCAAGATTCGCCAAGTTATCCGTGAGACTCTCATTTCGGTAGACTTATCTGGTAGGTTTCATCTTCCTCTGTATCTTGAATGTCTATGCTATTTTCTCTTATTGTCCGATGTCTAAGCCATGTATACGTACGTCACAATTTGTGTTTCTAACCTCTCTGCAGTGGCATCCGCGGTTTCAGAACATTATTAAGACAAGGAACTTCTACGTTATTTTCTACATTCTGGTGCCACGTCTTCCTGTTCTCAGGATTATGTAGGTTGGTTATGATTCCTTCGAAAATCTCTTCATCGTCGCTACTGATAGCATATGGATTATTTTCTGCTTAAATCTCTAGCTCTTTTTCTTTCTAATGCAAGACTTTACGAATTATTCCATTATTCTACAAATTTCTTTAATATCTTAACGCTCATCTAATATTTCAATTATTCTTCCTCGTCCTCCGTTAACCTCGGATCTTCTAATTCATGCAAGACATCCTCGAAAGTACTGACCGGCTCATTTTGTTTGCCTATGTTGGATACTTCCCCTATTTAACTATCACTTTGTATACTTTCACCTCTACTATTATTCTACCACATACCTAATGGTTGTCTGTCATAGTCATTTCCTATTAACGGCCAGTTTCTTCTCGGAAAGTTACCCTTTTTGTGTTTTTCAAGTCGATTTTACGTGTGTTTCATCCCAAATAAAAATGATCGAATACTTTGAGCCACGGTGATTCGCTTGAATCCTGGCTCAGTCTGTAATTGTTGTTACTGTTTTCAATAACCTGCACATCTTTTGGGACTTCCATTTTTTCCAACACTTCGTCCTGACCTAGAACCGTTTCTCTTCCACTACGTTCGGCTTGTATATCCGTTTACTTTCCGTCAATTAGTTTTCTCTCACGAGCGATCGTTGTTTCAGCTTCTTGCTGGGTAGTTCCATAGTCGTGTAAACATTCACAGATGGCGTAGCATGACTTCCAGACTCTCTGCGCTGAAGTGCCTAGAAAGAATGCAAACAAGGCTTTCTCATACCTATGTGCCTCATCGTGCGTCTTCCTATTCTTTTTCGGATATGGCGACAGTTTATTGAGAATGAAACTGTATCCATAAGACCAGGGCAGGCCGTCTACATGGGCCATCAGAAAGAGAGAAATGTTATTAGTATTAACGTAAATTAAATTGACACACGGTTCTGTTGTGTGTAGGAGCGACCGAAGAGGCATTTACATTTTACGGTGGTTGACAAAATTCATATCTATGTGTAGATGTTATGTAATATGACATAATATGTTTTGGTGAGTTTATATTTAGGTAGATTTTGAGATATTTTAAATATTTTTAAGCTATTTTCAGAAGATGTTGGCGGCAGTTGCACTATATAAAGAGACGGAGTTTACCTTACTATCAATCCTTCAACAGATCAGCTCGGTCTGGTGTTGTAGCTGTAATAAAATCCATATTCATTAAGGTAACACTGGACTCGCATTCGGAAGGATGATGGTTCAAATCCACCTCCGGCCATCCAGATTTACGTTTTCCATGATTCCCCTAAATCACTCCAGCCAAATGCCGGGACGGTTTCTTTGAAAGGGCACGGCCGATTTTCTTCCACTTCCTTACCCAAACACTCCGAGCGTAAGCTCCGTCTCTAATGACCACGCTGTCGATCGGACGTTAAACTCCAAGCTTCTTTTCTTCCTTTCATTAAGGTAAATAGCCGTCATGAAATGGCTGTAGTCTGGTTATGCAATCTGTTTCGTGCAGCTGACCTTGCATTAATTGTTAGTTCAGTGTCCAGTCGTAAGTTACAGTGAAAAATCTCAAACTGAGAATTTTAGGACTTCGGATATTTAACATGACAAAGAGAAGACGCGATTGCAGGTTCTAAAGTACTGATTAATATTGAATGCACGAATGTTCGTCTGTCGTAATGGCGTCCAAAGAAATTGCACAACTTAACGGGGCTGAATTACTTCGCCATTTGTCAATTGCGTAGACTGAAATGAAAAACGCTCGTCATATTAAACTTTGGCAATATATTTTTACGGCATATTTTACAAATGAACACACTATACTCAGATAGATAAAACATGGATAACAGGAGATGACACACATGCGTCTAAACAAAGGAGGTTAGAATATAGGGAGACGACCTTATGCTTAAAAAGTGAAGCCTGCCTCCGTCATATAGCTGAGTCTTGGAGAAGTTTTCGTACTGTAAAGCTGATGTTCTATGTCACTTAAAACAGGAATAATACGTCCGTCAGTTTTGCCATGATCTACAAAATAATAAAAGATTGAAAAATATCGTTAAACATTAAATTTTCAAATAACATACGATGAGTTTTTATTAGTATTTAACCAAGAAATAATATTTTTTGAAAGTACATACTTTGCAATGACTGTTAATTAAATGCATTAATAGCAAGGGGGTCGACTGAACGCATAATTTTAACAGAGAAATAGCATTGCATAACTCACCAAGTTAGCGGACAGGCTTTAACTGGCGTATGTGCTGGGCATAGATAACGCCATCTCCCTTCATTTTAACCTCCTTGCTCTAAATAGTTCGGAAGATGGCAACAGTCAGATGAAGTGAAACTCTGTTCTTCCTTCCGCGAGAAAAAAAAAAAAAAAAAAAAAAAAAAAAAAAAAAGGAATACTCCTCAGGGTCAGAGATAAAGTGATTTTAAAAATACCTTATCGACTGCAGCAACTGTAGGTTTACAAATATTTGACAAAGTTCAGCCCAACCAGTTGCAAAATTTGATTAAATATCTTAATCTAGATTTCGGCACAATCTAAGGGTGCCTTAACGTTAAAATTTTTCTGAGCTATTCGCAGTGCCATGATAATATAATCTTTCGAACGTTTCCGACCCGTTGCAGCATCGTTCCTCAGTGTTTCCTGAGGAAGTATCCTGCAAAGGATCCGAAACGTAGGAAAGAATTTATTATAATGACGCGGCAAATAGCTCAGAAGAATTTTAACGTTAACAATAATGACCGCGAAAGCCTACGTTCGTACATAAGGGTGCCTTCATCAGAAGAATAAAAATTAGAACATAAGACGTGCAATTACGAGCAGTGTGCGCAAGTCCAAATTTATAAAATTATGCAATATGCTAGCAAAAGGCTAGCAAGTCAAAAATAAAATAAAGGCAGCTACCCTGTGTTAGGCTTACAGTACTGCTCAACAGCCGACCGAAAAAAAATTCAGAGATAAAATACATCGTCGGTTAATTTTTTTAAATTGTATTGTTTCAACAAGATTACGAATGGCGGATTCGAAACAGCCAACGAACATTGCATCCACTGTAGACATAGGGACACACTTTTGAAGAGGCAAGGTTACTGGCTTTCAGCAAAGAAAAAAATGGCCAAATGACGTGTACTCACAAACAGACTTCGGCTACTCCACCGCGGCTCGGGGAACGTCTTGCTGACGAAAAGAAAGTGTTCTAACATGGAGCCATGTCGGAGTAGCCCAGAGCCTTGAGGCGCTATGCTCCGATGCATGAGGCCATTCCCCGTCGGGGGTTCGTATCCCCCCTCGGGCATCGCTGTCTGTGCTGTCTTTGGTTTAAGTTAGGCGATAAGTAGTTTGTAAGTTTAGGAGCTGATGACCCCGTAGTTAAGTCCCTTAAGCTTAATAAACATTTGAACAGTTTTGTAAAGCCCCGTTTACACCAAAGCGAACACAGGCGAATGCGCATTCGCCAGGAATTCGCCTGTGCGCGCACGCATTGGCTTGTACTTGCGAATAAGCGTTTACACCAGAGCGAACGGAAGAGAAAACAGCACACTGGCGCAAAGCAAGTATACGCAGTTTGTCGCATACGCTAGCGCTGAAGCGGAGAGGTCGCGAACTGCCTTTGATGGTTCGCCCTGAAGCCGACACCCAGCGGAACACAAGCGAACACCTGCGAATGCGAGCCGAGCGTGACCGAACACCGCGCGCATAGGGTTTACACCAGAGCGAATGCTCGTTCGCTGTGCTCGTTCGCTTTGGTGTAAACGGGGCTTAACATGGACAGCGGAGGAACGAGGCGGTATTAGTCCAACAGAAAACCTGAATAAATACCCGGGCAACGGCGGGTAGTAAAGCGAGTTTCTTAGAACCTGCGAAGACGACAACAACCCAACCAGATAAAACGGCTAAATCTGCAGAAGAAGTAGTTCTCATTGTCAATTTTCTGTGTTGGACACGTTATAAGAGGAGGGCGCGTGGCTGTTAGGCTGGGCCGCTATTAAAGTTTCACGGGCCGCTGCGCGCGCGCCCCGCCCCACGGTCCAGTCGGTGCCTGGCGGCCGCCCTACGCCGCGGGCGCATCACAACCGCAGAAAGCGCGGCCCGCCACTGCGTCCGCTCGTTAATTACTGGCGAGCGAGAGCGCCGCGGACTAAAATGTATCTCGATTTAATTGCTGGCGCCAGCGCCGGCCCTCGGGGAAGCTGCCGACGCCAGCGCTACCTGGCGCCGCGCCCCGGAGATAGGGGCGGGCGCGGCTAGAGGGGGCGGGCCGAGGGAGGCGGGCCTCTAAAAATACTCCGCAACACTGCGGAGGAAGGGTCCGAAGCAGGCGAAAGCTGCAGCACGCGTTGTAACGCTCTTGTACGTTGCTCGTACCCGCAGAATAAAAGGAGTACCAACATAACACGTTGGGGCCGGGGTATACGGGGTGCAGCCAAGACTGGAGGGCGTCATCACTCTAGGGAAACTGACCTCAGTATTCCTGGCCGAAATCACTGCCATCAGGGCGTGTGTGGAGGAAAATTTGCGTAGGTGCTACGAAGATCGTAGCATCTATATCTATTCAGACAGCCAGGCAGTCCTGAGATCACTGGCAGCTCCTACAACAACGTCTAAAATTGTTGCAGAGTGTCACAGGGTTCTGGTGGAGCTAGGTGAAAGCAATAGGGTAAACCTATTGTGGGTCCCTGGCCACTCGGGGATCAGTGGCAACGAACATGCCTACAGATTAGCCAGAATGGGGGCAGAGACTCCATTTATTGGACCGGAACCTGTCCTGACAATCAGCAAGGCAATGATCAGATTGGAGGTACGTAACTGGCTCAGAAGACAGCACGTAGATTATTGGACCAAAGTCTATCAACAAAAACATGGCAATGTAATGACGCCAAAGCCATGTTTTAAAAGAAGCTCTGCAATCCTGGGCCTGAACAGGAGAGAGATTAGACTCATGGTTGGATTGCTGACAGGCCATGGGAATTTTAAAAAAAAAACACCTACATACAGTGGGAATAACAGAAGAGGACCCTAAATGTAGGATCTGTGATGACGGTGATAAAACTGCAACACATCTAATCTTAGAATGCATTGCGTCCCCTCGGCCACAGCGGCCGGCAAATCTAATCATCTCTTCGACATTACATGATATGGAAACAAACTAATATCATACGAACGCCTTTTGTAGCACGGGGGTAGATACGGAAGGAAGGGGGGGTGACGGGGTTATGGGGGTTCAACCCTCCCCTCTCAGAAGGTTTTTTGTTTCTTCCTTGTCACTTGTGCTAAAATTAAAGATTGACAATAATTTGTGTAATGAATACGAGAGTTAGATTGAAAACTTTGCCAAGAAAGAGAGGTACCAGCTGTTTGCATTGACGAGAGACTGAATTGGAAGAAACATATTGAAGATCTCCTGAAACGTTTGAGTTCAGCTACTTATGCCACCAGAGCCATTGCAAAATTTCGTGATATAAATCTCAGTAAATTAGCTTACTACGGCTATTTTCATTCATTGCTTCCATATGGGATCATATTCTGGGGCAATTCAACACTGAGTAAAAAAGTATTCATTGCACAAAAGCGTGTAATAAGAATAATTGCTGGAGCCCACCCAAGAGCACCCTGCGGAGATTTATTTAGGGATCTAACGATCTTCACTGTAGCTTCACAATACATATATTCACTCATGTTATTAACAATCTAACCCACTTCAAAAGTAATAGCAGTGTGCATAGCTACAACACTAGGAGAAAGGATGATATTCACTACTCAAGGTAAAATCTAACTTTGGCTCAGGAAGGGGTGAATTATGCTGCCACAAAAGTTTTTGGCGACTTATCAAGTAGCATCAAAAGTTTGACAGATAGCCAACTAGTAAATAAGAAGCAATTAATGAATTTCTGAATGGCAACTCCTTCTACAATGTAGATGCATTTTTAGATAAAACTTAAAAAAATAAAAATAAAAAAAATCCTTAAAATATTGATTGTCAAGTATAGACAACATTTACTAAACTGACACGTTCCACATCATTACGAAATGTCGTATATATGATCTATGGAACAAGTATTAATCTAATGTAATCTGACAGAGGGTTCATCGAACCACTTTCATAGTATTCTCTACCGTTCCATTCTCTAATAACAAGCGGGAAAAACGAACGTCTAAATCTTTTCGTTTTCCATCCGCTTTCTCTTAGTTTTTTATTATTCTCATGTCTCCCTAAGTAGGTGGGTGTTAATAAAACATTCTCGCTTCGGAGGGGAAAGTTGGGAAAAGAAATTTCGCAACTAGGTTTCACATAAGCCAATAACGCCTTTCATTTAAAATTTTACAACTAGTTTTCCGTTGCTCTCTTTGTCCTGAACCTCCATAAAACTAGCTAACTCTTCTGAATTTTCTATGTCCTTCGTCAGTCGAACCTGGTGGTACTAGATAATGATCCCACATAGCTCAAAAGTACTTCAAAATAGGACGGACAAGTGAGTGTAGTCAGTTTCTGTAGTAGAACTGTTGCATTTTCTAAGTATTCTACCAATGAAACGTAGGACTTGGTTGAATTTCCCCGCGATATTTCTCTGTCTGTTCTTTCCTAATTAAGACTGTCGTAATTGTAATTCCTATGTTTCTAGTTTAAATAACAGCCTTCTGATTTGATTGGTTTATCCTGAGGGCGAAGTTTAAAGATTCCTTTTAGTACTCATTCGTATGAATTCGGACCTTTCATTGTACAATGTCAACCGCCAATTTTCGCACCAGATATCTTACGCAAATCGTTTAGCTGATGCTTTTGAACTTCCGGCACTTTACTACGACATAAACGACATCATCCGTGAATGGTCTAAGAGAGCTGTTCAGATTATATCTTAAATCGTTTATAAGGGGCCGTAGTGGCCCTGGGTATCGCCTAATATCACTTCTGATTTGCTCGATGACTTCCCGTGAGTTACTGTCAACTGTGTCCTTTCTGACAGGAAACAACGAATACAATCACACAACTCAAGCACACAATTTCATTAGAAACCGCTTGTAGGGTATTGCATCAATCGCCTTCCGGAAATCTAGAAATATGGTATCGATTTGAGATCCCTTGTTGATAGCTCTTATCACTTGGGGTGGGAAAAGAGCTACAAGAACAACACCTTGTTGACTATCAGTGAACAGGTCGCTCAGAATCAAATGTTTGCAATCCTAAGGGTCGAAACCAGTAAGTAATTCGGTGCCTAGATTTACAAACTACGTAAACTAATTTATGTTAGCTACTAGACAAACACCCATTCCAAAGGAGGATTGGAACCTCTGGCGGGAACAGGGCGGAATCCGCGACATGGTGCTCCAGACTGCGGACAACAGATCGCCGCGGCTGAGCGGCCGAGCGCATTGAGGCGCTATGTTCCGATGCGTGAAGCCGTTCCCAGTCTGGGATTCGAATCCCCCTCGGGCATGGATGTTTGTGCTGTATGTAGTATAAGTTAGTTCGTATGAAGTCTGTAACTTTAGGGATTGATGACCCTGCAGTTAAGTCCCATAAGCTTTACAAACATTTGAACATTTTGACAACAGATCGTTCTCTTCGCAGAAGTTCAGAGTGTTCGAACAAAGTAAATGATCCAATCTCTCTCTGCAAATCGACGTCAATGTTATGTATCCAACTTTGCGAATTAATCCTATTAACGTCTTGAATAGTGGAATGCAACATTCCAGGGGGGAAAACCACTTTTTTCGGTTACTGTGGATGTGTTTCCCTTATGCCGTTCCGTTGTGTTACTCTTGCTTTTCTAAAATGGTGGAACACTGAAACCCTTCAGTACGCAGAAAGCGTGGATCTAGAAAAGAGCGAGCAAACTTTGGACAAGTGGATTGCCTCCTCGACTGTAGCGTTCACCGCGCGCTGCCTCCGAGCCCCGCACCAGACGCTGCCTTTATGCTGCGCTGCGGCCGTGGCAGACGCCATTGGCCGATTTGCATCTGCTTTGTGGGGGAGACTGCGTGTTTGCTGCTGCGGGAGCAGAGATGGCGGCAACATCAGAGGGGCGGTGTATATCTGTCGCCGCCGTCTCGTCTGCACAGCCGCACGGAACGGACCTGTTTGTTCCGGCTGTCTTGGCGTCGCTCCCACTCCCAAGTCAGCAGCCACGAGTCAGCCGTCTGTCTGCAGCTTCTCGGCAAATTGCATTGACTTCGATACCCATCTCGAGTGGCTCTTTTACTGTACACTGTCACTGATATACGACAGACACCATTTGAACCAACAAAAAATTGAGTAAAACAAGTTTTCCACTGTGAAATATCCAATACTGACAGCAAAGATTCAGCAACACTTTATTCACTTTGCTTATAAGAAGCAATATGTGCTACTGCAAGCTGGTTGGTGCGTGCACAGATGTGATAAAGTAAATGTATACCCACTTGGATGAAGAGATAGGTATCTATTGCCGCAAAAGAGGCCCTACAAGAAAGCAACAGTGAGCAGACATTTGATCTCGGAAGAGAAAGGACCCAGAAACGAAACTCATAATGTTTGTTAATTTAAATTTATAAATAGTATTCTACTACTTTCTAGGTGAATTGACTGTTCCAGAATTTTCTGTTTGTGTATATATGTAGTAATTCCGGGAGAGTTGCCGCATGCAGTATAGACCGGCATCCCTCTAGTTTTTGCTAATGCCAGCACAGTGTGTGCGTGTGTAGGCGCTTTGTAGGTCCGCAGTAGACGCTAGGCGCCGAGGGAACTAAGTTTGTTTCAATAGTGGTAGCTTTCACCGAGTTAGCGTTAATAAACAAGGTAAGTATATCTTGCATGGAAATCTTACGGATAGTTATTATATGGTGCTAAAGTAAAGCAGTCAGCAATTTTTCCAAGCTGTCTGTGGTCCCATAAGCAGAACATTTGGCCATAGCGAACAAAAATATACTATTTTAACATTCTATAAAGTGATGGTAGTTCCTGTAGTATGATATGGAAGCGAAAGCTGGGTTACTACAAACATACGAGAAAGTTCAGAGTACAGAGATGAGGTTCCTGAGAAAGACAAAGGGCTGCACTAGAAGGGTCATGGTCAGGAATGACGACATCAGAAAGTACTAAAATATTTTAGCATCAACGAGGAAATCTAACAATATAGAGAAAACTGAAGGCAACATCTTCTTAGAATGCCAGAGCACAGAATCCCCCAGAAGATCCTGAAATACAAACCGAATGGTGAAAGAGATATCGGAAGACCATGAAAAAGATGGAAATGATTGTGAGTTCGGAACACGCAACAGCCTAATCCCTGAAAGGAACAAAGAAAAGGACAGTTTCAGGTACTTTCTCACAGAATGGCAACGTAGTGAAAGGCCTTGAACCAAGGTACAGCAAAGCTAATGCAATGAGTACTCAGTTCCGATCTACTCCCTTCTGCAAGAAGGAAATAAACATCAAGACTAAGTTCGGAACAACTTTGTTGCATTAATAAGGCTCAGGTTACAGATATGAAAATATCAAAGATGACTGAAAGTACTAATAGATGGGAAAGAAGGCAGGAGGGCACCCATAATGAGGAAATCGAAGAAGAACTGGGAATGTTTCAAATGTTCAAATGTTTGTATAGCTTATGGGGCTTAACTACGGGGTCATCAGTCCCTAAAACTTACAAACTAGCTAATACTAAGGACGGCACAAATATCCATGCCCGAGGGGGGATTCGAACCCCCGACCGTAGTGGCCGTGCTGACCGTGACTGAAGCGCCTCAGTCCCCTCGGCCACCGCGGCCGGCAACTTTGAATGAACACCGTAGATGTTTAGAGAGATTCGGTTGAGATGGTGGGGTCATATTACACACATGGTAGAAGCAAGGTTACCTAAGAGACTCGTAGGTTTATATGGGGACTAAAGTCCAGACTGAACGCTGAAAGGCATAATCAATCTTTAATGATGATTATGTGATGATAAACCAAAAAATTCTAATTCTTCACCGAATACATTTATTTACGGCGATGGCTACCTCTTTGGGTTTATATCTTTTTCATATTACATTCTATCAGTAAAACCATATTTCTCATTCCGGTCATCGCCAAAGAGAATTTTCCGACTCTCCGACATGCTGGTAATTGTATAACAGAACAATGGCTTGACGTCATGGGTTGCATTAATAGAACAAAGCATCTCGAAATTTTGAATAAAGTTGCTCCGACATTTGCGCTTTGCAATGTGTTTACCGCTTAACTTTGCAGACACGTAGTTCACAAACAGTTCTATTGCTCTCCAAGAAGTTAAAAGTCATTTGGAAGGCGGTTCTTCTAATTACAGACACGTGTTTTGTCGCTATAATGAAAAGCGGAGACTACAATATGAAAACTCACATAAGTCTCGTCCTCTAAGAATTTTCTGACGGCAATGGTGGCTTTCAGAGGTAATGTCATAATATTCACAACTGTAGTTCTTACTCCGTTTTCCTTGACACGCATTAAATATATAATAAAATAAAACTCACTGATACTATAATCTTAACGTTCCCACGGAACGATAAGTTCGAATGAAGCTAGTTTTGGAAATGTGATGCAATATAGAAAACTGGATTTCTGAAACTACCCGTTCTTGTAAATTGCTGTCTTAATGAATGATTTGTCTTCCTAAAATAAGTTTGGACACTGTTTTCGCTGTTACAAAGACACAGTTTTTTATTTCAATCCCATTTGTATGAGATTTTCCTTATAGAAGTTAACACGTAGGAATAAAAGTAGTAATTTGGTTCGTCGTAGGCAGGGAGATCGGAATTGCAGTGTGCTGCCCGTAGTATAAGTTAGCTGGAATAGAATGAAACTTTCACTCTGCAGCGGAGTGTGCGCTGATATGAAACTTCCTGGCAGATTAAAATTGTGTGCCGGAACCGGGACTCGAACCTGGGACCTTTGCCTTTCGCGGGCAAGCGCTCTACCGACTGAGCTACCCCGACACGACTCACGATGCCGCCTCACAACTTTACTTCCGCCAGTACCTCGCCTCCTACTTTCCAAACTTCACAGAAGCTCTCTTGCAAACACGCAAGACTAGCACTCCTGGAAGAAAGGATATGGTGGAGACATGGCTTAGCCACAGCCTAAGGGATGTTTCCAGAATGAAACTTTCACTCTGCAGCGGAGTGTGAGGCGGCATCGTGAGTCGTGTCGGGGTAGCTCAGTCGGTAGAGCGCTTGCCCGCGAAAGGCAAAGGTCCCAGGTTCGAGTCCCGGTTCCGGCACACAATTTTAATCTGCCAGGAAGTTTCATATCAGCGCACACTCCGCTGCAGAGTGAAAGTTTCATTCTGGAAACATCCCTTAGGCTGTGGCTAAGCCATGTCTCCACCATATCCTTTCTTCCAGGAGTGCTAGTCTTGCGTGTTTGCAAGAGAGCTTCTGTGAAGTTTGGAAAGTAGGAGGCGAGGTACTGGCGGAAGTAAAGTTGTGAGGCGGCATCGTGAGTCGTGTCGGGGTAGCTCAGTCGGTAGAGCGCTTGCCCGCGAAAGGCAAAGGTCCCAGGTTCGAGTCCCGGTTCCGGCACACAATTTTAATATGCCAGGAAGTTTCATATCAGCGCACACTCCGCTGCAGAGTGAAAGTTTCATTCTGGAAACATCCCTTAGGCTGTGGCTAAGCCATGTCTCCACCATATCCTTTCTTCCAGGAGTGCTAGTCTTGCGTGTTTGCAAGAGAGCTTCTGTGAAGTTTGGAAAGTAGGAGGCGAGGTACTGGCGGAAGTAAAGTTGTGAGGCGGCATCGTGAGTCGTGTCGGGGTAGCTCAGTCGGTAGAGCGCTTGCCCGCGAAAGGCAAAGGTCCCAGGTTCGAGTCCCGGTTCCGGCACACAATTTTAATCTGCCAGGAAGTTTCATATCAGCGCACACTCCGCTGCAGAGTGAAAGTTTCATTCTAGAAACATCCCTTAGGCTGTGGCTAAGCCATGTCTCCACCATATCCTTTCTTCCAGGAGTGCTAGTCTTGCGTGTTTGCAAGAGAGCTTCTGTGAAGTTTGGAAAGTAGGAGGCGAGGTACTGGCGGAAGTAAAGTTGTGAGGCGGCATCGTGAGTCGTGTCGGGGTAGCTCAGTCGGTAGAGCGCTTGCCCGCGAAAGGCAAAGGTCCCAGGTTCGAGTCCCGGTTCCGGCACACAATTTTAATCTGCCAGGAAGTTTCATATCAGCGCACACTCCGCTGCAGAGTGAAAGTTTCATTCTGGAAACATCCCTTAGGCTGTGGCTAAGCCATGTCTCCACCATATCCTTTCTTCCAGGAGTGCTAGTCTTGCGTGTTTGCAAGAGAGCTTCTGTGAAGTTTGGAAAGTAGGAGGCGAGGTACTGGCGGAAGTAAAGTTGTGAGGCGGCATCGTGAGTCGTGTCGGGGTAGCTCAGTCGGTAGAGCGCTTGCCCGCGAAAGGCAAAGGTCCCAGGTTCGAGTCCCGGTTCCGGCACACAATTTTAATCTGCCAGGAAGTTTTAGCTGGAATAGTTTGTCAGTCCAGGGACTGGTGATCTTAGTAGTTTGGTCTCTTATGTTTAGGTTTACAAACTTTTGCACTTTTTTTCTCCCTATTAGGTACAGTAGCCGGCCGCAGTGGCCGAGCGGTCTGCGGTGTGCCAATCACAGTCTGCACGGCCACTACGGTCGGGGGTTCGAATCCCCCCTCGGGCATGGATATTACCGTCCTTAGTATTAGCTAGTTCATAAGTAGCTTGTAAGTTTAGGGACTGATGACTCCTTAGTTAAGTCCCATAAGCTCTACAAAGATTTGGACATTTTTTCTTTCCCCTATCTCGCGAATATACAAAACGAGCTACCCTTCTCTAAACTTTCTGTAAATTGTCCTTTAGTCCAATCTGGTGTGGATCCCACAATGCGCGCCAATACTCTAAATTAGGACGCACAAGTGTAGTGTAGACTCTTTCGTTAGTCGAACTGTTTCATCTTTTGTACTGCCAATGAGACGTAGTCTTTGGTTCGCCTTCCCTACATTATTCTCTTTGTGTTCTTTACAAATTAAGTTGTTCGTAATTATTATTCCTAGGTATTTAGTTGAATTGACGGCCTGTTAATTTGAGTGATTTATCGTGTAAAATAAGTTTAACGGATTTCTTTTAGTGGTCATATGGATGATCTCACACTTATCATTATTAAGAGTCAACTGCCACTTTTTGCACCATGCAGGTATCTTATCTGAATCATTTTGCAGTTCAGTTGATTTTATCTTCTGGTGACTTTACTAACAGATAAATGACTGCATCATCCACGAAGAGTCTAAAAGAGCTACACCGATTGTCTCTTAAATCGTTTATAAAATTAAAGAACAGTAGTAGCCCTATAAACTTCACTTAAGAACGACAGATATCACTTCCACTCAATGACGCAATTCCTATAGGTAATATGATAAACGTAAGCAAAAATTTATGCTATTGTGCTCAAAGGTGGATGGATTATTGTTTGAAAACTTGTTGTAGCTTTTACATTTTTTGTCGATGTAGTACTTACGATAATACTGCCATGTAGCAAAGTCGTAGGACGTATTTAGTTGATTGAGGAACACTGGTTTGAGCTGATTGGTACTTTATTTAGCGTATTTCATATGCATTCAAGAGATAGAACTAGATAGATTGAACTAAGCCGTCCTGAGGTTTATACATAGGATAAAACCGGGAGAGATGGCACACATTTTCAAAATTATTCATAAAAAATCCCGTACTGTACCTAAGTTAAAATAATTTATTTTACAAGTAAAAAAACCAGTTATTCTTAAAATAATTTTTTTTTTTCAGAATTTTTCATGCAATTATTCGTCATGGTATTTGACCATTCAGAAAAACCTACAGCGCAGGATCTCTCCCTTAGGCTAAGGGCGAGATGGCGCGCCCTTATGGGTGACATGCCGCAGGATGATATTTGTAGAAATTTACAATTTTTTAAACAAATTATGTTGAAATTTTAGTTTACGATTGTAACAGTCGAGGAACAAAAATAAACACTGAAGAACTGGCAAACAAAACATTTATTTTTTTTATATCAAAACACTGAATTAAATTTTAAATTATTTTTAAAGATTACACTTCGGCCTATCTGAGTTTTTCAAAAGAAATCCTCTCCATCATTAACATTTATTCCTGATTTCTATGCAACAGTCAACACAATAAGTACCGTCCATTTTTGGGGTACTGCTGCCCAGTGTGGAATCCTTATCAGGTGGATTTGACGGAGGACATCGAAAGAGTCCAGAGAAGGGCAGCTCGTTTCGTATTGTCACGATTCAAGGGAGGCAGCGTTACGGAAATGATACACGAACCGGGATGGGAATCATTAGAACAACGACGCTTCTGGCTGCGGTGTGGGCTGCTTACGAAACTCCAATCGCCAACATTCTCCTCCGAATGCGAAAAATATTGTTGACTCATAGGTAGAAATGATCATCAGAAGAAAATACGAGAAATCACAGCTCGAACGGAGAGATTCAGGTGTTCTTTCTTCCCGCACACTATTCGAGAATGGAATGGGAGATAAATAATGGTTCGATGAACCCTCTACGAGGCATTTAAATGTAATTTGCAGAGTATCCCATGTAGATGTAGACGTAGATGTACGTCAGCGCAACCGGTTACCAACACTGTGGTTGTAGTGGTCAGAGGATGGCCATTGAAATGGCCGAAACCGTTCACTTTGAAATAATTTGCGGTCTGGACTGACTTTTAAGTGAATGTAAGTCTAAAGTCGGGGACTGAAACTAGGAAGAACAAGTACGCAAATGAAGGGAGAGCAAATATGACACAGATTTCGTTGAAAAGAGCAACCAAAAGTGTATCATGCAGCAGACTTTACTTTTCTTTTGGAGTATTCAAATCACCGAATCATATTACCAAACAATGTCAAAACAATTCACAAATGTACTACTGCTTTAGTCAGCGGCTAATTTCCAATCTCCAAAGCGTTCTAAAAACGAATCCGGTATTCACTAAAAGAAAATAATTTTTCTTTTCAATCAAATTACCTACAAGTCTTTCCATTGTATTGTTGTTTTTCTCCTTTTATAATCTTGGTAAACATGTCAGGCACTAAAATGTTTCTAGAAAACATGACACACCGGGCGACGAAGAACGTGCCGAAGCAATAAAGATGTATGTATAAGTAACTGCGCTAGCAGAAGTGCCTAACTCGTCTTTTTTATTTTTAATAATAATTGTGGTTTGGTACCGTCTTTCAATTATTACCCCACATCGTAGCATTGTTCATTCGCATATCTTTTGAGTATGCCTGTAGCATTGTCAACAGTCATCATCAGTATATATACTATAAAATGAGTATAGTAGACGTCTGGATACATGTGAATGTATTTTGTTAACACTGTAACGCTGTAGATAGAAACATTTTATTCATGTATTGTAGTTCCGTTTCAGACCTTCATTTCGATAAACTCTTCTTCGCTACTAAATTGACATAGAAATTAACGTACCGATGGTCTAAATGAACATTATCTTCAGAAATTCAATTTCCATTGTGACTATGGAAAACATTTACTTTACGTGTGTAAATTGACATTCAAACATTTCAGTTTACCACATACGTTGTTTCCACCGCGGCTATCACTTCAATGCAGAATTTTGGAGGTTTTCTGTGCTTCTATTGTTCGTTCTGAAATTTTCATAAGAGACCCTTTGTTTGTGATCTTTTTTTTTAACGTGTGACTGGTGAGCGTAAGCTGCTATGAGATACAATTACATTAGGATGTAAGTGTGTATTGGCATTCTTAAAGTGGCGATTCACGAGTGACAAATTTACAGTGATGCTACTGCTGACAATAATTTTGTTGAAAAAGTGAAAACGGTATTGAAACAAGGAAATGTAGTGTAGCAGTTTACAGACCGAATGCAAGGTAATAATACTGGTATCATTTACTGTCTTCCTTCCTCAGAATAGGATTAAAAACATAAGAAACATTTCAGTTCTCAGTCTTCATTCCTAACTCTTTAATAAAATGAATTTTAAGTTTCTGTAGATATCCGTTATAAAACACTGCGATCGCAATAAAAACATTTTACGGCTATAATAGCAATTTTTATGGAATTTCGTTATTGAGCATGAAGTTTCTTGCACACTTCAGCGACTCGTAACAGACTACGGTAACCGATGTCGATAATTGATTTCAGATGAGATTAAATGTGCTCTAGTATTGTTTCACTTGGTCTTACTCCATTCACTCAGTAGTTATATAACATAAATAGCATCTTGATAATTAAATAGGTTTCAAACGTGACGGCTAATAGCATGCACGGCAAGTAACGAACTGCAAGTTAGAAAAAAAATGTAGATGAACTGAGCAGATTTTTGAAATATCTTTGCCTGATAGCTGTATGAAATATTATAGGCCTACCAGGGTCCTTAATTGAGGGTGCGAGCAGACGTGTGAGTTATCACAGAAAACAGTCGGAAAAATACGGATGAACTGACGTAACTATGCTGTCATTAGAGTTTTGCCATGTAGGAAATTCGTGTTTCGCATGTGGCTGATTTTTTTTAAGCTTGAGTAAGCTGCAACACATACAGTAATGAGTTTCATTGATTTTCTGTTATTTTTAATCTTTTACCAATCTCATTCAACTTCGGATTTTCTTTCAGTAGTACGGTCATTATAAAAGTGTACCCTTAATCTTTTGAGAGTTCTTCCGAAATCTATAGTCAGCTTTGACGCACACACTAATGAGTCGCGTGTCCTGTTTTTATTAATCTGTTTCCAGTTTCGATCAACTTCGGTTTTTCTTTTAATAGTATGACCGTTATAAATGTGTTATTTGTCGTGGATAACACATAGCTGCACGGCCACTACGGTCGGGGGTTCGAATCCCGAATCCCCCCTCGGACATGGATATTTGTGCCGTCCTAGTTAGTAAGTAGTTTGTAAGTTTAGGGACTGATGACCCTTTAGTTAAGTGCCATTAAAAAAAAAAAAAAAAAAAAAAAAAAAAAGGAACGTGTGATAATTTCGTTTCTTAGTGTTTTGGTGAATGATCTCTTTGTGTATAAATTTTTACAGAATTTCGTACTATTTTCATTGTTTAACGGAATAAAAAATGGGAAATGGTGAAATAGTGATTTTCTGTTAATTTTAAAATAATCCCTGAAGCAAGAGACTTTATATGTTTGATTACTAATAAAATAATATTCAGAGGAGAAAGACGTATACGCGTACTTATCCGACGGAAAAGCTTTAAAGTGCACAGAGAATAAAAACTTGGTGCATAAATTTTCTGTCCTAACAGTGCATCATATTTTACATCACATCTGCTTTCTTACATCAGAATTAAATATGTGCCTTTGAGGTACGTGCAGTGTATTCACTTCCGTG
The DNA here is from genome assembly GCA_026315105.1 of Locusta migratoria. Lineage (NCBI taxonomy): Eukaryota > Metazoa > Arthropoda > Insecta > Orthoptera > Acrididae > Locusta > Locusta migratoria. The sequence goes on from CM048746.1 coordinate 85,609,363, forward strand.
ACGCTAAGTGATTTCGTTGCCTCGTTCCCGTTATGTCCATTTTCTCGACGGTTCCCGTTAAACACGATGCATCCCAGCAGTTTGAGAGCGCCTTGAGCGATGGGAGCAAGGTCTCCTGGCTGCTTTTAACATTTTAAGCCTTGTTCCAAGGAAAATACCCTTCGTCACACAAGTTCACTGCTAAGTGCTGTTGCGCTGCCGCACGATGGAGATTGGATTATCTAAAAAGGGATGCCCCATGCCTTTCAACTCTTATTTCTGAGCGACAAGCTATGAGGCACTACAATTCCCTTTATACTCTCGCCCTATTAGGCCAACGATTGTTACAGCTTTGCAAAATTTTTGGAATGAAACTCACCCTGCATTTTATTAAAAAATACAAGAATAAATTCATTTTTCTCTTGCTGACAGAGAGCTTACTTCATTTGAAACCGTGTCTGTTCTTGCTTAATAAACGAAAATTCGATTTCCTGGCTGTGCCCGTTCTTTACTCCATAATTGCTGTATACTTTCATGGTAGTAGTTCATTGTATACTACACTACTTGCACACACACACACACACACACACACACATATCGCCGCGGTGGAGTAGCCGAGCGGTCTAAAGCGCCTTGCTGCGGAGCGCGCGGTTGCTCTCCGTGGAGGTTCGAGTCCTCCCTGGGGCATGGGTGTGATTGTGTGTTTGTCCGTAGGTTAGTTTACCTAGGTTTAATTAAGTAGTTTGTAAGCTACGGACTGATGACCACGCAGTTTGGTCCGATAGATTTACAGCCATTGAATTATCCGATGGTGTGAAATCACGCCCTCCGCAGCAAGGCGCCTTAGAACGCTCGGCCACTCCACCGTGGCTATTGAAGAGTGACCTGGTTGCAACAGCATCTGCAACAAGCCATGCAAATGATGGGTTGGTGCCTGCCTTCTTGCAACTGATCAGCCGCAATTAAACAGCTCAGTAAGGAGGGTCAACATGAGTTAGATCAGCTGCTCAATGCGGGTATTTGTTCAGGTATGAATGTGGTTTCTGTTGATGCTATTGGTAGGTGGGCCGGCATCTCAATAGGAACGGGAAGGGTAAACTGGCAAGGATGATAGCTAAGGGGCCACTGCAACTCTTCGGAGTACCTCTGTTTTGGGGTAAGATCTGAGTCCATTGAGAAGCTCAGACTGGCAGGTACCAAAACTGTTAAATTATCTCAAGATCTTCACAATAGTACAGTGAAAAATATCGTTGTATATTCCATCAAAGTATTGGGGGATTAAAGGATAAAAAATGAGATTCTGGTATATTTAGAAGATATTGAAGAGGAGTGTTTAATAGATGTTCAATGTATATCTGAGCATCACATTGTCATTAATATGGAAATAGTCAGTATCATTGGGTATAAACTGTTAGCACATGTAAGTTGAGATGATAATAAGAGAGGAAGCCTTGCCACCTATATTAAAGGTAATCACTATGTAAAACATTTGAAAACAAAGACGTTTTGCTGTAGAGCAACATATAGAAGCATGTGCATGTGATTTTTAATTGAATGATGTCACTTTTAAAACTGCAGGTTATTTTCAGTTCTTTCTGAAAAACTTGGATGCCTTGTTGTGCTATCTGTCTGACAGGGGAAAGCAAATTATTATTTGTGTGTATTTCGATGTTGATTCTCTGAAAGAGTGTAAGAGGTAGAATGACCACGAAGTACTACTTGGTTCTTTCAATCTGACATCCGTTCTTGATTTTCCTACTCGTGTAGTAAAGAACAGCTGAACACTGACAGATAACTTTTTATAGACCAAGATAAGTTCAAAAGCTTATCGTGTTGAGAATGGTCTTTCTGATCACGGTACACGGTACACAATAGTAAGTTAAAACAGAATTCCAAAGTAGTGTGTTCCGTTAATGATTTAAGAACTGGCAGGTCCACGAAAACCTTACAGCAGTTAGACTGGGAATGAGATGTACAAGAATCGCGATGCTACTTTGAAATATACTTCATAAATAATTTGTAAGGGAATTTAAAAACTGTTTCCCCCCAAAAAAGGTGAAATATAATTGTAATAAACCATGTAAAAACATGGCTAAGTAAATAAATAAAAGGTGCTTGTAACTGAAAAAGGAACGTTTACCTAACAGCAACAAACCCAGAAACAGTCAAATATTGTAAAAACGACCGTGCTACGGTAAGGAAAATCGTTAATCATGTGTATTATATCTGAGATTAGTAGCACTCATAATAAAATTAAAACAATTTGCGATATAAATGAAAGGGAAATAGTGCAACCAAAATGACAAGGAACCGGTATTGCAATTAATGAGTGATAAGTTTACTAACAAAATGTCAGAAATTGACTATATTTTTAATAATCACTTTTAAATTTTCTGGATAAAATGTTCAATAGAACACGCAAAGTTATTAATGGAAGAGGTCATAACTATGCATTCTGAAACAAATGAAATTCCACCCACCTTTCCCTTTGAAATTATGAAAAAAATAAAAACCTCACTCCAAAGCAAAAGCTAATATGGAATTGATGGTAGTAGAATACTAAAAGCTAGTTCCAACGGATTGTCAGCCACATATGTAATAGCTCTCTGAAACAGGGTATGTTTCCAAACAGACAAATATAATATGCTATTGCCAAACCATTGCATAAAAAAGGAAATATGTCCAATGTCAACAGCTACCGCCCAACCTTACTTTTGACAGCTCTATCCAATTTTCTTGGCACAGCATTGTATTCAACAGTAGCATTCCATATTGTAAAAAAAAACGGTACTATCAATATGTCAGTTTGTTTTCCATCAAGATTGTTCAACAGATTTCATTAATGAAATAATGAATGCTCTGAATAACCGAACATCACACATTGGGATTTTTTCTGAGCTCTCACGAGTTTTTGATTGTATAAACCATGAAATTGTTCGAGATAAGCTTAAGCATTGTGGTAGTAGTGGGGCAACATACAAATGGTTGAGTCATACTAAACTGGAAGAGTGCAAAAAGTTGAAATAAGTCGAAATAACTGCAAAAATCATCTGATTCCTCAAACTGGGGATCTGTCACAAATGGGGTCCCACAGGCTTTGGTCTTCGATCCTCTGCAGTTCTTGACATATGTTAATGATATGCCACCGTCAATTCACGATGATGCAGAGCTAGTTCTTTTTCCAGGTGATACAAGTATAGTAATAACACATGGCCAACAAGAATTAAATGATGAAACTGAAAATAATGTTTCTCAGAAAATTATTAAAGAAAACACGTTATATACAGTTCCATACGGTAAATGGCGTGAGACAGTTAATAAATGTAGCCTGTAGCTAAGGTAGAATTTTCAAAGCTTTTGTGTTTGCATTGATAAGAAATTGAATTGGAAGAAACACATTGATGATCTTCTGAAGCAGGGCTATAGTTAATTTTGGTGACAAATATCTCAGTAAATTAGCTTACAATGTCTATTTTCATTCACTGCTTTCATATGACATATTTTTGATCAATTCATCATTGAGTAGAAAATTATTCATTGCAAAAAAGCGTGTGATTATAATAATTTCTCTTACAAATCATCTTGCAGACACTTCTAGGGATTTTCATAGTAGTATATTTTCTTTTAAGAAATTTGTTGTTAATAACCCAACACAATTAAAAACCAAGTAACATCAAATGTTTGACCGTTAGCTAACCAGCTTTAAAAACAAATTGAAAGAATTTCTGAATAAGACCTCCCTCTAGTCAGTAGATGAATTTTTACATAGATATTAGTAATTTTACGAAATATAAATAAAATAAAAATGTATATCATGTAATGATATCTCTTACTAAACTTATACGTTCCACATCATTATGATAACTCGTACTCATGACCTATGGAACAAGTATTAATCTAATCTACTCTAATATCCTAAATTTACCATATTAAAATTGTCAACTTCATACTATTCTAATACAATGAATAATTTGAACACGAGAAAGACAGAAACAACAAACATATTAGTAGTTTTCAATATATGCCGTTAAAATACCTTTTCCTTAATCAGGCATAATAAAATACTTTCATTTTGTGAACGTGAAACCAGTGCTACAAAAAATATGGGTTTACAGTCGATACCGCTTATAGCGACCTTGCTTATAACATATTGCCTGTAATTACGAAATCAAACGGTCTGTTATAAAACCTATGTATACGATATAGTTCAATAATTTCTTAAAACTACACCGTTCATTAGGACTCATTGTATAAAACGATGACTTTTTGATAGCTTTTCCGAATAAATATTTTTTTTTTTTTTGTTACATATTTTGGGATTGTTAATCAGAAAGGTAAAGCTTATTTTCAAACTCTTGTTTTTGAATGTTGTGTGTTTCTAATGTGTACTATGTAGGAAATATAACCTGTCATGCAAGTTTCCTAAACTTGATTGGTATCAAACTGGTGAAATTTTGTCGCAATAGTTTGCCGATGTTCGTTCCCAACTATACATCGCTTCAGAGGTATTCCATGATTTGTTGTCTGCTGTCTCACTGAGCTGTGCGACTGCAGTGACGTTTTGTCTATTTTATTTTTTCATTACTTAATATGCTAATACAATCCGATTCCTCCCGTAATTTCAATTTGTCACTGTTTACTAATTTTTAATGCGTAATTAGAACGGTGTTGCATAATTCATCACTATCATACCGTGCTGTGTACAGTGCTTTTATATTTGAAAACGCCGCGTCAGAATATACGATTTTCCAGTGCCACAGTATCGAGTTTTGTTGATCAGTGAAATAAGGGGTCAAGTATTTTGAATGGTCCTTGACCCACGCAGGCACCCATATCTGCATGTGTTTTCTGAAACGAATGTGGTAAGTCTATCTTATTTTGTATTGAGTTCAATCCTGGCCAGAATACTGCCAGAATAACAAGTCCAGTGCATTTATTCTACAGTAAAGGCTCAAAATTTAAGTAACACCTAATCCTTGTAGCCAAATTAAATTAAGCATATCCTTGATTTTTACATTACGCCTGGTCTAGCGTGGGCTTCAAATCTTCATATATATATATATATATATATATATATATATATATATATATATATATATATAGCAGTGTCCGTGTATTTCACTGTTTGTCTGTACGTATTGCATACAAATCTACAGTTTTGTTCCAGTGTTAATGAAATATTGTACACGTAAGCGTCAATCCATGAGGTCGTTCGCCGTAAGTGTAAGAAGCACGTACAACACTGTCGACGAGGTATGACGTCGTAAACAATGAGGTGCGCGATAAACTCCTCCATTATGTGACAATGTTGCTCATTTTCTCTTAAGCTACATGACCGATTTCAACCAAATTTGGTAGACACATTCCTTACATGAGATAACACTTTCTGTAGGAGTAAAAACCACGTACGACTCATGGTTTGGAGATACAATGTCATAAACAATAGAATCCCAGAAAACTGCCCACTAATGCGACGAGAATTTAATGAGAATGACAGTACTTAGCGACATGCAACAAACTTTAAACATAATTTCAAACCTATATTATAATTTTTCTCGCTGACAACCACATAAAAACACTGAAAGGAAAAAGGTTCTCGCTTACTACTTTTCCGATGTTCATGGAGGAAAACTTCGGCATGTGGTATGACGTTGCGGTCTATAATTTCTACACTACAAATTGTAGTCGCAGGAAATTTTACAGAGAGTATACGCACATACAGATGAATGCACTTTAGAAATTGTATCACAGTACGAAACGTAGTTGATGAGGTATAAAGACAATAACAGTAACGTTAATGGAAAACGAAGCGTATCACACATCAGGTTTTAATCTATTACCTCTTTACAACTAACTCTGTTCGCAACAGATTTTACAGACATATAGCATTTATACAAGTGAATATATACCTGAAAATTTATAAAACCGTACAAAATATGATTTAATAAATATGACATCTTATATTCTGCGATGGGTAAAAAAAAACTGTCACATGAAGCAACACGTATTCCAGTCAGCTTAAAGAAATTCCTGGATAGCTTACAGTATTGTTGACAACTTTGAGCTAGGAAGCGCACACGGATGCAGGGGATATCAATAGACTTCTATTGATTTATAAAGAAAGGAAGGTGATGAGACTGAGTACATCCAACAATACCCATTACTTACGACAGATCTGGCTTTTAACTCCAAGAGACTGCAGTTTGCAGTGAGACTTGCATTTTCTATTGCTATTAATAAACCACAGGGCAGTCTATTCAATACTGAGGAGTGGATTTGATATGCCCATGTTTCTCACACAGACAACTCTATGTCACTTGCTCAGGGGTAGCCTCAGCAAGGAAATTATTCATATTAGATCCTGCGCAAGTAACACGAAATGTTGTTCATAGTAAAGTTGTGAGTACAGTGACTGTGTGAATGATACATATCATTTGTATTTTGAATACTATCATTCTCTGTTTCGATACTGCACTTAAAATTTTGTATAATCTTATTTTTATTTATTCTAGGATAAATACAACATGTAATAAGAAAAAGGGAGATGGAAAGAGAGAGAAGGGAAAGGAGAAGTAGTAACTCAAGGCTTAAATAAATAAATAAGTACGCTGGCAACGCCGGGTTTTCAGCTGGTGGCTTGTAAATACATCGTTTGTCCATGAGTGCCGAGAGGTACTCAAAAATCGAGGTCTTTTGGAACGAAGGAAGGAAGATTAGGGAATAACGCCCCTTCGACAGCGTGATAATTAACGGTAGACCTCAGGCACAGATTGTTTGAGTACGTATTGCTAAGGAATTCGTCCGTGCCATTTCAAAGGAACTGTTCCAGCATTTACTTGAATCTGGATGAATGGAGGTTGATTTGAACCACTGACCCCCTGAATGCGAGTCATTTCTGTTCCATTTGCTTTGTCATTATTTTTGGGTCGAAAACAATGAATTGTTTAGATGTACATGATTTATTAATCCCAGACAGTCTAAAATTTTACCAAATGTTCTTAAACAAACTAATTTTTAAATTAGTATTTATTAAGTTTTTCCTATTTATTTAATTTATTTTTTATTTTTGTGATATCTTTATCCGTTTCCGATATCCAGAGTATGAAAGTTACCGTACTTATACACAAAATTACGAGACCTTGTTGTATCTTTTTCTTCAGCGTGCAACAGAAGTATCAGAATAATAAAACACAATGAAAGGCCCACATTTTAACAATACAGTAGAATCGCGATAATCCGACAGTCATGGGACCGGAAAGGTATCGGATGCCGCTTCTTAAAGTTTTCAAACCACCCATTGCTGGTAGGAAAATTATATTTGTTGGCGATTTCCGGTAAAAAAGCTGGACTTCTTTTTTTAAAATATTTCCCGAAATAGGGACACGTCTCCTTCTTTGTTTTAAACCAAATGTGCAGAGGTTCCTCAACTTGAGGGTATTCGCTCTTGCAAAGGTTTTTTTTTTAAAGTCACCATCTACAGTTTTTATGAATTGTTCTATAAAGCCATATTTTTAGTATGTCGTGGCAAATCGGACAACATCAAAATCTTTAGAAATAGCAGTTGGGGTTTCAGCACGGTCATATCTTTTATAAGTTCCCATTTATCAGTAACAGTCAACGTTTTATGCTTACGTTTAGCTTTTCCACTTTTGCTCGCCATCAAATAACATTTTTGAACACAAAAATCAAAATAGAACAATTAATCCACGTAGCAGAACTCAAATTCATCATGAAAGCAGCACTCTGAATAATATGGTAGATTTGAAGCGTGTGCACGAACTATTCTGAATGGCACCTTTTGCGTCACCTTGGATACACTCCACCTGTGTTGTAACAAGCATTTTACGAGCAGAGTCTCCTTGCTGTCCGGGTTTGGCTCAGATGGTATAAACTGGTCGATTATTAAAGCAGTTTATAAGACTGTCGTATGCAACGTTATTCCATGCGATTATACAAGATCGGACAAGATAGCCGCGCTTGGATAGCCGCACGGTCTGAGGCGCTATGATTACGCGACTGCTCCCTCCGGAGATTCGATGGTGTGTGTGTGTGTGTATGTATGTGTGTGTTTCGTCCTAAGTTAAGAGTAATGTGTAAGGCTAGGGAGCGACTATTTCAGCAGTTTGGACCCTAATGAATTCACACACACTCTTCGTTTATACTAGCGTGAGCCATCGAAAGAAGGGAGGAAGCTTTTAAAATATGTGCGAACTGTGTTGCTCTAACTTCGTGCAATAAATTAAAGTTTTCACGTATTTGTTCAAACTTACATATGTTGCGAGATTTTGCCAATTGTCAAAGACCTTCCTAGTTTTGAATTGTTATTGAAAGGCATATTTCATATATTTTTATTTGCGTTGATGTTTTCTCAAACGAACTATGAATATTTTATCAGATACTACCTTCATTTTAATAGAAGTAAGCTATAGATTCAAGCCACAACCGAATCCGGCTGATTCGAGATCTGACCTACCCCAGAAAGATAGCGCAACTTCAACTATTTTTCTTTCTTTTTAGTAGGTCAAAGATGATATGTAAAGAATATTCTGAACAGTGAGCTCAAAGATAATCTGGATGCAGAACTGTGTATTACGAAGTCGTGACGTTCGACGTTATATTGTTGATAGTGTATCAGTCACACTCTAGCCAGGTGGCTGTATTACGTGGTTACGAAGAATTTGAAATTGTGAATTTTCTTATCGTTTGGCTGTTAACTGTTTTGAAAATTTTATTATTGTTTACAAAATATTAGAGAGTGGTATAAGCTGTACTCCTGAAACAAAGCGGCAGAAACAAACCGTGAGTTGTATAAAACATGTAAATGAGGTATAATCTTACTCAGAATTTTCGTTTCTACCAGATACTGTAGACACACATATAAAAGATTAAAAACAAAAGGTTCGAGGCGTCTCATACAAACATGATTTTGCGTACAGCGAGTACATTAATTGAGGTTAAAACGGAAAACAGTATTCGTAAGAAACACATTTAGAACTGAGCTCGAGAAGAACCATCTACAGCACGCCAATTTATTCCTGAAATGAAACACTACTTCTGAATAACTACACAACTGATCCATGGACATGAATTCTACTTTCTTTCCTTCGAGTTTTCGTCTATCACTTATTTTCAAAGGACGCAAAGCACAAAAGAACAACACGAGCAATACGTACGGAGTTGCCAACATAACAATATTTTCCAACTGTGAATATTTTCACAGCTCCAAAGTGCTACAGTTCTTTACCCTGTTTATACTGAGATCACTGCTTCTGGATTAGTTTTTACAGACGTAATATCTTGTTAGAAGTTGTATATGGTTATTCCTGCTATTCAGTTCGTGATTGTTTGTACAAAATGAAATTAATTTCTTTCGAGATTTTCCATTATGATCACAGAGAATCATAATCGATTTGATTGTCATAGACCTGCACAAAGAAGCGTTAAATATCGGCAAACTGAACTTCACTAGCTCAGGGAAGTCATCTGTGGCTACATGTGGCTTGAAAAAATACTCGTAAAGCACAATAATTCGAATTACATTAAATATACAGTGCATAATCCGTTACATACTACCACTGAACTTCTAATAGTGTGAGGAATCCAAATTTGTGTCTGGAACAGGAATTTTAATGTTATGTTACTTTGTATCTCTTTATGTAATGACTGAATTGAGCCGGCAAATGATAACGCTTTTTCCGCACATCGCCAAATTAAAACATGACTGATGCCACACTGAAAGGAAAGATGGAACTCATGAGAAATGATACGATCTGTCCATTCATCTTTAGTCCAGTGCTCTTGTTGGTGTCCCTGTTCCAAACCATCCTTTGAGCTAGATGGGCAGTGCGCATGTGGCTCTTCACGGAAGATAAGAATTTCATTCATTCTAAAATCTCGATAGAACAGTCCACGCTCCGAACTGTGGAATGCTTGGTTTTCTTGATAACGACATCCTTTTGAATAGTCCCAGGCGGACATACGTATGGAAGAATATTTTACCTACGGAATGTTTTATGCAAGAATAGGCCATCAGATATTCATACACTAGAGCTACATGTCCTCGGGAAAAATAACGGCTGTAGTTTCCCCCTGCTTTCAGCCGTTCGCAGTAACTGCATTGCAAAGCCACGTTTTCTAGTACGTCAATCTGTATCGTTGAAGCACGCAACCCACCCCCCTCGGCAATGTCTGAGTGACGTTGGTGTGAGTGTACTCCTTACGTAGCTTATAAGAGGAAATGATTTTATTAAATAAGAAGGAAATATGGTATCACGCGGTTGTTTCAATAAAGAGGTAAGCTATTATTTTTCCGAAAATTTTGAACGCTCAGTTTTATCTAAAACACAAGTTTCTTTTTTAATTAATTGCCTTCTACAACAACAGAATTCGAAACCACGAATCTGCCACTGGTAGGCTCAGTGTCAATTGCTAAGGAATTCCGGAGATTGCTCAGGGATGCTTCAGAGAAAATGAGAAAACATGAAAGAAACAAATGAGACTGTCATGAATAAAAAGACAGACTTAGTATTTTTTTCATTGAAGGAGATATTTTTAATGAGAACTCTAATGAAGAACATTACTTGACACTCTTACTAATATGATGTTTCAAATTTGCAGGTATAAGTTAATCAATAAACGATGAATGATAGCGAGTGTTTTAATATAATTTTCACGTGATCGTGCACGAGTTACGACAGCGCAGTGAACGCATTATTGTAGCAAATATAGACAGGAAGCAAATACCGACCACACTAGTACACGTTTATATGCCCATTAGTTCTGCCGTTGATGAGAAGATCAAAGAAAACTATAAGTAGATAAAAGAAGTTATTGAGACATGTGAGAGAGAGGAGAACTTCATTGTGATGGGTAGTAGGAGAAGAGAAGGAAGAGTAGTAGGTAAATATGGCCTAGAAAAAGAACTGCAATATGGTAGGAATGTAAGGAGATGGAATTTGGATAAATTGAGGTAACCGGAGATTGTCGAGATTTTCAAAGAGATCATCAGGCAAGGGTTAACTGAAACGGGGGAAGGTAATATAGTAGGAGGTTAATGGATACCTTTGAGAGAGAAAGTACTAAAGGCCGCAGAGGATCATATAGGCGGAATAACAACGCCTAATAGAAATCCCTGTATAACGTAGGAGATGACTCAATTGATGAAAGGAGAAAACATAAAAATACGGCTAGCGAAGCAGGCAAATGGGATTACCGACGGCTCAAAGTGAGACTGGCAGGGAGTGCAAATTGGTTAACAACGAGTGACTAGAGGACCAATTCAAAACGGTAGAAAAATGTATAACTGGGGGAAAGATAGATACCGCCTACAGACCTTTGGAGACAAGAAAAGCCATGGTGGAGCGGCCGAGCGCATTGAGGTTTTCCGTGATTCCCATATATCTCTCCAGGCAAATGCTGGGATGGTTCCTTTCAAAGGGCACGCCCGATTCCGCATCCTTCCCCAAACAATCCGAGCGCAAGCTCCGCCTCTAATTACCACTCTGTCGACGTGGCGTTAAATACTACTCTTTCTTCTTCTAAACTGCTGAAATCGTCGGGATAGCCAGTCATGGTGTTGTTTCATCTGATGTTCAAGATGTATCAGACAGGGCAAATATCTTCAGTCTCCAAGGAAAGCAAGTGCAGACATGTGTGGAAATTATAGAACCGCCTGCTTAATAAGTCATAGTTGTAAAATACCAACATTAATTATAAATAATAATCGGAAATCGGTTTTGATTTAGAACAAATGTAAGAACACGCTAGGTAATACATTAAAACTTGCCTTAGAAGATTAACGAAAACAAACCGACGATTTTAGCTTTTGTAGATATGACGAAAGTTCTTGACAGTTTGACTGGAATAAAGTCTTTCAAATTCTGAAGGTAGCAGGTGTAAAATATAGGGAACGTAAAATTAGTTTCAACTTGTACAAAAACCAAACAACTGTTATTAGAGTCGAAGGGCATGAAACAGACGCAGTGGTTGGGAAAGGAGTAAGGCAGGGCTGTAGCCTTTCTCCAGTGTTATACAATCTGTACAGATAGCAAATTGTGAAGGAATGCAAGCAGAAATTGGGAGAAGGAATTAAAGTTCAAGGCGAAGAAATAAATACTTTGCGGTTTGTCGATGAGACTGTAAAAGTAATGGACGGTGTCTTGAAATTAGGGTATTAGATGGAGATTACCAAGGGTAAGATAAGACTAATGGATTTTAGTGTAAGAAAATCAGCCAAAGATGAGTTTCCTTATTTGGGTAACAAAGTAACGTCTGATGGCCTAAGTAAACAATATGTAAAACGCAGAATGACTAATGGAAAGAAAGCATTTCTAAAGAAGCAAAATTTGCTGACATCCTATATTAATTTAAATGTTTGGAAGTCTGGACTGTAGCATTGTACGAGAATGATAAATGGACGGTGAGGAGGAAAGACAATAAAATTATAGAATCGTTTGAAATGCTAAAGCTTATGTGGGAGTTACTGAACATAACTGGGGAGAAAAGAAATGTCTGGCATATTTTGACTGAGAGAAGTGATTGATTTGTGGGTCACGTTGTGAGACATCAAGTAATCATCAATTTAGCAATAGAGGAATGTGCGTGGAGTAAAAGTCGTAGAGGGGCACCGAGAGACGAATAGAGTAAGCAGGTTCAAATGGATGTAGTTTGCCGTTCTTATTCGGAGATGAAGATACTTGCAAAGGACTGCGTTGCATGGAGAGCTGCATCAAACCAGTCTGCGGACTAAATACGACAACAACAACAAACATAGGTGCACTTCCAGAACATTTATTTACAGACATATCAGAAGACTATTAACATATCAGAAGACTATTAACCCAGGCAAACAGAATAACTCAGACGTTCACAATTTCTCAAGTTCATATACGGATACTGTGAATACAGATTCGTGAATGATAATAATCTAAATTGAAAGTAACGCGAGAATTAAGACCAAAGTCCAGTGTGGATGATTATGAGGAAATTGTAGAATTGTTATTAGGTTTTGTATATAACGTATAAAATGTAGTTTTTACCTTAAATAGTTTTGCATTATGTGTGTTATGCCAAGGTATAATAATCACTCAGATACTGCAGTAAAACAATGAAAAAGTATCACTGCTACAATGATTGTGTGTTGTCCTTAGATTAGTTTTAGTTTCATCAGTTTGTAAGCCTAGGGACATAATCACAACATTTAAGTTCCATAGATTCACAATGAACATTTGAAATTTGGAAATTTAGCTAGTGGAACAATAGTTCTTTAGCATTCAACGTATCAACAAAATCCGCATCTGAAACTTTATAGTGTAAACAATGTCTTTGTTCACGAACTGAAAAATGCGATACCATAACCTGTAGAACATCACCAAGTGAATCTAATCTCTTCAGTTCCAATATATAGTCCAGGTTTCATCCGCGTTAAAAGTAACCACTCCTTGGGCTGCGTGTTGTATCTCCGCGATGTAGCGTGAGAGGAGGTGGACAGTGACTAGCAAGTCTGTGGACGTGGGTCTGTAACTAAGAGAATTCATTAGTCCACATGAGCTTTATTACAGCATGAAATAAATTATTTGAAGTACTTGTGGTGGTATAAAGTTCTTCCTAGCTATTATATAGTTCTGCAGTGTATTACTACGACATCAAAGAGGTACCAAGACAGTGGGCACCCACGTCTATCGAAGCAAATAGCTCATAAAGATAATAGCGGAAATTCCGTGGCATTTGCATCCATTTTTCAGGCGACACCGTTACCAGTGCCATCTGTTGGTTCGAGTTGTAGGCTATGCTTGCACTCACATTTGTGATATGTATTTTATTTCGCTGGGTACCAAATTACTTTCTAAGGGTTACATTTGTTACGCCATTTAAGAAATTATGTTAGATGGTAATTTTGTGAACGTGTACGGCCAAAGAAACCAAAGCAATCGTCTCTGCTATGAACTGTGCAACATGTTGGTGTGCACGTGATGACAGGAGAAAATATCAGAAAATATTTCCGTATGTAAAAAATAAATAAATAAAATATCAACATTTTACAAATTGTTAAAGAACTGTATTGAAACTATGAAAAGAAATAAAATTGTAGATAGCTCTCGTTTCAGACCACTAAGGATATTTCACATTCAGTGAAACGAAACGCGTGTGGTAAAAAACGATCGCACTTGTAGGTGCGTAGATGCACAAATAATATCCTTCATAAAGTGCACAGTTTGTTTGGATAGAATTCGAACTGAAAATAAAACAATACATTACGTACGTTTAAACCATATACATGAACGCAGTTTCCACGAGCAGTTAGGCAGCAAACCGGAATCAGGCCAAATATTGGAAATGACAACGAACATGTAATATTATTTCAAATCTCTGTTTAGCCTTGTGTTTCATAAAATATGTTTGCTTAAGTTCAGAAACCTGACAGTTAAGGTATTATGCTCGTCTTGCTGCTATACATTTATTGTTATATACAATTACCACCATTTAAAAAAAAGCTACATGCAGTGAACAAATTACATTTAACCTTTGGCTTTACAAAATCTTATTCCTGAAAGCTTTGTCCACAAAGTAGTCTTGTTATAATACACAGCTTGTTTTCAACTGCTCTGAGTCCTTCTTTATCAAACATTTATCCACGTCAGCTCTTTGCTTATTAATAACCCACTGCCTGTATACGGCCTGCAAGACTTATAAACAGGGGTAAATCAAAGCGTTAAAGACGCTGTTTATTAAAAGGAAAAGATATCAGTAGGCATAATAGTAGCCTCCTTAAACTATCACATTTAGAATTCTCTATTTTTTCGGGAACCTGAAGAAACATTTCGGAGTGCTTCGCTGTTTGTAGTTAGCTGTTACAGCCGTATGTAGCACATATACTTCCTCTTCCACCCATTTCCTACATCTATAAACTACGCCGACGACTGATGTAAGTTTCATATTCACAGAATATATGACATCAACAGCGAATGGGCAAAGCTCAAAATGTGTACCCAGCCGGCATACGAACCCGAGTCTCCTGCATTTTAGGCAGTTGAGCTGACCTCTTTACCACTTTTTTCCCCTTATTTCCGCTCTCCGGCAATGCCTTCTTTGGCGAGCTACACAACTGTGATACAAAAAATGCGTGTCTCTTCTTTCTGTTTTTAAAATTATCTTTCATGTTATGCTTTTTTTCCTCAGTGTGTACGTTAAAACATTTTCATCCCTTTGTCAATTCTAGTTTTCTTGCTGTGTGGTAGTTCTCTCGTGAATTACTCCTTTGTTATTATTATTGACTGTTTAGCTTGTTGGCGTACAGTATAAGGAGTTTCTTCAACATGTGCTCTGCATAATATTACTTGAATTTTCTAACAGAATTTAAAAGATTTCTGTGATATCAATCACGTATAAATTCGAATGGAGTTAAAAACAGCCTCTTTTGAGATTCCCTGCAGGATTCTTTACTTTCAACATATTCGCGTATTGTTTTTTTGTGATTACTGTACTTTTTGGCGACACTGTGCTCACCACACATGTAAGGTCTACCTAAGCACGTCTCCCTGTCAGACACAAATTCTCAGTTTTACCGTGTCCACAGTATTCAAACTCGTAGTTTTTAAAATTTGCCCGTTCCCGTTGGTGGGAAGGGGTGGGTAAGTTTGGGGCCCTTAACCGCACGGGAATTAGTTTCAAAACTACGAGTTTGAGTGCTGTGGGCAAGGTGAAGCTGGGAATATGTATCTGACGGGAGGCGTGCTTAGGTAGACCTTGCAGGTGCGGTGATCACTGTGTCCCCAGTGGTGTAGTGGTCAGCTCAACTGACTAAAAAGCAGGAGACCAGTGTTCGAATCCCGGCTGGGTACGCATTTTTAGCTTTGCCCATTAGCAGTTGATGTCATATATACTGTGAATATGAAAGAATAACAACTGCAGCATGAGAAATGACACCTGTTCTTTAGGAACAGACGCCACATGTATACTGATGTAAGTGTTCTGAGGCTCACAGTGTTGTTAATCGTAGTTTACAAGTCACGCCGCTAGGAGGTGCTCGGGAGCGCTATCGCACGTTTCAGCGAAGAGTTTCCACTGTTATCTTTATAAGCTATTTGGTCGAAGTATCGTAGATTTATCGCTCGTCTTGTGGTGGCACTGCGACTCCGACATCTACATCAACATCCATACTCCGGAACCAGAGGGTGTGCCAGAGGGTATCCTACGTATCACTATCGATTTTCTCTCTTATTCCAGTCACGTATTGTTCGCGGAAAGAAAGATTGTCGGTATGCCTCTGCATGGACTCTAATCTCTCTCATTTTATCTTCAAGATCTCTTCGCGATATATACGTACGAGGGAGCAATATACTGCTAGACTCTTCGGTAAAGGCATGTTCTCGAAACTTTGACAAAAGCCCGTACCGGGCGACAGAGCGTCTCTCCGGCAGAGTCTTCCACTGGAGTTTATCGATCATCTCCGTAACGCTTTATCAATTACCAAATGATCCTGTAACGAAGCGCGATGCTCTCCGTTGGATCTTCTCTACTCCCTCTATCAACCCCACTTGGTACGGATCCTACACCGGTGAGCAGTATTCAAGCAGTGGGTGAACAAGTGTTCTGTAACCGACTTCCTTTGTTTTCGAACTGCATTTCCTTAGGATTCTTCTAATTAATCTAAGTCTGGCATCTGCTTTACCGACGATTGATTTTATGTGTTCGTTCCATTTTAAATAACTCCTAATGCCTACTACCAGATAATTTATGGAATTAACTGCTTCCAGTTGCCAGTAGCTTAATGATAAAGGATCTTTCTTTCTATGTATTCGCAGCACATTACACTTGTCAACATTGATATTCAATTGCCATTCCCTGCACCGTGCACCAATTCGATGAAGATCCTCCCGCATTTCAATACAATTTTCCACTGTTACAACCTCTCTAATACTACAGCATCATCCGCAAAAAGCCTCAGTGAACTTCCGATGTTATCCGCAAGATCATTTATATATATCGTCAACAGCAACCGACCCAGGACACTCCCTTGTGGCACACCTGATATCACTCTTAGGGTGCGTTTATGTTGCCATCTCGCAGCAGGCAGCTGGCTGCTCGCAGCTGGTATCTGGCAGCTCGCTGCTCGCCGGCAGCCTTGCCGCGTTCACGCTGCAGTCACCTCGCTGCTCTCCATGTATGTTCTCCTGCAGCTGTTACATTACAGCTAAGTGCACAACTGCAGTGGCGTGAAGTGTGAAAAATGCTCTTCACGTCGTCTGGCGACAGTGACAGTGAGTTGTTCGCTACAACTTCAAAAAGGCGTTCGACGCGGTGCCACACTGCAGACTGCTAACGAAGATACGAGCTTATGGAATGGGTTCAAAGATTTGAGACTGGCTGGAAGACTTCCTAAATAATAGAACGCAGTACGTTGTTCTCGACGGCGAGTGTTCATCAGAGAAGAGTGTATCGCCCCAGGGGAGTGTGATAGGACCGCTATTATTTTCTATCTATATAAATGATCTGATGGACAGAGTAAGTTGTAATTTGCGGCTGTTTGCTGATGATGCTGTGGTGTATGGGAGGGTGTCGTCTGTAACTGACTGTAATAGCATACAGGATGACTTAGACAAAATTTCTAGTTGGTGCGAAGAATGGCAGCTAGCTCTCAACGTAGAAAAATGTAAGCAGATGCGCATGAGTAGAATAAGCAATCCCATAATGTTCGAATACAGCATTAGTAGTGAGTTTCTTGATGCTGTCGCGTCGTTCCAATATCTAGGCGTAACATTGCAGAGCGATATGAAATGGAACTAACATGTAAGAACAGTTGTGAGTAAGGCGGACAGCCGACTTCAGTTTATTGGGAGAGTTTTGGGAAGATGTACTTCACCTGTAAAGGAAACCGCGTATAAAACGCTTGTACGACCACGTCTTGAGTATTGCTCAAGTGTTTGGAACCCGCAGCAGATCAGTTTAAAGGAAGACATAGAGGCGGTTCAGAGACGAGCAGCTAGATTTGTTACCGGTAGGTTCGACCAATGCGCGAGTGTCACGGAAATGCTCCGGCAACTCAATTGGGGATCGCTGGAAGAAAGACGACGTTCTTTTCGTGAATTTCTATTAAGTAAATTTAGAGGGCCGGAATTTGAAGCTGAGTGTAGTACGATCTTGCTGCCGCCTACTTACATTTCGCGTAAAGATCACAAAGACAAGATAAGAGAAATTAGTGCTCGTACGGAGGCATATAGGCATTCTTTTTTTCCTCGTTCAATTTGGGAGTGGAATAGGAAAGAAAATACCTAGTAGTGGTACAGTGTACCCTCCGACACGCACCTTACGGTGAATTGCGGAGTATGTATGTAGATGTAGATGTACAAAAATGTTGTTATTGGAAATGAAAAGAAAGAGGCGGCATAGAGACATCCTTTGAATGCTGAACGTCCTCACTACGGATTCTTCCACAAGTACCACCAACAGCTCAACAGGTATCCAGACATAATAACCATCTGCTTCAGCTCTTCGGTCATTGTTGTCTGGACCGAAAGTATAACAAACAATATTGTGTGCGATGGGCACGAGAGTTCTACGCGCGCAACAGTCAAACGTCGCTCTACTAGAATGACCTCGAAGCAACCAATCACAGTGCAAGTTTCAGACCGGGTGGAGCGAAACACAAACCAGTTTGATATCATCGCCTGGCGAGGATCGTAGCGAGCAACGAGCAAGCGAGCTGGGCGAGCTGCGATGGTGCACGCTAAAGGGGCCGGTAGGACTCTGTGGGTTTGATTCATCATCGCCGTGCCATGTCGGCGAGCAGCGAGGTGGCAGCATAAACGCACCCTTACTTCCGTGCACCGCCGGCGTTGTGGCGTATAGCGACGCCACAACTCTGCGAGACGGGGAAGAGGTTTGAGCAGTGGCGGATGGTGATAATGTGCTAATGTGCTGCAGCACACTGTAAATATATTACTAAAATTATGCCATTTCCTCTTCGAATGCAAGCGATAAATCGCTGTAAAATTACATTTTGGAGCTCTATCGCCGCGATAGCTGGTACGTGCTGGTACGTGCGCAGAGAGGCGGTGCAGTCGTGTGGTCGCTAGTGCGCATGCGCAGACGTGACGTCAGGCCTGGCGGCTCATGTGTGCTGAGAGCGACTGCAGCACCACATCAATAATTCTCTTCGCGCTGCTTGTGACGGCTGCGGAAGAATAGTATATGACGAACATTGCGGCATACAGAGTCAAATAGCGCGCTGACTCAGGCGCCTTGCGCGTTGTCTCTCAATTTCTGTGTGAGGCTCGTATTCAAATACCTCTGAGTCTAAATTATTAATTTCTGTAAATAAAATTAATATTTTTTAAACGTTATATTTACTACCTGCAGTGAATACATGCAATTGGCAGCGCTGTTATAGATTCTCCTGAAGGTCTTACTGTCAACACAGTATTAATTGATATTTAATTAAAGGCAATCATAGAAAGGTTGACTTTTTATTTTAATATATTTTGTTTGCTGTTTATTTTTGTAATATTGTAGCACACTGGTCAAATTTTGTACAAGCCGCCACTGGGTTTGAGAGGGAAGGGTGCAATAGGAGACGAACAGAAGCAGAAACAGGCAGATCTACAGAGATGGGGAAGGATAGAGTAAGTGATAGACAGAGACATGAGGGAGGAGGAGAGGAGCAAACAGAGAGTAAGGCAGGAGTTTAGGATCTATATGTTCAATTCCCATGCATATTTAGCAACTGCGACGCGCTGCTGGGTTCTATAGAGACTAATGTCAACAGTGTGAGTAAGACACACGACAAGGGGTCAGCTGAGGCCGCGCTCGCTCGAGCCGTAGCAGGGAGTGGGGCTTCGTTAGCTGGTAGCGCTGATTACGAGACAGCCGCGGCGTTTCGCGGTCGGCCACCTGCCGCTGGTGAATTATGTGCGCCGCTGTTGACTCGCGAAATAATTTTACGCTCCGGTTGCGCGCGCACCGCCCCGTGCTCAGGCCGGCCGCCACCGCGCATGCGCAGAGCCTCTCCGACCGCGGCCGACGCGTGCGCCGCTGTTAAGCGACGGAGCCGTTAATACCCGCTGCGTGCGGTAAACACCCACCCGCGGTACCCACTGCGTATTAAATCCGGGTCTCCCCTTCATATTCAAGCTCGATTTCCATTTTTATCCCACTGTATTATTTTGTCACAATTTTCGCAGAATCTGTACGGAATTGTGTTTCCAGGTAAGATCTGTGGAAGCCACATAAACCGTATTGTCCAGCACGAGTGAGTGTAGGATGCCGCAATGCTCTGAGGCTCCTGTGGACGAATTGGCCTCTTGGTGCCTAAAGGAAACGTTCGAAGGGAAACTTGAAAGTCAGTAACGAAGGAAAGACGTTTTTGATGTTAAGTCCTGTCGACACTGTGGTAATTAGAAACGGGGTGTAGTTGTTAGAGATGAGAAAGGAAACGGGCGTCGCCTTCTAAAGCCACCTTTTAAACTTCGCGACCCCTATTCCAAGAGAAAATATTCAGGGAACCCCCCCCTCCCCCCACCCATCCAAGTAAAATTATTGTGGCGACCCCCAAGTAATAATATTCTGTTGAACCCGCTCCATCAACTCACCCTCTCCGTATTGTAACATAATTACGTGTGTTTAATAAAAATTTCTCCTAAAAACCAAATTAAGTACAGTATTCTACATTATAGGGTGAATTTTTAATGTATTTTTCCAGAATGTAACTATTTTTACATTAATTTTGAGTGAAAAAATATATTGCATGACGAGTGTTTAGCGTTGCACGTATGAAGTTGAGGTTTTTTTTCCGAATGTCTCAAGATTACGCATTGCCTCTTGTTAATTAAGCTATCGATTTGTTCCTAAAAGCAGTTTTCAGTGTTTTCATTTATTTATCGTTAACATGGCGTATTTATTATAAAAATAAAAAATAATAAAAAAATAATTAAAAAAAGCTCTGTTCAATTCAGATCAGAATTGGTGATCACATGGAATTACGTAATATTAGTATTCACTTTTCTTAGGCAGTTTTGGTATTGCGCAACCCTATTACCAAGACATGCACTGGTCTGGTTGTTTTATGGTACAAATACTTCCTGCTTTCTCTGCGACCCCCCGAACGAGACTTTGCGACCCCCCCCCCCCCCCCCCCATGGGGGTCCTGACCCACAGGCCAAGAAACACTACACGCCCCAATACGCCCCAATATTTACCTGGAGTTATTTAGGAAAATCATGGAAAACCTAAATCAGGATAACCTGAGGCGGATTTGAACCACCGCCCTTCCGAATGTTAGTCCAGTGCCTTACCATTACGCCACTTAGCTCGGTGAAACGAAGGAAACTCTGTAGTATATCTAAAGTTTCCTGCATACTACACAGTTGTGATGACCACTACGACACCCGGACACAGCGATCACCACGACTGCTCGGACTACCATAGCACAGTTTCCACCTGGTCAAAATTCTCAAATTACTCTTACACTGGCGGTTTTGTTCTTCCTTTCTCAGTATCCCCCAGAAGAATTCAGAATTTGGTTCTGGAGGTAATCGTGTCAGGTAGTCCGTGTAGTGATCGTCACAGTTGTGTCCGGGTGGCATAGTGGTGTGTGTAACTGACTAGTATGAAAGAAAACTGAACTCTAATCCTGATGCGGCAAATATTTTCACCCTTCCCCACTGATATATCGGGTGATCAAAAAGTCAGTATAAAGTTGAAGACTTAAGAAATCACGGAATAATGTAGATAGAGACGTAAAAACACACACATGCTTGGAATGACATGGAGTTTTATTAGAACCACATCTACCGTTATCGGGCCTTATGTCTTCGAAGAACTGCGTGATTCTGGTTTCTTAACTGCTACTGTGACAGGTGGTAGGTACGCCGATATGTTACAGAATCCCATCATCCCCAACCTTGCTGATGAACACCTCTGGAACGTACGATTTTTATACAGGATGGCGCTCCACCCCATATTGCTAGACGCGTAAAGATCTCTTGCGCGCATCGTTTGGTGGTGATCGTGTGCTCAGCCGCCACTTTCGTCATGCTTGGCCTCCCAGCTCACCAGACCTCAGTCCGTGCAATTATTGGCTTTGCGGTTACCTGAAGTCGCAAGTGAATCGTGATCGATCGACATCTCTAGGGATCCTGAAAGACAACATCCGACGCCAATGCCTCACCGTAACTCCGAACATGTTTTACAGTGGTGTTCACAACATTATTCCTCGACTACCGCTATTGTTGAGCAAAGATGATGAACATATTGAGCATTTCCTGTAAAGAACATCATTCTTGCTTTGTCTTAATTTGTTATGCTAAATATTGCTTTTCTGATCAGATGAAGAGCCATCTGTCGAACATTTTTTGAACTTTCTTTTATTTTATTTTATTTTGTTCTAATAAAAACCCACTTAATTTCAAGCATGTGTGTCAATTGTTACCTCTCTATCTACATTATTCCGTGATTTATTAAGTTTTCAAATTTATGCTGACTTTGTGATCACCCGGTACTTAAATTTCTCTGGAAGCTAATTTCTGATTTTCCTCGTCTGTTGATTCATAATCCCTGCAAGATCGAAATGGTGCCCAGAAAACCAGTGACTGCGTATAAGAAAGCTTAGAAGTTAAAAATTGGCAGAAATGTGTACAAATAATACCCGCTCGGTTAGCCCGGAGGCGTACCAGCCCCCAGTTCGTATCCACCCGGCGAATTAACGAAAGGGGACGGAGTGCCGGCCAGCCTGTTTGTGGTTTTTAGGCGGTTTTCCACATCCCCTTAGGTGAATACCGGGCTGGTTCCCAAGTCCTGCTCAAGTTACACGATTCGCAAACATTTCGTAACTCTTTACACGTTCGCACACATATAACACTACATTTGGGGTACACATGTCCTCCTGGGGGGCATTGGGTGGCGGCAGGAAGGACATCCGGCCACCCTGAAAATATTAACGCATGCCAAATCTGCGTTTAACACAGAGCCGACCCTGCATGTGCGGGAGAGGGCCAAAGAGAGACAGACCGGCAGGAAAGTGTACAAATAGTAAAATTCGCTATGCGTTGATGTAGAAGGATGGGCAAACACTCGACGATGCGTAATGCGCTGCTGTGAAAGCGTCGAACATGCCAAACGGGATCTAGTCATTTTGGAATTTGGGTAAATATGCATCCTGTGGTATTTTCAAAGAAATGTTATACAGCTCTTTCTGCAAAATAGAACTAAATTCAGGTAGCGAATAATGGTAACGCACTCCTGAACAAAGGTTCATTAATTTACTTTGAGATATAATGACTATGGCGGCAATCGGCGGTCCTCACAAAACGAATTCTTGGCGACGAGACACTGTCGCCTTAGGACATCATAACCGGAAAAAATTGTGCTATGTGCACTACCTGATCAGTCAGTGTCAAATTGAATACTTTTGGATGGAAACCTTCCATGAATAAGGTTCATGCACTATGTCCATTGGAGGACGTAAATCCTGATCATGTTCTACCTGTTTCCGCAAAACTATAGTAGTGTTTAACATTGCATGTAAAGGAAATTTGCGTGATGTCTGTCTCGATCGTAGCAATGCTTGAGTCACTTTCACTTTCTATGCTCTTCCGTCAACAGTAGTTCCAGTACTAAAAAAACTTTGATTTTGAGCTAGGCATCAGAGTTTTATATGCCACACAGAAAGTGAAAGATATTTACTTGTCCCCATAAAAGAAATTGATTGTCATTATTTTACGTCTTGGAAGATTTTATTTGCGGTATGTGTTTCAGATATGTCAAACTTAATTGATGAAAGGAGGAAACATAAAAAGACAACAAATGAAACAGGCAAAATGGAGTACAGTCGACTAAGAAATGAGATTGACAGGAAGTGCAAAATGGCTAAGCAGGAGTGGCTAGAAGCCAAATGCAAATCTGTAGAATTGTGTATAAGATGGCTAAAAGTAGATATGCCTACAGGAAAATAAAAGAGACATTTGGGGACAAGAAAAACAACTCTACGAATATCAAGAACTCAGATGGGAAACCAGTTCTCAGCAAAGAAGGGAAAGTTGAAAGAGCAGCTCTACAAAGGAAATGAACTTAGAGACAATGTTGTTGGAAGGGAAGAGGAAGTAGATCAAGATGAAATAACAGATACTATACTGAGAGATAAATTTGACAGAACCCTGAAAGACCTAGGTCGAAACAAGGCACCGGGAATAGATGACAAAAGCTCCGAAAGTCTCTGGGAGAGCCAGCCATGAAAAACTATTTGGACTGGTGTGTAAGATGTATGAGACAGGCGAAATACCCTCAGACTCCAAGAAAAATGTTGTAATCCCCATATCAAAGAAATCAGGCGCAGACAGGTGTGTAAATTACAGAACCATCAGTTTGATAAGTCATGGTTGCAAACTTTTAACACAAATTGTCTACAGGAGAATGGAAAAGTTGGTAGAAGCTGACCTTGGGGAAGATCAGTTTGGATTCAGCAGAAACGTAGGAACCCGGGAGGAAATACTCACTTTACGTCTTATCTTAGAAGATAGATTAAAGAAAGGCAAACCTACATTTTTAGCTTTTGTAGATTTGGAGAAGGCGTTTGACAATATTGACTGGAATACACTCTTTCAAATTCCGAAGTCAGCAGGGGTAAAATACAGGGAAAGGAGAATTATTTACAACTTGTACAAAAGCCAGACCACAGTTATTAGACTCGAAGGGCATGAAAGGGAAGCATTAGTTGGCAAGGGAGTAAGACAGGGTTGTAGCCTTTCTCCGATGTTATTCAATTTTTACATCGAGCAGGCGGTGAAGGAAAGCAAAGAAAAATTTGGAATAGTGATTAAAGTTCAGGGGGAAGAAATAAAAACGCTGTGTTTTGCTGATGACATTGTAATTCTGTCAGAGACAGCAAATGACCTGGAAGAGCAGTTGAATGGAATGGACAGCGTGTTGAAGAGAGCGTATAAAATGAACATTAACAAGAGCAAAACAAAAATAATGGAATGCGGTCTTAGAAAAATCAGGCGATGCTGAAGGAATTAGATTAGGTAACGAAACAATGAAGGTGATAGATGCGTTTTGTTACTTGGGTAGTAAAATAACATGCGATGGTCGCAGTACAGAGGATATGAAATGCAGAATGGCAATGGGAAGAAAAGCATTTTTGAAAAAGAGAAATTTGCTAACATTGAAAATTAATTTAAGTATAAGGAATTCTTTTCTGAAGTTATTTATGTGGAGTGTTGTCTTGTACGGGAGTGAAATATGGACGATAAGCAGTGCGGACAGGAAGAGAATAGAGGCTTTTGAAATGTGGTGCTGCAGAAGAATGCTGAAGATTAGGTGGGTGGATCGCGTAACTAATGAAGAGGTACTGAACAGAATTGGTGAGAAAAGGAATTTTTGACATACCCCGACTAAAAGAAGGGATCGCTTGGTAGGACACATTCTTATACATCGAGGAATCATAAATTTAGCTTAGGGAAGTGTGTGGGGTAAAAATCGCAGGTTCAAGTGGATGTGGGTTGCCATTCTTATGAGGAGATTAAAAGGCTTGCTAAGGATAGATTAGGGTGGAGAGCTGCATCAAACCAGTCTCCGGACTGAAGACCATAACAACATCAAGATTTCATACAGCGCATGGCGGAGGGTACCGTGCAATATACTTAGAAACCACTTCACTGACCATCTTGAAAGTTAAGAGATGGAGGAGACAAAGGACTGAGGAGGTGGAGAAGGTCAGAGAAGAGGACGTGATTGACAGAGAATAGGGCAGAGAGGGGGTAGCATGATATGAACAGAGAGAGAGGGGAGATGAAGAGCCGATCAAAGAGAGAGAGATAAAGAGAGTGAGAGAGAGAGAGAGAGAGAGAGGAGGGGGGGAGAGAGGAGGAAATTGACAAAGAGAGAAGGAAAGTGAAGGTTGATAGAGAGACAAAGGGGAAGGAGAGATGGACTAAAGACTGGAACGAATAATTCATAAAATAAAATAAAAAGTATATTGTTGATCAGCGACAGTCGGATGTTAGTTTAATCTCACACAAACAGACATCATATACACTGATGGTTTCCTAAAATAAATGATCTTGAGGCATCTAAATCAGGTAAAATTTGCAGCGTGCCTTTCAGCGCTGGTCCGCCATGCAGGCCCCAGTAGCATTATCTTCAAGTGGCATATAGAGCGGTAACATATGGCAGTATAGACGCACAGGAAATGTTATTTTGTGGAGACGTTTGATGTAAACAACCCTTCTCTCCAACTCAAATGTTAAAAGGTTTCTAAACCACACGTGGTAAAACACGATATTGATAAATGGGTTCACGTTTACAACCATTTCCATCTTCTTGGTGAATTTTGTACAGACTTTCTGAAATTACAAACCATTAATAGAATGAAGAAGATAACTGTTTAAAGCAAATAGCAAGAACGAATAATTATAGGAGTGAAGAAGTTGAACGAATACCCAAAACAATGTTAATCAATTTGTAGATGGAGAAAAAAAACTCACACTAAATATCTTTGACTAAGACGGAAGTTTTCTGGATAAAATTGTAAGGTTCAGTCGGTATTAAAATCATAAAATAAGCTTCAAAGCCATGAATTCATTACATAAGGAGCATTCCACTGGCGTTGATTGTATAGAAAACAATTTTGGTGTTTATAAAATTTCGTATAACGAGTGTAATAATCACTATTACATATTATTATAAAAATGTATATATGTATATGTTTTTCACATTTCTTCACAATTTAATGGATCGATTTCCAAGTGAATTGCAACGCAGATTCCAGACCGTCAGGCAACAATATTTGTAGTGGCAAAAGCCACGTGTGACTTTCTTCAGGAGATATGACGTCATAAGCAATGGGAGTCTCGAAAACTGGCGTATCATGAGACGCGTGAATACAACAAATTTTATACTTAATTTCAAAACTTTAAAATCGTTTTTTCCTCGTGAAAACCCCAATAAAATGATGAATGGAAAGAAGTTTATAACTTACCACTTTTCCCCTGTTCATGCAGTGAAACTACACTATTCAGCATGTCATTAAGTTTTATAATCTGTGAGCTACTAATTTGAATCGCGATAAAATTTTCACATATAACAATAACTGTAACTTCCCCATCACGCAAGAGTCTGTAATTTTCATGACTTGACTACCAACACTATTAGCAGCACATTTCGCAGTTTCCAAATATTGCCGCGAGAGACCACGAACACAAACTGTCAGAGTGGCGCAGGCGATAGCGTCACGGACTGCGGAGCAGAAGGTCGCCGGTTCTATCCCGCCCACCGGCAAAAATTTATTTGTTTGTAATTTACAATTCCAGAAGCTTCTACATCTTTCTTATGTTCACTTGTAAATTCTACTTGTTTCTTATGTTAACTGTTCTTCTAATTTCTGGTAAATTCTGTATGTGTATAAATAGCAGAGCACTCTGCCTGAGAGGCAGTCAGTGCTGCGTGTATGTTGAGTTCGTAATTAACGTGCTTTCAGTATAAGTGCTGTGTTTAGTTGTCTTCGAAGTCAAGCCTACTTCCATTGCAACGTGACAATATTTTACTCTGTGTAACTGTAAAACTAATGTATAGTATTATTCAGAAGATATGACGTCATAAGTATTGACCTGAGAGAAGGCAAGTTACTAACATAGGAATGGAATAAATATATATCCGGCCAACGCCAGGAGCAGACACTGATAGATTTTATATTTAAAAAAAGGAAGACGAATCTTTCCTATTTTTGAAACACGCGCTTATAGTAACGAAAGAAAAAGCTACTTCGGTAATCATCGGATACAAAATAAATATACTACACAAAACGCAAAGAGTAACCTGATTGTTCACTTAATGCACATAAATGCACACTGATGAACATATATGGTCCCTTGAAGAGCGGGTATGTGGCTGTATCAAACACAGCTTAGAGAAAAGCAATTCTTAGAATTGTTCAAATTAGGGTGCAAGGGTACATCCTATAAGTATATTACTGTTACGTTTCTTCGTATCAACTTTTGCCCATTATAAAACTTATATAAATGTATACAGGTAATATACTGAAAAATTATGTTTTCATGCAGATATTCCAGTAGAACGTTTTGTTGAAATTTCAAAACAATCGGTCAAGAATTTTTGTCGGTATAGAACTTTGAGCATAACACTAAATTTGAGTCTAGGTTCTAGTTCTGAGAGGAGATAGTGGAGGCGAAGGAAATTGCTGTAGAGAGTAATGATGAAATGGACATTAACACTTAATTACTTGTTTAAAGACAAAGGTTAATTGCGACAACCGTTCCAAAACTTTTCTGTACTTTTAGTTCTATTTCAGTCGCTGTAATGTTTGGTCAAAAATGCATCGAACAGTAAGATACCAGCTATTTAACTTTTTGAATGTTACGTACGCATGCTTGACAAATTGTGTCCTTTTAAAACGACTGTTATGAATCAAGAAAACGTTAATCTTTTTTTTATAAAGGTAAGATGCTATACTACCATGTGTCAAAAAATTATATCCTTAAACCGTACCCTGTCTTCAGAATAGAGTGACAAGCCTTATGAAGAAGACGAAACCAATATTCCAGATTTCGAACTACGAACAGATGCCGTAATGAGTAACGTAGAAGTAGATATCACTTAACAAGAACTAGTCTTCTGGTCGGGATTGTATACCCATTAGATTTCTATCTGATTATCCTGAAGCGATAGCTCCCTACTTAACAGTCATATACAACCGCTCTCTCATAGAAGGATCTGTACCAAAAGATTGGAAAGTTGCACAGGTCACACCTATATTCAAGAACGGCGGTAGGAGTAACCCACTAAACTACAGGCCTATTTCAGGCAGGGTTTTGGAACACATCCTGTATTCAAATATTATGAATTCTCTCGAACGGAATGATCTATTGGCCCAAGTTCAACACGGATTTAGAAAATATCGTTCATGCGAAACACAACTAGCTCTTTATTCACACGAAGTGATGGGTGCTATCAACAAAGGTTCTCAAATCGATTCCGTATTTCTTGATTTCCAGAAAGCTTTTGAAGCCGTACCTCACAAACGGCTTTTAATAAAATTGCGTGGTTATGCTATATCGTCCCAAATTTGTGATTAGATAAGGGATTTCTTGTCAGAGAGGACACAGTTCGTAGTAATCGATGGTAAGGCATCGACTAAAACAGAGGTGATATCGGGCGTTCCAGAGGGTAGTGTTATTGGTCCTCTGCTGTTCCTTATTTATATACACGATTTAGGGCAAAATCTAAGTAGCTCTCTTAGGTTGTTTGCAGAGGACGCCGTCATTTACCTTGTAGTGAAATCATCTCAAGATCAAAACGAACTGCAGAACGATCTGAATAAGATATCAGTATGTTGTCAAAATTGGCAATTGTCTCTAAATAATGAGAAGTGTGAAGTGGTCCACATGAGTAGGAAAAGAAATCCGTTAAACTTTGTTTACAAGATAAATCAATCAAATGTGAAGGCCATAAACTCCACAAAATACCTAGGAATTACTATTACTTCTGACTTAAATTGGAAAGAACACGTAGATAATATCGTGGGAAAGGCGAACCGGAGACTGCGTTTTATTGGCAGAACCCTTAAAACATGGAACAGAACTAGTAAAGCAACTGCATGCACTACTCTTGTCCGTACTTTTATGAAGTATTGCAGCCCAGTGTGGGATCCTTATCAGGTGGGTTTGACGGAGGACATCGAATGAGTCCAAAGAAGGGCAGCTCGTTTCGTATTGTCACGATACAAGGAAGACAGCGTTACGGAAATGATTAGGATCTGGGATGGGAATCATTACAACAACGGCGCTTATCGCTGCGGCGTGGCCTACTTACGAAACTACAATCGCCAACATTCTCCTCCGAATGCGAAAATATATTGTTGACTCCCATTTACATATGTAATAATGATCATGAGAATAAAATACGAGAAATGAGAGATTCAGGTGTTCATTCTTCCCACGCGCTATTCGAGAATGGAATGGGAGATAAAATGGTATAACGGTGGTTCGATGAACCCTCTGCCAGGCACTTAAATATGATTTGCAGAGTATCCCGTGTAGATGTAGATGTTACAACCGAGGACTGCTTCCGCTCTCGTGTCTTGCTAGTAAGTTACCATGTTTGTCTTTTACCAAAATATCCATTACGGTTGCTGTGCCAGCGGGACAAATATACGGAGTGGAGTGATTTTATACCTGACAATTGGTACTTACCTGTAACATAAGACCAGGCTAAATCGTGGCTCAGAGAGAGAGTGTTACGTATTTGTAGTAACATAAAAAGAGAGGGAAACCAGTCCGTAATGGAGAGCGTGCGCCAGTATGCATGTGGAGAACATACAGAGCGGCGCGGGCGTTACCGCTGCACCTGCGATAATGGCATCGCGTTAACGAATTTACATGCGCCTGCAGCTGCATAATGCATAATGCCCGCTGAATCCGGCGTTAATGCTAATCCCTGGCAGGGA
Organism: Locusta migratoria; assembly: GCA_026315105.1. Classification (NCBI taxonomy): domain Eukaryota; kingdom Metazoa; phylum Arthropoda; class Insecta; order Orthoptera; family Acrididae; genus Locusta; species Locusta migratoria. Next base: position 85,639,793 of record CM048746.1, read on the forward strand.
GGGCTCCGCGTCGCAGTGGCCGAGCGCGCTCGCGCTCTGCGGCGGCGTGCGGAAGCCCGGCTGACGCGCGTCAGGCAGCCAGACGGACGGCCGGCCAGTAAGCCGCGCCGGATTACACATTCACTTATACCGTCCAGCCGGCGGGGGATGTGTCCCAGATCCTGCCAAGGCGATTTATCAGAGTCCGTAGTAGCGGTTGAGTGTGCTGAATCCTATGAAGAGGCGTTTCGGGTGATTCACAAGTGGACTCGTTTCTTCTTTTTATAACGCACCGGATAAAATATATCCCACTGCATGTTTGATACGTTGTCAGCATCTATATGTATATAAATGAATTGTTGTTCGTTAGTCTCGCGTAAACTCGAGGGCGGCTTAACCAGTTTGGCTAATTTTAGTCTTGAAATATTCGTGTAAGTCCAGGAAAGGTTTAAACGGTGATATAATGTGGAAAAGTTATCCGGAAAAAGAGGAAAAATTGAGAAAAACTGAAACAGCTTTTTTTCCAGTGCGCTATTGTTCGTCCAATAGCGATAGAATTTTGTACATTTCATATTGAAAGCAAAAGGAAGGTTCGCATCTAATAAAATTTTGGAAAAGTCACCAGAAAAGTAGGAAAATTTAGGAAAACCCAAAATCGATTCTTGTAATTATTTTGTTTGTTTGTTCAATATGGTCTTGGAAAAGTTTTCAGTTAAAAAATAGGGACAGTTAAAAAGTAAAGTCTCACAATTCGACCCAATTTCCTTTTTCATTGTGTTTCTGAATGTACGCAACATTATAAGTTTAGAACCTTTCATCCGATTATGATAAAACTTTGATCATTTGACGTTCAACGAAAGATGAACGTTATTATGAAAGTTGGGAAAGTTACCAGGAAATTTTAAGAATTCGCGAGAAACTGAAAGAGCTTTTTTTAACGGGATACCTGTATAATTCGTCTGATTCCGATAAAAGTTTGGATATTTGACGTACAAAGCAAGAGTAACGTTCTTATGAAATAAAAATGTGGAAACGTTTCCCGGAAAATTGAAAAATTCAGACAAAATAAAGATTTTTCTATGAAATGTCAATACTATTCATCTGATTGCGAAAAAAATTACACATACGACGTTCAAAGCGAGAGGAAGATTTGTGTGAAGTAAAAGTTTGGAATAGTTGACCATAAAATACGAAAATTTGTAGAAAACTGAAACAGCTCTTTTCTTTGAGATATCAATATTATTCGTATGATTACGACAAAATTTTGCACATTTGACGTTCAAAGCAAGAGTACATACATATTAGCAATTGCAAAGCATTGTCGGGTTGACTAGATAACACAACAACCAACTCATTACATGTTTTCAATCTAAATTTTCCTCGCAATTTTTCCATGTTTTATCACCATTTAAACCTTCCATGAAGTTCTACGAATGTGACATGAACATTATCCTGGACTTGTGCGTGATCTGCCCACACTTTCCGCCCACTATCGAGCCGATACTTAGACTATCTGAGGATGCCTTTATAAAGCGAAGTTCACAGGGTCATCTAGGTATTAGATAAATTCTACAACTCTGGTAAACCTTCCACACAATACACACTGTCCCTCCTTACAATGTAGCCACAGTAACGTCTGAACTTTGGTAGTGTATTGTAGATTCCAACATACTAAAGGCATGGCATATATGAAGGACGTCGCGTAAACGGTTATGAGAATGACAAGTAAACCTATGGAAGTATCATTCTCCGATTTTTCTGAAATTTGGATGTGGTAAAATACATGAAATACTAAGGAATACATGCTTTTTTCAACGGCGGTAAAATAAGGGGTGAGTGGTTCCTCCAAAATAGGGGCTAAAAGGGAAAAAGCGCAGCAACGTAGAGATTAGTGAAGGGATTTTAATAATTTTTGTTATTAAAGTATTGTTTGATGCAAGACGAAAATCGACATAGGTATATTGGCTAGGAGGGGTGGAAATTAGAAGGCCAACTACCCGAAAGGTACCAATTAGTTGGTATAAAATTTAGTTTTGATTCTTTTAAAACTTCGAAAGGAAGATTAATTAAAATATACGTATTTTTTTTGTTTTATTTGTATATATTTTGGTGTGTAAACAAACCTTATAATTCCTTTACTGCCAATATAAATCTGCTATTGCGACCACCATGCACTACAGAACGGGCAACGCTAACGCCGGCGGTTACACTCATTAAACATTTTCAACATGAGTTATTCACTGTCATTCGCTATTATATCGAAAGTAGATTTTACAGTATATATCGATTAAAGGACAACTAATTTTCTTAGCAAAAAATTGGTCTCTTTCGGGATAGTTGGTCCTCTAATTTTCACGCCCTCTCCATTATACCTAGGACGACACTTTCATAACGAAAATAATTAAAATCGCATCACCAATCTTTAAGTAGTCGCAAAATTCCCCCCATTTTGGAGGAAGCGTTTCACCCTTTAAATATGAGAATACATGTCCCTTAGTTTTTTCATGCATAGTAACGTATCAAAATTTCAGAAAAATCGGATAGTGACACTTCCGTAGGTTTACTTGTGAGAGTGAAAGTTAACAGATTGATCGTAATGCAAATTGTTAGCCAGAAGTAAACAGGAGTGATTCAGATGACGTGTGTGCAATATCTCATGCGAGGTATACAGGAAAAGGATGGCACTCCGCGAGTATGATGTGCACCAGCGAAAATAAAACTTGTCCACTATTGTTAAGTCTGATGTGAGGCCTATAAATGGAGTGGTAGAGCCAAGACAGAATAAGGTTAGATTGTCTTAGGGAGTTTGTGATGTAGGTCCTTGAAAAAAAACATCAAACTATGTGCAACACTTGCTAAAGTTTAATACACAAGGGACATTCAATTTATTTTGTAAAGAATATATCATAATTGATTTTGATTAGTTAAAAAAGACACTCTTCACAGTATACCATCTTTGTCACATTTAATTTACGTCATTACGGGAACGAAGCATTTACGTCTTAAAATTACCACATGTTTAAAACAACACAAAGTATCAATGTATACACTTGTTTCAACATTTCTTTGTTCCATTATACATTTTTTGTAACTGGGATAAAAAATACCTCACGCATGAACTAACGTCATAAAAATACGCGCTTGTGCATAAGGGTTAATTGTCCCATGTAGTAGAAAGCCAAATGTATTCATAAAATGGCGAATTTAATATAGTTTACTTCACGACCACTTCTGTGTGAAATCGTATATTACGAGAATGGTTTGAATAGTCAGGCAGATTTACATTAAAAACAGGATTTTTATGGACTCTTCCGTCGGTTCTAGATGGAATAGAGACACATTAAATACCTGTGTGCACTGTATATTTGTTCCAGAGTAATATTTATTTTATTGTGAATTAGCTTTCGTCTTCGTAAGCCATCTTCAAACGAAGGAAAGGTATTTACTTTGTGATTTCGCAATTGATATGTTTGATTGTTGAGAGGATCGTTTAGGAATTTCAAAAATGTCCATCCTGAAGGTTATTGTTGGCAGACGTCTGAAGTGGTCTTGGTTGAGGTTGAAACTGCACTGCTCCAAACATTTAGGACACCACGTGGGATATCACACGCAACATACGCTTGATAACGTATTTTATTCAGGTATCGGTTAACATCTGTAATTTGTATATGATGACAGTACGATATTATGCTCTCTCAACTCTGTACTTGAAGTTTACATGGCGTTTACTTAGAGCGACGCAGTATGCAGCTAACGTAATAGTGGAAAGGTAATTCTCGTTGCTCTCTAATATGGCGTGTCATCACCTGGGAGGGCCAGTGGAATTTCCCGCCTGCGCGTATGGACAGTACGAGGATATTTATCGTATCCTGGCGGATATCTGTCCATTCTTCCATGAGTGGGATATTCAAATCTGCAACCAGTGTGGAAGGTGCTGCTCTAGCTGCAATGCGTCTGACAAGTGTACCCCAGACATGCTCAATCGGGTTTCCAGGTCCAGTGAACAAGCTCGTCACTCCATTCCTACAGTTCGCTCAGCTTCCATCACGTTGTCCACCAGTGCAGCTCTGTGGGGACGAGCGTTATTGTCCACCAGAAGGAACCCATCTCCATCGAAGGGCACAGCAAATAGTCGAAGGATCTCGTCTGTATACCTCTGAACAGTCAAAGCGCTATCCTAAACGACATAGAGATCAATACTTTCGCCATATCTGACTCCTGCCTTCAGCATTCCTCCTCCACCATGATATGGTGATGCTTCATGAGCCTAAGCAGGATTGTGACAAGATCCTCGTTCTCTCTAGATGAGGGAACGAAGATTGCATGCTGCACACAAATTTTAACTATATGTGAACAGAACCCGGAGCTATTTGTTACGACTTGAATCATGTTCTTCCGCCCAATTTTTGCGGGCGTAACGATGTTTTGCTGTTAATGGAACACACACCACAGACTTCCGTGCGTAGAGGCCGCATTCCCGAAGGCGATTTCGGACGGTTTGTGTTGATATTGCTCATCTTGTTGCTGCAAGGAGGGTGCATTGCCTCCTCTCTCGACGGGCTGTTAACCAAAGGTAGTGGTCATCTCTTGATGATGTTACCCTTTGACACCTTGGCAATGCCATCTTTTAACGGTTCCTGTTGTATGAAATCGCATTCAGGTGCTGGAAATACACTTTTGAACACTCCAATAACTGCAGCGATCTCCGTCTGTGCCTGTCCCGCTTCCTACCTTCCTATGGCTCTCCATAAGTCACGCGGGTAAGTCATGTGACTTCGGTATTGCACTACCTGCTCACGCAACAATCTGAACCCAACTGCTTGTGTGAATCGTTTGGTAGAGTAAACAGAAGTCAACACCAACCACCTCTGTAACAACTTTCCTTATTACCACTATCTCGTTTGCCGTAATGATGTTGTCTCCACTCCGTAGAACAGACAGAAAGACATCGAACCATTTTAGTTGCTTCTGCTGATGACAATACTTCAGAACTAAAGTACCTCAAATGACCCCTTAACTGCTTTGACCGGTGTACCGGATTCAAATAATCGTTTCCCAAGCAGTTCAGGACGAATCATGTCGATGTGTTAAAAACTGTCGCACAGTGCATCGCTTTTTAATTCGCCCTTCTTTTAAGTCATTCACAACACACACACACACATAGAGTATATATATATATATATATATATATATATATATATATATATATATATATATATATATATTGGGAAGGGAGTAAGACAGGGTTGTAGCCTTTGTCCAATGTTATTCAATTTTTACATTGAGCAAGCTTTGAAGGAAGCAAGAAGAAATTTGGAGAAGGAATAAAAGTTCAAGGGGAAGAATTAAAAACATTGCGTTTTGCCGACGACATTGTAATTCTGTCAGAGACAGCAAAAGACCTGGAAGAGCAGTTGAGCGGAATGAACAGTGTGCTGAGAGATGTGTATAAAAAGAGCAAAACAAGGATAATGGAGTGCAGTCTAAGAAAATCAGGTGATGCTGAAGGAATTAGATTAGGTAACGAAACAATAAAGGAGGTAGATGAGTTTTGTTACTTGGGCAGTAAAATAATAATTGATGGTCGCAGTACATAGGATATAAAATACAAAATAGCAATGGGTGGAAAAGCCTTGTTGAAAAAGAAAAATTTGTTAACATCGAATATTGATTTAAGCCTAAGGCAGTCCTTTCTGAAGGCATTTCTGTGTAATGTTGCCTTGTATGGGAGTTAAACGTGGACGATAAACAGTATGTACAGAAAGAGGACAGAGGCTTTTGAAATATGGTGTTACAGAAGAATGCTGAAGAGTAGGTGTGTGGATAGCAAACTAATGAGGAGGTACTGAACAGAATTGGGGAGAAAAGGAATTTCTGACACACCGTGACTAAAAGAAGGGATCGATTGGTAGGACACATTCTTAGACAACAAGGAATTGTGAATTTAGCGTTGCAGGTAAATGTGTGGGGTAAGAACCGCAGAGGAAGGCCAAGAGATGGATACAGTAAGCATATTCAGATAGATGTAGGTTGCCGTTCTTATGGGGAGTTGAAGAGGCTTGCTCAGGTTAAGGTATTGTGGAGAGCTGCATCAAACCAGTCTTCGGACTGAAGGCCACAACAGTATATCTCTTACGTCACTGAAAATATATAGCTAAGTAAGTAGCCATAGCCGGCCGCGGTGGCCGAGGGGACTGAGGCGCTTCAGTCACGGTCTGCACGGCCACTACGGTCGGGGGTTCGAGTCCCCCCTCGGGCATGGATATTTGTGCCGTCCTCGTTCGTAAGTAGTTCATAAGTAGTTTGTAAGTTTAGGGACTGATGACCCCGTAGTTAAGTCCCATAAGTTTTACAAACATTTGAACATTTTTTGAAGTAGCCATAATTACGTCATAAACATTTTACTGTATGATAAACGAATCTGCATGGCAAAATTCGTTCACAGATATATTTTACATCGTACAATGTAATCGGCAGAATATAACACTGTTATGTCTGAAGAACAGCCAAGTTTACAGAACACAAAATTATTTACACAAGTTAATCTTACAAATCAGAAAAAAGTATATGTCGTCACGAATAATATTTTGACGAAGTGTCGTCAGGAAATAAAAGATAAAACAAGTTTCTAATGGCGTCAACAAAAGTTCTCTTCGATCACGTTCGCCGTGGCATCGTGGAAGGGTACTCCAGAAGTTAGAGTCCATAATGTCTATTTTAGAAGTCACAGAGAAGAAGTTTACCGAAAGAGAGTCCGGAAACCCTAGTAGCGTCGGAGTCGACCAATATCGAGAGTTTTTAGCCCATAGAGAGTCCAGAGGCGTGGCAAGCATTCTCCTGGAGGGGTGACTTCAGGTAGTTGGCATACGAAAGCGAAGTTGCGCTGGGTGCATCTGCGAGCATAGATGTAGCCGGTTCCAGCCAATCCGATCCGAAAGTATCTAGTGGAGCCACCCAGTGCTTTCTGTTTGCTTCTAGCTCCATCTTCAAGAAGTACTACACGTTAGAAGATGTTGTTGTTGTCATCCTTGTCGTACCCAGAAATGGCTATCGTTTGCTATGCTTCGATGTAGAAAGTGTGCAGTCGTGGTACGCCTTCGGAGTAGGCATCCGGGGGCACTTGTCAGTTAAATAGTTTGCCATACCGTAGGGGCTATTCTGGATCCAGTATAACATGTACAAGAGGAAGATACGCTTGTGACATATGCTTATGTTCATCATCTCCTAATAAGCCCCTACTTCGGTATAAACCATAATTTGTTCATATGTTAAAGATGAAGAGGTAAGAGGGGTGGGTAAAAGACTGGCAGATAGAGGGGTAGAAGAGTCGGAGAGGAGAAAGACAGAGGGGAAAAAACAAATTGACAGAGTGGAAAGAGGAAATGTGCAGAGAAAGGAAAGTATGTGGATGACGGAAGGAAGAAGCAGAGATTGGTGGATATTTACAGGATAAGAAGGAGATGGTGGAAAAGTAGGTAGATAGAGGAAGAACATGAAATAACAAAAACATTTTTAAAAAGTTCAAATGTTTGTTAAGCTTATGGGACTTAACTGTGGAGTCGTCAGTCCCTAAACTTGTAAACTACTTAAGAACTACATTATACTAAATACAGCACAAACATCCACACTCGAGTGAGGATTCGAACCTCCGACGGGGAACGGCCTTGCGCATCAGAGCATAGCGCCTCAATGCGCTCGGCCACTCCGCCGCACCAGAGAAAGGACATGGAGAGAATAAATCTTGTCTCATTTCTCTCGTGACATGTGTCGCATGTTCTAGAATCGGTAAACAGTCTGACCTCTTTGTTTATGCAGATAACGGCGAATACAAAATGCAGTCAGTTCACTGTCCTTACATTAAACAATGACTTTCTGTCCAAACAAAATTATTACTTGCCTTTCATTCAACATAGCCACAAAACGTAAGGCAGGATATCGATTGAGTGAAATGTTTTCTCGGTGAGACAATGCTTTGAAAATTTATTTACTTTTTCATTTATTTCATATCAGATAGGCATGAAATACAAATTACAGTTAAGTGCATTCATCTCCACAAACTTCAGCGAGATCCAATCGTTGCAAGATTAAATTACATCATTTTTATATGCCTCTCATACACAGTAAACAGCGAGCTTACGAAGAAGAGATTTGTTTCACGTTGTCAAAGCTGATGGTCTTTTCTATCTATGTAAGTGTCAGTCAACAATATATTTTCGCATTCGGAGGAGAATGTTGGCGATTGGAGTTTCGTAAGTAACCCACGCCGCAGCGATAAGCGCCGTTGTTGTAATGATTCCCATCCCAGATCTTGTATCATTTCCGTAACGCTGTCTCCCCTGTATCGTGACAAGACAAAATGAGCTGCCCTTCTTTGGACTCTTTTGGTCTGCTCGGTCAAACGCGCCTGATAAGGTTCCAACACTGGGCAGTAGTACTCCAAAAAAGGACGGATTAGTGTAAACAGTCTTTACATGTTCACATAAGTTTATTACTTTCACCTACGACTCTCACATACGACCACACCTTCAACCATTAGTCCCACATTTTGCACGCTTTGAAAAGAACGCCACATGTAGTTCATTCCTCTAACGGTCGGCCTTTTGAATTCTCGAATGATGTCGAAATATATTACAGCATCTGCAGCGAATAAATTCAACTACATGCTGTCGTTGCGATGAAATAGTATTGTGACGATAGGATCGTAAAGGTGCGTTCACCGATTCGCCATTGCGATGAATAAGTTTTTCTCACATCACCTTTTTCTGGTAAAGTAAAAAAGTTGTGATTGTTGACGCATCTGACTCTCACTCTCTCTTTTTCACTACAATAAAATTTATACAAGAAATTTATATGGCGTGACGGATATTTTGTTGTCCAACACAATCTTCTGGCCTGTAAGTGAACTCGTTAGGTATAAGGATCGTAGGCAATCTCTGTAGAATCCTGCAGAAAAAATTGCAAACATGATGCAAGACGCATACAGAAAGTAAGTTTCACTTTTTTTTTCTTTCAACAAACGCAACAGGTATAGCAATGCTACATATATTTTTCGACATAGTCAATAGAGTAATTAAGACACTTATCACGTCGTGGGATCAACATTGTATACCTGTGTCGTGAGAGTCTGAGGTCTGAGAATGGAACCAGCACGTGAAATCTTCTTTCGCTCTTATGTCAAAAATGCGATGTGCCATGCAGAACCTGTTGTGCTGGTCCATGACAATTCTCATCCCTATACGTCTCGACGAACAGCAAGGGTTTTGCAAAATCCCTGGACCACGAGGAGCTGAAGACGACTGTCACCCGATGGTTCCATTTGTAGGCGACGGACTTCTATGAGGTGAGGGGTACAAAAATTGATCTCACCATATAATGTCGAAAAATAGCTCAGATATTGCTGTACTAGCTGCAATGAAGTTTTTCGTATAATTATACTGCGTTTGTTTCTTTTCAAATAGGGAAACTTACTTTCTGTATACTTCTCGTAAGACTGTCACTTCAGGTGGCATTCAAAACTGTTTACAGCAACGCATCAGAAAGTATCGTTGACTCACCCGAGAAACAGACCAGATTTATCAGGCTTTATTCCACGGTTGAACTTGTGCTCAACGATTGTATTAGACTTGTAGAAAATTTCAGCAATCAGTCGTAATTATTATTTATTTATTGTCAGCTCTCGATTTCGACCACTATGTGGTCAATATCAATGTTAAAAAAAATAAAAAAATAAAAAAAAAAAATAAAAATAAAAAAATTACAAAAGAATCAGTGAGAATAAAATTCATGTCAAGTTATAAGCCAGTTGTACAGGTTTCAATTATAGCCAATGATAAAATACATACCTTAAAAGAATTAAAATACATAAAACAGCTAGACCGTCATGTTGTAGGTTGCGTTCGTACTGATGCAGCTGTTACAATTCTTACACAGTTGACTGCTGCCTCCGTCATTGGCGACTAAGGCGCCCTCTTTAAAGGTTCATACAAAACAAAAGTAAAAAATAAAAAAAAATTGTTGTGGTATATTTATGGTAGCAATAGTTATATTTTATTATAATTTTAATTGTCACTTTTACTAAAATGTTCTGTATTAATGAGAATCATTTACCTTTTACACGTGATTGGTGGTCAAATGTATACCAGTTGATGTCTTGAAATTTATTTAGAGTAACTGTTTAAAAATAATTTTTTTAATGACAACCTGTTAATAATCTTGCTCGCAGTCAACATCATAAAATCAAATGTCGTCAATTTTAGACGTTGTAGCTGCAGTAATAAGTACAGTCGGCAGATGGTGCCAACCAACGTCTACCACAAAACTGTTTTAGAGCTTTTACGATGTAAAACATAATTACCTCTTAAGGTTTGCATTAAAATATGTAACAGACGTTGAAGTCTATTTTTATTTGTGTTTTGTATGAACCTTTAAGGAGGGCGCTTTAGTTGCCAATGACGAGCGCCGACTTCAGCTGTGTAAGTATTGTAACAGCTGTATCAGTACGAACGTAACCTCCAACATGGAGTTCGAGATGTTTTATGCATTTTAATCGTTTTTAAGGTATGTATTTTATTACTGACTATAATTGACACCTGTGCAACTGGTTTATAATTTGACATGTATTTTATTCTAACTCGTTATATAGTATTTATTTTAGCATTGATAATGACCACACAGTGGTCAAAATCTAGAGCTACCAATAAATAAATAATAATTACGACTGATTGCTGAAAATTTACATAAGACCAGCTTCATTTAGAGGGCTGAGACGCAAAATTGTGTTATCATGCGCTTAAGCTGAAAATCATTTTGAAGTTCCAAAGTAGGGTGCTACGTATCTAAAAAAATAGGGAATAATTAAAAATATACAATGCGCAGCGCAGGCGGTTAAGAAATGGTTCAAAACAGATTTCAGAATTCCATACAGAGTGCGGAAATTTTTCAAATGAGGACCATGTTGAAGTTGATCCTGCATTTGCGTGATTATTTAGAGCACAAAGCGAACAGATGTATATCATTATTAAACCCATTCAGTGATTAATTTATACCCGCCCTGCACAGCAATTTCATTTATCAGAGCCAATGAATTAATTTCAACCGCACTCAAACAAATCAAAGACAGTCATATTGTACGCTCGTGTGGCAGCTGCAAACATTTGCGTAATATGGTCGGCCCGCTGTTGCAAGATTACATTTTCACAGGCCAGCAGCACATTCGCTACAACGCACGAGCGTCAAAGGAACAGCCACATGATAGAAGTATCTTTAACTATAATGATACATTCATCGTTTTGGATTTGCAACTGTTGCATTTTTTACCTTGTTAGCAGTAAAAAAGATGGGTATGAGGTCTACTGGATACCACTGACTTTACTTGTTACCCAAACATGTTTCAGCAGCCCTGTGCCATTATCAGCGTTTTTTTAATTGATATGAACGTATTTTTGTGCAGAGATAGATATGAAAAAGTGGGCCTAAAATTCCTATCTCTTAGTTTGTATTTTTTTCTTAAGTTGTTTTACATTATGGTATCAGTGGCCCTACATGACCACATAGTTAAAACAAACAAGTAACCCCAACTAAGACAAACTATTTTAGGCCTACTTTTTCATGCCTAACTCACTAATAAAATATTTTTATTTTCAAATTTCGAATAAAAAAAACGATGATGGCACAGAGGTACAGAAGTGTTGAAACATGTTTGGGTAACAAGTAAGAAGAGTCTTTTGCATATTAGTTGGATCTCATGAAACTTCCTGGTTGATTAAAAGTGTGTGCCGTAACCGGGACTAGAACCTGGGACCATTGCCTTTCGCGGGTAAGCGCTCTACCAGTGAGCTACCCCGACACGACTCACGGCGCCGACCCACAATTTCAATTCTACCAGTACCTCGCCTCCTACTTCCAATATGGTGAATCTCATATCCATAATTTATTATGAAATATTAATTTATGTGTTTCATATTGTTGATACGTTCACTAGATAATGTAGGGGATTAGAAACTCAAGATCAAAGCTTTTTCCCTATGCGTAATAAAGACAACAGATGCACATAACGTAAGCCATAATTATAGAAAATATATTTTCCTTGTTATTTGCAGCAGTTGCTCAAACCTGTGGTAACTTTAGAAATCACCTAAATTTGAGGCGATGAAGTCGGAGCGATGTTCGGAGCGCATTTTATTCCGGAAGGAAGGCCCTAGACGGTTCTTCGACAGAGGACGGTAAAATGGCGTAAATAAAGAAGCAAGATAATGTGAATAAAGTAAGTGTGGACTGTCTTCTCAATCAAACTCCTGTGTAGTGTTTTTGTCAATCTAACAAATTGCTGGGGGCTTTATGTTTAGAAGCATCTCTTCACGTTTTCTTACTGGCCGTTGTTGTTGGATTGCATTTCTAAAAGGTCTCAGCTGATGTCGGTTATTGTCACCAGTGAGGTTACATCTCATGAAAGCGGGGGAGGGGGGGGGGGGCAGTTCGTAATACGCTACATCTTCGATATTCGAGTCAAACACATATAACTTTTGGGGGACGCGCACATGTCTTTGTCGTGGATATACTGCTTTGTTCGGGCACAATAGTTATTTCCTTAACAACTGTGCAAACAAAGACACAATTTCTCGTCGCCAGTAACTAGGTCAAGCTTCACTACAAAATCCGGCAGCAGACCCGAAGAACCTATGAAGAACTATTACGCCGGGAAAGTCTACGTAACTATGTCCGATAGGTTGAACGTAGCGACCCAAAAAGTGGGAACACTTAACAGACAGACAGACAGTGTCAAATAGCCGTTATTTTTGGACATATATTTGAAACGATGGGAGGTATGAAAAAAGAAAAACACATAAGTAATAAACTTTTGTCCTCTAGAAAATCGTTTATTGGATTTTCGTGTCAGCTGCAAGGTTAAGCCGTTATTTTTATTTAAATTTTGAGCCGTTAAAAGTCAATCGCAAAAGTGCACTTTTAGTGTTACTGCCACAGTCTAACAAACACAGGCACGACACTCCCACTGATTTTTGTTATATGTCGCGACAGTAGCGCTCCAAGCGGTCGTCAAGTGTATTTCTGAAAAGATATTGGATTAATGCGAATAGTATAATTTATATTGATTTTAACATAATTTTTTTTTTTACATTAGAGGACATGTTATAAAAATGATATTTATTGTTTCATAAATATTATTAATTTGTTTATAGAAATGAAATGTTATTCGTTTCGTGCCATAAAATTGGGTAAAAACTTTAAAGTAGCTGAGCGTTTGTCTTTATTGGGTTTCGTAACATACTTGACAAAGTATGATACGGTACATTACAGGACAGTTTACTTACAATTTCCTTATATCCTACATGTTATTACTGCAGAATTTAATTTTGGATTAAAATTTAAAAAAAAATGCTAGCAAACACCAGAAGACTTGCCCTTTGGCAGAAAGACGTCGCTTTTCTACTGAGGAACGTTAAAGTTTCTTCATTTTAATTCCAGTAAAATCAGTGATGGTGGAACGTAGGAAACGTATATAGAATGCAATAATTGCAATAATTAACGTACTAAATCAGCCACCACAGCCGTAACTGATGGAAAACATCACATATGTTTCAATAAAATGACCAGAGGAATCAAACTTTTTCCCAAAAAAATAGAAAGCAATTCAACATATGTTGCTTCAGCTGAATCAGAAACGACAAATATTTTCAAAAAAAGGCTTTTTAATGTAATGTGATTATAGTCAAAAGCTTATGCGGGTATAAGAAAGACGAGTGAAAAATCTGCAAATCATTAGACTCAACATCGAACTTATACGCGTCAAGCAACTGCCTGTTACGGTAACAACAGACCACAATAGAAATTTATGTTTGTCTCACTTCAATATTCTACTTACTTTCAGCAGAATAAGCTGTAAATATGCACGTATTCGTATTTTTTCACGAATAGGTTATTCTTTATACCACTGAATCAGTGAAATTCGTCTGTTTTTACATTAAATTCCCGATTATGAATGTCTCTTGACATTTTAGTAATGCTTGTAACGCAATAATTATAGTAACTATTTCGTTAATTACGTAAAAATATAATTGTAAACGAACATTACTCCACCGGCCGCGATGGACGAGGGGACTGCGGCGCGCCAGTCACGGTCTGCACGGCCACTACGGTCGGGGGTTCGAATCCCCCCTCGGGCATAGATATTGGTGCCGTTCTTAGTGTTACCTAGTTCATAAGTAGTTTTTAAGTTTAGGGACTGATGACCCCGTAGTTAAGCCCCATAAGCTATACAACCATTTGATCATTTTGAACATTACTCAAATGTTCAAATGTTTGTAAAGCTTATGGGACTTAACTACGGGGTCATCAGTCCCTAAACTTACAAACTACTTATGAACTACTTACGAACTAGGACGGCACAAATATCCATGCCCGAGGGGGGATTCGAACCCCCGACCATAGTGGCCGTGCAGACCGTGACTGAAGCGCCTCAGTTCCCTCGGCCACCGCGGCCGGCGAACATTACTCCTTCGGCAGCTTGCACACCACTAAGAGTGCTAGTTTTGTTGCAACTGACAGTTGTAACAACTTTCAGAACAGGTAGTGTCACGATTCTGTGTGTTAGACTGTGTTACTACCGTGGGCCAATGCAGCACAGTAATCCATTGTTACATATCATCTTCTGTCCTGCAATACCAAATGTTTGTAAATCTATCGGACTAAACTGCGTGGTCATCAGTCCGTAGCTTACAAACTACTTAAACCTAGGTAAACTAACCTAAGAACAAACACACACACCCATGCCCTAGGGAGGACTCGAACCTCCACGGCGAGCAACAGCGCGCTCCGCAGCGAGACGCCTTAGCCCGCTCGGCTACTCCACCGCGGCCTGCAATACCAAACGGAAATTCAATGCTTCAGCCGAAGTCCACCCTTCAAGCGTTGAAATTCAGGTGGGTGCACTTTCCCCGACAGGGCCCCTGTGAAGACGGAAGTGCCATCGTTTGGCGCGTCCCTACTGCGCCACTGGAGGCAGGAGAAAAGTGGTGATGGCGCGCCGGACTGGCGCCATTTGTCAGAATAATCAACGAGGCGGGCAGGGCGACCGTCCACAGGCCGTCGGTCTCGGTGGCAGGTGAGCGGTGGCGCTGGTGTCGGCGCTGCTATCCGTCCGCGCGGTCCCCAGGACGCCACCACCAACCTGTGATTAAACGCTGCGGATACCACCGCCTACCGCCTTGTTTTCCCAGTGGTACCAAGGCGTATTTGCTACAGCAGAACACGTGTCTGGTCTGAAGCTGATTTAAAGGCTGCAAACGCTCACTTTTCGCGTCGTAATGTTTGTACGAGAGTTGGAACTTAAATAGTGCCAACACTGCTGTGTTGTCGTTATGCAATGGAATCTACTAATGTCGCTGATAACACACTTTGTGACATACGCACCTTGACTCCCAGCAAATCGACTCTCCCGTCCTACGTCACCGGCGTGCGCACAATCGAGGGAAACACTCACATGTGAGCGAGAGCTCTAACGTCACGGTGTCACTATGTTTTTTAAAACAGTGACAACGGAGATGGATCAAGATTGACTGTACCAGACAGTACAGCACGACAGTGTCATGAAGATCTTTAAGAGGCGTATGGGAAATCGGCATTGTCGTACAGAACTGTGGTACGTTGGGTACAAGTATTCAACGAAGGTTGGCAAACTGTAGCAGACATGCATCGAGCAGGTCGTCTGACGAAGAAGTGCTTACTGTTACCTCGTTAATGGACAATGATTGACTCCAGACGGTTCGTGAGCTGGGCCATGATACCGGATTAGCGTATACGACTACGGATTCTGAAGGAACGCCTGGGCATGCAAAAAATTGAATGACGAAGGGTTCCGTATGATTTGAACGAAATGCAGAAATGGATGCCTTGTCTACATCTACATCTACATAGATACTGCGCAAATCACATTCAAGTGCCTGGCAGAGAGTTCATTAACCACTTTCATAACTTTTCTCTACCGTTCCATTCCCTAATAGCGCGCGGGAAGAAAGAACACCTAAATCGTTCCGTTTTCGATCTGATTTCTCTTATTTTATTGGGATGGTCATGTCTCCCTAAGTAAATGGGTGCTAGCAAAATATTTTCACATTCAGTACTAAAAGTCGGTGATTGAAACTTCGCAAATAGATCACGCCGCAATGAATAACGTCTTTCTCTTAATGATTTCCACCCCAATTCTTGCAACATTTCCGTGACGCTTTCCCCCCCGTAACGTGATAAAACAAAACGAGCTGCCCTTCGCTGAACCTTCTCAAAGTCTTCCGTCAGTCCCACCTGGTGAGGGTCCCACAAGGGGCAACAGTACTTCAGGAGAGGATGCACAAGTGTGATGTAGGCAGTCTCTTTGGTGGAGCTGGTGCGTCTTGGAAGCGTTCTGCCGATGAAACGTAATCTTTGGTTCGCCTTCCCCACAATATTTTCTATGTGTTCTCTCCAGTGAAAGTTGTTCGTAATTGTAACTCCTAGGTATTTGGTAGAATCTACGACCTTAAGGTTTGACTGATTTATCGCGTAGTTGAAGTTCAGCGGATTTCTTTTAGTGGTCATGTGTATTACTTCACACTTTTCTTTATTTAGTGTCAATTGCCAATTTTCGCACCATGCAGAAATTTTGTCTAAATCGCTTTGCAGTTGCTTTTGATCCTCTTTTGACTTCACTAACCGATAAACGATAGCATCATCCGCGAACAATCTAAGGGAGCTATTCAGATTATCTCCTAAATCGTTTATAAACACGAGGAAGAGTAGGGGACCTATAACGCTTCCCTGTGGAACGCCAGATATCACTTCTGTTTTACTCGATGACTTACCGTGAATTACAATGAACTGTGTTCTTTCTGATAGGAAATCGTGAATCCATTCGCACAATTGGGGAGATATTCCATAAGCACGCAATTTCATAAGACGCCGCTTGTGGGGTACACTGTCAAAAGCCTTCCTGAAATCCAGAAATATGGAATCGATTTGAGATCCCTTGTCGTTGGTACTTAACACTTCATGTGAATAAAGGGCAAGCTGTGTTTCGCAAGAGTGATACTTTCTGAATCCGTGTTGACTACTGCTTAATAGGTCGTTCTCTTCGAGGTAGTTCATAATATTCGAACGAAGTATAAGTTCCAAAATCCTTCTGCAAATCGACGTCAGTGAGATAGGCCTGTAATTTTGGGGATCACTCCTATTGCCTTTCTTGAATATTGGAGTAACCTGGGCAACTTTCCAGTCTTTGGATACGGATCTTCCGCTGAGTGATCGGTTGTAAATTATAGCTAAGTACGGAAACTATTGCATCAGCATACTCTGAGAGGAATCTAGTTGGTATACAATCTGGCCCGGAAGATTTATTTTTCTTTAGTGACTGAAGTTGTTTTACTACTCCAGGAACATCTACTTCTAAGTTTCTCATGCTGGTCGCTGCTCAGTTGCACGTGGATCGCTATGCGTCGTATTGTAACATTGTTGTGTCGTGAGTGGAAGACGGGCTAGAAGTGTATGAGTTACCCTGCTAGTGTAAGGCAAAAGATAGTGTTGACACTGCCAGGTTCACAAACAGTTTTATCTGTTCAAAATTCAAATGTTTGTATAGTCTATGGGACTTAACTACGGGGTCATCAGTCCCTAAACTTACAAACTACTTATGAACTACGTACGAACTAGAACGGCACAAACATCCATGCCCGAGCGGGATTCGAACCCCCGACCGTAGTGGCGCGTGCAGACCGTGACTGGAGCGCCTTAGTCCCCTCGGCCAGTTTTATCTGTGCCGTATTAGGACTACGATCTGCCACTTCTGACCTGATACTACCAAAGTTTTCGGAGCACTTACAGTTCTGAACTTAGACTCCCTTTCTCTCCTCAGCTTACGTGTGTCCTTCAGACAGAACGCGCGAACGTGGCTAAGGAACATTAGTAACCAATCGTGTTACGAGAAAATACCGCACAATCCCGCTGTTTTCTAACAACCACTCAAAAAAAAGCACTATCGATTTTTCCAGAACTCCCTGTAAATAACAAAATTTTGAAAATTAAAAAGATAGAATTTTTACCAACCTTTAAAAAATTTAACATGTCTATCTACATCACTCGTTTCCTCGTTACCATAAATTGACAAAACATTTGTTTACAATTTTTCTCCTATTCATCACATACACACACACATCAGTGATACAGTCTAAATACACTATTCGAATGTAAAGAACAGTTTTGTTAGTCATCTTACATTCAGATCAAACGGACATTACTTAACATAGAAATCTAATTAATCATTATTAACTTTAAAATATTTCCTACAATAGTATTTAATCAGTATTAATTTCTTAACTTGATTTTACCCCCTAATTCTGCGTAGTGTTATCCTCTACAATTCAAAACGTAAAGTACGTGGTCAGGCATATATTACGATACCAATAAGCCGTCTCTAGTCAGAATGTTTTTATTGTCCGTCGCGTTTCAGAGCTACAACTCTATTTTCTATGACTTCATTACATATTATGTGTTGCATCGGCTTCAGTTTTTCACCTAACGATAGAAGAACGATACAGTTGTTAGTTTTGACGAGAAAATTGTATCAGGTGTGTTTCATAAAAGGATCTTAGAGAAAACATGCAGTGAGGTACTGTGAAGTGTTACCTACATCTGTCGACATAAAATTATCTCTATCATCGCTGCAAATACTTCCGCAATTGCACAAATTTTGCACAGCACGTTTTCATAACTTAGCATGTTAAGCCAATATTACATGCGTCAAACGGCGTTACATTAATGCTATGGAGTATTGAAATTTTAATCATTTCTGCAGATTAACAAACAAGGTTTACAAAATAAATAACATTACCAAGAGGATTGAGAGTTAGTTTTGTTAACATTTGACATATTCAACTTGAAATTTAATAAACTTATTGGTTATTACCATAAAAGATTAGTCGAAATATAAACTGCATATATTACTGTTTTAATGGCCTTGCTGCAATTTTGCGAGGTAAACTACATATTCGCGTGAGCGATTCCTACTGCACGAGACCATATGACGTGTATCGATACACCTGGCGCACATCAGGGTTTGTTCGTCTCGCACACAGATAATACAATTTGGACTAAAGAAAAATATAGGGCGGTACATACAGTGGCACAGCCTGAATTTGGTTCTGGGGGGCCCCACTTTTTAAAATAAAGGTTATTGAATTTATTACTCTGGGCCCCACTTTTTAAAATAAAGGCTACTGAATTTATTACTCTATGAGTTATTTTTACACTTTTTATAATGTAGCCAAAAATACTACGAAAACAATTGCACAAAAATGAAATGAGTAGGCTCGCATTAATTTGAAAGTGGAAAGAGGAGCGACGTGGTGGAAATGGAGTGTATATAATAAGTTCGTAAAATAATAATTCAACGTCTTCTATGTTGCTAGGCAAAGAGAAAGGTCTTCACACTTTAATTAATGTGATACTTTATATGTAAAAATTGAACTAAAATAACACTACTGTTGTTCATAAGATTCCACTCGGTGGCGCCGCTGACCTGCTAAGCAGCGGGTCGCCACATACGAACAATCGGCTCGTAGCTTTAGCTTAACAGTGAAAATAGCGGCAGCATCAAAGCTGGTCGCGGCGGAGTTAAAACCGCTCACAGTAACAGCAGCACACGTTCTCAATGGCGGCATCACGTTGGTGAACCTTTGTCATGTTCACTTGTGCTTGACAAATTATAGTTAGGTGTCATTTATTATATGTGTACTATTTCAATTTTCCGGTGCCAACCTGTTAAAAAAATAAATGAAAACAATGAAAAGTATCAACATTTTAAAAATCTTTTGGAGGTGCCGGGGAGGGTGGGCATTCAGCCCCCAGGCCCCGTGGCTTCATAGCTGCTACGGTACAAGATAATTCACTTAATTGAATATTATACACACTTCCCGATGCTTTACTTCAAAATAGGGCAAGAAAAGGTATTATGAGTTATGGTATATTATCAAATACACCGAAAACAATTCAATTACAAAACTGCCATGACGGTTTACAGTCCAAGCTCTGGAGTGCTTTTCATGTTCGTTCTCGGTTATTTGTTGAGGATTTGGCTCAGTTTTTTAATTTAATAATGTTTTGTTTTTATTATTTTATTACAGAGGGCTTTAAGCTCTCTGACCGAGCGCGTTGAGCCACCGTGCCCACCTGACCGGTCGACCGACAACGGCGTTCGAAAAGTCGCTGATGGTCACGAGTACCCAAGCTACAGCATGAAAACACAAAGACTACCGACTAGCAAAAAGCCGAAAGACGTGTCTCTTTATATTCAATAATAGCCGAAAACCCGGTGTTGCCCGGGTATTTACTTTTATATTCCTGCCATTTTTCAGCTATATATTCATTTGTATAAGGGCTGTATGTCTGTAAAATCTCTTGGGATTACAGTTAGTAGTAAAGAAGTAACAGATTAAAACTTTGTGCGTGATAGGGTGGTTTGCCATGAACGTTACTGTTTATGTGCTCATATCTCATGAACTACGTGTCGCGACGTGATAAAATTAAAAAGGTAACTCAACTATATGCGTGTATACTGTCTAAAACTTCCTGCCCCTACAATTTGTAGTGTAGAAATTATAAATTGTAACGTCATACAGAATGCCGAAGTTTTGCTCCATAAACATCGGGAAAGTAGTAAGTGAAAAACTTTTTTCCTTTCATCATTTTGCTGTGGTTGTCAGCGAGAAAAAGTTTGATTAATATTTGAAATTATGTTTAAAGTTCATTGCAAGTCGCTAAGTACCCTCATTCTCATATAACGTATTAATAAAGGCTCACCGCATTATGTGGCAGTTTTATGTGATTCCTATTGTTTATGACGTCGTATCTTCTGAACCATGTGTCATATGTGATTCTTAACCCTACAGCAATTGTTACTTCACGCTAAGCAATGTGTTTACCAAATTTCGTTGAAATCGGTCCAGTGGTTTAGGAGAAAATGAGCAGCATCGTCGCTAAATGCAGCAGTTTTTCGCGCATCTCATTGTTTATGACGTCATATGTAGTGAAATATGTATCGTACGTGGTTACAGCAACCGTATACATGGTATAAATATTGGAACAAAACTGAACATTTGTATGCCACACGTACACACAAACACGCAAATACGAGGTGCGTCCAGAAAGTGAGTTCCGTATGGTAATAAAGTGAAATTGTACACAGATACAGAAGAAATTTTTATTGCATAAAATTCTACAATTCTTAAACTACTTTTCCACATAACTGCCGAAATTTTGCAGGCATTTGTCATAGCGTGGTACCAGGTTTTGTATACCTTCTTCACAGAAATCTGCCGCCTGTGTCTTCAACCAGTTGGGAACAGTTTCTTTCAGCTCGTAGTCATTGGTGAAGTGATGACCGCCAAGGAAAGACTTGAGATGTCCTGGATCTTGTCATCAATCGCGTAAACCAGTTCTTCTGTAACCAAAGGTGGACGCCCACTTCGTTCTTCATCGTGCACAAAACTACGCCCGCCATTGAACTGTCGGACCCATCTTCTCACCATCGAATCACTCATCGCATTTGGTCCGTAAACATCGCAAATTTGCCGATGAATTTCACTTGGTTTCACTTTCCTCGCATTCAGAAACCGAATCACCGACCTGATTTTACAGGCTGAGGGATATTCAATCAACGCCGACATTTCAAACATGCACAACAAAGCGTACGTAACTGACAGCAATCTCCAAATGGTGCACAATCTTCGCCTTGATACACATCATCTACAGCGCTTGTGCGGAACTGCAGTCGCAGCGCTGCATCGGAGATAAATTGAAACGGAACTTACTTTCTTTAAACCGTCTTGATTGCAAATTTTTTATTTGTTAATAACGCGTTTCGCCCTTTAGCAGGGCATCTTCAGATTATCTGCGTGACAGAATTTACACAAAATTACAAGGCGGAATTACAAACGGTTATAATGGTACATGGGCTTATTTTGTGTTAAGAAGATAGTATAAATGGTAAACAAAGCTTACAATGCGCTCTCCGTGGTGTGACACCGTAAGTTGTTATTGCGGTGTTTCTATTTTCCTTGAATGTTTTTTGGTTTTCCTTGTGTCCCTACAAATGTTCGGGTAACAACGAATTACAATTGGAACATACTCAGTAAACCTTAATCGAAGCGGTGGTCTCTGATGACACAAGATAAGCCCATGTTTACAATTGCGCAATTGTAATGCCCTGCTAAAGGGCGAAACGCGTCATTAACTAATAAAAAATTTGCAATCAAGACGGTTTGAAGGAATATTTATTCTAAATGATTGCTGTTGTACACCATGGATTGGAAATTATTTTATATGAACTTACTTTCTGCTTTATATATTAGATAAAATGTCGATGCAAAATTTGATCGAAATCGGTGACCTACAGTTCATACCCGCTCCTTGTGAGACGGGTGCGATGGTCAGTTTCCCTTCTTAAATGGATGTTATATTACAGTCAAGGATATCACGCCCATTCTGAATTCCCGGAAGTTCTCTGAAACACCTTTTCCCCATGAATCGGGGGCGCCAGCATAAACAGGGCTGCGGCGCCGATGGAGATGCTCCCACACCACCCCCTCCCCCTCAGCGGTGACGTAGCGTGACGTCACAAGACGACACAATAGGGCGGCTGTAGGGCGGCAGGGAGAATTTCTTCCGGAGTGGCGTCTTTGATCTCGGCGGCAGCTTGCCGCCAAATGAAATCTGCGCCCGGAGACAGGCCGCCGAAATGGAGTTCCAGCAGCTGAACAGCCGACGGCGCCTCGGCTCCGCTCGGCTTTGTTCGGCTGTCGTCGGCTGCTCCGGTCGCGTGAGGCGCGCGAGATGCCTGGGAGCGGCGCATAACTCAGGGCTGCGACGCTGCGCAACTTGCCTCGCTAGTTGGCGGACAGGGCTGTTTCCTGCTTCACGTTGCCGCTTAACTAGCGGAACTCGCTCTGTGTCAAACTGCCGTAATATCAACTCTGGCAGAACAGCTAATGCATAATCTCCAGGTAGAGAGTAACCTCAGGGGCTTCCCACGTAAACATGCAGTACCAGGGGCCGTCCTTTCATGGAATGAAGGCCATGAATACCAACCACATCAATCTCTAATTTTTACGCGCGCTGATGACCTCGCTGTTGAGCGCCCTAAAACGCCAGCCGTCATATAATCATCATCTAATTTTTATACCGCGGATTGTTAGGTTAAAACCTATTCTTTTCCTCAGTTCCTAGTTGCAAGTAAAGGTGTACTTAGGCGTTTCATGATTAATTAAAACCGAAACAGATAATTTTATAGCCCTTTTTAAACAACTACAGCCCTCTGTAGTCAGTTCCAAGAGAATTTAACCCTCTTTAGGGCAAAGCTTTATTTTTAAAATAGAGAATTGAAATAAAGTTAGTTAAATTACTTATCGTACCCAAATACATAAAATATTTGATATTTGAAAACTCTTTTATTATTAATTAGTATTCATTTTTATACTTGGCAAAATATTGACCACAATACATTCTGTGGTACAGTTAATTTTGCGGTCGACAATTTAACCACTTCACGAAAATGGGGTATTTTATGACAATAGCAGTAAAAAATAAGAAATAAAATCTTTATTTGTCATTTCCTTTCTTTTATTTTGCATACATATATAAAAATACATACAAAATATATATAGATGTGTCAAAGCATTATCTGAACAAAGGTACACTGCAAGTTATACAAGATAACTTTGAAAATACATGCAAAAGAGTCATTCATAAAATCACAGATCTCATTTGTTCAGTTCTTTAGTTTTGCTGGTGGAAGGGTCCAAAGTATTGCTTACACAAAGCTACACTGCAGGTAGTGCATGCCAACTTACTACGCTTCGATTTGCTTCGTGTACTGCAAAATGCACAGCTCCTTATGACCTAATATATATATATATATATATATATATATATATATATATATATATATATATATATATATATATAAAATAAAAAATAAATTATTGCTTTCATTATGAAACTGCAATTACTCTACAAGTAAGAGGCAGCTTATTTGGATCTACGTTACGCTATGACGCTATGATATGATAATAAATCGATTTAATTTTGTAAGTGTAAAGACTTACCAACAAAATTGGACGTAATCACTCCACATATAACTAGTACTTCTGTTTCCCGTGCAATATACAGCTCACTGTTCACAAATCGTTCACGTCCCTTACTAATGTGAGATGCAGCTTCTTCAGAACAGCATATAAAATCTAAGCGAAATACTAAATTTCAGAAACTGTTTGATAAAATTTTCAAATAAATACTCAGATAATAGGATAACGTAATATAACCTGTCCAGAAGTATTTGTTTAGAAGCGAAATATTACGTAAACTTGAGAAAAAATGAGGTTATCTACCCCTCCTAGCATCCATGAAACAAAAACGATCATTTCCGTAGGATTTGTACTAGACACGGTACTTCTGGAGGCAAATTACTCTCACAATATCAATATTACAACATAAAATCATAATAAATCGGCTTCATTTTGAAAATTTGAAGACTTACCTGCAAAATTACGACATAAGCCATTCATCGAAAACACGCCGCTTTGTGGATATCAACCACAATCAATAACAAGTGCTGCTATCTGTTGATAAAACAATGTAAGCTCGTTGTGTTCGATATCTTAGCCAAAGATCATCCCCGCACAGTAACTAAATGCGATAGGGTCTTTGACAGGCATCAGTTAGCAGAGATTTTGAACCTTATATCGTGTGGTTCAAATATCGACCACAAACCTACAAGGGGTTAACCCAGATTTCAATGTCACAAAGGACGCCCTCTTCGGACACTATGAGATAAGAAGGTTAAAATTACATGTCAATTAAAAGAAACTAAAATACAGAAATATATATGCCGTAGACAGATAGTCATACAACAAAATAGGAACAGCAACAGCTGTCACTAGGGGAAGCATGTAGTCGCTGCGATGGTTAAGAAGCATCTGGTGTGCTAGTGTACTAAGCGGCTATGCACGCTTGTCCTATCTGGTGGCCAAATTAATAATCAATATAGCAGCAAACTTACATACTAGAAAGGTAGGCGTCTGAAGCCTCCACTTGATATTTTACATAAAACTGGACAAGTAGTGAAGGCACGACATATACAGCAAAATTGATAAATTACAAAACATTGTTTTTGGACAGGGCCATAAACAACATTTGTACATACGCCAGACAAAACAGGCGTGATATCAAGGAAGAAAATGTATCTGATAATCTGCAACAATTAGTCCGACCCCGATGCCTTTAAAGAAACTGTTACCACGCAGCTACAATAGTTCATTAAGAAGAAGTCCGGCATTTAATGACAAACGTTTAAAAATTTCTAATTCCTCCCAATTATCGAGCTTACGTCCCTTCTTCTCTATGTACAAAATTTTCTAGGTTTTCAAATACTACCGAGAAAATGCCCCGAGATTAATAAATGGTGTGCAATAGAAGAATTAGGGAGACAGGAACCATTCTTCCTCCAGAAGTGTTCTTTATAAAGCACTAACACAATTTTTGAATCCGATATGGTACAGGACCTAGAAACGGAATCGAACAGAACAACATTTTAGCTTCTTCTGGTGTACTCGTGAAACAGCCCACAGTAGTTCTTGTTTTGCTCATTTTTTTTCTTTCTGTTTAGGATTTCATCTACCAGTCGAGCTTATTGACAGCTACACTTTTAGAAAGAGAGATAGATAGTGCTCTGTGGATCGCTGAGAAAAAGAAACCATTTTTGTGAGAGGTTGGATGCGTGGACGTATTGTCTGAAGACGGTGTCCTTTGTGACACTGAAACCTAGGTTACATTCTGTTATAACTTGCGACTGAGGGCTATAGTTTAAAAAAATTTCATATAGTACAGCCACTGAGCAACAGCAATGCATAAAATATTATATTTTATGACACCTAAAACAACTTATTTCGACGTTAACGCCTATTTCAGCTTTAAAATTCCTAAAAAGGCACTTATTTCTCCCAATTTGAAAAGACTTACTTCGAAAAATGGAAGGTAGAAACACTGAAGTCGATACTTGAAAATAAAAAAAAAGATAGTATTTCTAAAATAAACCTTTAGCCTGAAGGGCCTTTGCAGAAATATCCATTTCTACTAAATGCTCCTGTCCAAAAGTACCGCAATTAAAGTTCGCCTCCGTCACATCCGTTAATGTAGAATGTTCATTCTCTGCATATCGTGGATTTTCTCTGGAAAACCTACAAAGGTTTCGGTCATTTACTATGAAGGCGTTAGAGTGTTTGAAACCACCGGTTTATTCAGAATTTATTAAACTGTATAGACGTATTACATGTATTTCAACATATGGATTCTGAACTGCATTGTATTTTTATCTTAGAAAACTGTAAAGATTTGGTGTCAGTTTAATCACCATTGATGTGTGATGTTTTTCTTATTATAAATGATTGAAAATTAGCTAGTAGGTCAACAATACGTATTTATGTATATATCATCTGATGAAGCGCCTATTTTAGATTTTATTTAACCTAAATGAGATAAAAATCTCGTGTTATGACCTAAATATCCGCGGTCTACTAATCATATACTCCACAAGAGCATTGTCATCTCCAGATCCTATCCCAGTGCCCTATGTTTTGCGAGAAAAACGGTTATCATCAAGCCTCAGAGTAGTCCCTAATCGCTATGATTTTATCCTTGCAGTCTTTTTCTGAGATATACGTAGCAGCAAGCAATATGTTGGTTGTTATGCTCTCGGGTCAGTGATAAAAACCGATACAGAGACATAAACGTCTCTTTTGCAGCTTCTTCCATAGGATTCTCTTTCCTCCTCTGAAATTTTGGGGTGAGGAACATTTTAGGTGACTGCAGAGCGATTCTAGTGTTGCCTACTTACGACTAAAGAGTAAAAAGATAACACAAATTAGGGCTCGTTTAGAAACGTACAAGGATTCGTTTTTCCCTCGTTTTATCTGCAGTTGAACAGAAAGGGGAAATGACTAGTAGTGGTACGAGGTACCCCCTGCCAACCACCTTAGTGTGATGTGTATGTAGACGTACAATTACATCCCATTCAATGCTCTTATTTGTGTTAAGTGCTGAGTTAAATATTTATTTATTTTTCTACCACGTAAACCTCACATTGTAATTTGGCGATCCTATGTAGAAAAAGATTTTTATAAAATGGTATTAAGTATTTTGTATTGCGAGCGGAACGTCTGGTAAAAGACACCGATTTAAATACGTTGGATGTCGGTTCTGAACATATCGTTGAAATCAACTTCTATATACGTAAAAAAATCAGTTGCCGCATGTATTTAAGAGCATTACTTCAGAACTGCTCGACTGATTTGGCTAACCTTTCCTTGCTTTGTTTGTAATTTTATGGACAAGGTTTGCATGATATATCATTTGTGGATTTCTCAGTGGATTTTTGAATGTTATCTATAAATAATGATTTGGACGATGAAAAGGTTTAATTTTTTTTTTCGTTCTGTTCGTTATGCCACTGGAAAAATATTTAGAAAAAAAACTTAGAAAGGAAATTCGAAAAATTTACCACACTCGTATCCATGAAAATTTTTTCCCTCTGTAAGACCGTGTATGGTACATGGCTGTGAGTAACTTGCAACAGGCTTCGATATCGCTCACCATGAAAGTTGTCAGGTACAGGTAAGATACTGGGGTGGGAGTAAGGGGGTGGAAATTTAGATTAGATTAGCTGTTCGTTCCATAGATCCATGCTGAGAAGATCGTCGTGGATGTGGAACATGTCCATTTTTTTACACGCTGATAATATAATAATTCTGATACAGGTACATACATTACTAAATGCTGATAATACAGTAATACTAATAGTATGAATACAGTTATATTGATCATTTGGTTCTATTTAAAAATTAGAGTAGAAGGAATTGGCCACTAGAAAGTATTTTAGGCTCCTCTTAAACTGATCTTTATTTGTAGCTAAATTTTTTATGTTTCCTGGTAAATTATTGAAAATGTGTGTTCATGAGTTGTGGACCCCTTTTTGAAGTAAAGTAAGTGCTTTTAAGTCCTTTTGTAGATCATTTTTGTTCCTAATTTTTTAGGAATGAACTGAGATATATTATTTATGACAAATATCATAAAGGAATATATATAATGAGAGGCTATAACCAGTTCCTTGAAGAGTCTACTACAAGATGTCCGCGAATTTACTCCACAAGTAATACGTATTACACGCTTTTGGAATCTGAAAACTTTCGTTTGACTTGAAGAGTTAGCCCAAAAATTATACAATATGTATTGTGGAATGAAAGTAAGCAAAGTATGCAAGCTTTTTTATTTTTATGTCTCCTACGTCTGATAGCACTCGTATTGTAAATACAGATTTGGTAATCGTTTCTGGAGTTCCTTATCAATTTTTAATCCCAGGAATTTAATACTGTCAACCTCTTCTATCTGCTCGTCTTCATACTTTATGCATATACTGGATGGAAATCGCTTACATGTTCTGAACTGCATGTAGTGAGTCTTTGCAAAGTATAACGTCAATGAGTTGGATTTAAACCATTTATTAATGTTATCGAAAAGATCATTAGTAGACCTTTCTAGAACTATGTTGAACATGCTACAGGTTGTCTCACGGAAGACGCCTGCCAGGCGTCCGCAGGTCGCGTGGTACGCCTCCCGGCCGCTACCACCGCATCTGCCGGCAACGGCAGCGCCCGATTCTCGGACTCTATTGTGCCGCGGGCGCATACACTGAGTTAAAGTCTAAAAAACATTGCCATCTGAGTAACCTAAGCTTACTTTTATACACAGCATATGTTCAAAATGATGTCCCTCTATGGAAAGAGTGGCCTGAAATCTCTTGAACACATTTGCCAACACTCGTGTGATCTTGCATTGTCCTGCATGAAATAACCGTACAGCTTTTCGTTAGGTGAAAGTTCTTGAAGTAAGGGATGCAGGATATTGTTCACATACCTGTCAGAATTTATTGTTTCGTGAAAGAAGATTCGACTAATCATATCCCAGATTTTGGCAGCCGAAATTCGTCGAGTGTTCGCAAATGTGTTCAAGAGATGTAAGACCGCTTTTTTCGTAGAGGGACATCATGTTGAACATCTACTGTAAATAAAGGTAAGCTTAGGTTACTCAGATGGCAATGTTTTTTAAGCTCCCGCGGCACAACGGAGTCCGAGAATCGGGCGCTGCCGTGGCCGGCGGATGCGGTGACGGCGGCTGAGAGCTGTACCGCACGATCCGCGGACGTCTGCAGGCGTCTTTCGTGAGACAACCTGTATTTATTGAAGTACTTGTATCATCTGTAAACAAATAAGGAAGAGAATGTACAGATACAAGTGCAGGAGGAGTAGGGCATAGAAAAGGGAAGAGAGTGAGATAACATAAAGGGGGATGAAGGAGATTGAATAATGGAAGATTCGTGTAGTGAAAAACGAAGGAAATGCTACCGGAGAGAAGGAGATCTACAGAAACGTGGGATATGATGGACGAGGAGGACTAGACCGACGTACATAGAGGGCAGCTCTCTCTACAGAGAGAGCGGAGGGAAGAGGTTATGGTGAACAGAAGCTGGGTGAAGGTTATGGACAGGGTGAGGAGGAGGAGAAAGAGAAAATCGGTAGGAGGAGATGCATAAATAGAGGGGAAGAAGGAGAGGGGATTAGAATATACATCCAATTCCAATAAATATTGATATTATACGAAGCACTGTCGAGTCTGCTAGGGGTTTATAAAGACCAAGTCGGACGTCAGCGAAAATTAGCGAAGGAAGGCGGGCGCGCCTGCCGGACCACTTGTCGACAGTTGCCGATCGCGCGGCCTCATTTCCTGTCCAATTAGCGGCCAGTGCGGCGTGATTTCCCAGCCGCCTGTCGGGAATTTATTAGAGCTGACGTTGAAGCCCTGGCAGCGCAGTCGCTTCCGCGCATGCAATATTCCCATTTCTGAAATGAGAAAATTGCGTTATCTGACGTAGGAAAAATGAAGGCAGCTGTCGAGAAAGAACAAAATAAATCTACGTTAGCTACAGTCTGCCATCTGGAGTCTCTGGAAATATGTTGTTCACTGTGAAAATATCGTAAATTGCTGTATTGATAAAGGTTCTGAGAGCATTTGAAGGGCTACATGTTTACTTTGTAGTTGCTGTCTGAGCAAGACACTATTTTCGCTGTAAATTGTACGCGGAAAAAGTGGTTTTTATTATGGGTGGTCGCAATGTAATACCCGGGGTGGGGGAGGGTGATTCGTGGAAGCAGAAAGATACAGCATGTTCAAGAGCAAATCCACGTTTCGTGGCGTTCAGTTATCATGGCAGAAGTGACACACAGAACTGCACGGTTTCGAGCAAGCCGCTTAATTAACAAAATGTTCAAATGTTTGTCAAGCTTAAGGGACTTAACTGTGGGCTGATCAGTCCGTATACTTACGTGCTACTTAAGTACTACTTTATACTAAAGATGACAAAATCATCCATGACCAAAGGGTCATTCGAATCCCCGACGGGGAATGGCTTAATTAACAAGTAATCTGTGGACGGAAAATTGGCTTTCTTGTGACACGTTTCGGGTGGCGCTTAAACGAACATCAGATGTGTCA
The DNA here is from genome assembly GCA_026315105.1 of Locusta migratoria. Taxonomy (NCBI): domain Eukaryota; kingdom Metazoa; phylum Arthropoda; class Insecta; order Orthoptera; family Acrididae; genus Locusta; species Locusta migratoria. The sequence goes on from CM048746.1 coordinate 85,670,408, forward strand.
CATGTATAAGAAATACTTATGGCACTTTTGATTTCTGATTACGGCCGATCTGAATGCGAAACACTGAATCCATTTTTCCCCTTCACGACAACGTGTAAATTAAGTGACTCAATGGCGTTTGTGAATTACTGCCACAGATATTTACAATGATACCAATTTCCTTGTATGACTTTGTCACATGTTCAGATATTATCATGCCAGAAAAACAATGAACTAACTTAATGTTATACTTTACAATCAGTACATAACAATGCCTTTTTACTACTAGTTCATAGTAGTTTGAAACTGGTAACGAGTTTTGAACACAGTAATACTTTTTTTCAGCTGATAACAATACCATTTTTTTTACTGGGTCATAGTCATTTGTGGCTGGTTAAGGTTTTCATTGTCCTTGCGAAGAAACCTAAAGTTTAAAAAGCGTTCAAATGTATGGGAATGCCATTTACATAGATACTCTGCAAAATCACATTTTAAGTGCCTGGCAGAATGTTCATTAACCACTTTCAAAACCTTTCTCTACCGTTCCATTCTCTAGCGCACGGGAAGAAAGTACACCCAAATCGTTCCCTTTTCGATCTGATTTCTCTTACTTTATTGAGACAGTCATTTCTCCCTATTCATGAGGGTGCTAGCAATATATTTTCACATTCAAAGTAAAAGTCGGTGATTGAAATTTCGCAAATACATCTCGCCGCGACGAATAACGTCGTTCTTTTAATGATTTCCAATTCGGCTCCCCCCCCCCCCCCCCGTCGTATGACGTGATAAAACCAAACGAACTGCCCTTCTCTGAACCTTCTCAATCTCCTCCGTCAGTCCCACCTGGTGAGGGTCTGTACTCCAGGGTCTGTACTCCAGGAGAGGACGCACAAATGTGATGTAGGCAGTCTCTTTGGTGGAGCTGTTGCATCTTCGAAGCGTTCTGTCAATGAAACGTAACCTTTAGTTCGCCTTCCGTACAATATTTTCAATGTGTTCTCTCCAGTCTAAGTTATTCGTAATTGTAACTCCTAGGTATCTGGTACAACTTACGTTCTTTGACTGATTTATCGTGTAATTGAAATTCAGCGGATTTCTTTTAGTGTTCATGTGTATTACTTCACACTTTTCATTATTTACTATTAATTGCCAATTTTCGCACCCCGTACAAATTTTGTCTAAATCGATTTGCAGTTGCATTTGATCCTCTGTTGACTTCACTAACCGATAAACGACAGCATCATCCACGAAGTCTAAGGGAGTTATTCAGATTGTCTTCTAAATCGTTTATAAACACAAGGAAGATTAGGGGTCCAATAACGCTTCCCTGGCGAACGCCAGATATCACTTCTGTTTTACTCGATGCTTACCGTCGACTACTACGAACTGTGTCCTTTCTGATAGGAAATCATGAATCCAATCGCACAATTGGGGCGATATTCCATAAGCATGCCACTACTCTGTTTATCAGTCCCTAGGCTTACAGACTACTGAAACCAACTTAAACTAACCCAAGGTCAAACACAAATCCTTATGCCCGAGGGAGGACTGGGAACTCCGACGGTGAGCAACCGCGCGCCCCGCAGCTAGGCGCCTTAAAAGCGCTCGGCCGTTTCGCCTGATGTCAATGAGCATCCTTGAAATATTAAGAAGTCATGTATCACCTTTGATGAGTTCATACTCGCACATGTTAACACGTACCCAAAGTTTCACATTTAGATTTATTATTCATGACAGCATATCCATATATGAAGTACTTGTAGTCATTCAGTCTGTTTTCAGTTTTGATTCGATATCGCTACTGCAGCATTCACCAGACGTAGATGGTTGCGCAGGTATTAGCTACATATATGAAACATAATTAAATACTTTGCCTTTCTAATCACTAACGACTTTATTAGGGATTTGTCGGACATTTTTACTCGGAAAGGGGATAGCGAGTGCAAAAATGTTGAAAACACTGCCGGAAACCAACTTCGATATGACGGCACGCCTAAACAAATCAACAAACAAACAGCGCTGGTGGTCGGCCGATATTAATTACGCAGGCAACGGAAAAGTTTTATCAGTTTGTTCCATATGGATTCAAACCTTTCTGACCAGTAGGCTCCAACTTTTCTTCTTCTTTTCTCCATTTCACATGTTCCGTGTCGCTGTCTCCAAATTCGTTCAGATGTTCGTTAGTTTAGATGCCAAACAATCGAACGACTATATACATTGATACCCCGGTATTCTTTCCAACAACAAAAAAAGTCTAGTAGCGTTTGTAATTTCTAAAGCATAAAATGTATTTCTTTAACCCACTCTTTTGCCTTTTCTCAGTTCGTGATATCGTGTCTTATGTAAAAGCGACTCTTATTATACGTACAGAACTGTATGGGGCTGGCCACACACGCGACCCATAGCGCCACGTTTAGTTACTTGAAATATAAGCACTGTTTCTTAAATGCACCTCGGGAATGAGTGTTTGTGTTGTGGTTAGGTTAGTTTACCTTAATTTAAGTAGTTCGTAAGCTGCGGACTAATACCACGCAGCTGCGTTCGATACGTTTACAAAATTATTGTTGTTGTTTGCAGGTTTGTCATTGCACCATGCGTTTTCCCCTGCACTGTTATTATTAACTGTTGTCGTTTCTGGCTTTGTTTAGCGGCTGTTTAATATGTTGGCTTTGGTTGAGATATTGGCTGTTTAATATGTTGGCTTTGGTTGAGATATTTGTCCAACGTAAGAATCATGTATTTGCTTGAGGCGGTTCGATTGCCTCTGGTTCCCTCACTGCATGAAGGAAACGTTTTCTGATCGTTTATGTTTTGTTGGTGATGTTAACGTGTCTGTACAGCATGAGTTGAGTGTTATTTGGACTTGAGTTGATGCTCCATTTACGCATCTAGTTCTGTATTATAGTCAGGTATGTGACGGTTTATTGATTGATGGAAATCGTAGAGGGTCCTGAATCCTAATAAGCTGCGCCTTCGCGGTTAGCTGTATCTGTTCGGTTGGTCTTCTCGTAGTGGGTGTGTCTGCTGTATGTGGTGAGTACAGTAAAAGTTGCATTATTCCGCCCTCTGCCACTCCCGCTTCGGGACTCAACGGGGAGGACGTCTCATTGCTAACTTTGTTGAATCTATCTTGTAGTTTAATAGTTCTGGTTGTGTAACGAGACAGGTCTGTCAAACACATATAGGACCTATTATGAAGAAACCGATTCCGGGTTGTATCGTAATATACAGATGAAGTGTTTAATATACTTTACACTAGAGGAGGTGTAGTAGAATGTGTGGCTGGAAGGCATGTTTGTTGCAAGGTGCCATTTAGTTACGATTTGACAACTAACGAACGCTAATTAATAATGGGTTAAAGTCCGTGTCACTGAAATAATTGATGCTATAAATTGTCAGTAAATGTAAATTCTCTAATAATCAGATGACCCCCAATTAAATACTCAGAATAACATTTGAAACACTAAACTATATGTGAAATGATTTGTTTTGCAATGTTATATTGTTTAATAATCGCGTCACTATAATAAAAGTAGGAATTGTCGTAATTGTTTCTTAACAATGACATATATCTAAAAGAACATGTAACAGATAACATTTGCGTAAAACTTCTTACTCACTGGATAGATTTGATAAACAGAAGTCTGTTTAAATGAAAATACTTCAAAAATTTATGATTCTCTTTCCGAAAAACTTATTAAAAACTAGTACTAACATGTCACGAATTTTATGTAAATACTTTGTTTCTTAAATGATTTTACGATGTAATATAATACGAATCACCTAATTAACCTAATTTAATTATTAATGTAAAATAATTCATTCAATTGTAATTGTAAATTATTATTCAAACTGATTCCAACGATATATGAACACTTCGCTATTGTTCGTATCTTATATAAGAAGAGGCGCTGCAGCGCTCGTGATCGGTTAGCTCTGTATCCGTTTTTAGCATCAAACCTATATCAGTATGTATCAGCAATGTTTTGTAATTAAATCTCAGTTATATCTGCAAAGTTGTTTTTAATTTACGTCGTAGATAATCCTCCATCTCGTCGAAAACCCCGAGTCATGAAGGAGAATATGTACATTTCACAAGTGTGGCAAAGATCCAGTCGCTGGCAAGGAATTTGAGCTCGCCACGCGAAATGTTTTATATGTGAAATTCGCCGAATCAGCAGTCAACAGTTACGTAATAATTTGCCAGTGACATATCGGATGTTGTGTTACAGTTGGACTTTCCACAGTGATAACAAACACACTGTACTCGAATTCAGACGGACGGCGGTTCGAACCTTAATTTCAAACACTAGTAATAAGTATGTAATTCTGTAGTTTTTTCAGACTTCGATCTATCGATATGTGACTGTGTTGAAGTTCTTTTTATTGTAATGTTATATTAAACCACAATGAGGATAAATATCATTGTATACATTTCATATTTAATTTTATGAGACTTGAATATTTTGTACTAAAGTTTGTAATTGTGGAATGTAGCTAGGTTCTAGCTTAGGGAATGTTCTAGAAATGTCAGCATATAAAAAGTATGTGAAATCACTAGAAAACGGAAGAAGAGATGGTGAGATGTAAAATGTGGAAAAGCGCGCCAAATGGTGTGTTGTTGTAATGCAAAGACTGGAGGGAGGAGAGGACATATTGAGCTGAGGTTGGCTTGGTGCTTCCATAATCGACTAAAGAGGCAATTTTCATCTCCAAGAAGACCTTAAAAATGCCTTGGAAGGAGTGTATGTTACAGCCGTTCCATCGGATGTAATTTTGTGGCAATCGGCTGGTTATAACGACGCTAAGAAGATTGTACTTTGTCACTAGTAGCTGGAATCAATATTTCTGCACTGTGGAAGCCACGTGGAATCTCATTTCTCACTTCACAGGTTTTGTAGGAGCCTCTATTGTTGTTATTTGTACAGCCACGAACCTCGTAAGTGAGTGTTATTGATATTTACAATAATAACCAGAATCAAATTTTACACGATGTTAACCTGGTCACTTTCCCAGATCACAATCCAGATTAGGTTCCTACTCCTGAAGTGAAGTTCCCAAGAATTACATGACCACTTGGTCAAAGTGAAAGCATTTCTTAGGGAGTGTGGGTTAATAAATTTTGGCGTGATAGAACTTACTGCAGTTTTACTGTTAAGTGTATTTCATTTACAAGCGAAGACATAATGAGTTTTTAGTTTAAACAGTGTTATATCTTGTTCCTGTGACTTTAGGGGTGTTTACTTACCGAATATTACATATCTGAGGAAACGAAGGGGAACATCCTATGCCATCTGTTAGAAGGGCACTCTACGGCTGTGTTAGAGCTGTGAATTAGTGTTTTGGTGTAATCAGGACTGTACAGTATGTGTAATGTTCCGGCACCCTTAGTGTTCTTTTAATTTTTTTTTTAATTTTTTTTATTTTTATTTTATTTTATTTTATTTATTTATTTATTTATTTATTTTTTTTTTTTTTTTTGCATTATTGACCCACACTTCACCAGTACTAACTGGAGTAGGAGTTTTGTACCCTTATTTAGGTTTTCCGTGATTTCCTCAAATCACTCAATGCAAATGCCGATGTGGTTCCTTTCAAAGGGCACAGTTTACTTTCTTTACCATAATTGACAATACTGTCAGAGCTTGCACCCCGTATCAATTGACCACAATGTAGACGGGACGCTAACCCTAATGTTTCTTATTATTTTTTAATGTTTGGATGGTAGTCGTGTATTCAGTAATTTGTAGAGTATTCCACCATGCCAAGTTGGAAATTCGCAATCGATGTCTGAGAAGAACGTGGATTTAGGTGTTTACTTATGTCAATGGTGCGACTGGGCAGTGGTTCGATAGCTGTATGGTTCTTCCGAGGGCCGGATTGTATGAGTGGGATTAGTTGCAATTTCTGTATGTCCTTAATTAGTCTGTCTTTTATTATCCTTTCAAAGTTATTACATTACTCACGAATATGGAATTGTTATTGTTATCCCTCACTTCGGAACTTAATTATTGTGGGTTTTGAGTGTGCGATGGGGATGGCGACATTCGCCAGGCGGAAGTTAAATGGTAGCGTCAGGAGGGGCTGACTGTCCGGGCCATTTTGTAACAGGGATTCGTTGACATCCTTTCTTCCTTGGAGTTTTGTACTTGCCTAGCGTGATGGCGTTTCATACTTCGCCTTCGGTTGTTTCTTAGGTCTGTTCGTAGTCTTTAGTGTTGGCACAGTAATGAGTGCTAGTGGCCGCTGCAAATAGGAAAAGCGTGAAGACGCCTCACCCGTATGTGTGACCGCATTACCTCTCCGTCCGAGGGGTTGCCTACCCTGCCGATGAACTGCTCCGTATATGCTATTCCCAGGTTATTGATGCAAAGTACATTGATGTTTTATTAGGTTTTCTGAGCTTTAGAATGCACATAACAAGTTTTAATTTTTTCTCCATGAAGAACTGTTCGTTTATTAATTACCGTGTCAAAAAAAGATAAGCTACCGAAACCGGTTATTTGAATAACGTAGTAACTAGGCATTTTTTTGTAACAATCGCTTTGCCTACCCTGTATTCACAAAATCATTACTACTTTTTCTTGATTCTGCCTATATTTCTCCCAGCTTGCCGTTTAGGATCATCTACGGAATTTTTGACCGGTCATACTCATGATATGACTTCTTCAGTAATGTTAAAAACATTTCAATGTGTTCTAATGTACTTAATCTATATGATATCCTTTCTTGCGACCAATGAGTTCCTAAGGAAACTCATCCCCACTGCTTGGTATTTTCTTATTGCATCTCACCTTTAATTTCCTTAACGCCATGGTCAGTTCATAGTAGTTCGCAAAAATTTTATTTAAAATTGAATGTGAAAAGATGTACTATTGTCACCACAAGTACATTGTAATTTGTGTATTTTATTGTCAATGTTACATTCAAAATTAAATCTTAAATCACAGTTTAAACAAGAGATTTCAGAGCTTTGTCCTAAAGCTGAAATATCGAAGCAATTTTTTATCTGACTGCAAATTTTTTATTCGGAACGCCGTTTTCGTTTTATAACTGGACACTTAAAGGTTTCAATACAACAACTTTTATACACTCCTCTTTAAGGTATCAACCTTTTAGTTTGACAGTGTGTCAGTTATTGGAAGTCGACCGCAGTGGCTGAGTGGTCTGCGGCGCCCCAGTTACAGTCTGCACGGCCGCTACGGTCGGGCATCCGATTCCCCTCTCGAGCATGGATGTTAGAGCCGTCTGTAGTATAAGGTAGTTCATAAGTAGTTTTTAAGTTTAGGAACTGATGACTCCGCAGTTAAGTCCATTAAGCTTAACAAACATTTGAACATTTACTTATTGGAAGATGTTGGATAGTTTCTATAACATTACCGGCTTTAGTTCCCAGTTACCCAGGTGTGTATTCATTCTCTTCTTCACGCGGTGAAGTGTCCGAGCGCTCTACGGTGCCTTGCTGCAGAGCGCGCGGTTGCTCGTCGACGGACGTCCGAGTCTCCCCTCAGGCATTGGCGTGGGTGTTGTTCTTAGCATAAGTTAGTTTAAGTAGTTTGTATGCCTAGGGACTTATAAGCGCAGCAGTCCCTTAGATTTACAAACATTTGAACATTCCTATCTTATTTCATCCCTTTTTCCCGTCTCTGCCCATCGCCTTCTTCCCTAATCTCTTCACATTTCAGTTTCCTTTTGATGCAGCTCTATACTTATGACGTCATACCTCCTGAACTATGTTTCCTACAATATCATAACTTTCCGGGTTATTAGAAACTTTTGGAAATTTCAATTGTTTGGAACAGATGAGCAACTTTGTTTCAATTCTTGAGTCTCATTCACTGTTACAAATTAATTATTACTATTTTTTTTACTGGTAACCTATTTAGGCAGATGTGCTGCTCGGCAATTTACTTTCTTCATAGCGGTCATGGATGTAATGCATATTTTAATTTATGGTAGTTGCATGTGACATGTTTTATTTTTGACTGGCTGATCATCTGTACGACACTTGCTGATGATAATGGCTCTAGAATCCCAAATCTGCTATTTTATTATTTTCATTATTATTATTATTCTGGTTTTACAATGTAAGTTTATTTGTGCAGCACCTATAATAGATGACATTAAGTCACTAATTATTGTCCTCCACTCTTCTCTGTCCTCCCATAAGTCCTCAGGAAGGTTGTTCTTCCTCATTGCTGACTGAACTTCCTGCCTCCATGTGATTGGTGGTCGTTCTTTCTTCCTTCTTCTGTTCGGTGTCCAGTCGAGTATGCATTTTTGAAGCCTTTCTCGTCCCATTCTTCTGACGTGCCCATACATTTTAGATGTTTGTGCTCGATGAATTCAATAATTGAATTTTTACATTTCATTTTTTCTCTGATTACTTCATTTTATTCTTTCTCTTCTTGATGAACATCTCCAGAAATCCATTTCTGTGGCTAATAATTTTGATTTCAGTTGCAATTTTGTTGTCCACATTTCTGAACCATATGTAATAATGCTCCGAACTATTGTTTTATATATCCTTATTTTATTATCTGTAGTTATGTGTTTGTCCCAGTGAATTCCATTCAACCCACATCTGCTAACAGTAATAAAACAAATGTGATGGACAACCAAGTAATCATATTAAGACAAAATAAATTGCAACGTCTTGTGTGATGGAGACGATTTTCATACAGTCCAATAGATTTCGGGAATGCAGCCGCGTAAAATTTACTTCTTCTGCTGATATTTCGGCCGCGTACCTTCCGGCCATCTTCGACACACTCTGAAGATGGCCGGAAGGTACGCGGCCGAAATGTCAGCAGAAGAAGTAAATTTTACGTGGCTGCATTCCCGAAATCTATTGGACTGTACATTACGCCATGAAAAGTTGAAAATGATTTTCATACATTCATTTCATTCTTTAAGACGCCGTATCTCCTGATCTATGTGGCGAAGTCTTTTTTTTTTTTTTTTTTTTTTTTTTTTTCTTTTTTTAGTGAGGAATATGTGTATGAAGTTCGGTTGAATTCGTTGGGAAATTGTAAGGTACGTAGGAACATTCACAATGAAAATCCATTTTTATAACAATATAATTTATTTTAAATATAGGGAGATATTGAAAATATTCACGTCCAATGGCTCTTATACGCCAATGCAAGGCCGATGAATTGCTTTCCCAAGTAAAATTTTAGTATGGAGACGAACATTTACGAGATCTATATCGAAGAAGTTCATGTCAACTTCCACACACTTTATATGACCTTAGAGACTCTAAAAGCAAACTCTTGCTAAATGACGACACTGTAGAAAGAACAGCTGGAAGAAGTTCCACTTTATCTTTTCAAGTGGCCGTAATTTAAGTACACAAGGCGAGACGACACCGCGACTAATGGGAACCGGCTAGTACGTAATAGAGGAATGAGAGAAAGGAGCGAGAAGGAAGGCAAGGAGGTAAGCGAAAAAGAAAGAGACGGAGAGAAAGAGGTGGCGTGGTGGTGGCAGAAGGCCGTTGGATGACGCACGGCCGACCGACCGCCCCGGCGGCTAGCGCCTGTCTGCGCCCCTCCTCCAGCCGCGTCATCCCTCATGCGTTTTGTCCTTGGAGTACAGTGGTTTCAGAAGTATATAAAGTGCCCGAGGGAGCGGCGAGGCCACAGCGCAGGACAGACGCGATGATAAGTTGTTGCGCGCTAGGATGAGAGTGAAATGGAAGCGGGCAGCCACTGGTCAACAGCTGCGCCCGTCATCTGTAGCTTCAGATGTGGCGCACACAAGAAGCTCGCGTCAAACATCTGTCAAAATAAAGCAGGCAATATTTGTCAGGCAGCTAAAAGAACTGCCACAAATTACGCTCACATATACGAGGAGGGCAAGGGAACAGACCCCGAGGCTCGGTCAATATGCATCACTATAAAATATTAAAATGCCAAGATCGCAGTTACTTAATTTATTTTTTGACGACCGGTTTCGGTACACTTAGGGTATCATCGTCAGGTCACTAACGAAACTGAGGTACATTTAATTACAGTTATGTGAAATACAGTAATACCAAATACAGAATTATAGTAGATTAAAATTGTGTGCCGGAACCGGGAGACGAACCTGTGACCTTTGTCTTTCGCAGTCAAGCGCACTACCGACTGTGCTATCCCGACACGACTCACGATGCCGCATCACAACTTTACTTCCGCCAGTACCTCGCCTCCTACTTTCGAAACTTCACAGAAGCTCTCCTGCGAACCATGCAAGAGTAGCAGTCCTGGAAGAAAGGATATGGTGGAGACATGGCTTAGCCACAGCCTAAGGGATGTTTCCAGAATGAAACTTTCACTATGCAGCGGAGAGTGCGCTGATATGAAATTTCCTGGTGTATTAAAATTGTCTGCCGGAACCGGGACTCGAACCTGGGACCTTTGCCTTTCGCGGGCATCGTGAGTCGTGTCGGTATAGCACAGTCGGTAGTGCGCTTGCCCGCGAAATGCAAAAGTCCCAGGTTCGAGTCCCGGTTCCGGCACACAATTTTAATCTGCCAGGAAGTTTCATATCAGCGCACACTCCGCTGCAGAGTAAAGGTTTCATTCAGTAGTATAGTAGTTTACATACACAACTCATATCTTGTGTCCTATGCTTTCTGTCTCCTAAAGGCGCAAGGCAGTTTAATTGTACGTCAATCAGAAATCTTTTAACTTTTACAAAGTGGTTGTTGTTGTTGTTGTTGTTGTGGTCTTCAGTCCGGAGACTGGTTTGATGAAGCTCTCCACAATAACCTATCCTGAGCAAACCTCTTCAACTCCACATAAGAAGTGCAACCTACATCTGTCTGAATCCCCCACACACTGCCCTCCAACGTTAAATTCACAATTCTTTTATGTCTTAGAATGTGTCCTACCAATCGATCTCTTCTTTTAGTCAAGGTATGCCAGACTTTCCTTTTCTCCCCAATTCTGTTCCGTACCTCCTCAGTTACGCGATCCACCCACCTAATCTTCAGCATTCTTCTGTAGCACCACATTTCAAAAGGCTCTATCCTCTTCCTGTCCGCACTGTTTATCGTCCATGTTTCACTCCCATACAAGACATCACTCCACAGAAATGCCTTCAGAAAGGACTTCCTTAGGCTTAAATAAATATTCAATATTAACTAATTTCTCTTCTTCAAGAACGCCATTCTGCCCATTTCCATTCTGCATTTTATATCCTCTGTACTGAGATCATCATTTGTTATTTTACTGCCCAAGTAACAAAACTCATCTACCTCCTTTATTGTTTCGTTACCTAATCTAAATTCTTCAGCATCACCTGATATGTCAAACATAAAAACAGTTAAAATATTTAAAACACAATCTTCATTATGTGTGATGTAGACAGTCAGAGCTCCTTCTTACAACTAACCAGCGGTGTGACGCTTGTAGAAAATGTAATTATTGCCGCCAGAGTATGGTGTAATGTGTAATCTTGTTTAGTCTTACTACCAACGATTATTTGCTCGTAAAATCTAGTAAAATCCATATCCTTTAATCGCAGCTGCTCTAGCGCTGCAAGATACTGTAGTACCAAGAAACTAATGCATTGTAAAAACCTATTCTACTTCTCAACATACATTTCAATAAAAGGATACAGAGGCGTTACACGTTTCAAAGTAAAATTCGGTGATAAAAGCAATATGCCCCTATCTATGATTCAACGTAATATTTCAATCCACACACGTAATTATCTAGGATGGGTGTACGATGGAAATAATTGTCAAAAGTACCACAGAGTATTGTGACAATTGCGCTCATACACCTTATAACAAAAAGTTTTTAGGTCATCCAAATTTTTATATATAAAACAGTGTGTCCGCGTGTTTGTGTGTTTGTGCATACAAATCTACAGTTTTGTTCCAATCTTTATTGCATTTTTCACACATAAGATTTAATCCATAAGGATGATCGCCGGAAGTGTAGGAAGCAAGTACCACATATAGTTCACGAGATATGTCGTCATAAACAATAACAGGCGGAAAAAAATGCAACATCAGGCGACAATGTTGCATATTTTCTCCTAAACCACTGGACTTATTTCAACCAAATTTGATACACATCTTCCTTACCGTGATGTAGCAGTTGCTGGAGTGTTAAGAATCACATACGACACACGATTCAGGAGATAGGACATCATAAACAGGAATCGTTAAAAACTGAGATTTTATTCATACACTGTAGGAAATGAGAGTACTTAGTGACTTGCAACAAACTTTAAAGCTAATTTCAAACCATTATTATATTATTTTATCGCTGACAAACACAGTAAAATGGTGAGAGGAAAAAATTTTCTTGCTTACTACTTTTCCGTTGTTCATGGACTAAAACTACGGCATTCATTATGACGTTACAATTTTTAACTTTTATACTACAAATTGTAGCCGCAGGAAATTTTACTGTCAACATAAACTCATATAGCTGAATGTACCCTCGTAATTGTATCACAGTACGACACATAGTTCATGAGATATGACAGCATAAACAGTAACGTTTATAGAAAATTGCCGCATCACGCACCAAGTTTTAATCTATTACTTCTTTACTACTAGTTGTATTCGCAACAAATTTAACAGACATACAGCACTTATGAAAATGAATATATACCTGAACAATTATACAGTTACACAACACATAACTCAATTAATATGTGATCGTGCGAATTTTATGTGTCATTTGTATTTTGATTACTATCTTTCTTTGTTTGGATACTGCATTTATAATTTTCTACGGCCTTATTTCATAAAATATAATCATATAAATATAACATGTTTTATAAAAAAAAGTTGCAAAGTGTGTGAGAGAGAGAGAGAGCGCAAAGGGATTGGAGAAGGCCGGGATATAACTAAATACTCGGGCAACGCCGAGCTTTCAACAAGTCATCACTAAAACAAATCCGTCGAAATTTGTTTATACGATAAATCTACCAAATAAAAGGGCCGTCAATGCAACTAAACAAAAAAAAAAAAAGTTCAAATGTTTGTACAGCTTATGGGACTTAACTGCGGGGTCATCAGTCCCTAAACTTACAAACTACTTATGAAATAGCTAATACTAAGGACGGCACAAATATCCATGCCACCGACCGTAGTGGCCGTGCAGACCATGACTGGAGCGCCTCAGTCTCCTCGGCAACCCGGCCGGCTGCAACTAAACACCTAAATTGGAAAGAACATACAGAAAATATTGGGAAGGGAAACCAGAGGATTCGTTGGTAAAGCATTTACAGTATACAACAATTCACTACACCACACTTGTCCTTCCTCTTTTGGAGTATTGCTGATCTTCACCAGGTGGGACGTATGGAGGAAGTAGACAATGTTCAGAGCAGAGTAATTCGTTTTGTATAATTGTTGTAGAGGAGATAGCATGTCACGGAAATGGTGCCCTACTTGGGGTGGAATTCATTAAAGGCGTTCGTTGCGGCATCCTCATTTACGTAACATTCTTCAACAAATTTCTCTTTCGATTTCGAACACATTCTGTGTACATTCGACTAATGGGGAATCATGTTGAATCGAATAAAATAACAGAAATCAGATATAATAAGGAGAGATTTAGGTGTTTCTTTCGCCAGCGCGCTATTTGAAGCCGTTACCATAAACCCTCTGCCAGGCACTTAAATGTAAATTGCAGAGTAGCTATGCAGAAGTAGATATACGCAAACCATGTAACGGATAGTGTGATCGGCAACCTGAGACTTTGTCTGATGACGCTATGGTCTTCAGGAAAGGGTCGTCTTGAATAACTGCAGAAAGATGCGGGTGTGAGGAATGGCAGGCTGCTCTAAATATGGAAAAGGTGAATTAAGGCTTATGAAACTTTTGGAATTCAGTATTGGTGATGTGCAGCTTGACGTAGTCATGTCGATTAAATATCTAGGTTAATTATTAGAGATGGGTCTTTCCGAACGAACGGTTACAAAGGACGGTTCACAAAACAGACGGATAGAGGAACTACATATAAGGAAAGGCAGTTCGCGGTTCAGCGCTCATAGTCGGTCCCATTACACGGTCCCGGTCCGAAACACCAGAACGGTTGCTGGATTTCAAATTCCAAGAACTGTAGGTACCGGTCCGGAACGGTAGCTGACCCCATTTCGGCCGTTTTTGTTTCAGTTTCTCATTTCCAACGTACTGCTCGGTATTGGGTTGTGGTCCATTTTGTTCAATGCGCAGGCCCATTCCTATTGTGTTTCAGGCTATTTTTGAACTATGAACTATTGTTTGTTCGCGTATTCTGTTCAGCGTCCATCACCAGTAATTTACATCTTACAGTATTTTATAATTTTCTAACTTAACATACATAAAAATTGCATTCCGCGTAATACATACGTTTTATAGGCATCACAAAGGAAAATCTGCTAATTTCTTCGTAATTCTTATCAGCCGCGGAAGACATAATTCTTTTTTTATTATTAATGTACATTTTTAGATTTCACGTGTTTCATTTAATATTTAATTTTTCACGTAAGTTTTATTCATCTCCATAAAACGTATTGTAAGGGTGTTCAAATAAATATATTATATCCATTTTCTTGGCGATATGTAACATTTAGGTGGTGGTAATTTTTAAATTTCTTTATTCTACCTACTTGTTAGGGTCTTTTAAGTTAATAAATGATAATTATTAATATTTTTGCATGATATTGGGTGTGTAGAAAAATTGATTTCGATTTCGAAATTGCAAAAATAAATAATTTACTCCTTATCTCAGAAATTATTGTTCAGCTTTTATAAACCAACTCTTCAGTTTCCAACTATTTTGATTATATGTTACTGGATAATAACTGGATGAGAAAAGATCGGTGAACGAAAGGAAAGGTTTCCAAAATCTAACTGTCATCAGTCAATTATATTCCGAAACAAGTAGTTTGCCCATCTCTGATAGCGCCTCGGAGCGACTTGAAGCGTAATTAGAACTAAACAGCTACTGGATCGATTTATTGGAAGATTTGTAGAAAAAATATAACACATAGTAAAGAAGATGGATTGATAAAGTAACGATTCAGGTTTTCCGTACATCTACATGAGATACTCTGCAAATCACATTTAAGTGCCTGGCAGATGAACGGTTGACGAAAAAGAGACAGGATGATAGGACATGTTTTGAGACATTAGTTAATAATCTCCATGGTGTTAGAGGAAGGTGCAATGAAACTGTTGAGAAGTCGAAGTCTGATATGCATCCAGAAATGAGGACGAAGGTTGCAGGTGCTACTTTGAAACGACCGCTCATGAAACGCAAGTGCAACTCGTTCTCAAATGTCTGGAAGCCACAACAGGTCGGGATAAATGGAATGTTGCGCTACTGGAAAGCTATTAGAAAGGGAATTTCGAATGTCAGTTGGTCGGATGATTTCAACCGTTCAAACGGATCAATGTTTTTAGAATGTTCCAGAAGATTCTAGAAGCTTTTTTCTGGCAGGACAGATACTCGGATGGTAGAAAATGGCGGTGGCGTGACATTCGAAACTACGAGGAGACGATGCGACTGTCGGGTGATTTCCATCGGCCAAACGGTCGAATGTTTCTAGAATGTTCCAGACGATTCTAGAAGCTTCTTTCTGCAGGAGAAATGCTCGGATAGTAGAAAATGATGGGGGCCGTGATTGGCTCTGATGTGAGTGGCACGAGATAGATGTGGCTTGCCACAAAGTGAGTTGGAGATTCGGCTTGCTACGCTTCTAGTGAGAGGACGCAGGTGAATGATTCCTGGCATTGTGTCCGGTGACTAGCCTCTCACTTCTTTCGAAGTGCTGATTACATTGCCTGAAGTGTTCATATTTGTTTCTCTGTTATCAGAGCAAGAAATAATTGCTTCATTGCATTGTACTTGCATTTGAAAGCACTCATTTACCAGCGTACAATAGTTTCTCTTCTGCTCCTGGTCAGTGTGGCAGGTAGTTCATCTTCGCTACTTGAGTCACTTCAACGAAGGAGTTTTAAGGACGAAATAATTCGTTTACTGTTTATCTATCGTCTGACAGCTCCAGCTTCAAGTTTTGTGCCGAGCCATCCACGGTGCTTTGCCGCTGTTCGTCTGACCAGAGCAGTACGACTAATTAATTGGTGGTCGGTGATATCCAGACTTTGCATTTGGTATAGAGCTGTTTAAAAATAAATCTACCGTCCACTAGTTTGCCGAGTTCTGGAGCTTTTCTTGTATTGTTTAGCAAGTTGGATAGCTATTTGTTTCTTTAAAAATTATCACGTCCACAGTATCAACCATTCCCATGATAGAGGTTGTGTCATCCTAGGGATAGTCATTATTATTGTATCGATATTTCATTCTTGAATTGTGCACCGTCCTCATGAGCATACATTCATAACTAAATTCCCCAATTTTTTATTTTTTAAGATTAGGAATCCCAGCTGACCTTAATGGATAAGAAATATTCCTCAGAATCAAATCAATGTTTTGTATGCAACTTTTCAGGTATTCCGATGATCAATTGATTTTTACTTTTCTGTGATATCTTACTACTAGCGAACCATTCAGAAAAACAGCGACAGGGCCATTACACAAACTTTGTCGACTAGAATGATGATCAACTCTAGTGGTATCTTGTCCAACTGACTTGCCTGACATGGGAATAAAAGAGAATTATACCGGATAGTAACTAAAGCCAAATCCGCGTTCACAAACGACCTCCCTGTTACAAGAAATGACCTGCCATCTGGAGCCATATACATCAGTAGGCTGTCTGGGAGATGTCCATTAATTGTGACGTAAAATCACTTTGACATTCATTATTGCGCACCACAACTGGACCAACATGATATTAGGCAGATGCTCATAATGTTCTGGCTCCTCGATGAATACATATCTAGGGTATAGACAAAATAATTTGAACTCTTCACATAGAAACAATATTTATTTATTAACAAGAAGACCAGTGAACGTTGTACCAACAACTATTTATTTGATTTTAAGTAATCACCAGCCGTGCTCCAATCCATTGAGATCGATAACGTTCGCTGCATCACGTACGTTTTTAATTTCGTTTGGTTATTAAATGCAGCTTGTTTGTAATTCAGATGAATTGAATGTAATTTATTTACATTAAAGATAAATACAATTAACATGGAATGTAAAGCTCTGGAATAAACAGCTTTCATCTTTTGCTTTCTTGTGCGTAATTATACTGTGTGTGACAAACGAAAATCGCACTGTGAACAGAGTTGCAGAACACAAAGGAACAGTGCAAAGAATATACAGCGCTGATCTGAATTCAGCAAGTGTTGCCATTTTAAATCTTTGGTCATCAAGTAGCTGAAGGCGGATCAAAATTGGACTGCTGGAATGGCAAGGAAAAACTGGGCTACTTACGAAACTACAATCGCCAACACTCTCCTCCGAATGCGAAAATATGTTGTTGACTTCCACTTAAATAGGTAGAAATGATCATCAGAATAAAATACGAGAAATCAGAGCCCGAACGGAGAGATTCAGGTGTTCATTCTTCCCGCGCGCAATTCGAGAATTGCCAGGCATTGCCAGGCACTTAAATGTGATTTGCAATCAAAAATGTTCAAATGTTTGTTAAGCTTAAGGGACTTAACTACGGGGTCATCAGTCCCTAAACTTACAAACTACTTATGAACTACCTACAACTAAGAACAGCACAAATATCCATGCTCGAGGGGGGATTCGAACCCCCGACCGTAGTGGCCGTGCAGACCGTGACTGAAGCGCCTCAGTCCTCTCGGCCACCGCGGCCGGCGCAGAGTATCCCATGTAGATGTAGAACCGTACTTGTCGCAGAATAAGCAATCCGATTAATTCCTTTTGCTAATTGAACCATTTTTATGTGAGCGATTTTAGTCGATAATTGTTTTGCTTTGAGGTTTCGTTAGTGAGACACTTCCATCGTTCGAACTTGTACAAATCAGCAAACTTTGTTCGAAGGAAGACAAGAATAAGGAAGTCCGAACTAATAATGAACCAACATTTGTTTATTCAATATCTTCCACTGTTTAATAAATGTAGGATTGGGCAATCTAAAGTGCCGCAGAGAACAGACAGCAGAGAGTACTATCCCAACTATAACAGGTGGTGAAAGTGACCGTAATCACTTCCCCACTTCTGGTTCAAATTCAAATGTTTGTAAATGTATGGAAATTAGCTACTGAGGTTATGAGGCCATAGGCTTACTGCGATGTATCGGTGGTTCGCCTGAGGAGCGGAAAAGCCGCAATGCATGATACAAGCGCATGGATGCATACCAGTGAGACGTCCCACAGCGGCGGTTCCGAAGTCAGCAGAGGATGCGAAGTGCACCGCCAGAGAGCGCACTAAACCAGAAATATTTTCCTCTGCACAGTCACATGACACCAGCTCGAAACTGCCACGTATCACTACGCGCCGACTATTTAGCGGCACGCAGTGCAACACGACGGCAGTTCTCCGCCGACCGCCTACGAGAGCCATAGCTGAGGGATCGCGACCGACGCCTCCGGGGAAGAGTCTCTGCCAGCGACGCCGCGCCTCCAGGACTTCCCGCAACGCAATACGTCGTCCGGCTCTGGTTCCCTGGCCGTTCTCTGAATGCTGTCGTTCTCTCACTGGCCTGTACCTAATTGGTGAAGAAGAAAACTTTTAGTTGGTGTTTGTTGTTTTTGCCTTCGTTTCAGAAGTTTGTGCGTTTGTTTTGTTTCCAGAAGATGACTAGTTTGTCTTGTCAATAAACACAATTTCCGTATCAGACAGTGTTTTTCAGTTATTATCTCCTGAGTCGAGATATAGCACTTGCAAACTACTTAAACTAACCTAAGGATAAGACATACACACATGCCCTAGGGAGCACTTTCTGGCACTGGCGATCACGACAGACTGAAGCTAATTGCTGTCATTTCGCCTGAAATGTGCTGAAGACTGCGATATTTATGAAGCGAGTGACAGCTTCAAGGAGCGATACTGGGCGCGGTATGCTCGCGTCTCCTATATATATATATATATATATATATATATATATATATATATATATATGTGTGTGTGTGTGTGTGTGTGTGTGCGGCAAACACGCGACGAGGTGGCTATTAGGTGATATGGATGCGCATATCAGCCTAATCTGAATGTAGAGCAAAAAACTGCGGACTCCCGTCCGCTGCTGCGTCATGGACAGCACACAACTACCTGATTACTTGAGCTAATGTCAGGACGCACATAGTCCCTGACGTTCCTACTCGAGAGAACCGACCGTAATCCTTGTTGGTGTCCTGTGGTACCTCCTGACGAATTTGCGTTCTCTCCTCTCACAAATTCAGACGCAAGCAGCCCAAAACAGCCAGTCGCCAATGCTACCTCTCTTCCGTCTCGAAAACTCCACCGACGGACTTCGCGTCCTCACGCGTGCACTGCTGCGACCATATTCCCCGCAATAAGAAACCGATATTTCACACGGCTTCTGCGTAAACGTAGTGGCCTAGTATTCTGCAGAAACCGCAAGCAGACAAGCATTCCAGTTTCATGTAAGCATCTTAGCCACTGGTCAGTGACGAAAGACCCGCTGAACACCACCAACCAATGTTTCAAACGCTGCAAATTCGTTAATTCTGCTCAATGCCTGTTTTAAGTCGTAGCAGCTTTTTCGAGCAGTTCTCCCATGAATGTTACCTTTCATTGAGTACCGAAATTTTACATTTTCATCCCAATTACCCTTACATACATAAAGTAATGAAGGAATATTTAATATTTTAAACAATATTTTAAACATGACTTCGTCACAGCAACGGTTACAGGATAGCAAATTAATAAT
Source organism: Locusta migratoria (assembly GCA_026315105.1). Lineage (NCBI taxonomy): Eukaryota > Metazoa > Arthropoda > Insecta > Orthoptera > Acrididae > Locusta > Locusta migratoria. The sequence continues at coordinate 85,690,157 of CM048746.1, forward strand.
CAGCCAACCAGTTGCAATAATATTTGTTTAATAAACTGGATCACGGTTTTAACGGATAAAAACCCGCCTTCTTCAGAAATACATGTATACCTCTAGACAATGTGACATCGTAAATTACAAATTCATAATCACTATGCCTAAAATATGCGTCATACCAAGCCTATTGTCTAAAACTTTGTGAAATACAAATCAGAATAAAACTGTTACTTACTATAATTGCATATCACAGGAATTGGACATCCCTATGATCTAGGGGATGTGATTTAGACTGAAAGATGCGTCAGCGCATTTATAGATATTTACGCTTACTGATTTGAAGCAAGGAGCGTGCTTACCAGAACCGGTGGCCCATGCGCTGTGGAACGTAAGCGTTCAGTGGCTTAAGTAGCTAATGGCAGAATGTCCATTGAATTTATAACGATGTCAATAAATTTAATATTTGGATAAAAAGAAGGTGAGAAGGTTGAGGGAAGCTGTGGAAACAAATATTACAAAGGTCAGTTATAAAAATATGCTAACAAATATTGTTGAAATTCAATTCGTAAACGAACAATAATAATAGAAAAGTGTACCTCTCAGATGAATAAAAGAAATTGATTAGTACGTGGCTTACAGTATGGTGACGCAAATGAGATAAAATAGCTGACATGTCAATTACAATGGAGAATTACAAATGAAAGCAGGTTATAGAGTTTTGAGGAAATGAACAAATCGCAAAGGCTACTGGCAGCTGTATGAAGATTTCGTGAGCAGTAAGGGTTTGAATATTTAGTAGATAGTAAAGACAGGCTTATGAACGAGGTCAGTCACAACTAGATCATCATCATCTTGTTGAACTTTGATTATTTTTGCATACATCCCCACGTTCTGGCCAGTCTGGAGATAAGTAGATAAGTATCGTAGGTGCACCAGAATACCAACTTACAGCTATAGCGCGCTGAGCACACTCTTCTGCGAAACGATGCAGTCCATGCTTACAGGTTGTACGTTCGTCATGCAACTATAACTCACCCATTCAGAGTAGACGGGCATGATCATGACATGCGCGACCTCTGACGGCAGTCCAAGAAATGTTGGCAATTGATAGTGTTTCCGCGGCAATGGATAGTGGCAGGATGATTGCTGGCGGAACGCAGTCGCATACTTAATGGGACCAATATCCACTCGGACACGTGTCCTGTGTTGCAGTTGTCTTGTCCTTCAGTCATTACCTGCGATCCGTCTCAGATGACGCTGGCCAAGATCATCGACGGTGACTGTACAACCGGGAGCTCGTTTCATTCAACAATTCAAACAAAGTTCAAAGTTCAAAGTTTTATTTGTCATTTACTTCTTCATGTCGCAACTTTTATTATTTTATTTATTCATTTAACGTGTAATTAAGGGGTTTTGAACAAATTACGGATGACAATCATCAAGTTTTGTTAATCAGAATTATATTTAACACTAAAGAATTCATGAAAGAATCAACCTGCTAGGTGAGTTATAAAATTAAACAGTTTTCAAAGAGTGACTTAAATGTTTGACTTATTCATTTCTTAGAAGCAATAATAATGTATTCACTATAATTTAGATAAAGATAATGTAAAATATGTTTGTTTTTACAAAATACATTTGTTACTGATGATCACTGTCCACAGACAGGATGATTACAACGTCTGCATAAATTGATGGTTTTTCTTTTCAGTTTTTTAGGGCATCTACAGCAATATGGTCTAGTTGTCAGCTTGTCTCCACCGGATACTCTTTGCTCCTCTTCTTTACGAAGAACCTTCCTGTTGACAGTAAATGTTCAAATGTTTGTTAAGCTTAAGGGACTTAACTGCGGGGTCATCAGTCCCTAAGCTTACAAACTACTTATGAACTACCTTATACTAAAGACAACACAAACATCCATGTCCGAGGGGGATTCGAACCCTCGACAGGGAACGGCCTTGCGTAATAGCGCCTAAATGTGCTCAGCCGTGGCTTCAACAGTTCTGAATACATCCTGGAAAAGACTGAACGAGTGAAGCAAAATTTCGTAATCACTGTCGAAATCTAATTCACATATGTTGTGCACCGGCCATCACACACCATTCTAAAGGCGTCAGCTTCCAGTGACGTCGCATGTCCCACAAATTATTTCCACTATCGCTTCTCAGACGATTTCCTATACAGCTGCGGCTGGAACAAGGAGGGGGGGGGGGCGGAGGGGAGGAGGTTTCACAATAAAGTTGCGCCATATGTGCTCCACTATTTCATGACAATGACAATTGCATATCAGTGTCGTACAGTATATTACGTTCATCTACTAGCAGAAATGAAAAAAAAGTGGACCGTCATAGAATTTTACTGCTCTCTCAAGATTTATTGTTGAAAAAGTGCATATGGAAGACTTGAACAGATTATAATATGAGGTGTGGATCCATGCAGAAACAAAGTATGTTTTATAGCCTCCATTGGTGGCATTGCAGGCTCTGATCCCGGCATCCAATCTGTAACACAGATGGCGAATACTGTCATTGTTACACACCTGCTCGATCTATTCAGGTGGTTGTCCAAAAGTTTTGGGATGAGTAGAAGCAGGTGACAATTGTGGTCCCATCATATACCACGTGTGCTCGATTCTAGACTAGTATGGGGATCGAACTGGCCAGAGAATACGCTGCGCATCTTGCATAGCAGTTTGAGATTCACGCGATGTAAGCGAGCATTATCCCCTTGGATTAACACATCACGCTGCAAGGGAGTCGCTACCTGGTCGCAGGCATTATGCTACGGCCAGGGCGGCCGCTCCCGCTGAAGATGCGAATCCTGCGTCGGGCATGGTTGTGTGTGTGTGTGTGTGTTTTCCTCGGTGTAAGTTAACTCTTCTATGCATGACCTATATTTTTTGCACATTTACATACCTTGGGTCCATTGGACCCGTAACGTCTAATATGAGAATTTAAATGAAAATAAGTGTTTTGTAGATATTATCATGCACGAATATTTGAAGGTTCATGAGTATAATATAAGAAAGCTGTTGCTATTTCAATGATGTTACTGTCTTTTAAAATGTATAATTAGTATAATTTTAACCCTAAATAATTTTTTATTAGATTTTATTATGAAAACTGATACATACACCATCAATATTATTTTACACATTGATCAAATAGTTGATTTCACCACTGACAAAACATAAATCATTTCATAAAAAACAATATATCAGTTTGCTGGTCCTGATATAAATTTCACCACATTCTGAGCAGGCATTTAATTTTGCACTGGGGGCCTTTCACTCTATAGCATACCATTTGGAGCAATATAAACGTTAGCACTTTCACTGCTTATTTGTCCTAAGATATTATCTACATCACTATCTTCAACACCATCACTACGTGGTTCTTCATCCAAGGAGTCGTATGACACTGCCTGAGGAACAGCTTCATGGTTTTCATCCAAAGCAGAACTTATATCTGAAAGGCAATCGTCTGATTCAAAATTTGGGCTTGAAAAACGTATGCTATCCTCTTTCCTGCTCCTTTTTTTAGATGCAGATCCTAACATTGTCTGAAAAATAATAATATGAATAAATAACCTCAGTACTCTCTTCTCCTATGGAGTGTAGAAATATAGCGGCTCTTCATGTTATTTTTTAGTGTTACCAATAACCCTTACCTTTCTTCCCAATGAGTATCGAATGTCAAACAATACTGCTGTGTAGCAAACTCCTACAGTCTTTCTTTGCAGCGTCACACACTAACAACCACACACTGCGATATTTTGCTTCTTACACAACACAGAAGTATGCTCTCTGACAGTTGAACATGCCAAGTTATAACAATACGTTTTCTGCTATCACAACAATACATATGTGTGGCAGTGAAGTATTCTTGGTACTACAACAAAATGTAAATGATTACAACCCAATCTAATTTAACGACACTTTAACGTAAACCACAGGGTCCATCGGACCCAGGTTATGTAAATGTGTAGTATAAAGATGACAATTAAAGTGGCACTTAAACTAATGACACACAATTCTAGTAGTATCTGTAATGTATTACTGAATGTTGCCAGAGAGCATACCTGAACGGTTGGGACTCAATTTCAAGTCTTTAATACACAAATTAAAAATTAAAATAGTTCCCGGATCCATTGGACCCAGGCTATGCATAGAAGGGTTAAAATAGTTTGCAAGTCTAGGAACCGATCATCATAGCAGTTTCGTCTAATACGTTTACAAACATTTGAACAACAAGTCATCATACCTTTGCAAGAATGGCGAAACAACGAGTCTTACAACAACCCGCAAGTACTGTGCGGTGGTCAGCGCTCTCTACGCATACACTAGAGGTGAACGACAGACTTCAAGGCCTCAGACGCGGCAGTGTGTCTTGGATGAATGCAGTGTATGAGTCAGCGCTCAACAGATTGAAAATACGGAGCTAAAGGCTGGATACCATTATTTATGGATTTTTCTGTAATATTTTGTGAATCTGGACTTGTAATTGCCTTTATTTGTATGTAAAATTCATCTATTATATGCTTCGATAATCTATCTGTAGTTTGTAACCACTGCACACCATAATATCTTTGTAACTCCGATGTAGCATCTGCGCTACAACAGCGTCTTTGACCGCTGAGACGGGCAGTGGAGACTAGGCTAGTAAAAGGGTCGAGTGGAAGATAGTTCAGTCAGTCGCATGGTGGTTAAAGTGTTGTACGTTTCGGTTGATCGGCTATGATTCACGTACCGAATTTGTTTTTGCAGATTGGTTTATGTACCTATGAATGTATCCCGCTAGGGGGTGATTAAATTTCATTTGATTTTGGAAGAGGAATTTTGTATTAAGAGGACGAGAATGTTTGGAACGATATTGTACAAATCCACTGTAATCACCATTATTGTCAAGTCAACAACAAAGGTATGTTTGAAACTTCCTGGCATACTTCTAAAGGTATGTTTCTTTATCAAAAATAAATAATTTAACAATATCTAATTTTCTTATTTCAGCCCAACCTAGTCCCTCATTTTCCTGATTGTGGCATTTTTCTATTCTTGTTGCATGGTACGTGTCGAGTTTGAGATTTTCTTCAAATGTAAATGTTCACATGTCAGTAAAGTAATCAGTTCTTTCCACTGAAATCTAATTTCCAAACTAGGACTCACTTTCAATTATTCACTATAAAGTAGAAACTTTCAACTAAATAGCCGTTGCGCTTTCTATCAGTTTAAACGAACTGTTACTTAATTAACTACGTAATCATTAATATTAGGGCCATTACAGAGTTCTTGCCACTGAAATCTAATTTCCAAACTACTGCGCGCTTATTTTCAATTTGTCACTATAAATTAGAAACTTACAAGGTCAAATTCGGACACGATTAGGACTATCACTTGCAACCCCTCAAGAACCCGTCTGACGGCACCAGCAAAGCCGGGCCTATCGATGCTATGGCGTGAGAGAAAGACGGGATAGATCTGTGCGTTTCCGCAGTCTCTGTGATAGTAACCGGTTGTCAACTGGTGGTGTTGACTCTCCTTGGATCGCAAACCATCTGCGCTGTGGTAGCTATACGACCTGCCACTTCTGCAGTTGGCAGATGTCCACGTTGCATGGAAGTCCAGAAACTTGCAATCTTGCACCGTTTTTCAACTGTCCCAGCACGTTCATATTGTGTGGCAACTCTTCAAAAGGACCATATCGCCTCTCCGAAGGCCACAATTTGACGCCCTTCAAACTGACTCACTTGCCTGTAGGAAGTGCAAATGAGTCTCTGTGACATAGTATCTGTTTGTTTCATACGTTGGTATCACACAGGGCCTTGTAACCGTTAACATTCCCTTTTGAAGAGTAATCACAGTGGCACTCTGGCCGTACGTTACTATGGAACCTTTTGGCGAAAGAGCCGCGGTGGAGTAGCCGAGCGGTCTACGGCGTCTCGCTGCGGAGCGCGCGGTTGCTCGCTGTGGAGGTTCGAGTCCTCCCTGGGGCATGGGTGTATGTGTGTTGTCCTTAGGTTAGTTTACGTAGGTTTCAGTAGTTTGTAAGCTACGGTCCAATAGATCTACAAACATTTGAACTTTTTTTTTCTTGGCGAAAGACATGGTAATCAATATATTTACGATCTCTCAGGTGACAACTGCCGTGATAGGATGAAAACTGACGTCATCTTTCGACGGTGTACTATTTTGGTACAGAACCTAAGATTTTCGTCGTGTTGTTGAGCTGGAGTGTTTCTCCAGTCTGTTTTTACCAACCTCCGTCGCTCCTGGAGAGCGCCTGGTGTGACCTCGAGGTGATTTGAGCCCTCCAGAAGGCGGCGCGAGCCAGTGAGGCGTGCCGACCGCGGCGCAATCTGCGGCTGAATGCCGCCCCTCCCCCAGTATCCCCCTAGCGCCCTTCCCCACCACCACCCTCTTCCCACCCCCTCGGCTCATATTCGCGGCGATATTGGGCGGGGTGGCCCGGATTCCGCCCGCCGCCCAATCACTGTGCAGCCGCCGCCGCCGCCTCCGCCGCGAGACGAGGCCCGGCACTCGATTTCCGGGGCCGTTAATTGCAGCCAAATTTGTCCCACCGGCTGGCTGCAGCTGTCGACGGGCGGCCGAGACCCGCTGACATACTCCGCCGCTGCAGGTTTGCTCGACCGCGCCCAGTCAACGACGCTCCGCCGAGCAGCACCTTGGCGCAGACAAATATATACAGACGGAAACCTCCGTAAGGGCCCGGTCACACGCTAAAGGCTAGTCTACACGATGACACTAGGTTGCGACACTCGTTGCGTGACATCAGTTGCGCGAAACAGATTTCGTGTGTTATGTAGACACGGCGCCAAAACCACACACTTCAGTTTCGTCGTTTTGTGAGTGCTGTAGTCGCCGTAGAATAAAAGTTTGGGTATGAAAATAAATCGCAATTTGCGATGTTATGGCTTCACTGTATTAGGTTTAGATGGAATACCAAAGTGCGGAGAATGAAAATTTGTGCCCGGCCGAGATTCGAACGCGGGATTTCCTGCTTACTAGGCAGACGCATTGACCACTCCGCCACCGATGACACAGTGACCAGCCCGACTGCAGAGGACTTTTCTCTGCACGTCTCCCACCACACACAAATCTCCATTCGCCACGCTGTCTCTTTCCTATACCACAGCCTATTCCATCTAAACCTAATACAGTGAAGCCATAACATCGCAAATTGCGATTTATTTTCATTCATTTGAACGCTGTATATATATATATATATATATATATATATATATATATATATATATATATATATAAAGTTTTGGTAGCTGTAAGAGTTGTGGCGCAGCTATTGCTTCTCTGTGTGAAGTCTCTGCATAAGACTAAACATAAAGAGAATAAAAAACGTGTTTAGGGTTCGTGGCTGGACTAAAAAAAGAAGTCAGGTCTGTTCCTCAGCGACCTTGCTGCAAGAAATTGTGATTGAAGTCCCTAGAAGATACAATGCCACCAGAGCAGTTCACGTCCCTTTTAAACAGACTTAGTAATGGAATACAGAAACAAGGTACCGTTAAGCGTGAAGCATTGTTACCAGAACTGAAATTAATTTCATGGCATTTCGTTTCTTGTCGTGTACATATTCGCCTCTACAGCACCTGCACTGTGTTCCCAAATCCACAACTGTCATAGTTCATTTGCATAGGTATTTCGAATTTAATGTATTTTAGTCTGAAATTCATTAATCGTCAACCCATCAATATATAATTGACGAATAACTGCTTCAAGAGCATCAACACGTCGCTGCTTATTCCTGAGATTTTCATCGTTGAAATCGCACAAACACCTATGCATCGCTTATATGCTCAAAAACCGAATTATTTCTTCCGTTCCCCCATTTATGTTGTATTTTTTCTGTATTGGTTATCACCTAGCCTAAAAACACGCGCAATCACTTTCGCCAAATTTGGAAGCTGCCGAAACCGTTTAGTTTCGCCAACGAGTTGCGCGAACGCCTGCCGCGCATGCGCACTCGCCAGGAGCGCAGTTTCGTGAACCTAGTGTCGTCTGTAAACTATCCATAAGGGTTGCGGGGCGGGGGGCGCTGAAGCAGTTCCGTAAGATGTCCCATGATGGCACTGCGGTCAGAAGCAGCCCTTTAAAACTGGCCAGAGTAGGCGACAGGTAGGGCTGCCCCCACGACCACTTCCCCTCAAACGCCGGTACACCGCACACAGCCGTGGCCTCGTCGGAGACGGCACAAGCTCTCTCCTCAGTCTCCCCTCCACGCTACCCTCTCATGTGCGAGAGGCACCCTCAGAAGCGCCTCTAGTGCGGTCTACAGGTGCTAAGCCGGGGCTCCGCCTGACATCTGCTAGCATTTTACGGAACTATAAGGGGAGCGTAGGACAGTGGTTTAGTGGGGGCTGCTCCTCTGTATATGTTACTCTGTGACCTTGGCTAGCAGGTCGCAAGTTGAACCTCTAGAACAGGACTGGCAAACGCTACACACTGTGCAGAGATGCGTATGTGCTGCACAGGTGAGGCAGACAACGACATATGTTATTAGAGACGAGTACATAATGAACGGCGACGACTCCACCTCCTGGTTTATGCGGTACAAGCACACCCAGTATTGTTTACCCCTGGCGACCGTAGCCATGCACTACATGAGCGGAGACGGCTGCGGTGTGCACACCGTGACCCGGAAGTTGCATATGTGCAGCAGCACAGTACTTGTGCAGAATTTCGGGCTGGGCCTGCTCCAGAAGTTTCATTTGGTTGCCCAAACTTTGTCTAAAGGTTTGCCTAAGCAGAACAGTAAAAAGTAAGAGCAACTCCTCACATGCTACCAATAAGAAAATGTCACTCACAAAATTTCGTCTTGTGAATATTTCCGGCAGTAAATGGACGTCAAAGATTGAGAGGGGTGTGTGTCCCATACGTCAGTGTGTTTCACAATTACACTACTACAAACTTGAGGAACAAAGTGAGCATAGAAACCCATGCTCGGAAACGTCATCCAACGATGCTACAGAGATTCGAAGTTACTGGAGGGGACGTCTAACGGCAGGAGCTGGTGCCTGTAAGTTAGACTCTCCGTAGCGTCATTGAATGGCGTTTCCGGGCATGGGATTCCACGCTCATTTTGTTCCTCCAAACACTTCCTACACCCCTAGAAGTTTGTTGGAGTAGTAGTGTAATTCTGAAACACACTGACGTGTGGGACACACACTAAACTCAATCTTCGATATGCATTTACTGCCGGAAATATGCGCAGATTGAAATTTTGTGGGAGACATTTTTCATTGTTGGCTGCGAAGCCTGAGTGTAAACGAATTTAGGTTCACCCTGTATATTCTAAACTCTCTCAGCATTGCGAAGATATTTTCTCGAATACAGTGTTCACTCAAATAGTGAAGTGGTTAAATCACATTTACATCATTACACACTGCAAACCACAAGTCCTTTACGCCAAAATAAGCCTAAAACCTCCCTAAACAGAGACCTAAGAAATTTTGGCACTATAATTTCAAAGTCACCCAGTAGTATTTATTATTATTATGTTTGTCGTCTCTGTCTACAGTATCCTACTGATTATCAATTAATTTAATTTAGCTTTTTATGGATAGTATGGAACTGCGTTGATATAATACTTCATTATTTCTCACTACGTGCCAGCTACCATTCCTAAACAATGGTCATTTTTAAATGTCAGTACCATTGCCTCCTACCAGTCCACCTAGTGCCATTATCTTCCAGCGCATTTCGTTTCTTATTAAGCTATACAGCGTCTTATCGCTGGTACAAGTAACAGCTGCAATTTCCTTTCTAGATTAATGTAATGACTATGGTGATATGTAACTGACAGATTTTTTTTTAAAAGATAATGCATGAAAAGCATGCAAGAAAAACATTAAGAACCACACCCAGTTTCATGGCACAATCACTTAAAATCTTGAAATATTTGTGTACATTAATTAAATCATTCCACAGAAAAAGGAAAACACGTAAAAAGTCAGATATGACATTGGTTTTTAATAGTACGCGAGCTTTAAGCCAATACAACCACTAAAAGCAACTATTTTCTTGGTATACCTACCTCATGATTCGTACGATCCTGGATGTGCTCGTAAAAAGCTTCTGAAATCAACCTGAAACACTATGTTTCTGTATCTATAAATGTGAATGTCTGTTTGGTGTACGTTTATCACGTCTGAACCACAAATCATAAAGAGCTAAATATTTGTACAGTTACTAATGTCTACCCGGGGAAGGCTTTAGGCACGATTTTATGGCGATCGGATAGCTATTTACCTATATATATATATATATATATATATATATATATATATATATATATATATATATAATGTGAATGTCTGTTCGGTGTACGCAGAGACTTAAATATTTGTACAGTTACTAATTTATACCTGAGGAAGGTTTTAGGCACAGTTTTATAGCGATCTGATAGATATTTTGTAATTTTGAAGAATACAAGGCAAAATGCGGAACAATAATTACTCTTTGGAAATTATATTTATTCTTTGAAAATGGTTTTATTAGTTGCATTGTTGCTTGAGAGTTCATAATGATAAAAGGGTGGAGTATATTGGGATGGAAAGTTATCGGTGTATGTGTGTATGTATGATAATGTGTGATAATATTTCGCTCTGCAACGAAAACTACAGGACGCAAACGAACGCTCTGTGTGTAATTGTTGTCCGACGTCTCCCATTGTACACCATAGCAGTTCCATGCAGATAGCCATAAGGGGGTGGAAGATGTGGTGTTTTAAAGTCGTCATATTATAAAAAAATTCTGGCTGAAGGCCAGCAATGACGTTTGCGACTCTATAGCAAGGAGGTTACACACAGCGAAACGTGATGCCACCGACCATATATTTGGTCTACGCGTGCTACAATGTCTTTAGCTCTTTCTCTCTAAGGATAAGCATACGAATAAGGAAATATAAGAATAAATAAATAACACAATACTGAAATATAGCTCCTCTATCATAATCAACCACCACGCGAGCGGAGCCGCGGGTTTAAGTTAGTATATAATAAATTTGAGAACATTACTGACAAGGAAAATTCCCAAACACATTCTCTCAAATTTAGTGTCAAGATTACGTAGTGAATAGCCCATCAGAAGATGAACAGAAATGAAGCACGAAAACAGAAAAAAATTGTACGAAACAACGAAGTCGTACGGACCAAGTGCTAGATATGTAACACATAGCAAAGCGGCTTAGCTGTAGAGTCGTAGTTCTGTACTGCTAGTGGTGTTACGGCTGCCCTGCTATATAGGAGTTTGGTGTTAAAACCTCCGTTGGTGTACATTTTCTTCACAAAATTAGGAACTGTACGGTCTTTGACACCTCTGCTCTCTTTTTATAGCCTCATCAGTTGTCATACTACACATTACTTACAGAATATGAGTCCTGTGGTATGAATCCATGGTGTCCCACTTAAACGTTCCACCAAAAATATTTCTGGAACAACAGTAGAATTGAAGAACTACTTTCACAGGCTTGAACGTACTGTATGGGCTTATGAGAGTAAGTACTGTGCAACAATCTAAGACTGTAACATATATAATTTTCAACACGTTTTTACGTTATTTCTGATTGGATACCCCATATAATTTCTTTGCAGTGAATGGCATAAAAAATCGGAAAAAGAGTGCCATTGGTTGCATCGTACAAATACTGCGTAAATACGAAGTTGACGTTTGAAATAAAGGAAGCAAGGTGCGTGTTCCGACACTCAGGCAAAAGTCACGCATGCGTATCAAGACGCTCCTGATGTAACTGACATGGTGCGATGCAACAAACTCCATTCTTATTTGTCATTTTTTCGCCGGCCGCGGTGGCCGAGGAGACTGGGGCGCTTCAGTCACAGTCTGCACGGCCAGTACGGTCGGGGGTTCGAATCCCCTCTCGGGCATGGATATTTGTGCCGTCCTAGTTCGTAAGTAGTTCATAAGTAGTTTGTAAGTTTAGGGACTGATGACCTCGTAGTTAAGTCCCATAAGCTTTACAAACATTTGAACATTTTTTGTCATTTTTCATGCTATTGATTCCTTGAGAAATTCATTTAAAAAAGAAAGTGTGTTTTTAAAATAATATTTCTTTACGTATTAGACCGTTTTACATTACTTACTTTCATTGGGCCTTGCCGTACGTTCATGTCCGTGAAAGCCATTTTACGAGTCGTTGTTGCAGAGATGTACATCTACATCTACATCTACATGGGACACTCTGCAAATCACATTTAAGTGCCTGGCAGAGGGTTCATAGAACCACCGTTATACTATTTTATCTCCTATTCCATTCTTGAATAGCGCGCGGCAAGAATGAACACCTGAATCTCTCCGTTCGGGCTCTGATTTCTCGTATTTAATTCTGATGATCATTTCTACCTATGTAAGTGGGACTCAACAATATATTTTCGCATTCGGAGGAGAATGTTGACGATTGTAGTTTCGTAAGTAGCCCACGACGCAGCGATAAGCGCCGTTGTTGTAATGATTCCCATCCCAAATCCTGTATCATTTCCGTAACGCTGTCTCAGATGAAAAGTTTAATGGCGACGCCCTGTAGATTACCGTGGTATCTAAATGTGGTAAACAGTGAGTCCAAGCAAGATAGCTTATATAAGTGAGAAAAACTAATGAACTGGTGTCAACTAGGTTAGTCCGAGTTCTCTCACATGATTAACTGAGCTCTCCGAAATTCCAGACTATGTTCATATTTGCTTGGATATATGAAGAATTCCTTTGGTGCGCTTGCTGAAAACTTAAAAAAAAATCGTTAAAAATGTATGTTTTGACAGAGCACAAGTAAAACTGTATGACTGAGAAACTGTTACATTCCTGTGTCGCACTTATGTGACAAACGGTTATGTTTTCACCATTTCCTTGGGAGTGATCAAATTCACATCCACACCTTAAATGAATCAGGAGGAATACTTCACTCATCAAGAGTAAATTTTGATTCACCGATCAGCGATTGCTATCATATGCCACAGTTACTGTTAGAAATGTCATGTATTATCAGACTTTTTTCCGGTAAAGTATTTGATTGAGACGCACAGTGGGACGGAATCCTCAAAATGTGGCCAAAACCCCAAGAAGACATTGAATTCACACAAAACAAATCATACGGTAGTTTTTGATGTCGATGCTTATGAATTTCATGGAAAAATGATCTAAACAAAATAGCGGAGCTAATATTGCACCGTGACCCGTGATGAAAATCCATACTACACTACTGAAAATCCATACTACACTCCTGACAATTAAATTGCTATACCACGATGATGACGTGCTACAGACGCAAAATTTAACCGACAGGAAGAATGTTGTGATATGCAAATAACTAGCCTTTCGAGCATTCACACAAGGCTGGCGCCAGTACCGACACCTACAATGTGCCGAGGAAAGTTTCCAACCGATTTCTCATACACAAACAGCAGTTGATCGGCGTACCATCACGTTTCAGACTTTGATAAAGGTCGAATTGTAGCCTATCGCGATTGCAGTTTATAGTACTGCGACGTTGCTGCTCGCGTTGGTTGCGATCCAATGACTGTTAGGAGAATACGGAATCAGTGGATACAGGAGGGCAATACGGAACGCCTTGCTGGATCACAACGGCCTCGTATCATTAGCAGTCGGGATAACAGGCATCTTTCCCGCAAGGCTGCAACGGATCCTGCAGCTACGTCGTGACCCTTGAGTCAACATATGGGGACTTTTGCAAGACAATCATCTGCATGAACAGTTCGACGACGTTTGCAGCAGCATGGACTATCAGCTCGGAGATCATTGTTGCGGTTACCTTTGACTCTGCATCACAGACAGGAGCTCCTATGATGGTGTACGCAACGACGAACCCGGGTGCACGAATGGCAAAACGTAATTTTTTCGGATGAATCCAGGTTCTTTTTACAGCATCATGGTGGTCGCATCGGTGTTTCGCGACATCGTGGTGAACGCACTTTAGAAGCGTGCATTCGTCATCGCCATACTGGCATATCACCCGGCGTGATAGTATGAGGTGTCATTGGTTATACGTCTCGGTCACCTCTTGTTCGCATCGATGGCACTTTGAACAGCGGCCGTTACATTTCAGATGCGTTACGAACCGTGGCTCTACCCATCAATCGATCCCTGCGAAACCCTACATTTCAGCAGGATAATGCACGACGGCACGTTGCTGGTCCTGTACTTTCTTTACTGGATACGGAAAATGTTCGACTGCTGCCCTGGCCAGCACATTCTCCGAATCTCTCACCAACTGAAAAGTCTAGCCAATGGTGGCCGAGCAACTGGCTCGTCACAATACGCCAGTTACTACTCTTGATGGGCTGTGGTATCTTGATGAACTGCATGGGCATCTGAACCTGTACACGCCATCCAAGCTCTGTTTGACTCAATGTCCAGGCGTATTAAGGCCAGAGGTGGGGTACTGATTTCTCAGGATCTATGCACCCAAATTGCGTGAAAATGTAATCGCATGTCATTTCCAGTATAATATATTTGTCCAATTAATAACCGTTTATTATCTGAATTTCTTCTTGGTGTAGCAATTTTAATCGCCAGTAGTGTAATTTATTAATAATAGCGTTTATATAATATTTGGACAATAATAATTAATACACTGTAAACGTGATTTGTTTATTATAACAAAATAACAATATTTGTCGAAAATATATCGAAAAAGTATTCTTAGATTTCAGACACGTTGTAATTCAATAATATAATGAAACAATCTTAAAATCGGCGACAGAACACAAATAATAAATATAATAATATAATCTACGGTAGAAGTAATAATTAATTCAACGCTGCATCGACCATGCTGTGCTACGAAATGTCGGCCGCGCGGGAATTTGTAAATATTTATTATACAAGTGAAATGGCAGATTTTGATAGCTAATTCTTGTCAATTTCATCAGATAATATATCAATCTATAGTCGGGGAGTTGAAATTCCGCGGTATATTGCTGTTTATGATACTTTTGCTCTAGTTGAAAATGCAAGTTCGGCAAAGCATGGCCGTTTTGCACAGGCATCGAAAAAAATATATTATACATAGGATAACCATAAAATTTATACCGATTTAGTGTACGAACATTTTGTATAGACCTGTAGCAACTGTTTCCATCCTTTAGAACTGAAATTATTCACTTCCCTACCAAAATATTCACTCAAAAATTGCTGTTATTCATTTATAATTTGATCTGACTGATGCATAAATGCACTATGTCATTGAAGTAAAAGTGACAGTCGCGTACTCTACTACTGTCATTCTGATATGTAAACTTTTACTACAATGACATATTGCATCTATTCATCTCTCAGATCAAATTATAAATGAACTACAGCAATACTATTGTATGCCAGTAAGAAACAGTGCAAATATTTTGCAAAATTGAGACAAGCTATATGGTCAACATATATACATCTCTTTTCAACATTTTGCTTGTCCTGGTGGTCCTCAGTCATGGTGCAAATACAGAAAAACAGAAGCTACTGGGAATAATTGTCACCATTCCGGTGGCTATGATGTGAGCAATTAAACCAGAATATAGAGATTTGCGGTACCCTTATTTTCTGAGATAATCGTAGTTGTAGCCAGAATTAAAACGAGTTGTTCAAGAAGCTCATATGAACTTGTGTACGTAATAATGTATTTGTTGCTATAATAACTTTCAAATGGGAAGTCAGTAATTCTGTTATTCCATTCGGTGATTATCATTTGGGTAGGCTAAAGGTCATGGAAAGCCTTGCCATTGTTACTGGCATTAACACCATCAGACATCTTCGGCTTCTGGACAACATACGAGAAAGGAAGGTTAATTATGCAGCTGAATTTGATATAAGAAGAAAAAAAAAAGAAGAAAGCAAGGGCAGCAAGGAGAAAAAACTTCTAGTTGAAGAAGAAGAACTAGAATACGGCCCTGGTTACTTTGCTGGACACTTTCGAAAGTAGAATGAGAGGTGTTTATGAATAATAAATTGCTTTAATCGCATTTTCTGACATTTGTCATATTTAGTGTTTTATGTATGTTTATCACACAAACCACTCAACCAATAACAGTCAGATTTTCAGAAATGCTATAAAACAGCAAAACGAGGCCACTGAAATAGAATCAAGACAAAATGTGACTTACTGTCTGTACCAGGGAAATGTATGTTAAATTTTTTCCACTAACAATGGCTTAACGGTAAAAAATCATAAATATTATACCACCAAAGCAGGAAACATTGGTTCCAGTTCAGTGAGCTACCAATATATGTTGAAAATAGCTGCCAAAATTTCGGACGTCCTAAAGAACAGACACCACACCAATACAATAAGTATTAAACGCGACGACGCCGTTAGCTTCAGTATTTCAGCGCAGATGCGGTCATACGGCCGACCTCGCACGGGAATCCGTAATGGCGAGTCTAAGAGGGCATGGACGATAGGAGCGCTACAAATATAGCGTGTGACTTCTGAGAATTGGACGGAAGGCGAGTACGGGTGGCCAAGTGGTTAAGGCGACCGCTGGGCCGAAGCGGGAGACCCGGGGTTCGATTCCCGGTCCGGCTCACATTTTCACTTGTCGCCATTGCTTAATATCAATGCCCAAATGCGGCCACTGTCAATCCTTTCTTTCCTATCCTTCTTCCTTCCCTTCCTTTAATAATCACTTGCAAAAAAAAAAAAAAAAAAAAAAAAAAAACGAGCTGCCCTTCTCTGAACCTTCTGAATGTCTTCCGTCAGTCCCACCTGGTGAGGGTCCCACAAGGGGCAACAGTACTCCAGGAGAGGACTCAGAAGTGTGATGTAGCCAGTCTCTTTGGTGGAGCTGGTGCATCTTCGAAGCGTTCTGCCGATGAAACGTAACCTTTGGTTCGCCTTCCCCACAATATTTTCTATGTGTTCTCTCCACTCAAAGTTGTTCGTAATTGTAACTCCTAGGTATTTGGTAGAATCTACGACCTGAAGGTTTGACTGATTTATCGCGTAATTGAAGTTCAGCGGATTTCTTTTAGTGGTCATGTGTATTACTTCACACTTTTCTTTATTTAGTGTCAAATGCCAATTTTCGCACCATGCAGAAATTTTGTCTAAATCGCTTTGCAGTTGCTTTTGATCCTCTGTTGACTTCACTAGCCGATAAACAACAGCATCATCCTCGAACAGCAAGTGTTCTTGTTGCGCATGTTACAGACGGATAAAAAGAAGCAGTTGCGTCTGGTCGGATGGTTTGTCACTGCCTTACTGTAATAACTGAGCAAAGAGCGGGAGAGGGAAGAAGAAATCAGAGGGTCGAGATGAGCTAGTGTCGCTGGCCGGCTCGCCTCCAGTTGCCGATACCGGCGGCAGGAAATACGGCACAGCCGAATTATAAATGAAATAAGGCGGTGCAGCTCGGCGGCATGGCGCGGCGGGGCGCTCGCATCTGGCGCCGTGCTGAGCCAGCCCCAACTTCCTGCGGCCGCAGTTGGCAGCGCTCCCACAGAAAAGCGAATTATCATCCGGGGCGCCAGGCCGCGGGGGTGGGGCGGGGGCCTGCGGGGGCGGACAGCGCGGGTCGGCGGCCCCCCGTCATCCTCTGTCAGCGGCAGCAGCGCCGACACCTCGCGGGCCATCCTGCCCGTCCATCCATCACACGCGCCGCCGCTGGCGCCGTCACACGGAGCGGCTAAAAGAACCCTTGTCCGGATAGAGCAGGTTACTCCTTCAGAATAGCACTTTGGTGGCGAGCAGTTGCTCAACTTTATAACAGACGACGTTACTTGTTCTGGTGAACTACACAGTGGATCTTGTGCAGCTGGTGGTGGAAAGATTTACACTGAGGCGTTAAAATTCTTGATATACTTCGGAATATCCTGGCGGACCTCTTTTATCTCGGCGAAATGAAGAAACTAGACGTACATGGAATCAACAAGTCTTTGGAGACTCTCTACGCCATTTAGTAATGGGGAAAATGTTCTTGTCCTCAAACCTAATAACTGCCCAACTAATCCTTCCTCATACTGCCCCAGCAGCCTTACCTCAGTGTTCAACTAAGTTCTGGAAACCTCTTTCCGACGAATTCACCTGCATGTGCACCAACGTCAGCTACATCTGCCAATGACTATATTGTCAACCTCACCCACCTCCTCTCTAACAAATTTACTCGCATAAATCCACCAGCTTCGTCTCTCTTGACCATTCTCCTCTACTCTTAGAAATTGTCTAATATACCCCCTTACAGGTGCGCCTCGGTTGCACAGTGGTAGAGTGCCAGACTACAAATCCAAAAGTCGCGGGTTCGATCCCCGCCACGTCCCAGGATTGTTATCTGTCGCTTTCCACTTCTTTCACCTCTGGCAGTATTGCTCATGTGAAAAATACCGCGTAGCACCGTGGTTTGGAACTCACGTTAAACTGTAGGTCCCCCTATAACTGGCTGGGTAAGTCAGTTCGAAGGTCGGAGGAAGGCAACGGCATACCACCTCCAAACAGGACCATGCCTACTAAAGTACTGCGATGTTCAAAAAAATCTTCGGATTGTTGAATGCTTTACCTTTTACCCCCTTACATTGATTCCACTTCCGTTCTTTTATAAATATGCGGATTTTTATTTGTGTGTGCTGTCTTTATACAACAGAAATAAAACAAATTATTTTGATACATACATGTATCGTCTATTCCGAAAGAACAGGCTTCACTTCTGATCCTGCTCTTCTTATTCCTTCATATTCACAGAATATATGACGTCAACTGCGCATGGGCAAAGCTGAAAATGTGTATGTCTGACGGGAGGCGTGCTTATGTAGTCCTTGCAGGTGCCGTTATCACTGTGTCCCCAGTGGTGTAGGGGTCAGCGCAACTGCCTAGAAAGCGGGAGACCTGGGTTCCAATCCCATTCGCATTTGATGTCATATATTCTCTGAATGTGAAGGAATAAGAACTGCAGGATCAGAAGTGATGGCTGTTCTTTCAGAATAGACGCCACATGTATATATATAATATGACAGTGACGGACAATGATCCTTTCGATAGTGGGGAGGGGTGAGCAAGTTCTGAGTCCTTACGCTTATGGGAATTAGTACAAAGTGACTACGAGTTTGAGTACTGTGGGCAGGGTAAAGTTGGAAATTTGTATCTGACGGAAGGCGTACTTAAGTAGTCCTTGAAGGTGCGGCGATCACTGTGTCGCAAGTGGTGTAGTGATCAGCGCAACTGCCTAGACAGTGAGAGACCCGGGTTCGAATCGCGGCTGGGCACACATTTTCAACTTTGAATATTCGCAGTTGATGTCATATATTCTGTGAATATGAAATTGATTTGAATGTACGTTCCGCGTTGATCCGCAAACTATCTTCAGTGGCAGTTTTCGTAGATAGTAATCTAAATGTGTTGTTTGTTGCCTGGCTTAGGCCCTCATTACACTAGGTCGCCAGGCGGCGCAGCAAACTAAACCACCAACGGCGCAGTAGTAGTTTTTCCGGCCACATTAACTCTCCTCAGACGACCAGTCTGTTGTTTTTGGTTTTCCCCTCAGTCTTGCTGCGCTCATGAACTGTCTAGTAAATTTCAGACTGAAAGGAGGATTACGAAAGAGAAAAACATGAAGCTGCAAGAAAGCCTGAATGAATGCCAGAAGTTATTCCTTGAACCAATTTTCTATCGACGTATCAGAATTTAAATACTGAACTAAAATAGTCATGAGTTTCAAACGTTACATGCTGGTAGTAGTAATTATTATTTTGTAAACAAAGGAGTTAATAACTAGCAATTTATCGGTTTACTTACCTCAAAGTGACTAAAAATTTTCCTTCTGGTGAGAGACACTTTCTCTTTTCGAACCATTACTGGTAATATCTCTCTTTGTTATCGACAATAGTTCAATGAAATACGATGTAGAGATTCGTAATTAATTGAAAAACTAGTTGTCGTCTGAACACAGTTAATCAAAGAGAGTATAGTACAAACCTTTAGATTCCCTTAATGATAACATGCATCTTTCTCTTCCTCCACATTCTCCTTTTCATTAAAAGTACAAGGTGGAGCATGTTCCCTCATCAGCAGTGGTCACTGCACAGTAGACTGACCACACGGTGGCGGTACTGGCCGCGCCGCCTGGCGTCCCAGTGTGCCGGCCGCGATGGCCTGCAGTCTGCACGTCCACTGCGGTCGGGGGTTCGAATCCCTCCTCGGGCATGGATATTTGTGCCGTCCTTAGTGTTAGCTAGTTCATAAGTAGTTTGTAAGCTTAGGGACTGATGACCCCGTAGTTAAGTCCCATAAGTTCTACAAACATTTGAACATTTTTCGTCCCAGTGTACTAAGACAACACCACCTAGAGACAAGGCCTTACAACATCCCGTGCTATGTCATATTGACCAGGCCGCAGCCTCCAGCTGAATGGCTGTCCGCTGAGGCACGTCCCCTGCCTCGTAGCGGGCAGCCAGTAAGCTGGCAGCCGCAGCCTGGTCTGACGCCAACGAGAAAGACAGGCGCCAGCGCAAATGTCATGCTACGTAAGCAAGGTAGTTCCGAGCCGGCGCGATCGCTAGCTCAATGGCTGCCCGCTATGAGGCAGTGGCCAGTGCCCCAGCGGCCGGCCAATCGGCTAGCGACCGCGCCGGCTGGGAACTACCTTGTTTACGTGGCATGACGTCTGCGCTGGGGTCTGTCTTTCTCGTTGCCCTCGAACCAGGCCGCGGCCGCCAGCTTATTGGCTGCCCACTACGAGGCAGGGGGCGTGCCCCAGCCGACAGCCATTCACCTGGCGGAAGCGGCCTGGTCAGTATGACGTAGCACGGGCTGTTTCTAGGTGGCGTCGCCGGCCGCGGTGGCCGAGGAGACTGAGGCGCTCCAGTCACGGTCTGCACGGCCACTACGGTCGGGGGTTCGAATCCCCCCTAGGGCATGGATATTTGTGCCGTCCTAGTTCGTAAGTAGTTCATGAGTAGTTTGTAAGTTTAGGGACTGATGACCCCGTAGTTAAGTCCCATAGACTTTACAAACATTTGAACATTTTTTAGGTGGTGTCGACTAGGCTCCGTATGACGCAACGCCCCACTACGCCACGGCTGCCGCGTTGGCACGGCAGTCAGTCGGCAGCCAGTGTGTGGCGGCGCCACGGGCTGCCCCAATGTGATAACTAAGCCCCATAATAGTCAATGCTCAATGACGAGCGCCGCCGCGCATCTAGACATTTACATCTTCGTGTAAATAATGGCTCCTTAAGATGAACCCCTCCAAAACCCCTCCTGCGTCTTATACAGTACACTAACAAACTAAAAAAAAAAAAAAAAAAAAAAAAAAAAAAAAAAAAAAAAAACTTAAAACACCCTTTGATCGGTAGGTAACGCGGAATTCTCGTCTACTGACAATCTAACAGACAACAAACTACTAACAGGCCGAACAGACTGCGTCCTTCTAAGATACTAATTCCTCGTGCACCGCATCCTATGCCGCGCATATGCGCGTAGGTATCAACCCAGTCCAGCTAGTTTCTACAAATCCCTACTGGTCCTCAAGCGCCATGCACTCCACCTTCCCTTCCGTATTCGTTTATTATCCCCCACCAGGGCGCTATAAAAACTTATTGAATTTCCACCTTTCCAGTTCTGCTCAGGGTTTCCAGCAGAAAACACGTCACCAACAGTCCAATCGTGTCTTCTCTTTCCCATCCTGGCTACGTTGTTTACCATTCGAACAGTTTTTCAAGTAAGTGATAGTTCAACACGAAAAATCTGCTTTGCTTACTTTCATTCGCTTAAATGGTGTTATCTTTTGGAGTAGTTCCTCTGATGAAAGGGTCGTTGGTGTTTATTACGCATACTCGGACGGTTCGAGCAATACGTGAGGTAAGCTCGCGTATCTCTTGTCGATACCTGTTTAGTAGCCCAGGAATTCTGACACTTGCCACTCAATACATATTTCCTTTAATGCCCCAATGTTGTTATTTGGTTATTCCCAAGGTTAGCAACTTTTAGTCAATTGATGTGTTGTGTGTTATGGTCTTCAGTCTGGAGACTGGTTTGATGCTGCTCTCCACCCTACTCTATCCTGAGCAAGCCTTTTCATCTCCTCATAAGAACGGCAACCCACATCTACTTGAATCTGCTTACTATACGCGTCTCTTGGCCTCCCTCTGCGATTTTTACCCCACGCACTTCCCTCCAATGCTAAATTTACGATTCCTCGATGTCTGAGAATGTGTCCTACCAAGCGATCCCTTCTTTTAGTCAGGGTACGCCAAAACGTTCTTTTCTCACCAATTCTATTCAGTACCTCTTCATTAGTTATGAATTACCACTCAATTGATACTATACAGAAATGGAATATGAATTCGGATCACACTTTTTTGACCATT
Organism: Locusta migratoria; assembly: GCA_026315105.1. Lineage (NCBI taxonomy): Eukaryota > Metazoa > Arthropoda > Insecta > Orthoptera > Acrididae > Locusta > Locusta migratoria. The sequence continues at coordinate 85,712,471 of CM048746.1, forward strand.
GTGCAAAGAAGGTGTGCAGAATTGTGCTGCATCCACCTTTAACACAAGAAATGAAAAATCTTTCTAGCAATCTACGCACTTTCTAGGCTAAAACTAAAAGTTTCCTCAAGCTTACTATTTTTATTCTGTCGAGGAATTCCTATGAACATTAACAAATCAAGCTGATTTACGTCATTGTTTCTTTTGACTTAGTCTTAGGCCTGTCGTTTGCATAGAATTGCGATACATTTCAACTTTTTGATTACTATATGTTTGTTGCAATCCGACGTACTGCCTCGTTACATGACAGTGGTGATTAGCTCCTCAGCTAGGTCGTGCGGAACATGATAAATAACATCTTTTCGCCTTACGGCAGATTTTGACTGCATAGTCCTTCATGCTTCTGTCTTCTTCTCTTCATTCTTTGGTTCCCTCCTTGTGGCCTGCTGACGTCATTCAGCATCTGATACTTTCTTCTGACCTCCCCTCTCTTTCCCAGAACGAAAACTTCAATGGCCTTTCCTAGAATGCAACCTCGTCTCAGATTGTAGTTTATCTGATTTAGTTTTCTATTCTTCGCCGTCAGCAGCATCCTCCGATATTCACCAATTCTACTTGGTACTTCTTCGTTCCTGACTTCAGCAATCCAGATGATATCTATCCATTCTGCACCATATCCACTTTTCTCAAGCGCTGATAACTACGCAAACTCTGCTGCTTTCGAAGTGTAAGACGTTGACCGCTTCGCTGGGCGTGGTGGGAAGTAAAGCCTGATATTTGGTTTCATGGCGCGCTCTTGATACTGCGGATCTCAAATTTTTGAATTCCCTGACGATTTTCTGAATGTAATATCCCATTCCGTTTTCAGAGACTGTTAAATCCCGTAGTGAGACCAGAATCACGTATGATACATTTCTTACATAAATCATTAGAGTATTAATGATAGCATTGCTTTCTCATGGGCATTTTGTTCCTTTGTGTACGCGATATTCACGGTATCTATGTGGTACTAAGTTTGAGACTGATTTCGTGGCGACCCTCTGGTGCGATATAGGTGGCACCGTTGTATGGTACCATATCAGTTAGTCTCTCGTCCCTGACTGTTGACTGTATGCACTGAAAATAGACGCATGGTCATTGTTGTGACGGTCAGTTGTTTATTGCGCCAATCGGTCCTTGACATTTTGAGCAGCGGAAGACCGTCAAGTTCTGTCAGAAATGAAGCAAAGCTGCCGATGAAACCTCTGAAAAGATGCAGCAGGTGTACATTAAGGACGTATTAACCCACAGTGTTGTATTTAGGTGGCACCGACCTTTGTGCTAGGACGGGTCAGTTTACTAGATGTCGTGTCTACTGGTCGAACAGTTCGAAACAAACGCAAGATCCAGGAAGTTGCAACGTTGGTGCGTGCAAACCGCTCACAGTCGGTAGGCGCTCTTGCAGCAGCAGTAACGGTTACCCGTGGTACTTGCCTCAAAATTCTTATGGAAGACCTCAAAATGTCTCGTGTTACCTAGCACAGTGTACAACGTATCCTGTTGAAATTCATAGTATTCAAATGTTTGTATAGCTTATGGGACTTAACTACGGGGTCATCAGTCCCTAAACTTACAAACTACTTATGAGCTAGCTAACACTAAGGACGGCACAGATATCCATGCCCGAGGGGGGATTCGAACCCCCGACCGTAGTGGCCGTGCAGGCCGTGACTGGAGCTCCTCAGTCCCCTCGGCCACCGCGGAGGGGGAATCCTGTCGACAGTTCAATGTGATGTTCGCAAAGCGATTTGTGGTGACTCACCAGTTTTGCGGATGATTATCCGACACTTCTAAACCGGATAATAACTGGAGACTAAATATGGAGTTGCCTTTACGATCCCCAACTGAAACGACAATCAACCAACTGGCATGCTGCAGCATGTGCCACAGAGAGAATCAGAGGTTTGTTTGATGTTTTTTTTATGGTCTACAGCTGAAACGACAATCAACCAACTGGTATGCGGCAGCGTGTGCTACAGAGAGAATCGTCTGGGTGACTCAAGGCGTCAAGTGTCATTTACTATATCTTTGGATATCGCAATTCTATGGCTTTTGTCTCCTGAGTGTAATACTGCATGGTTTAAAAAATGTTTGTATAATTTTTGGGACTGAACTACGGGGTCATCAGTCCCTAAACTTACAAACTACTTATGAACTACTTACGAACTAGGACGTCACAAATATCCATGCCCGAGGCGGGATTCGAACCCCCGACCGTAGTGGCCGTGCAGACCGTGACTGTAGCGCCTCAGTCTCCTCGGCCACCGCGGCCGGCAATACTGCATGGTGGATAGTTACAAGTAGTATTGCCTTGCATCGTATGTTTCCTTCTGGATGATTGCTTTCTGGAATAAAATTTTGTGGAAAAAGGTTCTTGCCGCTTGTGTGCGAATTGTCTGGCAACGGTCCTGTAACAATGTTGTCTTAGCTACGCACTCTGGCTGAGCGATAGAATATTCCCTTATTTATCTCCCTAAATCCTATCTATGAACGCCGTCATGAATTACAGGTTTTCCTTTGTAGTGAGCCTTCGTTATAATTAGAGCCCTGATTTTTATGTAATATCAATACAGAAAAAATCAAATGTTTCTATAGTCTATGGGACTTAACTACGGGGTCACCAGTCGCTAAACTTACAAACTACTTATGAACTACTTACGAACTGGGACGTCACAAATATCCATGCCCGAGGGGGGATTCGAACCTCCGACCGTAGAGGCCGTGCAGCCCGTGACTGAAGCGCCTCAGTCTCCGCGGCCACCGCGGCCGGCTCAATACAGAACAAATGATAATGAGTAACATATGTAAGAAAATCTGTAATCCAAATGTTATTACTTTAGAGCATTACAGTGTTTAGGCATCTTCTGGTACCGAAAATGGTTTTCCCTTAATATCTACATCGTGTGAGATGTTAATAGACCCCATAAAGACTATACGAATATAATCTTTTTTGTAAGAACGTTAATGTAGTTTACATTGGTATCGGGAAATATTTTCGCTACAATACAGGTCTTAGAATTACTAAAGAAGATAAAGTTGTGACTCTTAAACGCGATCCCAATGCAATTCTCAGACTGAAACGGTCATGATTCTTATTTTTTTTATTTTATTTTATTTTTTTTTTAGATTGTTTCTTCTTGTCACTGTACAAAAATTTGAAACTACACAATTTTTGGCGCAGTACTCTATTTTCACCTTAGAAACACAAGTATTTGTTATTAAGCGAATGGTAAATCTTCAGCCGTTAAGTTATTCGTGGCTCATGTGATAGCGTCGTTGGGCAGCTGTCACAGGCTTTATGTGTTTTAGCTGAAATGTATGGCTACCACCAGACAGCACATATTATGACCACGTAACACGAGAAATCCATTTTTATGCTGTTCGAAGTGTCTGAAGGTGACAAATGAAGTGTCAAAACTGGTAGCAAGAATGAAATTCAATCACTTAACGGCTGAAGGCGTCCCATTCTTTTAACCTGACAGTAGAGGCTGTAGGAGTCCCTCGTTTGTCGATCCCTGTAATAGGTCCAGACAAACTGTGCCCTTACTGCAAAGACGCAGTTTTATTAAGATTACGCGGGGGCTGGTGAGGTTCACATTATAAAACGAAAACTATTTATCTTGAATTAGATGCTTGTATTAGATGACCGGTCTGCGTTGTAGTAGTAGTCTGTCGATTCAGGATCTTGCAGCAGTTACATTCACTTGTTTGCTATGAATGAAGTGGTGATCGAGGTTAAATGACGAACTCACGTAGGTAAATAGACAAATATTTTATTTTCTTGTTACTCATTTTTTCATGTTACACAACTTTTTTACGGACAACGAGTCCAAAGTATTACTACTCGTTAGTACAGCTCAAGCTATTCTAACACAATATGGCCTCTCTCCAAACAATTGAGAGGGTACAGCATAAGCATGAAAAAAACAGTATTTCTTAAATTTTATACACACGTTAAACCAAGATCAAAAATAGGTTATAAAGTTTGTCTGAATCTGGTCTTCATAACAATAATACATTTTGGTAATGCGGTTGTACTCAGTTACGGTAATTTTATTTAAACTAGGCATATAAATAACAAGTATGAACATGACTTTGTAAATTTATATATTAGACCTACTCAAATTACAGGTTCTGTTTATGATTTTTACGTAGGTAAGTCAATATTTTGTAATTAGCGTTTTGGTTCTTTGTTATTTAGAGTTGCAATTGTAATGTATTTCAAATTGTGGTTTAATTTTTTTATAAATACGGATTTGTATAAAGTCGTAGTAATTTTATTAATTTCGGAGATAGTTTCTTAGTACCAAATGCACTGATGAAATGAGTGGAATATTTGTAATAAGTATTTGATTTAGGATCGAGTGATATATAAAACATGGTTCACCCTAATTTATTTAAACAAAAGGTAAATATGTAATAATATTGGGCAGTAGTTATAACATTTAGTATTGTTGTTTTTACATTAATATGTACCTTTATAGTATCAGCATATTCCTTAACTATGCGTAATGCATTTTTAGTGTTTGTTGTTGTTATTTATGAATGTATCCAATTTGAATGTTACGTACAGAGACAGTCAGAGTTAAGTTTAAATCTGCATACTATCTCTTAAGCGTGTGTTAATGACAGTGTCAATAGTAATTTAATCATCGTGCGAAAATATATTTTACATGTCTGATGGTAAAGTTTCATTTAGGTGTTAAAAATGGTTACGTCTATAATGTTGGCAGTGCCAAGCAACTCGCGATGTATGGGATGTGGAACATAGCGGGAACGGTACAAGTCGACGCCCTCCACGATATGCTTTTCAAATAGACATTAAAATGTATTTCTTCTTTCCTGCTCCAACCTGTCACACTGTCACACACACACACACACACACACACACACACACACACACACACACACAAACACAGTGTGTGTGTGAGAGAGAGAGAGAGAGAGAGAGAAACACAGACATTCTTACAAATTCATAAGGTATCAGTACCCTGAAAGACATTGCAAACTTAAATTTCATTCACGCAACTAATTATCAGAATCGTATAAAACGAAGTAGTATTGCGGTAAAGCACGTACTGTGTGATCAGGCATATTTGTAACTTTTTTGAATTAAACTTCACTCTGTATTCTTCTTCTACGCACGTTTTCACTTCGAACACTATCGAATATTTTGCTGTCCTTTAGATTGAAAGCAACACTCCCACGTAATTATCTGGGGCGAGTAGAACGCAGCTCTGACGCTGGAATTAATATCTCCGCGTGACATGGTCTGTGAAAAGGAGCGTCGCGCTAAAAGCTATGCATCACAAGTGGCGTGGTGTAGCTGGTGCCGGCACCACCTGCAGCGAACTGGGGATGCGGCCGCAGAATTATGTGATGGGGCGTCTCGGTGCCATGAAAAATGACGCCCCACTGAGGGACCATTATAGCCAGCTGCGCTTTAGTTTGTGACAAACGATGCCGGAATAAAATTTTACACACATATTTAACGTTGTGATGAGTTCCCCTTGTAAAAAAATACTGTCAGACAACAATGAGGACACTCATCTATTATTATCAATCTAAAAGAGAAGCACAGAAAGTGAAGTGTGTCCAGAAAATAAGCACGAATTTGAATTATGTGTCATTTTCTCATATTACAGTTGGCAGCCGTGATTATTTTTAATTGCTTACCTGTCATCCATCCTGTAAGTTAGCTGCAAACCTTTGTGTGGTGAGCATTGTTTTCTTATGTTTGTTTTCTTTATGGAGCAAATGACAACTGACAAGGAAAGTACTTAGGCTCGAACAAACAGAAATACACCAAAATCGTATGATGTATAATGTAAAGGTCTCTTATTGCACTAGTGATACTCCCGCATCTACAAAACTCTGCAGTCGCCCGTTACAGGCCTCTGCGTGTGCCATGCCGCATTGCACTTTGACCTGCCGGTACGCCAGTAGTGACAGTGCAGTGTGCCACTGAAGTTGCGTTTTGTGACGTTATTTGTGTGGCGAAGTGTCGGATGGGTCGGGGATTGGTAATCAATCCTGCTAATATAGTGTGACTCATTGAGGTGAAGCTACGAAGAAACTTTCTTCGTGTAGATGGTATTGGTGTAGAAGATGAGTCATTCGCATGTTACCTATTATCTATTATAAGCCGGCCGCGGTGGCCGAGGGGATTGAGGCGCTCCAGTCACGGTCTGCACGGCCACTACGGTCGGGGGTTCGAATCCCCCCTCGGGCATAGATATTTGTGCCGTCCTTAGTCTTAGTTAGTTGATAAGTAGTTTGTAAGCTTAGGGACTGATGACCCCGTAGTTAAGTCCCATAAGCTCTATAAACATTTGAATCTATTATAATGTTTCTAATCTATTCTACACTATAATAGATACCAGAAAACATGTGAATGATTCTTCTTCTACACCAAGCCGTATTCACGAAGAAGGGCTTTTCGGAATTTCATCTCAACCAATTGCAATACATTAGCAGGACTGATTACCAATCGCCGACCCATCCGACACTTCGCCACACAAATAACGTCACAAAGCGCAACTTCATAGGCACACTGCACCGTCACTACTGGCGTACCCGCAGCTCAAAGTTCAATGCCGCATGGCACACGCAGAGGCCTGTAATGGGCGACTGCGGAGTTTTGCAGATGCGGGTGTATCACTAGTGCAATAAGGGACCTTTACATTATCTACCATACGATTTTGGTGTATTTCTGTTTGTTCGAGCCTAAATACTTTCCTTGTGAGTAACATACCCAATTAACAGAATTATTACGAAATCAGTGAAAGTCCCACGGAACCAGTTCGTGTGTTTCGTGGGACAACCTTGTCATTTTCAAATGTATCTACGAGGGTTCGAACTTAAATAGTGCCAAGTATTTATCCACAACCGATACAAAAGCGTTAAATCTTTGAACCTGTTACTGTCCTTCAAAGCAGACACCAGCGTTGTGTAGAACCCGTTGCCAGCGATGTGGAAGGCGTAGAATACCGTTAGCAGAGACTGTTCTGTTGACGATGCGAATGGTGCGGTCTACTACCTGTCGAATCTCTGAAACAGTTCTGAAGCGAATGCCACGAAGTGCTTCCTCTGTTTTCTGAATCGAATCAAAGTCACAAGATCTTACGTTCGGGGAGTATGGTGGATGTTACAGTACTTTTCAAGCCCGAAGACTGAACTGAGCAGCTGCAGCTTGCGCTGTATGCGTTCGCGCATTGTCGTGCAAAATAATGAGTGGGTTGTGCAGAAAGTGTTGCCGCTTTTTTCGCAAAGCTGGTCGCAGGAGATGCTCCAAAGCGAACAGTAATACTGTCATTGGCGGTCTGACGGGGAGGAACATAATGCATTAGGGTTCCACCATAGTGACACCTTTACGCTACATCGCTCGCTCACAAGTGACAGTTTCCCTCGATTGCATGCACGCCGATGACATGAGACGGGCGAGTAAGGAGGTAAGTGTATCAAAACGTGTGTTATCAGCGACCATAGGAGATCCCATTGCAAAGTGCCTCCACGGTAGTGTTTCCGCTATTTAAATTCCAACCCTCGTAAATACATATAAAATCTATTTAAGATGTTAATGGAGAAACATCACCGTCAGATTATTGTATTAAAAAGAAACAAAATTCTTATGAGATACTATAAAGAAACAAGTTAGACCAGGAACTGAAGCAAATCTGTGTAAAGGAATCCACATCATCAAGCTGCCTCTGGATCCCAGGTTTAAATTTTCCGAGTGTTTTGGAGATCAGTCAGTTCACATCTTAATGAAGCAGAAATCAGTGGTGCCTTCGCATAAAAAGTAATTTGATCTTTGAGGTGACGTCTTGCATTGATAAACGAAAGATCATGTTATTTTACACATTCTGTGCTTTACTAACGTATGAAATGACCAATCAACAAAAACTGTTTAACAGTTTCATCCTTGTATCGACAAGCAGGTTCGCGGTGATGTTGACACGTTTAAACGTGTGTTTTTTTTTTTTTTTTTTTCAGTTTCTGATTCAACGGTGTTCTTTGCAGTATATCTGAAGATTTAAGTTTGTTTTTCTTACAATAATCCAGTTTGTGACTTCTCACCATTTATAGATGCATTTTAGAAAGACGGAGCGTCTAAATGAGTAAATTGAATTAGTAGTGACAGTGGCTTGATCACCACGTGCGGTACTTTGTAATATTTTTCAAATGATGTAAATTTATGGACGAAGTTCAACAACATTTAACGTTCTGCTTCAGACAACAATGTGTCCAGTAAAACTATGAGAGAGGGAAAGTGAAGAGAACATCGTTGGAAATCTGTGTCAGTTTATAAATAATGAAACACTGAAACAATTACATTTTTTCCTTCTTTAACTTAATCTCTTTCGAGAATTTATTTTAATTAAGAAGAGAAAATATTTTCATAGTATTTCATGTTACATTTGTATGTACATCGTTCTGTCTCATCCACTGCAATTTGTGTACTTTAGAAGCCGAAAACCTGGCGTTGCCCGGGTAATTATTTATTTATTCCTGTCTTGAGTTAGTACTTCTCCTATCCCTTCTCTCTCTGTGTCCACCTCCTTCTTTGTAAAATCATGTTATACTTATCTGTACGGAATTATAAGTGCAATCTCCAAACAAAGAAAGATAGTAGTCAAAATACAAATGATATACAAAATTCGTACAATCTTATGTTTACTGAATTGTATGTTGTACAATTATATAATTTTTGAGATGTATAGTCACTTGTATAAGTGCTGTATGTGTGTAAAATCTCTTGGGAATACAATTAGTACTAAAGAACTAATAGATTAATACCTGGTGCTTGATCAGGCAGTTTTTCATAAATATAATTTTTTATCAGCAAATATTTCATGTACTACGTGTCGTACTATGATTCAATTTGGAAAGTACATTCAACTATACGTGTGTATACTGTCTGTAAAATTTCCTGCGGCTACAAATTGTAGTGTAGAAATTATAAATTGTAACGTCTTACCGAATGCCATAGTTTTAGTCCACGAACAGCGGAAAAGTAGTAAGCGAGAAACTTTTTTCCTTTCATAAGTTTGCTATGGTAGTCAGCGAGTAAAAGTTCAATAACGGTTTGAAATCATGTTTAAAGTTGGTTGCAAGTCGCTAACTAATCTCGTTCTCATATACTGTATTCATAAAGTCTCATCGCATTACGTGTCAGTTCCTTGCAACTCCTATTGTTTAGGAGAGTACGTCTCCTTACACTTATAGCGACCGTCCTAATGAATTGAAGCTTACGTATGCAAAATTTCATAAAGATTGGAATAAAACTTTGATTTATACGGAATACGTACACACAAACATAAGGACACTCTGCTTTATATATAAAAATTACAGTCTGATTTTTACTTTTTCTGATTTCGAAGTATCTCAATAAACATATGTATAACTACCTGTTCTCATGATTAACCGGCAAAATGCATCGTGCTAAGCAGGAAAAAGTACGAAGCTAATTGGTGTTGTGATTCATAATGCAAATCATGAATGCCACGTCTGGGGAAGAGCTCTCATTTGTAGCAACAGTCCACAGTAAAATGGATACTCAAATCGCAAGTAGGTTAGAGTACAAATAAATACATTTATTCCACTTTTGCATCTCCATAAATCTTTTAGTACATTTAATTTCTTCCTTATCATCCACAGTGAGACACTTGGAATACTACTGTTTGCGGTAGCTATTTCGTCATACATTTCTAACCGCTAATTTCAGTCGGTGCTCTTTGCATTACGTTTACCTTCCACCTGCAGTGTATTACCGACCTAAATCACACAACTGATAGCGTAACACGACATTGCGCACGCGCAAGTTGTCCACTCCGCCGAGTTATGGCTCACTGACTCTAAAATACAAACTCGAGACAACACTTCATTCATTTTTAAAACTCGCGATTTCAAAAAATAGTTGGAAACAAATTCAAACTTAGAGATGAAAACAATTGCGAGCTGAGTAGCTTGGAATTGGTTGTCAGTGTGAAGGCACGTTTAAGCCTCCTAACTACGAATTGATCGTGTGGTCCCCGTCGGAGGTTTGAGTCCTCAATCGGGTACGGCTGTGTGTAAGTGTTTTATAAATCTAGGATCTGATAACTACTACAGTTTGATCCCATAGATTTACAAACATTTCAATATTGTTTTAGCTTTAACACTCTTGTTTTCATTTACACGGATGCCTTTCCTTTCTTCTCTGCGGGCGTCGCTAGAATTATTCCACCTAGTCGCAAATTTTGTATTAAGTTCTGTATTCTATTACCAAAACTTGTTTAAAATACGATTATTAGTTAGAATTTACAATTCTCCAATGTCATTTCAAAATCAAATTCAGAAAACTAATTATCATTTTAAATACAATTGTTTCTTGGGCACTATTGTTAAGGGAATGTAGCTTAGAAGTACTCAAATTAAAAATCTTTACTTCACATTTATTGAAGTGAGTGTCTGTTTTCAAGTTTCGGCAAAGTGCGTGAACTTCGATTTTATGCGTTTTCTTCTGAACTTCGATTCCGCCGCACTACAATATTCATTGTAGAACGCAGTAATTAAAGTATTCAATACACGGTCTAAGGTGTCCCTCACAATCATATTGACACTCTGTACTACTTAACCGACAAGGGAGTAAATAATCATTTCAGTATTGGAGCAAATTATTACTTCAGCAGACTAAATTCGCGGCTTTTCATGATGCCATGTTCCATTATTCAATCTTCGAAAACAAATTAATCAATTAAGACAACCTTATTGACAGATTTTATTTCTAATTTTTTGGCCCACTTTATAACAGTGCACCATTTGTGATGGCGTTTTCACACGTATAAATGTAATTGCAAATAGGGGGTCAACCGTTCACCGCAGACGGAAATTTAATAAACAGATTTGTGGAGAAGAACTCTAGAACTTCATTGTATTTCTCCAATATCTCGCACGTTTTATGATATATTAGCAAAACTAACGGCCCCGACTGTGTGTCTGTCAGTAACGCGCCGATCAACCTATCGCCTTTGTATGCCGTCAGTTACCACACTCTACTTCTGGCGGCATTACCGACTATTGCTAGAGTGTGACACTAAAATCTACCTCTGATATTATACGTCGTATGTAACAAATTTCATAGATGATATCTTTGTGATCTGGACTCATGGTGAAGAAAACATTCTGAACTTCCTTCAAGACCTTAACTCGTTCTCCAACCTAAAATTCACCTGGTCCTTCTCTAAAACTCAAGCCACCTTCCTTGATGTTGACCTTCACCTTGCCGAGTCCCACATCCACACTTCACTCCATATCCAACCCACAAACAAGCAACAGTACCTCCACTTTGACAGCTGCCATCCCTTCCATATTAAACGATCCCTTTCCTACAGTCTAGGCATCCGTGATAAATCTATCTGCTCCAGTAACGAATCCCTCATTGTCTACAATAACAATCTATCCAATGCTTTCCTCTTCCGCAACTACCCTACAGATCTCGTCCACAAGGAAACCTCCCGAGCTGTCCATTCATCCCCTTCCAGCAACAATGTTCCTAACCCCAGACCACCCAGAAGCATCCTCTTAGTCACCCAGTACCATCCTGGCCTGGAATGCCTCAACAAATTACTCCGTCAGGGCTATTTCTCAAGTCATGCCATGATATGAGATCATCACGACAAAGTGTTCTTCCCACACCTCCCAGAGTAGCCTTCCGCCGTCCTCCCAACCTCCGCAACATCCTCGTCCAACCTTAAATCATCCCAAAACCAACCTCCCTAAGTAATGGTTCCTATCCCAGCTACCGATCCCGCTGCAAAACCTTGTCCAATGCATCCTCCCACTACCACAGGAATAACCTACCCTATTCAAGGAAGGGCCACATGCGAGACAACACACGTCATATATCAACCGACATGTGTTCACGATGCAGCCTTTTATGTTGGTATGACTACCAACAAATTGACTGAGCTGATGAATGCTCACAGAAGAACTGTTCGCATGGGGGACACCAATAACCTGTGGCAGAGCATGTCCTCCAGCATGAAACCAGGACCTTCGCATGTGTTACATCACAGGTGTCATTTCGATACTACCAATTATCACCAATCCCTCAGAGCTACACAGGTTGGAACTTGCCCTCATATCCTCTCCTGGTCTAACTCTACACTAACCCCCCCCCCCTCCTCCATCCACAACTCACCCAGCCATTATCCCTTCCTTACCTGTCTGTCTCTCTCTGTGTCTGTGTGTGTTTGTGTGTGTGTGTGTGTCTTTCCATTTCTCCCTGTTAACCAAAACCGTTTTAGACAACCCCTCTCTCATCCACCCGTCAGCATCATACGGGTCACTCATATCTACTGCTTGATCTTTCCTCTCGTGTTTTATATATATCCTCTTTAGCATGGCTCTGACTTCCACAATCCTCAGACACCATCCTCATGACCTAGGTCGTGAATTACCTTCTCCTTCCTTTCTCATTCCTGTTTTCTTCCCTTCTCTCTTACCTGAAGAAAATACCCTCTTCCGAAACCTGGTTTATTTTCGCCCCTTTTCTCCTGTGTGACTATCGGCGGTACAGCAAAAACGTAAGTACTGGTCAGCCAATCTATCTCTTTTGAATAATAATTTATCATCTCTGTGGAGAATTTCCATCATTACTCAAATTTCAGGTTTTTTTACACTTTAATACAGTGTAACTTTTGTTTGATATTTCTTTCGATATGCTGACTCTGGAAGTTGGTAAACACGTGTAAGGTTATAATTTTCATTTCGTTTTACAATGATACTCTTTCGAAGTAAGTCATTTTATTGACTTTCTAAGAATAGTGTGAAGTTAAAATGTCATATAGGGATGTATATGTAGAAGAAAAATCCTTTTTTCTAAAGAAATTTAAAAAATCTTAATATTCATGATTATTTGAACTAGTTTCATTACTTTCAATCGCGTTCCACAAAAATATAAATAATAAATAATGTATAATTAAAGGTATCGAATGTAACATATTATATTAATTATATATATTTAATTTTTAATTATATATTACGTTATTACTTTTACGCATTAAATTTTATGTCATATTTATATAAGTTTTTCTCCGAAATATTTGCCAGAAACATAAAACTGCAGTAAAACCTGTGGGGTCGTTAAAATATGTCAGTGGGGATTTTCCTGCTGAAGTTAATCATATTTGTGCTAAAACTGTTAACCCTATGATTCAGGCTTTCATATTAATGAGCAAAGTTAACGCCATGGAAGCTTTTTACTTCAACTAAAAGTAACGTCTCTCAAGTAAGCAGTGAAAGATGAATATCAAATGAACAGAGTCATATTTTTGTCACGATATCTATTACAGATATTAAGCTGAAGTGGAGGGGTTCGAACCCGGGATCTCCTGCTTACTAGGCGGGCGCCATAGTCACTAGGCCACCGAGACTTAAGGAATATGGTGACTGCGCGGACGGCTTTAAGAAATAAATTTTAATTCAATGCCTCTATTTCAGATTAATATCTTTGATAGACATCGAAACAAAAAATATGGCTCTTGACATTGTTTAGTTGCTATTTATGTATCACCTGTGTCTGAAGTGTAAGGCAGGATCGTTCCCATCAACGTTCTTTGCTGGGGTGCTACTTCGCTGTTGGAGATACTCAGAAACATTGATACGTATTTATAAGAGTACATGAACAGATTTAAAGTTTATATAGTGGAGGGGAACGTGCCTTAAGACCGTCCGTGCGGCTATCAAATCCATTACATCTCGGTGGCCTAGTGGTGTATGGCGAGGAATGAGATGGAAGGGAAGTACATTAACTGGAACGTTGTGTCCCGCACGGTGCACCACTCCCACCTGCCTCCATCGACCAGATCAACGAGGTACATGATGGTTAACCGGAAGTACTCGACGAAGGAGAGACAGTGTGCTATCCACATGACTGACACGCCCATGTGCCTACAATGCGACACGGATGAGCATCCTTTGGTCTGAAGCGGTGTGGAACCTGGCGAGGAAAATCACGGCGTTCATGAGACGCACCGTACAGTCAAAATTCTCAACGGACATAGTATTTTTCCCAGAGAAAACGTATTTCCCACGTCAGAAGACGAACGCGGTGGCGTGGGTAACGGGCATGACGGTACATTACATACATCATGATGCAAACACGAACATACTGGGCTACTGGCAATATTTACAGTTTGGACACACGAAGCTACGACAACTTTTCAAATACAACGACAGTTATGCGAATTCTGTAGAGGTAGTTTTTGCTGATCCGACACCTGGCTAGGGTGTAGACTATCGGGTACGAGAAGATAACGAACAATTCAATAGATCAGACATAATGATTTCGAGAAGATCACCCGGGAACACCAATCGTATGGCGAGCGCTAAAAGAGGAGTCTTCAGTTTAGTTTATGTTATATGCCTTTCAGTTACGATATACCTGGATGATGAAGGGTGCCGGAAGTGGCATCACATATATCGTTATTTTCCCACGATTGCGAGGCGCATTCTTGTTTAGTTGACTGTTTTCTTCCAGGTAAGGAAGCCATATACAACCACTCCCTCATAAAAGGATCTGTACCAAAAGATTGGAATGTTGCACAGGTCACACCTACATTCAAGAAAGGCAGTGGAGCAACCCACTAAACTACATGCCTATTTCACTGACGTCAATTTGCAGCAGGGTTTAGGAACATATTCCGTATTCAAATATTATGAATTATCTCGAACAGAACGATCTATTGACCCAAGGTCAACATGGATTTAGAAAATATCCATCATGCGACACACAACTAGCTCTTTATCCACACGAAGTGATGGGTGCTTTCGACAAGGGTTCGCAAATCCATTCCGTATTTCTTGATTTCCAGAAAGCTTTCGACACCGTACCTCACAAACGGCTTTTAATCAAATTTCGTGGTTATGGTATATCGCCCCAAATTTGCGATTGGATAGGGGATTTTCTGTCAGAGAGGACACAGTTCGTAGTAATCGATGGTAAGGCATCGACTAAAACAGAGGTGATATCGGGCGTTCCACAGGGTAGTGTTATTGATCCTCTGCTGTTCCTTATCTACATAAACGATTTAGGGGAAAATCTAAGTAGCTCTCTTAGGTTGTTTGCAGATGACGCCGTCGTGTACCGTCTAGTAAAATCATCTGAAGATCAAAACCAACTGCAGAACGATCTGAATAAGATATCAATATGGTGGAAAAATGGGCAATTGACTCTAAATAATGAGAAGTGTGAAGTCGTCCACATGAGTACGAAAAGAAATCCGTTAAACTTTGTTTACAAGATAAATCAATCAAAATTGAAGGCCGTAAACTCCACAAAATTCCTAGGAATTACTATTACTTCAGACTTAAATTGGAAAGAACACGTAGATAATGTCATGGGAAAGGCGAACCAGAGACTGCGTTTTATTGGCAGAACCTTACTAAAGAGACTGCATATACTACGCTTGTCCGTCCTTTTTTGGAGTATTAGTGCCCTTTGTGGGATCCTTATCAGGTGGGTTTGACCGAGGACATCGAAAGAGTCCAAAGAAGGGCCCCTAGTTTTATATTGTCACGATAGAGGAGAGGCAGCGTTACAAAAATGATACAGGATCTGCGATGGGAATCATTACAACAACGGCGCTTATCTCTGCGGCGTGGGCAACTTACGAAACTCGAACGGAGAGATTCAGGTGTTCTTTCTTCCCGCGCGCTAATGAAGAATGGAATGGGAGATAAATAGTATAATGGTGGTTCGATGAACCGTCTGCCAAACACTTAAATATGATTTGCAGAGTATCGCATGTAGATGTAGATGGACTTAATATGATTTAAAGATTATAACAAAGGCTTCGGTTTAAAAATAAATGGATCCATAACATAACCCTACTGTCCTACCGCAGGAAAAATAAATTCAAAGAAAAAAATGGTTAAGGCAACAACAAAAAAATTGTTAAAGCGATCACAAAAATGGTCAAAAAAAGTAGTTATGGCGCCTGCCAAGTACACGGGAAGTCTTGGGTTCGAATCCCGACCGCAACTTAAATTTTAATTCACTGCCTCCACTTCAGTTTAATATCTTTAAGCGGTGAAACATTGTATTGAATGCTAGACAATAATATTGAAGTGTGCCACAAATTTAACCTTACCAGGAGGTCGTAGTGACATTAGAAGCTAAAATAAATGTGCCCGATGCATTTGTTTAGATACTGATGGACTCTGTGGAAACACGGTACACTCACGTTTGACAGAAATAAAACAAGACCTGCCTGGCCTTGCGTTTCTTCCGATACAGTTTCTCCGTCTGTTGCGGACGGCTGGGAAACGACTGGTTCCGATATCGAAGGCCAGCATCCCCTGCGAACGACGACCGTAGGGGCGCGATAAAAGGAAGAAATTAAGTGTGCTTGTGGCTAATTGAGTGGAACTCGAGAGTGTTACTTCTGCTGCTGCTGCTGGCACTGGGGGAGGAAAAAAGGAAGGAAAGCGTTATTTAAGCGTGGCGAAAGGGAGGTCGGCCGTGAAACGCCAAACCAGGGCCAATGGAGTCCGTGCCCGGAATGAGTTCCAGATGGCGGCGCGTCTGTCTGCCGGACCATAAAGCGGCGCGGCGAAAAACTTCGCTGCTTGCCTATGCAGCGGCGCCCATCGGCGCTGTAAACAGATTCCTTCATACATATTAGATGTCGCCTTTTTCACATGCGTGTCCGACACTATATGTGACGTTTATGCTCAGTGAGGCAAACGAAAGATGAGAGTACATTCTTCACATGGCGTCACAGCTCTGACAACTGTACATAAACAAGCTGCCACAGCAACTTATGAAACTACTTTTTTATTACACTCAGCGTACAAAAAGTCAAAATCTACGTCTGCTTCTGTTTATTCACACCCTCTCCCCTACGTCCTGTCATTTCTCTATCCCCGATGTTATTCAGTCTGTAACTTAAGCAGTTAGAAATAAAGGAGAAATTTAGGAAGGGACTTAAAGTTCAGAGAGAACTAAACTTTTCAGAGTTTTACCGATATCACTGTACTCATGGAGTCTTAAACTTTCAACAATGTGAGGAATTGCTACTAACAAAGCTTGCTTTGTATTCCACGTCAACCCTTTCAGACCCGATTTTTAATTGGAAACGAAATACTGTTGATCTATAAGTTCAGTTTAAGTAAATGGTATTAATTCAGAAACATATAAGATTCCAATCAATCATTGAAATCAGCATATGTACTTACACATTTATTACTCATATAGACATTTTCAGTCTGATTCCTCAGAATTCAGATCTTCGTTCTCTTCTTAAACTTAAACATCCCGACCACCCTCTCGTTAGCTTTCGTAACAGGGACCTATGACCAACGTGACTCAAAAACGGAACATTTGGGCCGGCCGCGGTGGCCGAGGGGACTGAGGCGCTCCAATCACGGTCTGCACGGCCACTACGGTCGGGGGTTCTAATATCCTCCGTCCTTAGCCTTAGCTAGTTCATAAGTAGTTTGTAAGCTTAGGGACTGATGACCCCGTAGTTAAGTCCCATAAGTTCTACAAACATTTGAACATTTTTTTTCTGGAGGAAGGAAATTATTACTTTTGCTGCATTCCTCTTAATTTAGGTTTTTAATGATTTTAGATGCTGGTGTATGCATCCATTTACACACTACAAAATTTCTGAAAGGCAAGGCTCCTTTTATGGACTAAAGCAATTAATTTTGTAGAACTAACTTTTGTCCTAAATTAAGTGATCATTCAATAGTTGCTATGCGAAATAATTACTACTACTTTCCACTTGTACAGTGGAATACAAATTACCCACAAACTTGGAGTTCTCAAGCTGGTGCGCAGTGCAACACTGATTACTTGGTATTTTTATAGCGATCATTCGCAGTTTACCGTAAGTGTGCACGATGAAAAGGTTGAACACTCATAGCCATATTCATGTTGTTTCAATAGAGAAAACATGTTTATGATCTATCTTAAACACTGTAAAAGTTATGTACACAGCTGTAGCCAGAGGGTCTGAAAGGGTTAATCTGTAGGTCTCCTTGTGAAATATAAAATTTTCCTGGCATACTGTCTGCTCTACTAAATTACGTGAATAGAAGAGTGAGACCAAACAGTTCAGTTACAACTAGGCTAGTGGTCATATAACAACGACTCTCGAGTCGTATGCGACCCTTTGACCACTCCAGGGAGGTTCTCTGACTAATCGACTCCGACTACAGCTTTTGCCAAAAGTTACGGTCACAATGAAGTTCAAAACTGATATTTTGGAGGCCGGTATGTGGAGCGTTTGTCGTTTCAGCGTTGCAATAATTTTAAGTGGGGGTTGATGGAAGACAGTGAATGGTAAAATAATGTATAATTCGTTTTTATATCGGAGACATCTGAAAGAGCTTCAAATATCTATATTCAGAATGATCCTCCAAATTTGACGACATTATTAACTGCGAGTGAATCGATATTGCTCGCGTTGTACCAAAGTTTCGCCATAGGGAAGGTACACGACACACGCTAATCAAGGGAGCCAGTTACCACTGGTCGGAGCCAGGCGGTTGAGAGAGTAGAGTGCGATCGACGAAACTATCTGTACGTTGTATTAAGCTACAAGTGTCCTTCAACTATCTGCGAATTCTGAAGGCATTTATATTATAATATATATATCTCAGAGCTATAGCTGTTTCTACAGAGGAAAGCTTTTCTACGGAGACTTCATGAGCAGAAAAAGCAGAGTCATTAGCCTTACTTAAAAATTCACTCAATACTAGCACAATAAAACTAATTTTTCCCTCTGATATTGAAATCGTACTAATGAATTTTAATTGCTGGAGCTAGGGGCAATGAATTATGGGGCTCCAAATTAGAGCATTTTAATGCTAATTTGAAACAATCAGAGATAAAAATGTTATCTTTGTTCAGGGCACAGTCTGCTTTGAGAGACCTAGATGTGGAAGACATAATAATTTTTAACAAATGTAAAATAATTAATAATTCAGTCCATCACCAAAAAATACAAAACAAATAAATAAGAATTGAAAACTAGTATTGTCATCTTTTAGGACACACTTAAAAGAGAGGCTAGATTCTGTGAGTGTTGGTGCAATGAGTATAATTAGTGTCATGAATTCATTTAGAGAAATCTACTCCTGAATTTTTCGATTTTACAGTGTATGTATTTGATTATTTTGTTAATATATCGCACTGATATGGTTTGCTATATTATTTATCAGCTTCACTAATAGATCATTTCAATTACAGTATCCATTGATTGAGATCCAGCAATTTAGATTCATTAACAATTAGAAATGTCCCACGCTTCCCATTTCAACATTGAATTCGTTTTTTATTGTCATCGTAGTAATATTAACAGTTCCTATCGAAGCTCAGCGCTTGGGAGTATTTTTCCAGATTTCCGAGTATTTAATAACATTTATAGCTAATTCAGTTTACTTTCAAATAAAGAATGAAAATCAGTGCAATTTTCAGAAACAGTAATTATTCATATATTAATTTTCTAAATACTTTGAACTGTATCAGGCTATTTCATTGCAGATTTTACGGAGAAATATTGGCTCCTAGCCATTTTATGGGAAGACTACTTCAAATCTATGCTTACTTTATGTGGAAAGATATGGAGACTGCTTTGTCATCTGCACCCTTGACTTTTACGTAGTACTTACAATTTAAACATTTAGGAAGTTAAAATATCAAAATGTTTTAGATATTAACTTACGCAAATCAAATTGTTTTAATACCGGAGTAGAAAGACTTTTCAGTTTAATAATACATTTTTACAAGTTTTTATGAAAATACTATTATACACTTCACAAACTTCGAAATTCCTCCTGCGTGAAACACTAACCCCTGTGACTGTTGTCACTCACCGACGTTCTCCGATTTTTGGGAAACGGTCTGAGAGCTGAGATTGGTGAAAGGTCTATTCTGTCTGACTGCTTCATTTACTTTCGCGGCAAGTTCATCATTCACGACAGATCGTGATCCACTTCGTTCTACATCGCGTACTTCGCAAACAGTGGCTGATCTGTTCGGCAGTGGGTATCCAGCATAGTAGTGGTTTGTAGTTTTTGTAAATCTATCGGACCAAACTGCGTGGTCATCAGTCCATAGCTTACAAACTACTTAAAGGTAAACTAACCGAAGGAAAACACACACACTCGAACCTCCGACGGCGAACAACCGCGCGCTCCGCAGCGAGGCGCCTTAGACCATTCGGTTACTCCACCGCGGCTATCCAGCATACTCCTAGGACTTACGTCCTTGCGACTTTGATTTTATTTCGAAATGAAGGAACCACTTCGTGGCATTCACCTCATAACTTTCCAGAGATTCGGCAGGCAGTAAACCGCCCCATTCGCATCATCAACAGAATAGACCCTGCTAACGGTATACTACGCCTTCTACATCGCTGGCAATTGTTTCTACAAACCGCTGGTGACTACTTTGATGAACTGTAAAGGTGAAAACCTGTAACGCTTTTGTATTGGTTGTAAAAAATAGTTGCCACCATCTATGTTCAAATGCTTGTATATACACACTGTGATATGAAACAATGTAATCACCCTACTGACTGTGACAACGCTGATGAATAGGCGACCTTTAAATGGAATTACGTAAATGTAAACTTTGTCGGCCGCGGTGGCCGAGGGGACTAAGGCACTGAAGTCACGATCTGCACGGCCACTACGGTCGAGGGTTCGAATCCCCCCCTCAGGCATGGATATTTGTGCCGTCCTAGTTCGTAAGTAGTTCATAAGTAGTTTCTAAGTTCAGGGACTGATGACCCCGTAGTTAAGTCCCATAGACTGTACAAACATTTGAACAATAGTAAACTTTGGATGTTTTATTTCATTTTAGTTCTTATTTTTAGTGTTTTTGCACTTAAACAGTTAATACAAGTAATTGTATTTAATTTTTCTTCCCGATCGTCTTTTTCGAAATAAGGCAGGAAAAGGTATTATGAATATGAGAAGATTATCAAATACATTCAAAAAAGTATAACAAAAAATTACCATGATGGAGGTTTTAACCTGGATACAAAGTTTGACAGTATGAACCCTGGACTGCTGGGCCGGACATGGTGCTCGGAAAGTGTAGAGCCTCTCCTTGTGAGTAATGAATGCATGTATAGTCGACTCATAGTACATGATGTCATGGAGTAATACAACATAGCCACCTTATGGAGAAGTAAACAAAACCTGCATCATTCAGTGGAACATTCTCTATGTGATGTTAAATACTTGCACGCTCCTACGAGAACACCCTACATGTCCCGCTGTTCATTAAAGGGTTATCGTGTTGTAAGTTATTGCTGTACAGCCGAACACTGAAATTAATCTGCAATGGCTCGGGTATGCATATATTTATGCAGCAGTCGATGCTCCCTCTCTGTTGAGGCTGCAGTGCGGAGGTGGTGCGATTGGCTGGATGTGGGAGAGGGGACGAGTAGGGGAGGGGAGGGGAGGGGAGAGGGAGAGGGTGGTTCCACGTGGGCAGCACGTGCAGCTGCACACTGCGGATGTAAGGAGCGGCTGTCACGTGTATTGATCACCTGCCGCCTTCTGCCTCTCGTGTGTCGCCACGTGGGCACCAACACTCGACACCAGCGCTGTTTCTCCAACCTCAATTACTCCACAATCAGTCTATTTGGCGACGGTACATACTTCTTCAGTTCGAAATTGCTGCACTTGCGCTTGTTTCACTCTACATGTATTCTTCGCACACCACTTCCATTAAACGGTACTTTGCAGAGATTGGCTATAATTACTCTCTTCACTGTCCCATTCGAAAATATCGCTAGAGTGTTGGGAAACCTTCACATTATCTCTAATTCTTTAGATCATCTTGTTGTGAGCATTTTTCGAGGCGCAATTCAAAGGAATAAAATGTTCTCACCGTATTATATTCTACAATTACGAAAGCCATCTAGGGTTTGTGTCTAGGGGTGCTTTGTATACCAATTTCATCCACACCCTCCTCTTCCAGTCCCGTATGGTTCTCGGGAAAAACTATTGCCGTGTGCTCTAATCTCACCATTTTACGTCGTGATTTATTCACGAGATATACGTAGCAGGAAACAATAAATAAATGTACTATGTTCTTGAAACGTACGCACCCTGAACGTTGACAGTAGCCCCTTTCATGTCGAAGCACGCCTCTCTTGTAGCGTATGCCGATCAGCTCCGTCATGATTTCCCACTTCGTAAATGAATCTTTAACTAACTGCGCTGCTATTCTTTTGATCTACTCTGGCCCCTCTCTCTGTCATAACTGTTACCGTTCCCATGGTTATGGGAAATATTCCAGTATTGGTCGAACGAGTATTTAGTAGGCTACTTCATTCGTTAATAGACTACACTTCCTGAGGATTCTTCCACTGAGTCTCTGTCTGTCATCTGCCTTACAAACGAATTATTTTGTTTGGCCTTTCCACTTCAAATCGTTATTTACGCCTCCTCTCAGATATTTGATGGAAATAACCGCTTCCACTAGCATACATAAAGGCTAAACCAGCCTTCTTTCGTTGCCTCACATAATTACAGTTGCGTATGTTGAGGGTCAAGAAACACGTTATTGACCAGGGAGTCAGTATCTACTGCATTCAGGGCGAGAGGGATTTCACATTACTCATGTTCAATCTGGCAGAGGATATTTTCGATCTCAAGAAATATCATAATACTCGAGCATAAAAGATGTTCAAAACTTCTAAAATGGACCTATGATATAGTTTCGTCCAACTGCTCAACGACTCTTTACGCAATTTCCTGTGCCTTTTTCCAGCCAATAGGAACGCCTCAGTCCTCTAAAGACTGGTTGTGTACTACTACTATTAGGAAGGAGGGGGGAGGGGTGGCAAGTGCATTGTGAACTTCTCCAAGACTCACTTAATTGGGGTGATGTGTATAACTGTACCACTGTCGTGTGAATGAACTATACTGTGAATAAATATGTAGCTCTTCATCGGATCCTCTCATCTATTTATCTATCCTGATGTGCAGTTTCCAAAAATAGATGAAAGGTTGTTTTGTGAACCGCTCCACTAACTTTTCGACTTCTTGGTATTAATATCAGGAGCTAATTGCTTCTTTCCTTTCGCAGTAAAAATCTTACCTTACCTAAAAGTAATAAATGCAACGACGAATTGGGAAAATTTCCGACATTTTTTCTGATAAATCTTTATTATGGGTATTTACACTGAAGATCCAAAGAAACTGGTTCATCTGCCTCACATGATGTAGTGTCCCCCTTAGCACACAGAAGTGACACAACAACACGTGGCACGGACTCGACTAATGTCTGAAATAATCCGTAGGAGGGGTTGGAGATCTCTTCTGAACAACCCGATGCAAGGCATCCCGGATAAAATAATGTTCATGTTTGATGGCCGGGGATGTTCCTGGAGCCGCTATGTTGCAATTCTGGCCGTGTGGGGTGTCGCATTGTCTTACTGGATTTGCCCAAGTCTGTAGGATTGCTCAATGGATATGATTGTCTGCAGGTGATCAGCCAAGATGCGTATTCACGTCTCAGAGTCTTATCTAGACGTATTAAGGGTCCAAAAGCAGTTCAACTACACTAGCCTAACACCATTACAATGTTTTCACCAGCTTGAACAGTCCCGTACTGACTTGCAATGTCTATGTTTTCATGAGATTGTCTCCATACCCGTACACGGCCATCCGATCGATACAAATGTAAACAACACTCTTCATGTTGTGTACTCGTCCCTGTCTAGTTGTCAGGAAAGGTGCATGCAGTGCAGGATTTGTAGTCATCTAGAGCAGCTCCATAAATTATTAATACAACTTTTATTGCCTGAAGAATACAATACTCAACCTTAGAACATATGTCTGTTTCTCCTCTCTTATCGTTTTCTCGCGGCGTCTTCCGTATTATGCTAGCTGCTCTAAGACCAGGTCACTGCCTAGTTCGTAGCCGAGTTCTGACGGGCGTCGAGGCACATGTCTTCGTAGATATAGCCGCTTGCAGAGGGCGCGCATCTAAGGTTACCCCCCTCCCCAAGAGGCGCGGCGCCGGCGTGAGATATTCGTCGGACGTCTTCCGCTGCCTTCTTCACGATCGTTCTCTTGCGTCTGGCGTGTGGCGCTGACGTTACACCACAAGACGTCACTCCAGGCAAGATGTTTCCAGTATTCCACAGTCGAATGTCGATGTCGACAGACCAAGGTGAGGTATTGTTTCGTTGAATGATTCGCACGCTGACACTCGTTGGCGAAACAACATTGAAATCTGCAGCAATTTGCGAAAGGGGGAAATTCTATCGCGTTAAACGATTATCTTCAGTCGTCGTTGTTCCCGGCCTTCCCGGATCTTTTTTCGGCCGCAGTGATTTGTTGTCTTTTTGGATTCCTGTTATTCACGGTGCACTAGTGAAATGGTCGTATGGGAAAATCCCCACCTCATCGATGGCTCGGAGATGGTGTGTGCCACCTCCTGTGCGCCGACCATAACTTGCCAGTAGCAGGAACCGATTTAGCGCCTGCTGCCATCTTCAGTAGGCGTCGCAGATCACTGCACCGACCTCTGTTTACATATCTACATCTACATCTATATCTACATCTACAACTATACTCCGCAAGCCACCCGACGGTGTGTGGCGGAGGGTACCTTGAGTACCACTATCGATTTTCCCTCCTATTCCAGTCACGTATTGTTCGCGGAAAGAAGGACTGTCGATATGCCTCTGTGTGGGCTCTAATCTCTCTGATTTTATCCTCACGATCTCTTCGCGAGATATACGTAGGAGGGAGCAAAATACTACTAGACTCCTCAGTAAAGGTAAGTTCTCGAAACTTCGACAAAAGCCCGTACCGAGCGACAGAGCGTCTCTCCTGCAGAGACTTCCACTGGAGTTTAGCGATCATCTCCGTAACGCTTTCACGATCACCAAATTATCCAGTAACGAAGCACGCTGCTCTCCGTTGGATCTTCTCCACTTCCTCTATCAATCCCACCTGGTACGGATCCCATACCGGTTAGCAGAATTCAAGCTGTGGGCGAACAAGTGTACTGTAACCTACTTCCTTTGTTTACGGAACATTTCCTTAGAATTCTCCCAATGAATCTAAGTCTGGCATCTGCTTTACCGACGATTCATTTTATATGGGCGTTCCATTTCAAATCACTCCTAATGACTAATCCCAGATGTTGTTGTTGTTGTGGTCTTCAGTCCAGAGACTGGTTTGATGCAGCTCTCCACAATACCCTATCCTGAGCAAGCCTCTTCATCTCCACATAAGAACGACAACCTACATCTGTCTGAATCTGCTTACTGTATCCATCTCTTGGTCTTCCTCTGGGATTTTTACCCCACACACTTCCCTCCAATGCTAAATTCACAATTCCTTGATGTCTAAGAATGTGTCCTACCAATATATCCCTTCTTTTAGTCAAGGTATGCCAGAAATTTCTTTTCTCTCCAATTCTGTTCAATACCTCCTCATTAGTTACGCGATCCATCCACCTAATCTTCAGCATTCTTCTGTAGCACCATATTTCAAAAGCCTCAATCCTCTTCCTGTCCGCACTGTTTATCGTCCATGTCTCACTCCCATACAAGGCAACACTCCATACAAATGCCTTCAGAAAGGACTTCCTTAGGCTTAAATCAATATTCGATGTTAACAAATTTCTCTTTCTCAAGAACGCTTTTCTACCCATTGCCATTCTGCATTTTATATCCTCTGTACTGCGACAATCATTTGTTATTTTACTGCCCAAATAACAAAACTCATCTACCTCCTTTATTGCTTCGTTTCCCAATCTAATTCCTTCAGCATCACCTGATTTCCTTACACTGCACTCCATTATCCTAGTTTTGCTCTTGTAAATGTTCATCTTATATGCACCTTTCAGCACACTGTCCATTCCCTTCAACTGCTCTTTCAAATCTTTGGCTGTCTCTGAGATTATTACAATGTCGTCGGCAAAACGCAATGTTTCTAATTATTCACCCTGAGCTTTAATTCCTTCTCCAAATTTCTCCTTGCTTTCCTTTATAGCTTGCTCAATGTACAAATTGAATAACAATGGAGAAAGACTACAACCCTGTCTTACTCCCTTTCCAACCACTGCATCCCTTTCATGCCCTTCAACTCTGATAACCGCTGTCTGGTTTTTGTACAAGTTATAAATAACCTTACGTTCCCTATATTTTACTCCTGCTTGCTTCAGAACTTGAAAGAGTTTATTCCAATCAACATTGTCAAAAGCCTTCTCCAAATCTACAAAGGCTAGAAATGTAGGTTTGCCTTTTCTTAATCTATCTTCTAGGATAAGCCGTAACGTGAGTATTGCCTCCCGTGTCCCTACATTTCTCCTGAACCCAAACTGATCTTCCCCGAGGTCGGCTTCTACCACCTTTTCCATCCTTCTGTATATAATTCGTGTTAATATTTTGCAACCATGACTTATTAAACTGATGGTTCTGTAGTTTTCACACCTGTCTGCACCTGCATTCTTTGGAATGGGGATTATAACATTTTTCTTAAAGTCTGAGGGTACTTCTCCTGTCTCTTTACATCTTACGCACTAGGTGAAACAGGTTTGTCATGACTGGTTCTCCCAGAG
This sequence comes from Locusta migratoria, assembly GCA_026315105.1. Classification (NCBI taxonomy): domain Eukaryota; kingdom Metazoa; phylum Arthropoda; class Insecta; order Orthoptera; family Acrididae; genus Locusta; species Locusta migratoria. Next base: position 85,739,082 of record CM048746.1, read on the forward strand.
ACTTCAGTAGCTCTGAGGGAATATCATCTACTCCAGGGGCCTTGTTTCGACATAGGTCTTTCAGGGCTCTGTCAAATTCTTCTCACAATACAGTATCTCCTATTTCATCTTCATCTACATCCTCCTCCCTTCCTACAATATTGTCTCGGAGTTCATTTCCTTTGTAGAGCCCCTCTATATACTCTTTCCACCTTTCAGCTTTCCCTTCTTTGCTGAGAACTGGTTTTCCACCAGTGTTCTTGATATTCATAGATCTGTTTCTCTTATCTCCAAATGTTTCTTTTATTTTCCTGTAGCCTGTATCTATTCTTCCCTTATTTATACATTCTTCTACATCCTTGCATTTGCCTTCTAGCCACTCCTGCTTAGCCATTTTGCACTTCATGTCAATCTCATTTCTTAGCCGTCTGTACTCCATTTTGCCTCTTTCATTTACTGAATTTTTATATTTTCTCCTTTCGTCGATTAAATTTAGTATCTCCTGTTATATCCAAGGATTTTTTGTAGGTCTTGCCTTCCTACCTATTTTGTCCTCTGCTATCTTCACTATTTCATCTCTCAATTTTACCCATTCCTCTTCTACTGTTTTATTTTCCCCTGTTTCTGTCAATTGTTGCCTAAAGCTCCCTCTGAAATTCTTAAGAACCTCACGTTCCTTCAATTTATCCAGGTCCCATCTCCTTATTTTCCTACCTCTTTGTAGTTTCTTTAGTTTCAGCCTACAGTTCATAACCAACAAGTTATGGTCAGAGTCTATATCTGCCCCTGGGTAAGTTTTACAGTTTAAAACCTGGTTCCGGAATCTATGTCTTACCATTAAAAAATCTATCTGATACCTTCCGGTGTCTCCTTGTCTCTTCCACGTATACAACCTTCTTTTGTGATTTTTGAACCAGGTGTTTGTTATAACTAAATTATGTTCTGTGCAAAATTCTACCAGGCGGCTTCCTCTTTCATTCCTTTTGCCCAGACCATATTCACCTACTATCTTCCCTTCCCCTCCTTGTCCTACTACCGAATTCCAGTCTCCCATAACAATTAAGTTTTCCTCTCCCTTAATTGTCTGAATAATTTCCTTTAGCTCCTAATATATTTCTTCGATTTCCTCATCATCGGCAGAGCTAGTTGGCATATAAACTTGTACTACTGTTGTCGGTGTTGGCTTAGTATCTATCTTGACAATGATAATGCGATCACTGTGCTGCTCATAGTAGTTTACCCGCATTCCTATTTTCTTATTCATTATCAATCCTACTCCTGTGATTCCCCCAATTGATTTTGTATTTATAATCCTGTACTCACCTGACCAGAAATCCTGTTCATCCTGCCACCGAACTTCACTAATCCCCACTATATCTAACTTCAACCTATCCATTTCCCTTTTTAAATTTTCTAATTTTCCTACTCGATTAAGGGATCTAACATTCCACGCTCCGACCCGTAGAATACCAGTATTGTCTCTCCTGATGATCACATCCTCCTGAGTAGTCCCCGCCCGGAGATCCGAATGGGGGACTATTTTACCTCCGGAATATTTTACTCGAGAGGATGCCATCATCATATGTTCATACAGTAGAGCTGCATGTCCTCGGGAAAGGTAACGGCTGTAGTTTCCCCTTGCTTTCAGCCGTTCGCAGTAGCTGTGTGGCAAAGCCACATTAGCTGATGTTACAAGGCCAGCTCAGTTAATCATCCAGACTGTTGCCCCTGTAACTACTGAAAAGGCTGCTGCCCCTGTTCAGGAACCACACGTTTGTCTGGCCTTTCCACAGATACCCCTCCGCTGTGGTTGCACCTACGGCACGGCTATCTGTATCGTTGAGGCACGCAAGCCACCCCACCTCGGCAATGTCTGTGGTTCGTGGGAGATAATTTATGGAATTAACTGCTTCCAGTTGCTGACCTGCTATAGTGTAGCTAAATGATAAAGGAACTTTCTTTCTGTGTATTTGCAGCATATTACACTTGTCTACATTAAGCTTTAATTGCCATTCCCTGCACCATGCGTCAATTCGATGCAGATCCTCCTGCAGCTCAATACAATTTTCCATTGTTACAACCTCTCTATATACTACAGCATCATCCGCAAAAAGCCTCAGTGAACTTCCGATGTTATCCGCAAGGTCATTTATATACATCGTGAACAGCAACGGACCCACGACACTCCCCTGAGGCACAGCTGACATAACTCCTACTTCGGAAGACTTCTTTCCATTGAGAATGACCTGCTGTTATCTAGGAATTCCTCAATCCAATCACACAATTGGTTTGATAGACGATATGCTCTTACTTTGTTCATTAAACGTTTGTGGGGATCTGTATCAAACGCCTTGCGGAAGTCGAGAAGCACAGCATCTACCTGAAAACCTGTGTCTATGGCCCTCTGAGTCTCGTGGACGAATAGCGCGAGCTGGGTTTCACACGAACATCTTTTTCGAAACCCATGCTGATTCCGACAGAGCAGATTCCTAGTCTAGAGAAATGTCATTATATTCGAACATAATACATGTTCCAAAATTTACAACTGACCGATGTTAGAGATATAGGCCTATAGTTCTGCACATCTGTTCGAGGACCCTTCTTGAAAACGGGGATGACCTGCGCCATTTTCCAATCTTTCGGAACGCTATGCTCTTCAAGAGACCTACGATACACCACTGCGAGAAGGGGGGCCAGTTCCTTCGCGTACTCTGTGTAAAAACGAATTGGTATCCCATCAGGTCCTGCGGCCTTTCCTCTTTTGAGCGATTTTAATTGTTTTTTTTATCCCTCTGTCAATTATTTCGATATACGCCATTTTGTAATAATACAATGACGGCTTTCATGGCAGGAGTTGTCTTAACTTGAAACTTCTGTAATTCGGCTATTAGAAGTTATTTTGCTACCCAATTAACAAAACTTATCTACTAATTCTATCGTTCCATTACATAGTTTAATTCCTTCAACATCGCCTAATTATCTTAAAATACATTCTATTACACTGTTTTGCTCCTGTTAATGTTCAAATTATAAAGTTCTTTTAAGACACTGCCCATTCCTTTCAGTTTCCTTTCTAAGTCTTCTACTGTCTCTGACAATCATCGCCTAATTATCTTAAAATACATTCTATTACACTGTTTTGCTCCTGTTAATGTTCAAATTATAAAGTTCTTTTAAGACACTGCCCATTCCTTTCAGTTTCCTTTCTAAGTCTTCTACTGTCTCTGACAATCACGATGTAATCAGTAACCCGCAAAGTTTGTGTTGTTTTCCCTCAACATTATTTTTTTCTCCCAATTTCTCCCTGCATTCCTTCATACTGTGCTCAACGTACTGAATGGATAACATTGGGCAAAGGCCGCATCCCTCTTTACTCCGTTCCCAGCTATTGCGTCCCTTTCATATCCTTCAACTTTAATAAATGCTGTCTAGTTTTTCTACAAGTTATATATAATTTTTGTTCCCTATATTATACCAACGCTACCTTCAGAATTTCAAAGAGTATTGCAATCAACATTGTCAAAGACTTTCGCCGAGGTAAAAAGGTAGGGTTGTGTTTCCTTAACCCACCTTCTAAGATTGGTCCTAGTGTTAGTTTTGCCTCGTGCGTCCCTACATTTCTCATAAATCCAAACTGATCTTTCACGAAGTCGCATTCTACCAGCATTTCCTTTCGGCTTTAGATAATTCGGATTAGTATTTTCCAGCCCTGACTTATTAAACTTATAGCTTTGTCATTTTTATACTTCTGTGCACTTGCTTTTGTTCGGATTGGAATTATTACAATACAAATGTTTGTTAAGCTTATGGGACTTAACTACGGGGTCATCAGTCCCTAAACTTACAAACTACTTATGAACTACTTACGAAGTAGGACGGCACAAATATCCATGCCCGAGGGGGGATTCGAACCCCCTACCGTAGTGGCCGTGCAGACCGTGACTGGAGCGCCTTAGTCCCCTCGGCCAACGCGGCCGGCCAGATCTTTCAGTGCTCTATCAAATTATTCTCCCGGTATCGTATTTCCTACCTCATCTCCCTTCTGCTTCATCTTCCACTTCTATAATACTGCCTTCAAGTTCATTTCTTTTGTATAAGCCCTATATCCTTCCGTCTTTCGGCTCTCGTTTCTTTGGTTGTATTGGTTTTCCTTCTGAGTTCTTGATATTCATGCAGCTTCTTCTCTTGTCTCCAGGCGTCTTTTTTATTTTCCTGTAGGCGGTATCTATCTTTCTTTTATGGACTTGAATTTATCCTCTACCTACCCCTGCTTAGCCTTCCCGCCCTTCTTGTCAACCTCATTTTTCAGCCGCCTGTACTTTCTTTTTCCTGCTTCACCTGCTGAATTTTTTATATTTTCTCGTTTCATGAGTTATGTTGAGTATCTCCTGCGTTATCCGTGGATTTCTATTAGGTCTTGTCCTTCTGTCTGTATGATACTCTGTGGCCTTCACGACTGCGTCTCTTATAAGGAGACCAGATGGGTCTCGGATTTTAGAATTTCTTTATATATGAGGTACGTGAAGTTCACAACTTAAATAACAATCGGCCAACGGAATTCGACGCAAATCTCAAAAATTCTCGAGAAAACCGACTTTGAAGTTTTGCAAAAAATGTTCAAATGTTTGTTAAGCTTATGGGACTTAACTACGGGGTCATCAGTCCCTAAACTTACGAACTACTTACGAACTACTTACGAACTAGGACGGCACAAATATTCATGCCCGAGGGGGGATTCGAACCCCCGACCCTAGTGGCCGTGCAGACCGTGACTGGAGCGCCTTAGTCTCCTCGGCCACCGCGGCCGGCGAAGTTTTGCAAAGTACACATAATTACTAATAATTGAAACGCTCACAGCATGTGTCGTTGTACCTCAGGTGGTAACCTTTTGGCCTAACAATCATACAGACGGTGGTTCGAATCCAGTTGTGACAAATTATTATTATTATTATTAATTATTATGCGTTTATGAATTCCTTCTTTAGACGAGCTAAAATCCTTGTCTTCAGGTAACACGATGGTTGAGTAGTTTAGCTGCTTGGAAAGCCATTAGTAGCTATGGAGATGACTTTTCAGAAACACTGTCATAGCTGTTAATAAACTGAACAATCAAAGATTACTGTCGTCAACTAATAGTGAAGCCAACACTTTAAAGAATGTAACCTTTTTTTATTGAAGCTATCATTATTAACAACCGTCTATGAAATATAGAACATTTAGAATATGTGCACTTTTCGTAAAAATTACCACTAAATATTAAATTTGTGTAAGGAGTCGAACACAAAGAAAACATAAAAAAATCTGTCACGACAGTATTCGAACCATCGATCTCAGAGTTGTAAATCGAGAACCCTACCACATTTTTCCACCTGTGGTACGCCGGCAAACGCTGCAATGTAATAAGTAATTGGCACTTACGTTCTCTTAGAAAATGTCAATTTTCTCGATAATTTTTAGAGTTGCGTCGAATGACTTTGGCTGATTTTTATTTACGTTCTTCACGTACCGTAAATATCAAAAAATTCTAAAATCCGATACCCGCGTGGTCTCCTTGTTAGAGCTACTCGTTCTTTTTCTACAGTATTACTTTCCCCCGGTTAGGTCAATCCTTGCCTACTTCACGGAGTGGGAATAAGAATCAAAATCATTACACGATCGCGCACCTTTCCTCCGCAGTAGTTAATTCCACAAATTTCTTAGAAATAGCCTTATGTTTGGCGTGACCTCGCGTAATATTTATGTACCTAGTTATTGTCTCCCCCCCCCCCTTTTCTCTCTCCCAGCGTCAAGCAGAAAGTGAACAACGTCATATCTGAAGACTATTAACGTAATGGTTGAGATAAGACGGTCCATAAAAATTCATATATGCTTGCCGCAAGCTGCTGAAAAGAAAGTGTTCGGAACGTCCCATTGAAGTAGTCGACAAGATGAGCTGCAGCGGTCGTTAGCGCTGCGTGGATAAGAGATCGCTTGTCATACTAGCCATTAAATGACACTCCGTTCTTTATGGCACAGCCCTTGATAAACGAGTGCTGCAGAAAGTCTTAAAAAACGCTCGCCATTTGAGACGAAATTGTGAACTGGCGACCTGAGCCACAGCCTAAGTTCACTTTCCCGTAGTCAGATGGTCTTAATTATGAACAGCGCAGCGACACGAAGTTTCATTACACGGGGTATTAAGAAAGGGCGCTTGCCGGCTGTCGGCCCGTTCCCCCGGCAAGGTATGTCGTAAATTAAATGCGAGCAACTTCCAGGCCGAGGTATGGAGTGTGTTTCGGGAGCGGCACGCGAATAACTTCACAAAGCGTTTCAGTTTATGAGTTGGCAAAGTCCTTGGGGGTCATGTTTGCGCTCCGTCAGACGCGGTACTTGTAAAGAGGTGGTACTTTCTTTCTGAAAGAGCAGTTTTAAGTTGACACAAAAACCAGCTCCTTTAAAGATATTCACGCGCAAGTGAGGGCTTTCTACGCACTTTCTTGTTTTGTGCTCTCTGTAGCGTACTTATTACCTTTGAAGACACGACGTGTAATTATTTCTCTGCAGGATGCCAGTGTAATTAGTTTTCATTATGCACTGTTCCGCCTGCCAACTCTGTGGCAGAGAAACGTGGTTGCGTCTTACAACGCTTCTACTGACGTTATAAACTTGGCCAATTGCCTGCTTCTTTTCCCATGTTCATTAGTTAATTTGATAAATGTGTTCGTTTTCTTCACCATAGTTTTTCTGCAGGGTTGAGAATAAAAACCTCTACCAGTCACATTAAAGGTCACATTATTTATTTATTACACGACCGGTTTCGGGCTTGCGTCCATCTTCAGCTGCTCAAAACATTCAGAATTTTACATGTGTGGCATGTTCGTTGAGTTCACGGTTTGAAAAGAAATTATTAGGTATTAATAACAGCGAAACCAATTGCAGGTGGCGAGATGACATGAACAAAAACACTTAATACTTACATTTAATGTTGTATCCAAATCGCGATTGTCCGTATGACGCACTTTTTACACAATTTTGCGACCATACTTTCTGTTGATAATCTCTTTACATTTGTTACTATTCTGCTTTGGAGTATCACAATCGGTACTAATTGTTCGTTCAATGCAGACCATCCTAAATGCAGCACCAAACAGGAGCGGAAATATCGCAGCTAAATTTTAAGATGATTACGTGATTAAAAATACAGACCAATGTGAGGTGAGGAGGATCATGGAACCAGTAATGCGTTTTGGCACCATTATGGGCTACAGCGGAAAATGGGACACATTGAACCACAAACATTATTTCTCAGTTTTACTCATCCAAATTTTTAATTAGAGTTTTGTGATTTTCACTTTATACAATTTAATCGTTCAAGTATAAAATGTCCTTATGGGGTTGCTCTTTGAGTAATTTGTTTCAAGATATATGCCTTTCAAGAAAAATTGGTAAATGGCTAGTAGCGCCACACATGCGGGGTACGATGAACCACTTTAAATAGTCAATATACTTAGCATACTAAGTAAATTTTAAATGTATTTTTAAACCAAAGCTTACATATATTCCATTTCTGTAGGCACAGAATCGTACATCTTCTTTTGAAATTGTGTGTTGTTGTTGTGGTCTTCAGTCCAGAGACTGGTTTGATGCAGCTCTCCACAATACCCTATCCTGAGCAAGCCTCTTCATCTCCACATAAGAACGGCAACCCACATCTGTCTGAATCTGCTTACTATATCATCTCTTGGTCTTCCTCTGCGATTTTTACCCCACACACTTCCCTCCAATGCTAAATTCACAATTCTTTGATGCCTAAGAATGTGTCCTACCAATCTATCCCTCCTTTTAGTCAAGGTATGCCAGAAATTTCTCTTCTCCCCAATTATGTTCAGAACCTCCTCATTAGTTACGAGATCCACCCACCTAATCTTCAACATTCTTCTGTAGCACCATATTTCAAAAGCCTCAATCCTCTTCCTATCCGCATAGCTTATCGTCCATGTTTCACTCCCATACAAAGCAACACTCCATACAAATGCCTTCAGAAAGGACTTTCTTAGGCTTAAATCAATATTTGATGTTAACAGATTTCTCTTTTTCAAAAACGCTTTTCTACCCATTGCCATTCTGCATTTTATATCCTCTGTACTGCGACCATCATTTGTTATTTTACTGCCCAAGTAACAAAACTCATCTACCTCCTTTATTGCTTCGTTTCCCAATCTAATTCCTTCAGCATCACCTGATTTTCTTACACTGCACTCCATTACCCTAGTTTTGCTCTTGTTAGTGTTCATCTTATATGCACCTTTCAGCACACTGTCCATTCCCTTCAACTGCTCTTCCGGGTCTTTTGCTGCCTCTGAGATTATTACAATGTCGTCGGCAAAACGCAATGTTTCTAATTCTTCACCCTGAGCTTTAATTCCTTCTCCAAATTTCTCCTTGCTCTCCTTTATAGCTTGCTCAATGTACAAATTGAATAACAATGGAGAAAGGCTACAACCCTGTCTTACTCCCTTTCCAACCACTGCATCCCTTTCATGCCCTTCAACTCTGACAACCGCTGTTTGGTTTTTGTACAAGTTGTAAATCACCTTACGCTCCCTATATTTTACTCCTGCTTGCTTCAGAACTTGAAAGAGTTTATTCCAATCAACATTGTCAAAGGCCTTCTCCAAATCTACAAAAGCTAGAAATGTAGGTTTGCCTTTCCTTAATCTATCTTCTAGGATAAGCCGTAAAGTGAGTATTGCCTCCCGTGTCCCTACATTTCTCCTGAACCCAAACTGATCTTCCCCGAGGTCGGCTTCTACCATCTTTTCCATCCTTCTGTATATAATTCGTGTTAATATTTTGCAACTATGACTTATTAAACTGATGGTTCTGTAGTTTTCACACCTGTCTGCACCTGCTTTCTTTGGAATGGGGATTATAACATTTTTCTTAAAGTCTGAGGGTACTTCTCCTGTCTCTTTACATCTTACACACCAGGTGAAACAGGTTTGTCATGACTGGTTCTCCCAGAGACTTCAGTAGCTCTGAGGGAATATCATCTACTCCAGGGGCCTTGTTTCGACATAGGTCTTTCAGGGCTCTGTCAAATTCTTCTCTCAATACAGTATCTCCTATTTCATCTTCATCTACATCCTCCTCCCTTCTATTGTCTAGGAGTTCATTTCCTTTGTAGAGCCCCTCTATATACTCTTTCCACCTTTCAGCTTTCCCTTCTTTGCTGTGAACTGGTTTTCCATCAGTGTTCTTGATATTCATAGATCTGTTTCTCTTATCTCCAAATGTTTCTTTTATTTTCCTGTAGCCTGTATCTATTCTTCCCTTATTTATACATTCTTCTACATCCTTGCATTTGCCTTCTTGCCACTCCTGCTTAGCCATTTTGCACTTCCTGTCAATCTCATTTCTTAGTCGTCTGTACTCCATTTTGCCTGTTTCATTTACTGCATTTTTATATTTTCTCCTTTCATCGATTAAATTTAGTATCTCCTGTGATATCCAAGGATTTTTTGTAGGTCTTGCCTTCCTACCTATTTTGTCCTCTGCTACTTTCACTATTTCATCTCTCAATTTTACCCACTCCTCCTCTACTGTTTTATATCTCCCTGTTTCTGTCAATTGTTGGCTAAAGCTCCCTCTGAAATTCTTAAGAACCTCAGGTTTCATCAATTTATCCAGGTCCCATCTCCTTATTTTCCTACCTTTTTGTAGTTTCTTCAGTTTCAGTCTACAGTTCATAACCAACAAGTTATGGTCAGAGTTTATATATGCCCCTGGGTATGTCTTACATTGTAAAACCTGGTTACGAAATCTATGTTTTACCATTATAAAATCTATCTGGTATCTTCCGGTGTCTCCTGGTCTCTTCCACGTATACAACCTTCTTTTGTCATTCTTGAACCAGCTGTTTGTTATAACTAAATTATGTTCTGTGCAAAATTCTACCAGGCGGTTTCCTCTTTCATTCCTTTTGCCCAGACCATATTCACCTACTATCTTCCCTTCCCTTCCTTGTCCTACTACCGAATTCCAGTCTCCCATAACAATTAAGTTTTCCTCTCCCTTAATTGTTTGAATAATTTCCTTTAGCTCCTCATAAATTTCTTCGATTTCCTCATCATCGGCAGAGCTAGTTGGCATATAAACCTGTACTACTGTTGTCGGTGTTGGCTTCGTATCTATCTTGACAATGATAATGCGATCACTGTACTGGTCATAGTAGTTTACCCGCATTCCTATTTTCTTATTCATTATCAATCCTACTCCTGTGATACCCCCAATTGATTTTGTATTTATAATCCTATACTCACCTGACCAGAAATCCGGTTCATCCTGCCACCGAACTTCACTAATCCCCACTATATCTAACTTCAACCTATCCATTTCCCATTTTAAATTTTCTAATTTTCCTACTCGATTAAGGGATCTAACATTCCACGCTCCGACCCGTAGAATTCCAGTATTGTCTTTCCTGATGATCACATCCACCTGAGTAGTCCCCGACCGGAGATCTGAATGGGGGACTATTTTACCTCCGGAATATTTTACCCGAGAGGATGCCATCATCATATGTTCATACAGTAGAGCTGCATGTCCTCGTGAAAGGTAACGGCTGTAGTTTCCCCTTGCTTTCAGCCGTTCGCAGTAGCTGTGTGGCAAAGCCACATTAGCTGATGTTACAAGGCCAGCTCAGTCAATCATCCAGAATGTTGCCCCTGTAACTACTGAAAATGTTGCTGCCCCTCTTCAGGAACCACACGTTTGTCTGGCCTCTCCACAGATACCCCTCCGCTGTGGTTGCACCTACGGTACGGCTATCTGTATCATTGAGGCACGCAAGCCACCCCACCTCGGCAATGTCTGTGGTTCATAACCAAACATAAATGGACTGGAAGCTAATTTGAAAGATGTTCAAATTGGTTTTGGAATCACATACAGTATGCTGCCAGCTAGAATAAATTTTCCTTTCCTCAAATATATTACCTGATATTGTCCCGAGTCATTCTTTGGTTTCAAACTTTTCACCATATAGTAAATGGGCATTTTGGTTTTAGTTCAAATTTGGTCTAAACGAAATCATTATTTCTGGTAATTTATACAATTCTTCAAAGTTGTATACAGATTCACCAGGCTCATCCACTGCCCTCTTCATAATTAAGCTTACTGTTTTCTTCGTCAGTTTCCTGCTCATGAAACTTCCGATTTTCCTTTTTATTGGGATCTGTTGTGGCTTGTAACAAACTGTTCTCTGGTGTGTCAGCTGGGGGAACAATGAACCACGGCTCATCCTACCCCAGAAGAACTTGGTTCATTGTGTCGCACTAGTGCATATTTCAAACAATTCTCAAGTTAAGTGATATATGAAAATTGTTAATATTTGAAGATAAGCATCATTAAACACAATATTCATTTTCTTATAATGACATAGGTTTTGTGGACTTCAAGAAATCCTTTGTCACCAAATTTTAATCTCATTCTCCGAAAATTACTTGACTGTAGCGAAAATGGCATTACACCAGCAGAAAACTGCTCGAGCAAAAGCAGCCAAATTTTAACTGGCCGATGGTATGGTATGTCGATCGATACACCACGTTTCCTTGGACACAGAAACACATGCCATGTAGTACCTGACAGCTAAACAAACGACCCGATAGAGAATCCACTCTACACATGTGAGGGATTCACCATTATGCCACCGGTGCAGGGTTCTGGATGACGATGAACACCGGCTAATATGTGGTTCAGCTGCAGATGATAATAGCTTTCTTTCTTCGAGTTGGGCAACAAGACATGGACTACGTTCTGTGTTCTTCATAGACCCGACGTACTATCCACTTATTAAAAGAAATACGGTCTCTATTTAGAGATATTCCCAAGTATGTATTAGACTGTTGTATCTACTTATGAACGACATAGAAAGATTGTATATAATGCTAAATACAGACAGTTTTTTTCCCCCTCATTTTTTTATGGATTGCGTTTCAGGACCCACCGCAAAGTTGGAAAGTTTCGGGTAGGAGAAATTGGAAGATCTAAACGACGAAGTAATAAATGGAAGATATGAAATGGTATTTAACCCTAACATACGAGAAGACGTACCCGAGCTCTGGCGCGGCGACGTGATGCATGTGTGTTTATTTATGAAATGCGAGAAGACAGTTAAGTTTCCGTGTGAGTTTTGCGCACGGTAAACAGTTTTACTTTAAGAATACCTTTATAAGAAGAACTATTTTGACTCCACGAACAAATATCAAACCTGTTTAATAAACTGACCTTTGCTTACCGTGATACGAAAAGAAATGTGCCGAAGTGGCGTCACTTACATAGACATGCACCAGGCACATCGAACGACGACCACCGTTGGGGTCTGACGACCACAAATGCCACACGAGCATCATCAGCCGCTCGCCAGAAAATACATTCTTCTGACAGTATAAATCTCTAACATAATCTTTGTCCTAGTCTTTCCCTTAAGGCCTTTCACCCAGTGCAAATTACAATATTTCCAACAAGAATATCCACAATAATAAAGACATTACCGCAAAATTAATGTAGAAATACATAACTATTCGCATCCATCAAATTAGCAAAACATATTCACATCACAGACGTTTTCGAAAACAGAGGAAGATTTTGGAAACACATCTGGATTATGATGTTACACGGTGTCTCTATATTCCAAAAGAAAAAAAAAATCGGTAGGGTTTAACGTTCCGTCGACGCCATGGTCATTAGAGCACACGCTCGGATTGATATTTGCTACGGATGGGAATTAAACTGGTCGTGCCCTTTGATAGGAACGGTTTGAACTGCCGAACAGTGAAGTATTAGAACCACCGAATTGTTAGACAAAATTATTTTTAACTACCTTCCACAATTTCAGTTATTCTCGCTTTAAAAAATGTTTGTAAAGTCTATGGGACTTAACTACGGGGTCATCAGTCCCTAAACTTACAAACTACTTATGAACTACCTGAAACTAAGGACGGCACAAATATCCATGCCCGAGGGGGGATTCGGACCCCCGAATTATTCTTCCGTAAATAATCCGTTCCCCACACTTTCCCAACTAATTCAGTAATTCTCTCAATTTGTAAAATAATATTTCAAACGATTCACCTATGCTTCTGGTCTAGTTATTTTTTCTACTTTAGCTCGTGATATTTTAGAAGGGATATCAAGAATAGCTCAATGAACTTTAAAAAAGGTATTTTATGCATATGCTTTGAGTTTCTGTTATAAAGTTTAATGTACAATATTTCCTTAGGGCTCCTAATTTGTATATTAATTACCATGACCCTGAAAGTATGATGTGTTTTTGTATTTAAAAAATTGTGTTGCGCCGAGTTATTTTAACTGTACTGCATACAATTTTAATTGGAAACGAAATGCTGTTGATCTATGAGTGCAGTTTAAGTAAATGCTATTAATTTAGAAATATGTAAGATCCCAATCAATCATTGAAATCAGCAAATGTACTTATACATTTATTACTCATATAGACATTTTCAGTCTGATTCCTCAGAATTCAGATGTTCGGTATGTTCCTAAACTTAAACCACCCTCTCATTAGCATTTGTAATAGGGACCTATCACTAACGTGACGCATTGACTCAAAAACGAAACATTTTAATAATGTCAAGGCCAATTTAAGAACTGATGAAGAGGCTTGTACAGGACAGGGTAGCGTGGAGAGCTGCATCAAACCAGTCTGCGGACTGAAGACCACAGCAACAAGAACTAAATTGTATTGTTTCCCTTTTAGAAAGTAGTACACATGTATATTTTTTTGCGTTTCATATATATATATATATATATATATATATATATATATATATATATATATAAACTGTTTCATTATCGACAAACATCAAACATAAAAGATCTTTTTATAATACACAAACTTGGAAACAGATTAATTTATACGTGACAATAGTAAGGAACTGGCAAACTTACTCGAGTACACCCTCTCTACGAGACACAAAATTATTAACAACTATCTGTCGATACGTAGTAGAAGCAATAGCAAGCAGGCAACATGAATGTAAAGGCAGCTCAGTGAGAAATGTTTTGCCTAGTATCCGCCAGGCAGCGGCACACGACTGTAAATATCGACAAATTTCATCTCTGGACAACCACTCCATTACTAGCTACTCTCTTCTTAGTATTACCGTAAGACCTTTGACGGTGATTCTTTTTTGCTCATGTTAAATACTTCCTTTTCCCCCATTAAAATAACGCTAATTATTGATGAAAAGATCACTACATGTAAATATAATTTTATAGGTTCACATTAGTTGTGCCGGCCGCGGTGGCCGAGAGGACTGAGGCGCTTCAGTCACGGTCTGCACGGCCACTACGGTCGGGGGTTCGAATCCCCCCTCGGGCATGGATATTTGTGCCGTCCTAGTTCGTAAGTAGTTCATAAGTAGTTTGTAAGTTTAGGGACTGATGACCCCGTAGTTAAGTCCCATAAGCTTTACAAACACTTGAACATTTTTGAACATTAGTCGTACAGATTACAAGATCGTTTTAAATCGAAACACACGTTAAATTTTCGAGAAAACAGATTAAAAAGTACTTGTTTTAAATGTTATATTTATGTAAGGGAAATTAAGGATTTTTTTATTTTTCCATCAGACTCTGTACTGCACCAATCACGATTATACTTTGAAATTTGTCTGACATGCGCGACACACATTCAAAACTGTTAAAAAATTACGGGCAAACTAAAATATTATTAAATTTTAAATGTCATTATTAGTCCTTTTCTCTAAACACTTGGTCCCTAATCTTCTGGGTACTTCATTCTTTGGATTTACTACCATCTGTTTATCTTCTGACGGCAAACTTTCCTATTTTGTCTGCTGTACTTCTTCTATCCATGTAATGTTCTTCAGTTTTGCAGTGTATGTGAGAATCTTGTGAGTTAGTCTTGAAGATGGGAGTGTGTGAAAGTTTCCATAGGGTTCCGGCCTTCGTTTCCTGATGTCTGCCTGTCAGGAATGTCGTCAAATCTCTTTTCTTTCAAAGAGAGTTTGAGTCAACGGAATAGGAAAAGGTCCGGACGATTGACGTTCGGTGAGAATGGTGAATGTTCAAGTTGCTTGAAAACGCTCGGCCACACACACAGGCAATACAGTCAAACAATTATTCCTGGAGAAAAATGGGGTGATACAACTTCAACATCCACCATACTTGCCGTATCTCAATCCTCCAGACTTCTTGCTATTCCACTGACTTAAAATTCTCCGAAAGTAAAGAAATTTGACAGTATTCCTGACATCCAACAAAACGTGATGAGGCTTTTGAACAAAGGTAGACTTCTTGCAAAGGTCCCAGAACATGCATCGCAGAGCTCAGCGCTATATAGTTATGAGAAGTGACTATTTCGAAGCACAGTAAGCTAAGTCAAGCGTTAATGCTACAAACTATTACCGAACTTTAATGTTAGAGGTTGTATTCTCCAATTCTTGCCAGACGTTTTGTGTCGCATTCAAACCGGAAAACTGAAGTGGTAGTCTGAGTGTGTGTGGTGTATAAGGTCAATAACCTATTAATTTCTTAGGTGTACTTAAGTTCATTGTTTTCGTATAAATCACAATTTTTCAGAAATTCATCTTTTAGCGCTTCTGTGCAGATTTTCATATGGGATAGCGTTATAAACGTACTTCTTCCTGTTGTACACCTACGCAACTGACGCCTTATGTCCCTACACCATAACTATACTGCCCCCAAGTTTGACCGTAGCTTTCTTATTTTGAACGTCGCATTAGTACACTAGGAAATCTACATTTAATTGGCTATCACTTCGGTACACATTGAACATGCTTTCATCTCACCAAGAAGCACGATCCTATGATCCAGTTGTCTTCATTAAATACTCATTGTCAAATACTGAGCGCTTGTTCTTACTTGGTTTACTTTCATGCTGTTTCATTCATGGCGTTCTGGAATTGTAAGCAGTACTGATTAGATAGTCGACATAGTCAAAACCTTGTCGTCCTAATCTAAAAAATCTATGACCGTAGGTTTACTTATCCTTAGCCTGTCTTCAAAGATAAATCGCGGCTGGTGTAAAATACAAAGAATGACACCTTGTATAGAACTTGCAAAGAAACCATACAGCAGTTATAAGAGTCGAAGGACTTGAAAGAGATGCAGTGGTTGAGAAGATAGGGTTGTAGTATTTTCCCGGTGTTATTCAGTCTGTAGAATAAGAAGCTGTGAAAGAAAGCAAGGAGAATGTCAACGATATTGTTATTCTCTCAGAGACAGCATAGGTCATAAAAGACGAATGGAATGAACAGAGTCCTGAAAGAAGATGAATGATAACAAGATCTAAACAAAGGAAATGGAATTAAATCAAATTAAATTATACGATGCCGAGAGAATTAATTATGGAATGAGGCAATAAAGCTAGCAGAAGAGTCTCTTCCTTTGGGTAGTAAAACAAGATGACATACGAAGTAGAGAGGATATAAAATTCAGAAGGCAGTGGGAACAAAAGCACTTCTCAAGAAGAGAATTCCTTCCTGAACACATTTGTCTGAAGTGTAGCTTCGTACGGCAGTGGAATGTTGACTATAAATAGTTATTACAAAATCAGGATGGAATTTTTTTTTTTAATTGTGCTGCTACTGAGTAATACTCAAGATGAGACGGGTAGATGACGCAACTAATTGGGGAGAAAATAAATTTCTGGCGTATTTTGTCTAGAAGAAGGGATCGATTGGTAGAAGACACATTCTGAGACATCGAATAATTGCCAATTTAATATTTAATAGAAATTTGGTGCGTAAAAATCTCAGACAGAGACCAAGGAAGTAACAGAAAAAGGTTCGAACGGATTTTGGTAGCCGCTCTTATTCACTGATAAAGGGACTTGCACACGATAGAATAGGGTGTAGATCAGCTTGAAACCGGTCTTCGGACTGAAGACCACATTAACGACACTGTTAAGATCTATCATGAATGACGTTTCCATGAGGTGCTCTAGTTACTGCTGCTATTATTCTGGGATTTTCTTTCACCATATTCAGCACTTTTGTGACTAGCAAAATGTTTCAGCGCTGCACGTGCTGTAGACAGTTTCGCTATTATATTCGTCGTTCATGAAGTTGGATCACATACCAGCAGACGGATATCTTTGCAAATCATCCTGTTTCTTTACATGCGTTACTTAGTTCTTGCATATGCAAAAAGACTGCTCTCTCCTCTACAGTCGCCTCTCCTCCTTTTCGTTCAATGTGGACAGTGACCACTCAGAGCCACACTTCCTTGTCTGCTGAATGACAGCAGTAAAGAACGTGTAGCTCTAAACGTTCAATGACAACATTTCCAGCGTTTCCTGTGGTTAATGCCGTTTTCATTTGGCGAGTTTCAGTACTTGTGCCATAAGGAAGCGTTATTACAGGAAATCACTTTGAATGATACTGACGAATTTTTATCATTTATATGCTATTTATGTGTTTGAAAATCTCGATAACCCATCACTGAAATCCGAAATCTGCGCTGATCCCTCATATAAAACTGATTAACCACAAAATAACTTTCTCTGTCCTTGTACTAAATTTTAAGATCTTCATTGTAATTCTCACTTTATTTTTCGGTTTACTCTACCATGCCTTTTAAACTTTTACTGGTGGCGTCCCTTATTCAACTGTTCGCGTTTGTTGATAATATTAGTCGTCCACCAGATAACACAATGAACATAAATACTATATTTGTGCCAGTTCGGTTAACCACATTGCCCTCTGATAATTAAAACAGTCTAGCTAAATAATTACACTGGAGATGTCACTGTCATCATATTTTGTATTCGAAGCACAGTGTGTGGCAACAGTCCACTCAGTGTCACAAAGTTTCTTCACATTCTCCAAGAACCTGATAATAATTTTGATACTGACGACACGGAGGAAGCTAGTACTTACCACTGTTACAATTTAGGTAAAAATACATGTTAAATAAATAAAAAGAAGAAAATAGTTTCTCGAAATTTTGCGAACTCCAGTTATAAATTGTTAGACCAAAATACAAATACATCGTGTCCATGTGGTATACGGAAAGTGGTGTTTTTGTTGGACTATGTTTCCAGCTCCATTGCACAAAAATATCCATTTTAAATAATAAGTAATTCTTGTAATATATTCTTCCTTTATACTATCTAGGAAGTTCATAAGTTCTGTTTGTAATAATGATATAAAATATTTATTTAGAAATATCGCATATTGATTTCATTCAGCGACTGAACATCATCGAGTCCTGATCACTCACGTAACACTGCATAAAAACTTTTCTATTGTGAAAATACATGTAACAGGCCTGTCGTGTGTGTGTGTGTGTGTGTGTGTGTGTGTGTGTGTGTGTGTGTGTGTGTGTGTGTGCGTGCGTGTGTGTGTTAAAAATTTCACCGCACTTTTGACACGATTTCTTACGTTTTTTTTCTGTGGAAAACCTTTTTTGCGGTTTCATGGGTCCTCGGGACTCGAAACTGCACTGATGTTCAATCATTGAATGAACTGGATATGCGATATTTCTAAATAAGTATTTTATATCTTGCCAACAAGAGGATAATTTGTTATTACAATATATTAGTGATAGGGCGCCCATTATGAAGTCGTCACATTTTATTTGTATATTGGAAATGTTGCCTCCAGAAATCAGACAGTACTGGTCGATGTCTGTCGACTGAACTGCTCTCGTCAGTCAGAAACTTGCCGACCGGACAAACAAGCTGCTGCTGTTGTCGCTCGTTGTAGGGAGCTACATAACAGGGTAATTAGCACCGTAGCTGCTCAAGATGGTTGCTGGGAGGTCAAGGATTACATGTGCAACGAAGACAAAACACATTAAGTCTGAAGCATTACATGCGTAATTTATTATTATGTTTTCCACATCTCCGCACTATATTGTATTTTTATCTGTAAAATGTAGCTACTATTTGCCGTATTTACCAATATGATATTAAATGCGGACTTATTTTCGGAAAAAACAACATACATCCTGAAAGACTAGAGATAGGAATTTCGTATTCAAAGGACGTGTAACATTTTCTGTTCTGCAGAAATCGGTAGCCGCGGTGGAGTAGCCGAGCGACCTAAAGCGTCTCGCTGCGGAGCGCGCGGTTGCTCGCTGTGGAGGTTCGAGTGCTCCCTAGGGCATGGGTGTGTGTGTTTGTCCGTAGGGTAGTTTACCTAGATTTAAGTAGTTTGTAAGCTACGGAATGATGACCACGCAGTTTGGTCCGACAGATATACAGACATTTGAACATTTGAACAGAAATCGTTAGCGCTGAACCATGTCGGCCCACAGGTCCAAGTGAGCATAGATATGAGGACGCAACACCACCGACGGTGAAATGTGCCTGCGGCTATCAGTGTCACTATAAAGCGAAGCTAATGGATCAGTGACATCTGATCAGGCGTTCAGGATGCCTCATAGACGTGCCAGATGCCTCCGAAATTCTTTCACCAAAGAAGACGGAGTGAACACTCCAGTATTCAATCCAAGAACAGCTGCCAGCATGCGAAACTTAGAAGTAGATGTTCCTGGAGTAGTAAAACAACTTAAGTCACTCAACAAAAATAAATCTTCCGGGCCAGATTGTATACCAACTAGATTCCTCTCAGAGTATGCTGATGCAATAGCTCCGTACTCAGCTATAATTTACAACCGATCACTCAGCGAAAGATCCGTACCCAAAGACTGGAAAGTCGCCCAAGTTACTCCAATATTCAAGAAAGGCAATAGGAGTGATCCCCAAAATTACAGGCCTATCTCATTGACGTCGATTTGCAGTAGGATTTTGGAACATATACTTTGTTCGAATATTATGTTCGAAGAGAACGACCTATTAAACAATAGTCAGCACGGATTCAGAAAGTATCGCTCTTGCGAAACACAGCTTGCCCCTTTATTCACATGAAGTGTTATGTGCCATCGACAAGGGATCTCAAATCGATTCCATATTTCTGGATTTCCGAAAGGCTTTTGATACTGTACCCCACAAGCGGCTTCTAATGAAATTGCGTGCTTATGGAATATCTCCCCAATTGTGCTATTGGATTCACGATTTCCTATCAGAAAGGACACAGTTCGTTGTAATTGACGGTAAATCATCGAGTAAAACAGAAGTGATATCTGGCGTTCCACAGGGAAGCGTTATAGGTCCCCCACTCTTCCTCGTGTTTATAAACGGTTTAGGAGATAATCTGAATAGCTCCCTAAGATTGTTTGCGGATGATGCTGTCGTTTACGGTTAGTGAAGTCAACAGAGGATCAAAAACAACTGCAAAGCGATTTAGACACAATTTCTACTTGGTGCGAAAATGGGCAATTGACACTAAATAAAGAAAACCGTGAAGTAATACATATGACCACTAAAAGAAATCCGCTGAACTTCAATTACGTGATAAATCAGTCAAACCTTAAGGTCGTAAATTCTACCAAATACCTAGGAGTTACAATTACGAACAACTTTGACTGGAGAGAACACATAGAAAATATTGTGGGGAATGCGAACCAAAGATTACGTTTCATTGGCAGAACGCTTAGGAGAAGCACCAGCTCCACCAAAGAGACTGCCTACATCACACTTGTGCGTCCTCTCTTGGAGTACTGTTGCCCCTTGTGGGACCCTCACCAGGTGGGACTGACGGAAGATATTGAGAAGGTTCAGAGAAGGGCAGCTCGTTTTGTTTTATCACGTTACGGGGGGGGGGGGGGTAAGCGTCACCGAAATGTTGCACGAATTGGGGTGGAAATCATTAAAAGAAAGACGTTATTCATTGCGGCGTGATCTGTTTGCGAAGTTTCAATCACCGACTTTTAGTTCTGAATGTGAAAATATTTTGCTAGCACCCACCTACTTAGGGAGACATGACCATCACAATAAAATAAGAGAAATCAGATCGAAAACGGAACGATTTAGGTGTTCTTTCTTCCCGCGCGCTATTAGAGAATGGAACGGTAGAGAAAAGTTATGAAAGTGGTTAATGAACCCTCTGCCAGACACTTAAATGTGATTTGTAGAGTATCTATGTAGATGTAGATGTAGATAAACGTGTCATATTCCTCACAGACGTTCACAGGATGCCGTACAGACCTTTATGATGCGTCACATACAATCCGGATGCCTCACAGACTTGCCGGATGACTCGCAGAAGTGCAGGATACCTTGCAGAAGTGCTAGATACCTCACAAACGCGCTGGATAACTCACAGACGTTCACAGGATGTGTTAGAGACCTTCAGAATACCTCACAGACGTGCCGGATGCCTCACAGATGTCTGGATGCCACACAGATGTACAGGATGCATAAAAGGTGTAAAGGACGCCTCACAATGTGCAAGAAGTCTCACAGCCGTTCAGGAAGCCTCAGAGACGTGCAGGAAGCCTCATAGACATGTAGAAAGTCTCACACACGTGCAGGAAGCGTCCTAGGCATTTGGGGTACCTCACAGATGTGCTTAATGCTTCAGAGTCGTGTACGAAGTCTCACGCACGTGCAAGAAGCCTCAGAGATCTTATAGTTGCATCACTGACGTCTGGAATGCCTCGCAGACGTGCGAGACGCCTCACCGACGTTCAGATGCTTCGTAGAATGTCTTTCCGACAATCAGGATGCCTCGCAGACATTTACGTGCCTATCAGGATGATTCACAAATGTTCAGGATGCCTCATAGTCGTGCTGTATGCTTCATAGACGTGCCAGATGCCTCATAAACGTGTCATATTCCTCACAGACGTTCACAGGATGCCGTACAGACCTTTATGATGCGTCACATACAATCCGGATGCCTCACAGACTTGCTGGATGACTCGCAGAAGTGCAGGATACCTTGCAGAAGTGCTAGATACCTCACAAACGTGCTGGATGACTCACAGACGTTCACAGGATGTGTTAGAGACCTTCAGAATACCTCACAGACGTGCCGGATGCCTCACAGATGTCTGGATGCCACACAGATGTACAGGATGCATAAAAGGTGTAAAGGACGCCTCACAATGTGCAAGAAGTCTCACAGCCGTTCAGGAAGCCTCAGAGACGTGCAGGAAGCCTCATAGACATGTAGAAAGTCTCACACACGTGCAGGAAGCGTCCTAGGCATTTGGGGTACCTCACAGATGTGCTTAATGCTTCAGAGTCGTGTACGAAGTCTCACGCACGTGCAAGAAGCCTCAGAGATCTTATAGTTGCATCACTGACGTCTGGAATGCCTCGCAGACGTGCGAGACGCCTCACCGACGTTCAGATGCTTCGTAGAATGTCTTTCCGACAATCAGGATGCCTCGCAGACATTTACGTGCCTATCAGGATGATTCACAAATGTTCAGGATGCCTCATAGTCGTGCTGTATGCTTCATAGACGTGCCAGATGCCTCATAAACGTGTCATATTCCTCACAGACGTTCACAGGATGCCGTACAGACCTTTATGATGCGTCACATACAATCCGGATGCCTCACAGACTTGCTGGATGACTCGCAGAAGTGCAGGATACCTTGCAGAAGTGCTAGATACCTCACAAACGTGCTGGATGACTCACAGACGTTCACAGGATGTGTTAGAGACCTTCAGAATACCTCACAGACGTGCCGGATGCCTCACAGATGTCTGGATGCCACACAGATGTACAGGATGCATAAAAGGTGTAAAGGACGCCTCACAATGTGCAAGAAGTCTCACAGCCGTTCAGGAAGCCTCAGAGACGTGCAGGAAGCCTCATAGACGTGTAGAAAGCCTCACACACGTGCAGGAAGCGTCCTAGGCATTTGGGGTACCTCACAGATGTGCTTAATGCTTCAGAGTCGTGTACGAAGTCTCACGCACGTGCAAGAAGCCTCAGAGATCTTTCAGTTGCAACACTGACGTCTGGAATGCCTCGCAGACGTGCGAGACGCCTCACTGACGTTCAGATGCCTCGTAGAATGTCTTTCCGACAATCAGGATGCCTCGCAGACATTTTCGTGCTTATCAGGATGCTTCACAAATGTTCAGGATGCCCCATAGTCGTGCTGTATGCTTCATAGATGTGCCAGTTGCCTCACCTACGATCACAGGCTGCTTCACAGACATGCAGGATGGGCCAAAGACGCATGCGTGAACTGAACTGTCAAATCAGTGAGTTGAAAGAGGGCGCATTATTGGCATGACCTAATGCAGCCACCTGTGAAAGAGCTACTGGTTAGGGTTGAAGTGTTTGGGCAGAGCAACGCGTGTGTACAGCAAGGTTTACAGAACACCATACGACGAGATGTGTCAAGTCGCACCAACCAGACCACCGGCCAGAGAAGATCGACAACTCAGCCAAATGGCTCCGGCGTAACAGTGTAACACAACGTGCACTATCAGTCTTGATAGTCCGTCGTAATTTATTTCGACTTGAGTTATGTGCGCATTGTCCAATTCTCCGCTTACCCTTTCATAACCTGGAGTATCATGTGGCGTATGGAATGACGTTTTCAGGGGAATCTAAGTGCTGTTGATTTGAAAATGATGGCCACATTTTGGTTCGCTGCAGACAGGGAATGTAGCATCATAATAACAGAATTCACAAGAGACAGATCCAACCGAATTCGCGTGCTGTCGTGTACAAATGATAACTATTGCGGATCCTGGCACCGCAATCAGTATGACCTACGTGAATGACATCCTGATATCCTCAATCATACTCTATGCCTACCTGCACGACATTGCAGTCACCATTTTTCAGCAAGACAATGCACGACCTCATGATTGTGCACAAACACGTGCTCGGAGTTTTAGGACGTCAGGCTTTCCCTGGCCGGCCTCATCATCAATCTCCAACCTAAAATGTCTGGGATACTGTGATCCGTCTGGTGCAGCATGTGACCCAATTCCAGCCACCGCAGTGGAAATTAGAAACCAGGTGAAGTCAGAAGGGATGGCTATTCCACAGCACGCCATTTGCACCTTGTACGCATCGATGACACCTCACACCAAACAAGTTATCAGTGCCTATGGTGGACGCTGTGCCCTCTAGGCAACGTGCTGCACACGACTGACTGAAATGCTAACCATTTCTTCAGGACTTACTAATGAACATGACGTGGAATATGAACTTACCATCTCTAGTTTTCTTTTTCTGATTTTATACCAATTACATTCCTCTCAGAGTATGCTGATGCATTAGCTTCGTACTTAGCTATCATTTACAACCGATCACTCAGCGAAAGATCCGTACCCAACGACTGGAAAGTTGCCCAAGTTACTCCAATATTCAAGAAAGGCAATAGGAGTGATCCCCAAAATTACAGGCCTATCTCACTGACGTCGATTTGCAGAAGGATTTTGGAACTTATACTTCGTTCGAATATTATGAACTACCTCGAAGAGAACGACCTATTAACCAGTAGTCAACACGGATTCAGAAAGTATCACTCTTGCGAAACACAGCTTGCCCTTTATTCACATGAAGTGTTATGTGCCATCGACAAGGGATCTCAAATCGATTCCATATTTCTGGATTTCAGGAAGGCTTTTGACACTGTACCCCACAAGCGGCTTCTTATGAAATTGCGTGCTTATGAAATATCTCCCCAATTGTGCGGTTGGATTCACTATTTCCTATCAGATAGAACACAGTTCGTTGTAATTGATGGTAAGTCATCGAGTAAAACTGAAGTGATATCTGGCGTTCCACAGGGAAGCGTTATAGGTCCCCTACTCTTCCTCGTGTTTATAAACGATTTAGAAGAGAATCTTAATAGCTCCCTTAGATTGTTCGTGGATGATGCTGTCGTTTATCGGTTAGTGAAGTCAACAGAGGATCAAAAGCAACTGCAAAGCGATTTAGACAAAATTTGTGCATGGTGCGAAAATTGGCAATTGACACTAAATAAAGAAAAGTGTGAAGTAATACACATGACCACTAAAAGAAATCCGCTGAACTTCAATTACGTGACAAATCAGTCAAACCTTAATGTCGTAGATTCTACCAAATACTTAGGAGTTACTATTACGAACAACTTTGACTGGAGAGAACACTTAGAAAATATTGTGGGGAAGGCGAACCAAAGGTTACGTTTCATCGGCAGAACGCTTCGAAGATGCACCAGCTCCACCAAAGAGACTGCCTACATCACACTTATGCGTCTTCTCCTGGAGTACTGTTATCCCTTGTTGGACCCTCACCAGGTGGAATTGACGGAAGACATTGAGAAGGTTCAGAGAAGGGCAGGTCGTTTTGTTCTATCACGTTACGGAAGGTGGGGGGGGGAGCGTCACGGAAATGTTGCACGAATTGGGGTGGAAATCATTAAAAGAAAGACGTTATTCATTGAGGCGTGATCTGTTTGTTAAGTTTCAATCACCGGCTTTTAGTTCTGAATGTGAAAATATTTTGCTAGCACCCACCTACTTAGAGAGATATGACCATCCCAATAACACGTTGGTCTTGTTTGAAGGCACTCGGCAGTAGCGTCGCCAAACATTTCCAGATTTACTACATCATAATCGAAAGACGCTTCTGTCCCAGGAACGTACTGCTTACCTGTCAGGGCATATACACCAGTACTGGACCTGCAGTGCTTTCAGTATACGATCCAGCAACGCCCTCGCATGGCAACTTTTTCATCACTGCATCTTAACAAAAGTGCCACGTATGAAATTCGGCTAGTACTTACCATCAGGAAGGGGTCCAAAATAATATGCTCACATTTCTATTGAGATGACGGGTAACAGTCGTAAAACATTTTATGAAATGCATATTGTCAACTATCAACTTCACCGGTTTCCGTTCTAAATCATCTTGTGAAAAGTAAACAGTCTGATTACGTTGATACATTGTCTGCTACTTTATCGATGTCAATCAACAAAATTCGTACCATGTCAGTTGACGTTACGTCATGATGTTACGAATTTTTTATTTATTGTCATGGATAAGGTAGCAGACAATGTATCAACTGACGATTCTGGTCAGGTTATAAAATCCCTAAGTAACAACGACCTTATTATCAATCTCCCCACTGATAACAAAAATGCGACATTGGTTTTAATATGACCGACTATCATAGTGAGACCTACATGTAGTAAACAGCAGAGACTAAACTGACGAAGTTCTCGGAACTGTTACACGGTTGATAAAGAAGTCCTCTGTCGAACAGAGGTTTCAGGAACGTCTGCTAAATTCAGTTGGTCTGTCACCAAGGCTTTATGGGTTACCGAAGGTCCATAAAGGGAAAGAAAATTATCCTCTTCTAAATCCTATTTCGAGTGCTGTTGTTTCGCTCACCTATTCCATTGCTAAGTACTTGACAACACTATTACGACCATATTTGGAACGGTCAGATTCCTATTTCAATACCGGCACATTTTATCATTAAACTAAGCCAGAGGTCACTATGATTCCACTCAATGAGGTGTTGCAACAGCTGAGTTCGATTTTTCCTCCCGATATTGTACAACTGTTTCAGTTCGTCTCAAGACCAAACATTTCAAATGAAACGATGCTTTCTAATAACTGACTGATACTGTGGCTATGAGGAGCACCTTAAGCAGAGTTACAGTAAACAGTTTTTGTATGGAGAAGTACGATGAACAAGCGCAGGTAACTGCAAACAAAAGAAAACCGACCATTTGGTTCCGGTATGTGGACGACACTTTCGTTTTATGGAGCCATGGCAGGGATGAACTAGATCGTTTCCTTGAGTACCAAAAGGGGATTAACCGAAGATTCAGTTCATCATGCCGTAGGTGGCACACGGAAAATTATATTTTCTTGGTGTGACACTATTCAGGAAAGAGGATGGCAGCTTGGGCCACCCAGTTTATCGGAAACCCACGCTCACGAATCGTTATCTACACCTGAAATCGAAGCACCATTTCAACATTAGCTACACATCATAAAGACTTTGGGCGATAGAGCAACGAAAATCTGCGAACTGGAACTACTTGGCACAGAATCAAAACACCTCGGTAGTGCATTGCTCAAGAATGGGTATTCGTCCACTGAGTTCGTTAAGACTATCACATAAAAATCACAGCGATGTAAACTCCAGTTATATCAAAAGATTTCCTATGACTGACTGCATAGATACGGGATCTCCTAAGGATAGCAAATGATTTTCGCAAATCGCTGGAAAAGACAGGAATGTAAGGGGTTTCGTGCAGTTCTGGCGACGTATACGTGGTTACCACAAAAAGAAATGTTGTAAAACTATTAGAATAGCGCCAGGACACTTGTGAAAATAAAGAACTGTTTCAAAACATCCTTTGCAGACAGGATGCAATTACATTCAATTTGATAAAATCCAGGTACTAGCAGCCCCATGTAGGTACCATAAAAGGCTGTACGGAGGGACGATAGAAATTGTGAAACACTACAAGAATTTCAATAAGAAACGACATAGGAAAGAACTGAACGACATCTGGTTTCCAGCGCTAAAGAAAAGCTAGCTGTACTAGTCTTCCTCCTACGAGCGATAGCAACAGCGGACGATGACAACCCTCAAATATTCAAAACAAGTGACTTCTTGCCCCGACACGCGGAATTTGGCTGTAGTTAGTAGTGAGCCATAGTGTGATACGGACGTGCAAACAAACTAAGAATCCCCTGAAAAATGTCCTCCTTAGATGGAGACAAAACGTTGGGTCCATTCGACCTTGGCATATAGCCAGGAATATTTTAGTAATTAAACTTTTCCGGCCGTGGAAGTTTACATCTTACTATACATGTTTATGTTTTAAGCTAAATTTTAAGCACTGATAACGGTCACACAGTGGTCGAAATCTAGATCAGTCACAGTCAACGAAATACTTCCGAATGATTGCTGACATCTCCTACATACAAGGATACTCATTTTACAATTCAGTTTGTCATGTTTTTAAAACTAATTATAATAGTTGCCTTAAGTGAACAACGACTTCGGCAAATGTATGGGATGTTTTTAATCTTTGAGTTCTAATGTGAGATACTGAGGTAGGATACGTATGATCGGAAATCCATCTCTATTGTCTTATAGACACCGTACTCTGTATAGCAACGTAGCTGATAGTAATCATTCAATATGGCGACTGATAGTTTCAATGCGTACATGGCAACAGCGGATGGAGTTTTACCACACTCTCTCAAA
This sequence comes from Locusta migratoria, assembly GCA_026315105.1. Taxonomy (NCBI): domain Eukaryota; kingdom Metazoa; phylum Arthropoda; class Insecta; order Orthoptera; family Acrididae; genus Locusta; species Locusta migratoria. The sequence goes on from CM048746.1 coordinate 85,767,150, forward strand.
TACCTTTGTTGACTGTTTTACCTCAAGATAGGCTGCTTGAAACCTAGCAAGCTGATCTTCTGACGGTTCTACAGGAGTTTCATACACCAACGACTTGAAGTAACCACAGAATAGATTGTCCTCACTCCAGACATGCGCAATTCATACAATGAAATTGATGCCTTCACTTTGAAAAATGAGTATGCAAAAAGTTTTCACTATGTGGTGATCGTTGTGTATGTCCGTAATGAAATAAATATTCTTTACCAACCATTGATTCCCTATATTTTGTTGGAGAACCAAAAGGTCAAAAGACTGGGCTTGAAAATCTTAGGAGGAAAATCTTCTTTAAAAGACAAACGGCAGTACACTTACCAGATATCGACTTAAGAATATACATTTACTGTACTATCAATTCATTACGTTGTGCTCATCGTGGAAATTAATTTGATGTTTTTTCTTCTTTTCTTTCAGGTAAGTTCCTGTTTGATTAGTCAGACAAAGTACGCAGTTATGAAAATCAACGAAGAGTATCGTCGTTGGAGATACAAACCATGTTGATAACTGAGATACCACAAACTGGTCTCCACTCAGGTAGTACAATGCCGTTTCCTATTGTTAGCAATACCTGCTGCTGCTAAAATAGCTCCAATAGTATGCCCAGATTCATAAAGAATAGCATTTGTGTGTGTGTGTGTGTGTGTGTGTATGATTAATGTTCTTTGAAAGTAGTTGCTGAAAATAACGTCCATTGACTTTAATGCAGACCAGACATCTTTGTGCTGTTCGTTGTACAAAACTCTCAAAAGAACCAGGTGTTTTACATAAACTGGATGTAGATTCAGCTGTGGGGGAAAATAACTTCTGGACTGTCAATCAGTGTGACGTACAACAAGCGCTTCATTTCCTGTCACAAAAAGAAATACATAGATGATCAGAAACGCCTCTAAACCAATAATCATCGTACGTTATTTCAAAGCTTTCTCTTACCACACTAGTGCTAAGACATTTACGGACACCTAACGAGAAAATGATGAACCTGTCACATAAAAAGTAATTCATTCAATACGTTATATCCTCTCAACACTCAAAAAAGTTGTGTCATGAACTCTAGTCCTCATGCAGATTGAAAACATATGTAGGAAAATCAGAATGCATTTTGAAAACCCATGTATACAAACTAGAAGCTTGCAAAACGATCTGGGGAACGAACGTCTAAGAAATAAAGAAAAATGATCCTGGCGGGGATGCAAAACATAGCGTCTTGGCCTACATGAGTTTGACGCTATGGCAATCCGGATAATAACATTTAATTTTGCAATAAATAATATTTATGTTATTCATTGTCATAAAATCTATCGGATACTTTACGTTGGAGCAAACTACACACACTATGCAAAATTTCGCTACAATGAGTAGTTTCGGAATTCATCGGTGCCAAACATCATGGCACGAGATATAATTCTAACTAGAACGCAGGTGCACGTGACATAGGCTCTGATAGTAATCACTCTAATTTATAAATTCAGATAACAAATACAATAATGGGGAAGCCCTGAAGATAATATGTATGACCCCCCCTACACACACAAACTTCCTAGATGTTTGTTTAATAACATGAAATCAAACAAAAAGGGGCTGCGTACAGGATCCATATATAGCTTAAAAATGAACAATAAACGAAGGCTTGTTTCAATGTCATACGGTATTCTATAAACCATTAAACATATTTTAATTCATTACAAGCCTTAAAAGACTCATGATTATAGACAAAAGTTTGACGCCCTATTCAAATGAATTGTTGTTCGTAAACTCTTTTAGGGTTATGAACGGCTTTAATATGAAATAGAGTTGCTAAATATCCACACAGCATCACGTTATTGCCGTCCAATGCATTTTGATTTAAATTCACTTTTAAATTACACGCCGTCGTCGGGAGAGTGGTCCTAGGCATATAATACACTCAATGTGAAACTGCTTCCATAATTGGAATCCATCGAGCATCCTAAAAGAACATATGCGAAATTACGGCAGTTCTACACAAGTTATTAAATACAAAGTAGAACAAATTTAAATTCGGTATGATTACTGCAAACTTTATATGCCGTTTCAGACCAACTTTTTCCGATCTGCACAAATTCTGCGAAAGAAACGGCCACCTCTCTGTGATCTGAGTAATGAGCAAATGAGCATTGAAAGTGTAAGAGAAATAAATGTCCACGACTCAGTAGGGCAAATAAATTAAAAGGAGCGGAAACTGAAAGCCAGGGTCGATTTGACAAAAGACTGCGCTTCTCCCCCAATATCTTCTCAAATGTAAAAATTCAATCAAGAAAGATTATACGACGTGGCTCCATTGTATAGCGGTACCCTTAACCTAAATCCGTTCCCTTTCCTGAGTAATGGATTTCCATTAAACAGCACTTGCTCGTTACTTTGTATCGCTGCTCCTTTTACTGAGCCCATCTCTCTGAAGACGCGCAATATTAGAAAATCTGAGGAGTACTCTCTCCTAGTAGCACCTATTTTTCACGGTGGCATTTAGTCTTTAAGGTATCTGTCATCATTAGTCATCAGTGGTTGAAATTTTACGTCTACGCTGTCGAAATGGAAACTTGTCAAGTCAGGCTTTTAACTAAAAAACTGCACAGAAATCAGGTTATATTCTTAATGACGATTCTGACGATATATACAGCAATGGAATGCCGAACAATGGAAAGATTATAGGACAATTAGTTTTATATGCAATGTTACCAAAGTTCAGACTAGTGCAGAGAAGAATAGACAGGAAAATAAAGAGAAATATGAGAGATCAGTTTGGATTTAGAAAAGGAAGAGGGAGACAGATATGCAATTGGGTGTCTGAAGATGTTATCAGAAAGGTTTTTAAAAGTAAATAGAGAAATATATGTTTAGTCGACTGGGAAAAATTATTTGACAGAACTGACTGGTCTATGCTGCTGAAGATTCTGAAAGCTACTGGTATTGATTGGGAGGATTTAAGGCCGATAAAATAACTCTATGTGGTGCAGAAAGTAGAGGTACGACTAGATGAAGCTGAAACAGAAGAGGTGGCTATTGGAAGAGGTGTGAGACAGGGTTGTTGTATGTCACCAGCACTTTTTAATGTATATGCCGAATAACTTATTAACAAATCCTTTGAAAAACAAAAGGACTTGTACTGGGAGGAGAAAGAATAAAAACTGTAAAGTATGCAGATGATATGACTGTGCAAGCAGAATCAGAAGATCCAGGTAGTGATGGAGAAATTGTAAGGATGGGGAAAGAATGCGGAATGAGAGTGAACATCGGTGACACAAAAGTGATGAAAATTGAAAAATAAGATGACACAATCAATATATCACCAGATATCAATATGTCGCTAGAAAACAGCAACAGGTTCAATCATTTCAGCATCTGGAAAGCTTGAGAACTCTAAATGGAAGTTGTACAGAAGAAGTGAAACGAGGAACATATATATAGAAAAGAAGGCGTTTGGGAAAGTGAAAGAGGTTCGCCAAATGTTTTGTGTGGAGCTTGGTGTTTTATCTGTCTGAAATATGGATAGTTAGAAAAAAAGAAAAAAAATATATGTTTATTTAGAGAGCTTTGAAATGTGGCTATGAGGAAGAATGGAGATAGTAAAATGGACTGAAAGAGTGAGAAAAGAGGAGCTATTGAGCAGGGTAAAAGATGAAAGGAACTTCATGAGAATGATCCAAAACAGGAAAACATCTTAAGCAGGAACTGTCTACAGCAAAGGTTAATGGAGGGAAAAGTAGAAGGAAAAAGAGGAAGAGGTAGAAGAAGGTTTGGAATACTAACAGATGTGACGAAAGTAAGAAGTTACCAGCAAATGAAGGAGGTTGCTCAGGACATAATACGTGGAGGATGTCCATTTGATACCTGTCTGGGGACAGATTTACTGAAAGTAGAAGATACACAGATCACAAAAAACTGTCAATTACATGTAATATCTAATCCAGTCTCAAATCAGTTTGGTTTTTATATTACTGTTTCTTTACTCTCTGTATGACAGTTCTGGGTTCGCGCCAATTGCGCGTATTAATACCTATTATAATTTCGAGAACATTCTAGAACACGGTACTTTCAAAGTTTTATTTTTAAAAATTTGTCCATGAAACATAAATAAATCGTTCATCAAGAAAAGCTGAGAAAAATAATGACAAATGTAATGATACGGTTTTCGTATCAAAACAAAACAATACAAAAGATCGTAAGTAAATAACAATTAGTGCAGTATTAAAATATGTTTACATTATTTAGAATTGTTAAGATAATGTTATTATTTAAAATGGTATCGTACGTTGCATAAATCCAAACAAACGAAACTTTCCAGCTAAATACATTACAATGAGAAAGAATGCGTTTTCTGTGGAGGGTGGTGTCTTATCGTTCTGAAACATGGACAGCTAGAAAAAACGATATATATATATATATATATATATATATATATATATATATAGAGAGAGAGAGAGAGAGAGAGAGAGAGAGAGAGAGAGAGAGAGAGAGAGAGAGAGTAATAAATGTGGCTATAAAGAAGAATGGAGGTAGTGAAATGGACTGAAAGAGAACTGAGGAAGTATTGACCAGGGCAAAAGATGAAAAGAACTTCATGAGGATGATCCAAAACAGGAAAACATCTTAAGCAGGAACTGTCTACTGCAAAGGATAATTGAGGGAAAAGTAAAGAAAAAGAGGGAGAGGATGAAGAAGGTTTGGAATTCTAACAGATGTGATAAAAGTAAGAAGTTATCAGCAAATGAAGGAGGACGTAAGACGTGTAGGATGTCCATTTGATACCTGTCTTAGGGCAGATTTACTGAAAGAAGATACACAGATCACAAAACAAACTGTTACTTACATGTAGTATCTAAGCCAGTCGCAAAGCAGTTCTGACTTCTTTGCTCTCTGTATGACAGTGTGAAATTGTAGGGAAATATTTCGTAAGCGGACAAACACTTCCTCAACCTATGAGCCACTAGGTATTGGCTTCTTCATCACGAAATCTCTTTGTAGGCCATGGAAGTAAACATCCAGTTTCCGAATTACTGTCTCCTTCGTTACAATAAATTAACTGTAGTCGTAGGAAACTTCGCCCTTAGAACTGATAACCAGAAAACGTCAAAGATGAGTGGAGCTGACGCTCCTCGTGATTAGCTCCTGGAACGGGCGCTGAGAGCGCGGGGCGGGGCGGGGCGGCCCACTCGATCCTGCAGCAGGGTCAGCGCCAGCGCGCTGGCGTCACGGAGTTCTAATTAAGAGCGACGGCCGGCTCGCCTGCGGTCATAGATCGCTGGCGCCAGCGCAGATAACGCCGGCCTGGCGCCAGTGGACAGAGCCCCTCGCCAGCGACAAACAGTCCAGCCACTAATGAATCTCCCAGCAGTCGTAAACGGCACGCCGGCCTCGTCTGCGAGGCACACACCACTAGCCTGCTTCCCGACGTTATCTCCTGCACACAGACGACATCGAAGCCCGTCTGTAAGGATAAGAAATATTTAGGCATATAAATCGATTCTTCCGTCATTTCTTGGTAGAAGGCTTCCATATTTAAGGTTGAAAACAAACAAACTGTTTCTGTTCTACTAATTTTTTGTTTATTTACTAAGTAGTTTTCGGCTTATTAGGCCATCATCAGGTAAATTGTTGACATGCGTCGACAATGACGCTATTGCTTAGGTTCTCAAAAATGGTAAAACAAAGATACAAAACACAGAATACTCGGTCTTTGCATATGATATTTGATGGAATTGCAAACAATATCTGTTGTCATGTAGAATTATGTTGACGTAATCAGTGGCCTCCTTAAAATTTTTAGATTGTAATTTGCGAGTGAACACGATGAAACCGATTACATACCAAATATTAATGAATTAAAAGCTATGTTAACATCATTGGCACTGTATGCTAGAGTAAAAATTTTAAGGAGGCTACTAAGTACATGAACATAATTCTACATGGCAATAGGTATTGTTTGCAATTCCAACAAATGTCATATGCGAAGACCGAGTATTCTGTGTTTTGTACCTTTGTTTTACCATCTTTGAGAACCTAAACAATAGTCTCCTTGTCGACTCATGTCAACAGTTTACCTGATGATAGCCTAATAAGGCGAAAACTAGTTAGTAAAAAAACAAATAATTAGTAGAACAGAAACAGTTTGTTTAGGCAGTTTATGATGTCGGTAACAACAACACCCATATGATCTATTATCGCTGACTTTCATTTGTTGCTCATTATGGTAACAAAAACCCTATCACAAGTGTTCGCTGAAACACACACACACTGTCTGTCTGATCTACATTTCTGTTCATGGTGAATCTTACTCCTGATACAACACTCACTGCTTTTCTTTCTATGCAATGTGGTAAGGTTTCGAAACCATGCGTTTCATAATTTCTTTCTGATTAACATTTGGTATCATTAGTAACCAGCGTTTCCAGGGTATGCATTTATTCCATTCTTATATTAGTTTTCTTTGTTTTCTCCCCCTCTAGAATATCAATAGTACCCAGCGTTTCCAGTGTACGTTTTTATTCCAGTATTATATTAGTTCTTCCTCCACTGTTCATCGCTTTCTGTCCAACTCTCGGTCCATTTCATTTTGGTTTTTACACGGTTAAGTCGTTACTGCGACGTATGTCCTGACTAATCTGCTGAGGGCACGTCTTTCAGTATTTTAGGGGGAGGTGATGACAGTACATTAGCGTCCTTAGATGTCGCACTATGCCATTCCAACGCGGCATATTCAAATATCAACCAGTTTGGTTGTTACGACGTTTCTTACTTTTGATATATATATATATATATATATATATATATATATATATATATATATATATATATATATATATCTGTGTGTGTGTGTGTGTGTGTGTGTGTGTGCCGGCCGCGGTGGCCGAGGGGACTGAGGTGCTCCAGTCACGGTCTGCATGGTCATTACGGTCGGGGGTTCGAATCCCCCCTCGGGCATGGATATTTGTGCCGTCCTAGTTCGTAAGTAGTTCATAAGTAGTTTGTAAGTTTAGGGACTGATGACCCCGTAGTTAAGTCCCTTAAGCTTAACATACAGTTGAACAGTTGTGTGTGTGTGTTTGTGTGTGTTTGTGTGTGTGTGTGTGTCAAAAATTCAGATCAATCGTTTAGGAACCTTCATGTCATACTGTGATATAATTCTGCAGTAAAGGCAATATTGTATGTGCCTACTGTCTCTAAAATATCTCGAAAATATAATGAATAGTGTATAAGTAGTAAATGGTAACATCACGTCGTTCCGAATGGCATAACTGCACAAAAAAATAAAAAAAAAATAAAAATATAAAAAAAATAAAAACTAAAGGGAGGAAGCAATAATCCTTCTAGTCATAATTTTGTTGTTATTTTAAGCAAAATAATTTGAAAAAGTTGGAATTTATGTATAAAGTTTGTTGCAAGTCACTAAGGGCCCTAATTTTACAACTAGTTATTCACGTGACACATAATGTGGCAGGTTTCTGTCCATCTCATTTTTTGTGGCGTAGTTTCTATTTGTCGCAGGTGGTTCTTAGCGCTGTAGGAATTGATTTCTGTTTGTAAGCACTTTGTGTGCCACATTGGGTTGAAATCAGCCCAGTAGTTCAGAAGTAGATGTATAACGTCCTCCAAAGATGCTGACGTTTTTCGCGCATCTAATAGCTTATGACGTCCCATCTCCTGAGCGTTCACAATAGGCGATTGTTACCGCTCAGCGATTGTTACCTAATTGTACGTAATATGTGAACTAAGAGTAGTTGAAATCCATTAGTTTACGAAGAAACGATGAACATAGACACGCACTCACTCACACAAACACATTGTATTATGACGAAACGTTGTCACAAAAATTATAAAATGTTATATATGTATTTTCAAGAAAAGTTACACTCAATTTTCTATCACCTCAGAGTTTAAATTTCCGAAAATCGTAAAACACTGTTTCTTTCTTTTTTTAAATTTCCGGATAATAAATCAAATTCCAGATTTATTAATTCTGGTATCAAAATTCAATTAATAGTTATAATATTAGCAGATATTCGAAAAATGTATTCCTATTTGCTCTTTCTACAGAGCCTGGGCCTTTGCATTTTCTTCCCTACCACGTTCGTTAATCCGATATTTATTGTTACCTCAGCCAGTGGCAACCTGCTCTTGACGATTGTAATGGACTTCTGAAATATATTTACAATAAGGGAATGATGACATTTTTCCAATTACATACGAACATGTATTATAGAAACACAATATGTGCTTTAAAACCAGTAGTTCCGATTGCCTTCTGCAGCTACATGAAGTTGGCCCTTGCTGATAATTCCGACTTTTTGATGCAGTTTGCATCCATAAGAAGGGTATTCAAAATTTAAGCAACAAATGGGATCGAACCTTTCACAAAGGATGTTATTTTTTCATCTTAACAACTCTCTTAGTAGCCATGAGCCACACTAACTACTTTCTTTGTTGGTGTGACGATTCCCACAAGGACGACGACTATTTTGCGTGATTGGCGTTTGTTTCCTTTTCAGCAATATGCTCGACTGTCATAGGGAAGAGCCACGCTTAATTTCTTTTATAACAGGAAGGAGGTCGTATTAATGCTGTGATTCCAATTGATAATGTATTACAATGGGAGGGAGTAGAAGTAGGGTCTGCAAAGTGAACAAAAGGGAGGAAATGCGATAACACTATGCCCTCGGCACTGCAGATTATTTGGTCCTGATGGGGCAAAGGAGCAGTGGTTCCCAAACGGTTTGAAAAAGAAAAAGATGTCCGTCATGTAACAACTGATAGTTTACGCAGTGTCACTGAAAGCAAACATTAGCATCAATAGGAAGTATATAATATTATTCTGATTACTACATAATACCTTTTACCTGTAGAGGTCTCATCTGCATAAAGTGAAAAACATAATATTGCGGTAGGCAATCAGAAGGCCAACTAACTGTCAGTAAGTACAATAAATTGTTGAATATAAGTGAGATGCTAGCAAGTGCTGATGTAATTGATGTCCTTCTAGATATTGCCAGATGTCAATGGATTAAAGAGTTGTGGACCTAAAAAATGCCCAGTGTACCCTGTACAGGCAATTGCGCCCACATGTGTCAATAGAAATGATACTATCATCAAATGGTGATTGTTATATTGTTGAGCATGGTCACTAGACATTTTATTTAAGACATTACAAGGATAGTGACATTTTACAGTTTTAAACATTTTGAACATTTCTATTACACATGATTTCAAAATCCTGTTGAAGACATATTTAACTGGTCTTGAAAGCATGGCAAATATTACATTTTTTGTCGATGCAACTACTCTGTTGTGTGTTGCCATATTTGGCAAAATTTATATCTTGTTGTTATTGATGTATGACATTTTCTGAATCTGCTGTTGAGGCCAGTGAATGCCAAAAATGGGTCGAGTGCAACAAATAAAAATATTATACCTCATTTGGCATGGTAAAGGTAAAGCAGTCAACAATGTGAAGATTGGTATGCCATTGCCTTCCTCCGACCTTCGAACTGACAAACCCATCCAGTTATAGGAGGACCTACAGTTTAATGTGGGTTCAGAACCACAGTCTACTCGGTATTTTTCACATCAGCAACGATGCCAGAGGTGAAAGAATTGGGAAGTGACAGATGGAAATCCTACGACTTGGCAGAGATCGAGCGCATGACCTTCGAACTTGTAGTCTGGCACACTATCACTGTGCTATTGAGGCACAAGAATGACTATTTCTAAATTTTTCAAATTACATAAGGAAATGCATGAGAACTCATGGGTAGTACACTATGTGCAGCTTCTGGAAGTTCAGATCAGTCTGGGAGACTTGCACAAGTGGTGTAATAGTTAATGTGACTGCTTGTAAAAAGTGTAAAAAAATGAGTCCCAAGTAAAAATGTCACCAGTAAATTGTGAAAAGTGATATCATATTCGTATTTGGCAAAACATGTATTGTTTCAAATATATGGATGGCTCTATCTATTTGATACGATGAAATGGTAGATGACGTTACTGCATCGTCAGTACTTTCGCCACCAGCACTCCATGGTGAGACCAATATTTGTCAACTGCAGAAATTGCCTCAAAAGGAAACTTTTCGACCGCTCCTTATACAAAATAATTCTAATTTAATATTCTTCCATATTTGCTTCACCTTTGACTAATTTATAAGGCATGAGCTTATGCCCCATTTGCAGATAGAGAATTAGTGTGAGAGCAAACAGTCTGACCCTTTAAAGAGAGCAGCCCTCTGTCGACAGTTAAATGCCCGGACCAATTTCTGAGGCAAAACAGTTTCAAAGGACGCGTGTCAGTGTAGGCTATGTCAGAAGAGAAGACATGCGTGGGTGGGGAGCAAAGGCTGCACCGCAGTACAGACAGGGAGGGTGGGAGGGTCGGGAGGGGGTAGGGTTTCCGCCGTCGTTGGGCGAGGCAACGGCAGCGGCACGTATCGAACCGTACATTCTTTTCATCAAAACGTGGGCCCCGGCAGGCCGGCGGAACCCGTCCACAAAAGGGCGCCGCTCGGCTCGTCAGGGGAAGCGCCGCCGGCATCATTCTGGGCGCATCGGCGCGCCGCAGCAGCGGGACCCGCGCCCCGCCCAGCCCACGCAGACAGCAGACCCCCGCGTCCCGCCCAGCCCACGCAGACAGCAGAACCCCGCGCGCTCCACAAAGCGCGCCGCGTGGCGCCCCGAGTAGCGTCACCACACAACGGAGGGGCGCAGAGGCAATGCGGTGGTGGCTTGTTCACCACACCAGTGCAGAGGGGAATGACATTTTCAAGTTCCGCTTTAGAACGTACTGGAATAAAAGAAACTGTTCAGAAGTTTTTAAACTTATTGGACCAAACTGCTACGGTCATCAGGCCATAGACTTAATAACTACTTCAACTAACTCACATTAAAGATAACACACAACCATGTCCGAGGGAGGCCTCGAACCTCCACACATGTTTCCTTTAGACCACGAGGCCATGCTGCATGGCTACTGTAAGATAGTAGTACCAAGGTATATCTGACATTGATGTTATTGCAATCTACTCGGTGGAAAACAGTAGTTCATACAATGTGACAAACTGTAATGGGGACAGCCGTAACGGATGGACGGGTGTGGGGTAGTGGCAGATTAAGACCCGTGGTGAGCTAGGGGAAAGCAATAGGTTAAAACTATTGTGGGTCCTTGGCCACTCGGGGATCAGTGGCAATGAACATGCCGACAGATTAGCCAGGATGTGGGCAGAGACTCAATTCATTGGACCGGAATCTGTCCTGACAATCAACAAGGCAATGATCAAATTGGAGCTACATAACTGGCTCAGAACACAGCACATAGAATATTGGACCAAAGTCTATCAACAAAAACATGGCAAGGTAATGATGCCAAAGCCATGTTTTAAAAGTAGCTCTGCAATCCTGGGCCTGAACAGGAGAGAGATAAGACTTGTGGTTGGATTGCTGACAGGCCATGGGAAATTCAAAAAACACCTACATACTATTGGAATAACAGAAGAGGACCCTAAATGTAGGATCTGTGGTGACGGTGTTGAAACTGCATCACATCTAATCTTCGAACACGTTGCATTGGAGAGTAAAAGGCAGAGAACATTTGGGACAACCAGACCCGAAGAAATTGTGCCTAATAGAGAACTGGTAAAGGGAATCCTTGCACTGTTCAAGGGCATTGGTTGGCTTTACTAGATATACAGGGAGCGATACAGCACAATAAACTTAGTTTCGGTGTGGGCAGTGGTGGATTGGACCAAGACTGTTTTGGCTTCTCTGAGAAAATCAATCAATCAAATCAATCAAGACTCGTGGTGCCAGGGAAAAATACAATTTATCATTTTATAAGTTTCTTGTGGGTGAATAGCTCCTCTGCTCATGGCTCGCACAGGTGTTATGAGTGGCAGGCAGAAGCACCATCCAAGGCGCCAGGCTGGCCAGCAGACGCAGATAGGATTCTGCAGAGTCGAGCTGACAACACCGCGCCGGCTGAAGTTGCCATTGAAGACACATGCTGCCCTCTGCTGTACGCCCCGGGAACGCTAACCCCACCCAGATGTAGGGTGATGACGTCTCTCTGCCTACCAGCGTCGTGGTGTATGGCGGTGCCCGCTCGGGAATCCTACATCCAGGCCGGCCCACGTGATGACGTCGAAGGAGTGGTGGTATGCCAGAGCCGCGCCGCTGAAGGTCCTCATTTCGACACCCGCTGTCAGTGGTGTGCTGCCCTGTTGGGTAACGGTGGCGACATCTGGTGTATAGACGTTTTTCGTCAATTCATTCTGCATTCGCCGAACGCCCACTGCCAAGTACACCGCCTATAAGTACTGCTTTTCTGCTAATGTGTTGTCCGGCATATCCCACTTGTATACCCCGAACTCCGAGGCTCTGCATACCGTCGGTCAATGGTCTCAGGGCGACGACCACATCGTCCCAGTTTCTGGGCTGCTGTCATCAGCAGACTTGTTTCAACGCCTTCTGCTTCTAGAACATGTACTCGCGAAAACCACAATATAACTTCACTCATTAACTGATAAAATTAACAAATATCTCCATGCCTCTACAAAACTAAACCCAGCCAATTCTGTCAAGACATTCTCAAGTAATGGTATACAATACATGCAGGAATTGATTTTATTTGTATAAACTAGAGGAACTGTGCGAATAATTCACACTATTAGTGGAATGAAGTTGAATTTTCAAGCATAGCTTTCTTCATTATCAACCAATGCATGTGTTTAAAAGCGCAAATGAAAGAACTTGATCCTCTGAGTGTTATTAGGTCAAAAAGAATTGCATACCTTTATTAAAACTGAATATATCGCAATACAAACTGATTAAAATATTCAATGCCAGGACAGAAGGATACCGCATTTGAATAAAAATAATGTTTAGAGGGACTTAACCTAATTCTGATACTTGATGACAAATCTGCAATGAATACCTTTCGTTTAAAGCAGAAGTGAAGGAAATTGGTCAGATAGAATGGCCTGACCGACTAACTTTAGTTTACAGTAAGGACATCCCCATAAGAAATATACAGAAGGAAATCACGTTTCAGAATAGGAAAAGGAAGACGATAGTTACGTAAATTCTGATACTTGATGACAAATTTGGGGATGAATACCATTCGTTTAAAATAAAAATGAAGGAAATCGGCTGGGTACTTTGGTTTTGATGACTGACTTTAGTTCTCGTAGATTGTTTTAATGTATATGATGAGGATAGGTTGCAATCTCACTGCCACAGACAGACACATAGAATCGGCACTCATATTCAAACAACTTAACTTTCAACTGCAGCCACGCCCTTCATTAGAAATAAACACACATACATTCATGCAGACATAACTCATGAACACATGACCACCACCTCCAATTGCCACGCTTTGACTTGAGACACTGGACTGATGAAGGCTGTGGCCATAAACTAAGTTAAATGAATATAACTGTCTCATCTATTAGCTTTTTTGAGGCTCAGCAATCGTCTTTACAGTGAGCTGCTACTACATTGCATGTTTATGTTAATGAAAAATCTATTCTTGCATGTATGAAATATTATTACTTCAGAAAGGCTTCACATAATTTTCTGGGACTATTTCACTACGTTCGTTATTGTTTGGACATGGCTTGTATTGAACAAAAAATTCGAAACGTTTCTGAGAAAACGGAAACAAAAGATAAACTAATGATTTTGGTATGAATTTATAATTCATGATTCCAACTTTGGATATGTATGATTGTTTACCTTATTTTAAGAAAATTAGGATCGGGATGTTCCTTTGTTTCTTGGTCGAATACACTCTATGAGTCGGCATTCGCCAGGTGTACATCGTACATGTGTACGACCTTCACTTATGCACAGACATAATCTGCTTTTGCAGACCATTCCAAGTGATCCTCTGATGGCAATAGTCGAGCCCTGCATGTCAATACTGTGGCTTGTGTGAAATATGGGCTAGACGTGTTCATAATAGTTTGTATTCATATTTGTGGACACACTAACCCTCTAATATGTACTGTGGTAGCTTAACAATGTTCCACTGCTTCCCTTACTGTAAGAGAATGTTGGCAGTCGTCTGTGTTTCGGGGATGTCCAGAACCTTTTCACATGACGACTGCAGCCAGCAACATTAAACAACTGACTCCACATCCAAAACCATAGTTTACCCCTTTCACACTCAGTCAGTTGGCTATAGGACACACAAGTGCGTCACTCGTAGCATGGCACCACTTTGCTTCACACAATATGACATTCCCTATTAGAGTGTGAACACTGATGGCGTTTGGCGTTCTGGCAGCTGTGTCACTACGGTATCTTGTGGCATAAAATATTGGATCCATTATCAAAGCTGCTGTGGATTGGCCATGCGCACTGGGGCGCCCTGGTGCATTGTGCGCGGACGTTCGCCGTCGGGGATTCAATTCCCTCCTTGGGCATGGGTGTGTGCTGTCCTTAGGTTAGTTTAACATAAGTAGTTTGTAAGCCATGGACTAATAACCAAGCCGTGGTGGAGTAGCCGAGCGGTCTAAGGCGCCTCTCTGTGGAGTGTGTGGTTGCAAGCCGTCGGGGGTTCAAGTCCAAATCAGAAATCAAATGTTTCTGAATCTATCGGACCAAACTGCGTGGTCATCAGTCCGTAGCTTACAAACTACTTAAACCTAGGTAAACTAACCTAAGAACAAACACACACACCCATGCTCCAGGGAGGACTCGAACCTGCACAGCAAGCAACCGTGCGCTCTGCAGCGAGACGCTGTAGACCGCTCGGCTACTCCACAGCGGCAGTTCAAGTCCCACCTTGGGCATGGGTGTGTGTGTTGTCCTAGGCTTAGTTGACCTTACTTTAAGTAGTTTGTAAGCTACGGACCACGCTATTTGGTCCGATAGATTTACAAACACACATTTGAAGTAATAACCAGGCAGTTAAGTCCCATAGATTTATAAACATTTAAACATTTTTTCCCATTATCGGCTGGACTTACAGTCGACATCTCCAGATATACTAATTTCTTTTTGGGGCATAGTATGTAAATCTGTAGTTCAACTTCTATCTTACTTCGCAGACACACATCACAAGAAAAAACATCTACTATTCACCATGAGGTATCTGGTGTCATCGTATCAAAATCGACGTCATTTTTACCGGTGGACATTTTATTTCATATTTTATTTTTTATATTCCTTTTTTCCGGTAGTATATGTAAGCCTACAATCAAGTTTCATCATGAATGTTACTTCGCAGGGACCCGTCACAGGAGACTTGCCAGACAAATACGTCCCCTTATGTCTGCAAGGGTGGCTGCGAATTCGGGCAGTGTGACTGCTGGGGCCTTCCTCGACCTTCTCTGAGTTGCGCAGTAGGTGTCGGCGCTCCGTTGCGAGGGATCGCTATCCGCGGCGGCCCCGGTGAGGTCGCAGGCGCAGGAGGTGGCTGATGAGGAGACCGGCACCGGCGTAACGAGCGCCACCAGCTGGCGGGAGTAACGAACTGCACGGCGCGACTAATGACATTTACCCGGCCGCGGCCGCGGCGCGCACACCGTCGCTCCTCTTTTGTCTGTCGCGCCTAACAATGCGCGCGCGCCATCCGCACCCGCGGGTCGATGGCTGCGGCCCGTCTCCGCCGCGGGACGGGACGGTACGGGACGACACCCACCGCGGTGCTGCCACGGGCCACCGCGCCGTCTAGAAGCGGCGCGGCTGCGGAATGCCAGGTGTGGCGATGGCCGACCAACGACGTTAGAATCTCTGGAAATGTGAAGCCAGCAAACTGGGTACTCCGGCATTTGTTTGTCCCCCAAAACATTTGTCGAAGCGCCAATGTATAGTAATTCTAGTCGTTGAAATGTCGTCATATCTCAGTAAATACTACATCTACATCCACATGGGATACTCTGCAAATCACATTTAAGTGCCTGGCAGATGGTTCATCGAACCACCTTTATACTATTTATCTCCTATTTATAGTAGTTTTTTATATAATAATAATACTACTATTACACTAAAACTATTATTTTTCCATACATCATCTTCGGTTGTTCAGAGGTCTCGAAGATCTCGTAGCTCGCCTGCCAATAATACATCACAAAATAATAAGACGTCGGGTTCTTATGCGTCATGGAAACTTTCAATATGACACGTTTTACTCTTAACGTATATTTATTTATCCATTCTTGATGAAGCACAGAAGTAATAAAAAAGTAAGACTGGTTCACAAGTCATTTCCATACTGACATAGGACTTTACATTACAACTCTGCAACTAGCCTTAGACTGACTGAAAGCCAAGTTATAACTACTCGCGTTCGCGCCAATTCGCGCGTGTTAATATCTATTTTAGTTTTTCTAGAACATTCTAGAACACGGAAGTACAATATTTAAATATACATGAAACATAAATAAATCTTGCTTTACGTAAAAATACACAAAATTATCGCAAATGTAATAATAAGATTTTTGCATCAAAATAAAACCATACAAAAGATCGTAAGTAAACAACAATTAGCTCAGTGTTAATATATGTTTACATTATTGTTACGACTTTCAATAATTAATTAATTTAGTTTGTTAGAAGACCCTAGTAATGCAAATAATAATAATAATCTGACTTGACAGAAGTGCCGTAAGATGTTTATGTATTATAAATATGGAATATCAGGCTACAATACCACGATCAAATATGGTATCGTATACTTCAATATTACAAACAAACGACAGCCTTCTGGCTAAATACATTACACATTCCATTATGGAATAGCGCACGGGAAGAGAGAACACCTGAATCTCTCCGTTCGAGCTCTGATTTCTCGTATTTTGTTCCGATGACCATTTCTGCCTATGTAAGTGGGAGTCAACAATATATTTTATCATTCGGGGGAGAATTTTGGCTATTGGAGTTTCGTAAGTAGCCCACGCTGCAGCGATAAGAACCTTTGTTGTAATGATTCCCATCCCAGATTCTGTATCATTTCCGTAACGCTGTCTCCCCTGTATCGTGACAATATGAAACGAGCTGCCCTTCTTTGGAGTCTTTCGATGTCCTCCGTCAAACCCACCTGATAAGAATCCCACACTGGGCAGCAATACTCCAAAAATGGACCGACAAGCGTAGTGCATACAGTTTCTTTAGTAGTTCTGTTCAATCTTTTAATGGTTCTACCAATAAAACGCAGTCTCTCGTTCGCCTTTCCCACGACGTTATCTACTGTTCTTTCCAGTTTAAGTCTTCAGTAATAGTGTCTCCCAGATATTTTGTGGAGTTTACGAGCTTCACTTTTGATTGATTTACCTTGTAAACAAAGTTTAACGGATTTCTTTTCGTACTCATGTGGATGACTTCACACTTCTCATTATTTAGAGCCAATTGCCAATTTTTACACTATAGTGATCTTATTCAGTTTGTTATGCAGTTGGTTTTGATCTTCAGATCATTTTACTAGACGGTAAATGACGACGTCGTTTGCAAACAACCCAACAGAACTACTTAGATTTTCTCCCAAATCGTTTATGTAAATAAGGAACAGCAGAGGACCAATAACACTACCCCGTGAAATACTCCGATGTGACTGCCAATTTAGTAACTTTACATAAAGTAGGCGATATTCGCACAGTGTTTAAGTGAGAAATGTTTGATTTGGCACAAAAGCATGGCCTTTCTGGCTTCAATCTACACTGTTCTCAGCATAGATAACTTCACCTCCCTTTATTCTAACCTCATTGTGGCCAACACCATCTTATTTCTGCATCGGTAATTCGCAAGGTATCTGCAGTTACCTTAGTATTAACTCAAACTTAAGCATCACATTGGTCAAAGTCAAATCCTTAATATATGCACAGGCTGAACAAGTTAAATTTTGCATCCCACATATCTCCGGAACAACAACAGATAATTTAATGTGACTCCCATAGGCATGACCTTACGGCAGTGACTTACGAAAGTAAATACTATGGTATATTCTAAAACGAAAAAAAATATTTTGAACACATTTTTTCTTTTAATGAATACCCCAAATTATAGCATGAAAATCCCAAAACGAATTGCGTTGGTAACATTGCAATACGTCAGTTATATCGCAGGATATTGGGAAGCAAACGTTTGTCATATTTTTGGGACGATCCTTTCAATCAGTTTACTGTTGGAGACAGCCAAGATCGCTTAAATTTCTATTTAGATTACTGGTTTCGACAGATGAAATTACCATCTTCAGATCCGAATCTAAATAGAAATTATAATCGATTATTGCTGTTGTCCGCAATGAACTGATTGAAATGATCGCCGCTGTGGTGGTGTGGCCGAGCTCTCTAGGCCGCCTTGCAGTAGAGTGCTCTATTGCTCGCCGTCGGAGGTTCGAGTTCTTTCTCGAGGATGGGTGTGTGTGTTTTCTTTAAGTTAGTTTAAGTAGTTTGTAAGCCTTGGGACTAATAACCAAATCAGTTCCATAGGATTACAAACATGTGGTCATTTTGAAAGGATCGCCTCGACCCCTAAATATGAACAGCTTATGCTTCCAAATCTCTCGTGATATAATTGACATATTTCAATGTAACCAATGCTATTTGTATTGCGATGTTTTATACTATTAATTGGATGAGAAATAATATGAGGTTTACATTTAAAACCATAAGATTGTCTTCAAAATATTGTATAAGCCGCAAGAAACAGAGCCGCCTCGCTATGCAGCATAAAATAAAGCCCCGAAGAGAGTACTTCCGAGGAGTGCCGAGCAAGGCCGAGACAGTCCGAGCCAGCCCTGTTTTAAGTAGACATTTGATGATGGAGGTACACTGACAGTTGCTGAGAGTTTCGACTCCTGATCGAAAATTTCATGTCATAAAAATGAAGACTTCACTAATAATTAAAAAGAAAACAAATATCAAATAATAAAACGCAGCAGTTTGTTTAAGAAAAGAAAAATCTAAATATCGTTTCGAGAAAAAAGCCTTAATATTGTAAACAGCTTCAAAAATATTGCTCGAATCAAAGAAGAAACTTTTAATCTCAGAAAGAAACAGAAACGTTATAGATAGGACGATAAACCTGATCACGAATTTAAGAATAAACACTGAAGTTGAAATATTTGGAACGTAAATGCAAATTATAAAAACACAGAAAGTTGTTAACAGCCAAGGAACGTCAATCTAAATATTTCAAATATTTGAGTACAACTTGTAAAAGGTCTAATAACGGTACGAAAAATATGCAAGAAAGTTATATAAAACATTCAAAAATATTTGGATGAAACACACACCACCAAGTAGACACTTATAAAACAAAATCGTATATGACTGCACATAATAACACTTTTAACTTGGGGCCTACATGAGAAAACTACAGTACTGCGGTCTACCTAAAGAAGAATTTGGTACTGATAACGTGTGCCAAATAGAAGCTGTCTCTATAGTGGCACCGATGAAAAAAAGAAATCACTAAATATTTCAAAATAACAAAATTTAACAAGAAAAAAGTCATTTTACGTCTAAATCAAGTAAGCGCTCTAACGACATATTCGTTTTTGTGTAATACAAATCATTAACAGCTTGACAGCCCACTGGAACGCCGGATTAAGACAGCTATTGCATAAAAAGAGAAAGGAAACCATACTAATATATAGAGAGCAATGTCCTAATTTACAATGAAGTACAAAATATTGTTTAAGGCCCTTTTTAAGGCTGAAGGAATACTCGACCAACAACTACGTATATATCACGCATAAATTTGGGAAGAGAGTCTTGCACAGCATTTAATATTAAATTTTAAGGGCGTAATACAAGTGAGGAATATTAGAAAATTGAGATATATGTCTTGTACATTTTAAACAGGTCTATCACTGAATGGCAAAGCTGCTGTAGTAACTATTATAATGGAATAGCAGAAAAATCAAACAAGGATAATGTTATAAAAATACTAAAAGTAAAATTTTATGGCCATCTTCAGAAATCTTTTGAAACGAATTCAGGTGTAAGGTGAGGACATGGTTTGGCATATTTACTTTACAACTATACATTAAATGATATAATAAGTGAATGGAGATGATCTTTCAATATTGGGGTGTTCATCTGCGGAAAAAGAAATGGTTTTCTTGATTTTGAAGACAACATTGCTCAATTGTCAGATCTTCAGATAATTAAAGAAAAGACACAGAACTACAAAAATAAGCGAAATAGGACTAAAATATCATTTGAAGAAAGACGTTTCATTAAAAAAGTCAATGCCTTCCTCCACAATCTTAACCCTTTCATTCGCAGTGTTGTTCCTAGACAACGACGTATTAAAAACTGATTTATACCGTATTTCGTGTATCAGTCCTCTACGTCACATTGTTTTGTTGTTTTCTTTATGTACAACATGCTTCTACAACGACATTCTGCCGATTGGTACGGCGATTAGCCACTTCCGGCGCATTATTCTGTTCATGTTGGAAGTTGTGTTACGTTGCCATCTATACGTGGCTGTGAGTGTGAGCGTGAATGTAGTTCGTGTTATTTTATTTCAGCAGTAAATTGTCTTACCTTTGGTGCCGTGGCGAGGATTATGCTAGCATTATTGATCTGACAATCTATTAAAAAAAGTAACGTCCCAAGTAATAAAATTCCCCTATACAAACATTTGTGTTGTGCATGAAATACATGATAGAAATAAACAATAGTTCGTTCAAAAAAAAAAAAAAAAAAAAAAAAAAAAAAAAAAAAAAAAAAAAAAAAAAAAACTGTATTAATAAGGATAACATCGAATTTTAATTTTTCCAAACCTGAATTCATAATATGGGACTGAAAGGATTAAAATTCGTATCAACACGATGTCTAAAACAAATAATTTCATGTACCTAGGAGAATAAATACAGAAACAGAAATGGAAAGCCGGCAGTAGACAATATACTCAGGGTGTTGCATGTGTAGGTGCAAACAGTTTTGTGCGTATTGATATATAAACATAGTAGTGTGCTTCTTCTGTTTCTTTCCTCCGCATCGAACAAATGTCCAACACACCAAATGCATACGTTTCAACATGAAATTTTCTGTTTTACCTGGGTCACAAGTGAACGACCTTTGTCTCCATTGCAGGAGAGTCTCATTATAGCGAGACGTACGGCACCGCTTTGCCCCTAATCTCGGGGAGTCCTGGCGCAACGCGTACTTTGAGGTTCTACTGCACCTACGAACATAGGATGCACCTAAAACATAGGGCTTTTACCAGTTATATTTAAAGGTTGATATTTAAGATCACACAGTTGTTTGCAGTCTTTTATAGACCATCTGCTTATGAATTCCAACATGATGGCCGTTCACATTTTTGCCGCCTGCTATCATCGTGGTATTCATATGCCTACGGACTATAATAGACTGAAACCGGTAATGAAATACAAACAAACAACTTTACTTCTGGACTGTCTTTAATCGTGGTTTTAACCATGATATTAAGACCGCCATTTGTCTACAGAACGCTTTCTAAAATTAAATATTTAAAAGTCTCCAAATGAATAAATACCCTTACATAATGTTGTTCGATTCATTGTCCCGGGTCACTATTAAAAAAATATTGCACTTAGACACGTTACACCCTGTATAAAATGGAAAGGGTATTTCATATGACAACGTATGTAAAAATATTTGTCCTGTATCACAAAACTAAGCCACTATCAAGCAGTTGTAATAACCTAAAGAACGTAAGCAGCATAGTTTCTCTAACATATATTTCACCAGCATTAAAAAGACATCGTAGTAGCCACGATATTTGAAATGTTAGCGTTTTCTGTACCCCAGCATTAATAAGTGATATATGTTAAATAAAGTGGATTCTTTAGACGACTATTCCAAAAGCGTACAAATTGAATGGCATTCGGAACCAAAACAGTTTAGTAGTAAAAAATGAAATCTCGACGAGTAAGATCCGTGAAATCTCGACGCGGAGCATTCACGGGGCTGCCGCCTCCCTTTAAACTTTCGCCGCCCTAAAGGAAAGCCGCTTATAAATTATTTCGTTTCATTTTTCCGACGAGACGAGTCCCTGCGCAGTAGGTCGTAAAAATGTGTGGGCTGTGTATGAATGCGGAGCGGCACCCCGGAAGCGTCGGGTGTAGCAAACAGATACAGAGGCGTAGGGCCTAGGGGTGCAACTTGTGACAGGGAAGAGGGGGAGAAGTGACGTGGGCGGCGGAACCTGCTGAGGCTCCAGGCAGCAGCACACGCCTGCAAGGGGTGGCGAAGGGGCGAGCGCAGAGAGACGTGGAGAAGGGGCTCAATTACTTGCTTTCACCACAGACGGGACTGTATTCCGGAACGTCACTAGCTGACCTCATCCTAGCAAGCAAATTCCCTATTGCTCCCCTGTCAGATATGGTGATAGGAATTCAGAATCACTCTCTCTACTATGTTGACAAACCAAGGTACGCAGTCTTCCTGTGAGATCACATAGAAATATTCTATCCCACAAACTTGTGGGATGCAGCACTTCAGAATAATTAAGAAGTATATTTTCGTGACTGTAGCCTTTCCAAAATGTTGTTCAATCTGTACATTGAGCAGGCAGTGAAGGAATGGAAGGAGAAATTTGAAGAGGGAATCAAAGTTCAGGGAGAAGAAATAAAAACTTTGCTGTTTGCCGATGACTGCAGAGGATCTGGACTGCAGAGAAACTGGAAGAGCAATTGAATCGAATGGACAGTGTCTTGAAAGGAAGGTACAAGATGAACATTGACAAGAGTAAAACGAGGGTAATGGAATGTAATATAAGAAAATGAGGTGATGCAGACGGAATTAGATTAGGTTCAAATGTTCAAATGTTTGTAGAACTTATGGGACTTAACTACGGGGTCATCAGTCCCTAAGCTTACAAACTACTTATGACAAGGACGGCACAAATATCCATGCTCGAGGGGGGATTCGAACACCCGACCGTAGTGGCCGTTCAGACCGTAACTGGAGCGCCTCAGTCCCCTCGGCCACCCCGGCCGGCAATTAGATTAGGTAACGAGACAATAAAAGTAATAGCAAACTAACTTCTGATGGCCGAAGCAGAGAAGATATAAAATGTAGAATGGCTATGGGAAGAAAAGCATATCTAAAGACGCGAAATTTGTTAACATCCAATATTAATATAATGTTAGGAAGTACTTTCTGAAAGCATTTGTCTGGATTGCAGCATTGTATAGGAGTGAAACGTGGACGATAAAGAGTTCAGACAAAAAGACGATAGAAGCTTTTGAGATGTGGTGCTACAGAAGAATGATGAAAATTATATGGGTAGATCACGTAACTAATGAGGAAGTGCTTCAACGAATTGGGGAAAAAAGGAATTTCTGGCATATCCTGAATAAGAGAAGGGATAGATTGTTAGGACACATTCCAAGACATCAAGGAATCGTCAGCGTTGGAAGGAAGTACTTGGGGTAAAAATCACAGAGGGAGACCGAGGGAGGAATACAGTAACCATATTCAAAAGTATGTAGGTTGAGGATGTAAGTTGCCGAACGTATGCTCAGATGAAGAGACTTGCACAGGATAGGGTAGCATGGAGAGCTGTATCAAACCGGTCTGCGGACTGAAGACCACAACAACAACATTTTCGTGACGATCAATTCAAATGTAAAATTCTTGTATAGCTTATGGGGCTGAACTACGGGATCATCAGTCCCTAAGCTTACAAACTACTTATGATCTGGTTTATACGAAAGACGGCCAAACATCAATGCCTGAAGGGGGATTCGACCGCAGCGGCCGTGCAGACTGTGACTGGCACGCCGCAGACCGCTCGGCCACTGCGGCCGGCTCGTGACGAACCATAGACTCTACATATATTATGAGGGGTGTTGAAAAAGGTACGAAACGTCTAAACAACCAAACCTGTTGAAATTCGTATATGCCACTTTGGGATAACGTTGTGTGACATCTAGGGACGCGAACCATGCGCCGTTACTTGCCCTAAAAGTATTTAATGCTGTGCCCTCAGCAGGGAAGGAGATGCTTGCCGTCTTTTTTGACGTCCGAAGTCCTCGAGCACAGAGAAACCATGAACAGTGGCGTGTACGTTGACGCGTACTCTGTAGCCTACGCCTGTCCATCAAAAGCAAGTACTTTAAGAGCTGCTCACGCAGGGAGTGATTGTTCTCCGTGGAAACGCGCGTTTATACGTCTCCTGGGTCACACAAAGTGTACTGTCCAACTACACGTGGGAGCGACTTGAGCATGTGTCCTACAACTTGGACATACTTGGTCATGTGGCCCTGTGACTTCAATTTGTCTGGTTCGCTAAAGTGCAACTCTAAGGGTAGCGCTTTAACTCGGACGACACATTGGAGGACTGACTTTTGATACAGTGACAGGAAATCTGTGAACAGGGAATCTTTCATCTCGTTAAGGAGTGGGATATTTGTGCACAGCCTTCTGCTGATTACTTTTGAATAAAGACTTCAGTTATACCCACAGTGTCGTTTCGTATCTTTTCATTTGAACACCCCTAGTAGTAAAGGATACATAGTCAGTTGTAGGCACTCATCGCAACCTGCAAATTACCTAGTTTTCTTTCGTAACTTTCAAGATACAACACTGAATTGGGAAGCGGACAATCCGAACTGTCATTCTAGAGTCTCCTATAGTCTTAAAAAAGAAGCAATGAAATGAAAACAAGACAGATAGTAAACGTTTTATTTCGAAAGTAATTGCCGTAAGTGATCATATATTCCTCCAACCTACGGAATATTTATAATAAGAACATGTAGTCAACAATTCACCATACAGTTGTAGGATAATAGTCGCTTATATGCGACCAAGACTATGTACGAGGCATATGGCTCGTTGGTAAGCCATGAAGAAAAACATTTGTGAGCGCCGATTTGATTCGAACAAAGACGTCTTAGTTCTACAGTGAACAGCAAACATTGTCCTTGGAATTATTATGCGCCCTCTGTGATGGTGCGATAAATGTAAGTAAGTGGCTTACGTTTGAAGTACGAAAAGGTAAAGAAAGCTATAGGATACGCGGACGCCCTAATTTTGTGTGGGATGTCCGTTGCAACACCCGGCCTGGCATTCAACGAGCCATTTCCAGTCAATTGCCGCATTACCAAGACCTGAGGACAGATCCGAGTTAATGTAAAAACAGCCGATACTGTTATGGAGCCATGCACAGCTTGTTCAGAACTTGGCTCCATGCGTTCGTGACGCCTGCGTGAAACTCGAATCCTGCATTGAAATCTGGAATCATCTGACCAGGGCACGAGCTCACGAGTTTAGGCCCCAATCGTAATGGCCACGGGGACCGTGACCGCTGCAGGCGATCTTGTGCTGTTTGCCAGGGCACTCGGGTCGACTGCTTGTCTGTTAGCGCTGACACATTTACGCAAATGCCGCTACTTTTGTTAATACTTTGCAGGCCGTGTTGAGAGATAATACCTGTAACTTGGTATTGTAGCACACTTATGTGATCTGGGAACATACAGTTCACTAGTGACTTACGAAACTGAATGTCCCACGGGTCTATCTCCGTCTACCATTCCCCGTTCAATGTCTGTTAATTACTGCCGTGTGACAATAATATCGTCGCAAAATGTTTTATGTGAAACACCGGAGTACATATAATAATAATAATAATAATAATAATAATATGGTTTTCTGTTCCGCAGGACCTAATTGAGGAGTAAGACTCCATGATCATGGAACAAGTCAATACATGAAGTTTAACACAAGAATGGATGCTGCAGAATACTGCATACCTTTCTGTACAAGTGTCAAGGTGATGTGATGCAAATGTAGATTCTACTTCTGTCAAGGATTCACCGAGTGAAAGCTACTAACTCGTGGGAATAAGCTGATATTATTAATGTAGAAGGATATAAAAAAGCCAAGATCGCTGATCATCAATTTTTATTTACGACGACCGGTTCCGCTGAACTAAGTCAGCATCATCTGGTCAAATAAAATATTTTACAAGGCCATAATCTTGTAATGTCAATCAGTTGTTATATAACAATTTACAGTGCATAGGTGCACTATGTCATTATAATAAAACATAGTTTTCTATTGTCACTCACTGTGATAATTATGTTTTATTATAATGACATAGTGCACCTATGCACTGTAAATTGTTATATAACAACTGATTGCTTTTTTTGTCTTCAAAATTCGCCGAACACTTGAGCGACTCAGTCCAGTTTCACGGGAACACTGTTTCACAGACTTCTGTGGTGAGCGGCTGAATTGTTGTAACACACGACGGGAGTTAGCTGGACTTGTTGCTGTTACAGGTCGTCCAGATCGTTGTTTGCGTACATCTTTAACACAGCCTTCGGCTTCAAATTTGTCTCGAATATGACAATTCGTTAAACGTGTCGGTGGCTCTGTTTGATACTCATTGCTGCAGAACCTCATTAATATTTTCGTACTTAAAATACCACTTACTCGAGTAACTAGGTGCAACTAAGAACCAAACACTGAATATCCGGCAACTGTCATCTGACAGAAGAAAACAACGCAATTCAACGTTTGTGTAGTGACCGCCGGAACTACAAACCATTACAGTATCAAGGATGAGACAATTCTGTCAATTAGTTTTCAAGTTATGGACCTTTAAACAGTGGATACATTTTTGGACCCCTCTGTATGAAGCATGGCTTTGTGTGTACGTATTGCACTGAAACCTATAGTTTTGTTCCAATCCTAATGAAATTTTGCACACACGATATGCAAATCAAGCGGACGGTCGCCGAAAGTGTAAGAATCACATGCAACACATAGTTCACGAGATATGACATCATAAACAATGAGGTGCATGAAAAACTGCTGCCCCACGCGAAAATGTTGCAAATTTCTTCGTAAACCACTAGATCGATTTCAACCGAATTTGGCACATTTATGTTTTACCGTGAGATAACAATTGTCGTCAAGGTATAAAGCACATACTACGCATGGTTCAGGAGATATAACGTCATAAATAATAGGGGTCGTAAAAACTGCAACATCATGCGACAAAAATGTATTCATACACTCTATGAGATGAGAGTACTTAGCAAGTTGCAACTTCATAATTTGAAATGTTTATCACATTTAAAAATGATGAAAGGAATAAAGTTTCTCGCTTACTACTTTTCCACAGTTCTTGGAGTAAAACTACTGAGTTCGGTATGACGTTACAATTTATAATTACTACGCGACAAGTTGCAGGCACAGGATATTTTAAAGACAGCATACGCAGATACAGCTGAATGTACCTCCGAAATTATATCTCAGTACGACACGTACTTGCAGTCCATGGAAAACCGCCCCATCAAGCATCAGTTTTTAATGTATTAGTTCTTTACTACTAACTGTATTCGCAACAGATTACAGACATACAGCACTTATACAAATGCATATATACCTGCAAAATTATACAATTAGACAACATGTTATTCAATAAATATGAGATCATATATGCCGTGAAGGATAAAAACCTTTCACACCATGCAGCATGATATAAATCATTTAGAACTGAGACACTCCTGCATCCTAGTAAACTTAAGGAAATTCCTGAAAGTTGACAGTGCTGTTGACAAATGTGAACAAACTAAACTGTGAAGCACACACGGCTGCAGGCGAAAGCAACAGACTTCTGAAGAGCTACAAGGTAAAAGGAGAATGAAGCAGTGAACATCCTATAAGTACAATTTATTTCCGACAAATCAACCAATGAGCCTCATGAGACTGCAGTTCCCAGTGAGACTTGCATTTTCATTTACTATTAAATCTACTAAATACTGCGAAGTGGATTTCACGTTTCGATGTTTCTCACACGGTCAAATGTATATCGCTTGCTGTGGTTTGTGCTCACTTAAGAATTTATTCGTATTAGATGCTTGACAAGTAACAAGAAATATTGTTTATAGTCAAGTTTTGAATTAAATGAATGTATGAATGTTACATACCATTCGTATGTAGATTACTACCTTTCTTTGTTTGGATACTGCACTTATAATTTTGTAAATTATGCAAGACAATTTCTTATATATTCTTCCGTAAATATAACATGTTTTTAAGAAAAAGGCGGGACAGAGAGGGAAGGGATAGGGTAAGTACTAACTAAAGGCTAGAATAAATAAATAAATACCCTTGCAACGCCGGGTTTCCAGCTATCAACGTATAAAAGGGTGTTGCGTTGGTGAATCTGCCATTAAATTTCTAGGTGTTCAGATAGACAGTAAGCTGTCGTGGAAAGTCCATGTTCAAGAGCTTGTTCCAAAACTAAATTCTGCTTTATTTACCATTAGAACAGTGCCTGAAATAAGCAAATTGGAAGTGCTACATCCCACGATTGCTACACGTAATGAACGAGGACGACCCAGATCGTAGAATAGGGCACTGCAAGTGGTTTACTAACATGATGCGCAACGATGAAGAAATTACAGAGAAGATTGTGTGGTCTGATGAGGCACAGTTCAAGCTTAATTGTACAGAAAATCGCCACAATTGCATCTACTGGGCCGCCGAAAATCCGATCGTCCATGTAGACAAAGCCGTGAATTTGCCAGGTGTAAATGTGTGGTGAAGTTTGTCTTACCGGGACTTGATTTAGCAATTCTGCTTTGACGGCACAGTTACCGGTGAGGTACACCTTCAGAAGCTTCAGACAGTAATTTTACCTCCCATTCGAGACTTGTATGGAGACGGAAGATTTTACTTTCAACAGGATGGTGCCATAGTCCACTACCAAAACTGTGTTAGCGGTTATCTCGACGAAAATCTACCAGGAAGATGGATAGGCCATAGAGGTGCTGTGGAGTATCCATCACGTTCCCCAGACTTAATTCCTCTGGACTTTTACCTGTGGGGGACACTACAAGACGTCGTTTATCGACAAAAGCCACGCACAATGGATTCATCCTACATTCATGAACAGATATCCAACTAAACACATTGAAGCCGGCCGCAGTGGCCGAGCGTTCTGCTGAGTGCCAGTCACAGTTTGCACGGCCGCTGCGGTCGGGGGTTCGAATCCCTCCTCGGGCATGGACGTTTGTACCGTCTTTAGTATAAGCTAGTTTATAAGTAGTTTGTAAGTTTAGGGACTGATGAGCCCATAGTTAAGTCCCATAAGCTCTACAAACATTTGAACATTTTGAACACGATTCAGTCAGTAGTTCGTGCTTCAGTTCGGCGGCACTGTTTGAGTGTGGATATTAATGGAGACAATTTAGAAAACCTACAGTGATATCTTTAACTTGGACTTTAAGCTACACTTTCACAAAAAATGAGACAACTCCGTCAATTAGTTTGCAAGTTATGAACTTTTAAACAGTGGATACGTTTTTTCGAACCCCTCTGTATATAAATAAAAAAAAATTAAAAAAAAAACAATATAGGTATATCTGTTTATGCATGTCACTATCTGGTGGTTTTGTCACTTCAGAGTACAATACCGATGTCTCCCCATAGAAGTTCCATTATATTTACCCTAAAAATTTCATAAAAGACATATAATGTAGAAAAATGAAGGACCGCGACGCATTTCGTCCACCGCAACACGTTATGAGATCACTTGTAGAAACATATCTTTTGTTTTAGTTAGTATCTACAGTTGACATAATTATTACTAGATCAGTTTAGATATCTAGGTTCTAAAATACTTTCATCGGAGGATTGAACCCAAAAGGTTCGACCTTTTTCTGTCGGTTTTAAGGAGTGGAAACAACATTACGGGAACCAAGATAGTGGTATAACAAAGTTACTGCAGAAGGGGTTGGTGCTTACTTGCACTTGCTGTACCAAATGAGTTACATTAGTCGTTGGGCTCAGATAGTGTAGTGAGCAGATAGTGCAATGTAACAACAACCTGACTTACTCTAATCTATGGCATGAAGAGCCATAAGAGGGCTGGAAGCGGGACAGACACAAAGAGAGGTGGCTGCAGCTGTTCGAGTGTCTCAAAGACTAATTTCCACGA
The DNA here is from genome assembly GCA_026315105.1 of Locusta migratoria. Classification (NCBI taxonomy): domain Eukaryota; kingdom Metazoa; phylum Arthropoda; class Insecta; order Orthoptera; family Acrididae; genus Locusta; species Locusta migratoria. The sequence goes on from CM048746.1 coordinate 85,797,086, forward strand.
CTTGAACGCGGTTTAAAACAACAATCGTTAATAGAAAGCAAGGCCAAGGTCGTCCATGTGTAACATCGGCTAAATATGAAAGCTGTCTCCGATTAACAGCGCGTCGAGACAGGAGGCTGAATGCAACTCAGCTGCAACGCACCATTCAGGCAGCAACAAGATTCGCAATATCAACGCAAATAGCCTTCGCGAATATCGCCTCCAGGCGCAGAGGCCTATGGTGCGAGTTACTTTAAAACGATTACACCGTTTATAGCGCAGAAACTGGGCGCAGGAAAATTAGAATTGGAGTCGTAGCTATTGGCGCCGGGTTCTGTTCAGAGACGAGATGAGGTGAGATGATCTGCTGGACAATAGTCGTTCCCTCGTCCTGAGAGAACATGTAACTCGGAACAATCCTCTTTATGTGCAGAAAACATCGGCATATCATGGTGGTGGACGTATGGTGCGAGCAGGAGTCAGTATTGGCGGACGTACGGACCTCTATATCGCCCAGAATAGAGCTTTGACTGCTCAGAGTTATAGAGACGAAACCGTGACCTTTGCTGGTGACGTAAAACATCCTTGATGGACGATTACATTCGTCCACACAGAGATGCACTGGTGGACAGCATGCCTGAATCTGAGAGAATTTAAAATAGTGGAGAGGCTATCTTGTTCATCGGACGTTAAATCCGATTGAGGCCTGTTTGTGATGCACTAGGCAGATGCATGGCAGGCAGACCAACACCACCCACAACGGCTGCAGAGCTGGATGTTGCACCAAAGGAACAATGACCAAATATCCCTCAAGAGACGACTGCTCATCTCATACAGTCCATGCCACGCAGGTGTGCAACTTTATTATCCGTCCGAGGGGATCACACATTAAAGGACAACGAGAATGACTTTTTCTCTATTACAGTAGCGCCATGGTGCCTCGCCTTGTAAACCTCAAGGAAGGAGTTGAGACAGTGAAATATCGTACTGTATCGCACACCAATTACAATTTGAATAAAATACTGTATTTGTATTCTGTATTTTATTTCACTTGATGGCGTAATTATTTTGCACTGTATGAATATGAGTAGGTAATAACTGAGGATCAAAAGTGGCGTCTGTTCTTTCGGACATGTCCGAAAGAAAAGACACCATAAATATATAACTTACGTAAATAAGGCCATTGCTCTGACATTTATTGACAGTCTCCTTTCCTCCAGGCCCACTGTGCCACCGGACGAGATGGCACACAGGTTTGGCATTCTGGACGATGGTGGTGCAAATCCATCTACATTTAGTTTTCCTGGCGACTGCTGGGATGGTTCCTTTCAAAGGGCACGGCCACTTTCCTTACTATCCATACCCAACCACCTCGAGCGTAATTTCTGACCATATTGACCAAGACGTGAACAGGACGTTAAACCCTAATGTTCATTCTACTGCGTACTGACGCCTACCTTCCCCGGGCGGGTAGCTGGGGTGAGGATCTTTGCTCTCACACGGTTGTAAACAATGTGCGAGTGCAATGCCGTTCACAGTGACAGAATACGTGTACATGAAGAAGCGAGTACGAGATTTGATTAAAATCCGTTTGTGAGGCTTTTGACACCGTACCTCACAAACAGCTTTTAATCCAATTACGTGGTTATGGTAATTTGTGACTGCATAGGGGATTTCCTGTCAGAGAGGACACAGTTCGCAGTAATCAATGGCAAGGCATCGACTAAAACAGATGTAATATCGGGCATTCCACAGTATAGTGTTACTGGCCCTCTGCTGTTCCTTTTTTACATAAACGATTTAGGGGAAAATCTAAGTAGCTTTGTTAGGTTGTTTGCAGATTACGCTGTCATTTACCGTCTAGTAAAATCAGCTGAAGATCAAAACTAATTTCAGAACGATCTGAATAAGATATCGCTATGATGTAAAAATTGACTCTAAATAATGAGAAGTGTGAAGTCGTCCACATGAGTACGAAAAGAAATCCGTAAAAGTTTGTTTACCAGATAAATCAATCAAATGTGAAGGCTGTAAACTCCAAAAAAACCTAGGAATTACTATTACTTCAGATTTAAACTGCAGAGAACACGTAGATAATGTCGTGGGAAAGGCGAACCCGAGACTGCGTTTTATTGTCATAACCCTTGAAAGATGTAACAGAACTAGTAAAGAAACTGCGTACACTACGATTTTCCGTCGTTTTTGGAGTATTGCTGGCCAGTGTGGGTTCCTTATCAGGTGGGTTTGACGAAGGACATCGAAAGAATCCAAAAAAGGGCAGCTCGTTTTGTACTCTCGCGATACATGGGAGACAGCGTTACGGAAATGATACAGATTTCTCGTATATTATTCTGATGATCATTTCTACCTATGTAAGTGGCAGTCAACAATATATTTTCACATTCGGAGGAGAATATTGGTGATTGTAGTTTCGTAAGTAGCCCACGCCGCAGCGATAAGCCTCGTTGTTGTAATGATTCCCATCCCAGATCCTGTATCATTTCCGTAACGCTGTCTCCCGTGCATCGTGACAATACGAAACTAGCTGCCCTTCTTTGGACTCTTTCGCTGTCCTCCGTCAAACCCACCTGATAAGGATCCCACACTGGGCAGCAATACTCCATAAAAGGACGGACAAGCGTAGTGTATGTAGTTTCTTTAGTAGTTCTGTTGTGTCTTTTAGACGAAGATAAATTTGGGAAAAATACAGCATTGAGGAAGTGGATGTCTGGGCTCTTGCAGTAACAGGCGGCAGCGCGTGGAGTCGACGCCCGCAGCCTCGGGTGTCCAGGAGGGCCGGCCCTTGACATTTGGGCTTCCTGCCGTATCGCGGCCAGCAGCCCTTTGAGGCCTCTGCGCCGCTGCTCTTCCGCTGCCGGCAGCCACCCGGCGCCTGAGACATCCTCACGGCGCCAGGCGCAGCCGCCATCAAACTTTAACCGGCACTCTGCAGGAAGAATCGCTCTGTCTCCCTCCCGATAACCCATCAATCTTCTGTTACCTCTCCACTTCATAACTAATGCGTTCTAGACGATAAAAAATACAGCTGCCTTTCTTCGTATTACTACGACCCAAATACTGTAAAACCTATTACTTATTTTGCAAATGGGACTTACAGTCCTGGTAGAGGTAGGCACCCATTATTAATATGACAACACAAAGGATTCTATAAAAGCTGATTGGCTGCGGTAATGAAGATGTTGTAAAATCCTTTATTTTTCTCTTTACGCTGACGCGTTTCGGGCCCAGCCCATGAGCAGAGCGCCTGCAGGATACAGTATATACAGGAGAAAATAGTTACAAAGACCAAAATTCTTAACATAAGTCGCTAGCTTGATGGATCACATGCAAATACCACTGAATGGAAAGTATACTGTAGAGCAACTTAGGCGTAGCATAGGCGCCCTCTATGTATGGTCGCAGAAGTTAGCATAATTTACAACGATAAAAAGAACTCAACGGCGAGTTAGTTAACCTTCCTATTGTGAATGGGTCTAACTGACCCAGTTCGTTTACTGAAATTAACGTAAAACCCTAAATGTTATTTATTTTGCAACAGGGCATCATGTATTCCTCAAATACGTCATTATTTATGTTATCCTCAATTTTCGTTTCAAAAACTAAAATACTTTCGGAGATACGTAGCTTTGACACACTTATTGTGAATGGGTCTTTTTGACCCAGGCGGAAATTTTTATTTAGTTTCTACGAATAAATTGTTAGAAATACCTGTGATTGGTCTAAAATGTCTTAGAGGCATTTCACATTGTTGTAGGACTCTGTATAACGACTGCACATAGGTGTACAGTCTGATTTTGTTTGTCGGTTTCTAAGTGATGAACAGTTAGAAAGGCTTCTAAATGAGTCATAAGATGAAACAGAAGATTATACTGTCAATGATCAAGATCCTGTTGACACTTCAAGTGATGTTGCTAACGGATCGATTAGAAGTGAGGAGAGTGATTTGATGGAAGGAGACGAAAGCGTGGTTTTGTTGTCTAAAGAAACCAGCGTAACGTCCCGCAATGGTACATAGTGGTCTACAATCCTCCAGCTGTGTCAAAACCAATGTGAGCATAATAAATTTCTATTACAAATCAGGAAATGACGGCTTATTTGGGACTTCTTATATTAGCTGGTGTATAGAGATCTGCTGGAGAATCTCTCGAATAGCTATGGTACAATATGAATTGTCGGCCAGGTTTTCGCGTAAGTGTCACTTCAGCGTTTCTGTACAATCAGAATTCTGAGATTTGACAACAAAGAAGATCGACCAGCTAGGCGACGCCTTGATAAACTGGCTGTCTTTGAAATGTCTGTGGTACAATTTCCTAAAATGTTCATTCGTTATGAAAACGTCACGGTGGACGAGTTACAGGTTCCAATTAGAATAAGGTGTCCCTTCCGTCAGTACATGACTTCAAAACCAAAAGGAAAATATTGCATAAAATGATGATTGTTGTCTGATGTGAAAACAGCATACGTTTGTGCTGCAGAAGTCTATACAGGAAAGCTGGAAAATGGACGACGAGAAGTAAATCAAGATATAAATGTTGTATTGAGACTTATGGAAAGAATTGAGAAAACTGGGTGAAACATTACCACTGATAATTTCTTTACGGACTACACTCTGGGCAAACAACTTCTGCAAAAAATTCTTACATTAGTTGAATCCCCAGAAAGAACAAAGCTGAGATTCCGAAAGAAATGCTGACAAACAATAGTAGACTAGTGTTTTCAACCATCTTTGTATTTCAGAAGTATGTGTCACTGAATTCGTAAGTGCCAAAACAGAATAAATCTGTGGTATTACTCTCTACCATGCACCATGACTCTACCGTGTCTGCAGAAGAGCGTAAGAAGCCAGAGGTAATACTGCATTACAACAAAACGAAAGGAGGAGTTGACACGACAGATGAAGTCGCCAGTACGTATTCCTGTAAAAGGTGTACTAGGCGATGGCCCGTTCATTTTATAACATGCTAGACATTGCTGCAATAAATGCTTACGTGTTGCATGTACACACTAACCGAGGCTACTATTGAAACAAATTGTACAAAAGACGCCTTTTCCTAAGAGATCTAACAAGAACAACGAAAGAAAACAGAATGTATAAAAATATTCCTAAGAAGATAAAAGTAAATTCGGAAAATATTGCAGGAACGAGTTCTAGAGCAAAAGAACAGAAAAGGGGCCAGTACAAAGAGTGTGGACCGGAGAAAGATCGAAAGATTAATAAGAAATGTAACATTTGTCAATTATTCCTATGCCAAGATCATGCAAATATTTACTGCAATAATTGTGTAAGCTAATACAACACGCATATATTGAAGCTAAATATTGTTCTTCAGAATTAATTATCGTATTTTATTGTAATCTTAGGCTAATTAGTGTTTGCAGTAAGTGTCAAAATTTAAGCTTTAACTTGCACTTTTATGCAACAATTCACTTATAAAAATTTGTATGACCATTGTTTCACAATCTAAGATGTAATAATTTTTTACACTAATTACGTTCAATAAATGCTGGAAAGCTTCAATATATGTTTTACTCATGAAAAAACTATATATAAAATATATTTTGAAGTAACATCGAAGAATATATGTTTTTTAAATTGCGGGTCTAACTGACCCATTCACAATATGTGTGTCTTTGTTTCGAACACAATAGGAAGGTTAAAAACATTTTCAATAATGGAAAATAGTTGTCAAACAATAAAACAACATATCTATTTTTATTATTTTTTTATGATATTGTCGTATACCACCAACGTCATGAATATGGCAGATATGAAATCTCTCCATAAGAGGGGAGGAAGTAAACGCACCACCAATATCCAATCAAAGCAGAAATAACAGAATAAACTTAGGGAAACCTCGGCACGCGAGGAGAGCACATAAATCGGTCATTCAAGAAAACCTAGGTTGTGAAACAGATCGAAATACCACTGTATGGAACCAAACATTTATTATTATGATAATTAGTCCAAGTTTATAATTGTAAATGCCTGAGATTTTTTTTTTAATTTTGGTCTTTGTAACTATTTTTATCTATATACACTGTATCCTGTACTTTATCACCAGGCGCTCCGATGATGGGCTGGGCCCGAAACGCGTCAGCGTAAAGAGAAAAATAAAGGATTTTACAACGTCTACAACTCCTTCATTACTGCAGCCAATCAGGGTTTTTAGAATTCTTTGTGCTGTCCTATTACTTATTGTAGACAAAAACGGGAAAAAGTGAAAACAATATAAAAAAGGTGCGGCTTAATTCGCCACCGCTTTTAATGTGTGGTTGTGTCTTCTTGATTGCTGTTTTACCGTGCGAGTATGCCTAAGGAGTAGATCGATCCTCCGTCCGACTATGTTTGGATAATGCTAAATTTAACATCTTTCCAGCAGATGTGGAAGAAAAACTAGAAGGTTCAAACTACTTTCAGATAATGTCCACGTACTTCGTTTCACTGAACGTTATTTCAACTCTCAACTCAGAGATGAAAATAAGCGCAAAAATACAAGTAATATTTTAAAACGAAAACGTTACTAATTTCATCTCAATCATAAATATTATGAAAGTTCAAATGACGACTTTTACATCAAACCTGATCCGTTGATACTACAGAGTTTGTCCACGACAAACCTGTCTTATTTTTTCCCTACATTACAACAAGAATTAAATCTTTTCTTCACCGAAACAGTTATTTTTTTCTCTGGCAATTCATCTATTTCTGCCCAGGATCTTGGAAACTTTCGCCAGGTACCCCTCCACGTGTACATAAGAGGAATCAGCTCCACGCAGTAGGCTGCAGCCGTATTTATATACATGAAGATTATTAATTCATAAAATGTAGCAACCAGTTTCATTTAATAATTTATTTTTGACGACCGGTTTCGGGCGCTTGAGTGCCCTTCTTCTGGTCGCTACGCAGGCAAACAAGTACTTTGGTATCACAGTAAAGCATATAAAACGTACAGAAGTCGGTTACAGAAATTTAAAAGCGTGACTATAAAATTATTAGACATGAGTGTGAAAGATTATAAAGCCAATACAATGAGTGATGCAGTTTTGAAAGAAATAGATTGTAATAAAAGATATGTTCATATAAATGGATAAAATTTTACACAACATTTTAGTATTTCAGCTTAATATATCTACATGCTAGCAGGAGAGTGAACGCTAAGTGCAGAGATTATGCAAGGAATAAGAATAATCAGCTGCAAACGAAATATCTATGGATGAGCCTCTTAGTGAAAAGGTAAAAATAAATAAGGAAGAAAAAGCTGTGGGATAAAAAAGAGTAATAATCGATGTAGTCAGCAATTCAAGCGTAAAAAGAGGAGCAAGTGACTGATAAATGAGTCGCTTCACAGATTAATATTCAGCAGTATAAGAATTACAAGTGGCGCTATAGGAGGAACATTTTTGAACTAGCCGCTGACACTCTAGTAAGACGCATAGAGTGCCACTATGAGGAAAACAAAGTGTCATTGTGTCTATGGCTTCAAATAATAATGGGGATAAACTGAGTTTAATACCGTTAGTTACCTTAGTCCATCCACACTGGATGCGCAAAATTGGTTTTTAATTGTCCTTAGACCAGAAACCACATAAAAAGCAACAATCTTAATAAATCGGTTTTTAACTGTCCAGAGTCCAAAAACCGCCTAGAAAGAATCAATGAAAATCAATTTAGTTTTTTAAGATTCATGTCACTGGCGCAAAACATGTTGAATATGCTGTACACCGTTTTCTGCGACAAGTTTAAATCAAGAAACAGCATAATACCCTCACCCCACATTCAGAAGACACACGGATTAAGATCAGGTGAACGGAACGACCAGTCTGTAGGAAAATGGCGGCTGAAATTACGAGCATTACAGACATGGCACTTCAGCATCTACGTAACTGGATTTGCAATGTGCGAAAGTGCGCCATCTTGCATAAAAGTGATCCTATCCACACATCCACACTGCTGGTGGTTATGCAAATACCACTCATAGCGCTTACCAGTGATGGTAATGGTGACAGAGCAGGAAGCACCTGTCTCTTCGAAAAACAATATGGCCCGATGATAAAGAATGCCGTAAACCAGCACAATATAGTGACCTTTACAGGATGAAGCAGTACTGGGTGATTTGCGTGTGGATTTTTTTTTTTTTTTTTTTTTTTTGCCCCTATTCGACAATTCTGTGCACTGACATTCCTGTCAGACGGACATGGGTTGCCCACATGATATCCCACGCACATTCATCGTCCACTTCCATGAGAACAAGAAATTCTAAAGCTAAAGTCTCTTTTGCTGGCAGATCAACAAGAAAAAGTCGTAGCCATGGGGAATTTTTAATGGATAGGAAAGAAGGATGTTTCATAGAATTTTACGCACCGTGCTCAGAGGTTTGTCCAATGTTCGGGTAACAGTCTGTACACTACACGTCTCCACATCACCAATTGCATCATCCTGCAAGCTGTGGCCACTTCTTCCACTGACATCGAATCAATAATAGACATATGTGGCGTTATACTCAGTTGAGAGATTTCAATTACTATACTATCCTTCTACATACTATGGGCGTTTGAAAAGTCCTAGCAAAGTTCGAAAGATGACACCATCTGCGCGTATCGGGGTCATGTTTAACTAGTAGTATCTTTGGAAAGAACGCGCACCAGGTTTCAGCCATATAATTTCTTTGTGTTTGGCATTCAAAGAACGGACGAAAAAGAATTTTGTGTAGTGATTAAACATTACTTTATGAAAGGCAAAACGCTTCAGGAGACTGAAAAGAAGCATGATAAACATTATGGTGACTCTGCACCTTCGATTAGAACAGTTTATGAGTGGTTTAAAAATTTTCGGCGTGGACATAGGGGCACAAATGACGCTGAACGTTCTGGACGCCCTGTGGACGTTACGACTCCACAAATCATTGATAAAATCCAGGATATGGTGATGGATAAAAGAAGAGTTAAGGTGCGTGAGAGTGCTAGTGCTGTGGTCGACTCGAATTAATAAATACATAATATTTTGCATCAACATTTGGACGTGAGAAAGCTATCCGCAAGATGTGTGCCGTGATTGATCACGCGTGACCAATAACGGAATCGTGTGGAGTGTTGCAAGGAAGGTTTGCCATTGTTCAGGGAGAATCCGCAGGACTTTAAGCGTCGTTTCGTCACTGTGGATGAAACACGGATACATTAGTATACTCCTGAGAGCAAAGAACAATCTAAACAATGTTTTACCAAGGGAGAATCTGTACCAAGAAGGAGGAAAGGTTATGGCGACGGTCTTTTGTGATTTTCAAGGGATAATCCTCATCGACTATTTGGAATAGGGTAAAACTATTACAGGTGCATATGATTAATCGTTATTGGACAGTTTTAAAAGAAAAACACCGGCGATTGGCCCACAAAAAAGCCCGTTTCCACCACGGCAGTGGACCAGCACACACCTCAGCAGTTGTGGTCTTAAATATTCTTCAGACTTGGCTCCCTCGGACTACTATTTGTTCTCCAATTTAAGTAAATGGCTAGCGGAACGAAGATTTCATTCAAACATGGAGGTGATTTCAGAAAGTAATAGCTGTTTTGCAGGCTTGGACAATTCTTAGTATTCTGAAGGGATCAAAAAATTAGAACAGCATTAGACTAAGTCTATAAGTCTAAATCGATACTATGTCGAAAAATAAAAGTGGTTTTCCCCTACACGCCCACACGCCCCAAGTAAATATTATGAAAAAGACAGTTGAAAGGGAGAGGGTTACTTGGTATCTGTCATTTGGTCGTTCGAACTACGGGAGTGGTGGCAATGACCCGAGCTGCGGCTACTCTAGCCCGTAACAACAGACGGGAGTCAGATTGACTCCGCATTGGTAGATACTCATAGGTTGCACATTGTAGTACTTCCGTTAACCGAAACGTACTGTCAGTCCCTTCAAACTAATCTTTCCTCAATCTGCATAATGTGTGATCTCTAGACCACATATCTGTTTCTCTGTCACATGTTTGTTTCTGAACTTAGCTTCTTTCTCTAAATTATATGCTTCGGGAAAGTTTTTATTTATATAAACGCAACTAGAGTTCTTTATTCCTTCCAATCTTACTGTCAACAGGAAGGTTCTTGGTAAAGAAGAGGAGCAAACAGTATCCGGTGGGACAAGCTGACAACTAAAAAATATTGCTGTAGATGCCCTAAAAAACTGAAAAGAAAAACCATCAAATTATGCAGACGTTATAATCATCCAGTATGTGGACAGTGATAATCAGTTTTGTGTAACAAATGTGTATGAAGTTTACATTATCTTTATCTGAAATTATAGTGAAAAAAATAGTTCATAACTTTATAAGAAATAAAATAAGTCAATACTTTAAGTCACTCTTTGAAAACGGTTTAATTTTATAACTCACCTAGTAGGTTGTAAAAGTAAAGCAGTCGAGAATCCGAAGATTGGTTTGAACACCACAGTGCTTTACTAGGCATGGTCCTGTTTGGAGGTGGTATGCCGTTACCTTCCTCCGACCTTCGAACTGACTTACCCAGCCAGTTATAGGGAGACTCTGAAACACAATGCTACTCTATATTTCTCACATAAACAACATTTTCAGAGATGAAAGAAGTGGAAAGTGACAGATAAAAATCCTAGGACCTGGCGGGGATCGAACTCGCGACCTTTGGATTTGTAGTCTGGCACTCTACCACTGTGCATCCGAGGCGCAGCGTTGGATCGGTCATTAATTCTTTAGTGTTGAATATAATTGTGATTCACAAAACGTGGTGACTGACATCCGTAATTGTTCAAAAACCCTTAATTACAAATAAAATAAAATAATAAAAGTTGTGACAAGAATAAGTAAACAACAAATAAAATGATATGCATTCAGTTTGAGGTTACACCAAATGATGTCTATGGTTGCGGGCGAGAGGAGCATCTAACACTCGAATAGCTTGGCTCCACGTATATTCCCTTGCAGCGAGGATGCAAACAGCTCGTATCCTTAAGCTGAGGTTTTGCGAAAGCTGTTACGTCTGAATGAATTATACACTCCCTACAGGTTATCCTTTCTCGCTTCACTGCAGCGCCTTTACACCAGACTATTCCAACGCGGCGCGTGTGAATGCCTGCAGTGAAGGCGGCAGCTCCTTCCTCTACTGGGGCTGTCAGCAGAGATTTTCAGCTCTCTCCTATCCTCTGCTCGTGGGGCTCCCTTTACGCTAAACGCGCCCGCCTCATTTCCGCTGAGCTAATCAGCCGAGGCCGCCATTACGTATGCGGCACAGTGAATTCAGAATCGGCCACTTACGACACCTGGGCCGGTGCTGAATGCACCCGCCCTACCCCGTGCCGCCAGCTCCCCCTAGCAATTTCGCGCGTGTTTTGAGACACAACACGCCGCCCTCCCTGGCTGACATCTGACGCCAGCCGCCGGCTCAGAGCATTCAATTTCCCCCTCCACGGTAATTCGTTTTAGAATTCGTCACGCTATCTCGTTAGAGAAGCTTGGCAGATTAACTGACTGCGTATAAAATTGGCGAGGACGTAACAGACACTCTTCCGCATTACAGATAACGTCGCACGTTAGTGTCATTGGGGATCTGCAACAGAACGATTCCTTCTAAGAGACATAGATAAACAGTGATGAGGTTTTTAGGTGACAATCTACAGCCGCGATGTACTTAAAAAAATGGCACTGGCATGTTTTACGGCCCAGTTAAGAATTGTAGTTTTATAACTTTTGCAAACATTTTGGACCAAAATAATAATCTAAATGATAAAAAATTAATTAATAAGAGTGTCTGAAACCCTTGTAGGAAAAAATAATTTAGGTACTGGCGGGTTCCGAATCACTGACCTGCAGCGTCACAGTCCAATACATCGCCCACTATTTATTTATTTATTTATTTATTTTTTCAATGGGTACTTCTCTTCGCTGCGGACGCTTATCGTTTTTGTTCGGTGCGTTGTTGGATCAGCTTTTTTTTTTTATTACAGAGGGCGTCGACCCCTCTGATCGTTCACGCTGAGCCACGCCGTCCGGCATAAATGTTCAAATGTTTGTAAATCTAACGGACCTAAGGACTCAAACCTCCACGGCGCTACGCTACAGCTAACAGTTAGAAATGCGTTCATTAATCTCATACTGTTGATGGCCGTTGTTAAATGATGCTATTATGGCATTTGTAGACACTAGATTATTATTTATCGTACGAATAACGACGTCTTTTTGTTAATTCTTCAGTGCGCCATTGCTTTGAAATGACAACGTGTAAGCTACAATAAGAAAATCATCAAATATGCAACGCAAGATGGCGTATGCCAGAGACAGTTCTGGACGAGGAATGTCACGTGACAACTGCGAACGGCGTGTTTTCGTTAATTTAATGGAGGGTGTCAAAACTCCGTTATTTTTTCAAATATCTCTCAAACGATACGAGATATGATAAAAAACATAAGAGAACAAAGTTGTAGAGAATTTTCTCCTCTACAAATTCGTTTATTCAATTTTCGCGTCAGATGAACGGTTTATGTGCAATTAAAATTACATTACAAACGGCTTTTTTAGTATTACTAACGTATGTATTGTCTGAAATATTTGCAAAAGCGTGTTTCTGGTCTCTGGTAGCCAACAATTATGTCTGTAAAATTTGGTGCCGATCGGTTAAACGGTTGGACCTAAAAAGTGGAAACACGCTACAGCCAGACAGACATCGTCAAATCGCCGTTATTTTTGCCAATATCTCTGCAACGATTCAAGATATGGAAAATAATAAAAAACATTATAGAGCGAAGTTTTAGAGAATTGTCCCCTCTACCAATTAGGTTCTCTACAAATTAGGTTATTCAATTTTCGTGTCAGATGAACGGTTCGTTTGCGATTACAATTATAATACAAATGGCTTTTTTTGGTATTACTACCGTATTTTTTGTCCGAAAAATTTGAAAAGGGGAGGTTCTGGTTTCCGGCGGCGTACAATTATGTGTGCAAAATTTGGTGCTGATCGGTTGAACGGTTCATCTTAAAAAAAGAGGAACACTTTACGGACAGACAGGCGGACAGACAAAAAGACATACATCCCAAAATCGCCGTTATTTTTGCAAATATCTCTGAAACGATATGAGATAAGAAAAAAAAAACATAAGAGAGGAAAGTTGTAGAGAAGTATCCCCTCTACAAATTCTGTTATTCAATGTTCGTGCCAGACGCTTGGTTAAGCCGTTATTTTCATTTAAATTTCGAGCTGTCAAAAGACGATCGCAAAGGCCCACTTTTAGTGTTATTACCGTAACCTAAAGTGGGCCAAAATCATTCTTATGCCAAGGCTGCAAAATATTTTTGTTAATTCTACCGGTTTCGTTTCGTAAGTTGCTGCCATCATCAGCAAAATCAACAAGCTAAATGGGAACGGTTTCGGCCGAAACTAGGAGCCGAATATTCGGTCAAGGTTCCGGTTTCGGCCACAAATCGTGTTTCGGTCGGACTCTAGTTTCTAGTGACTCAATTGACATCAGAGTCTGCCAGCAGCCTACTTGGGAGACGCCGTGGCGACACTAAGCATCTGGTCGGCCAGTCATTAGCGGCTGGCATGAGGGATGATTAGGTTTCCGGCTGTGGTCTGGGGTGACAGATGTGTGGCGCACCAGCCTAATGGGGGCGGTCTGCGCGGTGCTGGAAGCCAGCTGCTACCTGCACGAGGCCAGGGGAGAGTTAGGGGCAATTTATAGGCAGGCAACACCTGGATGGACACACTGCTAAAATAATACAGGCCACACATACTTTTGGGTTAGGGTTACCAAATATCTTAACGAAAACACCGGGGTTATTACAATCTTTATGTGAAACAAATGTCTTACTTTTTCACAAAGGGATATTTGATGCTTCCTCGAATCTTTAGTTAACTCATTCTTAGATCTCATGTTATCAAATTTTTTAGGACCAATGTGATGTTAATAGCCTCAACTGACGACCAAACAATTCTTTACAAGTTGTACAGTAAGTCTATTTGACTATGAAAACATCCTTTCCACAGCTGCACTGTGGACAGGGATTGCAAAGAAGTAGTGCACAATTGTCAAAAGTTATGAACATTAATATGCTGAACGATTTTCATGAACTCACGCCGTCTTCCAGTACAGTTTTCTGTAAAAATATTGATGCGGTTTTCGATATGAGATGCTCACTTACAAACAGAAACACATTTGCACTGTCTACTTCACCAAAACATTCCACAAGAATATTTCTATTTTTCAAATATGCCATGACAATTTTTCACTACCCCAATCAACTCGTTTGTTAAGAGATCATCCTGGAATGAAGTTAATTCGTCCTACTGCCTCATCCATGCAATTTCCCTGAATCACTCCATGCAAATGATAGGATGGTTCCTTTCAAATGCAACAATTGCTTTCCTTTCTCATAGCTGACGAAAAAAGAAACCATCTCTAATGATAACGAAGTGTATGGGACCTAAAATCCTAATTTTTCTCCTGTTTGTTCAAATGTTTGTTGAACTTATGGGATTTAACTATGGGGTCATCAGTCCCTAAGCTTACAAACTACTTATTGTGTTGTCGCACAAGTCCAAAGTGCGCGCCACCCACTTTCGCCGCGCGCCGCCATGCACGCAGGCGCGGCGTTCTTACGACGTCAACCACGAGCGCCCTCTGCTACAACTCCGCTCGTGGCCACCACTGAACGACATCGTTCACTTGGGACTGAGATAGGAACCAGCTAACACTTCGGAATCAGATAGGCACCAGTGAATACTTCGCTATCGGATAGGAACTAGGCCGGCCTCTAGCTCAACTATGTATCAGCATTCTGCCGTACAGAACTATGTAAAAGTTAAGTATTGTATAAATTCTGTGCAATATATATCTCGCTCTAATTTACTCTAGTGTTTCTAGTTTCTGATGTCCCACTGCCTGCTCACCTTCGTACCTGCACAAGCGTGCTTCCTTTATTCCTGTGTCGGTCTTTCTACTCGGCCACCGACACCTACGACGGAAACGAGACACAAAAGCGGCGACGAGGCTGGGACACAAAACTTATGAACTAGCTAATCCTAAGGACGGCACAAATATCCATGCCCGAGGTGGGATTCGAACCCCCGACCGTAGTGGCCGTGTAGACCGTGACTGAAGCGCGTCAGTCCCCTCGGCCACCGCGGCCGGCTTTCTCCTGTTTCATCCATTTGCTAAAGTAATCGTTACAACCATATTTTTTGTGAACACAATAACATGTGGGTCATTGTCACATAAACTGATGAAGCGTTTAAGTTTAGAGTATCGAAATTAGTTCTAGCCCTGTGTTGCTTGTTGGACACACAGGACAGCTTACACTTCCAATAGAGTATTTTTTTGCCTAGACATGAAAATGCAAAATTCGGGGGTTTCTTCTGTTTTATGAATTTGCAATGTGATGTTAATAGCCTTAACTGACGACCAAACAATTATTTACAAGTTGTACAGTAAGTCTATTTGACTATGAAAACATCCTTTCCACAGCTGCACTGTGGACAGGGATTGCAAAGAAGTAGTGCACAATTGTCAAAAGTTATGAACATTAATATGCTGAACGATTTTCATGAACTCACGCCGTCTTCCAGTACAGTTTTCTGTAAAAATGTTGATGCGGTTTTCGATATGAGTTGCTCACTTACAAACAGAAACACATTTGCACTGTCTACTTCACCAAAACATTCCACAAGAATATTTCTATTCTTCAAATAGGCCATGACAATTTTTTCACTACCCCAATCAACTCGTTTGTTAAGAGATCATCCTGGAATGAAGTTAATTCGTCCTACTGCCTCATCCATGCAATTTCCCTGAATCACTCCATGCAAATGATAGGATGGTTCCTTTCAAATGCAACAGTTGCTTGCCTTTCTCATCGCTGACGAAAAAAATAACCATCTCTAATGATGACGAAGTGTATGGGACCTTAAATCCTAATTTTTCTCCTGTTTGTTTAAATGTTTGTTGAACTTATGGGACTACGGGGTCATCAGTCCCTAAGCTTACAAACTACTTATTGTGGTGTCGCACAAGTCCAAAGTGCGCGCCACCCACTTCGGGGGTTGAAATGCAACATTAAAAAACGGGTGGAACCCGGATAAACCACGTGATTTGGTAACCCTAATTTGGGTTTATGTTCTAAGAGTGTTTAGTAAGTTACGTAGAGACTTTCTGTATAGGCAGTTGTGCACTGTCGGTTTCGAATGATAGATCTCATCTACACGTACATCTCTCAATGGCGAATAAATACGTGAAAGATTCTCTCGAAAAATGTATCTGTATCCCGAAATCTAAACCGACCGTGCACGGCTGACTTTTTATTTGAAGCTGTATAAACTACCACGATTAATGTATAGTGCGTATACATTGAGAAAAAATTGGAAAAACAAGATCCTTAAAAATTATTATGCACTACCAACAAAAAAAATTTCATAGTTGGTCAGCTATATAGTGCTTCCAAGATGTCCCCGATGTAGTAAATGACACTATTATGCCTCTCATCTTTCCAGAAAGTAACTCATAATTCAATAGTAGTATATGAATGACTACTTTTACGTGACAAAGGATGAATACAAAGGTAAACCGATGCACTTGTTAGGAGTAACTCAATGCAGCTAACTGTCTAAATGATTCAGTAGCACTCTGCAGTTTATAATTTCTAGGACGACTACTAGCACATCTATCACTATATATACAAGGAGCTACAAATGAATTTGTGGTAAAATGTTGATTAGTTTGAGAGATAATGAAAAAAAAAGGTATATAGCTTATCACCTGCACTATGCATTCAAGGGTTAAGGTAAATCCTTTGATGAAATTCATCCAGCAAACTAGTAAAATTGAAGTCGAATTTGCTTTTCAAAAAGTAAATCTGTCCAACAGGATAAAAATATAAACATGAAGCCATAGGTGTTTATAATAGCCAACTATGGAAGAGATAATTTGGTCTTACAAATCGGTATTAACATAAGCCAAGAAAAACCCAAATATAAAGTGAGCTAAATTTATTGTTTATTTATTGAGGACAAAGCCACGACCGCTTCTAATTTTTATTTAGATTACCGGTTTCTGCAGTCCAACTGCCAACTTCGGATCTTTCGTTTAATTCCTCGCATCTCAGACAAAAACTTTTAGAAACACAATTTTTCGCCAACATTTTTGTTGTCTTGTCATTATACAAAATACAATATGACAAACCTTATGCTGTAGTGTGATATGGTTAAAACATCTTAATCTAGCGACCACATCACAGTGCAGCATGAAGCTTGTGGTATTTTATTTGTGTGATGACAAGTCAATAATAATGTTGGCGAAAAAGTGTGTATTTAAACCGTTTTTGCGTGTGATATGATGAATGAAATGAGAGATCTGAAGATGGTAGTGGACTACCGATACCGATAATCTAAATAGAAATTAGAAGAGACCTTGGCTGTTTTCCGTAGTAAAATGATTGAAAGAATCGACCATCAAATATGACAAAGTTTTATAATTTTATTGAATTTCACCCCATGGTTTGAGATGGCATAATGTAATGTATGTAACTAAGGCATTGGCGACCTCTTTATCCATTCTGCAGTGTGGATGCACTCCACGATCGGACTCTGCAAGTAACGAGTGCAGATTATCAGGGGAACTGCGTCTGTTGTGTGTGGTTAAGCTGAAAGTTTGGAAGTGACTGTTGGCTTTCTTCAGTTATGATTCATGTGTCGGGATGGCAAGTAAAAAGGAGACGCGGATTCACTTACTGGCATAGCAAAATTTTTCAACTTTCTTCATAGATGTGAACAGTGCTCATAGTCAATTAATACCTATCCTTCTTTGTGCAATTATATTGATTAATGTTAACTACCGATTAACCATAACATAGGGAGATTTGTGGTACCAGGTGCCGCCACATTATGGTAATATTCGCTGTTGAACAAAAATGTTTTGATGACTTGAATTCTAGCCAGTGGCGGATTTTCACGTTATCCGCCAGGAGGCAAATGAAATTTTACAGCCCCTACTGACCTCTTCAATTCGATACATTGTTTCACAATCATACTAATTATAATTTTTGACAAGAAGTTATATGTTTTTTGCACTGTCGACCTCACTATACCATCTTTTTTGTATACTTAATATGACTGTGTGCTAGAAGTGAACTAGAAGAATGAAGTGACACTTTATAGATTTGAAACTTTCTGGCAGATTTAAATTGTGTGCCGGAACCGGGACCCGAACTGTGACTTTTGCCTTTCGTGGACAAGCGCTCTACCAACGTACTATCACGACACGACTCGCTCCGTCCTCACAACTTCAATTCCGCCAGTACCCCGCCTCCTACTTTGCAATCTTCACTTTGCAGGACTAGCATTCCACGTAGAAAGGATATGGTGGAGACAGCTTAGCCACATCGTAAGGGATATTCCCAGAATGAAACTTTCGCTCTGCAGCGGAGTGTGCGCTGATATGAAACATCCTGCCAGATTAAAATTGTGCGCCGGAACCGGGACCCGAACCACGAACCTTTGCCTTTCTCGGGCATGCGCTCTACCACTGAGCTACCTCGACACCACTCACAATCCGTCCTCAAAAATTCAATTCAGTAGGACCTCGCCTCCTACTTTCCTAATTTCACAGAAGTTCTCCTGAGAATCTTGCATGACTAGCACTCCCGGAAGAGAGGATGTGGTGGAAAGACGAAGGTCCCAGGTTTAAGACCCGGTTCCGGCACACAATTTTAATCTGCCAGCAAGTTTCTTATCAGGGAAAACTCCGCTGCAGTGCGTAAGTTTCATTCTGGACTTCATAGATTATTTTTACAACCCAACTATTTGCTGAAGATTGCACTTTAAATAGTAGTTTTGTATATTTCGGAGATAATAAAAGCACAGTCGCATACTACTAATAATGTGGTGCTATGATATACCTCAATATTTCTTACATATTAATAAACATTCGGTAAACCTAATTAAATTTCTTCTATTACACTTCCTTAGAGTTTAAAAATTTTGGTCCCGAATTTTCCCCTAAAATCTGCCGCTCTTGGCTCCAGTCTACTCTGTCTACTTTTTTTAATACCTTTGATGTCGGTTTTGACATTTATTTCACGTGATCTTTCGCGGTGTCGAACACGTAACTAATGAAAAGGTATTGAATGGAATTCGGGAGAAACAAAATTTCTGGCATTTCTCGGTTAAATTAAGGGATGATTGATTGTAGGATACGTTCTGAGTCACCAAGAAATGGTGAATTTAGTATTGTAGAAAAGTTTGAGGGGCAGGGGTGGAAGTGGGAATTCCGAAAAATCTCAGAGGAAGACCAAGACACAGTTAGAAGGTTCAAATGGATATCGGATTCCTTTGTTATTAAAATTGGCTTGCACAGCAGAAGTAGCGCAGAGAGCTGCATCAAACTAGTCTCCGGTCTGAGCAGCCGCGGTGGAGTGGCCGAGCGCTCTAGGGCGCCATGCTAATGTGCACTATCGCCCTCATTTTGTTCTGTAACTAGTACGACTATGAACGAGGGGATCGAAATGACACTTCATAGATTATTTTTACAACCGTATTATTCCGTTAAGATTGGACTAAATATAATTGTTCTAAGAAAATAAAAGCACAGCCGCATACTGCGGATAAAGTATAATACTTCTTACACAAGAATGTACAGTAGGTAAACCCAGGGCCGTATTTAGGGTAAGAGACGCCCCTGTGCAGTAATTTTTTTAACCTCCCCTCCCCCCCTCCTGGCATCTGTGTTTCAGACTGATTTCTAAAAAAACAAAAAACACCTCTCTAGATACGACACTGCTATCAACACAACAACCTGAATTTTGCTGTAATCATAGCTCTGAATAATGATGATTCAATTAACATTAAAATAATATTTTTAAAAATTTTCTGTGGCAAAATTTCGTTCCCCACTGTGCAGCTTCACATGTTGCACCTGCCTAAATACGGCCCTGGGTAAACATAAATCGATCTCTTTTATTAGGGTTACGTGCATTTTAGACATTTTGGTCCCAAATTTGCTGATATACATCCCTAGGCTACATCCTCCCCTGCCTACTGGTATATCCGCCACTGTTTCTAGTTGGTTTGAAGCCAGTTTTGACATTAACTTTGTGCCATCATTCGCGGTGTAGAGCTCGTAACTAATGAAGAGGTACTGAACAGAATCCGGAAGAAACGTAATTTCTGACATTTCTAGACTAAATGTCAGTCGGAGATTCGAGTACTCCATCGTGTACGGGTGTGTGTGTGTGTGTTGTCCTTAGAATGAGTTAGTTTAAGTAGTTTGTAAGCCTAGGGACGCAGCAGTTAAGTCCCTTAAATGTACAAACATTTCGGTCTGAGGACCACAACAACACGTAGTTTCAGTATGTGTGCTCGGCAGCATATTTTCACATTTGGAATCTGTGCCTCCACTGCAAGTGAGCCACACTGTACATCCCCGCAACTGCTTCCGCACGGTCGCTTGGTGCCGTGTTCCCGTCGCAGCGCATCAGACGCGCGGTTGGCAGCCCTGCGCCCCTAACACGCGCCGGCGACCGCAGCGCGCTCCCGTGGCAGCTCATCCTGCCAGGGGAATCCCCTGGGCGAGGCTCCACGTCAGTATCCAATACCCCGCATTTACATAACTCATTGCGCCTCCTACTTTGCATCGATCAATTTCCATCAAATTCTGTGACAGAGCAGCGACACTATTGGCGAAAATATCGGTAATAATTAATCGCTTCACTCTACTGTCTCCCAATCCGCATACATTTCACACGTGACGCGATGTAAAAATGTGTCGCAACACAGAGACAGGATAAAACAGCACTGGTATTAGCTGTCAGCAACGAACGTAACGTTATTTACGAAGATTGACTTTCAAAATGGCAAGTAACTTTTTTATTTATAGATTTGCAGCTATACTGTTGCAGAAGTATAATGTGTCACTAGAACTATCTCGTAATATCTGACTAAAGTTATACAAGTCTCTACCAAAATTTTCACTAATGTCGCTGTTCAATACGTGTCTTCAAGTAAATGTGAGACTGAAACGGCGCCAGTAGATGTGGACAACTGCAAACCTGAGTCGACTGACATGAAATAGCAGTACACTGAATTGTGTACATTTCCAAGGCCGGTGGCAGGATGATTAAAATTGTACTGGGTGGTGAATCATGTCAGTGTGTAAAACAAACATAAAAGATATAAAACTAGTGGTTCGAGCTACTAAAGTGTCGTTCCTCAGGGTACATACATCTCTTTTATGACTTCTGAAAACACGGTGCCCCTTCATCTACGGCAAATACTGACAGAAATAAAAATTAGT
The DNA here is from genome assembly GCA_026315105.1 of Locusta migratoria. Lineage (NCBI taxonomy): Eukaryota > Metazoa > Arthropoda > Insecta > Orthoptera > Acrididae > Locusta > Locusta migratoria. The sequence goes on from CM048746.1 coordinate 85,818,382, forward strand.
ACTTCCGCATAGAGTTTTCTAATTCACTAAAGATACATTGCATAAAAAGTACATAAATGAATACGTATAGCAACCAATAGGTCAAACAGCAGTGATGTACAAGCTGTCGATCTGTGCCGTATTAGTGCGTGTTGTAGCCTCCACGAGGGGCAATGTAGACTCCTATTCCATTCGATCATACAGATGGAGAATATTGTGTAGGGGTACATTATTCCACGCCTGCTCACCTCTGCAACAGTAGTAGGATTGGGAGTCGAGTGTGTCAGTTCAATCAAATCCCACATGTGGTTGATTGAAGACAAGTCCATAGATCGTGCTGGACAGTTGTCATTATATCACCAGCATTTGATTTATTTTATGCTTTGACTGACTAAGATTTTAGATTTTAACTAATGGAACTACCAATTTTATATTCCGACTGGACATGATTATTAAACATTTTTTTAACCGATGGAACTGCTAATTTTTGACCGCTTAGTTTCACTCCTGTGTCACGAACTCAATCAAAGATAATGACCGAAAGTTCGAGACTAGTCACCGCTATTGGGTATTATAAAAATACTTGCACTTTGCAGTTTATGCCAATTTTATTAATCTATATTTATAAATGTGAATGTCTGTTCGGTTTACGCTTATCACGTCCGAACGACAAGACGCAGAGACCTAAATATTTGTACAGTTACTAATTTATACCTGAGGAAGGTTTTAGGCACAGTTTTATAGCGATCTAATAGATATTTAGTAATTTGAAGAACATAACGCGAAATGCGGAACAATAATTACTCTTTGAAAATTATATTTACTATTTGAAAATGGTTTTATTGATTGCATTGTTGCTTGAGAGTTGATAATGATAAAAGGGTGGAGTATATTGGGATGGAAAGTTATCGGGGTATATAAAATTCTACGCGTGTGTTAATATTTTGATCTGGTCTGTGTGTAATTGTTGTCCGAAGTCTCCTGTTGTACACAAATAGCAGTTCCATTCCGATAGCTATAAGGGGGTGGAAGATATGATGGTTGAAAATCGTCGAATCGCTGAAGGCCAGCGATGACGTTTGAGACTTTATAGCAAGGGGGTTACATACAGCGAAACGTGATGCCACAGACCATATCTTTGGTTTATGCGTGGTACAATGTCTTCAGCTCTTTCTCTGTAAGGATAAGCATACGAATAAGGAAATATAAGAATAAATAAATAAAGCAGTAAAAAAGAAATTTATTTTAATACAAATAACGTAGTTTACCAGAATGACCTAAAATGAGATTAAAATGAATTTGGACATCACTCTCACCATACTTTTTGAGATATTGCAACACAGGCTATAAGGAATAATGTATGTGTTATTTTTTGTAAATCATTAAGCACTTCACATAATTTAATTTTTTTATTTGAATGTTGATTAAAAATGTTTGTTTCTAAAAAAGGTATTGTATTTCATTTCATCCATCAAAACCAGTCTCATAACACACTACTGAAAGATAGCTTATCTATCACAATCAACCAACACGCGAACGGAGCCGCGGGTTTGAGCTAGTTTTAAATGAATTGTTGAACATTCTTAAGCATTTTACCTAATTAAGTCGTTTCCTAAGCCTATTTTTTTTTTAATTTGTTTCGTACTAGTTTAATCCCGCGGCTCCGCTCGCGTGTTGGTTGATGATAGATAAGCTATCTTTCAGTAGCGTGCTATGAGACTGGTTATGAAGGATGAAATGAAATACAATATACCTTCTTTAAAACAAACATTTTTAATCAACATTCAAATAAAAAAATTACGTGAATTTTTTAATTATTTACCTTTATCAGGAAAGTAAGTAGTGTAGAACAAATCACACGTTAAAGTGCACTCGTTTCGCAGAATCCAATCACAAAATTCAATAATAATAAATGTATTAATATCACAGATCGATCACCTGATGTAATGCGCGAGCCGGCCGCGGTGGCCGAGGGGACTAAGGCGCTTCAGTCACGGTCTGCACGGCCACTACGGTCGGGGGTTCGAATCCCCCCTCGGGCATGGATATTTGTGACGTCCTAGTTAGTAAGTAGTTCATAAGTAGTTTGTAAGTTTAGGGACTGATGACCCCGTAGTTAAGTCCCATAAGATTTACAAACATTTGAACATTTGTAATGCGCGAAACGTCAAAACGATGTTATTTTTCAAAGAGATGTATTAAAAGATTTCTGTTTTACTGCTTTATTTATTTATTCTTATATTTCCTTATTCGTATGCTTATCCTTACAGAGAGAGCTGAAGAAATTGTAGCGTACATAGACCAAAGATATGGTCTGTGGCATCACATTTCGCTGTATGTAACCTCTTTGCTATAGAGTCGCCTTCAGTCTGAATTTTTTTTATGATGTGACGATTTTCAACCACGATATCTCCCATCCCCTTATAGCTATCGGCATGGAACTGCTATGGTGTACAACGGGAGACTTCGGACAACAATTACACACAGACCATTCGTTTGCATGCTTCAGTTTTCGCTGCAGAGCGAAACATTAACAGACACACATGTAGAATTTTATATACACCTGTAACTTTCCATCTCAACGTCCTCCACACTTTTATCATTATCGACCCTCAAGCAACAATGCACCCAATAAATCCAATTTCAAAGTGTAAATATAATTTTCAAAGAGTAATAATTATTATTGTTTCGCATTTCGCGTTATGCCTTCAAATTACTAAATATCCATCAGATCGCTATAAAACCGTGCCGAAAACCTTCCTCAGGTATAAATTAGTAACTGTACAAATATTTAAGTCTCTGCGTCTTGTCATTCGAGCGTGATAAGCGTACACCGAACAGACATTCACATTAATATATATATATATATATATATATATATATATATATATATATATATATAGATAAATATCTATCCGATCGCCATAAAACCGTGCCTAAAGCTCAAAAATGTTCAAATGTCTGTAAATCCATCGGACGAAACTGCGTGGTCATCAGTCCGTAGCTTACAAACTACTTAAACCTAGGTAAACTAAGCTACGGACAAACACACACACCCATGCTCCAGGGAGGACTCGAACCTCCACGGCGAGCATCCACGCGCTCCGCAGCGAGACGCTTTAGACCGCTCGGCTACTCCACCGCGACGTGCCTAAAGCTTTCCCCGGCTAGACATTAGTAACTTTAGAAATTTTCAGCTCTTTATGCCTTGTGGTTCAGACGTGATAAACGTACACCGAACAGACATTCACATTTATAGATATAGGCATTATACAAATCAATTTATCTTTCAGGTACCACAATCAAAGCTAATAGCTACATTGCTTATGTAGAATTAAATAAAACCGGGACAATGGCCAGTAATGGGTTAATGGTTTCCTTTTATTCATGTCGAAAAAATATTGCTGTGATTACAGGTCAAGGAACCGATCGTACTTTAATAACACAGTTTCAGTACCGCTGCAGCAAATCTTTCTTTTAACCATCACGGTCTCAGCTGTGGATGTCCATCTTCCACATTTTGGCTTTCGAACTGTTGGGAACGGGGCAGGTGTTTCGGAGGGTTTTGCTTTGCCGCTGCCCGTGCGCTGGCCAGAGAGCGGCCTGACAAACGGGTGCCGGCCGGCTCTTAGAGAGCCGCCCCCTCACAGCACACAGGGCTACAGGGCTACAGGGGGCCGTGACAAATGGCCCAGACCCAGAGTCTCGGCGGCGATTCAGCTGCGCGACAGCAAAACGAAACCTGCCACCTCTAACGCTACACCCGCCTTTCCCCTTCTCAGCCGGTGAGGAGAAACGTTCCCAGTTTCTCAAGCCTCTGTGAGCCACCCAACTCTCTATCGCACCCCCTTCGGATTTCGTGGTAAGATGACGCGGCGGATAGCCCACCAAAAACTGAGCGCAGCTCAAGCACGACACCAGGATGAACTGCAGGGAGCTGTGAAATAAAAAGGAATATAGAGACTGTTGCCTCTTCCGGATGCTGTTGCAGAAACGCCTCTTTTCTCGACTTCAAAAAGCGTTTGACGCGGTGCCACATTGCAGACTGCTAACGTGGATACGAGCTGATGGAATAGGTTCACAGATTTGTGACTGGCTGGAACACTTCATGAGTAATAGAACACAGTACGTTGTTCTCGATGGCGAGTGTTCATCAGAGACGAGTGTATCGTCAAGCGAGCTCCAGAGGAGTGTGATAGGACCGCTATTACTTTATATCTACATAAGTGATCTGATGGGAAGAGTAACTTGTAATTTACGGCTGTGAAACGAACATGTAAGGACAGTTGTGAGTAAGGCGGACAGCGTCACCGTGGCTCTAAACAGTTTTATGAATATTATGTGTGTATTTTATCTCCGCCTTCTTTTCTCTGTCCTCCAAATATATTGTCTGTAAGTTTGTCTTTTCACTGTTCTCCAATTTTCACCTTGTCTGTTATTTTAATTCTGCAAATTTTATTCTGTGTTTCATGTTCATTTGCACATGTCATTTTATGTATCTCTCAGGGCTGAAGAGCAGCCACCGACGCTGCTGCCAGCCTGCTGCCTGAAGTTACAGGTAGCATTAAAACATCAATAAAGGAAAAAAAAGGCGGACAGCCGACTTCGGTTTATTGGGAGAATTTTGGGAAGATGTACTTCATCTGCAAAGGAAACCAGGTATAAAACGCTTGTACGACCACGTCTTGAGTATTGCTCAAGTGTTTGGGATCCGCAGGAGATCAGTTTAAAGGAAGACATAGAAGCAGTTCAGAGGCGAGCAGCTAGGTTTGTTACTGTTAGGTTCAATCAATGCGCGAGTGTTACGGAAATGCTCTGGAAACTCAAATGGGGATTGCTGGAGGAAAAACGTTTTTTCGTGAATTTCTGTTGAGGAAATTTAGAGGACCGTAATTGGAAGCTGAGTGTAGTACGATCATCCTGCCACCTACTTACATTTCGCGTAGTGATCTCAAAGACAAGATAAGAGAAATTAGGGCTCGTACTGAGGCATAAAATCATTCTTATGTTCTTCGTTCTATTTGGGAGTGAAATAGGAAAGGAAATGCCTATTAGTGGTACAGTGTACCCTCCTCCACGCACCTTGCGGTGGATTGCGGAGTATGTATGTAGATGTAGAAGGAGGTGTGCCGTGGCTAGCAAGAATGTGAACAAGGTCTGCCACTGAAAGAAGTATAGTCATCAAAGCATTTATTGACAGAAAAAATGAATACTTACATCTGATGTGCTTGAATTAAATATAAGGAGAGGCACTGAATTAAAATTTGTGCTGTGGCCAGGATTCGAACCCGGAACCTCCTGCTTACTAGGTAGATTCTTAGACCACTTTCCTTTGTCTCGTTATACCAAAGGTATTAAACATAAGGTGAGGCATCGAATTAAAGAATTAAAAGATATGTCATGGTTGGGATTCAAACCAGGGACCTCCTACTTACTGGGTAAGTGCATTAGACCACTTTTTTTAAAATATATATTTTTTTAATTGCCTAAGCTTTTCCTCTTCAGGCGTTGGCGCCTACCTGCTATATACCCAATAAACTAAACATCTCGCCTGCTAAAAAGAAAAAGGTCTAGTGCCACTAGTGCCACCATCACTTTTACCTTATACTTTTTTTTTAATTGAAGGAGCGACACTTATGCGCCATTCTGCCCAGATGGCCGTTGCTGCACAAAAGATTAGTTGATCGACAGTTTTTAAGATTTTTTTTAAAATGTTAATGTATATTAGAATAGAACTAAATGAACTCTTTCATGGCAGTTATGTAGAGAATATAAAATAGGAAACAAAAAATAGTGAAACTGAAGGTAACCTTCTGGTATTAAAATGATGATTATTCAAAGTATCTGAAAGCAAACTGTCCCGACTCTTCATAGCGAGGACCCGAGTACGTCTTCTCGTATTATCATCAAGATCTGTGTTCTGTTTCTAATTGCAAATCAGTGATCATTGCCTCGTCTTCTCTTACCCGGGACCCTCCAGCTATGGGGGGATCATTGAATATACTACCTAAATAATTAGCTCAATTCTGTCGATACCTGCAAAAATACTGCAATTTATCGAGTCTTTCCTGTAAGAAGATCCAAAAATCAAGGACATCTTTCAAACCGCCACGAAAGGGATAGTAAAACGGAGAGTCCTTTTATTGCCTGTGTCTTTGATTGGGGAAAGTCCGGTTGTAGGAGCATTTCAGGCTCGATCACGTGTGGAGGCACTCTGATAAAAGGCAAGTATCTTCCGAATTAGAAGTAGCGCGTCCGCTGAAGATCCGCATTTGTGTTGTGGTCGGGATTCGAACTTGGGTCCTCGTACTTACTAGGTAGGCGCTTTAGACCATTAGGTAACACAGCGTTGCAGCCAAAGTGACTACAAGGACTGTCATAAAGCACGTCTCCCTCCAACCACATACTTGAATTCTGCCTCATGTTCCCTGTGAAATGCGTCTCAAATTGCCTGGGCTCTCCTATTCGAATCCCAGCCACAGCACATATTTTATTCCTCTCTTTATGTTTAATACCTTTGGTATAACGAGACAATGTTGTCTCAAGGAATTGTATTCTTTGTTGAGATTTATATCACCTCAGCCTGAGGAACAAGGCGGGATTGTTTCTATTCGCGTTCTTTGCTGAGGTGCTATTCAAATATAGAAGAGTCCTGGCAATTTGATACGCATTTCACAGGGAACATGAAGCAGAAGTAAAGTCCGTGTAGTCGCTTTGGCTGCAACGCTGTGTTACCTAGTGGTCTAAAGCGCCTACCTAGTAAGTACGAGGACCCAGGTTCGAATCCCGACCACAACACAAATTTTAGTTCCATGCCTCTCCTTATGTTTAATACCTTTAATACCTTTGGTATAACGAGAAAATAGTGTCTCAAGGAATGTTATTATTTGCTTATGTGCTTGTCTTGGTACACATTTCTTGTACACTACATAGATCTTCTAGAAAACTGTTACGGCTAATGCATAGAGAGAAGGCCGGCTCTTCTATGATGGAGTTCTGGAACTGTAGTAATCCAGGGGCTGCCTCTTACTGACTCAAACTTCCGTACTCTCCCGTACTAACTGTCGAGGCTGTGGTGCGCCGGCATATCTAGCCGATACCCCTCCTTTCTATTGGCCAGCGCACTGGAGCAGGCAAAGAGGTAGCGAGACTGCGGGCTCTGGGCGACTTGTTTCGACCGCCGGCGTTGTGGCAAACAGAAATAATGAATGGTCAAAGTGCTACATGTACAACATCAAGCATTCTGCTTCAGTCGTGGCGTTATAATATTACGGAAAATAAGAAATGACTTTGTGAGAATTAGTTAAACTTAACACGAACGATGAGTGCAAAAACAATGGAAGATTAACAGTAAATAATGGTGTTATTTAATTAATTTGACAATGTCGATGGCAAAGAACTATTTTAACTAACCAGAAAGAAGAGACGATAAAAAATAAATATTTTCAGTTGTCAATTGTCTTGAGCTAGCGCCAGCAGCGCGGACATAAAGATCGCTCTCTCTCGTTAAGGACCTTGTTATGATAGAGAATGTATTAGTTAACTTCTCTTGACTTTAACTGATTTTCATATGGAGAACATTTTGTATTGTATGTAAGGGTCTGTTTGTAAAAGACGATTTTCTAATAATTTACTAACAGAGAATTTCGGATGCGTTCTGATGATTTAAACAACCATGATTTTCTTTTCATAATTTTACAAAAATTATAATATTATGTGAAGTTCTATTTCAGCTATACGCGGACCTCCATCTTGGCGCGGAACGGATTCAATTGTTGGAGATGCGTACGTGCTAATACCAATTTCGTTCACGGAATATAAAAGAGAAATAAGTATTAATTATTTATTACGTACCTGAGATTTGCCAATTTATTTAAATTTTATCAGATTTATGATTTTGAGCTGGCCGTGAGTTACGTTAAATGAATCGGCATTTGCATTCCAACAGTTGGATTTTTCCGCATTAAGCCAACAACTACCGATGTTTAAATTATAGTGCACTGTCTTTTATCTTTTGGTATCGACATTAAACGTTTGAAGCCAACTATTTAATTAAATTTGCTCAAACAGGAATTTCGATTAACTAAAATCATATTTTCAGACTGATAGTAAATCAACAGCATACTGAGTTATTATTTAATAGCTAACCCTTGCTTGCAGTACATTAAAGATAAACTTATAGTTCTACTTATCTCCGTCCAACACAAAAATAAAACAATAATAATGCATTACATTTCAGCGTCGTGGTTTTATGGTGATGCACTGCACCGCTGGAAATGCATATTCAAACCTCTTCAATCAATGTATTTTTGCTTTTTGTTTTGCACAAAAGTGTCAATTGTCTGTCCAGTACATGTTTCTTCTTCATTTTGTCCCCCTTTTCCGCAGTTGTAGTTGTACTGTTTGTATAGAATTTTTTTTTTTTTTTTTTTTTTTTTTTTTTTTTTTTTTTTTTTTTTTTTTTATTGAGATTTTTCTTGTTACAGAGGTTTACCTCCAACACAATAATTCTCCCAGAAATGAGTACACCTAGTACATAAGGTTTTACACTAATTATTCAGTATATTTCTCCAGGTGTCTCTATCTTGTGTGTCCTCTTCTTCTGCGCCCAGTCTATTAATTGTGAGCTGCACATTTTGGTCACAGGTCGTCTTCTTCTTCTCCCCTCAGGTTGCCACTCCAGTACCAGCTTCGTTATTCTGGTGTCCTCCATTCTTCTTACATGCCCGTACCACCGTAATTTCTTTCTATCCATCACCTCATCTATTCTTTCTATTATTTCCATCCTCTTTATTACTTCGGTGTTTCTTCCTTTTTCTTTCCTGGAAATTCTGGCCGATCTTCTCCATCTCCATCTCTAAAGCTTGAAGTTTCTTAGTGTGCTTCTGGTTTATGGTCCAGGTTTCCGCTCCGTACAGAATTTCACTCTCAAATATAGATTTATATATATATATATATATATATATATATATATATATATATATATATATATATATATTGTTCTGTTCATTACGTTTCTGCTTCATAGGACTGAGTTGAGCATTCCAATGACCTTTCTTCCACTGCTAATTCTTTCATTTGAGTCGGATTTTCCATCAGTTTCTAAAATGGGCCCCCAATAACAGAAAGTGTTAACTTTTTTTATTTTCTTTACCTCTATGCGTAGTTCATGTGATCATTAGTCAAGTATTCTGTTTTTGATAACTAATCTTCAGACCCCAATTTTTGTATGCTTTTGCTAGTTGATTGCACATGTAGTTGGCATCTTCCCCGTCTTGTGCTATGACAACTTGATCGTCAGCAAATAATAAATGATGTAGATAAACTCCATCTCTTATTTCTAGTCCCATACTATTACATTTCTTTGATCACGTTCTAAGACAAATATCTATATAGATTTTGAATAATGTTGGTGATATGGGACAGCCTTGCAACAGACCTTTGCTTGTTCTAAATTTCTGTGAAAGTGGATTACCAATTTTCACTTGGCAAATATTATAATTATACATCTGTTGTATTATTTTAATTAAAGATGTATTTATGTTTGCTCTCCAGAGTAGTTTCCTTGGAACAGTATCATATGCTTTTTCTAGATGTATAAAAATAAGTCAAACATTTTCGATTTTTCTCTATGTTTCTCCAAAATCTGTCGTAATGTGAAAATATGGTCTACACATGATCTACCAGCTGTGAAACCGCATTGTTCTTCTTGTGTTCTAAAATTTTTTACCAGTTTATTTTTAATTATTTTCCCAAAAATCCTCATTAGTGTGTTTGTAACACAAATTCCTCGATAGTTCGAGCAAATTTTGCGATCCCCTTTCTTAAATATGGTACAAATATAACCCAGTTTCATCTCCTTAGGTACAGAATCTCCATGTAACATTTTATTGAATAACTGCAAAATCAGTTTCACAATATTGTCACCACCATACTTCAAAAACTCCGTATTGATATACCCTGGTCCAGGTGATTTACTATTCTTCCCTGTACTTAATACCTGAAGTACTTCACTTTCTGAAATTTGGATCTCATCATCATTATGTTCATTATCTTCCACTGTTCCTTCCTCTAGATATTCTTCTGTCATCATTCAATAATTTTTGGAAATAATCTTCCCACTTCTTTTGTGTTACCAGTTGAAGATTGGATTTGCCTTTTGTATTTTGTCGAAACCCTTTTAATACTGATCATGCTTCTTTCGCTCTCCCAAATCCAAGTTTACTATTAACGTTAGCACATGTTCTTTCCCATGCTTCATTCTTTGCTAACCTTATTTTCTTTTCCACTTCATTCTTTTTTTCCTTGTATTTAGATCTTGTTCCTTCAGATTTATCATTCAACCACTGAACGAATGCATTTCGTTTTTCTTTAGCTAATGTTTCTATTTCCTCTGACCACCACTCTGCTGCACGTTTGTGGTTGTTTTCTTTTATGCCCAGCACCTCTGATGCTACGTTTTTCACTTTAGTTTTTATGTATTCGTATACTTCTGTGCTTCCTTCAAATGACTCATCCAGTGTCCTTTCCATCCTGGCCTTAAAGAATGTTCTTATCCTGTCGTCCTATAGGCTGTCAATATTAAAATGTACATTTTGATCTTTCCCACTACAGTTCATTTTATTTATGTTACTTGTGTAATTCGTTGCATTCTTCCATGGCCAGAAAGATTTCATTTTTACTAGATAATGGTCTGATCCACACTGGGCTTCTCTATAAGATCTGACATATGCTGCCTTGAAACTACTTGTTTGTCTAATGATAAAATAATCTACTATAGACCGAAGTTCCTTAGTATTCTGTTGCCAAGTATATTTATGAATGTCCTTATGCTTGAAAAATGTGTTGGTCATTTTTAGATCAAATTGTGCACAAATATCAATCAGTCGTTCTCCATTAACATTATATTTTGCCTCTCCGTGTTTTCCTACTGTTTTACACGATTCTCTAATTCCTACTCTTCTGTTCATGTCTCCCATGTCTTTTCTCCTTTGGATTGTTTCAATAGTCTCTCTGAGGGTGTCCCAAAATGCATCTTTCTCCTTATCTATTGTATCGTTCGTGGCTGCATATACTCCAATAATCACAACTTCCCTGGCAAATAATCGTCATCAGCTGCGATCTCCGAAATTCCAGGACGATTTCTGATAAGCTGCGATATATGCAGAATCTGATGATGCACATAAATTTCTAAAACGTTAAATCATGGTCTGACAGCGCACAGGAAAAAAGGTATAAATTGTGTAATTGTTGCGTTCATCTGTTGCACTTATGTGACAAACATGTTCTCATCATTTCTTACGCAGTGATCACATTCAAAATCGTACGAACACATAAACCAGACAAGGAGGCATATCTCACTCACTCACCAGGCGTACAAATAAGTTTAGAGCGCTGATAAGCGAGTCCTATCCTATGACGTATATACTGTCACAAGTGTTGTGTTTGATCAGACGTGTTTCCCAGAGGACCATTCGGCAGTCGTTTTGTCATCAAACGTTTGTGGCTGCCATTAAAAGGCCACTACTTTTCGACTGCTAATGCAGCGCTAGGTTGATACGGACTTCACACCAAAATAGAGGCAGAAAATTAAATACAGTGAACAGATATGATAAACACCGGACAGCAGTTGATAATTTGTGAAAAACAAAAACTAAAAATATGCAGGGCGACAGAATAATGAATACGGATCTGCAGTCTCGTAGTCCAACACAATGACCACATATCCAATACGGCGTGAATTTTGACGCTTCCGTCAAATTGCACATCAATGTTTACACTTTTATTTTTTGACAATTCCTTACAACATCTTCATCTTTTCAAGCTCGATCTGTCACCCTTCTCTATGTAACGAGACCAAATGGAGTAGATATTTTATTCGCCAGGGAGGGGGGGGGGGGTAGGGGATTCAGTTCCCTTCTGGTGTGTGGTAGCGTTCAGTTTTCAAGCACAATAAATTGTGAGGTGAAACTTCCTGACAGATTAAAATTATGTGCCGGAACCGGGACTCGAACCTTTGCCTTTCGCGGGCAAGGGCTCTACAACTGACTCACGGCTCCGCCCCACAACTTGCCCGCGAAAGGCAAAGGTCCCAGGTCAGGAAGTTTCATATCAGCGCGCACTCCGCTGCAGAGTGAAAGTTTAATTCTGGAAACTTGTGAGGTGTCCACTTAAAACTTAGTTTGTTACACTTCTACGGTGTCACATTTCTACAGAGATGGAAAGTGTAGACATTGAAGGAGGATATGTTCACGTATTCATTGTTTTCAATGGGCCTTACATTTGTAGCCCAGCATTAGTAACTGAATTTAATGCTTTGCATCCTAATCTGAGGTTTACACGTGAAGATATGGACAGTGATTGAGCTACTTAGAATTGTAGTTTCAAGACATGCCATTCGGTTTGACATATTTCGTAAGCCAACTGGCATTAGCGCTATTATTCACGATTTTTCATAAGGTCATGTTCTTTTTCTACATTATAGGTTAACACGCCACCCCCATGAACCACAGACATTGCCGAGGTGGGGTGGCTTGCGTGCCTCAACGATGCAGATAGCCGTACCGTAGGTGCAACCACAGCGGAGGGGTATCTGTGGAGAGGCCAGACAAACGTGTGGTTCCTGAAGAGGGGCAGCAGCCTTTTCAGTAGTTACAGGGGCAACAGTCTAGATGATTGACTGAGCTGGCCTTGTAACATCAGCTAATGTGGCTTTGCCACACGGTTACTGCGAACGGCTGAAAGCAAGGGGAAACTACAGCCGTTACTTTTCCCGAGGACATGCAGCTCTACTGTATGAAAATATGATGATGGCATCCTCAAGGGTAAAATATTCCGGAGGTAAAATAGTACCCCATTCGGATCTCCGGGCGGGGACTACTCAGGAGGATGTTATCATCAGGAAAGACAATACTGGCATTCTACGGATCGGAGCGTGGAATGTCAGATCCCTTAATCGGGTAGGAAAATTAGAAAATTTAAAAAGGGAAATGGATAGGTTGAAGTTAGATATAGTGGGGATTAGTGAAGTTCGGTGGCAGGATGAACAGGATTTCTGGTCTGGTGAGTACAGGATTATAAATACAAAATCAGTTGGGGGTATCACAGGAGTAGGACTGATAATGAATAAGAAAATAGGAATGCGGGTAAACTACTATGAGCAGCACAGTGATCGCATTATCATTGTCAAGATAGATACGAAGCCAACACCGACAACAGTAGTACAGGTTTATATGCCAACTAGCTCTGCCGATGATGAGGATATAGAAGAAATATATGAGGAGCTAAAGGAAATTATTCAGACAGTTAAGGGAGAGGAAAACTTAATTGTGATGGGAGACTGGAATTCGGTAGTAGGAAAAGGAAGAGAAGGAAAAATAGTAGGTGAATATGGACTGGGCAGAAGGAATGAAAGAGGAAGTCGCCTGGTAGAATTTTGCACGGAACATAATTTAATCATAACAAACACGTGGTTTAAGAATCACAAAAGAAGGTTGTATACGTGGAAGAGACCAGGAGACACTGGAAGGTATCAGATAGATTTTATAATGGTAAAACATAGATTCCGGAATCAGGTTATTAACTGCAAGACATACCCAGGGGCAGATATAGACTCTGACCATAACTTGTTAGTCATGAACTGTAGGCTGAAACTGAAAAAACTGCAGAAAGGTAGGAAAATAAGGAGATGGGACCTAGATAAATTGAAGGAAAGTGAAGTTCTGGAGAATTTCAGAGGGAGATTTAGGCAACAATTGACAGAAACAGGGGGAAATAAAACAGTAGAAGAGGAATGGGTAGCTTTGAGAGATGAAGTAGTGAAGGCAGCAGAGGACAAAATAGGTAGAAAGGCAAGACTTGCAAAAAATCCTTGGATAACACAGGAAATACTAAATTTAATTGATGAAAGGAGAAAATATAAAAATGCAGTAAATGAAACAGGCAAAATGGAGTACAGACGACTAAGAAATGAGATTGATAGGAAGTGCAAAATGGCTAAGCAGGAGTGGCTAGAAGCCAAATGCAAATCTTTAGAAGAATGTATAAGAAGGGGAAAAGTAGATACCGCCTACAGGAAAATCAGAGAGACATTTGGGGACAAGAAAAGCAATTCTACAAATATCAAGAACTCAGATGGGAAACCAGTTCTCAGCAAAGAAGGGAAGGCTGAAAGGTGGAAAGAGTACATAGAGCAGCTCTACAAAGGAAATGAACTGAGAGACGATGTTGTAGGAAGGGAAGAGGAAGTAGATCAAGATGAAATAGGAGATGCTATACTGAGAGATGAATTTGACAGAGCTCTGAAAGACCTAGATCGGAACAAGGCCCCAGGAGTAGATGACATACCCTCAGAGCTACTAAAGTCTCTGGGAGAGCCAGCCATGACAAAACTATTTGAACTGGTGTGTAGGATGTACGAGACAGGCGAAATACCCTCAGACTTTAAGAAAAATGTAATAATCCCCATTCCAAAGAAATCAGGTGCAGACAGGTGTGAAAATTACAGAACCATCAGTTTGATAAGTCATGGTTGTAAAATTTTAACACGAATTATCTACAGGAGAATGGAAAAGCTGGTAGAAGCTGACCTAGGGGAAGATCAGTTTGGATTCAGGAGGAACGTAGGAACACGGGAGGCAATACTCACTTTACGGCTTATCTTAGAAGATAGATTAAGGAAAGGCAAATCTACATTTTTAGCCTTTGTAGATTTGGAGAAAGCGTTTGACAATGTTGACTGGACTACACTCTTTCAAATTCTGAAGTCAGCAGGGGTAAAATACAGGGAAAGGAGAGGTATCTACAACTTGTACAAAAGCCAGACCGCAGTTATTAGACTCGAAGGGCATGAAAGGGAAGCATCAGTTGGGAAGGGAGTAAGACAGGGTTGTAGCCTTTCTCCGATGTTATTCAATTTGTACATTGAGCAGGCGATGAAGGAAAGCAAGGAAAAATTTGGAATAGGGATTAAAGTTCAAGGGGAAGAAATAAAAACATTGCGTTTTGCTGATGACATTGTAATTCTGTCAGAGACAGCGAACGACCTGGAAGAGCAGTTGAATGGAATGGACAGTGTGTTGAAGAGAGCGTACAAAATGAACATTAACAAGAGCAAAACAAAAATAATGGAATGCGGTCTTAGAAAATCAGGCGATGGTGAAGGAATTAGATTAGGTAACGAAACAATGAAGGTGGTAGATGAGTTTTGTTACTTGGGTAGTAAAATAACATGCGATGGTCGCAGTACAGAGGATATAAAAACCAGAATGGCAATGGGAAGAAAAGCATTTTTGAAAAAGAGAAATTTGCTAACATCGAATATTAATTTAAGTGTAAGGAAGTCTTTTCTGAAGGCATTTGTGTGGAGTGTTGCCTTGTACGGGAGTGAAACATGGACGATAAGCAGTGCGGACAGGAAGAGAATAGAGGCTTTTGAAATGTGGTGCTACAGAAGAATGCTGAAGATTAGGTGGGTAGATCACATAACTAATGAAGAGGTACTGAACAGAATTGGCGAGAAAAGGAGTTTTTGGCATACCCTGACTAAAAGAAGGGATCGCTTGGTAGGACACATTCTTAGACATCGAGGAATCGTAAATTTAGCATTGGAGGGAAGTGTGTGGGGTAAAAATCGCAGAGGGAGGCCAAGAGACGCGTATAGTAAGCAGATTCAAATAGATGTGGGTTGTCGTTCTTATGAGGAGATGAAAAGGCTTGCTCAGGATAGAGTAGGGTGGAGAGCTGCATCAAACCAGTCTCCGGACTGAAGACCATAACATAACAGGTTAACACGTAGTATTGAGATGACACGTAGTATCTTTAAAAAGGTATCCTAAGCCTTAAAACCTCTGTCAATATGTGAAGGAAATTCTTTCATACTTTTAAATATGTTATTTTGTCTGTAATGATGTATGTATAGTTATTGTACACATAAAGTCTCTTTAACGCAGGCAAGGGTCCGAAACGTCAAAATAAACAGGAGGTCTCTGACGATGAGTGCCTTATTTTTGTATTACATAATGCAATACACGTACCGATATGTGTTGAAATACGCAATTTTAGATGAAATACTCAATACACTTTGCAAGAGCTTGTTTATACTACGAAGACATTGACCTACCAATAGTTGCTGATTGGACATTTTAAGTATTACATTAGAAGGCGACAACTGGATATGTTGTTGTTGTGGTCTTCAGTCCGGACACTGGTTTGATGCAGCTCTCCACAATACCCTATCCTGAGCAAGCCTCATCATCTCCACATAAGAGCGACAACCTACATCTGTCTGAATCTGCTTACTGTATCCATCTCTTGGTCTTCCCCTGCGATTTTTTCCCCATATACTTCCTACCAAAGCTAAATTCACAATTCCTTGATGTCTAAGAATGTGTCCTACCAATCTATCTCTTCTTTTAGTCAAGGTGTGCCAGAAATTCCTTTTCTCCCCAATTCTGTTCAGTACCTCCTCATTAGTTACGCGATCCACCCACCTAATCTTCAGCATTCTTCTGTAGCACCATATTTCAAAAGCCTCTATCCTCTTCCTGTCCGCAGTGTTTATTTCCATGTCTCACTCCCATACAAGGCAACACTCCATACAAATGCCTTCAGAAAGGACTTCCTTAGGTTTAAATCAATATTCGATGTTAACAAATTTCTCTTTTTCAAGAACGCTTTTCTACCCATTGCCACTCCGCATTTTATATCCTCTGTACTGCGACCATCATTTGTTATTTTACTGCCCAAGTAACAAAACTCATCTACCTCCTTTATTGCTTCGTTTCCCAATCTAATTCCTTCAGCATCACCTGATTTTCTTATACTGCACTCCATTAACCTAGTTTTGCTCTTGTTAATGTTCATCTTATATGCAACTTTCAGCACACTGTCCATTCCGTTCAATTGCTCTTCCAGGTCCTTTGCTGCATCTGACAGAATTACTATGTCGTCGGCAAAACGTAATGTTTTTAATTCTTCCCCCTGAACTTTAATTCCGTCACCAAATTTCTCCTTGCTTTCCTTTATAGCTTACTCAATGTACAAATTGAACAACAATGGAGAAAGACTACAACCCTGTCTTACTCCCTTTCCAACCACTGCATCCCTTTCATGCCCTTCAACTCTGACAACCGCTGTCTGGTTTTTGTACAAGTTGTAAATAACCTTACGCTCCCTATATTTTCTCCTGCTTGCTTCAGAACTTGAAAGAGTTTATTCCAATCAACATTGTCAAAAGCCTTCTCCAAATCTACAAAAGCTAGAAATGTAGGTTTGCCTTTTCTTAATCTATCTTCTAGGATAAGCCGTAAAGTGAGTATTGCCTCCCGTGTTCCTACATTTCTCCTGAACCCAACCTGGTCTTTCCCGAGGTCGGCTTCTACCAGCTTTTCCATCCTTCTGTAAATAATTCGTGTTAATATTTTGCAACCATGACTTATTAAACTGATGGTTCTGTAGTTTTCACACCTGTCTGCACCTGCTTTCTTTGGAATAGGGATTATAATATTTTTCTTAAAATCTGAGGGTACTTTGCCTAGCTCATACATCTTACACACCAGGTGAAACAGGTTTGTCATGGCTGGTTCTCCCAGAGACTTCAGTAGCTCTGAGGGAATATCATCTACTCCAGGGGCCTTGTTTCGACTTAGGTCTTTCAGGGCTCTGTCAAATTCTTCTCTCAGTATAGTATCTCCTATTTCATCTTCATCTACATCCTCTTCCCTTCCTACAATATTGTCTCGAAGTTCATTTCCTTTGTAGAGCCCCTCTATATATTCTTTCCACCTTTCAGCTTTCCCTTCTTTGTTGAGAACTGGTTTTCCATCAGTGTCCTTGATATTCATAGAGCTGTTTTTCTTATCTCCAAATGATTCTTTTATTTTCCTGTAGGCTGTATCTATTTTTCCCCTATTTATACATTCTTCTACATCCTTGCATTTGCCTTCTAGCCACTCCTGCTTAGCCATTTTGCACTTCCTGTCAATCTCATTTCTTAGTCGTCTGTACTCCATTTTGCCAGTTTCATTTACTGCATTTTTATATTTTCTCCTTTCATCGATTAAATTTAGAATCTCCTGCGATATCCAAGGATTTTTGTAGGTCTTTCCTTCCTACCTTTTTTGTCCTCTGCTACCTTCACTATTTCATCTCTCAATTTTACCCATTCCTCCTCTACTGTTTTATTTTCCCCTGTTCCTGTCAATTGTTGCCTAAAGCTCCCTCTGAAATTCTTAAGAACCTCAGGTTCCTTCAATTTATCTAGGTCCCATCTCCTTATTTTCCTACCTTTTTGTAGTTTCTTTAGTTTCAACCTACAGTTCATAACCAACAAGTTATGGTCAGAGTCTATATCTGCCCCTGGGTATGTTTTACACTGTAGAACCTGGTTCCGAAATCTATGTCTTACCATTATAAAATCTATCTGGTATCTTCCGGTGTCTCCTGGTCTCTTCCACGTATACAACCTTCTTTTGTGATTCTTAAACCACGTGTTTGTTATGATTAAATTATGTTCCGTGCAAAATTCTACCAGGCGACTTCCTCTTTCATTCCTTCTGCCCAGTCCATATTCACCTA
Organism: Locusta migratoria; assembly: GCA_026315105.1. Classification (NCBI taxonomy): domain Eukaryota; kingdom Metazoa; phylum Arthropoda; class Insecta; order Orthoptera; family Acrididae; genus Locusta; species Locusta migratoria. The sequence goes on from CM048746.1 coordinate 85,836,937, forward strand.
CTATTTTTCCTTCTCTTCCTTTTCCTACTACCGAATTCCAGTCTCCCATCACAATTAAGTTTTCCTCTCCCTTAACTGTCTGAATAATTTCCTTTAGCTCCTCATATATTTCTTCTATATCCTCATCATCGGCAGAGCTAGTTGGCATATAAACCTGTACTACTGTTGTCGGTGTTGGCTTCGTATCTATCTTGACAATGATAATGCGATCACTGTGCTGCTCATAGTAGTTTACCCGCATTCCTATTTTCTTATTCATTATCAGTCCTACTCCTGTGATACCCCCAACTGATTTTGTATTTATAATCCTGTACTCACCAGACCAGAAATCCTGTTCATCCTGCCACCGAACTTCACTAATCCCCACTATATCTAACTTCAACCTATCCATTTCCCTTTTTAAATTTTCTAATTTTCCTGCTCGATTAAGGGATCCAACATTCCACGCTCCGACCCGTAGAATGCCAGTATTGTCTTTCCTGATGATCACATCCTCCTGAGTAGTCCCCGCCCGGAGATCCGAATGGGGAACTATTTTACCTCCGGAATATTTTACCCGAGAGGATGCCATCATCATATGTTCATACAGTAGAGCTGAATGTCCTCGGGAAAGGTAACGACTGTAGTTTCCCCTTGCTTTCAGCCGTTCGCAGTAGCTGTGTGGCTAAGCCACATTAGCTGATGTTACAAGGCCAGATCAGTCAATCATCCAGACTGTTGCCCCTGTAACTACTGAAAAGGCTGCTGCCCCTCTTCAGGAACCACACGTTTGTCTGGCCTCTCCACAGATACCCCTCCGCTGTGGTTGCACCTACGGTACGGCTAACTGTATCGTTGAGGCATGCAAGCCACCCCACCTCGGCAATGTCTGTGGTTCATGGGAGTGGCAACTGGATATATCTTTCTTTTATACTATGTCTCGAAGTATTTGACATTTCTCAACCCTAGTTGAGAATTCTCCGGCACTTGCATAGTTCTAGGCTGCCACGTTACAATTGCTAACATGTTGTTGAAGTTTTTACGATCATGGTGGGTTATTTGGAAATCATTATTTTCATATTGCAAATGTGACAAAAACTAGTAATCTTGAGAAATAACATGTTCTGTCATTATTCCGTAAAGGACTTTATTCATTAACCTTTGAGATTTTTAGCAATATAGTGACAGTGGAAATATAACCGAAGTAAACTCTCATTTCTAGAATTGAAAACCACCTAACTTGCCCAAATCTGAGATAATTACCGCAATCACAATATTATAGCTTTAACCAGATTCCAGATATAACAATTTTACTAAAGGGAAAGTAATTTGGAATTTTCCGTAGTTACCTTTAAGAAACCGAGAAACTATGCAGTAATAACGCAAGTAAAAAGTAATGTCATCTATCTGTCTGTGTTGGAAATAATTTCAATACAGAATACGTAAGAAAGTAAAATTTCGAAAAAATCTGTGTCAATAGAGTGTTTGAGGTGAAGAAATCATTTCATTCTAATGTGCCTAAATTCATTTCATACATATATGGACCAGCTCAATTACGAAATTTCTCTAATTGCAGCATCAGTAATTGCAGGTTAATTGTCAGGTCAGGGAAATTTATTTCAAATTTAGCTATGAAAGAATTTCCATCAGTTTCTGCTTTACCTAATTACGAAGTTAATGTTTTGTGATGTCACTTAACTGGCGTAACAAATTCATTAGTGTTAGTGTTAGCCCACATGTACTTATGTTAAAAGCTTGTGCTTTACAATTACCATAACGCAATTATTGCGTTATTCGACAGGGGTAATTGTATTTCAGAATAGTAAATGATAATCAAAGAATTGATATTCAGTGACTGTATTTAGGAAGTTATTTCATGCAATACTGCTAACCAAAGTCTTGGTCACAAAAATAACTCTTTCTTTTCCAGGCGATACTTAAGTAAATAAATTAGATTCAAAGTACAGTATTGTATTTCTTACCACAGTGTCCTTTACAATATCACTCACAAGGGACACCTTTGACCTCGAACGCTCGAAACCATGCTTAGAATAACAAGCAATCATAAAATTATTTCCATCCAAACGGCGCTCCTGTCTGCTAGAGTCATAGTGGTGGCATAGTGTAGCTGCACTAATCAGTGCTCCAGTTGCTGGAGTGAAATAGCCGCAGTGCGTATTTGCCTCTTGGAGTGTTCGCAAGCGATTTACTGTGTAAACTGTGTGTAGTACATTGATACCTTGAATAGAATTAAACCTACACATGTGGGCCAAATATTAGAGACTAAGTTGCGACTTGCTGAAAATGGAAATGGCATCGGGGCCGAGGTTGTTATGGATTTCGCGGATATATTATATAACATTTATAACTCTCTGATTTACAATCAATTTGCTGCACCTACCTATTCAATATTCTTGGCGAAAGCTATGGGATGAATTAATAAACCAACATAGGGGTGGCTTTTGATATTGGATTGAGTGAATGCGAAAGTGATTTGAAATGTGACAACGTGGTTTAGTAATGTGTTTACATTATTATCTCCCACATTGTCCTGATTTTCCGGGAAAACACTTCACAGTGGAATGAAACAGTTGGCTCTTAAGGCGATTATTATTGAAACAACAATTCACTTACCTTTTTATGTTTCTCTTTCAATTGAATGGCTTTATACATTGCCTGACAAAATTTGATACACTCCGAAGAAAGTGGCTGAACTACGTATAATGAAAGAGCATGTGAGTGAATCGAACTTACTACAACGTGAGATTAAACAGACGGGCCCGTTGGCAGTTTCAGGTGGAACGTTGGCACCAAGTTATGAGGGTGTCAACCCCTCCGACTGCAATTCATACACTTATGCAGTTCGCAATTGTCCCAAACTGCCCTTAGGTTCAGTCCTGAGTCACGTTTTTCCACAGTTGTTGTAGCTGTCTCTACAGATCCTGCCGTTTGGCAGTGGGACAGAAACCACTTGTCGTACTTCCCAACGATGGAGAGGTCTGGGGATCTGGATGGCCAATAGAAGACGTCATGCTGTAGGCAGTTCATAAACTGTTGTGTATTGACCTGCATTGCTTCGTTTGTCCCAGGGTGCAGAGCCATCAGCTGTGAGACATGCGGTCGAAGAATGCCGTATCTAGCACGACTGGAGGTGATCTGAATGCACAGACTACGAGTCCCGACACCATGGTGACAGGAATTAACTTTTGTAAGTCTGCCCACACAGCCACGTGGAATGGTTACGTTCTACAGACTGGGCGGCCGTTCTCACCGGGATTTCGACAATTTCCGCGGGACTGATGTCCATACCAGTTTGGTCCAAAAAGTATACATGCATATGAACTTTTATTTTCTCTTCACAGTATTCGTAGGATGTTCCCTGCGCCCTCGACTCCATCAAAACTCAGCACGGTAGTCATAGGTGGTTACAGAGAAACTGGACACATCACTGACCATGCCGCGACCCATTAATCCTCTGACCATGCCTTCCTGACATGGCATCATTCCAACAGCGTTGATCTTCTTCTGTCAATGGGAACCTACCCTCCCCCCATCTGGGAGATGCCAGTCATCGAGAAACTGTGAGAAAATTCACAGTACGTTTTAGGGGCCACTCACGGATGGCGGGTAACAAGGTCATAGGACCGCACATTGCTTGCCGCGCTATACGACGGTCATCTCTCGGGGTGGTGTTTCTTGATAAACCCAAACCTAGATGTTGTGTACCCACTCATTCCGAAATCAGGCCATTGTGACATTCATATAACCCACGAGCCTGACACGGTGAGATCCCCCCCCCCCTCTTCACGCGATACTACGAAACTGCGTCCCACACCGATTAACAAAGTATCGGTCTTGTGAAACACAGCTAGTTCTTTACTCACATGAAGTGACGAATGCCATCGACAAGGGATGTCAAATAAATGCCATATTCTCGATTTACGGAAGGTTTTTGATACAGTACCTCACAAGCGTCTTGTAATCAAATTGCATGCTTATGGATTCATGATTTTTGTCAAAATAGACACAGAACGTAGCAACTCACTGAAAGATATCGAACGAAACAGAAGTGATGTCTGGCGTACTCCAGGGAAGTGTTATAGGGCTCCAACTGTTTTTAATGTTTATAACTGATTTAGATGTGACCAGCACCCTTACACTGTTAGCGGATAATGCTGTCGCTTATCGACTAGTGAAGTAACCAGAAGATCAAAAGCAGGTGACAAATGATTTAGATATCTGCATGATGCAAAATTCGTAATTGACCCTAAACAATTAAAAGTATGAAGTCATCCATGTGCGCACTCAAAGAAATCCGTTAATGTTCTTTTAGATGGTAAATCAGTCAAACCTGAAGGCAATAAATTCAGCCAAAAAATCAAAGAATTACAATTACGAAAAATTTAAATTGGAAAGAACAAATACAAAATTTTGTATAGAAGGCGAACCAAAGGCTACGTTTCATTCGCAAAAGGCTTAGAAGATACAACAGTTCTACAAAATAAACGGCCTAAATTACAATTTTGGTCTTCCAGTTTTGGAATATAGCTGCCCATAGTGGAATCCCCACTATGTGGGACTGACGGATGATGTAGAAAAATACAGAGAACGGAAGCTAGTTTTCTATTTTCGCGATGTAGGGGGAGGAGTGTCACTGAAATGATGCACGAGTTGAATCATTAAAGGAATGGCGCTACTCGTTGAGACGATATTTATTTGCTAAATTCCTATCACCAACCTTCTCTTTCGAATGCGAGCATATTTTGTTAGCACTCGTGTATATAGGGAGACGTGATCATCTTCATAAAATATGAGAAATCGCTCCTAAAACGATGTTAATTCTTCCGCGTGCTATTAGAGAATGGAAAGATAGAGAGATACCATAACAGCGGTTCGATGAACCCTTTGCCATGTACTTAAATGTAATAAGCGGAGTATTTATGTAGAAGAAGATGTATATATGCCGTCTAATACGTCTGCGCAGCAACCTTCAAGCTACTTACTGTACGTAAAATCTCACTTCACTGTCTGACTCACGGCAGTCGACTGGTATTTACTTCGCAAGAACAGCTTGGTGACGTTACGAATGCATCTGGTGGGCGTTATATACATTACGGATACGAGTAAATTTAACTATTTAGACACAAACATCAATGATATTCATGTATGTCAAAATACATATTATTTGACCGCTTCGGCGTATATAATTTTTTTGTCAGACAATAGTGTACAAGCCGGGGAGTTTGATTGAGGAGAGTACAAGAAACAAAAAATGTTTCATGAACTTAACTATAAACGTAAGGGTTTTTTGATTGAGACCGTTTCTACTAACATAGTTCCTGACAGAGACTGCAGTCTAATAGGCATTGTAGAATTCAGCCATAGTTATAGTAAGCATCCTTTCCTCCCACCTGGTTGTACTGTTCCTCGTTCTGTACCACTCACGATTCCAAGGATTACTTAACTGCTGCGTGATGGTGCTCCAGCCCACTTTGTTAACGAAAAGTTCAAGTTTTTATAAACCTTGTAGCGATACATGCAATTTTTCAAATAAGAACGCAGTGCTTGCCGCTTTCGACTCCTTTCTCATTTCAAGATAAACATGTGCCTAGTTTTTCTATTCGCTTTCCAACTTTTACCTATTACTTGGAGAACTCGAGCTGTCGTCATCTTTCGTTGTTCAGCTTTTGAAGAGTTAGGACACTGCTGTTTCTTCTAACCCCATTTTAAACATAAAACATGTGAGTTGAAACTGCCTACCTTTTCTTTCTTTAAATAACCGCCCGCCCTCCCTCTCACCCACATCAGAAATATTCAACTTGTGTTCATTCATGATTCCTTTTCTTATGCCAACTAATAGCAATTAGTATTATAGCAAAAGGTTTGAGCGACATTACGCTTCATTTTGCACGTCACGTAATCAAAAACCCCTATTGTCTAATGTTATAGCAGATTTCATTTCATTTGTCTTCTTTAGTAAAAACACCTGCAGTCCTTTAAACAGGTTTTCGAAGTCCGGCAATTCATATACTTTCCATACTAAGACTAACTTCTTGCACGGTCTACCATATATTGTTACGTGAAGCTTAGCATGTCCAAACTTATCTAAGGAAAGGATTACCAATTAAATAATCTATAAATGATCTTTCAAGAAATGCAACTGCCTGTGAGCAGATGAGCTATTCTGAGGTAACTTCTTGCCACTTTTTATACGAGAGTGAGTCACTAAATAAAACAGGTAGACACACCATTGCTGCGTTCAAAAGCTGGAAAAATGCTTTACTTTACATCTGACTCCACCTGTAAATTTAAATGCTCGTCCCATCGTTCGAGAAGGCTTTAAAAGCCTGGAGCTTGGAATTTTTGTGGCAGCGTTTGCATCCTGTAAGTGACGCTCTTGAGCTGTAACTTTATTTGGTCCCTTAAACTGCTTTAACTCTCAAGACGGATGTGTCGTAGTGGTAGAGAAATACATCAGTTTGCGACTTATTTAATGACTCACCCTCGTATGTCTCAACCTTGAATGTTACATCCGGCATTTTATCCCTCTATTGATTTTCATAGCCGTTTCGGCATTTTTCATCAGAATTGACGTTAGTTGATTTTTATCTTACTTTTTTTCAATCATTATTATTCAATGTTTCGTATTCATAATCTCGCGGATTTTTGCAAATTTACATATACAGCAACTCAGCTGGTTTAATGCTATAACCTACTGGACCAGACTGATATGGTTATCAGTCCCTAGTCTTACGATTTATGTAAACTAAATTGTACTAAGGACAACAAACTCTCCCATTCCCAAGGGAGGACTCGAACCTCCGCCCAGTCCGTAGCATGACAGACGACGCGGCTACTCCGGATCCGCTCTTCGTTAACGTCAGGGAGAGATATTGCAATCAGTCGATGGATCCGACGAGGAGGTCTTCCGATATCTGGTTATGGGGCTATGTGAAGAGCATCGCGTATTGAAATCCGGTTTCAGATAACGAAGCCGCGTTTATCACCACTACGATTTTAGCATTTGTATCTTAACTGCAGCATGAATATCAATGCGTGGCGGGACATGAATTTAAAGAAATAATAAAAAAATAATAATAAACATACGTTGATGGACAAGATCATTAGCCCTTTTTTCCGTATCCTGTCGTCGATTAGTCCCTAGAGATTATACACGGTGAAAAAGTTACCCTGCATATCAGATTTAATTACACAGCTTGTTTATCCTGTCTGCAGTTACACCGCGTATCATTCATTAATCAAATTATTCATTATTTTTAATAACTTGTTTAAGCTGTGCAGCAAACTGTGAATTTTTGTTCTCACTGAACGTGGATTTCCGTACTTTTATTTTTCCAAAGCTGTCCCTTCCATATCTCGAAACATTTATTTACAGTGCAAGAGCTGACTTGTTTCTCGAGCTTAGCGAAGTACGAGTCGGTGCTTCGCTTCCGAAAACAACAAATAGAAGTCTCGCAGCAGCCGACGCACCAAGCTGCGGCTTACGTTCGCGAGTCGAGCAGCGTATCCTGCGACTGGGGAGACACACATCCTCCCTCCCCCACACTAACACACGGATACACAAACATACACATGCACTCACGCACACACGTGTAGCGGATTTTACATAGCAAAGCCACGCCACCACGCGCGTCCTGCGGCACTTCAGATAAGCCTTTGTCCCTGCCTCCGAACAGCGGCCTGCGGCTATATTTTTGCACGTGCTTTCTGCCGCGGCAGCTTGCGCATTCGCACGGGGTTCCGCGTCCCGCATCGGAACCGATCGCCCCGCAGGCAGGCAAACACGGATATGGAGCCCTAGGCGCTCGGAATAAAACGCCCTAGTTATAATGGAATCCATTTTTAGTGTGCGCCCACCCGCCCACACGGAACCGCGCGGGGAATGTGTTTTGGGCGCTGCCCGCACCCTATTGTTCGCAGCCGGAAGTTATGGCCGCCGCTACAATCCGGCTTCGACAGCCTCTCGTTAATTAAAAATGGAAATTAAACACACCGGAGGGAAAAAAAAAAAAACTGTTGGTCCTCGCGACAAGCACGGAAACTCTAAATCAAGAGATTGTCGCTCCGCTATTATAGTTTTCAAAAGTTCATTTACGCAAGGACTGTTTGGATACGCTTTCACCGTTCAACCGCTACACGATTTCGGATACGGCGACAGAGAAATGAGCCTCTATCGTACGGAAGAGTAAATGAAAGTGCTTAAAAAGTGCAGTGTGAGCTTCCAGAATGTCTGTCAATTGTTTTGATGAATATACTTAGCATTTGTTCTCGAGAAAATATTTTTAGTACCTTTCCAGATAGTAGGGGAAGGTAGTGTACCTTTGACCACTTTTGATATTTTTAATTGTAAATGACCCATAAATATTTCAAACATTATTTTTTATTATGTTACTTGACAGTACAAACCTTATGTCATATTATAATGCTATTTAATTTTTTTTGTCTTCAACAATTACATAGAGATATGTGAGATTACCACCCAATAGAAATATTGGTAATTTATAGCATTTGATAATTAAACAGTATGAAGTTCACTGCAAACATTGACCATGCCAATGCACTAAATGTTACACAATTTTAATCTTATTAATTATGGTAGCAATGTATGTACGCAGTTGGGTGACAACATTTATAGTTAGGCCATAGGTAGAAATTCTCCACGTTGAGATTTGCTGTCTGCTTGTAGCTGACGGGAGGCCAGCGAGCAGGCCGACGTTGGTGGCTTGTTCCAGCTTAGGATTTTCCATGTTTGTTTCTGGTGAGGGGAGAGAGGGACAATGGCGAGTGCCAGGCACAGTGCAGTGCACAGCGTGAAATAAAATATTCTAATACTACTGGCATTTGAAGTAATACGATGCAGTCGGGAACCTTTAAGGACCTCATTACAAAATAACCTGTTGACAAATAAACAATACATTAGCTGATATAGTCACATCTGGCGTAATATGTTTAGTTGACAATGATACGTTATAAATTACCAATGAATACAAGACAGTTATCCAACTACCATAGCAATGTTTGTTTATAAAAGTAATATATTAACTATTTCTCATTTTATTTTCAATTAATCTTGTGTATTTTATCTTGAAATATTCAGTTAAATCACTTATCTGTGATATAAGAAATTGCACGATTGTAATAAATAGTGCAAAGGATGTTTATATCAATATAAAAACATAATAAGAAATTTGTTTAATGTGTAGTGTAATTATTTTGATTTAAGTAAAGTTTTAGAAATGTATTGGCTGAGCGCTGTATGTTGGTAAGTCGATTAGAACAGCTCACATGGGGAAGTTGATGAGGTAGGGAAAAACCCTGCAGTTGGGCTTTTGGCGTGCACGTGCGCGCGGGCAGGATGTGACGAGGCAGGAGCACATGGGGTAGCTGGTCGGGCGGCGTCGTGCTGCACCAGTCGGCATGTGGATCTCCAGGTGGAGACTATAGATTTTTGTGTGGCAATTGCCAAGTGTGGTTGCTCGTCGTAGACTGCACCGAGTTGTATTGAGTGCTACTGTGTGTTGTGAATATTTAGCCGGTGGAACAAGGTGTGCATCACACTAAATTTAAGTGACTGTTTTGTTAATGTAACACGTGTCGTCGCATAGGCATGAATATAAACGGTATTTGAGACAGGAACATGGTGTGAAAACAATTTGCGACAAATATTCATTTTGTCTGGGGGCTCACGAGCTATAATTCGTTTGATAAATGTGTCGACGTACAGACATATCAGCCACAGGGTTCTAATATTGTGAAATAAACAACAGAAAGTGAACTTTCACGTGTTTTCAAAAATAGTAGTTAGTACACCCTTTTCTCTCATGAACTTGACTTTATTATGATTTTTTTTGTTAATCATATGCAGAAAAGGAAAGCTGCGAACGTGTGATATCATCCCCTAGAAAACGAGTCAAACAGTAGCAATCATAATTCCAGTGTTTTTCCTTGTTTAGGAATTAGGTTTGCAGTTGGTGGTTGTGAGTTTTAAAAAGAAATTAAACTTTCCCTATATTAAACTCTCACCCCGACCTTCACCCTCGCAGATATTATTTTTAACGGAATTCTGCAATTGGTCAAAGGTGCAATGAAATGGTTGTACCTTTGACCATCTCCTATTGTACTTTTGACCATTTGAAGAAAATTGAACACTTGTATTACAATTGACCTCACATTTTACTTTTTTCTTCAACAAGACGGAAATATTACAAAAATATAACTTTTTTATTTTGGTGTGTTATTTTAATGAAAAATTATAAAAATTTATTTGACCACGATGTTGTGGTTGTACTCGTGTGAACTTCCCAACAATTTCTTCGATAACAACACTAATGTCATCTACAAGTGGCATTGTGAAAATATTGATATGCTTTCTGTACTGCCTCATAAATTTCACTTCAAATTCATTTTTCCCAACTTCTTTTAAGACTTGAGCTGCAAAATATTTAACACCTTCTCCTGCATCAATAGTTACTTTAACTCAAGCGTAATCTTCTTCTTTAATTTCTTATTGGCTCAAGGATGGGTGAAAAATCTTGTTAGTTACATCTACGTCATCTAGGTCTTCTGTATCATTTAACTCTTCTTCCAAATCCAGTGATGACTCATCATCACATTGTCCACACACAGTCATCGTTTAAGAATCAGAAGAGTCATCAAAGAGAAGTTTTCGAGCTATAGTTTTCTTCAGATTGGGGGAACGTTTGAGCGGTCAAAGGTACATCGAAATGAGTGGGAAAAGGTACAATACATTGTAAGGTTTTCACTTAGGACCACATGTACATGTTAATGTTTCAAGTTTAAACTTTTTTTACCAATATCACTCATAATTCACAGTATTATATATCATTAATGATTAATTTAAGATTGAAAATAATTTGCGTGAGAAAATAACTACGTAAAGTACATGTATAATACTTACTTTTCTAGATACAAATGAATAACTTGGTATTTTAGAAATATGCTTCGAAATACCACCACAAAAATAAGTGAATATGTTGCGTCTGTGGCAAAACTGTGATCTAGAGCACGTAGTTCTCTTCTTCAAATACAGATGGCTCCAGAACATATAGTGGTCAAAGGTACAATATGGTCAAAGGTACACAACCTTCCCCTACTGTTCCATGTGAATTAGAACAGAAAGCTTAAAAGTTTTTTTTTTTTTTTTTTTTTTTTTTTTTTTTTTTTTTGTTTAGTTTCATCTTCTGCAGTTTATTTTACCCAGAAAAATTTTGATTTCCTTTTCACCAGTCGGTTCTAGAACTTGCATTTTTGTTTTGTCTTTTACAGGTTTTATGTATACAATACAATATGAAAACCGGCGTTGCCCAGGTATTTATTTATTTATTCCTGTCTTGAGTTAGTACTTCTCCTATCCCTTCTCCATCTGTCTATCTCCTTTTTTCTAAAATCATATTATCGGAGAATATATAAGAAATAACGCTGTCTTGCATAATTTACAAAATTATAAATGTAGTATCCAAAAAAAGAAAGATAGTAGTCAAAATACAAATCACATACAAAATTCGTACGATCTCGTATTTATTGAATTATATGTTGTACAACTGTATAATTTTCAGGTATATATTCATTTGAATAAGTTCTGTATGTCTGTAAAATCTCTTGGAAATACCGTACAATTAGTACTAAAGAACTAATATATTAAATAAAGGTGCGTGATGCGACGGTTTTCCATCAACGTTACAGTTTATGTGCTCATATCTCATGAACTACGTGTCGTACAGTCATACAGTTTACAAGGTACATTCAACTATATGTGTCTATACTGTCTGTAAAATTTCCTGTGGCTGCAATTTGTATTGTAGAAATTATAAATTGTAACGTCATAGCGAATGTCGTAGTTTTAGTCCATGAAGAGTAGAAAACTAGTAAGCGGGAAACGTTCTTCCTTTCATAATTTTGCTGTGGTTGTCTGCGAGAAATAGTTCAATAAAGGTTTGAAATTATGTTTAATGTTTGTTGCAGCCCGCTAACTGCCCACGAGGAGGTAGCCCCCCAATCCGTGGTGGTAGACTGGGAGGTCTCCTCAGCGCGTGTCAGGCGGCTTAAGACTTCCCGGGGGACCGAAGTGGCGGCCTCCCCGGTTAGTCTTGCCAACAGATTCGATGCGCTGTCTGTGTCAGAGGATGTTCCTGACGCAGATGGTGTCGCTTGTCCTGTACTCGCCCCCTGCCTTCAAGATCCGGGCACTCACAGAGGGTGGGTTTGCTAGTAGTTGGGAGCTCCAACGTTAGGCGGGTGATGGAGCCCCTTAGGAAAATGGCTGCTAAAGAGGGGAAGAAATCTAATTTGCACTCCGTGTGCATACCGATGGGAGTCATTCCAGATGTGGAACGGGTCCTTCCGGATGCCATGAAGAGCACAGGGTGCAGCCAGCTGCAGGTGGTGGCTCATGTCGGAACCAATGATGTGTGTCGCTTTAGATCGGAAGAGATTCTCTCCGGTTTTGAGTGGCTATCTGAAATGGTAGAGACTGCCAGTCTTGCTTGCAAGATGAAAGCGGAGCTCACCATCTGCAGCATTGTCGACAGGACTGACTGCGGACCTTTGGTTCAGAGCCGAGTGGAGGTTCTGAATCACAGGCTCAGACGGTTCTGTGACCGTGTGGGCTGCAGATTCCTCGACTTACGTCAAAGGGTGGTGGGTTTTCGGGTTCCGCTAAATAGGTCAGGAGTCCACTATACACGGGTACACGGGTAGCGGGGGCTGTGTGGCGTGGACTGGGCGGTTTTTTAGGTTAGAGGACCTAGGGAATACACAAAATGGGTTTCAGTCTCAAAAGGGGCAGGTCAGACACAGGAAGAAAGCAGATCTAGAAACAATTGGTATAACAATTGTAAATTGTCGTAGCTGTATTGGGAAAGTTCCAGAGCTCCAAGCGCTGATAGAAAGTACTGAGGCACATATCGTTATAGGTTCTGAAAGCTGGCTGTCGCCTGAGATAAGTTCGGCTGAAATTTTTTCAAAGGGCCAAATGGTCTTCAGAAAGGATAGAATAAATAAAAAAGGGGGTGGTGTGTTTATTGCTGTTACTAACGGTCTATCCTGCAGCGAAATTGAGACAGATACTTCCTGTGAGTTGGTCTGTGTAGAGGTTATACCTGACAACCGGAATAAATTAATAATTGGATCTTTTTATGGGGGCCCCTGACTCAGGCGATGCGGTTGCCGAAATGTTCAAAGAAAGCTTGAATCACATTTCAAATAGGTATCTGAAGCATACTGTTATAATCGGTGGCGACTTTAATTTACCCTCGATATGTTGGCATAATTAAGTATTCAAAACCGGCAGCAAATATAAAACATCGTCCGAACTAGTTCTGAATGCTTTTTCTGAAAACTACTTCGAACAGTTAGTTCATGAACCCACTAGAATAGTAAGTGGTTGCGAAAATATCCATGATCTTCTAGCAACAAATAATCCTGAGCTAGTAAAGAGCATCAAAACAGATACAGGGATTAGCGAACATGGAGTTGTAGTAGCGAGACTGAATGTCGAAATGCCCAAATGCACCAAAAATAAACGAAAAATATATCTATTCAATAAAGCAGATAAAAATTCGCTTCACGCTTTCCTGAGTGATAGTCTCCAGACTTTCAAAACTAAAAATGCGAGTGTAGATCAGTTGTGGCTTACTTTCAAAGACTTAATATCAGCAGCAATCGAGAGATTTATACCAAATAAATTAATAAAAGAGGGGGCTGACCCCCCCGTGGTTCACAAAACAGGTCAGATCACTGTTGCAGAAAGAAAGAAAAACGCATGCAAAATTTAAAAAGACACAAAATCCACAAGACTGGCAATATTTTACTGAAACTCGCTACCTAGCGCGGACTTCAATGCGAGAAGCCTATAGTAATTACCACAACGAAATCCTGTCCCGTAATCTTGCAGAAAATCCAAAGAAATTCTGGTCATATGTGAAGTACACTAGCGGCAAAACACAAACAATACCTTCACTACGCGATAGCAATGGTAATACTACCGATGAGAGTACTGATAAGGCAGAATTACTAAACACAGCTTTCCGAAATTCTTTCACCAAAGAAGACGAAGTGAACATTCCAGTATCAATCCAAGAACAGCTGCCAGCATGCGAAACTTAGAAGTAGATGTTCCTGGAGTAGTAAAACAACTTAAGTCACTAAACAAAAATAAATCTTCCGGGCCTGATTGTATACCAACTAGATTCCTCTCAGAGTATGCGGATGCAATAGCTCCGTACTTAGCTATCATTTACAACCGATCACTCAGCGAAAGATCCGTACCCAAAGACTGGAAAGTTGCCCAAGTTACTCCAATATTCAAAAAAATTGCCCAAGTTACTCCAATATTCAAGAAAGACAATAGGAGTGATCCCCAAAATTACAGGCCTATCTCATTGACGTCAACTTGCAGTAGGATTTTGGAACATATACTTTGTTCGAATATTATGAACTACCTCGAAGAGAACGACCTATTAACCAGTAGACAACATGGATTCAGAAAGTATCACTCTTGCGAAACACAGTTTGCCCTTTATTCACATGAAGTGTTAAGTGCCATCGACAAGGGATCTCAAATCTATTACCAATTTCTGGATTTCAGGAAGGCTTTTGACACTGTACCCCACCAGCGGCTTCTTATGAAATTGCGTGCTTATGGAATATCTCCTCAATTGTGCTATTGGATTCACGATTTTATATAAGAAAGAACACAGTTCGTTGTAATTGACGGTAAGTCATCGAGTAAAACAGAAGTGATATCTGGCGTTCCACAGGGAAGCGTTATAAGGTCCCTTCCTCTTCCTCGTGTTTATAAACGATTTAGGAGACAATCTGAATATCTCCCTTAGATTGTTCGCGGATGATGCTGTCGTTTATCGGTTAGTGAAGTCAACAGAGGATCAAAAGCAACTGCAAAGCGATTTAGACATAATTTCTGCATGGTGCGAAAATTGACAACTGACATTAAATAAAGAAAAGTGTGAAGTAATACACATGACCACTAAAAGAAATCCTCTGAACTTCAATTACGCGATAAATCAGTCAAACCTTAAGGTCGTAAATTCTACCAAATACCTAGGAGTTACAATTACGAACATCTTTGACTGGAGAGAACGTATAGAAAATATTGTGGGGAAGGCGAACCAAAGGTTACGTTTCATCGGCAGAACGCTTCGAAGATGCGCCAGCTCCACCAAAGAGACTGCCTACATCACACTTGTGCGTCCTCTCCTGGAGTACTGTTGCCCCTTGTAGGACCCTCACCAGGTGGGATTGACGGAAGACATTGAGAAGGTTCAGAGAAGGGCAGCTCGTTTTGTTCTATCACGTTACGGGGAAGGGGGGGGGGGGGGCGTCACGGAAATGTTGCACGAATTGGGGTGGAAATCATTAAAAGAAAGACGTTATTCATTGCGGCGTGATCTCTTTGCTAAGTTTCAATCACCGACTTTTAGTTCTGAATGTGAAAATATTTTGCTAGCACCCACCTACTTAGGGAGACATGACCATCCCAATAAAATAAGAGAAATCAGATCGAAAACGGAACGATTTAGGTGTTCTTTCTTCCCGCGCGCTATTAGAGAGTGGAACGGCAGAGAAAAGTTATTAAAATGGTTAATAAACCCTCTGCCAGGCACTTCAATGTGATTTGCAAAGTATCTATGTAGATGTAGATGTAGAAATCGCTAATACTCTTATTCTCATATAGTGCATTTTGAAAGGCTCGTCGCATAATGTCGCAGTTTCTTGCAACCTGTTGTTTATGACGTTATATCTCCAGAATCATGTGTCGTATGTGGTTCTTACCATTACAGAATTGGTACCTCGCGGTAAATCAGTGGTGTACCAAATTTGGTTGACATTGGTCCAGTGGTTTAGAAGAAAATGTGCAACGTTGTCGTGTAATACAGCAGTTTTACTCGCATCTCATTGTTTATGATGTCGTACCTCGTGAACTATGTGTTATACGTGATCCTTACATTTACGGCGACCGTCCTCATGGACTGGAGCTTTCGTGTGCAAAATTTCATAAAGATGGGATCATAACTGTAGATTTCTATGCCATACGTACACACAAACATACGGACACTCCGCTTTATATATAAACAGTTCATGTCGTTTTTAAAATTGATAATTTACTTTTTATCTTCTTTCGGGTTTGATGTTTGCTTTTTCTGCTCCTATAGTCACACTGATGTCGCACAATCCTTCCATTTGTGTATTTTTTATTTTTTTAAGTGTTTACTTGCTGAATGTGATATTTGTCTGCCATACAGTCTTAGAGCTCTACCTCTCCCCCCCCCCCCCCCTTCCACCCTTTCATAATCCATTTTGCCTATGTTGCTAACATAGAGGTCTTTGTGTTGACTGTACACTCCGGTGTGTGTGTGTGTGTGTGTGTGTGTGTGTGTGTGTGTTTGTGTGTGTGCAATGAATTATGAAAAGAAACTGAGTTACAGCTGTAAAACTAAAAAAGTTCAGATGTTTGTAAACCTATTGAACCAAATTGCTACTTTCATAAGTCCCTAAACTTACAAATTACTTATAGTAACTTACACTAAGGACAACACACACACACACACATGTTCTAAGTAGGACCTTAACCTCCGACGGGAACGGCCGCCAAGTACGTAGGCCAAGCTGCCTTTCCGCCCGATGCTGTAAGACAGTTTGGCGGAAAAATAACACTATCGCCAAGAAAAAAAATGCACAAAAATTACACAGTTGCTCTATGCGCTGATGTAGTATTTGAACGTTATGAATGGGTGTAGCAGACACAAATAGCTCCATGACCAGACGACTAAGTTTGGCTGATGAACAACAAATGACCATATTCCATAGTCAAGTGATTTGTGTTATGTACATCACAATAAATTATATTTTTAGAAAACAGTCTCGGTCGCAAGAGAATTTTTATTGTTGTTAGGCAACCAGTTTCAGCCTGCTTGTGAGATCATCTTCAGACCGACTGCAATACAATAATGTTCCAAATATTAACAAAGATGTAGTGATGATGATATTACGGCAACAAACAGTAGAACAATAACAACGTGAAATGTTATACCCATAGCAGCCGATTGTGGGTGGGTCAGGAAGCGTTGGCCGTGGAAACCAAGTGCGGAATACTGGAGTAACGGTCGAGCTTATATATGACCAGCTCCACCCATCTCCACATTGAGAGTCAATCATATATTTATTAATAATAAATCGTACATAGACTATTCCGAGGCGCCATAATCGTTAGTGGTGTGGTAGTCTAACGGTTAAGACGTCTGCCTAGTTAGCATGGAGGTCCGGGTTCGATTCCCGGCCGCACCACAAATTTTAATTCAATGCTTCAGCTCTATCAATAATTATTAATAATTGTTGTTGTCTTACAGGCTACCGTTGTGGTATTAAAAAAGGGGGATAAATATACAAGAGCATAGAGATTATTACATTAGTTAAGACGTAACAATTTAGAGAAAATCGTTTTAAATGCCTGTAACATGCCAAATAAAGGAAATAAACCACATGTGTACTAAGCGTGTTCTGCTTGATGTCCTGCCCTGTATTAAACCCCACGGAACTTCCCGACGTATTTAGATACATCCTGTACGTGTAAATATATATGAAGATCTTAAGGGAAGTGGTGGGTAATGTAGTACGATGCCAGTAAAATTTTTAGGGCTGCGGTTCACCCCACCTCCATCATCACAAGGAAGAGCCAAAGTGGTTTAAGGATCATTCCTCTCCTTCATAACCCTTGCTTTGGCCGTTTACCCACGCAGATCACCTTGCTCAATCTTGAGTCGAAAACAGAATTCTGTACTCCTCCCCTTGCGACCTAAACACCAAAAGTTAACAAACAACTGCGCAACACGATGCACCTACAATATCCCTATCTAAACTCTCACGTTGTTTGGTCAACGAATTTGCCTCACGTAGCATCTTTTATACTCATATTTTCTTTTAATTTCACTGGATATCTCTGCCATCCATCCCCTCCTGAGAATTCAGTGGCAGGAGGGCACTAGATACAAAGCAGGAGTTGGCGCAAAGTAAGCACGTAGAAAAAATAATAAAGGGAGAGACCTGGGCTCCAGGGGAAACGAAAACAGACGAGGTATCTTGTTTGCGCAGTGCGTGTGCGTCGAGTTCGAACGAGGAACGAGGAGAGAGGCTGAAGGCGGAGCCTCCAAACGCTTTCTGAGTCTCACGTTTCGAGGGAATACTACATATCGAGAGGTGTCACACAACTTTCATTTCATGTTTCAGCTTAAGAAGAATTATAAGTATATTCCTAACTGAACAACAACTTTTCGTAGTAATGTTTTATTTTGGCTTTGCGTTTCGGAGTTAACAGTCTCCATTGACAGGATACTTACGTTATTTATTAAGACATGTTATTTATTCTTATTTTATTTCTCGTATTCGGCTGCATGGAGGAGCAGTCATCCATAATCATGGAACAAGTAAGTACATAAGAGTGTAACAAAGGAGTAGTAACTGATAAAGTGAAAATTACAGAAAACGTAAGTACAGGACAGATCTAAGCATAACTAAAGACAACCAATAACATATCACAGAAATTAGCTTAAATTTTCCTTTATTCCAGGAATTCCTTGACAGAATAGAATGAGTGAACCACGAGCATACAGATTATTTTTGAAAGTGCGTGGATTACTACTAAGCCTTTGAATTATTGTGGCAGCTCATTAAAAATGGGTGCAGAATTCTGCTCACCTTCCTGCACAAGGTTCAAGGAGATGTGATCCAAAAGACGATTCTATTTTTGTCTAGTATTAACTGAATGAAAGCTGATACTCTTGTAAAGAACCAATTATTGTTATAATAAGAGGTTTTTCAACCAAGATCGCTTTCTTCTTTTAATTACATGACTGGTTTCGGTGTGCTAGACGCATCTTAAGACCTGTCGTAATTTTTTATATCACTGCTATTGTAACAATTTTTAACATAGCAAATTGGTGTACACCCACATTGACGTGTCATCCAAATAAAATTAACACGTCAATAATAAAATAACTGAAACCATCTTTCTCAAGGCACTTCAGAATTAAACAATTCTGGATCGCCCCAATAATGTGTTCCTTATAATTATTTTTATGATTTTGAAGATGGCCTGTCTGCCTTATCAACTGTCTTAACGTGATGTACTCTAGGAGAATTGAAAGTAAGTGAACATTATCTATATTTCTACTACTACGAAGGGTGTCTTTATCAGAAATAAAGCTGAAGTATGAGACGTTTACACAAATAACTAAATCGCTCATGTTGCATTACGTTCGTAACAAAATTTGTTTGCTAGTTATGACGAACAGTCGGAGCAATAAAAAACTGCAAACGTAATGTATCTAGAACATTATATTATGAAAAACCCCAGAGAAATGGATCAGACTCTTACAATTGATTTCCAAAACGGAAGCAAAATTGTTCATTCTTTTCACTTTTACTGAAACATAATCTCTCTCCGTTTCTCATTTGTTGAAAAGTCACTGTTCTGATGGAAACATATGTTTCACTCACATATTTATACGCAAGGAAAAGTGACTAAATTTT
Organism: Locusta migratoria; assembly: GCA_026315105.1. NCBI lineage: Eukaryota > Metazoa > Arthropoda > Insecta > Orthoptera > Acrididae > Locusta > Locusta migratoria. The sequence continues at coordinate 85,856,500 of CM048746.1, forward strand.
GATATGTGTGTCGCGTTTCCATAATTACCATATCTGCATGTATTGTGGAATACACAACATTTCACATTTAACTGTGTACGTGAAACTCTATGAACGAATTTGGTTCAGTTGGTATATAATACAAATCTTTATTGTCAACTGAGGTAAGACTTAATGCCTGTTTACTCTTGTTTGTCACAAAATCGAATACTACGTATGTCGTACTGAAAATAAATCGTCAGTCACAGATAAGAAAATAAATAGGGAAAAACTATTATGCTTATAGTCTGTGATACCTCACGTGTTGTTTAAGGACAGCGTATTTGCGAATAGTTGTATTCACACACATATGTAAGATTTCCGTTTTCGCTGAACAGCATTGAACAGTCATTCATATGGGAGTACTTAGGGGCCTGCAACAAAGTTTGCATGTAATTTCGGACGTTTATGAAACGTTTTGTAACTGACACCACCCTCCCTCCCCCATACACACACACACACAAAATGATGAAACGAAAAGAAGTCTTAATCGCTGTTGTATCTTCCGGGTTATGTGGTCGTGGTCCAAGAAACATATCTGCTCCTGACGTTTCGTCCAGAGCTGCGCTGGACATCTTCAGAGGTACTAATGGTAGCGGTGAGTCTTGCCGAAAGCCTTCACTGCATGAAAAGAAGTCTACCACGTTTCGCTGTAGATGTAGCATCAGGCATAAACTTGTGATGTTTTAGTTGATTACTGCTGTCTTCGCAACATATTTTGCATTTAGTATCCATATGTATCACTAAAAGTGCCATCAAATTTATATCACTGTACGACACATACTTCAGGACATTTGTAATATACAAAAGTTTATGTTTCTGTTTGTGTGTGGTTTTTTTTCATATCCTATGCACGGCCATGCCGTACATCCGATTGCAGTAAAACTTTGTTAACCCATTGCTTGCACTCACACGAAGGTTATACGCATACTAAAATTGAATCCGTATGATTCATGGCGGAGGGTGCTTTACAGTTACGTAATTTGTGTCTTATGCCTTCACGCTGAAATGGCTGGACGGATATGAATTAAATTTGGAACAGGTAGCTTGTACCCTGATTAATACGTGGACTGCCTTTCGTAAGCCACCGTACGGTGCATGGCGAAGGGCACCTTACAGTGGGTTAATACATTTGTATCTCTTCACGCTGAAACCTCAGGACAGAATTGAATGAAATGTGGAATGTAGATAGCTTATACCACGAATTAATACATAGGCTGCCTTTCGTAAGCCTACGAAGGTGAGGGTGCCGGCCGCGGTGGCCGAGGAGACTGAGGCGCTTCAGTCACGGTCTGCACGGCCACTACGATCGGGGGTTCGAATCCCCGCTCGGGCATGGATATTTGTGCCGTCCTAGTTCGTAAGTAGTTCATAAGTACTTTGTAAGTTTAGGGACTGATAACCCCGCAGTTAAGTCCCGTACGCTTTACAAACATTTGAACATTTTTTTGAAGGTGAGGGTACGTTACAACAAACATCCAAATTGTTTGACCGGTCCTGAAAGTCAGCACATAAATCTATACGATGTGCAGTGTCCGTTTTTATTAATAGAACTAAGAAATCGTCCGCATTCATATCTGAAGAACATTTGCTTAGTTCTATTAATATACACGGACACTTCACATCGTATTTAAAATGAGTCATAGCAAGGCTTGCGACAAATAAGTAAAAAGTGCGGGAAAACATCATAGAATGCACGAGCACTCAACGGCAGTAGACAATGTGTGGCATATGAAGGTTTGGGTCGTTACGGGAAGCGTGCGCGGATAGCGTAATGGAAACGCGAGCGCTCGCGATAAGCGGGAAATCCGGGTTCGAGTCCCGGTCCGGCACAAATTTCCATATGTCACCATTACACCATACAGCTGATGCTGATTAATATTCGCAATTGCGAATACATTTCTTATATTTAGACAAATCTATGTTTTCATGAAGGAGATTTTTATATTCTGCAGGACAGTGAATTTAGCATGGCGGAAGGTAGCTTGCGACTTTGACATCACTTTGACCTATGACCATGAAACTTGGCGCATATGTATGTTTCTATATATAGGAGGAAGAGGAGTAGGTGGAGGAGGAGACATACAGAAAGGGGAGGAAGAGGTGAGAGGAGGAGAATGAGAAAGGGGAGAGAAGGGGAATGAGAGAGGGAAGACTAGGAGAATGAGAGAGGGCAGAGGAGGAGAATGAGAGAGGGCAGAGGAGGAGAATGAAAGAGTGAAGATGGTGGCAGACAAGTGTAAGGAGATGAACAGTGGGAGGGGCGAAGGAAGCGGACAGAGAAAGGGACTGGAGGAGACGGGGGGTGGGGGAGAGAACGTAAAGAAGGAGACGACTAATACATATATTCAAAAAACAAAAGTTATTTGTACAATTACACAATTATTTTTTCTGAGGTAGTAACGCGCCGGGTACCAGCTAGTGTTACAAATGAGTAAAACTAACCTATACTGTTGATTGTTACAACAAAAGGATTTGCCCGGCTACAATGAGCTCAATGGTTACCATATTCAGGTAACAACGAAAGTTGTGCATTCACTGCTGCAACTGCGACAAGAGTCGACGCAAGTGTCCACTAGGCAAACGGATGAGGGAGATGGGTGTGTGCGAGGAGGGGTGGGGGGACATTCCACCACTTGCTTGTGCACGCCGGACTCGTGCAGACGGAGTGGAACATTCTGCGAGGCGGCTATCTCGGGAAGCGCTCAGAAGTTGTGTGGCCGAGTTGGGGGGGGGGGGGGGGGTTGCAGGTAGGCGTTCCATTAGTAAGTGTGGCGCGGTGTGCGTCAGCGAGCCTGGAGCGCGGCCAGCGCGGCCGCTCGATGTCACCTCCACCTCCACCACCTCCACCACCACCCCACCCCTTCCTCAAACCCAGGCACCACCGCCCGGATGCTGTCACTTCTGCTTTGTCTCTCCAGTCCGAAACACTTCTGCTGTGACAGCAGCAACTGACAAAGGCATTCGGGAGCAGTTGGATTAGGAAGGAAGGGAGTTCAGGATTTAACACCCAGCTGACAACCAGGTCACTGGGGACGGACCGCTAGTTCCTGCTGGGCAGCTTGGGGAAGAAAGTATGTAGGAAATGAAAGGATTTTATTTATTTGTCGTATGGCAACAACAGCAGATAGTTATTTAGTTTTACATTAGATAGAAGTTTAATATATATGTTGAAATACTAAAAGTTACTAATTTGATAAATACACTACTTTAATGCATGTGGGAATTCTGGGTCTTACTAATTTAACACAGTGGCAAGCTTAAGAGATACGATGACAACGTAAGTAAATACATATATACTGATGATCATAAATCAATATCAAATGACTGAATCCAACTAGTTGCAGACGAGGTAGCATTTATAAAGTCACTGAATGGTCCAGGATATTTCTTCAGGGGACAATATGTGATGATATATTGTATCGTTTGTTCTTGGACACCACAATCACAGGCTGGAGAATCTCGGAGTCCCCACTTGTGCATCATAGGATTGGACCTGGCTTGCCCAATTCTATTTCTATTTAATTTTGTCCACACACTTCTCTGCAGATGGAGCCCTGGTAGTCCGGCAGTTGGGTCTTCGACGCCATGCTGTGCTGTTACATCCGCGTTCCACCTCTTGCTCCACTGTTCTTTAATGTTGAAGTCTTTCCTACCTTCATGCCACAGCGGACTGCGGGACTTTCGGCGATGTGGAGGAGGATTGTTTAAGATCTTGTGAATTGGAAGATCTTGTGGGCAGATAGGGTGGTGAAGTTTCCTCCTTCTCTATTCATTGCTTCTTGGCGTCGGTAATTGAGGTGGTGGGATGTTGCTGATGGTGTGCAGCCAGGGGATCGGTGTGGATTTTAGCGTACCTGTAATGAGCCTCATTGAATCGTTCAGCTTTACATCTAACTTCCTCGTACGGGTGCTATGTTGCCACTGGAGCACAGTATTCAGCTACAGCGTAGACTAGTGTCAATGCTGTAGTGCATACTGCATAGTGTCGATGCATCAGCACCCCAGGTTGTAGCAGCCAGTTTTCTAATGATATTATTTTGGTTCCTTACCTTTTCGCTTGTGTTTTCCAAGTGACGTTTATACGTTGAAGACCGTTCCAGTGTTATACCCAGGTATTTAGGCTGGAAATTGTGTCGAACCCTTTGTTGGCAGAAGTTAACATTGAGTTGTTGTTATCCAGTTCTGTTGTTCAGATGGAATGTACAAATTTCTGTCTTTGCTGCATTTGGCTGGAGTCTCCATGCTTCATAATATTTGTTAAGAGTTTCTAAGTCACTGGATAATATAGTTTCTCCTTCCTCCAGTGTGCTGGTCAGTATGGCTATGGCAAGGTCATCAGCATAGCAAAACTTTTCACTGACAGTCTTTGGCATGTCACTTGTGTACAGATTGAAAAGCAAGAGTGCTAGGACTGATCCTTGGGGAAGCCCATTTTTTACTTTAAATGACTTGCTTTGTTTCTGTCCAACACTAACCTTGAAGTAACTGTTGGTTAACATGTTCTCCAGAAGCGTCGTCAATTTTTTACTTGGGATATGCTTTTTCAACTTCAGCAGGAGTCCATCAAGCCACACCGTATCATATGATGCTGACATATCGACAAAGGCCACAGATGTCTTTAGTTTCTTTTAGAATCCAGCCTCAATGTAGGATGTCAAGGCTAGAACCTTTTCGCAGCAGCTCCGCTTTTTTCTGAAACCAGCCTGGTATGTCGGAATTACATTGTTTAGTATTTCTTTTATTCTGTAATGTAGTTTGATGTAGTTTGAAGCAAATGCTCAGCATTTCAATTGGCCTATAACTTGAGGGGTCATCTATTGGCTTTCCAGGTTTGAGGATTGCTAATGTGTGAGCGATATGGATCTGTTCAGGTACCCTACCAGTCTCCAGTATATTATGTACAACTTCTTCAGTCAAGTTACTCTATGTTCCCCTATATGTCTTATAAATTCAGGAAATATGACATCTAGTCCTGCAGCTTTTCCCATTTTGTTTTTGTTTTGGCGTTTTGATGGCCTCATTTATATCTCTTTCAGTAAAGTGGTCTGATAGTGTGGCGTTATTGTACAGGTATCTATTGATTTCATTCAGCTCGTTCTTTACTTTTCTTTGATGGTTGCGTCTAAAGGGACCTTCTCACCTCTTGATTTTAAGAGTAGTGCCAGTTTTGATGGTGTGATTTTGGCTGATTGTTGCAGATGTTTGTTGCAGTGCCAAGTTTTCTTGATAATCTCCATGCCTTTCTGCTTGAATGCGTGAAATTTAAACTAGTTGTCAAGTCGATTCATTTCTGTTTTCTTGGTTAATTTAATTGTTCCAGTATTCTTTCACTAGTATCAGGATTTCCAGTTTGCTGGTGTTCTGCATACAAGGCTTCTATTGTATCGTCCCAGCAGGGGATGTATTGTTTTCTGAGCCCTCGGGGAACATTACGTTTGGCTGCACCGATGATGATTCCCACAAAACGTTTGTAGTTTTGTACTTTTGGGGCTACCCAAGGTAGATTGCTGGCAACTTCCTGTGTATACTGTTTCCAGTTCGCTTTTCTGAAATTCCATCTTGGCTTGTTAATGGTGTGAATTACGTCTATATCCAGCCCTGTTTTGACTATTGTGGGTCGGTGTTGGCTTCTTGGAAAGCCTTTTAGGAGGTTTCTAGTGTTGTCATCAGTGGACAGGAAACACAGGTCAGGGTTGGTGTCCGTGTGCCACATAGCAGAGCGAAAGGTCGTAGCTAAGGTGGAGTTTTACTCATTCTGTCCATTCCACTAGTCTTTCTCCATTTTCGTCACTGTTTTTATAACCCCAGTTTACATGGTTGCTGTTGAAATCACCTAGGTATATGCACAGCTGGGGTACAGATGGTAGGACTGGGCTGAGCCATTCGATGTTCGGTGGTTTGTAGACTGAGACAACATTTAAGCCACTCAGCTCCAGAGCAATCACTCCTGTGCCACTGATCACCTGGCAGCATACCCTCTTGATGTCACATAAGCTGTTTCTGGCGTACATGATAGAGCCACGTATAGATGATGGAAGGTATCCTATTATTTTCTATCCTGCAATTTTATCCTTTGTTGTGTAGTTTTCAGTTAGGTGGGATCCTTGGGTGGCTATGATATCAATACTGTGCTTAGTGGCCAGTTTGCTCCAGTAGTCTCATTTGTCCTTTGACAAATCTCCATTGATTTGTAATATGTGGATACTTGGTCCGATAAGAGCCTTTGTTCTCGTTTTCTTGTGTTGTTGTCTTGGATAGCCATGAGACCTTTGATCCAGTATGGCTGCCTTGTATGTAGACTTTTTGCCGTCCTGTCTCGGCAGTCCGTTGCCTAGGGTACACCATCTTGGAGGTTGTCTACAAGTCGCACCCCAAATGGAAGGACAGATTCCAAATAGTAAATATTTTATTATCTTTATTCACGACGACTGGTTTCGACAATATATGGTGTCATCATATGGTCTGTAGGAAACATGTACAGTTTGAGATCTTGGGATCTGTCCTACCATTTATAAAATACTATCGCTCCCTAAGGCGAGTAAGTTATAAAGTATGTAGTGTTCTCCCCAAAGGATTTAGCCCGCAATTCACGATGTAGTAAATATGCACATTTATCATTGAAATTGCAACATTATCGATGCTGAATGTAACAGACGTCATATCCGCATGAAATATACTACGTGTTTGAATGGTACTACAGATATCGCCATAGCAACGAAGTAGCAAACCGTAGTCTACAGTAGTGCCTCCCAAAATATTTAGACCAGGCACCGCTCTAATTTTTTTGTTGTGAGCAGGTACCACAACATTCAAGAAACATAAACTCTATTAATCTAAAAAAAATTATCTTAACTTTCATCGTGTTCATTAAATTTACAGAGTCTATAAATGAATATCGAGGTTTTAACACTTTATAATATTCATTTTCCACCCCCATGAACCACAGACATTGCCGAGGTGGGGTGGCTTGCGTGCCTCAACGATGCAGATAGCCGTACCGTAGGTGCAACCACAGCGGAGGGGTATCTGTGGAGAGGCCAGACAAACGTGTGGTTCCTGAAGAGGGGCAGCAGCCTTTTCAGTAGTTACAGGGGCAACAGTCTGGATGATTGACTGAGCTGGCCTTGTAACATCAACTAATGTGGCTTTGCCACACGGTTACTGCGAACGGCTGAAAGCAAGGGGAAACTACAGCCGTTACTTTTCCCGAGGACATGCAGCTCTACTGTATGAAAATATGATGATGGCATCCTCTAGGGTAAAATATTCCGGAGGTAAAATAGTCCCCCATTCGGATCTCCGGGCGGGGACTACTCAGGAGGATGTTATCATCAGGAAAGACAATACTGGCATTCTACGGATCGGAGCGTGGAATGTTAGATCCCTTAATCGGGTAGGAAAATTAGAAAATTTAAAAAGGGAAATGGATAGGTTTAAGTTAGATATAGTGGGGATTAGTGAAGTTCGGTGGCAGGATGAACAGGATTTCTGGTCAGGTGAGTACAGGATTATAAATACAAAATCAGTTGGGGGTATCACAGGAGTAGGACTGATAATGAATAAGAAAATAGGAATGCGGGTAAACTACTATGAGCAGCGCAGTGATCGCATTATCATTGTCAAGATAGATACGAAGCCAACACCGACAACAGTAGTACAGGTTTATATGCCAACTAGCTCTGCCGATTATGAGGAGATCGAAGAAATATATGAGGAGCTAAAGGAAATTATTCAGACAGTTAAGGGAGAGGAAAACTTAATTGTGATGGGAGACTGGAATTCGGTAGTAGGACAAGGAAGGGAAGGGAGGATAGTAGGTGAATATGGACTGGGCAGAAGGAATGAAAGAGGAAGTCGCCTGGTAGAATTTTACACGGAACATAATTTAATCATAACAAACACGTGGTTTAAGAATCACAAAAGAAGGTTGTATACGTGGAAGAGACCAGGAGACACTGGAAGGTATCAGATAGATTTTATAATGGTAAAACATAGATTCCGGAATCAGGTTATTAACTGCAAGACATACCCAGGGGCAGATATAGACTCTGACCATAACTTGTTAGTCATGAACTGTAGGCTGAAACTGAAAAAACTGCAGAAAGGTAGGAAAATAAGGAGATGGGACCTAGATAAATTGAAGGAAAGTGAAGTTCTGGAGAATTTCAGAGGGAGATTTAGGCAACAATTGACAGAAACAGGGGGAAATAAAACAGTAGAAGAGGAATGGGTAGCATTGAGAGATGAAATAGTGAAGGCAGCAGAGGACAAAATAGGTAGAAAGGCAAGACCTGCAAAAAATCCTTGGATAACACAGGAAATACTAAATTTAATTGATGAAAGGAGAAAATATAAAAATGCAGTAAATGAAACAGGCAAAATGGAGTACAGACGACTAAGAAATGAGATTGATAGGAAGTGCAAAATGGCTAAGCAGGAGTGGCTAGAAGCCAAATGCAAATCTGTAGAAGAATGTATAAGAAGGGGAAAAGTAGATACCGCCTATAGGAAAATCAGAGAGACATTTGGGGACAAGAAAAGCAATTCTACAAATATCAAGAACTCAGATGGGAAACCAGTTCTCAGCAAAGAAGGGAAGGCTGAAAGGTGGAAAGAGTACATAGAGCAGCTCTACAAAGGAAATGAACTGAGAGACGATGTTGTAGAAAGAGAAGAGGAAGTAGATCAAGATGAAATAGGAGATATTATACTGAGAGATGAATTTGACAGAGCCCTGAAAGACCTAGGTCGGAACAAGGCCCCAGGAGTAGATGACATACCCTCAGAGCTACTAAAGTCTCTGGGAGATCCAGCCATGACAAAACTATTTGAACTGGTGTGTAGGATGTACGAGACAGGCGAAATACCCTCAGATTTTAAGAAAAATGTAATAATCCCTATTCCAAAGAAATTAGGTGCAGACAGGTGTAAAAATTACAGAACCATCAGTTTGATAAGTCATGGTTGCAAAATTTTAACACGAATTATCTACAGGAGAATGGAAAAGCTGGTAGAAGCTGACCTAGGGGAAGATCAGATTGGATTCAGGAGGAATGTAGGAACACGGGAGGCAATACTCACTTTACGGCTTATCTTAGAAGATAGATTAAGGAAAGGCAAATCTACATTTTTAGCCTTTGTAGATTTGGAGAAAGCGTTTGACAATGTTGACTGGACTACACTCTTTCAAATTCTGAAGTCAGCAGGGGTAAAAGACAGGGAAAGGAGAGTTATCTACAACTTGTACAAAAGCCAGACCGCAGTTATTAGACTCGAAGGGCATGAAAGGGAAGCATCAGTTGGGAAGGGAGTAAGACAGGGTTGTAGCCTTTCTCCGATGTTATTCAATTTGTACATTGAGCAGGCGATGAAGGAAAGCAAGGAAAAATTTGGAATAGGGATTAAAGTTCAGGGGGAAGAAATAAAAACATTGCGTTTTGCTGATGACATTGTAATTCTGTCAGAGACAGCGAACGACCTGGAAGAGCAGTTGAATGGAATGGACAGTGTGTTGAAGAGAGCGTACAAAATGAACATTAACAAGAGCAAAACAAAAATAATGGAATGCGGTCTTAGAAAATCAGGCGATGGTGAAGGAATTAGATTAGGTAACGAAACAATGAATGTTGTAGATGAGTTTTGTTACTTGGGTAGTAAAATAACATGCGATGGTCGCAGTACAGAGGATATAAAATGCAGAATGGCAATGGGAAGAAAAGCATTTTTGAAAAAGAGAAATTTGCTAACATCGAATATTAATTTAAGTGTAAGGAAGTCTTTTCTGAAGGCATTTGTGTGGAGTGTTGCCTTGTACAGGAGTGAATCATGGACGATAAGCAGTGCGGACAGGAAGAGAATAGAGGCTTTTGAAATGTGGTGCTACAGAAGAATGCTGAAGATTAGGTGGGTAGATCACATAACTAATGAAGAGGTACTGAACAGAATTGGCGAGAAAAGGAATTTTTGGCATACCCTGACTAAAAGAAGGGATCGCTTGGTAGGACACATTCTTAGACATCGAGGAATCGTAAATTTAGCATTGGAGGGAAGTGTGTGGGATAAAAATCGCAGAGGGAGGCCAAGAGACGCGTATAGTAAGCAGATTCAAATAGATGTGGGTTGTCGTTCTTATGAGGAGATGAAAAGGCTTGCTCAGGATAGAGTAGGGTGGAGAGCTGCATCAAACCAGTCTCCGGACTGAAGACCATAACAACAACAATATTCATTTTATTAAACTTACAATTATTATATGTCTAATGAAAGACCAACTCAAGCAGTTTTACCAAAAACCTTATGAATGTTCAATGTGAGCACCATTTGTCACACAGCACACATCAAGTCTACAACCGAGTTCTTCCCAAACGTTGATAAGTGTGCCTTCAGTGATTGTAGCAACAGCTGCGTCAATCCGGTTTCTTAATTCAAGGAGGTCGACTGGTTACGGAGGCACGTACGCACGATCCTTGATGGAGCCCCAAAGAAAAAAATCGCTTGGCGTTAGGTAGGATGAGCGTGGAGGCCATGCGAAGCAAACCCTGTCATTGAGTCCCTTGCGGCCTATCCAGTGCTTGGGTACAGTGGCGTTCAATCAATCGCGTACTTCGCTATGCCTGTCAGATGGCACACCATCTTGCTGGAAAATGAAGTTCTCTGGCACACCTTCTTTCAATTGAGGGAAAAGCCATTTCTCTAGTGTTTGAAGATAAGAAATGACAGTTATATTAGGTTCACCAAAACAGAAAAGCCCATTAACTTTCCGGCGAGATATGACAAAGAAATGAAAGAAATAAAAAGGAACTTTCGCGGAATGCACTGGTGCCTAACAAAACTGTTTCAGATGGTCTTTTCATTTGACACATCATTTATAACTGTAAGTTTAATTTAATAAATATTACAAATCGTTAAAACCTCGATATTCATTCATAAACAGCCTGTAAAAGAAACAGTATTAAAAAGTAGTAGTATAGTATTATCAGTATTGTGTAAGCATAGTTTACATTATGTTAATCATTCTCCGTAGGACACAGTAACGAAAACAATACATAGACACATGGATTTTTAAAGTTATGGAACGTATTTCCACCCGCGCTGAGTCAGGGAGTTCTCTAGTTTCCGGTAAGAAAAGTAACAGCAAACGCTGAGTGTGCATTCATAGCTCCTTTAATTATTCTTTTATATTTTTTTAATTGTTGAATTATAACAACCATTTGAGTTTTAATCTTCTGTTGTGGGAATCTTATTACTGTGTTAGTGTACGTCGCATCACAATTACTGAAGTGAGTTGCAGTAATAGTAGCAGTGAGGGGAATTCTCTGTGCAGAGCCATTGTAGTATTTGTGACGCCAGCAGCAACTGAATCCTCTGTTCTCTCCACTGAGAATTTTTAACTCCCGGACAGATAGTGGTGACTTGAGGGCCGCTAGGGCCACAGACAAGATCCAGGGTCCTGTCATTAAGACGTCTGTGAAGCGGCGCGCAGGGCAGCTATAGCTGAGTCCTCCCCTCGCAAACACTACCCACGTTGCCCATTCGGTTTATGATTAGCGGCAAGGATCATCACAGATAACACTTTCTTTCCATACCCACTCCACACCGGCGCAAGGAAACCGCAGTTTTTCGCGCCCTGTGAGAGGCCAAAGACTTTCCCGATTCCGTTGATAGAAGGTTCCGTTGATTCTTGGTAGAATATCTGATACGTGATCACTAATAAAAACACGAAAATGTGGCATTATTCCACAATATTTTTTGTTTAGTACAAACTAGTTTTCGGCTGTTACGCCATCATCAGGTACAAAGGTTACTATAAACAAATGTCAAGATAAAGATTTTAAGACATGTGCATCAAAGAATCACACATATAGAAAAACGATAAATGTTGTTAGGAAGATATATGAAGAAGTGGTCCAAAATTATTAATTATTTACTAAGTAGCTAATAAAAGTAGGTGACAGTTTGAAAAATGAATTACATGGTATTTGTTGTAAAAATAAACGATAATTTGGAAAAGTTAATAACATGACAATTGGTACATGGTTGTTTGATGGCAAAAGAAGGTTACATGGAAAAATTAGACCTATAGTGCCTTTGGTAACTTTTCGAAAAGATCATAAAGATTTGTGTGTCACGATAAGACTAATACAAAGCAAATAGGATTACAACAAAATACTCACAGACAGGGTGAAGAAATGTGTAACATTCATAACAGTTTCGCAGGCCTGTTGGTAAGCTACATATATGTGTGTGACAATTTATCCCAGATGACGTCCAGTAAACGATTACACGCAAGAACTGTGATAAACATTAGGTCAAAATAAAAATAAAACGTAGGCACATTGGGTAACATTTCGACCTAATGTTTTAATTTCCGGTGATGGCGGAGACTGGCTGGTCGACTTAGACACTCTGTGGCTGCGCTTCGACCTGGTAAAACGTTCTCATTTTCTTTCCTCCCTTGAGATGGTAGCGATTCTTCGTCTGGTATTCAAATTAGATTTAGAACTTACGTTTATTTTTCGGAATAAGTTTCTCCGATCATGTATGGAAGTGTATTCAATTTCATTTCGGTGATTTTGCGTACGTAAACGCGGTGAATATGTAACTAAATCGGTTTTATAACAGCTGAAAATCCGTAACCTTTGTGAGACTAGCTGGCGGTGTACAAACTCGGTTTCATTTCTTTCTAGCTATGTGGAATGCAACTGATGTGCGGGAATATTTTTATTCTGTGTAGAGCATGTGAAATATTCTTTTCCGCTTTCTCCTTCCGCGAGTGATATGTACTCCACGTGGTGTGTTCTTAGAACAAAGCCTTCAGCTACCCCTGTGTCTGTTACTATGCCATTTAGGCATGAAATACTGCATGTATCCTTCTCATTTCCTTTAGTACATCGCAATCTCTTCTCCACCTATTTTAAATTGCTGTTTCGTTTCCAAACTTGTACTTTGCATTCAGACTCCGTCAGTAAATTCTCTTCTAGCCTTGTACGACCCCCTTCATTAGCTTGCTTATTAAACACTACGTATTTCTAGGGCCTGCATACCGTATTTATTAGTTGATTTACCCCGACTTTGAATTTATTCCACTTTTCTGAATTTTTGAAGACTGGACTTCGTCCATCCGTGTAAAACCTTCCCAATCGCGTCTAACTGTATCTCTTTAGCTTCCTTAGATTATCCTACCTATTCACCAGTTCTGAGAATAAATTCACCTGGATATTACCATAATTTTAATTCCGTTACGCCATAAATGTTCTCACAGCCACCTTCATGAAATGGCTTAGTTTGGGGTGGCTTGTATATTAATGATTGTGTGTAATTCTAGTGATCTACGACGTATGTTGGCCACCGTCTCCTTGTCTTCCTACAGCTAAAGTAAAGTTTGAGTCAGTTTTAAATTATGGGCCAGGGAAGAAGATTCTGTAGCAGGAAGTAGTCAGTACTTCAAACGAATCCTTTAGCTGGTCTTTCGGCCAGAGTTATAGGTTTAAAGTAAGCCTTTTAATTTGCTCCCTTCAGCTAAAATAAATTTTACAGTTAACGGTGGTCTTTCAAGCTTCTTGAACTCTTTTAGAGGTAACGTAGTAGATGTCGGCTCATATTGTCATTAACATCCTGATTGTACCACGGAGGCCACAACAAGCTGGTCGAAGGGCCTGTGCCACGATGCAATAAACTATGCAAAAGTGTAACTACCACCCACTACTTTTAATAGTGCACGTAATATGGTAAAAGCTAATGAAAATGTTGACACATGGAAGAAAAGTGCCATCGTCATCAACTCCAGAAAATAGTGAAAAATACTTTATATTCGAAGAAGGTTTAGCAATGGGAAGTGCGGATTGGAGTGCAAAAATATCAGGAGAATGATAATAAATGGGTATTATAATGTGTGGTTTCGATTCTAAACCTTCTTTAGAAAAGTACATCAGACTAAGTTGATGCATTATGTACTACCTATTTTTAATTATTATTATTGTTATTATTATTATTACTTTATTTATTTACTTTTTGTCATCAAGACTTGATGTCAAGTGACATGTTAGGAACTTTCTATTCATTGAGTTGCATGTCAGCGCGGCTAAAGTAGCAGATAATGTGTCAACTTAAGCAGTCTGTTTAGTTTACTTATCTGAAGGTGGTTTAAAACCGAAAGTGGTCAAGGGATAACTATAATAAACATCTGATGGTCGATAATATGTATTTCTTAAAATATGTTACGACTATTACCCCTCAGTTCAGTAACAGTTTCCGGTTGAACGTGTATTCAGAGAGTTCAATCGATTTATACGATCATATATAACTGACCTACAACATCATTGGATCGAATATATGCCAATGTTCGAAAACATTTTTAATAACCTACCGAATCCTTCTACTAAATTCACGCTCAATAAAGTTATGCTCAACAGTTGTGAATCAAACGAAGGGCTTAAACCACTGCCTGTTAGAAATAAGCTACCGCTGGGTAGAAATGTGATGCTTCAAACGGTAAAACGAAATTTAGAATGCGCGGCACAAACTCGCAGATTAAAATACCGCGGTTATTGAAAGACCTATACGCTATGTAATTGGTGAACAAGTAGTACTTAAAAAACATAAATCGTCACTTGTCAAGAAAAACATTGGAAAATGAAGAATAATGAGGATACTTTACAACTAACCGAAAAGAGAGACTGTCTTTGTGCCTATGTGCCTACCGCAGCTGGACGTACGTCTCTTACGAGAGTCTTAAGCTATCCTCGTGACATTGTTCTGCTGATAAAGTGTGTTACAAAACAAAATAGCAGTAACGATAAAAATAACTACACATACTAGTGGGAACGCATTTACACATAGCTGTAGTAATTGTATGGCGTTGCAGCAACAAACATGCGCATACTGATAGAAAGTCGGAACTTTCCGTATAGAACAAACTTTTTACGCCAGATAACGCTTAATTGGTGAAAGTATGTCTGGCTGCCGTAGCATTCATTACTGGTAATATACATAATGATGAAATTAAAAAAATTGCTGAGTGTAGTTGCAACCGTAACCCTTTGTATAGTGATGCCAAAATTTACAAAATACTCAGAATCCACAATAAGTAATACATTCAATCTATTGAAATAACAAGTGGCCATTTGGCTTACTGCAATGCTGTATGAGAACAATTAATAGTGCATTATAACTTCAATAGTACATCAAATTAAAATGAGCACATTGCGGCTAAAGATCCTTCATACTTTAAAGTAATCGTTCACAAGAATTGTACATAAACACATAGAAAATGTCAGGGAAAATGATTAGAAACAGATGTTTACAAACGGATAAAAGAAAGTTGTAACACATGCATTGACTCCATATTAATATTTTACAAAAGTAACTACTTTTAGGATGCCTAGAAAGATTAAGTAGGATAAGGCTGCCCAGTATAACCAGTGATGTGACAGTACACAAAGCACGCAAAAGTGGAAAATCGTAATAGAGAAATACGGATACAATTTTTAAAAATGGGGTATGAAAGGGAAGAAGACAGAGTTTACAGATCGGTGGTGGAGATGAGTAAATTTTGATAGTAGTCTTAAAAACTGATAGGGATCTCTATTTATATCTACATGTACATATTTAACATGCAAATCACATTTAAGTCCCTGGCAGCTAATCATAAAGTGATACGCATTGACAGCGGATGTATAGTTCACTACCTCATGTTCTTGTCTGTAAATCCATCGGACCAAACAGCGTGGTCAGCAGTCCGTAGCTTACAAACTACTTAAACCTAGGTAAACTAACCTAAGGACAACACACACACCCATGCCCCAGGGAGGACTCGAACCTCCACGGCGAGCAACCGCGCGCTCCGCAGCGAGGTGCTTTAGACCGCTCGGCTACTCCACCGCAGCTCTCATGTTCTTATTAGCTGTAGAATAGTGTGTCGTAATGTAATAGAGCAATACAAGAGACAAAATGTATGGTGGAAATTGTGGTGAGATGTGAGAAAAGATTGAAAAATCAGTATGGTTGGTCACAAGAAGGTTGAATTACATATCTGACAGAAAATATCCAAATACTTCCGGTTTAACTTAATCAATCCATTTAAAGCATTGTCTAAATGGTCGATATACTAGTTATAAATTTCAGTTTCCTCAACAATATCCATCAGACTAATGTCTACATCCACATCAACACGAGTACACGTTAAATTACACTTAGGGCTTTTTATCTACTATACCATTCCCGGAATGCGTTAGAGCTGTGATTCATATTATGTCGTTAGGATGCTCATTATTCTCTATGTAGGTGGAAGCCAACAATACATCTTCGCATTTTGAGGAGAATAGTGAACGAAAGATTCGTGAGTAGATCTGGCCGCAACAAAAAGCACAGTTGTTGTTTGGTTGATTTGAGGGTTTTAGGGGGACCACACAACTATGGCCATCAGTCCCCCACACCATTATTGTCCAATAATTCGCACAATAAATCTTGTATCATTTCCCCTCTATATCAATAATACAAAAGAGCTGGATTTCTTTGTATTTCTGCGTCAATCATACCTCGCGACGTCCTACACCCACAGCAATACTCCAAAAGAGAATGTACAAGCGTATTGTAGGCAGTCCTTTTTGCAGTTATGTTTTACGTTCTAGGTATTCTACTAACAAAACGCAGTCTTTCATTCGCTCTCCCTTTAACATTTTATGAGAGTTCTTTCCAATTTATGCCATCGTAATTGTATTGCTAAGTATTTAATTGAATTTGCGGGAGATAGATATGGCTGTACTTCGTTGTAAGGGAAGTTACGGGTTTTTATTTATTTTAGTGTACATTGAATGTACTCAGAGTTTTCATTATTTAGGATCAACTGCCAATTTCATGCCATACAGAATATTATGAAAATTAGTGTTATTGTTTTGAATTTTAAAATAACTTTATTGGACGACAGATGACAGCATAATATGTAAACAAACAAGAGTGATCCGGAGATTGTCTCCTGAATGATTTATATCGAACAGAAATAACAGAGGGAACGATTATAACACTACCGTTTTAGTCGATGACTTTTGATCAGATTGTACGAACTGTGTTCTCTCTGACAAGAAATCACGAATTCATTCACATTACTGAGAGGACGTTCTTGAAGGACGCAATATGATTAAAAGCCATTTGCAAGACGTTGTGTCAAAAGCTTTCTGGAAACATACAAATATGAAATACATTTGAGGCCACCTTTGGTAACACACCACTATTTGTGTTTCACGTGAAAGATATTTTATAAATTCGTGTTGATTATCGGTCAGTAGATCGAAATAACACTTATATTCTTCAAAAATAAAACGCTGAGATCGCGAATTAATAACTTATTTAATGACGACCGGTTTCGGAGGACTGTGCCACCATAATCTTGTCATATACATTTTATAAACTGGTAATCTTACTTAAGAAATGGAAGTAAAATAATAATTTCAACATAGCAGTTACTCATTATATAAAAATACATATGTAAACTGTCATGTTTTAAGTGCTATGTTGCAATTATTATTTTATATACATCTTTAAATAAGATGACCAGCTTATAAAATGTATATCACCAGATTATGGTGGCACAGTCCTCCGAAACTAGTCGTCTTCAATAAATGATTAATTCCGAATCTTGGCGTTGCATTTTTGAAGAATATAAAACTATAAGATCGTCTCCAAAACCTGAAAAGACAAAGAGGTTACAATGTTTAGATACAGTATGGGAAGAGATGACAAATGTCTCCACTTAGATCGACATAAAAAGTATAACACTTCTTTGACATTGTGTTATTACAGTTATCAACTTAAAAACTACAGAGTAATAAATGAATATACAATGTGCGAAAGATAAAACAAGGAATAAAATTGAATATGACCTGGCAATTGAAACTACCTACTATTACAAACTAACTAATAATGCTGATAAATAAATATACATAAGTGCATTGATAATAATTCTGCGCAATAATTATAGATGGTGTTACATATGACAATTGTAAGGCCAGGTTTGGAGTGGCATCAAGAACTTAGAAAGAATTGTAATTGCATTAGATTAAACTAAAACAAATCTGTCTCAATATAAATATGAAATTATCAGTATTATCAGTTTGTTTGTAATAGTAGGTAGTTTCAGTTCCCAGGTTATATTCAGTTTTATGCCTTGTTTTGTCCTTCGCACATTGTATATTCATTTATTACTGTTTAGTTATATCAAGAAGCGGCGGAAGAATTAGTAGAAAAAAAAACTGAAAAGTCAGTTAGTGTTGAAATAAAACTTGGTAATGAAGCTGACACATATTATACTTCTTCCTTCCGTAAATATAATAGGACTTTAATTGATATGTATTACTTTGGTACAAGGAATATATGGTTTCAAGGTGACTCACTGAATTTCTTGCGTCAATTTTCCAGTGAAGTATGTACAGCCAGCACAAATAAACCGCACTAGAAAACCAGTGATCACGTGTTATTCTCGACAGAAATTGCACACGAATAGTCGTGTCATGTAGCGGAGGTCGCATGCGCGGAAACTTGACAGATTGCCAGATGACAGAGCCGTAAATCCACTCCCGTATACCTTCCGGTGAGGTATGTGATATTCAGCGGCTGCAAAGTAGAATCTGGCGCGCATTGGAAAGCGACGTCTCGTTCCCAGGGGTTGTTTCCGACGGAGGCGCTGCAGATGCGGGGAGAGAAGGCGCCTCCCCCTCCGTAGGCAGCTGATACCGGCAGACGCCTTCCCCCGCGGAAGAGGCGTCGCTCAAAAACCCGCGGGCGTCTGATGGAGTCCGGGCTGAGGCAGATCCATCTGCTCGCGTGAGCTGTCGGAGCTGCGCAGGCACAGGAGCGGGAGTGCGCTGCGCTCACGGCGCTGTATTGTGGGCTCCCTTGTGTTTGCCGATCGCCTTAAGACTCCTGTAAGCTGCAACTCTTATATGAAAATTAGAATATAAATAAAGGTGTTCAAAAGAAAGTAATACACTCCTGGAAAATGAAAAAAGAACACCACGAATTCGTCAACCCAGCATTGCGAAATTTTATTGACACATTCTTGATGATGCATATAACACACGATCACGAACTCAGAACCATACGCACGTCAGTACAGACACCAGAGCGTGCACAATGTCGACGCCAGTATCGTGTATACCCTCCTTTTGCAGCAATGCAGGGTGCAAATTTCTTATGTAGACGAACGTAGAGGTGCCAAATGAGGTCTTACGGTATGGCTTCCATGCAATTTCGAATCTGATGCCTCAGTTGGACCAGATCTGGTGCCGGTCTTGTAGACCGCACCAAGATGACGTTTCATCCAGTCCCAGACATACTCAATGGGGGACAGATCTGGGGATAATGATGGGCAGGGTAGTTGACGTAGACCTAGAAGAGCACCTTGGGTTGAACGGGATACGTGTGCATTGTGCTGTCGGAAGAGCACAGCGCCTTGTTGGTGCACTAACGGTGGCAAGACGGGTTGAATGATGGTTTCGATGTACCGTTTATTGTTCAATTTTCCCACAGCGAATACCAAACGGAATGGCCAGTGCAGGATATGGCTCCCCACACCATGATGCCAGTTGTCGGACCAGTTTGCCTCTGTCGCATACACTCCAGATTTTCGCACTCCCCTGCACGACACCACACACGCGTACGACCATCATTGGCACGGAGGCAGCGACGACTCTCATCACTGAAGACGACACGTCTCCATTCGTCCCTTCATAAGCGCCTACCATGGCACTATTGGAGACGGGCTGAACGATGCTGGGGCACACATGATCGTGCATCACTGTGAGGGAAGCGATATTCTACACTCGCCATTCTCCTCCGGTGATCATCGAGAGAACATTGAACAGTGCACGGTGCACTGATATCCGCCTTGCTACCACTCATGCACCAAGAAGGTGATATGCCTATCCAACAGGACAATGCACACCTACATGTATCCTGTACCACCCCACGTGCTCTTTAAGATGTACGTCAACTACCCTGGCCAGCTAATTCCCCAGATCTCTCTCACATTGAGCATATTTGGAATCGCATGAAACGTCATGTTGGGCGGTCTGCATGAGCGGCACGAAATCTGGACCAACTGAGGCACCAGGTGGAAACTGCATGGTAGGCCATTCCACATAACCACATCCGGAACCTCTACTATCGTTTCCATGAAAGAATTACTGCTTGCATTGCTGCAAAAGGTGGGTATACACGGTACTAGCGCCAACATTGCGGACGCTCTGGTGACTGTACTCACGTGCATACGGCTCTGCCTTAATAATGTGTGAATAAAATTTCCCTCTGCTGGGGCGACGAATTCATGGTGTTCTTTTTTCATTTACCAGGAGTGTATGCTAAAATGAATAATAAAGTGTAACAACTCGTCTGAAACTTATTTAAGTGACATACAACGTATATGTAGGTGATACAATAGACAATGCCTTAGTGAGGGGAGCGTCTTGCATAAAACGGAGTCGGTAGGGCAACTAAATCGTCATGTATGTTGGGCGTGAATTTCTTGTGCTTTGAGATGGTGACGTGAAAGAAATCATGAAGCAGTGAATTAATTAAAACCGACTTTTGAGATGCAAGCGCTATTTAAGCTTTAGTTTCACAATACCTTTTCAGTGTAAACTGATTACCGAAACCGTTTAAGGGTACCACGAAATGAAAAATAAAGTACTGATTTCACTTACGTTTAACAAATGTGCGGAATATAAAATTCTATGGCGAACAGACGAATGAGGATGCAGCCTAGACATTGTGTTGTCCAGCAACGCAGTGGTTTGGCTTGCTTGCAAAGGCGGGTCCACACTGAGCGCGCTGTGCTGCGCCGCGCCGCGCAGTGTTCCGCCTGTTGTCGGTACTTCAGCGGTGAACTGAAGACGGGGCTTCGGCTGGCGGGCGCGCTAGTTTATCGCGTGCGTCAATTCGCGGTGACAGGTCGTGTGTTCTCGCTTAGGTGTCCTCGTTATGGAGTGGGACCGGAAGCAAAGAGAGAACATCAGACTTGTAAAGGAATCTCCAGTTGCCGGAAAGCGCAAAGTTATGACCAGTCTCCCTCCGGTAGATATAGCACGTCTACAATTTGTGTCTTTCTTCATTATGTCTGGTTCGATCACTTTCAACAGATATTCGAAGTCTTCGAAAGACATTCGAAAAATGTTAAAATGTTTGTATAGCTTATGGGACTTAACTACGGGGTCATCAGTCCCTAAACTTACAAACTATTTATGAACTAGCAAATCCTAAGGGCGGCACAAATATCCATGCCCGAGGGGGGATTTGAACCCCCGACCGTAGTGGCCGTGAAGACCGTGATTGGAGCGCCTCAGTCCCCTCGGCCACCGCGGCCGGCTGAAAGACATTCAACAAAAGTTTTCGAACTGTCCCCTGTCGCCTGCAACCAGTTCACTGAAAAGATCATTCCCACCGTACTGGGGTTACCCAATGACGACGATTCTTCCTTAACTGATGGTACAGCACAACAAATGCGGCACTCACAATCTCGGCTCGCTCCATCTTGAGACGTGCGCGCGCTCCAACTGGAACCACAGTGCGCGCTTCGGAACGGCGCGGCCCGGACGGCGCCTTCTACTGTATAGGCCAGTCGCCGTAGACAAAAAAATGGCCTTAGGTCCAAAAAAATTGCAGGAAGCTGAATTTTTGGTATGTTGTTAGGACATATTAGAGTAGTATTAAACCAAGTTTGCAGCTTCGAAATCCTTTTGCGTAACTTTTAAGAACCAAAAAACCTCGAAATTTTCGGACTTTTTTCTGGTTTTGGCTTATAACTCGTGAAGGGTGTTTTTTTGACGAAAAGTCACTCACGCCTCTATTAATTTAGATAAAGTATTCTAAAATTTAAGCCCAACCGCAGCTCTGTAAATCCAATAGTTCCCGAGATATTGGACTTCAAAAATTGATTTATTTCTCCAAAAAGTTCAAATTTTCGATTTTAGTCATCTTTCGGCTAGAATATTGGCTCTAATGATCATCCCACGCGGAAGGTCATACAAAACAAAGTTATAGAGCAGTTATTTAACTTTAATCTAAGTACTGAACGAAGTCCATAGGCCCAATAGATTTCTAGTTATCGTTAAAAAACGAAAACTTGGAAAAATTGGAATAGTCAATAAATTCACCCAGACGAATTACAGTCCTCTTATCCTATGTATGATAAAGAAAAAGGAAGAATTACTCATTGACGAAGATTATTAACTCATCGTATATAGAAAGGATTTTTTTCAACACTGTTTTCCGCAAATATTGAACAGAGAAGTTCCTTGAGTCACTTCCTGCTATTATGGCACCGACGGCCCCCATTAATAACATGAGGTGGTGAAAACCTCTGAGTCTCACCCCTATGTTGACAAGCTGACGATACTGGTGGCTCTCCACAATGTCTCGGGCTTTCAAGTACAGTGCTTGATCGTAGGTCACAAAACATGTCTCCTGACCGTAAATGCTTGTTCTTTAACTGGCTTCGAAAAGTGATGTTAAAACAGTGTCGTAGTCGGTTGGGGGAGCATGGATAAAAGGGAGATATACAATCTTTGAACGTTTGTAAGGAAGACCTTCTGTCACTTGATCCATGAATCCATTCCATCCTGGGATGTCTGGCATGTTATTAGTTGCTTTTCCAAACAACCACAGCAGGTCTAGGGATTTTGGCAAAATGATTTCAGCGATTTTCACTCCGTTAATTGAAATGGCTGAGAAGCCAGATTTCTTTCTAATTGAAGAATGTTTAATGTGTGTGGCAGTGTGTGAACCTGATAGACTCGGCACATACAGACTTCAAACGTGGTTTGTTTATGTCTGGGCGAACGGATAAGTGAGGGGTCATGATAATTGTACCACCCATTTCATGGAACGTATTTTCTCCATCATGTGTGTTAACGTTCACATCTGCATTGTCCAAGACAAAATGCATAAAAGCTCCTTTGTCGACTGGTTGGGCCACTTCTCCACAGAGGATAGCGGAACTTTCAAAATGCATAGCCTCCGTATATGTACAAGAAATTCCCATACAGTGGCAAAGTTCAACAAGGTTCTTTGATTCAAATTTTCTATACAAATAGGTTCCAAAGCTTATTTGAATTGAGGATAGGAAAGATTTGGGCCTCGTTGCAACCATGATTGCATGAGGAAATCCTATACACTTCTTTTTCCACTGTTCAAGAGAAAGATGCCTCTGCGTCTTTTAAAAAAGCATCTGACAGGGGACATTGAGTAGTGTCAAATGTTTGGGAACGAGTGTCTTGCAGGATAATCGCTGCTGTAGCTTTGACAACTCTAAGCCGCTCATCAGCAGGATCGCTAAACCTTTGATTGTACCACTTTTCATAAAGGATGTTTTGTCCAATGTCTGTGAACATCAAGACTGGGCTGTGATACGGAGCAACCTGCGCAAAAGTAATTTTTCCGCCATATCGCTTTTTTAGATGAGCTTGAACACTTGCAGCTGCTGGTTTGTAATCACATGTGAAGGTCTCTGCAAACAAGTCACTTATGGAAAATTGGTTTTCCTGTCTTGTTTCTGCAGGGTATGCATATATACGCTCCATACCTTCGATAAGGAAGGGATGTTCAGGACGGCCTTATTTACCTCCTGCACTAGTAGATCGCGACAAGGAGTGCAGTTTTTACGTAGCAATGTTTGTGGTACTTACCCTCAGTAGCAACAAGTTCACTTATACATGAAAGACGCCGAAGAAAGTGTTGCCCCCATTCACTAGCTTGTCTAGCTTTTTCCACAATCGATTCTTTCACTCCCAGTGTTTCCCTTTGATGGAGTTAATCTTGTAGATATTTGGGCAATTTTATCTGCTTCTCGAAATATTCCTTGGAGAATTTTTCACCACAAAGGAAACAATAATATCCAATGATGTGACGCCTTGAATCCGGCGCACTTTTCAGTCTTTCCCCACACGAAGACGATGGTTGAGCAAATCAAACATCTCCTTCTCACTGGACAAATGCTTACACATTACTTCCCACAGTGTACCTCTTCCTGCATGCGTCATGTACGGTCACTTCATTTAAACTGCATAAAAACCTCATGTGCCTTTCAAGCCCAAGTTTCTGACTCATTTTTACCAGCGTCTAAATTCCGCGTTTTTTTACTGTCACTGTTCGCTCTGCAAGCACTTACCGACGACCCCGAAACAAACATGCAACGGGGGTAGCTCCGACATATTGTAAAACAGAAAGTACTTAAAACGCCACCAATATCAAGATTTTTGTTTGAAATGTTCTTCACGGATTCGAATACGGCTGTTTCTAAAGGCTGACTGACTGTGTGTAGTGGGG
Source organism: Locusta migratoria (assembly GCA_026315105.1). NCBI lineage: Eukaryota > Metazoa > Arthropoda > Insecta > Orthoptera > Acrididae > Locusta > Locusta migratoria. The sequence goes on from CM048746.1 coordinate 85,880,830, forward strand.
AAGGCCTCGGAGGCCGCTAAGTCACGACTCTGAGTAAGGGGGACGGCTGGGGGATTGATACCTTCGCACAACAAAAGGCCTCGCTACGAACGAAAGACCCAATCCCTTAATGGCTGACCAATACCCAAAAACGGAGAGGCTTTCGTCATATTTTTTTTTTTTTTCTTCTTTACAGCAATACCTACTTTCACAAATATATTTGTATGCACTAACACATAATTACACCTATTTATATGCAATATGTTAATAATCATCGGCAATGAGTAATTCTTCCTTTTTCTTTATCATACACAGGATAAGAGGACTTCAATTCGTCTGGGTCAATTTATTGAGTACACCGATTTTTCCAAGTTTTCGTTTTTTAACGATATCTAGAAATCTATTGGGCCTATGGACTTCGTTCAGTACTTAGATTAAAGTTAAATAAATTCTCTATAACTTTGTTTTGTATGACATTACTCGTGGGATGATCATTAGAGCCAATATTCTAGCCGAAAGATGACTAAAATCTAAAATTTGAACTTTTTGGAGAATTAAGTCAACTTTTGAAGTCCAATATCTCGGGAACTGTTGGACGTACAGAGCTGCGGTTGGGCTTAAATTTTAGAATGTTTCATCTACATTAATAGAGGTGTGAGTGACTTTTCGTCAAAAAACTACCCTTCTCGAGTTATAAGCCAAAACCAGAAAAAAGTACGAAAATTTCGAGGTTTTTTGGCTCTTAAAAGTTACTCAAAAGGATTTCGAAGCTGCAAACTTGGTTTAATACTACTCTAATATGTCCTAACAACATACCAAAAATTCAGCTTCCTGCAATTTTTTTGGACCTAAACATACCTGACGACTGGCCTAGTACTGTGCTACAGCAGTGCGCGGGCTGCATCGGCGCAGCGCAGCACGGCGCGGCGCGGCGCGGCGCGCTCAGTGTGGACCCGCCTGAATCTGCCGTTAGAACTACAAGGGAAATTGACGCTATATGAAAGACTGTAATGTACGACAACAGCGTTAGTTGCATTTACCTTGAATATTTTTATAAGGCAAGTAACAATGTGGCGCCCTTCATACTGTGAAGGGATTTTTAATTGTGATCCTGCGTAACGACGTATGCCTGATCTACCTTCTTAGACTAAATGTCTCAAAGAAAAGCTGTACTCTGCGAGGTCTACTGAAAATTTTCTAGAACATTCCTAAATACGCGGCAATGAAGAGTTGCAGAAAAGTGCAGTTGGTATCCCTGTACATCCGTGTATTGAATTTGTAACCGCAGGAAGCTGCATTGTTGAATGTGGGTTAGATATTGGTCAGTGCTGTAGTGACTAGAATGTTGTGTTATAAAGCTTGCGAATTTCATGATATCATAATTACGTGCACAGAAAAGCACCCAATGTTGAAGGAACCCTACAGTGTTGAGCGTTTGAACCGTACTCGGTGTTACTACTGGTTCACACATGCCCAGATGGAAGGTAAAATTGATTTCCCTTTAGAACTCCCGTCGACGTCTATCGACGACGCTCCCGCCATGGACGTATACGAAACTATGCGTGACTTACTGTCAGAGAAATTTCAGAAAAATGTCATTATAGCTCAGAATGACACCCATTCTATAACAAAACAGCCACCAGTTAGCTCAGTGATGTTGTAGCTGTAAATGTAGTCATTCTCTATATCTCCCCATTAAAAGAAATCCGTTGAACTTCCGTTACAACATAAATCAGTCAAACCTACAGGCCGTCAATTCTGCTAAACACCTGGGAGGAACATTCCTGTACAGCTTAAATTGGAAAGAACACATAGAAATGATGGAGGGAAGGCGAATCAAAGGCTACGTCTTATTGGCAAGCCGGGGCGGAGAGGACGAACGCATTGAGGCGCTATGCTCCGATGCGTAAGGCCGTTTCCCGTCGAAGGTTCGAATCCTTTAGTATAAGTTTATAAGTAGTTTGTAGGTTTAGGGACTGATGACCCCACAGGTAAGTCTCATAAGCTTAACAAACCTTTGAATATTTGAAGATGCACCATTTCTAATAAATGAACAGTCTACACTAGTGCGTCCCATTTTGGAGTACTGCTGCGCATTGTGAGATCCACACCAGGTGGGACTGAGGACGATTTAGAGAAAATTCAGAGAAGTGCATCTAGTTCTGTATTATCGCGTTATAGGTGAGACAATGTCACGGAAATAATGCACGAGTTGGCGTCGAAATCATTGAAAGAAAGGCGTTGTTCGTTACGACAAGGTATATTTGCGAAAGAAAAGAAAATTAAATTTCTTTGCTTTACGATAACACAGTTTTGTTACGGCTCGTGAGGAGGGGCGGTTGCCATAATATTTTTATTTGGAAGTGGTCGTCAGAGTATGTTTACTTGCGACGGAGTCGCATATTCGAAAAGATTGAAAAACATTTCTGTGAGGTACCGTTGAAGACTTCGTACGGGGTCGCATATTATAAAACATTGAAAAACATTCCTGAGATACCGTTGAAGACTTCGTACGTCAAAAAATCAAATGTTTGTTAAGCTTATGGGACTTAACTACGGGGTCATCAGTCCCTAAACTTACAAACTACTTATGAACTACTTACGAACTAGGACGGCACAAATATCCATGCCCGAGGGGGGATTCGAATCCCCGACCGTAGTGGCTGTGCTGACCGTACTGGAGCGCCTCAGTACCTCGGCCACCGCGGCCGGCTCTTCGTACGTCTATTGTGTACTGTGGTCGTGTTATATTTTTTATACGTACAAATTGTTGCCAAATTGGAACAAGATGTAGTATACTGCATTGTGTTTCTCATATTTCCCGTACCCTATATAAGCCTTTTTTACCATAATTCGATCTTAAATTGTAATTCATGCGACAGTTATTTTTGTCATCACAACAATAGATTCTGTACCATCCCCTGTCACAGTCGTACAACTCGTTACTATTGATGCACATACGTAGTAATTTGTATGTGGAAGTGAGGCAAATGTTGGGTACTTGCGAAGTCATGTTTGAAGTAGTACTGATATTTAACACTTTTAGGAGATTAACTGGTTATATAGATGATCTCCATTTACGTGTTTACAGTACCTTTCAAATACTTTATGTATTTCAGGTATTCTCCTGGTAATCATTAAAATTTTAAGACATGTAAGCATCTCCATTTTTATTTCAAATATAAAATTCCTTCTTTAGTTCTGTGCTTCGTATTGAAGTTATCGCCATTACGCTGTTGGCATTGGCAGCGCAAAATTGCGAACGAATGGCTAGACACTGTCATATATCGCGGGAACAGCTTTGGTAAATGAAAAGGAAATTTGTGTTGAAGATCAAAAATAGAAACGATATCTGGTAGATAAAGTTCCCGATACTTATATTTCAAACTAGTGGTAGTTCCCAATGTTTCCCGGGTATGTATTTAATCGATTCTTATGTTTATTCCATTTGCTTCCTCCTCCTCTGTTCATCGCCTACTAATCCACATTCTGTCCATTTCAGTTTAGTATTTACCTACCTCAAATCCTTATGACGTCAAATTTTCTGAATAATATAACTTACAATAACATAACTTTCAGGGTACATTTAGTGGAATATAAGGAGACTGTGTGCAAAATATGCCGCCCTTGAATTTGTGAGTAAAATAATAAATTACAGGCCCTGGGTGTTTCAGCAGAATAGAAAAATTGCGAAAATAAATAAATAAATAAATAAATAAAAATTTAAAAAAACAAATGCTATAAGCTGGTAATCGTTTTTTATTGAGTACGGAAATAAAGCTGTTAGTATGTGACCCAAATAAACTTAACTTTTCGTAGAACATCGCCATATAGAATTAACATCATAATTCAGTGTATGTTCTAAAGGTTCTTTTTTGTATTCTTCTGGCCCACTGCGTCATATATGTCATTTAGAGACACTGTAATATTATTTGTTGCAAATACGCTACTTTTAACTAAATTATTGTTGCTTACAATATATCGAAACGCAATTGCATACAAGCGCATAAACAACATTTATAGTCGTAACATGCGAAGGACGACAAGATATGCTTTAGGTAATATCGCTGACTCATCTGTCAAAATCGCTGCCACATAACACAAACATAAGAATTAATTTGATTTATGAATAGCTATATAAAGAACTGCATTAGCAATAGTTCTGATATATATGTTTATATAACAAATCAAAATAATAGATTAACAGAGATTTTACAAGGAGCCAAAGAGCCACCAGTTTATGTATAAAGGCGATATTCATGAGTTACGTTTAGCCTGTTAAATTTAATAGTACACCCACCCATGTATTTGAAAGATAACCTGACGATAGTATTCACATCGAAACAGGCCTGTCGAAATAAATAATTTAGTTAAATCAGCGTCACTGGAATAAATAATTTCACAATATTTCTGAAAGTTCATCATTTATTTAGTCAACAATCTGAAGACGTCCTTGGAAGCCGGAAACAAGTTAAGCAAATAAAAAAAGTCACCTTTAAAACATACACTGGATTCGGCTTTTAATTCTTTATGTTCAAGTTCTAGCAAGAACTGGGAGGAAAATCAGCGATAATGTCCTCATTTTCCTTTGCTGTAAGATTTTTTGGGTTACATACTAGCAATAAAAATTGGACAAACGTTCTGTTGCAATTTTTATTGCAGTTCTCGTATACTACCGCCTCATAAAATATTTATTATTCTGCCTAAAACATTCTGTATAAAGTTTAAGGCACACTGTCTGTAAAATATATCGGCAATACAGGTAACCTCGTGTGTGATATTTCATGAATCTTATTTTTTTATGACGTATCAGCGACTGTATGTCATACTATGATGTAATTTCGAAGGTGCACTCAGTAGAGTATGTGCATTCTAAACGTAAAACAAACTTTTTTTCGTTTAGAGGTAATAAATTATAATGTAATTCTAAATGCCGCAGCTTTACTGGATGAAAAGCGTAAACATAGTGAGCGGTAAACTACCTTTAAAAAATGTTCAAATGTTTGTAGAGCTTATGGGACGTAACTACGGGTTCATCAGTCCCTAAACTTACAAACTACTTATGAACTAGCTAACACTGAGGACGGCACAAATATCCATACCCGAGGGGGGATTCGACCCCCCGACCATAGTGGCCGTGCAGACCGTGATCGGAGCCTGCAAACTTCCTTGCTTTCGACATTTTTTGCTGGGATAATCACCGATAAAAGTTTCATAAAGGTTTAAATTTATCTTTAAAGTTTGTTGCAAGTCGCAAAGTATTCTCGTTCTTATTATCTAATTTATAAAAATTAATGTTTGTTTGTCGTTTTGTGCGTATTTTATGTGCGGCCATACCGTACATGCGATTGTGATATAACTTTGTCAAATCATTGCTTGCACACGTGCGAGGATTAAAGCAACGCCACCTAGGTGGCGTTGGTTAAAGGCGTACTAAAATTAACTTCGTATTTTGCACGGCGGATGGTGCTTTACAATCAAATTTGGAACAGATGCAGCTTACACCTGTTTAATACATGAGCTTCCTTTCTTAAGCCACTGAATGGTGCGTGGTGGGGGGTACCTTACAATGGTTTAGTATGTTTGCTACTCCTTCATGCTGAAAGGTATGGACAGATTTGGATGATAGTGTGAATGGAGATAGCTTATACCCTGCATTAATACTTGACAACCTTTCGTAAGCCACCGCAAGGTGCGTGGTGGAAGGTGTCTTACAATGGGTTAATGCACTTTTTTCTCTTCACGCTGAAACAGCTAGACGGATTTCAATGAAAATTGTAATGCAGAAAGATCATACCTTGAATTAACGCATGAACTACCTTCAGGAAGCCATAGAACGGTTCATGGCGGAGGGTACCTTATAGTGTTCTAACACGTTTGTTACTCTTCTTGCTGAAACGACGGAACTGAATGAAATGTGGCATGAAGATACCTGATACCCCAAATTGATACAAGCACTACTTTTCGTAAGCTTCCGTAGGTACATGGCGGAGGGTACGTTACAGCAATCATCCAAATTGTTTAACTGGTCACAATGAAAGTCAGCAAATGAATAGTTTTTATAAAACAGATTTTTATAATTTGCAAGCCAGGGATTTGTACATGGCGGAGGGTTCCTTGAAATAAACATAATTGATCACCATGCAAGTTAACAGAATTATGTAATTTATTACAGATGGAGGAGATCATGGAAGGGAGGAGGTCGACAGAGAGACGAGAAGTTGGTTGACAGAGAAAGGGGAAGATGGAGACGAACATAGATAGGGGAGATGAACAAAGAGAGAGGGTGGAGGGGAGGGAGGAGGAGGAGATAAAAAGAGAGAGAGAGCCGCGCGGGAGTAGCTGAGCGTTACGGATCGCGCGGCCTCCAGAGTCGGAGATTCGAGTCCTCACTCGGGCATGGATGTGTGTGTTTTCCTTAGGTTAGTTTAACTTATTTTAAGTAGTTTGTAAGACTAGGGACTGATGATCAACGTAGTTTCGACCCTTAAGAATTACAAACATTTGAACATTTTTTGAAGAGAGATAGAGAGTGAAAAGCTAAGGACAGATGGAGTAACTTGAATAAATGTTTCCCGGCCAATGCTGGGTCTGCAGCAAGTAGTGAATAAAAAAAGGATTCCTTGCCACACTCATTATTTAGGACTCATATTTCCTGCACTGTATGTCGTCACTGATTTTTACACCCGACGACGCTTGTCGCCTGGCTATAAGGAATATGGGGACCAAGTTTGGTTGAAATTGGTCCAGCAGTTTAGGAGCAGATGAGGAGCATACATATAGACATACGTACAACCACTTTCATAATATATATAGATTAAACAAGACGTGTGACAACAATGCTCTTGAGTTCATAAACAATCTCTCGAATACTGAAACAACTGCAGTAATTGACACCGATAGCTGGATTACCTTGGAGTCTTTGCGAAATCCGAAGAACCACAACTTCTGGATTGAAGAAATAAGATGCAAAATCAGAAGGTTGCAGACACACAACTGTCTGGTGCATTTCGAATGGGTTCAGTGATATCGAGGGATATGGGGGAATGAACTAGCTGACAACCTTGCTAAAAGAGCAGCTCGATCACGACAGTCAATACGCTACAATAATATACCTACAAGTGCCATAAAGAAGAAACTTCGAGAAGAGTTTGGAAACAAATAGGACATTGAGTGGCAAAGAACAAAACACGGGGGAAGCACTAAACCGTTTTTTCCTACGATCCGTCAACGTTTAATGATTAAACTTCCAATATCTCCGAATTTTACAGCTATGTTAACAGGTCATGGGAAACTAAAAGCCTATTATCAGCGGTTCAAAATAATTGAAGACGGATCGCGCATATGTAACAGAGCTGTCCAAACTATTGACCACGTGCTTTTTGACTGCTGCAGTTTATTGAAACAGAGGGACCATCTCAGGAAAAAAGTAGCTGATAAAGGAGGAGGATGGCCCGTCAGTAAATATGACTTGATACATTAATTCACTACAGACTTTTACAATTTTTTTAATTCAATAAGATTTTCTGATGTATAAAATCGTTTGTTCCTTCGTAAACCCTATCAACTTATGTACTGTACTTGTGGTTGCAAAAACACCTGATGTGAACCGCCTGAATCTAGCCATTAAACATGTAATATTACTGTGTAATGGGGCATGTTAAATAATAAATAGTCAATAATAAATAAGACGTGTGACAAATGGACAAAAACAGATCTATATTTATATTTCATTATGTGTTTGTCCTTTCATTTCCGTAACTAAAGGTAAGCATCGAACTGACAGGCTGAGCTATCGGCCATATTTGTTAGGAATACTCTCGCAAACAGCAAACGTTGATGGAGGGGAACTTTGGCTGCAAACTCACAGAAAGTGAAAGACAGCGCGACTACTGTGCACTTTCACGTGTTAGCATACGCCACGGAAAGACCTCTGCCGAACTCGGAAGAGCACTCAGAGAAATGAAGTAACCCTCCCACACACGAATACGGAACTCAGCAAAGGAACCCTATTTTCTAGAATGGCGTCTGCTTCATTCGGCAGTAGCCTAACATAAACTGTCGTGAACGGCTATGCAGAGGCTTACATTCTAAGGCAACGGCTGTAATATGGAAAAGCACAACCATTTTATCGACCCTGTGAAGCACATAACAGAGAAAAGCTTTCCCGTTCTCTCTTTCGTGAGAATTCAGTTATCTTCCCATTTATTACTTAGCTCCTGCATTTACTTTTGTCTTCTGATTACAGATTTTCAGATGCAGAATTTGAGATTATGTCTGTGTTATTTAACTATAAAATGCACTCCACACTATAATAATAATAATAATAATAATAATAATAATAATAAAAAAAAAAATTCACTCGGTATTAACTCCTTAGAGAGATAGCGAAGGAGGGAATAATTTTATTCTTACAGCGTCTGGACAGACATATACTCAGTTCTGTTTCTCATACTGGCGTCAAAGTGTTACACTTTTCATTTCACCTCTGATTTATAATAATGGCAGCATTTTTTATGTACTGCAGACAATGTCTTAATTAACGCAAGTTAGTTAGGAAAGATAAAAATTTCCAAATACGAAAATATTTTTCAAGGCAGAACATGGTACCTGTGAACAAATATTCTGTTAAATTTAAAATGGATTCGGTAGAGAAAATCCTGTCAGTAAAGTATTTAACAGTCAATCTGTTACATTAATACCACGTTAAATCAAATTTAGCAGATCTGTTGTAAGCCAGTTACAAGTTAAATGCATTTTAAATAGAAGCTGTTTGAAACCAACACATGTTTCCACTTCAAGGACAGATAAAACTGTTACAACATAAGTGAATTCAACGTTGCGACCGCTTTCGACGAATCAGGTGGTCCGTGTCTCACTATATCAGCAGAGTGCAGAATGTCCTGAGCGTTCGATTCTGATTCCTCTTACACTATCGTCCAAGTCATTGCTCTTACAAGTCTCTAAATGAAATAGATAATGAATAGATCCTTAAAATCTGTCATCAATTATCACTCGACCTAAAAACGTGAATGCAAAGTCGTGTTATTGGACTCAGAGAGGGATTTTAAGTCAAGGACTTTCCCTTGCAGGATTATAAATTATATTTAATGTACCTGATAGCTCGTCAGAGTTGCAAATTAATTTTAATATTTATATTTTCTAACCGGTTTCTGGTTGTAGTTCTATCATCAGTTCTGTGCCTTACCACCGAGTGTCGTCAAAAGTGAAAGAGCCGCGCCGGAATGGGCGTGTGGTCTGAAGGGTCAGTTTTCGGATTCAATGGCCACTCCCGCCGGAGGTTCGAATTCTACCTCGAGCATTTTTTGGTGTGTTGTCCTTAGTAAAAGTTAGTTTCATTTAAGTAGTTTGTAAGTCGAGGGGCCGATGAGCTAAGCAGTTTGCTCCATCATGTTTACTTGAAAAATGAAACAAGTTGGATGACATCCAGCTGTCGTGAACTAAAATGCCATAATAAGTCCGGCTACGCTGCAATAAGGAAACTGTGAATCAATCGGAGCAGCCAAGACCAGGAAATTGTGCAGATGGGTGTAACGAAGCATGTTGGGATATATTCCCATCTGCTTGCATTACTTTACCCTCCGATACCAGTGTTGGATAATAATATGTACGAATGTAATTAGTCTGTTATTATTTTCTTTTACAAAACGTTTGTTATTCTATTTCCTAATGTGACTAAATGAAGTTTTCTCTATTATTTGGCGATGCAGAGGTTTGTTTAATTAGCAGATATTAATTATTCAATTCAAGAGGCATATTGTTATAGGTCATGTATTAGGTCCAATAGTATTTCTAATGAGACTAATGAAATTATATCTGCGTAACATCAAAGTAGGTATTATTATGTTTCATATTTAATGTTAGGGACATTATACCTTCATTAGTTTCTGTGTAATTACCGTTTATTCCAAAATTATTGTTTAGAAGCATATTTAAAAATATTTGTACGTGAAGCACTATTAACATAACCGAGATTTATATATCAATTTACTCAGTATTATTTACACTACCTTTTACTGTAGCCAGTTGCATGTAACTGTTTAGTTTTCCATTGTAATTAGGTTAAAGAACTTAATTAACAATACGTAATTTTCAGACACATTGTTCCGGTGATATAAATAGGGTGATTTCGCGCCGTGTAAATGAGTCTTCTTTCGTGTTTGATCGGATGCGCTATCCACGTTACTCTTCACTCTGATTTCAACAATGATATTAACATTGCTACGATGCGCGAGGCCGTTCCCTGTCGGGGATTCGAATCCCCCCTCGGGCATGGATGTTTGTGTCGTCTTTAGTATAAGGTAGTTCATAAGTAGTTTGTAAGTTTAGGGACTGATGACTCCGCAGTTAAGTCCCTTAAGGTTAACAAACGTTTGAACATTTAAAATTCGTCTGTGTTAGTTGTGCAGAAAGTGTTTCTCTAGTGATTATGAACTGAAACTTAATATTTGTGCCACGTTAAATGTACATCCGTAGAACTTTTGTCAGGTTAAGAGTATTCCAAACACGACCTACTTAAACTGTATTTTTGATGTATGGAATGTGTGTATTGGATTGTAGTGACTGTTATTGATCAGACTTGTACGCTGGTCATAAAAGGGGACACTTGGGCACTAAAGATTCATTAATGTGTCAATTAACTACAACTCTACGTGTCGCCTACATTATTTGTAGTAGACTACTTTTGCCCATGATATTTCAGCAAGTGATTACCGAGAACGCCGACTCACGAGATTCTACAAGAGATTACCAACAACGATCCAGCATCGTCAAATGGGGTACTCAAGATCTACCAATATCTTCCAATTCTACGGGGTAGTTATAATTGTAATTTCAATACAAAGGATAGCAACAAAAGTTTCGTTGTAAATTGCAGTCACCACTGGCCTGGAGAAGGTGAAAAGTGTTTCATTCGTAAAGCTTGTTCATAAAAACAGTAGCGACTCTTAGGAAGTGTCAATGCATGAATCGAATGAAGAATGTTTCTCTTTCCGAAGTGGGACTGAAGACAATTACTCGGATCTTGGAATTATAGTTTCGAGGGGCTATCAACTAGATGTGTCACAAATTGTTAAGTCGGAATAGCCCCGTGATCTAAGGCGTCTTTCAGTTTTTCGCGAATTTTCAAATTTTCCGGATAACTTTCCCCAATTCTTAATTCATAAGAACGTTCATCTTACGTTGAGCCGGCCGCGGTTGCCGAGGGGTCTGAGGCGCTCCAGTCACGGTCTGCACGGCCACTACGGTCGGGGGTTCTAATCCCCCCTCGAGCATGGATATTTGTGCCGTCCTTAGAATAAGCTAGTTGATAAGTAGTTTGTAAGTTTAGGGACTGATGACCCCGTAGTTAAGTCCCATAAGCTATAAAAACATTTGAAACATTTTCTTACGTTGAACGTAAAATGATCAAGCTTTTATGGCAATCGGATAAACGGTTCTCATCTCAAGTGTTAAGTACATTTATAAACATATTGAAAAAGGAACTTGGTTCAAATTTTGCGACTTTCCTTTCTAACTGTCCCTCTCTGTCAGTTATTTGTTACTCAAAAGTTTTCCAAGACCATAATGAACAAAACAAAAAGACTTACTGCTCTCCGTCGTGTGAATAGTCAGTTATAGTGCTAAATTCAATCAAAAATTCATTGGAAAACGCACTTACAATTTTTCTCACATTTTCCAATTTTCCGGTAGAGTTTCGAAAAAATTTATTTCATACAAACCTTGTCCTGCTAAGCGGTACTCAAGTGATTCTTTTACAACCATGTAGCAATTCATTTTTATTCATAGAAAAAAATCGCTTTCGGTTTTTCCAAAATTTTCCTACCTTCTTGGCGACTTTTTCAAATTTTTATTTGATGGAAAGGGTTCTATTGCCTTCAACATGAAATGTACAACATTTTATCGCAACTGGACGAACGGTATTGATAGATCACTGGAAAAAGCTGTTACAGTTTTTCCCGATTTTCCACTTTTCCGGTCAACTTTTTCCATATTTTATCACCGTTTAAAGCTTCCCTGAACTCGCACGAATATTTCAAGACTAAAATTAGTCAAATCGGCTCAGTCGTCCTCTAGTTTTAGCGAGACTAACGAACAGCATTTATATAGTATCGCTAATTTGAAATATTCGTGGGAGTTCAGGGAAGGTTTAAACGGCGATAAAATATGGAAAAGATGTCCAGAAAAGTGGAACATCGGGAAAAACTGAAACAGCTTTTTCCAGTGAGCTATCAATACCGTACGTCCAATTGCGATAAAATTATGTACATTTTATGTTGAATACAAGAGGAGGCTTCCCATCAAATAAAATTTTGGAAAACTCGCCAGGAAAGTAGGAAAGCAGAGAGAGAGAGAGAGAGAGAGAGAGAGAGAGAGAGAAATGTTTGTTAAGCTTATGGGACTTAACTACGGGGTCATCAGTCCCTAAACTTACACACTACTTATCAACTACCTTATACTAAAGACGGCACAAATATCCATGCCCGAGGGGGGATTCGAACCCCCGACCGTAGTGGCCGTGCAGACCGTGACTGGAGCGCCTCAGTCTCCTCGGCCACCACGGCCGGCAGAGAGAGAGAGAGAGAGAGAGAGAGAGAGAGAGAGAGAGAGAGAGAACGTCCGTGCAAAATTTGATCGGAAGCGGTGAACCACGTGTCAGCCCCTCTAATTGCAAGCCTTATTTCAGACAACTGAGTGCGGAATGTTTGAAATATCGCCCGACGCCCTCATCACTCGCCGTACGACTGCGTCAGATCTCGACTGCGTCGGCCCCCGTCATCCGGCCATCCAGTTGACAAAAACGAGCGGCCACCGGAGCGAACGAGGTTACGGCACTAAGGAGATGGCGGGGCGCACGGACCGCCGAGCAGAACAATCGAATCTTCTGCAACTCTCGGGAGAAACCGAAATAAAAGGAACAGGAATGGAATCCTCTTCTCCCCGAAGGAGGATTAAAATCACAAAAGGGGAACGAAAAGTGGTGGAAGCGGCGCGGCACGGCGGCGGGCCGTCTGGGAAGCATTACTCTCGGCCCGGGGCGTGCTTACGAGTTTCGTTTATTACAAGTTTCCAGCCCTCCCCCCCTCCGTGTAGCGAGGACTTTCCGCGGCAGCCCGGCCGTGACTGGAATGTTGCCAGCGCGGCCTGGAGTTCCAGCAGAGGCGACGACGGCTGCGGGAACAGACGGCCCCCAGCCAGGTAGCGCCGCCACCTCTGACCCCCCAAGAGGCACCCCAGGGGGCGAGCGCCTTCTCACTGCTGACTGTTGACTGCGCCGCTGCTTACAGATAACGCTGAAGGAAATGCCATCTGGTCACATTGGAAGGCGATTTACAGCAACAGGTTTCCTCTTTACATTGGGCTTCGTCTTTTATGAAAATTCAAAAGTACCAAGTGATCAAAAAGTCAATATAAATATGAGAACTTAATAAACAACGGAATAAAGTAGATAGAGAGGTAAAAATTCACACAAATGCTTGGACTGACATGGGGTGTTATTAGAACAAACAAACAACAAAGTATTCAGACTGAAACTTTCACTCTGCAGCGGAGTGTGCGCTGATATGAAACTTCCTGGCAGATTAAAATTGTGTGCCGCAACCGGGACTCGAACCTGCGACCTTTACCTATCGCGGGCAAGTGCACTACCGACTTGGCAAACCCGACGCGACTCACGATGCCACCCCACCAATTTACTTCCTCCAGTACCTCGCCTCCTACTTTCCAAACTTCACAGAAGCTCTCCTGCGAACCATGCAAGACTAGCACTCCTAGCTGTGGCTAAGCCATGTCTCCACCATATCCTTTCTTCCAGGAGTGCTAGTCTTGCATGGTTCGCAGGAGAGCTTCTGTGATGTTTGGAAAGTAGGAGGCGAGGTACTGGCGGAAGTAAAGTTGTGAGGCGGCATCGTGAGTCGTGTCGGGATAGCACAGTCGGTAGCGCGCTTGCCCGCGAAAGGCAAAGGTACCAAGTTCGAGTCCCGTGCGGCACACAATTTTAATCTGCCAGGAAGCTTCAACAAAGTATTGCTAGACGCGTGAAAGATCTCTTGCGCTCATCGTTTGGTGATGATCGTCAGTTTCGTCATGCTTGGATCCCAGGTCCCCAGACCTCAGTCGGTGCGGTTATTGGCTTTGGAGTTACCTGAAGTCGCAAATGTATCGTATCTCTAGGAATGCCGAAAGACAACATGCGACGCCAATGCCTCATCATAACTCCAGGTATGTCTTACAGTGCTGTTGGCAACATTATTCCTCGACTACAACTATTGCTGAGGAATGACGGTGAAGTTATTGAACATTTCCTGTAAAGAACATCATCTTTGCTTTGTCTTAATTTGTTATGCTAATTACTGCTTTTCTGATCAGATGAAGCGCCATCTGTCGGCCATTTTTTGATTTTGTTTGTTTGTTTGTTTTTGTTCTAATAAAACCCCATGGCATTCCAAGCGTGTGTGTCAATTTTTACCTCTCTTTCTACATTATTCCGTGATTTATTAAGTTTTCAAATTTATACTGACTTTTTAATCACCTGGTATGTAAATCACAGCACTTAACTTCCTTCATCATCAGTACATAGGCTTACAAACTACTTAAAATAAGGATAATACACACACACACTCATTTTAAACACATTTTAATGATTATTTTTTAAATGTTGTGGAGAGAATAAGAACTAACTGCTCATTAGAAGTAGCAAGGAAGTTAATAATAGAGGTCATACCTACACAATTTGATACAATTGAAATTTCATCCACCTCTCCCTGAGAAATTAGGAAAGGGGTAAACTCTCTGAATAGTAAAAGTTCACATAGAATTGGCGGCATTTCCAGAAAGCTATTAAACTCTTGTTCCAAAGAGATAAGTAGGATTCTTAGCCACGTATGTAATTGCTCTTTAAAGCAGCGTATTTTTTTAATAGACTGAAATATGCTATCGTTTACCCATTGCATAAGAAAGGGGATACGTCTGATGTTAACAACATCAGTCTCGCTTCTGACAACTTCACCAAAAATTTTCGAAAAGTAATGTATTCTCGAGTAGCTTCACATATTAGTAAAAATAAGATTCTAACAAATTTTTTAATATGGGAGCAGCAAAAAATGAATAAAAAATCAATCCTTTGGGTATTTCACATTCAAATAATCTGAGAATTTACCGACATGTAGCACCTAAGATGTGAGTCGGTTTTAAAAGTAAAATCTCTACAAAGAAGACATGTTGTGTACTGAATTAATAGGAGAATATCTGTAACATTCGCAGCTAGCTGAAAGACACGATTACCTTCATGTACCCTGTAGATACTTTCGTCGCTTGCCCACTTTTCTCCGAACACTAAAGACGAAGGTAACTGGCTCTCTTGGCTAGCTTACTTCCCCTGTGTCCAGCCTGTTGTATATCATCAAAAACAGCCATTCGCCCGAACTTCAAGCGCTTTTCAATGCCGCATTATGTAAATTGAGCGTACAGGATTTTCCCTATAACTCTCTTCCGTCAAACAGACATTTTAAATTACTACAATACAAAAATAACCGACTTTCTGCCTACGTGCCTCTGTAACATGTTTTCAATCGCAGTGTGGCCGTAAAGTTTGGCAATAGCTGCAGCTGGAGTCGATTCGACAAACAGCGCACTAGCGTGACAAAAGACCCGCATGTAGTTCGCGGTTTATGATCATTGGTCTATACAATAAGATGCTTTGTACCGATGTGTATTCTTTCCTTTCTTGCGCTAGCCCTGCACACTCCTTCGACCATTGCTTTACATCCTATTCTCCGCCCTTTATCGTTTCCATTCAGCTCAATTTTTTACGATACCATACCTCCTGAAGTATGTGTCCTACGATAATTATTCATATTCGTAGAGTCATATAAGAGGAAACTGTCTGCGAAATGTGTTGGTAATGAAGATATAATATATCTTAACTACACGGGTGATGGGTCGAATTTTCTTGTATCTTTGGTGGTATGTGTGTAACCTACCTGTAAATTTTCTCGCGAATAAAATTATTATTGCAGAAATAAATTGTAACGTCTTGCCATATTCCGTATTTTATTACACGAGCAATGGAGAAGCAATAAGCAGTAAACTTCTTTTCTTCCATCATTTTCCAGTGATTTCTCAGCGAGAGAAAGTTTCGAGCCGTTTGAATTTTACAGTTCGTTGCAAGTTGCAGTCAAGCAAGCTTTCCCTACTCTCTCCTATGCACAGTGGTCCATTGCTTCGTAAATGCTGCTGATCTGTAGATCTGACGTGCTGATGGGGACGCCCTGCCCAGTTGTGCAATCGCATGTAAGCACTGCAGTACACCGGGCGCACATCCCGAGAGACTCAAATTATATAAGAGAAGTGGTGCAGGGGCCAGCGCAACTGCCTAGAAAGCAGGAGAACCGGGTTCGAATCCTGGCTGGGTATACATTTTCAGCTTTGCACATTCGCAGTTGATTTCATATATTCAGTGAATATGAAAACAATAAAAACTTCAGGATCAGAAGTGTCGTATATTCTTTCGGAATAGACGCCACATGTATATATATGACTGATTTTACTTTTAGACGAAAGTTAACGAATTCAAATGTTCAAATATATGTAAACCTACAGGACCGACTTGCTATGGTCATCAGTCCCTAAACTATTTAAACTAACTTTAAGGACAAGAAACACACTGATTCCCGAGCGAGGACCGAACCTCCGACGGCGAGCAACCGCGCGCTGCGCAGCAAGGCGCCTTAGAGCGCTCGGCAACTCCACCGCGGCGGTTAACGGATTCCTTTTAGAGCTTTTGCAGACGGCTTCGCACTTTTCATTATTTACGGTCAATCACCAATTTTCGAACCGTACAGACATCTTATTTAAACCGTAGTGTATATAGACTTGATCTACGGACAACTTTTCTTAACAATGAATTAAAGAAAAACCTCGAAAACGACGTAAAAAGGCTGCCTAGATTTAGGCTGGAGCTTTTATTTTATTGTGCAGAGGTAGCTCATTCGTTTTGTCTCCCTCGTGATCAACAATCCACAGCCATCTGTTGAATTGTTGTAACTCATTCTCCTATGTTCCTTTGTGTATCTGTCTGTATCTTGATTTGCCCTATCTAACCCTATTTGTCTTTCTTTAGGTTTCTTATTGTATTCGGTTTTATGGAGGTACTTGTAGTTTTGGAACAAGTAACCGAAGATAAACGAAACCAATCCAATGGTCTTGTTTCATGCTCAGCGTGTCCACTTCATTTCACTTCAGTTGGTTTATTATTGTTGGGCAGCATCGAATTTATTGTGTACGAACGCTAGTCGAGAGTGAAGAGGATCTCCTAAAAAGAATTCTACCAATGATTCTATTCAAACGACAGAACTTTGTACCACGAAGCCATCTGTGTCTGCACTGGCTCTGTAATTGTAGCAGGTGTTACAGGTATTTGGAATTATTATACGAAAAAAAAGTGTCACTCGCAGACTTTTAAATGACCGGCGTACCCTCAGATATGTTAGACCAGGACCAAATGGCAATTTGTAGAAAGGTAATATTGTTTATAACTCGACAAACTTCGAAAAAACCATTCATTGCGTATCGCTGGAGAACTAGTCATACACAGTCGTAACTAAAAGTACGGTTTCCTTTTGAGACTTTACATTACACAAAACCGTTATCAACCCCAAAGTGCTGTACGTGATTTGGTTCTGTTGGAACCTCCGACGCTTCAACAGACGAGACATTTACAAAAGTTACCGTAGAACTAAATCACAATGCAACCTTGGTTTTATACAGGAATGACTGCCAGGTATGACAGTAACAATCAGAGGCTCATAAAATCGCTGTTGGATATCGTACGTTGTACCTTGGCGTATTTTGTTGCCTAGAACGTACGCCATTTTCATTTTCTTGCACTGATCAACTGCGTCACACAACAATGTCGCGTGTATAGAGATAGAAAAAAAAGTTCAAATGTTTGTTAAGCTTAAGGGACTTAACTGCGGGGTCAGATGGGGCTGAATATATACTGGTAATTTGGTTGCGTCATGCATTTGAAAGATTTGACCAGCTATTTGACTTTATCTACGTCTCTATCTGTCTCTCTCTCTCTTTTCCATTGCGTTAGGTACATAAGATTTTTCAATCTTAACAGTACCGAGAAATTAGTCCTTAAACATTCGCGTTCATTAAATTTACATAAATACTTACGAGTAGCTAATACAAAGAAGTCTTATTGCCAATCTACAAAGAAATTCCTTTCTGGATTAGAAAAAAAATTGGCACACTCAACGTGCCGTAATATAAATATCATGCGTAAGAGCAGGAAATAATACGATTTCATGGAACAGTTCCCAGCACCCAGACAAATTTATATGGCCTTTTCCCTATGAAGCTTTTACGACGGAGGGAATGAGCGAACATAAACCGTTAATAAACGGATGTAACATTTTATCGGCCACAATGTTTAATGAACAACAGTAAACTGAGAGTTTTTCATCGCTATTCATATGAAAGTGCCACTATTAGCATAAAGTAATAAAAAGTTCTGGGTCGTAAATAAGAGTATTCTCAATGCTTAGCTTTCTAAATTTCGGTACTAGGTGAAGAAACAGAAAGAATGATGTAGCCTGAGAGTAGTTGATATAATTCCTATTGTTGTAAATGAAAATAATCACACGTTACACATGTTGGACCTCCATCAGATGAATGAAAAAAGATAGACATTATTGATAGAGCTGAAGCATTGAATTAAAATTTGTGGTGCGGCCGGGAATCGAACCCGGACCTCCATGCTTACTAGGCAGACGTCTTAACCGTTAGACTACCACACCACTAACGATTATTGCATTGAAGTTTTCATTTCATTTTTTCGATATTTTGACAGTTTTCCTAATTTCCTTGTTAATCAACGATTAAAGGCAAATTAAGAACTTGAATTTAAAACGGGAATTCTCAAATGTAAATGGTTTTGTGGGTCATCTGTAGATTGTCTGGAGCAGCAGAAGAAAACATAATTTACGAAGGTACCTCCGGTACTTCAAATTTATATAGTTACGTTGCTGAATAGGTAACTCTATAAATAGTATAAAAATTCATGTGTGTGTGTGTGTGTGTGTGTGTGTGTGTGTGTGTGTGCGTGCGTTCGTGCGTGTGTGTGATGTGTGTTTATGTATACCTAACAAACTACTGCATCAAGCAAACTTGGTATACTTATTCCTATCAAACTACAGTTGTTTTATAGTGCAGAACCAATTACACTGAGACATTGTTTCGCATCACCCCCTCAACTAATGATCCTATTTGAACTAAATATAGTGCAGCTATTCTGTAACATCAGTTAACATTCTGTTGGGCGGGAAACTCAACTACATCTAATAGGAGGTATGATATGGTAAACAAAAATTGTTGAATCAAGCGACGCGTAAATAACAAGACTTCCATCGAACTTGACAAGTAATTTAAAATTTATGCAAAACCTTTTCTGAATAACAACGCCAGAAAAATGATGAAAGAAGTTCAACGCTTTCTACTTTCTTGCTGTTCACGCAGGAAAATTGCGCCAATCGGCATGGTTTTATACTTATACTTTATACTTTAATTGCCGACACATCTTACAGTCAGTATACCTATGTCCTATGTACCACTGAATGTAACTCCGAAGTTCTACCATAAGGTGGCAAACAGTTCATGAGATACAAGATCAAAAACAATAAGGTTCATTAAAGCCACCCCTTGACACACTTACTTTCGATTTATTACATCGTTAGTAAAAACTCTAAAAAATTAAATGCTCAAATGTTTGTAAATCTGTGAGACTTATTAGTCCTTAAGCCTACAAGCTACTAAAAAACTAACATTTTCCCGAGTGAGGACTCGAACCCGCGACAGGAAGCAACAGCGCGCCCCTTAGCAAGAAGACACCCCAGACCACTCGGCCATTCCACCGCGACTACTAACTCTATTCGCGACATATTGTGCCGATAGCGTGCTCATATACATTCAATGTAATTTCTATTTTACATCACAGTACGATACGTAGTTCATGATATATAATGTCATAAACATTTAAATGCATGAAAACCGCCCCATCACACATTTATTGTAATCTATTACTGATTTACTACGAAAACCATTCGCAACACATTCCACCCTGCGTTACTGAAAAATTATATTTTTGTAGGACATACTTTTCAAGAAATATGACGTCATAAGGATTAAGCTGCGTGAACACGAAAACGCATTGGACAGAAGGCTCTGGACAAACGAGAAAAGGAGATAATGATGGGAATACATACACACCTGGGCAACCCCTGGAACTAACGCTCGTCTTCTGTATCAAATTTTAGCCCACGTATATTTGACTTCTCAAAACTGAGACAGTAGTCCGATAATTGATTTGAGATATTTTCACGAAGAAATTTTTAATCCCATTCAGTTTGATGAAATTATCAAACACGTGTAGCTCCCGACTCGCAAATTTTCCATATAGTCTACAGACGCATTTGTATTCGGAAAAAAATCATTTTTGTACTAACAGCAGTGACATACTTTTATTTATAATAATCGACCGGTTTCGGCAGTGAGTGCCATCAACAGGAGATTAAAAAGGTATTGCACATCAAATACAACAAGTGACCAGGCTTGATTCCATGGTGGAATTTGTACTACATGACTGTATTTTATTTGTGGGAATTTTTCAGCAATGGGTCGTAAAAATATTTATTTACTGGCAGATCTAGATTAGATCACTGTGTGATCATTATCAATGCTAAAAAACGATTAACGATTAAAATACTTAAAACATCTCGAACTCCATGTTGGAGGTTGCGTTCGACATGTTTTAACTATTTAAATCATTTAGCATTGATAATGATCACACAATGGTCTAAATCTAGATCTGCCAGTAAATAAATATTGTTACGACTGATTACTGAAAAATTCCCACAAAACAAGAAGAAGTGCCGAAACGGGACGAGAGTAGTAAATAGAAATATTTTACAGCTCTTGGCACAAGAATGATAAATAAATTCAAACGAAATGCAAGAGGTGGCAGTTATACTGCATGAATAGCAGCAATAAATCATTTTCCTTTCACCTTTCGTTGTTTGTTTGTTTGGGTGTGTGTTTGTGTTTATTTCACCAACTTTCTCTTCCGAAAGCGTAGATATTTTGTTAGCACCCACCTACATAGGGAGACATGATCATCAGTATAGAGCCGCGGTGGAGTGGCGGAGAGTTCTAAGGCGCCTTGCTATAAAGCGGGCGACTGGTCTCTGACGGAGGTTCGAGTCCTCCCTAGGGCATGGTTAAGTGTGTTGTCTTTAGCATAATTTACGTTAAGTAGTTTGTCAGTGTAGATACTGATGACCATATCAGTTTGGTCCAACAGGTTTACAAACATTTGAACTTTTTTTAAAATAACAGAAATCTGATCTTTTAGAGAATGCAGCTGTTGGGAAATATCATAAAAGCAGTTTGATGAACATTGTGGCATGCGCTTCATTGTGACCTGCAGAGTATTTATGTAGATGTAGATGTTTGTGTGGGTGTGTGTTGTCCATAGCATAAGTCTGTTTAAGTAGTTTGTATGCCATGGACGGATCACCATAGCAGTTTGGTCCCTCAGCTTTACCAACGTTTTAAATTCTTTTTTACTTCCTTTCCGTTCAGCCAATCTCAAGGTAAGTTACTGATTAGTCCGGCATGTGTTCTCGGTGAGTCTATGTTACCGAGAATTTTTTCTTACACTTTGCAGTTAATTTCTTATCAGTTTGAGACACAGCATTCTATATAACGCTATGAGTCATATCGCGTCCCAGAATTGGTCTACAGCGGTAGACCCAAGGATTCTGGCACAATGACCAAACAACGGCACGACGAGAAGTCGCGATACTTCTTATTGGTCAAGGTGTTGATGACTTACAAACACGCACTACACGTTTTGTGGGTTAGCGGTCGGAAGCCGAAGGAGCCTGACATGTTGAAAAGTGGTAGTAAAAATAATTATGTAAATATTAGTGATTCTCTATGACAGTTTAAGAGTGTATGAGTAGAAGTTACAATGAAAAATACAAAAAAGTATGTACTTTCCCATACGGTGAATAGACAAGCAATACCCAGTTATCACCGTTTATGAACGAGCCACCGACCACAGCTGCTATTGGGACCCGCCTCTAAAGCTTTCAGGAAACATTTCCATACGTGACGGACTTCCACATCTCCAACCACAGTGAACAATGAGGGACAAAACGATTGCACGGCGGAATAATTTGAAATCCAAGAACAGAGCATTGCGTTAGTTGAGTACGTAGAAACAGCTGAGGTATAAGAATTCGAACTGGGTACATTTGCAACAACGAACTCCTTGGGTGAGTGAGCTTATGAAGGCCACAGGCGTGCGTCTAATTTATTTTATAAACCTCTTGCAGGTAATGTTATAAATATTAATTTGCTAAAAATTGTGCAGTTGTAGGCTGTTATAGGTTGTTGGAAGATTCTATTTTATAATAATCTTATCTTTAATCAGACAGGCACATGTTCACAGTATGCTGTTATGGTCTTCAGTCCGGAGACTGGTTTGATGCAGCTCTCCACCCTACTCTATCCTGAGCACGCCTTTTCATCTCCTCATAAGAACGGCAACCCACATCCACTTGAATCTGCTTACTATACGCGTCTCTTGGTCTCCCTCTGTGATTTTTACCCCACACACTTCCCTCCAGTGCTAAATTTACGATTCCTCGATGTCTGAGAATGTGTCCTACCAAGCGATCCCTTCTTTTAGTCAGGGTATGCCAAAAATTCCTTTTCTCGCCAATTCTGTTCAGTACCTCTTCATTAGTTATGTGATCTACCCACCTAATCTTCAGCATTCTTCTGTAGCACCACATTTCAAAAGCCTCTATTCTCTTCCTGTCCGCACTTCTTATCGTCCATGTTTCACTCCCGTACAAGGCAACACTCCACACAAATGCCTTCAGAAAAGACTTCCTTACACTTAAATTAATATTCGATGTTAGCAAATTTCTCTTCTTCAAAAATGCTTTTCTTCCCATTGCCATTCTGCATTTTATATCCTCTGTACTGCGACCATCGCATGTTATTTTACTACCCAAGTAACAAAACTCATCTACCACCTTCATTGTTTCGTTACCTAATCTAATTCCTTCAGCATCACCTGATTTTCTAAGACCGCATTCCATTATTTTTGTTTTGCTCTTGTTAATGTTCATTTTGTACGCTCTCTTCAACACACTGTCCATTCCATTCAACTGCTCTTCCAGGTCGTTCGCTGTCTCTGACAGAATTACAATGTCATCAGCAAAACGCAATGTTTTTATTTCTTCCCCTTGAACTTTAATCCCTATTCCAAAATTTTCCTTGCTTTCCTTCACCGCCTGCTCAATGTACAAATTGAATAACATCGGAGAAAGGCTACAACCCTGTCTTACTCCCTTTCCAACTGATGCTTCCCTTTCATGCCCTTCGAGTCTAATAACCGCGGTCTGGCTTTTGTACAAGTTGTAGATAACTCTCCTTTCCCTGTATTTTACCCCTGCTGACTTCAGAATTTGAAAGAGTGTAGTCCAGTCAACATTGTCAAACGCTTTCTCCAAATCTACAAAGGCTAAAAATGTAGGTTTGCCTTTCCTTAATCTATCTTCTAAGATAAGACGTAAGGTAAGTATTGCCTCCCGGGTTCCTACGTTCCTCCTGAATCCAAACTGATCTTCCCCTAGGTCAGCTTCTACCAGGTTTTCCATTTTCCTGTAGATAATTCGTGTTAAAATTTTGCAACCATGACTTATCAAACTGATGGTTCTGTAATTTTCACACCTGTCTGCACCTGATTTCTTTGGAATGAGGATTATTACATTTTTCATAAAGTCTGAGGGTATTTCGCCTGTCTCATACATCCTACACACCAGTTCAAATAGTTTTGTCATAACTGGTTCTCCCAGAGACTTTAGTAGCTCTGAGGGTATGTCATCTACTCCTGGGGCCTTGTTCCGACCAAGGTCTTTCAGGGCTCTGTCAAATTCATCTCTCAGTATAGTATCTCCTATTTCATCTTGATCTACTTCCTCTTCCCTTCCTACAACATCGTCTTTCAGTTCATTTCCTTTGTAGAGCTGCTCTATGTACTCTTTCCACCTTTCAGCAGTTCTTGATATTCGTAGAATTGCTTTTCTTGTCCCCAAATATCTCTTTGATTTTCCTGTAGGCGGTATCTACTTTTCCCCTTCTTATACACTCTTCTACAGATTCGCATTTGGCTCCTAGCCACTCCTGCTTAGCCATTTTGCACTTCCTGGCAATCTCATTTTTTAGTCGTCTGTACTCCATTTTGCCTGTTTCATTTACTGCATTTTTATATTTTCTCCTTTCATCAATTAAATTTAGTATTTCCTGTGTTATCCAAGGATATTTTGTAGGTCTTGCCTTTCTACCTATTTTGTCCTCTGCTGCCTTCACTATTTCATCTCTCAATGCTACCCATTCCTCTTCTACTGTTTTATTTCCCCCTGTTTCTGTCAATGGATGCCTAAATCTCCCTCTGAATTTCTCCAGAACTTCACGTTCCTTCAATTTATCTAGGTCCCATCTCCTTATTTTCCTACCTTTCTGCAGTTTTTTCAGTTTCAGCCTACAGTTCATAACTAACAAGTTATGGTCAGAGTCTATATCTGCCCCTGGGTATGTCTTGCAGTTTATAACCTGGTTCCGGAATCTATGTTTTACCATTATAAAATCTATCTGATACCTTCCGGTGTCTCCTGGTCTCTTCCAAGTATATAATCTTCTTTTGTGATTCTTAAACCACGTGTTTGTTATGATTAAATTATGTTCCGTGCAAAATTCTACCAGGCGACTTCCTATTTCATTCCTTCTGCCCAGTCCATATTCACCTACTATTTTTACTTCTCTTCCTTGTCCTACTACCGAATTCCAGTCTCCCATCACAATTAAGTTTTCCTCTCCCTTAACTGTCTGAATAATTTCCTTTAGCTCCTCATATATTTCTTCGATCTCCTCATCATCGGCAGAGCTAGTTGGCATATAAACCTACACTACTGTTGTCGGTGTTGGCTTCGTATCTATCTTGACAATGATAATGCGATCACTGTGCTGCTCATGGTAGTTTACCCGCATTCCTATTTTCTTATTCATTATTAGTCCTACTCCTGTGATACCCCCAACTGATTTTGTATTTATAATCCTGTACTCACCTGACCAGAAATCTTGTTCATCCTGCCACCGAACTTCACTAAGCCCCATTATATCTAACTTCAACCCATCCATTTCCCTTTTTAAATTTTCTAATTTTCCTGCCCGATTAAGGGATCTAACATTCCACGCTCCGATCCGTAGAATGCCAGTATTGTCTTTTCTGATGATCACATCCTCCTGAGTAGTCCCCGCCCGGAGATCCGAATGGGGGACTATTTTACCTCCGGAATATTTTACCCGAGAGTATGCCATCATCACAGTAATAATATTAAAAATAGATGTATTTTTGAGGTCAGCCCTAAAAGGATGTTTATTTTTTGTTAAGGGTGATAAGTAAATACTACTTTCCAAAGAAGATTATTTTTAGATATAAAGTGACAAACTGTAATTAGTTATTTACTGAAGAGACAATTGAAAAATGTAAGTCATCATCATCATCATCATGAGATTGATTATTTCTTTCAGCGTTCAGTCTGGATCACAGTCTCCCTAATAAAATTCCTCCATGGTCCCGTATTCAATGCCAACAATGATGCCTCTTGGAATGTTATGCTTTTCACTTCAAAATCATTCTTTACCGAATCTAAGTACTTCCGCCTTGGTCTACCTCGATTCCTCTTACCCTCCGCTGTCGAGCCCACGAGTCTCTTACGTAACCTTTCCTTCACCCATGTGTGTAACATGGCCCCACCATCTCAGCCTGTTCACTTTAACTACTTCATCTATGGTGTTCATTTCCAGTTTTTCTTTGATTTCCTCATTATAGTCATCCACCTGCCATTGTTCCCATCTGTTAGTACCTGCAATCATTCCTGCTACTTTCATATCTGTAACGTCAACCTTATGAATAAGTAAAAGCAATATAATTTAATAACAGAAAATAACAAAAGCAACAACAAAAATTAAATCGCGATAAAGAAAGAAAAAAAAAATATAGGAGTGGCATCCGATCCGATGCACACCACTTAACCAGGAAGGCCGACACTTCATCAATCAGCTGCTTGTCCTTTAACATTAGGGTAACGCTCCAATCGTCCTATCGGAGTTGAAGAACGAATATTAAAGTGGAAACAACATAACGGAAGGCACAGCCACCCACTCGTATAAATTATACCTATCGGCTGATACATTTATCTTAACAGTACAGATTCATGATGTGACAGTCAAAGTAATTACAAATACAGGCATCTTCTTTCAACATTTTGGCTGTAGCTATCATTTGTGTCAAAATGTTCAAATGTTTGTAGAGCTAAGGAGTCATCAGTCCCTAAACTTACAATTTACTTATTAACTAGCTAATGTTAAGGACGTCACAAATATCCATGCCCGAGGGGTAATACGAACCCCCGACCGCAATGGCCGTGCAGAACGTGACTGGCACGCCGCAGACCGCTCAGCCACCGCGGCCGACCATTTGTGTCATTTAAAGTTTGGTCTGTAACAAAATAGAAAATGTTTAAAGATCATACGGAACAAGCCGTTCATTACAGTAAATCGCGTGTTCTTATACCTCAACCGCTTCTAGGTGCAAGAATAACGCTTTTTCCAAAATAAATGATACATGACTTAAGCTGCTATGAATGTCAACATATACTGCGTCCTAACATATTGCTTCTATTTGACGATGTAAACACCAATCTGAAGTCCCGAAAACCGCCAGAGTTGGCAACACTTCGGAATTAGGGCATGAGCATTTGCTTGGGCCGCGGCGGATTAGCCGTGCGTACTGGGGCACCGTGCTGCGGTGCGCGTGGCCGATAGCTGTCGGGGGTTCGAGTCCCCCCTTGTCCTTAGGTTAGTTTACCTAGGTTTAAGTAGTTTGTAAGCTACGGACTGATGACCACGCAGTTTGGTCCGATAGATTTACAATCATTTGAACATTTGAATTACCACGGAGTTGAGTGCGATAGATTTACAAACATTTGATTTCATGTGCTTGCACTTCAAATTATTGGAGGCGGGTAATGTTTTCGTCCCCCATTGTACAGTTGCTCAGTAAGTATTAAGGCCGATTCACACTGTCCGTCACGTCAACGTCACGTCACGGCACCGTCACGTCAAGTTGTATTCACAGTGTCCGTCACGTCAATTCGCCTATCCCAGTACGCAATGTTGAAAGTGAGGTTATCAGTGGCCATCTGTTATGTAGAAACTCATAGTTTAATACTAGAATTGAGGGAAGAACAACGCTAAATGTTATTGATGGCCAAAGAAAACTTAACAAAGCATGTTTTTGGCCAACTTCCTGGGAACTGAAACAACATTTCAAAACATCGCTGACATTGTTAATGGCGTCGTAAACAATTGAATTTTCGTCTTTCGTTACAACAGACTTTTTCATTTAAAATGTTATTTAATGAAAAATGCGTAATCAAATTACAATCTTACTCAAACAAACAGTTTGCTTCAGTCTTTTCTGTTATAATGTTATGTAACATAAACCATTGTTTGGTTTCAGATAGCCTACCTCGATTTTAGGGGGACACTCAAGTGACAAAAATATTTAAGTCGTGATGAAACATTTTAGATTTACCACTATAACGAAGTATAACAACAAAATAAAGATGAATAAGACACATTTGCATATTAACAGTACAATAGTCGACTGCAACATGTAATTCCTCGTGTCGAAAATGGGTTAACTTCCGATGTTAGCAGACGGCCGTTCCATCAAAACATTCTTCTCGAGAAAGCTTGACGTAACGTTGACGTGACGTGACGGTCCGGTGACAGACAGTGTGAACACCGCCTTAGACTTTTTTTTTCTTTCTTTGTAATGGCATTAATGCTCTTCCTACTTGAAGTGGGTCACACATAACAACAGTTTGGTAAAAAGAAATAATTCCTTCTCGGTTGGATCTAAAACTGAAAGTTTTTCTTGTGAGTGCTTTATTCCACAGCTTAATTGCAACATCTCCTTGTTTCCATTTAAAAATGTAACACATGTGACGTAAGAGTACCTTCTTCGGTTGGAAACACAAAAATATGTTTTTCCTAACGGAATAAAGAAATAAAAAAATTAAAAATTAAAAAAGAAGTCCTTCTTTTCGACCTCTGTTCACCGACGATTTCAGAGTTCGTCTTCACGAGAGTTACAATGGAGTATCTCCATGTACTGTTTTATCCGTTCCTATGTTCGTTTTCATTTTTTATTACTATTCTTATTTTATCTTCTTTAACTCTGAACGCATTAGTTGTAGCGAGATCAGTAAAGAAGGGGATACAAATGAAATGACTCTATTACTAAACTAAGATAGTTACTAATTTTTTTATAGAAAATAAAATTTTTGAGTACTTGTTCGTTGTTTGATCATGATCTTTTTTTTTATTACATAATTATTAACTTATTTATTTTCTAATCAATTTCAGTCACACTTTCAAAATATCAGTGTGAATAGAGTTCACATGATGGTCCTTTTGAGGAAATTTGCTTATTGTTTATGGTAATTGTTTATCTGGAGTAATGTTTGATGTTGGGTCGCGACATAGGTCCAAAAGTCACCTTCGCTCTTCTCCTTGTTTGATAATATGTAAAACACCGTGTGCCCCTTCAACCAGTTCACGGCGTTTTTCTTCGTATTAGGGTACAGTGCTTCATCCGGGTGTAAGAGGTTTGTTGGAATTATTGTGTGTTAGATAATTGCTTAAATTCTTCTTACTGACTGCCATATATTGTTAGCGTTGCCGCAGACAAATTGGTGTTCATCAGTATCGTGTATGTTACAGGTAGTACACAGAGCAGAATCTGCCAGATGGATCGCGTGGAGTTTTGAGTTCGTCGGGATTTTTCTATTAACGGCATAGTACCACTGTGCCTTCACGTGAGTTGGTAATTGCGGATGATGGATGTTTCTCCAGATGTTTTGCCAATTAAAGTGACGATATTTTTGTTCAATGATGTTCGCACTGTGGTTTTTCATGAAAGTTTTGTACACTTCTTTCACTCTGATCAAATCTTTTTCTGGTAGACTAGGGCACGCAAGGTATTGCTGCGGTCCATCACTGTCTCTCTCCTCTGCCCTCGCCTGGCACTTCACTTCCAGTGCTGTAACGAGCAGTGGCTACCGCAGTGAGCCGGACGGGCCACCTGCGGCGAGCAGTCGCACCTGCCACTACCACTGCACTGCCACTGCCGCCACTCCGTACCGCGCCATTATTCCGGGCCGGCGCTCCGTCTGCAGTCTAGCCGGCGAGGCAGCTGTAAAAGCCGCCCTGGCTGGCGGCTTCGCGGGGTGTCGCTGAATATTTCAGACCAGTGCGCCGCGCCGCTACCGCCGGCAGAGGCGGCAGCACGCGGACACGTCCGCCGCCTCACGAATTCAGGGCGGGCGGCTCGCCCTGGTCCGGCGCCCCCAGCGCTGACAAATCACCGGTCTGCACGGCCGGCGTACTGCTGCCGAGCGTCTAAGAGCGCGCGTTCACGCTGCCAGTGATGCCACACAACGCCGCACGATGTGATGCGTAGAGCAATGCCGAAAGCGATGGTGAGCGACAGTGTGTTAAGCCTGGACGGTATCCAGCGCACGATCTGGTCAGCAGTTGCTGGACGGGTCATGATGTCGTTTTCTTCAGCTCAATAAACGGTTTTTTATTATTAGAAAACAGTGCCTTCCGAATTCAGCGGACTCGTCAATGGGTGCATAAGATCAACGAGGATAGTTATCGAGGAGTACAACGGTGGTGGAACGCCCTTCTAGAATTATTGCCAGCAAGTGCCGTCTTCTCCAAAGGGAAATTGAAACATTTGTAGAACTTGCACACATTATTGTTCAGTATATCTGCGTCTTTCACGATATATATATATATATGTCCTCTATGTGTTCGTAAACCATTCATTTGATTGCAATGAAACTTCGGTGAACTGTTCACTGTAGCCAACGAAGGTTCCTGACCCGAAAATAAAAGAGCTCGGCACACATCTCAGGAGATATGACGTCATAAATAATGAGGCCACCGCGTAAGAATACCCAGATTAATGCGGCAATTATTGGAAAATGGAAATAGTTAACGCCCTGCATCAAAGTTTGCATGTACTTTCGGACGTTCATGAAGGGTTTTGTAACTGAGTCCACCCC
Organism: Locusta migratoria; assembly: GCA_026315105.1. Taxonomy (NCBI): domain Eukaryota; kingdom Metazoa; phylum Arthropoda; class Insecta; order Orthoptera; family Acrididae; genus Locusta; species Locusta migratoria. The sequence goes on from CM048746.1 coordinate 85,911,108, forward strand.
CTCCCCTAATAAAAAAAAAAAAAAAGAAAATACACACACACCTACAAAATGCTGAAACGAAAATAAGTCTACCGCTGACAACAGTTTCGCTGTAGATGCCGTAAAACTGTCGCATCAGGCATGACCTTGTATCAGGTAAAGTTAGCATTACAGTTATCCATGATACTATTTATTTTCCTCTAATTCGCTTGAATCCAAAATTAAGTAATCTGTTTTCTTAATCTCTGTCTATATAAAAGCGAAAGGACACTCACTCACTGACCAAACACGAAATCTCGAAAACTACTTCTCCTATGAAGCTGAAATTTGGCAGGAATGTAGAAATCGTCAGCTAAAAGTATTTTGTGATATGTGCATGTCGGAGCATACTTCTCCTAAAGACTCAGGAAATCTAGTTTCATTCCGATCTTCACGAAATTTCGCACGCTTGACCTTCAAAACAAGAGAACGGTCACCGTCTATCTTAAGTTTCATACAGTGCATAGAGGACGGTACTTAACTTACGGAATTTTTACAAAATGCATCGGTTTTCTCCAATCTTTATGAATTTTTGTGCACATGACCTTTAAACCACATCACTGGGTACATAAATGTTTGTATGGTACATGACAGAGGGTTCCTTGCAGAAAATTTTGTCGAGAGAGGAAAAGGTGGAAACGAACAGAGACATGGGAGAGAAAGAGGTGGGGGAAGGGAATATAGACTACGAGAGTGTACGATAAATGAACACCTGTGCAACACCGAGTTTACAGCTAATGATAGATAAAGATGGCCTTCAATTGTTTGTTGACCGGGACAATACAGAAAAGAATGCCTTGCCGGCAGGTCTGACACACCAACAGTAGTGCTTCCAGAAGAGCACGGAATGTGAGAGGCGTTCATCAATGAAAACATATTTCTTGACTACTGTTTAACTATTGTGATAATAATTTCCTAATCAGAGTACTGTAATAAATGTTCAAATGTTTGTACAGCTTATGGGACTTAACTAAGGGGTCATCAGTCCCTAAGCTTACAAACTACTTATGAACTAGCTAAGACTAAGGACGGCACAAATATCCAAGCCCGAGGGGGGATTCGAACCCCCGACCGTAGTGGCCGTGCAGACCGTGACTGGAGCGCCTCAGTCTCCCCAACCACCGCAGCCGGCCAGCGACAGTGTGTTCAGATTGCACGCGATGCTGCGCACGATCTGGTCAGCAGTTTCTGAAGGGCTCATGATGTTTTCTTCGACCCAATAAACGTTTTTTATTATTATTACTATTATTTTATTTGTAACTAGATTCCATTTTGTGCCAGCCCACCACAGAATTGAAATAAAAGGTTTCCGCTTGGTAGGCGATGTGAGATGTTTCTTTTATTAAATTTCAAAACATATCGACATATATACGTCATAAAAAACATTTAAAGGTCTTGCCGGCAAGACCTTTTTGGGAGCACATAAGTCATCATGACTTGCAAATCTGCACTGATGATGTCCTATCATAGGGACGAAATCGATATGTTTTCAAGTTTAATAAAAGAAGCATCTCACATCGCCTACCAAGCGGAAACCTTTTATTTCATAATTATATTTTATTTCATGCTGGCCGCGGTGGCCGAGGGGACTGAGGCGCTTCAGTCACGGTCTGCACGGTCACTACGGTCGTGGGTTCGAATTCCCCCTCGGGCATGGATATTTGTGCCGTCCTTAGTATTAGTTAGTTCATAAGTAGTTTATAAGTTTAGGGACTGATGACCCCGTAGTTAAGTCCCATAAACTATACAAACATTTGAACATTTTTTTATTTGATTAGAAAACAGTGCCCTCCGAATTCAACGGACTCGTAAATGGGAGCATAAGATCAACGAGGATAGTTATCGAGGGCTACAACGGTGGTGGAACGGCGCACTAGAATTGTAAGTGGCGTCTTCTCCGAAAGCTAGCCACTATGGGCTGCACTTCTGCACGGAAAATTTTTTTTTTAATTTTGTGACGTAAGTTTAATACCTGAGTCGTAACTTTTATTATGTGACTCGTTTTATTTTACAATTTCTGATGAAGGCAATCATAGTCATTGCCGAAACCAGATTAAATAATTTTTTAATTTGCGACCGTTGGCTGCATTTTTATCCTATGGCACGTAGTTTTCTTTATTCGCATTTTTTTATATTTCACAAAAGGTTGTTAATAATGATGGTTTCAATCAAAAGAACATAACGTTTTTTACAGTATTGGCTTCATTATTAGATGACGACGGTAGTCTTTGATTGTTGCCTATGTGAAGAGCTACAACGCTGTTTTTGGAAAATCATCTCTATAGCTACTAACTGCTTTCCAAACAGCTAACCTACTCAACTATTGTTTTACGTGACGACAAAGTTTTCAGTTCGTCTTCATACATGTAGACAAAAACTGACACAATACGTGGAATTAGAGATCCCAAAATGTTTTAAATAACTGAATTTGAAAACAACGAAAAAACAATATCTATCACAGTGTTCAAATGTTTGTTAAGCTTATGGGACTTAACTACGGGGTCATCAGTCCCTAAACTTACAAACTACTTATGAACTACCTTATACTAAAGACGGCACAAATATCCATGCCCGAGGGGGGATTCGAACCCCCGACCGTAGTGGCCGTGCAGACCGTGACTGGAGCGCCTCAGTCTCCTCGGCCACCGCGGCCGGCTATCACAGTGTGATTCGATCCATCGATTCTATGGTTGTTAGGCCAGAACGCTACCACCAAAGCTAAATCGATAGATGCGGCAAATGTTTTAATTATTGGTTCTTACTGTACTTCCAAAAATTCAAAGTCGATTTTCTGAGAATTAAATCGAACAGCTTTGCCTGATTGTTATTAAGTTCTGAACTTCACGTACCGTAAGTATAAAAATTCTGAAATCCAACAGTTATGTGGTCACCTTGTGAAATTAAAATAAATAAATAAAATTTTAAAAATAATTACAAACGTTTGATACTTTCTTATATGTCAGTGTCTGTAAATGCCTTCTCTAGTTGATATGAAAGGTTTTTCTCTTAACATATTTCTGCTAATATCAGCAATAATCGATATTACGAAAAAATGAGAAACTCTTTGACAGCAGTTCACAGAGAGATACAGAGTGCACCCTACATGCACATCGCTCAGGTCCGGTACTGTAACAACCGTATTTCGATTTTATGTTGTTTCGAAAAGATGATTTTGAACCTAGAACAGACAGTGGAAACTTGAATCTGGTGGAATCCAGTGATAACACAACAAATCAACGAGAACAATACAGCACAACCAAGCGACATCACCAGTATTTCCTCAGAGCCAGCAGCAGTTGCACCTCCACGGAAATTGCATTAACATTGATGGTCCGAATTTTCATCCGCTTAGCCATTTATGATCCGAGCGGTCTAAGGCGCCTCGATGCGGAGCGCGCGGTTGCTCGCCGTCGGAGGTTTGAGTTCTCCCTGGGAGAACCTTAGTTTAAGTAGTGTGTAAGCTACGGACTGATGACCACGCAGTTTGGTCCGATAGATCTATTTGAACAGTTTTTAAATAACTTTCTGCAGCGAATTCTTTCACTGTCGTCAGGAGATGCATGAAATATATTTTTTATGATTCACATCTCTGCAATCGATAAGAACAGCTGCGGGGTTAACTAGCGCCTCTGCAAGCGAGCCGCGGCGAAGTGCCCGAGATCATTGAGGCACTATGCTCCGATGTGCGAGGCCGTTCCTCTTCGGGGGCTCGAATCCTCCCTCGGGCATGTATGTTTGTGTTATCTTTAGTATGGGATAGTTTATAAATAGTTTATCTAGTGTTACTAGTTTCTGCTGTCCCACTGGCTGGTCACCTCCGTACCTGCACACGCGTGCATCCTTTATTCCTGTGTCGGTCTTTCTACTCGGCCACCGACACCTACGACAACCGGCGGACGAGACACAAAAGTGGCGACGAGGCTGGGACACAAAAGTGGCGACGAGGATGGGATACAAAAGTTTGTAAGTTCAGGGACATACACCGCAGTTGAGTCCCATAAGCTTAACAAATATTTGAACATTTTCTGCAAGCGAGTAGCGATGTTACAGCAGTGAGGAAACAGTGTAACCGTAGCAGAACATTATCAGAACAGACCGTGACTGGAAGAGATTAAAACTGTGTAATGAAAATATTAGAAAAAAGGACCAAGAAAGCATTTGTGCATGAACAGATATTATTTTTTTTAGAGTCTTTACAATTATTATGGTACATTTCATCTTCCAGTAAGCCAGGCATATTGAAAACTATAATGTAGAATATTTCTGTTGCCCAAAAGTAGACTAGAATTCTCTGAAAACTGACAATATCTTTAAGTAATGGAATGTAGTGTTATGGTAAGGCTGTGAGCTAATTATCTTTTATATCAGAGTCTACGAGACAGTCACTGACCAACCATCACGTCCGCCTGTTGTGTACTCGTTAACAGCAAATATATAAAAGTGTAGTTGGTTTTAATCATCAATGTGCATGCTGTTGTTATCGTACGATGTTTTCAGCAGAAAAAATATATTACGGACTTGTAATTTACTGCTACTGCACCTGAGAGAGCAAATGTGACATTTTCGATCGTTATTGGGTGCTGTCGTAATTCGTAAACTTACCTGTTTACTGCAAATATTCATCACGAAGAACGATAGCACTATAGTTACTGAAGAATGATGGTTGGCCCTTTCTGCGCTATGGGCGCTACTATGTGTAGGGCTATACAAGGGAAATGAAGTCATTATTGTAGAAATGGAAGAGGAAATAGTTGATACGATACTGCGAGAAGAATTTGATGAGCCACTGGAAGACCTGAGTAGAAACAAGGTCCCAGAAGTAGAAGATAATCCCGCGGAATACTGAAATAGTTGGGAGACGCAGTCATGAATAAACTATTCCACCCTGGGTGCAAGATGTATGAGACATGCAAATATCCATACTTCAAGAATAATGTAATAATTCCAATTACAAAGAAAGCACGTACTGATAAGTGTGCAAATTACACAACTAATAAATACGTCATTGTTGCAAAATAGTAAATCGAACTATTTATAGAGGAATGGAAAAACTGGTAGAATCCGACAGCGGAAAAGTTTGGTTTGGATTTATGGGAAAAGAAGGGCAAAAAAGAAAGTTCAAATGTTTGTAGAACTTATGGGACTTTCTATAGGTCATCAGTCCCTAAACGTACAAACTACTTATGAACTAGCTTATATTAAAGACGCCACAAACATCCATGCCCGAGGGGGGATTCCAACGGCCTCGTGCATCATAGCATAGCGCCTCAATGCGCTCGGCTGCTCCGCCGCGTCGAAAAAGAAGGGTCACTTGAGGCACTATTCACAACTTATCTTAGAAGATAGGTAAATAAAGGAAAAACGTATTTATCAGTTTTAGTAGATTTAGAGAAAGATTTTGATAATGTTGATTGGAATAAAGTCTTTGAAACTTTCTGAAGGTATCAGGAGTAAAATATAGTAAAGAAACATTTATATTCAACTAGTCCAAAAAAAAAAAAAAAAAAAAAAAAAAAAAAAAAAAAAAAAAAAAAAACGAGACAGCAGTCATACGAGTCGAGGGGCATGAAAGGAACGAAGTTGTTTGGAAGGGAGTAAGGCTTTTTTTGCCTTTCTATAATGTTATTCAGTCTGTACATTGAGCAAGCTGTGAAGGAAAGCAATCTGTTGGGGCATTAAAGTTCAGGGAGAGGAAATAAGGACCTGAATTAGCTATGGAACGGAATGGACAGTGTCTTCAAATAACGGTATAAGATGACCATCAACAAGAGCAAAACAAGTTCATGCATTCTAAGATGTGAAGGAATTTCGCATTGGAGGAACTTGTGTTGGGTAACAATCATAGAGGGTAAACCGAGAGACGAATACAGTAAGCAGATTCAAAAGTATGTAAGTGTCAGTTCTTAGTCAGAAATTAAGAGTATGGCAGCGGATAGGGTAGTGTGGAGAGTAGCATCAAACCAGTCTTTGGATACCACAACAACTAGAGTTACACATAGGAAAAGATGCGCTACCTTTAGAATCTTTCTTTTATTTCCTCTCTTGCTTCATAACCTTAACTAAATAATTATGTAAAACTTATTGTCACTGAGAGCAGCTTTTATTTACGATTGCCACCAAACATTTTATCAATGACGTTTTGATACCGTTATCATTTGTGTCGTAGTCAGGCAACACTTCGCCTTGTTTATGTATGGAAGTTAATGTTTGCATAGTTAGAAACTTTTGCTGGTATATTCCTGATGGTTGGCAAATTAACAAACGGTAACATAATCAAAGAAATGAAAGGATGAAGCTGTGTTACGACATGCAAGAGAGTTGTGGTCACCTCAAACACGAGTCGCATGACAGCCTCCGCAGTTCATCACGATAAGCGCCATTGACTGCAACCTTGCGGGCTAAAATAACCGACAGGTAGATCTCACGAACAGACGAGGTCTGTGTTGGCAGCACTGGATCATAACAGCGTTTGATGCAAGCACGGGTTGGGCAGAAATAAGCTGCCGCCAACTGCCGCGTTTCCTGTGGAAAAAATACAACCGCCGAATGTCCAACACTGTGTTAGCTGGGTGCTTTCGAGGATAGGACGACGTCTAATTTCCTACGTGATACTTCACACTCAGGTGTCCAATCACAAATCTCGATTTGCAGATCGAATTATTTTCAATATGATTAAGCTGGTTTCATAAATGAAAAGAAAGAAATAGAAATACAGAACTTTTTTTTTATACAAGGTTCATTTTTAAAGTAGGAACCGTTTCCTAATGGAGTGAGAGAAACTTTATCAAAAATGTTTGTAGAACTTATGGGACTTAACTACGGGGTTATCAGTCCCTAAGCTTACAAACTACTTACGAACTAGCTAAGACTAAGGACGGCACAAATATCCATGCCCGATGGGGATTCGAACCCCCGACCGTAGTGGCCGTGCAGACCGAAAACTTTATGAGACAGTAAATAATCACTAATTGCAAGATGCACATTATTTAACGTTTCAACATCGTTGTAATTAACACTCACAAATTTATCAAATCATGCGACCAACTTTTAATCCGAGCATCAAAGAATCGTGCCGTCTCAGTGGAAAACATTGTTTCAACACATCATATTTCAACCGTCTTCCACTAAGGAATTCCTTCACGGTTTGAAGTCAGGATTGAACGGACGATGATCCAGTAATTTCCAATGAAATTTGTCTAGTTGCATACTTGTTTTTACCGTAACTCAACACCGAGCATTCTCGGGAAGCAGAATTAGATCAGCAATGCAATCATCGCAGACGGATCTGGCGACCTAAGCCGGCGGTTATGAATAGGGTGCCTGAGCTTTAATAATGTTTCACAGTACCTATCAACATTTTTGCCATCCCTTTTGGCAAAAGGCCTAACAGTAGAATGTATTTCCGACTCCAAAATCCCGAAAACGTGATTTTCCTTGTTGTTTTTGTTTCTGTGGCTTCATTAGGGAGTTTGAATTATTCCACTTACGGGATTGACCTCTATCCTATACAGAGTAGTGCGAAGTCAACTGTAACAATGTGTCTCCAAAATTCGTCACCATCCTTGTGATAGCTCTCCAAAACAAAGAGTGTGCTTCGCTTTATTAACCTACTTCAAAAAAGGGGTACTCAATTCGACTGTAGTTTCTTTATGTTTGTTATCTCAGAACCTTCGGATGTCTGAACCAATTTTGATGAAAGCTGGTGCTTTCCGTGTGGCTCGATTTCAATTTGGTCCAGTTCTGACAATGGCACCCACAAGAAAACCGTAAAAGTCTTAAATTTGCATTAAGTATGTGCGCGAGAAATGAACGAATAACTCAATATCACGTCAACTGATTTCGATTATTCTTGTTTTTATTGGAAAGGGTGTACTTCAAGAATAGTTTGGTTAGGTTCTGATTATGGGATACATAACAAAGTAACGTAACCATTCAGTTCTTAGGAGCAAATTAACGACACTCAGCTGAATCTTTTATAGGCTATGCGGATATATGAGTCACTACCATAACGTCGTTATGGTCAAGTAATTCCCTGTTCTAAGCTTTTCTCGTGTAAAGCCGCATTTTTGAAAGTCTATTTTGCGCTCTCCGCAAGTCTCTTTTGCGACTGTCCTCGAGGTAGATTTATTCTGTTGAGATAAGCGTTTCATTTAAACGTCGCTGTCTCATATGAGCAGCACGTTTAGTACGTCTACCCATATTCAGAAAGAATAGTTAGTCTACTTGAGATTCACTAAAAATAAAAAATAAACAAAATTTAAACGAAAAAAAACGACTTCAAAAGAAAAAAAAATCCAAAACAAATTAATATGCACTAAAAAGTAAAAAAAAGAAACAGCGTATTCTTCCACAACTTGATAATCGATTTACTTTTTCTACTCATGAATATGTAGGTACGATGTTATCTACCCACTTTAAATATAACTCAACACATACGTATGAATAACAAACAGTGATCGAAATATTTTTTAGAGTTATCCTAAGTAAAATGAAATGAAAAATATTAGACTACTTAAAAATCAATCACGTTTTTACGATAATATAATGTAGTTACAATTATTGTTATTTTTGGAGTCGGTGTCAGCCAAGGAAACGCTATAAAATATCTAACAAAAATAATACGAGAATATTGAGACCGAAATCGGATCGGATGTTTCCTTGGCTGCCACCAACAACAGTTCAACTAAATAAACTGCCTACACTACACTTGTGAGTCCTATTTTGGAGTACTGTTGTGCATTGTGGCATCCCCATCAAGTGGTACTGACAGACGTTTTAAAGAAAGTTCAGAGAAGGGCAGCTCATATTGTACTATTGCGATATAGGGGAGAGTGTGTCACAGGAATGATGCACGAGTTGAGGTGGAAACCAATAAAAGAAAGGCGTTATTTGTTACAGCGAGATCTATTTGCGAAAATTTCTTTCACCGACGTTCTCTTCCGAATGCGAACCTACACAGGAAGACATGATCATGAAAATAAAATAAGAGAAATCAGATCGAAAACGGGAAGATTTAGGTATTCCTTTTTCCCCGAGCTATTAGAGAATGGAAATGTAGAAAAACATCATAAAAGCGGTTCGATGAACCCTCTGCCATGCACTTCGATGTGGCTTGCAGAGATTTTTTGTAGATGTAGATGGACCAAATGTAAAGATTATTTAGTGGGAATGGCTGTGTTAAACTACTTGCATGCCATTTTCAGCCATCGATGGACTTTACTTTGTCAAAGAAGTTTAGAATTTTTATCGATGACAGTGCCCCATCTCAGCGGGCCACAGTTATTCTCCATTTGTTGGAAGAACATTCTACAGAATTCCAGGGAATGATTAACACCCCTGAACTCCCGACGTGACACCCGTCGAACATTTATGGAGCATAATCGAGAGATCACTTCGTGTAACAAGTCATGAACCACACTTTGGAAACATTTTTTTTCTTTAAGGATGACAGCGCCGTTATGATAAAAGCAGTCTAGAACGCAAATTGCTCATTTTTCCGTTTCAACTCAATGTTGGGCCATGTTCAGTGTTTTCCTCTGTAATACACGGTGTTTACATTCAGAGGACTTCTAAAAATGGAAACACATTTGTGGTTACATTAAAAAGAAGTAGCCGCGGTAGAGTAGCCGAAGGGTCTAAGGCGTCTAGCTGCAGAGCGCGCGGTTGCTCGCTCGAGTTCGAGTCCTCCCTGGGGCATGGGTGTGTGTGTTTGTCCTTAGTTTAGTATACCTAGGTTTAAGTAGTTTGTAAGCTACGGACTGATGACCACGCAGTTTGGTCCGATAGATTTACAAACATTTGATTTAAAAAAAGAAAAAGAAATAACAAAAAAGAGCATAAAACGATGTTACGCCCAAGATGGTGTGGAGCAGCGCAGGAGCTGCGAGAGTTTCTTTCTTTTTTTTTCCCTACTGATTTCGGTAATATTTCTATGAGCATCAATTCCATTTTTGCCTTTTTTTGCCTGTTTCATCCCTTTTTACGCTATATTTGTTGTATTTTTGCTAAATTTGGTGTTTTTCTCCAATATGTGTTTTTCTCAATTCACTGTTTGTTGCCATTTTTGGTACGTTTTTACCAAATTGCACGGTCTTTGTCAGTTTCTCTGCAGTTATGATCTCACACCACAGTTCACTAGATGGGAAAGGATCGCTCATTTTGTCTTTGTATAAATACTTGAAAAGAAAAAAGATTTTTAAATTATAATTTAGACATTCAGTAAGTATCAGTTAGGATTACTGGCAAACAAACATTCTCAGAGTTCGAAGTCTTTTGCGACGGAGTCATTGCATTAAATGTTTTCGGATTTCTTGCCGCGTCAAATATGGATAGGAGCCCAAGCTTTCGACTCTATCCTCCTTAGTCGTCGTCAGGGGTAAAACTGGCTGCCGTGAACGGGAGACTTCCGTTTGTAAAACCAGGTGACGGCTTCTCATTGGCTGCTTATGTCAATGCGGTAATGACGCCGTCATCTGGTTTTACAAACGGAAGTCTCCCGTTCACGGCAGTTAGTTTCACCCCTGGCGAAGACTATGGAGGATAGAGTCGAAAGCTTGGGCTCTTACGCATATCTGACGTGGCAAGAAAACCGAGAACATTTTATGTAAACATTCTCAGATTTCTATCATTTTGTACAGCGGAAAAATATCAATAATATTTCGTAAAATATCGTCGATTTCCCGAAATTTCACTAAACACCTCCTCTTCGAGCTATTTTTAGCGTTAGGAATATCGATAAAATTTTCATGTGCATATTCACCAGTCGAGCAGCAACCATGATGAGTGGCGCAGTTTCATTACATTTCAGGCTGACACATTCGAGTAAGGAAAATTTGTGCGGTGCCTTTTAAGGCAACATCCAGTTTATTAATGTAAAGTGGGAGGTTTAATATAAAAGTGGCCGCGGTCACTTTGCCGTTTGCACGGCGCAATATCCCCTGACGTTGCTGAAAGGTACTTGGTCCCCCACGGATTAAGTGCCGACAAGCGTTTCAGGATGGCGCCGCGTTAATATTGCACGCTTCTCGGAGGCGCGGCTGAACTAAGCTGCAGACTGTGCGAACCCCCAGGGAGTGGCTAGCGAGCTGAAGGTGCAGCACGGGGCTGTGCTATAGCAGGGAGCGAGTCCGGAGCCTAGCCTAGAGGCGGCGAGATCGCCAACCAGTAGCTACTGCCGTCGTTTTTGTCGTGCAGCGATTTGAAGCACAACACACAGAGGAACAAATATACTTGAGTCCCTCATGCTCGTTATAATCTTATACTTCCTATTTAGTTGCTTCTATATGAGAATCTGCCTTGAGAAAAACAAAGCTTTTTCTTATATATATAGGGTGAATCACCTAACAGTTGCACCGCAAATATTGCGCAAACGGAAAGTGCGATTGATGTGCGGTTTTAGCAGAATGGATTGGTAGTCAAGGACTCGTCTTGTTAGCCAATAAGCAGATTGTGAAAATACCTATGCAAACATATACTTTTTCAAATGGGAGATTGGTTGTTTCTATCACGCACTGGACGTTTTGACACCAGCTGTGTACAAAGTATTTTGAATGACATTTTATCACGTTTAGTTTGGCAGCTACAACCATTCAAAGGTTTTGGGGTGGAGGGTACGATAGCATGGTCATGAGACTGTGGGCCGTGCCCCAAGAGCTGACTAGGCCAGTCAGATACGCTATCGTAATCTCTGCCCCCGAAACTTTGAACGGTTGTAGCTGCCTAACTAAACGTGACAAAAATTTAATTCATAGCTGGTGTTAAAAATTCCAGTGCATGATAGAAACAACCATTCTTCCATTTAAAAAAAAAACTGTATGTTTGCATAAAAATACACTTTCTAAGTAATATTACAATCTGTTCGTTAACTAAAAAAAAGGCCCCTGACTACCAATCCATTCTGTGAAAACCGCACATCAATAGTTGATAATAAAGATTTATTGCAGCAAGATGGACATATGACAGCGTATAAAATACCAAAATATCTATATGAGATTTCCAAACTTCCGTTAGTCCATCTCCTCCTTTCCCTTCTCTCCATTCAGCTATTCCCCCCCCCCCCCCCGTCTCTTCCTGTCCTTTTCTCTGTCCATATCCTTCTGATTAGCCCATGCGAAAGCTTAAGTCACGAGAAATCTGCTGTTTGCCGTGCAGATTGTAACCCTGTGCCAAATGAAGCACTTAGCTGCCCTGGCAGGTCCTCCTTCTTCTAAGACGAGACATCAGATACTCTCATAGCCCCAAGCAGCTCGCCACACGCACCGGCCAGGTATTTTCCTGGAACACAGCTGTTTTCTGCCCTAAGCACTCTCTCATTAGCTAATTGCATCCCTTCCACAAGTAGCAGAGTTCTTAACGTGAAAGACTTTTTAAACATTGATCAATCTACACTAACTTAACATTTTGACATTATTAAATAGATTATTCATCACAAGTACAAATAATGTATGAAATTTAAAAAAAAAAAAAAAAAAAAAAAAAACACCCAGCCTTCATGAGGTTGACCGCTCATACTACACAATATTTACATTTTGGCAAATTAGATAAATATTCGTAAAATTTAGGGGTATGCTGCCAGGTACCAAAATCGACGACGTCCGATATTTCGGCAGGAGACCACCCTGCCATTTTCAAGGCGAAACTGCAGTGAGGAAGCCATGTGCAACGATCTTTAAAACCTAGGATTTCAATGAGTAAACAGAAAAGATAACACATACCGAGCAAGCAAGCAAGCACACAGCGCCGACACGAACAAAGATGAAATCGATCAGAATATCGAGATAAACATCAGTTCTCGATGGATGAGGTCGGATTAGTTTTGTTGCTCTGTTTTGTGACAAGTGAGTGAGCAAGATCCCAAGCGGAATTTAAGCAGAAGCCTCCATCCCTATTCATGAGGTTGTGACCTAGTTTTATTTCTATCGCTTCCTTCATAACACAATCCAAGTAGTTGGAAGTGAATGCCAGAATTTCCGTTTTGTTGTATTCCATAGGGTGATCTGTGTCAAGAGTGTTCGGCCATATCAGATTTGTTTCGCTGTTGTAAACGTGTGTGACGTTTATACTCAATCGGCCTAATAGTTAGACGAACATATGACATGCCACAGCTACATGGGATACGGTAGACACCCGCCTTGCGCAAACCGAGATCACCCATAACGGATCCCAACAGTGCCTTAATTTTAGAAGGCGCACGAAACATACATATTACATTGTTTTTACGCAAAATACGGTCAATCGTCTTGGAATTGCTGCCAACGTACGGCAAAAAGGCCACTGACTTGGGTGCAGACTCAGTGTTATCATCACTAGCCCGTTGCACATGTGGTCGATAGCGCAACGCTCTTTTAATCTACCCTTCACCATAGCCATTCTGTTGAAAAGTTACCTCCAAATGAGACAGCTCAGAGGGCAAACTTTCCGGATCAGAAATGACGTGAGCCCTATGCACTAAGGTTCGAAGACCCCCTTCACGTTGAGCTGGGTGGTGACAACAGCTTGCAGATACAAATCAATATGTATTGGCTTCCTATAAACAGTATGTTCCAATGTACCATCTGCCTTTCTCCTGACCAACACATCAAGGAAGGGAAGGCAACCATTCCTTTCCACGTCCATTGTGAAATGGATGTTGGGGTGGACTGAATTTAGATAACCAAAAATTAATTCTAGTTCTCATCACCATGAGGCCAAACAACAAAAGTGTCGTCTACATATCTGAAAAAACAAGCAGGTTTCAACGCCGCTGACTCCAGTTCACAAATCTTCGAACTCCTCCATGAATAAATTAGCAATGATAGTGACAAAGGTCTTCTCATCGCAACTCCATTTCTTTTCTCATAGTACTTGTCATTGAATAAAAAGTAGGTGGAAGTCCAAACAGGTCGAAATAAATTCTTTAAATTAGTACCAAATTTCGTCTCAATTAGTTGCAACGAATCAGACAGAGGAACGCGAGTGAATAGAAAAAAAAAACATCAAAACTAACTAAAATATCCGAGTCAGCCAAGTGCAGTCCCTCCAATTGACGTAGGAAATCCACCGAGTTCTTAATTTGGTGTTTACAACGGCCTACCAGTGGGCTCAACAAAGCAGCGAGATGTTTTGCCACACGGTATATGGGAGCACCAATGTTTGACACAATAGGCCTAAGATGGCACCTATCTTATGGACCTTAGGAAGGCCATATAATCTAGGAGGTACAGCATAATACGAATTAACACTCTTGATAGTTTCATATGACAAAGAACTTTTCTTAAGGAGCTTATTGGTCTTTCTCACAACACTTTATGTAGGGTCAGCAGAAATCCTGCGATATGCTGAATCAGAAGTAAACAATGCATTTTTTGATGATAATCCTGCTTGTTTAGCATTTCCCTTGTCCGCAGGTAAAATAACAATCTCAGAATCCATACTAAGTGAACGTAAGGCAGTTAGTTGCCTCAGCTGCTGTTATATTACTCATAGGCGGACGTGCCCTAGTCAACACACACAAGCTTCCCTCCTAACCTTCTCTTTAATGTCAGAAGGTAGTTATTTTACCTGCGGACAAGGGGAATGCTACTGTTGTTTTAAACAAGCAGGATTGTCATAAAAAAAATGCAGTGTTTACTTTCTGATTCAGCATATAGCAGGATTTCTGCTGACCCTACAAAAGGTGTTGAGAGAAGTTGTTATTCGCCAGAATAAATTATGGAATAGGTAAATATTCACGAACACAACGGACAAGGGATTCATATCATTCTGCTTGCAATATCTGATTTACTGTGGCTGATTCTATGATCTGACTACATTCCCACGATAAACTGATATAAAATTGTACGAAATCCGTAAATATATAAATCAAAGCGTATTGCTTTTAAGATGATAGCGTGAGGTAGATTGTTGAAATTGCATAACGCATTCAAGAACGGTCATTTGAAATTCGATTCTGTTAAATTCGAAAATTTTTAACATTTGTCGTTTTCAACATATTACAAATACTGTTGGTTCATGAGATGCGCCTAACTTTTCTAACATCGTAGATGCCTTCATAATTAATGGGAATTCAATATTATGATTTATCATTTATTTTTTATTAGACCGCACGGCCATTCCCGCGCGGCTGACAGGGAAAATATCTACAAGATTTGCAGTACGAAACAATCTGAAAACTGGCATAATTGTTTCATACCAGAAAGCAGCATTATCAGAGTTAATATTTACACTTACATGGATCCATTCCCTCCTTTAACAGTCAAAATGTTGACTGCATTGGTAGGTTTTAACCTGTCGGGGTGCAGAATTCGACAGTGAGGCAGACTCTTAATGGTGTTGTTTCTTTGCATATTTAGAGCCTACAGTCTTTTTTTGTTTATTAAGAAAGAATTGAAAACTATTTGCAGAACTTTCAAAGTTGCTGCACTTCGTCACGATATAAAGAGATCTCCCAAAAGTTTCGTCACTTCTGCATACCTAGCACCAAACTATCATACACGCTTAATGCAATCGTCTATGCCCAACTGTGAAACAGAACTCATTCTTTGAATGGAACGGTGCTACTGCAGGTCAGTTACGAAGTCTTGCAGTAAATCGCCTATAAGAATTAACATCAGAGCCGTCCACGTAATTGGCCCGCACACAGCCTGTTGACATGTGGGTCACCGATTTCGATCGAATTTTGCATGGACGTTCTACGCATATTGAATATAAAGAGACACGTGTTCCAACGTTTTGCTAGGTTCTCACTAGTTCTTTACCTAGACAGTAAGAAATGGAACTCCCTCCCATTATAAACAGTTTTATTTGAAGCTACACGTTTTGATTTTCTAGTTATTGGAGCAAATTAGAAATTTGAACGGCATTTGTGCACACGTCAGATACAATGGATTTTCATGGTAGTAAAAATTCTTCTTGAAACACAGCCAAATGTAGGTTTCAGAATAAAATTTTCGCACTGCAGCCAATTTTTGTGCTGATATGTATCTACCTGGAAGATTAAAATTGTGTGCTTTACCCGGGAATCGAGCCTGCGACGTTTGATTTTCGCGGGCAAGCGCTGAACTATCTGAACTATCCCGACACGCTTCACAGTCCGTCGTCACAACTTTACTTCTGCCTGTTCCTCGTCTCTTACCTTCGAAATTTCACAGAAGTCCTCCTGCGAACCTTGTAGCACTCCTGGAAGAAAGTATGTGGTGGAGACATGGCTTAGCCACAGTCTAAGGGATGTTTCCAGAATGAGGAGAACTAGTCATGAAAGGGTCATAGGAGAACTTCCTTAAAGTTTGGAAAGCAGGAGGCGAGGTATCTGCAGAAGTATAGTTTTTTGGACAGACCGTGAAGCGAGCCAGAATAGCTCAGATGGTAAAGCGCTTACTAGGGAAAGGGAAAGGTCCTTGTTTCGAATCCCGTTTCTGGCCCACAATTTCAATCTTCCAGGAAGTTGCAAGTGTAATTTTGTTGATCGCGAAAGCTTTCTTGAAAACTTGTTTTGCATAGCAACTTTACAAAGAATGAAGAATAAATTGATTCTATACAAAGCAAACCCAGGAAATCTGATTTTAGGTTATGAGGGAATCAAACTTAGCACGACATGCACGTATTTACTGGCTGTTTGTTTCGGACCCGTAATTGGGCGACCTTTTAGGATACGCTGTTTTTTCCAATTTCTGCATTGTTTGGTAATGAATGGCACAGCTGCTGCGGTTACTGTATTGTTCATCGACGGTAAGTTGACGATTCATGCTCTGGCTGTTGGCAGCAGCAGGAGGCGTGTACCGTGGCTGCCGGAGGAGTGGGGGGGGGGGGGGGGGCATCAGCATCGGCAAGCAGAAGGCAGCGCCTCAGTGTTGGAAACGTTACCAGTAACAATGTGTGCAGTAAGATTTCGTGTCTAGGCGCGGCGTAACGTTGGCAGCAATCTGAAAAAAATGGATGTCCTTCAAGTACTGCAGATATTTTGTGCTGCTGGCATCACCAGGTAAAATCGTCTTCCCGTGTCACATCATTAAATATACTTTCATCTAATTACCAATGCAGTACTAGTTTCGACGCACTATGGCGTCATATACAAGTTCCTATGGTTAAAAAACTATTACAATGATTTAACAACGTTAAACAGTGGAAAGTATATTAATTTATCAAACCATGTGTCGCGTGTGATCTTGGGCGCAACGTCATGGAGTGCACGGCCACTCTCACCAGAGATTCGAGTCCTCCGTCGGGCATGGGTGTGAATGTTGTCCTTAGAATAAGTTGAAGTAGATTGTAAGACTAGGGAATCGTTGACCTTAATAGTTTGGTCCCTTCGTATTACAAACATTAGAACTTTTTTTTAATAATTAATTTTTTTTAATTTTTTTTAAGAGTATGTCTTAATTTTATGTACAGTCACCATTAAGTCATTTGCCTCATTTAATATGTACAAAACATTTACGACCATATTGTACAATTGTTTGAATTTTCAACTGGTTACTCTTATTCAGTCTTATAGTCCAATTATTTCAAAGCTGTAAATATGTAGAGAAACCTATGGCAATTTTGTATGGGTTCCTCTGTATAGGGATTCGCATATACCCACTTGGCGAAGTTTAGAATCAGTTACACATTGATTTGAATTCAGAGTCTGAATGCCCAATGTTCAGCTGTTGGCAAGTGCTTCATCCTTTATGTTGATGAAGCATGAAACAAGTGTGTCCACAGGTGATCACAGAGCAGTCACGCTGTAGATTCTCTCTCTCTCTCTCTCTCTCTCTCTCTTTTTTTTTTTTTTTTTTTTTTTTTTTTTTTTTTTTTTTTTTTTTTTTGCTGTGGTAATTTTTTCGTGATCATAGACATTTGAAAATGAGGCCGTAGTACGCAGAAACTAATAGTGCATTGGTAGTTACGTAGTTAGACGGAAGTAAATTAAAAAGCTTTTTTCTAGGAAGCACCTACGGCTTTGGAATATATTTTGTGTGTTTCCAGTAGCAGTTATATATGACAATAAGTGTAATAATATACAGGGTGTCCCAGCTATCTTGTCCACCCAAAATATCTCTGGAATAATAACAGCTATTGGAAAACGACTTTCACCGGTATCAATGTACGGTTGGGGCCCAGGAATGTACAAATTTGGAAACATTCTAAAACGAAAGCAAATGTGTTTTTTAACACAAACTTATGTTTTTTTTAAATCGACACCCTATATTTTTCCTTCAGCAATCCATAGCATGACAAATCACATAAACAATGGCGTTGATTGCATCGCAATATTCCGATTACATCCCGAGATATTGCGACGCGAAGTTGACGCTTGAAATACGCGAAACGCGCGGCTAGCGCACGTCCTGAGCAGCATGGGGTTCTCGCCTGAGTCTCAGGACGTGCGCTAGCGTCGCGGTTCGCGTATTTCAAGCGTCAAATTCGCGTCGCAATATCTCGGCATGTAAATGGAATATCGCGATGCATTCAATGCCATTGTTCATGTGATTTGTATGCTATGGATTGCTGAAGAAAAAATATAGGGTGTCCATTTAAAAGGAACATAAGTTTGTGTTAAAAAACACATTTGCTTTCGTTTTAGAATGTTTCCAAATATGTACATTCCTGGGCCCCAGCCGTACATTGATACCGGTGAAAGTCGTTTTCCAATAGCTGTTATTGTTCCACAGATATTTTGGGTGTACAAGATAGCTGGGACACCCTGTATATGTATGTGTGTGTATGTGCGTGCGTGTGTGAGTGTGTGTGTGTGTGTGTGGTGTGGCGTGTGTGTTAAAAATTTGTCTCACTAAGCCGTTAAGGACATGTTCACCCTTCTCTTGCTTGTCCTCCCTCCCCACCAGAAAAAATTCTGGATCCACCGCTTAATGCAGTATTATACCCACTGTCTTTTTATACCCTTTGATACTGACGTGTGTCGAAACGCGTAAGTCCGTAACAAAGTGCAGTTGTGGTCAAGATGGTTAAATTTATTTCAAGTGAATTAAAAAAATCGTTTTTCAATAAAGAGTGCTTACGGAAATTGATGCTGGCATTTAGTAAAATAACCCACGTTAATCCGCAAGGAACCGCAGCGGAATCGCACTGCAACATGAAACGTCGCGCCGTAGCGAGCACTTCCGAGAAGTGCCGAGCAGAAACCACACAATCGGGTCCTCATTTGGCCCGGTCTGCTGGCCCACGTGCCATTCAACCCGCCCTGGCGCTGCCTTCGTGAAATTCTGATCTTCTGACAATTACGCAGCTCTTTTGTGGACCAGTGAAAGTAAAAAAGAAGTGGCTAACACCGCAGGAGATACCAAGTAGTGACGCTCATGCAGAATTCGGGACCCGCAGTGCGGCCTGACCTTTTGCAAAGACGTCCGGCGGCAGCGGCTCTGCGGCAGGGCAAACAGCGCTGTATAATTCGGTGGAGGGACGGGCTGAAGAGCACACACACACACACACACACACACACACATGTTAGCGGGCCGAGTGTGCGGAAGAGGCGGCAGGGGCGGCAGTCTGGGCGGCGGTCAGCGCAGAGTGCAGCGTGGGCGGCGAGGCTTGGGCGGCGCCCTTGTCTGCTGCAGCAGGTAGCGGCGGGGCGGCGATGGCCATCTATGTTTCACGGCCCTCTCCAGGGCCCTCCTCCTGCTGCCGCCGCCCAGGACAAAGGCAAGGCAGGGCACACAGGCCTGCTCAAACAGGGACGGACTCCTGAGCAAACGTCAGCCGGGATGCTCGCTCCAAGTCCTCAGGGCACTGGCTGTCTGTGGAAGTATAGGGCAGTGCCACCAGGGAAACTGTAGGAACCTTGGAGCTAAGCGTCATCTGCACTTGTGAAAACAATTAGGAGATCAGTTAAGATATCTAGGTTCTACCGCGGTGGAGTAGCCGAGCGGTCTAAAGCGTCTCGCTGCGGAGCGCGCGGTTGCTCGCCGAGTCCTCCCTGGGGCGTGGGTGTGTGTGTTTGTCCTTAGGTTAATTTACCTAGGTTTAAGTAGTTTGTAAGCTACGGACTGATGACCACGCAGTTTGGTCCGATAGATTTACAAACATTGTCCATCTAGGTTCTGATGTATTCACATCGGCAGAATACACCAAAATGGTTGCACGCCTACAAAGTGGATACAGAAAATAGTTGTAATAACAGATAGTTGCTGTAGAGTGGGTTGGCGTTGACTTGTGTTTGCTCCACTGAACAAATTTCACAAGCACTTGGGTTCAGGTAGTGTCACTACGGTCAGGGGTTCGAATCCCCCCTCGGACATGGATATTTGTGCCGTCCTTAATCTTAGTCAGTGCATAAGTAGTTTGTAAGTTTAGGGACTGATGACCCCGTTGTTAAGTCCCATAAGCTATGCAAACATTTGAACAGAAAATGTTTGTAAATCAATCGGACCAAACTGTGTTACCTAGGTAAACTAATCTAAGGCACAGAGTAACATATACAGAGGAGCAGCCCTCCCTAAACCACTGTCCTACGCTCCCCTCGTATTTCCGTAAGATGCTAGCAGGTGTCAGGCAGATCGCTGGCTTAGGGTGCCTCTCGCACGTCAGAGGGTAGCGTGGAGGGGAGGCTGAGGGGAGAGCTCGTGCCGCCTGCCACGAGGCCACGGCTGTGTCCGGTGTGCCGGCGTTTTAGGGGAGGTGGTGGTGGGAACAGCCACTACCTGCCGCCTGCTCTGGCCAGTTTGAAGGGCTGCTTCTGACCGCAGCGCCATCATGGGACATCTTACGGAAATGCTGGAAACCCTACCTCCCCGACCCCTGAACGTGCGGACTGGGTCCTTACAGAGGTTTCCCGTCTGTATATATTTGTCTGTGCCTAAGGACAACACACACACCCATTCCCCAGGGAGGACTCGAACCTCCACGGCGAGCAACCGCGCGCTACGCATCGAGACGCTTTAGACCGCTCGGCTACTCCACCGCCATGAACATTTGAACATTTTCAGGTACTGTAGTAACCAGGTATGCAATAGTGAAGCTATGGTATGGTGACCCAAAGCAAGGTTGGAAGCAGTCCAGACGATGGTGGATTGAGCTATCGGAGTTCAAATGTTCAAATGTTTGTAGCACTTATGGGACTTAACTACGGGGTCATCAGTCCCTAAGCTTACAAACTACTTATGAACTAGCTAAGACTAAGGACGGCACAAATATCCATGCCCCAGGGGGGATTCGAACCCCCGACCGTAGTGGCCGTGCAGACCGTGACTGAAGTGCCTCAGTCTCCTCGGCCACCGCGGCCGGCGCTATCGGAGTGTCTCATAACGTAGATGCGATGTTAGATAACAAGAACCGTTAAAAGAAGCAAGGCCAAGAACGTCAACGGGTAACATCAGAAAGAGATGAGCGGTATCTCCTGTCAAGACAGGAGGCTGAATACAATCCACTGCAACGCACCCTCCAGGTTGCAACAGGTCGCACAATATCAATCGCCTTCGGGATTGTGGCTTCTACTCACGGAGGCGTATGATGTGTGTCCTATTGAAACCATAACTACGTTTAGTCCGCAGAAACTGGGCGGAGGAAAATCACGATTGGAGTCATTATAAACATTAAATGAAGCAACATTGGCCGTAAAAATCTTTTGCATTTATTGTCCCAAATCGATTTCAGTTACCTAAACATCCTCACTGCAGAGACAGAAAATCACATGATCATTAATTACACGTATCCCATAAACAATTTCCAGATAGTGTAGAATAATCATTTTCTGTCAGGTAAACATAGAGTTTCTACTTCTACCTACATCTACATGGGATACTCTGCAAATCACATTTAAGTGACTGGCAGAGGGTTCATCCAACCACCTTTAAACTATTTATCTCCCGTTCCATTCTCGAATAGCAAGCGGGAAGAAAAAAGACCCGAATCTCTGCGTTTTACATCTGATTTATCGTATTTTATTCTGATGATCATTTCTTCCTATGTAAGAGGGAGTCAACAATATATTTTCGCATTCGGAGGAGAATTTTGGCGATTGGAGTTTCTTTAGCAGTCCACGCCGCTGCGATAAGCGCCGTTGTTGTAATGATTCCCATCCCAGATCCCGTATCGGAGACTGATGACCAACCAACCAACCAACCAGATCCTGTATCATTTCCGTAACGCTCTCTCTCCTGCATCGTGACAGTAGAAAACGAGCTGCCCTTCTTTGGACTCTTTGGATATCCTCCGTCAAACCCACCTGATAAGGATCCCACACTGGACAGCAACACTCCAAAAAAAGACGGACAAGCGTAGTGTATGCAGTTTTTTTTAGTAGTTCTATTGCATCTTTTAAGGGTTCTACCAATAAAACGCAGTCTCTGTTTCTCCTTTCCCACGACATAATCTACGTGTTCTTTCCAGTTTCAGTCTGAAGTAATAGTAATTCCTAGGTATATGTGGAGTTTACGGCCTTTCTCACTTCTCAATATTTAGAGTCAGTTGTCAATTTTTACACCATAGAGATATCTTATTCACATCGTTCTGCAGTTTGTTTTGATCTTCAGATGATTTTACTAGATGGTAAGATAGCTACCTAGATTTTCTCCCAAATCGTTTATGTAAATGAGGAACAGCAGAGAACCAATAACACTACCCTGAGGAACGCCGGATATCACCTCTGTTTTAGTCGATGCTTTACCATAGATTACTAGATTTTCTCCCAAATCGTTTATGTAAATGAGGAACAGCAGAGAACCAATAACACTACCCTGAGGAACGCCGGATATCACCTCTGTTTTAGTCGATGCTTTACCATAGATTACTACAAACTGTGTCCTATCTGACAGTAGCAAATTTGGTGCGATATACCATAACCACGCAATTTGATTAAAAGCCGTATGTAAGGTAAATGTACACCTGACACAGAAAATAATTATCACACAATATTTTACAATTATATTTACTTTAATTTTTGTTATTGAAGTAAGTAAATTCAGTCAATTGTGTTCTTAAAACCTGATGTACTGTGGAACACGTGTGTCACAACCTTCAGTTGCGCCTCAGCCACTAAAGTGATTTGTTAATTATTGTTGTGTACTGCATGTTCCACGGATAGTGTCCAACTGCGCTGGCTACCATATTCAAACATTTCTAAAGTAATTTCATTTCTAATATCTGTATAGTTTATGTATGCTCCATTTTCGTACACACTTCAAGAGTTACGTGTTGGACTTTAATTGTTTCAAATTTCTACTGGTTAAATCAACGTTGAGTATATAGGTGGAACGGGTTATCTGTTACGATAATTCGTTGTTGCAACTCTCCCTAACTTGTCGGTCTTTTCAGCACAATACTTCGGTAACGAAAGCTTTTTTTCCAATTGTAGTAGGCAACACTCAAATACGGTTTACTTAAATTAACAAAAAAATAACATGTAGGTGATAGGGATTGTTACAACCTATCTTGCAACCTCCTCTTCTAAGACCTGCCTATACTGCCCAGTAAGAAAAAGATGCAGCGAAGGCTTCATCCCCAGGACGTGGCCCGTTCTTCAAACTTTCCACTGCCATAAACTCTCGTAAAGTAACTGTAGAGAGTTATGGCCGACGACAAATCTCAGCCGAACGTCTAGTGCCATTGGGATCGGTGAGACTGACGAGAGATGGCAATAGATAGTGAGTCGAGAGGCAGGCAGACAGCTAGCTGATGACGGATGTGGTGCCGTTTCCTTCTGGCGCGGTGGAGAGGGTGGGTGAGGAACAGGGGCGCTCACTTGTCGAGTACTGAAAGTTCATCCCGATCAGTATTCACAGCTTCAAAGTTTTTTTAACATTTAAAAATCATAGTTTCCAAATGATAAGCCAAGATCGCAAACTACCAATTTATTAAGTGACGACCGGTTTCGGTGCACTGTGTCACCATCATCTAGTCATATATATATATATATATATATATATATATATATATATATATATATATATATATATAATCTGGTCCTCTTGTTAAAAAAAAGGATATAAAATAAGAAGTGCAACATTGCACTTAGTCACTACATAAAAAAATACTTAAGTTAAAAACATGACAGCTTACAGTATTTTGTAAGCTCTCATGTTTTTAACTTAAGTATTTTTTTTTATATAGTGACTAAGTGCAATGTTGCACTTCTTATTTTATATCCATTTTTTAACAAGATGACCAGATTATTATATATATATATATGATGGTGACACAGTGCACCGAAACCGGTCGTCACTTAATAAATTGTTAGTTTGCGATCTTGGCTTATCATTTGGAAAGTAAAAAACGAATTGATCGCCTCCAGACCAGACGATGTCAGGTAATCTGCAAATCAAGCACAGCTTTCACTGTGAAACAACAAAGAAAACCATATGGCGGAGGAGAGAGGAGTGTAGAGACATACATAGAAAACTATGTAGCTACGAGAGCGACTTATTAATGCCTGCAGGTAACCAGCAATATATATACAGGGTGTTTCACTAAGTGTGTTTGCCTCTGTAACTTATAAAATAATAGTTGACGGGAAGTTTTAATGCGGTAGGTCAACACAAGAAATGTTATACTTTCTGCGGAGCTAGAAACATAGTTTATTGTATCATTTTCCAAAGAGTTACAGCACAAATGTATAATTTTTTAAATGGAACAATAGTTTTTTCTATCGTGTATTGGAATCGTTGAAACCAGCTGCGTCCAAATCAATTTAAACTACATTCCTATCACTGTTAGTTTGGGAGCTACAAAAAAAAACCTTCAAAGTTCCGGGGGCGGAGGCTGCAATAGCGTATCTGACTGGCCGAGTGGCTATCCCCTGGGGCACGGCCCACTGTCTCATGACCACCAGCCAGTCGTAGCCTCCGCCCCCTCTAAAAGATACCGAACGTTGTTCATGTTTCTTTGATGACAAACACATGTGAATAAGCACATGAACACTAAAACACAGTAAGTAACTGATTACACTGTCAAGTGACTGTAACAACATGAATCTGTTACGATGAAGAGACAAGCTACCTTCTGATCAGGTGACACTGTAAGCAGCATGCCCTCTTACCCTTACGCATGCGCAAAGGCTGCTCTCCCCCACATCTTTTCAAACAGTTAAATACTTGTTATAACTAAGAGTATAAATGTCATTTACCCTCAAAATCGCGACACATTTGCAAAAACTTCCGAAGTATATGTGGTAAGTAACAATACAAAAGTCATTGTTGCGGTATCTGTTAAAAAGAAAATTGGGTTTTAAAAAAATTGCTTGCAGTCGGTCTCGAACGCACTACCTTCCACAACGCATCGCGATGCCGCTAACCACACAGCCATTCTTCCTAGGTAGAGAATAGAGACATCCTTATTATTCACTAGTTGAAAACCCGGCGTCGCACGGGAGCTTAAACATTCCAGTATTAGTCAATCTCTCCTTCCCTTTTCTCTCTTTATCCACATTCTCTCCGTCTCCTCCTCTACCCTGTGTCTGACAGTCCTCCTCCACCTACTCCTCTCCCTACTATCTATGAAAACCAGTCACCATGTTTCATGGCCATGGCCGAGGGAGGTTTCGAACTCCCGACGTGGAAAGGCCTCGCGCCTCGCAGTATAGCGCCTCAATCCACCTGGCCAATCCGCCGCGGTGATCCTGTGTTAATTCATGGTATAGGCTGTCGGCATTACAAATTTCATTAAAATCCGCCCAACTGTTTCATCGTGAAGAGACAGAAAGTTGTTATCTCATTGTAAGGTAAGGTAGCTCATGTATTAATGCACGATATAAGCTATCTCCATTCCAAATTTCATTCAAATTTATCCATACCCTTCGGAATGAAGGAGTACCAAACATATTAACTCATTTTAAGGTACCCTCCGCCGCCATCGCCTTCGAATGTACGGTATGAACCTGTCTGTAACCACCTCTAACATCAATATTAAAAGCGCCGTTTCCCCTCGCCCCTCCCTGCAGCGGGAGCGCCCAGATGCTGCCTCCAAGAGGTTCAGAAGAGAATTTGAACCTCAGGTGCGCATGCGCATTGCAACACTGCGGCCACTGCCGCGTATATTAAGCAGCCACGCTAAGACTCTTATACGTGCTGACTCAGTGACGTAAAACGCACCTCATGCGATAAAAATACTTTGAATGAGCATATAAAATGATCTGATAAAAGAACTAAACGAATGATTATAGAATGAATCTTTCACTCAGCAGCGGAGTGTGCGCTGATATGAAACTTCCTGGCAGATTAAAATTGTGTGCCGGAACCGTGACTCGAACCTGGGACCTTTGCCTTTCGCTGGCAAGCGCACTACCGACTGTGCTACCCCGACAAGACTCACGATGCCGCCTCACAACTTTAACTTTCGCCAGTACGTCGCCTCCTACTTTCCAAACTTCACAGAAGCCCTCCTGCGAACCATTCGAATGATTGTACTTTAAAAGCACTTTTTAACTTTTTATTTAATTTTTTTCCCCACGAGAAGCTATTTTCCGGGGGTTCACTGAACCAGTGAACACATAGGGCGCGCCGCCACTGATTTTGGTTCAAAATCATTGCAATACTCCGAATATCTTGCAACTTCTGTAAAAAAAGAAAAAAAAAAGTAATACATTCAGACTCTGGACCTTTTTATTACACCCACTATTGTGTATGAGTGTATGGTCTCGCGGCGATATGAATTAATAAAATATTCTCGAGTACGTCAGAAGAAGAAACCAAGATTCTGTTTTTTTTTTCCTTTTTGTGGAACTGTGTCGGGAAATATTAGCCGGATCCTGAAGAGATAAAACATCGCTTATGTGTTCAGGTCCCCAGAAAAATTGCGATGGATGCTGAGGCCAGTAAAAGACGACAATGGTCTCAAAACACCAAGAGTATATAAAATACCATATGAGTGTGGCTGCTGTTATATTGGACAAACTGTACGCACTGTGGAGCAACGCCGGACAGAACACGAGAGACATAAGTCTTCGCTACCCGGAAAAATCAGCCGTGGTAGAACATTCTTTAGCACAGAGATGGGCCGGCCGCGGTGGCCGAGGAGACTGAGGCGCTTCAGTCACGGTCTGCACGGCCAATACGGTCGGGGCTTCGAAACCCCCCTCGGGCATGGATATTTGTGCCGTCATTAGTATAAGGTAGTTCATAAGTAGTTTGTAAGTTTAGGGACTGATGACCCCGTAGTTAAGTCCCATAAGCTTAACAAACATTTGATTTGATTTGAACAGAGGTGGTCAATGAGCGATCCGCGCTATAGGAGCTGCCTGCCAGAGCGGGAGCAGAGCCGCGAGCACTGGCGTCCATCATGTAGTTCCTGCTGAAAAGACTAGATGGCGTTATGCGCAGTGATGCGCAGTGATGCACCTGGCTGAGTGCGTCATAAAATAACTTATAAAGATAATAGTGCAAACTCTTTAGTATCCAACTCGAAAACAGATTCCACTGCTAGAGATATCTCCTGAAAAATACCATTATGTTTATAAGTAAGTAACTTATGAACATAATACTGGAAACTCTTCTCTAAAACGTCCAGCGCGTTCAGTCGAGCCGACAAATATCTTATAAAGATAAGAGCGATTTTTTTGTTTTGTTTCAGAAGACACCACTAACAGTGCCATCTCTTAGTTCGAATTTTTTACTCAGGGTTTTCGTTATAATCTATGATATTACATTATGGTACAGTACGCTATGGAGTTGAAATGGCTAGTCAAATCTGCGCGGTAAAGCGGCGTTCTATTTCCCAGTTCAACTCTAGTTGGGAGTGTGAGTACTGGTTCACTGAAACCGAAGGAGGAGCAAAATGTTTGGTATGTGGTAAAATAGTAGGCATAAAAAAGTACAATTTAGAACGCCACTGTAGAACACATCACTTCAACCAGTATGGAAGTGTAGAAGGTGAAATGCGACTTAATCTTCTTAATAATCTACGCGATAAAGGTGTGTATTATAATGCTGTACCCACTTACGAGATAACTTAATCACAGTGTTTTGTTTAATAAAACTAATTTTCCTTTGAAATGACAACTCTGTTAATTTCTTACACAGGAATGTGATACCTCATCCTCCGATGCAGCTGTTCGTGCTAGTTACAGAATAGCTTTGCTGATAGCCCGTACTTCCCGACCATTTTGTGACGGTGAATTTGTGAAGCAGAGTTTGGAAATCGTAGTAGACGAACTACTTCCACAGTTATCACGTTCTTTCGCAAGTTTGAGTCTGTCGCGGCGTACTATAACTGCCGTATCGAACGTTTGTCAGGTGATATTGTGGAACAATTAATGGATGTCATTTCGAACTTTTTGGTGGTTTCTATTGCATTAGACGAGTGTACCGACTTATCGGACACAGCCCAGCTGACCATATTTATTGGAGGCGCCAGAGAGCATGCAGACCTCTAGCGGCAACTAGGATAACTACCGGCCGAGCGCGAACGCTGCTCTTTTTTCGACCTGAGTTGGAGCGCTGCTCATTAAGCCGATTTGTGCCCACCTCTGCTTTAGAAAATCGACACCGAATTCTGTTCGACGAAACATCTGTCATTGCTAAAACGAAAGGATATTGGGATAGCGTTATAAAGGAAGATATTGTAATCAAAATATCTGAGAACACCATTAATAAGGACGTCGGTGTGCAGCTCAGCACAGCGTGGGACCCGGCCATAGCGAGGTTGAAGCAGACGCGGCGGACACGGGACGAAGAAGCGAGCCCCAGTGACGTCACAGCCAGTAGCCAAAAGCGGACGCATCCGACTCGGGAGGTAAACATTGCCTTATATGGCGAGGCAGAAGGCTCCAGTGTCGTCACAGCCAGCAGCGCGGCTATATAACGCCAAGGCGACGGCGATACAGCAACCACAGCGATTTACTTTACGAGGAAGCGACCGCAGATGACGTCCAACATGCGTCTGGATGGACAAGACATCCCCCTAACTACAGTTAGATAACTAGGAGTTACCCTAGACAGGCAGTTCTTCCTGCATAAACACATCGATAACCTAAGACCGAAGGTTTACGCTATGTCCAAGAGCTTAATGCCACTGTTCTTGTGTACAGAGCTGAGTACAGGCGCCAAGCTACGACTGTACAAGGCCACAGTACTGTCTAAAATATTATATGGCAGCTCCGTTTGGGGCCTAACTAGTGCAACACAGGTTGCAAGAATACAAGTAGTCCAAAACAAGATCCTGCGTTGGATTCTAAGGGCAGACCGCTACACCAGGAACGTAGACATCCATGAAGCACTTCGTATGGATACCATCATGGAGGCAATACGTAAGAGGGCGACTAGGATTCACAACAAAGTGGACCACCTTCGGCATTCCGTCCACAACATTCAAACACTAGGAAGGACCATTTCATTACCCTGGCACAGATATAAAGTGCCACGATCCTTAACTAATTAAATGAAAAAAATAATAATAACTTTTTTCGACGATGTCGATGTTTAAATTATTACTGTATTGTATCATGTACTTGAAATTGTAAAATTTTAATACATCATTTGGGGTACCTTACGGACCAAGATAAAGGTCCACACGACTCCACCCCCAAAGTTTATTGTGAAATAAAGTTATTATTTCCCCAAATAAATTGTAACCACATGAAGTGGAAATCGTCAGCTGACGATGGGACTTCATTTACCTTGTTCCATA
Source organism: Locusta migratoria (assembly GCA_026315105.1). Classification (NCBI taxonomy): domain Eukaryota; kingdom Metazoa; phylum Arthropoda; class Insecta; order Orthoptera; family Acrididae; genus Locusta; species Locusta migratoria. The sequence goes on from CM048746.1 coordinate 85,940,655, forward strand.
AAAAAAAAAAAAAAAAAAAAATAATAAATAAAAAAAAAAAGATACAGCAGTCATTTTACCACTGGACAATGGCCAAGGAGTACTTGGCCGAAAGCTTGACGCGGCTGGAGTCTCGAGATTTTATTCAACCACTAGTGTGACTGTAACTCTTCATACGACAATGTACACAATTACACGCAGGTGTTAAGTACTTATTAGCCACGGCATTGCGGTTTCCGCAAACAATAATGCCGTGCAAAGAGCGGTGCGGAACGCCAGTAACTAGACACGCGGTGATATACCTCGTAGTTAGGGGCCCGTTGCCGCCTCGGCGCCCAATTACAGCGCTCGTTTACGGTTATCGCAGCAATAAAAACTCGCCCCGCCGCAGTCGACGGCCCAAAAGGCAGTAAGCACGCTTCGAGCCAGGTAGGGCGTGGGAAACGCCGTCTCACAGCCAGCAGGGCTCCGGCCGGGCCGTCTGTGGCGCAATTATCGCTAATGGAGGAGCGGCTGCTGAAATCGATTCCGGCAACACGCCGACCGCGACTATCGACAGCCGACAGCTGGCCAGTCGATATTGTGCACACCTGGCCCTGCTGACACAGCGCCGGCCGCCCTGAGGCGTAGGCGTTGGCGGGGGTGGGGGTGGGGGGTTCACCCTTATCTCAACCTCTCCCCCCCCCAACTCTCCTGTCCAACCCACCACCCTCCGGTTCAATTAGCGCTCACGTCGCAGTTTCTGAGCCCTCAGGCGTGGCCTAGCCGTGGGACAGTCTGCAGCCCAGGAGATTCGAGAAGGCACATCGTGTATGGTGACGTCATAAATGAGAGACTCAATTTTGTGGCTGCCCCTAAGTGCCAGGCAAGGACTGCTGGAAGCAGAGTTGATCTCTCAATGCGGATCTTGAATAGACCTTTTTTATATCACAGGGTAACAACAGTTCTGCGCCACATTTAATTTCACAGAAAATGCTTTATCAAACTGTTTTGTAAACCCAAGTTTAATATTTAGTGGCAGGCGACTGATAATATTGAAATGATTTTGACACTGTACCCCACAAGCGGCTTCTTATGAAATTGCGTGCTTATGGAATATCTCCCCAATTGTGCGATAGGATTCACGATTTCCTATCAGAAAGGACAGAGTTCGTTGTAATTGACGGTAAGTCATCAAGTAAAACAGAAGTGATATCTCGCGTTCCCCAGGGAAACGTTATAGGTCCCCTACTCTTCCTTGTGTTTCTAAACGATTTAGGAGACAATCTGAATAGTTCCCTTAGACTGTTGGCGCGTGATGCTCTCGTCTATCGGTTAGTGAAGTCAACAGAGGATCAAAAGCAATTGCAAAGCGATTTAGACAAAATTTCTACATGGTGCGAAAATTGGCAATTAACACTAAATAAAGAAAAGCGTGAAGTAATACACATGACCACTAAAAGAAATCCGCTGAACTTCAATTACGCGATAAATCAGTGAAACCTTAAGGTCGTAAATTCTACCAAATACCTAGGAGTTACAATTACGAACAACTTAGACTGGAGAGAACACACAGAAAATATTGTGGGGATGGCGAACCAAAGATTACGTTTCATTGGCAGAACGCTTTGAAGAAGCACTAGCTCCACCAAAGAGACTTCCTACATCACACTTGTGCGTCCTCTCTTGGAGTACTGTTGCCCAGTGTGGGACCCTTACCAGGTGGGACTGACGGAAGATATTGAGAAGGTTCAGAGAAGGGCAGCTCGTTTTATTTTATCACGTTACGGGGGGGAAAGCGTCACCGAAATGTTGCACGAATTGGGGTGGAAATCATTAAAAGAAAGACGTTATTCATTGCGGCGTGATCTGTTTGCGAAGTTTCAATCACCGACTTTTAGTTCTGAATGTGAAAATATTTCGCTAGCACCCACCTACTTAGGGAGACATGACCATCCCAATAAAATAAGAGAAATCAGATCGAAAACGGAACGATTTAGGTGTGCTTTCTTCCCGCGCGCTATTAGAGAATGGAACGGTAGAGAAAAGTTATGAAAGTGGTTAATGAACCCTCTGCCAGGCACTTAAATGTGATTTACCGAGGTGTCTAGGAGTATATTGCTCCCTCCTATGTATATCTCGCGAAGAGATCATGAAGATAAAATCAGAGAGATTATAGGCATACCGACAATCCTTCTTTCCGCGAACAATACGTGACTGGAATAGGAGGGAAAATCGATAGTGTTACTCAAGGTACCCACCTCCACACATCGTCAGGTGGCTTGCGGAGTATGGTTGTAGATGTAGATGTAGATCGTGTGCTCAGGCGCCACTTTCGTCATACTTGCCCTTCCAGGTCCGCAGACATCAGGCCGTGCGATTATTGGCTTTGAGGTTACGCCAATACATCATCATAACTCCGGACATGCTTTACAGTGCTGTTAAGACATTATTCCTCGACTACAGCTATCGTTGAGGAATGATGGTGAACATATTGAGCATTTCCTGTAAAGAACATCATCTTTGCTTTGTCTTAATTTGTTATGCTAATTATTGCTTTTCTTATCAGATGAAGCACCTTCTGTCGGACATTTTTTAACATTTTATTTTATTTTATTTATTTATTTATTTATTTATTTATTTTTTGTTCTAATAAAACCCCGTGTCATTCCAAGCAAGTGTGTAAATTTTTACCTCTCTATCTACGTTATTCCGTGATTTATTAAGTTTTCAAATTTATACTGACTTTTCGATCACCCGGCACGATACACTGTGATATTAGTGGCTATGAACATACGGATTAATCACACTGAGAATAGTATAAGAATTGTATGCATTTTGTGTAATCATGTTATGAAGAAGATAGTAAAATGAAATACATGCACAAGTCTATTTTTATAGATAAGGAGTATAAATTCCATCCGGGCGGGTTCCTAGTTAGTATTAAAAATCGGTACTTCCATTTTCGCGTAAACGTATAAATGTCATGATAAACAGACGGCAACGAAACCTCTGACCGAATGCGCCGAGTTAAAGCTCCGACGTTCCCAGCCCCCGCAGAGAGTACGGCACACAGAGCGCTCGGCCTGGCGTAGGTAACGGGTTATTTGCGCGTGCATATCTGACCGCGGCAGCCACCGGGGCAGCGTAAAGCAGCGGTGCTAGCGCGCCCCAGTGGGGCTGTAATGAGGAGTGACTGGCAGCCGGGGCGCCGCAATCCCCGCAGCCCGCAGCGCACGCCGCGCCCGCGGGCAGTCTACGTGTCAGGCTGAGGCTAGCAGCTCCCTACCCATAGCCACAGCCAAGCTGCGAACCTGCCTGCTCTCTACATGTACAAGGGATACTCTGCAAATCACATTTAAGTGCCTGGCAGAGGGTTCATCGAACCACCATTATACTATTTTATCTCCCATTCCATTCTCGAATAGCGCGCGGGAAGAAAGAACACCTGAATCTCTCCGTTCGAGCTCTGATTTCCCGTCATTTCTGATGGTCATTTCTACCTATGCAAGTGGGAGTCAACACTATATTTTCGCATTCGGAGGAGAATGTTGGCGATTGGAGTTTCGTAAGTACCCACGCCACAGCGATAAGCGCCGTTGTTGTAATGATTCCCATCCCAGATCCTGTACCATTTCCGTAACGCTTTCTCCTCTGCTGCCCTTCTTTGGACTCTTTCGATGTCCTCCGTCAAACACACCTGATAAGGATCCCACACTGGGCAGCAATACTCCAAAAATGGACGGACATGCGTAGTGTATGCAGATTCTTTTGTAGTTCGCTTTCATGTTTTAAGGGTTCTGCCAATAAAACGCAGTCTCTGGTTCGTCTTTCCCACGACATTATCTACGTGTTCTTCCCAATTTAAGTCTGAAGTAATAGTAATTCCTAGGTATTTTGTGGAGTTTACGGCCTTCACTTTTGATTCATTTATTTTGTAAACAAAGTCTAACGGTTTTCTTTTCGTACTTATGTGGACGATTTCTTCGCATTAGAGTCAATTGCCAATATGTACACCAAACTGATAAGTAATTCAGATTATTCTGCAATTGGTTTTGATCTTCAGATGATGTTACTAGACGGTAAATGACAGCATCATCTGCAAACAACCTAAGGAAACTACTTAGATTATCCTCTAAATCGTTTATGTAAATAAGTAACAGCAGAGGACCAATAACAAAACCCTGTGGAACGCCCGATGTCACCTCTGTTTTAGTCGACGCCTCACCATCGATTACTACGAACGGTGTCCTCTCTGACAGGAAATTCCCTATTCAATCACAAATTGGGGGCGATATACCATAACGACGCAATTTGATTGAAAGCCGTTTGTGAGGTACGGTGTCAAAAGCCTTCTGGAAATCAAGATACAATTTCCTGTAATACTTTGATCTGTGTTCATGTTCTAAATGTTCCCCCTTTCTTTTACTCACAAAGTAATCATACAGAAACAGCAGCTGTAAACATTATTTTACTTATTTCATTTTATTTTTTATTAATTTACGAGGGTCGTCCACAAACTAACTGCCGCTTCTGTTCCTATCCGTGACAGTGCTACGATTGCAGTCCGAGCATGCGCGTCAGTTACTCTGACATGTATGCTATTTTCAGATCGCTGATAGCGATGGTTGCTTTTTTTGGTGCCTCTTTAAAATTTCAGTCGTAACTGAAAATTCCGGGGCGTCTGAAATCAGACCTGTGAATCATTTCATAAATGCAAAGAAAGTTAAACGAAAGGAAATTCACTGGCAAATCTGCCAGGTTTAGCAACTAAATGCTATGAGTGATTCAATGGTCAGACTGTTCAAAGAAGGACGTGTACAAGTGCACAATGAAGAACGAAGTGGACACCCGTCTGTGACTTCTGATGAACTAGTTCACACAATTTAAGAGAAGATTAAGCACAACCGTAAGTTTACAAGGCGACCACATGGGTATCGGATTTTAGAACTTATTGGTATTTATGGTACTTGAAGTTCAGAACTCAAATAAAAATCAACTAAATCCATTCGACGCACCTCTCAAAAATTTTCGAGAAAATCGTATTTGAAGTTTTGCAAGTACATGTTAAGTACCAATATTGCAAACTGTTGTCGCATCTGTCGGGGCACCTCAGGTGGAAGCGTTCTGGCCTTACAACAACGGAGTCAGTGGTTCGAATCCCAGTGTGAGAGAAATTGTTTCCTTTCAAATATTTTGGGATCTCTAATTCCACGTGTTGTGACAATTTTTGTTTATGTGTATGTAGACGAGCTGAACACCTTGTCATAATCTAAAACGATGGTTGAGTATGTCAGCAGCTTGGAAATCCATTAGCAGCTATGGAGATGACTCTTGAAAAACAACGTCGTAGCTCTTCACAAACTGAACAATCAAAGACTACGGTCGTCAACTAATAGCGGATTCAATACTGTAAAACAAATGTAACTACGAAAAAAATACCCTTAAATATGAAAATTGTGTAAGTATTCGAACATAATGAATAGATTTTTAAAAAAGTTAGTTATGGCAGGATTACAACCATGGTTCTTATGGTTGCAAGGTTGGAACGCTACCACCTGAGCAATACCGAAAGATACTGCAACTGATTTAATTGCAAAACTTCAAAGTCGATTTTCTTGAGAATTTCTGAGAGTTGCGTCGAATGGCTTTCGCTGCTTGTTATTTAAGTTCTGTGCTTCATGTATCACAAATATAGAGAAATTCTAAAATCCGATAGCCATATGATCTCCTTGTTAGTGCCCTTGCTATGGCAGTTCCGCAAATCTCACTATCACTAATTAATGACATTGTTAGTGAAAAACTGAAATTTCAAAAACTTTTCTCACGTTGGGTACCAAAAATTCTTCCTGAACAACACACAAAACGACGGATGAACAGTGCACTTCAGTTTTTGACACGCTACAATGAAGACGGCGATGGTTTTCTTTCTCGGATAGTCAGGGGGGATGAAACTTGGGTATCGAACGACACCCCTGAAACACAACGGCAATCAATGGAATGGAGACACACTTCATCCCCAACGAAGGTCAAGCCTAAGAAAATATTGACACTTCGTAAATTCATGTGCACCGTTTTTTGGGACAGAAAAATAATTTTCCTGATTGAGTTCTTAGCACGAGGCCAAACAATCAATACACATGGATACTGCGAAACCATTAAGAAATTGCGCTGGGCAATACAGAACAAACGCCGAGGTTTAATTACTGTCAAAAGGTGTTTCTTCCACGATAATGCCCGATCTCACATGGAGAATGTGACCAAACAACTGTTAGGGGAATTTCACTAGGACGTGTTTGATCATCCTTCGTACAGCCCGGAACTCGTTCCTAGCGACTTTCATCTCACCTTACACCTAACATCTGTTCTTTGTGGTCAACACAACGATGATGACGAGCTGAAAGAACATGTTATCACATGGTTGGATACACAGGTGGTAACCTTCTGTGAAGAAGGCATTTAAAATCTTGTGCCACCATATGACAAGTGCCTACAAAATTTCGGAAGCTATGTAGCGAAAGTAGTTTAACAGTCGTAGATTTTTGTACAATAAATATTTTTTTGCTGTATCTGTACACGGTTGATTTATTAACCAAACGGAACTTACTTTGTGGACATACCTCGTATGTAACCTTGCAAGATTAGGGACTTCAGGACCTTCCATACACTTAAACAGGCGTCCTACGTATATTACATTTCCAACATTGTAGATGTTATACTCAATCCAGAAAGCTTAAAATTTTCAAACAGTACAGGAACGAAAAAGGCACACACACACACACACACACACGCACGCACACACACACACAATTTATATTCATATTGCAATATCTAAGGGGTTTAAACATTTCGACCGGTTCTGGGCATTGTAATGAATCTAACGGCAAAGTTGAAGATTTGTTGTAGACTGGGATTCGAACCCTGATTTCCCGCTTCTAGCCAGCGATTGCTTTAACCAATTAGGCTATCCAGGCCTTCTAACCCAAATTCTCGCTTTCCCTTCCAACCCAAATTCTCACCTTACAGCGCACTACGATTGTAGGGCCCGCTCCCCATTGGTTCATCTTGGACACTGTCTATACTTTATTCCCGCTAGGGATCGAGCGTATTAATGCGTCCTCACGGGAACTGTCAGTTACCTGCTGGAAACATACACACAATTATTGATGCGTGTCTGTCCTTCTGGACATGTCACTCAAACGGTCGAAATGTTTCAATATTTGGAATACGTAATGTTACGGCCATTAATGCCAACCAGTGTGCAAAACGAAGACACAATATCAATAACTACTTTAATTATGACTGGTAGCAGCAGTGATCATGGAGGAAGGGATGGAAGAGGGAAAGTGACTGTAATAATAAATAAGGAGATGCAAAGGAAGAGCAGGTGGCGTAATTTATAGTGAAAGAAAGAGGAGGAACAGAAATAATGACGACGAGAGAAATGGTTTTTACCATCAAACAGAGAGAAATTTGACTGTGTACGTGAGTTTTTGGGGAGAGTTTTAAGAGGATGACCTAAGGAAGTGTTTTACATTTTTTTAAACTTCACAGAAGACGGAATCGTGCGAAGAGTTGAGAGTAGTTTGTTCCAAAGCCTAATTCGTCCAACTTTTTGATACATATAGGGCTTGGTGAAATAGTGGGAACTCCCAATGTCCAAGCGCTTAGGAAATAAAAGGAATTTTGAAACGGATCTTTCACTACACGAACCTTATGAATTGTTCTTGTAAGAGAGTGTTTAGGAAGCGGACACACTGCGGTCAGCTCCAAGGAACCTATAACACGGTAGCCGCCGAACGATACTGAACAAAAATATGTGCGCAAAAATTACAAGCATATATGGAAGAATCTTAGTAGCACCCTTCGTCCCTCTAGTGTTATTTCAGCTTGTTGGCGCAGTCAAGGGAGAGATGCCAACCGGAAACAGACTGTTCAAAATTAAATTGCGATCGACCCAACTTTGTACAAAATGCTATCTTGTGGAAAAACTAACATATTACTGTGTATACTTTAAAATCAAATATTGACATAGACACGGAAGAAACTGGCTTCCATTTAAATACAAGATTTACTTTACCCGGATTGGCAGCTTTTTCCACAATCCAAGATTAATAGCTATACATGGTGAATGGATCAATACCTATGTTACATGATTACCAAAATCTCCAACGCTTCATGGTTACGACGTGTATCTGGTAGAATAGTATCTTCCAATAAAAAAATAACGAAAATTAAAAAACGTATTCCAGAATTACCACACAGTAGCATTGAGCGGTAGGCGACTTTTAGTTACCGAAACATGCGATTTTTACTATATTGATTATTATTTTACTACTAGTTAACGTTATGTTGTCGAATCCCTTGTTCGAAGTTTTGTCTATCAATACTCTGCGGATTAACGAAGCCAAGCTGTACAGAATATTCACGTTTCTTTCTTTCTTTCTGTATGTTTGGGAGATGGTGTAGACGTTACGCATCATTTGTGTTTTACAATAATGTGATTACAATGAAGTTTATATTTTTATAAAGATCATATTCTTCATTGGGAAAACATTTTATTTCCTACTTGTGAAGATTAAAGAGGAATTGTCGTTTTACTAATATTTCTTTCTCAACCAGTCGAGGATAAGCAAATTGTATTAGTTCTGCGCCACATCTCTGCACTACGACAGTACAGAGCTCTCAGCAAGTGGTTCCATCAGAGTTAAGAGAAGAGGAACTACAAAAACAGACTCCGGGAAACTGAAGCAAGTGATGTCACGACACGGAAATTCAGCACTTCGAGAAGACGAACTCTGAGTGCTCACTCAGCTGCAACGGCAACGTGCTGTGAAGATCATTCGGCCAGAAATGGGACTTGGCCTTTTCCATTTCATGGTACCAGAAGACAAAATAAAATTTTAATTTACGTGTATAGCTTACGCAGAAGGAGAAAACTAAATTTTTCAAACAGTGTTGAAGCCCGCGCCGAAGAAAACTAAAAATATAAGAAAAATGTGATTAAGGAGACCGCTAGCCCAAAGCGGGAAACAAAAAACAAAAAATCTTTAAGGGATCGGATTCGTATTCAAATGGTCGCGAGTTCCACCCCTCTCGGTGGCAAGTATTTTTCTTCTCGTTGGCAGTGCGTACACTACTGGTGACACAATTGACCGCAACATCACTTGGGTTTATTTAAAAGAAGCTCATTATCTTACAAACTTTGGGCACGCATTCCCAACGAGCAACCCTGCGATGTATATGTATATATTTCTTTTGCTTCAAGTAAAAAATGTAATAACAATATTTAAAAACTGTACTTACCTCACCATGAAGAAAAAAGAAATCTATTCCCGAGAAGCTTCTCTTCAAACTACATTCCATTATACTTCACAAGCTATCCTCACAAGAATTCGCGGCTTGACAGTACGATCAAACAAACCGTTTTCAGAATGTCAATCGAGTTCTATGGAGACATTAAAAAATAATGTCACTGTAAAAGGCGGCTTCGTAACGTGAGCATGGTGCAGTCATCATTGGTGCTTCCATTTTCTTCGATGAATGTCATTCCGGTACATGTAATAGTCATGGCTGCAAAATTTTAACACAAATTATTTTCAGAAGGATGAAAAAGCTGGTAGAAGCCGACCGCGGGGAACAGTAGTTTGGATTCAGGTGAAATGTAGGAACGCGGGAGACAGTATTCACTTTACGATTTATCTTAGAAGATAAAAAAAAGGCAAACCTATATTTCTAACTTTTGTAGATTTGGAGAACCCTTTTGACAATGTCGATTGGACTACACTCTTTCAAATTCTGGAATCAGTAGAACTAAAATATAGGGAACAGTTGAAGGGCACGAAAGAGATGCAGAGGTTGGGAAGGGAGTAAGACAGGGTTGTAGCCTTTCTCCAATGCTATTCAATTTGTACATTGAGCAAGCTATAAAGGAAAGCAAGGAGAAATTTGGAAAAGGAATTTAAGTTCAGGGTGAAAAATATAGAAGCATGGCGTTTTGCTGATGACATCATAATTCTGTCAGAGACAGCAAAGGACTTGGAGGAGCAGCTGAACGGAATGGACAATGTGTTGAAGGGTGCATACTAGATGAACATTAACAAGAGAAAAACAATGTGTGCAGTATAAAAAAAATCTGGCGATGCTGAAGGAATTAGATTACGTAACGAAGGAATAAAGGTGTTATATGTGTTTTATTACTTGGGCAGTAAAATAACACATGATGGTCGCAGTACAGAGGATATAAAATGCAGAATGGCAATGGGAAGAAAAGCGTTTTTGAAAAAGAGAAATTTGTTAACATCGAATATTAATTTAAGCGTAAGGGTATCCATTCTTCAGGCATTTGTGCACAGTATTGCCTTGCGTGAAACATGGACGATAAACAGATGATAGAGGCTTTTGAAATGTGGTGCTACAGAAGAATGCTGAAGATTAGATGGGTGCATCACGTAACTAATGAAGAAGTTCTGAACAGAATTGTGGAGAGAAGGTATTTCTGGCATACCTTGACTAAAAGAAGGGATCGATTGATAGAACAAATTTAGACATGAAGGACTCGTAAATTTAGCGTTGGAGGGAAGTGTGTGTATATGGGGGGCAGGGGAGGGGGAGGCGCGTCTCAGAGGGAGACTAAGAGATGAATATAGTAAGCAAATTCAGATGAATGTAGGTTGCCGTTCTTATGAGGAAATGAAGAGGCTTGCTCAGAATAGTAGTGAGCTGCATCAAACCAGTTTCCAGACTAAAGACCGCAACAACAACATATGTAATCGATGAATTGCAGCCGGCTGCGGTGGCCGAGGGGATTGAGGCGCTCCAGTCACGATCCGCACGGCCACTACGGTCGGGGGTTCGAATCCCCCCTCGGGCATGGATATTTGTGCCGTCCTTAGTTGTAAGTAGTTCATAAGTAGTTTGTAAGTTTAGGGACTGATGACCCCGTAGTCAAGTCCCATAGACTCTACAAACATTTGAACATTTTTTTTTTTTTTTGATGAATTGCAGAAGAATGGAAGAATCGATTTACATATACGACGTTCCGCATACGTGTTTGTAGTCACGAATTTGATCCTATTTGTGCTTACACAAATTAGTGAAATAACCTATAACATGTTGGGTTAATTGTAACGCCAGTAGCATAACGCATTGCCAAGTAGCACAATTTTTTTTTTTTTTTTTTTTTTTTTTTTTTTTTTTTTTTTTTTGTGCTATCGTGGGCCCATTTCCTATTAAAAAGTGAACTACAACCTCTGACAATGAAATTCGGTGAATAGTCCTGTAACATTAACGTACATGAACTGTGAACTACAGTTACCTTACTGTCCATCAAAATAGTCACCTCCCATAAAATAAACCACTGAGCTCTGCGATAGATTACCTGGAAACTTTGCACGAAGTCTTCTTTTCGGATGGTGTTCGAAGCCTCGTCACGGTTCGTTGGATGTTTCGGTGGGACGGGATAATGTTGATGTTAATTGCAGGCCTATACGTTATGTCCATAATGGAATGTTAAACTCTTATGTCGACACTAGCTATGAAATTACCTTCATTTTATGCGAGTCTACTAAGTTGCTAAGTAGTTGTTCGCTTGTAGTTTATTGTTCCTTAGCACCACAGCAAGAATCAGAAGAAAGAAAATAAATCTTTAAATAGTTCCTGAATAAAATATTAGGCTCTCTTACTAGCAGGGGCAGGAGAGTTGATCTGTAACCGTTACTGAAGTTTAACGCAAAGTCTAACACAGGCACTACGGTTCGCTGTTGATAGCTTCAACTCGAATATTAAAATTTACCGCCTTCTAAACTCAACATTCTACATTAACACTCAATATACATTTCTTGTCACAGTCGAATATAAGTCAATGTTAGTGTCCACTATTGTATTAAATCTCTTCTTAAAAGTAAAACTTCTCTATAAATCAGGTTAGTCTTCCAGTAAGTATAAATCACACATTAAATAAATTTTCATAACGTTCAAATTTCTTTTCAACATAATACAGGTTTATTTTCTTCTGAAATAGTACAAGTTCAAACTAGTAATGCTAGTAATAAGACATGTATTCAGCACGACTAACTTAGAACGACTACTAACAATATTCTTCTTTGAAACGATTGACGCGCAGCAATAAAGAAGACGCAGCTGAATCTGTAGCCCGGTAGCCGTCGGTTAAATTCTGATAGTGGCCGTCTACCTTAATGTTGGCTGCAGCGGCGACGATGCTACCCTTGTTCATTGCGGCGCCTCGATCGTACATGAAACGTACAGAGAAAAATAAAAACATTTTAAGAATCATATTAGAACAAGATAATATTTACACAAACAACAAATATATACAATTTTGTACAACTCTTGGCTTATAGCCTTCAAAACAAGACTGCCATAGGGAAGTGGAGATAGTCTATGTTCGTCCCACTACAATGTCAGAAATATCGTCATTCCTTTCAAAGCGAATGCCAGGAACTGTCGATGTTGGCTGTGTGTGGACAACATCCACCTTTCTCGCCGGATCTCAATTCTGCAGACTTCTTCCTATTCCCTCAGCTCAAACTCGCTTTCAAAGGAAAGAGATTTGTTGATATTCCTTATATTGAGAGATTTGTTAATATTCCTTATATCCAATGGAACTCGACGAGGCTTTTGATCACCATCCCAAACGAAGACTTCGTGCAAAGTTTCCAGGTCATGTATCACAGAACTCAGCTGTTCATAGTTATGGGAGGTGACTGTTTGAAAGGACAGTCAGGTAACTGTAGTTGACAGTTCATCTACGTTATTGTTAGACCATTACTAACCGAACTTAATTGTCAGAGGTTGCATTTGAAATACAATAATAATATGCGTAAAGTTTAATACTCATAATCTCTGTATATGAATGTATTAACTCTGTCATTCCCATAAATAAATAGTCTACAATATGTAAAAAGAAGATTTTTCCTACCCGACAAAAGCTTCTATCGTTTTCAGCTTTGTGAGGAAAAGTTACAAGCGGGTCGAGATAAATAATCTTTATTTGAAGAGTAAATCGTTATCAGTTGCTGTACTATACCTCAACTGACATCTGCGTCGTCTTTCAAGGTGACTAATGGGTTTTTTCCGAGCCGTTTATTGCGTCCACTGAGTCATAGGAAGAATCGTCGCACCTGTAATATTACTTTCGCCCCTAAACATTCATCTCCTTGCTCCATCGCGTAATATGACGGCTGCAGAAGGGAAATGAGCACTTTTAATACGTATTTCTGCCACTTAGACCCGCCAAAAAGCTTTTCGTTTTGTAAAGTTGAGTTTGGTTCCAGCCCTGCGTCCAGTTGTCCTATTCATAAATGTACTATTGGAAATAAAATAATCTTTTGGAGTAATTTAATAATCATAATCTCTGTATGTAAATACATTTACTCTGCTATTCTCATTATTAAATAGTTTATAACATGTAAAAACAATTTTCATACCCGAAAACAGCTTAAGTTTTTAATGTGGTAATGAAAATTTACAAAGCAGATCACTATAACTGACATTTATTTGAAGAGGAAACAACAAGTTTTATTCCTGTCTAAAAATAATCTGTTTTTAGAATTACCCAATCTGTACCACAGAGACAAAGTATTGTAGAAATGACTGGCACTGAGTAAACGTGACTGAGAATATTGGGTGGCACGGGTGTAGGTAGATTTGCATATCTGGCTGGCAATAAAGGTGTTAAAAGCAAAAGCGTCAGACACAAAAGGTGAAGCAGAGTTTCCACTGTTAACCGCGAAGAAGAATTCCTGTAAGAGTAAGGAGTGGAGGGATTTACTCTGTTCTCATGATAGAAGCAACTGTTAGCGATTTAGACTGAGGTGCTGTAGCATTAAAATTAGAAGTTTTTGTGACACATAATACCGAAGAAACCCGAAGCCATTTGTAACATTCCTTTGAAATTCTTATAATCGTTAACCCTTTCAGGCCCAAGGTTGTAGGTGATGTGAAATTAATATAGAGAGGTACGTTTAAGATGCAAAATACAAACCGTAATTGATTAAAAAAAATTATTTTCAAAAAATTTTTACTCGCACAATTGTTTGTTTCTGGCCTTCACAACAAATTTTTAGGATCTGCGCTATCTCACAGTAACATGCCTTTGAAATAAATGACGTAATAACATCACAGGAATACATAAAATCAACTGGCTGTCAGATATGATAACTTCACATGTCAAAACAAGAATATTAACACCTTGTCAACAAGTCTCTGATGCCGACATTGTAAGTATACTGTAAGTTCTCAGACTGCTGATGTCACCTAGTGTAGATACATGGAATTGAAACATGTTGGGCACGTTACCACAGTCCATCCAAGATTGTGTGATGCAGGCCCGAACTTCCTAGGGTGAATCACAAAGAAATAATCCGATCAAAACCAGAAAGGCTCAATTACATGCAGGGCCAGTAAGGGTTAAGAAAACTGCCAACAAACATCACAAGTGGACTTTTGAAACAATGTTCTTCTTCTTCTTTTTCAACTACTTCGTCCCACATGCGTAGGGCCGTCGTTGTTAATCCGCATTTGGCACCTTTCATTTAACTGGTTACCAAATGCCCTTTCTACCCATACCCTCCGGGAGGAGGTACCATAGCTTTTTGAGTGTAGTATAATACGATTGAAAATGTGGGAACCACCGCGGTATTCATCTATTTCCGCCTAAAAACGTCATGCAGGCTGGCTGGCAGAACAACCCGATGTCGTCATTCAGCCGGACGTATTCGAACCGGGGCCAATGTACCTGCCCGTCCCAGAAGGTGGAGGTTAAAATCACACGCCTAATCAGTCAGGAAATTGACTTTTTAACTTGCACCCATTGAGTATAGTAGTACTGTAAAAGTTCGATAGCTACTACACAGCCAGCGAATTGGATCATGCACAAAAATGAAGGCAAGTAAGTTGTACAGAAATCTTTGAAGTTGTTTTAGATGATGAAAGTATGGCGATCCCGACCTTATAGGATTACGTGAAGGGAAGTCGGCATTCCTTACACGCAACACTCCGCAACAGAGAGTCTACATGAAGAACACCGACAACTTATTTCCGTGTCAACTTATGCATTTATTC
This sequence comes from Locusta migratoria, assembly GCA_026315105.1. Classification (NCBI taxonomy): domain Eukaryota; kingdom Metazoa; phylum Arthropoda; class Insecta; order Orthoptera; family Acrididae; genus Locusta; species Locusta migratoria. The sequence goes on from CM048746.1 coordinate 85,955,697, forward strand.
CATTACGTAGTCCCCCTCCTTCTTACTCCCCCCTCTCCCCCCCCCATAACCCGTCTATCGTCTTCTGCGCAACTCTGTTTGGTTTTCACGATGCTCAATCCTTACGACGTCATATCTCCTGAATAATTTATTCTGGAATAATATAATTTTCCAGGTACCTAGAGTGAAATATTATAAGACTACGAAATATGTTGGGAATCAGTAAACTGGGTAATAAATACGTAATAAAATACAGCCTCTTGTATATGATACCATATCTCCTGAACAATGCTCTAGTACTTTGCTGCATTCGGTGTTTTATGTGCTAACTGCGTAAAATGTCTCGCAAATCCGAAAAGTTGTGCAGAAGAAATAAATTTTATCTTCATTTCGAATGACCCAGTTTTAACTGCATGAACAACGGAGAAGTAGAAGCGACAAATTTCTTTCCTTTCACTATTCTTGATTTTTGGATGAAAATCTGTTTTAGTACGCGTTGCATGAAGATAAAGTTTCTGCCAACTCTCATAGCTTATGATATCCTACTTCTTGGCTTATGTGTCTTAGATAGTTCTTAGCGCAAAAGGTGTTATCGCGTAATGGTAAAGAATATATTGTGTCAGAGTTCGGTTGAAATCAGTCCATAAATTTAGTAGGGGATGTGGAAGACACTTGGTTGAAAGGTCTGGTGAACACTGATGTGTATGTTGCGTCATTTCCTTTCTTTACAATGTCACTCAGCCCATACAAAGGCATAAAACTAATCCATGAGCAGTCCAAATGCGACCCTGCGGGTAAGACCACCGAAACGTTCCAGCCGTAACACCAGGTAGGGAGGACACTGCTTGTGTTGACTAAAGTTCTGCTATGCCCAGAAGGGTAGTTCCGAAGTCTGATCGTAAACTCGTTGATAGTATGTGTCAGAAGGGAATCTTATCATGGGAAATTATCAGAACCACAGAGTGAACGAAAGCGACGTTTGTCGGACGTGGAAGAGGTACAGAGTACAGGGCCGCGAGAAAGGTACCGCAGCAGCTGGTGTCTGCTACGTACAGATTTCATCTCGGAGGAACTCTGAGACGAACGTCACCATTCTGAATAACGACTGTCGTGCATCAAGAGGACGTCGTATTTGGATTCAAACTTTACGTAAGGGGCTGCGTGACATGAAACTTCACTCCCGACGTCACTGGGGAGATACAGCTTTGTCACCTAGCCACCATGCAGTGCGGAAGAGATGGGCCCAACAACATGCTGAACGGTCTCGTCAGAATAGGCATCAAGTTCTATTCACAGATGAGACTCACCTCTGCCTTCAACCAGACAATCGATGGAGACTTGTTGGAGGTAGCCTGATCAGTCTGAACGTTTCAAACACACCGACCAGCGTGGCATTATGTAAGGGCACCGTACGTTACACCGAAGGCAATCAAACGGTTATACGGTACAGTGCAGTAAAAACATTCCCCGACGAACAGAACTACATCGACAGCACTTCGGTGATGAATTCGCCTTAATGGACGACAATTCTCACTCTCATCGTGCACCTCTCGTAAATGCGTTTCTTGATGACAACGACATCGCAAGAATAGAATGCTCTGCATGTTCTCCAGACAAGAACGCTACCATACATTTCTGGGATACATTGAAAAGGGCTGTTTCTGGACAAGACACCCACAAGAAATCCATGAGATCTACGCCGTTATGGATTGAGACAGTCTGGACCAACAGCTCCTTAATGATCTAGTGGACAGTGTGCTACGATCATAGAGTTATTCATCAATGGAAGAAGACTTGTTACCGGGTATTATGGGGTACAGGTGTGTACTAAATATTAAATGCTCTGCATAACCGGACATCAGCGATTGGGATTTTTTGTGATCTCTCAAAGGCTTTTGATCGTGTAAATCATGTAATACTTCTAGAAAAAAGTACACAAATGGTTTAAATCATACTTAACTAGTAGACTGTAGAAAGTTGAAATAGGAAATTCACGCAAAGTACAAGAAAGATTTGATTCCTCTAACTAGGGAGCTATCAGAAAAAGGGTTCCGCAAGTTTCGGTCTTGAGTCCTTTGCTGTTCTTAGTATATATTAATGACTTGCCATTCCACATTCACTAAGATGCTATGTTAGCTCTTTCTGCTGACAATACACGTATGGCTATCTCGCCTGACTAACATGAATTAACTAATGAAATTGTAAATCATATTTTTAAGAAAATCATTAGCTGTTTCTATGCAAATGGTCTCTCATTAAACTTTGGTAAAACCCAGTATATACGGTTCCATACTGTAAATGTAATGACACCATTAATTAATATAGACTTTGCAAAGAAACTGTAGCTAAGGTAAAATATTCAAAATTTTGGTATTTGCATTGATCGGGCAAGGAATTGGAATAGGCCATAGAAGATCTGCAGAAACGTTTGTGTTCAGTTACTTATGCTGTCAGGGTCATTGCATAATCAGGTGATATACATCTCACTAAATTAGCTACATATAAATATTTTCATTCACTGCTTTCATATGGGATCATATTCAGCGACAACTCAACGTAGAGTAAAATAGTATTCATTGCACAAAAGCGTGTAATTAGAATAACTGATAGAGCCCACCCAAGATCGTACTTCAGACAGTTATTTAAGGTTCTAGGGATCTTCACTTTAGCTTCACAATACATATATTCACTTATGAAAGTTGTAATTAAGGATCCGATCCAATCGAACGTAATAGCAGTGTGCATAGCTACAACACTAGGAGGAAGTGTGATATTGACAATTCAGTGTTGAATCTAACTTGGCCACAGAAAGGGGTGAATTATGCTGCCACAAAAGTCTTCTGTCACCAAGTAGCATCAAACGTCTGACACATGGCCAACTAGTATTTAAAGGGAAAATAAAAGAATTTCTGAATGGCAACTCCTTCAACACTACAGATGAATTTTGCGATAAAACTAAAAATACATTTAAAACAATTGAAATTTCTTAAAATATTAAGTGTCATGTATAGACACAATTTATGAAACTGACACGTTTCACATCATTGCGAAATGTCGTATTTGTGATCTATGTAACAAGTATTAATCTGATCTAATGCTGCAATGGAACAGAAATTAAGAACCTCTATGTTTATGTTGTAAAACTTATCAGTTTCTGTTTTCATGAGCAATAAATGTTGTTATTTATGTCTATTCCATTTTTATAATAAGGGTCTTGAACACCTGAAATCATGGTGGCGGTACACTTTTTTTGTACGTGTTCTAACGACCTCACCTCTTCTGGAGACATGAATTTAACTGATGAAATTTAGTTTCTTCGTGACCAGATACATATTTCATTTCAACAGTCATATTTATAGCAATCCACTTCACTTTAGATGGGGAAGATCAAACATAAATATTTTACTTATCTTGGTTCCTGGAGACGGATGTTTGCGTTGTTGATGCTCAGCATTCAGCTAAATAGTAGGATCTTCATTTAAGTAATAAAATACATTTTTGATGATCGTTCCATTGTGATGGAAACATATTTATTTAGTTGTGCAACATTATGATGTTCAAAATATCCAGCAGCAGATAACAGAGATGTCTACAGGTTTGTGACTACGAACAGACTGCTAGAACATGGTTTCCACTCAAACATTTTCTGCGTAACCCCGTAATAAGACTAATAACAATGTTGTGAAATTCACAATTAAGCAATATTATTTTACTTTAAATATGACAATATGCATAAATTAAAATATTACAATTAGGCTCTAACTATTTATCTCAATTACGTATGTGTTTTACGAAATTTGTATTTAATAGTATACGCAAATTAAATGTAAATTTGCTCAAGTTATTTACATTATTTGTGTTTTTGAAGTGCACAGATATCTGATTTGACAATATTGTGTAAGTGTACTATTATTGAGACAGGAATTTTAATGTATTTGTCGTCTTATTTTTCATAAATGCGGATTTCAAGTCGTCGTAGTGTTGTCCATTTCGAAGATAGTTCCTTAGTACTAAATGGATTATTAATTGTAGTGTGTGAAAAATGATCAGTATTTAATTTAGGATCCAGTGATATATAAAACATGGTCTGCCCTAATTTATTTGAACACAAGGTAAATATGTAATAATGTTGTGCAATAGTTGTAACATGTAATAGTGTTGGTTTTATACAAATAAGTATCTCTATAGGCTTAGCATATTCTGTAACTAAGTGTAATGCCTTTTTCTAGTGTTTGTAGTTATTATTTACGAAAGTATCAAAATTGAAAATTATTTACAAGAACAGCCAAAGATGTTCAAATGTTTTGTTTGTAAATCTACCGGACCAAACTGCGTGGTCATCAGTCCGTAGCTTACAAACTACTTAAACTAAGGTAAACTAACCTAAGGACAAACACACACACCCATGCCCCAGGGACGACTCGAACCTCTGACGAAAAGCAACCGTGCGCTCTGCAGCAAGGTGCCTTAGACCGATCGGCTACTCCACCGCGGCAGTTGTTTAAATCAACATAATATTTCTTAAACATGTTTCACCAATAGTGTTAACTAGCTGAAAACCCGGCGTTGCCCGGGTATTAATTCATGTATTCCTGCCATTTTTAGGTATATATTCATTTGTATAAGGTCTGTATGTCTGTAAAATCTCTTGGCAATACAATTAATAGTAAAAAAGTAATAGATTAAAACTTAGTGTGTGATGGGGTGGTTTTCCATGAACGTTATTGCTTATGTCGCCATATCTCATTAACTATGTGTCATACTGTAATACAATTTAAAGGATACATTCGCCTATATGCCTGTATACTGTCTATAAAATTTCCTGTCGCTACAATTTTTAGTGTTCAAATTATAAACTGTAGCGTCATACCGAGAGCCGTAGTTTCACTCCATAAACAGCGGAAAAGTAGTAAGCGAGAAACTTTTTTTCCTTTCATAATTTTGCAATGGTTGTCAGTGAGAAATAGTTTAATAAAGGTTTCAAATTACGTCCAAAGTTTATTCCAAGTCACCAATACTCTCTTTCTCAAACGAGAAATAGTTCAGAAAAGGTTTCAAATTATGTCAAAGTTTGTTGCACGTCGCTAATACTCTCATTCTCATATAGTGCATCTTGAAAGTCTCGTCGCATTATGTCGCAGTTTCTTGGAACTTACATTGTTTATAACGTTATATCTCCTGTACCAGGTATCGTATGTGGTTCTTACCAACACAGAATTGGTACCTCACGGTAAATAAGAGGTGTACACAAATTTGGGTGAAATGGATCAAGTGGTTTAGAAGAAAATGTGCAACATTGTCGTGTTATGCAGCAGTTTTTCGAGCATCTCATTGTTTATGGCGTCATATCTCGTGAACTATATGTCGTATGTGATTCTTACACTAACGACGACCGTCCTCATGGATTGAAGCTTACGTGTACAAAATTTCATAAAGATTGTAACAAAACTGCAGATTTGAATGCAACACGTACAAACATACGGACACTCTGCTTTATATATTACATAGTATGTTACACTGAACGCCAAAATATGATATTTTACATGTCCGGTGATGAAGTTTTATTTAGGTGTCCAATATTTTGTGTTTGTGATGTTGGCAATGGGTTTGTAAGGAGCGCGCAACATAGCAGAAACGTCACAGTGTCTAAGTCGTAAACTAACGGCTCCAACTTTCGTCCAAAGGGACTTTTCTTGCAGACATTAAGGCAGTCGTTGGCGACATTAAGATCAAAAATTTAAAGGCAGTTAGCTTGTTGAGAGCGGAAGCTGGGCGGCCGGCAGATGGAGGGAAAGTGTGCGGCAGGGACTGGAGCGGGCCACTCGCTCGGCCCGCTGTGAGCAAGTTTTCGTTTCCCGGTCGGCGGCCAGAAGACGCGCCTAACAACTTGGATCGGCGAGACTAGCCTCCCCGCCGGCTGATACATTATTCATCGGCCGCGCGCTGACCAGCGACAGCGGCGGGCAGCCACCAAACTTGGCCGTCTCCCAGACGGCGCCGTCATTTGCACGCAACCCCCACAAGTTTCTTTATTTCTTCTCTTATTAATGTCCTTGCGTCCTACCTTTCGTGGCCCGAACACTTAGCGACTTACCAGTACTTTTTTATGTCGCAATAAATAATGAAAGTTACACTCCGCAACCTAGATGCCCAACCGCGTCTTCCAGTTCGTTGGCGGAAGGGGAGGGGAGGGGAGGGGAAGAAAGATACATGAAAGTTCTAAGAGTTCATTAAAATTTCCTTTTTTTCTCTGCGATACATAGATGCTCGTGAAGTATCGGAATGCCTTCAGTAGTTATTACTCGGAACGAAATGTCTGTGGAATGATCCCTTATCAGACCCTGATTTTCATCTGTAGGATATCATTTTTATCAAAGGCTAAACGTGGTCGTAAGTCGACGATACACTACATACAGAAACTAGCAGACTGAAGCAAGACGTGCAGAGTTTGGGTGAATGGTGAAGGGCTTGGAAGATACCACTGAAGGACAATAAATGTAACTTGTTGCACATATCAACAATAATTCAATTACTTGAGACATATATTCTCTCATTGCCGGGTGATACGTCACGGAATAACGTAGATAGAGAGGTAAAAATTGACAAACATGCTTGGAATGACATGGGATTTTATTAGAACAAAACAAAGTATTGCTAGACGCGGGAAGGATTTCTTGCTCGCATCGTTTGGTGATGATCGTGTGCTCAGCCGCAACTTTCGTCATGCTTGGCCTTCAAGGTTCCCAGACTTCAGTCCGTGCGATTATTGGCTTTGGGGTTACCTGAAATCGAAAGTCTATCGTGATCGACCCACATCTCCAGAGATTCTGAAAGACAACATCCGACGCCAATGCCTCACCATAACTCAAATCAAATGTTTGTTAAGCTTAAGGGACTTAACTACGGGGTCATCAGTCCCTAAACTTACAAACTACTCATGAACTATATCCGGGCCGCTGAAACATTGCACTTGACGTTTCGCGTTACGGCGAGTTAAGTTGGCTACACTGCTTTAGCGACGTTGCAACACTAACCTGTATACGCACAGCAGATGAAACTGTTGAGAGCTGTATCTCGTAAATGTAAGCTACTGAGCAATAAAAGTGCATATAATAATTCGTTTTTAGCACCAATTAATTATCGGCATATTAATGAAGACCAGAGCACAACAATGCACACGCTTTCAATAACGGAGCAAAGCAATATCGAAAATAAGCATTGAATCACGACAGATACGAAATAAACAATAATCAAGATAGTAACTTTTCTCTATACGTCTTATAATCAGAATGTTTTCAGTCACCAATTTACGGCGATAATGGTACAATTACATCCAGCTCCCCATCTTCACTGTTGTCGTCACTGCCAAAATCGTCGTCATCACCAAGAGAAATCATTAACCGTTCATGATTACTGATGATCACTTCCATTGTTTGCGCTGCCCGAATCAGTTTTTCGACGTGCTCAGCCCTTTTTTTCCCTTCAAGATGCAGCAACCTCATTGGCAACAGCTTCATGCAACAGCTTTTCCACCCCTGTTATTGTGAAAGACTTATTGTTCCTTCAGTAATTCTTCACGTCACCCCATACCAATTTTATAGGGTTAAAACGGCAGTGAAATGGTGGCAGATTTATTACATTGTGACGCTGCTCCTTTGCGATTTTGTCTACTGCATATGTGGGTGTAATAGGCTTATTTTGTTTCACGAGCGATTATAAAAAAAGTTGTGACATTGACATATCTGCAGCAATATTTCTTTCTTGTAACCTCTGCACCATAACTTCTTTCCGATCATTTGAAGCGAGAACGAACTTCCTGCTCAGAGCATAAGCTTCGAGGTTTTTATTCATACGAAATTGAGAACTTACTCAGAAAACGTCACTAGACAAACGTCTTTTTGGTAAAATTATCGAATTACTTGAATTCGGCAAGTAAAGTTAATCCACTCACAGTGAAACAAATCGCAGCGAAAAAGCACACACAAAATAAACATGCGATTAACACGATTCACAACTTTGTTTACGTTAGAACTGAACAAAGCCGGCAACGCGGGAACGTTGACGTCACGGCACGTGATCACTGGAAGTGTTTATCGCGCTGTTATTGGATCGTTGCTAGCGACTAGCGCCTCGCGTTTCTTGCTCTTCACTTGTTATTTGTAAACGTCAGGTGCAAAGTTTCAGCGGCCCGGGTATACCTACAACTAAGGACGGCACAAATATCCATGCCCGAGGGGGGATTCGAACCCCCGACCGTAGTGACCGTGCAGACCGTGACTGAAGCGCCTCAGTCCCCTCGGCCACCGCGGCCGGCTCACCATAATTGCAGACATGCTTTACAGTGCTGTTCACAACATTATTCCTCGACTACAGCTATTGTTGAGGAATGACGGTGAACATGTTGAGCATTTCCTGTAAAGAACATCATCTTTGCTTTGTTTAATTTTTTGTTATTCTAATTATTGATTTTCTGATCAGATGAAGCGCCATCTGTCGGACATTCTTTGAACTACTTTTTTCTAATAAAACCCAATGTTATTCCAAGCATGTGTGTCAATTTTTACTTCTCTGTCTACATTATTCCGTGAATTATTAAATTTTCAAGTTATACTGACTTTTTTAGCACCCGGTATATCATACGATATTGAATTAAAATTTGTGTTTTGTCCGGTATTCGAAGCTGGGACCGCCTGCTTATTAGTAAGACGCTTTACTCTCTCAGCTAACACAGTCTTACAGATAATGCGGGTTCACAGACTGTCTTATAGCATGTCTCCCACCACAACACTTACTTTATTTCTGCCTCAATATTCCCCTGTGAAATACGTATCAAATTGCTGGAGCTCTCCTGCATTGGAATAGCTAAGGTGCCACCTGCGTGGCTTGGACATTATGTGTTTATCAACCACCTCTTGAGGGATATTTGATCTTTCTTCCGTGAGTGCAACATCCAGCTCCACAACCTTTGTGGGGCGTGCTGATCTGTCTGGTCTGGCTTCTGCCAGGCGCATCTCAGAAGTGATAAATGAGGTTTAAGTCGTATGAACAAGATGGCAACTCCATTAACTCAGTTCCATCAACTTCAAGCATTTTGTCTAACAGTCCAGCTCTGCGTAATGGACCACCAGAAGGAAACCGTCCCTTACGTTAGTAGCATAGGACACAAAACACGTCGAAACATCTCTCTCGTCTGTTTACCTCTGAGCACTCAAAGCGCTATTCCAAACGACATAGAGGTCTGTAAATCAACCTATACTGACTCTTGTCCACACCACCGCCATAATATGGTGATGTTTGCTGCACGTGAACAGGTTTGATCCGAGTTGTACGTTCTCTCGAGATGAGAGAACGACGATTGCCCTGTTGAACACCAGATCTTGACTCATCCGTAAACAGAACCCCGCGCCAATCCTGTTGTTACCCCACACAGATTTTGTAGGGCTAAACGGTGTTATGGTTTTAATGGGACACATTCCCAACTGCTTGTGGCGTAGTGATAACATACTGGATTCGCATTCGGTAGGACAGTGGTTAAAATCTACCTTCGGCCATCCAGAGTTAGGTCTTCCGTGGTTTCCCTAAATCACTCCAGGCAAATGCCGGGATGGTTCCTTTCAAAGGGCACAGCCGATTTCCTTCCTCATCCTAATGTAACCTAATGTAAAAGGTATGTAAAAATGTGATACTCGTATATGTAGGACTAATTTTCACTGAAATGTAATAGTTAACCTGTCAGAAAACGAATGAACGTACAAAAACATTTTAGAAGTACCTGAAAAGACTATTGTACAGTAACTACAATTTTTCAGAACAACAAAAAACCATCCCACTGATGATAGCACAAAATGTGCCGAAACATATTTGGGGAAAAATTAAAAATCAGGTGTCTTGCATACGGCGGAAAATCCTCACCATTTATCCAATCAAGCACGGAAGAAAGAAGAACAACAACATTAAAAGATGATTAATTTGCCTGTTATACCACATGCTCGTACCTCGTTTATGTTCAGATGTTTGTATAGCTTATGGGACTTACACCGCGGTCGGCCCTCGTTTATGAGTCGACGCTGCGGTTCTTTGCAGAAGTGAACAAACACGGTATCCAGCTGAGAACCTGTGACTACTGACATCTGAGTCTCGTGGATGAATAACACTAGCTGGGTTACATATGTTAATACTCTTGCTAAATTGTCAATTTGATTTCAAAGTTCATTGCATATATCGATATGTATGTAGGTATCTATGTAAGTATGTAAACCATTTGTACTTGAAAACCACATACGCTAAATAAATAATAGTCTCACCTGTGAGCACGCCCTCAGCAGAGAAATTACCACGTCGAAGGGCTGCAGAAATCGTCTGAAATCGAAGTTCTGTGACGGATCTGACCTGGCCTGCGTTGGGTAAGGGCGTGTGGGCGACGCGAGACGCTGGCAGCGGCCTGCGGCTGACGTACGGCCGTCGCAGTACGTCATGCGTCACGCGGGGGCGGCGGCAGTGGGGGCGGGTGGTTGCGGGTGCCCCGTGTCCGAGGGCGGCCGCCGTTCAGCGGGCAGCTTTCGTGGGGGCGCTCGTCTAGCCTAATATATTCATTAAAACGGCAGCGGCAGGCCGCGGCCTCGACCGGGCCTGCATATGCATGCGCTGCGGGTCTGCGGCCGCCAGGCGCCCCACTCGCTTCTGATCGGGGGCGGATGGCCGGATTAGGGCGTAGGGCAGCCGCCATTACGGCCCGGCGGCTTCAGAGAGTGCCAGTGACGTCAGAAGGTGGCGGGCAGTGCTGCCTGCCGCGCCTACCGTGTGTTTACTAGGATGCGGGCAGTGCTACAGGCCGAACAGTAGGCAGCATGCTCCAGCCTGCGCGAAACCCTACATCAATAGCGTTCTCAGGAGAACTCGCGGGACGCGCAGACCGGCACAGATGACACCTCCACGCCAACGGACCAACCGTGCAACAAGACTACACAGACGCCCAGGAAGACGCTACTCGCACATCGTGCAGTAGAGGCCAAGACTTTGACGGCCAACTTCGGCTGTAAAATGCCGGCGGTCGCCGAAAAAGCAGCGTCGCCAAGGAAGGAGAGGATCGAGCCACTATAATTGAAGAGGCTCTATGCGGAGAGAGTCGACCTCGAAAGACACCAGTCTTCCTACAAAGAAGTGAAGAGGCGACACGAAGAGCACAACGACAAACTCCAAGAACGAGCACCTACAATCTTTGTTCGCTGAGAAACCCGAAATGAGGAACCGGCCGGCCAGAGGAGCGGGATACAACCCACGAGAAGGCGAAGAAAGTGGATTCTCTTTATGTTCAAATGTCTGTAAAGCTTAAGGGACTTAACTACGGGGTCATCAGTCACTAAACTTACAAACTACTTATCAACTAGCTTATCCTAAGGACGTCACGAATATCCATGCCCGAGGGAGGATTCGAACCCCCGACCGTAGTGGCCGTGCAGATCGTGACTAGAGCACCTCAGTCCCCTCGGCCACCGCGGCCGGCGGCTTCTCTTACAGAAGGCACGAAGAAGAGTAGGAGAAACAAAAGAAATGGAAGAAGCAATATACCTTCCACAAATAGGTGGTAACACCAGCAGCTCAGGCCGAGGTTTCCGTGGTTCCTTGTTGGCTGTAAGGTGAATACCGGAGCTGTCCCCATGCCAACGGAATGTTCCAAATTGGGAGAAATTAAGTCCCCCCCCCCAATTTCCTATTCCAATAAAATAAACTGTGCCGCAACAGAATTACCTCTGCTAAGGCGCAATAGAGTGGAAACTCTCGAGGGGTCTGCCCAGCCCCCTAAGGACTGGGAAAGAAATTTGAAAAAATAAATAAATAAAAAATAGAGGTGGCGTTATGTCTGCCAAGGGGGTGCCGCCTCGAAGAACTCTGCCAAGGATACAGATTAACGTAAAGTACTCTCCACTCCAATACGGCCGGCTGGTACAGCAACCAGTTAGATTGTTTAGTAATAAACAACAGTCGTGGTTGCTACTTTTTTACTTACATTTAGCCGCGGCGGATTAGTCGTGCGCAAAGGGTCGCCGTGCTGCTGTGCGCCCGGCCGTTTGCCCTCGAGGGATCGAGTCCAACTCAGACATAAATGTTTGTGATGTCGTTAGGTTAGTTTACCTTAGTTTAAGTAGTTTATAAGCTTCGGACCGATAACAAAGCAGTTGAGTCCGACAGATCTACAAACATTTATTTTAAACAAACTGATATTTAACGCTTGTGGGGCATCCTCTGAAAGTCTGTTAGTTTCAATATTCCAATGACATTACTAAACGATAAGTGGCAGCATCATCAGCAAAGAACCTAAAAGGGGTGCTCAGATTTTCTCCTAAATGGTTTATATAGACGAGGAACAACAGAGGATCTATAACATGACCTTTCGGAACGCGATTAAAATTTATTTTTGTCGAATTCATAGTATCAATTATTAACAACAGATCGTCTCTGGGCGATAATTACGAATACAATCACATAACCCATAAGTAGGCACTTTGACTAAAGCCATTGTATCAAAAACCAACCGAAATCTTGAAATACGCAATGAGATCTCTTGTAGATGCACTAATCCATTCCTATGAGGAAAGTGTTATTTATGTTTGACAACAACGATATTTTCTAAATCTGTGTGAAAATGTTCTTTTCCAGGCAATTCATAACGTTTTAACAAAGTTAAAAGTTTCGAAACCGTATTGTAAGGTCTGTAAATTAGAGGGTTACTCCTATTGTATTTCTTGAACAATGCCGTGGTTTGTACAACTTTCCACTGTTTGGGTAAATATCCGTCATTGAGCGAGCGGTTGTATATGAAGTTAAGTGTGGAGCTGTTACATTAACATACTTCAATAGAAACCTATTGTCTATACAGTCTGGACTGGAAACTTATTTCTATTAGACGGTTTAATTTGCTTCACTACTTGAATAATTAACATCGAATATTAATTTAAGTGTAAGGAAGTCTCTTCTGAAGGCATTTGTGTGGAGTGTTGCCTTGTATGGGAGTGAAACATGGACGATAAGCGGTGCGGACAGGAACAGAATAGAGGCTTTTGAAATGTGGTGTTACAGAAGAATGCTGAATATTAGGTGGGTAGATCGCATAACTAATGAAGAGGTACTGAACAGAATTGGTGAGAAAAGGAATTTTTGGCATACCATGACTAAAAGAAGGGATCGCTTGGTAGGACACATTCTTAGACATCGGGGAATCGTAAATTTAGCATTGGAGGGAAGTGTGTGGGGTAAAAATCGCAGAGGGAGACCAAGATATGCGTATAGTAAGCAGATTCAAATAGATGTGGGTTGCCGTTCTTATGAGGAGATGAAAAGGCTTGCTCAGGATAGAGTAGGGTGGAGAGCTGCATCAAACCAGTCTCCGGACTGAAGACCATAACAACAATAACAACAACAACTTGAATAATATCTGCGTCTGCGGTTCTTCCACTGGTAGCGGTTCTTGATTCCATTTAAGAAGTATTTACTTCGACTTCTATGGTGAAGTAATTTCTGAGACTTTACCTAAACCGTGCTATTTATTCATAAATGTTCAAATGTTTGTGAAGCATATGGGACTTACGTGCGGGATCATCAGTCCCTAAACTTACAAATTACTTATACTAAAGACAACACAAACATCCATGCCCGAGGGGGGATTCGAACATCCGACGGAGAACGGCCTCGCGGTTAAGAACATAGCGCCTCAATGCGCTCGGCTGTGCCACCGCAGCTGCTATTGATTAATTTCGACAAGTCATTTTCAGGCACATGCATGGTGCATATATTATTGGGTTTAGTTGTCAGATGCTTTTATCTTACGCATAATGACACCAGTTGTCGTAATAATAACAGGTAAGGATTCATTTCACATCGAAATGTAATACATGGCATGACGCAACTTCTTGAAAATGCCTTTGTTGAAATTAAATAATCGCAGGATTCAAGCGTAGAAGATGTACGTTACAACTTACAACGGACCATGTTTACTTTTGTCTGGTATTTACAGACTGAGGATCGATGTTGATACAAAATTTGTTCTTTTCTTGGTTACTGCCTGTCCGTTGTAAATTAACCTTTTCCTTTTGTTATTCGTTTTATTTGTAGAGCTTCCTATCATAACTCTTCAGTTTTTCCTTTGTTATTGAGTAGATATTTCACGCTCTCTCTTGTTCTTCTACCTTGAAAATACTGAGCCATGTTTTTCTTACAATCGCCATAGACGAAGATCGTCAAAACGATAACATTGTATGAAATTTTTAACGTATGCAAAAGTAGTAATAAATACCAAAGTACTTCTTCCTGCACTATTTGGAATAAAAGTCTATTAGCGGAATGTTACTCATAGATGCCACAGAACGACACTACTTGCCAGGCATTTAAATGTGATTTGCAGAGTATACCATGTAGATGTACTCTCAGAAGAAGCTTCGGAATATTTTTACCGTTCTCTGTACAACACTAAATTAATTTTACTGCTCCATTAATATGTTGTATTCTAAGTACGCATAATAGGCAATCCAAATGACACTCGCAAACTCAAACTAACGGCATGCACTTCCACACCGAGAGTAATATCGAAGTTGTGCAGTGTTATAAGGAAAAAATCATAATTTACCTTACGTTCTTTTAACAGATGTATTTCTCTTTTATTGTTTTATAGACTGATGAATTTTTCAAGTATTACTCTATCCATATTGAAACATTGCTTAAAAATGATAGGGATATATTTTCAAAGTTTTTTACTTATTAAGTTTCCTTCCGTCAGAACAGATTCATGGAAATGAAAACTGACTTTTCTAAATGAACATTGTGTTAAAATCAGTTACTTCTTCCTGATTCTGAAATTTCTCACGCTATTTTAACATGCAAATAACTTACAGGGAGTGTGAAATACTTCTCAAAACTAAGGTCGTCCTTAATCAGTAACATTCATTTTGAGTGACTGACAGCCACAGATCGGAACTGTATAATAGGTATCCTGTATCCTAAAACGTTTGTCCTTTCGTCTTTAGTGGAATTTCTAAGAGCCCCAAACGAAGATACTCCAACACTAAAATCACTAAACTACAACACAAATGTTCATCTCGAGAGTGAAACTGACTTTTCAGTTGGTTGTTTTTAAACTTCCTAGCGTATTAATCGTTTGCTGCCCAACATGGCAAACAGTCTTATTTCCAACATCATAAATAGCATAGAATTCATCAAATTACGTCTAATCGGGACATTTGTGTTTTGCTGTGGCACAGGAAACACTTTGGCTGTGATAGGTCGACACCTCTGCTCATATATTAAATTAAAAGAGACTGCCGTACCCCTGAGCCTTTCTTTGCGTCATATATGTTCATGAGCTTTTCTGAACTGATGTGTTATTAGGTTTATTAACTGCTCTCTATTAGGTTTACATGCGTACGTTCATGAAATACCTTTACGTTCTTCACTTAATCTTAGCAGATGAATGGATCCTGACTAAAATCGAAAGTAACACTTGCGTCCCGATATATCGTGTAGCTAAACATCTTGCTAGTTTGTTGAGTCCAATGGTGGGCAGGTGTGAACACCACATTAAGAACTCGGCGGATTTCTTACGTTGATTGCAGGGATTGCATTTGAATGACTCTGATATTTTAGTGAGTTTTGTTGTTGTGTCTCTCTTCACTCGCGTTCCTCTGTCAGATTCGTTGCAGCTAATTGACGTTACGTTTCGTGTCGAGTTAACAAATCTTTTTCGACATGTGCTGACTTCCACTTACTTTTTATTCAATGGTCAGTACTATGAACAAACTGATGGAGTTGCAATGGGAAGCCCGTTGTCACCTATTGTGGCCAATTTGTTTATGGAGGATTTTGAGGAACATGCTTTAGCGTCAGCGACTCTGAAACCTGCGTGTTTTCTCAGATATGTAGACGACACATTTGTCGTTTGGCCTCATGGTAGTGAGAGTTTAAATGGTTTTTGGAACACCTAAATTCAATCCACCCGAATATTCAATTCACAATGGAGCTGTAACAGAATGACTGTCTTCCTTTCCTTGATGTGGTGGTCAGAAGGAAGGTTGATGGTACATTGGGACATTCTGTTTATAGGAAGCCAACTCACACAGATTTGTATCTGCAAGCTGATAGTTGTCACCATCCAGCTCAGCGTGAAGGAGTACTTCGTACCTTGGTTCACAGGGCACATGTCATTTCAGACCCTGAAAGTTTGTCAGCTGAGTTGTCCCATCTCGAGGAGACCTTTCGTCAGAATGGTTACAGTGAAAGACAGATAAAACGTGCATTGCGCTATCAGGCTTCTGTGCAACGGGTGAGTGACGATAGTAACGAAGTGGCACCTAAATCTATGGCCTTTTTGCCTTACACAGGAAGTATTTCCAACAAGATTGGTCGTATTTTGCGGAAATATGATGTGAAATGTGTATTTCGACCACCTTCTAAGATAAAGGCCCTGTTGGGGTCCGTAGAGGATGATCTTGGTTTGGCAGGTGTATATCGTATTCCTAGCAGTTGTGGCATGTCATATATTGGTCAGACAATCAGGACTGTGGAAGACCGGTTTATTGAACATAAACGTTACACGCGCTTACAACAGCCAAACAAATCCGCTGTTGCAGAACACTGTCTTGACACCGGTCATCCTATGGAATACAAAAACACGGAGATCCTGGCATGCACCTCCACCTATTGGGATAGTGTTATTATGGAATTATTATTGAAATTAAACTAGCAAGCGACCTTATAAACAGAGATGGTGGTTTTTGTTTAAATTCTGCTTGGAATCCGGCATTGTCTCCCGTCAAAAAACAGAGGGATAAAATTAATGCTGCCTCACCTGTTGATGAAGTCACTAACGATATTTTTGATGTTTGGTCATCTTTGGTTGTGTTGACTCTTCTGTGACTTGTACTGTGTGTGTTATCTTCCTTGTTTACCCTTTGCAAACCAAGGTATTAAATTCGCTTGCACATTGCTTCCTTAAATGCAGTTGTGCCTTGAGAATGGCAGGGTGTCCTCCTGCCAAAATATCGGCGGTTGTCGACGACGTCACCCGGCAGCATACCCGTAAGTTGTTTGAACATTCATTACGCCGGGAAAAGTTAAATTCTCACATTCAAGTGCCTGGCAGAGGGTTGATTAACCACTTTCATAACTTTTATCTACCGTTCAATTCTCTAATAGCGCGCGGGAAAAAAGAACACCTAAATCGTTCCGTTTTCGATCTGATATCTCTTATTTTATTGGGATGGTCATGTCTCCCTAAGTAGTTTGGTGCTAGCAAAATATTTTCACATAGAGAACTAAAAGTCGGTGATTGAAACTTCGCAAACAGTTCACGCCGCAATGAATAACGTCTTTCTTTTAATGATTTCCACCCCAATTCGTGCAATATTTCCGTGACACTTTCCCTCCCGTAACGTGATAAAACAAAACGAGCTGCCCTTCTCTGAACATTCTTAATGTCTTCCGTCAGTCCCACCAGGTGAGGGTCCCACAAGGGGCAACAGTACTCCAGGAGAGGACGCACAAGTGTGATGTAGTCAGTCCCTTTGGTGGATCTGGTGCATCTTCGAAGCGTTATGCCGATGAAACGTAACCTTTGGTTATTTTCTATGTGTTCTCTCCAGTCAAAGTTGTTCGTACTCTCACTGAGAGTAGAGCATGTTTATTACCCAATTATAAACAATTTCTTGATTCCAAAACAAATTGTCAGGCTTTTTTAAAAAAAATGTCAGGCTTTTTATGAGGCAATGTCCTTTTGGTAATTTTGAGTTGGTAACCCACGCTAGAATAGCAACCCTGGTCCTAGTTGACACGAGAGAAATTGCAAGCCTTTTGTAGGATCGGAACTTCTCTCCACTCGGCGATTCTCGGAAGGAGCGGGCTAAAAGCATCCAGCGATTTTTCCATACCGCTGCGGCTGCGGCTGCGACTATGAGTGTGGCTGCGGCCCGCAGTGGCGGGTGTGCGAAATAAGGTGCGGCCCTCCGGAGCGTCGGCCGCCCTCCTGGGAGGTCCCCTGCTGCGGCTGCGGCCATGGCTGCTCTTTGGTATTCATGGGCCGCCGCCGCCGCAGACACCTCCGGTCCCTCGCCGAATGTGGCCAGCTTCCGCGCCCACAAACTACCTGCATTCGTCACAGTCACATATTTCTTGCTGTACCTACACTCACGTAAGCTTCATCCTGTCTCTCTTTTGGTTTTTATCGCTCGACTAATTTACTGCATGCCTGTCAATCTTATGCCCCCCCTTCCACACAAGCACTCCTGGCCATTAAAATTACTACACCACGAAGATGACGTGCTACAGACGCGAAATGTAACCGACCGGAAGAAGATGCTCTGATATGCAAGTGATTATCTTTTCAGTGCATTCACACAAGGTTGGCGCCGACACCTACAACGTGCTGACACGAGGAAAGTTTCCAACCGATTTCCATACACAAACAGCAGTTGACCGGCGTTGCCTGGTGAAACGTTGTTGTGATGCCTCGTGTAAGGAGGAGAAACACGTACCATCACGTTTCCGACTTTGATAAAGGTCGGATTTTAGCCTATCGCGACTGCGGTTTATGGTATCGCGACATTGCTGCTCGCGATGGTCGCGATCCAATGATGTTGGCAGAATATGGAATCGGTGGGTTCAAGAGGGCAATACGGAACGCCGTGCTGGATCCCAACGGCCTCGTATTACTAGCAGTCGAAATGACAGGCATCTTATCCGCATGGCTGTAACGGATCGTGTAGTCACGTCTCGATCCCTGAATCAACAGATGAGGACGTTTGCAAGACAACAATCTGGACGAACAGATCGACGACGTTGCAGCAGCATGGACTATCAGCTCGGAGACCATGGCTGCGGTTACCCTTCGTGCTGCATCATAGACAGGACCGCCTGCGATGGTGTACGCAACGACGAACCTGGGTGCACGAATGGCAAAACGTCATTTTTTCGAATGAATCCAGGTTCTCTTTACAGCATCATTATGGTCGCATGCGTGCTTGGCGACATCGCGGTGAACGCACATTGGAAGCGTGTATTCTTCATCACCATACTGGCTTATCACCCGGCGTGATGGTATGGGGTGCCATTGGTTACACGTTTCGGTCACCTCTTGTTCGCATCGACGGTACTTAGAACAGCGGCCGTTACATTTCAGATGTGTTACGACCCGTGGCTCTACCCTTCATTCGATCCCTGCGAAACCCTACATTTCTGCATAATATTGCACGGCTGCATATTGCAGGTCCTGTACGGGTCTTTCTGGATACTGAAAATGTTCGACAGCTGCCCTGGCCAGCACATTCTCCAGGTCTCTCACCAACTGAAAACGTCTGGTCAATGGTGGCCGAGCAACTGGCTCGTCACGATATGCTAGTCACTACTCTTGATGAATTGTGGTATCGTGTTGAAGCTGCATGGGCATCTGTACCTGTACCCGCTATACAAGCTCTGTTTGACTCAATGCCCAGGAGTATCAAAGCCGTTATTACGGCCAGAGGTGGTTGTTCTTGGTTCTGATTTCTCGGGATCTAAACACCCAAATTGCGTGAAAATGTAATCACATGTCAGTTTTCTTATAATATATTTGTCCATTGAATACCCGTTTATCATCTGCATTTCTTTTTGGTGTAGCAATTATAATAGCCTTTAGTGTATACTAATACCTTACGAATTAATATACAGTATGTTCGAAAATTCCCGTTACAAACTTCGAGGATTTCTGGAGATGAGTGAATACACTATACACTATGTGATCAGAAATATTCGGACACTTGGCTGAAAATGACTTACAAGTTCGTGGCGCATTCCATGGGTAATGCTGGAATTCAATATAGTGTTATGACTCCAAACCCACATAGTGCTGACTTATCGTTTACCCAGCCAGGGTCCACATCCTCATTTGCATTATTACGAGTAGTTTTTGAAAGTACAGTTTATGTAAATTCGTAATTCCTTAATTCTCTATCTTGAGCAGTAATTTAAATACCAGTTAATAGCATTTTTCTTTTCGTTCCAGCTGGAGTAACTCAGGAACGTATTTTCAGTTAAACAGGTTTAATTCAGTTTTCAAAATAAATAGAGCATTAGAGCCAATTCAGTGCAGTAGTAAGAGACTATTTTCTGATCTTGTATTAATTCATAGATACATCATATTTTGTGGAACCACAGATCATTCAGAATAAGAGTGTTGTAAATATTATCGTAAGTGTCTTTGTTTGAATATATTCTGAATATGTTATTGCCAATTTCTTCATAAGTATTGGATTTTTCACCATTACTGTTTAACGGTCCCCATGTAATTGAGACAGAAATTTTTCTAAAGAGTTTAAATTTTTTTTAAAAAAATGAATATTTTTCTGGAAAATAAGTTTCCCCTGTCGACTGTGGGCAGAGTTGTGTAAGAAAGGAAAATATAGCATGAGACATTAAAGATAAATCTTTATTTTTCTACATAATTTCCTAGTACATTGATTTTGTTCTTACCGCTTTATAAGCTTCAAAAAGCCGCCCAGGAAAAAATCAGGGCGCTGCATCCGGAAGAATCGTTGAACGGCTATGGGCGAAAGACGACAAGGCAGATGAACGCGGACATGCAAAACACCGATTCACCATTGGGTGACTATGAATATGGCAATGACTTCTCTTTCGGATTGTGAGGGGGGATGAAAGGTGGGTCCACCAATACACGTCCGAATCGAAGGCCGTATCCATGGAGTGGAAACATCCGTCATCACTTGTCCTAAAGAAGGTCAAAAGCACTCCGACTGCAGGTAAAGGGCTACCCACCACTTTCTGGGACGCCCAAGGAGTTTCGTTGCTGGACTTTTTTGGAGGATGCAATCATCAATGCTGCGCGGTACTGTAGCATACTCTCTAAATTGAAAAAAATAAAACAAAATAAAGATGTACACTTTTTTTTGTCGTCCTGGGCATTGTGTGCCATATGCGGCCAAAATTCATCAAATCTGCGAGAGTAATCTAAAAGAACGTCTCCAGAATGAAACTTTCACTCTGCAACGGATTGTGCGCTGATATTAAACTTCCTGGCATGTTAAAATTGCGTACCGAAACCGGGACTCGAACCTGGGACGTTTGCCTTTCGTAGGGAAGCGCTCTACCGACTGAAAAAAGATCTCGGGTTCAAGTCCCGGTTCCGGCACGCAATTTTAATCTGCCAGGAAGTTTCATATCAGCGCACACTCCGCTGCAGAGTGAAAGTTTCATTCTGGAAACATCCCTTAGGCTGTGGCTAAGCCATGTCTCCACCATATCCTTTCTTCCAGGAGTGCTAGTCTTGAAGGTTCGCAGGAGAGCTTAAGTTTGGAAAGTAAGAGGCGAGGTACTGGCGGAAGTAATGTTGCGAGGCGGCATCGTGAGTCGTGTCGGGGTAGCTCAGTCGGTTTATTGGTCGCGAAAGGCAAAGGTTCCAGTTTCGAGGCCCGGTTCCGGCACGCAATTTTAATCTGCCAGGAAGTTTGTAAAAAGAACGTCTCCTTGCAGTATAAAGTGGCATCCCCCATTGACATATTTCACTGATCCATCGCACTTTCTTCTCGGCAGACTTATATTAAAACATGATAAGTGAAAACGAATTGCACCTTTCTTGATGTGTAATTTTTCAATTTAATTTCAATTTATTGCCACAATATTTAGACCTGTGTCCTAGTAAAATAAAGGGGAACATATAACAAATTTAAAAATAGTTTAGAGATAATAATAGTCAGCCAACTGCCCAGCTCTAAAATTAACACTCGCCTTGATACTCCTGCACATGTAGTTTCTCATCAAGGTGTCCATATGGTCTTAAAGAATTAAAACTTTAATAAGAAACAAAAGAAAGGACTTATTAGAGTCAGGAAAAAAACAGAGTGTATTGCAAATTTAACGGTGTCCTATAATGTGGAGCCAAGTATTTTTTGAAAGCCGTGGGTTAAAGGCACGGCAAGGAAATTACAAAACAGTGCGTAACATTTTCGTAGTTGCCTTACTTGTACGTGGTTTTTCCATAAGTACCCCAAGTTTGGAAAGTCATCTTTTAGCTCGAGGTGTATGATAGCATGTACTGTGTGGCCAAGGATCCACACCGTCGGAGATGGTTGAGAGCGCCTACACCATCCGCCATACTGTCCTCATCTCGCACCAAGTGACTTCAATCAGTTTCCAGCTTCGAGGAAGACTCTCGACGGAAGGCGCTTTGGAATCAGTGCTGACGTCAAACAAGCCGTTCAACCCTACTTCCGTATGCAACGGTCTGATTTTTTCCTGGGCGGCTTTTTGAAGCTTATAAATCGGTGTGACAAATGTCTCAATGTACTTCAAAATTATGTAGAAAAATAAAGATTTTTCTAATCTTTAATGTCTCATTCTATTATTATTTTTTCTTCCTTTCGTACGCAACTCTGAACACAGCTAACAGGGATAACGTTTTCCAACTCCCCCTCGAATTATTATAATTGTTATTATTATTATTTGACGTGAAAGTTCCGTGTTACTACAGGCACTGTTAGCGAAGAGTCGTCGAAGTAGAAATGAACACGATATGGTAGAGGGAGCCTACTGTGGTACGCATTCATGCGTGCTACTAATGAACACTCATGTGACGGGGCGACTAGTGGTTTTCGGAACACGCAGTGTAATCATAGCTCCGCTTGACATCCGGGCTTGTCCACATGTCAGGTCCCGCAACGCATTACACCGCGCTGGTTCCAGAGGCGCGAACCATTCGATACTGCCTGTGGTGAGCCGCAACAGTGACGTTCTGCCGGTTGGCCGACGTCCGCAGCCCAGAAACCGCTAATAACCCACGTCGCAATACACACGTGATTACTGGCCTGCTGAGGGTCGAAGTATACAGACCGTTTGAAAAAGATATGTCCGATTGCACACGACTGCACCTTCTAAATGATTGAACATAAAAATTGGTGAGAACCTAATCTGTTGCAAAGGATTACAAAGATTTTCTTTCCAAGGTAATGATGAATAATGAAATGCGCACACTGCGGCGGTACGACCACTTCTTGCATGGGACTAAATACCAAATTTTTAATGAACCGTGTCAGACATCAGGATCCGAAAGTCGTCCGCTCGTCAAGAAGAAAATAAAAATTCCAAATAATATAATCTTCCTGTATTGTGATATTTCAGTGACAGATCCTTGCGCAGATAGAAGAAGCATACGATTCTAGGTTTGCACTTCTTTATAACTGTTACTTTGAAATAAATGTTTTAAAGTGCCCTTAAAGATCGAACTCTCAAACAAAAGTTCGTAGTTGTACTGGTTGCTATAGACACAGATATTACAAGTCCTGTTCACTGATGATCGATTGATATATAAGATCGATTGATTAAAATACTAAAAATTGATAAAAGTCTTCTTGCTTTATCTGTCAAACAAAATAACTCTCTCTAGATGTTTTCTTTCAAATTCTAAAATGATTTGACAGTATATAATTCTTCAGCTCCTGTCAATGAATATGTTTCTTGTAACATTTCTATAAATATCAAAATAATGATCGTTGACACTTGGTTAACTTTCGAGACACAATGACATTTATTGCTCTCACAATACAGATCATGACTCAATGACAGTTACACAAAGACTGCTTTTATGGTCTTTTTCATTTTCCACGAAAATTTCTATAATAATGTCAATATCCGCGACAATAACAGCAGAGACCAGCATCTTCTTGCTTCGTGGCCGTCGACCCGCGACTTGAAGTGGCCTTATGTTTACTACTTGAGCTCGGCGACGAAGATGTTCATCTCGTAGGTTGAATAACCGTCACAGCTCATGAAACACAAGAAACATACGAAAACTCTTTTAAGAATCACATAACATAAAATATTTACATAACAATAATTTAAAAACATAAAATATAAAGATAGTCTTCCGCGAAACTGAGCTGACATAAGGTAGTAGTGGAGACAATAATACATCCCACTACAACACGGAAAATAATGAGGTGCGGTTTACAGTTACATTTAGGATCCAAGTCTTGAGTTGACTTTCAGAAATGTGCAGTGTGCCCTGTAGTAGACGTTAACAAACATTTAGACCATATTCGGGATCGTTGCAGTTCACGTAGTGTGGTTGTTAAAGGGAAACTCAGTTACAACCGAAGAAATATCGAAACGAAGTTGACGTTTGAAGTACATGAAGATCACTGCTAGTGCGTCCCTAAACTCAGAGCGAGTCTTACGGGTGAGACTCAGGACATGCCCTAGCAGCGCCCTGCATGTATTTCAAACATCAACCTATGTTTGCAATTTCTACGGTTGTAAATGAAGCACTGCGATGCAACCAACGTCGTTATATACGTGATTTTTATGCTATTGATTTCGTAAGAAATAATATAGCGTATCCTTTTACAAAACATAAGTTCTTTACAGTGGTAGCTGTTGCTCCAGATGACTGGAGATTCACTTTCTTCAGTGCCGGACCTTGATAGTGCCCGCTCTCGGCGTCGAAAGAGGCAATTTGGCGCACCTCTCTCTCTTTTCGTTAAACGATCTGCAGGATGTCTTACCTCGGCTTGTTTGCACTTGCTTCTACTCGAGCTGAGGCGCTGGTCTACCAAGCTTCTTTATTTCACGTCACGTGTTTCTCCCAAGCTTACAGCTGAGTAATTTCCTTCTAAAAGATACTGAACGTTAATCATTTTCATTGATAATAAACACCAAGAACATATAAATACGCACATGAACAATAAAACACAGTAAGTAACTAATTACACTGTTAACTGAATGTAACAAATTGAATCTGTTACGTAGAAGACACAATCTCAAGCTACCTTTCGTTCACGTGACACTGTAAGCAGCACCCACTCCTAACCTTGCGCATGCGTAAAGGCTGCTCTCCCCCCCCCCCCAACTCTTTTTAGACAGTTAAATATTTCATATTCATAGAATGTATGACTACAACTGTGAAAGGGCAAAGTTGAATGATGTGTACCCAGCCGGGATTCAATCCCGGGTCTCCCGCTTTATAGGCAGTTGCGCTGACCACTACACCAGTGGGGACACAGTGATCTACGCACTTGCAACGACTACCTAAGCACGCCTCCCGTCAGATACAAATTCCCAGCTTTACCCGGGTTCGAGGCCCGGCTGGGTACACATTTTCAGCTTTACCCATTCCCAGTTGATGTCATATATTCTCTGAATATGAAAGAATAAGAACTGCAGGATCAGAAGCATCGTCTGTTCTTTTGTAATAGACGCCACGCACACACATTATATATATATATATATATAAACACCGGGTCGGGCAATGATTCTTCCCTTTGTTGGTACGGGTGGGCAAGTTTGAGCCGTTGCTCTTATGAAAAGTCGGTCGTTTCAAAAACTACGAGTTTGGGTACTGTGGTCAGGGTGTAGCTGGAAATTTATATCTGACGGAAGGTTTGCTTAGGTAGTCCTTGCAGCTTCGGTGATCACTGTGTTCCCAGTGGTGTAGTGGTCAGCGCAACTGCCTAGGAAGCGGGAGACCAGGGTTCGAATTCCGGCTGTGTACAAATTTTCAGCTTTGCCCATTCACAGTTGATGTCATATATTCTCTGAATATGAAAGAATAACAACTGCTGGATCGGAAGTGATGTTTTTTGTTACAAAACAGACCCACATGTATATATAGTTAAGTATTTGTTACAACGAAGAGTATAAATGTCAATTACCCTCAAAATCGCGACACATTTCCAAAAACGACTAAAGAATATGTGGCAGTTAACAATACAAAAGTTATTGTTGTTCCCGGATCTGTTAAAATGAAGATTGGGTTTCAATAATTGCTTGTAGCTGGTATGAAACCGACTACCCTCGACAGCGCAGCGCGATGCCGCTAACCACACGCTATTCTCGCTACAGGGAGACTTCATTATTCTAAATGATCGGACTTGCTGAAGACTTTTATAGTTGATGCATCTTTAATTTATAGTCATAAGATTTTTACCAAATATAACGTGTTTTGATGTATCTTCAATGCGCCAAAAACAAATGTGAAGGGCAGATGTTTCCTTCATGCAGGATTTGCGCATGCGCAATGCGAGGTGCGCAATGGCGCCACTGCTTGCTTAGGAATTATTCGTGTGTAACCGCCAGAGCTCGAGTAGCCAGGAGCTGGTGTCTCTACCAGCTCCTACGCCTATGTTAAACGTGGCGTTTCCTCTCGCCCCTCCCTGCCGCATGAGCGCCCAAATGCTGCCTTCAGGGGGTTCAGAAGAGAATTTGAACCTTAGCCGCTCATGCGCATTGCAACGCTGTGGCTACTGCCGCCTATATTAAGCGACCACACTACGTGCTGACTCCGCGACGTATAACGTTTCTGATGCGATAAAAATACTTTGAATGTGCATATGAAATGATCTGATAGAAGAACAAACCGAAGAATGATAGTTTACTTTTTATTTATTTACTTCTTTTCACGAAGTCAACACTAAAATAATATGTGCCTACATGTTAGACAGTCTACTGTATTTAATTTCCTAAGCTCCCGCCATGCGTTCATGACTGTGAAAGTCGTTTCTAAATATCTACTGTAATCCAAAGATATTTTACATGAAATAGTTGATTGGGACACTATATAGTGAGGCCATTTGGAGCCAACTGGTGTAGCTGATCAATCCATATTAATAAAACGTGTACAACATGCAGAAAAATGGTCTTTTAGTTCAAAAAAGCTAAATGTTAGTTTGTGCTAAATTGTTCGAAAATTTGTGACCATTTGATTTGAAATTTTGACGAGACGTTGTATACCAATTAATGAAGGCTTGTATACTCCTATAACTGTAATTATAATACATCGCGCAACGCATCGCGCCCGCGCGCTCTCTCTCTCACACACACACGCAAACGATTTGTTGTAAGAGCTAGTTGTTAATACGAGGGTGACTTAGTCGCAAACTGAAGTAGACACCCCAGTATTGCGTTTCCAAGCATGAAATTGCTTTTCAGGTGACTCCACCCGTAAATTTAAATACTCGTCCCATCTTTCGAGAAGGCTTTAAAAGCCTGGAGCTTAGAAATTTTGTGGCAGCATTTGCTTATTATAAGTGACGCTCTTGAGCTGTAACTTTAATCTGTTTCTTAAACTGCTGCAACCCACAAGATGGATGTGCGTAGTGGTAGAGAAATACACCTACACAGCGCGCAGTACTGGTGCGTCTACCACAGTTTGGGACTTAACTTACTGACTCACTCTCGTAAATGCTTTAACACGCAGTGGGTAGTGTGCGTCTGTCACGTACGAAACAACCCAGTCGTTGGGACCGTGAGTTGAGGTACCCTTGCCAACAGCAGTGCATGTTGTCCGGGGGAGCCTACTCACTAGGCGTAGCGAGAACGCTAATTGTTGCCTTCGTTCAATAACTTCAGCAAAAATACGGCGTGTCTTCAGCCTTTTAGGTCTAATTGGAGACATTGAGGTAGGATACGAATGGTAGGAAATGTTCAAATGTTTGTATAGTCTATGAGACTTAACTACGGGGTCATCAGTCCCTAAACTACAAACTACTTATGAACTACTTACGAACTAGGACGGCACAAATATCCATGCCCGAGGGGGGATTCGAACCCCCGACCGTAGTGGCCGTGCAGACCGTGACTGGAGCGCCTCAGTCTTCTCGGCCACCGTGGCCAGCGGTAGGAAATCCATATTTATTGTCTTATAGACACGAAAACCGTGCACCGAATAGCAATGTGGCTCACAGTAATTGTTCAAAGTGACGACTCTCAGTGTCAATACATACTTCGGAACGGCTCATTAAATTTCGTTGCAATCTCTGAAATACCCCTGGTGTCTGTTGTACCTGACGACAGACACCTTGAAACGTAGCACACTGATTTTCTACCGTTTCATGGGCGTCCCGTACACCAACGACTTGACGTAACCACAGAGGGGATTGTCCTCATTCCAGACATTCAATACATACATTGTAACTAATGGATGTCGCTGTGTATGTCCTTAAAACAATAAATATGCTTTTCCGACCATTGATTCCGTACCTCAATATAAATTGTTGTGGAAGCAAAAGGTCAAAGCACCGGATTTGAAAAGCTTAGCACCAAAATCTTTATTAGACCAATCGCAATACAGTTTCAAGATATGAAATTTAGAATATACATTTACTGTACTACTAGTTCATTATCTTATGCTTAGCACGAAAATTAATTTGATGTTTTTTCTTGTTTTCTTTCAGGTAAGTTCCTGTTTGTTTAGTTGGACGTGTGCAGCTGTGAAAATCGAAGAAATGTAACGTACCCTGCCAGAGTGTCGTCTTTGGAGAGACAAACCATGGTGATTACTCAGATGGCACAAACTGGTCTCTGATCAGGTTGTACAATATCGATTCCTATTACTAGCTTTATCTGCTGCAGCACTTAAACTTTATTCTCAGCTATTATTCTATCAAAAGATAATCATATACAATACAGCAAAATACCTGTCACAGTATCCCCAGATTCATAGAGAATTACTTTTTTGGTTGTGATTAATATTGTTTTAGAGATGTTGCTGAAACTCAGAGCAGACATCTACATTTTAACTGTTGTGTAACACCCTCAATAACTCTTGTGGAGCGTCAGTTATTGTGATATACAACAAGCGCTTCTTTTCACTTCACAAAAAGAAATACACAGGCGGTCAGGAACATTTCTAAACAAATATTCATCATACGTTATATCAACGCTTTCTCCGACCACTCTAATTCTAAAATATTTTTGGAAACCTAGCGACAAAATAATGAACCTTAAATACTTTCTCCACATAAAAATTAATTCCGTTATCCTATATACTCTCAAAAAGTTGTGCAATATAGTTGTAACCCAAAGACAGATCTAGGAAAAGCATATAGAGTGCATTTTGAAAAAACATTATGAAAACGTTGAAGCTGGCAAAACTATAAAGATAACTTAAGTCCAAGACATAAAGAAACAGGATCCTGACTAGACTGCAAACCATAATGCCATGGTGGATATGAGACTGACTTTATGGCAGTCTAGTCAGTGGGCTTAGACAGCTAATACCATGTGGCAGTGTTCCTAACTGCTCCATCTCCTTACTTTGGTATATGTGTTTCCAAAGTGCATCAGATCACATTTTGATACACATTTTAGCAACCCGGAAATGCTTCGCAATTGCTAAATATGCATGGGAATTGGATATACATACTACACATCTTTCCTTAATCTCTCTATGCATGTATCCTACCTCTTCTTGCTCTTAGATTTCTCTGTGTATTAGTTACCTAAAAATTCGCTGTTGCTCGGGTATTTATTTATTCCACTATTCAGTTAGTCCATGTAGTTGTTCATCCTCTACCTGGCCATCTCCTCCATCCTCTGTCTTAGTCTGCCTACCTACCTCCTCCTTTTCTTGCAAATTCGGTCGTCTAGCTGTCCACCCTCCTATCACTGTCATTACGTACCTATGTCGCGTTCATGCTCATCCCCTCCTTGGCCTGTATATGAATAATTACAATGCTCGCCATATTTTTGATGATCACTCAATCACTCAAACGAAGTCTGGAGTAAGATGCCTCCAAACATGAAATCTTATGTACACAGTGCTGCCAAAAAAAAAAAAAAAAAAAAAAAAAAAAAGTTTCTTAAGTTTAAGGGACTTAACTATGGGGTCATCAGTCCCTAAACGTACAAACTACTTATGAGCTACCTTTTACTAAAGACGACACAAACATCCATGCCCGAGGCGGGATACGAACCCCAACGGTGAACGGCATCGCGCATCTTAGCATAGTGCGCTCGGCCGCTCCGACGCGGCCAGTGCTGTCTGCCTTGTACTGGAATTCAATGTGCAAAATGCTATCGTTGTCGAATGAATGGCATGGCAGCGCATAAAATACAAATCTAAATCCGTGGAGAAGTCAAACACCGTTTCTCCGATCGCCATGAAATTTGTCAGATGTATGTAACTGGACTGGACAGAGAGAATCTAAGGAGGAGTTTGATAGAGGAGAAAATGAGCAAGAGAGGAAGAGGCGATGGTCCCAGAGGAGGGGGAGATATGTGCTAAGAGAGGGGGTGCTGAGAGGAGATGGACGGCTAAAGGGGGAGGAAGTGTGCCGATAAAAGGCAGAGGAGGGGACTCACAAAGAGGCGGAAGGCGAAATGATGAACATGTGACAGTAGCAGGTGAATAGATAGGGGGAGTGCAAGCTGTACAAATAGGGGGCGGAGGAGGAGATGTGTCAATGGAAGATTTGATAATACATGGTGCAGGAAGTGTTACATTGAATTATATATACCATCGCTTATGACAGGAGGCAGGCAGATGTGTAGATTGGGAGCAGGAGGCGATGGTGATGGAGGAGGAGCAGAATGAGGTGGAGGTACGTTAAGGGAGAGGACGATA
Organism: Locusta migratoria; assembly: GCA_026315105.1. NCBI lineage: Eukaryota > Metazoa > Arthropoda > Insecta > Orthoptera > Acrididae > Locusta > Locusta migratoria. The sequence goes on from CM048746.1 coordinate 85,986,043, forward strand.
TGGAAACAGAGAGAGAGACGATAAAGGAGTTGAAATGAACAGAAACAAGGAGAGGAGATGTGGAGAGAGAGGTTACCTTATATTATTTCATGAGCAATCTATAGCATGGCAAATCACATAAACAATGACGTTGATTGCATCGCAACAAACCAGATACATCCTGAGGTATTGAGAAGTGAAGTTGATGTTTGAAGTACGCGAAACGCGTGGTTAGCGCACGTCCTGAGACTCAGGCTAGATCCCCATGCTGCTCAGGACGTTCGCTAGCCGCACGTTTTCCGTGTTTCAAGCGTCTACTTCGCGTCGTAATATCTGGCGTGTTACGATGCAATCTACGCCATTGTTTAAGTGATTTGTCGTGCTATTGATTGCTCATGAAATAATATAGGATGTCCTTTTAAAAACACGTAAATTAGTGTTAAATAACAAATACGCTTTCGTCTTAGAATGTTTTAAAATATTTACATTCATGAGCCCCTGCCTTACATTGAAAGTCGTTTAAAGTAGATGTTCCAGAGATAACACGAGAAATGGGACACCCTGAATACTAGCCTTAGTACCCCGCGTTCACCGGATATTTATTTATTCCTACCTTCTGCCAGTCCATTACCCCTCCTCTTTGTATGTTACTCTCCTCATCGTTCCTCTTATTGTTCGGGTCCTTCTTACCTTCTTTTGACCCAACCTCTTCTTCCATCTCTCTCCACACTTCCTCTTTCAGTCCATTTCAACCTCTCTCATTCCATCTCCTCCTTTACCCCCCCCCCTCTCTCTCTCTGTTTCCATATCGTCCTCTGCCTCAGCGTACCTGCACCTCATTCCGCTCCTCCTCCATCGTTATCTCCTTCTGCTCCCAATCTACACATCCGCCTGCCTTCTGTCCTGTCATAAGCAATGGTGTATGTAACTCCCTGAACACTTCTTACCCTGTGTACGTATAAAATTTTCCATTGATACATCTTCTCCTCCTCCCCCCTCTCTGTGCAGCCTGCACTACCCCTGTCTGTTAGCCTGTTACTGTCACCTGTTCATCAATTCGCCTTTCGGCTCTGTGTGAGTCCCCTCCTCTCCCCTGTATCGGCACAGCTCCACCTCTTTTAGCAGCCCATCTGCTCTTAGCACCTCCTCCCCCTCTCTTGGCACATCTCCCCCTCCACTGGGACCATCGCCTCTCCCTCACTAGCTCATTTTCTCCTCTTCTCTGTCCAACTCCATCTTAGCTTCTCTCAGTCCAGTCCAATTACATACATCTGACAAATTTCATAGTGATCGGAGAAACGATGTTTAACTTCACCACGAAAACATGTGCGCATGCCATAACTTTCACTGTGATCGCTCAAACGTTGTTGTTGTCGGTTGTAAAGCATCCTACACCGTACAAAATTTACGTACACTGCGGTCTTTTTTGTTTTGAAAGTTAAGTGTGCAAGATTGGATTAAAACTGAGGTACCCATTTCCGAAAGCCAATTATCCTGCACTACGAACCATATGGAATTCTATATAGACAGTGAGTATCCTCTTCGTTTGTAGTGTGCAAAATTTCATCAAAATTGGAAATAAACTTCAATTTATATAAAATGAACGAAGGAACGGATATTCACCTTTTCTCTCGGCACTTTATAATACAGAGAACAAGTTGAATATAAAGAAATACAAGAAATAGTTAAAAAGCGTGGTTACGTCTTACGTATATTTGCTAAACACATGTAATGTGAAACAATAATTTTAAACATGACAGCGTTTGTGATAGTATCGAGGGCTATCTTACTATCATTTGTAATGTCAGATAAATTTTAGCATCAAAGAAACATTTGAAATAGATTGTAATAATAATTTCCTGTAGCTCTGTGGCCTAGAGAAATTCTTTCAATTGGATGCTACTTTGGACTTGATTGTTCCTAATCTACCCCTGTTATTCAACCGGAAAAAGGGTACCTATGATTACACCTAAAACCCGAAGTAAGAGTCTTTTCTGGTGATTCCCCCCCCCCCCCCCCATCGAAGAAAGGCAAGGTTAAATCCCAGAAAGGGAAAAAATTACGATCCGAGCGAGTTTCGAACTCGCGACCGTTCACTTTACGTCGAGCACTCTACAGCACGACAATTGGTGAGGTCGAAACGAAGTGCTTTTAATTGGGTAATTACCCAAGCTAAACACCAAAATTTAATTTGCAATATAAATAGGAGTATATCCAGGTTGTTAATCGAGGTAAAATACATCGTATCTTTTAACTTGGACGAAATCGCATTCGATGTGAAAGATTTCGTTCAGATCAGTCGAGTAGTTTCGGAGTTTATAGCGGACAAATAGTGCGTCACGTTATATATAAGTTAGATACAAAGTATAAAACATACATAAATATGATGTTAATTACTTCATCCAAGTAATGAAAGAATTACGAAAAAAGTAGACGTTTTCTATAAGCAAAAAAATAATTACAACTCCCAATTACTTAAAAACTTTGTATGTTCCCTTTTATTATAACATTACTTTTTCCCTTTAGGAAGCCTAACCTATACCATGAATTATGCTATAATCAATTACTTATGATCGTATGACGCCCCGTTGCCCTAAAAAGCGCCGAAAACTGCTGCCGGCCTCGCGACCAGCTCAGGAATCTGCACTCCTCCTGCAGCTCCCTGGCGGCCAGCTCGGCCCATAACACCTGCGGCAGCGGCGACTCTAGGCCGCACTGCGACACCCCGTAACATGATCGCCAGTGACGGCACAGGAGGTGGCAGGTTCGCTGCAAACTCCCTGGACAGGAGCAGTTCCCAGAGCTCCTATCGGTGGCACCGCCCTTGGAGAACAGTTCTCCGCGTGATTCTCAGGCTTCTCCACTCTGCCACCCATTAACGACATATCAACGTTCGTAAAATCTTTTTATTCACAAATTACCTACAATCAGATTTTATATCATAGTGTTGTTATCCTAGCATAGTTAATAAAAATTAACAAGCCAGGGAGATGTTCACCAAGTACTCTAAATTGTTCAAGACAAATTTCATAATTCCCATGACATCAGTTGAAGCAGAAAGCTGCTTCTCGAATATGAAAAGAATAAAATGATTCTTTCGCAACTCTAAGCTCCAGGTAAGAATTATTTTTTCCCTCGGCAAAGCTTTCCACTGAAATAGCTCTTGTGATGGAGACAGCAGACTTTAATCAGTGGGTGGCTGATAAATTTGCGTCGATAGAAAAAAAGCGTAAATTTTCAGTTGTTCCAAGGAAACAGACGTTGGCGGTGATCCGCAGCAGTGATTAATATTTACATTAATACATCGCAAATCGCGATATTTTCCGACATCTGCTCCTCTTCTAAAGATGGACAATCGATATGCAACACACGAAAATTTTTCCGGACCGGGTCTCGAAACCGGTCTCCCGCTTTTCGCGAGGGGGATAGTGGGATAGAGACAAGTGTAACACATGGAAGTTTGGGTCTGGCCGGGAAGCGTGCACGGGTGGCCGAGTGATTACGGCGACCGCTCGCGAAAAGCGGGAGACACGGGTTGGAGTTCCGGTCGGGCACATACTTTCATGTGTTGCATATTGATTGTCCGTCTATACAAAAGCAGCATATGTCGGAAAATTTCGTGATTTGCGATGTATTTATGTAAATTTCAGTACCGTACATATGAGGCAAGAATAAGTGTACTTGTAACTTAAAATGTATAATGTATCTCTTACTTCCAGTTTTTTAAATGACGAATAAATTTAATTTCGACTAGGAATGTAGTTTATTATGAAAAGATTATTGACTAATTGTAGCACGCACTGTTCTCTGATGTATCTGACTTCTCACCAGATGAGAAAATGGGTGCGAAAAAAATGAATTTTGTGACCTTTCATATACCACGAATTCTACGGATATTTATATTATGACGAATGTTAAGGAGCAAGAGACTGAGATAGAGAATTTTCTCCCTTCTAAGCGCCTCGTATGAAAATGAGACTAACATTCATACTTAGGGGCAACACTCAGGTTCAGGTACCACCGGCCGCCACTGGCATTTAATATACCTCACATATGTGGCTGGTTCTCATTTAAGGGCGAAATGAAAAGAAAGTAACAAAGGAATATTAGGGTTCAACATTCGGTTGACATTGTGGTCATTGCTGCTTTTAGGTCAATAAATTAGAACATAGGTTGAAGCATAAGATTGATGCAGGTGAGAACTGGATGGGGAAAGCGGGGGTGTACCAAATAAAGTGTAATGATTGTGAAATGAAGTATATAGGACAAACGCGAAGGAATTTTAAGGTGCGGTTTAAAGAGTACAGTAAGAGAGAGAATGGCTCATCTACAGTGGAAGAACACCTGAAAATTGAACGACATTCGTTGGGCTCCATAGATAATAGTTTGTTAGTCATGCACTATGAGGACAAAGGTTGGTTCTTATCAGATCTCGAAGAAATTTATATCTTTTGTGCGTTGAGAGAGGATTCCAGTAACATGCTCAACGAAAAGACAGAATTATCTAAAAACCATTACTGGGCACATTTTAGCAATCTCCTCCTCGAGAAACACTGATGTGTGTGCAGGTATAAAATAACGACTTCTTGCTTTTAACTTCACTGAAAAATTTACAGTTTAGTTCCGTTACAAAACCTTAAACTGAATGACTGATTTTATGAATAAATGTTAGGCATCTTGACTAGAATATCTTTGGCCACTAATGACAATGGCTAAGCATATGGACAATCTTTGAAGTTGGATCAGCTGTACGTTAGTGCACAACTTGCTGCCCTCTGAGAAACATGTGGTACTGCGCAAAGTTTTATTTTTGACAATGTACATACACAGCTAATGTGTTTAACAATGCTTCCTAGCAGCAGGGAAGTTTTATAGTAGGTAGGAGGTTAGTTTCATTGGAATATTGATGGGACAGTCGTTTGTATATAGTGCCCTTATTATTCTACGTTTCCTTGTTTTACAGAACTTAATGATGGGATAATGTCGTCCCGAAACATGTCGTGTTGACATATATATTTTACTATCTTAAACCCGCGGCTCCGCTCGCGTGTTGGTTGATTATGATAGATAAGCTATTTTCAGTAGTGTGCTATGAGACTGGTTTTGAAGGATACCTTCTTTAGAAACTTTATTCTACGTATGGTGAGAATAATGTCCATATTCATTTTAGGGCATTCTGGGAAACTACGTTAGTTGTAGTATTGTTTGGAGCGTAAATGTAGAGACTTTTTGGGTTGCCCACCCTTGAGCAAGCAACGTATAATTGAGCATGTGAAAAACATGAGGGCTGTAAATGTATTCCTGAGTCGTTTAATGATTGTCCTTGAGCTATGTTAATTCAACAATAATGATTGTAGTAATATCTCAGATCGATCATTTGATGTAATGCACGAAAAGTCAAATCAATTTTTAAAGACATCTATTAAAAGAAATGTATTTTTACTGCTTTCTTTATTCATTCTTATGTTTCCTTATCCGTACGCTTATCCTTACAGACCTGAAGACATTGTAGCACGCTTAGACCAAAGATATGGTCTGTGTCATCACCTTTCGCTGTATGTAACCTCCTTGCTATAGAGTTGCAAACATCATCGCCGTTCTTCAGTCCGAATTTTTTTTAACAATATGACGACTTTCAACCCCATATCTTCCACCCCCTTTATAGCTATCGGCATGGAACTGCTATGGTGTACAACGGGAGACTGCGGACAACTATTACACCCAGACTATTCGTTTGCGTTCAGTAGTTTTCGCTGCAGAGCGAAATATTAACACACACACACACACATAGAATTTTATATACACCGATAACTTTCCATCCCAATATACTCCACCCTTTTATCATTATCAACCCTCAAGCAACAATGCAACCAATAAAACCATTTTCAAAGAGTAAATATAATTTTCAAAGAGTAGTTATTGTTCCACATTTCCCGTTATATTCTCCAAATTCCTAAATATCTATCAGGTCGCTATAAAACCGTGCCTAAAACCTTCCTCAGGTACAAATTAATATCTGTACAAATATTTAAGTCTCTGCGTCTTGTCCTTCGGACGTGATAAGCGTACACCGAACAGACATTCACATTAATGTACATTTTCAACTTTTCACGGCGTAATGTATAGTCCATTAGATTTCGGGAATGCAGCCGCGTAAAATTCACTTCTTCCGCTTTACGGGGCTGCATTTCCGAAATCCTATGGACTGTTCACATTAATATACAGGGTGTTTCACTAAGTGTGTTTGCCTCTGTAACTTATAAAATAATAGGTGGCGGGAAATTTTAATGCGGTAGGTCAACACAAGAAATGTTACACTTTCTGCGGAGCCATGAACATAGTTTATTGTATCATTTTCCAAAGAGTTACAACACAAAGATATAATTTTTAAATGGAACAACAGTTTTTTTTTTTTTTTTTTTTTTCATCGTGCATTGGAATCGTTGAAACCAGCCAATTTAAACTACATTCCTATCACAGTTTGGGAGCTACAACCCTTCAAAGTTTGAGGGGCAGATACCACACGCTGTACATAATACATGGCTGTGTGGTGGGTGATGGATGTTATGGCGGTGGGAGGTTGATTTACATGAGATGTTCAAATGTATGTCCATGTTCCTCAATGCATAATGCTATGTGCTGTCGGAAGGATCTGCGGACGAGACGTAACATCGCCGGTGTGACGGAGCGATATGCGTCCTCGATGCGCCGTTTTAGATTATCTGGGGATGTGGGCTTAGTAACATAAACACGACCCGCAGGTCTCCCGATTTAACACCAGTAGATTTATTTTTGTGGGGATATCTAAAGTATCGTGTTAATATCTAAAGGATCGTGTTTATGTCACTGAGCCCACATCCCCAGATGATCTAAAACGACACATCGAGGACGCATGTCGCTCCGTCACACCGGCGAAGTTACATCTCGTCCGCAGTTCCTTTCGACGGTGCATTTCATTATGCATTGAGGAACATGGACACACATTTGAACATCGCCGCGGTGGAGTAGCCGAGCGGTCTAAAGCATCTCGCTTTGAGCGCGCGGTTGCTTGGCGTGGAGGTTCGAGCCCTCCCTGGGGCATGGGTGTGTGTGTTGTCCTTAGGTTAGTTTACCTAGGTTTAAGTAGTTTGTAAGCTACGGACTGACGACCACGCAGTTTGGTCCGATAGATCTACAAACATTTGAACATTTTTGAACGTATCATGTAAATCAACTTCCCACCGCCATAACATGCATCACCCACCACACAGCCATTTATTATGTACAGCGAGTGGTATCTCCCCCTGAAACTTTGAAGGGTTGTAGCTCCCAAACTAACAGTGATAGGAATGTAGTTTAAATTGATTTGGACGCAGCTGGTTTCAACGATTCCAATGCACGATAGAAAAATGTATTGCTCCATTTAAAAAATTATATCTTTGTGTTGTAAGTCTTTGGAAAATGATACAATAAACTACGTTCATAGCTCCGCAGAAACTGTAACATTTCTTGTGTTGACGTACCGCATTAAAATTTCTCGTCACCTATTATTTTATAAGTTACAGAGGCAAACACACTTAGTGAAACACCCTGTATATATGTAGATAAATAGCTATCCGATCGCCATAAAACCGTGTCTAAAGCCTTCCCCGGGTAGGCATTAGTAACTGTACAAATTTTTAGCTCTTTACGTCCTGTGGTTTAGACGTGATAAACGTACACCGAACAGACATTCACGTTTATAGATATAGATTATTATGGACAACTGTTGTGTGAAGTACAGTAATAATTGTGAGCCGCGGTGGAGTAGCTGAGCGGTCTAAAGCGTCTCGCTGCGGATCGCGCGGTTGGTCGCCGTGGAGGTTGGAGTGCTCTCTGGGGCATGGGTGTGTGTGTTGTCCTTAGGTTAGTTTACCTAGGTTTAAGTAGTTTGTAAGCTACGGACTGATGGCCACGCAGTTTGGTCCGATAGAATTACAAACATTTTTTAATAATTGTGAAACAGCTGCGTGATGGCATCAAAACAGATGAATATGCTACGGTTGGGACTCTGAATTTCGTCAGCGGGTGGCTTCCGGTTTGCAGCCCACGGCGTGGGACGCAAGCAGGCAGACAGCAAGTGTCCAGGGCAGAGCAGAGCGGGACGGTGACTGACCGCCGCGCCGGGCCGAGTGCGCGCCCCGTGACGTCACGCCACGCCGGCAGCCCTCAGACGGACGTGGCGGCGCAATTAGGCACCTGCACCCACTCCCGCTGCCGCTGCCGCCCCCCACCAACCTGTTGAGCGCCATTTCTGGGAGACGCTAACGACCACGTCGCCGGGACGCGTCCCCCACAGCCGACTGCCCGCCGCTGGTCCTAACGACGCCTGCCACCAGAGTTACGGCGCGTTACAATGCTGTCGTTCACGGGTATGGCAGAAAGCTATACATTTCCTTTGAATGTAGTGATGCTGCGCGGCATCACACGGTTAGCAGTAATTACACTCTTCAAAACAATTTCCTTTTCAGGCGAGATATCATATACAATGTATACAGGGTGTTTCACTGTGTTTGCCTCTGTAACTTATAAAATAATAAGTGACGCGAAATTTTAATATGGTAGGTCAACACAACAAATGTTACACACAGTATATAGAGGGTGTTACAAAAACGTACGGCCAAACTTTCAGGAAACATTCCTCACACACAAAGAAAGAAAATAGGTTATGTGGACATGTGTCCGGAAACGCTTAGTTACCATGTTAGAGCTCATTTTAGTATGTCCTGATTGGGCCTCATGAACATAGTTTATTGTTTAATTTTCCAAAGAGTTACAGCACAAAGATATAAGTTTTTTAATGTAACAATAGTTTTTTTTTTCTATCGTGCATTGGATTCATTGAAACCAGCTGCGTCCAAATCAATTTAAACTACATTCCTAACACTGTTAGTTTGGGAGCTACAATCCTTCAAAATTTAGGGGGCGGAGGCTACGACAGCGTAGCTAACTGGCTGGTGGCCATGAGACAGTAGGCCGTGCCCCAGGGGATAACCACTCGGACAGTCTGCTACGCTATCGCAGCCTCCGCCCCCGGAACTTTGAAGGATTGTAGCTCCCAAATTAACAGTGATAGGAATGTAGTTTAAATTGATTTGGACGCATCTGGTTTAAACGAATATAATACACGATACAAAAAAACTATTGTTCCATTTAAAAAAAAATTATATCTTCGTAGTGTAACTCATTGGGAAATGTTAAAATACACTATGTTCATAGCTCCGCAGAAAGTGTAACATTTCTTGTGTTGACCTACCGCATTAAAATTTCCCGTCACCTATTATTTTATAAGTTACAGAGGCAAACACACTTAGTGAAACACACAGTATATAGAGGGTGTTACAAAAACGTACGGCCAAACTTTCAGGAAACATTACTCACACAAAGAAAGAAAATAGGTTATGTGGACATGTGTCCGGAAACGCTTAGTTACCATGTTAGAGCTCACTTTAGTATGTCCTGATTGGGCCTCATGTTCTTCCACCTATGCTCACTGGAGCACGTTATCATGATTTCATACGGGATACTCTACCTGTGCTGCTAGAACATGTGCCTTTACAAGTACGACAAAACATGTGGTTCATGCACGATGGAGCTCCTGCACATTTCAGTCGACGTTTTCGTACGCTTCTCAACAACAGATTCGGTGACCGATGGATTGGTAGAGGCGGACCAATTCCATGGCCTCCACGCTCTCCTGAGCTCAACTCTATTGACTTTCATTTATAGGGGCATTTGAAAGCTCTTGTTTAACCAGCCCCGGTACCAAATGTAGAGACTCTTCGTGCTCGTATTGTGGACAGCTGTGATACAACACGCCATTCTCCAGGGCTGCATCAGCGCATCAGGGATTCCATGCGACGGAGGGTTGATGCCTGTATCCTCGCTAACGGAGGACATTTTGAACATTTCCTGTAACAAAGTGTTTGAAGTCACGCTGGTACGTTCTGTTGCTGTGTTTTTCCATTCAATGATTAATGTGATATGAAGTAATAAAATGAGCTGTAACCTGGAAATTAAGCGTTTCCGTACACATGTCCACATAATATATTTTCTTTCTTTGCATGTGAGGAATGTTACCTCAAAGGTTGGCCGTACCTTATTGTAACATATATTAACGCACTTTATTCAGATAGGACTTACAATATTAATTTGTATGTGATACTGAAAGATATTTTGTGTATAAACACTTTATTGGGATTTTCATGGCGTCTACTTAGAGCGAGGAACCATGGGACCACTATAATAGTGAGAAAGCCATTCTCGTTGCCCTCTACTATGGCGTTTGACCATCTCGGATGGTCAGTATAGTTGCACACCTGCGTGGCGCGGACAGTATCAGGTAATGAATCAGCTCTTGACGGATATTTGGTCATTGTTCCATGAGTGCAATATCCAGCTCTCCGTTGTGGGAGGTGCTGGGCCGCGGCGGAGCGGCCGAGCACATTGAGGCGCTATGCTACGATGCGCGCGGTTATTCCCCGTCGGGGGTTCGAATCCCCCCTCGGGTATGGATGTTTGTGCTGTCTTTAGAATAAGTTAGTTCATAAGTAGTTTGTAAGTTTAGGGACTGATGACCTCTTAAGCTTAACAAACATTTGAAGATGCTGGTCTGGCTGCAATGCGTCGGCCAAGTCCATCCAAAACCACGTAGAGACATGGCCTTACAACAGGCCGTGCTACGTCACACTGACCAGGCCGCGGCCGCCAGCTTACTGGCTGGCCGCTACGAGGCAGTCGGCGGGCCCCAGCGGCCAGCCATTCAGCTAGTGGCAGCGGCCTGGTCAGTGTGACGTACCACGGCCTGTTGTAAGGCCTTGTCTCTACGTGGTGTTGGTCCATCCCAGACATGCTTAACCGCTTTTAAGTTTGGCGAATACGCTGGTCAGTTCATTCGTTCAATTCCCTCAGCTTCAAGCAAGTTGTCTACCAGAAGGAATCCATCTTCTATGGCACCATTGTAGGACACAACGAAAGGTCAAAGGATCTCGTCTGTATACCTGTGAGCAGTCAAAGCGCCATTCCGGACTACATACAGTTCCGTACGTTCCCCAATACTGACTCCCACCGACATCATTCGCCCATCACTATACTGAATTAAAACCTTAATTGTTTATATAAGTTAATTTTCAGCTAGATGATGGAGATAGACAAAATTTGGAATCCGGTACTCACAGTCGTAAACAATCAAAGACAACGGCGCTACAACTGTATTAACCACATAATATGATTACATACTCTCTCCACAGAGGCCACTCCGGTTTCATACATCTTTGCCATCGATATCCGCCACAGTAAATGATCAAGTATACTCTAATTATAGGGCACTACAACTGCCGTCGGTGTGGCACGTATGTGACGATGTCTTCTCTGTAAGCATGCACACCGGCTCGCCTCATAGCATATAATGGAGCACTTTGCCCTCAGTCTTCAGACTCGCTCCGAGGATGCGTGGACGCATTGCAGCCGAAATATCAGCAGAAGAAAATATGTGGTTACGGCTCTATTACCACAATTTTATGTACCTAGATGATAACTACCCTCTTCATTGGCTTGTTAATTTTCTGCAAGTAATTTTATGAAATTAATATTGGAAAATTAAAAATACAGTTGGTTACATATAAATAGAATTAGCACTGCGTTATATTATCCTCGAACATTTTCAAACATGTGAGATAAATAAAATAAAGCCCAGATTACAATTAATCGCCCATCAATTATTCCCTCGATCTTATCTGTTGAAATGAATCATAGTATCACTGACGATTCTCAAACATTACAGTTAAACAGTTTGCATAAATGTAGGCGTTAGCTCTGCGGTACGAAAACGCAGTACAATCATAGTCTGACATATACTGTCACAACACTTCAGCTCACTTTGTTATATACTTCGAAGCAGCACTCCAAGAGTCCGCTAGCCAAAGTTTCTAATTTCTAAATACACTAAGTGCGATTAGAATCGTTTATTTGCAACAGTTCTTACAATAGGAGCGTATGAATTGCCATAAATTCCGGCAATAACTGCTAAAACAATGGAATATTTATACTTATTTAAAATAGGGGAGACCCAACGGTACACCTCCAAAATCGTCAAACGTCGACACCAATCTACAGTTTTAATCCTACTTAGATTAATTTTTCAACATTTGCATATCAAAACAAGGGAAACGTTAATGTAGACATAATATTTCGCACAATGCATAGCGGAGAGGCCCTTAATATAGAATTTAACACCTTGTTACCGATGACGTGTTGTAATTTTCCATATATATGGAAGGCAGGAGGTGACAGAGGGGACAGGAGACTGGTAGAGAGTAGGACAGGTAATGGCAGGGGTAAAGGGATGATAGGTGATTAGTGACAGTAGGAGTACTTGTAGCTGCATGAGGAGGAGAAGTACCAGGCAGAAATAGCAGACAGAGACAAAAATGGGGACAGCACGAGTAGGAGTAGCACCAGAAGGAGGACAAGTACCAGGGAGAGAAAGTAGACGGAGACAGAGGAACTGAAGAAGTAGTAGATGGAGGAGGGTTACAAGTACCAAACAGAGATAGTAGACACAGATAGGAACAGTAGGAGTATAAGTAGTTGCAGGAGAAGCAGAAGTACCAGGCAGAGATGGTAGAGACAGAGATGGGGACGGTAGGAGTAGGAGTCGTAGCAGGAGGAGGAGTACAAGGTAGAGATAGTAGATGTGTACATAGGGACAGCAGGAGTAGTAGCAGGAGGAGGACAAATACCAAGCAGAGAAAGAAGACGGAGACAGAGATAGGGACTGTATGAGTAGTAGAAGAAGGATGAGAAGTACCAGGCAGAGATAGTAGAGACAGAGAGAGGAGAAGATGAGATGGACAGGGAGATAAGGCAACAGTATCTGACTAACTGATTATTAGAGTAAATAAATACGAGCAATTGCGGGTTTTCAGATAGCTAATACAGTGAAAAACTTGAGAGGAGTAAGTGGTAAGAAAGAAGCGCATAGTTTGGAGGAACTATGGGAAGAGTGTAAGGGAGGACAGTGTTATTAGGTATCCGGTATCAGCTTACAAGGCCATCTTCAGACTTACACTGATTGTTGTCTGACAGTAATGAACAGAAGTACCAAATTTGATTAAGCCGCGCGGGAGTAGCCGAACGGTCTGGATCAACACGTTACGTACAGCGCGGCCTCCCGCGTCGGAGGTTCTAATCCTCCCTCGGGCATGGATGTGTGTGTTGTCTTTAGGTTAGTTTAACTTAGTTAAAGTAGTTTGTAAGACTATGGACTGATGACCAACATAGTTTGGTCCTTTAGAATTACAAATATTTGAATTTTATTTTGATTAAAATACTGCGTAGATTTTTCTGCAACATAGCAGAAATAGGTTATGAAATTAAATTAATAAAAAAAAGTACTGTAAAATTGTTTTAGAAGTTAAAAAATATTGCGAACAAAGACAAATTTTCTACGAGACCTGGAAGGGTTAACAGACAGACAGACAGACGGACAGCAAAGTTAGAGTGTGAGGAACCATATTTTTCCGACTGAGGTACAGAACCATAATAACGATTTTGCTGCAACGTCAACGACGCCGAGCGATGTAAGGAATTGCCTAAACTCGTTAAACTGCGACGATTAATGACAGAGTGGCAAAGAACGCGAACTCTGACAGACCCGCGCCCTGGTGGAGTAGCAGCACGAGTGCCCGTCACCGGCAGCAGAGGGGCGCCGCCTTCCATTAGTTGCCCGCGCGGTCCGCTTTTCTGGCCCCGGGCCTGTGATGGATGGCGCGAGCCAGCGCGAAGGGTGAGGGGCGTGCGTGCCGCAGCTGTTGACCGCGGCAGCCGGCTGCCGGCATCATTCAACTCACGTGCAGCCGCCCACTGCCGGGGTATCTGCGCCGCGCAGCGCCGGGTCCGGAACAATACTTGGGAGGTGGGCGCTCGATACACTGGCAGGCGAGCGGTGGAGGAATTCTCGTCCAGGGTGGTGACAAAGGCCATTTGTTCCTCAGGGAGGCGAGGGGACGGCGCCAATACACTGCCGTCTGCCATCCGGTTTGGGATGGCCAGGTGATGAGCTCTCGTCCGGATTCTCCCCGACATTTCATATAGTGCCCAGAACCCGAACACAGTACAAAATTAACATTAATTAAATTTTCCTTCGGTGCTCGACAAAAAATGATAATATATAGGCCTAAATAAACCAAAAATTTAACAATAAAAGAGACTTCAAAAAAGAAAACTGTTAGAAAACAAATTAATATGCACTAAAAAGTAAAATACAGTATTGGGTGTTCTTCTACGGCTTAATAATCAACTTACTTTTTCTACTCATTAATATGTAGATACTATCTATGTGTCTACCATCACTTTAGAATGTTCAGATGATTGTTAAGCTTGTGGGGCTTAACTGCGGGGCCATCAGTCCCTAATCGTGTAAACTAACTTATAATAGAGACAACACAGACATCCGTGCCCAAGGGAGGATTCGAACCTCCGACGGGGAACGACCTCGCCCATCGCGTATCTGCGCCACGCAGCGCCGGGTCCGGAACAATACTTGGGAGGTGGGCGCTCGATACACTGGCAGGCGAGCAGTGGAGGAATTCTCGTCCAGGGTGGTGACAAAGGCCATTTGTTCCTCAGGGAGGCGAGGGGAGGGCGCCAATACACTGCCGTTTGCCATCCAGTTGGGGTTGGACAGGTGATGATTACTCGTCCGGATTCTCCACGACATTTCATTCAGTGCCCACACTCCGAAAGCAGTGCGAAATGAACGTTAATTGAATTTTCCGTCGGTGCTCGACAGAAGATGATGATAAACGGAAATTTTAACAAAAAAGACTTTAAAAAATCAACAGAAAACAATAGCAGAACATATTAATGTGCACTTTAAAGTAAACAAAAATGCGTATTCTTATACAACTTAATTATCAAGTTGTATAGTTTCCAAATGATAAGCGAAGATCGCAAACAACCAATTAATCTGGTCATCTGTCAAAAATATAAAATACATGCAAGAAATAACGTAAAAACATAAAAAATATACATATGGGGTTAAGAGGCACTTTACCAACCTTGTTAAAAAAAATTGGATATAAAATAAGAAGTGCAGCACTGCACTTAGTCACTATATAAAAAAATACTTAAGTTATAAACACGACAGCTTACAAAATACTGACAGCTCCGAAAATTATAGTTTACATTTTGGCGCAAGGTGGCAGCACTATAGCTGGTTTCACAGACGTCAGTTATTGCATAAAAACAAATTTTTACATAATTTTAGTCAAAGATATGAAACCCATTAAGTTGTATAAGAATACGCAAATTATTATTATCATTATTCCTGAATGAAACTTTCACTCTGCAGTGGAGTGCGCGCTGATATGAAACTTCCTGGCACATTAAAATTGTGTGCCGGAACCGGACCTCGAACCTTTGCCTTTCGAGGGCAAGTGCTCTACCGGCTGCGCTATCCCGACACATTTCACGATGCCGCCTCACATCTTTACTTCAGTGCTTAACGTTGCCAGGAACCGGCATAGCCAATGCTGCACGGTCATTGCAGAAGAAAATGTCTATGTATCTACCTTCAATTTTGTTCCTTAATTTTCCGGTAGATTTTATTTTTGTTGATATTAACAACACTTCACGTTAAAGAAGTAAACTCTCGAGTTGAGACAGTTGAATGATTTCAGATACGTCCTTCCTTCACACCGCCGATATAAAAGAAGAAGGAAACAAAAGTGAGTGAGGAAGGCACGACCGAACAAATGGGTTGTGAATATTAGTGTGCTTGCAAATTAAGTAGTGACTGACGCGGCTGTTAATGGTAAATGCCTTTACGGTCACCGTACCGAGTGTCAACTTAGTTTGTGCGGACGGTATGGAAGTGTGAGACTACTGAAGTGCTTGAAATACCGTTTCATTGGAACTGAGTGGTTACTTCACTCTTAATAGGAGTGAAGCATTCATTGTGAACGACTCATTCACTAACTACCCACCACTAGTCTGTTGATAGTCTACACTCTAACGACGCGTCCGTGCACTTACAAGAAAACTCCATTCATGAATCGCTGCTTATGTGTTTAACCAGCAACAAATTATCAGGCCAAATGACGGATATCAGCTTTACAACAACTCTTAGCTTTTATTACCTAGCTCATTATAGGACTATTCAAAAAGAAGGAACAGGTTTCAAAAGATAGAACCATAATTCCAGTGCACCTAGACAGACAACAGTGTAAAGTTTTTACATGAAACAGATTTCTGAAGACTTGTGTCTGACGTGCCATGTCTCTTAATACAGGGCCTTTCCAGTTCTTGGAGAAAACTGTGACAGGACCAACCAATCAAAATATGGTTCAAAATTGGTTATTTTCTCAACTTGAAGAGGATTCAGGTGGCTTCATCTTTATGCGAGATGGTTCTCTGCCTCATTTCCGTACCATCATTCAACGTTACCTGCATGACACTATTCCAGGGTGTTGGACTGGATGAAGAGCAGCAGCCATTGTCTCCCATTTTTCCGGATCTCAAACCTTGTGACTTTGAAATGTTAAAATGTTTGTTAAGCTGCGGGGTTATCAGTCCATAAACTTACAAACCACTTATGAACTACTTACGAACTAGGACGGCACAAATATCCATGCCCGAGGGGGGATTCGAACCCCCGACCGTAGTGACCGTGCAGACCGTGACTGGAGCGCCTCAGTCACCTCGGCCACCGCGGCCGGCTGTGACTTTCATCTGTGGGATTATGTAAAAGACAGTGTTTCTAATCCCACATTTGCTTGATGCCTTTGAAAGTCTGCTTCATCATATTGTTGAGGCTGTGAATATCAAACACGAGACACCAGCTGCTGTATGTGCGGCAAGAAGTGAGCTACTGTTTCAATATTTTTCATGTAACACGTGGTGCTCAGATGATAAAAATTTGAGGTTTTTTTTCTTTCCAGGAACGATGGAATTCTGTGTATCTTTCATGGTTTGAAAACAATAATTTTTTGAACTCTGTTCCTTCATTCTGAATAACCATCTATTTTAAATAAAAGGGTTAATTAATTTTACTTCTCACAAATTAATAAAGATAGCAGCACTTGAGTACATTACTGTTGTAGAGAATAGTATTTATACATAGAGACTTACTGCGTAAATCTTTTGACGTCTCATATAAATTGCTTCATTTTCGGGACACATTAATAGGCACTATGAAATGAGCTTGGTGATAAAATGAGCAAAGCATCATTTATTTATAGCGGGATTCATTTAAGAGACAAAATGGTGCGTTCTCGTTATTACCGCTTTGTTTTCGCGGACCACTCTAAAAAGCGAGAGTTGTGACAACAAACAGTGAAACATTGGTCTTTTATCGTGCAAATGAGGTAGTTTAAAATTAATTGAGCTCTACAATACAGAGCCAGATGTAATTTTACCGTGCAGGTGCCGTAATAGCCGAATTAATTCCGCGAGTAGTCTTGCAGTCCACCCCTTGCACTGCCACACGTGTTAAATTATTACTGCTTTTCCGTTTCTAAATAGAAAAAGTAAATATTTCAGTGATTTTAAAGACTCCATTTTTCACGGCTACTTTACGTTCCTAAAACAAGCGTGTTTGCCTAAATTACATTTCAAAAGAATACGTCTACCATGGAAATCAGCATGGGATCATGGGCGCTGATAATTGACCGTTTTTAAAGCTCTCTGTTAGATGTACATCTACATATATACGCCGTAATTCACCGTAAGGTGTGTGGTGCAGAATACACTGCACCACCACTAGGCACTTCCTTTCCTATCCCACGAGGGGAAAATGAATGTCTATCTGCTACTTTACAAGCCCTAATTTCTTTTTGTGATCTGTAGGGGAAATGTAAGTAGGAGGCAGCAAATCGTTCTGTAGTCAGCTTCATTTTCGGCCCTCTAAATTTTTCAACAAAATTTCTAGATAACAACGTCTTTTCTCCAGCGATTCCCATCTGAGTTCCCGGAACATATCTGTCACACTCGCGCACTGGTCGAACCTACCAGTAACAAACCTAGCTGCTCGCCTCTAAACTGCTTCTATGTCTTCCTTTAAACTGATCTGCTGTGGGTCCCAAACACTTGAGCAATACTCAAGACGTGGTCAGGCACGTGGCGCGAAGGTAGCTTGTCTCTTCATCGTAACAAATTCACTTTCTTACAGTTACTTAACAGTGTAATCAGTAACTTAGTGTGTTGAAATGTTCTTGAGCATATGCATATTATGTTCTTGGTTTTTATTATCAGAGAAAAATGAACAACGTTCAGCATCTTTTAGGAACAAATTACTCAGCTTTAAGCGAGGAAGAAAATTGTGAGATAAAGAAGCTTGCTAGACCGACGCCTCACCTCGAGTTGAAGTAAGCGCAAACAAGCCTAGGTAAGACGTTCCGCAGATCTTTTAACGAAAATATATCTAAGGAATGGGGGGGGGGGGGGCTGGGTCACGTTTCCCCAGCGCCACTCTGCGCAGAGGTGCGCCAAATTGTCTCTTTGGACGCCGAGCGGGGTGGGGTGGGGAGGGTATGGGACGAGTTGGCTCCACTATCAACATCCGGCACTGAAACAAGTGAAACCCCAGTCACAAGAAGCACCAGCCGACACTGGTTGTATATATTCCATCTTACAGAGTTCTTTATAAGTTCTGCCTCATACTGGCTCTCATAAGTTTTCTATTTACGCTACAGTTTCCATCATGTCCTTTCCCTCATTGAGACCTACAATGTATTTTTCTATCTGCTCTCTCATCTGCGTTTTATAGTAGACTTCAAATTTAACAAGTTCTGATTTTTCCATATGATGGGTCCATTTTATTTTTCCGTTTCTATGCATTTTCCTGAAACCATATCACCTTTGCTTCTCTTGTACTCCCTAATATATATATATATATATATATATATATTATATATATCCGTGAACTTTTTTATATTTTCCTATTTCATTGACTAACTGAAGTACTTTTCCCCTGATTATCACGTTCATGGTAGAACATCTTCATATAGAATGAAAAACGCAATTTTGTGTGTATTCTTATTATTTCTTTATGCGGTTTTCGGTTTACAAGGCTGATAAGTTGAAATTGGGAAGGAATGGAAGTGCTGGGTTAAGAGATAATTATTGCTTGTGATTACAAAATGTTTATTGTAAACAAATCAAACACCAAGTTATTAACAAAACGTGCACTTAAATAACGCCCTATAAATATGACACCTGAGATGACAACAGATTTGAGTAAGGGCAACAGTTAGACCGGTTGTCGAACTACTTAAGAAACCACAAATAAACCATTTAAAATAAGTCACAATTTAAAACTTGAAAGAGTAAATCTCCAATGAATAAATGGATATAAACAGATTAATTCAGGCAAACCGTCAAAAATACACCATTAATCAGCTTGATAGTTTTACAATCAGCAAATATTATTGGAACAGGAATGGAAGCAATAGATAAACTTATGTCGGTAAATGACCACAGCTACGAACAGAAGGAGATAAACGAAAGGAATAATCTGTAATCAGAAGTTAAACTGCACAAATACATCCACGGGCGGCAATAACTCCTCGTGGAAGGAAAAGGCCCTACCAATATAGAAGGCTTGCTCCCTTGCAGCCGCGGTGGAGTAGCCGAGCGCCCTAATGCGTCTCGCTGCGGAGCGCGTGGTTGCTCGCCGTGGAGGTTCGAGTCCTCCCTGGGGCATGGGTGTGTGTGTTTGTTCGTAGGTTAGTTTACCTAGGTTTAAGTAGTTTGTAAGTTACGGACTGATGACCACGCAGTTTGGTCCGATAGATTTACAAACATTTGAACTTTTTTTTTTTGCTCCCTTGCAGGGGCAACTAAGTAACAAACGGACACTCGGTAAATAAAGACCCCAGACGCGCTTAACAATGTAAGTAACGCAAAGTTCAAATATATAATTCAAGAAGATTAGTACAGACCCGTCGGAAACGGAAATACAAATTACGTGATCAATCATATATATAACACACGGACATTAGATCATCGTAACCGCTGGGGTTCGATTACGAGTGCAGTACGCCGAGTTGTGGCGTCGATGATTTTGAGTATTTTTACCAAATTGTTGTGTGCGGTTACGCAGTCCATTTGTCCAGATTCTGTGTTTTTCTAGATTATATGACAACGCATCGATGCATTGAAACCGGTCATCACTCTAAATAAATAACAATCTTGCCTGAAAAAATATGTATATATTTTAAACTACTCTGGTCTCTATACAAACTTTTTGTATTTTCCAGCGTCTGACAATGGACAATATTGAAAGCTATTATGACTGTTTCATAAAAAGTTAATTATGTCATCGAATTAAAATTAAAATTGTGTGCAGATATATGTCACATTATAAAGGTTAATGTAACATTCTAGAGGTTACTCGCTTACTTCTATTCATTTTATGGTTGTTATTGTGTGCCGGCCGCGATGGCCGAGGGGACTGAGGCGCTCCAGTCAAGGTCTGCCCGCCCACTACGGTCGGGGGTTCGAATCCCCCCTCGGGCATGGATATTTGTGTCGTCCTTAGTATTAGGTAGTTCATAAGTAGTTTGTACGTTTAGGGACTGATGACCCCGTAGTTAAGTTCCATAAGCTATACAAAAATTTATTTTGTTATTGGGTACAATTATTTGTTTTGTTTATGCCGGATCAGTCGATTCTTCGTAGGAACTGTTACATTTCGATGCAGTGAACTGGTAGTGCCACCTTACCGAGAACCACAGCCTAGTTCGCAAACAATATCATGGAGCTCGTGACACTACAGGATCAACAGAGCGATTCACCAAATGGAAACGAGATGGTACATTTCGTTTGCACGACACTGAACAGTTGCAGATTTAGTGCCAGAGAGGTGTCTTGCAATAGAAATAGATTCGAGCAGAGTTGGGATTATCCCATCAGTGCAGGGGCTATGTACATTGCACGTTCGGCAGTCGCAGCACTTGATTGGTTTCGCAGACGCATTCATCAGAGCCAGAGCGCACCGACAGCGCCCACTTGTTTTCGGTCACAAGTGGGAGGATTCGGCTCCGGCGGGACATTATACGCGAGCAGTCCCCGGGGCGCGTAATGAGCTCTACAGAGAAGACGCGCGCCGCTGTTTGCCGGGCGGCCGCACAGTTGGCAGGCCTGTGTTTGAGCCGGTGTTGACCGTGGCGCGCTGATGAGGGACCTGCCGCCTGATGTGGCCGGCCGATTTAATCTAACCTGCTCCCGCGGCACACAGCCGCGGCCAGTAATTGCTTCTGGCCCGAGGCCCGCGGGCGCCCGCTGCAGCCCGCGCCGCTGCCAACCTAACGCAGTAACAAAGTGCGCCGCCGCAACTCTGCCAGCCATCGCACTCACTGTTCCAGCGTTTCCATCGCGGGCGCCTGTCCCTCCCACTCTACCGCCGCGATGTTAATAGCTCGTATGAAGCGTGCCTCCGCCTCGTTATACGCGTGAAACGTAAACATTCATTCTCGCAGCCTGGCACTACAAGTCGAGTTAGTAAACCCGTATGTATATCTGGTAGTCGCGTTGTACTTCATTACTACGAAAAGATGACTTTACATCAATAAGTGTCCGCCTCGTAGTCTAGTGGACAGCGCGGTGGGTACCACGCAGGAGGCCGGAGTTCGATTACCAGTCCGGTAGGAGATTTTTTTTCCGCTCGAGAACTGTGTGTTATGTCGTTCTCATCATCATTTAATCATCATTGACACACAAGTGGTATCAGAAGACTTGCACCAGACAGGTTAAATACAACCTCAATTGCTGTTTAACGGCACTAAATGTCACAAATTATCATCGCCAATCAGTTGGTGCGAAAATTGTAAATTAACACTAAATAATGAAAAGTGTGAAGTAATACAGATGACCGCTAAAAGAAATCCGCTGAACTTCAATTACACGATAAATCAATCAAACCTTAAGGTCGTAAATTCTACCAAGTACCTAGGAGTTACAATTACGAACAACGTAGACTGGAGAAACCACATAGAAAATATTGTGAGGAAGGCGAACCAAAGGTTACGTTTCATTGGCAGAACGCTTTGAAGATGCAACAGCTCCACCAAACAGACTGCCTACATCACACTTGTGCGTCTTCTCCTGGAGTACTGTTGCCGCAGCGGTGGAGTAACCGAGCGGTATAAAGCGCCACGCTGCGGAGCGCGCGGTTGCTCGCCGTGGAGGTTCGAGTCCTCCCTGGAGCATGAGTGTGTGTGTTGTCCTTAGGTTAGTTTACCTACGTTTAAGTAGTTTGTAAGCAACGGACTGATGACGACGCAGTTTGGTCCGATAGATTTACAGACGTTTGAACATTTGAGTACTGTTGCCCAGTGTGGGACGCACACCAGGTGGAAATGACGGAGGACATTGAGAAGGTTCAGAGAAGGGCAGCTCGTTTTGTTTTATCACTTTACAGGGGGGAAAGCGTCACAAAAATATTGCACTATTTGAGGTGGAAATCATTAAAAGAACGACGTTATTCCTTGCGACGAGATGTATTTGCGAAATTTCAGTCACCCAGTTTTATTTCTGAATATGAAAATATTTTGCTAGAACCCACCTACGTAGGGAGACAAGACCATCCCAATCCTCTGCCCGGCTTCCAATCTTTCTATGGGTCTCCATACTATTGATTCGGGTAAGTAACGTTATTCTTCATTGCACTACCTACTCACTACAGTATTTGAACTAAACTGTTTATCTAATTCGTATTTTAAACGCAAAAATGAAACCATTCTGCGGCGACTTTCTTTTATTGCCACTACCTCAGTTGCCGTAATGTTGTCTCCACTCCATAGAAAGACGTCGAACTGTTGTATCCATTCTCTAGAACCGACAGAAAGACGTGAACCATTTTAGTTCAAATTGCCGATGACAATACTTCAGTGCCTAAATATCTCCTCTAATTGTATGACCAGTTTAGATTTTTTCCGACAAGGAACTTTACTGATTCTGATTGATTCTGCTACCGTTTCTTATATATGTTGTGGTTCGTTCTGGGCAGCTCTCCACGCTACCCTGTCCTCTGCAAGCCTCTTCATCTGGGAATAGGTACGGCAACCAACATCCTTTTGAATCTGCTTACTGTATTCGCCCTTCGCTCTCCCTCTGCAAGTTTTACCACAGTGACTTCCTTCTAATGCTAAGATAACGAGTCATTGATGTCTCAGAATGTGTGCAATGAACCTATCCCTTCTCTTAATCTCTCCAATTCTGTTGAGGACCTCCTCATTAGTTACGTGATCTACACATCTAATCTTCATCATGCATCTGTAGCATCACATTTCTAAAGCATCTATCATCTTTTTGTTTTAACTCCATATCGTCCACGTTTCACTTCCATACAGTGCTAACCTCCAGACAAATGCTTTCAGAAAGGGCTTCCTAACTTTTAAACTAATATTCGAAATCAACAAATTTCGCTTCTTCCCAACGCAATTTTGCATTTTATATCTTCTTTATATCTTCGGCCACCAGAAGTGATCTTGCTACCCAAATAACAAAACTCATCTACTCCCTTTATCGAATCATTACCCAATCTAATTTCTTCAGTATCGCCTGATTTTATAACACTACATTCCATTACCCTCGTTAATGTTTATCCTAATCTTCCTTTCAAGAAATGAAAATCAAATGTTTGTAAGCCTAGCAGACTCAACTGCTAGGTTATTAGTCCGTAGCTTACAAACTACTTGAAATAAGGTAAACTAACCTAAGTAGAACACAAACACCCATACCTGAGGGGGGACTCGGACCCCGGACGGCGATCGGCCACATGCATAGCGCCCAATACGTGCGGATAATCCGCCGCGGCTCCTTTCAATACACTGTCCATTCCATTTAATTGCTCTTCAAGGTCATTTGCTATCTCCGGAAGAATTACTATGTCGTCAGCAAACCGCAAGGTTTTTATTCCCTCTCCCTGCATTTTAATTCCGTCTCCCAATGTCTCCTTGAATTCCTTCACAGCTTGCTCAATGTACAGATTGAACAACACTGGTGAACAGACTGATCTATTGACCCAATGTCAACACGGACTTAGAAAAATATCGTTCATGGGAAATACAACTAGCTCTTTATTCACAAGACGTGATGGATGCTATCGACAAGGGTTGGCAAATCGATTCCGTATTTCTTGATTTCCGGAAGGCTTTTGACACCGTACCTCACAAACAGCTTTTAATTAAATTGCATGGTTATGGTATATCGCCCCAAATTTGCGATTGGATAGGGGATTTCCTGTCAGAGAGGACACAGTTCGTGGTAATCGATGGTAAGGCATCGACTAAAACAGAGGTGATATCGGGCGTTCTACAGGGTAGTATTATTGGTCCTCTGCTGTTTCTTATTTACATAAACGATTTAGGGGGAAATCTAAGTAGCTCTCTTAGGTTGTTTGCAGATGACGCCGTCATTTACCGTCTAGTGAAATCATCTGAAGATCAAAACCAGCTGCAGAACGATCTGAATAAGACATCAGTATGGTGGAGAAATTGGCAATTGACTCTAAATAATGATAAATGTGAAGTCGTCCACATGAGTACGACAAGAAATCCGTTAAACTTTGTTTACAATATAAATCAATCAAAAGTGAAGGCCATAAACTCCACAAAATACCTAGAAATCACTGTTACTTCAGACTTAAACTGGAAAGAACACGTAGATAATGTCGTGGGAAAGGCGAAACAGATACTGCTTTTTATTGGCAGAACCCTTAAAAGATGCAACAGAACTACTAAAGAAACTGCATACACTAAGCTTGTCCGTCCATTTTTGGAGTATTGCTGCCCAGTATGGGATCCTTATCAGGTGGGTTTGACGGAGGACATCGAAAGAGTCCAGAGAAGCGCAGCTCGTTTCGTATTCTGACAATACAGGAAAGACAGCGTTACGGAAATGATACAGGATCTGGGATGGGAATCATCACAACAACGGCGCTTATCGCTGCGACGTGGGCTACGTACGAAACTCCAATTGCCAACATTCTCGTCCGAATGCGAAAATATATTGTTGACTTCCACTTACATAGGTAGAAATGACCACCAGAATAAAAGACGGGAAATCAGAGCTGCAACGGAGAGATTTAGGTGTTCTTTCTTCCCGCGCGCTATTTGAGAATGGAATGGGAGATAAATAGTATGTAGGTGGTTCGATGAACTCTCTGCCAGGCACTTAATGTTCAAATGTTTGTAGAGCTTATGGGACTTAACTACGGGGCATCAGTCCCTAAACTTACAAACTACTTATGAACTAGCTACAACTAAGGTCGGCACAAATATCCATGGGCGAGGGGGGATTTTGAACCCTTGACCGTCCTCTCGGCCAGCGCGGCCGGCCCCGGGCACTTAAATGTGATTTGCAGAGTATCCCATGTAGATGTAGATGTAGGGCTACAACCCTGTCTTACTTCCTTCCTAACCGCTGCAATACTTTCACGTCACTTCAAGTCCTTCGGCTCTAATAATTAGTCTGGTTTTTGTCCAAGTTGAATACAACTCTTCGCTCCCTGTATTTTACCCCTGCTACCTTTAGAATCTGAAAAAAATGTATTCCAGTCAACATTGTGAAAAGCTTCCTCCAGACCCACAAATGCTGAAAACGTATGTTTTCCTTTCCTTAATCCATCTTTACATACGTTTTCAATTTCGACGTGGCGTGACCTGCAGGAGCGTCGCTAGGTAATTGTGTTTCGGCAATGACGTCCGTCCATTCCCGCGATGAAGTGAGCCAAATAAAGCGTCCAATAACGGCACACGTCCGTGACAGTGGCCCGGTGAATGCTGTCGTAATGGGCGTGATGGATCCGTGTCAGCAGGCCCACTTAGCGCGGAGCCTGGCCGTTATTAGGCCCTGCCGGCTACTGCGGACAATGGCCAGCGATATCGGCCGCCGGTGGTGGGGGGTCGCGCTCCATTTCCTGCGCCAGGGGCTCACGTGGGCCATCGCTGTTCAGCCGGAATATCGCCGCGTCGACGCCGCAACACCGCCCGCCTGCACCACCGCCTTGTACACGCGTGCCTGCGTGGAGGTAATTGATGGAGAGGCAACGGCTGAAACAGAGGTATATAGCTCGCGTTCCCCAGGGCAGTGTCATACATTCATCATCATCATCAACAACAACAACAACGACCTGTACAGTTTCCAGCCACCGGCTGCATCTGTTTGGAAGACAACCCCCGACATTTTGTCCTATCTCCCCACCATATCTCTGCTATCACTCTGGCCCAGTCTTCTCCTCTCTTCTTGGCATAATCCTTCACACATTACAAGCTTCCTAGGGTTTTTATTTGCGGAGGGAGAAATTAGTACCGCTTCCTCCCACAAATCCCCTAAAACTTGCACATCCTTGTGGATGTTGTTGCTAAGCAGTGTGCATTTGTACCGCCCTACAGTATGCACGAGGTGCCGAAGTTGCTGTCCCAGTCTTTATGGAAAGCATAGAGTTCTGACTAACCTGTTGTCTGCCCCAAGGGCATGCACTGGATATACACCACAGTGATTAGACCCAGGATTACCTATGGGGCGGTCGTGTGGTGGAAGAAGGTAGCACAGCCGGTTGCTGCTAAGGAGCCTGGTAAAGTGCAGAATTATCCTGCTTAGCCATAACAGGCGGAATTAGCAGCACACCAACTGCTGGGATGGAAACCATGCTGGATATGCCCCCATTACACCTTTGGGTCAATATGGAGGCAGCGGCTGGTTCATACAGACTCAAAACTGGCAACAACCGGAACTCTTTGGGATATCAAGAATCACACACTAAAATAGTGAGTGTGGTAAATATAGGAAAGGTTGGGGAAATGCCAGCCGACTATATTATAATCCCATACTGCTTCAACAAGACTTTTAATATAACAATTGGAAGTAGGGAGCAGTGGGAGAAAATAGTTCGACACCGTACAGGGGATTCTGTCTGGTTCACTGACGGGTCAAAATCAGACCAAGGCGTTGGGGCTGAGGTATACGGGGTGCAGCCAAGACTGGAGGGCGTCATCTCTCTAGGGAAACTGGCCTCAGTACTCCAGGCCGAAATCACTGCCATCAGGGCATGCGTGGAGGATAAATTGCGTAGGCGCTACAAAGATCGTAGCATCTATATCTATTCAGATAGCCAGGCAGCCCTGAGATCATTGGCAGCTCCTGCAACAAGGTCTAAAATTGTTGCAGAATTTCACAGGGTTCCGGTGGAGGTAGGGGAAAGCAATAGAGTAAACCTATTGTGGGTCCCTGGCCACTCGGGGATCAGTGGCAACGAACATGCCGACAGATTAGCCAGGATGGGGGCAGAAACTCCATATATTGGACCGGAACCTGTCCTGACAATCACCAAGGCAATGATCAAATTGGAGCTACGTAACTGGCTCAGAAGACAGCAAGTAGAATATTGGACCAAAGTCTACCAACAAAGACATGGCAAGGTAATGATGCCAAAGCCATGTTTTAAAAGAAGCTCTGCAATCTTGGGCCTGAACAGGAGAGAGATTAGACTCATGGTTGGAATGCTGACAGGCCATGGGAATTTCAAAAAACACCTACATACAATGGGAATAACCGAAGAGGACCCTAAATGTAGGATCTGTGGTGACGGTGATGAAACTGCATCACATCTCATCTTCGAATACATTGCATTGGAGAGTAGAAAGCACAGAACATTTGGGACAACCAGACCCAAAGAAATTGTGTGTAATTAAGAACTGGTAAAGGGACTCCTTGCACTGTTCAAGGGCATTGGTTGCCTTTACTAGATATACAGGGAGCAATACCGCACAATAAACTTAGTTTCGGTGCGGGCAGTGGCGGGTTGGACCAAAACTGTTTTGGCTACCCTGAAAAAATCAAATCAACCTGTTGTCTTCCGTAGTTGTGTCCCCAGTGCAGAAGACAGCACACAGGTCGTTGATTCTTCTACAGCATACAAGTGAGGCTAAAATAAGTTCGATAGAATGGAAGCTTAAGAAGCGACTCTCGAGATTTTTAATTGTCAAGGATGCCATTTAATACGTCTAGATTCAGAATAATAAAATATGAACAACTATTGTTAATAAGACACGGCCTGTGCTGCCCGTAGTTCATGTTGAGACCTCGACTGTTATCACAATTACACGAAACTTTACTCATGACCGGCGCGGTGCGGCGCGTATAGTTGTCAGCTCGAGACTGAAACTGCGGCGCGTTGCGAGAGGGCACCTGACGCTCTATTTCTCGCCAAAACAGGGCCGTCGCGCGCCTTCTGCAAAATCGCTCTTCTCTTGTTACAATAAGAGAAGACACCTTTAACTTCTTAAACTGTCAAAACCTAGCCTGTCCTTGAGAGATTTTTATCACAAATTCTCAGCTCTGAATAATTAATATTTAGTACATAATAAACAAAACTAATTTCAAAAGAAATCACGTGACGTGAAATGTAGCAGCCAATGCGAGGAGAGTACCAGTAACATAGGCGGGCTTTCCCATGGGAAGCAGCATTGTGCCATATGCTACTGCTCCCCACCCCACATTTAGACATATGCTACACTTCTGTCTTTCTTCCGCATTTGAGACACGTACGATGCTAGCAAGGAAACGGCCAGCGGCCAGAAATATGAAGTGGTGATAGGCCAGGAATATCACAACATTTTAGCCATCTAACCACCTGCTATGCAAGATGTATGAGACAGGGGAAGTACCTTCAGACTTCAAGAAGAATGTAGTGATTCAATTTCCTAAGAAAGCAAGTGCAAAAAAATGTGAAAATTACAGAACTATCAGTTTAGCAAGACACTGTTGCAAAATCCTTAGACGAATTATTTATAGACGAATGGAAAAACTGATGGAATCCTACCTTAGGGAAGATCAGTTTGGATTTAGGAGAAATGTTGGAGCACACGAGGCAATACATTACGACATATCTTAGAAGACAGATTAAGGAGAGGGAAAACAACGTTAATAGCATTTGTGGATCTGGAGAAAGCTTTTGACAGTGTTGACTGAAATACACTCTTTCAGATTCTGAAGGTAGCAGGGGCAACATATAGGGACCGAAGAGCTATATTCAACTTGTACAAAAACCAGACAGCAATAATTAGAGTCGAAGGTCATGAAAGGGTCGCAGGGGTTGGAAAAGGAGTAAGACAAGTTTGTATACTTTCCCCAATGTTGTTCAATCTATACATTGAGCACGCTGTGATCTAATGTAAGGAGAACTTTGGAGAGAGAATTAAAGTCCAGGGAGAGGTAATGAAACTTTGCGGTTTGCTGACGGCATAGTAATTCTGTCAGAGACAGCAAAGGAACTGGAGGAGCAATTAAACGAAATGGACAGTGGTTTGGAAGGAAGGTATATTATGAACATTAACAGGAGTAAAACAAAAGTAAAGGAATGTAGTGCCATAAAATCAGGCGATGCTGAAGGAATTAGATTAGGTAATGACACAATAAAAGTAGTAGACGATTTTTGTTACTTAGTTAGCAGGATAACTTCTGATGGCTGAAGTAAAGAAGATATAAAATGCAGAATGGCTATGGGAAGAAAAGCTTTTCTGAAAAAGCGAAATTTGTTGACATCCAATATTAGTTTAAACGTTACGAAGTCCTTTCTGAGAACATTTGTCTGGAGTGTAGCATTATATGGGAGTGAAACGTGAACAATCAGGAGTTCAGACAAAAAGATGATAGAATCTTTCGAAATGTGGTGCTACAGACTAATGATGAAGATTAGATAGGTAAATCAGCGAACTAAGGTGGAGGCGTTTCTGGCATATTCTAAGAGGAGGTCACATTCTGAGACATCAACGAATCGTCAGCATAGCATTAGAGGGAAGTGTGTGGGGTAAAAGTCTTAGAAGGAGACCGAGGGTTGAATACAGTAAGCAGATTCAAAAGGATGTAGGTTGTCGGACATATTCTCATGATGACGAGACTTGCACACGACAGGATAGCGTGGAGAGGTGCGTGAAACCAGTCTGCGGACCGATGATCACAACAATATCATCCTTAGGTCCTCCTCTTGTTCGTTTCTTCTGTACCTGTATTTCGTGTATCCTCCTGGAGATCCTCTTACTCTCCATTTTGTAAAAATGGCCATACAACTGCAAACTTGATCCCTCGAACCTAGCCTATAAGGGCTCCTCGCTCAGTATTTCCATGAGCTTCTCATTCCTCATCCAGTCTCTTTTCGTTACCTTTACGTTTCATATGCTCTGCTTGTATTCCGCTCATATCTTTTTTCTTCGTTACCCAAGTTTCCGACGCGTAGGTCAATATCGGAATATAACAGTGCCGAAAATAAAAATTATTGCACCCTCTTAAAGTTTTTCAATTTGCTTCAGATTTATAACTGATTCAGAGCATTTGGAGTGTAAGAAATAATTACGTTTAGAGATAAATTTATTGAGAGGGTATAATTCAGAAATAGTTCACAAGAGACGGGATCATATAAACTGATGAAGCATAATTTCGACTTGTCTATTATAGAAACCTTAACGTTTAGTGTATGGCTCGAGTTGCTGTAAACTTTCGTGTGTAACAGTGTAAACGTAGTTACGAATTAAGAAGGGGAGCATCGCACCTTGTCAGTCGAAGCAAATGAGCTGAGAACTATGGCGAATCTGAGCCTGCTTATCTTCCCTGAAGGGACAGCTACTCGCGTTTTTATCCTACAACAACATGTTTATCGAAATTTAGCACTGTTCTTAAAACTATGTTGAGTTGTTTGTATTTTAACTTTGACATCCCAAGGATGTTACTGACGAAATATTTTAATTTTAAAATTATCTAATGAAACTGACATGACAATTCAGGTCCGATGATGACAGTTGAATCTGTTGAATCTGTTTACACGACCTTATATATATATATATATATATATATATATATATATATATATATATATATATATATATATAGCGCTTTTGCTCATATATTTATCATTGTAATAATCAATCAGGTCACCCCCAAGCCGAAATGACGAATTTCAGTCTCGTTCTCATTAGCCTCAATCGTTAAAGTCCATGAAAAGATAGTTATCATTATTTTTTTCTGGCCATCCCTTCCTGATTAGGTCATTACGTCCTTTCCGCCTTTCAGTAGCAGCACAGTCTAACACATACAGTCACGACACTCGCACTGATTTTTGTTATACGCCACGACAGCAGCGCTCCAAGCGGCTGGCAAGATACACTTCTGAATACGATATCTGATGAATGTGAATAGTGTTCTTTAAACTGATTTTAACATACATTTTACGACAAGGAAGGTACACAGTGTCCTAAAAATTGGTAATAACCAGAAAATAAATCCATATTTGTTTGTATTAGATTTACTAAGAACCACTAGAAGATATGAAACGGTACTTTGCAAGACAGTTTATTTAATATTCTCCTGAAATCTACGACTTTTTATGAAGAATGTCATGTTTTATAAAGAACAAAAAATGGCTTTTTTAAACGACAGAAAAACCAGCCTTCTGCAGTGAGATATCGGTTTTCTACTCAGAAATGTCGAGGTGTCTTCACTTCAATTCCAGTCAAATCAGTAAGAGTTGAACGTAATAAATTTACGTGGAATGCGACACGTTCATTACTTAATCTACCAGATCAGCCACTACAGCTGCAGTTGAAAAAATTTCCTCACAAATGTGACGATAAAGCGTCGAAATCGAAATAAATAAATAAATAAATAATCCATACAAAGTAGAAACCTATTTCACAATTGTTACTATATCAGAACTAAAAACGGCAAGAATCTTTAAGACATTCATTTTATAAGCAAATTCGATTACACTGAAAAGAATTTACTTTTATAAGAAAGAAGAGTGAAGTGGAAAAAATGTTCAATTCATTAGACGCCACATCGAATTTTAAAATGTCAAAGAAATTGCCTGTGGCAGAAGAACAATCCACAACCGTAATTCATGTTTCTCGACACTTTATGTTGTATTACTTTCAGCGAAGTGAGCTGCAAAATACCCGGTGAACAAAAAGTGAGTATAAAGTTGAAAACTTAATAAATCACGGAATAATGTAGATAGGTAAAAATTGACACACATGCTTGGAATAACATGGGGTTTTATTAGAAAAAAAAGTTCCAAATATGTCCTATAGATGGCGCTTCATCTGATCAGAAAAGCAATAATTAGCATAACAAATTAAGACAAAGCGAAGACGGTGTTTTTTACAGGAAATGCTCAATGTGTTCACCATCATTCCTCAACAATAGCTGTAGTCCAGGAATAATGTTGTGACCAGCTCTGTAAAGCATGTCCGGAGTTACGGTGAGGCATTGGCGTCGGATGTTGGCTTTCAGTATCCCTAGAGATATCGGTCGATCACGATACACTTGCGACTTCAGGTAACCCCAAAGCCAACAATCGCACGGACTGAGGTCTGGGGACCTGGGAGGCCAAGCATGACGAAAGTGGCGGCTGAGCACACGATCGTCACCAAACGACGCGTGCAAGAGATCTTTCACACGTCTAGCAATATGGGGTGTAGCACCATCTTGCATAAAAATCGTACGTTCCAGCAGGTGTATATGAGCCATGCTGGGGATGATGCGATTCTGTAACATTTCGGTTTACCTCTCACGCGTCACGGCAGCAGTCACTGACGTTTTTCTGTCCAAGGCCCTCTGTCGGACATTTTTTAAATTTTTATTATTATTCTAATAAAACCCCATGTCATTATAAGCATGTGTGTCAATTTTTAACCTCTCTATCCACATTGTTCCGTGATTCAATAAGTTTACAAATTTATACTTACTTTTTATTATTATTCTAATAAAACACCATGTCATTATAAGCATGTGTGTCAATTTTTAACCTCTCTATCCACATTGTTCCGTGATTCAATAAGTTTACAAATTTATACTTACTTTTTGATCACCTGGTATACACATATAGTATTTTCTCATGTTGATATCACTGATTCAGGGATAATCAGCTGTTTTTACATTGATTTCACATTTATTTATGTCTTTCGATATTTTACTAATGCCTGGAATGCAAATATGACAGAAACTATTTCTTTAATTACATAGAAAAGTAATTATAAATAAACATTATTATTACGGCGCCTTGCCCACCACTAGGAGTTCGAGTGTTGTTGTGTCATGCGCCGAAGCAAAGGGCACAACGTTTGGTACACTGAGTAGCATAGAGTAGAGAGGCGTAAATTGAAATAGCCGAACTCTGCTACATGACTAATTTATTAGTAACACACTATATACAGCACTGATGCTAAAATATACGTATCTTTCATGAGCAAGAAGCGTGAGCCGGCCGCGGTGGCCGAGGGGACTAAGGCGCTGCAGTCACGGTCTGCACGGCCACTACGGTTGGGGGTTCGAATCCCCTCTCGGGCATAGATATTTGTGCCGTCCTAGTTCGTAAGTAGTTCATAAGTAGTTTGTAAGTTTAGGGACTGACGACCCCGTAGTTAAGTGCCATAGACTATACAGACATTTGAACATTTTTTGAAGAAGCGTGAGTCTTTTCCAGGTTTTTTCTGTGGAGGCTAGTCCTAACTAGAATAATAGTTCAGCGATTGACGTCGGCTTACTATCACTTCCTAATTTGAAGATGCCAGAGCTAGTTGCCGAGTGAGGTTCTCGAAGTACGGCTGAATACTGGGACCAGTACTGGCTTGTGGTGTCCCTTAGTTGGACGCGCCGTGGCGCTCCACTCGCACGCCAGCGATGTTACCTTTGCTGGCTATCGACTCACGGGCATTATCGAGCTGTGATACTGCAAGTGTCGTTGCAACTTAACAACTTTCACAGCAGTGAGTGTCGCGACTGTGGTAGTAGTCTTGCGGCTGCCTCCTGCGCGTCCCGGAAGCTGAGTGAAAGTGGTGCATTCTGACGCGGTCGCCAGTGTTCCGCGGTCGCGCCTCCCTCCCCGGACCATTCCTCCCCTGCCGCTGACGGCGTCACCTGCCCGCCACCACAGCGTCCTTAATCCCTGAGGGCGGCGTTAACGAAGGCGCGCGCCCGGGCTGCTAACAACCGCGCCTCACCAACAACTGCGCCTTAATCCGGCGCGCAATCTGCACTGCTCCGCCATCTGGACCACCTGGGGAGGCTGACGACCCCTGAGTGAAGTTGTCCTGTAATCGAATCTCTCTCCAGAGCCTGGGACCTCGCCAGGGCGGACTCTCGCCTCTACCGATGATTCAGCGAAGTTAAAGCGACGGATATAGAGACACGTTTTTGGCCCACTTTAGGTTACTGTAGGAACATTAAAAGTGGGCCTTTGCGACGGATATAGAGACACGTTTTTGGCCCACTTTAGGTTACTGTAGGAACATTAAAAGTGGGCCTTTGCGATAGTCTTTTGAAAGCTAGAAATTTAAATGAAAATAACGGCTTAACCATTCATCTGACACATAAATCGAATGATCCAGTTTTTAGAGGAGAAAATTCTCTACAACTTTGCTCTGTTATGTTTTTGTTTTCTTTTTTTTTCATATCTCGTATCATGTCAGAGATATTTGCAAATATAACTGCAATTTTGGGATGTCTGCTGTCTGTCTGTCCGTAAGGTGTTCCCACTTTTTAATACGAACCGTTCAACAGATCAGCACCAAATTTTACAGATATAATTGTAGGCCACCAGAGACCAGAACCTTCCTTTTTCAAATTTTTCGGACAAAAAATACGGTAGTAATGCCAAAAAAAAGCCATTTCTAATATAGTTGTAATTGCAAACGAACCGTTCATCTGACACGAAAATTGAATGACTTAATTCGTAGAGGGAATGATTCTCTACATCTTCGCTCTATTCTGTTTTTTTTTTTTTTTTTTTTTTTTTTTCATATCTTGCATCGTTGCAGAGATATTTGCAAAAATAACGGCGATTTGACGATGTCTGTCTGTCTGTAACGTGTTCCCACATTTTAGGTGGAACCGTTCAACCGATCGGCACCAAATTTTACAAACATAACTGTTGGCTACTAGAACCTCGCTTTTTCAAATATTTCGGACAAGAAATACGTTAGTAATGCAAAAAAAAGCGTTTGTAATGTAATTTTAATTGCAAATAAACCGTTCATCTGAGGCGAAAATTCTCTACGACTTTGTTCCCTTATGTTTGTTTCATATCTCGTATCGTTTGAAAGATATTTGCAAAAATAACGGAGATTTGACACCTTCCATTGAATGAACGAATACCAGCCGTTCGGAGATGTCACGTGACATTCCTCGCCCAGATCTCTCTTCGGCATACGCTATCTTGCGTTGCGTATTTGATGATTTTCTTATTGTACCTTACTCGTTGTCATTTCAAAGCAATGGCGCACTGAACCATTAACCAAAACACGTCGTTTTTCGCACGATGAATGATAATCTAGTGTCTAAAATGCTACATTAGCATCAGTTAACAACTGCTATCAATAGTACGAAATTAGAAAAGGTAACTGCTGATGGTTAGTCGTAGTGTAGTGGGCAAAGCGTTTGTCTGTGATGGTAAAGGTCAGTCGTTCGCAACCCGCCACTACCTGTAAATTTAAGAGACGCACTACTTTGAATTATCAGTCCAGCACTTCCGCTCTTTTAACATTGACACTCAATTTTGATTTAAGAATTTAACCATTTGCAACGGGATTTTCAAAACCCTGTTAACATAAAACTATGTGTCTAAGGTAGGGGAACGCAAATCGTCAAAAATGGATTTTGGAAAAAAATGTGAGTTACGCCGTTTTAACAAATAGCTATTCATTTGGAATTAACGTCATAAGGCTTTATTAATAGCCCGTATTTGAAAACACACCAATTGTTGTCCACCACTGCACCTCTGTGGGGAAAAGCGATATCATCCACCAGAAGAACTCCACCTCCTACGGCACCAGGCACAAGCATAGGACACAACAAAAGGTGGAAGGATCTCGTGTCTATTCTTCTGAGTAGTCAATCTGAACGACATTGAGATCCGTACGTCAGCCAATACTGAATCCCGACCACACCATTCATCCACCACCATGGTAAAATGAAATGAGCGTATGGCTTTCTTGGCCGTGAGATCCCTTGCGGGATTGTTTGGCCGCCTTAGTGTAAGTCTTTTTAGTTGACGCCGCGTGGGCGACTTACGTGCCAATGATATGGTGCCATGATATGTGGTACGACTCCAATCCTGATGTTCACCCGCCCAGTTTCTGCGAACTAAACGGTTTTAATGGGACACACAACATAGGGTGCGCTGCAGCTGAGTTGCATTCAGCTCCCTGTCGCAATTGGCAGTTAACCAGAGATAACGATAATTTCTTGCTGATGATAGTCGTGGCTGTCCTTCTTCATGCCATCTTTTAACGGTTCCTGTTGCTGAAATCGCGTCTAAGTCCATGAAATTAGACTTTGGCACACTACAATAGCTTCAGCCACCTCCCTGTCCCTATCTGCCCCGCTTCCATCTTTCCTATATTTCTCCATGCTATAGCTTCAGGTCAGTTAATTTGTTGTTGCATTTAACTACCTGCTCACTATGCTATCCAACCCAGCTACTTAGGTAATTCGTTTGATAAAATAAACACAAGTCAACACAGATCCCTCTGCAGTGACTTTCTATTATTACCACTATCTCGGTTGCCGTAACGTTGTTGTCTCAGTAGAATCGACAGAAAGATTTCGAAGCATTTTGCTTCATTCTGTCGATAACAATACTTCAATACCAACATACCTTAACTGATCCTCTAATTACGATGTTGGGATCAGTGGATACCAGGTAGCATCGACGTGCTACATATGGCATCTGGGGCGAACCGGAAGATGAAAAGGCAATTAGATCGAAGGACTGTGCGTCAAACGCGTAAGGGAGCGTACAGTGACGGCACAAGCCGGTGTAGCAAGTTCCAGTTGACCCAAAAGTCATTGACGGACACACGCTGCGGATTCGAATTTTCAATCCAGTCGGCCCTGTCATGTACTGCCGTTTAAACCGAGACATCGGCGAATTCGTTTAAAGTATTGTCATGCCAGACCGTCATGGCATGTCAGATATTAGAAAAACGTTGTGTTTTGTGATGAATACCGTATGTTTTGGAGACTGTTGATAACCGCATACGGATGTAGAGGCAGCCTGGTTTTGTGCAACAGCTGGCCTAATGAAGGCCATGGCCTATGTTTGCCGATCCTCTATGTTTGAGCTACGAGGAACCTTAATAGAGCAGCGTTATGTTGACGACATTCTTCAAACCCATGTCGGACCTTTCTTGTATTGTCTACCTGGACCACTTTTACAGCAACATAATGCTAGTCCGCATACAGCTTAAGTTGATCCCCCGTGGTCAGCCTGCTTTACAGCGTTTGGGACCAGTTGAAAAGCCAGGTGCTTCAGCACATCAAATATCTAATTAATTCGACGACGAACCATGTGGCAAGAACTGCAGGAAAAATTAGTCGAATGTGTTCCTAGTGTGACACTGCGTTTTTCTGCTTGCTCTGACAGTAAAAGTTTTCCCGCCTTGACTTTGCGATCAAGTGAATCTCTCATCTGTATCACTACGTGCAATAAATTTAATTTCTATACGGTTCTGTCGTCTTGGTGCACTATTTTATGTGATTCCACGTTTATTTATGACTACATAATAACATTTCTGATTGCTTACTAATTCCATAACTTGGGATTGCCGTAGAAACTGTAAATTTCAAATTATGAAAGCATTTTAATACTCCGACTCATATTTTTCTAATTTGAACTGAGACTGAATACAAAGTAAAGAGCGTAACAAGCCATATTATGTTTGATTGGGGGGAGGGGGAGAGCAACTCAAGAGGCTAATTCTGAAATTATGGCACGTACAAGTAAAAGAAGATGTTGCATGATATACAAATTTAGTTAAAAGAAAAGTAAGGTTTATTGAACATGTGCTGGAGCACGAAACATCCTGTTTTACAGATGCAACTGTTATATTAACTCGTAAGCTGAATTACGATACTGAAATATAAAAAAAGAAAAGTGGGTAACTTAACAAATCAAGAAACGTGGCATTACAGAAAAACTATTTCACAGATTCCCTGCGCCTGCCCTTCAGCATGAATCTGTGGCGAAGGATCGGAGGCAATATGTTACTCGGACGTTGGTTTTAAGTGGTTATTCATTGTGGCAGGAGCGCCGGCGTCATGACAAACCATTCAGTAGTAACCGAGAGCAAATCCGGCACAGCGTTTGCTATGCTGTTCGCGTCGAGGTCTGAAAACCACATCATTTCCTCTTTATAGGAGATGTTCGACAATATTGCCATACTTGTGATTCGTTTTCGCGAGTTTCTGAGTTTCTGTCTCTCTCTCTCTCTCTCTCTCTCTCTCTCTCTCTCTCTCTCTCCGGGATAAATGGAACGACGTTCGCTACTGGAATTTAAAGCATCTAAAGAGCAGAATTCCCTTCGGTTCCGCACTGGAGAATTTGAAGCCGAATAGCAGAATCAGCAGAGATACTGAAGCATCAAAGCGAATGGATCACTCTGAGATGAACGTGAGGCGTACCATGACCCGCTTGTATAAAGTAGGCAGCTGAGGATAAACACTTCTGCTGAAGAATAAACATGCGACCCATCTTACTTTTGCTCCAGTGTGTTATGTAACATAGCAATGTCAATGTATCAGATGCTATACTATGAACAACAGATGCAGTACAGGCTGCAGTTATAAATGATTACAGTAAGACGAACACAATGTTAGTAAAGATACAATTATTTCGAGGCTCCAGACAACAAATTAACCAACTTTGAAAACATATTTCTAACATTTCACTGAATTTAATGATCTTATTTAGATTTTGGACCCAAGTAATTTTCCTGTATTATAAATTTAATAATCACCCAACCTGTGTAAAACACAAGTCTTCGTCATCTTTCACACAGTGGGATGACTTCATGCGTTGAAATTCCCCTAAGGCCGAAACATAAACAGTAAGATAAACAAATCAGGTACAAAACCTCAAGGAATTACAGACATCACATGTTACAAGCATTGATTTATATCAATGGGAGAAACTGAAAATTTGTGCTGGACCAAGATTCGAACACGGGTCTTCTTACCAGGCAACTGCGCTCACCACTAAGCTACCAGGACACTGGGTCACCATGACTACACGGACTACCCTAGCACGCCTACGACCAGACGAAAATTCTCAAAACGTATCTGCGTAATACTGACTACGACCCAACAGCTCAGAGCAACTGTCTAGCAAGCAGGAGAATTCGGTTCGAATCCGGGTCCGACACGTATTTTCAGTTTTCTCTATTGATATTCGAGTGGTGTTCAAATGAAAAGAAACGAAATGTCTTAACAACCAAACCAGTAGAAATTTGAATATGCCAATTTGGAAAAATGTAATGCGATCTCTGGCGACGCGAAGCATGTGCCGTCACCTCCCCCCAAAATATTTGAATATGCCCTCAGCAGGCATGGTGGTGCTCACCGTCTTTCTCGACGTCTGACGTCCGACGTCCGATACCCATCGAATTCCCCCAGCAAGGAAAAACCATTAACAGCGACGTGTACACACGTAGTAGCCTATACAAGGTCATCAGGAGCAAACGGGCTGGGAGTGATTCTGCTCCATGATAAAGCGAGTTCACACACACAAAGTGTACTGCCCAAGTTCAAGTGGGAGCAGCTTGGACGTTCGCCATACAGCCCGGCCATGTCGTCCTGTGAGTTCCGTCTCTTTAGTCCAGCAAAAAGAACAAAAAAGAGAAGCGTTTCAGCTCGGGCGTCGAACTGAAGGACACAGTGCAGGACTGGCTCTTTCCACAGCCACAGAAATACTCAGAACAGAGAATGCTTGGGCTCGTTAAACTGTGGCATAGTTATGCTAAGGTCTCAGGTCATTACTTTTGGCCGGCCGCGGTGGCCGAGGTGACTGAGGCGCTCCAGTCACGGTCAGCACGGCCACTACGGTCGGGGGTTCGAATCCCCCCTCGGGCATGGATATTTGTGCCGTCCTAGTTCGTAAGTAGTTCATAAGTAGTTTGTAAGTTTAGGGACTGATGACCCCGTAGTTAAGTCCCATAAGCTTGACAAACATTTGAACATTTTTGAACATTACTTTTGAAAAATGATTTAAAATTACACGCACAGTGTTGTTTCGTACATTTTCATTAGAACACCCCTCGTTATTCAATACATCTGGCAGCTAATGTCTGGAATTCCCTACGTCTTAATTCATAATGACTACAGGATCAAATTTGTGTCTCCGATAATTGAGACATCATATTTACTTCATGTACGCTCAAGTGGCGGGAATATCTCTTCGAAATTTTTACATGTCTGTGGTTCCAAAAAACAGTCACTTCTATTATCTTTCAGTTCCTGATATTGTAATTACTATTGAGTATACTAGAAGTATAGCCCGTCTGCATCTAATCATTTTCAGAATGTTCGTAAATGAAATAGTATAAACGACCAAAGGAAAAAAAATGACGCTTGTGTGATTAAATGGGTGACAAGTTTCCGCTTTCCTCATTTCACTGTGTGAAAAATTTACTGTATGATTTCATCGCTCGCCTATAAAAATTATTCCACAATACGTAAATCTGATAAGTCACTCTTAACGTGAATACATAGTATACAATAAGCCGACAGGAGCGACATAATTCCCTGCTGAAACTACCCCGCATTAAGCCAGAATACTAAGCAGTATACTATTGAATAAAAAGCGTCAGTTTTCAAAAATTTGGATGTTGCATGTGCTCTTTCGGAAAGCCGGTGCTCGTGTTGAGCCCCTGGAGATGTATGCAGTACTGCATCGCAGCCGCACGTCAGTCGCGAGTCTGTGCCGGGTGGATCTAGCGGCAGGCGCAGAACCAGGATACGGAAGAAACCATTTCATCTGAAGTGTAGATTATATAAAAGATACCCAAAGGTCTATGCGGAGGGTCGTGGAAATGAACTGTGTCATGCCCGACAGATGACTAAATATATCATAATATTATAGAAACAATTGTCAATTATCACTGATACCGGTAATATTTATCTCGGGTCTTCAGCCGGATACCATCGTCAGCTAAACACAATATTCCCGCAGACAAACTGGCTGCCGTCTACAGGTTAGTGTCCTGATACACTTACTCGCCGGAAACAGGCAGAATATCGCTGATGACCCACCGCTCGTGCGAGAAACCAAAGTAGAGGCCCTCTAGGCGCAATAGAACTTGTACCGCGCCGGTGGAGAAAATCGGCAAAACGCTGGGTCGAAATAAGACTAGTTAAAAGAAACTGCAGGTCGGAATTAAGACCGTTGTTGCTTAATATCAGATAAGATTGTGTTCCAAGTTTTACTTAGAGGGAAGCCCTTGTCCCTTTTATTAATATTATCGGCCATACGTATTGCCATGGATTCTTTAAGAACATATTTCCAGCGGGAAGTAGGAGCAATCAGTTTTGTTTCATAATATAACATCACCGTCATACTCGTTTACTTCAACCTGATAAGTCATCTGTAGCTGAACATTGACTGAATTTGGGACACAAGAGCCGACCGCGGTGGCCGCGGGGATTAAGGCGCTCCAGTCACGGTCTGCACGGCCACTACGGTCGGGGGTTCGAATCCGCCCTCGGGCATGGATATTTGTGCCGTCCTAGTTCGTAAGTAGTTCATAAGTAGTTTGCATGTTTAGGGACTGATGACCCCCCCCCCCCCCCCCCGTAGTTAAGTCCCATAGACTATACAGACATTTGAACATTTTGGGACACAAGATGGTATATGATGAAACAAAACTGATTACTCCTGCTTCCCGCTACTGGAAATGTGTTCTTAAGGAATCCATGGAAATTAGTATGGCCGATAATATAAATAGGGACAAGGGCTTCCCTCTAAGTAAAACTTGGAACCCACTCTTATCTGATATTAAGCAACAACGGTTTCATTTCGACCTGCAGTTTCTTTCAACTAGTATTGTTTTGACTTATCGTTTTGCTGCTTTTCTCCACCGGCGCGCTGCTAGTTCTATTGCGTCTAGAGAGCCTCTACTTTGGTTTCGCGCACGCGCGGTGAGTCGTCGCGGTGTATAAATGGGCCGCTGTTTCTGTTCTGCCTCCCGGTCGGGGGTTCGAATCCCCCCTCGGGCATGGATATTTGTGCCGTCTTAGTTCGTAAGTAGTTCATAAGTAGTTTGTAAGTTTAGGGACTGATAACCCAGTAGTTAAGTCCCATAGACTCTACAAACATTTAAATATTTGAATATCTGTTCTGCCTCAGTTTCCGGCGTCTAATTGTAATCAGCGCACTCACCTGAAGATGGCAGTCAGTTGGTCTGCCGAAATACTTTGTTTAATTGACGATGGTATCCGGCTGCAAACCCGAAATTAATATTATCAGTTATTATGCCGGGAAAGTCTACACAACCACTAATACCGACTAATACCGGTACTTTATAACTATTAAATTCACTTCAGGAATAACTACCTGAAAAATCATCGTTTCCCGGGTATTCATTTATTTTATACTCTCCTTAGTCCGTCCACTCTTCCCGCTTTCTTTACCTCTTTCTCTCTCTCTCTCTCTCTCTCTCTCTCTCTCTCTCTCTCTCTCTCTCTCTCTCTCTCTCTCTCTCTCTCTCTCTGTCATCTCTTTCCATCACCTATGTTTATTCATCTCCTCCTTTCATACATTTGTCAACTTTCGTTTTAATCAGTGAAACAGTGCGAAATTTATTGAAAGACACTCTTTGCATTCACCATACAGGGATTTGCAGTTTTGTATCCCTTAAAACACCCATATATGAACTAACTATGATGGTAATTGGTAAATCTATGACAAAGTCTGTTGCAATGTTCCGTGGGCCGTGTCCCGTATGGAACATTTTGTAGATAGTAATATGTCAAGTGTCGAAAATTTCTTCAAGATGGGCCCAACAGTATGTTGAATGCACTCGTCAAAATTGGTCATTAACTGCTGTTCACAGATGAGACTCGTATCTGTCTTCGACCAGACAAACATCAGAATGGTTTTTGCAGGCAGCCTGCTCAGCTTGAACGCCTTATACACATCGTACAGCGATTGCAGCAAAGTAGTGGTTCCCTGCTGTTTTACGGTGGGGCCGCTGGGGGACTCAGAAGGCAATCAAACGGCTATACGGTACAGGGACGACATGCTCCGACCATATCGGCATTTCCAGCATTTCAGTGAGGGAGTCGTCTTAGTGGACTACAACTCTCGCGCTCATCTTGCA
The DNA here is from genome assembly GCA_026315105.1 of Locusta migratoria. Lineage (NCBI taxonomy): Eukaryota > Metazoa > Arthropoda > Insecta > Orthoptera > Acrididae > Locusta > Locusta migratoria. The sequence goes on from CM048746.1 coordinate 86,029,185, forward strand.
CGTCTTCCTAACGTGTTCCGTCATGAGAACATCAAAAGATTAGCTGTTCAGATAGTTGTAAACCTAAGGGACCAAAAGTTTGAGATCATCTGTCCCTAAACTTACTAAGGACAGCACACACAGCCATGCTCGAGAGAGGACTCTGACGTACTACGGAGAGCGGCCGCACAAGCCGTGAGTTGGCGTCTTAGACCACGCGCATTTCCGTGCCTCAAAAAATTAGAATGGTGGGCATTTACTGAAGACATGAATCCTATTGGAATATGCCTGTGGTACTATGAAAAGAGCTGTATTTGAACGAGACGACCACCCAGTCAATCTGAGAGAGATACACCGAACCGTCGTTTGAGGAATGAGACAACCTGGACCAATAGTCCCTTGAATATCTAGTGGATAGGCATGCATGAGTGAAACAGGACATGATACGAAGTATTAAGGGTAATGGTGTATGCAGCAGTCTGGAACACAAGTTGAAACTGTCAAGGCTATTGTCGTTCAACTTTCAGGCACTGTGCCCAAATTCTCAACTTCAGCACACTAGCCCATTACTTCCTCTTGCTCAGAGCATTTACTGTATTTCCGCAATGGATCGAGCGTAATTACGCATTTGCACAGAATTTCTCAATCAAGTGTTGGGGGAATATATACAGGGTGCCTAAAAAATCGACAACGCTTAGTTTGTTGTGTAGGAAGGCAATTTGATTGGTTTTCAAGATAGAACCCATATCCTGAAACGATCGGCTGTCGTGCTGGAGATCATTCTTACGCGAATTTCCCTGGTACGTGTTTGATCATCCTCCGTACAGACCGTACCTCCCTCCTAGCGACTTTCATCTCTTATTACACCTTAATACATCCTTAGTGATCAACACATCAACGACGATGACGATCTGAGATAACATGTTAACATGGTTGAATACATATGCTGCAACCTTCTATGAAGAAGGCATACAAAGCTTGTGGCAAAACGTAGAAAAGTAGTTTAATAGTTGTACATTTTTGTACAGGAAATTTTTTTCTGAATCTGTACACGTTTCTTTTTTTTATCACCAAATGGAACTTACTTTGTTGGCATTACTTATTGAAGGACCCCCGTATTGATACAAAGTATGTTTCAGCATCCACACTACAGTCACCTTAGAATATACACGCTAATTCAGAAGTACTTTTAGTGACTCGAGGGGGGAGGGGTTGTTGTGGGGTAAACTTAGTAAATTACATTAAGGAACCTATTTCCGGAAAAGTACCGTTTGCATATGAAATAAGTTTGGAGTAGGTATCACTTTGGAAATTGCCGCTTCACGATACGCACACAGCGCAGAGAGTGATGAACTCTGACCTTTGTGCTCTCCAGGAGCCCATGGGAAAGCAGAAGTTTCGAGAACCCATCTTCGGTTTCCCTTTTACTTGACGAAGGGACGCCCTCTTCAAAGTGGAGAGTGCGGCGCGTCCGTGGAGAGCCGCAGTCAATGCTGCTGCGAACGCAGCAGTTCGTCGCAGCCGTCGGTGTAGGCAGACGGAACTGATACGTGACGTTATAATTACAACACGGACGCGATACAAGCAAAATCTAGACTGGCAGCATCTCTCTCTCTCTCTCTCGCACACTCTCAAGGTCAAGCGGTCCAGCGCAGTACTGCGCATGCGCAACTCACGCGCTGCGGCTCTCAGAGATGCCCAGAGGTGCCTCACACAGAGTGCATCCCAGGGTGTCCCTGAGAGCTACATCACCAAGAAGAATCGCTTCTCGGCTTTTAGCAAAAATCAGTGTGTTGTCTTTATAATTTTTTTTATAGAAAGGGCAAAAAGTAAAGGAAAAAAAGAAAGGAAAAAATCATTATTTAATAATGATAATACAACAAAACATCACCCTGAACATTAAATTTTTCTTCAAACGGACCAGACACCTTGACCCAAATATGTACTCCGTCGTCACCTGAAACATGACGCCTATTCCTGGTCCTTAAACAAAATGGTTTATCACCTACAAAATACGAAGTACCAGCTTTACTAGGTACCTTTGCAATACTCCACTTCCGAAAAGCAACGATGTCCCTCTCTGGAAAAGATTCAAGGCCACCCATTTTAGCGTCACTTGTGTGAACAATCGCTACAGTAAGCCATCCAAATCCACCAGTCACTTGAAGACTTTTTACACTAAAATCAAATCAATGATACGTACTCTTTGGTCGCAGTGCAGTAGCCGAGCGCTCTAAGGCGCTTTGCTGCGGAGGGCGTGATTACTGACCGTCGGAGGTTCGAGTCCTCTCTTGGGCATCACTGTGTGTGTTTCTCCTTAGGTTGATTTAAGTTAGTTTAAAATTTTGTAAGCATAGGGACTGATAACTAGAGTAGTCAAATCCCATAAATTTACAAACAAAAGAACATTTGAACGAACCCTCTGTTGAAAGTGGGCATATTATAACAGTGCAGAACTCACATATCACACATACCTGATCGTTCTTAAATTAGTACCCAAGGTGTAGATGCAGAAATACAAAGTGGTGATTAAAAGAAAGTGAAAAAGATACATTTTTTATCATGACTTCGCTCTGTGATTCGCAGTCAATTTTCGGCATCGAAACACCTTTTGAAAATTTTATATTTGTATCACCTGCTCCTGAGATACAAGGCAGGATCGTTCCCACTAACGTTCATTGCTGGTGTGCTATTACGCTATTGGAGAGCCGTCGCAACGTTGATACGTATTTATGTAGGAGGTCATGAGACAGAATTGACGTTTGTGTTGTGGAGGGAGACGTTCCTTAAGACAGTCCTTGCAGTCGGTTTATTTATAACGTCATGGTGGCTTAGTGGTATAGCCTAGTAAGCAGGAAATCCCGGGTTCGAATCCCGGCAGTGTCACAAATTTTAATTCAGCGCCTCTCCTTCTGATACATAGGGTGTTACAAAAAGGTGCGGCCAAACTTTCAGGAAACATTCCTCACACACAAAGAAAGAAAATGTGATATGTGGACATGTGTCCGGAAACGCTTTATTTCCATGTTAGAGCTCATTTTAGTATGTCTCTTTAAATGTAAAATGAAATAATTCGTGCAGACAATTGTCAAAATGCTCAATTGTTTCGTTAGTATGTACTGTACATCTTCGATTCACCGTCAGTTGGCCCAATTGAAGGAAGGTAATGTTCACTTCAGTGCTTGTGTTGACATGCGACTCATTGCTCTACAGTACTAGAATCAAGCACAGTACGTAGCATCAACTGGTTAGTGTTCGTCAGGAACGTGGTTTTGCAGTCAGTTCATTGTTTACAAATGCGTTGAATCGGGGAAGTACAGTACATACTAATGAAACAATTGGGTATTTTGACAATTGTCTGCGCGAATTATTTCATTTTACATTTAAACAGGAATATTAAAATGAGCTCTAATATGGAAATTAAGCGTTTCCGGACACATGTCCACATAAAATATTTTCTTTCTTTGTGTGTGAGGAATGTTTCCTGAAAGTTTGGCCGTACCTTTTTGTAACATCCTGTGTATTATTGAGCATCACTAGGTAAAGTGTAGAGAGCTCAAAGGAGATATTTTTTTCCTAAATTTTTGTGTTTTCATTGTAGTGTTGGGTACTTAAGGGACCAGCCTCGTATTTTTTGATACCGCCAGATTAGTCGAGAATCTCCTCTTTCATGTCTTTGGCTGCTAGATATTCTCCTTCAGTTGTTCTCTGATAGCATTGTTCGCACTGGCCGTGTTAGACGTGATTTCCTGTACAGCTGCACTGCAGTTTTCCAGAACCCGCCAAACAAATCTCGCGATGCAGCTACCACGGTACTGATTTTCCATGATGGCGATCGCGCCCCCTCTTATGCCGCCCTTCTCCCCAATCCCTTCCTCGAATTGGCACACCTAGGGAGAAGGCGGCAGAGGGAGGCTAACGCGCCGCAGGAGGAGGGTGGTTGCTGGGGGTGGGGGGTTGGGACAGCTCGCCGCGCTCCCCGTTCGATTTGGCGGGTGGTGTGCGGCCCGTTAGCCCTGGCGGTAACGAGCGGCAGAACAGGCGACACGGCCGAGCACAGGCGCGGGGCGGGAACGGCCCTCCTGCAAGCGTCCTTCCCTGCTGTCGACGGAAGGTTAACACCTCACCCAAAAACATCTTTTATAGCATAGAGACATTTAAACAATGCACTTACACGCCACAGTGGCTACTTTTATCGTTTGTCATTTGTTACGTGCAACTAATATTCACAGAATATATGACATCAACTGCGATTGGGCAATAGTGGAAATGTGTACCCATCCGGGATTCGAACCCGGGTCTCCTGCTTTCTAGGCAGTTGCGCTGACCCCTACACCACTGGGGACACTGTGATCACCGCACCTACAAGGGCAACCTAAGCACGCCTCCCGTCAGATACAAATTCCCAGCTTCGCCCTGCCCACAGTACTCAAACTCGTAATATGAAACTAATTCCCGTAAGAGTAAGGGCTTCAAACTTGCCCACCCCTCCCCACTAACGATAGGATCATTGAATATTAAATAATAACAACTGCAGGATCAGAAGTGACGTCTGTTCTTTGGTAACAGACGCCACTTGTATATATACGTACAACTAGTTTAGGTGAAACAAGTACTTACGTATCAACTTGCAACACTCTTTGTGGGTTGATAAGCTTTGCAGCTACCTATAGTTCAGGTATTGATATCCAATATTATTTGCAGAATTGCTACATATATTGAGCTATCGATAACAAAACTCATCAGTTGCTAAACGCTTACGCCTACAACAAGGTGCACCTCCGAGAGGATTTTTCTTTAACCGTGTGTTATCCTAATGAACAAGGGCATCGGTGATAACATTCAGTGCGGTGAACATCGGTTGCATTGCGAAAGAAAACTGATAAAGTTACCAGGAGTCAGAAAGAGCAATATTATCAAACTAAATTACCACTAAAAAACACAATTTACGGTCGTCAGTCTTTTAGGGACAACAATTACCAAGTATCTCAATGACTCGATAATTACTGAATAACTAAAATATTTCCTAAGAATGTAGAGAACATTAACAGCCGGCCGCTGTGGCCGAGGGGACTGAGGCGCTCCAGTCACGGTATGTACGGCCACTACGGTCGGGGGTTCGAATGCCCCCTCGGGCATGGATATTTGTGCCGTCCTTAGTTCATAGGTAGTCCATAAGTAGTTTGTAAGTTTAGGGACTGATGACCCCATAGTTAAGTCCCATAAGCTTAACAAACATTTGAACATTTTGAACATTAATAAACGCAATTTAAATGCAACACTTGTGTAGTGTGGTCGCTTTCTAATGTAGCAGACAGCCTCACCATAAACTATACTTGTAAGTAAGCATTATATGGAAATGGAAAAATTCAATTAAACTCCTTGCTAGAACCAACAATGTGCTGAATGGAAAAATCTACTATTCTGTAGGTAATTATTAAACTTCAGACACTAACTTAGCCAACTTTCAGTTCAGGTCTACTTCACAATATTCACGAATCACTTTAGGAAAAAATGTTATTATGTGTTACCATAGTGTAAGCACTTCAAAATAACAATCTCTTAATAAAGCACTGTTCAAGAATAATTTATAACACTATTGTCATTTACTACTGAATGTAAAATTGTTGCGTAAAAAATTATTTCATCTAAGTAAGTGTCTTCAGTTCAACTATTTAGAAAACCAAAACAGTGATCAAGAGTGTGGTCCCTGAATCTGATATGCTACTCTCGTTTGCGCACAAATTACTACGCACTGAATTTACGTAACACCGAAGTTTATATCACTGCTCAACATATATTTTTGATAATCAGATTTAAATTTACCACTTCAGAAAACTTCATTATTGAACTAACTGAAACTGCATTGGCTCAGTGGAGATAAGATTTACTCTACTGTTCACTTTCAATGCAAACTCCACTATATATTAAAGCAAAGCAAATATTAGAATCGTTTATAGTTATTTCACTGTGTCCATCGGAATAATCACCTTACCAAAGGATAGGACCTTACTTGGATAAACGACATAGGACAATAATGGGTTCAAAGTCAATTCTCGTTAAAAGAAGTAATTATTCAAAGTTCTGAACAAAATTGAGGTTCGGACTGTTATACATAATAAAAAAACTTTCCTACTTGACTGTGGAAGTTTGGCGCTGCAGTGTGGCTCCATGTGGTGCAATATTTTGCTTTACTGGCTCTTGAAGTATGTGGCCAAAAACCAATCTTCTATGCGTCGGAATATTAAACCACCAATTGATGCCAGTACTTACAACAGCAACAATATTTCATCCGAGGCCAAATTACGATCTTCTTAGCCACCAAGAAAAAAAAAGGCACCTCAGTACATTCCACTGTGCCTACCACCACTGCAACTGCACGCTATCACGTCTCAAACGTAATCACTTGCCACACACTAGCCACTGCGCCACCCAACAACTTCCCACGTTTTCCCACCTTTTCGCTCCCATTTTAACAATATTAGTTATATATTTAACAAAACGCATTTTCTAACCTTCTTCAACGTAAAAGGCATTTTCAATGAACATAAGTTTCAAAGATAGGTTGCTCATTGCATATATCAATAACTTGTACACAGTTTTTCCAATAATAAATCGAAGCATAATAAAATTAATAAATCAAAAATTTAATTATGGTGTCACAAACTAAAAAAAAAAATAAAAAAAATAAAAATTCTCAACGATACATAGAATTTCTACAGATTAAAATTAGGCCACAGTACGTAATAACAGCTCAATTCCAATTCTGGGAAGAGACATCCAGATACGAATTTACTGTTACAAAAAGCTTAATTTTAGCAGCAAAACTATTAAAAAGGTCCGTGTGAACTACCGTCTATTCCCTGCTGTAAAGCCTTGTTCCCCGGCCCGCATTGAGAACTGACTTGGTTCAATTTACTCTGATAACAGGAAGTTAACGATACAGTGGCCAATATACGTAGCAGCTCACACGAAATTACACACAGGCATTAATAAACAAGCAACCACAATTAAAGTTATTTCATAAAGGTGGCTTAAGGAGAACATTTATGTCGCAATGGAACTTAAGCATAAAAAAATTTAATCTGAGCTTGTTCTCAGCACTGGTGAAAAACAATGTTAAATAAAAGGGGGAAGGTGCTCTAAAACTACAATTTATAGGCAAGTCAAAATTATATTAAACTTAACTTGTTTATTCAGGTCGAACAGAAGCAAAATGGGGAACCAATTTTGATAATACAATAAAAATGCATCTCCTTACAGGAACTAACACTGACGATGCCCAGCATTGAATTTAACATAAATTACACAGAACGTAACGCTACTGGGTGGGGGGGGGGGGGAGGATTTACAAACAACACTCACTCGTTCACACACACGCAATGCAACAGCGAAACTCACCAAAATCAGCGTGCTGAAACGAGGCAGAAGCAGGCGCCGCTATCGTAAGCGAAAATCAGCAAAGCCGGAGGTACCACACAACACAATATACAATAAAACTGCGAAGATGACTCGTGCCTGATTTGAGATGATGCGTGTGTATATCAAGGTTAAGTTGCATTTACATTGATGGCGACACACGGATACGTTACATTAACGTACTCAACTGAAGGTGAAATGGTTAAAAATCGGATTCATTGCACAAAATTACGACGGACTTTTAAGTTACATTGTGAGAGTAAACTATCTAGGCACTGGTTTTATGGTAAGTGGCGTGAATTCAGGTGACTAGCTGCAAACCCCTGAAGTCGGAGTTCGGACCCACGTGGTTCCGAAAACCGATAAAAATAAATAAATTCAATTTCCGAAAAATAAAGAAAATTAACTACGGCATGCAACCCCCTAGAAATGCGTAGAATTTCATAAGGAAGCTACTGAAATGCAGCAACATGCGATTGGGAGCGTTCACAGACACGGAAAAAGTCCAGTCTAAAAACCCGGAAAAATAAAAATTAAAAACTACGGCATGCAACCCATAGAAATGTTTAGAATTTCATAAGCAAGCTATTGAAGGAAGTTGTACAAGGCTCGGAGAGAATTACTGACAAAGACTGAGTGCATACTACAAATTCGGAAAAGAAACAGCAAACTTAAAAAATAGGCGGGGAGAGAAGATCGCGAAAAGGTAAGTGGAAATCAGAAGGATACACGGATAGTTACTTGTCTGATGGGCATGGAACAAACAATAGTGGAAGCTGAAGGCTTTGTTCTAAGAATCGACCACGTGGAACACACATCACTCACGGAAGGAAACTTGCTGTTGGTGTATCCCCCATGTACCTGTCTGACAATTATACATTCTATTAGATAAGAAAATTATGCATACTTCATTTGGCAAACAATTCACTATTAACATATCTGGCCATGTGGGAACAACATGGTCAGACAGTCATTAAGCCCAATAGTCCTATGTTCAACCATAGGAAATGTAATACCTCGTTCAGGAGTTAAAAGGAGACTGACCAATCTCATATGTAAAGGACTATTCAATTTACATCACCAGATAGAGCCAAGGTTTACTCAGTTTACATAATTGGCCAGCAGATAGAGTCAAGGTTATATCGATATCTAATTCATAAGAGTTCTTGCTAAACTTGCAGAGTTTGCATCGTTTGTTATGTTTCAGAATTTCACAACTGAGGTGTGTCTCTCTACACTTAAAATTTATATAGTTTCATGAAAATTTAAGGAATTATCACATTTACTACATTGCATAAAATATGAAATTTTGTATGGAAATACAAGCATAATACTCTGAAAAACTTCCAGTAAAAACAAGACTATCTAAATTCCAGCAGTTGCGCGTTAGCTTTGAGTCTGGATATTTCTCTTCGAATGACATGGCGCATATCTATATATCGAAACTTAAATCAAACACTCAGCTCGTAATTCGTGCATTAGGCGCAACATAATTGTCCTCTTGATGCTATTCTGTTTGTGAAAGAACTACTAATATGCAAATATGCTAATTACACTGATGTATCTTTACATTTCGTCGATGACAGAAAAATACATACAGAAATCTCATTCAAATTATTTTCGTAACGTCTATTGTATGTTTGGTGATTAAAATAGCCGTTATGCAATACTTTTCAGTTTATTTTTCTAAGACACTTAAGTTTGTTTACTTCCTACTTTCTTTACAGCAATCATAAACCGCTGTATTAGACTAGAACAATTTACCGACGAACGTCATTTGGTGAACTCTGGGAGTACACTCTCAGGAATTAACAGCATGAAAATTGTACTCTTACATCTATAGCGGTGAAGGGTGCTTTGTGTTCCCTGCCCCTTCTCCCTTTCCCTAATCGCGTCGAGAACTGTTCGTGGGTTGGACGAATCCTGGTAAGCATTCGCGGTGGCTCGATTCCTATTTTACCGTCACGATCTTTCCGCGAAATACGCTTATTCTCCTCAATAACACGTCAGAATTGTTACAGGATTGTTATTGGTCAAGCGACGTAGGTACAATTCGGAAGAAAGATCCGACAACTTTCATAACATGTGAATTTGATTCACAATGCTTTGGAACTCTTAATATGTATGGGGACTGGTTATACACCCTACTGTCCTTCTCGTCCCTCTCTCTACCGCTCTCCCCTTTCTCCTTCTTCTCTTTTCTCTCTTTACCTATCTTTTCCTCCCTCTACGCTGTCGTCTCCCCCTCTCCCTTTCCTGTTCCTTCTTCTCCTTCTGTTCTCTTGATATCTCCTCTTCCTCCTTCTCCATAGCTGCCTCCTCCTCCTCTCGCTCCGTTTCTTCATCCTCCCCCCCCCCACCCTTCTATCCAACCGTCCATCTCCCTGCCCCTGTCATTAAATATCCCTGCTGTCTGTCCTTTCTCTCTGTTGGACCCTTCATTACCCCGTATATGAATTATCACCTATATTTGCCAAATTTCATGGTGATGGTTAAATGTTGTTGAAGACGACAGTGAGATACCCTCCGCCTCGCACCATACGAAATTGTATCTAGAGAGTGACCTTCCTCATGTTATAACGTTAAATGTATAAAATTTCCTCTAGATTGGAGCAAAACTGTGGGTTTTGTCGAAATCCATATTTAAGTACCCTCCGCCATGCAGGAATGAAATTTTATGTAGATTATGATCTGAACAAAACTATAGATTTTATCTCCTGAGAATTAGCACACAAGAAACACAAATAAATAAATAATAATAATCAGCTAAATTGGTTAAACCGTTTCCAAGTTATGTCACCATATATGTATATGAAAAAGGACGGTGCAAACTTACGCGGTTGAAAATACACGATAAACTGCAGTGAAAGGTTCTGCCAGAGACACGCTCTGCTGCTCAGTACGGGCTTTTGTCGAAGTTTTGAGAACATAACTCTACCGAGAGTCTAGCAGTATATTGCTTCCTCCAAAAATGTTCAAATGTTTGTATAGTCTATGGGACTTAACTACGGGGTCATCAGTCCCTAAACTTACAAACTACTTATGAACTACTTACGAACTAGGACGGCACAAATATCCATGCCCGAGGGGGAATTCGAACCCCTGACCGTAGTGGACGTGCAGACCTTGACTGAAGCGCCTCAGTCCCCGCGGCCACCGCAGCCGGCTTTGCTCCCTCCTACGCATATCTCGCGAAGAGATCATGAGAATAAAATCAGAGAGATAAGAGCCCACAAAGAGGCATACCGAGAGTCTATCTTTCCGCGAACAATACGAGACTGGAAGAGGAGGGGAGAACCGATAGTGTTACTCAAGGCACCTTCCGCCACACAGGTGGATGTAGATGTAGATGTAATAGAAGCAAAAATGTCCCAGGAAGCCTCGGTGGAGCGCATTAAGCGCATTAAGGCGCTATGCTCCGATGCGCAAGGCCGTTCCCCGTCGGGGGCTCGAATCCCCCCACGGGCATGGATGTTTGTGATGTCTTTAGTATAAGGTAGTTCATAAGTTGTTTGTAAGTTTAGGGACTGGTGACCCCGCAGTTAAGTCCCATAAGCTATACAAACATCTGATAATTTTTTGTCCCAGTAAATTTGGGACGCAAACGATCCGTTTGCGAGGGTTCCAAGCCGCCTACACGTTCTTGTTAGTACACATTAATTTGAAATTTAGACTTTACCATTAAGACACCGTATTTAGTTCACATTTTACTGACTTTATTGTCAACACTGTTGTAGTTAGTTAGATGGAGGTCCGGCACATTTTGCTGCTGATGTGCGACGTCATCTAACGCGCACATACGGCCAGAGACGAATAGATCGAGGTGGACCTGTACCTTGGCCTCCAATCACCTGTTCTAAATCCTTGGAATTTTTGTGTCTGGGATCACCTCAAAAGTGAAGTGTACAGCACATCCGTTAACACGGTAGAAGAACTGGAGCAGAGAGTTGTACACTCTTGTCAAAAAATCCTAAATGATCCAGGGACTTTCGAAATAATTCGAAACTTATTGCAGAGACACAGTATTGCATCCAGATTCTTCTGTTTGTAGGTGTACAGATATGGCTTACTAATTCCTGCTTATCAACTGTTACATATTATATTGACGTAAATTCTTTGTGGAACAGGAAGAGTTGCATTTATCACATACTACTTTGCTGTCTGTCGAACACCTCCTTTAACAGGTAACCCATATGTGAAATGTGAACTAAAAGCGATGTAAAGTCAAAATTTCAAATTAATTTGTGTTAGGACGATGTTTACAATAACGTCAGTGAAATGTGAAGTAAATGCAATGTAAATCTTAATGGTAAAGCCTAAATTTCAAATTAATGACGTTTGAATCTATAACTGGATTTTGTGCACAGCTACCGTTAATACAATTACTGGGAATAACACAATTCACAGTATGCTTATGTGACTTCCTACCAGCGTCACCTTCTCAACTGATACGTTTGTATATCGTAATGTCACTGTTTCAAAAATAAGTTTTGCTGCCTTTTTAACTTTGTATTCTTAAAACAAAAATAATGATAAAAATTATGTATCCAATTTTTACTCACTACCTTTATTGTACATTTTACATATGAATGTTGTCAAACAGACGCTCTATTTTGACACATATCTGTATATGATTTCCACCACACGCAGAGGGCTGTTCTTGGTGTCCCTGTTTATCTGTCACTTAGTATTTTATTTTAAAATATAGTTATGACAAATATTTTGAAACAATTTTACTTATTTGTACAACTGTATGTACACATATTAAGTTACACCATATCTGTTTTTATCTGTACAAGCATTCTATGATGCCATTCATTTTATCAAAAAAAAGTATCTTTGGATATCACAGGACATACTAAATTTCATCGATGAAAGTAGAAAATATAAAAATGCAGTAAATGAAACAGGCAAAATAGAGTACAGACGACTAAGAAATGAGATTGGCAGGAAGTGCAAAATGGCTAAGCAGGAGTGGCTAGAAGGCAAATGCAAGAATGTAGAAGAATGTATAAATAGAGGAGAAATAGATACAGCCTACAGGAAAATAAAAGAGATATTTGGAGATAAGAAAGAACGCTCTATGAATATCAAGAATACAAATGGAAAACCAGCTCTCAGAAAAGAAGGGGAAGCTGAAAGGTGGAAAGAGTATATAGAGAGGCTCTACGAAGGAAATGAACTAAGAGGCAATATTGTTAGAAGGTGAGACAAAGTAGATGAGGATGAAGTTGGAGGTACTATACTGATAGATGAATTTGACAGAGGACTGAAAGACCTAAGTCGAAACAAGGCTCCTGGAATAGATGACATTCCCTCAGATCTGCTGAGGTCTCTGGGAGAACCAGCCATGACAAAACCGTTTCACCTGGTGTGTAAGCTGTATGAGACAGGCGAAGTACGCTCAGACTTTGAGAAAAATGTTATAATCCCCAATCCAAATAAAGCTGGCGCAGACAGGCGTGAAAACTACAGAACCATCAGTTTAATAAGTAATTGTTGCAAAATATTAACACGAATTATTTACAGAAGGATGGAAAAGCTGGTAGAAACCGACCTCGAGGAAGATCAGTTTGGGATCAGGAGAAATGTGGGAACACGGAAGGCGATACTCACTTTACGGCTTATCCTAGAAGATAGATTAAGAAAGGCAAACCTACATATAGATTTGGAGAAGGCTTTTGACAATGTTGAGTGGAATAAACTCTTTCACGTTCTGAAGCAAGCAGGAGTAAAATACCGGGAGCGTAAGGGTACTTACAACTTGTACAAAAACAGATAGCATTTGTCAGAGTTGAAGGGCATGAAAGGCATGTAGTGGTTGGGAAGGGAGGAAGACAGGGTTTTAGACTTTCTCCAATGTTATTCAATTTGCACATTGAGCAAGCTATAAATGAAAGCAAGGAGAAATTTGGAGAAGGAATTAAAGTTCAGGGTGAAGAATTAAAAACATTGCGTTTTGCCGATGACATAAGAATTATGTCAGAGACAAAAAGGGACCTGGAAGAGCAACTGAACGGAATGGGCAGTGTGCTGAAAGATTAGATGAACATTAAAAAGAGCAAAACTAGGATAATGGAGTGCAGTTTAAGAAAATCAGGTGATGCTGAAGTAATTAGATTAGGTACCGAAACAATAAAGGAGGTAGATGAGTTTTGTTTCTTGGGCAGTAAAGTAACAAATGATGGTCGCAGTACAGAGGATATAAAATGCAGAATGGCAAAAGATAAAAAAGCGTTCTTGAAAAAGAGAAATTTTTTAACATCGAATATTGATTTAAGCCTAAGGAAGTCCTTTCTGAAAGCATTTGTGTGGAGTGTTGCCTTGTATGGGAGAGAAACATGGACGATAAACATTGCGGACAGGAAGAGGATAGAGGCTTTTGAAATGTGTTGCTACAGAAGAATGGTGAAGATTAGGTGAGTGGATCGCGTTAACTAATGAGAGGTACTGAAAAGAATTGGGGAGAAAAGGAATTTTTGGCATACCTTGACCAGAAGAAGGGATAGATTGGTAGGACACTTTCTTAGACATCAAGGAATTGAGACGTTTGGGTTGGAGGGAAGTGTGTGGCGTAAAAACCGCAAAGGAAGGCCAAGAGATGGATACAGTAAGCCGATTCAAACAGATCTAGGTTGGCGTTCTTATGTGGAGTTGAAGAGGCTTGCTCAGGATAGGGTATAGTGGAGAGCTGCATCAAACCAGTCTCCGGACTGAAGACCACAACAACAACATAAAATAAAACAAAATTTGTATTACTTCTGTAACGAAGACAGTTACAATTGACACATAAATTGAATACCTTTTTATATTTTTTATATTTGACAAATTTGCTTAATAATAAACAATGTATTCTGAATTCGCCGGAGTGATTTAGGGAAATAACAGAAAACCTAAATCTGGCTGGCCGGAGATGGGTTTGAAGCATCATCCTTCCGAATGCGAGTCCAGTGTGTTACCACTGAGCCACCTTGCTCGGTCACAATCTGAACCCAACTGGCTTGTGTAATTCGTTTGGTAGAGTAAACAGAAGGTAACATCAACCCCCTTTGCAGTAATTGTCTGTTATGAACATTATTTCGGTTGCCTTAATTTGTTATCTCCACACTGAAGCAAGCGACACAAAGACGTCGATACACTTTTGTTTAGAATGAAGTTTGGAAAGTAGGAGGCGAGGTACTGGTGGAAGTAAGGTTGTGAGGACAGACCGCGAGTGGTGTCAGGATAGCTCAGTCGGGAAGCCGGGCGCCGTGGCTCAGCGCGCCCGGTCAGAGGGCTGAACGTCCTCTGTAACAAAAAAGCTGAGCCAAATGATCAACGAACGACCAAGTACGAACAATAAAATAATAATAATAATAATATCTGTAGAGCGTTTGCACGCGAAAGACAAGGGTCCCAGGTTCGAGTCCCGGTTCCAGCACACAATTTTAATCTCCTGGGAAGTTTCACTTTTTAAAAAAAAAGTTCAAATGTTTGTAGAACTAATGGGACTTAACTACGGGGTCATCAGTCCCTAAGCTTACAAACTACTTATGAACTACCTAAGACTAAGGTCGGTACAAATATCCATGCCCGAGCGGGGATTCGAAACCCCGACCGTAGTGGCCGTGCTGACTGTGACTGGAGCGCCTCAGTCCCCTCGGCCACCGCGGCCGGCTCACTTTAGTTCATTCTGCCGATTACTGTACTTAGAATCTAGGTATCTCAAGTCATTCCCTAGTTGTTATGACCATTGTACTTTGGTACACTACATTTACAAACGTTTTATCATTCACTAGCTGCTCCCCGCGGTGTTACCCGCAGTTCAATAGTCAGACATTAAAGTGCCAAGAAGGGCATAAATAACTACATGACTGTTTGCGACATTGTTAGCACGGAATATATAATTCTCTTGGTACGGATGGAGAGCCAAAAATCTATTGCAATACGTCCCTGTAAACGACGTTTCGAGACTTCTTGTTCTCCGAGTATAAGTAGAGATTTCTAGCTCTCGATACACGGGAGTCGTCTACGTAGAGCTGTCCGTGGGAGAAACATGGGGTGGCCACATGAATACCTGCCACATTTAATGTTTGTTCTTGACTCTTGTTTATAGTAATCGAGAAGGCCCCTTTCAATGGAAACTGTAACCGGTTAACCTGGAATGGCAAGTTTGTTGGGATGATGGTAATTCGTGGTATTAATACAGTCTCTCTCTTGGCTCTACCGGTGATGATGGTGGCCTGCGTAACCTGGTGCCATTGCATAATCGTGGTGCATCCGAATTACGCATCAATAAAACAGGCACACCCACCTTCAGCTCCAATTTGTGGGATGGCATCCCTGACAGTAAGTAACTACAATAACAACAATACAGTAATAGAAAACAAATACCAAGTAAAGGAACAAAATAAACAGCAAACCTAACGGAGAAATGTAACGAAATAAACAACAAACCTAACGGAGAAAAGTAAAGAGATAAAAGAGACATCTAACGGAGAAACGAACTATTGAGTTCCTACAAATGCAAAGCGAACCAACAAAAGAACTAAATGCAAACGTTCAAATGCTATAAATAATCGAAATCACCACAGAAACAATTATTCATTGAAATCCAAAGAGAATACGATTTTAAAGAATTACGATAACATCACAATGTTCGAACATCTATAACGATTCATATGTTAACTGCAGCGTTCCGCCTGCCATCTGTTGAGTGCATTTGCTACTACTTTCGTTGCAGTTTACGTACGCTATTTATACGTGGCAGTTCGTGCTTTGTACACAAAATGGGGTTTGGTATCTAGATCCCATTCTACACAAAACGTCAATGTTTTTTCTTGCCATGGTACTTAGAGCATATTTAAAGTCTTCAATTTATATACATACTTCCTTCATTTGTTACGACAAATAAAAATGAATGCGGCATAAACGCCAACATTCAGATTTCTTGTGTATGTAATTATATATCAGTTAAGCCGTTTCGGCAGTATCCAAGAATCTTTTTGTATATTCGAAAGTAAAAGAGATAACAATAACAAAGAAAAAAAATTTCACTATAGCAGGACCCGAACAATTGCCCAAAATAAAGGCAGTTTATTACATGACGCGTTAACCGCCGCGGCTAAACACGACATACTCTTTTATTAGAAGCTTCTTACAACAGTTACGTATTTCTATGGATACATTTCAAATAAATAGCTTGTAATAAACATTTTGAAAAGTAGCCTATGTCCTTATCCAAGACATAAGAAATTTCTATATGAAATTTCATCTAAATCAGTGCTGTAGTTTTAGCGTGATGCGGTAACAAACATACAAACTTTCGCATTTATAATATGTATAGGATTGGTATCACTGTCCTTTCAGCATAGAACGCTACAATGAGTCGGAGCGGCTATTGAGTCTTATTGACAGAGCTGAAGCAAATACAAAACGAGAAACAGGCGAGATGCGAGTTCCTCACCCCCACCCTTCGAACTTTCCCCCTCGAACCCCCACCCCCTTCACCCCTCGCCATCGGAATTCCGCGAGAGTCGCATCGCGTACTTGGTGCCCAATCTCTGCGGCAGCTGCGCTGTGCCGCCCAGAGAGCGGCGCCGGCGTTATAACTCGGCCGCGGCCATTTGTCTGGCTTCCTTTTTAATTGTCGCGCCAGATGACACGGGCGATAATCCGCCGCCGGAATCTCCGCAATATTGCCACCTTCCAGCGTTCTTCCTCCTCTATTGCTGTCCTCCACCTCCAAAACACACACACACAGACAGACGCACACAGACAAACGGACGCGGCCCAACAGTCGGGCGACTGCGCGCGGTCGACGCCCGATAAGTCCCGCTGCCGCCCGCCCGCCAGAAGTTTCGACAAAGGCGCTAAGCCCGGCCTGGCCCGGGGCGCGCCGTCTGTGTCGCGTCGATAAGTCTGCACACGCGGCAGCTGTCGCCCTCTTTATTGTGCACACCGGGTGGTCCGCCACCGCACTGGCCGGCGGGCTGCTGACCGATACACACACAAACACACACACACACACCCGACGTCGCCACCCGCCTACGCTATGCTTCGCGACAGGCCGCACAGACGTGTCCAGGGGAAAAAACTAATATCTCGTGACGTTGCGGGGATAAAAAATTACTCGCGACAAAATTAATGACGCTCTCCTTCCGCTAATGGGGAGCCCGTAATGGACTGGTTTCCCCCTCCCTGAGCCCTCTGAGTAATGACAGAGAGTTGACGAGATACTTTCGATGAATTCTCCGAAGAAAAGATTGCGCGGTATGGCGGTGCCCCCCCTCCCCCCACCCACCCAAATTCCCTAGTCGCGAATAATATTCGAGCGATCAGTTCTACCCCTCCGCTATCTGATCTTTATCACGTCTGTAGTCTAATATGTTGCAGTCTGTGAAACTTCGGGTGTTTATATACAAGGTGTATAAAAATATGGCGCAAACTCACACGGTTGAAAGTACACGATAATAGAAACAAAAGTGTCCCACTATACATGCACCCCAGTTTTCGAGGTAATTACGAATGTATGGATGGAGAAGGAATTAAAGTTCAGGGTGAAGAATTAAAAACATTGCGTTTTGCCGACGACATAGTAATTCTGTCAGATACAGCAAAGGACCTGGAAGAGCAATTGAACGGAATGGACAGTGTGCTGAAAGGTGAATATAAGACGAACATTAACAAGAGCAAAACTAGGGTAATGGAGTCCAGTGTAAGAAAATCAGGTGATGCTGAAGGAATTAGATTGGGAAACGAAGCAATAAAGGAGGTAGATGAGTTTTGTTACTTGGGCAGTAAAATAACAAATGATGGTCGCAATACAGAGGATATAAAATGCAGAATGGCAATGGGTAGAAAAGCGTTATTGAAAAAGAGAAATTTGTTAACATCGAATATTGATTTAAGCTTAAGGAAGTCCTTTCTGAAGGCATTTGTATGAAGTGTTGCCTTGTATGGGAGTGAGACATGGACGATAAGCAGTGCGGACAGGAAGATGATTGAGGCTTTTGAAATATGGTGCTACAGAAGAATGCTGAAGATTAGGTGGGTGGATCGCGTGACTAATGAGGAGGTACTGAACAGAATTGGGGAGAAAAGAAATTTCTGGCATACCATGACTAAAAGAAGGGATATACTGGTAGGACACATTCTTAGACATCAAGGAATTGTGAATTTAGCGTTGGAGGGAAGTGTGTGGGGGAAAAATCGCAGGGGAAGACCAAGAGATGGATACAGTAAGCAGATTCAGACAGATGTAGGTTGCCGTTCTTATGTGGAGATGGAGAGGCTTGCTCAGGATAGGGTATTGTGGAGAGCTGCATCAAACCAGTCTCTGGACTAAAGACCACAACAACAACAACGGATGTTTGATACAAGCCGCCACAGACGCAATTCTAAACATTGTCCTAATTTGTATATCCGGGAATAACACAGCGTTCGTTAGCAATAAATTTGTTTATTAATTACAGATCGATTTCTTCTAGGTAACTAGACACCATCAGCGTCATATCTACTAAATAAGAAAACAGGATCACGAAATTAGTACATAACATAGAATTACATTACATAGATTTTTACATAACAAGATTGTAAACATTATAAACGTAACGTAGGTATATTTCGCAAGCTGTCGTTTAAATTAAAGTGGTATAACTTTACGGTAGTAAACAGTAACGTTACAGTTGGTTCATACAAACATTGGCGTCCCCTATATGGGCGAATTCATTATTTATTATTAAGCAAATTTGTCAAATATAACAATATAAAAGGGTATTCATTTTATAGGTCAATTGTAACTGTCTTACTTACAGAACTAATACAAATTTTGTTTTATTTTATAAAATTATAAAATGGGTGGCATCATAGAATGCTTGTACAGATAAAAACAAATATAGTGTAACTTAATATGTGTACATACAGTTGTACAAATAAGTAAAATTGTTTCAAGGTATTTTTCATAACTATATTTTAAAATAAAAATGCGAAGTGAAAGATAAACAACGACATCAAGAACAGCCCTCTGAGGGCCTTGGAAATCGTACACAAATGTGTGTCAAAATAGAGCGTCTGTTTTGACTACATTCATAAGTACAATGTACAATAAAGGTAGTGAGTAAAATAATTGGACACATAAAACTTTTTTAAAATGAATACAAAGTTAAAAAGGCAGCAAACTTATTTCTGAAACAGTGACATTACGCTATACGATGAGAAGGTGCCGCTGGCAGGAAGTCACAAAGGCGTATGAATCAGAAAGATTATCACTGGATGGCGCTGGTAGTAAATCACATAAGCATACTGTGAACTGTGTTATTCCCAGTAATTGTATCAACGGTAGCTTTGCACAAAATCCAATTATGGATTCAAACATAATTAATTTGAAATTTAGACTTTACTATTATGCTTTAGTTCATATTTCACTGACTTTATTGTATAAATCGTCCTAATACAAATTAATTTGAAACTTTGACTTTACTTTTACGTTTTACACCGCTTTTAGTTCACATTTCACATGTGGGTTACCTGTTAAACGGAAGTGTTCGACAGATAGCAAAGTAGGAAAATACGTTAACCAGCACAAGTGAGTAATTGAAACAATCAAGATACGTGTAACATAAACTACACAGGAGGCTGAATGCAACTCAGCTGCAGGGTGCCTCCTCCGTCTCTGAAAAAAAATTACCACTCTTAACTTTCATGGTGATCAGTGAATTAGTGTATATTGTAAAGTACCCTCCACCATACACCGTATATAACTATAAGTATACGTTGGTGTTTCGCTCGTTTTGAAGGTTAAGTGTGCAAACTTTCATCAACACCTGAATAAAACAGTAGATTATCTCGATGTTCGAAGGTAAAAAATTCTCTGCCATGCACCATACAACATTTTCTACAGCTTTTCATTATAGTCGACATGGTCGATTTGAGAATGTCCGCAACTGCACAATGATATTTTAAACGTGTTTATTTCAGTCAACAGTTGCTATAAAATTGTTTAATGACATGTTTCGATCACTTGGATCATCTTCAGATCTAAAAAACAAAAGTAAAATAGCAATGTACAATTTGATAAATTTACTAAGGGTTAATTGACAATAGTTAATTTATACATAAATGGATAGATTTTTCTTTACCTTATAGTTGCGTCCGTAACTCGTCTGGCTGAGTACTACTTCTTACTGAGTTTTACAGTTAGATGTAGGTATTTTTAATTTGGTTGCAGGTGGTGGCGGGGAGGGAAAGTGTAGGTGTGGGGGAGGGGGGGGGGGTGGAGGGATTGTAATGGATAGGTTGAGCCCTAATATACCGTACAATTGTTTGCTATATAAATATTTCTAAAAGTGGGGTTCTTGAATACATCCAGACATAAAAATTATAAAACTGTATGTGATATAAGTATAAAAATATGGTACAATAATTAAAAAATGCATACGATATTTAAAACATTGAATGTGTAAAACAGAGATGTATAAAATTACATATGTCATACTTTAAAATTTTTAAACGTCAGTTTGTTAAAATATCATTAAAATGTTAAAATATAAAAAATATATAAAAATTTGTATAAAAAAAATTATATAAAACAGTATGGTATGGGCGTTAGTTGCCTCTGTCGCTACTTGGTGGCGTTGTGCGGCGGGCAGTTTTTAGAAATATTTATATAGCAAACAATTGTACGGTATATTAGGGCTCAACCTATCCATTACAATCCCTCCACCCCCCCCCCCCCCCCCCACCCCCCACCTGCTCTTTCCCTCCCCACCACCACCTGCAACCAAATTAAAAATGCCTACATCGAACTGTAAAACTCAGTACCAATTAGTACTCAGCCAGACGAGTTGCGGATGCAACTATAAGATCTGAAGATGATCCAAGTGATCGAAACATGTCATTAAACAATTTTATAGCAACTTTTGACTGAAATAAACACATTTAAAATTTTCTACAGCACTGATTTTCCTCTTGATCCGTTTTCTCCAGATTGCTCGTAAGAAAACCTACATTTATTTGGCTGCTAGATCGCAGACAATGCAATTTTCATTTATAAAGGCCTCTATACAGTGTGTATGAAGACTTGTGCCAAAGAAAAATTACTCTTTTCGTTGTCTAGTCGTTCTTCGTAATTTGAGCTTGTACATCGCCATGAATCTGTAGCTTCATTGGTCTTACATGTTTTTTCGGTGTTTATATTCTGCGACGAAAAGGTTTGTGATGTGTGGTTAATAGTCTCTCTCAAAAATAGGAGTATAACATTGTATTCAGTTGGGTCGTTTGCAAAAGGTAGAACACCCTGCTGTTTTATGGATTGTTTCAGGTATTTTAGCGTCAACTGCATTTCTAGTAGCATCGCTGGATCGTCGCAGACAGCCGCCATCACTCGGCAGTTTTAAATTTTAATAGTTTCAGCTTATTTGTGCCAGAAATAAAGTGCAGGCGCCTACATAATTTATTTTCAGACTGGCTTCAGAAGCAGTATCGGACAGCTGTGTGTAACTTTAATGAATACTTCACGCAAGTGGGCTGTGGAACCTAACAGATCCGAGGGGCTCAAATTTTATTAACGCCATATTAATTTATTTATGGTTCCACTTAGCAGGGAAAGGACACGGTTGGGTTTTATTGTGGTACCTAGACAGATTATTTACGAGTGTATTCTTGTACACTAGTGGTGCAATTAAACAAGAATCTCATGCTCTTCGTTATTTATGTGGAGTAAAAATTTTATTCAGGATTATTTGTGATGTACTTTACTCATGTTAGTTAGCAGCTTTAAGGGATCACACTTTTAGGGTTTCATCCACACTCGTAAAGCGAGCATCAAAGGTATCACAAACGGAGATGTTTCATCATCCTGAGAAAAACCCGACCGAAAGTAAACCTCTAGTTTTCACCTACTTTCGCGGCGAAAGTTTAACGCCTTGTCTAATTTCACATTTTATAGTTATTTGGTCTTTCTCTTATTATTTAATATTTATCCATCCTTACGCACTATTCCCAAGAAACCTGATAATATTAGTGAATTACAATAAACAGTAAAGTTTTCTCTTTCTTCCAAACTTTTCTCACACCTCTGACCACAACACTCAAATTGAAGGAACACACATTACGCAAAGTAGTAATCACACACAGTCGTTTAAAAGTCATCAAAGTAGGCTGTGTATACGGGAAAGACCATCAGACAATCGAAGCTTTCAGAGAGATTTTATAGCGGTAAAACCCAGGTTTCGGAACCACGTTTTAAATCGTAAGACGTATCTTCCCATAGGTTACTAGTTACGAACTGTAAATTAAAATTGCCTTAAGGTAGGAAAATAAGAATATGGAACCTTTATAAATTGAAGGAAACAACGCTCTTCTGATTGCAATTTATGGCTAACTTTGCTAAAAGAAATAATTTCCAATTCTTCTTGAGATTCTCTTAACTATCTTTTTTGTAACTTTCATTTAAAAAATTTCATACAGAAGGCAGTTGATATTTTGCATTTTGTCGAGTCTTAATAATCTGCCTCAAACTCTTGTATGTGCTTAATATTAACGGAATATGAAACGAGCTTACTGGCTTAGTTATTGTAGTGAGTGCAGGCGAAGTCTTTATTTCACTTAATATTGTTGAAGCTTTTTAGAATTCTTATTATTTCTATCCTGTATTTACCATTTGGCGGTTAATTTACTGACCATTAGAACTAGAACACTGAGGATATATATATATATATATATATATATATATATATATATATATATATATATATATATATATATATAACAGAAAATTTGTGACGTGCCTCTAAAAAATTCAAATTGTTGTAGTACGAACACATTATTAAGTTTGTGTGTTTTATGTGGTATATAGGTAGCGAAATTCAATTTATATCCTATTAGTAAGCTATACTTGATACTTGTGCTATCTCCTTTTTCTTTGACAATTTCTCTGCTTCATATCGCGCTACAAAAGCGAACTTCCCATTTTACAGCTCCACCTTCTTCGATATATATACAGTTATGATTACGATACAGAAAGCAGATCCCAGTGATATTGGTTGCACAGTGTGTACTTACAACAACAACATAAGTCTTCTATTGATTATGTTTACCGATGAAACAGCAACTGTTTACACCGCCGCGTAGCCAATTAAGACTGCTTGCTTTTCTTTCCATCCCCGATTTATCGTTAAGTCTAGTTTGTTAACTGTCTGCAGTAGTTTACATCAGGTATACGCTTTGCCTCGATACGGATGACCCGTATCTAATTTCGGTACTCCAAACTGCCGAGCTAAATTCCTACTGCAGCGCATTGTTTACACACATAAAATCAGTGTTTATGTTGGCCTCTTAAGAGACTTCGTATCTGATCAGCAAATACACAGAGCACTTTTTTACAGTAAAGGCTGTATCCGTCATTTTCTATATATCTCGGAAAATAAATCTGTAAAACCACTGCATCTGTCGTTAATCTGCTTGAACACACTAACCTCCAAAATTCTTCAATTCCATGTACTCTTTGTAGATAACTTAAGCGATGATAATTTTTGACAACATGGTCGGGAATTACAGCGATCTGTTGGTATATATTAATTAGAAAATCAGCCAAAGACCTCATTAATAATTTAATTAAATGGTGACCGTTTGTGCACTATCCGACCCATGTGGTTCTGGCTTCAACTAACCAGTCGAACGTCCATTTATTGATAGCATCTAATTTATCGACCCTGAATCCTCAGGTTTTCATGTCCGTTTTCCACTTCTTTAATAAGTCCAGTCTTGTTAGCCTTGAAGTTGTTCCCTTGGTTTGCAGTGTTTCAAACCCCAATTATGATGTCATTTCGCCAATGACAATGCAGTTATTTTGACATCCAATGGTACTTCCTTTCAAGCCTTACATTTCTTTTCTTCAGGTTCATACGCTGCATCTTCATGATTTCGTCTTAATTTCACACGTGTGGATGTTGGTGCAGTGGAACATTTCGCAATATTTGTACTTTCAACAAAACTGGATAAGCGTTCATTTCATCTTCATGGGCAACTTCTTGGACTTATACAAACTTCATTTCTTGGTGCATACCACAAATTGCTGATACAATTCATTGCCGATTAAACTAGATCTTTCTGAAATCGGTGTGCTCACAGCTAGTAAGGTAAAGCAATTCTCTCTCTCTCAATAAATTCAAGAAAACGTGCACGACGCCAGAGAGTTCATGTTTGCCTTCGTTACCCTCCTTTTTGTCGATAAGGATAACGTCGTTAGCATTTCTAACTACACATTCCACTGGCCTCGTCGAACGTTGTTGATATTTACCATTTCGAAAGTTCACGTAAAAACATACACACACACACTTCGATAGCAATGTGGAACAATGTGACTTTATTAATCCGCCAAGGAACTCTAGGTGTGCACACTCTGAAGTCGTCAACAACACGGTGCTTGAAAAGTCGCTCATGTTTGCGAGCATCCAAGCTACAGCATGAAAACACAAAAACATTAAATACTCGAAACACATTATCTTTTGACCCCATATATATTTTTTTTAAAATGCTCATTTTCAGACGGTCGTTCGATGTATAAAAGTAAAAACGCAATTTTCCATCATGATTTTTTTTTCAAACACTTTTTTGTGCCTACCAAAAAGGCGAAGCACGTGTCTCTTTATATTCAATATATAACTTCCATTCAAAATTCCATCGAAATCGGTGACCCAGATGTCAAACACTCTCCTTGTTAGACTGTATATTGATAGTGAAGCTACATTAACTTTTACATACAAGTTACACTGCGATGTTGGTATCTAAATACGGATTAAATACGCCGAGGACTGATAAACATGGTATTTATTGTGTTGAATCATATTATGTGGAACAAAGTAACCAAGAAAATAAACACATTTATTTTTATAGATATAGAATATAAATTCCTCCCATGTGAAGCTGGTACATTTCGGCAGTAGTTTATAATAATACTTCGTAAAGTTAGAAAAACGAATGTATACTTTTATTTATAGCTATTAACGCCATGCTGTTGTAATAGGTGTAATACAACTTAACCATTCCTTGTCTTATATATTTATAATATTAAAACAATCGTGTAGAATAAAACCGCTCTAAATAGTGTTTTCGATAGACCTAATTTTAGGTGCCGATTAGAGCATAATGGTCAGAACAACTGAAGGTTGCAATGAAATAGATGAAGAAATAAGTGTGCAAAGAGCTACATGTATGATGATGACCGCGTGGAGAACTACGTGTAAATTAATTTTCTGTCAACTATTTGCATGATAAATGTGTGAGGGTATTAAAAAAATAAAAATAAACGTTGTTACGTACAAGTGCCTACAATGTGCCTGCAATGATTTTGATGTGTGAATATTCATATGCTATGAGCTCGAAATGGGTCACACTGAGACATTTAATTAATTTATTATAATTGCGAGTCAAACCAACAACTTTTTGTGTTTAAATCATTTGGTGTTAACTGAGCCATGTTTTCCCAATAACTCCAGATGAAACTTTATGTATATAACACGGATCTTCTGAATATCCAGAAGTAACTATCAACAATATCCTTACTTTTTAAGTTCAAAAGATATTTAACAGCCCTTGTCAAAAATTTTTGTTGTTCAATATGACTTAATAACTAGACGACAACTTATTATGTACTTATGTGGCGTCATTTGGCTGCACCTAATAATACACCCTTGGATCACGTTAGAAATGACTCTCACACGGGAAGATTTCTTTCCATTGAGAGTTACACCACACTCTAACATATACAGTCGCGATCTTTGTTATACACTGCGCCAGCAGCGCTCCATGCGGCCGGCAAGCTACAGTTCAGAATACGATATTGGACGAGTGCGAATGGTAGCGTTTATATTGATTTTTCTACATTGTGGAACGTATGTAGTGCAATATAAATAGGTAAAAATTGAAAAATATCAAACTGGTTTCCAACAAAGAATAACCCAATCTCACAAAAAATGTTCAAATGTTTGTATAGCTTATGGGACTTAACTACGGGGTCATCAGTCCCTAAACTTACAAACTACATATGAACTATCTAATACTAAGGAAGGCACAAATATCCATGCCCGAGGGGGGATTCGAACCCCGACCGTAGTGGCCGTGCAGACCGTGACTGGAGCGCCTCAGTCTCCTCGGCCACCGAGGCCGGCCCCAATCTCTCAATTGTTGCTACAGCTGAAGCACAAAGGGCAAGAATCATTGGCTTTTCAGCTGAAGTAATTACACCCAAAAGAATATGTGCTTATAAGAAAGACGAGTGAGGTATAAAAACGTTGGAATCATTAGAATCTACAACAAATTGATACGAGTCAAAAAACCTAACCGTCATAGTAAGAACATAATAGAAATTTATGATTATGTTCTACTTACTTTCAGCAGACTAAGCTGCAAATATAAATATTAGTATTTGTTCATGAAGAAGTTCTTTATACCACTTAAATCGATTAAATTCGGCTGTTTCTACATTAATTTCCATATTATGTATATGTCTTGAGATGTTACTAATGATTGTAATACAAAAATTATACTAAATATTTTGTTAATCACGTACACATATAAGTATAAACAAACATCACTCCTTCGGCGGCTTCCTCCCCCCCCTCCCTCACTAGGAGCGCTAGTATCGTTGCAACTGTCATTTGGTAACAACTTTCACAGCAGTGAATGTCGCGACTGTATATGTTAGAGTGTGGTAACACGCTGTGTCCTATTTGATAGAAGCTTATCGATCCAATTAAACAGTTGATCTCATAATCCATCAACTGTAGCCCATAAAGGTGGCCCGCCAAAACGGCCGCCCTTCTTGCCTATTCCAACCAATGGCAAACAGTACTGTAAAAAAACAATCACAGACGTCTATTTCCGACAGTCAAACGGAAGAAAGCATACGCCAATGACAAAGAAAGTACACCATAGATACACCAATCCAGAACGCCCATTTTCGACAATAGCGTCAATTAATGCAAAAACCAATAAAGAATGCTCAACTCACCCTGCCTCTTCCTCAACAGATATTTTACGGTTTACATAAGACGTATACTCTCCCACAATGAGCATTCAGACGAATACCCTGAAGAAGGTGACATGCAATAGTGGCCGAAACGTCGGTTAGTTTTACACGATGACGATGCGGTCTTATACCCTAAAGGACTTTACTGAAAATATAGCCCATATATATATATATATATATATATATATATATATATATATATATATATATGTTTGTCTATATGTCCTGTATGTGTTCATAAACCATTCATTCGATTGCAATGAAACTTTGGTGAACGGCGCACCGTATGCCCAACGAAGGTTCCTGACCCAAAAACAAAAGAGCACGACACATAGCTCAGGAGATATGACGTCATAAATAATGAGAGGCCACTGCGTGGATAATGGGAGTAGTTAGGGACCTGCAACAAAGTTTGCATGTAACTTCGGATGTTTATGAAGCGTTTAGTAACTGGCCCCCGCCTGACCCTCCCCCCCCCCCCTCGCAAAATAATGAAACGAAGAGAAGTCTACCGCTGAGAACAGTTTTGCTGTAGATGCAGTAAAACTGTCGCATCAGGCATGACCTTGCATCAAATAAAGTTAGCATTACAGATTTGGATGTTACTATTTAGTTTTGTCTGCAATTCTCCCTTAATTCTCTTGCATCCAAAATGAAGCAATCTGTTTTCTGAATCTCTATCTATATAAAAGTGAAAAGACACTCACTCACTGACTAAACACGAAATATCGAAAACTACTTCACCAATGAAGCTGAAATTTGGCAGGAATGGAGTTTATAGGTAGAAAACGTAAGTTGAGAAAGCATTTTGTGATAGGTGCATGGTGGAGCATACTTCTCCTCACGAAATCTATAGTTTCATTCCTATCTTTACGAAATTTCGCACGTTTGACTTTCAAAACAAGAGGAACGTCGCCGTCTACTTTACGTTTCATACGATGCATGGGGGAGGGTACTTTGCAACATAAAAATGGATCCCTAAATACCTTGGTCGCGCCATAACCTGAGAAGGGCTCGACCGATTTCGCAGATCCTTTATTTTTTCCGTTATTCTCAAAACAAGGGTTGTATCAAATAAAACTGGAATATTTGATAACAACAAAGTGCATTTTTCAATGTGACCCTGCGTTTCTATTGCATAGAAATCTATAGTTTTGTTCCAATATTGATAAAATTTTGGACACTCTACCTTAAAAAGAAGAGGAATATCAATGTCTGTACAAATTTTCGTTCGTTGCATGGTGGAGGGTACTTACCTATCGGAATTTTACAAAATGCATAGTTTTGCTCCAATCCTTACGAATTTTTGCACACATGACCTTTAAACCAAGAGGAACATCTCTGGGTACATAAATATTTATATGGTACATGACAGAGGGTACCTTGCAGTACACTTTGCCGAGAGAGCGGAAGGTGGAAACGAACAGAGAAATGGGAGAGAAAGAGGTGGATGCAGAGAGAGGGGAGAAGGGGATGTGGACTTCGAGAGTGTAGGATAAATAAACACCCAGGCAACTCCGGGTTTACAGCTAGTCTTTTACTAGGCGCGTACAGAAAGTAAGTTCCGTTTGGTAATAAAATGAAATTTTACATAGATACAGAAGAAATTTTTATTGCACAAAATTCTACAACTCTTAAACTACTTTTCCACATAACTGCCAAAATTTTGCAGGCATTTGTCTTAGCGTGGCATCAGGTTTTGCATACCTTCTTCATAGAAATCTGCCGCATGTGTCTTCAACCAGTTGAAAACAGTTTCTTTTAGCTTGTCGTCATTGGTGAAGTGATGACCGCCAAGGAAAGACTTGAGATGTAAGAACAGATGAAAGTTGCTAGGAGCGAGGTCAGGTCTGTACGGAGGATGGTCAAACACGTCCCAGCCAAATCCCTGTAGGAGGTTTTTCGTCACATTTGCAGTGTGTGGTCGTGCGTTGTCGTGAAGCAAAACAACACCTTTTGACAGCAGTCCCCGGCGCTTATTCTGAATTGCAAGGGGCAATTTCCGAAGCGTCTCGCAATAAGCATCTGCTTTGATTGTTTGACCGCGCGGTAAGAAGTCAATGAGTAGGATGCCCTTTCAGTCCCCGAACAATGTGCACGTTATTTTCCGAGGTGTCATGATTTGCTTCGTCTTTACCTTTGGTGGAGATGAATTGTGCCTCCATTCCATTGATTGCCGCTTACTCTCAGGGGTGTCGTAAGAAACCCAAGTTTCATCTACTGTGACTATCCTTCTCAGAAATTCTTCGCCACTTTCAGCATAAATCTTGTCATCAATCGCGTGAACCAGTTCTTCTGTAACCAAAGGTGGCCGCCCACTTCGTTCTTCATCGTGCACATCACTACGTCCGCCATCGAACTGTCTGACTCATCTTCTCACCATCGAATCACTCATCGCATTTGATCCGTAAACTTCGCAAATTTGCCGATAAATTTTACTTGGTTTCACTTTCCTCGCATTCATATACCGAATCACCGACCTAATTTCACAGGCGGCGGGATTTTCAATCAATGCCGACATTTCAAATAAGCACAACAAATCGTACGTAACTGACAGCGATCTCCAAATGGCGCACGTTCTTCTCCTTGATACACATCATCTATAGCGCATGTGCGAAACTGCAATCGCAGCACTGTAGCGGAGATAAATTGAAACGGGAGTTTCTTTCTGGACGCGCCTCGTATATTCAATACTGTCAGTTATTATTCAACCCGCTGTTGTAAGTAGATGATGCGAATCACATGTTGTTTTATAATATTACTAGCTTAAGCCCGCGGCTCCGCTCCCGTGTTGGTTGATGATAGATAATGCGCGACACGTCAAATAGATTATTGTTAAAGAGATGTATTAAAAGAAATTTTTGTTTTTTACTGCTTCATTTATTTTTTCTTATATTTCCTTAAGCGTATTCTTATCCTTACAGAGAAAGAGCTGAAGACATTGTAGCACGCATAGCCCATAGATATGGTCTGTGGCATCACGTTTCGCTGTATGTAACCTTTTTGCTATAGAGTCGCAAACGTCATCGCTGACATTCAGTCCGATTTTTTAAAATAATTTGACGACTTTCAACCACCATATCTTCCACTCCCTTATAGCTATGGCATGGAACTGCTAAGGTGTACAACGGGAGACTGCGGACAACTATTACACACAGACTATTCGTTTGCGTTCAGTAGTTTTCGCTGCAGAGCGAAATATTAACACACACACACACACATAGAATTTTATATACACCGATAACTTTCAATCCCAATATACTCCACCCTTTCATCATTATCAACCCGCAAGCAACAATGCAACCAATAAAACCATTTTTCAAAGAGTAAATATAATTTTAAAAGAGTAATTATTGTTCCGCATTTCGCGTTATATTCTTCAAATTACTAAATATCTATCAGATCGCTATAAAACAGTGCCTAAAACCTTCCTCAGGTATGAATTAGTAACTGCGTCTTGTCGTTCGAAAGTGATAAGCGTACACTGAACAGACATTCACATTAATGTAAAGGTAAAGCAGTCAACAATCCGAAGATTGGTTTGAACACCACAGTGCTTTACTGGTCCTGTTTGGAGGTGGAATGCCGTTGCCTTCCTCCGACCTGACTTACCCAGCCAGTTATAGGGGGACCTACAGTTTAACGTGGGTTCCGAACCACGGTGCTACTCCGCATTTTTCACATCGGCAACTCTGTCAGAAGTGAAAGAAGTGGAAAGTGACAGATAAAAATCCTAGGAGCTGGCGGGGATCGAACCCGCGACCTTCGGAATTGTAGTCTGGCACTCTACCACTGTGCTACGGAGCCGCACCAATATTGCCGTAAGACCGTTCTTAAAGCCTTCCCCGGGTAGACAATATTCACTATACAAATTTTTAGCTCTTTATGTCTTGTGGTTCAGACGTGATAAACGTACATCGAACAGACATTCACATTTATAGATATAGAAGAGGCCTGACTTGTATGTATTGCTTCCTTTTTTGAGGATTAGGGGAGACTCTTAGCCTTATCCACTGGCTGCAGCAAGTTGGTACCAGCCCCAAAGCGAAGAACGGAGAGCAGAAGGCGACGCATCGTTACCCGAGTGCCAAGCTCCGCGTGACGTAATAAGGAACGCCTGCCGAAGGAGCGGGGTTGTTATTCCGCAGAGGAAGTTGGCATCAAAGGGGCCGGGGACTGTTAGAGAGATGGCGGCGCGCCCCTGCAAGTTTGTTTCACACCTCCCGGCGCCGAGCGGCTAAAAGCAGCACTTTAATCTTCCCTCCTTAGGCGAAACTCGGTTACCGAAAGACGAACGCGCCGCAGCGTGAAGCAGTAATTCCATTAAAACCTAATTATAAGCTGATTTATCGAACGATAAGCAGCTTTTTTCCCCTGTCAGTTGGCTACTGTAGCCGGTGGTTACAAGTTTTATGGGAGTTTAAAAGGTTTAGGCTGCTCGGCAATGCTTCTCCGTCCCTCCGCCGTTTAGGCGAGAATGCAGTTAGTCCTGCAACAGTTCCGTCATCCACAGTTCCGTATACACACCACTTTCTTACGGACGTGAATGTGAATAGAATAAGAAGTTATTATAATTAGACATAATGTCAGTTGTGAGTGCAACTGGAATAAATTATGTGAAAGTAAATACAAACGATTTACAAGCCATAGTTGCTTGTTTTTATTTTTCCCTCTCTTTTAATACTTCATATGTAATGCACAACTAGTTTCGACGTACTATGTCACCATTCTTAAGTGTTCCAAAAATAAGAAATTCGATATGCAGTGTCCGTGTTTATTGATTGATCTAAGCAAATGTCCATCAGACATGCATGCATGCTTAGTTCATGTGCTTAGTTCAATCAATAAACAATTAAATGTCTCAACCCGTGCGGGAATTACATCATAGAATGTACGAACACTCATGGGTAGTAGACAGTGTGTGGCATATGGAGGTTTGTGTCGTCCTGGGAAGCGTGCGCGGGTAGCGTAATGGAAACGCGACCGCTCGCGATAAGCGAAAAATCCTGGTTCGAGTCCCGGCCCAGCACAAATTTTCTTATGTTACCATTACACCATACAGCTGATGCTGATTAATATTCGCAATTGCGAATACATTGCTTGCATGAACAATAAGAAAGATTTACGAAAATACAAAGTTAAGGCTGAAATATAAAATATGATACATTAAAAATATAAAAATGATTTCTTATGGACATGAATGTAAATAGAATAAGAAATTAATCTGACATAATGTCAGGGATGCAACTGGAATAAATTATGTGATAGGGAATACACACGTATTCCAAGCCACAGTTGCTTGTTAGCTTTCTTCTCTTTTTTAATACTTCATATGTAATGCACAACCACTTTCGACATACTATACCGTCATTCTCAAGTGCTCCAACAATAGAGAAGATTTATAAAAATATAAAGTTAAGACTGAAATATGAAATAAGGTATTATACAGTTATGAAAATAGAAGAGCGGTATAAAATATGATCCTGTAGGTATCATTGTGGCAAACAGATGTTTTCGACCAAGTTGTGCAGTAGCCTGTGCTTTAGAGTGCTCAGCCCTACTGATATTTCAGTCTTAACTTTGTATTTTTATAAATCTTCCTAACTATAGGAGCACTTGAG
The DNA here is from genome assembly GCA_026315105.1 of Locusta migratoria. Taxonomy (NCBI): domain Eukaryota; kingdom Metazoa; phylum Arthropoda; class Insecta; order Orthoptera; family Acrididae; genus Locusta; species Locusta migratoria. The sequence continues at coordinate 86,062,212 of CM048746.1, forward strand.
AATGACGGCATAGTACGTCGAAACTGATTGTGCACTTCATATGAAGTATTAAAAGAAAGAAAAAAGTGTTTTTAGCAAGCAACTGTGGCTTGGAATACGTTTGTATTCCATATTACAGGGTAAGAAATAACTCGATCATACGCAAAATTATTTTCCCTTGTTTCCTGTTAATTTTCTGCCTCTCAATCTAAAGAGCTAGATGACTAAAAATAGTCAAAATTCAAACGAATCACTACAAACTGTTCACAAAGTAAGATTTTGAGGTAAAGAAAATAGTTATGTTTATGAGTAACCAGCTGAAAATTCCGTGCTGCCTGGGTATTTATTTATTCAAGTACATCTTTTTGGAAACATTTTTGTTTCCTTTGGGAAAACAGTGCTATTATTATAATTCTTATAAGAACAGTCTGGAGCGCAAATATGTTCTTTTATTGACAACTAGTTTCGACCTAATATTTTGCAATCTTCAGGATGTTGCTCTATAATTCGAGTCTTATCAGTCCATCTCCCTCACCACCCTACAAATGTCGCACTGTCCGTCTCCAAACCACAACCCTCAAACGTCTCTACTTTTTTATCTCCTCACCATCCACCACCTTGTTTGCCCCTTCTGCACTAACTCCGTTCCCTCTCTGTCAGCGCCCCGTCATAGTAAATCACAAATAAATATTCAAAGTTTGCGAAGCTTATGGAACTTAACTGCGGTATCATCAGTCCCTAAACTTACAAACTACTTATTAACAACCTTATATTAAAGACAGCACAAACATCCATGTCCGAGGGGGGATTCAAACCCCCGACGGGGAACGGCCTCGCGCATCAGAGCGTAGAGTCTCAAGGCGCTTGGCCACTCCGCCGCGGCGATGTTTTTCCTGTTCTGAACGTTGAGCTAACTCATCAGGATCGAAATAAAACCGTAGATTAAGTCGAAGTTCGTAGTTACAGTGCCCTCTGCCATATACCAACCAAAATTTTATGTAGATAATGTCCTTCCTCTTGATTTGAGGTTCATGTATGCTACGTTTCATTGCAGTCAGATGGGCGGCGTGGCAGCGCATGAAATACGAAGAAACAAACATTCATTTTTATATAATAGATTTATCATATGAATGAGAATTGAATGTACATCTATTTGGCCATAGCTTCTAAACTATATAACCATTTATTACCTTCCTCTTTGTTCTCTTACGCTTCTCATCTATATATATAAAGCAGAGTGTCCGTTTGTGTGTACGTATTGCATACAAATCTACAGTTTTGTTCCTATTCTTATGAAATTTTGCACGCATAAGCTTTAAGCCAATAGGACGATCGTTTAAGTGTAAGGATCACGTACAACAGATTGTTCACGAGATATGACGTCATAAACAATTAGATGCGAGAAAAACTGCTGCATCAAGCGACAATGCTGCTCATTTCCTCCTAAATCACTGGACCGAATTCAACCAAAGTTGGTAAATTATTACTTACCGTGAGGTAACAATTCTGGCGGGGTAAGAACCACATATGAGAGATAATGTCAAAGACAGTAGGAGTTGCAAGAAACTGCCACATAATACAACGAGACTTCATTCACACTCTGTATGAGGAAGACAGTACTTAGCGACTGCAACCAACGTTTAATTTCGAACCTTTATTAAACTATTTCTCGCTGATAACCACATTAAAATAATGAAAGGAAAAGAAGTTTCTCACTGACTACTGTTCCGCTGTTCATAGAACAAAACTACGGCATTCGGTAAGACGTTACAGTGTATAATTTCTACACTACAATTTGTAGTAGCAGTAAATTTTACAGATAGTATACAAACATACAGCTGAATGTAATTTCGAAATTGTTTCACAGAACCACACGTAATTCAGAACGTCCCCCTCCAGCACATAAATTTCAACTCTGCCTCTTGTTCCCTTATAAATAAGTATCAGTTAATTTGAATGGTATTTATTAGGGAACAAGAGGCAGAGTTGAAATTTATGTACTGGAGGGGGACTTTCTGCAAGCCTTTCGGTGCAGTCATTTTCACCATTAAGCCTCGGTGGCCTAGTGGTTATGGCGTCTACCTACTAAGCCGGGCGTCACGGGTTCGAATCCCGGCCATAGCATACATTTTAATTCAATGCCTTTAATTAAGTTTAATATCTTTAATAGATATCGAGGTAAGATATGTTTCTGGGCAATGTTTATTTGATATCCAAATAGTATGTTGTCAGTGCCGTTCCTCTTGTTTTTGAATGTCAAGCTACCGCAATACAATGAACCGCATGAATGTCAAGTTACCCCAATCCGATGAACCGTATGGTAGCGAATGAAATACCTAACTAATACCAAGTGGCAGTGCCCATAAAATATTTCAAGTTTCGAAGTTTTTTCGATTTTTAAGGTGTTCGTTTGGGTTTTCCCTATGTTTCCTCCTTATATACCACCCCAGTACTACAACAACAAACAGAAACTCAGATCAGTATAGCCATTTCTGAGTTTTAGTGAGACAACACACTGTAATTGATTTTTATATATCGTAATACATTTTTGTGAAATATATTATCCTTGAATACTCCTAAGTAGCTTTATTTGTTCACTAAAGCTGTTTCGCCTTCATGGCATTGTCAAGTGGTTAGCAAACGATTAAATAAGATTTTTTTTTTCAAATATTTTTGCAACGAAATCTAGAACATAACAATAATTGTGAATGCTTTAGTTACATTTGATCTCTTGTTATTACATATAGCATCTGTACCTGTACATGGTAGTATGTGGATACATTTGACAGAAAGTCGGTTTTAATGACTTACTTGTTTAATGACTTTCCTGTTTGACAGTTCTTGCGATTCTATACGTTTACAAAGATTTTAAATACTGCATTTCGTGTTGTCTTTGGTTATGATCTAGCTTGTATCTCCGGTCTCTGAGAAGCTTAATTTCTAATTATGCGTATGCATATAATTAGAGACTTGCAAACTAGCCTCTGTGATTGAAGCCTGATGCCACCATCTTGCTTTCCGTCACGTCAGAATGTTTTCGTATGGTACTACTATGATCTTCTGACACGAAATAACATTGTAAGTTTTGTAAGTTGGTTTAAACATACTTTTCATTTAAGCTAATACTTCTGCAGTAGTTCAATTTAACATACACATTGCTGAATCGTGTTATGACTAGAATATGTTATATACAGTTAAAGAAGTCTGTAATTATCAGAAAAACCCTCAGAAGAATAAATATACTTGTTATCCACGAGAAACAGCGCATTTATAATGGTCATGCTAATGATAAAAAAGCTGAACTTTATCGGAACTTGTAACATAGTAATAAAAACATCTAATTGAAGCAACTCATTACTATGCATGTCAAAACCACTTACATTTCGTAAGAACACCCAAAAGAATAAAGATACGTATTTTCTCGACAAAGAGCTCTATTATGACCATACTACTGAAAGAAAAGACAAATTTGAATGAAATTCTCAACAGATTAACGGGAACAGCACGGACTGAATCGTGTTCTTTTCCTTGTATCGTTCGTATGCTGTACGTTGCATCACTGCCATATACAACACTTTTGACCAGTATGTCAACAACATAAGGTCAGTGTAGTTATGTCAGATTATCCGTATTTTTACGACTGTTTTATGTAATTACACACACGACTGCTCACACGTTTATCGTATAGAAGTATAGCGGCGAGACTTTATTGACATCAGTGGTATTGTATACGGTGTTATCAGTCTAGTGGAATTTTGTGCTATCTTTGACTGTGACTGTGATTACGAAGATTTGATATTCTTTAATTCGTGGTGTCTTTTGTTATTAAGTAGTATGTTTCTCTGGTCTCTGAGGTATTGCATGCTATTCGGAATTTCGCATTATCTTTGATTATGTAGTAGTGTGGTAATCTCGTACCTAAGATATTGTATGTTATACGGAATTCTGCGCTATCTTTGATTGTGAAGCACATCTCTTAAATTAGCCGTTGTCAGACCTAACTAGTTTTGAAACACAAAATTTATTTGCAGAATTATATCGATCTAATTAGGTTTCACAACGGCTAATTTCAGATCAAAGATTGCGAAAAATTCCGAATAACATATAATATCTTAGAAATCTGAGAAAAAACACTTTTTCATAATCAAAGATAATACAAAATTCTTTATAGCATACGAAAGAGTTTTAATTTCATAGAGTGACTAACATACGAGTTACAGCGCTCTTGGCGGCAACCGGTGTAAATTCGGACGCTATATTTTTGGTGGTCAGTACAATTTGGAAGAGTCTGTCGACTCTATGTTGTTGTTGAGCTGGTGTTGTTTTAGTGTATATTAAATTTAATGCTTATAATCTGTACAGCTTTTGCTTTTGAAACGTGCCTAAAATGTGTTCAGCATTTAAATGCACAAATCGAAGAGATAAAAAGACAAGTACTTTGTGCAAGAACACCACATGTTTTGCCTTGTTTGGTCTCAGTATATACTCAAACGCAACGCCTGACTAATGGCACTTAGCTGCCTCAAGAGTTAAGCTTCAGATAACCTATCCTGCAATTCCCTTGAACTACACACCATAAAAAATGCTCAGTTTTCAATCTTGTGTTGGTGGGTTCTTGAGATATTTCTTCTTCTGCTGCTCCTGTGGTTGATCAAACCACACTTTTGAGTGTCTACACCTTCTTGAAAAATATTTTCATTTTGATTATAGTTGCAGTTAGCATAAGACGCATTATTCTATTATAATTAATTTTAATAGCTGCTGCGGAACATGGCCATACAACCAAACATAGTATTTTGATTAGTTGTTTAGAGTGCTTGATCGAGCATGGTTGAGATGAAACCAGTGTAATCACTTGTATATGTCTGGGTTCTTTGCAACAAATATGTACTTATTTCACTGCACTCCAAATTTCACGTACAAAACTTACTTGATTCAGTATGGCAACAAAGAGAGTTATTAACGACGTGGAATGCTTTTGTGGCAGATGACCCAGGCGCATCTTTAACTGCAGTATTTTGATGTCACTTTCGTCTTTCGACTCTAATTTCGTCCAGCTAAGTTCACAACCAAACACTTTGACAGCAATTTTACAAGTATGTAGACCTAATACGTTTGGTAAACACAAGATTACTGTATATTAGACTTTATGAAAGCAGTTGTTATAACACATTAACAACAGATGCAAATCTATGGTCATGATTGTTCGTCATAACAATATTACTGTCCGTTGTATGTTTCGCAGTTCGTTTAGTCCATGTACTTGCATTAAAATCAACACAAATATTTCCACAGTGGCCGTTTCGTTGTTATTGCAATCTTCAGCAAACTTTTTTACTTCAAACAGGAACAGCATTACTGGCAGGTTCGTGAGATTTCATTACCGCATTTTTATGAAATATACTAGCAGTCTCGTCAATTCGCAGCTTCGATAAAGTCTGACAGAACTCTAAGCACATCCGTATTCAATAGCGAATACCGAGCGAGGTGGCGCAGTGGTAACACACTGGACTCGCATTCGGAAGGGTGGTGGTTCAAATCCACCTCCGGCCATCCAGATTTAGGTTTTCCGTGATTTCCCTTAATCACTCCAGGCAAATTCCGGGATGGTTGCTTTGAAAGGGCACGGCCGATTTCCTTCCACATCAATAGTGAATGTTTATTTAAAACGTGCAACTGTAAATAGGTAAAATTATCAAATGGGTGTGTCATACCAGCTGTGAGCCAATACACCAAATAACATGGCGGACGGTAGTTCAGTTTGCCTCATACATGACGGACCTATCACCATTCTATGAAACTCAAGCTCCTTGTAGCACACAATACTGCGGAGACCAGAGAGTCACACTGTTTCATAATCAAAAAGACACCATATAAAATCTTTGTAAACATATTCCCAGTAAAAGATAGGACATAAGATCATAAGAGCTGTCAAACAGGAATGTCATTAAACTAATAAATCATAAAAAACTAATATATGACAAATGTACGCACATACGATCATATTAAGCCACAGATGTTATATTTAATAACAAGAGATGAAATGTAAGCAATGCATTCAAAATTATTGTAACGTCCTATATTTCATTTCGAAAAAACATTTGTGAAAAAACTTATTTAAACTTTTGCAGACCACTTGACAATATCGCGAAGGCGAAACATATGTAGTGAACAAATAAAACTAGTTAGCAACATTCAAGGATAACATAATTCATAAAAATGTCGTATTACGATATATTAAATGCTGTGGACCCTATAATGAAAAACTTTTATACATGTTTCGTAGAGGGAGTAATATGACCTCTGGGCACCGTTGTCCGTATGAAACTAATATACTTAGTAATGGATACATTTGAAACCCATATATCTATCGGCGATGAAACTCGAGCAAGCGAATTCCACTTTACGAAGCAGCGAGTCATGGATTTTTTTCAAAATAGCTTTCAGTGACATTAATCTAAAAGCTCAGGTTTAACGACAAAATGCTTTTATACTGAAGTCACCAGAGATTGCTTTTACGCTAAAGTCACCAGAGATTGCTTTTGTGAACGTTGCCAAGTACGGTATCTCTAATTACTTGAACGTCTGTGGGACTCGTAAAACAAACGCGGCATTAGCCTTTCTTTGGCCTGCGGGCAGTAACGCATCCTCGCTCTCCGGGGTTGTTTACCCTCCAGGCGATGCCTCATCCCGCAGGCAAACGGCCGCCCAGGAAACGAATAAATCCGAAGGCCCGTTTAAAACGATCTGCCCGAAAGGCTCGAGATATACGTCGCCATAAAACAACAACGAAAGTAGTCGCGATAAAGCAAAAACGGCTGCGGTAGATCTGATGGACGGACCACTTCTGATGTTTTAATGGACGTATGTGTATTTTCCAGCGCGTAATCTATTGCGAGAGGATTAAATCAAAACGTAAAAAAAATATGAAGATAAAATTACAAGCATCCAGCTGTAGATAAAAATCACTCATGCTGAATAAAAATAAGGCTTTTGGAACTATAAATAACCATTTAAGACAGGTTTGAAGCTAAAAATTGTCTACAGACAATTTGGCATACGAGAGAAGAAAAATATAAATGAAATGTGATTTGTTTTAATTGTGGGGTTGTGTGTGTACTGCGGTATTCTATTGTCGCAAAATTATTCTTTTCACATAGCTAACTGCAAGCGGAAAACATTCAAATATGGCGCAGCTTTAGAAGAAGTCATCTATTTTCTTTTCATATAGATTGCCCACTTAACTGTAATGGCAGAAAACTGTCGATTTAATGGAAATAAATTTCTTCTGAACCCAAGTTCGCTAAATATCTTTTTGCCTTTTCTAATTGAAGACAAGAGCCAAGATCGCTTTTTATTTCTTATTACGATTACCGGTTTCGGCATTTTAACTGCCGTGTTCGGATCTTAGATTTCATTCTTCAGAACATTATTATTAAAAGCTTTTAAATACACATTTAATGTTCCGAAAAATGAAAGATTCAAAGAAGTTGCACTGCCGAAACCGGTAATCTTAATAAAAAAATAAATAAAAAGCGATTCCGGCTCTTGTCTTCAATAAATTGATTGAAAGATCGCCCCTAAACATGACAAACCTTTACGATATACCATATATATATATATATATATATATATATATATATATATATATATATATATATATATATATATATATATATTGTGTCACGATATTTGCTCGTCATAAATGTTATTTTATGAAATTTTGCACAGTTATGTTATTTTGCCCCACTTAAAACATAGGATAGATTTTATCTCTATTAATACTCTCAAAGTTATTTTTATTGCCAGTAGTTTTCATTGCGGTAGGGGAAGTATCAAACGCTTGAAATTTACTTCTGATCTAGCACATAAAATTTTTTTTAAAAATAAATAAATAAAAATAAAAGTTTTTTAAAGCGCCAAAAATCTCGGTTGGAAAGCGAAAGGCCTGGAACTCGAAACTCACCGGGATCACCGAGTTTTTGACTGAGTTTTAACCTAGCCTTCACCTCTCAACGATGTAAGGAGTTACCAGAAATGACACGTGGCTCGGATTCCACGCTTAACTGTGCGTCTCCTTTTGCCGTTGGATAACTGGGTTACGTTATGAACATATTAGGCGCCGAATGAATTCCTTTATCTGTTCTAGGTATTAAGCATGTTTGTACATTATAAACTGCGTAACTTAGTGACTCACGATCTTGTGAAGTGTCTTAAACATCCACACCCAGGTAGGTCCAGCTTTGAAATCCATCCATCGAAGTGCTGTATCTTTCTCGCATGCACACCGCCTTATATCAACATCGTGTACAGCCATTGTAGTATCCTCCGGAGAACGTATGAAGATGTAGATGACTGTTACCCTTACTTCTTCTAAAGTAGACCAATCATAATCCGATATGAAGTTCACTTCCTCACATTTGTCGTTCATAATACCTCTAATAATAAGATTAGTAGTTCCTGACCTTGTCCCATCTGGAGTAATGTGTAATTGTTTTCAACAACCAGCCGTTCTATTTTGCTATATTTATCTTTTTGACATACTACAAAGGATAATAGTCATTAGCTATATTGTGTCAAAAGGCTCTTAATTTTGTTTTACATCAATTAGGTGCGTTGTCAGCAGGTCTTCATCCTCCAGGATGATCTAACCAAATATAGCGTTTACAATTTCTCCTTCATGTACTTCACATGATGATGACGGTAATTCAAACGTGTTTAAAATCTTGAACACCTGGTTTGCGTCATATCTTAATTGTCCACGATACAAACACAAATACAAAAAGTCCAGTTATATATAATTTAATCAATTTCACATAAGTACAATAGGGTCGGAATATATTTCTCCAGCACTGCTAAGGCACCATACTGCTGCGCGTACGGATTACCTGCAACTAACCATCTGTTATTCACCAGTCAGCATGTTGTTGTTGTTGTCTTCAGTCCAGAGTCTGCTTTGATGCATCTATCCACGCGATACTGTCCTATGCAAACCTCTTCATCTCTGAATGAGAATTGCAACTTACATCCTATTGAACCGGCTCTCTGTACACGTCTGTTGGTCTCACTCTGCGATTTTTTGCCCCACACACTTCCCTCCAATACTAAATTAACGATTCCGTTATGTCGCAAAATGTGTCCTACAAATAGATCAGAAATTTATTTTCTCTCCGATTCTGTTCAGCGCCTCCTCATTGTTTACGCGGTCTAATCTTCATCATTCGTCTGTAGCACCATATTTAAAACGCTACTATGATCTTTGTCTGAACACCTAATCGTCCACGTTTCACTCCTGAACAATACTACACTCCAGACAAATGTTTTCAGAAAACCCTTCTTAACATTTACATTAATTTTTGATGTTATCAAATTTCTTTCCTTCAAAAATGCTTTTATTCCCATAGCCATTCTGCATTTTATATCTTCTTTACTTTCGCCATCAGTAGTTACTTCGCTACCCCACTAACAAAAGTCATCTACTACTTCTATTGTCTCATTCCCTAATCTAATTCCTACAGCAAATGATTGTTAATCTTTTAACTACTGGATCATCAGTCCCTAAACTTACAAACTACTTTGTTGTTGTTGTGGTCTTCAGTCCGGGGACTGGTTTGATGCAGCTCTCCACAATACCCTATCCTGAGCAAGCCTCTTCATCTCCACATAAGAACGACAATCTACATCTGTCTGAATCTGCTTACTGTATCCATCTCTTGGTCTTCCCCTGCGATTTTTTCCCCACACACTTCCCTCCAACGCTAAATTAACAATTCCTTTATGTCTAAGAATGTGTCCTACCAATCTATCCCTTCTTTTAGTCAAGGTATGCCAGAAATTCCTTTTCTCCCCAATTCTGTTCAGTACCTCCTCATTAGTTACGCGATCCACCCACCTAATCTTCAGCATTCTTCTGTAGCACCATATTTCAAAAGCCTCAATCCTCTTCCTGTCCGCACTGTTTATCGTCCATGTCTCACTCCCATACAAGGCAACACTCCATACAAATGCCCTCAGAAAGGACTTCCTTAGGCCTAAATCAATATTCGATGTTAACAAATTTCTCTTTTCCAAAAACGCTTTTCTACCCATTGCCATTCTGCATTTTATATCCTCTGTACTACGCCCATCATTTGTTATTTTACTGCCCAAGTAACAAAACTCATCTACCTCCTTTATTGCTTCATTTCCCAATCTAATTCCTTCAGCCTCACCTGATTTTCTTATACTGCACTCCATTACCCTAGTTTTGCTCTTGTTAATGTTCATCTTATATGCACCTTTCAGCACACTGTCCATTCCATTCAATTGCGCTTCCAGGTCCTTTGCTGTATCTGACAGAATTATTATGTCATCGGCAAAACGCAATGTTTTTAATTCTTCCCCCTGAACTTTTATTCCTTCACCAAATTTCTCCTTGCTTTCCTTTATAGCTTGTTCAATGTACAAATTGAATAACATTGGAGAAAGGCCACAACCCTGTCTCACTCCCTTCCCGACCACTGCATCCCTTTCATGCCCTTCAACTCTGACAACCGCTGTCTGGTTTTTGTACAAGTTGTAAATAACCTTACGCTCCCTATAATTTACTCCTGCTTTTTTCAGAACTTTAAAGAGTTTATTCCAATCAACATTGTCAAAAGCCTTCTCCAAATCTACAAAAGCTAGAAATGTAGATTTGCCTTTTCTTAATCTATCTTCTAGGATAAGCCGTAAAGTGAGTATTGCCTCCCGTGTTCCTACATTTCTCCTGAACCCAAACTGATCTTCCCCGAGGTCGGCTTCTACCAGCTTTTCCATCCTTCTGTATATAATTCGCGTTAATATTTGGCAGCCATGACTTATTAAACTGATGGTTCTGTAGTTTTCACACCTGTCTGCACCTGCTTTCTTAGGGATGGGGATTATAACATTTTTCTTAAAGTCTGAGGGTACTTCACCTGTCTCATACATCTTACACACCAGGTGAAACAATTTTGTCACGGCTGGTTCTCCCAGAGACTTCAGTAGCTCTGAGGGAATATCATCTATTCCAGGGGCCTTGTTTCGACTTAGGTCTTTCAGGGCTCTGTCAAATTCTTCTCTCAGTACAGTATCTCCTATTTCATCTTCATCTACATCCTCTTCCCTTCCTACAATATTGTCTCGAAGTTCATTTCCTTTGTAGAGCCCCTCTATATATTCTTTCCACCTTTCAGCTTTCCCTTCTTTGCTGAGAACTGGTTTTCCATCAGTGTCCTTGATATTCATAGAGCTGTTTTTCTTATCTCCAAATGTTTCTTTTATTTTCCTGTAGGCTGTATCTATTTTTCCCCTATTTATACATTCTTCTACATCCTTGCATTTGCCTTCTAGCCACTCCTGCTTAGCCATTTTGCACTTCCTGACAATCTCATTTCTCTTTACTACCTAATACTAAAGACGACACAAACATCCATGCCCGAGGGGGGATTCGAACCCCCGACCGTAGTTGCTGTGCAGACTGTAACTGACGAGCCGCAGACCGCTCGGCCACTGCGGCCGGCGATTCCTTCAGCATCGCCTGATTTTCTTAGAGTACATTTCATTACTCTTGTTTTCATCTTATAACCTCCTTTCAAGAGACTGTCCATTCCATTCAACTACATTTCCAGGTTCTCTGCTATGTATGACAGAATTACAATGTCATCAGCACTCCGCAAAGTTTTTATTTCTTGACCCTCAACTCTAATTCCTTCTCGAAATTTCTTCTTGCATTCATTCACAGCTTGTTCAGTGTAGAGATTTGATAACAGCGAGGAAAGGCTACAACCCTGTCTTACTCCATTCCCAACCAATGTATCCCTTTCATGCCCTTCGACTCAAATAACTGCTGCCTGGTTTTTGTACAAGTTAATTTCAACTCTTTACTCCATATATGTACGTATTTAAGAGGTTTTAAGTAAAAATCGCTTGCCAAGGTGAAGTGGTCAAACGCTCCAAAGCGCGTTGCTGTGGAACCCGCGGTTGCTTGCCGTGTAGGCTTGAGTCCACCTTCGGGAATCCGAGTGAGTGTGCGTTGTGCTTAGGTTAGTTTGAGTTACTTTAAGTTAGTTTAAGTAGTTTGTAAGCCTAGGGGCCCCATAGCCTTACAAACATTTGAACATTTTCAAAAAAAAAAAAAAAAATAAAAAAAAATAAAATAAAATAAAATAAAATAAAAAAATAAAACAGGCTTTCCATGGAGCAATGTTGTATATAAAGTTAAAAAACGTAATACATCCTTTTTTAGCAATTATATAAACATAAATTTCAGTAATACAGTAATGAAAACTGAAAGAAACAATGGCGTTACTTTAGGAAGAACATCAACACAAACAACAGAAATGAATAATTTCATCACATTGTCTTTATGAATTACTTACTCATTAGTCTACAAGTGACACACAACGGTTTTCACATGTCTTAACTGATGACGCTTTTCCATCGATGTTACCGACTTTTACTTTTGTGTCAGGTTTTCCAGCATTCCACAGCCCGTTTCTCACATTTGTTGATCACTTATCTTGATTCATATTGCGTTTCCTATATTTGTTTGTTGCGTTTAAGGCACTAGGAGGCACACTAAAGCATCTAATATCGGTCATCTTCTTACGGTATCAGCGTTATTACAGGGAGGTTTGCTTTTGAACGTTCGTGGAAACAATCCAGAAATATCGTATTTGTGTCATAATAACAGCCATCAATTTCAAAGATGAAGACCAAGATTACTATGTATATAAGTTACAATGGCCAAAACGTATGTGCAAAGTTGTTCCGGGGGCCATTCAAATGTTGCTGCCCAGGTATCTTACAAATAAAACTTTATGTTCGTTTGTCTTTTTGTTCGTATTTTATGCACAGATATACCGTACATCCGATTGCGATAAAACTTTGGCAACACATTACTTGCACTCGCGTGAAGGTTACAGGCATACTAAATTTAACTTCGTGTGGTGCATGGCGGAGGGTGCTTTACAATTAGTTAGTTCGTTTCTCATGCCTTCACGCTGAAATGGCTGGACGGATATGAATCAAATTTGGAATGGAGATAGCTTATACCCTGCATTAATACATGGGCAACATTTCGTAAGCCACCGTACGGGGCGTGGCGGAGGGTACCTTGTAAATCTAATATATGGAAGTGAATGTTTGTTAGCATATACGTTAGGTCGTGTTTTATGCACTGTCGTATCGTTCTCATTGCGATGAAACTTTTTCACCATATAGCTTGCGCTTTGTCGAAGGTTATAGGCATAATCATATTACTATACTACACAGAGTTTAGGAGATATGACGTCATGAACAGTGAGTTGCATGATAAACTGTTGCATTATAGAAAGGGAAGGAAGGAAGCTTGGAGTGTAACGTTCCATCGACAGCGTGGTCATTAGAGACGGAGCTGACGCTCGGATGTTTGGGTAACGATGTGGAAGGAAATCGGCCGTGCCCTTTCAAAGGAACCATCCCGACATTTGCCTGAAGTGATTTAGGGAAATCACGGAAAACCTAAATCTGGATTGCCGGAGGTGGATTTGAACCACCATCTTTCCGAATGCAAGTCCAGTGTGCTACCACTGCGCCACCTCGCTCGGTGTGTTGCATTATAAATTACTTCTTTGTTATAGAATTATTCGCAACAAATGTACCTACAAACTTATTTCATTGTATGCCTTATAGTTTAGGAGAGATGACGCAGAAAACATGTTCATATTTTATGCGCTACCATACTGTTCATCCGATTGCACACCTGATCTTCGAAACAAGAGGGAATCGCTGTTTTCGTAAACTTTTGTATGGTGCTTGGCAGAGGGAATTTTACCAATGAACTTAAGATAATCTACGGTCTTACTACGATAGTGATGAAATTTTGCGCACTTAATCTTCACAAGAAGATTTCCTACGGTGCAAGGCGGAGAGTACCTTTTAATAAACGTAGGCAGCACTGATCACCATGAAAGTTAACACAATAACGTAATTTATCCGAGATGGAGGAGTCAATCGACGGAGAAGGACTTCGACAGGTTATGGCAGAGAAAAGCGAAGGTGAAGATGAGCAGAGAGAGGGGTAGCAGGAGACGAACAGAGAGACTGGAGATGAATAGATGAACAGAGATGGGAAAGAGGAACCGAGAGAAAAGGAAAGACAAAGTGAACACAGAGAAGGAAAAGGAGAGATTGTCTGATAAGGAGACCACATGGGTATCGGATTTTAGAATTTTTTTATATTTATGGTACGTGAAGTTCAGAACTCAAATAACAATCAGCGAAAGCCATTCGACGCAACTCAAAAGAATTCTTGGAAAATCAACACTGAAGTTTTGCAAGTACACTTAAGTACTAATATTGCAAACAGTTCCAACACTCGTATCTGCTGGTGTAGCTCAGGTGGTAGCGTTCTGGCCACATAACTTTAAGATCGGTGGTTCTAATCCCGCTGTGCCGATTTGTTTTCGTTGTTTTTGAATTTAGTTATATAAAATATTTTGGGATATCTAATTCCACGTGTTTTGTCAGTTTCTGTTTATCTACACGAGCTGAACACCTTGTCACATAAAACGATGGTTGAGTAGGTTGTTGTTGTTTTGGTCTTCAGTCCGGAGACTGGTTTGATGCAGCTCTCCACAATACCATATACTGAGCAAGCCTCTTCAACTCCACATAAGAACGGCAACCTACATATGTCTGAATCTGGTTACTGTATCTCTCTCTTGGTCTTCCTCTGCGGTTTTTACCCTAAACACGTCCCTCCAATGCTAAATTTACGATTCCTTGATGTCTAAGAATGTGTCCTGCCAATCGATCCCTTCTTTTAGTCAAGGTATGCCAGAAATCCTTTTCTCCCCCATTCTATGCAGTACCAGTAGGTTAGCTGCTTGGAAAGCAATCAGTAGCTGTGGAGATGACTTTCCAAAAACAGCGTCGTAACTCTTCACCAACTTATCAAAGACTATCGTCGTCACCCAATAGTGAAACCAATACTGTAAGAAATGTAACTCAAGTTTTTTCATTGAAACCATCATTTTTATAAAATGTAGAAAATTACGAATAAACAAAACACGTGCATTTTTCATAAAAATTACCATTCGATGTAAAAAATGTGTGTTAGAACACAACGAAAAAATAAAAATAAAAAGCTGTTACTGCAAGATTCGACCCACCTACCTTACGGTTGTAAGTCTAGGACGCTACCTCAACTACACCGACAGATGCTGCAATTGTTTTAATTATTCGTAATTATGTCTACTATAAAGTTTTCAAAGACGATTTTCTCGGGAATTTTTTAAAGTTGCGTCGAATGGCCTTTGGCTGATTGTTATTTGTGTTCCGAACTTCACGTACCATAAATCCGATCCCTATGTGGTCTGTAACGTTCTTCGTATTTTGAGGTAACTTTCTGTCCTTTAAAATATTGATGATGATTATTTATAGCAGGCAATTGAGTAACTTTAGTTTTCTTCGGTTTGATATTGTAATAGGCTATCAAATTTTACTTACCTTGTACTTCAAAAATTTAAGTTGGTACTCCTGTTTGATTGATCGAATTGAATTATTGTTTCTTATATCACCTGAACGTGAACGTATTTAATGTTCTTAGCTTTATTAAAATGCTTGAACATACAGATTCTTTATCTCATATTGTTATGAAAGTTTATCTTTTTTATCTGTCTCGGCATTTTACTAAAACGAAGTCAGGTACACAAGCATTAATTTATTCAGACCTTTCATTAAATAGTCTGTGGAAGTTTACTTTTAATACGGTTCATCTCACTGAATAGCGGATTAAGTAAATATTACTACACATTGCGATCTATCATAAAGATATTCATTTAAGCACTGTTCAAAATATCACTGATTTGGTAAAGGTTTTAACTATGGTAGAACTCGGTTAAGACACTTTTTAAGTCTCACTCGTTTCTATATTCTTCAAAAATCACACAGTATACAATAAATGCACTTGCACAAACACACTTCAATAATTTACAGTACGGTAACTATATTTCTCACAGTGAATGTTTTACAACAGAATCTCGGATCTCTTTTACAGTTCACATCAACCTTGATCTTCTTAAATAAAGTTCATAATGTAAGTTTTAGTACCCTTGATATAACAGTTATTGTTATATATCTAACATTGATAATTATATCTTCGGGAGGCAGAATTTTTATAACTATCTTCTGAAGCCTAACCCGATCTAAAGTCCATAGATATTACTGTCGCAAATCGCGTAACACTTGAGCATTATTCACCTGATCCTATCAAAATCTCAATACTTTACAAGAAATTAATTTGTCTGCAATTAACAAGTTTATAACTAAACCCATAATTAAACTCATAGTGAGCTAATCGCGGAGATCTAACTCATAGGGAGCTGAATACATAGGTAGAGAGTAACACGACTGAAGGTACTATTTGAAGAGTGGAATCGCTAAAAGTGCTAAGTGCAGAAAATGAAATTGTTGAGGAAACGAAAAAACTGCACATATCCGTGATAAATGGATATTTATTTCTAACAAAACTCATATTAACTCTTTACATGGTTATACAAATGTTGACAAAGGTTTTTCTACTTATGTGAAAAATCAAAAAGTTACATAGCGTTTTATGCAGAAAGGTGTAAGATCAATAGGTTTTGTCATAGCTAATAGATCTAAGTGCAACGAGACAACATTGACTTTATGGAGGTAACAGCTGCCGGAAAAAGTCCTAGTTGTTTTCGTCCACGCAATCAATAATAGTTGAAAAATTGTTTTCTTATTTGGAGCCAGTTTATTTGTAGCTGGAAGTTTTATCAATTCCACAGCTGCAGTGTCTTTCATTGTCTTGCCTTTCTTCACGACATGAAAATTCTCACAATTACACTGATCGGGAAAGCTTCTTTTGCAGGACACAATACCAGGCTGTTGTTTGCTTATTTTGATCAAAGAAAGCTGTGTCTTTGAAAACTTCACAACCTGATTTTTTCTTCGTAACAATTGTTTGATTTTTTAGCAGATATATCAAAGGTATTTAAAAATGTAGCTTTGCGTACTCTTTTGAGGTCTCCTGTCCCATCAGTAAGTGTGTAGTAGAGAGTTGACTGCGTTTTACCTCTCTGCGTCTTCATTATAGGCCCCATGGCGTCGTCTTTGAGTAAGAAAAATCTCTATAAACCCCGTCAGGTAATTGTCTTGTTGGTTCAGGCCAAGTTAATGGTATTCTTCAAAGAGCTGAGAGCTGAGTTTTCATATCAACACTTGCAGAACACCTAAACACAAAACAAACGAAAAATGTGTACATCAACCTGCTACAACTGGATAATGTAGGTTTGTTTCATATTATAAGTTTACTGTAAATATGACAGTTGTTTTGCAGCAATTTCCCTCCTTGTTCTGCTGCTTCTGCGTGAGGTGCGATGTTCCGCTTAATCTTGCCTTATCCTGTTTCTTCCTGAACGTAACGTTCTCAGCACTTCCAATCACTGGCGTTCATATTATCATTATTAACAGGTACATCATTATAAATAGCAAGCAACAGCTTCAGTAAGCAAAACAATAGCGTTGTGGCATAGCCTTGAATACAGACTGCTCCTCGGCTAGCGCCAGATGCCTGTGGCACATAGATCCATTAGCAGAGCAGGCCCATCTGGACAAAGGACTAGTGCAATCTTTTAGGATCAGTGGCAACTACAAGGAATGAATGGAGCACATGAATCGCTTAGCAGATTATTAGCGCGAAGACATAGATAGGTTAGCAGTGAAAAGCCCCGAAAGTCAAAAAATGGCACTTACATCTTTTAGCATTTCCACTCTTCATTTATACTAGTTTTCCACCAAAAGAAGACTGTAATTTAGGGTGTTTTGGTTAACTTACTCTGTAGCCTTGACTATTCTGTATCACAAATATAAGAACTGACTTCTCTTAATATATATAACTTTGAAGGGTTTTAGCTCCCAAACTAACAGTGATAGGAATGTAATTTAAATCGATTTGGACGCAGCTGGTTTCAACGAATCCAATGCACGATAGAAAAAAACTATTGTTCTGTTAAAAAAATTATATCTTTGTGGTGTAACTCTTTGGAAAATGATACAATAAACTATGTTCATAGCTCCGCAGAGAGTGTAACATTTCTTGTGTTGACCTACCGCATTAAAATTTCCCGTCACCTATTATTTTATAAGTTACAGAGGCAAACACACTTAGTGACATACCCTATATATATATATACGAGACAGAATTCACACACACACACACACACACACACACATATATATATATATATATATATATATATATATATATATATATATATATATATATATATATATGTGTGTGTGTGTGTGTGTGTGTGTGTGTGTGTGTGTGTGTGTGTGTGTGTGAAAATTGACGGAAATGGCGATTCTAATGTTGTGATCGCGATGTAGCGTTACAGGTCTCCCGGGTGATGCCAGGTTTTACGCTAGTAGACGATAAAAGTAACCGATTTCGCTAAGAAGCTACAAATTCCACGCTATCGTATTCGCGAAATTTCCGCCTGGCAACTCACGGAACATGTGCTGCCGCGCGCGTCCGCGGCGGCGGGCAGCTGACCCTCTGGTCGCCCTCTCGAGCAAGCCGGAAGCGCGGGGCGGCGGCCTGGAGCGCTGAGTTATCGGCGCACGATATTTCACGGCAGCAGCGGGCAGCGGGCAGGAGAGGTGGCGGCTTCCCCCAGTCGAGGACTCCGCCACCTCCTCTGGTATTTGGGGCGCCGCGGAGCGCAGAATGTAGATGGAGCGATGTTAATCTGTCCGCTTCCGGGGCCGGCTCCATCCCCTCTCCCTCTCCCCGCCGTCAACCACGCCTACACCGAGCGAACCGAGCCGCCCTCGCGTCGGCGTCGAGGCAGAGATGTTGCGGGAGATTGGGCCATCCGGTTACCCGGAGGCCATGCTCCACTCTGTAAATCCTGGTTGCCACTCTCTCACTCCCGGGAGAGGAACTGCCTTTAATGGCCCCACTTTTATTTCGGGAGGCGCCGGGAGGCAGCAGTCTTTCCGCGGGGAGCATCAGGTTGGTATGCATGACCGGCGAACAGGAAGCTTGGATCTTTATCTTTTTATTGGATGCTTCTTCCGTTCTACTCCCTGCTGGAACACCAGGCCACAGTTTCTTATAATCGCTTCAATACACAGTCATTCAAATGGGTTGTTTTTCCTTTTTTATCTGTAAAGTTATAATTGAGGCTAAATAAAGTGTGAGTTCATACAGCTAAATACCCAGGGATTACAAAAACTTCAATTAGAAATACCACATACGTAACGTTGTGACGAAGGCGATCCATAAACCGGGCTTTATTGGCAGAACACTCATAAGATACAACAAATTCTTCACACGATTGCCTACACAATCCTTGTCCGCTCTCTGCTAAAGTATTGCGTCGCTGTAAGGAATCCTTGCCAGAGAGGAATCGCCGACAAAATCGAAAAACTCAACAAAAGATGAGCTCGTTTTGTAATTATTTATTATTTATTTATTTTGCTGTCTTTTACAATGACCTGTTATCTAGATGCTAAAACAGGTCGTATTTTCCACAGGTCATATATATATATATATATATATATATATATATATATATATATATATATATATATATATATATATCACTGAATAATTTCTTCTTATAACTAGTTTAATTTAACAATATAAAGCTTAACTGACTTATGAAATAATACTATAAATAATAATTAGAAAAATTAATTAAATAATACATTTCCATTTAAGAAGAAGAAGTAAAGACTAGAGGAAGCACAGACATTTATGTTGAAAACCACAGTGAAGCAATAAAATGAATTTATTTAATAGAAGGAGATGATAGGAGAGAGAAAGATGGATAAGATGGAGTCCGTCACTTTGTGATGCTTTAGTGTCGAGGACTTTGCATTCCCATCAAGTCGTCAACCCTCACCATCGTTAGTATTATTTATAACAGTTTAACGATTTATAGTGCCGTTTTGCAGGCGAAAGTTTCATATTTGTCCTTACTAATATAGTTACACTAATTATAGTCTATTAAATCATGATCACTGTCCGCGTCCGTGTCCGTGTTGATGTCTGCGTTGGGGTCAGTGTTGTTGTCCCTGTCGTGTTCTAGATTTCTGTTCCTTTGCTGGTACACTCTATGCACTGTGTTTGCCCGCTGCATATGTTGTTGCCTTCTGTAATACCGTTTTGTAATATCGACTCACGGAAATGTTACACGACTTGGGGTGGCAATAGTTCAAATCTTCAAATGTTTGTAGGAGTTAGGGGACTTAACTACGGAGTCATCAGTCCCTAAGCTTACAAACTACTTATGAACTAGCTACGACTAAGGACGGCACAAATATCCATGCCCGAGGGGGGATTCGAACCCCCGACCGTAGTGGCCGTGCAGACCGTGACTGGAGCGCCTCAATCCCCTCGGCCACCGCGGCCGGCTGGCAATAGTTACGAGGGTTGGAACTTAAATAGTGGCAACTATTTAATCACAAGCGAGACAAAAGCGTTGCATGTTTGCAACTGTTACTGCCCTTAAAAGTAGTCACCAGCATTGTGTAAAACCCGTTGCCAGCGATGTGCAAGGTGCAGTATACCTGATGATGATGCGATTGGATAGGTCTACTGCCTATCGAAACTCTGGAACACTTTTGAAGCGAATGCCACGAAATGTTCGGAATCAAATCAAAGTCACAAGGACTTACGTCTGGGGAGTATGGGGATAGTACAGTACTTCCCAGTCATATCAAGCGAACAGAGCATCCACAGCTTCTGCTGTTTGCGCCCGCGCATTGTCATGCAAAATGATGGGTGGGTTGCGCAGAAAGTGTCGTCGCTTCTTTCGCAAAGCTGGTCGCAGGTGATGCTCCAAAACCGAACGGTAATACTGTGAATTGACAGTCTGCCTTTGAGGAACGTAATGAGTTGAAATAACAGTATCAGAGTCATAGTCGAGAATCGCTATAACTTTCTCCATACCGGGACTCTGACACACTTTTGTCGTGCTGTACGACCTCGGGCACATTCAGTCTTGATCCAACTCCTTTGCTCCTGATTCGAAAACACAGTGACACCGTTACGTTAGACCGCTCGCTCACAAGTGACTGTTTCCCTCGATTGTGCGCACGCCGGTGACGTGGGACAGGCGATTCTATTTGCTCGGAGGTAAGGCAGGTATGTCAACAACGTGCGCTATCAGCGACAACAGTACATACCATTGCATAGTGTCTCCACAACTGTGTTGCCACTATTTAAGTTGCAACCCTCGTATAAACTTTTTTTGTTTTGTGTCGGCTACAACTGCAAAGGCTGCGCTGCAAGAAGCCTTTGTTGGTAGGTACAATTTCTTCAACAGTTTATGTTGCGAGGGTGCGTCGGTTAACTCTGGGCTGAAAAACTAAGATTGCCGCTGCTTTCCTGCAGTAAGGATCTCCGTCGTACTACGTCCATCACATTACCCTGCGCAACCTCCACACGCCATCTTCCAAGCTAGCCTAGAAAAATCACGCAATTAATAATTCAAACCATCCGAAACAGATTATCTTTGGCTCTTAGCCATCCGTAATCTTTGCAGAACACTTAGAAGAGAGAACAAACAGAGATGGTTTCTGCGATGCGTTCCTACACTAGCAAGGTACATTCGCGAAATGTCACGCGACCACTGACCCAATGTTTGGCATGTAGGCATAATCGACCCACTAGACGGCAGCAACACACATTTTTGCTGCCCCTGCTTACACAGTGAACCACAGACATTGCCGAGGGGTCGCGGCTTTCGTGTTTCAACGATACAGACAGACGTACCGCAGGGCAGCCTCAGAGGATGGGTATCTGTGAAGATTCCTTCTGGTAAACATTCCTGATAGTATTGCCGTGGTCTGTGAAACTCAGCGGAAGAGGAGCGTCTCTGAGGATGTCCAACGCAGTCTTGGACGAAACGTAAGAAACAGAAGAGTTTCATAGACCACGGTCATACAAAAATGTTCAAATGTTTGTTAAGCTTATGGGACTTAACTACGGGGTCATCAGTCCCTAAACTTACAAATTACTTATGAACTACTTACGAACTAAGACGGCACAAATATCCATGCCCGAGGGGGGATTCGAACCCCCGACCGTAGTGGCCGTGCTGACCGTGACTGGAGCGCCGCAGTCACCTCGGCCACCGCGGCCGGCCACGGTCATACAACCAGGAACGCTTACCAGAAGCAATTTCATCCAGTCGTGAAAGAATCCATTCTATTTGAGGAGAGGCCAGACGAACGTTTGGTTACTGAAGAGGGACAGCAGGCTTAAAACTTGACTGAGCTAGCATTGTAGTATTAGTTAACGTGGTGTGCCATGTAGCTACTGCGAACGGCTACGGTCGTTATTTTCCCCGATTACATGTAGATCTGCTGTGTGAATATGTGATGATAATGTCATCTTGTGAAATATATACCGGAGGTAAAAAACTTCCCCATTCAGATATCTTGGCAAAGACTGCTCAGGAGTATGTCGTCGTCAAGAGAAACACAGTTGTGAAGGACAAGGCCTAACAGAAATCCTTGGACAACACAGGTGATACTGAAATGATGGAAGGAGAAAATATAAAAATACAGCAAGTGATGCAGGCAGCAGGGAGTACAGACGTCTGAAAAATGAGATCGACGGGAAGACTTGCTAAGCAGGATTACTTAGAGGAATAATTTATAACCAAGGGAAAGATTGATACTACCTACAGGAAAATAAAAGAGACGTTTGGAGACAAAAAAAAATCAACTGCATAAATATCAAGAGCGTAGATGTAAAACCAGAATTAAGAAAAGAAGGAAAAGGTGGAAGGAATATTTTGAGGGCCTATACAAGAGAAATGAAAGAATTATTGTAGAAAGGGAAGAAGAAGTAGATGAAGTTGAGATAGAAAATACGATACTGTAATAAGAATTCGATAGAACACTGAGAGATTTGAGTTAAAAGAAGACCCCTGGGGTAGATGACATTCTGTTTGAATCTCTCATATCGTTGGGAGAACCAGTAATGAAAGAATTGTTCCACCTGGTATACGAGATACATGAGACTGGGAAAACACCTTCCGACTTAAAGATGAATGTAATAATTCAAGTTCCAAAAAATCAAATGCATACTATGTGAAAAATACAGACGTATCAGTTTAAAAAGTTATGGTTATAAAACACTAACTCGAATTATTTTAAAGATGAATGGAAAAACTGGTTGAATCCGACCTCGGGGAAGATCAGTTTGGATTTAGGGGAAATGTAGGAACACGCTAGGCAAAACTTGACGGCTTATCTGAGAAGATAGATTAAGGAAAGACAAATCTACTGTTTTAGCTCTTGTAGATTTCGAGGAAGTTTTTGATGTTGTTGACAGAAACGCAAAATTCCCAAATTAGTACGGGTCTTAGCCTCAACGGACGGCAATTCCGACGCTGATTCTCGCTTTCATTCTATCATACAGATAGCGATTACTGACACGGAATACATTAATCGATAAGATAAATAGTCCGTATTTAAAATATATATGTATGAAACTGTAAATAACAGACGAAATTCAGAAATGTCCCCACAACGTATCCATTCCAATAACAGGACACAAAGTTTTACTGTTATATGTAGAATTTTAATTGACTCAGTTAGGAAAGGGTTAACTGGCTCAAAGAGACTATGATTCTATGTAGAGGTGACACTATCTCAAACAGTACTGCAGTACTGAAAGACCTGCCGAACGTAGGATTTCATTGGTCAAGGCAACGTGGAAAGGAA
Organism: Locusta migratoria; assembly: GCA_026315105.1. Classification (NCBI taxonomy): domain Eukaryota; kingdom Metazoa; phylum Arthropoda; class Insecta; order Orthoptera; family Acrididae; genus Locusta; species Locusta migratoria. The sequence goes on from CM048746.1 coordinate 86,085,951, forward strand.
GAAAGCGTTCAGTAGCTCCTATATTTTGGATGTTATTAAACACAGGAGGCAACAGCATCTATTTATTAGCTACGTAACTTCCGTGATTTTACGCATGGAGCGATTCATTTACAGTTTCCAGTTTCATAAAAATGCAATGTAAATATTTTTCATTTGAATAAATTGTCAAATGAATAAATAAAATATGTTTGAACTCTGGTCTGCAATACTGATATATCAATAAATACTTAATACTTTCACCGAAGTTACATGATTTTCTCCCCCCACTCTCTCTCTTTCTCTCTCTCTCTCTCTCTCATTCTCTCATTCTCTCTCTCTCTCTCTCTCATTCTCTCATTCTCTCTCTCTCTCTCTCTCTCTCTCTCTCTCTCTCTCCTCTCTCTCTCTCTCTCTCTCTCTCTGTCTGTCTGTCACTCTCTTTCTCTCAATACGTGTCACTGTGTGGAGACAAAAATTCAACAATGTTTACATTTTAGATGTCTATTTTTCCAGTATAAATACATGGATTGCTACAATCGTAAGAAAAGAAGAATCTCTCAAACATAGAAAAATTTCAAATAGTAGTATGTATATTCGGTTCACTAGACTAACACTAACTAGGAGCTCTAGAAAGGAAATGAACTTAGAGACAATGTTGTAGAAGGGAAGAGGAAGTAGATGAAGATGAAACAGGAGATACTATACTGAGAGATGAATTTGACAGAGCTCTGAAAGACCTAGGTGGGAACAAGGCCCCTGGAGTAGAAGACACTCACTCAGAGCTACTAAAGTCTCTGGGAGAGTCAGCCATGACAAAACTGTATCACTTGGTGTGTAAGATGTATGAGACGGGCGAAATACCCTCAGACTTTAAGAAAAATGTAATAACCCCCATTCTAAAGAAATCAGTTGCAGACAGGTGTGAAAATTACAGAACCATCAATTTGATAAGTCATTGTTGCAAAATTTTAACACGAATTATCTACAGGAGAAAGGAAAAGCTGGTAGAAGCTGACCTCGGGGAAGATCAGTTTGGATTCAGGAGGAACGTAGGAACACGGGAGGCAATACTTACTTTACGACTTACCTTGGAAGACAGATTAAGAAAAGGCAAACCTACATTTTTAGCTTTTGTAGATTTGGAGAAAACTTTTGACAATGATGATTGGAATACACTCCTTCAAATTCTGACATCAGCAGGGATAAAATACAAGGAAAGGAGAGTTATTTACAACTTGTACAAAAGCCAGACCGCAATTATTAGGCTCGAAGGGCATGAAAGGAAAGCATCAGTCGGGAAGGGTGTAAGACAGGGTTGTAGTCTTTCTCCGATGTTATTCAATTTGTATATCGAGCAGGCGGTGAAGGAAAGCAAGGAAAATTTTTGAATAGGGATTAAAGTTCAGGGTGAAGAAGTAAAAACATTGTGTTTCTCTGATGACATTGTAATTTTGTCAGAGGCAGCAAAGCACCTGGAAGAGCAGTTGAATGGAATGGACAGTGGGTTGAAGAGAGCGTACAAAATGAGCATTAACAAGAGCAAAACAAAGATAATGGAATGCGGTCTTAGAAAATCAGGTGATGCTGAATAAATTAATTTAGGTAACAAAACAATGGAGGTAGTACATTGGTTTTGTTTCTTGGGTAGTAAAAAACATATGACGGTCGTAGTACAGAGGATATGAAATGCAGAATGACAATGGGAAGAAAACCATTTAGGAAAAAGAGAAATTTGCTAATACCGAACATTAATTTAAGTGTAAGGAAGTCTTTTCTGAAGGCATTTGTGTTGTATTGCTTTGTACAGGGGTGAAACATGGACGATAAACAGTGCGAACAGGAAGAGAATAGAGGCTTTAGAAATGTGGTGCGACAGAAGAATGCAGAAGATTAGGTTTGTAGATCGCGTAACTAATGAAGAGGTACTGAACACAATTGGTGAAAAAGTAATTTTTGGCATACCTTGACTAAAAGAAGGGATCGCTTGGTAGCACACATTCTTAGACATAGAGGAATCGTAAAGTTAGCATTGCAGGGAAGTGTGTGGGGTTAAAGACGCAGAGGAAGATCAAAAAATGTTCAAATATTTGAAGAGCTTATGGGACTTAACTACGGGGTCATCAGTCCCTAAACTTAGAAACTACTTATGAGCTAGCTCATACTAAAGACGGCACAAACATCCATTCCCGAGGGGGTTTCGAACCGCAGCGGCCTTGCAGACCGTGACTGACACGCCGCAGACCGCTCGGTCACCGCTGCCGGCAGAGGGAGACCAAGAGACGCATTTACTAAGCAGATTCAAATGGATGTAGGTTGTCGTTCTTATGAGGAGATGAAAAGGCTTGGTTAGGATAGAGTAGGGTGGAGAGCTGCATCAAACCAGTCTCCGAACTGAAGACCATAACAACAATAACGACACTAACAAATTAGTTACATAAATAATGTATTTTACCCTGATACATCTTGGACTTCATCACGTGTTTTATAAAGGAACCTTTGCTACTTACGGTACAAAAATTGAAATAGACGTAGAATATAAGGATTTTTTTTCATTGTGTGATCAGTCAAGAAGGAAAACTACGATGGGAAAAAACTATCCGTCCCATTATTTGTCAAAATAGCCACTTCTTCCACATGCGATATCTATAATTCTCTTAAAACAATTTTCCAATACCCATCTAACTCGCTCCGTAGGTCTGCATGAAAGTTTTATGGATAAAAGTTACTCTGAATATGTATACACTGTATGAATTTTAATTTAACTCAAATATTGTGCAAGCCTGTTACTAATCATCTGTTTAATGGATCCTCAAAAAATAATCTGAAACTAATTAGAATCCGCAGCTTGTTAAACTTTCACAAATGCTAACACTGGAAACTCTGTAATGAACTGACAATATGCATACAAGTATTGACCTACATAAAACTTGTCTTGCTTGTGTATCTTTCGATATCTCAATATATACTCTGTGAGGCACTGGATGTATTAAATAAAAGGCTGCGAAAGTAGTCATTTTCTCTGATTTACCAAAGGCGTTTGATTGTGTTAAACACAAATTTTGTTGCAGAAGTCGGAATATTAGCTCACACATTTGGTTCGCCTTTTATTTTAATAACAAACAATAGGAGATAAACGTCTGCAGTTTGGGAAAACTTTATGATATGCTAACAAAATGAGGCACAGTTAAGTGAAAGGGGAGGAGGGGGTGGAGAACGAGGCCCAGGGATCTGTTCTGGAGCCGCTGTTTCTGATTTATATAAATGATACGCATTCTACTATAACAGATAATTCTAAGATTCTTCTGTTTGCTTGTGACATCAGATTAGTAGCGATAGAAGCCATTTGCAATATTGCCACAGTAATACAGTTGAAGAAACAAGTTCATGGCTGGTAAAATGTAAATCGATGCTAAATCACTCTAAGAGTATGTTTTCACAGTTTCTAACAAACAGTTCAGCCGAAAATGCCATTTAGATTACACGGATTGGGCATATAATAACAGAGATAGAACAATTCAAATTTCTAGGCGTTCAGATCGACAGTAAGCTGTCGTGGAAACCCCATGTTGAGGGTCTTGTTCAGAAATAAAAAGCTGTGTCTTTACCGTTACAGTAATATCTGAAATAAGAAAATCTTCGTCTATTTTACTCATTATTTATCACAAATGACGCGTAGTTTTTTTATTTTTATTTATTTATTTATTTATTTGGGGGGGGGTGGTTATGGAGCGAACACTTTTGAGTATGGTTATCCCCAAGAGTAAGCAGGTTTTACTCATTCAGTGGGAGAAAGAAAGCGAATCTGCATATGGATCACATCCTTTACGCTTGTGCGAAAAGGTATGCAGTATTGTGCTACAACCGTTTTAATAAGCTGCCACATGAATTCAAAAAGCTTAGTAGTAATCAGTGTACTTCTCAACGCTAAACGGAGGATTTTTCCTCGAGGCTTAATCCTGTTCTGTGGAGGAATTCATAAGAAAATAAAAAACAAATTAGTTAATTTCTTTGATATGTTGTTTCGTTTTTACTTATATTTAGGCTTGTCGAGTGCGTGGGTTTGTTATACGTTTGGCTTTATTACAGTAGCACTCTTTTGTTATAATCTGATATAGTACTCGTTCATGATCATAGAGATTTGCGTCTCAATTCGGTCCTCCGGAACGATATAATTAAATTAAATAAATAAAAGATACGTGTCTCATATTTTGACCCTGACTACAACATAATCTAAGTGCATCGAAATCGGAGACTGGCAGTTGGCTAGTATTATATGTCAGAAAGTAGAATAGGATGGCGTAAGTCCAGACATTTGGTTTACTACTCAACTAATAGAAACTCAATCCGTGTAAACAGGTCATTTATAAATAAACGTAGACAAATTTTACGGATGTAATAATATAATTTAAACGATATTCAGCAGGACAAGATTGATGCAGCAGAGGATACCACCACTCCGCTTTGACCTAGGCCACAGATTTCACATAAAGATGGCATAGCTACGAAAAACAGAGATCATATATAAAAAAAAAATCAAATGGTTGTTACGCTTATGGGACTTAACTGCGGGGTCATCATTCCCTAAACTTACAAACTACTTATACGCTAACTTATACTAAAACAGCACAAACATCCATGCCGAGGGAGGATTCGAACTCCCGATGGGGAACGGCCTCGCGCTTCAGAGCAAAGCGCCTCAATGCGCTCGACCGCTCCGCCGCGGCAGCGATCATATACATATAACATAATAGCGTAGTCGTAATGTAATCATAAAAAGAGACTATTAAAGTTTCGACAAAAAAAACATGAACATGCAGTTCATAGATGATTTTTTTTTTAAATTTAAGAAGTATCCACAAAAATATTATGAAACCTAAAAATTACGCTGTAGTTTGTGATTTTGTGTTGATCACGAAGTAGGTTAAGTAAAATACGTTCGTTCTGCTTGGCGATTAATGTTTCTTGGCACAGTAAAATGATTGTACATAAATACTTTAAAACAATGACATTAGTAAGAAGAGGAATTTGTGGGCAAAAAATACTGTTGTTGTAATGGTCTTCAGTCCGGACTGGTTTGATGCAGCTCTCCACCCTACTCTATCCTGAGCAAGCCTTTTCATCTCCTCATAAGAACAGCAACTCACATCCACTTGAATCTGCTTACTATACGCGTCTCTTGGTCTCCCTCTGCGATTTTTACCCCACACACTTCCCTCTAATGCTAAATTTACGATTCCCCGATGTCTAAGAATGTGTCCTACCAAGCGATCCCTTCTTTTAGTCAGGGTATGCCAAAAATTCCTTCGCTCACCAATTCTGTTCAGTACCTCTTCATTAGTTATGTGATCTACCCACCTAATCTTCAGCATTCTTCTGTAGCACCACATTTCAAAAGCCTCTATTCCCTTCCTGTCAGCACTGCTTATCGTCCATGTTTCACTCCCATACAAGGCAACACTCCACACAAATGCCTTCAGAAAAGACTTCCTTACCCTTAAATTAATATTCGATGTTAGCAAATTTCTCTTTTTCAAAAATGCTTTTCTTCCCATTGCCATTCTGCATTTTATATCCTCTGTACTGCGACCATCGCATGTTATTTTACTACCCAAGTAACAAAACTCATCTACCACCTTCATTGTTTCGTTACCTAATCTAATTCCTTCAGCATCGCCTGATTTTCTAAGACCGCATTCCATTATTTTTGTTTTGCTCTTGTTAATGTTCATTTTATATGCTCTCTTCAACACGCTTTCCATTCCATTCAACTGCTCTTCCAGGTCCTTAGCTGTCTCTGACAGAATTACAATGTCATCAGCAAAACGCAATGTTTTTATTTCTTCCCCCTGAACTTTAATCCCTATTCCAAATTTTTCCTTGCTTTCCTTCACCGCCTGCTCGATGTACAAATTGAATAACATTGGAGAAATGTCTTACTCCCTTCCCAACTGATGCTTCCCTTTCATGCCCTTCGAGTCTAATAACTGCGGTCTGGCTTTTGTACAAGTTGTAAATAACTCTCCTTTCCCTGTATTTTACCCCTGCTGACTTCAGAATTTGAAAGAGTGTATTCCAGTCAACATTGTCAAAAGCTTTCTCCAAATCTACAAAAGCTAAAAATGTTGGTTTGCCTTTCCTCAATCTGTCTTCTAAGATTAGACGTAAAGTGAGTATTGCCTCCCGGGTACCTACGTTCCTCCTGAATCCAAACTGATCTTCCCCGAGGTCAGCTTCTACCAGCTTTTCCTTTCTCCTGTAGACAATTCGTGTTAAAATTTTGCAACCATGACTTATTAAACTGGTGGTTCTCTAATTTTCACACCTGTCTGCGCCTGATTTCTTTGGAATGGGGATTATTACATTTTTCTTAAAGTCTGAGGGCATTTCGCCTGTCTCATACATCCTACACACCACTTCAAATAGTCTTGTCATGGCTGGCTCTCCCAGAGACTTTAGTAGCTCTGAGGGTATTTCATCTACTCCTGGGGCCTTGTTCCGACCTAGGTCTTTCAAGGCTCTGTCAAATTCATCTCTCAGTATAGTATCTCCTATTTCATCTTGATCGACTTCCTCTTCCCTTCCTACAACATCGTCTCTAAGTTCATTTCCTTTGTAGAGCTGCTCTATGTACTCTAAATATACTATATATACTATAAATATATACTATATATATATACTATATATATACTATAAATACTATATATACTTTATACATACTCGCTGCGGAGCGCGCGGTTGCTCACCGTGGAGGTTCGAGTCCTCCCTGGGGCATGGGTGTGTGTGTGTTTGTCCGTAGGTTAGTTTACCTAGGTTTAAGTAGTTTGTAAGCTACGGACTGATGACCACGCAGTTTGGTCCGATAGAATTACAAACATTTGAATTTTAACCATCGATCTGTCCGCATCCCGTTTTTTTTTTTTTATTTTTTTTTTTTATTTTTTTTTTATATTTTATTTTTTTTTTTTTTAACGATCATAAAATATGACCATCCACTCAAGCTCACGTTGATGATTTATAGATATGTGATTGCCGGTCATTTTACTGCCAGTAAATTAGTGGGAAGTAAAGCAAACGATGCCACACGTTGACAAGTAATGTGAAGGGTACCACCCATCGGCTTTTAATAAAGTCATCATTTCCACTATAAAACCATAAATTTGATGGAAGTTGAACCGCTTTTAAGAATGTTACGCACACAATTTAATGCGTGCGTTTCAAAGAAAAATAAATCTTCGTGTGCCAGTTTATTAAAAAAGATATCTCACGGGATGCAGACAGATCTACCTTTCACTGCAGCCACATGAATGCCCAGATTAATGTGCTGAGTAAAAAAAAAAAAAAAAAAAAAAAAAAAAAAAAAAAAAAAAAAAAAAAAAAACCCCTCACGTGATACTGTCGGATCGATGTTTAATAAGCTCATATCCACGAACTTTATTAAGATTGATGATTTATAGTTATGTGATTGTAGGTCATTTCATTGCTAATAAATTAGCGGGAAGTAAAGCAAATGCCACACATTGGCAAGTAAAGCGAAGGGTACCACCCATCGGCTTTTAATAACGTTATCGTTTACCTGTAAAATCATAAATTTGATAGTCGTTCAACCGCTTTCACAAATGTTACGCACGCTCTTTCGCGCATGCGTTTATTTGTGACGTTTCAATTAATTAAAAAAAATCTCAGGGGTTTCAGCTATGTATCTAATAACTGTGGATAAACAATGAATAATGAAAATAAAACGTACCCTTCCTGTGAAGGATTCACAGGTTTGCAATCCGATATCATTTGAAAATTTTCCACAACACATTTAATAAACATCATAAAAATTTAGATTATAAAATGTAGATTAAAGTCATTATAAAACGCAAATTACACTCACTGTCGCACTCTGTAACGTGTTATGGAAAAATTACAAATGGTAACAGACTGCAAATATTCTATAACTTGTGAATCATCCACACGAAGAGAAAAAGTTGTTTTTACTATTATTATTATTTTGTTTCTTATCCACAGTTATTGATATAAACAAATGAAGTTAAACTCTATGATCTACTACCGAACAATTCATAATCTTTGACTAAGATATGACGTCATTGGTCAAAGCCGGTGGCTGGTATCCTCTACTACATCATACCCAATAATTATAGTACACTCCCTATTTTCTCAACGGCCAAGACGCAGTGGATATTCTAGTTCCCCTCAGATCACCAAAGAACCGTCGAACTTGCCTGTCACTTTTATAGGTCACCATCCTCGCCTATGAATATGATGAACTCACCGTTGTCAAATCAATCGAGGATCTACTTGAGCCGGCCGCGGTGGCCGAGGGGACTGAGGCGCTTCAGTCACGGTCTGCACGGCCACTACGGTCGGGGGTTCGAATGCCCCCTCGGGCATGGATGTGCCGTCCTTAGAATAAGCTAGTTGATAAGTAGTTTGTAAGTTTAGGGACTGATAACCCCTTAGTTAAGTCCCATAAGCTTAGCAAACATTTGAACATTTCAACAAGCCGAGCGGTCTAAAGCGTCTCGCTGCGGAGCGCGCGGTTGCTCGCCGTGGAGGTTCGAGTCCTCCCTGGGGCATGGGTGTGTGTGTGTTTGTCCTTAGGTTAGTTTACCTAGGTTTAAGTAGTTTGTAAGCTACGGACTGATGACCAAGCAGTTTGGTCCGATAGATCTACAAACATTTGAATTTGAACATTGCAATATTTGATCTACTTGACGGAGAAGTAGCGACGCTAGTCACGAGAACTGTCAATGGCCTACATCACACACCAAACATTGAGAGCGACATCTTTGACATGGCTGTTTCTAGGAAACTGATGCGTGTTAAATATTGTAATATCTTTTATTATTCTTGTACAAAGAATACTGAATGCACGCCTCATTACCAGAAATGGTTTTGCACGTTACAGGTATTCTGTCCGTACTTCATAACACGGTGACTTTCGAAACAAAAGCAATGCTGGCAAAACAGTGCCATGAAATTTTTTTTAACGCTATAGCCATAATTCTTCCCACAGAACTTATTATTTATCCGATTTCAATGTTGGCACAGTATCAAGACTCCTGCGTCGCCACACCGGAAACGTAAGATTTAATAGCGCCCGTAACGGAACCTCATATATTAAATAATCGTCAAGCCATCTAAATCTCTAGAGCCCATTCTACAAATCACATTTCGTATGGGATCACGGGAAAACATTCTAATCATTTCTCTATTCTGCCACTTCCAAACAGTGCGCCGGAACAATGAGCACTTAGATCTTTACAGGCAAGCTCTAATTTTTGCTATTTTACTTAGATCATTTTTTTCTCTCTTTAGGAGAACCTTAACAAAATATTTTCGCAATCGGATCAAAATGTTACTGATTGAAAGTTAATCAAAGGAACTCTCGGCAATGACAATTCCCTTTAATTTATTGATTGCCGCCTGAAATCGTCTATTCTCACCAAACCGCGTATGGAAACAGTTTCTATTATTTATTGCACAAGACACAGACATTGTACAGGTATCATACGTTTCCATGTTCACGGCTACAGCGTAGTTTGGTAATTTGCCTTTAGCGCTACTCGCAGACATAGCTGGTTCAGGTGCGGAGCGAGCTCTCTGTGTGTTGGAGTTGGATAAAAAGAAGTATGCCACAACTCAACGGATGTTCAGAACTAAGTATGATAAGAAGCCACCAAAAACGTAGGCCATTTACCACTGGTACAACAAATTCGTCACGACGGGTTGCTTGTGCCCGGCAAAGATAAATGTTCAAATGTTTGTAGAGCTTATGGGGTTTAACTACGGGGTTATTAGTCCCTAAACTTACAACCTAGTTATGAACTACCTAACACTAAGGACGGCACAAATATCCATGCCCGAGGGGGATTCGAACCCCCGACCGTAGTGGCTGTGCAGACCGTGATTGGAGCGCCGTAGACCGCTCGGCCAACGCTGCCGGCCCGGCAAAGAGAAGCGGACGTCCCAGTGTTGGTCAAGTCAATCTGGAGCGTGTAAGAGAGACATTCATAAATCCTAAATCAGTGTGACGTGCATCCCGTAAACTCGAAATGATTCCAGTGACAATGTGGAAAGTCCTGTTAGTGAAGCTATCTATGAAACCATTCTAATTATTTGAGCTAGTGCAGAAGCTCAATGACGAAGACAAAGACAGGCATTTTGAGTTTTGTTCGCAGTTGCAACAATTGAATGACGATGGGGATGAAATTGTTGATTGCTGAATTTTTAGCGACGAAGTCACTTTTCACACTAATGGGAAATGAACAGACGTAAATGTCGAAGCTGAGGTGTAAAGAATCCACACTAATTCATTGAATTTGAGCGTGATTCCACGGAGGTAAATGCCTTTTGTGCCTAGTCACGTCGAAAGATGTACGGGACATTCTACTTCGTCGGAAGCACTGTTGCTGGATATTCATTCTTGGACATGGTGCAGCCCCTGGAGTGTGTTTTCTGGTAGACAACTGTGCCAAGAGTGTTGCTTGTCGATAGGGGCTGCTCCATATCCGGTATAGCACCTGAACTCCGCATGTTTAGGACTATCGCTGTCTATCGGCAAATTATCAAACTACGCAGTGGCGGTATTCGTGAAAAAAAAAAACTATTATGGTTTTTCTTTACAATGACATACGTATGATATGGTTATAACTTTGGATCTTGTGCAATAAATAAGCCGCGGCGGCGTGGCCAATCACATTGAGGCGCTATGCTACGATGCATGAGGCCATTCCCCGTCGGGGGTTCGAATCCCCCCCTCGGGTATGGATGTTAGTCCCGTCTTTAGTATAAGCTAGTTTATAAGTAGTTTGTAAGTTTAGGGACATGACCCAGCAGTTAATTGCCATAAGCTAAACAAACATTGCAATAAATAATCGAAAGTGTTCCCTGACTTTATGTACACCTTGTATACGTCTCTCGTTCTGTTATCAAATGACACTAATGATCGATACTTTATGCTCTGGTCTGACAAAAAGTTTTGAACTGTAATGTAATGTTACTTTACATGACCAGTAGCAAATCTGTCTTTGAAATATGAGGAAATTAATGATAATTGAGGTTATTCACTCTCGACTATTAGTAAGCTTTGTAAACATCCAACATTGACATACGAAAATTTGTGCTGTGAGTGAGATTCCAGCCCGGTATCTCCTGCTTATTACGCAGTTCCGTTAAGTCTCTACGCCAGCGGCAGTGAATGCACAAGGGCTTAATATTCCTGCAAGGAACTACTCTAGAAAGTAATCCCCCCACCCCATTCCCCCGCCAGAACTTGCGCATGTCCTGCTCCTTCGACCAACGTACACCATGTGTAGAGTGTAGACTGCAAAAAGTACCAGCAGCTGTTTTTAATTTCTTTATTAATTAATCGAGCTGTTTCGGTGCAACACTAGTAACATCTTCAAACCCTCTTTACGTAATTGTCGCAAGTAACAGTGCATTGAAAAGAGGTGGTCGTTATCTCCGGTATCCGTACATTTCTGAGTCCCTGCCTGACAGGTTTTACGGATACCAGAGATAAAGGACACTCCTTTAAATTCGCTGTTACTTCCGACAGTTTCATAACGGGGGCCTCAAGATGGGGCTAACGAACCACCGAAACCGGACGCTTAATTAACTTTAAAAATTAAACACATATGTTGGTACTTCCTTCAATCTACACAATATTTCAGCTGTAGCCATAATCCATTAATTATGGAGAGAATTAATTGTACTCCATGGCTCACAGGTGGCCTTCTAGTCCTGCCGAGAGTTTGGTCTTCGTGTGCATCCGCACTCAATTAGGCACAAAACCGTGACTGAATGGATGACAATTGAGAATTAACAGGGCGAACACCACGAACAATAATTGCTCTCCCCCGCCCCCCCCCCCCCCCCCCGAAACTGCACGAAAGCAATTTTCTTAATGGATATAATTTAGGATGGTGGAATAACTTTGTTTCTCGAGTGCTAAATTAATTCAGGAACTGATTTTCTATTTTTTTTTGTTTGAAGCTGGTGCTTTTCTGTTAATTTGATCTTGACAACAGACTTATTGTTTCCCTATAAATGCACACTTTCTTTGATTTATTCCAGTTAAACTCTCAACAGTTAGGTTCGCTACCACTTAATTAACTGTGCTCTCGAATCAGGATATCAGTTTCTTTCAATATCAGAGTTCTTACTGCAATCGAAAACCTTCGCGAAAAAGCTTAATATGTCTGTAAACGCCGCATGCGAAATTGTGATTTAACAGGATCCATTAAACTGCTTTAGATTCCTCTTTGCCTGGAGACAATACATATCAGAAGTATTTGATGCTTGAACATAAAACTTTTGTGCAAGGACATCACAGCTAAAACTGTTTGCGATGAATAAAACCGTCCACTTCAGCTCTTGTTCACTTTCTTAGAAAGGATCGACCAGTTCAGGTTATATACAATTAAAAATGCGTTCCGGAATCTTTAAAAATCTTAGGAACCGGAGATTGTGGAACCCCGTGTTTTAATTGTTTTGTAATCACTTCCTCTGGTAATATCATTATACAAATACGCTTTCACGAAACGGAGGGTACAGATTTTTAATATTAATCATACAAGAAGGCTAATGAAACGTATATAATTCGAAAGGTGGTTTGTCATAGGTGTTGCGAATATAAAAATTATGTGTGCGAGGTTCTGGTCTCTGGTAGCCAATAATTATGTCTGTTAAAATTCTGTGTCGATCGGTTGAACGGTTCGACGTAAAAAGTGGGAACATGTTACTGCCAGAAAGACATCGTCAAATCGCCATTATTTTTGCAAATATCTCTGCAACGATGCAAGGAAAAAAAAAAAAAAAAAAAAAAAAAGAACGTAAGAGATCAAAGTTGTAGAGAATTTTCTCCTCTACAGATTCGGTTATTCAGTTTTCGTGTCAGGTGACTGGTTTCCGTTATTTTCATTTAAATTTCGAACTGCCAAAAGACGATCGCAAAGGCCCACTTTTAGTTTTACTACCGTAACCTAAAGTGGGCCAAAAGCGTAGCCTGTTTTGTGATAAAATAGCGATTATGTTTCCGTGCCATAATTTATTAAATGAAAATTAATTATAAATATATATTGACCCGAAATTATAATTTCCTTATGAACGTACAGGGGAGAAGGAACACCTAATAAGTATCCAATGTTCTGCGACTTCAAAAAATTTGTTAATGTTTGTTACCTACAAAGAATAGCTAATTCGACAAATACTAGCTTCGTAATAGGAGTCCTGCACCTAGGCAATGCACCCGCATGACAATTAATTAACGCTCATAACCGCTTTCTTGTCACGGACAGGTCGTTGTCTCGCCCCTTGTCTCCGGATAATTAAAGGCAAAGGGTTGCACGTCGGCCCAGGCGTGCCAACCGTTACGAAATTAATAACTCACTTTTGGGGACACCAGACGGCCCGGGCCGCGAGCAGGCGAGGGCGCGAGCAGCCCCTAAATTGCCTTCCGCCCCACCCCTTTCCCTGCACCCCCCTCCCTTTCCCCACGGCGCGCTAGACGCTACTTTATATTTAAATTACGGGCGCGGGCTGTTATTGAGTGTTGAGCGAACACTCCCGAGCGCAGTTCACTCGCGGGGACAGCCTGCACGCTAACGGACCGCTACTCGCAGCGTTAGGTACGCAAATGAACGGAATCCGATAATCGAGTCGGCGCCGCCGCAAACTGCATCGCTGATCCAGTACCGCGCCGCCTGTCACGCGGCTAACGAAAATTTCACGAACTACTCCCAACTAATTGCCTCCCATAAAGTCGCCATCTCATCTTCCGTATTAGCGCGTACACCAGGAACGAGATGTGGCAGTGTATGAGCTGCTGACTAAAAAGAGCAAACGTGTAAAGCAGCAGATGGAACAAGTTCTCTTTTCCCCGAGCCACTTACACACGATATTCCAATAAGATTCATGGCCTTTTTACTACATGATAGTATACTGGTGCTGATGATGAACTAAGAAATTTATGTAAATTCCTTCAGTGTAAGGAGAAAAGTAAAAGTTTCCTTTCAAGTCTCTTGTTTAGTTAAGAGCGTAAAATTGTAGCGTCAAAACGAAAGAACTGGAAGAACAAAATGTTAAAAGGTTTGTAAATCTATGGGACTTAACTACTGTGGTTATTAGTCACTAGGCTTACAAACTACTTAAACTAACCTAAGTACAACACACACATATGCCCGACGGAGGATGTTGTTCTCGACGGCGAGTGTTCATCAGAGACGAGTGTATCATCAGGCCCGCCCCAAGGGAGTGTGATAGGAGCGCTATTATTTTTCTTTTTTCTCTGCATATAAAAGGAAGTGTCCCGATTGACTGACTGATTGCCTGACTGACTGACTCATAATAGCCCATCCCAAACCACTGAAGATATAAACTTGAAATTTCTGGAGGGTGTCGATCTTACTTTGTAGGCGTCATTTAAGAAGCGATTTTTCGATATTCCGTCCGTGAGAGGTGAAATAGGGGATTTTTTTTTTTTTTTTTTTTTTTTTTTTTTTTTTTTTTTTTTTTTTTTTTTTTTTTTTTTGGAAAATACGTAGCTGTCATCGGTTTTGCGTTCGAGGTTCGGATTTAAAAGACACGTGTTTCGGTATTTTTGGAAATTAGACTAAAAATGGGGTCAAATAAGGGATGCAAAAATTGATTTTCAAAAATATGTTGCTGTTAACTGAAATTTCGATCTACAACTACGAAACTCAGGATATGGACTCTTGATCAGGATTAAAAAGACACGTGTTTTGGTATTTTTGGAAATTCAACAACTAAGGGGGTAAAAGAGGGGATCATAAATTCTTTTCGAAAACACATTGTTGTCAAGACAATTTTGAAGCTATAGCAACAAAAATTGGTATTTGTATTGTTCGTTAGAATTTTTTGTGAATTCAACCATCAAGGGGGTTAAATTGGAGAGGGGATATTTTTCGAAAATCTTTTGCTAATAAGGCAATTTTGAAGCTGCAACCACAAAAATTGGTATTTGTTTTCTTGGTCAGAATTAAAAAGACACGTGTTTCGGTATTTTCAGAAGATTAATCAATTAGGGGGTAAAATAGGGAATGAAACATTTTTTGAAAATACGTTTCTACTAAGCAAATTTTGAACCCAGAATTACAAAAAATGATATTTGCATACTTCGTTGGAAATTCCGATGTGGACTCTTGGTCAGGATTTCAAAATTGCGCGTTTCAGTGTACGTAAAAATTAAAAAACTAAGAGGGTCAAACAGATCAAAAATTCTTTTTGAAAATACGTTACTATTGGGACATTTTGAAAATACAGCTCCAAAAATTGATATTTGTATAGTTTGTTAGAATTTAAAAAATACGTGTTTCGGTATTTTTGGAAATTCAACCATCAAGGTGGTTCAATTGGAGAGGGGGTGTTTTTCGGAAATATGTTGCTATTTAGGCAATTTTGAAGTTAGAACTACAAATTTTCGGATTTGGATTCGGGGTTCAAATTTAAAAGACACGTGTTTCGCTGTTTTTGGAAATTCGACTAATAAGGGGGTGAAATACGAGATGTAAAAATTGATTTTCAGAAATATGGTGCTGTTAACTACGAAACTTAAGATATGGATTTTTCATCAGGATAAAAGGAAACAACTGGTGCAGACCACCAGCCTACGCATGCGAAGCAGTGGGGGTTCAACTAATCTATCTATATAAATGATCTGATGGATGGAGTAAGTTGTAATTTGCGGCTGTTTGCTGATGATGCTGTGGTATATGGGAGGGCGTCATCTTTAACTGTCTGTAATATCATACAGGATGACTTAGGTAAAATTTCTAGTTGGTGCGAAGAGTGGCAGCTAGCTCTCAATGTAGAAAAATGTAAGGTGATGCGCATGAGTAGGAAAAACAATCACATAATATTCGAATACAGCATTAGTAGTGAGCTTGATGCTGTCGCGTCCTTCAAATATCTAGGCGTAAAATTGCAGAGAGATATGAAACGGAACGAACATGTAAGGACAGTTGTGAGTAGGACAGCCGACTTCGTTTTATTGGGAGAATTTTGGGAAGATGTACTTCACCTGTAAAGGAGACCGCGTGTAAAACGCTTGTACGACCACGTCTTGAGTATTGCTCAAGTGTTTGGGACCCGCAGCAGATCAGTTTAAAGGAATACATAGATGCAGTTCAGAGGCGAGCAGCTAGGTTTGTTACTGGTTGGTTCGAACAATGCGCGAGTGTCACGGAAATGCTCCGGCAACTCAATTGGGGAACGCTGGAGGAAAGACGACGTTATTTTCGAGAAATTGTGTTGAGGAAATTTAGAGGGCCGAAATTTGAAGCTGAGTGTAGTGCGATCTTGCTGCCACCTACTTACATTTCGCGTAGTGATCACAATGACAAGAGAAATTAGGGCTCGTATGGAAGCATATAGGCATTCTTTTTTTCCTTCGTTCTATTTGGGAGTGGAATAGGAAAGGAAATGCCTAGTAGTGGTACAGTGTACTCTCCGGCACGCACCTTACGGTGGATTGTGGAGTATATATATGTAGATGTACAGATGATGATTAATGGGCCGGCCGCGGTGGCCGAGGGGACTAAGGCGCTCCAGTCACGGTCTGCACGGCCACTACGGTCAGGGGTTCGAATCCCCCCTCGGGCATGGATATTTGTGCCGTCGTTAGTTGTAAGTAGTTCATAAGTAGTTTGTAAGTTTAGGGACTGATGACCCCGTAGTTAAGTCCCATAGACTATACAAACATTTGAACATTTGATTTGATGATTAATGGAGTGCGCTGAACAGCGAGGTTATCCGCGTCCAATAAACGTAGAGGACTCGAACATCTGACGGGGAGCAACTATGCGATCCGCATCAAGTCGCCTTAAAGCGGTCAGCCATTCCTCCGCGGAAATATGCAATCACAACACAGAGACAGCACGTGAGAGACTATATAAAGTTTCATGAGTATCGCGGTGTTATAGATGTAAAGAAAAAGAAAATTGGTTATTCTACAGTACGGGACACCTAGCCTTCAAGTGAAAACATTTCTTAACAACAAGCAAACTACATTTTTCTACAGAATCCGGCTCATGTGTATAAAACAGGTGCAAACGTCTCATATTTTGTTAAGGAGTTAAATGTTTGATTTTAAGCAAGTAACAAAGTAGAAATTTAGGTAACGTTGGAAAGTATAAACTGCCGGAAATAAAACTTAGTACACCCTCTTAGAGTTTTCTGATTCAAACAGAATTTATTGTTGAAACAGTAAATATTGAGTAAATGAAAAGATTCTTGGAAGTCTCTGCGGGTTTTCTTCCGGATAATAAAATCAAATCGATTTAATATTTCGACGGTACAGCTGTCCGCCATCATCAGGAGACTGCTGCTGCTGAGTCAGTTTTCAGCGGGACTCAGCAGCAGCAGTTTCCTGATGATGACGGACAGCTGTACCGTCGAAATATTGAATCGATTTGATTTTATTATCCGGCAGAAAACCCGCAGAGACTTCGAAGATTTATTACGCCGGGAGAGCCTACGAAATGAAATGATTATTTTTACTGATCAATATCTGAAGCTGTGCCGATTTAGCAGGTGTCGATATACGCTGAAACAGGCATATTGTAACGAAGCGTAGCCTCAATGGGCGACAATGCAGACGTTGCTTCCAGAATCCATTCTTGGAAGGTCTGTCTTACTGCATGCCTGCTCGGCATATTCCCGTAACTCTGGAAGAGTTGTGGACTGACGAGTCGTACGTGTAACGCGCTACAATAATTAAAATTAGAAAGTGAAATATTAAAAGGGGGAAACAATAATTTAATTACTAACAGGGTATAAGCTCACAGCTTTATTGAACATGATGGGTAGTCGGGTATTCTGCCGGATGTCAGTACTCTGCACAATGTTTCAGCTACGTAACTCGTAACCTTCATCAGGTGCGACCTGATACTGCCTTCTGAGTATACCGGGTCCAGTATTTATGTCTGCGGCCTTCCCCCTGACGGGCGCGGACCACAGAAGGAGCACCTACAACCGCCAGTGGAGGGGGAAGGCCGCAGACATAAATACTGGACCAGGTCCACTCGGAGAGCAGTCTCAGGTCGCACCTGATGAAGGTTACCAGTTACGTAGCTGAAACATTGTGCAGAGTAGACACTGACATCCGGCAGAATACCCGACTACCCAACACGTCACTAGATCGCCGGGAAAGCCTGAAAAGTTACAGCTTTACTGAAGTCAAGCCCCAGACAATAGGTGCGGCCCTAAACGGCCCATTAAAAACATATTTAATTAAAAACATACATCCACAAGGCTTAAAATAACAAGTATAAAGTCAATCTCAATTAAAATAAGTAATACCAAATGTACGGTCACATACGACCTCTTACAAAACCAACCGGCAACGCCGATCTCAAACTGAGAAGCAAATTAAACATAAGGTCACACGATCTCTTCCAGACCCTTTAAGCAATGAAACAGGTAGGAAGAAGATCCCTTCAAGTTTAATCAATCTTACAAGGTTTTCAATAGTATACTACCCGAAATGAATAATACAGTTACAAAGCAAAAACCATTGATTTACTTAGCGTACAATGATTCCGTTAAGAAAGGCATGCCTTTTACAGGAATTGCAATCACACTTTACTACGGAAGAACTGTAAATAATTTAAATTCATAATTAGAAGCAGCCGAACGCATGTTCCGCCCTATACCGCTGCGGAATTCAGAATCCATAGAACACACCAGAGGGGGCGGCTTGGAGCCGGGAGGAACAGGTGAAAAGAAAACTCATCTAAAATTTTGATTTCCCAGCGGTAAGCAGTATGTCAGGATGCCAGGTAACGATCACCGCTCAAACTCGCGTGCGCCAAAACGTCACGCCACCGAACCGACCGTACAATACGGAAGGGCACACCATACGTAGCACAAGCTGCAATATAACAGTCACTGCACATAGAAAGGACACTTATCCCTTAAAATATTCAAGATATTTACATAGAAATTTAGTTAAATACTTAATATTTTTAACCAATTAAATTTCCCCCTTACTTCTGCCTCTTCAAGAGGAATAACTTAGAATATACAACAGGTCAATGCAAAAAACACGCAAATGTACAAAGTTCATCCAACAAACAGCAGAAAATCCTTCTACCACCTAAATGTACGGCTTGCCGTTTACTAGTGGAGTATGCAAATCCATATCATGGCTCGGATTTTTTTTACACATGTTGCCACTTCCGAACATCAAACGAAGTTATTCAATCAACACGCCCATATACACTATACAGCCTTCCAAATACGCTAGGCACGCAGGCGCTTCTCCTGAGAACACAAAACGTTGAAACTTCCTGTCAGATTAAAATTGTGTGCAAGAACCGGGACTCGGACCTGGGACCTTTGCCTTTCGCGGGCAAGCGCTTTACTTCCGCCAGTACCTCGCCTCATACTTTCCAAACTTCATAGAAGCTCTTCTGCGAACCTTGCAAGACTAGCACTCCTAGAAGGAAGGATATGGTGGAGACATGGCTGAGACACATCTCAAGGGGTGTTTCCAGAATGAAACTGCAGCGGAGTGTGCGCTGATATGTAACTTCCTGGCAGATTAAAATTGTGTACCGGAACCGGGACTCGAACCTGGGACCTTTGCCTTTCGCGGGTAAGCGCTCTACCGACTGAGCTAACCCGACACGACTCACGATCCGGCCTCACAACTTTACTTCCGCCAGTACCTCGCCTCCTATTTTCCAAACTTTCACAGAAGCTCTCCTGCGAACCTTGCAAGACTAGCACTCGTGGAAGAAAGGATATGGTGGAGACATGGCTTAGACACAGTCTAAGGGATGTTTCCAGAATGAAACTTTCACTCTGCAGCAGAGTGTGCACTGCAGAGTTTCATATTAGCGCACACTCCGCTGCAGAGTGAAAGTTTCAGTCATAAAAGCAGCTGTTAAACACGTAGCAGATCACACAACATAGTTTGAGTCACCACCTTCAGGCTTGCAGAGCGATAATGTCAGCTTATCCAGTCCTCTTGCCGTGAGCTACCAGACTATCCCGGAATCCACGAGCTCCACAATAACAACGAATGCACCTCGGCTGCCAAGCCGTCACACCGGAGACCGGACACTGCCCGCTCACGTGACAACTGCCGCATGCGCGCAAGGAAAACCCACCGACCACTCGCTTCTTCCCAAACTACCGCTCTCTACACCAAAAGCCAACGGCCCACTTCAATCCAGCGACGACTGACCTAAGATCAGCAAGCCAGAGAGATCGAGAGGACGGCTGAGGTCGACCGATAACCAAAGATCAAACTGGCGCCAGCGTCGACACGCATCAGGCATGCCATCATATCCCTCGCGTACTCGATTGGAGATAATGCTGACCATGGGACTTGGTGTACTTCTTGTACAGTACGCCATGTTTTCCTGTTGTAATAACAGATCTCGTTCCTGTTGCAATAACAGGTGTTATAATATTCTGCACGTAACGATCGCTTGTGACGAGAATTGTAGCTTCACACGGCCCAGATGCAGCCAGTGTGTCTTGCACGAATGAACTCTACAAGTGTTCGCCAGGTCTCCGTCGCACTCGCAAACGACCGTCACTTGCGTGCAGGAAGAAACTGATTTCATGACAGAAGATCAAGAAGCCCCGAAGTGATCCTCCGACAGCACCATTCGAGCTGTGTACATCGGGGATGTGGCCTGGGTGGAAGTCGCGTTAGAGGGTTGACGCCCGTAGTCCAATTGCCAATAAGCGGTTGGCAACCATTTGGACACTCCAGAGCTCACAAACCCTCTTATTTGAACTTAAGTAGCTGAAAGACGCGGCACTGCTGGCTCCACAATACGACGATCTTGGCAGAGGTCTGTGCTGCGTGGACGTACATAACGGTGAGAACACGTGACCACTGAAACCAGGATCGTTGCACAACTGATGCAGGACACCGACTTCTGCGAAAGTACCATCCCGCTACTCGGAGAGCCACAATGTGACCCCTTTCAAACACGCCCAGTAGACTGAAGAAAGCCGCGATGGAGTGGCCGAGAGTTCTAAGGCGCTTCGCTGCGAAGCGCGCGGTTGCTCGCCGACGGAGGTTCGAGTCCTCCCTGTGTTTGTTGTGTGTGTGTGTGTGTGTGTGTGTGTGTGTGTGTGTGTGTGTTGTCCTTGGGTTAGTTCAACTCAGTTTAAATAGTCTGTAAGCCTAGGGACTAATAACCAACGACGTTAAGGCTCATACATTTACAAACATACGAACATTTTTGACTGTAGGAAACGCAAGTGCATCTCGGTGGCAGGTCGTGTGTTTGCAACAGACTTCTATATCAAACTGAGCGTTCCCTATTACAGGTTATACAGCTTACAAGGAAATTGCACCCCGACAGCTATGCCACTAAGTTATCTGTAGGCGGATGAAGCGGAACACATTATTACACTACTGGCCATTAAAATTGTTACACCAAGAAGAAATGCAGATGATGAACGGGTATTCATTGGACAAATATATTATACCAGAACTGATATATGATTACATTTTCACGCAGTTTGGGTGTACAGATCCTGAGAAATCAGCAACCAGAACAACCACCTCTGGCCGTAATAACGGCCTTGATACGCCTGGGGATTGAGTCAAACAGAGCTTGGATGGCGTGTACAGGTACAGATGCCCATGCAGCCTCAAGAAGATACCACAGTTCATCAAGAGTAGTGACTGGCGTATTGTGACGATCCAGTTGCTCGGCCATCATTGACCAGACGTTTTCAGTTGGTGAGAGATCTGGAGAATGTCCTGACCAGGGGAGCAGTCGAACATTTTCCGTATCCATAATGGCCTGTACAGGACTTTCAACACGCGGCCGTGCATTATCCTGCTGAAATGTAGGGTTTCGCAGGGATCGTATGAAGGGTGGAGCCACGGGTCGTAACACATCTGAAATGTAACGGCCACTGCCATCGATGCGAACAAAAGGTGTCGGAGACGTGTAACCAATGGCATTATCACGCCGAATGATACGCCAGTATGGCGATGACAAATATACGCTTCCAATGTGCGTTCACTCGATGTCGCCAAACACGGATTTGACCATCATGATGCTGTAAACAGAACCTGGATTCATCCGAAAAAAATTACGTTTTGCCCTTCGTGTACCCAGGTTCGTCGTTGCATACACCATCGCAGGCGCTCCTGTCCATGATGCAGCGTCAAGGGTAACCGCAGACATGATCTCCGAGCTGATAGTCCATGCTGCTGCAAACGTCGTCGAACTGTTCGTGCAGATGGTTGTCTTACAAACGTCCCCATCTGTTGACTAAGGGATCGAGACGTGGCTGCACAATCCGTTACAGCCATGCGGATAAGATGCATGTAAAAGTGTATGATTCTTGCGTAAATAAACAAAATCTGTAGTCTAATATATCATAAGTGTCTAATTTCTTAGTACATAACTTCGTAAAACAGGACGAATGTTCTCGAAAATTCTGTTTTTTCCATCAGGTCAGAGCTACAAACGTTTAGGTAGGTGAATAATTTGAGGAGGCCCTAAATTTACCTAATTGCAAAATAATTGAAAATCACTGGACCTTATGTTACATAACGTATATATCAACTTATACAGGATGAAAAGAAACTACATACACAAAATGTTAGTGTGTTTGCAGGAGATAATAAGAAATACTTCCTTATGTGACAAATGTATCACAAGTGTATCATCTCTCTTTTTAATGATACAAGATAATCATAACATTTAATAGCCGATAATCCAGGCACTCTTGATGAGTTCACACGGTAGCCATATGTCAATTCTCGATCTGCCCTGCTTATAAGGAGTCATACTGTAGGCGAAACGCGTCTTTAAAGTATAAAAATCCCCGACCAAAGCTGTTTATTCATATCACTTAAATACGTTTAGTAAACCTGCAGCATCGATGATTTTCCTCTTCCCTGTGTAATTGTTTCTGAGCGAGTACGGTTCAATAAAATTGATATAAAAACAGCACAGTTACGTATCTCATAATATTACACGTTTATGGTTTTCACAGGATAATGGTTTTTGATATCGAGACGATTACAAATTTCCAGCGGAACATTTTACTGCCGTTAGGTCGATCGCAATCTTTTGTTTTCGGGCTATTTTTGCCAAATAAGGAGGTTGCCACTGTCAAGTCACGAAATATTAATCCCGGGGACGTATTTCTCGGCCAAACCCTCTGCACCCCCTTCCATGAAGCAGAGTAATAAATAGCTGAGTATTTCTGATTGCGTCCAGTGATTTATAACCCGGCCGCAGCCGCTCCGGCGTTCGTCGATAAAAACGCAGAGCTTTTTACGTCAGAGCTGAGAAAGCGCCGTGATAAAGCTTTCGCCAGCTGGCAACCACTAAAAAAACTCCCTCAACAATAACGTGCCTAAATGCATCGCATTCAAGGCTTGTTACTTGTAGTTCACTGCCCGGCCCTAATGTGAATTTACTCCTTTATTATGTTAGTCCAACTCTTTCTTCCCCTTCTGTCAATCCTTTAACATCCTATCCGCTGAACTACAAGTCCTACAATAAAAAATTTTCCAGGTTCCTAGAGTAGAATATTATGAAACTGCCTTCGATTTTGTTTTTGCGAAAGGAGTTATTATGTTCGAATATAATGACATTTCTCGAGACTAGGAATCTGCTCTGTAGGAATCAGCATGGGTTTCGAAAAAGGAGTTCGTCTGAAACCCAGCTATTCGTCCACGAGACTCAGACGGCCATAGACACGGGTTCTCAGGTAGATGCTGTGTTTCTCGACTTCCGAAGGGGTTTGATACAGTTCCCCACAAACGTCTAATAAACAAAGTAAGAGCATATGGTCTATCAGACCAATTGTGTGATTGGATTGAGGAATTCCTAGATAATAGAAAGCAGCAGGTCATTCTCAAAGGAGAGAAGTCTTCCGAAGTAGGAGTTATGTCAGGTGTGCCACAGGGAAGTGTAGTACGTCCGTTGCTGTTCACGATACATATAAATGGCCTTGCGAATAATATCAGAAGTTCACTGAGGCTTTTTGTGGATGATGCTGTAGTATACAGAGAAGTTGTAACAATGGAGAATTGTACTGAGATGCAGGAGGATCTGCATCGAATTGACGTATGGTGCAGGGAATGGCAATTAAAGCTCAATGTAGACAAGTGTAATGTGCTGCGAATACACAGAAAGAAAGATCCTTTATCATTTAGCTACACAATAGCAGGTCAGCAACTGGAAGCAGTTGATTCCATAAATTATCTGGAAGTAGTCATTAGGAGGGATTTAAAATGGTACGCACATATAAAATCAATCGTCGGTAAAGCAGATGCCAGACTTAGATTCATTGGGAGAATTCTAAGGAAATGCAGTCCGAAAACAAAGGAAGTAGGTTACAGTACACTTGTTCGCCCACAGCTTGAATGCTGCTCACCGGTGTGGGATCCGTACCAGGTGGTATTGACAGAGGGAGTGGAGAAGATCCAACGGAGAGCAGTGCGCTTCGTTACAGGATCATTTGGTAATCGTGAAAGCGTTACGGAAATGATCGCTAAACTCCAGTGTAAGAGTCTGCAAGAGAGACGCTCTGTCGCTCGGTACGGGCTTTTGTCGAAGTGTCGAGAACATACCTTTACCGAGGAGTCAAGCAGTATATTGCTCCCTCCTACGTATATCTCTCGAAGAGATCATGAGGATAAAATCAGGGAGATTAGAGCCCACACAGAGGCATACCGACAATCCTTCTTTCCGCGAACAATACGTGACTGGAATAGGAGGGAAAATCGATAGTGGTATTCAAGGTACACTCCGACACACTGTCAGGTGGCTTGCGGAGTATGGTTGTAGATGTAGATGTAGTTAGTAGTAAAGACGTAATAAATGACTACGTTCTGCAGTCACAGTCCGTAAATTTTCCAAGTCCACACATGCCTAAGTCTTCAAATCACGAGATCGTAACGCGGCTTCAGATCCCCAGCGTCACAACTTTCAACATCGCGTCCAAGTTACGAGTCCCTTCCCAAGCGTTCGAAAGCATGTTCTCCCTGCTCCCAAAATTGTATCCTTCCGCGCATCCTATCGCGTCATCTTTAATATACTGTTTTTTCTTCCAAAATATTATACATTTTAATATCACAGAATTAAATGCTTTCATCACCTCCCTACAAATGTTGTTTACATTTGATAAACAAATATATATTTAACAATACAAAAAACGGTTGAGACTGAAGCTCTTTGCTCAGGTAGTTATTAAGCGTAGTGTCTCACTGTTCAATGTACTGCCGTCGTCGAAATATAGTTACACAATTAATATTTGATTTATCATGACTTCTTATGCAAATATATTCAGTTCTTGTCCACAAATACATATAATTGTTTATATATAAAGTATCTGCTGCATGTCAACTGTTTTTAGTCGGCCATGAAATATTTAAAAACGAACGTTACTAAGAATGTTCTTAAATGTAATAATAATAAAAAAACAAATATAAATGTAATGCGTTTTCTGGGTTTTTTCAGCATCATATGCAGATTGATAGACTGGCTAAACTACAGATTAATTATTGATCTTGTTTAATCAGATTGGGTAGCTATATAGGGCATAGAAGCTGACATACATAACACACCCCTATTAACAGAGACAACGAGCCATAATCCTTTTACTACCCTGAGTTATGTATGGCCCAATTCTTATTGGTGAGTACCGATAGGAAGGTCGCAAGGCGACAACTGTAGTATCCGATTCCATCTTCTATTTTATAACCCGGTGTGCGCCTCGGTTGCAAAGTGGTAGAGTGCCAGACTACAAATCCAAAGTTCGCGCCAGGTCCTAGGATTTTTATCTGTCACTTTCCAGTTCTTTCACCTCTGGCAGTATTGCTCATGTGAAAAATACCGAGTAGCACCGTGGTTTGGAACCCACGTTAAACTGTAGGCCCCCCATAAAAGGCTGGGCAAGTCAGTTCGAAGGTCGGAGGAAGGCAACGGCATACCACCTCCAAACAGGACCATGCCTAGTAAAGTTCTGTGATGTTCAAACCAATCTTCGGATTGTTGACTGCTTTACCTTTTTTACCATATATTTAATCATTCATCGATACCGTTTATCTTACTGTCCATTTTCTTACAACAATATAGCATGACCTAGCATAAGCATGTCTCGTTTATTATAGTTGTTTTAATTATCCTTAACACATGATACGATAATAAATACTTTATCATATCTGTCGGAATCTTTGTACTGTAGATAAACCGTGTTAATGACACTACTGGCCATTAAAATTGCTACACCAATGCAGATGATAAACGGCTATTCATTGGACAAATTTATTATACTACAACTGACATGTGATTACATTTTCACGCACTTTGGGTGCTTAGATCCTGAGAAATCAATACCAAGAACAACCACCTCTGGCCGTGATAACGGGCTTGATACGCCTGGACATTGAATCAAACACTGCTTGGATGGCATGTACAAGTACAGATGCCCATGCAGCTTCAACACGATACCACTGATCATCAAGAGTAGTGACTGGAGTATTGTGACGAGCCAGTTTCTCGGCCACCATTGGCCAAACTTTTCAGTTGGTGAGAGATCTGGAGAATGTGCTGGCCATGGCAGCAGTGGAACATTTTCCGTATCCAGAAAGGCCCTTACAGCACCTGCAACATGCGGTCGTACATTATCTTGCTGAAATATATTGGTGAGAGATCTGGAGAATGTGCTGGCCAGGGCAGCAGCCGAACATTTTCCGTATCCAGAAAGGCACTTACAGCACCTGCAACATGCGGTCGTTCATTATCTTGCTGAAATATATCGGTGAGAGATCTGGAGAATGTGCTGGCCAGGGCAGCAGTCGAACATTTTCCGCGTCCAGAAAGGCCCTTACAGCACCTGCAACATGCGGTCGTTCATTATCCTGCTGAAATATAGGGTTTCGAAGGAATCGAATGAAGGGTAGAGCCACGGGTCGTAACACATCTGAAATGTAACGCCACTGTTCAAAGTGCCGTCGATGCTAACAAGAGGTGACCGAGACGTGTAACCAATGGCACCCCATACCATCACGTCGGGGAATACGCCAGTATGGCGGTGACGAATACACGCTTCCAATGTTCGTTCACGGCGATGTCGCCAAACACGGATACGACCATCATGATGCTGTAAACAGAACCTGGACTCATCCGAAAAAATTACGTTCGTCGTTGCGTAGATCATCGCAGGCGATCCTGTCTGTGACGCAGTGTCAAGGGTAACCGCAACTATAGTCACCGAGCTGATAGTCTATGCTGCTGCAAACGTCGTTGAACTGTTCTTGCAGATGGTTGTTGTCTTGCAAACGTCCCCGTCTGTTGACTCAGGAATCGAGACGTGGCTGCACGATCAGTTACTGCCATGCAGATAAGATGCCTGTCATCTCGATTGCTAGTGATACGAGGCCTTTGGGATTCTGCACAGCGTTCCATATCGCCCTCCTGAACCCACCGATTCCATATTCATTGGGTCGCGACCAACGCGAGCAGCAATGTCGCGATACGGTAAACCGCAATCACGATAGCGTACACTTCACCTTTATCAAAGTCGAAAACGAGATGGTACGCATTTCTTCTCCTTACACGAGGAATCACAACAACGTTTCACCAGGCAACGCAGGTCAGCTGCTGTTTGCGTATGAGAAATCGGTTGGAAACGTTCCTCATGTCAGCACGTTGTGTGCTTGCCACCGGCGCCAACCTTGTGTGAATGCTCTAAAAAGCTAATCATTTGCATATCACAGCATCTTCTTCCTGTCGGTTAAATTTCGCGTCTGTAGCACGTCATCTTCTTGGTGTAGCAATTATAATGGCCAGGAGTGTAGTTTAAAAAGTTAATGACAACTGTTCGAAAATTAAAAAAATTAAAAAACTAGAAATTTCTTACACTAATTGCCCATTGGCAACTTAAGTTGCATTCAAATTTCATGAGTCCAAAAGTGAAAATTAAATTGAAACTACGTTGTTTGTGTAAATCTGTTACAAAACAATTACTAACATGTATTCTTAAGTAGAAAATCCAAACTTAACTAATTCCCGGCACTAATGGGTTTAGAACACAATGCAGTGAGTAGACAAGTGGATAAGGGACGTCTTTAACGTTTAGAAGCTGCTTTGAGGTGTTCTCTTGAACCATTAATTCATGTCTATCATGGAGAATACATCCATCGAGAAACGTTCGCAGATAATTGTTCTCCAAGGAAACGATGGTCCAATTGTTCAAATGTTCAAATGTTTGTAAAGCTTATGGGACTTAACTACGGGTCATCACTTCCTAAACTTACAAACTACTTATGAACTAGCTACAACTAAGGACGTCACAAATATCCATGCCCCAGGGGGGATTCGAACCCCCGACCGTAGTGACCGTGCAGACCGTGACTGAAGCGCCTCAGTCCCCTCGGCCACCGCGGCCAGCAGGTCCAATTGCTAAGGCATAGATTAATATATAGATTTCTTCTCTCGCGGCCAACAATTTTATGTACCTTAAAACCAGTTTAATATCTGTTAATGTAGAATATGTTTTTACTCGCTACTCATATTCAAATGATTGTACGCGTACATTTCAAAGCAATTTCTTATACCTATTTTAGTTTCTTATACCGATTTGCGTCTGTACGAAAGTAGTATCTTCACGAAAACCTTCAGAGTATTTTTAATGGTGTGTAGAACGATAACGAACGGATCTAAGAGAAATTATTTGCAGTTTAGGTATATGCGTTGGACTTTGTTTTCCAATTAAAATCCCCTCACCGCAACAAGACTGAATTTATATGCATAAATTAAAATTAAGTATTTTCCTTGTTAGATCGACGTCACACAAAGCATTACTGCCCATTACATAATATGTGCCATTATTCCAGGCAACTGCTCTTCCGTTGGCTGCTTTCGAAATTAATCTGGCCTTATTGCACTTCCTTTTATTTCTGTTTGTTTCGCCGTGAGCACGTTTTAATAATACCACATTCAAACGTTCGTTGTCGTAATTAAATTCATTTGTGTTGAAAATCGTTGGCATGGCGACTGGTACAGTGTAGTTTCCAGTCGACTTTGAGTACCCTGAGATGGAACAGAAGTTCAGGAGCACACATTAGAGGAAGTAATTTGCTATTAAAGGGAACAACTTAATCTAAAACTTTTATCAATAATGAAAGGAGCAGCATTAGCCGTAAAATCTTTTGCTTTATTTAGGCAAATCGATTTCGGTTTTCCAAGAAACCATCTTCAGTGCTGTCAGCAAGTTCAAAACTGCATGTCTGTAAAATGTATAGTGACATTTACGTCTAACAAATCCAATGACATAGATACATGTGATACTATCTGGTGTCATACAAAGTCAAACTCTTTGTATGACACCAGATAGTATCACATGTATCTAACTATGTCAATGGATTTGTTAGACGTAAATGTCACTATACATTATACTACTATGCAGTTTTGAACTTGCTGACAGCACTGAAGATGGTTTCTTGGAAAACCGAAATCGATTTGCGTAAATAAAGCAAAAGATTTTACGGCTAATGCTGCTCCTTTCATTATTGATAAAAGTGATTTTGTGGCCGTTGAGCACACCCCTCCAGATAATGGAATCCAATTTAATCTAAAACGATTTACGGAAATCAGAGAAAAACCCTAACAGAGGCAAGCCATTATTATAACTTGTGTCTGCAAGAAAACGCTTCCTCGAACAGTTCCACGTTATACAGGTTTCCAGCCAAGATACCGTTTTTATTTTTTAGGATAGCCGATTTTGGTGTTAGTCAGACGTCATCTTCTGATCTCCTATATCTCAAAATGTCATATATGATATGGTTTTAGCTATATCCTCTCATTAAAACTTTCATGAGAGGATATAGCTCGGCCATTCCACCGCGTCGAGTAGCTATGATTAATTTTTGTATTAGCTTCTGACTTGGAATGCTTTAGTTATTGAGATTGCCTTTTACGTTGTTTGTTCCGTCCCCAAAAACCGTAATTCCGATGCTTGACCCATTGTTTTGATGTTATTTAAGAAATTAAATACTTTTTCTTCTGTTGTAGTAATCGTTTTCTACAACTGATTTTGAAAAAAAAAATGTAAATACGAGAAGCGCCAATACGATACGTTAGCTTTTAGCTTGTGGAGCTAGTGCGGGGGGAGGGGGGGAAGAAACACGCTCTGTTCACTGTACTGTGTGCATCAGTTCGTGTGTTTATGTGTGCGTTAATGCTGCAGGTAAAGGCAACAAGTAGTAAAATACTCTCCACTCCATTATGGGCCGGCTGATACTGCAACTTTTTTATTTATTTTTTGACTCTTTTCACCCCTCTGGGGCATCCTCAGACAGTCTGGAAAAGAAATGAAATGGGAGGGGGGGGGGAGGGGCGGGCATAAAACTTAAAATCCTACTAAAATTAACAGAATGTTTACTGACCTTAAAATGTCACATCGGATGAGTAGAACTAAAACAATTGCTAGCCACCATCTGCAAGCGTCAAGTCATTAAAAGGGATATGGTTGACAAAACCCCTCAGAATCCTCTAAATAACATAGGAAATACAGAGGATATGAATATGCGGTCCTATCCTGCACGATCGTTATAAAGATACGTTAAAAGTTTTAAATGGAATTATTTGTTTTACGCATAACGGTAAAGAAAAGTAACGGAGCAGGAAGCAGATAAAAGCGTAAAAAAATTAATTTACCTGAAAGAGAGCAGCAGCAGCATCCACGACTGTACAATGACAGGAGCACATTCACTCTCCTGGTTAACATGCCGATGTTTAGAATATTACGTCAACACTGCCGTCAGGCCGGCTTGCTGTTGAATCACACAGTGGGCATATTATGAAGTTAATACGGCGACTGCCCGGTGTTGGCTCCCATGTACGATACGCCAAACAGTATAAAACTGCCAAAAGTATAGTATAGTCTCTGATACAAACCAATGATGCCGTATTTGCATCAGGATAAATGAAGGCCGCAGTGGAGTAGTAGAGCGGTCTGAAGCGTCTTCACTGAGATGACATTTAATCGCGTCGATGCACCTATTATACGGGTGAAAACACACGAAATTGCCCGAGAACAGAAGATAAAGAATTTCGAAGGAAGGCGCAATTGTTGCGTATAGCTCCGAATATTTTAACTTTTTCACTGCTCCGTAAATATACTCTAATCGTTTCAGATCGACTCTGGATATATTGAGAAATTATTTATGGCAAGCGACATTGTAAGATCAAGCTGCATTGTAAATAATTACTTCTTTCCCGCTTTATGGCATATAGGTTATCTTGTGTACTCTTGTCCACACAGTAAATTAACAAAGCTCGAAACCGAATTTGAAAAAAAGAAAATTACGCAAAATTTTGTTTCCCTAAATCTTTCCAACTCGATGTAAATTTCATCAGCGTAATATAGGTTCCTGCCTAACCACATCCTTTAAAATCATGACATATTCATAAGAATCATAACATTCGCCTGTTCGATACGTGTTGTTGTTATGGTCTTCAGTCCGGAGACTGGTTTGATGCATCTCTCCACCCTATTCTATCCTGAGCTAGCCTTTTCATCTCCTCATAAGAACGGCAACCCACATCCACTTGAATCTGCTTACTATACGCGTCTCTTGGTCTCCCTCTGCGATTTTTACCCCACACACTTCCCTCCAATGCTAAATTTACGATTCCCCGATGTCTAAGTATGTGTCCTACCAAGCGATCCCTTCGTTTAGTCAAGGTATGCCAGAAATTTCTTTTCTCACCAATTCTGTTCAGCACTTCTTCATTGGTTATCCGATCTACCCACCTAATCTTCAGCATTCTTCTGTAACACCACATTTCAAATGCCTCTATTCTCTTCCTGTCCGCACTGCTTATCGTCCATGTTTCACTGCCGTACAAGGCAACACTCCACACAAATGCCTTCACAAAAGACTTCCTTACACTTAAATTAATATTCGATGTTAGCAAATTTCTCTTTTTCAAAAATGCTTTTCTGCCCATTGCCATTCTGCATTTTATATCATCTGTACTGCGACAATCACATGTTATTTTACTACCCAAGTAACAAAACTCATCTACCACCTTCATTGTTTCGTTACCTAATCTAATTCCTTCAGCATCGCCTGATTTTCTAAGACCGCATTCCATTATTTTTGTTTTGCTCTTGTTAATGTTCATTTTATATGCTCTCTTCAACACTCTGTCCATTCCATTCAACTGCTCTTCCAGATCCTTTTCTGTCTCTGACAGAATTACAATGTCATCAGCAAAACGCAATGTTTTTATTTCTTCCCCCTGTACTTTAATCCCTATTCCAAATTTTTCCTTGCTTTCCTTCACCGCCTGCTCGATGTACAAATTGAATAACATCGGAGAAAGGCTACAACCCTGTCTTACTCCCTTCTCAACTGATGCTTCCCTTTCATGCCCTTGTACAACGGTACACAGTTGTGCTGCATAGTGCGGCTTCGACTTCAAAACGATATATATCGAAATAGATCAGTATCTAACCGATACGTTCGATACGTATCGGTTAGATACTGATCTATTTCGATATATATCGTTTTGAAGTCGAAGCCGCACTATGCAACACAACTGTGTACCGTTGTCCACACAGTAAATTAATAAAGCTCGAAAAGCGAATTAAAAAAAAAAAAATTGCGCAAAACTTCGTTTCCCAAAATCTTTCCAACAAGATGTAAATTTCATCAGCGTAATGTAGGTTCCTGCCTAACCACATCCTTCAAAATCACGACATATTCATAAAAATCATAACATTCGCCTGTTCGATACGTATCGGCTCATTCCTTAACCACTTCGATATATATCGTTTGGAAGTCGGAGCCGCGCTATGCAACACATCTGCAAAATTACTAATTATGGAATAAATTTCAATTTTTTTTATTTATTTTTTTATTTTTATTTTATATATATATATATATATATATATATATATATATATATATATATATATATATATATATATTTTTTTTTTTTTTTTTTTTTTTTTTTTTTTGTACCGTCGTATAAGACAACCACGGATTTTGGGGCCTTTTATTTATTTATTTATTTAGCCTGATCAGATTATGGTCATCAGGCCCTCTCTTACATCAGACCAGGGTTTTACACATACAGTATTTCTGTACATGTGAGTTACCTATAACATAAGAATGATTTTTACAGATAAACAATTAATAACATAATTTATACGAATTGATTACATGTAAATAAAAGGTATTGACTTAATTCTAATAGGATTAATACTAGTAGTACTACTTAGACACCTTCTGCTGCTGTTGGTGTAATAATAGAAGTAACAACATTGATATTAGCAGATACAAGATGTACTTTTGAATATATCGAGACTCGTTAAGGGATGGCGAATTCTGACAGAAGGAAGTTAAGAAAGCTGTACCTGGTGAGAGCAATGGCAGTAGGAGAATATCTGGGAGGAGGAATGGATGTGACGTAACTGGACCACAGGGTATTAAAGTCTGGCGTAGTTATTGCTTTAGAAGATAATCCATTAACTGTCGTTTGAAGCTGGCAGTGTTATTCAGTTCTCTGATATACTGAGGTAGATTGTTCCAGACCCTGGTTCCTGCTACTGAAAAGGATTTTTAGAAACCGGGTGAGTGATGGATAGGGACAGAAAGGGTTATGCTCTGACAGGAACGAGTAGTTCTGTTATGTTGATCAGATAAGAATGTTAAGGTCGAGGAAAGACATGAGGGACAGTGTACGTTGATAAGAGAGTAGAGGAAACAGAGTGTATGAAAATCTCTGCGCTTGTCAGCACGGAGCCAGGATAGTTGCTGATAAGATGGTGAAATGTGATCAAAGAGACGGATGTTACATATATATCGAACGCAGGCATTCATGATTAATTCCAAACATCGTGAGCTTTCCCATGAAAGACCATGCAAGATAAAATCACTGTAATCAATAATTGGAATTACAAGTGTTTGTATAAGTTTCTTTTTAAGATCGAGAGGAAAAAACTTCTTATATCTCTGTAGGGCATGAAGAGATGCTGATGCCTTCCTACACACGGCGGCTGTGTGCTCAGTCCAATTTAGTTTGTCGTCTATTATCATTCCCAGACTTTTTACCGAGGGCGAAAAATAGATAGGTGTGTCATTTAATATTAATGATGGTTGAGATTCGAGGTATTTGTGGTTAATGAGCCAAGGATGACCTACCAGAATCGCTCGTGTTTTACTTGGATTGAGCTTTAATCCTATATTCTGTGCCCACTTTGATAGTGCACATAGGTCAGAATTAAAATTTTCGATTGCTGTCTTCAGGTTTTTAGCCCACTTTAGGTTACGGTAGTATCACTGAAAGTGGGCCTTTGCAATCTAACCGATCAACACCAAATTGTACAGACATAATTGTATGCCGACAGAGACCAGAACCTCCCTTTTTCAAATTTTCCAGACAAAAAATACGGTAGTAATGCCAAAAAATCCGTTTGTAATATAATTGTATTTGCAAACGTACGGTTCATCTGATACGAAAATTGAATAACCTAATTGGTAGGGAGGAAAATTCTCTACAACTTCGCTCTATTATGTTTTTTTCATATCTTGCATCGTTGCAAAGATATTTGCAAAAATAACGGCGATTTGACGATGTCTGTCTGGTTGTAATGTGTTCCCACGTTTTAGGTCGAACCGTTCAATCGATTGGCACCAAATTTTACAAAGATAATTGTTGGCTACCAGAGACCAGAAACTCAATTTTCCAAATATTTCCGACAAGAAATACGTTAGTAATATCAAAGAAAGGTCGTTTGTAATGTAATTTTAATTGCATATAAACCGTTCATCTGACGCTAAAATTGAATAACCGAATTTGTAGAGGAGAAGATTCTCTACAACTTTGCTCCCTTATGTTTTTTTCATATCTCGTATCGTTTGAGAGATATTTGCAAAAATGAGAGAGTTTTGACGCCCTCCACTGAATTGACGAAAACCCGCCGTTCGCAGATGTCACGTGTCATTCCTCGCCCAGAACTCTCTGGCATAAGCTATCTTGCTTTGCGTATTTGATGATTTTCTTATTTTACACGTTTTCATTCCAAAGCAATGGCGCACTGAAGAAAACGAAAAGACGTCGTTCTTCGTAGGATAAACGATAATCTAGTGTCTACAAATGCCATATTAACATCAGTTAATAACAGCCATTAATAGTATGAGATTAACGGACGTGGCTTTTACGTGTTGGACGTAGCGTAGTGGGCAATGCGTTGGACTATGACGCTGAAGGTCTGCGATCCCGCCACTACCTAAAAATTGTTTTTTTTCCTAAAAGGGTTTCAGACATTCTTGTTAATTAATTTTTTGTTGTTTACATTATTATTTTGGCCCAAAATGTTTGCTGAAACTTATAAATCTACAAATCTAAAGTGGGCCGTAAAAGACGTCAGTGCGATTTTTTGGTTTTCCATCGTCTTATCTGCGGAAATATACGATAGGTTTTAACCGAAAGATCCGCGGTCTACCGATTACCCAAGAAAGTTGCTCTCCTGGAGAGTAACATCGGCTTATCACTACCTAAACCACAGCGGCGCGGCGTTTCGCGGTAGCACTCAAAGGGGCGCTGTGTCGACACAGGAGGTGGAAGGAGGGTCCTGTGCCTTTGGAGGCCCGGCGGCCAGCGGCAGTACATTACTGGCGGGAAACGAGTGCGGCGGACGCGGCCGCGGCCGCACTATATCTAATTAAACGCCGGCCCTTTGTCCGGTGGCGGCGGTCGCCGGCCAGGCCGTGGTGGGCAGGGGAGCAGGAGGGGGAGCCACGTGCCAGAGGACGAGGCACAGTAAAGGATCCCCCCCCCCCCCAACCAGCCGCCAGCCTACTCTACCAGAACGCGCGTGGATTCTAACATACCAGTCACAAGTCCCCACAATTGCGTAAGCGGCTGACTGCCAACAGCGGAAAAATTGAAGAACGCCTGGGCGGCCATTGTAGTGGCGAACATTAAATCATCATCATTAGAGGCTGATTATGCCTTTCAGCGTTCAGTCTGGAGCATAGTACCTCTAATAAAATCCCTCCATGATCCCCTATTCGCTGCTAACATTGATGCCTCGTCTGATGTAATGCCTTTCACTTCAAAATCATTCTGCACCGAATCTAAGTACTTTCTTCTAGGTCTACCTCGACTTCTCTTACCCTCCGCTGCCGAGCTCATGAGTCTCTTAGGTAACCTTGCTTCTCCCATGCATGTAACATGACCCCACCATCTCAGTCTGTTCGCTCTAACTACTTCATCTATGGTGTTCATTCCCAGTTTTTCTTTGGTTTCCTCATTATGCACACCCTCCTGCCATTGTTCCCCTCTATTAGTACCTGCAATCATTCTTGCTACTTTCATTTCTGTAACCTCTACCTTATGAATAAGGTAACCTGTATCCACCCAACTTTCACTCCCATACAACAAAGTTGGTCTAAAGATAGAGCGGTGCACTGTTAACTTAGTCTCGGTACTGACTTCCTTCTTGCATAAGAGAGTAGATCTTAGCTGAGCACTCACTACATTAGCTTTGCTGCACCTCGATTCCAGTTCTTTCGCTATGTTGCCATCCTGTGAGAAAATACATCCCAGGTACTTGAAACTGTCTACCTGTTCTAACTTTGTTTCTCCTATTTGGCACTCAATCTGTTTGAATCTCTTTCCCACAGACATTACTTTCGTTTTGGAGATGCTGATCTTCATATCATAATCCTTGCACCTCTGATCGAGCTCTGAAATATTAGTTTGCAATCTTTCAATCGAATCGTCCATTACAACTAAGTCATCCGCATATGCGAGACTGCTTATTTTGTTTTCACCTATTTTAATCCCGCCCT
Organism: Locusta migratoria; assembly: GCA_026315105.1. Lineage (NCBI taxonomy): Eukaryota > Metazoa > Arthropoda > Insecta > Orthoptera > Acrididae > Locusta > Locusta migratoria. Next base: position 86,122,771 of record CM048746.1, read on the forward strand.
GCCAGTCTACTGTTTTCAACATATGATCCATGAATAGTATGAACAACAGTGGTGACAGGTTACAGCCTTGTCTTACCCCTGAAACTACCTTAAACCATGAGCTTAATTTTCCATCTACTGTAACTACTGCCTGACAGTCTACGTAAAGCCCTTTGATTGCCTGCAGAAGTTTGCCTCCTATACCATAATCTTCCTCCTAGGAACACGGTCATAAGCCTTTTCCAGATCTATGAAACATAGATACAATTCCCTGTTCCACTCATAGCACTTTTCCATTACCTGCCGTAGGCTAAAGATCTGGTCCTGACAGCCTCTAAGAGGCCTAAACCCACACTGATTTTCATCTAACTTGTCCTCAATTAATACTCGCACTCTCCTTTCAACAATACCTGAGAATATTTTTGCCTACAACGATCATTAAAGAGATACCTCGATAGTTGTTGCAATCTTTTCTGTTTCCATGTTTGAAAATTGGCGTGATTACCGCGGAGCCTGTCCCGATTCCCACGCCTTTTCAATTACCCTGTGTAACCATTTGAGACCTGATATTCCACTATATTTGACGAGTTCCGGCTTAACCATTTTCATCCATTAAATGTGCGTAAGATTCTATTGATTAGAGCGAGTATTCATTTGAGTTAAGTCACGAAAACTGTGTCTAATTGAAAAATATAACTACAAAACAGCTTCAGACTCCTTGAAAATACAGCAATTATAGGTTGTGTGTAAATTTAGCCAACAGCGTTTCCTCTTCCTAGCGAAACCGAACTATAACATGTAGCTTTTTTGCGTTCTTAGTGCAGCATATGAACGGAATTTATCCTCAGACACGATTTTTTGGCACTTTCTCAGTATATTCTACGATTGTGGAACTTTTGTACAAACATTAATTTCGGAAGAGTTTCACACTTTACATCTCTGCTTTAATGCTGTATTCTACAATATTTAGATTTTTCATAGCATCACAAAATAATGTTAAAATTCGATTGCGAAAGTGAAATTTATCATCAGATACATAACTGAAAAGTAGCTTCTTACGTTGTGAATACAGCAATCAACCACTACCAAATTTTTTTAAGAACACGAAGTATGCCATAACTTTTTCTTAACTAAGGCATCTAACATTAGTATTAGGGTATCTAGCAAGAAAATTAGCATGTTTATTGCTGTAAGCCAAATACTAAACTCCTCGAAAGTCAGCAACTATCGTCACAGGGACACACAATGTGCATCCAGTATGGCTATCTGCCGTTCATATATGAAACTAAACACAGGTCTGCAAACCCCTTTCAGTTGTTATACCTGTATGTAAAGCAGATTACTTTTCAGTTCTGCGTTACAAGTTGCTAATATTAATTTCATAAATAAAAATTCGAACTGCAGTGGGGCAACTAATTTCGTGACCCCTATAGTTATTTTACACAATCATAGAATTAAACTTTTTGAACTTCCTATCCACCAGTACTGCTCCTTTTTAAGAGCTACCAGTATTATAAAAGCCTGTTGTTTATTTTATTCAATCCAATATTGTGTTGACTAACAGTCTGTTGAGCAAGAGTAACTTATCTCTGAACACAAGTAGTAGGGCTACTTGTATTCCTGAGAAATATAAATGAGAATACAATATTCGATCTCTTTATTCCCTTAAATTGATTTATGTATTTAAACGCTGAGAAGCTTTTCAACATCGTGCTTCATGTACACTGCGATAGTTAAACAATATAGACGTGACTATCAATTGCGTATATATCCCGCAGTAGCTATTTAATACACTATTTACCTGCTAATAACAGACGTATTTATCTGATGCTCGGCCGGGCGAAGGTTCAAATTATCCCGCGACAGCAGTGCCGTCAGGGAGTCTGGTTATTTTTACAAGGTCTTTGATCAGTCACGACATTCGAGCAGATTTTTGTTATCCACCGCGAAAGCAGCGCACCAAGCGGCCAGCAGGGGACACTGCTGAGTTGGCGGTATTTGGTGCGTTGTACGTCGGATTACTCGTAGCGTACATCCGTTTTAGTGATGCGCTTGTAGCGCAATAAAACGTAGAAACAACCAGAAAAAACTCATTTGTCTGTTCTCAAATTTCCTAAGAACAATGAGAGGTATGTAACAATCATTCTGCTGAAACGTTTCCGTTACGATTCACCTCAAAATATCATATGTTTTTATACAGGGCGTTACAAAAAGGTACGGCCAAACTTTCAGGAAACATTCCTCACACACAAAGAAAGAAAATATGTTACGTAGACATGTGTCCGGAAACGCTTAATTTCCATGTTAGAGATCATTTTAGTATTTCTCTTTAAATGTAAATTGTAAATTTTCAGCCGGTCGCGGTGGCCGAGGTGACTGAGGCGCTCCAGTCATGGTCAGCGCGGCTACTACGGTCGGGGGTTCGAATCCCCCCTGGGGCATGGATATTTGTGCCGTCCTAGTTCGTAAGTAGCTCATAAGTAGTTTGTAAGTTTAGGGACTGATGACCCCGTAGTTAAGTCCCATAAGCTTTACAGACATTTGAACATTTTGTAAATTTTCACAAATAACATGTGTGGGCTGACGACAATCTGCATGCAATTGTGCAAACACGTCATCGACACAGATTTTCTGAGAACGTTTGGGCAGGGATTGTTGATGATGTCTTGATTGGGCCTCATGTTCTTCCACCTATGCCGGCCGCGGTGGCCGAGGAGACTGAGGCGCTCCAGTCACGGTCTGCACGGCCACTACGGTCGGGGGTTCGAATCCCCCTCGCGCATGGATATTTGTGCCGTCCTAGTTCGTAAGTAGTTCATAAGTAGTTTGTAAGTTTAGGGACTGATGACCCCGTAGTTAAGTCCCATAAGATTTACAAACATTTGAACATTTTCTTCCACCTACGCTCACTGGAGCACGTTATCATGATTTCATACGGCCCTGTGTTGCTACAACATGTGCCTTTACAAGTACGACACAACATGTGGTTCATGCACGATGGAGCTCCTGCACATTTCAGTCGACATGTTCGTACGCTTCTCAACAACAGATTCGGTGACAGATGGATTGGTAGAGGCGGACCTCAACCCTCTTGACTTTCATTTGAAAGCTCTTGTCTACGCAACCCCGGTATCAAATGTAAAGACTCTACGTGCTCATATTGTGGACGACTTTGATACAATACGCTATTCTCCAGGGATTCCATGCGACGGAGGGTGGATGCATATATCTTCGCTAACGGAGGACATTTTGAACACTTCCTGGAACAAAGTGTTTGAAGTCACGCTGGAACGTTCTGTTACTGTGTGTTTCCATTCCATGATTAATGTTATTTGAAGAGAAGTAATAAAATGAGCTCTGACATGGAAATTAAGCGTTTCCGGACACATGTTCACATAACATATTTTCTCTCTTTGTGTGAGAGGAATGTTTCCTGAAAGTTTGGCCGTACCTTTTTGTAACACCCTGGATTAAAGTAAACTGTAGCCATCCAGGGCTTTCTCCCATAGAACAAAGTTGATCGAAAAACTGAATAGTGCACTGATATCATGGTCGTGGTACTGACTTCCTTCTTGCAGAACGAAGTAGCTGAACGCTGAATGCATCATCTTTGCTACACCTTGATTGCAATTTTTTTGCTACTTTGCCCCCCCCCCCCCCCGGGTGAGAAAATGTATCGTAAGTACTTGAAACTGTATACTTGTCCTAACTTTGTTCGTGCAGTGCAAACACTTCTAAACGTCCTGGACCAGGCTGCGTAATTAATACCGTAAAGTAGGCCTGCCCAACTGTAGCAACGCTTTGTTCCCCTTCAACTACCAAAACAACTAGAGTTGATTAAGTTTCACCTAAGAATGCTAAAATCAAACGTTCAAATGTTTGTACATCTATCGGACTCAACTGCTGGGTTATTACTCCGTAGCTTAGAAGGTACTTATAGCTAAACTAACCTAAGGACAACATACCCATGCCTGAAGGGGGGGGGGGGACTCGAACTCCTGACGGCAAAAGACCGCGCGCACCTCAGCAAGGCACCCCAATGCGCACAGCTCCTACGAATGCTGCACATGGACAAATGACATGGGCTACAATCTGCCGTATCAGAAAGGCCTTAGTAAAAACTACTTCGCATTTACGTTTCCGGATGTATGTGAGCTGAAATGAAGAAATTACGTGTTAATTCTTCTATAATAAAGAGGTTTTATACACAGCAGAAAGCAACTAATGAATGAAATATCTAAATTGTAGAAGGAATAATTAAATCGTTTCGTACACGTGGATGTGTGCTTCTAAGAGGTTCAATACATGCTGTCGGATAATTGTCTCTACTTATATTGCTCTGAATAATATAATATGCGACATATTCACTGAACTAAACGTTTTATTAAAAATAATTTGGTAACCACCTGTACGACGCAAAATTATTATTCTTCTTAACGAAACAGGAAACATTCCTCAAACACAAAGAAAGAAAATATGTTATGTGAACATGTATCCAGAAACGCTTAATTTCCATGTTAGAGCTCATTTTATTACTTCTCTTCAAATCACATTAATCATGGAATGGAAACACACAGCAACAGAACGTACCAGCGTGACTTCAATCACTTTGTTACAGGAAATGTTCAAAATGTCCTCTTTTAGCGGGGATACATGCATCCAACCTCCGTCGCATGGAATCCCTGATGCAGCCCTGGTGAATGGCGTATTGTATCACAGCCGTCCACAATACCAGCATGAAAAGTTTCTACATTTGGTACTGGGGTTGTGTAGACAAGAGCTTTCAAATGCCCCATAAATGAAGTCAAGAGGGTTGAGGTCAGAAGAGCGTTGAGGCCACGGAATTGGTCCGCCCTCTACCAATCCATCGGTCACCGGATCTGTTGTTGAGAAGCGTACGAACACGTCGACTGAAATGTGCAGAAGCTCCATCGTGCATGAACCACATGTTGTGTCGTACTTGTAAAGGCACATGTTCTAGCAGCACAGGTAGAGTATCTCGTATGAAATCATGATAACGTGCTCCAGTGAGCGTAGGTGGAAGGACATGAGGCCCAATCAAGACATCACCAACAGTTCCTGTCCAAATGTTCACAGAAAATCTGTGTTGATGACATGATTGCACAATTGCGTGCGGATTCTCTCAGTCCACACATGTTGATTGTGAAAATTTACAATTTGATCACGTTGGAATGAAGCCTCATCCGTCGCATGTCAACATTACCTTCCTTCAATTGGGCCAACTGGCGGTGAATCGACGAAGTATAGTACATATTAACGAAACAATTGGATATTTTGACAATTGCCTGCACGAATTATTTCAATGTACATTTAAAGAGAAATTCTAATATGAGCTCTATCATGGAAATTAAGCGTTTCCGGACACATGTGTGTGAGGAATGTTTCCTGAAAGTTTCGCCGTACCTTTTTGTAACAGCCTATATAATAGTGATTGCTTGACCTTCTTTTGAAGACGAAAATGGCTCATAGTGTATATAGACAACTATGTATTGCAGTCTGGATGTCCAATCTGGGTTTCAGTGGTCATACACTTCCTTTCTTTCGTAAATATGCACGTAAACCTAGAGGACAGTTCGTAAACTGTCAACTAAGTTTTCTTCGTATTTCAACTATTAGTTGGAAGCATCTCGTCCGACACAGAACAATAAGAAAGATGACGTAGTATTGCTAACAATTCTTCTAAAAACTAAAACACGAAAGGAAATGAATTTGTGTGTCATACCCGTTTACTTTGTAGCTACACGGTACGCTTCTTAGACTTACATTACTTCCATTTCAATGGGGAAAGCTGCAAAAATCTTCGTAGGGACGTGTTCCTGCGTGAGTAGCTTCTAGCTTTCATCGTTCCATTCATCTGTTTTAGTTCCACTACTTTTTATTTATGCATCATTCATGTCGTCTGATATTAAACTAAAACCTTTGCATCTAAAATAAAACAGTCGTAACGCGAATTACGTAGAAAAGGTTGCGAGAATAAAGTGCTATTCATACGTTAATAGGCGGCTCCCTTGCTCACCGTTTGGAGCGCTAGTGTCGTCTTAGCTGTCAGATGATAACAGAATTTACACCAGTGAGTTTCGCGACTGGTATGTTACACTGTGATTCTGCCTGGAGTTCTTCGGCCGATGTTTCTATAGTAATACAGTGAAACCACATTGCACGTTTCTAACCTCTACATATATACGTGTCTAATCTCTAAATCCAACGGTACCTGGGTACTGTGCAACCACAGCGGAGGGTAATTTGTGGAGAGCCCAGACTAAAGTGTACCTTTTCAGTAGTTACAGGGGCAACAGTCTGGATAATTGACTGCTCAGGCCTTGTAACATGCAGTTACGACGTCGGTCAGTAGTAGAATTTTGGGACATGTATTACGTTCGAGAATAATGACATTTCTGGAGACTACAAATTTGCTCTGTAGGAATCAACATGGGTTTCGAAAAAGGCGTTCGTGTGAAACCCAGCTCGCGCTGTTCCTCAACGAGACTCAGAGGGCCATAGACACGGGTTCTCAGGTAGATGCTGTGTCTCTTGACTTCCGCAAGGCGTTTGATACAGTTCCCCACAGACGTTTAATGAACAAAGTAAGAGCGTATGGTCTATCAGACCAATTGTGTGATTGGATTAATGAGTTCCCAGGTAACAGAATGAAGCATGTCATTCTCAATGTAGAGACGTCTTCCGAAGTAACAGTGATGTCAGGTGTGCCACAGGGTAATGTCGTGGGTCCGTTGCTGTTCACAATATAAGTAAATGACCTTGCGGAGAATATCGGAAGTTCACTGAAACTTTTTGCGGATGATACTGTGGTATATAAAAAGGTTGTAACGATGGAAATTTGTATTGAAATGCAGGAGTATCTACGTAAATTTGACGCATGGTGCAGGGAATGGCAGTTAAATCTCTAGACAAGTGAAATGTGCTGAGAATACATAGAAAGGAAGATCCTTTATCATTTAGCTACACTATAGCAGGTCAGCAATTGGAAACAGTTAATTCCATAAAGTATCTGGGAGTAGGCATTACGAGTGATTTAAAATGGAACGACCATATAAAATCAATCGTCGGTAAAGCAGATGCCATACTTGGATTCATTGCAAGAATCCTAAGGAAAAGCAGTCCGAAAACAAAGGAAGTAGATTACAGTACACTTGTTCGCCCACTACTCGAATACGGCTCACCGGTGTGGGATCCGTACCAGGTGGGGTTGATAGCAGAAGTAGAGAAGATCCAGTGGAGAGCAACGCTCTTCGTTACAGAATCATTTGGTAACTGTGAAAGCGTTACGGAGATGATCGCTAAACTCCAGTGGAAGACTCTGTCAGAGAGACGCTCTGTAGCTCGGTACGGGCATTTGTCAAATTGAGAACATAACTTCACCGAAGAGTCTAGCAGGATATTGCTCCCTCCTACGTATATCTCGCGAAGAGATCATGAGGATAACATCAGAGAGATTAGATCTCAACAGACGAATACCGACAATCTTTATTTCCGCGAACAATACGTGACTGGAATAGGAGGGAGAACCGATAGTGGTACTCAAGGTACCCTCCGCCACACAGCGTCAGGTGACTTGCGGACTATGGATGTAGATGTAGATGAACGGCCGAAATCAAGGGGTAACTACAGTCGTTAATTTTCCCGAGGACATGCAGCTCTACTGTATGAATATATGATGATGGTATCCTCTCGGGTCAAATATTCCGGAGGTAAAATAGTCCCCCATTGGGATCCTCGGGCGGGGACTACTCAGGAGGATATCGTCATCAAGAGAAACAAAACAGGCATTCTACGGATCGGAGCGTGGAATGTTCTATCCCTCAATCGGGTAGATAAGTTAGAAAATTTGAAAATAAGTTAAAGTTAGATATGTTGGCGATTAGTGAATTTCGATGGTAGGATGAACAGTATTTTTGGTCATAACAGGGTTATAAATACAAAATCATGGCGGTATAGGTACAGGTAAGTTACTATGAACAGCATAGTGAACTCATTATTGTAGCAAAGATAGACACAAAGCAACACCGATCACAGTAATACGTTTATATGCCAACTAGCTCTGCCGATGATGAGGAGTCGAAGAAATGTATGGGGAGATGAAATAAATTACTCAGGCCGTTAAAGAAGAACATGGGGACTGGAACTCGATAGTAGGAAAGGCAAGGAAATGTAGTATGTGAATATGTACTGGGGGAAAGGAATGAAAGAGGATATCGCCTGGTAGAATTTTGTGCAGAGCACAATTTAATTATCACAAACAGTTGGTTTAAACATCATGAAAGAAGGTTATATACGTGGAAGACAATGGGAGGTACCAGACTGACTTTACAGTGGTAAAGCAAAGGTTTAGAAACCATGTTTTAAACTGTAAGACATATCCAGAGGCAGATAGAGACACTGACCATAACGTATTGCTTATGAACTGTAGAATGAAACTTAATAGACTGCAAAAAGGTACAAAATTAAGGAGATGGAACCTGGTCAAACTGAATCTCTAGCACTGTAATTTTATGTTTCCGAAATTTTTTTCGACACATTTGCAGATATATGTAAATTTACCCTCAGTGATTTCACAATGTTTGTTTGAAGATGCATTGAAGATGATCACTATGTCATCTAAATCGATCTGTTGTTTTAAAAATAAAATATTTACGACCAATGCTGCTTATTACATCTGGAGTATATTAATATTTTTCTTTTATTTCTGAACACAATCTGCGATGACAACCGCAGGCACAGTGATGGTAAAAACACAACTACGCTTTTATGGATATACTATTAACGAGTCTACAAAACGCAGGCGTATTTTCATCCAAATCCTTGCGTCGTAGACTCTGATTTGAAGGTTTTTCGGGTTCGAGTCAAACGCTGCCTTCTTTTTCTCTCTCACCAAGAGGTGTCCACACCATTGCACTACTTAAGCATATTGTCATTTTCCAGAGCACTCTAGGCTATTTTTCGGCAACAGTATTATTTCATATTATTGTTTTCGAATATGCAGGGCTTACTGAGAAACGTACTGTAATAATTATAAAGAGATCTAGAAAATATAATTATAAAAAGATCTAGAAAATAATATCAAATCCTATGCTTTGATGGTTCTTTTCCTATTTCCGTAACACAGTTTCAAACTCTTCCAGTCACGATCTGTTTCGACATTCTGCAAAATAAAATCAACTGAAACGTCTTATTATGCCTGTATGTTGCGGTCCGTACTAACTTCATCCGTTTTCGCCTTTCTTTTGTTTATATGTATTACATAACAACCAGTCACACCTAGATGTAGCCGACTTCATCTTGGTGTGAGAGGGTGTTATGCAATACATATAATGGTAGGCTAGTTTTGCATTACTGCCTGGATACTTATCAGGATCTGAAGAAGATTATAATGTATACTCGAAACTAGTAATTAAAAGTCCAAAAATATCGACTGAAGGTTTTTCATTTGTTAAATTAATGCAACGCCGTCTTCCCAACATCCTTCTAACCAAGATGGATAGACGAATACCCTTTCTTTTGTGTCCTCTTATGGCCCCAAAACGATTTCTAGAAGTAAATCTTTTTCGTGTTCTCAGAAGTTTCTAGTCAGTTTTGCTGTTTACTTTCTTCCATTTTTACAACATGGTCGTCCTATGCTCTTCCCTTTGCAAAGGCAGCCGGTGGCTTGAAACTGATGATATCATCTACGAATGTTATCACTTTGAGGCTCACAACCAAACTTCATTCGAAAAGGACGTTGCACAGTAACAACAATTCGGTCTTTGCAAACTACAAAACACAAAACTCCTTCCGTTCACTAGTCCCCATCTTCAATACTACCGCTGTCTAGCGTATTGCGGATGAAACATTGCGCGCTGCGCATGCGCCCTGGTGGCAAATGATACGGTTTCAGTTGCTCTTTCATTTGACATATCATTTATAACTGTAAGTTTAATATAATAAATATTATAAACCGTTAAAACTCTGATATTCATTTATAAACACCCCGACAACTAAAAATTGTACGCCCAAATTACTGTCGTAAACTTCCACAGGTAACCTCGAGTTAATTGCATTGAACAAGGGGAATTACAATCACACATAGATACCTGTAGATACAGAATATAAATTCCGAATATGGTGTTGGATGAGCGTTGGTTTCATGTGTGCTCGCAAAGCCGCAGTTTGTTGCAGGTCTTAGCTACAGTACACCTGCCGACTCTGTAGTTGTTTCTTTACCCCGTTTGTATAAGACATAACTTGGAGCAACATTGCTCCCTACAGCGACATTCGCAAGACGCCATTCGGGGTTGCTGTCGGCCGGCCAAGCAGCGGGAACTGATTATGAAAAGTAGGTACGAGACGTCAGGGAAAACAGCAGAAAAGCTGCTCTCAGCAACAACTGCACCAGTCCTCAGTGGCGGCATGACGCGTCGTGCAGAGTGAATGAATTCATGAGCGCTGCAGAGTAGCTCTGTTCTATGGCCTCTTGTAATGGGGCCCGAAGGAGGCGGTGGAATAGCTGAGCGCTCTAAGGCGTCTTGCTGCGGAGCGCGCGCTTGCTCCTTGTCGGACGTTCGAGTCCTTCATCGGGCATAGGGCTGTGTGTTGGCCTTAGCATTAGTTTAAGTAGTTCGTAAGGCTACGGAGTGATAACCAGAGCTGTTAAGTTCCACAGATTTACAAACATTTGAATATTTTGCAAAGGGCATGCCTCCTGCGGTCCCGCCGTCACGCAGTACTGTACGTGCCAGTTGCCCTCGACGGTAGTCAACAAATCACAATTGATTAAGGTGTAAGACTGGTTGGAACGACAACTAGGCATGGTCGTCTTTGGAAAAGGTAAACTATTGTCTTCCTGCGACATATGATCTGACTGACCCAGCCAGTTATTGCAGTTGTTGGGGGTGGAGGGCGGGGGGGGGGGGGGGGTATGTTTAGATTGACATGGATTCCGAATCATGGTCCAACTCGGAATTTTCCACAACAATAACACTGTCAGAGGTGGAAGAAGTGAAAATTGTCAGATAAAAATCTTACGTCATTTTAATTACTCGATATTTATTTGTAAAATTACATTTACTGAGCGGCTATCGAACCCATGACCCTTGGATTCATATTCTGACACTCTATCACTCTGTCATTTAGTGGCAAATAAATTGAGTTGTCCATAATTTACAAGGAGACCTTCAGGTCTCAGAATTCAGTGTGGGATGAGATTTCGCATGTTAGTAGCATACCTCAGGTGTGTCCACTCATAGAAATCTTAACGTGCACTATTCAGAAAATTCCGAGACAAATGGCTTCAAATGTAAGCGCAACTCAAATACGTCTTATGTATTAGTCAATAAAACACATGTCTCTGTTAAAGAAAAGAAGAAAAAACTGAGCACCTGAGTCAACGGCGCCGTGATGATACAACAAAACGAATTATCGTCCACCAAGGAGCGATGAAACAGAAGAACAACAAAGAAAACGAAGAAAAAGAAAAAGGCGGTAGTGTGCCACACTATTATGTGTATGATTTGATCCTAGCTGGGTCAACGTATTATTTTTATTATTTGTTTTAAAATTGTAAAAAGAATTTAATAAAGTTACTAATATACAAATATTATCATTTCCATCATAAAGTACTTTTTATTCATTAAATGACGGTAAAGCTAATGAATATTTTAATTACAATTTAATGTAGATTAATTCGAAATACATTTTACAGTGAATGTAGGTAGACTGAAGGTTTAAATACTGTTGTCTTTCAAATTTTAATACGGGGTCATCAGTCCCTAAACTTACAAACTACTTATGTGCTACCTTATACTAAGGACGACACAAATATCCATGCCCGAGGGGGGATTCGACCCCCGACCGTAGTGGCCGTGCAGACCATGACTGGAGCGCCTCAGTCCCCTCGGCCACCGCGGCCGGCTATCATACTGGTGACTGCACATGAAATACAAAATAGGCAAATGAATATCACATTGCAAAAAAGTTTGTATAACTGATACTCAATCCCGAAGCTTATGACACAGGTAATTAATTTATCTACATTAAAAATGCATTTCACTTGCTAGAAAAAGAATGAGATTCTTATTTTAACTACCTCTGACAGCCATTAATCAAATGATTATTGATTTATTCGACAACACTTTATTTAAAAGTAAATATATGTTTTCACACAACCACCTGAGGATTTTTTTTTTTCTGTAGGTAGTTCTGCTCCGTTTTGTTCGCTGTTCATGTTTGTTCCTTGGCTCAAATTTTTATTGCAAAGGACGTTTTTTTCTTCAGGTGGACCGATGGTTTGTAATCGTTTGTTTATGGTTCGTTCTGAGTTTTGGTTGAGTATTTCGCTGAGCTTTTTTTATAACAGAGAGCTGGGCGTACTGAGCCACGGCACCCAGCAAAGTTATTTGACTGCACTGAACGCTCATCTACGACATGTGTGCTGCAGTTGAAACTACGGAACCTTTATTCTTGGAATTTTCTGGATAGTGCACTTTAAAAATTCTATGAATGGACGCCCTTGAGGTGTACTACTGGCATCTCAAGTCTCATCTCAAAATGATGATTTCGAGACCTGAACGTCTCCTTCTTAGGCATAAACCTATTTGAATTACTGTACCTACTGCTGTACAAGATTTGTATCTTTTGTTTACACTTATTTGAGTTTTTAGAATTACATTAAAAGATTCATTTTAATGTTAGTCTCACTTGTAAATTTATTTTATCACCACCTTAGAAAACGCATAAACGAGGTTTTACTGTATCTCTGGCGTTTCGCCAGTACCAACACAGCTTGCCCTTTATTCACATGAATTGGTAAGTGCCATCGACAAGGGATCTCAAATCGATTCCTTATTTCTGGATTTCCGGAATGCTTTTGACACTGTACCCCAGAAGCGGCTTCTAATGAAATTGCGTGCTTATGGAATATCTCCCCAATCGTGCGATTGGATTCACGATTTCCTTTCAGAAAGGACACAGTTCGTTGTAATTGACGGTAAATCATGGAGTAAAACAGGAGTGATATCTGACGTTCCCGAGGGAAGCGTTATAGGTCCCCTACTCTTCCTTGTGTTTATAAACGATTTAGGAGACAATCTGAATAGCTCCCTTAGACTGTTCGCGGAATATGCTGTCGTTTATCGGTTAGTGAAGTCAACAGAGGATCAAAAGCAACTGCAAAGCGATTTAGACAAAATTTCTACATGGTGCGAAAATTGGCAATTGACACTAAGTAAATAAAAAAGTGAAATAATACACATGACCACTAAAAGAATCCGCTGAACTTCAATTACGCGATAAATCAGTCAAACCTTAAGGTCGTAAATTCTACAACTTACACTGGAGAGAACACATAGAAAATATTGTGGAGAAGGCGAACCAAAGTTTACGTATCATTGGCAGAACGCTTCGAAGATGCACCAGCTCCGCCAAAGAGACTGCCTACATCACAGTTTCGCGTTCTCTCCTGGAGTACTGTTGCCCATTGTGGGACCCTTATCATGTGGTAGTGGTACTGACGGAAGACATTGAGAAGGTTCAGAGAAGGGCAGCTCGTTTTCTTTTATCACGTTACGAGGGTGGGGGGGGGGGGGAAGCGTCAGGGAAATGTTGCGCGAATTTGGATGGAAATCATTAAAAGAAAGACATTATTCATTGCGGCGTGATCTGTTTGCGAAGTTTCAACCACCGACTTTTACTTCTGAATGTGAAAATATTTTGCTAGCACCCACCTACTTAGGAAGACATGACCATCCCAATAAAATAAGAGAAATCAGATCGAAAACGAAACGAATTATGTGTTCTTTCTTCCCCCGCTTTATTAGAGAATGGAACGGTAGAGAAAAGTTATGAATGGGGTTAATGAACCCTCTGCCAGGCACTTAAATGTGATTTTCAGAGTATCTATGTAGATGTAGATACGAGTGTCAGGCATTGTCAAACATTTCCATTGCTTGTGGTGCGCTGGTGTCGAGCTAGCGGTCGCAAATTGTACAGATTGATTTTTTTTTCCCACTGTGTACAACTTTAGCGATTGATCCAGGAGAGGATACGGAACACAAAAGGTCCAATTAACTCAAGTCCGCAAATGCGTGGTCTCCATGCTAGAGACCATGTATTCAATCATTTGTTACAGAGAATGCAGTATACAGTGTGCGTCTGAAAATTTCGGTGAATGGTCCCATATTTTACAAACCGCGCTGGTGAGGATGAGGTGCTCGCCCATACTCATTGCGGGACATGCCAACAAGCAATTCCTTACGTGCAAAGCACTGCAGTGAAGCGGTGGTACACGCTGCGACCCTGCTAAAAGGGTCTACATCTACTGGGATACTCTGCAAATCACATTTAAGTGCCTGGCAGAGGGTTCATCCAACCACCATTATACTATTTACCTCCCATTCCATTCTCGAATAACGCGCGGGAAGAAAGAACACCTGAATCCTTCCGTTCGAGTTCTGATTTCTCGTATTTTATTCTGATGATCATTTTTACTTATTTAAGAGGGAGTCAACAATATATATTCGCAATCTGAGGAGAATGTTGGCGATTGGAGTTTCGTAAGTAGCCCACGCTGCAGCGATAAGCGCCGTTGTTGTAATGATTCCCATCCCAGTTCCTGTATCATTTCCGTAACGCTGTCTCCCCTGTATCGTGACAATACGAAACGAGTGCCCTTCTTTGGACTCTTTCGATGTCCTCCGTCAAACCCACCTGATAAGGATCCCACACTGGGCAGCAATACTCCAAGAAACGACGGACAAGCATAGTGTATGCAGTTTCTTCAGTAGTTCTGTTGCATTTTTAAGGCTTCTGCCAGTAAAAGGCAGTATATGGTTCACCTTTCCCACGACATTATCTACGTGTTCTTTTCAGTTTAAGTCTGACGTAATAGTAATTCCTAGGTATTTTGTGAAGTTCACGGCCTTCACTTTTGATTGATTTATCTTGTAAACAAAGTTTAACGGATTTCCTTTCGTACTCATGTGGACGACTTCACACTTATTATTTAGAGTCAATTGCCAATTTTTACAACATGCTGATATCTTATTCAGATCATTCTGCAGTTGGTTTTGATCTTCAGATGATTTTACAAAGCGGTAAATGACGGCGTCATCTGCAAAGAACCTAAGAGAGCTACTTAGATTTTCCCCTAAATCGTTTATGTAAATAAGGAAAAGGAGAGGACCAATAACACTAACCCGTGGAACGCCCGATATCACCTCCGTTTTAGTCGATGTCTTACCATCGATTACTACGAACTGTGTCCCCTGTGACACGAAATCCCCTATCCAATCGCAAGTTTGTGGCGATATACCATAACCACGCAATTTGATTTAAAGCCATTTGCGAGGTACGGTGTCAGTGTGAGAACTCTTGTCATTGCAACATGGAACGCAAAATAGAACAATGGAGTGACGTGGTAACATTCCGATTTCTTGTCAGAAACGAACACAGTACGGTATAATTTACGGAAAGGCGTCGAGTAAAACAGAAATGACATCTGGCGTTCTGTAGGGAAGTGTTAAAGGGCACCTTTTCTTTCTTATCTTTATAAACGAATTACGTGCAACCTGAGCATCTCTCTTAGACTGTTTACGGGCGATGCTGTGATTTATCTGTTAGTACAGTCACCATAAGATCGAAAACAGCTGAAAAACGATTTAGGAAAGATATCTGAATGATGGAAAAATTGGAAATTTATCCTAAATAATGGAAAGTGTGAAAGTAATCCGCTACACTTGATTTACACCATAAATCACTCAAATCTTAAGGCTGAACACTTAGAAGATGCCACAGTTCTACTAAGGAAAGTGCCTTGACAACACCTGTGCCTCCAATTTTGAAGTATTACTGCCTACTGTGGGGTTCCCAGCAAGTCGTACCGACGGTCGATTTACAGACAGTTCAGAGAAGGGCAACTCATTTTGTATTATCGTGAGTCACGGAAATGATGCACGAGTTAGAATGGAAATCATTAAAAGAAAGACGTCATTCGTTTGCGAAGATATCTACTTGCGTAATTTCTTTCACCAACTTATTTTGTGAGCATCCACCAACATAGGGCGACATGATCATCATGATGAGGGAAATATTTATCGAAAGCTGAAAGATTTAGGTTTTCCTTTTTCCCACGAGCTGTTAGAGAATGGAACTGTCGGGAAATATCATAAAAGTGGTTCGATGACCCCTCTGCAATGCACTTCAATGTGGGTTGCAGAGTATTTATTGCCTCAATGCTCAGTCACGGATGTGATGCACTAATTGGGGTGGAAATCATTAAAAGAAAGGTGTTATTCGTTGCAGCGAGATTTATTTGAGAAACTTCTTTCACCAACTCTGTCTTCCGAATGCGAACATGTAGCACCCACCTACATAGGGAAACCTGATCATCGCAATAAAATCCTTTTTCCCACGAGCTATTAGAGAACGGAACTGTACTCAAATATAAAGAAAGCGATTCGATGAACCCTCTACCATACACATCAGTGTTAGTTGCAGAGGATTTATTCAGATGTCAAAAAATGTTCAAATGTTTGTTAAGCTTAAGGGACTTACCTACGGGGTCATCAGTCCCTACTTATGAACTACCTACAACTAAGGACGGCACAAATATCCTTGCCCGAGGGGGGATTCGAACCCCCGACCGTAGTGACCGTGCAGACCGTGACTGAAGCGCCTCAGTGCCCTCGGCCACCGCGGCCGGCTATTCAGATGTAGATCAAGCAAATGTGACAATTTACAATGACATGTCTGTTCCAATGGAACAGTCGTTGCTGATGGTCTACATCTAAAAATGTTAAATTTACATTCATTACTTCGCAATTTGCGATTATTTCCGACTTTAGCTGCTCTTCCTCAGTTGGAATACCGTATTGTAACATACGAATATTTGTGCCAGACCGGGTCTCGAATCCGGGTCTCCCACTTTTCGCGAAAAGCTGGAGACTCGGGTTCGAGTCCTGGTCCGGCACAAATATTCGTCTGTTACAATACGATAGTCCAACTGAAGAAGAGCAGCTAAAGTCGGAAATTCTCGCAAATTGCGAAGTAATGAATGTAAATGTGACAATGATTAGACTGCCAGTAAAAGTATGTGGACTGACAATCCATATGAAGAGATTCACGCCGACTCCTAAATCAGAGGACATCTTTGGCTGCGTCAGGCTACCCCGCGTGACTGGGTTAAACTTCCCCTTTCGGCATAAGGCGCTGGACCACCACCCCGCGCTGTCGATGCCTCTCTGACAGGAGTGGTGTGGTGTCCTCCCCTCGCCCTTCCGCTGCTGGAGATTCGAGTGCCCTGCAAGTCACGGACCACTGAGGTCTGGTCTGCTCGGTCCAGCACAAGTTTTCTAAACTCTCGCCGCCCGCACTCCGCGCTGCCCTTGCTCCACTTCCCAGAGAGCGCCGAATAATTAATGACTCTGCGAGACGAGACAAGCAGAGACGCCCCTACCAGTTGCGCAGTAGCTACCGGCGAGAATTCTCGACGCTCCGACTTCTCTCTCCTGATTTTTCTCTGTGCCGCAGTGAAAGAGCGGCCAAAGAAGGCGTAGTTTCAGTTCAGAGCGAGACGTCGTCGTGTTGATTTCCAACCACGTTTATATTATCATATCATTACTTGCAACTTTCCAACGGACTTCCAAAGGCGAGGGGAAAGTGCATGGAAATTTACACCAAGAACAGCAATGAGAGAAGGCCAGTGCCAATATTTCCAAGTATATGCAGTGTGCTTACTATTCATAAAAGTATATAGATTGTGCTTACAACTTATCATGTTCATAAAAGTACGCTCCATGATTCCTTATCTAATGCTAACAGTGATGTCTCGTCTGATATTGATCCTGTTACTTCAAAATCATTCTTTACGGAATCGAAGTACTTTCTACCCCGACTCCTTGTACCCTTCACTGACGAACCCTTGAGTCTCTTAGGTGCCCTTGCTGCTCCCATGCGTGCAACATGACCCCACCATCAAAGTCTGTACGATCTACCTGCTTCACTTTTTCTTCAATTTGCTCATTACGGTCACCCTCCTGCCGTTGTTCCCATCTATTAGTACCAAAAATCATCCTTGCTACTTTTATATATATATATATATATATATATATATATATATATATATATATATATATATATATAGGGTGTTACGAAAAGGTCTTCGAGTTTTATCGTTCCGTCTTGGCTCTTTACCTATTGAATATCATCCGTCTTTTACATTGACGAGCGCTATTTATAAATCACCAAATCCTATCAACGTTCCTTCATTCATCATCAGTCTTGCTTCCATCGTCAAGCACATAATCAGCTCTGGCGCTCTAGTGATTTCATATCTTTACTTCTCGTACACCCAAACAGATCGTCATGGAACAAAGCCTCAAATTTCTTTTACATTATTCTGTATATTGTTCTATTCAGTGGTTTCGATGCATGAGATGTGCTAGTTGTAAAATAGTTTTCACACTCACGTGTTCTTTCTGTCAGCCGAATTGCAGGAATTTTTCATTTATTAATTTATTTTGTGAAATTATGATGGTAAGACGCTAGTCTCGAACGTTCTACACACCAGTTTGAAAAGTCGTTAGGTTGCCGCTCTCCCGAAGATTTTTAAAATTCCGATGGATGCTATTAGTTTTGCAGTATTTGATTCAACTCTTCCACAGCTCTTACGAATTCAGACTCTAGCCTGGATCCCCAATGTCTTCGATATCGCGTGAATTCCATTTAATATTGATATGCCCATTGCACACTGAATGTTACAACACGTCGTTTTACCTTAATCATGGGTTGTTCCAAATTTTCTAAACGCTTAGTCTTATTTCTTTCGCTTTCTTCACTTATTTTCGATTTTTCACTTTCTTCTTGTAGCTGTCACCATCGCTACCTCTGAAAACACTTGGTTTCAACTGAATCGTACGTTGTTCTGACTTTTCTAAAAGCGTAGTAGTATTTTTCGCTTGTTTTTCTTGCAGCTATTTCATAGTGGTTGCCTTATTCTTACTGTTTATTCTATTCCTATAAGTGACTTCCGAATTTTATTTTCCTTACATATATTTTTGAAGGTCCTTTACCATATATGAAAACGCTGTTATTCCATAGCAGACTCATTCAGACTGACGCAATGTATGATACGATCCCAGCAGTTCATATATTACAGTTGTTAACTGTCACGGTAAATACAATGACAAGTGGTGCATAGATTATAATGGAAGATCAGGTGCAGTATCGAAAAGAGAAAACGTGCAGCATTGTCAAGATATTAATCAAAGGCAGGCGGTCGATAGTTCATTACTGCGACAAAGAGAGAGAGAGTAATTTGTACAACCTATTGTAATGACTGACGAGATCTCTCGGCGCATTTTACACCAGACACAAAAAGACCTTCAATATGTCGTACTTTAGCGGCGAATAGGAATTATCACGGTGAATTCTTATCTTAGCGTTGGTGTCATGTGAAAGGTTTACTTGAAACATGTTTGTTCTACTATTCGTATACGGTCTTTAAAAAGTGTGACATATTCATATAATATCTCCGGAAACTAATACGTGTTGAAATACACCAGCCAATCAGTCTTCCCAATTCCATCTGTCTATAGTACAGGCTGCATATAGTTACCACGTATCCTGACACATTCTTCAGTCAATGAGACACTCTTTCAAATATATCTGGCTACATTCTAAAATAATCATGTGCAACTCTCACACGCTCCCGTTACACGTACTCATCACTTACTCGTCAGGGGTACTCCAATGTATTTAAATGTCCTGGTAGAAACCTTTCCGACCACTAGCAACGTTGCCTTGAGACACTCACTGTAATGTCATACGTAGAAAATGCAGTGATGGCTTGCCGTGCATTCATTCTCTATCTCCAAGACAATGTTTTCTAATAACGCTGTTCACTCCAACATACATGCCACACTACGGAATAACACACATTACACCTCACAAGTAAACGGGGCCATATTTAAACAGGTCTTGGTACAACAGCACCAAGCCCAGTAAAACGTTGAATTTTTAATCTTGTCTTCTGGATGCGGATACCTCGACATTTTTTACGTTAAACATATAAGACTTGCTGAAGTATTCTAAAAAATGGAACACTACAGAAGTAGCTTTCGCGCTTCTGTGGAAATGGCGATAATGAAATCAAACACTAGAGGCTGAACTGCCATAAAACATTTCTTTGTGATATTATTGCTTGTAGGGGGTCGTACCGCTCAAAATGACAAAATTTCACATTTTTACTTTTATGAAAATTATGAAAATATGGACTTTTATGCTTAATTTGGTGTTGGTTTCATTTAAATAATCTTCTATTTACTATTTTTATCAATATTTGAAAAGAATCATGCAATGACATTCCTGAGCATTTATAGCATTTGACTTATTGCCACTTTTCTCTGGAACTATATACTACAGAAGGCTGTGGTTTCTTTTGGTTTGTAGAAAACTGTCCGTTTCGTAAGTTGCCTACACTGGCGGTAAACTCTTTCAACTGTACATTAGTTTGTGGTTGACATCAACAGTTATCCACTAGCCGTCCTTTAGTTTCTTTTTTCTGTGCGGCTGTGATAAGTTTTCATCATGACTAAACCAAAATTGGTATTCTTAATTACAATTATGTCTATTCTTGAATACAGGTTTAGGAATATATTGGTGTTCATAAAGGTCAAACACCACTAAAGGGGTGATGCACTTGAACAACTGCGGATCATGAAGGTAGAGATTGAAAGAAACAATATGTCAAAAGAAGCCAGACCCAAGAGAAGAAGGACCGCACTGGGTGAGGAATATTAAGGAACAGTTAAGGACTATCATCCAGGAGGATTCTAATATATTTTATGTAACAATTAGCTGTATATTAAAACTGTTTTCTTTAAACTCAATGTTCTCAAAATGACACTTTTCAATATAAATACCTCATTTTCTTAGAAACTTTTGAATCTACATCAATGAATTATTTACCACATAAAATAGTTCGTTCTACTTTAGTAGTATTTACTGTAATAGTTAAAAATCTAGAAATTAAAATGGTGAAAATTTACACCAAAATAATTATACGTTTAGGGAAAAAATCATAACTTTTTCCAGCTGTTGTTTGAAGTGATTCTAGAGCAATACAGCCATAAAAAAATGCGAGAACAAGTAATAAAAGCATCGCATTTATATAATCAAAAGTTCCTGAGAAAACGGGGTATTTATGTACCCAGTTTAACATTTTTGAGATACAGCAGTACGACTTCCCTTAAGGGAAACTTATGTTTCACTGCGCAAACAGTTTTATACACTCTTTATTAATTTTAACATGAACATTTTATTCCATTGTGCTCAAAAGACAGGAGTAGCTTTCTGTGACTTTTGCTTTCTCTACACTCTTAAAGCCTCTGAAGTATAGACCAATACGATAATTTTCTTTTTTTTTTTTTCATTTTTATTTATTTATTTATTTTTTATTGTATCAGAAAATATTTTTTCCATCTAGTTGCCTGAACATGTCGCACTTCCTCCATCTACAACTAGTTAGTCGCTGACTGAAACCAGATGTAATCCTCAACACGTGTGTGTGTGTGTGTGTGTGTGCGTGGAGGGGGGGGGGGAGCACGGAGTGCAGTGATACCTCACTTTGTCCTATCCTACGGTCAGTGATAAGTAAATCTCAGCGTTAGACGTCTGTTGGTCTCCTGACAGTTACCACCGGCAGAGGTGTGAGGAAACAAGGATGAGAAACTTGAAAGGTTTTGTTAACCACGAAGACCGATATCACGAGGACCGATTCCCTTAATTTGATGTTTATTGAGCCTACATATTTTCAGAATGGTTCCTCTACATCGGACATTCAATAGTCTTAAAAACTAAAATATGTAGTGAATATATGCGCCGCATAAGTACTTTTGATGTAAAGTCGAATGACTTACAATAGCACCTGTATTTCTCAGACGTATGTTCCAAGAGAACCCCACAACACGAGAGCTATTGGTAATATAGAGAAACTACTCCAGCTATCACATCTGTATTCAAGGCACTGTCGTTAAGACACGGCATAGCAAATACAACGAAATCAGTTTATCAAACATTTTTACAGATTTTTTAATTTATTTATTTTATTTTATTTATTTATTTATTTATTATTTACTTTTTTTAAACAGAATTTAAGGGAATGGAGTCTGAATATTAGGCTGGATTCAGAGCAGGAAGACGGGCTATAGATCATCTATTTTGCTTACAGCAAATAACTGAAAACAAGAAAGTTCGAAATCAACCCCATCCTTTAGTTTTTTTCTGTGTGTGTAGAAAAAGCATTGATAATATACCATTATATAACTTGTGGAAAGCATTAAAAGCATATAAAATTAGCGCCACCATAATTAAAGCAATTCAGAACCTTTACGAAAACTCAACGGCAAGAACAAAAATACAAAATTATCTCTCACCTGGATTTAAAGTAACAAAAGGAATATCATAGGGATGCTGTATATCACCAACACTTAATAAAATATATACCGAAAAAAACACTAGAAAACTGAAAAAGAAAATGCAAAAACAAAGCGATCCCAGTAAATGACATCACTATATACTCGTTACAATTTACTGATGACCAGTTAATTTTGGCACAGGATGAAGAAGGCATGGAATACATTACAAGGAAATTGATAGAGGAATATAAAAAATGGGGACTTCAAATCAACAAAAATATACTCGTTACAATTTACTGATGAACAGTTAATTTTGGTACAGGATAAAGAAGACATAGAATACATTACAAGGAAATTGATAGAGGAATATAAAAAATGGGGACTTCAAATCAACAAAAATAAAACAAAACACATGGTAATAGGAGACATAAATCAAGATTTAACACTGGAAGAAGGAATGGGCAAAATTAAACACACTGAAGAATACAAATACTTTGGAGCAACTATCACACAAGATGGCAAACAAGACAAGGAAATATATTCAAGAATTAATTCTGGGAAGTGTGCTTTTGAAAAATTAAATGGTATCTTATGGGATCAACAAATCAGAAAGGAAACAAGAAGAAATATCTTCCATACAATCATCAGAATTATTATGACATGTGGGTCAAAAGTATGGGCACTTAAATTGCAATTAGAAAAGAGGTTGATGGCAAAGGAGATGGACTTTTGGAGACGATACGAAGGAATATCTAGGCTGGAAAAAATCAAGAATTAAGTTATCAGTAAGAAAATGGATGTTAAGAATTCAATTATAGATTTTATAGAAGGAAAGCAACTTTTATGGTATGGGCACACAAAAAGGATGTCAAAGGAAAGACTACCACAGTGAATTATGAAATGGGAGCCACCAGGAAGAAAGAAAAGAGGGAGACCGCCTAGTATATGGACCCAGGGAACTCAGGCGTCTATCAAGAAAAGGAATATAGAAGAAAAATTTTCTTCTATATTCCTAGATAGAGGAAAATGCAGAATGAAAATAAAATAATGAATAATAAATAATAATATAATAATATTAATGTAAAATATTGTAATGTATAATCTTGGGGTACCGGAAAATGTAAACTAAATTACATTGTAAAACCGGACAATAATAATAATGAATTTTTTCTATATTCTTTACATATTTGAAAAAATTAAATTTTAGATACATTAATACCTACGGTAAGTATTTAGTCCTTAGTAATTTCTAATTTAAAGTAAGATGGTCATCTTTTGTTCCAAGATTTGTAAGTTACGAAAATCGCGCTGTCATTCACGGTTTTCAAATAAAGAAAAAAAAAAAACATCTGAAAGATCGAAGGTGTTTTTACATTCAGGACTTCATATTTCATTCCCTCATTTCAGTACGAAAACGGATCTATGTAAGAATTTAATTTGTCGTTTTGACCTCTCTGAAATATACGAGGGGCGTCCAGAAAGTAAGTTCCGTTTGGTTATATAAAACAAACGGGTACAGATAAAGAAAAAATATTGATTGTTCAAAAATCTAAAACTGTTATACTACTTTTCTACATAGCTTCCGAAATTTTGAAGGCAATTGTCATAGTATGACACACCATTCTGTGTGCCTTTTTCCATAGACTGTTGCCGCCTGTGTATTCAACCATGCGGTAACATGTTCTTTCAGCTCGTCATCATCGTTGAAGTGTGAAGGACAGATTTCAGGTGCAAGAAGAGGATTACTGTCAAAAGATTTTTTTTCACGACAATGCCTGACCTCACACACCGAATGTGACCAAACAATTCTTATAGAAATTTCATTGGGACCTATTTGATCATCCTCCATACAGCTCGGGCCTCTCTCCTAGCGACTTTCATCTCTTCTTACACCTAAAATCTGTCCTTTGTGTTCAGCACTTCAACGATGATAAATTGCTGTTACCGCATGGTTGAATACACAGGTGCAAACCTTCTGTGAAGGATGCATGCAAAAACTTGTGGCACGCTATGACAAGTGCCTACAAAATTTCGGCAGTTATGTGGAAAAGTAGTTTAAGAGTTGTAGAATTTTGTGCAATAAAAATTTCTTCTGTATCTGTGTACAGTTTCATTTTATTACTAAACGGAACTTACTTTCTGGACGAGCCTCGTATACACGTACTACGGGGAACATAGTTCTTAGGCAAAACAGATTCGCAGTGAACAAACGACTGTAGCTGCCATCGAATGGAAATTATCTGGTAGTTCGAAATATACGTCGGATTCCGTCCAAAAGAACGGCTCCTGGCGACAAGCGGGGAATTTTATTGTCAACACTCAAGTTGGCCGACGGCCCTTTAAAGCGCGGTAAGAGACCTGGGATGGCCTATTGATGTCGCATCGCGGGCCATCTCTCAGCCGGCGCTGGGAGGGCTCGCTTGGCCCTTCGCCAGATCGGCCCAGGCGCCAACTTCCTCACATCTCGCAGACCGTAACTCAGGGGGAAACTCGCTCTCCCAAGTGAACTGTAGGTGCGACCCGATCGCGTCACGGACAACAGTCGTTCACGATCAAGAAATCGAGATTCACCTCACACTATTCTACATCTACATTTGACAGTATTACTTCACTTGCGTTTCTACAGCTTAAAGCACTTTTTACCTGGCTATTCGCAGTCGTTTTTTTTTTTTTTTTTTTTTTTTTTTTGTGCCTTCTTTAGGTTACGGAAGTAACACTAAAAGAGGGCCTTTGCGATCGTTTATTGACAGCTCGAAATTTAAATCAAAATAACGGCTTGATTTGATTTTTCCAGGGAAGCCAAAACAGTCTTGGACCAACCCGCCACTGCCCGCACCGAAACTAAGTTTATTGTGCGGTATCGCTCCCTGTGTATCTAGTAAAGCCAACAATGCCCTTGAACAGTGCAAGGAGTCCCTTTACCAGTTCTTTATTAGACACAATTTCTTCGGGTCTGGTTGTCCCAAATATTCTGTGCCTTTTATTCTCGAATGCAATGCATTCGAAGATTAGTTGTGATGCAGTTTCATCACCGTCATCACAGATCCTACATTTAGGGTCCTCTTCTGTCATTCCCATTGTACGTAGGAAATAACAGCTTAGGGTAAGGTGGTACAATTTCGATCATTTCGGACAAATGTTATTGTAACTGGAAATATATTGAGAAAAGATATAATTTTAATTATAGCACTTGTTCTTGGATGTTTAACTAATATGTAACACAAATATTAGATAATTACAAATGTCGGTATAGGCACACAAAGAAGTTACAGAATTGAGAAAAATCGATCGAAAATGTACCACACTAGGTACAATTGTGATCACTTCCTAGTAGAATTTTGACTAAGGGCATCTTCCACATAAAAAAGCACTTTTTTTCCGTCAGGCACCTACGCATACTTCGTTGTAGCAAACATTGCATTTTGGGTAGAGAATCTAGTCACCCTTAAATAGAAAATTTATAAGAGCTCGTTAGACTAAGTAGCTTCACTTACCTCCTAACGTGAAAAAATTTCTCTCTCCTTAGTACAAAGTGGTATATTCTTCGAAAAGACAGGAGGAGCTGTAGAAACCTGCTACGCTACAATGCCACACAACGAGACACTACGAGACAGACAAATGGCGCGAAAACTTATGTTGATCAGAATTGTACCTATATCGAATTTGTACCATCTTACCCTAACCATTTATCTGACACGAAACTTGAATAATCGAATTTGTAGAGGAGACAATTCTCTACAACTTTGCTCTCTTGTGTTTTTTTTTTTTTTTTTTTTTTTTTTTTTTTTTTTTTTTTTTTTTTTTCATGTCTTGTATCGTTTCAGAGATATTTGCAAAACTAACGGCGATTTTGGGATGTCTGTCTGTCTGTCCATAACGTGTTCCCTGTTTTTAAGACGAACCTTTCAACCGATCAGCACCAAATTTTACAGACATAATTGTAGGCCGGCAGAGACCAGAACCTCCCTTTTTTCGAATTTTTCGGACAAAAAGTACGGCAGTAATACCAAAAACAGCCGTTTGCAATATAATTGTAATTTCAAACGAACCGTTCATCTGACACGAAAATTGAATAACCTAATTGGTAGAGGGGAAAATTCTCTACAACTTCGCTCTATTATGTTTTTTTTTTTTCTTTTCATATCTCGCATCGTTGCAGAGATATTTGTAAAAACAACGGAGATTTGACAACCACCATTGATTTTACGAAAGCCAGCCGTTCGCAGAGTCACGTGACATTCCTCGCCCAGAACTCTCTCTGGCATACGCCATCTTGCGTCGCGTATTTGATGATTTTCTTATTATAACTTACAAGTTGTTATTTCAAAGCAACGGCGCACTGAAGAATTAACAAAAACACGTCGTTCTTTGTACCAAAAAATGTAGTGTCTAAAAATGCCACATTAGCATCAGTTAACAACTGTCATCAATAGTACGAAAATTAAGGGCGAATTTCGTAATTGTTAGCCGTAGTGTAGTAGACAGCGTGTTGGATTGTGATGCACATGGTCCGTGGTTCACGACCCGCCACAGCAAAAAAAAAAAAAAAAAAAAAAAAAAAAAAAAAAAAAAAAAAAAAAACTCCTTTTTTTCCTAAAAGGGTTACGTGTTGGGTGCATAGATATTATCACAATAGTAGAGTCGTAATCATATCACTATAATTTTTTTATTATTTACATTATTGCTTTGTTCGAAATGTTTGCAAAAAATTATAAAACTTCAAATTTAAATTGGGTCGTAAAACACGTCAGTGCGATTTTTTAATTGTGATCATATTTTTAATGTATCTACAGTACGCGTATATGTTCTTAAATGAAGCATGAAACCGTTCTTTGAGAATTTATGCATTTGGAAAATTAGTGTATTTAAAAATCAGCTATTAACTTCATTTGCATACATATTTTATATTTGTCTTCGTGGTCAAGATTTCGCAACAGATTTGTCGGTTTCTCTCATCCAATCTTCAACGTAAAGGAAAAGAAAATTACTGTATTCTACATTAAGAGATTTGAAAGAAAAGGAAAATACCGCAGTACAAATATGATACACTTCTCATTATTCATTTTATTCTGTCGAGGAACTCCTAGAAAAGTTAAACAATTAAGCTAATTGATTTTCTTTTCTTTATTGATTCTTTTAACTTTGTCTTAAGATTGTCGTGTGCATAGGACTACTTAAAAATTATCTATTACCATTCTTGTGTAAAAATTTATGTATTGACTTGTTCCATGGCCATGGAGTCTCACTCCTCAATTGGGTCCTATGGAACAGAAAACCATATTATTATTATTATTATCATTATGCACTCCAATTAGTCATAACGGTGTACAAAATTGCGTAGTAACATTTCGGATACAAAAGCAGCCCTATAAGTGGTTGACACATCCATAACGTACATTCAGTTATACAAAATAACTGAAAAAAGCACATTTCTTTAAACTATTCATTTGTGTCCAAGCAAGCAAAGCATGTTCCATGTATCCATATGATTAGATTAGACATTAGATTATATTAATATTTGTTCCATAGATCATAAATAAATTTCGCAATTATGTGGACCGTATCAGCTTAATAAATGGTGTCTATACATGACCACTCAATGGTGCTTATAAATGACACTCAATATTTAAGGATTTTTTAAATGTATTTATTTATTTTGTTGTTATTTTTATGTATTTTTCGCGAAATAACTAAGTTTTCTTTAAAAATTCATCTAAAGTGTAGAAGGAATTGCCATTCACAATTTTTTTCAGTTTCTTTTTAAATACTAGCTGGCTATCTGTCAGACTTTTGATGCTACTTGGTAAGTGACCGAAGACTTTTGTGGCAGCATAATTTACCCTTTTCTGTGACAAAGTTAGATTTAACATCGACTAACGAAAATCACCCTTTCTCCAAGTGTTATAACTATGCACACTGCTATTACTTTTTAATTGGGTCGGATTGTTAATAACAAATTTCATAAGTGAATACATATATTGTAAAGCTACAGTGAAGATCCATAGATCCTTAAATAAATGTGTGCAGGATGATCTTGGGTGGGCTCCAACAATTATTCTCATTGCACGCTTTCCTGCAATGAATACTGTTTTACTCAATGCTGAATTGCTCCAGAATATGATCCCATATCAAAGCAATAACTGAGAATAGGCATAGTAAGCTAATTTACTGAGATGTCTATCACCAAATTTTTCAATGATGCTGATAGCACAAGTAGCTGAACTCAAACGTTTTAGCAAATCTTCAATGTTTTTCTTCGAATTCAATTCATGATCAATGCAAATACCTAAATATTTGAATATTCTACCTTAGTTACAGAATTATATTCGAAGTATATATTTATTAATGGTACAATGCAATTTACTCTATGAATCTATATATACTGGGTTTTATGAAAGTTTAATGAGAGTTCATTTGTAGAGAACCGCTTAATAATTTTCTGAAAAAAAAATCATTTACAATTTCGTCAGTTAATTCCTGTTTGTCATGCGTGTTAGCTATAATTGCATCGTCAGCAAAAAAACACTAGCTTAGCATCTTCGTGAATATAGAACGGGAAGTCATTAATATATATTAAGAACAGCAAAGGACTCAAGAACGAAACCTTGTGGGACCCTATTTTTGATAGGTCGCCAGTTAAAGGAATTAACTATTTCTTGCATATTATGTGAACTGCTTATATCAAATTTCTGCACTTTTCTAGTTAAGTATGATTTAAACCATTTGTGCACCATCCCACTCATACCACAATGCTTAAGCTGTTTGACTAACAATGTGATCATAATTTAATGAAAGGTTCAAGATAATACAACTACACCTATTTTTGAATTGGATTGTGTCCATCTTCCTATTAGGTTAATAATGCTCTGGCTACATCACTGTCCAATAAGGTATTATTTCACCCTGTCAAGAAGAAAGATTCTTACATCTTAAACGGTGGTTTACAATCAGAGGAGCTGAAATTAGGTCGTGGTAGGGTTCCCATTTACTTTTTATGAACACAAACTCTTCCCTGTAATTTAATCTACTGCCTTCTCAAATACAACTCTTAAGCCATAATCAAATTT
Source organism: Locusta migratoria (assembly GCA_026315105.1). Classification (NCBI taxonomy): domain Eukaryota; kingdom Metazoa; phylum Arthropoda; class Insecta; order Orthoptera; family Acrididae; genus Locusta; species Locusta migratoria. The sequence continues at coordinate 86,152,241 of CM048746.1, forward strand.
TTAGATCTTTGAAACGTGAACTTTGAAAAAAATAAAATTAATTAACTTTTTGATATAATCAATAAAAATGAGTATTACAGGCAACTTTTGAAAGAATGAAAAAATACGCCTCGCGGGAATGGCCGTGAAGTTTTAGGCACCGTGTCAGGGACTGCGCCGTCTCTCCCGCCGGAGATTAAAGTCCTCAGTGTGTTTCCCTGTGTTTGCCTCTGTAATTTATAAAATAATAGGTGACGGGAAATATATTTTAAAGCGGTAGATCAACACAAGAAGTGTTACACTTTCTGCGGAGCTATGAACATAGTTTATAGTATCATTTTCCAAAGAGTTACAGCACAAAGACATACTTTTTTAAATGGAAAATAGTTTTTTTCTATCGTGCATTGGATTCGTTGAAACCAGCTGCGTCCAAATCAATTTAAACTACATTCCTATCACTGTTAGTTTGGGAGCTACAACCCTTCAAAGTTTCAGGGGCAGATACCACACGCTGTACATAATAGCCGGCCGCGGTGGCCGCGGGGACTGAGGCGCTTCAGTCACGGTCTTCACGGCCACTCCGGTCGGGGGTTTGAATCCCCCCTCGGCCATGGATATTTGTGCCGTCCTAGTTCGTAAGTACTTCATAAGTAGTTTGTAAGTTTGGGGACTGATGACCCCGTAGTTAAGTCCCATGAGATTTACAAACATTTGTACATAATACATGGCTGTGTGGTGAGTGATGGATGTTATGGCGGTGGGAAGTTGATTTACATGAGATGTTCGAATGTGTGTCCATGTTCCTCAATGTAAAATGCAATGCGCCGTCGAAAGGATTTGTGGACGAGATGTAACATTGCCGGCGTGACGGAGCGACATGCGTCCTCGATGCGCCGTTTTAGATCATCTGGGAATGTGGGCTCAGTGACATAAACACGATCCTTTAGATATCCCCACAAAAAGAAATCTACTGGTGTTAAATCGGGCGACCTTGCGGGCCATAAATGAGGACCATGGCGCCCAAACCCCATCATTCGCAACACATTTGGTAGAAAATTTTCTAATACTTTACTCTACAAACTTTCAAAATTATATGTTTGTAGTACCCACTAACTATATAGCTGTGGACACTGCTTTAGTTGGAAAAAAAATTGGGCGGTAATCTGCTCATTCCAAATGACTGAAGTGGTCATTTTCAGAAAAGCAAGAAAGTAATGATTTATGGATGTGAATACACTAACAAAATATAGCTATAATTTACATATTTGAAACTCATTTTTATTGTATTCAAGGATTTAGTGTAGATGAGGATACCACCCATCGACACTGGACAACGACGTCTTATCGTAAGTAATCAGGAGTGGCGTTCCAGAAGACGATAATAGTGCGTGTTTCTGCCGGGAATTAAAAGCAGACTTATATCACACGAAAACCATTACGAAATTCCGACAATGGAACTGCGTGGAACTTTTAAAAGACGGAACCAAGCGTTTACCGCCGTAAGAAGCAAAAGTGGCTGCGTTACCAACAGTTGAACAAGTACAAATCTTGCCGGTTCAAAAAGCATTTGTCAAAGAGATTAAAATTCGGTTCTAGTTTAGTTCCTACTAGTGCTACGACAAACTATTTTGTAATGTTAGTGCCAAGAAGACGGTTAAGTAAATATAATATTTGCAGTGAATATTTTATCTTGACAGTGAGTCGTTCTCAAAACGCATGGAAACATACGTATCTCGTGCTCTGTTTCACGATTCAATCAATGGAAATTAAGTAAAAAGGTTTCAATGTGCTCTCCCTTAAATTTTTTAAAGATATTTCCCGAAATTTCGCACTTGCTTTCTTCAACGAATAGGCAAAGATATTACACACAAAAGACATTGCGTATCTAGTGGCTTATCTCTTTGGAGTTCATAAGAAGCATTTCCCCTGTCTCGTTTCAGACTAGTCGAAACTTTCCATTGGCTAAATCGAACATTTGACCGCCAGTTAGATTCCATTGGAATTGTGCGAAAGTGCAATTTGAGCGCTTCGACTGTTATGATCGCAACTTGAACGAACCTAAAACTTTCCAACTTTATTTCCGAAATCCATTCGACAATTTACAGTTGGTCTATTATAACAGTTTTAAGAAAGAATTTTAGCTGCGACTTTGAATTTTAAGCGGTACGCCGTAGGCCTGCCGCCCCGTACTGGCCTAACTAAAGAACTGGCTATTCAGCTACAGTGAAACGCATCTAATACGGATAGAGGGAAGGGTAGAAGCAGATGCAGATAGGGGAAGACGGTGACTAACATAAGAATGGAGTAATTACACACACTGGCACGCCAGGAAGGACCGCTAGTAATAATATTACATGTCATTTGAGAAATGTTGAGTGGAAAAGTTACTAGCATATATTACCGGAGCACACGAAACTTAACTTGGGCGACAGAGCGGTACACCAAATAAACCGCTTTAGCACAAAAGGTTAAATGAATGTGAGTGTACGCTCAGTTCATATTTAATATTTAAGCTGGAACTGAATTGAGCCAGGGACCCGGAACAAAAGCGAGACTTCGTCCCGGTGGTCCACCAGCACACCGCAGACGGTAGCGGTTGCCCGTATTATTGCTGGCCGCGCAGAACCAGCGCTTAATGTGCGGTTTGCTCCCTGCTCAAAACCTCTGGGACTGTCCTCAGGTATGCAAGCCAGATGTCTACTTGCAATTTAATCGTGAAGTGCGCGAACATGGAGAGACTGTTTGCGTAACAACTGCCGACATAGTGTAACATACGCGGAAGATGAAAACCAAGTCATTAATGATAATGCATTCGATATACCGACACTTATTAAAAACTGCTGAAGCATATACCAGGGTTGGAGCTCAAAAATAGTGGCAGCTATTTATTCACAACCGATACAAAAGCGTTACGTGTTTTCACCTGTTGCTCTCCTTTAAAGTAGGATCACTTGAAATCGGCAAAGGGCGCTCGCAAACCGCTGGAAAAAGCAGGACTTCATAGGATTCTGTGTAGCTCCGGAGACGTATACATCTCCTACGTTTCGTAGTTATAGCTCGAAATTTGAGTTAACAGCAACATATTTTTGAAAATCAATTTTTGCATCCCGTATTTCACCCCCTTATTAGTCTAATTTCCAAAAATACCGAAACACGTGTCTTTTATTCATGATTAAAAGTTCATATCCTAAGTTTCGTAGTTATAGCTCGAAATTTGAGTTGACAGCAACATATTTTTGAAAATCAATTTTTGCGTCCTCTATTTTACCCCCTTACTGGCTGAATTTCAAAAAATGACGAAACACGTGTCTTTTAAATTCGAACCCCGAATCCAAATCCGAAAATTTGTAGTTATAACTTCAAAATTGCCTAAGAAGCAACATATTTTCGAAAAACACCCCCTCTAAAATTTAACCCCGTTGATGGTTGAATTTCCAAAAATACCGAAACACATTTTTTTAACGTCTACCCAACTATGCAAATATCGATTTTTGCAGCTCTAGCTTCATAACTGTATCAATAGTAACGTGTTTTCAAAAATAATTTTTGATCCTCTATTTATCCCTCTTAGTTATTGAATTTCCAAAAATACTAAAAATCATGTATTTTTAATCCTGACCAAGATTCCATATCCGACATTTCGTAGTTGTAGCTTAAAATTTTAGTTAACAGCAACATATTTTTGAAAATCAATTTTTTGCGTCACCTATTTTACCCTCTTATTTGTCGAATTTCAAAAAATGCCGAAACACGTGTCTTTTAAATTCTAACACTGGATTAAAATCCGAAATTTTGTAGTTCAAGCTTCAAAATTGCCTAAATAACTACGTATTTTCAAAATACGTTTCATCCCCTATTTCACCCCCCTACGGACGGAATATCGAAAAATTGCTTCTTAAATTACGCCTACAGAGTAAGATCAACACCCTCCACAAATTTCAAATTTCTATCTTCAGTGGTTTTGGCTGGGCGATGATGAGTCAGTCAGTCAGTCAGTCAGTCAATCGGGACACTTCCTTTTATATATAGATAGAAGATTACAGTTCCGCAGAGTTAGCAATGACTTCTAAAACACGTTGTCCCCCGGCATGCAACTACGTAACACAAATTGACTGCCTCGGAATGGCAACGTGTGCACGCGATACAGCCCGCGGAGTGAGCTCTGCCTGCCGCTTTAATCGCGTCAACCGCGTCGACTGCCGGCTTCGCAGATAACGCGTTTATCCGGCGCGATACGCTCGAGGTATCTCCCCACTGGAGGCTGTTTACTGTTTGCTGGGGACGCGGCAATTCGGCAGATGCCTCTGCAGGTGGAGCTGGAGCGTGTGGCTGTGGGTCCTTTAAACACCGCGGGGGAGGGGGTGAGGGGTGGGGGGTTGCTGCGACGTCGCGACTCTCATTAAAATAAGTACGCCATTCTCTCCGCGGGCGACGCTAGCGGCAGACTCGGCGATAGCGGCACACACCAGACACCACAAAAGTCGGATGAGTGTCGGCCCGTGACTCTGGTGCTCGACGGCTGCCAGCATCGCTTAGGTCTCACTTATACTCACCGCGATTTCCCGTAGCCGTACGGTTACCCAGGAATAACACGTGACTACACATACGTACACGTAGATGCTTCACAAAATTTTAATTCCTGTCTAGAGCAAAACAATTTCTGTGTTTATAAAATAATAGGTGACGGGAAATTTTAATGTTCAATTCAATTGTTTGTAGTGCTTATGGGACTTAACTACGGGGTCATCAGTCACTAAACTTACAAACTACTTATGAAAAATGGCCATTTTTATTCATAGACTGTTCTCACCTTTTATGTCATGTTTGACAAACAGATTTTATCTAAGATGACCACAGTAATTTTTTTACACTTTTAGTTATACTGCCTCCTGTTTATCTCAGTTGGATGTATTTTACCCTTCTGTTTTAACACCTTTTTATCCATGAAGATGGTCAATGACCGAAACTGGTAGATGTTCAAATGTTTGTAGACCTTACGGGACTTAACTACGGTTCATCAGTCCCTAAGCTTACAAACTACTTATGAACTACCTAAGACTAAAGACGGCACAAATAGCCATGCCCGAGGGGGGATTCGAACCCCCGACCGTAGTGGCCGTCCAGACCGTGACTGGAGCGCCTCAGTCACTTCGGCCACCGCGGCCGGCTGCAATGCCATTCAAATGAGATAATCTCCTCGGAGGTGTGGTGAGGTGGTGTGTGAGAACAATTTCGTCGAGTTCTACGGCTTTCCATGAACCTGTTTCAACACACCCTTTGTACTGCCGGAACATTTTATTCCACAGAAGAGTAATTTTCCGGACTGATGGATCACGTTATCTCGTGCCTGGAATAACTACTCTTTCTACGTAAGTGATTTGACGGTTCTGCTTGCGGATACGTCTGCGAGGCATGCTGCAGGTGTGCTCCAGTCGCACTGGTCCATTACCTTCAGTTTATAACGACGATAGTCGCGGGCACATTTTACCACACGCTGGTAATGCGACGTAATATCGATGTTGACCTTGAACACGCGGGCCCATTATGGTTCAATTGCCAATCATTTTTTGCGGGCGTAAGTAGCCCACTCCCCTTCTTGAAACCAGCATGAGACGAACAATTTGTGCAAACTAGAGTGTTTTTTACTCAAAACAAAACTTTTGTAGTTTATTTCATATATTCCTGGGTAAGTGTAAGCTGGGGGTTTCGTCTTACCAGAGTGGAATTTTGTTTTTAGATTGTGTGCAAATCTCACTGTGATATTTTTTAACAATGCATATAGTTTGACTGATATACTTCATATGTAAAAGACATGAAAGGTAAGGGTGAAGCATTGAATTAAAATTTTTGATGCAGCCGGGAATCGAATCCGGACCTCCATGCTTCCTAGGCGTACGTCTTGCCACTAGACCACACCGCATCACTAGAGGTGTAAACGAAATTTTATGTTTAGTTAGTGTCTCTCGTAAGAGTTTTATATATCTGTGAGAACTTGGATATGTGGAGGATTTTTATATTTTTCTATATATTTGGTTGAATATACTGGGATTAAAATTATTTTCTTGTGCTTTATGTTTGACGGTATCTATCTCTTTTTGTATTGCTGCTGTTTTTAATACTGTTTTTAATAATCTCACATACATTGAGTGGGTAAATTTTTATCACCTTGCTGTTTTACTAAAGAGAAAAGATGTTTACGACTCATTAAGTTCCAAAGGAACGTTGACTGGCATGACGTAAATTCGTGTGGTAAGTATTCTAAGTGCATCTTCATAATTTAAACTCTGTAATCCATTGTTGATAATGAGTTTTTGAAACATTTTTTGTTTTTCTTTTGAAACACCTCGAAGTGAAAAAAATTTTTTAACACGATAAATTTATACACTTTCTTATTAAAGGTCACCAGTTTCGATCTAACATGAAACCATCATAAGACCGATTTTTGTCAAGTTGGTGCTTAAACAGTGAGGAATTGCCATACACTCATCGTCTCAACAACTTCATACAAATCGGTCTGAAGATGTACTTAAGAAAGATCGAAACCGATCACCTTGAATAATAAAGTGCATAATTTCTGTGAACTTTACTGATTTTTTCATATTAAAATAATTTTTGATAATTTTATTGTAGTATACGATATAGTTCCCGGCGGCTTGGCCTCACTGCCTTGAAGTACGAACCGCGTCTTGTGGAGACGGAGTTTCCAGTGTTGCGGGAGGCTCTGGCTGCTTGGTGCCTGGCCCAGACTGTGGCTCTGACCAACGCCACCCAAAAGTAGTGGCCCGGTCGCGCTCGTGTGACGTCACGCACAGTAGGCCGCGATCGCGTAGCTGACAGGCTAGCCGCTACAACACAGTGGGCTGTGTCCTGAGCGTACTTTTTTTATTTTTATTTATTTATTTATTTATTTTATCTTAGGCGACGGTTATATGATGAGCAAGGCTTTTGTCGTCGTCGATGTATTGGTTTACTAGGTTCTCAAAATTTTAGTAGCGTCGGACATCAGGAATTTATGTTGATAAGCCTGTCAATTCTTAGTATATTCAATTACGGCTTTTTGTTTTTAACGTAAGTACAAACTGAACCATATTTTTTTTTAACCTAATAAAGTCTTCAGATAACCTTTAGAATGTTCTAGCATAATAATTCTACCCCTCAGGGCTTTTAAAAATGTTCAAATGTTTGTAAAGCTTATGGGACTTAACTACGGGGTCATCAGTCCCTAAACTTACAAACTACTTATGAACTAGCTAAAACTAAGGACGGCACAAATATCCATGCCCGATGGGGGGATTCGAACCCCCGACCGTAGTGGCCGTGCAGACCGTGACTGGAGCGCCTCCCCTCGGCCACCGCGGCCGGCTCAGGGCTTTTAGTTAAATATCAGGCTTTTTTAACTTTTATCTTATTTGTCCCGGTAGTTCATTTTATAGAAGTACGTCACATAAGATGTTAATTACTAATTATTTTGTGAAAAATAGTCCTTGCTAATTGGCCTTAACCTTAGTTTTTTTTTTCTTTACTGCCGGCCGCGGTGGCCGAGGGGACTAAGGCGCTCCAGTCACGGTCTGCACGGCCACTACGGTCGGGGGTTCGAATCCCCCCATCGGGCATGGATATTTGTGCCGTCCTAGTTCGTAAGTAGTTCATAAGTAGTTTGTAAGTTTAGGGACTGATGACCCCGTAGTCAAGTCCCATAGACTATACAAACATTTGAACATTTTTCTTTACTGAATCATGTTTTTAATACATTTATCCTCCGTATTCCTATCTCAACCACAGTCAAGGTTGTTATTTAAAGGTAATTTTCAAATATCATCGATTTGATGAAAAGGTACTATCTCCGTAAGAAGGTTTTTCGAGAAACTTTTTTAAAACACAATATCTGTTATATTTTTCACTTTAAAAGCACACAGTTACAACATACACTGAACAAAGTCACACGTTAATAGAGACACAATTCTCAAAATATGTTTATTCACATTGATAGTTCATTATATCTCTGCTACAATCAAAATTCAGAATATTCTCCCAAGCCAAATTAAAGTTCCTTAATACATTTCATTCTTTCTCAATGAAATTAATTGTCAGTTTTTTCTTTTAAAGTCCCCTTGAATATTAACTATCTCGACGGGAGGCAGAATGTTTCTGTAGCCGAAACCCGAATTAAAGTCAATAGATAATGTAACTACGCAATCGCGTAACCTTTCGATCATTCATTGTTAACTATCAAAGTCTTTAATTTCTGTAGGAGTAATTTAAACGGGAATTAAAAAGTTCCGAAATATTTCCGTATATGATTCCAGACTATTTTGCAAGACAATTACGCGAGACGCTTACAGAGAGATCTTTACACACCGTAAAACAATGACTGAGAGAGAGAGAGTAATGCTACTGCAGTTACTATTTATACTATATTTACGACAAATGGTAACTGTGATTGCAGTGTTTTGATACGGTTACTCTATGACTTTAACTATTCTGACTTTACAAAGATATGACAGATTTCTTTAAAATTTTGAAAAAAATACGTAAATTCTGCCTCTTTCAAGAATTAATAAAAATTGAAATGTACTGAAATGGATATTCCAATGCGATGACTGCGATGTAGTGTTACACCTGATGGCCTTCAGTCAGCTAAGCAACCGCGGCCAACGAGAAAGACAGGCCGCGGCGCGCACGTCACGTCACGTGATCAAGATAGACCTTAGGCAAAGCGATCGCTATCAGAGAGCTTGGGCACAAGGACAGTCGGCTGTGTCCTAGTGAGCAGCTTAAGCTAGTGGTCGAGCTAACTCAGGTCTATTTTGATCATGTGACGTGACGTGTGGACCGGGGGCTGTCTTTGTCGTTGGCCTCGAGAGCACTGCGGTCTTCTCTTCCGGTGTTGTTGCTGTGGCCAGCTGTGAAAGGGTGGTGAGTTGTGCTGAGTGCTGGGTGTGTTGTGTTGCAGTGGCACCGTCGGCGGCGCTGCGCTGCTACCGCTGCGGAGAGTACACGGACGGCGTGGGCTCCATCACGCCCTGCCTCAACTACACGGCGCAGAGGCACCTCAAGGAGTGCCCGCCCGAGGCCAACCACTGTGTGGTGAGTACCCCCTCAACTACAAGGCGCAGAAGCAACAAGTAGCGCCCGGCAGATACCAACCACTGTGTGGTGACTACCCACTCAACTACAAGCCGGAGAGGCACCTCAAGTAGTGCCCAACAGAGGCCAACCACTATGTGGTGAGTACCATCTCAACTAGACGGCACAGAGGTACGTCAACAAAAATCAACCACTGTGTGGTGAGCAACCATTCTACCTACCTCGCTTAGCTGCCGTTTTAACCTCTGGAAGTCTCTGGTGACCTGTTACTTCCTTGCACTCATACAGAGACTGACAAGGGGACCACATGGATATGGAATTTTGGAATTTATTTATACTTATGGTACTTGAAGTTAAGTAGTTAAATACCAATCAGCCAAAGCCATTCGATGCAACTCTCAAAAATTCTCAGTTATATATTTTTGACGACGTTACAGCGTTCATTTAATGAAATAAATCGCAATTTGCGATCAATTATGGCTTCACTGTACTAGGTTTAGAGGGTATACCAAAGTGCGGCGAATGAAATTTTGTGCTAGGCCGGGATTCGAACCCTGGATCTCCTGCTTACTAGGCAGACGCGTTGACCACTCCGCCATCGAGGACACAGTGACGAGCCCTACACGTCTCTCGCCACACCCAAATCTCCATTCGCCACGCTGTCTCTTCCTTATTACCACAGCCTATTTGTTCTGTAATGCTCGCAGCCACAATACTGTATTCCCGCATCAGGGAGAACAGACCATGAGGTATCGAGACACAATTAACTGTCATCAGAACAAATAGGCTGTGGTAATAGGAAAGAGACAGCCTGGCGAATGAATATTTGGGTGTGGCGGAAGACGTGCAGGGAAGAGTCCTCTGCAGTGGGGCTGGTCATTGTGTCCTCGGTGGTGGAGTGGTCCCTGGGTTCGAATCCTGACCGGCCACAGATTTTCATTCGCCGCACTTTGGTATTCCATCTAAACCTAGTACAGTGAAGCCATAACTGATCGCAAACTGTGATTTATTTCAAAAAATTCTCTAGTAAAACGAATTTGAAGTTTTACAAATACACATAAGTATCAATAATTAAAACAGTGGTAGCCTCTGTCGGTATAGCTGAGTCGGTAGAGTTTTGGCCTCCAAACCGTACAGTCGGTGGTTCGAATCCCGCTGTATATATATTTCGTTGCTTTAGAATTCAGTTATATTAAACATTTTGGAATCTCTAACTCCACGTTTTGTGTTAGTTTTTTTATGAGTATGTAGGCGAGCTTAACATCTTGTCGCCACCTAAAACGATGGATAAGTATGTTAGTTGCTTGGAAAGCCATTAATAACTATGGAGACGACATTCCAGAAACAGCGTCGTAGCTCTTCATAAACTGAACAATCAAAGACTACCGCCTTCAACTAATAGAGAAGCCAATGCTGTAAAAAAAATGTAACTTATGTCTTTTGCTTGAACCCATCATTATTTTATAAAATATAGAAAATTGCGAATAAACAAAAATACGTGCATTTTTCATAAAAATTACCATTAGATATTAAAATTATGTACGTATTCGAACACAATGAAAAAAATAAAACTAAAAAATCTGTCACTGCAGGTTCGAAACACCGACCCTCGAGATGTAAGGATAGAAGCCTACCATCTTTCTTATTCTAGGGGTAGTTCAGTTTCTTGCGGTCGCTGATGGTGTTCATTCGTCGGTGTTTGATGTCTTTTGGCTCGGCTTTTTTATTACAAAGGGCGTTCAGTCTTCTGAGCGGGCGCGCTGAGCCACCGCACCCGGCTACCACCTGACCTACACCGACAGCTGTTGCAAGTTTTTTATTTATTGGTACTTACGTGTACTTGTAAAACTTCAAAGTCGATTTTTTTCGAGAACTTTTTAGAGTTGTGTCGACTGGCTTTGGCTGATCGTTATTTGTGTTGTGTACTTCACGTACCTCAAATATCAAAAAAATTCTAAAATCCGATATGTATGTGGTCTCCTTGTAAGACTTCTTAAGTTCCTTCATAATAAAGGGACATTGGGCAGTTTCAAACTGAAGAACAATACAAAATAATTCGAGACAGTGAAAGAATCCTCAAACAGTTACCTGACGCTAGAGTATTACTTATCAGAGTGGGATCCGTGCCCGACAGGGTTGATCGAAGATATGGCTGAGATCCAACAGAGAGCAGCACGCTTAGTTACAGACTCCTTTAGTAAGACCGAAAGCGTCACAGAGATGATCGGGAAATACAGCGTCAGGCGCTACAACATGAGAGACGTTCTCTATCACGGTATATTGTTTAGTACATCTCGCCAAAAGACGACAAGAAAAAATGAAAAATTAGAGCCCAGACTTTTTTTTTTTTTTTTTTTTTTTTTTTTTTTTGAACCATCTGTGACTGGAATAGGAGGAGGAAGTCCTGTTATTCCTCCTATTTTCCTATTTTAAATAGAAAAATGAATCCTAGTGCTCATTATAAGGGTGAATTGAAGCACTATCAACGCACCACGTGATACGTGAAAAACGATACCGCCGAAGGTTGATTAATTTCCTTTATAATGAGGAAGGTCAGCAGCTGACATCATTTCTAGATAGATTCCGACGATTATTTCATGATACTCAAGATCTCCCCATAGAGGAAGAGATCATGCAACTGACGCACGCACAACTGACCCGGACGGACGAGGAAACTCTTTTGGAAGAGATAACACCAGACGAAGTATCCGAAGCGCTCTAAAAAGGAGCGCTCAACAAGTCGCCAGGACCGGACGGCTTACCTATCGAATTTTACAGAGCCTTCAAAGACCTGATATTGCCACGTTGGATAACAATGTACAATGAGATTATGTCACCCAACATGAGTGTACCACCGTCATTCCTTGAAGGCTTCTTCATCCCCATACCAAAAAAATCAGGGACCCAAAGGGTGGATCAATATAGACTGCTCACAATGCTCTACAATGACTATAAGATCTTTGCACGACTGATGTCGATCCGGCTCAAAGTGGTACTCTCACACTTTATTTCCCCCGACAAAACATGTCTCGCCACGCGGAGTACCAGTCAAACAGTCAGTGATTACAGAGATGTAATTGCATTAGCCACCGCTTGCCGAATAAGAGCAGCTTTGATATCTGTCTATTTTAAACAAGCCTTCGACAGAATTAATCACGACTTCTTAACGTCGGTATTGAGCCACGTGGAGTTTCCACCAGTCTACATACAGATTATCATGCGACTCTTAAGAGGCGCCATCTCCAGAGTGATAGTGAATGGCCGAGATGCCTGCCCTTTACCGATAATGAATTCAGTAAGACAGGGTTTTCCGTTATCACTCTTTGCGATAGCACTTGAAACTCTCATGAATGGGGTGAATAGTATGCTCAGTGGCATGGAACTGAGGGGTAACACCTTCATCTGTCGACCATATGCAGACGACCTGTTATACCTGGTGCGACACCTGAGGAAGTGCGAAAATCCCTCGACTGGATCCAACAATATGGTCAAGTTTCAGGCAGTGTAATGAACATGACGAATTCTGGGATACTCCCAATTGGAAGAGGACTGGATGGAGAGTTTGACCCACTACAAAGGGTGGGAATCCCTTTCAACCAGGATATCAGACGAACAGCTGCAGCGAGCTACAAGCAGTTATTACAGGGAATACGTGCTAAAACACATGATAACTCCCTACGAGCACTGGACATGATACAAAGTGTGCAATATGCCAACATATATCTTGTTTTGAGGTTGCCACACATCGCACAGATATTCCCAATGCCGAAAGGAATTGCGGATCGCCTTATGGCAGCCCTACGATATTTCGTAAGCAACGGAATGATATTGAAGGTACGATATACCACTCTCACGCTCTGCAAAAGAGATGGTGGCCTTGGTCTAACAAACGTATATCTTAAAGGATTACCCCTGTTCCTGAGAACCATGTTTCGAATATAGATAGCAACATCAGACACATACAGTTACATCTGCATGATGAACTAACACCCCCCCCCCCCCAAGTCCTTCGAGTCACCAGTTCCAGTGGGTAACATTTCGCACACTTTGGCTCACATTGCAACATTTTATGTGGAATATAGTTATGTCCGTCATGGACTGCGAACGTCCGGAGATCCTACAGTACGAGACACTTACCGTCAATTAATGCTGCGTCAGTACAGGAATGTGATGGAAAGACGACACCCGAGGAAAAACTGGCCCGGTATCTGGCGTTCGGTACATCCACCGGACTTAACTACTGCGGCGAGATCCACGTGGTACGTTTTAGTTAATCAGTTAATCAGAAATACATGACGCAGGAAAGATTACACGCAATAAATATGGCTGAGACGCCACTTTGCGCGAGCTGCGACCTGACAGACACGGATGCACACCGTCTAGGGCGCGGGAAAGCAATTGAAGTGTGGACTTTGTCTCGCCGAATAATAGCCTAACTACACATACGGAGATAACATCGGCAGTGATACTTTTTCCAGATGTGACTTACTTCCCCCACCAAAAGGCAACGCAATCAACTGGTTCGCAGGGATGACAGCAAGTTACATATTTGACAATAATGACATGAAAGTGATGCTGTACTGGATACACTTAAACGAACAACACGAGAAATCACAACGGTGCAAAAAATATCAAACACATTACCCGAATTTTGTAAGAATAGTATTCACGGATCCTCAAAACAGCTGGGGTGTATCAGCTCTGAGAAGAAATAATGTATAATTATAATAAAACGGAACTTAGAATGAAACATTAGACAAGGTAAAGAATTCGAGAAGCCACCTGAAACCCCCATTGTTCATTTTGTTTTCAGTTCAACGCGGGAGTGCGTCCTTGTTTAATGGGATGACCAACAAAATATCTGCAATACAAACTGGTACAAACCTATACATTCAACGCGAAGAAGCGAGCAGCGATACTCCCACATGGAAATATCGTGGTTGAAACTGACGAAGAAGCTGCCGCTGTTGTTTCCCTTAACTTATTTTTCTTTACGATTTGTAATCACATTATAGTCTAAATAAACATCCCACCCAAATAAAATAAATAAAGAATAATAATAATAATAATAAAGCGGTTAAGGCGACAAAAAAGCGGTCTGGAGCGCCACGTCTCGGATCGAGCGGCCTGCCGTGTTGGAGGTTCGAATTCTCCCTCGGGCATGGATGTGTGTGTTTGTCCTTAGGTTAGTTTAACTTAGTTTAAGCAGTTTGTTAGTCTAGGGACTCATGACCAACATAGTTTGATCCCATAGAATTATATATATATATATATATATATATATATATATATATATATATATATATATGGTAGGGGGGTTAGCAGTGGTGGTGGTGGTAGTGGCGGGAGCAGTGAGGGGAAGTGACCAGCACTGGAAGGGAAGTGCCGCTCTTAACTGCACTCCACTACCTGCCGGAGTCTTATAAATTCTCTCCTCTGTACATAACCACTAACCATACCGCCAAAAATACCTTTTTCTAAAAACTTATTTGTCACGTAGAAATTGTTTGTCAATTTCCCCACAACTTGTTCATGAAAATCATTTAAATCTAAGACCATTTTTTCTTAATTTCACTTTTTCCTAGAGTGGAGAAACCTTCAGACCTACCGGCAACTAATTTTTCTCTCTCTCTCTCTCTCTCTCTCTCTCTCTCTCTCTCTCTCTCTCTCTCTCTCTCTCTCTCTCTCTCTCTCTGTCTGTCTCTCTCTCCCTCTCTTTCATTTTTTTAATGTCCGAAGTGAAACATCAGTAGCAGCCTGTACTCTTTTAAGGACACTTTTAATGGGATTTTTATCCCCTCTTTTGCGTCTTCCGACATAAATTTAATTACATTCAAAATAATCTCTCGTGACTGGCTGTTCAGATCTCTTCCTGCACCTAAAGCGCTTGGAGACTGTGCTGACAAGTCGTTTATAGCGGCGTGCTAACTCGATGTGCACTGGCCGGCTACTGGAAGTAGACTGACGTGGCCTCTCCTTGACTAGACTCTTTTCTAGTAACGTTGTCAAGGAAAACCATGTGAAATACCTCCGCTAAGATAAAAGAATAAACAGATCAATACTAATTAAAATTAACTTCGAAGCATGTCTGTACGAATTCAATACTATTGTTTCGCCTGTTTTCTATCGATATTTGTATGTAAAATGTTATATGAACTATGGTTTACTCTGTTGTGTAAATCTCTGTCAAAGACTATGTGTGTGAGGAGTAAGCTGAACAGAGAGAGTCAGTCGTTGTGTAGCTCTCGTATTGAACGGACGTGCTTTGGTTTGGCTGCTGAGGTAGCAAGTTTTGTATGAGCTGATGGAATAATTTCGCAATTTGATTTTGTGGAACAGACACAATTCTGATTTTGTATCATTCAGATATGTATCAGTCTGAGAAGATTTTGTTGTTCCCCAGTCATAAGGTAATGTAATGATTATTGACAATAAGTTAAACTTCTTTACTTGTTTCACTTTTGTAGTTATTAAGCTAACTCTCTTCCTTTCATTGAAAGTTATTTACTATTAAAGTCAAAGCGTAGTATTGACTAAGCTGAGTTTGATTAACAGATTTCTTTATTGCTGTGGCGTATTAATGATAGTAGCGATTGTTGTGCAATACTCCACGCAAGTGATCAAGATACTAAGTTTCTGCAATCAGTCAGTTAGCGGGATAAATTCTCGCAGTTCCTTTATTAGTAAGTGATTTGTGCTTTTTCTTCAGATTTCTCTCGCAGTCATAGTGTAGTCAGTGAGCCTTACGCAGACTACGTATTGTTCTTGCTATGTTCAAAATATCCGTTGCGCTTTCAATCAGTTTAAACACACAGTTTCTTAATTAACTGTGCAGGTATTAATATTAGGGCCATGACTAAACAGAATTATAATGTTAATGAATGATAAATGTGTTCAACTAATCTTTATTGGGCTTGATTGAAAAGTTAATCGCGAGTGTTAGCTAACAGCTGATGACAATTAGTAGTACTGCATTTAACATCAGATCAGTTTTGAACGAGTAGCTTTGAAACAGGCCACCTTTAGTTGGCTCACATTTGCCAAAACCCAGTGGCGACCCTGTTTTTCCTATCAGTAGACCAGGCTTACCTTATTCCTCCAAGAAACATACTAAACTTCACATCTCAACTGCTAAATAATAAATTATTAACTCCCCTAATAAAGAAAAACACTTGTCAGTCATAATCATGTACCCTTACAAAGTACGCAATCAGTTACTTTTGTACATAAAAACATCATATTTCAATTCATTTTTAATCTTAAAACGTTTTTGGACGATACGATTACGTCTCATCTATTGTGAGCCGTGTGAATTACACTGCACTGACATTTTTTAATCATAGTCTGCCATTAACAGAAGCTGTGATAATACTGTAATGGCGTTTTCACATTCGTATTATAAAATTCACAAACACATTTAGTGATTATGCAATGTGAAAGTAACAATATGAAGAACAGGAATTGCTCATTTTGTATCTTGCAATTCTTCTGCTACTCCACACTGGCCGCCTCGAGCGCTAGCGTCGCTTCACTTGTAGTTTTTCCCCTAGAGCAGTGTTTCCCATTCTTTTCGCATATGCGAACTACTTCCAAGGAAAAATATTCTTGCGACCACCTCCCCGCCCCCCTACCTCACGAACCGTATCAAACTATTCTTATGTATGGAACACATTGTCCTATTTGGTACATGATTTCCGACAGAAAAATATATTTTGCTTAACGACTGTTTCTTTTTTCAGGCAAGACTGAAACGCGAATCTCTATATATAAAACAGAGTCTCCGTATGTTTGTGTATCTGTGTGTGTGTACGTATTGCATAGAAATCTACAGTTTTGTTCCAATTTTTATGAAATTTTGTACACGTAAGCTTCGAGCCATGAGGACGGGCGGCATAAGTGTAAGAATCACGTACAACACATAGTTCACGAGATATGACGTCATAAACAATGAGATGCGAGAAAAACTGCTGCATTACGCGACATTGTTGTACATTTCCTCGTAAACCACTGGACCGAGTTCAACCGAATTTGGTACACATCTTCCTTACCGTGAGCTATCAATTCTGTAATGGTAAGAATCACATACGACATATTGTTCAGGAAATATGTCATAAACAATAGAAGTTGGAAGAAACTGCAACGTAATGCGACGAGAATTTATGAATAAAGTACATGAGAACGAGATTACTTAGCGACTTTCAACAAACTTTAAACATAATTTCAAACCTTTATTGAACTATTCCTTGCTGACAACCATAGCAAAATTATGAAAGGAAAAAATTTCCTCGCTTACTACTTTTCCGGTGTCCATGGACTAAAAGTGCGGCATTCGGTATGACGTGAAAATTTATAGTTTCTACACTACAAATTGTAGCCGCAGGAAATTTTGAAAACAGTATACACACATACAGCTGAATCTACATTCGAAATTGTATCACAGTACGATACGTAGTTCATGAGATATGAGCACATAAACAGTAACGTTTATGGAAAATCGCCCCATCACGCACGAAGTTTTAATCTCTTACTACTTTATTACTACTTGTATTCGCAACATATTTTACAGAAATACAGCACTTATACAAATGAATATCTACCTGAAAAATTATACAACTGTACAACATATAATTCAACAAATATGACATCGTACAAATTTTATATGTCATTTGTATTTTGACTACTATCTTTCTTTGCTTGGATACTGCACTTACAATTTTGCACATTATACACGTCAGCTTTATTTCTTATATATTCGCCGATAAATGTAATATGATTTTAGAAAAAAGGAGATGGACAGAGAAGGGATAGGAGAAGTAGTAACTCAAGGCAAGAAGAAATAAATAAATAAATAAATAAATAACCGAGCAACGCCGGGTTTTGAACTTGTTATGCTCAAAAAGAACGGTCTCACTGAATAGACAATTTGTAAAGAAGTAGATCTTTTTTCGAATTTTTTCAGGATTAATTATTGTATTAAGTTCTTTTACCAATCAATTATCTCCTGCAAACAATTTTTAGACTTCGCACTTATTCATCATTAACAGACTGTATTATAGAACAATGTACAGTGAATGTTACACAAGGAACTCCGTAATTTTAACATTAAATATAACGCGTTTTTGCATTACTGAATCCCTGGTTGTTTTTTGGTGCATGTACTTCCTCTTGTTACGGCGACCGCCGAGCAAGAGTCGCGCCCACAGGCTGAAAAACACTGTCCTACAGAGTTTCGAGACAGTCAGTGATAGACTGTGGTCATACTATCTTTTAATTTCACATTAAAATGTCTTTTTTTCAGTAAGCTGTTTCTCTTCAACACGGTAAAAATTTGCAAATGGTAGTTAAAGGAAGGGAAGGAATAAGGATAGGAAAGAAAAGATTGGCAGTGGCCGCTGTCAATCCTTTCTTTCCTATCCTTCTTCCTTCCCTTCCCTTAACATCATTTGCAAATGCTATTTGGCTGCGAAGCAGGTGTGGAGTCTGTTCTTTCGGACGTCCGAAAGAACAGACACCGCAACAATACAATAACAAACGGTAAAAATTGTAACCTCAGTGCGTAAAAGACTCGCATTTGCAATCTCTGGAACCGCCGTCTCATCTGCGTCGTCAAATTGAAAATACTGTGCGTTCCTCCAATTGACCCTGCACAGCCATTCACGTTAAGAGCCGCGTCCAGAGGAGAAGGGCTCCGTATGGGTGCAGTAGTGGTTACGGGACGACGAGGCGGTAAGTGGCGAGTGTGTGTGGCAGTGTGGGTGGGAAAGGGGAGGGAGTGCCCACGGCAGTCGCTAGTTGGCAGAACTGCCGCGGCGGCCGAGTGGCGCTGGTTGCGCGCCGGCGGCGACTCTTCCATTATACGTATGCTAATCAGGCTGGCGCTTTTAATATTCCCCGTCCTCCGGCGCCGCCCCCTTCCATCTCGCAAGAAGAGTCCACACCCACACGTCGCAAAAGTGGCGTCGTCCACAAAACTGCGCGGCTGCAGCCGCCGCCGGCAGTTGGAGCCATTTCTAGAGCTCCTCCTATGCACAATCATCCACAGCAGGGGCATCTTCACAGTATGTGGTCATTTAGCAGTACCGCCGCTTTTTTCAGGGAAATGCGGTGGTTGATTTCATTTCAATCGTGTCAGAAGCATCTAACTTTATACGTACAGTAAATAGACGTCGGATAGATAGGTTTGTTAGGCTCTTCATAGATATTATATGTAAGCCAACAGTCATCATCAAATTATGAAGAAATTAGATGTGGTGTCCCACAAGGATCCATCTTAGGGCCATTGCTTTTTCTTGTGTACATTAATGACCTCTCATCAGTTACACTACCAGAAGCAGAGTTGCTTTTGTTTGTATATGATACAATTTTGGCAATAAAAAGTATATCAAGCATAGTTACAGAAAGGTCTGCTGTTGATATTTTCATGAACATTAATAAATGGTTTAAAGCCAACTCATTGTCATTATACTTTGAAAAGATTCACTACATGCAGTTCAGAACATGTAAGAGATTTC
This sequence comes from Locusta migratoria, assembly GCA_026315105.1. Classification (NCBI taxonomy): domain Eukaryota; kingdom Metazoa; phylum Arthropoda; class Insecta; order Orthoptera; family Acrididae; genus Locusta; species Locusta migratoria. The sequence continues at coordinate 86,171,818 of CM048746.1, forward strand.
CTGCCAGCATATGCATTAAGTATGAAGAAGAGCAGATAGAAGAGGTTGACAGTATTAAATTCCTGTGATTACAGCTTGATAATAAATTTAGTTGGGAGGAGCACACCACAGAACTGCAGAAACGACTCAACAAATCTGTATTTTCAATACAAGTGTTATCAACATAGGAGACATAAAAGTAACAAAGCTTGCATACTTTGCTTACTTTCATTCCATAATGTCATATGGTATAATATTTTGGGGTAACTCTTCAAGTCAGTCGAAAGTCTTCAGAGTCCAAAAGCGTGTAATACGTATTATTTTGTGGAGTACATTCACAGACGTCCTGTAGAAGCCTCTTCAAGGAACTGGGTATATTAACTACTGCCTCTCAGTATATTTATTCCTTAAAGAAATTTGTCATAAATAATATATCCCTTAACCCAACAAACAGCTCAGTTTATACATACAATACTAGGAATAAAAATGATCTACTCAAGGACTTAAAAGCGCTTAAGTTCAAAAAGGGGTCCACTACTCAGGAACACACATTTTCAGTAATTTACCATCAAGTATAATAAATTTAGCTACAAATAAAGATCAGTTTAACAGGAACCTAAAAGACTTTCTAGTGGCCAACTCCTTCTACTCCATTAGTGAATTTCTAAATTATACCAAATGATGCATGTATTGGTATTCATACTATATTAGTATTATTATATTTATCAGCTAAAAAACACTTAAAATGTATGTATCGGTATTTTATTAGTATTACCTATTATTCAGCTTGTAAATTTTGTTTCTTGACATGTTCCACATCCACGAGTATCTCCTCAACATGGATCTACGGAACGAAAAACTAATCTAATCTAATCTAATATGTATTTTGTAGGGGTAGGACTTTTTCGGCTAAAGCTGGCCATGTTCAGAGAGTTTATGTCCTTAAATTTAGCATGTCTTGTACAATAGGAAACTGTAATGGAGGAAGGAAGGAAGATTAGTATTTAACGCCCCGTCGACAGCGTGTTCATTAGAGGCGGAGCTTACGCTCTGATCGTTTGGGTAAGGATGGGGAAGGACATCGGCCGTGCCCTTTGAAAGGAACCATTCCGGCATTTGCCTGGAGTGATTTATCGAAATCACGGAAAACCTATATCAGGATGGCCGGAGATGGATTTGAACCACTTTCCTCCCGAATGCGAGTCCAGTGCCTTGCCACTGCGCCACCTCGCTCGGTAACTGTAACGTTAGGAAATTTTTGACCAAAAACTGGCCACTCCAGCGCATTGAGAGTAGCCTTCATGAGCTCCTCGATTGTGCAGGTGCTTGGGCATAACTCGCACTGCATAAGGTGGGAAGTAATCTGCTATTGTCCACAATCGCACAACTCCGAGTCATCCGATAGCCCCCATCTATGCATGTTGCTCTTTGTTCTTGCAACTCCGGAACGCAGTCTATTCAAGAAACTCCAGACGGTCCTCTTCTCACCGTGTTCTGGGGGGAAGTTCTTCCGTTGGCACAAGTCACTCCTGGAGATGGACATTTTTATTGCGCCACATTTCTGTTATGGTTTTCCGTGGTGTATAGACGATGAGCGGGTTGGTGTGCGAAAAATGGGTGCACCGCAGACGTAATGATTTTAGCTTCTCTTTGCTGGCCAGCCACTTTGCGTCTAATACTAGGGAGTGCAATACCAATTAGGCAGTTAGTGTGTCTGTCGGTGTTGGCTTTAAACAACCTGTGATGATACGGAAGGATTCGTTAAGTAGTATGTCCACTTTTTTTGCATGACTGGAGTTGTAACACATAGGACATGCATATTCCGCAGTTGAATAGAGAGCTAGAGTTGTGGCTAGAGTTGTGGCCCTCAGTGTCCTGGGCTCTGCATCCCATGGAGTGCTCGCTAGTTTACGGACGATGTTGTTTCTTGCAACTGCTTTCTGCTTGGTTTTCATGCAGTGGTCCTTGTAGGTGAGGGTTCTATCTATGGCGACGCCTAAATATTTTAGGGTTGCAAAATGCACTAGCGGTATTTCGTCCCATGATACTTGATGTTTCTTTATCGCTTGTCTATTTCTCAGGTGGAATGCACAGGTTTGGGTTTTCCATAGGTGAGGTGTGAGTTGGTTTTGCTTGTAGTAGATGACGTTCAAGGACTTCCGGCAGTTTGCTTACTATGATCTAGAAGGTATTTCCTTGGGCAGTAATGGCCCGGTCGTCTGCATATATAAAACTTTGAGTAGCTTAAATGTTAAAGAGCAGTGTAGCTAGCACTCTACCCTGCGGTAACCCATTCTTGTGTGTCCTCCATTGGCTTCTTTAACGCGGCGGTATGCGTACCCCTTAGTGATCTGAAGAGCATAACATCCTGCTAGCACCCGTGTAATTCCTCCATGATAGTTTGTCATCTGCAAATGTGGCTTCATGTGCGGAATGAAGAAGGAAACAGCATCATTTAAATCTTGTTTTCACAATTCATAAACAGTGAGAGTGAATTAGGAAATAATACTGTTTCCTTCACCTTTGCGCTCATGAAAACACCAACACTTTTGCGGAAGACAAACTGTCAAACAGGAACTATTTCGTATGTATACCAGCGGCAAAAGACTGTAACGGTACGGACTCTTAATTTAACTAACTTTGTCTTAGGGGATGACTTTTTCCTGCTACGTTTATCTCGCAGCTATCCGTACACGTATACATTTATCTGAGAAACTTAACTTCAATTTCAAAGTCAGGAAATTTTTAACTAGGGCGGCATCTGCTAAATAACTGACTACAACATGAGGGTTGCGTTTAAACCAAACCTGTTTATTGCCCATTGCATGATTATGTCTGGCGAGAACCACTAAATTCGTTGGACCCCATCTCGAGCTCGGGTCCCCAATATTGCTAAAACTATAGCTATATGAATATTTAATCATTTGGATAATGTTCTTAAAATGATTCCTATAAAGTTTATTGTTCTATCCAAAAGAGAAAGTCAGAATGCGGTGAAAATTTTCTGAGTTCCGACATCTGATTCAAAATTCAAAGTCCTCATGCTTCCGAAAATATTTCAGACACCAGCACATCATATTCTGCTGCTATGATGAACACTTGTCGTCTTATTCAATTTCACTACACTCGCGACATATGTCTGCCATCAACATTCAACTACCGTCGACTGATCTCTGCCGCTACCGGCACCCACTTATATACACTCTGTGACGTCATTCCTGTAATACGTCACCGAACTAGCTGCAGAGATTCTCGTAGTAGTGTACAGAACTTTTTAAATAATGATTGAAATGTTGATATGACGGCATCGTTAGATGCGTGCTCAGATTCTAATGCCAATACATACTTTAATTTCTAACACTAAATATGCCCCCAGAATCTAAAGTTTAAACAAATGAATATTTTCAGCATGACCAATAAATAAGTCATTCGGCCGTCACACAATGAATATTTAAGCAATTATTTAGGTGAATTGTTTTTCGGGTAGATTTTCCAGTCCTTTTTCCAATGCAATGTTCCCATTTACTGTGCTCATAAATTGAAACAAATAACGGTCGATAAACAAAGTAATTTAGTTTTTACAAAGACAACATATTAAAATAAACAAAAATAATGTAGTTTTCTAAACAGGTCATATTGCGTGTTTACGACAACTGCAACTTATAACTGCATCGCTGTTTCTGTATCGGTTTTGTATTAATTGTTATTAACAAATCTTTATTGTTTTTTCATAAAAGTGCATTATTATGTGCAATACAAAGGTTTCAGTTGATATGCTTATACCAAACTTTGTGTCTCGGTGAGACCTTTCATTTGAGCCCTCTTGGATTTTTACAAGTGAATAAATATTATTTTTCTGAATAACTTTTAATATAAAATTAATATAAATGATGTCGACACATCATCTAAACCGTGTTGTTCTCCTCTTCCATTTGCTTCTCCGTGCTAATCTGTAACTCTAATAGTTTCAACATAGTATCTAAAAATAATGACAATGCCGTATTTCGGCGGGAAAAATGGCAGTTGAACATGACGTCATGTCCGCCAGCGTCTTCTCCACGTGTTCTCCACCCGCCGATGTGAAGCTGGGATTGTCTCACCTCCTCGCAGCGGCTGACTGCCTGTTCAGTCGTCGCAACTTTCGACGCACTCCGCTGTCAAACTAGCACGCTTTGCGCTCCAAATGAGTATTGTACGTTGTTGTAACGTCACAAGACAAAGTAAATATTCCAGAACACGGATCAATAACATGCGTAATTTAGAAGTGGATATCCCTGGAGTACTAAAGAAACTAAAAATCACTTAACAAATGCAAGTAAGTCTAAGGACCATATTATTTATATACCTAACAGGTTCCTTTCAACTCCATCCATCCCCAGCTCACCGAAAGTTCCGTACCCAAATACTGAAAAGTTTGACAGTTCACCCCAATATTAAAGAAAGTCATTAGGAAGTATCCGCAAAATTACAGGCCCATATCACTGACGTCGGTTTGCAGCGGGATTTTACAACATACACTTTCGTCAAATATTACGAACTACCTCGAAGAGAACGACCTATTGACCCATAGTCAACCCGGATTCAGAACGTTTCATTCTTGTGAAACAAATGGTGTGATGAGTATTATCGACAAGGTATGTTAAATAGATTCCGTGTTTCTATATTTCCGGAAGGCTTTTGACATTGTACACAAGCGAATTCTAATCAAACTGCATGCTTACGGAATACCGTCACAGTTGTGCGACTGAATTCGTGATTTCCTGTCAGAAAGGATACAGTGCATTGCACTGTGATTAGCGGAAAGTCGTCGAGTAGAACACGATACCTGACGTTCCCCAGGGAAGTGTTTTAGAGCCCCTACTGTTTCTTATTTTTATAAACGACTACCTGGTACCCGGCGCGTTGCTGCCGCAGAAGTAATAATTGTGCAAACACCATTTGAAATTTGAAAGTGTTAGCTTGTTTAGTGACAAAGTTTTATTACAATCAGATAAAAGTTATGGCAGCGCATAAAATACGAACATGCGATCAAATATAAATGGGGTCTACGGCCAGCCGCGGTGGAGTAGCCGAGCGGTCTAAAGCGTCTCGCTGCGGAGCGCGCGGTTGCTCGCCGTGGAGGTTCGAGTCCACCCTGGGGCATGGGTGTGTGTGTTGTCCTTAGGTTAGTTTACCTAGGTTTAAGTAGTTTGTAAGCTACGGACTGATGACCACGCAGTTTGGTCCGATAGAATTACAAACATTTGAACATTGTCTCCAGTCTTCCATTACTCCGTCTCCTCCTTTCCCTTCTCTCTGTTCACCTGCTCCTCCCCTCTCTCCCCCTCTCCCTACGCTCTGTCCATTTCCCCTCCCCTGTCTCTGTTCATCTCCTCCCCCTGTCTATCTCCCCTCTCTCTTTCTCTGTCGGTCTCCTGTCTCCCCTCTCTCTGTCCGTATCCTCCTCCACCTACTCCTCTCCCTCCTATACAGGGTGTTACAAAAAGGTACGGCCGAATTTTCAGGAAACATTCCTCACACACAAAGAAAGAAAATATGTTATGTGGACATGTGTCCGGAAACGCTTGATTTCGAAGTTTGAGCTCATTTTAGTATTTCTCTTTAAATGTAAACTGAAATAATTCGTGCAGACAATTGTCAAAATACCCTATTGTTTCGTTAGTATGCACTGTACTTCCTCGATTCACCGCCAGTTGGCCCAATTGAAGGAATATAATGTTGACTTCAGTGCTTGTGTTGATAAGCGACTCATTGCTCTACAGTACTAGCATCAAGCACATCAGGCTTCATTCCAACGTGAACAAATTGTAAATTTTCACAATAAACAAGTGTGGGCTGACGAGACTAACGTAACGGAGTCACTGTTTTGGAAATAGGAACAATGGACAGTATTATCGTTCGTTTTCGGAGCATCACATGCGACCAGCTTTCCGAAGGAGGCGGCAGCACTTTCTGCGCAACCTACCCATGAATTTGGGCAACAATGCGCGGTCTTATACAGCCAAAGTTGTGGCTGCTTCGTTCGGTGGATGGGACTGACCATCCACCACACTCCCCGGACTTACGTCCTTGCGACCGCTCCAGTCGCACTATTAACGCAACAGGCTCTACTTCGCCTTCCACATCGCTGGCAACGGGTTCTACACAACGCTGGTTACTACGTTGAAGGACAGTAACAGGAGAAAACATGTAATGCTGTTGTATAGGTTGTGAATAAACAGTTGCCACTATTTACGTTCCAAACCTCGTAGAAAGCTGGATTTAAATCAGTTTTAAACTATTTGGACTTCCTGAATAAAGTGTCAACATAAAAAAAATTATATTAATTTTGGTTACGAACAGTCACTTGGATGACGTCTTCATAGTCACATTAGAATAGTTTTCAATTAAAGTGTACAGTGAAAGTTACACACAACATACAACACGATTCATGAAACATCATTCAGCTTGAAACTTCCTGGCACATTAAAATTGTGTGCCGGAACCGGGACTCGAACCTGGGACTTTTGCCTTTCGCGGGCAAGCGCACTACCGACTGTGCTATCCCGATACGACTCACGATGCCGCATCGCCTCCTACTTTCCAAACTTCACAGAAGTCTCTCCTGCAAACACGCAAGACTAGCACTCCTGGAAGAAAGGATATGGTGGAGACATGGCTTAGCCACAGCCTAAGGGATGTTTCCAGAATGAAACTTCACTCTGCAGCGGAGTGTGCGCTGATATAAAACTTCCTGGCAGATTAAAATTGTGTGTCGGAACCGGGACTCGAACCTGGGACCTTTGCCTTTCGCGGACAAGCGCACTACCGACTGTGCTATCCCGACACGACTCACGATGCCGCCTCACAACTTTACTTCCGCCAGTACCTCGCCTCCTACTTTCCAAACTGGCGGAAGTAAAGTTGTGAGGCGGCATCGTGAGTCGTGTCGGGTAGCACAGTCGGTAGTGCGCTTGCCCGCGAAAGGCAAAGGTCCCAGGTTCGAGTCCCGGTTCCGGCACACAATTTTAATCTGCCAGGAAGTTTCATATCAGCGCACACTCCGCTGCAGAGTGAAGTTTCATTCTGGAATCATTCAGCTTATTTAGATCAATTTTAATTTTATAAAGAGAACTTTCAGGCCGTATTTAAAAATATATTTGGATTACGTTCTGCCCCCAAATAAATTTGGCTGTTACACCTCCGGTCGTTCTTTGCTGCAACCTGTATGGTCAGCAGTGTATTTCGAGGTGTGGAACGGTCTATGTAGAGCTGAGTCGTGCGCTTACAGCCGGTCGCCCGCCCCACTCGCTTTTGCAAAGCCCGGAAAATATCGCAGCGCCTGCAGAAGATAATCTCGCCGGCATCGCGGCGACAAACTCCTCGCCTGGCCGCAGTGCGCTGGCGCTGGCCACGGGGCGATAAGCCGCCAGCGCCGGCTGCCTATTGTCTGCCGGAACGGCCACCACGCCCGCCAGCGGTTGCGTCTGTCTGGCGCACTGCATTCTGCTGCATTCTCCTGCATCTGCGGCCGGGCCGCCGCAAGCTCTTCATGGCAGCTAAATTCAGTTGGGCCCTAGCGCGCTGGGTACATTTCACTTATACAGCGTGTTCAGAAAAGGACTCCCTGATATCAAAATTAAATATCTCGAAAACAAAGATCGATAGAGGAATGCAGTAAACGGTATGTTTATTGTGAAAGCTGTAAGAAGTTTATACAGCAGTGTGAAATTGTAGTTACAAAGGCTGCTAACATATGGCGCTGCAATCGCCAAACGTAATGCCTAGTATAAATAGTGATCCGAAGCCCAGAGCGATCAGTTCCACTATTGAAATGTGAAAGGAGGTTGGCGTACCGAAGGAAGAGATTAATACCATGTACTCCATTGAACAACGCGTTTTTCTGGTGCTAGAGTACCACAGGTTAGAAGAGAGTCCTACGGCTACAAGGCGATGTTTACAAGCACGATTTAATGTTCCAAAAGGACCCGACACGAAAACCATTCGTACGCTCTTCGCTAATTTCAACGAACAGGCAGCGTAAGTGTTGATCTAGTGGGGCATGTTGGCCGCAAGCAAACCGCAGTTAAGCCTGAAAATATCGCCACACTTTCTGGAATTATTCAGCGAAAACTATTGTCATCCGTCCGTAAAATTGCATCTAAGCGTTCCAAACGCAGAAAATACTGAGAAAGAGCCTCAACATGTTTCCATTCAAAATTCAAACGCACCGGACTTTTGTGTCTCGTTACCCCCAGTTGTTCTGGGTGGCCGAGTAGAGAGAGACCGACACAGGAATAAAGGATGCACGCGTGTGCAGGTACGGAGGTGAGGTGACCAGCCAGTGGGACAGCAGAAACTAGAACACTAGGCTAAATTAGAATGAGAGATATATTTCGTGGAGTCTTGGTAATACTTAACTTTTAAATAGTTCTTGACTGCAGAAAGCTGATACATCGTTTAGATAGAGGCCTGCCTACTGATGATTCCTAGTGCCTATCCGATATCCAAGTGCAAACTGGTGCCTATCTGAGTCCCAAGTGTTAACTGGTTCCTATCTCAGTCCCAAGTAAACGATGCAGCAGTCGTGGCAACGAGCGGAGTTGCAGCAGAGGGCGTTCGTGGCTGACGTCATAAGAACACCGCGCCGTGCGTGCATGGCGGCGCGCGGCGAAAGTACGTGGCGCGCACTTCATACTTGTGCGACACCACAAGGACCATACCCCTGTATTCTCCTAAAGTTACTTTGTGGGCTGCAGTATGCAGCAGAGGCATTATTGACCCTTTTTTTTCATTCGAGAAACGGTCACAGGTGCACGTTACGTTGCAATTTGGGAACAATTTGTCGCCACACAGCAAGCGTTAGAGGATCGACCAGGTACTGAATGGATTTATGCAAGGTGTAGCCCGACCACATCGGACCGAACAAGTGTTTCGCTTTCTTGAGGAATACTTCGGGAATCGAGTCATTGCTTTGGAATATCCAAAATTTACTGCTGCAGGCATGGTTTGGCATCCGTATACGCCGGATTTGACTCCCTGTGACTTTTGTTTGTGGCGCACAGTGAAAGACATGGTTTACCCGAAGCATCCCGCCACGCTGGACGAGCTTGGATCGGCGATCTCTGTGTAATGTGAATCCATTTCGGTTGAGACATCTACATCTACATCTACATAGATACCCTGCAAATCACATTCTAGTGCCTGGCAGGGGATTCATTAACCACTTTCATAACTTTTCTCTACCTTTTCATTCTCTAATAGCGCGCGGGAAGAAAAACACCTAAATCGTTCCGTTTTCGATCTGATTTCTCTTATTTTATTGAGATGGTCATGTCTCCCTAACTAGGTGGGTGCTAGCAAAATATTTTCACTTTCAGAACTAAAAGTCGGTGATTGAAACTTCGCAAACAGATCACGCCGCAATGAATAACGTCTTTCTTTTAATGATTTCCACCCCAATTCGTGCAACATTTCCGTGACGCTTTCTCCCACCGTAGCGTGATAAAACAAAACGAGCTGCCCTTCTCTGAACCTTCTCAATGTCTTCCGTCAGACCCACCTGGTGAGGGTCCCACACTGGGCAACAATACTCCAGGAGAGGACGCACAAGTGTGATGTAGGCAGTCTCTTTGGTGGAGCTGGTGCATCTTCGAAGCGTTTTGCCAATGAAACCTTTGGTTCGCCTTCCCCACTATATTTTCTATGTGTTCTTTCCAGTCAAAGTTGTTCGTAATTGTAACTCCTAGGTATCTGGTAGAATTTATGACCTTAACGTTTGACTGTTTTATCGCGTATTGAAGTTCAGCGGATTTCTTTTAGTGGTCATGTGTATTACTTCACACTTTTCTTTATTTAGTGTCAATTGCCAGTTTTTGCACCATGTAGAAATTTTGTCTACATCGCCTTGCAGTTGCTTTTGATCCTCTGTTGACTTCACTAACCGATAAGCAGTATGAAATAATAGTTACAAAAGCTGCTAACAGATGACACTTTAATCGCCATACGTAATGCCTAGTATAAATAGTGATCCAAAGCCCAGAGCGATCAGTTCCACTATTGAAACGTGAAAGGAGGTTAGCGTACCGAAGGAAGAGATTAAAACCATGTACTCCATTCGTACACTCTTCACAGAATTTCAACGAACGGGCAGCGTAACTGATGATCTAGTGGGGCATGTTGGCCGCAAGCAAACCGCAGTTACGCCTGAAAATATCGCACAGTTCCTGGAATTATTCAGATAAATCCAGTGTCATCCGTCAGTAAATTTGCATCTGAGCGTTCCAGGCGCAGAAAATACTGAGAAAGAACCTTCACATGTTTCCATTCAAAATTCAAACGCACCAGGCCATACCCCTGCATTGTCCTAAAGTTACTGTGTGGGCTGCATTATGCAGCAGAGGCATTATTGACCCTTTTTTCATTCGAGAAACGGTCACTGGGCACGTTACGTTGCAATTTTGGAACAATTTGTCGCCACACAGCAAGCGTTAGAGGATCGACCAGGTACTGAATGGTTTATGCAAGATGGAGCCCGACCACATCGGACCGAACAAGTGTTTCTCTTTCTTGAGTAATACTTCGGGAATCGAGTCATTGCTTTGGAATAACCAAAATTTACTGCTGCAGGCATGGATTGGCCTCCATTTTCGCCGGATTTGACTCCCTGTGACTTTTTTTGTGGGGCACAGTGAGAGACATGGTCTACCCGAAGCATCCCGCCACGGTGGACGAGCTTGGATCGGCGATCTCTGTGGCATGTGAATCCATTTCGGTTGAGACACTTCGAAATATGATGGCGAATTTCATTCTTCGTTTGCACCACCTCTGTAGTGCCAATGGTGAACATTTTGAAAACATTGTGATGTGATTGTTTGCAAAGAGTGTTTTCATACGATTATTTCACTTATGTTTGCTGATATGAGCTGTAAAGCGTACAGTGCCATCTGTTGGCAGTTTTTGTAGCTATTATTTCAAACTGTTGTATAAACTTTTTACAGCTTTCACAATAAACATACCGTTTACAGCATTCCTCTATCGATCTTTGTTTTCGAGATATTTAATTTTGAAATCAGTGAGTCCTTTTCTGGACACCCTGTATTAGCACCTTATAATAATGCTGTTGATATTTGCTACAACCCACGGTATTTATTGCGTAGAAAATAACAAAAGGTAACAACATACGAAACAAAAGGCGAATAAAAGATTTTGAAACATAGTGTTTCAGAGGAAACTAGTGGTAAAACTACTGGAAAGATTTCATTTCATTTGGGCCTGCAATATTGTAAATGTCTTTTATGTATGTTTTTTATATCTTTTCGTTCTCATAGGGATAACTTCACACTTTTCATTGTTTAAGGTCAATTCCCAGTTTTTGCACCATGTAGATATATTACTTAAATGATATTGAAGCTGTTATTGATCTTGTGGTGACTTTACTAACCCAATAATTATGAATTATTTTTACACTGCTTTTGAACTTTTTATTACTTCACAATAAGCTTATTTCAGCCATAGGCCATCGTCAGGTGTTATGTAAATACAATGAGTAATGTAGAAGAGTTGTTACATACATTGTTATCACATAATTACTTAATATATACTTTCCAATATTTTAATTATGGTACTTAAACCTGAAGATGTCCTAAGGCCGAAATAAGCTTATTGTGAAGTAATAAAAAGTTCAAAATCAGTGTAAAATTTATAATTATTGGGTTATTAAACATGTCCCTCAAAGACATACTGTACACAGCAGGTAATATATAAAACATATCTAATAACTCGAAGATATTAGTATATAAATTACTGGTAACTATGTAAACGTATAATATCATTGAAATACTGCCACCACAGTCTATGCTAGACTACGCTGCTACTATAAAAATCGATTAAAACTCGATTAAGATAACCAGTGCTGCTACACATATGTGGGTAACCACCAATAATCAAGCATCACATCAGCTTTAAAAGAAATCAATTGGGCAGCAAATAAATGGCAACGATATATAGTACTGTACGTAAAAGTAATTATGTTATGAATGTTTGTAATAACCCCTCTACATTACTAAATGTATTTACAGAAAACCTGAAGATGGCCTAAGGCCGAAATAAGCTTATTGTGAAGTAATATAAAGTTCAAAAGCAGTGTAAAATTTATAATTATTGGGTTATTAAACATGTCCCTCAAAGACATACTGTATACTGCAGGCCCCAGAGAACGGAAATTACTGACTTCACTAACCGGTAAATGACAGTATCATCCGCGAACAGTCTAAGAGAGCTTCTCGGATTGTCTCCTATATCGTTTATAAAGATAAGGAACAGAAGGCGCCTTGTAGCACTTCCCTGGGGGACGCCAGAGAACACTTCTGTTCTACTCCATGACTTTCCGTCAATTACAACATACTGTGTCCTTTCTGACAGTAAATAAGGAATCCCATTACACAAATGTGACGACCTTCCGTAATTAAGCGATTTGATTAGAAGACGCTTGTGACGTACAGTGTCAAAAGTCTTCGGATATCGAGAAATATGGAATAGATTTGAGATCCCTTGTCTATAGCACTCATCACTTTATGTGGATAAAGTTTCACACGAACGATACCTCGCTAATCCGTGTTGACCATGGGTCAATAAGTCGTTCTCTTCGAGGTAGTTGATAATGTTTGAGGGAAGTATATGTACTATAATCCCGTTGCAAACCGCGGATCACTCGTATTGCTTTTCTTGAATACCGGAGTCACCTATGGACCTTTGCAGTTTTTGGGCACGAATCGTTCGCTGAGTGAGCGGTTGTTTGTGATATCTAGGTTTCGAGCTTTCCCATCAGCATACTCTGAAAGGAACTTGAGACGTACTTGTATTAAGTTATTTAAGTTGCTTTAACAAGCCATGGACATCTACTTATAAAATACGTATGCTGGCAGCTCTTCTTGATTCTAATTCTTGAGTACTTGCTTCGTCCTGTTTGGTGAAGGCATTTCGCAATGCTGTGTTTAGCTGTTTTGCTTTAGCACAACTGTCATCAGTAGCATCACCGTTGCTGTCGCATAGCGAAGGTATTGATTGTGTTTTGCCGCTAGTATATTTTACATACCACCAGAATTGCTTCGGATTTTCTACCAAGTTGCGTTACAGTTTTTCGCTATGGAAACTATTATAAGCCTCTCGATCGAAGTTCGAGTTGAATTACGAGTTTCAGTAAAAGATTGCCGACTTGGGGACTTCGTGACTGTTTAAATTTGCCGTGCTTTTTTCTTTGCTTTTGCAAAAGTCGTCTAACGTGTTTTGTGTACCACGGTGGGTCAACACCCTCTTTTGTTAATTTATTTGGTATTAATCTCTCAGTAGCTGTCGATATTATTTCTTTGAATGTTAGCGACGTCTGATCTACACTCACATTATTAGATTTCAAAGACTGGAGATTTTCACTCAGGAAAGCGTTAATAAACTTTTTATCTGCCTTTTTTTAAATAAATATAATTTTCTTTTAATTTTTCTGGATTTGGGAATTTCGTTTTAGTCTCTTTGCAACAACTCTGTGTTCACTAATCCCTGTGTCTGTTTTTATGCTCTTTATTTGCTCCGGATTGTTTGCTGCTAGGAGATCAACTATGTTTTCATAACCATTCACTATTCTAGTGGGTTCATGACATAATTGCACGAGATAATTTACGGAGAATTCGTCCAGTACGATTTCGGTCGACGTTTTATCTTTACCTCCAGTTCTGAACATGTCTTTTTCCCAACATACGAGTGTATGTTAAAGTCTCCTCCAATTAAAATGGTATGCTTTTGGTACGCTTTTGAAATTCAATCCAACCTTTCTTTGAAAATTTCTGCAATCGAATTGTTTTTGTCATGGGGTCGGTAAAAAGAACCAATTATTAATTTATTGCCGTTGTTAGGTATAATCTCTACCCACACCAACTGACAGAGACCATGTACTTTAATTTCGCTACAGGATAAACCGCTTGTGGCAGCAATTAATACACCTCCACATATTTTATTCTGAACACCACCTGTCCCTCTGTAAAAATTCCAGCTAATCTTATCTTTGCTTTTAGTAGTTTCCGCTACCTATACTGATTTGAGCTTCAGTACTTTCTATTAGCGCTTGGAGCTCTCGGACTTCTCCCACACAGATACGACATTTTACAACTGTTATATCAATGGTTTTTAGATCTGTGTTCGTCCTGTCTGTGACCTGTAACATTTTGGTGTTCCCGAGGTATGTTGAGATATATATTAATTGCATCCTGCAAATACTGCCACTTGTTGCCTAGGTTTTCTGCTCTGATCAATTGTATCATTTAACCAATAAAGTTTTACAGGATTAGCACAGCTAAATATAAACAATATAAAAATAAATACATAATATTTGATAAAATAACAGAAAATTAAATACATATAATAATAATATAACATATAGTCTTTTTATACATTTAATTTTATATTATTTGTATTATTTTTTTTTTTTTTGTGCCTGAAAATTTTCCAAAATATTAGATCGAAAAATATGTAAGTGCGAGTTTAACTTCTTATAATCTCTTTTACTTTTTCATCTTTTTGTAAAAATATTTAAATAAATTCAATTACGGCAATTTTTATATAATGGGGGTCGGTTGTAAGTAAGGAAACCAATCCCAATATCATAAATCATGATTATTAATTATCATCCATGATTACTTGTATTTTTTTATTTCTTTATGAAAAGGTATTTCCATGTGATACATTCATTCCAAAAAATAACATCAACTTCAAACCATTCTTCGAACTTCCATTAAATGACTTGCAGCAAAAGAATTTGATGATAGACCTGAATAAAGAATTATATCTTTAGTTGTCTGTACAAACTCTCAGAGTCAAAAAACCGAAAAATTTTCAAACAAAAGTCACTCGATATTACACTCTGACCAACTTGAAAATTTTTCAATCTGGCGCAAAATAACAGAGACAGGGCTTAGTGCCACGTCAGGTTACGCTGTCACAAGGTGGTTCTGGTCGGTGGTGGCCAATAAACACGTCCGTAAAATTTGGTACCGATCGACTGGACGGCGCGACATGCAAAGTCGGAATATAAGAGATAGAGAGAGAGACACAATTAAAATAGCCGTAATTTTAGCAAATATCTTTGAAACTGGTCGAAATACAAAAGAGGGAGATAAACAGAAAAGAGAGAAATGTTGTGGGAAATTTTATCCTCTACAAATTTGTTTATTCAATATTCGTCTCAGATGAACGACTGAGGCGTCATTTGCAATTAAATTTACAGCTGTGAAAAGGCTGCTGCAAACGGCCCACTTTTTGTGTTACTTTTTAGGGCCAACAAGACCGTTTTTTTCAAAACTCGCTTTCTGCAGAATTGTTATGTTTCAGGAATTGCAAAAAAACTGTTTAGGGGTTTATGTATTAATCAAAATCTTTGCAAACTTTATATGTACAGGTTTATTTCACAAACAGCAATAGATACATAGAACAATCAAAAGAATAATATGCAAACATATATTTAAAAAGTATCATTGAAAATTATGATTTTTTTTTCAAAACTCGCTTTCTGCATAACATATATCAGTAAAACTTTCTTTCTCATCGTCCAATAACAAAGAAAACACACCAAACAAGTTTCTTGCATTTTTTATAATTGCATTACTAAAGCAGAGTGCAGTAATTATACTAATATAAACATTGAAATATTTGAACTCGATCCAATTAACATCTTCATTTTCCATCACATCACTTATATTTGCACTTTCCACAGCAATGTTCCCCTTTATTATAACTTTATAGAACTCATCAGGTATTTCAATGAACTTCATCGACCACGCCACATTGGGACACTTTTCTTTAGTGAAATGATTCATCGTTTTCATTTTCTGGGTTGCGTCCATGGTTCTGAAAGATTTTTGTCCTTTCTTGAGGATTTCCACTACAGTTGACTCCGCACAGTACGTATATATTACAGAAATCTAAACACTGCAGTTGCAATTTTTGTTGTTGTTGTATTCAATTACTCGGGCTTTGGCATTACTGAATAGCAATTTGTACCTAAAAATACTGACAAACTTCTGTTTGAGGTTATACACATTCCAGTAGTCTTGCAACACTCTGATGTCACCATGGTTTCTGAGGATGTCATGATACTGCTTAGGTGATATATTTTTTCTTTCTCTCTGTAATTTTTTTCTCAGCATTCCGGAACACTCGATCAGGAGGCATAAAACTTGTGCCCCCGTATAGGAAAGTAATGGTCAATACTTGTAAAAACTGTGGACGTTTCCAGGAATCTTGATAATGTTGCCATTAAAATACTGTTCTTATTCTGTTAAATGCATGAGTCGGAGAAAAGTCTTAGAACTCTGTTTCGAACCCCTTCCCTTCGGAGATTGTTTTCCAGACAGTCAAGGCAGTCCTTCACTGCTGAGGCAACTTCATTAGCTCCACCGCTAGCCTGTGTCTCCAGCCAAGTATAAAATTTTATTTTTGCCTTATCTACTGGCGTGCCATTGGTCATGACACACAAATTGTACAACCATGCCTGGTTCAGATAAAATGATTAGCGCTGCATGTCAAAATCACATCAGTGTTATTCTCATTTGTTTCCCTCAAAACTGAAAAAAATGGGGAGCTCTTAATTTGTGTAACCTGTATTCAGTTCTAGTCTTCTTCCTTAAGTCATCGATTTTAGAATCCTTGATTTTTAGCAAGAGTTCTTTGCAAGTGAAGCATGTATCAGAGTGAGGATTCCCGAAACTAAAATTGAATTTACTGTAGAAAATTTGCTTGTACTTCGAAAGTGAGCATACGCACTTCCCTTCCATGGTTCTCTCTTGGCAGAACTGATTGTGCATTTTATTTAAGTTCATCTGGCGGTAGATACGCCGGTGTACATTTCTTGCGACTGTAATGAGTTTGCCTACATTTATATTTCTTTATGTGATTTATAACTGCCTGTGTAGTTTCCTTTTATTCTGTTGTTACTCGAGAACCTCCGCGATTGTCTGGAGGATTTCTTTTATTTGTTAGAAAGTAGCGTGTAATACAAGCAAGCCTATCGCGTGATGCACCTGTGATAGCTTGAAATGATTTTGCGCAGACCTACAAGCATTTACCACCAACATTCTTTATAAAATATTTTATTAACACATTGTTGGAATATTTACCGTCAGTGGAATCCTTTCTTCTTGCGGGCCGGCTGACCTCCATGTATTTGAAAAGATATGCGTCTTGTTCTGCTTTGGATGCCTTCATGTATAGGAGCTCCAGAAATCTGGAAAGTAGTCAAATAAAATTCAATTAATTTCAAATACATCTAATTCAGTGCTAGTCTGTTTTAGCCACTGAATGAAATATTATTGATAATTAGTATTAAATTCTTAGAGTCCATATCAGTATAGGTTAATTCACCTGCATAACAGCCCCTCGGCCCTCTTACAGAAGTACAATCGCTTGTAAAGTAACCACATCTGGCATCCGAGGCTCTGCATTTTCTTCACGGTATCTTCCACTGGTTCTTATATGTGGCAATTTTATTCTCTTCTTGCTCCTTTCAACTTGTATTTAGAATAGTCTTCTGACATTTTATTTAATATAAATTATACACAGGCTAAGAAGAATTACAGCACTTTTGCTGTCTGGTGCAACCAACAGTGAACTGACAATCATGCAAATGGGCAGAAATCAGTTCTCAGGAGCCGGTATTGTTACTTCCACAGTTGTTGCCAACACGAACAATTAAAGTGGAGCAAATAAAACTGAAAAACCACACAGCCTACAGAAGGTAGCTGCAGAAAGCGATTCTTGTTAACACTGATTCATCGCAAGAAGCGAGTTTTGAAATAACTGAGTAAATTTAGTAGCTTCTAACAATGTAAATAACAGAGTTTTAAAAGAACTGTTTTCAAAATAAGAACGGCTGCTATCTTAAATAATATAAGCTGTAGGAAACTCATTTTGGCCATTTTCTGCAGAAAGCGAATTTTGAAATAAAAATGGTCCTTAGGAAGAAGATTGACAGCAAAGCAGCAGAGAGAGTAATGAGCGCGTAGCTCTTCAAAACATAGGAATGTTAAAAATCTCGTTCAAGTGTTTTATAACATTCAGCTGTAGACTTACTAGAGTCCTCTATCACAAAGTACAACCATTGACCTTTGTTGTTGTTGTGGTATTCAGTGCGGACACTGGTTTGATGTAGCTATCCACAATACCCTATCCTGAGCAAGCCTCTTCAACTCCACATAAGAACGGCAACCTACGTCTGTTTGAATCTGCTTACTGTAGCCATCTCTTGGTCTTCCTCTGCGGTTTTTACCCACACACTTCCCTCCAACGCTAAATTCACAATTCCTTGATGTCTAAGAATGTGTCCTACCAATCTATCCCTTCTTTAAGTCAAGGTATGCCAGAAATTCCATTTCTCCCAAATTCTGTTCAGTACCTCCTCATTAATTACGCGCTAATCTTCAGCATTCTTCTGTAGCATCACATTTCAAAAGCCTCTATCCTCTTCCTGCACTGTTTATCGTCCATGTTTCACTCCCACACAAGGCAGAACTCCACACAAATGACTTCAGAAAGGATTTCCTTGGGCTTAAATCAATATTCGATGGTAATAAATTACTCTTTTTCAAGAATGGTTTTCTACCCATGGCCATTCTGCATTTTTTATTCTCTGTACTGCGACCATCATTTATTATTTTCCTGTAGGCAGTATCTATTTTTTCCCTATTTATACATTCTTCTACCTCCTTGCATTTGCCTTCTAGCCACTCCTGCTTAGCCATTTTGCACTTCCTGTCAATCTCATTTCTTAGTTGTCTGTACTCTATTTTGCCTGTTTCATTCACTACATTTTTATATTTTCTCCTTTAATCGATTAAATTAATTTTAGTATGTCCTGTGATATCCAAGGGATTTTTGTAGGTCTGCCTTCCTACCTATTTTGTCCTCTGCTGCCTTCGCTATTTCATCTCTCAAAGCTACCTATTCCTCCTCCACTGCTTTATTTCCCCCCGTTTCTGCCAATTGTTGCCTAAAGCTCCCTCGGAAATTCTCAAGAACGTCAGGTTCCTTCAGTTTATCCAGGTCCCATCTCCTTATTTTCCTACTTTTCTGCAGTTTTTTCAGTTTCAGCCTACAATTCATGGCCACATTGACCTCTACACGACCTGAATGTTGAACTTCGTCTGTCTGAGTGGGCCAGCCATTGATCCTAATATTTCGTTTCCTGCCAAATTCAAATATGGCTAATACGAAATATTACAAGAAAACGCACAAAAAATTCATTTTGATTCCGCTCCTATGTCGGCCTGTTACTTCGCATATTGACATAAATTTCAATTCAAGAGGTACGCCAATTCAAAACAAGGCGGCAATGCGAAAACGTGTGCAAAACATATCAACGCATAGGCACGCTGCAGTCCCATGTTCAGAGACCAGAGTTATACATCACGTTAGTATAGAGATCACTGACCAGGAGACCACATGGGTATTGGATTTTAGAAATTTTTTATATTCAAGTTTCAGACCTAAAGTTACAAGCAGGCAAAGCTATCCGACGCAAATCTTAATATTTCTCGAGAAAGTCGACTTTGAAGTTTTGCAAGTAGTTGTAAATACCAATAATTGAAACAGTTATAGTATCTATTGGTGCAGCTCCGGTGGCACAAGAAGAATTTCTGTAACATGTTTCCAATAGTGTTCCGTAAGGAAGTCATCTTATATATTAAAAGAATCTACGAAAACTAAAGTCAGGCGGCCCGACCAAACTATTCGACCGATTACCTTCATTTTTGTTATATTAATCAACAGATTTGTCATCAAGTATCAGAATTTACATAACTATCGCCCTCCTTTTTCTATAACACGCGATTTCCTTCTGTATATTTTTTATGGGGATGTCCTTACTGTAAACTAAAGTCAGTCGGTCAGGCCGTTCTATCCGACCGATTTCCTTAATTTTTGCTTTAAACGAAACGCATTCATTCGCAGATTTCGGGTATCAGAATTAACTTAAGTCTCTCCATCCTTTATTTTTATTCAAACGTGTTATCCTTCTTGAATATTTTAATCAGTTTGTTTTACGATATCTTCAGTTATAATTAAGGTACGCAGTTCTTTTTGACCTAACAACACTCACCGGAACAAGCTCTTTCACTTGCGTTTTTAAACACTTGCATTGATTGATTCTGAAGAAAGCAATGTGTGAACAGTCAACTTTACTTCCATTTTTCCCAACTTTTTTTTTTCATTCCACAATCGGTGTGAAGTATTCGCTCGGGTCCTCTAGTATGATAAAATTTTGTTGGGTATGAGAAATATAGCAAGTCGAGTTTCAAGAGACAAACAGTGTTTAAAACGCATCATGGAATAGAAAATTAGTGTTTTAATTTATTTTATTTTTGGTTTTATTTAGCAACTCTTCAATTCCAGTAGAAGAATAATCATTAGCTTCTACCGAGTAAGCTGACGAAGATTTAAGAAGTCTTATATTTTTGTTTCGAAGAGAACTGCTTTTAAGTTGCTATCAGCAGAGACGCATTTAATTTTGTTATAGCATACAAGCTCGCCGAAGAAGCCGCTTAGTGACCTTGTGCAGGGGATCCCGGGACATCATGCGGTGACACGGCCCCAATTCTGGCATCGTGTGCCACAGTATGGAGTCCGTCTATGTAAAGTTCTACGACTTGTATGTCAGAGAGGATTCCACGAGGCTCTCGGCAGAAGACTAAGACACACAGAAAACTGGACAGCTGCTCTAACATTAATAAGTGTGTTTGAATGTTACATATCATGTTCCATATTAGTAAATGTGCTATGTACTTGAGTAAAATAAACATTGTCAGAAAGGAAAAAAAGGATAGTACTCTGTCCTCACAGCCATAGAGTTGGTGGTTCGAATCCCGGTGTTTCATTTTTTTTTTTTTTTTTTTTTTTTTTTTGACGAATTCCGTTATGTTGAACATTTTCTGATCTCTAATTCCATGTGTGTGTCACTTTTTGTATACGTGTATGTAAACCAGCTGAATAGCTTGTCGTCATCTAATATGATGGTTGAGTAGGTTAGATGCTTGGAAATCCATTAACGGCCTCGCAGATACCTTTCCAAAAACAGCATCGTAGGTTTTCAGAAAGTGAGCAAGCAAAGAAAACCTTTGTCAACTAATAGTGAAGCCAGTACTGAAAAAAATGTAACTTCTTCCGTTTACATTTTTTTTAAATGGAAACTGTCATTACTAAGAACCTTTTTAAAATACATAAATTTATGAATAAACAAAACTAAGTGTTTTTTTATAACGTTATATATCAAAATTGTGAAAGTGTTCGAACATAAGGGGGGCGGGGGAGGACCTTATCACGGAGGAATTCGACCTTATGGTTCTAAGAACTGAACGCTACCATCTAACCTGCAACTGTTTTAATTATTGATACTTACTAGCTTAAACCCGCGGCTCCGCTCGCTTGTTGATGGATTATGATAGATAAGCTATCCTTCAGTAGTGTGCTAGGAGACTGGTTATGAGGGATGAAATGAAATACAATATTGTATTTACCTTCTTTAGAAACAAACTGAAAACTATTCTTATCAAATTGCAGAAGTCTATTCACTTACCGTTTATCAGGAAAGTAAGTAGTGGAGATCAAATGATACGTAAAAATGCAATCGTTTCGAAAAATCCAATCACGAAATTCAACAATAATGATTGTAATAATATCACAGATCGATCACCTGATGTAATACGTGAAACGTCAAATAGTTTTTTTTAAGAATGTTTTAAAAGAAATTTCTTTTTTATTGATTTATTTATTTATTCTTATATTTCCTTATTCGTATGCTTATGCTTACAGCAGGAAAAGAGCTGAAGACATTGTAGCACGCATAGATCAAAGATATGGTGGCATCACGTTTTCCTGTATATAACCTCCTTACTACAGAGTCGCAAACGTCATCGCTGGCCTTCAGTCCGATTTTTTTTATTTTTTTTTATTTTTTTTATTACTTTTTTATTTTTTTTTTTTTGACGATTTTCAACCTCCATATCTTCCACCCCCTTATAGCTATCGGCATGGAACTGCTATGGTGTACAACGGGAGACTTCGGACAATAATTACACACAGACCATTCGTTTGCGTTCTGTAGTTTTCGCTACAGAGCGAAACATTAACACACACACACACACACACGTAGAATTTCATATACACCGATAACTTTCCATCCCAATATATTCCACTCTTTTATCATTGTCAACCCTCAAGCAACAATGCAACCAATAAAACCATTTTCTAGGGAAATTATTGTTCCGAATTTCGCGTTATATTCTTCAAATTACTAAATATCTATCAGATCGCTATAAAACCGTGCCTAAAACCTTCCTCAGGTATAAATTAGTAACTGTACAAATATTTAAGTCTCTGCGTCTTCTCGTTCTGACATGATAAGCGTACACCGAACAGGCATTCGCA
Organism: Locusta migratoria; assembly: GCA_026315105.1. Taxonomy (NCBI): domain Eukaryota; kingdom Metazoa; phylum Arthropoda; class Insecta; order Orthoptera; family Acrididae; genus Locusta; species Locusta migratoria. Next base: position 86,194,237 of record CM048746.1, read on the forward strand.
TTAATATATACACATAAAATAGCTATCCGATCGCCATAAAACCATGCCTAAAGCTTTCCCCGGGTAGACATTAGTTACTGTACAAATTGTTAGCTCTTTAGGGCTTGTAGTTCAGAGGTGATAAACGTACACGGAACATTCACATTTATAGATATAGAAGATAGGAGCTTGCAAAACATCAAAGTCGATATCCTCGAGAATTTTTGAGAGTGCGTCGAATGGCTTTGGCTGATGGTTAGTTGAGTCCTGTATTTCACTTACCATAAATATCAAAAAATTCTAAAATCCTATACTCATGTGGTTTCCAAGTGAGTACAACTGAGACAAAGATAAATTTTAAATAAACCAATTCCTAACGAAATTATAAGTTTACACACATAAAATGAATGGTACTGGCGGAAGTAAAGTTGTGAGGCGGCATCGTGATTCGTGTCGGGATAGCTCAGTCGGTAGACCACTTGCCCGCGAAAGGAAAGATCCCAGGTACGAGTCCCGATTCCGGCATACAATTTTAATCTGCCAGGAAGTTTCATCGTCATAGTTCGATTTTCAAGCTGTCTGTAAGGTAACACTACGTAGGCGATCTCGCAGTTGCAAAAAAGAAGGCGTATTTGATCGGCAGAAAGAGCGGTAGCAGCTGAATAACGTCACATAATATACAGCAAAGGCGCGTCGGTCCTGGAGTGAGAAGCGACTGCATAACGTGGAACATCATGCTCACGGACCTGGTACTAAGAGACATTTTCTAAGGAATGGTAATAAGAAGCAGTACAGAGAAGCGTGCTCAAAACCTGCTGCACTTTGCTTCACGAAAATAAATGTGCGAGTGCGTCAAAAAATTCGCTCGTTGTTCCACAGACCTCGTGAATTATGTATGTGTGAGGGAATGTTTTATGCAACAATTATGCCCGATTTCCACTGAGCGTTCTGGTGTCATATTCTCTTTTTATCTCCCCATTTTCTGTGTGAAGGCTTCTGGAGTATTCTGCAGCCATTAGTCAAAGGACCTCCGTTCATTCGGCAGATAAAGAGAAATGAAACTAATTTTACAGTTTAAGAGTCCGCTTAGCGTGAACCGGCAGTAAAGCGGGGCGGCATGATTTATCGGGCGGGAAGGCAGTGGATTTATCAGCGGGAGGGGTATATATATATCCCCAAGGACGGGCAGCGTCCTCGGGCCCGAACATTCTCGTTTGTCAAGCTCTTTTTAGGATCCGAGACGAATGGGGCGATTGTCGCCGGCAGAGGCGCCTCGAGCGACGGCCGTCATTCCGGTTAGATTATGTGTGCCGAGGGGGCAGGGGGTAGGGGGGGGGGTTAAGTGGAGCAGGGAGGGGAGGGGCGAGTCGGGAAAACGAGCATCGCGGTCTCCCCGACTCGGCCGCTGAGGTTCCGCATTCAGCGAGCGAAACGGCGTAACATAGGAAGCCGCAAATACGAGGTATGTCCACAAAGTAATCAGGCTTGATTCCATGTTCATTTTTTATTTTTATTTATTTAGTTATTTAACCTGACCAGGTTAGGGCCATAGAGCCCTCTCTTACATCTGATCAGGAACAACATAAACAAAGGATTTCATTACAAAAAACACTGCATTAATAATATTAAATAATAACAATATATGATAATACTAATAATAATAATGATAATAATAACACAAAAATCAAAGTAATACTAATAATAACAAGAGATATTCACATTTGAATTAAGTTTAATGTAAACAGAAGAGAGAAAATGATTAGCGAAAGAGGAGAAGATTGAAAAATGACAGTGCTAATGGATGTGAGGAAGTGGAGACATATATGAATGGAGATCTCTGCTGGCGAAAGGAAAGGGAAACATTTATGGGGGGAGGAGGAATTAACAACAGTGGGCTACAGACTGGTAAGTGGAGAAAAAGATGGCAATTGTGACAGAAGGTGAACCCTTAGTTGTCTTTTAAAGTTTTGAATTGATTTTATCTCTCTTAACTTTTGAGGAAGATTGTTCCACAGACGTGTTCCCGATACAGAAAATGATTTAGAGAATATTGCAGTGTTATGTGAAAGTAGAGAGAGAGTTTTATTTTGGTGAGAGCATGTGTTTCTGCTGTGCTGTTCAGATAGTAATATAATCGTTGAGGATAAGTATGAAGGTTTGCAATGATTGAGAAAGCGATGCAGCAAACATAGTGTACGATAGCTTCGACGCTTATCTTATAGCCAAGATACCTGCTGGTATGCGGGACTGACATGGTCGTAGAAACGTAAGTTACAAATGTATCGGATACAAGAATTCATCGCCAGCTCCAGCCTACGTGAATTTTCGTGTGATAGTCCTTGCAGAATAGCATCACCATAATCTAGATTGGGAAGTATTAATGTCTCAATGAGCTTCTTTTTCAGCTGTAAAGGAAATGCTTTTTTATATTTCTGCAGTGAATGAAGTGATGCATATGTTGGAATGGGTGCTCCACGACTGTATTTCATTTGTGGTAATTATTTCAGCAATCAGTCGTAAAAAATATAAATTTTTACATATTTTTATATGTTTGCAAATCCAGATTTCGACCACTGTGTGGTCATTATCAATGCTAAAATAAATGCAAAAGGGCCAGTTAGAATAACATACATGTCACATTATAAGCCAATTGTACAAGTCTCAGTTATAGTCAATGATAAAAATACATACCTTAAAACCAATTAAAATAATTAAAATACTTAAAACATCTCGACCTCCATGTTGGAGGTTGCGTTTGTACTGACGCAGCTGTTACAGTCCTTACACAGTTGACGTCAGCGTGAGTCATTTGCGACTAAGGCGCCCTCTTTAAAGTTTCATATAAATAACAAAATTATATGATGTATATTTATAGTAGAAAAGTTACATTTTATTGTAATTTTAGTAGCATTTTAACTTTAAACTGTTCTTTTTTAATGAGTCTCGTTTACTGTTTATATATAATTGGTAGTAAAAATGTGTACTAATTGTCGTCTTACAATATATATATACAGCAACTCTTTTAAAATATTTTATATAAAACTAATGACCTGTTAATAATTTTGTTCACAGTCAAAATCATAAAATCAAATGATGTCAATTTTAAAAAGTAGCTGTAGTAACAAGTACAGTCGTCAGATGGTGCTAACCAACGTCTATCCCAAAACTGGCTTAGAGCGTTTATATTATAAATCATGCTTGTCTCTTAGGGTTTTCATTAAAACATGTAACAGATGTTGTAGTCTAGTGCTAAACGTACTGTGCTTTCCTATTGTATACATAAAAATACTTGATCGGTACAATATTTGTCACTGTATGAAAGGTACTCGCATCTGACAGGTGGGAAGTTTAGATGTAAATATCGGCCGACCGGTGCATGTGTGGTTTCAGCTTTAAGTAGCTGGACTCAACTGATTTTTGAATAGCTCCCAGAAATGGGAACTTTTCGATATCATTTGATTTTATGATTTTGACTGTGAACAAAATTATTAACAGGTCATCAGTTTTATATAAAATATTTTAAAAGAGTTTATATATATATATATATATATATATATATATATATATATATATATATATATATATATATAACAAAATTATATGATGTATATTTATGTTAGAAAAGTTACATTTTATTGTAATTTTAGTAGACATTTTAACTTTAAACTGTTCTTTATTAATGAGTCTCGTTTACTGTTTATTTATAATTGGTAGTAAAAATGTGTACTAATTGGTGTATTACAATATATATATATATATATATATATATATATATATATATATATATATATATTTCTTACAAATATATATGTCTTACAATATATATATATATATATATATATATATATATATATATATTTCTTACAATATATATATATATATATATATATATATATATATATATATTGTAAGACACCAATTAGTACACATTTTTACTACCAATTATAAATAAACAGTAAACGAGACTCATTAATAAAGAACAGTTTAAAGTTAAAATGCCTACTAAAATTACAATAAAATGTAACTGTTCTAACATAAATATACCTCCAACATGGAGGTCGAGATATTTTAAGTATTTTAATTCTTTTAATTGGTTTTAAGGTATGTATTTTTATCATTGACTATAAATGAAACTTGTACAATTGGCTTATAATGTGACATGTATGTTATTCTAACTGGCCCTTTTGTATTTATTTTAGTATTGATAATGACCACACAGTGGTCGAAATCTCGATTTGCAAACAAATAAAAATTTATATTTTTTACGAATGATTGCTGAAATAATTACCACACACTCCACAAAGTAAGTTCCGTTTGGTTATATAAAACAAATGTGTACAGATCCAGAAAAAATATTTATTGTACAAAAATATACAACTATTAAACTACTTTTCTACATAGCTTCCCAAATTTTGTAGGCATTTGTCATAGCGTGGCAGAAGTCTTTGTATGCCTTCTTCGTAGAAGGTTGCCGTCTGTGTATTCAACCATGTGGTAAAAGGTTCTTTCAGCTCGTCATCATCGCTGAAGTGTTGACCACCATGGACAGGTTTCTGGTGTAAGAAGAAAGTCGCTAGGAGCGAGACTGTACGAAGGACGATCAAACACGTTCCAGAGTTGTTTGGTCACATCCGCCTTGTGAGATCGGGCGGCAACGTGAAGGGAAGAAGAAGACTCCTTTCATCTCTTCTTACACCTAAAATCTGTCATTGGTTGTCAACACTTAACGATGATGAGCTGAAAGAACATATTTGGCACATGGTTGAATACACAGGCCGGCCGCGGTGGCCGAGGGGACTGAGGCGCTCTAGTCACGGTCTGCACGGCCACTACGGTCGGGGGTTCGAATCCCCCCTCGGGCATGGATATTTGTGCCGTCCTTAGCCTTAGTTAGTTCATAAGTTGTTTGTAAGTTTAGCGACTGATGACCCCGTACTTAAGTCCCATAAGCTATACAAACATTTTGAATTTGAATACACAGGCGGCAACCTTCTATGAAGAAGGCACACAAAAACTTGTCCCACGCCATGACAAGTACCAACAAAATTTCGGAAGTTATGTAGAAAAGTAGTTGAAGTAGTTGAACAGTTGCAGATTTATATACAATAAATATTTTTTCTGCATCTCTTCAGGTTTGGTTTATATAGCGAAACGGAACTTACTTTGTGGACATACCTCGTACATCAGAGGATATTAGTTTTCCAACACACACAAACCCACTCCCGAAGCAATATGTACCTAAAAACTGCCCTCCAAAGTTCAAATCGATCGGTTTCAGCTTTGAAATCTGTGAAAAAAGAAGTTGGATTCATATATTCCAGAGCTCACCGCGTATTTGTAGTACTGGAATATCAATGGTTAGAACACGTTACTACGGCAACAAGGCTACGTTTTCAAATATAATTTTATACAGACACAAATTTACGACGTTACCTGCTAATGAACACTGAAATAATGTTGTTTTCAGTTGGTAGTCAACAGCCGCGAATGTACTTTGAAAAAACCTTTCTTGTGCCCAGAGCTGTAAAATACTTTTATTTGCGGTTTCGGCAATTGCTGCCATCTACACGAGTTTAAATAAATTTTGTACTTCATCAACAAGAACATTTTTTTCTAAATAAAGCAGCATCCATTTACAGTAATTGCTGCGGCTGTTTCTAAAAAAAATAATAAAAAAAATACAATAAAAATATATTTAAAAAATTAAAAAAACTGTACATTTTACGTCATTTTTAAATGGACGGTTTAGAAAGAGTCACAATAATTACTGTAAATGTAACGTTGTAGTAATCAGAAAAAAATGTTATTTTGTTGTTTATGATGTAAAATATTTTCTTAATCTATGTAAATGGCAGCAATTGTCGAAACCGATAGAGCAAAGAAAATGAAAGTATTTTACAGCTCTGGGCACAAGAATGATTTTTTCAAAGCATTGTCAATAGAGAAAGTTGAAAATTTGTCTCCCAGCCAGGATTCGAACCCAGGTCCTCCTGCTTATTAGGCAGTCGCCCTGAGCACGAAACAACCTCTTTTTTTTTTTTTTTTTTTTTTTTTTTTTTTTTAATTACTTTCCCATTCTCATTCCTTAGGCATTGACTGATTCCATTGAGTGCATTTCATGACTCTTTTGTTTTGCACTTGTTAATATTCATCTTATATACTGCCCATTCCGTTCAATTGCTTTTTCAGAACCTTTGCTGTCTATGACAGAATTACATCAGCAAAACGCAATGTTTTTATTTCTTCACTCTGAACTTAAATTCCTTCTCCAAATTTCTCCTTGCTTTCATTCACAGTTAGCTCAATGTACAAATTGAATAAAATAGGAAAGAGGTTGCAACCCTTCCCAAGCAATGGTTCCCTTTCATGTCCTTCGATGTAATAACTGTCTCTTTTTTCTACAACAAGTAAATAACCTTCCGTTCACTATATTTTTAACTCCTGCTGACTTCAGAATTTCAAAGAGTGTATTCTAATCAACACTGTCAAAAGCTTTCTCCATATCTACAAAAGCTAGTAATGTATATTTGCCTTTACTTAGCTTCCGTACATTTCTCTTAAATCCAAACTTGATCTTCTCCTAAGTCAGCTTCCAGCAACTTTTCCATTCCACGGTAAATCTCCCGTATTAAAATTTTGGAACCATGACTTATGAAACTGATGGTTCTGTAATTTTCGCGCCTGTCTGCGTACGATATCTTTGTAACGGAGATTATTGCACTACTGGCAATTAAAATTGCTACACCAAAAAGAAATGCAGATGATAAACGAGTATTCATTGGACAAATATACTAGAACTGACATGTGATTAAATATTCACGCAGTTTGGGTGCATAGATCCTGAGACATCAGTACCCAGAACAACCACCTCTGGCCGCAATAACGGCATGGAGTGAAACAGAGCTTGGATGGCGTGTACAGGTACAGATGCCCATGTAGCTTCAACACGATACAACAGTTCAACAAGAGTAGTGACTGGCGTATTGTGACGAGCCAGTTGAACGTCAAATATTGCGGAAACGGAAAGTACGATTGATGTGCGGTTTTCAGAGAATGGATTGGTAGTCAGGGGCTCGTATTTTTAGCCAACAAACATACTGTAAATTTACAATGGTTGTTTCGATCATGCACTGGAATTTTGACACCAGCTGTGTACAAAGAATTTTGAATGACATTTTTATAACGTTTAATTTGGCAGCTACAATTGTTCAAATTTCGGGGACAGAGGCTGCGATAGCGTACCTGACTCGTCGAGTGGCTAGCCCCTGGGGCACGGCCCACTGTCTCATTACCATCAGCCAGTCAGCTACGCTGTGGTAGCCTCCGCCCCCAAAACTATGAATGGTTGTTGCTGCCAAACTAAACGTGATACAAATGTCATTCAGAAGTCTTTGTACACAGATTGTGTCAAAAATTCCAGTGCATGGTAGAAACAACCATTGTTCCCTTTGAAAAATTGTATGTTTGCATAAAAAGTACACTTTCTAGGTATTTTTTTACAATCTGCTTATTGGCAAACAATACGAGTCCATGACTACCAATCCGTTCTGTGAAAACCGCACATCAATCGCATTTTCCGTTTCCGCAGTATTTGTGGTGCAGGTATTAGGTGATCCACCCTGTATAAAGTTTTGGCCCACTTTAGGTTACGGTAGTAACACTCAAAGTGGGCTTTTGCGATCGTCTTTTGACAGCTCGAAATTTAAATGAAAAAAAACGGCTTAAGTATACATCTGACAAGAAAATTGAATAACCGAATTTGTAGAGGGGAAAATTCTCTACAACTTTGCTCTTTTGTGTTTTTTCCATATCTCGTAGCGTTTCAAAGATATTTGCAAAAATAACGGCGATTTTGGGATTTTGTCTGTCTGTCCGTAACGTGTTCCCTGTTTTTAAGACGAACCGTTCAACCGATCAGCACCAAATTTTACAGACATGATTTTAGGCCTCCAGAGACCAGAACCTGCCTTTTTCAAATTTTTCGGACAAAAAATACGGTAGTAATACCAAAAACAGCCGTTTGTAATATAATTGTAATTGCAAACGAACCGTTCATCTGACACAAAAATTGAATAACCTAATTGGTAGAGGAGAAAATTCCCTACAACTTAGCTCCCTTACGTTTTTTTTTTTTTTTTTTTTTTTTTTTTCATATTTCGTATCGGTTGAGACATATTTGCAAAAATAACGGAGATTTGACACCCTCCATTCAATTAACGAAAACCGGCCGTTCCTCGCCCAGAACTCTCTCTGGCATCTTGCGTTGCGTATTTGATGATTTTGTTATTGTAACTTACACATTGTCATTTCAAAGCACTGAAGAATTAACAAAAACACATAGTTTTTCGTACGATAATCTAGTGTCTACAAATGCCGTATTAGCATCAGTTAACAACGGCCATCAATAGTATGTGATTAAAGGACTCATGTTCTGCTTGACAGCCGTAGCGTAGTGGGTCGGTGGTTCGAAACCCGCCACTACCTAATTTTTTTTCCTAAAAGTGTTTCAGACACTTTTATTAATTAATGTAATAGATTATTATTTTGGTCCAAAATGTTTGCAAAAACTTATAAAACTACAAATCTAAAGTGGGCCTTAAAACACGTCAGTGCGATTTTTTTTCTGTAGCCGCCATACCTACAAATAACAGTAAACTTAGAATGCGAGCGGCATTTTTGAACTAGAAGACTGAATTACGTACCAGTGCGCATTCTCAGTCTCCTCTTTTTCTTTCCGATGGGTCCGTCTTATCGATAAAGACGTTGTTCAGCAGCGTGGCAAAGCGTTCAGCGCCGAGCGGAAGGGATTAAATCATTGTGATCGATAGCGGAAGGCGACGGCAGTCGTGGACGGGAAGCGGGCGATCCTCCGGCATCCGCGCCCGCTAGGTCGGCCGTGGAGGCGCAGCGCGGCGCCTCGCCGTTAATATCCATTAGCTGCTGAGGCGGCGCTTTCTTTGCCTCCCCTAATATTCTGCGCAGCTCGGGCGGTGCGTAAGGCCGGGCGCACATCCAGAAGCAGGCGACGGAGGCAGGCGGGAAAGCTCAGTCGCTGCCTCCGCGCAGCAACGAGCTATATAAACTACACAGAGTGGCTATGTCTGCGTTAACAGCGGTCCTTGTGGCAGCAACCACGAACTGTGGCAGCCATTTTTTTCCAGCATCTAGTGTTGTTGTTGTTGTGTGTTGTGTTTTTTAAAGGGGGCTAAACGGCTAGGTTATCAGTCCCCTGTTCCTAGCTAAGAGAGAGCATCTGTTAGTGAGCACGTAAGAAGTATGGCACTTCTAATGCATGAGACGTTCAAGATGAGATTACATGCGAAGACAACATTTAAAGGTTAAAATCACTAAAGCAGTGGACCAAAAGGACAATAACACTAAAAGAGTACAGCAGAAGATTGTGGCTGGCTGATCACATAGATAATATAGGATGAGCCAGCCATTCTGCACACACTAAAATGCCAGTCGTACATGGGACTGACAGGATGAAAGTAAAAACAGATTAAAACCGGTGAAATGGCAGGTGCCTGAAATATCAGGGTTAGGGACCCATTATTAAATCACATGATAAAAACCAGCAGCGCGAATAAAATCTAAAACACGTTCAACCATAGCAGCATCGCCGCCTAGCATAAAAGAAAGCGCAACTGGCAGATTAAAAGAGTGTCGCAGGGCAATAAAAAGTGGACAATCCACCAGAATGTGGACCACTGTCAAGGGGGCGCCACAGTCACACTGTGGTGAGCATCTAGTGAGCCGAATGCGAAAGTTAGCCCAACGCTATTTACGTGTTTCGGTTTCATGCGCAGCATATAAATGTAAGAATCGCGGTAATAAGACTGTTGGAATATCATATTTTCAGTTACTATTTGTATGTTTTCGTTCCTAATATTTCGTGTACTCGTCTTTTGTCCCATACAATAGTTCTACTGTCACTAAAGTAAGCTGTAATTATATTTCTAAGTTTTCCTTTGAAAAACGAAGAACTTACAAAACGATGGTAAGCCAATATCAGTCGAGATAAGCGGAAACCTACTGCATACAGTTGCATTTGTTCAGCGCATTTTGAGGAGAAATACATGTATGCAACAAATGATACAAACCGACTTTTGGCTATCGATATCGACGATATTTTCGTTCCCTGAACATCTGCAAGCAGCAAAAACGCCAGCAAGGAGATCTCCAAAAAAACGTCAGATGGCTGAATCAGTTTCCTTTGAAAATATGTCATGTAGCCAAGCAGGAGAGATGGAACCTCTTTAATTACCAATTGCAAATCATGATTTAAGTCATTCAGAGGGCAGTACGGCTATTCATTGTGACCATGACTATGTGGCAGAATACGAAATGCTGACATTATATTCCAAAAAAGTAGTTGAATACATATCTGGAAGCATCATTAGGCAAGTCAGTAGAAAACGTAAGTGTTTAGATTGCTTGGAAGTTCTCCTTGCTCCTAAAAATAAGAATCAAGCAGGATTAATCGAATTATAAGGAATAAAAAACAGCCTGTTCAATCCCTCTAAAAATCTTGTAGAAAAAGTTTTCTTTTGCAAATGTATGTAGATGTATTTAGAATTTTGGGAAACAGACGAACTATGAGCACGTAATGGTATCCTCGGAATTTTGGGAGGAATCTCATTACTCCAGACTAATAAAGTTGCTATTAAAACATTACTTCAGTTGTAGAATACATCATTTATGTAAATACAAATCTGCGCAGGAAACGTGTAAGCAGATAAGGCAAATGTACACGAAATTAATACTGTTTAAAGGACAGTAAAAAGGCGTGTTTTTTTGTATGAATGAGATGATGTTTAGCCGTTGTAGTGTATGTGCCATTTGTAATTGAACGCCGGCCGCGGTGGCCGCGGGGACTGAGGCGCTCCAGTCACGGTCTGCACGGCCACTACGGTCGGGGGTTCGAATCCCCCTCGGGCATGGATATTTGTGCCGTCCTTAGTATAAGGTAGTTCGTAAGTAGTTTGTAAGTTTAGGGACTGATGACCCCGTAGTTAAGTCCCTTAAGCTTAACAAACATTTGAACATTTTTTTGTAATTAAACTTTCCGATTTGCCTGCCACACACTTGTTTTCTATCAGTTATTCTTTATCCATATTAGCTTGGCTATAAAAATAACAATATTCAGGTAGAGAATGGTTTGTTAAGTCATTCCACAAAGTAAAAGTGACATGATTCACTACTGTAGCAGACGACTGGTTACGCTTACGTGACGTTGTAAAACATGGCGGCCGCGCTTTCAATTTGCTTCAAGTATGGCAGCACCTTAGCCAGTCTATGCTGTTTATATAGGTCTTTGAGCTATATAAACTACATAGAGTGGCTATCTGTGCATTAACAGCGCTCCTTGTGGCAGCAACCAGGAACTGTGGCAGCCATTTTTTTCAACGTCTAGTGCGCCGAATACTAAAGTTAGACCGACGCTATTTACGTGTTTTGGTTTCACATTCTATGTATCGTTGTAAGCTTGAAAGGTTATCTATTAAGCTGAAATCATGCCGAGTGTATGCGCAGCATATAACTACGGATCGCGTAATAATACTGTTGGAATATCGTGTTTTCAGTAAGTAACAAATGGTACAATGCGGGTTCTAGCTAAAGTGATTCCGACGATATTTTCATTCCCTGAACATCTTCAAACAACGAAAACGCCAGCAAGGAGATCTCCAAAGGAACATCAGATAGCTGAATCATCTTCATTTGAAGCCAAGCAGGAAACATGGAAACTCTTTTATTACCTATTGCAAATCATGATTCGAGTCATTCAGAGAGCAGTAGGTCTATTCAGTTTGAACATGACTATGTGCTAGAATACGAAATGCTGACATTATATTCCGAAAAAGTAGTTTAATATATTTCTCGGAGCATCATTAGGCAAGTAAAAAGTCGAATTGCTTAGATTGCTTGGAAGTTCTCCTTGCTCCTAAAATTAGAGTAAAACAGTGTTAATCGGATTAAAAGGTAGAAAAGACAGTCTGTTGAATCCCTCTAATGATCTTGTACAACTGTTCGAAGTGGCAGAAAGTGGTCTGAGGATTCATGATACGTTGTTAGGGTAGAAAAATTTTCTTTTGCTAATTTATGTAGATGTATTTAGAAAGTTGGGAAACAGACCTACTTTATTTACCAACTACGAGCACTTAATGGTACCCTCGGAATTTTGGCAGGAATCTTATTACTCCAGCCTAATAAAGCTGTTATTAAAACATTACTTCAGTTGTAGACTACATCATTTATGTAAAGCCAAATCTATAGAGGAAAGAGGTATTCAGATTAGGTAAACGTACACGAAATTAAAATATTGTTAAAAGGACAGTGAAACGGCATGATTTTTGTATGAATAAGACTATGTTTATCCGATCCAGTGTATGTGACATATGTAATTAAACTTTCCGATTTGTCTACCGCACACTAGTTGTCTATCGTTTACCCATTATGTTAGCTTGGCTATAAAAATAACAATAAGCAAGTAGATAATGGTTTGTTAAGTCATTGCACAAAGCGAAAGTGATGTGACTTAGTGCTATAGCAGACGACTGGTTTCGCCTACGTGACGTTGTAAAATATGGCGGCCGAGCTTTCAATTTGCTTCAAGTATGGCAGCACCTTAGCCAGTGTATGTGGTGTGGGGGCACGGTTTGTTGCCCCACTGCCCGCTCGCTGCCAGTCTTCTCCAGCTACATACAGGGTGTTTTCAACAGTCTGTGTTGCACATGGAGGAAAAAGTAATTGGAGCAGTTCACCCGAACCTGGTTTTGAACGATACCTATCACAATAACAACACGAAAACCAAATTAAAACAATACATTTCGGATTCTATTGCAACAGATATCAATTATGCAGAATGGTAACTATTATGCTTCATTATTTCAATTTGATTCAAATACATCTTGTTAAACATCAGAGTAATGTTCTGTCATAATTACAGGGAATTGCAGAACTACACTTTATTAGATTAGATTAATACTTGTTCCATAGATCATATATACGACGTTTCGTAATTATGTGGGACGTGTCAGTTTAGTAAATGTTGTCTACACATGACAATCAATATTTTAAGGATATTTTATTTTCATTTTTTATTATTATATATATTTTTTTATTTTTTAGTTTTATATAAAAATACATCTAGATTGTAGAAGGAGTTGCCATTCAGAAATTCCTTTAATTTCTTTTTAAATACTAGTTGGCTATCTGTCAGACTTTTCATGCTACTTTGTAGGTGACCGAAGGCTTTTGTGGCAGCATAATTCATCCCTTTCTGTACCAAAGTTAGATTTAACCTTGAATAGTGAATATTATCCTTTCTCCTAGTGTTGTAGCTATTCACACTGCTATTACTTTTGAGTTGGGTCGGATTGTTAATAACAAATTTCATGGGTGAATATAGATTGTGAAACTACAGTGAAGATCACTAGATACCTAAATAACTGTCTGCAGCATGATCTTGGGTGGACTCCAGCGACTATTCTGATTACACGCTTTTATGCAATGAATACTTTTTTACTCAATGTTGAGTTGCCGCAGAATATGATCCCATACGAAATCAGTGAATGAAAATAGGTATAGTAAGCTAATTTACTGAGATGTATATCACCAATTTTTTTGTTATTTGTTTGTGGAGCTTATGGGACTTAACTTCGAGGTCATCAGTTTCTAAACTTACAAACTACTTATGAAATAGCTAATACTAAGGCCGACACAAATAACCATGCCCGAGGGGGACATTCGAACCCCCGACCGTAGTGGCCGTGCAGAACGTGACTGGCGTGCCACAGACCGCTCGGCCACCGAGGCCGGCACCAAATGTTGCATAAGTAGCTGAACTCAAACATTTCAGCAGATCTTCAATGTATTTCTTTCTATTCGATCCCTCGTCAGTGCAAGCACCTAAAAACTTTGAATATTATACCTTAGCTACAGATTTAAGTTCAAAGTTTAAATTTATAAATTGTGTCATGGCATTTACTCTATTAAACTGTATATAATGGGCTTTATCTAAGTTTAATGAGAGTCCATTTTAGAGAACCACTTAATAATTTTCTGAAAGACATAAATTTAGAATTTCATGAGTTAATTCCTGTTTGTCAGGCGTGATAGCTATACTTGTATCATCAGCAAAAAGAACTAGCTTAGCAATTTCGTCCATGTCCATGTCATGACCTGTTTTTCTATTCGAATGACAATTGTAAAAAAATGACAATTGTTTTCTGTAGTATTTTCCTTTTAAAATGCTCTTTGCTTGCCAACATACGCTTCCAACTGTCAGTAAACTACTCCCTCACGACAAAGCATTCATCGCACTCCCACTATTGTCAGATATCAATCGTATTAGTTTATTATTTTCCATCACAATATCATCATCAGTTCCACTGCTAATGGGAGCTACATCACTTCTCAAGTAGTTGTATAGCAAATATTTCGCCTTCACAACACTATCAACACTGTCTGTTTTTATCTCAAATGGTTTTTTGAAGCAGCGAAATCATGATGTTCAAATTCCAAAGGCTCATTCACTTGTTCGGATCGCGAAAGTCTGTAGTTAAAAACTTTGTCTCTGTAATTACCTGTAATTCTTCTATTTGGATATGGTCTCATTAAATTGTCTAATAAAGGAAAGATCCCTTCCCCCACTGCCGTGGGACAGGATACGGGCCATGATAAAAATGTCATTCAAGTCCATACTAGTTTAATAAAATTACAACTGAACACCATTTCCACACATACACAAAATAATAAATAAATAAATAAAACAGACGTGGAACTAAGTTTCAAATGGTTGTTAGGTAGCTGCTGACTTGAAGTTTTCTGTTACCTAGCAACATTTACTGTCAATTGGACCGTGAAAGTTATTAACTTCGATCCTAAGTTCCCGCACCACCAGCACGATTAAATAAAATTAAATCTTTTTTTCAATTAAATAAAATAATATATAAGGTTCTTGTACAAGGGGCAGGATAACTAAGTCTTAACTGATACTATTAATTCACTTTTAGTATCAGTCACAGGCACCTTAAATGGTTATCTATCTTTTTAAACTCTTAACATCGAAGTTCACTGCCTGCTAAACTTGAAGTTTAGTATTAATAGTTAACGTACTTCGTTTCGCCACATCTGAAGATAAGTCAATATTAAAATCCAATAATCCTTTCAATTATCTTCTTGACAGGGTTCAATACTTCGAATAAATAAAAATCATCTTCCAATAATAATAATAAACACATTAAATAAACTTTATAATGAACGCAAAATGACTTCCAAATAACACATTGACTTTTATTTCCGTTTTCTACAACATGTGTAAGCTAAAGCAATGCTCATATAAAACGTTAGCTCGTAACGGCAGGCAATAATGAATCAACATTTTATTTTCCTTTGCAAACGAGAGACGCGCGACAATATAGAAGGCGCAGCCGGATTCGTAGCCATCAGTTGTTTGTCGATAGTGACCAGATACAGCAATGTTGGCTGTGGCGGCGGCGGCGGCGGCACCTCGATCGTACATGAAACAGAAATAAAGTGGCCAAGAAAATAATCAAAAAATATTTTAAATATCACATCATGACATTACAAAATTTATACACAAAATAAACATATACAAATTCATAGTATTTACATACAACAATTAACCTTTTTTTTTAATAAAAATTTGTTTCCTGCATAACAGGAAACTCGTGCTCATCAATGTTTGTCCCACTACACCACAAAGATATACGGAAACTCTTGTTCAGAATGTGGACGTCACTGTAAATTTTGTCTCTGTAACTCCTTTGCCGACATATTCCTTGAAAATATATTCCTATCGCTAAACCTGCCCATTGGCCCCACATCAAAAGTGACGAACTTGTAGTTTGCATCGAGGGTGAACATTATCATTACACAATGTGTATGTTTGTACTTGAGGAATGATAAACCACTGTTTGTTGGCTTATTAACCACAATACGCTTTCCGTCGAGAGATCCGACACAGTGTAGAAACTGTCATCGCTGTTCGAAAATTCTGGGATTGTTTTCCATGTCTGTGATGTGGGTTGCGGTAAATATAGTAGTTGCATCATGTCCCACATAACAAATTTGACACAGTTCCATCGGCCATTCTGTAGCCGTAGGCAATACTTTTGCCTGTGGAAAAATGCATTTAAGTAAAATGCCATGGTAGCGCTGTAGACGTTCTGTCGTCATTATGACATATAGTATTAAGTTTATGTAATGAGTACACAGACTGCAGACAAAAATTAAGAAGGTCAGGGGAAATTGAGGGCACTGAGATCACATAAACTTTACATTTTTAACCATAGTTGTGATACAACCATTTCCTGACTATGTCACAATGAGATTGGGAATTACATCCTTCGAAAAATTTATAGATTTTCTCACCAGTTTGTGAACTTCGGGGAATTCACAGCAGTCTAAACGCAAGTAGTTCCTGAACTGTTTATCAGAAAACTCTGATGTCAAAGCGAATTTGCTATGAGAGCTTTTGTTGTTCATGTAACTGCTTTTCAATTTTGAGTTCTCCCGGTGTGAAGCGTTATATAATATCGGCATGTCCAACTCTTCATCAGAATCCGACTGTAAATTAAAGTTCATGAGTTCAGTCGTAGCTGTACAATGTAATGTCCTTCCGATTTGTTCAGTACTTTGTGACAATAAAACTGTGTATGTAGTGAGAGACTGTTTCAAATGCGCCACTTGTGTAAACAGGAGATGCCACCAAAGACATTTATGTTCAGTAACACGCAACGACTAAATGTAATTATAAAAAAATATATTAATATCTGTTATAATTGCTGTATAAATGTATGTTGCTAAAGAAATTGTTCTCTTTGTTCTTGTTTTTCATGTCTGATTGTCGATGTTGTAGGACGTATGAGAGAAAGTATAACTTTACAACAGGCGTCATTAGACTGTTTTTTGGTATTCATGGAATCATTTATAAATTAGGTGTGTAACAATTAAAATCTAAAATATAGGAATTAAAAATAATACAGGTGTCAACTTCAATTAGTTTTGAAACATTTTAACCGATTTTCAAGAGATTTCTTTTGGAAACAATGTTAGCAGTTGTCGCAGCGAGCAGCCATCGACCTGGATTGTATGATCCTGTCGCTATTACGTGGCAGAAATAAAAACAGTAATTAATATAAATCAGTGTCGGCTGGTAACCAAACTATTAATGATTTACTAATTTTATTTCAGCTCATCTGGACGCGACAGGGAAATTATATGCTTTTTTAATTAAAAAAATAATGGTAAAGATAATTTTACGACAAAGGTATAGTATGAAGAAATGCAAATTGTGACGTTTTATTAACAGTGACATATTTCTGAATAAATGGGAAGGATGGAATACTTACCTAAATTAATAATTTTCTGAATAGGCATATTTTAGAAAGCAATTATAGTGAATTAGTTTTCATGTCAGGGAACTTTCATTTATTTTTCATTGTTGTGTGTAGATATTAAACCATGGACAGTGAAATAAAATTTTCAAGCTCATTAACAAAACTATCCTAGGTTTGTTGCAGGTGTTTAGCTTCACATAATATTTCAAACTTCAATGGAAAGATATTTTACCACTAGTTATGTGGAACTGTGTTGTAAAGATACTCGTACAAATCGGAGACCTTAGGTGATGCTGAAGGAATTAGATTAGGTAACGAAGCAATAAAGGAGGTTAGATGAGTTTTGTTACTAACAAATGATGGTCGCAGTACAGAGGACATAAAATGTAGAATGGCAATGGGTAGAAAGCGTTCTTGAAAAAGAGACATTTGTTAACATCGAATATTGATTTAAGCTTAAGGAAGTCCTTTCTGAAGGCATTTGTATGGAGTGTTGCCTTGTATGGGAGTGAAACATGGACGATAAACAGTGCGGAGAGGAAGATAATTGAGGCTTTTGAAATGTGGTGTTACAGAAGAATGATCAAGATTAGGTGGGTGGATCGCGTAACTAATGAGGAGGTACTGAACAGAATTGGGGATAACAGGAATTTCTGGCAAACCTTGACTAAAAGAAGGGATCTATTGGTAGGACACATACTTAGACATAAAGGAATCGTGAATTTAGCGTTGGAGGGAAGTGTGTGGGGTGAAAACCGCAGAGGAAGACCAAGAGATTGATACAGTAAGCTGTTTCAGACAGATGTAGGTTGCCATTTTTATGTGGAGTTGAAGAGGCTTGTTCAGGATAGGGTATTGTGGACAGCTGCATCAAATCATTCTCCGGACTGAAGACCACAACAACAACAAGTAAAATTTAACCCATACTGAGCTAGCTGAGACTCAAATGGAATAAAATAAAATAAATAAAATACAGAATAACCTATTTCAACCAAAAATTAATAATCAAATACAAGCTATTAACATTTACTTTTACAACAATGAAATACTGCGCTCTGGTTCAACAAGCAACGACTGTGTACAATGGCTAAAATCTGTCTCGCAATAAGCGCAGACGCTGTGTCGCAAAGTGTTTCCTTCGCTGTGCTGCCGTGCACTGCCCTGGATCGGCTACGTCCCAATGTGCGCCTGGTCTAAAGCCGGGTCCACACGCTACGATCTGTCTGCGCAAATGTCTGCGCACACCTCGCAAATCGTTGCACATGGACAGCACATTTGCGCAGACATGAGATGTGCGCAAACCTGGAAGTTGGAGATTTGAGCAAAATTTCTCAAATCTGTGGGTTCAAAATCACTTCTGCGCAGACAAGTTGGAACGTGTGGACAGGAGATCGCTGCAAATCTGTCAGCGTATACTTTTTTCGTTTGTTTACTATATTGACAGTGGATGAAAATGGCTGAGAACTGAAAATCCCGACTGGGAAACAAAGTTAGCCACAGCTTATTGGCCACATATATCTATCTAATATATAAAGCAGAGTGTCCGTATGTTTGTACGTGTTGCATACAAATCTACAGTTTTGTTCCAATCTTTATGAAATTTTGTACAAGTGAGCTTCAATCCGTGTGCACGGTCGCCGTTAGTGTAAGAATCACGTACGATATATAGTTCACGAGATTTGACGTCATAAACAATGAGATGCGCGGAAAAACTGCTGCTGCTGTTGCTCATTTTCTCCTAAACCACTGGACCGATTTCAACCAAATTTGGTACACATATTCCTTCCCGTGAGGTGACAATTGCTGCATGGTTAAGAATCACATACGGCACGTGGTTCAAAAGATATTACGTTATAACCAATAGAAATCGCAAAAAAATGCCATATAATGCGGCGAGACTTTCGAAATACACTGTATGAGAATGACAGTACTTAGCGACTTGCAAAAACCTTTAAACATAATTTCAAACCTTTATTAAACTTTTTCTCCCTGGCAACCATAGTGAAATGATGAAAGGAATAAAGTTTCTCGTTTACTACTTTTCCGCTGTTTATGGAGTAAAACTACGGCTCTCGTTACACCCTATAATTTGAACACTACAAATTGTAGCGACAGGAAATTTTACAGACAGTATACACATATATAGTTGAATGTAGCTTCTAAATTGTATCATATTCCGACACGCAGTTCATGAGATATGAGCACGTAAACAATAACGTTCATGGAAAATTGCTCCATCCGCTTGCAAGCGAAAGCAGTTTACTTCCATAGAGCTACAAGGAGAGGAACAGAATGAAACAGAGTACACCCAACGAATACCCATTATATCCTACAAATCTACCTTCAAGAGTCTGCAGTTTCCACTGGAACTTGCATTTTCTTTTACGATTAATAAATTACAGGGCAATCTATTAAATACTTCGGAATGGATTTGGCATCTTCATGTCAGGGGCGGGCTCACCAAAGAATTTATTCATATTAGAGCCTGGAAGATATACATATATCGTGTGTGTGTGGAACCCGATTTTTATAATATGTGCTTTCCATCTACACCTACTGCAGTTTCACATACAGCCTGGAAGATATTTAACATCCCGGGCAAAGCCGGGTTTTCAGTTAGTATTATATAAAGTGAAGTAGGCATACAGTGTTTCAGACATATCTAAAACTCTGACAGTTTTATTTGTATCTTGTTAGAAGGTAGGCCTACTTTACTTGCCTTGATTAAATCATTCTTCAGGGCAGTGTAAATAGCTTCACAGATGTTGGGAATAATTTCATTAAAAAAAAAAAAAAAAAAAAAAAAAAAAAAAAAAAAAAAAAGCTATCGTATTCTTTTGCCAGTCCGAATGCAGTCTGTAGTACTCAGTTTCTTTTTTCACCGAAATATGTCGGGCGCGAGAATTTGCAGCGATGTAAACACCCAAAGAGGTATATAAACAACATAGAGAGGCTACAGGCAAGCTACAGCGCTCTGGGTGGCAGCAATAAGCAACATTGGGCGCCATATTTGAGAACGTCAGTTCGATGCAGCAGTGTGAGCAGATGCTTCTGTCTGTAATCTAAACTAACGTGTAAGCGCTGTTATTAGTGGTGAATCATGTCCAGTGTATGTTCGGCGTACAACTGCAGCAACCTCAGTGATAAAACTGTTGGAATATCATACATAAAGAAAGATATATGTAATTATATAGGTCGTCGTGTATCAGTGTGTATTTGTTTATAAACATTCGTTATACTTAACTTTCGCATTTACCAAGTTTCAAAATTATGTTTATTTCACGACCATCGAAAAGCTAGCAGCGGACGGATGGTGTGTTTTAATGTAATGACAGTTGTCTATATAGTGTACAAAAGCGTATTAACCATTGGGTAAGTAGCCTAGGTATATGAACTGTAATGAAACTATTCTTTATACAGTTTTCCCTTGAAAAAGGAGTTGCTAACCCTATGGGTAGCCAGTATGGGATGTGACAAGTGGCAGCCTACGAAGTATAGTTACATATACTCTTATCATTTTGAAGAAAAGTGCATGTATGCTACCACCGATCGAAAGCGGCTACTGGCAAATGCCATTCCAAAAATATTTTCGTTTCGTTTCCTGAGCAATGCTGAAACCAAAAGCTGTAAGGAGAGTACCAAGAAAACGTCAAATTGTGGAGAGCTTGATAAATACATGATGTACTTAACAGCAAGGAACATCATTTGAACCACAGGCAGAATAAAGGTAATTAAAGATTTTAAAGAAATTCGCCTGTATTTATAGGGAAGATATGTCGGCAAATACAAACTATTATTGACATTATAGTAACATCAAATAATGCAGCAGTTCGACGATTGTAAACATTACACTTAGGATGCAGTAGTAAACGAGAAATGCTATTCGTAGTGGGAATTACTTTCCGAAATGCGTCGCCCAGAAATTAAGGAAAAATCGAGACTGGCAATGATTAATATAAAACCTATGATTCAGTTGTTAGCTGACGTCCAGTATAATCTGGCGTGACACTGACGTTCTCAAAGATGTCGGCAACCTTTGCAATTGGCTTCAACTATGGCGGCGCTGCGGTCAGTCTATGTTGTTTATCTAGGTCAGAGGTGGGCATTGAGCGAGCCGCGCTCTCGGAGCCGCCTGCCTGAGCAGGAGCATAGCTGCGCGCAGCTGGCGTCCATCATGTAGTTCCTGCTGAAAAGACTAGATGGCATTATGCGCAGCCAACGAGCTAACGTAGCTGCAGAAATGCCCCTGGCTGAGTGCGTTATAAAATAACTTATAAAGATAATAGTGCAAACTCGTTAGTATCCAACTCGAAAAAAGATTCCACTGCTAGGGGTATCTCCTGAAAAATGCTATTATGTTTATAAGTAAGTAACTTATAAACATAATACTGGAAACTCTTCTCTAAAACGTCCAGCGCGTGCAGTCGAGCCGGCAAATATCTTATAAATATAAGAGCGATTTTTTTGTTTTGTTTCAGAAGACACCACTAACAGTGCCATATGTTAGTTCGAATTTTGTACTTAAGGGTTTTCGTTATAATCTATTATATTACGTTATGGTACAGTAAGCTGTGAAGTTGAAATGGCTAGTAAAATCGGCGCGGTAAAGCGGCTTTCTATTTTCCAGTTCAACTCTAGTTGGGAGTGTGATTACTTGTTCACTGAAAGCGAAGGAGGAGCAAAATGTTTGGTATGTGGTAAAATACTAGGCATAAAAAAGTACAATTTAGAATGCCACTATAGAACACATCACTTTAACCAATATGGAAGTGTAGAAGGTGAAATGCGAATTAATATTCTTAATAATCCACGCGAGGAAAGAAGTAAAGTAGAGGTATGTATTATAATGCTGTACCTACTTGATTTGATTTGATTTGATTTTTCCAGGAAAGCCAAAACAGTCTTGGTCCAACCCGCCACTGCCCGCACCGAAACTAAGTTTATTGTGCGGTATCGCTCCCTGTATGTATAGTAAAGCCAACCAATGCCCTTGAACAGTGCAAGGAGTCCCTTTACCACTTCTTTATTAGACACAATTTCTTCGGGTCTGGTTGTCCCAAATGTTCTGTGCCTTTTACTCTCCAATGCAATGCATTCGAAGATTAGATGTGATGCAGTTTCATCACTGTCATCACAGATCCTACATTTAGGGTCCTCTTCTGTTATTCCCATCGTATGTAGGTGTTTTTGAAATTCCCATGGCCTGTCAGAATCCAACCAGGAGTCTAATCTCTCTCCTGTTCAGGTCCAGGATTGCAGAGCTTCTTTTACAACATGGCTTTGGCATCATTACCTTGCCATGTTTTTGTTGATGGACTTTGGTCCAATATTCTACGTGCTGTCTTCTGAGCCAGTTACGTAGCTCCAATTTGATCATTGCCTTGGTGATTGTCAGGACAGGTTCCGGTCCAATAACTGGAGACTCTGCCCCCATCCTGGCTAATCTGTCGGCATGTCCGTTGCCACTGATCCCCGAGTGGCCAGGGACCCACAATAGGTTTACTCTATTGCTTTCCCCTAACTCCACCAGAATCTTGTGACATTCTGCAACAATTTTAGACCTTGTTGCAGGAGCTGCCAGTGATCTCAGGGCTGCCTGGCTGTCTGAATAGATATAGATTTCGGCCTGGAATACTGAGGCCAGTTTTCTTAGAGAGATGACGCCTTCCAGTCTTGGCTGCACCCCGTATACCCCGGCCCCAACGCCTTGGTCTAATTTCGACCCGTCAGTGAACCAGAGAATATCCCCCTTACGGTGTCGAACTATTTTCTCCCACTGCTCCCTACTTCCAATTGTTATACTGAAAGGCTTGTTGAAGCAGTATGGGGTTATAATATAGTCGGCTGGCATTTCCCCAACCTTTCCTATACTTACCTCACTCACTATTTTAGTGTGTGACTGTACCTACTTAAGAGATAACTTAATCACAGTGTTTTGTTTAATACCGGACTCTCACGGAACTACGTGCGCCAGCAAGCATGCAGACCTCTAGCGGCAACTAGGATAACTACCAGCCGAGCGCGAACGCTGCTCTTTTTCCGGCCTGAGCAGGAGTGCTGCTCATTGAGCCGATTTGTGCCCACCTATGATCTAGGTCTTTGTAAACACCCGTCCACACGCAACGATTGGTGTGCGCAGACATTTGCACAGACATTTGAGCAGACAGATGGTTGCGTGTGGACCCGGCTTAAGGGCAAGGGGCGAAGGTGCGTGTGTTGGGGGCTAGGGACGAGCAGTGCCTTTGTTTTAGGGCCGTGGCTACTGACTGCCGGGGAATTCAGCGGCGCCGGACGCGGCGGCGAAATACCTGCTGAATCGATGCTAACGAGGGGTTGGCACCGGACAGGTAAACACGGCCACACCGCCGGGGGCTAATTGCACGGGGGGCTGCTCGCCTGCCCGCAACTTCGGAATTCCTCCCTATCTGGCCTGCTCTCCGTGTACACCGTGTTTGCTCAGATTGTATCGGAACTTTGGTACGTAGCACAGAAGTGGATAGATGGGGATGTTGGTAAATTTCAGATTAGTAGACTGACACAGTTTCACCAATCACAGTGAAAGTTCGTACACACACACAACTTTAAATGAGGGTGCCAGGTTAGCATGTTTAGACGTAACCAGTATGTACACATCTGTCCCAGTGGAAGAAACAATATACAAAATAGAAAACATTTTACGGCGGCTTGGAAGAAATCGCACTGACGTGTTTTACGGCCCACTTTAGATTTGTAGTTTTATAAGTTTTTGCAAACATTTTGGACGAAAATAATAATAATGTAAATAATAAAAAAAATTAATTAGTAAGAGTGTCTGAAACCGTTTTAGGAAAAAAAAAGTACTAGGAGCGGGTTCCGAACCACTGTCCTTCAGCATAACAGTCCACCACATTCCCCACTACGCTACGGGTGACAGTTAAGAGCTGAGTTCTTTAATCTCGTAGTATTGATGGCCGTTGTTAACTGATGCTAATATGGAATTTGTAGACACTAGATTATCATTTATCGTACGAAGAACGACATGTTTTTGTTAATTCTTCAGTGTTCCATTGCTTTGAAATGACAACGTGTAAGTTACAATAAGAAAATCATCAAATACGCAACGCAAGATGGCGTATGCCAGAGAGAGTTCTGGGCGAGGAATGTCACGTCACATCTGCGAACGGCTGGTTTTCGTTAATTCAATGGAGGGTGTACGTTATTTTTGCAAATATCTCTCAAACGATACGAGATATGAGAAGAACATAAGAGAGCAAAGTTGTAGAGAATTTCCTCCTCTATAAATTCGGTTATTCAATTTTCGTGTTACATGAATGGTTAAGCCGTTATTTTCATTTAAATTTCGAGCTGTCAAAAGACGATCGCAAAGGCCCACTTTCAGTGTTGCTACCGTAACCTAAAGTGGGCCAAAATACCTAGAAGCGAAATAGATTAATTCATAGGATTGTTTGCGCACTGGTGTCACGTGCAGCGGAGCGCGCGGCCGTTCGCCGTCGGGTTCATAGATCTTGTAAAAATAACTGGACTCCCCAATTGCGCTGCTGCTGCGGAATTATTTGAACCATGGTATTGGCAAGCGTCAGATAAATACGAGTGTTGTTAGGAGATAAATCGAGTACTATATAGCTACTGCGCTGTTCCGTGTGATCAAAAAGTCAGTATAAATTGAAAACTTAATAAATCACGGAATAATGCAGATAGAGAGGTAAAAATTGACACACATGCTTGGAATGACATGGGGTTTTATTAGAACAAAAAAAGGGTTCAAAAAATGTCCGAAAGATCGCGCTTCATCTGATCAGGAAAGCAATAATTACCGTAAGTGGCGGCTGATCACACGATCATCACGAAACGACGCGCGCAAGAGATCTTTCACGCGTTTAACAATACTTTATTTATTTATTTATTTATTTTTCTAATAAAACCCCATGTCATTCCAAGTATATGTGTCAATTTTTACCTCTCTACCTGTATTATTCCATGATTTATTAAGTTTTCAATTCAAATTTATACTGACTTTTTGATACCCGGTATATACTCAGCTGGTGGTCATGTCTGTATTGTTTGACTGTTGCAGTATACAGCGTTTAACTGCATAAAGAGATTTAAGAAAGGAATAAAAAGAACGAATACCGTCTTCCCATACATATTTCTCAGCAATGCAAGTAGCCCTACTCTTGCTTAACAGACTGTTAGTCAAGACAATATAGGATTGAATTAAATAAATAACGGGCTTTTACAATGCTGGTAGCTGTTAAAAGCGAGCTACTTAAGGCAATACTGGTGGACTGTAAGTTCAAAGAGTTTCATTTTAAGATTGTGTAAAATAACTATTGGGGGCACGAGATCAGTTGTCTCACTGCAGTTTGAATTTTTGTTTATGAAATTAATATTATCAACTTGTAACAAAGAATTTAAAGGTCATCTGCTTTAGATAAAGATGTAACAACTGAAAGGGGTTTGCAGAACTGTGTAAAGTTCCATATATGAAAGGCACATAGCCACACTGGATTCACATTGTGAAGATGAACCCTAGACGACAGTTACTGACTTTTGAGCAGTTCATGCAACTGTAAGATATTTGGTTTACAGCATTAAGAATGTTAATATTCGTATTGGATACCCTAATGCCAATGATGCATGCACTTACTTAAGACAAAGTTAAGGCATACGCAGTCGGCCGCTTTCGGGATATTGCGGGCTTGGTCGGTGGTTCGAGTCCCCCCTCGGGTATGAGTGTTCGTGTTGTCCTTAGGTTAGTTTAACTTGGTTTAAGTAGTTTGTAAGTTCAAATGTTTGTAAAGCTTGTGGGACTTCACTGCGGGGCTATCAGTCCCTAAACTTACAACCTATCTATGAACTAAGCACAAACATCCACGCCCGAGGGGGATTCGAATCCCGACCGGGAACGGCCTCGCGCATTGGAGCACAGTGCCTCAATGCTCTCGGCCGCTCCGCCGCGGCAAGCTACGGACTAATAACCAAGCAGTTGAGTGTCCAATAGATTTACAAACATTTGAACATAGAATTGTTAAGGTTTGTCCTATCGTTCAATTATTTTAAATTCAATGGCAAGATCTATCAACAGGAGGACTGCTTAGCAATGGGGTGCACATTGACATGTTAGATGCCAGTTTTTTTTGTTTTTTTTTTTTCGTTTTTTTTTTTTGTTTTTTTTTTTTTTTTTTTTTTTTGTTTTTTTTTTTTTTTTTTTGAATTCGTATGAAACAACGTTTTTAAAAGAAAATGCCGAATATAAAGATAAAATACTTTTATATAGGAGGTATGTATATGATATACTGTTAGTGTACCAAAGGTCGGAGGAAGAGATAAATGAATCTGCAAGTGATATGAACAAATTGCACTGGAATATAGTGTTCACGATAGAGCATGAACAACAGGCGATCTTACATTATTTACGAGGATCGAGAATCGAAATAATACTCTTTTAAAGAGTAGCAAAGACATTTACCGGTGCTGTTATCAATAAAGCCTCATGCCACCCCCAGAAACACAAAGTAGCGTTCTTTAAAAGTGCCTTGCACAAGGTTAACTCCATTTCGCTGACTCCCGAAAACAGGAGAGAAGAACTACTAACTTTCCGGCAAACAGCAGTAGAAAATGGGTACGATGTAGGCTTAATGGAAATATTAGATAAGACAATAAGGCATAGAAAAAAATAAACTGAGAAAGCCGCACAGAAATATTGTCATGCCATTTTGGAGTACCATCTCGTACAAATTCGCGAGATTATTTAACAAAGAGGGTGTAAAAATAGACTTTAGAATTGACAGTAGATTAGAACAGAGGGTAAAACGTAAAATCAATACAGGAGAGAATTGGGTGGGCAAAACCGGAGTGTACGAAATCAGATGTCCAGACTGCGACATGAAGTATGTGGGGCGAAACGGGAGAAATTTCAAACAGATTCAATGAGCACAACCGTAAGAATGGCTCATCGGCGGTGGCTAGGCACCTGAAGGAATAACAATACTCCTTGGGGAACATCAATGATAGTATGAGGGTGTTAGGCTACGATGGTAGCTCTCTAACAATTTCTTTGAGAGTAAAAACCACCCACGACACATAAGTCAGGAGGTATAATATTATAAACAATGAAATTCGCGTAGAACTGTTGTATCATGCGGCAGATTTCCACACCTGTTCTTAAACTGATTGACCGATTTCAACGAAACTTGGTACAACCAATCCTTAACGTAAGGAAACAATGTCTGTGGGGGTAAAAACCACGGAACATATGACGTCATCAGCAATGAAAACTGCTGCATTATGCGACGCATGACTTCCTTCGTGCACTATTTGAGAACGTGAGTACTTAGCGACTTGCAACAAATTTTACTAATAATTTTCAACTTTAACAAAAAATTATGCTTTCTGACAAACCAAAAAAAAAAAAAAAGAAAAAAAAAGAAAAAAAAAAGAAAAAAAAAACTGGAACGAAAGAATTTTATCGCCCACTACTTTTCCGCTGTTAATGGAGTAAATATGCGGCATTCGGTATGACGTTAAAATTCATTACTTGTACACTAGTAATTGCACTCGCAAGACATTTTGCAGATATACACACATACCATTGAATGTACTTAAGGAATTATGTCATAGTGCGACACATGGTTCATGAGAAATAAACTCATAAAACCTGGCGCACCACGCTTGAAGTTTCGTTTTATCGATTTTACTACTAATTCTATTCACGTCGTATTTTACAGAATGTATGAACGTATACGACCGAATGTACCTTCTAAATTATGTGGGCATCCTTCTGCAAAATATGTTGTAAATCGAGTTAGTAGCAAAGACGTAATAAATCCAAATCTCATACGTGCTGATGAAGTTTCTCATCAATCATACTGTTTATAACAACCTCATATCTCATGAACCATTTGTCGTACGATGGTATAATTTCGAAGGTAAATCCAATGGTATATTTTCATACAGTCCGTAAAATGTCTTGCGAATACATTTAGTAACATAGTAATCTCATGCCGAATGCGGCAAAGTTAATGTATGAACAGCGGATACGTAACAAGGCATAAGCCTTTTTTATTCATCTGATTTTGCTGTGGTTGTCAACAACAAAAATGTTCATTGACATTATTTGCTAGGATTGCTGTAAATCGCTAAGTGGACTCATTCTCAAATGTTCGCATGAAGCGGCAGCTTTCGGCGTCCCTTATATTTACGTCTTTCTGTCTGTGTCCTAAGTGGTTCTTACTCTCACCGGTATTGCTGATTATCGATAAGGAATACGTGTTCCAAGCTTAGTTGAAATCAGTCCATTACGTCAGTTTAGAGGCTGATGTGACAAATGTCACATGTTGTTGTTATAGTTTTTCGCATATTTCTTTGTTTATGACGTCATACCTCCTGAACTGCATCGCGTAGGTAGTTCTTGCCCTCACAGCGACTGTTGCATGTCGGAAAGGAATGTGTGTACCAAGTGTGCCTGAAATCGATCCAGTCGTTTAGGAGACGCGGAAATACGTTTGTATGCGGGTGTCTGAAAAGTTCTCGGAATCACCACAAGAGGTCATCGCTAGCGCAACCAGTTGTTAACGTAATATCCATTGGGCTGTTGCCTGTAAACACGTGTCACGTGAGTGTACTTGGTAGAGACCTGTGTCGATGACGTGGCTCTGTTATTGTTCCCGTAAAGTGATCCGGAAAAAAAATCGAGATTCTAGCAGTGATTAAGTACTTCGTAAAGAAAGGTATGACAGCAAAGGACATTCATGCCGATTTCCAGAATACTCTGGGGGACTCTGCTTCTTCATATTCAACTATTTCCAAGTGGACAAATGAATTTAAATTTGGTCGGGACAGCTTAGACGATGATCCGCTCACTGATCGCCAAGGTGTGACACTACCCCAGAAATCACTGGAAACGTTAACGTAATGATCATGGAGGATCGCCGATTCAAAATAATTTTCTTACGCTTGTCAGATGTTATCTGAACAGGTGAATCATATTTTAACTGAAGAATTAGAAAAAAAATTATCTCAAAATGGGTGCCGCGAATCTTAACGTAGATAAAAAAAAAAATAAAAAATAAAAAAACTTACAAACTTCTTATGAACTAATACTAAAGACAACACAAACATCCATGCCCGAGGGATGATTTGAACCTCCGACGCGGGAGGCAGCGTGATCCGCAACGGGGCGCTCCAGACTGCTCGGCTACTCCAGCACGGCTAAATCAAAAATGCATGAGCATTGACATATCGGAACAATGTTTGCCCCGTTTGAGGAGAAACAAAAAAAAATATTTTGTCCCGATTTGTGCAGGCAGGTGAACCTTGAGTTGCACTGTTGTACCCGAGGCACAAATCAACAAAGCAATTGAATTCAAATGTTCAAATGTTTGTTAAGCTTATGGGACTTAACTACGGGGTCATCAGTCCCTAAACTTACAAACTACTTATGAACTACCTTACACTAAAGACGGCACAAATATCCATGCCCGAGGGGGGATTCGAACCCCCGACCGTAGTGGCCGTGCAGACCATGACTGAAGCGCCTCAGTTTCCTCGGCCACCGCGGCCGGCAAAGCAATTGAAGCATAGTGATTCTCCGCCACCAAAGAAAGCAAAGACAGCTGTATCGGCTGGAAAGATCATGGCAGCACTGTTCTGGAATGTAAAAGGGGTTCTGTTTGTAGGTTATCGCTCCACTGGGCGAAAAATTACTGAAGAATAGTATGCTAACTTCCAGACAAATTGCAACAAAAGATACGCCAATAAATGGCAGATATAGCAAGGAAGAAAGTCTCTTCCATCAACACAATGTGCGCCCGCAAACATGTGCGGTAGCTACGGCAAAATTACGAGAACTAAGGTATGAATTGTTTCTACACCCGCCTTATTTACGTGATATGACTCCGTGAGTCTTCCATCCCTTCCCAAAACTGAAAGTTTTTCTTGGTGGACGAAAATTCACTTGAAACGAAGAAACTGATAGCCGGAGTTGTCACCTATTTTACAGGCTTGGAGGAACCCCATTTTCGAGATGGGATCAACACACTGGAACATCGTTGGGTCAAATGCATTAATGTATAAGGAGATTACATTGAAAAATAAAAAACTTTCAGTGATGTAAGTATTTTGTTTTCTGTTGTTCAGAGAACTTTTCATACCACCCTCGTATGTATAGATTCCGAGACAACAGCGTTTCGAACTCCTACGGTTTTTCTACAACGTAAAATCAAATGTTTGTATAGCTTATGGGACTTAACTACGGGGTCATCAGTCCCTAAACTTACAAACTACTTATGAACTAGCTAAGACTAACGACGGCACAAATATCCATGCCCGAGGGGGGATTCGAACCCCCGGCCGTAGTGGCCGTGCAGTCCGTGACTGGCGCGCCGCAGAGCGTTCGGCCACCGCGGCCGGCCCTACAACGTATTGTACATATAAAAAGAGGAGGCAAAAGTCATAGTAAAACCTCCTGTTTTCGACATCGTTTTGCCTAGCGAAGCGGAAGAAATTTTAGATTTCATGGACTCAACAAATCGTTGCAAGTAGTCTGCAGGAATATTGAGCCTTGCTTTCTCTATAACCCTCCATGATTGTGAAAGTGTTGCCTGTGTAGGAGCCTGGAACATGAATTGATCTCTTGATTATGTCTCATAAATGTTCGACGGTTTTTTAAATTGGCTGATCTGAATGGCCAAACCATTCTCTTGGAACTGTCAAGGGCGTCCTTCAAACCAGTTGCGAACAATTGTTACCTGGCGACATAGCGTTTTCCCATACATAAAATTTCTATCGCTGTTTGGGAAGATAACGTCAATGCGTGCTTTCCATTTGGTCAAACACAACCGTTTCCTGTCAATGATCGGTTAGATTGGACAACGGACCCAGACCACTCCATGTTAAATCATCCCACCATTACGAAATCACCATAATCCATGTTGACAATTTAAGTACATGGCTTCGTGTGGTCCACCCCACACCAAACCTTGACATTATCATCTGAAATCGGACTCATTGGAGGAATCCATTGATGTATAGTCATCGAGTGTCCGAAATGGTCACGAGAACAGGAGAGCTACAAAACGCTTCATAAACGTCCGAAATTACATGCAAACTTTGCAGTAGGTCTCTAACTACTACCATTTTCCAATAATTGACGCATAAATCTGGGCATTCTCATGCCATGGCCTCTCATTATTTATGACGTTATATATCTTGATCTATATATCGTGCTCTTTTCTTTTTGGGTTAGGAACCTTGATGGGCATACGGTGAATAGCTCACCAAAGTTTCACTGCAATCGAATGAATGGTTTACGAACACATAGAGGACATACAGTCAATTTTAATTTATATATTTATTTAGGAGACAATCTGAGTACTCTCTTAGATTGTTCGCGGATGATGCTGTTACTTGTCGGTTAGTAAATATACCAGAAGATCTAAAGCAACGGCAAAATAATTTAGATAAGATACCTGCCTGGTGCAAAAGTTGGCAGTTGACCCTAATAATGAGAAATGTGTAGTCATCCATACGGTCACTGAAAGAAATCCGTTAAACTTCAGTTACACAATAAATCTGTCCTACAGGCCGTCAATTCAACTAACCAGGAATAAGAATTACGAACAACGTAACTTGGAAATAACACATAGAAAATATTGCAGTGAAGGCGAACCAAAGGCTACGTTTCATTGGCAGAACACTTAAAAGATGATAAACATAAAATATTTTGGAATTCTAATAATAGTGAGCTGTAAAGTAGTAACAAATTACAGAAAAACACTGATTTTAGCCAGTCCACAGGTGACGGAACTACAAACTACATCAGCATTGTTGCTGATGGCTAAATTTAGAAACCGTGACTGTGTGAAACAATAAATAAATATTCGTATTTTTGCTACCAGTCACTTTATTTGTTAGTCTTTTATCTTACATAGTACAACGCGTTTCGAGCATGTTTTACTCATCAGCAGACGCTTTTTATACATACAGAAATGTTCATGTCACTTATAATTTACTTATTTACAGTCTGTTTGTTATTATTGGTGGTTGGGGATAGAAGGGCCCCCCCCCCTTTGTAGTGCTGTCTTCTGCCGGTCTTCTTGTATGGCGCAATTTGTTTCACTACCTTTGTGGGATGTAGACAGAACTGCATCAGGTGCTGAGTGGAATGGTCGTGTGATTCAATTATGTTAATAGTTTTACACTTACGATTTCCGTGTTTGTCGATTTCTTCTGCATTTGTGGTGCACTGGTGGGGCTTCTGCATGTTGAATCACTTCTACATTGCTTCTTATATACTAACTGTTTTTATCAGACACTCGCACACTTCACAATCATACAAATGTAGCATCTACTTAGAAGATGCAACAGTTCTACTAAAAAACTGTCTACACTAGTGTGTAGAGAAAAATCATAAGAGCGGTTCTATGAACCCCCTGCCATGCAATTGAATGTGACTTTGAGGGTATTTCTGTAGATGCAGGTGTAGATGTGGGAGGATAATTCAACTGTTTCATAGGTAGTTATGGTAATTAAAGGAAATGTTATTACTTTTCCCATTTGACTTATTTTAGCAGCTTTGTAATTTCGTTTTCAAAACTGCCTAATTCCTCTTAACACTTACAGTGCTGATGTAGTTTGTAGTTCCGTCACCTGCAGACTGGCTACAGTCAGTGTTTTTCTGTAATTTCTTACTACTTTGCTGCTCACTGTTATTAGAATTCCAAAACATTTTATGTTTAATGGGCTCTTTACGTTAAGTACGCAAATTTTGGCGTCATTGATTTAAAATTTGAAGGCACCAATGAATTTTCAAGTCTGTGATATATATTTCTAGAGAAAAAATTGATAAAGAATTACAGTACTGTTTTAAATAATGAAACATGTTATTTTCGAAAAAAAAATATTTACAAAACATTTGAAATTTTTGCAACCAAGACATTCTTTTATTCAAGAGTTCGACTTAACACGGTGGTTGTACCACACCACGTAGAAATGGAATGGCAAGAATTTTAAAACAACAATCAGTCAAAGCCATTCAACGCAACTCTCCAAAATTCTCGAGAAGATCGATTTTGAAGTACATGTAAGTACCAATAACTAACACAGTTGTAGCATCTGTTGGTGTAGTTCAGGTCTGGCCTTGCTACCATAAGTTAGATGGTTCGAGTCCTGCAGAAACTGATTCATATTTTTTTCGTTGTTTTCGAATAACTACACAATTTTAATATCTAACAGTAATTTTTATGAAAAATACACGTATTTTTATTTTTACGTAATTTTCTATTTCCTTTTTTAATTTATTTATTGTTTTTTTTTTAATATTGATGATTTCAATCAAAACACATTAGTTGGCGATGGTAGTCATTGATTGTTAAGTTTGTGAGAGCTATTTTTTCGTCGTTTGGGAATTCAGTTACCTAAATAATTTAGGGATCTCTAATTCCATGTGTTGTGTCAGTTTTTATGTGTGTGTAGACGAGCTGTACACCTTGTCGTCGCTTAAAACGATGGTTCTGTTGGGTAGCTGCTTCGAAGGCCATTAGTAACTATGGAGAAGACTTTTCAAAAACTGTCGTAGCTCTTCACAAACTTAACAATCAAAGACTACCGCCGTCATCTAATATTGAAACTGATACTATAAAAAATGTTGCGTATGTTTCTTGTTTAAAACCATCATTATTTTACAAGATATAGAAAGTTACGAATAAATAAAAATACTTGCCTTTTTCATAAAAATTACCGTTAGATATTAAAATTGTGTAGGTATTCGAGCACAGCGAAAAATATCACTTTCTGCAGGGATCGAACCACCTACAGTATGGTTGTCAGCCCAGGACGCTACCACCTGAGCTACAACAACAGATGCTGTAATAGTTTTAGTTGTTGGTACTTAGGTGTACCTGCAAAAATTCAAAGTCGACTTTGTCTAGAGTTTGAGAGAGTTGCGTCGGATGGCGTTAAGTTCTATGCTTCACGTACCATAAATATAAAAACATTCTAAAATCCGACACCCATGTGGTCTCCTTTTCAGACTACGCAGGGGTCGTAAATATACGTCCGACGACGCAGAGAAACATTGTAACGGCCGAGACGTAATATTACATCTCGAACAGAACGATCTATTGACCCAAGGTCAATACGGATTTAGAAAATATCGTTCATGCGAAACACAACTAGCTCTTTATTCACACGAAGTGATCGGCGCTATCGACAACCGTTCGCAAATCGATTCCGTATTTCTTGATTTTCAGAAGGCTTTTGACACCGTACCTCACAAACGGCTTTTAATCAAATTGCGTGGTTATGGTATATCGCCCCAAATTTGCGATTGGATAGGGGATTTCCTGTCAGAGAGAGCACAGTTCGTAGTAATCGATGGTAATGCATCGACTAAAGCAGAGGAGATATCGGGCGTTCCACAGGGTAGTGTTATTCCTCCTCTACTGTTCCTTATTTACATAAACGATTTAGGAGAAAATCTAAGTAGCTCTCTTAGGTTGTTTGCAGATGACGCCGTCATTTACCGTCTAGTAAAATCGTCTGAAGATCAAAACCAACTGCGGAACGATCTGAATAAGATATCACTATGGTACAAAAATAGGCAATTGACTCTAAATAAAGAGAAGTGTAAAGTCGTCCACACGAGTACAAAAAGAAATCCGTTAAACTTTGTTTACAAGATAAATCAATCAAAATTGAAGTCCGTAAACTCCATCAAATACCTAGGAATTACTATTACTTCAGACCTAAACTGGAAAGAACACGTAGATAATGTCATCAGAAAGGCGAACCAGAGACTGCCTTTTATTGGCAGAACCCTTAAAAGATGCAACAGAACTACAATAGAAACTGCATACACTACGCTCGTCCGACCATTTTTGGAGTATTGCTGCCCAGTGTGGGATCCTTATCAGGTGGGTTTGACGGAGGACATCGAAAGAGTCCAAAGAAGGGCAGCTCGTTTCGTATTGTCACGTTACAGGGGAGACAGCGTTACGGAAATGATACGGGATCTGGGATGGTAATCATTAAAACAACAGCGGCGTGGGCTACTTACGAAACTCCAATCGCCAACATTCTCCTCCGAATGCGAAAATATATTGTTGACTCCCACTTACATAGGTATAAATGATCATCAGAATAAAATACGAGAAATCAGAGCTCGAACGAAGAGATTCAGATGTTCTTTCTTCCCGCGCGCTATTCGAGAATGGAATGGGAGATAAATAGTATAACGGTGGTTCGATGAACCCCCTGGCAGGCTCTTAAATGTGATTTGCAGAGTATCCCATGTAGATGTAGACAGCAGAATTCTGAAACTTCCTGGCAGATTAAAATTGTCTGCCGGAAACAGGACTCGAACCTGGGACCTTTGCCTTTCGCGGGCAAGCGCACTACCGACTGTGTTATCCCGACACGACTCACGATGCAGCCTCACCATTTTACTTCCGCCAGTACCTCGCCTCCTACTTTCCAAACTTCTGGAAACATCCCTTAGGCTGCGGCTAAGCCATGTCTCCACCATATCCTTTCTTCCAGGAGTGCTAGTCTTGCAAGTTTCGCAGGAGAGCTTCTGTGAACGCAAAGGCAAAGGTCCCAGGTTCGAGTCCCGGTTCCGGCACACAATTTTAATCTGCCAGGAAGTTTCATATCTGCGCACACTCCGCTGCAGAGTGAAAGTTTCATTCAGCAGAATTCCGTTGCCTTCTGAAGACGTAATATTACGTCGGCCGCACGCTGTTAAAAACTCGAGCCGCCAAAGGAAAACACATTACGGAAGTTAATCATACATTATGTCATTCGCCCCTTCGCGAACCGTGAATTGAAAAAATGGATTTGGGGGTGTTTGCAGTTGATTATGACGTAGTACAGGTGTTAGCGTAAACAGTTATGCGTTGCGCGTGTATCTGCGGCGACGGTGAAGTTGCGTCCGCGCGCCAGTGAATGCGACATCGGGGACCGCCCCTCGCGTGTCCGCCAGCTACACTCGTAATGGCTCCCACGCCTCCCGCCCACTGTGCGTGGCTTCTGCTCGCCCCCCTCCCCCCTTCATCCCCCTGTCCCCCCAGGGCGTGCTGTCCTGTGTCGGCGCTATTCTGCTTTTAGCAGAGTTATTACGCTGCAACGGCGGACGGCGTTTTGCCATTTGTCACAGATAATCGAGCTGTGTTCGGTTCTTTTTTTATTGTTATTCCCAAAGAGTCGCCGCGGGCTTTCAGGCGTCCACTGTGATACAACGACAGTCGACTGACACACCGAAATTGTCGAGCAGATATGTGGATGCAGCTTACGGTGAAAGCCCAACAAAAAAAAGGGGGATGTCGTGTCTCGAAAACATTGTGCAAACCGTATGTGGTTCCGTTTATATGACACGAATGACGTGGAAGAAACGCGGTAAAACGAACAAATGCTACATGGATCGTTACCACGACCCTTCCGGGCGGAAATCGTCACATCTTCAGGAACAACGCTATTTCATTTGAAAATGACAATAAAGGGGGAAAAAATCGCACTGACGTGTTTTACGGCCCACTTTAGATTTGTAGTTTTATAAGTTTTGCAAACATTTTGGACCAAAATAATAATCTAAATAATAAAAAGTTAATTACTAAGTGTGTCTGAAACCCTTATAGTAAAAAAAATTTAGGTAATGGCGGGTTCCGAACCACTGACGTTCAGCGTCTCAGTCCAATACATTGCCCACTACACTACATCTAACAGTGAAAAATTGCGTTCTTTAATCTCATACAATTCACGGCCGTTGTTAACGGATGCTAATATGGCACTAGATTAGTATTTATCGTACGAAGAACGACAAGTTTTTGTGAATTCTCCAGTGCGCCATTGATTTGAAATGACAAAGTGTAAGTTACAATCAGAAAATCATCAAATACGTATCGCAAGATGGCGTATGCCAGAGACAGTTCTGGGCGAGGAATGTCATGTGACATCTGCGAACGGCTGGTTTTCGTTAATTTAATGGAGGGTGTTAAAACTCAGTTATTTTTGCAAATATCTCTCAAATGATACGAGATATGAAAAAAATATAAGGGAACAAAGTTGTAGAGAACTTTCTCCTCTACAAATTCGTTTATTCAATTTTCGCGTCAGATGAACGGTTTATTTGCAATTAAAATTACATTACAAACGTATTCTTCTTTTTCCTAACGTATTTCTTGTCCGAAATATTTCAAAAAGCGAGGTTCTGGTCTTTGGTAGATAAAAATTATGTTTGTAAAATTTGATGCTGATCAGTTGAACGGTTCGACCTAAAAAGTGGGAACACGTTACAACCAGAGAGACATCGTCAAATTGCCGTTATTTTTGCAAATATCTCTGCAATGATGCAAGATATGAAAAACAAACATGATAGATCGAAGTTGTAGAGAATTTTCCAATTTACCAATTAGGTTATCTACCAATTAGGTTATTCAATTTTTGTGTCAGATGAACGGTTCGTTTTCAATTACAAATATATTACAAACGGCTTTTTTTGGTATTACTACCGTATTTTTTGTCGGAAAAATTTGAAAAATGGAGGTTCTGGTCTCTGTCGGCCTACAATTATGTGTGCAAAATTTGGTGCTGATCGGTTGAACGGTTCGTCTTAAAAACAGGGAACACGTTACGGACAGACAGACAGACATCCCAAAATCGCCGTTATCTTTGCAAATATCTTTGAAACGCTACGAGATATGAAAAAAACACAAGGGAGCAAAGTTGTAGAGAATTTTCTCCTCTACAAATTCGGTTTATTTATTTTCGTGTCAGATGCATGGTTAAGCAGTTATTTTCATTTAAATTTCGAGCTGTCAAAAGACGATCGCAGAAGCCCACTTTTAGTGTTACTACCGTAACCCAAAAAGAGCCAAAAAAGGAAACACATCGTTTGAAAGAAATGTAATTGAGCGAAAGGAGGGGGGGAGGGGGGAAAGAAGGTGGAAGGCCAGGAGCATGCACACAGAGGAGTATATGTATAGAGTTTTGAACACTGAGAGTAACCATCAAGCACTATATGGCCACAACATCTCATATCTGCGGTTCTCATAATACACAAGATTGGATTGCTCGCCATATTTATCACAAAGATTTATATTATATGCATAATAATTTGCGTTTCATTTGCATTAAATAGAAGAAGAGTGTTAAGAGTTATGGGAGTGGGGGGTGGATGAGGGAGAGATGAGGCTTTCGGTTACTTGTGGGTGCAGAGTTTACAGACAGTAAAATAAAATAAAACATTAAATTACAGGTTCAGTAACACACCATACCATGGTGTATTCAAGTAATTTCAAATTTATATAAGATTAATTATTATATGTAAGAGTATTCGAGGCAGGAAGTACTGCGTATAGTATTATGGTTTAAAGAGTACTGAATAGTTGGGATAGTGTCGTTGACAGTAGTTAAAATCTTCTCTATTTCAACTTCCGTAGATGATATATACATGTTGTATCTGTTCAGAAAGAACAGACGTCACTTCCGATCCTTGAAAGACGGCTGTCTGCCGTCTTCTCTAGGTTTTTAACTTTGTAATTTATCTAAGTTCACTAGACGGACTTTTTTGCTAAATGAGAACCCGTTTCGCTCGGAAGCATGAGGAATAGCATCTCATTTCATGTTATTAAATGTTAGGTTCTGTAATACTGTGTTAATATTGCTGGGATTTTATTATGCTAATAATTTATCATTGTTTCTATCAATGTGGCAATATGAACGGTTTCTCCGTCATGCCACCGCCCCTGTGAGAATGTGTACTTGCTTTATTCTGAATGAGTATGTATGAGCATCTTTTAGCATGGGAGTCTGAGTGTATATATGAGAATTTTCGTCGTCGGCTGCTGGCTGCTCGCTACTAGTGTTTCTCTGGCTTCGTGTCGATAGGTAGTCGTTACCAACCTCTGCTTTTGATGCTACCAAAGAGGTTCCTCCAGCCTTTGGTTACAAGTTGGGTTGGCAATGCCCAGTAGCGAGCCTCGGTAGAATGCGCGAGTTTAATATCTTCCCACCACCTCGTTTTTCCTGGGTTCTTTCCGGAGGTGGCGGGGACGGGCTGGCAGACTTGGGCACTGTGCGTGCATGTAGGAAGTACGGTGTTTCTGTTTAACTTGCGACTAGAATTTTTTTCCTTAAATTTACATTTACTGCACTCATCTGGAAAGAGCTAAATTAGTCACTCAGAAACAATAAAGCCGACGTTATTTCTGTCACTGCATTATAGAACGTGTTTAAATTTAAAAGGAATGTACACTTTCTCCTGTAGGGCGCTGTTTGTCACCTACAAATCGTCTATTAATCTCCGCACAACTTGTTCATAAAAATCATTTAATTCTAATACCTTTTTCTCTTTATTTCGCTTTTTCCTAGAGTAGAGAAACCTTCAGAACTAATGGCAACTAATTTCTCCCCCCGCCCCCTCTCTCTCTTTTATTTATTTACTAGCTGAAAGCCCGGCGTTGCCAGGGTATTTATTTCTTTCTTCCTGCCATTCTACGGGTATATATTCATTTGTGTAATGGATGTATGTCTAAAATCTCTTGGGAATACAGTTAGTAGTAAAGAAGTAATAGATTAAAACTTTGTGGGTGATGTGGCGCTTTTCCATGAACGTTACTGTTTATGTGCTCATATCTCAAGAACTACATGTCGTACTGTGATACAATTTCGAAAGTACACTCAACTATATGCGTGTATACTGTCTGTACGATTTCCTGCGGCTACAACTTATAGTGTAGAAATTATGAATTGTTACGTCATACCGAATGTCGTAGTTTTACTACATAAACAGCGGAAAAGTAGTAAGCGAGAAACTTTTTTCCTTTCATCGTTTTGCTATGATTGTCAGTCAGCGAGTTTAATAAAGGCTTGAAATTATTTTTAAAGTTTGTTGCAAGTCGCTAAGTACTCTCATTCTCATATAGCGTATTTATAAAGTCTCGCTGCATTATAAGGCAGTTTCTTGCGATTCCTATTGTTTATGACGTCATATCTTCTGAGCCATGTGTCGCGTTTCTTAAACCTGCAGCAATTGT
This sequence comes from Locusta migratoria, assembly GCA_026315105.1. Lineage (NCBI taxonomy): Eukaryota > Metazoa > Arthropoda > Insecta > Orthoptera > Acrididae > Locusta > Locusta migratoria. The sequence continues at coordinate 86,234,612 of CM048746.1, forward strand.
TACCTCACGGTAAGGAATATGTGAACCAAATTTGGTTGAAATCGGTCCAGTAGTTTAGGAGAAAATGAGGAGCATTGTCGCTAAATGCAGTGTTTTCCGCACATCTCATTGTTTATGCCGTCATATCTCGTGAACTATGTATCGTACGTGATTCTTACACTTACGGCGACCGTCGTCATCTACTGAAGCTTACGTGTACAAAATTTTTAAAAAAGATTGGATCAAAACTGTAGATTTGTATTCAACATCTACATACATTACGGACACTTTGATTTATATATTAGATTTATTTATTTTTTATTATTACTTTTTTTAATTTACTTTTTTTCCATAGTGAAAAACCAGTAGCACTCTTTCCAGGACGCTTTTAATGGGATTTTTATCCCTTCTTTTGCCTCTTCCGACATAAATTTAATTACACTGTAAACAATCTCTCATGCATGGCTATGCAGAACTCTTCCTGCACATATTGCGCTTGGAGACTTAGTTATCACGCCGTTCATAGCGGTGCACTCACTCGATGTGCACTGGCCGGTAGGTGGATGTGGACTGACGCGGCCTCCCCTCCCGACGTAGGAATGAACTCGCCCAGAGCTTCGCACGTTAACTCGTCTCTGCGAATCGTCCACTGTATCCTGCGCGGACTCTACGTCACTCGATGGAGGATGTACAGTAGTTCGCGCGCAACGCCTTCTATGTATGCACACCTGACCTGCTATTCTGTTGGAAGGGTTGCCTATACATCAGGCGTATTGCAGCTGTCTTGCAACGATGACACGCAGTTTAGGCAGATTAGACAAGTTTAAACTCGAGTATGACACTTGAAAAAAGGATAAGCGCGACCGAAATCATAATGTAGTTGTAATAAATAAATTAAAACAGTGTAATGGCGGTAATGAAGAGTGTTTGCTGCCACTTGGTTATCTGTTGCACTTTATTTACTTTTCCGTAGCTCTTGTCAGGATATTCCACTTAGTAGGCTAGGTTTACTTGACTCAAGGAAAGAGGATTGTGAATAATACAGGAGTCCAAATTAAATACATTTATTTAACTTCTAACTTTACAATGCCCGTGTCCCTGAAGGAGACCGGTTACCGTATTAAGTTCCATATATTCAATTATTACTTGACTGGCTATACAGCTTCTCTGCTTTGACAGTATGTTACCAATACAACACCTTACTTGGGTGAGAATCTTGCCTGACGTGGATTGAACTAGTGACGGTAAGTGCTGATTCAGGTGCTGAGGCGGCCGCTCCACTCGGGTCTTTGGCGTCGGCTGTAGAAGCGTGGCCTATTCAGAACGCGAGGGGGCGTTATACGGGCCGGTCGCGCTACTCCCCGCCGCGTTGCGTTGCTGTATCGTACCTCAGTGTGATGTTTTGGTTTCTCGTGGTTCGTCGACGACAGCACCTCCGCTGCCGTGGGGCCGGGAAGATGTACTCCTCTTCGGACCAGGTAAGTGAACAGCTTCTCTGTTGGCGGATCGCTTCGTTGTTACTCAGGTGAGCGGTTATTCTTCCCGTCGATGGCCTTCTTCTGCGCTGCTCCACATACTAGGTGAGTGTCTCACTTTTCTGTCGACGGCCTTCCTCCGTGTTACTCTCCGTAATTCCCGAAACTGCCTATTCTGGAGCCGGGCGGCCTGCTGCTGCTTGCTGCACAGCTTGGTGGACCGCTGTACGATGTTCACTGCTGCTAGGGAGAATGTTGCATCCTCTTCTAGGTCTACGAAGGCTAGGTTGACTACAGAGTTCCCTTCAACATGACGAAGTATTGCCAGTCGTCTAATGGTTAACTTCTGGCGAATACTGCCTGTCCGTCGTAAACTCGCTGGAGACTCGATGGGTACTCGACCAATACTGCCGGAGACTGCCTTTCCGTCTTTTTCTTGCATGTTTTATACCGTCCACGAAGGTTTCTGGGTGCTTCCGTTGCAGCTTGCTAAACCGCAAACGGGTATGAACTTCGTTGCAAAGCACCGGTAACTCCTCCTTGGTCACTAACTCAATGAAACCACTTTGTTCACGAGTACGTGCTAGTCAGGCTGCTTCCAATAAACTCGTCCTGGTTCCTGTGTTTTGCCTTGGATTGCTAAAAGCGTCGACGGCCTGCTTCCGTATAACCGCACCTGCTCCTCTCTGTTTACTGCTGGTTGCAAAACACTTGTTCGCTGCCTGCGCTACCTGTCCACTAGCAAAATCACTTCAATACTGAAACTTCCTGGCAGATTAAAATTGTGTGCCGGAACCGGTACTCGAACCTGGGACCTTTGCCTTTCGCGGGCAAGCGCACTACCGACTGTGCTATCCCGACACGACTCACGATGTCGCCTCACAACTTTACTTCCGCCAGTATCTCGCCTCCTACTTTCCAAGATTCGCAGAAGCTCTACTGCGAACCATGCAAGACTAGCACTCCTGGAAGAAAGGATATGGTGGAGACACGGCTTAGCCACAGTCTAAGGGATATTTCCAGAATGAAACTTTTCACTCTGCAGCGGGGTGTGCGCTGATATGAAACTTCGTGGCACATTGAAATTGTGTGCCCGAACTGGGACTCGAACCTGGTACCTTTGCCTTTCGCGGGCAAGCGCACTACCGACTGTGCTATCCCGACACGACTCACGATGCCGCCTCACAACTTTACTTCCGCCAGTACCTCGCATCCTACTTTCCAAACTTCACAGAAGCTCTCCTGCGAACCATGCAAGACTAGCACTCCTGAAAGAAAGGATATGGTAGAGGTACTGGCGGAAGTAAAGTTGTGAGGCGGCATCGTGAGTCGTGTCGGGATAGCACAGTCGGTAGTGCGCTTGTCAGCGAAAGGCAAAGGTCCCAGGTTCGAGTCCCGGTTCCGGCACACAATTTTAATCTGCCAGGAAGTTTCATATCATCGCACACGCCGCTGCAGAGTGAAAGTTTCATTCTACTCAATACTTCCAATAATTCACTTTTAGTTATTTCAAGCCTACACTAAAGAGTTGTTATACACATCACAAGTCGTCTACATCGAAGAGATTTCAGTGCCTTAATTGCTGTAACTCGAGGAGAGCTGGAGGAACAGCACGGCCTGTTGGGGGCTGGGTCCGCAGACGCTGCAGTTGGCATCATTAGGGGCCGCGCTGCGGTCCCCACCTGCAGGCAGCGCCGCCGCAGCCGCGGCCGCTCAAAGGCAGAGGCGGAGGCAGGGCCCCAGTTAATTAACTCGACTGTCCGGCCGGCGTCTGTTTGCTCCGAGGATTTGCACCGCGACCGCAGGCGCAGGCGGCGGGACACCCCTGGGGAGGTGTACAGTGTCTTGGAGGGACAGGGCCGCCAACCTCTGCCTGCAGCCGGCAGCAACAGCAGGGCGCTGCGAAGGCGAACCCACCATCTCAACTGTGTTTGTTCTCCATCTTACTTAGGGCCTATTTCACCATTCTCTCAACAAAATTCACAATCTAAGAATGAAGCCATTCATGACCATATTACATTGCTGGTGGTAAACGGGTTCTTCATCATGGACTTTCTGGCTACTAGGAGCATGTATACACACTCCTGGAAAAAAATTACCGGGTGATCAAAAAGTCAGTATAAATTTGAAAACTTAATAAATCACGGAATAATGTAGATAGAGAGATAAATGTCGACACACATACTTGGAATGACATGGGGTTTTATTAGAACCAAACATCTACCGTTATCGGGCCTTTTTCTTCGAGGACTACGTGATTCTGGTTTTGTAACTCCTACCGGGGTGCGCCTCGGTTGCAGAGTGGTAGAGTGCCAGACAACAATTCTAAAGGTCGTCGGTTCGATCCCCGCAAGGTCCTAGGATTTTTATCTGTTACTTTCCACTTCTTTCACCTCTGGCAGTATTGCTCATGTGAAAAATACCGAGTAGCACCGTGGTTCGGAACCCACCTTAAACTGTAAGTCTCCCTATAACTGGCTGGGTAAGTCAGGTCGGAGGAAGGCAACGGCATACCACCTCCAAACAGGACCATGCGTAGTAAAGCACTGTGGTGTTCAAACCAATCTTACCTTTTTACCGTGACGGGTGAGAGGTACGCCGATATGTTATAGAATCGCATCATCCCCAGCCTGGCTAATAAACACCTGCTAGAACGTCCGATTTTTGTGTATTGCAAGACGCGTGAAAAATCTGTTACGCGCGTGGTTTGGTGATGATCGTGTGCTCAGCCGCCACTTTCGTCATGCTTGGCCTCCCAGGTCCCCAGACCTCAGTCCGTGCGATTATTGGCTTTGGGGTTACCTCAAGTCGCAAGTGTATCGTCATCGACCGACATCTCTAGGGATGCTGAAAGACAACATCCGACGCCAATGCTTCACCGTAACTCCAGACAAGCTTTACAGTGCTGTTCACAATATTATTCCTCGACTACAGCTATTGTTGGGGAATGATGGGGAACATATTGGGCATTTCCTGTAAAGAACATCATCTTTGCCTTAATTTGTAACGCTAATTATTACTTTTCTGAGCAGATGAAGCGCCATCTGTCGGACATTTTTTCAATTTTTTTTTTATCTAATAGAACCCCATATCATTCCAAGCATGTTTGTCAATTTTTACCTCACTATTATTCCTTGATTTATTTAGTTTTCAAATTTATACTGACTTTTTGATCACCCGGTACTATACCTGGAAATACGACGAATATTTTGATCCGATAAGTTGCAGTTGTCACCTGTCTGTTAGTGGACTTGCCTATAATGGTTTAAACGTGGTCCACCAACATATATCGTAATGACATACACTGCTCAAAACAATTAGGGCAACAGATATCACACACGAAAAACATATGATAATTTATTTTATTCAGATATTGGTTACTAGCTAAAAACCCGGCGTCGCCCGGGTATTTATTTATTTATTCCTGCCATTTTCAGCTATACATTAATTTGTATAAGGACTGTATGCCTGTAAAAGTTCTTGGAAATACAGTTAGTAGTAAAAAGTAAAAGTTTCCATGGTATTTATTTATTCATATCTGCCATTTTTCAGCTATATTAATTTGTATAAGGACTGTATGTCTAGAAAAGTTCTTGGAAATACAGTTAGTAGTAAAAATGTAAAAGTTGCCCAGGTATTTATTTATTTATTCATGCCATTTTTCTGCTAAATTAATTTGTATAAGGGCTGTATGTCTAGAAAAGTTCTTGTAAATACAGTTACTAGTAAAAATGTAATAGAATAAAAACTTGCCGCGGTAAGGGGCGGTCTTCCACGACCGTTACTGTTTATTTGCTCATATCTCTTGAACTATGTGTCGGAATGTGGTGCAATTTAGAAGCTACATTCAACTATATATGTGTATACTGTGTGTAAAATTTCCTGTCGCTACTATTTGTAGTGTTAAAATTATAAATTGTAACGTCATACCGAATGCAGTAGTTTTACTCCATAAACAGCGGAAAAGTAGTAAGCGAGAAACTTTTTTCCTTTCATCATTTTACTATGGTTGCCAGCGAGTAAAAGTTTAATAAAGATTTGAAATTATATTTAAAGTTTGTTGCAAGTCGCGAAGTACTGTCATTCTCATACAGTGTATTTCGAAAGTCTCACCGCATTATATGGCATTTTATGCGATTTCTATTGGTTATGACGTAATATCTTTTGAACCATGTGCCGTATGTGATTCTTAACCATGCAGTTGGTTAAGGAATGTGTGTATCAAATTTGGTTGAAATCGCTCCAATGGTTTAGGAGAAAATGAGCAGCATTGTCGCAAAATGCAGCAGTTTTTCGCGCATCTCATTTTTATGACGTCATATCTCGTGAACTATATATCGTATGTGATTCTTACACTTACGGCGACCGTCCTCATGGATTGAAGCTTACGTATACAAAATTTCATACAGATTGGAACAAAACTATATATCTTTATGCAACACGTACAAACATACAGACACTCTGCTTTATATATTAGACAACTGTAATTTTTGTGTGATGCAGTGCGATATTTTACAGTCTCAGTTCTTTGCCTGATGTTTACAAAGCGTTTACCTAAATAGAGGCACCATGGGGCTTCCATAATAGTGAAAAAGTCATTCTCGTTGCCCTCTAATATGTTTTGTGATACCTCCGACGGTCAGTACAGCTGCACACTTGTATGGCATTGATAGTATCAGGCTATCGGTCAGCTCTGGAGGGATATTTGGCCTTTGTTCTATGACTGCAACCGTTGTGGGAGATGTTGGTCTCACTGCAATGCGTCTGCCAAGTACATCCTAGACATGCACTATTTGATTTAAGTCCGCTCAACAGGCCGGGCACTACATTCGTTCACTTCCCTCAGCTTCAAGCATGTTGTCCACCAGTACAGTTATGTGGGAGCGAGCGTTATCGTCCACTAGAAGGAACCAGCATAGGGCACAACAAAAGGTCGAAAGATTTCGTCTCTATACCTCTGGCCGGCCGCGGCGGCCGAGGGGACTGCGGCGCGGCAGTCACGGTCTGCACGGCCACTACGTCGGGGGTTCGAATCCCCCCTCGGTCATGGATATTTGTGCCGTCCTTAGTGTTGGCTACTTCATTAGTAGTTTGTAAGTTTAGGGACTGATGACCCCGTAGTTAAGTCCCATAAGCTATACAAACATTTGAACATTTGAAAATCTATACCTCTGAGCTGTCAAAACGACATTCTGAACGGCATAGAGGTCCGTACGTCCGACAATACTGGCTCCCGCCTACACCATTCGTCCACCAGCATGATATCGTGATGTTTCCTTCATATAAGCAGGATTCTTCCGAGCTCCACGTTCTCTTCAGATGAGGGAACGATGATTATCCGGCTGAACACAAAATTGTAACTAATCTGTAAACGGAACTCGACGTCATTTGTTACGACTCCAATTCTGATGTTCGTCCGCCCAGTTTCTGCGATGTAAAGGGTGTCGTAGTTTTCATGAGAGATGCAGCATAGGCCTCCGTGCTTAGGGGCAATATTCCTGAATGCGATTTAGTCACGGTCTGCATGGCCACTACGGTTGGGGGTTCGAATCCCCCCTCGGGTATGGATATTTGTGCCGTCCTAGTTCGTAAGTAGTTCATAAGTAGTTTGTAAGTTTAGGGACTAATGACCCCGTAGTTAAGTCCCATAGACTATACAAACATTTGAACTTTTTTTTTTTTTTGAGATTTCGGACTATTTGTGTTGACATTGCGCTTTTTGTTGCCACCTGGAGGGTGCGTTGCAACTGATTGCATTCAGGCACCTGTCTCGGCGGGTTCTTAACCGAAGGAAACGGTCATCTTTTGTTCATTTTACTCGTGGACGCCCTCGACCTTACCTTCTTCTAACGGTTTCCTGTTGTCTGAAATCGCATCCAGGTTCGGTAAATCACACTTTGGGACACTCCAACGTCTGCAGCCAGCTCCCTCTGTGTGTGTCCTGCTTCCAAATTTCCTGTAGCTCTTCCTGCCATAGCTTCGGTAAGTCACGCATTGCACTACCTTCTCATTACACTCTCTGAACCAAACTATTTACTTAATTCGTTTGGTAAACAAAAGGCAACACCAACACCCTCTGCAACTTTCTGTTATTACCGCTATCTCGAATGCCTTATGCGTAAAGAGATATCTGCCAAAGCACCATCTGTTTGTTCCCTTTAATAGGGAATGTTTACAGTCATAAGGCTCAGTCTGACATCGACGTGTGAAGCATACAGATGCCAAGCCACTGAGAAGCACTCGAGCTCCTTACATCCGACTGAGCGAGTTTGAAACGGGTCAAATGGTCGACTTCCAAGTGATGGGATGGTCCTACGAAGAATTACCACACACTATGGACGTGCTGCGTCAGTTATTCGTACGTTGCTGATTGCAACGGTCACGTGTACATTCTCAAACCTTTAGTCGATTTTCTGGACTTCCACGCACCCCAGGCGTCGGCAAACCTCGCGGTATTGTAATGACAGAAGTGGCAGATAGTACAGATATTACAGGGTCTGTAAGGCCAAAAGTATCAGCAGAAATTGATTCCAACCGCTTACTAACAGTAGGGCTATGTGAGGTCTGGTGCCCACTATTTTGTAAAGTGTAGTCGTTCTAAGCACACTAGACCCACTCCTGGTTTCACGGGTGGGGTGAGATAATCTACAACTGTCGATCACCTTCGGTGTTTGTGATTGTAACGCTCACCAGCTCTCCTTAAGTGCAGTCTATTGTAAAAACAGTTCTTTTGCCATTCTTGCAACAAAATGTTCGCCCACTCACTGCATGTGGAACTCAACGCGCAGTAACTTACTTTGCCAGCATGATCTCCGGATTTCTATCCAATGGATATGATGAGGTGCCGCGGTGGAGTAGCCGAGCGGTCTAAGGCGCCTCGCTGCGTAGCGCGCGGTTGCTCGCCGTCGGGGGTTCGAGTCCTCCCTTGGGAATGGGTGTGTGTGTGTGTTGTCTTTAGGTTAGTTTACATTAGTTGAAGTAGTTTGTAAGCTGCGTACTGATGACCACGCAGTTTGATCCAATAGATTTACAAACATTTGAACATTTTTTATGATGGGGCGACAAGTAACACGTGCAGTTCCTCAACCAACAACTCTTGCATAACTACAGGAACAGGTCGTACACGCTTGTACCCCATGACAGTATTCGCTATTCGTATGAGCTACTGGATGTTTGCGAGGGGAAAGTGCAAAAAAGATTTGAGACAGAACGACAAACGAACCAAAACTGCAGCACAACTGCACAATAAAATCTCGTCTTCGAAAACTGCACATGTTAAAACATAAACAAACTGCTGTACTGTCTGTAATTTAGCCTAGGGGTATGATGGTCACATTGCCATGCTATCTGTGTAATTGTTTTGGATATAAATATGGTAGCGACTGGAATATTATTTTTCTCATAATTAAAATGCGTTTTCTGCATCAGATCAACACCTCTCATAAAATATATTCATATTAGCAGATGCACATAGACAGAATGAATAATGCGAGCCCACGCTCGTCTTTGTATCACAGTTGTATAAATATTAACATGCAAAATCGTTACATATTTATTTAATGTTTGCTGGATGCCTGAGTTCCAGTTCAAATTACCAATTTATCGTACATTAAATTATTTATTAAGCATCATGTTATCAGTGAGGCCCATAGAGGTTCCTCAGTACGTAGTATTGCTACAAATTCAAGTAATGTTTGAATATTTTATACTGCGCTCTATGCTGCACTTCGCCCGGTAGATCCCATTGTCCAGCACTCCCCCTGGTAGGACTTAGCCTGGACTTCCCTAATTCGGGAAAAAACACTACCTACTGGCCTCTCCTCTGCCTCAAGCCCACAGCGCTCGCCAACATGAGAAAATTCTGGCCATGGCCTAACTATAAATGTTGCTTCCACAATAAATGTTATCTGTCTTAATACATATACTCCTACCATTAAATGAAAGATAAAGTATAACATTTTGTGCATTGGCATGGCATTGGCATTGCCATTGGCATGTCTGCAGTGTATTTAATGCTATTTAGGTCTTATATTTTATGACCAAGTGGACGGTAATCTCACAGCCTGCATTGTCGTTGGTGCAGAATACGATTTCACCACTTAGTAATGCGGGTACTTTAACGTGAATCGACATCTGGTATTATCTTTTTTCAATTTTCTTTTCTTTTTCTGTACTGCTTTAAGTAAAATCAAGTGACAGTATCAAATCGCCCTTTATTTTTACAAATATCTCTGCAACGGTCTAAGATGTGAAAAAAAAAAAAAAAACGTAACAGAGCTAAATTATAGACAGTTATCTCCTCAACAAATTCGTTTGTTCAGTTTTCGTCGCAGATAAACGGTTAAACAACCTGAAGTGAGCCAATAGATGAGGAGAAAAAAATATTCACAGTGCCATCAGCAAGCAATGGTATTTAATAATGATCTCCGCTGCTTGTTTTGGATCGAGTTAATTAATGCACCACGAAGCAAACAAGATATTCAGCTACTCAGGATTAGGCAACCACCCGAAAACTACCCACTTTACGCCATGTCAGTGTTGAAAACACGGAACAGGAGTGGCGACAACACGGAGCCCCGTGGGACGCCTGGGTGTCTTGTCTCTCCAGCCCGTTGACTGGTTACGGAGGTGGCAGCCTGCTATCCCGTCCCGTGTGAACGACGTAATTAGGTCTCGTGCAAACAGCGGCCTGTGTTTGTGTTTGTGTGTGCTCTGGCTGCAGGGTAGGGGTAGGGGCGGGGCGACGTGTTCTGGTTGCCGAGACGCACCCCGGACACGGGGCTCGGCAAGTGTCGGCTAATGAGGAGCGAAGGCTTATCTCGCATGCTCTTTGCTTCACCTCGCAGGCCCGTGTGACGACACAATGTGGCACTGGGTGTCGTCCACGAAAAGAGCACTTTGTACTTTCTAACGGACTCTTGCTAGTGGCCGGCCGCGGTGGCCGAGGGGACTGAGGCGCTCCAGTCACGGTCTGCACGGCCACTACTGTCGGGGGTTCGAATTCCCCCTCGCGCATGGGTATTTGTGCCGTCCTTAGTGTTAGCTACTTCATAAGTAATTTGTAAGTTTAGGGACTGATGACCCCGGAGTTAAGTCCCATAAGCTATACATACATTTGAACGTTTCATAGAATGTAAGCTTTCACGGCCGGCGTCTTCATTAATTAAAACTTCCGGGCTAAGTTGCCGTGGTCCATCCATAAAACTTCTTACTCCCAACGTTTCGTTGCCTACTGCGGGCAACATCTTCAAGGGTAAGTCGACGACTGCCTACTAGGCGCTGGAGGTACCGCTTGTATAGATGGCGCCATCATTTGTCACGTGCTGCCGACTATGAAGTTATCTCTTAGTGTTAGCTACTTCATAAGTAGTTTGTAAGTTTACGGACTGATGACCCCGTAGTTAAGTCCTACAAGCTATACAAACATTTGAACGTTTCATAGAATGTAGGCTTTCACGGCCGGCGTCTTCATTAATTAAAACTTCCGGGCTAAGTTGCCGTGGTCCATCCATAAAAGTTCTTACTCCCGACGTTTCCTTGCCTACTGCGGGCATCATCTTCAAGGGTGAGTCGACGACTGCCTACTAGGCGCTGGAGGTCCTGCTTATATAGATGGCGCCACCACTTGTCACGTGCTGCCGACTATGAAGTTATCTTTGACCAACGTCATGTCTCTCGATTACAGGTAATCGATTGTCATATCTTTGGTTCAAAGTTGACCGCCAGATCTTATCTAATATCAAACCTTCTTCTTTCCTGTTAAAATTATTGTGGTGTTTTTGTATTTCTATGGCTTCTCTATACATCCGTGAATGATAGTGCGACGTCCTGGCTAGCACGCTCGTTTCACTAAATTTGATTTCATGGTCACCACGTGTAAAAACATGCTCTGCCACAGCTGACTTGTCTGTGTGACCCAGACGACAATTCCTTTTTGTGTTCCAATATGCGAGTATTAACACTCCTTTTTGTTGTTCCTATATACACCATGCCACAGCTACAGGGAATTTTATACACCCCAGGCGTTGCTAGGGGATGTGCGTCTTTCACCGATCGTAATCATTCCCTAATTTTCTTGGTAGGTCTAATGATTTGAACGTTTCTTGCTAGTGATCCTAATATTTTTGTATTACGAAAGACTATTACCGTGTTACTCTTCCTTTTATACTGTTAAAACTGGTTTGTTGTTTGGTGGGATATAGGTATGGCTGCTCCATTGATTGGAAAAAACAGGGTCGCTACAAGGATTTGGCAATAGTGAGCCAGCCTTTCTAATCAAGCTGATTAAAGATTAGTTGAACCCATTTTTTTTATTCGCAAACACTATAATTCTATTTAGTTATGGTCCTAATATTAATACCAGCACAGTTAATTAGGAAACAGTGGGTTTAAACTGATTGAAAGCGCAACGGATATTTTGAACACAGTAAGAACAATACGTAATCTGCATAAGGCTATTGACTACAGTATAAATTTGACTGCGAGAGAAATCTGGAGAAACACAAATAACTTTCTAATAATGGAACCGCGAGAATTTATTTCTCTAACTGACTGATTGCAGAAACTTAGTATCTTGTTCATCTACATAGTATTTCAAAACAATCACTATTATTATTAAACGTCACACCAATAAAGAAATATGTTAATCAAACTCAGCTTAGTCAATATTATGCTTCGATTTTAATAGCCAATAACTTTCAATGAAAGGAAGAGGGTTAGCTTTCTAACTACAAAAGTGAAACAGGTAAATAGGTTCAACTTTCTCAATTATTATTAACAATAATGATTACATTACCTTATGATTGAAGAACAACAAAATCTTCTCAGGCTGATACATGTATGAATGATACAAAATGTTATAAAGACAGAACTGTGTCTCTGAAAATCAGATTTCAAAATTATTCCATCAACTCGTTCAAAAGCAGCTAACCAAAACACGTCCGATCAATACCAGAGCTACACACCGACTCTCTCTTTCTGTTCAGCTACTACTCACATACGTAGTCTTTGACAGAGATGTTACACAACAGAGTAAACCATAGACGTAGTTACTCAAGGAAGTTCATATAACATTTTACATCAAAATATCGATACAAGACAGGCGAAACAAAAGTATTGAATTTTTACAGACACGTTTCACTGTCTTTCCCATTCCCGCGGAAAATGATAAAAAGACTGCTCCTAAAGACGACGCCGAAACATTCTGTGGGGGTGAGTTTCTGTGAGAGGCCAGTAAAAATCGTAATTCAGTCGTAATTTAACGGATAACTCTTTTTTCCTGCTAATTTGAGAAAACTTAAATTCGCGTCTTTGAATAAAGAATTGTTGATACTACGACGAAAACACCAACCAACATTATTTTAAAAGGGTAGCACTGTTACCGGTTTCGAACCTACAGGTTCATCATCAGACGACCACGTCCGCAACCGTCTGATGAAGAATCTATAGGTCAGAAACTGGTAACAACGTTACTCCTTAAACAAAAGTATTAACGCTTTCAGTCCAACATTATGAAATCAGCTTTGGAAAAATTAAAATTCAGTGTTTTCTGTATTAATGCAGTGCAGTAAACATCAAAATATTTGTTTTAAAATTTTTTGTCGAACTATTGATTTTTTATGTCATGTATTTCATGCACAACACAGACGTTTGCATCGAGGTATTTTATTACTTGGACGTTATTTTGTTGATATTAACACTGCCAGATCAATAATGCTATCATAATACAAGACAATTCACTGCTGTAATAAAAGAAAAGGAACCACACTCACGCTCACACTCTCAGCCACGTACAGACGGCAACGCGACACAACCTCCGAGATGGACACATTAATGCCTCAGAAGTGCCTACACGCCATGCCAAGTGGCAAAATGTCGTACTAGAAGCATGCAACTTTAAGGGTTGATGTAAAAAATACGGTATAAATCAACTTTTAATACGTTTTTGTCCAGGAACAATACTGGAAATGAAAGATTTAACAGTGGCTGTTTGCTGTTTTCTTCATTGCAAGGAGTCACCTGTACCTCCTCCTTTTACTCCTTTCCTGCCATATTGTCCATGAATCTTACGATCGCCCCTCATAATTACGCTACTCAGATGAAAAGTACACGGACACTTCGCTGGAAATAAAAGTGCGTGGTGGCCTCCATCGGTAATGCTGTAATTCAATGCCTTGATGCCAGCTTCCACTCTCACAGGGATATTTTCAAAACAGGTGTTCGAATGTTTCTTGGGGAATGGCAGCCCATTCTCCACGGAGTGCTGCACTGAGGAGAGGTCGGTGAAGCCTGGCTCGCCGTCGGCGTTCCAAAACATCCCAAGTGTATTCTATAGGATTCAAGTTAGGACTCTGTGCAGACCAGTCCATTACAGGAATGTTACTGTCGTATAACCACTCCGCCACAGGCCAAGCATTATGAATAGGTGTTCGATCGTATTGAAAAATTCAATCGCCATCCCTGAATTCAACAGAGGGAAGCAAGAAGGTACTTTAAGCATCAATGTAGGACTGTGCTGTGATAGTGCCAGCAAAACAACAAGGAGTGCAAGCCCTATCCATGAAAAAAACTACCGAGCCATAACACCATCGCCTCCGAATTTTACTGTTGGCACTACACACGCTGACAGATGATGATCACCGGGTATTCGCCATACCGACACCTTGACATCGGATCGCCACATTGTGTACCTAGATTCGTCCCTCCACACAACGTTTTCTCCACTTTCAAGTCTTCCAATGATTACGCTCATTAAAACAAGCGAGACGTCGTTTGTAATTGACCTGCGTTATGTTTGGCTTTGGGCAGTCGCTCGACCATGCAAACCATGATTTCTCATTCCCCGCCTGTCATAGTACTTGGAGTGAATTCTGATGTAGTTTAGAATTCCTGCGTGAAGGTGTGGGTAAATGCGTGTCTATTACACTGTACGACCTTCTTCAACCGTCGGTGATCTCTGTCAGTCAACGATCGAGGTCGGCCTGTACGCTTTCGTGTTGTACGTGTCCCTTCACGTTTCCACTTCACTATCACGTCAGGAACAGAGGATCTAGGGTGCTTAGGAGTGTGGAAATCTCGCATACAAACTTCTGACACAAATGACACCCAATCACCTGACCATGTTCGAAGTCCGTGAGTTTCGCGGAGTACCCCATCCTGCTCTCTCACGACGCCTAATGAATATTGGAGTCGCTGATATGGAGTACATGGCAATAGGTTGCAGCACAATGCACCTAATACGTACGTTTTTGGGGGTGTCCTAATACTTGTCATCATATACTGTATTTGGTATTAGATTCCTAACTGTCTCAGGTGGACATGCATGGTCGTAGTTCAGGTATTCTACTATGGGCGACCAGTTACTTTGTGTTTGTGTGTATGCATGTGTGTGTGTGTGTGTGTGTGTGTGTGTGTGTGTGTGTGTGTGTGTGTCAAGTGCATTTCTTGCGGCGGGGGATATTCCCATTCCATAATTTGTTACACTAGATTACCCACAGGTGTAGTTATATGCCTTGCCTTCTAGAGTCACTCCAAGAGACTAACGTAGAATCCTTGTGTGACTAACCTGAAGTTTCCGTTCGTCTGATCTGCACGTTACTTAGGAAGAAGTTCTTCCCGCAAGGTATATCCTAAGTAATCACAACATATCTAAGATTCCTCCAGAGGTGGGCGACGATTCTTGTTGGACGCCCAGGTGAAGAGTGATTTCTGCCCTGGCCGACTTCGCCAGGGAATCGATTCGAGAGGCACCTGGTGACAGGCCGATGAGTAGCTACTGCCAACCGGTGCGTCTACTCCAGCGAACGGCGCCGAATCAAATCTATCGACACGGCAAATTTTGTGTAAAATAGAAGTGAGGCGTTAAAACTGCAGAGTGAAATCACAGTTTGAAATGACTGTTGATTACCGCTGTTATTCGGAGATGAACAGGATAGTGTAGTATCACAGTCCAACATACACAGTCGCGACGCTCACTACTGTGAAAGTTGTTACCAATTGACAGCTGCAACGATACTAGCGCTCCTAGTGGTTGGCAAGCCGCCGAAGGAGTCATATTTGTTTATAATTAGTTTTTACGTATTTAACTGTATAGTTAGTATAATTTTCGCGTTACAAGCATTAGTAAAATATCAAGACATATACATAATATGGAAATTAATGTAAATACAGCTGAATTTAACCTATTCAGTGCTACAAAGAACACATACCTTTCCTACGTTCACCGATTTTACTGGAATTGTAGAGAAGGTACCTTAACATTTCTGATTACAAAAGTGACGTCTTTCTCCCAAAGAGCAGGTCTTCTGGTGTTTCCATGTTTTTATTTTTAATAGAAAATGAAATTATTCAATAAAAACACGTAGGTTGCAAGTTTATTGTAAATAAACTGTCCTGTAATGCACTATTTTGTACCTTGTCAGGGATCTTAGGAAACTAAGAAAGACAAATGTGGAGTTGTATTTAAGTTATTACCAATTTTATGACACTACATATGTTTTCTAATAGACGTACGTTAAAATAAATATAAGATACTATTCGCACATATCCAATATCGTATTCAGAAATGTAGCTTGCCGGCCGCTTGGAGCGCTGCTGTCGCAGTGTATAACAAAAGTCTGCGAGAGTGGCGTGGCTGTATATGTTTGGCTGTGGTAGTATACAGATCTGTACCATACCAGTTTTCGGACTCAACACCACAACAACGACAACAATAATAACGTATAATTATGTGTAGCTGTTAACCGGGAATGGTTTTATCAAATATCAATGGTTCTTTTATCAATACTTTATTCATATGTGACTCTTGCGTCAAATGTTTCAAATGTTTGTAAATCTATCGGACCAGACTGCGTGGTCATCCGTAGCTTACAAACTACTTAAACCTAGGTAAACTAACCTAAGGACAACACACTCACCCATGCCCCAGGGAGGACTCGAACTTCCACGGCGAGCAACCGCGGGCTCCGCAGCGAGACGTTTTAGACCGCCCGGCTACTCCACCGCTGCCTGTTGCGTCATATAAGTCACATACAGACATTATTAAATTCTCCTACTATACGAAAGATGCTGCTATGTGGATAAATTATTGCCGCGAGGAACAGCTACGTGGTCTAAGGCATCATGCTACGGCCTGGGCGGCCATTCCCGCCGGAGCTTCGGGTCCTCCATCGGGCATGTGTGTGTGTGTGTGTGTGTGTGTGTGTGTGTGTGTGTGTGTGTGTTGTCAGTCTATGGACTGATGATCATAGCAGTTTGGTCCAATAAGTTTACAAACATTTGAACGTTTATTGCTACACGTTTCTTTCGGTGAGATTGCTATCATCAGGCTATATCAGCTGGTCTTTATTTCCGTGTAACATCGATATCTCAGAATCTATCTAAAGCACTACTCAATCGGGCGGAATATCAACTAGACCAACAAATAGGGGAATACCGAGGTGGATTTTGGAAAAATAGATCATGCACTGAACAGAGCTGTAATCTAAAAACCATCCTAGAAATGAGAAAACTGAGAAACAATGTCACCACTGATACCTTTGTTGATTTCATGAAAGCTTACGATTCCATCGATAGAGAATCAGGCTAGAAATCGGCCTAGATGCAAGAACTATAAACATTATCAAAGACATATTGACAAACACCTCATCTAATGCCAGGTTCTGTAGAGAATTCTCCAAAAGCTTTGAAATAAAAACAGGATTCAGGCAGGGACAGGGGTTGTCGACTATACTTTTTAATTTTGCCCTTGAAAAAGTGATAAGAGAGTAGAGAAAATCCAACACGAGAGGCATCAAATTAGGAAACCGTAAAGATAACATCTATGTAGATTGCTTGGCATTGGCGGATGACATTGCTATGATTAAACACACCGGGGAAAACAAAAATCTAAATAGAAAACCTAAATGAGCAAGCAAGAAAAGTCGATTTACAAATTCCTTTCACAAAGCAGAGTTTATAACGAATGTAAAAAATTGCCCAGAGAAACTAGAAAAAGGAGATTGATGCGAAGCATACTCGGTCCAAGGACAACAGAAACAGAATGTTACAGACCAAGACCCAACAAAGAAATCTAAGAACGTGCAAAGGACATAACACATACCAAGCGATAAAGAAGTATCTCATTCTTTGGACATTTGGCAAGAATGGAAAACGACAAGTTGATAAAACAAATATTTACTAAAATAATGAAGCTTAAAGGACAACCAATGTGGTTAACGCAGACTTTAAATGACCTCAAAGACGCAAACTTTGACATAATGGACACGGACTACAGAAACTTATACAGGAACAAAATACTGAAAGCGATCTTCAGGGAAGAAGAAGAGACAAAAAGAAAGCAGCCTCACACCATCGAGGAGCTCCGAAAGCAGAGATCAGAACGCAGAAAGGAAGAAGAAACAAGAAAGCAACAATTGATGTATTGATTTAACGTGCCCTGTAAAAGTGCCATTCGAATAATACGAGGGTCACTCCAAAAGAAATGCACACTATTTTTTAAAAAACACAGTTTTCATTCTGCATGTTTCAAATCAAGTGTTCAATTGTTTGTAGAACTTATGAGACTTAACTACGGGGTCATCAGTCCCTAAGCTTACAAACTACTTATGAACTAGCTAAGAATAAGGACGGTACAAATATCCATGGTCGAGGGGGGATTCGAACACCCGACCGTAGTGGCCGTGACTGAAGCGCCTCAGTCCCCTCGGCCACCGCGGCCTGCTTCTGCATGTTTGAAAGTTTTACTGTGTGTAGATATATCCTTCCCGCCTGTTTTAAAACTCAGTTCAACCTGTTCCCGTGAGTGGCGCCTTCACAGCAAGTCTTTAAGACGTACGTCAGAAGCAACGTGCTGTCATTGAATTCGTGTGCTATGAAAACGAGACAGTGGGAAACATCCACAAGAGCTTGAAAAAGGTGTATTGAGATGCTGCTGTAGATCGCAGTACAGTTAGTCGGAGGGCAAGCAGGTTACATGATGAAAGCGGGTACGGCAATATTGAGGACTGTCAATTTTTTTTAAGCTTATGGGACTTAACTGCGGGGTCATCAGTCCCTAAACTTACAAAGTACTTATGAACTACCTTACACTAGAGACGGTACAAACATCCATGCCCAAGGGGGGATTCGAACTCCCGACGGGGAGCGGCCTCGCGCATCGTAGCATGGCGCCTCAATGCGCTTGGCCACTCCGCCGCGGCTGAGGGTTGTCCTCGCAGCGACAGGCCTCGTACTGCACACACGTACTCGTTTGGAGTAAAGTCCGAAGACTGTGCAGTTGCGAGGGACGGAGATTATGTGGAGAAATGAAAATACTGTTCCAAAGGATGCATCTACGCACAGTAAAACTTTCAAATATGTAGAATAAAAACTGTATTTGGAAAAAAATATAGTGTGCATTTCTTTTGGAGTGACCCTAGTAGCCGCGGTGGAGTAGCCGAGCGGTCTAAAGCCTCTCGCTGCGGAGCGCCCGGTTGCTCGCCGTGGAGGTTCGAGTCCTCCCTGGGGCATGGGTGTGTGTGTTGTCCTTAGGTTGCCGGCCGCGGTGGCCGAGGTGACTGAGGCGCTCCAGTCTCGGTCAGCACGGTCACTACGGTCGGGGGTTCGAATCCCCCCTCGGGCATGGATATTTGTGCCGTCCTAGTTCGTAAGTAGTTCATAAGTAGTTTGTAAGTTTAGGGACTGATGACCCGTAGTTAAGTCCCATAAGCTTAACAAACATTTGAACATTTTGTCCTTAGGTTAGTTTACCTAGGTTTAAGTAGTTTATAAGCTACGGACTGATGACCACGCAGTTTGGTCCGATAGATTTACAAACATTTGAACATTTGACCCTCGTAATAAAATAAAGTTCGTAATTTTAAAACTACATAAGAATTAATCCATAGAAATGTCTACATCCCATTATGCTTCAACAAAACCATAAAAAACAGCGTGACAGCATCTGAAATGTGTTAGACAGAAGTCAAGACCACCTGATATTACCTGACGATGGCAATCGCACCGAAACAGGCCTGTAGCAATACGTAATTTAAGATTACCTGACATAGTCGGGTCTGAAGACGATCTAATCGTTTTATAGTTTTCAAAATGACAAGCCAAGATCGCACACTAACAATTTATTAAATGACGAACGGTTTCGGTGCACTGTGTCACAATCATCTGGTCACATATATGTTATAATCTCGTCATCTTGTTAAAAAAATTGGGTATAAAATAACAAGTGCAACATTGCACTTAGTCACTATATAAAAAATACACAATTTAAAAACACGACAGCTTAAAAAAAGTGCCTAAGTACAGTGTTGCACTTGTTACTTTACACACAATTTTTTAACAAGAGGACCAGCTTGTAACATATACAGGGTGTTTCACTAAGTGTGTTTGCCTCTGTAACTTATAAAATAATAGGTGACAGGAAATTTTAATGCGGTAGGTCAACACAAAAAATGTTACACTTTATGCGGGGCTATGGACATAGTTTATTGTATCATTTTCCAAAGAGTTACTCCACAAAGATATAATTTTTTAATTGGAATAATCGTTTTTTCTATCGTGTATTGGATTCGTTGAAACAGCTGCGTCCAAATCAATTTAAACTACATTCCTATCACTGTTAGTTCGGGAGCTGTAACCCTTCAAAGTTCCGTAGGCGGAGGCTGCGATAGCGTAGCTGACTGGCCGAGTGGGTATCCCCTGGGGCACGGCCCACTGTCTCATGACCATCAGCCAGTTAGCTACGCTGTCGTAGCCTTTGAAGGGTTGTAGCTCCCAAACTAACAGTGATAGGAATGTAGTTTGAATTTATTTGGACGCAGCTGGTTTCAACGAATCCAATGCACGATAGAAAAAAGTATTGTTCCATTTAAAAAATTACATCTTTGTGCTCTAACTCTTTGGAAAATGATACAATAAACTATGATCATAGCTCCGCAGAAAGTGTAACATTTCTTGTGTTGACCTACCTCATTAAAATTTCCCGTCACCTATTATTTCATAAGTTACAGAGGCAAACACACTTAGTGAAACACGTTGCATATGACCATATGATGGTGACACAGTGCACCGAAACCGGTCATCATTTAATAAATTATTAGTGTGCGATCTTGGCTTGTCATTTTGAAAACTATAATACGTAATTTATTCACAAAGCAGCGTCTTAGGTCTACCAGTAGAATTTAGGTAAAGGTTTCATTTTATTAGATGACAAACTGGCATTCGCATTTGATCCCTGGGGTCACCTGCGTTCTTTTTAGTGCTCGACTACTGCACTTAAGCTTAAGGGACTTAACTGCGGGGTCATCAGTCCCTAAACTTACAAAGTACTTATGAACTACCTTACACTAAAGACGGTACAAACATCCATGCCCAAGGGGGGATTCGAACTCCCGACGGGGAGCGGCCTCGCGCATCGTAGCATGGCGCCTCAATGCGCTTGGCCACTCCGCCGCGGCTGAGGGTTGTCTTCGCAGAGACAGGCCTCGTACTGCACACACGTACTCGTTTGGAGAAAAGTCAGAAGACTGTGCAGTTGCGAGGGACGGAGATTACGTGGAGAAATGAAAATATTGTTCCAAAGGATGTATCTACGCACAGTAAAACTTTCAAACATGTAGAATAAAAACTGTATTTGGAAAAAAAATATGGTGTGCATTTCTTTTGGAGTGACCATCGTAGCCGCGGTGGAATAGCCGAGCGGTCTAAAGCGTCTCGCTGCAGAGCGCGCGGTTGCTCGCCGTGGAGGTTCGAGTCCTCCCTGGGGCATGGGTGTGTGTGTGTTGTCCTTAGGTTATTTTACCTAGGTTTAAGTAGTTTGTAAGCTACGGACTGATGACCACGCAGTTTGGTCCGATAGATTTACAAACATTTGACCCTCGTAATAAAATAAAGTTCGTAACTAATCTACATAAGAACTAATCCATAGAAATGTCTCCCCTTACGCTTCAAGAAAACCAGAACAAACAGCATGACATCATCTGAAACGTATCTGTTACACAGAAATCAAGACCACCTGATATTACCTGACGATGGCAATCGCGCCGAAACAGGCCTGTAGCAATACGTAATTTATTCACAAAGCAGCGTCTTCGGTCTACTAGTAGTATTTAGTTAAGGGTTTATTTTTATCAGATGGAAATGTGACATACGCGTTTGATCGCAGTGGTCACTTACGTTTCTTTTTAGTGCTCAACTACTGCAGGGTTAACCTAAAACTCGCTGGCACCGATACTTTGAGGTCAGAGCTCGTACGCCTGCAACGACGCTGTCACGTCTTGTGCAGCAGGCGCGCGCTAATACGTGGAGTGCCCGCAGTGCGGAAGCAGCTGTGGCGAGGGCCCGGGATCAGACCGCGCAGCCGGGCAGCCGGGCTTTATGCCTGCAGAGTGCCTTATTGCCTCCCGCGGTCTGCGAGGCGATAAAAACGGACCGCGCCGGCGAGAAACGGCTGTTGCGGCCAGCTCACTCGCGCGAAACTTGAGAGGACGACAGACTGGGGGCCGTCAAGAGCAGCCGCGGGCGTGGGGGGGGGGGGGGGGGGGGCAGTCCAGCTGGGCTCTGCACTCACATCTGGCTCGACGAGCCGCAAAGCGCCGTCCGGCAGAAGTGTTGCACATTTTGCAATGACAGTCTAAATCACCTGAGTTCTTGCAAAAAATTGTCTAACAGCCGTTCACGTTATAATTTTATTTAGTCGACTAGTTTCGGTACATCAGTTGTACCATCTTCAGGCCCCTACATACAAAATATTAATACTTGGTAAATTTGCTGACACAGTAAAGAATATGGCACAAGGTGCATTGGACATTGTGCAAGACAGGATGTGGGGGTTAGTCCTAAGAAGACTGTTGTTGTACCATTCACAAAGAAGCATATACAACATTCAAGTTGGAATCTAAAGCTTTCCAATGAAGCGCTACCTGTGAAGGGGACAGTGAAATATCTAGGGGTTACCCTAGAGGAGAAACTGACATGGACCCTTCACATTAGGAATATTTGCTCCAAGGCAAAAGGTACTCTTATAAGTACCAGGAGAGCTTGTGGCATAAATTGGGGCCTGAGTCCCAAGGGTATGCACTGGATATACACCACGGTGATTAGACCCAGGATCACCTATGGGGCGGTCGTGTGGTGGAAGAAGGTAGAACAGCAGGTTGCTGCTAAGGAGCTTGGTAAGGTGCAGAGATTAGCCTGCTTAGCCATAACAGGCGGAATTAGCAGCACACCAACTGCTGGGATGGAAACCATGCTGGATATGCCCCCAATACCTTTGGATCAAGATGGAGGCAGCTGCTGGTGCCTACAGACTCAAAACTGACAACAACTGGAACTCTTTGGGATATCCAGAATCACACACTAAAATAGTGAGTGAGGTAAATATAGGAAAGGTTGGGGAAATGCCAGCCGACTATATTATAACCCTATACTGCTTCAACAAGCCTTTCAATACAACAATTGGAAGTAGGGAGCAGTGGGAGAAAATAGTTCGACACCGTACGGGGGATATTGTCTGGTTCACTGACGGGTCGAAATCAGACCAAAGGGTTGGGGCCGGGGTATACGGGGTGCAGCCAAGACTGGAGGGCGTCATCTCTCTAGGAAAACTGGCCTAAGTATTCCAGGCCGAAATCACTGCCATCAGGGCATGTGTGGAGGAGAATTTGCGTAGGTGCTACAAAGATCGTAATATCTACATCTATTCAGACAGCCAGGCAGCCCTGAGATCACTGGTAGCTCCTGCAACAAGGTCTAAAATTGTTGCAGAATGTCACAGGGTTCT
The DNA here is from genome assembly GCA_026315105.1 of Locusta migratoria. Lineage (NCBI taxonomy): Eukaryota > Metazoa > Arthropoda > Insecta > Orthoptera > Acrididae > Locusta > Locusta migratoria. Next base: position 86,257,841 of record CM048746.1, read on the forward strand.
GGTGGAGCTAGGGGAAAGCAATAGAGTAAACCTGTTGTGGGTCCCTGGCCACTCGGGGATCAGTGAAAACGAACATGCCGACAAATTAGCCAGGATGGGGGCAGAGACTCCATTTATTGGACCGGAACCTGTCGTGACAATCAGCAAGGCAATGATCAAATTGGAGCTACGTAACTGGCTCAGAAGACAGCACGTAGAATATTGAACCAAAGTCTACCAACAAAAACATGGCAAGGTAATGATGCCAAAGCCATGTTTTAAAAGAAGTTCTGCAATCCTGGGCCTGAACAGGAGAGAGATTAGACTCATGGTTGGATTGCTGACAGGCCATGGGAATTTCAAAAACTGGGAATAACAGAAGAGGACCCTAAATGTAGGATCTGTGATGACGGTGATGAAACTGCATCACATCTAATCTTCGAATGCATTGCATTGGAGAGTAAAAGGCATAGAACATTTGGGACAACCAGACCCGAAGAAATTGTGTCTAATAAAGAACTGGTAAAGGGACTCCTTGCACTGTTCAAGGGCATTGGTTGAGTTTATTAGATATACAGTGAGCGATACCGCACAATAAACTTAGTTTCGGTGCGGGCAGTGGCGGGTTGGACCAAGACTGTTTTGGCTTCCCTGAAAAAAATCAAATCAAATCAAACATTAAACAGACTGCATTGAAATTTAACAAACAAGTTTATAATTATTCTATAAGAGAAACATATCTTAAGTAAAAAATAGATAAATCATATAAAAGAAACAATTGCGTTGTACAATGGTGCCACTGTAATAGAATGCGTCCACTGGTAATGAAAATAAAGTCCTGTACATTAATATTGAAATGAGGGTTTCATAAAAGTCACTAAAAAAATGGGAACTACGGTGATCTTCAAATACATGAAATACTCGACCTCTGTAGAGCAGTAAGGACATTCAATGTATTTGAATGGCATAAAATTACCAGAACTACCTCATCCATTACTTCTCAGTTAGTTTCACTTCCTTGTCAGTAGAACTGAAATGACCTCAGGTGATTTACGTTTATGTGTATCCATTCTTGTGGATCAAAGTGGGACGTCGGCTGGTCATTCAGTTCTTGCAAAAAATTGTCCAACAGCCGTTCACGTTATAATTTTATTTAGGCGATTAGTTTCGGTACATCAGTTGTGCCATCGTCAGGCCCCTACATAGATACAAAACAAACAGGCTCAGTCATACCATTGCATTGAAATTTAACAAACAAGTTTATAATTGTTCTATGAGACAAACATATCTTAAGTAAAAAATAGATAAATCATATAAAAGAAACAACTGCGTTGTACAATAGTGCCACTGTAATAGAATGTGTTCACTGGTAATGAAAATAAAGCCCTGTACATTAATATCGAAACAAGGGTTTAATATTAAGTCACTCTAAAAATGGGAACTACGGTGATCTTCAAATACATGAAATACTCGACCTCTGTAGAGCAGTAAGGGCATTCAATGTATGTGAATAGCATAAAACTACCAGAGTTGTCTCAAATTTGTTTACGTGGCAAGAGCTCTCCGCATTGACTGAAGTGCTTTATATTTTAAATGATGTTGATAGTGATGCCCTGTATACGTAGACGTATTTGAACATTTTCTAAAAAATGTTGTTGTTGTTGTTGTTTGTTAAGCTTAAGGGACTTAACTGCTGGGTCATCAGTCCCTAAACTTACAAACTATTTATGAACTACCTTACACTAAAGACGACATAAACATCCATGCTCGAGGGGGGAATTCAAACCCCAGACCGTAGCGGCCCTGCAGACTGTGACTGGCGCGCCGCAGACCGCTCGGCCACAGTCACCGTCCTTGAAAATGTGTAAAATGACAAACTTTTGGCGTATATTTTTTAATGCGAACAGAACCAATTCAATAACCTAAAGATGATATCATTTATATTGGAGTTCCTGTGTGCGGTACTTATTGTCAAGAGGTTTTTGCCCGTTAAATAATTTATGTACGAAAGGCTGAAATCGGTTCTTAGTGTTCTGCGTTTATATGAATATCTCATATCTCGAAATCTCCAAATAGGTATAGATTTCAGGTGAACAGTCTGAACTAACATTTCTTCGAGTTATTATCTATCTTTTTTGTGATAAATATGAAAAATCAACTCCCGAATATAGTGATTCAGAATGCAGCGTGATGCTATCGATTCGGATTCCGGCAAAGATCGTGTAAGTCGAGAAAATATTGCAGTGTATATTTCCTGTGCATCAATGTGGGTTATTTGCAAGCAGACATGTTGCCTGCAGAGCAACGTTCCGCCGGCAGTATTGGCTGAGCACAAGTTTGCTCTAACAATCGTCGTGTAATCATTGTTGACAGAGGCAGGCTGCGCGCGTGCGATTCGCTATTTGTTCTGCGCTACTATTTGCACTCCGTTTCCAATTATAATTCAAATAAGCTGGCCTAATATCTGTCGCTGCCCGGCGCTTGATTAAACGTCTGATTTAAATAACTGGATGGTCGATTTGAATATACCATTTCCGCAGTTCCCCTCGCCATCACCCATACTTTTGCAATCAGTTTTGACTGCTGGCCGAAACCTCCGATGCACCCAAATCGCTACTTCTGAAACGAGAAGCGAGACTTGATGTCATTATGTTTGTTCCTGTATTCTCTCCCCAAAACACTCATCGAACTAAAGAAACTGGCAGAATTCCAAAAATGCGGCCACTACAGCTCTGAGTCTTGTCGAGTATACTAGAGTAAAATTCTGGATGATAACAAAAGGAAATGACTCGCATTTTATACTTCACTAGCTTAAACCCGTGGCTCCGCTCGCGTGTTGGTTGAATATGGTAGATACGCTATCTTTCAGTAGTGTGCTATGAGACTGAATAGTAAGTAGTGTAGATCAAATGACACGTAAAAATGCACTCGTTTCGAAGAATCCAAACACGAAATTCAACAATGATTGTAATAATATCACAGATCGATCACTTGACGTAATGGTCGAAACGTCAAATCGATTTTTTTAAAGAGATGTATTAAAAGAAATTTCTTTTTTACTGCTTTATTTATTTATTCTTATATTTCCTTATTCGTATGCTTATCCTTACAGAGAAAGAGCTGAAGACATTGTGGCACGCATAGACCCAAGATATGGTCTGTGGCATCACGTTTCGCTGTTGTAACCTCCTTGCTATAGAGTCGCAAACGTCATCCCTGGACTTCAGTCCCAATTTTTTTATAATTTGGCGACTTTCAACCACGGACAAGAATTACACACAGACTATTCGTTTGCGTTCTGTAGTTTTCGATGCAGAACGAAATATTAACACACACACACACACACACACACACACACGTAGAATTTTATACACCGATAACATTCCATCTCAATATACTCCACGCTTTTATCATTATCAACCCTCAACCAACAATGCAACCAATAAAACCATTTTCAAAGAGTAAATATAATTTTCAAAAATTATTGTTTCGCATTTCGCGTTATGTTCTTCAAATTACAAAAGTCTCTGCGTCTTGCGTACACCGAACAGACATTCACATTAATATATATAGATAAGTAGCTATCCGATCGCCATAAAACCGTGCCTAAAGCCTTCCCCGGGTAGACATTAGTAACTGTAAAAAAATTTAGGTCTTTATGTCTTGTGGTTCATACGTGATAAACATACACATATTTACATTATTGTGACTGTTCTCGTATATGAATGCCATGTAGTTACATTGCTTTACACTATACAAATGGAGAAATGCAGCCAACAGTGACACAAGCCAATGGTTACTCGCCTTCAGAGGTTCGAATCCTCCTCCTAGTATGGATGTTTGTGTTATCCTTTACATAAGTTTGATTAAGTAGTTTGTAATCTTAAAGACTGATGACAACGCAGTTAAGTCCCTTCGATTTACAAACATTTCAACATCTGATATTTGTGGTAATCCGCCGCTAGAAAGGAGACTAGTTCCTTCGCGTACTACGTGCAAAATCAAATTGGTGTCCCTTCATGTTCAGCGGCCTTTCCTGTTATTATGGTTTAGAGGAGGTACTAGCGATCATTCCTCGTTCGGTGAAACGCTTATTTCCAGGACGGTGTTACGATGTTCTGACCAGTATATATTATACTAGCTGAACCCCCGCTGCTTCGCATGCGTAGGCTGGATGGTCTGCACCAGTTGTTTCTTTTTAATCCTGATGAAGAATCCATATCTTAAGTTTCGTAGTTATAGCTTGAAATTTGAGTTAACAGCACACCATATTTTTGAAAATCAATTTTTGCATCTCGTATTTCACCCCATTATTGGTCGAATTTCCAAAAATACTGAAACACCTGTCTTTTAAATTTGAATCTCAAATCCAAATCCGAAAATTTGTAGTTCTAACTTCAAAATAGACTAAATAGCAACATATTTCCGAAAACACCCCCCTCTCCAATTTAACCCCCTTGATGGTTGAATTTCCAAAAATACCGAAATACGTATTTTTTAAATCATAACGAACAATACTAATACCAATTTTTGTATCTATAGCTTCAAAATTGTCTTGACAACAATGTGTTTTCGAAAAGAATTTTTGACCCCCTCTTTTATCCCCTTAGTTGTTGAATTTCCAAAGATACCGAAACACGTGTCGTTTTAATCATGATCAAGAGTCCATGCCGGCCGCGGTGGCCGAGGGGACTAAGGCGCTCCAGTCACGGTCGGGGGTTCGAATCCCCCCTCGGGGATGGATATTTGTGCCTTCCTAGTTCGTAAGTAGTTCATAAGTCGTTTGTAAGTTTAGGGACTGATGACCCCTTAGTTAAGTCCCATAGACTATACAAACATTTGAACAAGAGTCCATATCCTAAGTTTCGTAGTTATAGCTTGAAATTTGAGTAAACAGCGACATTTTTTGAAAATCAATTTTATGCGTATTTTACCCCCTAATAGGTTGAATTTCAAAAAATGCCGAAACACGTGTCTTTTAAATTGAACCCCGAATCCAAATCCAAAAATTTGTAGTTCTAACTTCAAAATTGCCTAAATAGAACATATTTTCGAAAAACACCCCGTTTCCAATTTAACCCCGTTGATGGTTGAATTTCCAAAAATACCGAAACACATATTTTTTAATGTCTAACCAACTATACAAATATCAATTTTTGCAGCTCAAACTTCAAAATTGTATCAATAGCAACGTGTTTTCAAAAAGAATTCTTGATCCTCTATTTAACCCTCTTACTTGTTGAACTTCCAAAAATAGAAGATTCCATATCCGAAGTTTCGTAGTTGTAGCTTGAAATTTGAGTTAACAGCAACATATTTTTGAAAATCAATTTTTTGCGTCACCTATTTTACCCCCTTATTTGTCTAATTTCAAAAAATGCCGGAACACTTGTCTTTTCAATTCGAACCCTGAATTAAAATCCGAAATTTTCTAGTTCTAGCTTCAAAATTTCCTAAATAGCTACGTATTTTCAGAAAAACGTTTCACCCCCAATTTCACCCCCTTGCGGGCGGAATATCGAAAAATCGCTTCTTAAATGACGCCTTCAGAGTAAGATCAACACCCTCCACAAATTTCAAGTTTCTATCTTCAGTGGTTTGGGCTGGGCGATGATAGTCAGTCAGTCAGTCAATCGGGACACTTCTTTGAATATATATAAGAAGATTACTGACCTTGAATTAACCTATCGAATACGAGTGGCGGAGTTGAAGGTGGGCCTGCGTTATCACGTAGTCCTGAAACTCTACTGCCGCTGGGGAGAAACTCGCTACGTGCTGGAATCTCATTTAATCCTTCCTCCCGCCGCGTCAAAATTAACGCCTGCACAGTAATACACGTTACAGTCGCACATGGCTGGGCTCTGACCATTGCGCACGAAACAGCAGCCTATACATTTTCCAGTAGAAAGCTCGCAGTGGGCTCTCTGCAACGCAATACCTGCTGCAATTCCAATTCTCTCTGAGGCGTTATGAGTATGCGCTGGACAATGTAGAAGGGAGCTCTGTTGATGCTACGCACTAATTGTTAGAGAACTAATTAACCATCACAATTTAAGGGAAATAAACGTCAGGGATCTTAGCACCTGACATCATTCTGCCCTACATGTTCGCTCCTCTTTGTTACTACATATTACATGTTCGTATTAATGTTCGCACTGCGAATTCAGAGCATGAGACAGGACATGTATCACACACGTTGTAATTGTCCACCAACTTGGTCTCTAATATTTCAGTGTAGAAGAAATAGGGTAAGTTGGGGTGAGTTGGACCACTGGTTGAGACGGACCACTGACGTATTTCGTGAATGCGCCGCCAGAGAGCAGTACCGTTCACTTGTAAGCTCTTTGTTGAACGAGCGTCGTTCAAAAGTATTGTTGTCATTATCGTCTCAGTTCAGGAGAAAATCACATTTTTAGTCTTGGTAAGTCGAAAAGTTTTATCATGTAGCTACGTTCCTTTAGTACTATGGCACAGTTTGCACAGTATTCCTGCAGTTTCATTACTAAAAGCTGGACAAATGTGTTGGCATGTACCTAACCTAAAATGGCCACCGAGCTCTAAAACTGCAGACTGAAATTAGGGTGGTCCATCTCTCCCAGACAATGGGGATAGATGGACCAGTTCTATTTGTCAGTGATGGACCATGCATTTTAATTAGGGAGAGATGGACCACAATGAAGTATATCCTGACCATGGAAATTACATTAATATTTTAAAAACTGATCGAATAAAATGTTTTTGCATAGTTTGTATTTTTCTCACACAAGCTGTTCGAGAACTTTATAGTTTGCAGAGGAACAAGGGATTCTTTTAATGAGTCTACCTCAACATACATACATCCCACTGGTTGCAACCGTTGGATAAAAAAAATTTCAAATAGCTGAAAAACTATTTTTTAAAAAGCTTGCAACAATTTCTTGATAAATAATCCAAAAAGAAAATAAACCGTCTTCAGTTTGGAAAACTGGCGTGGGCTAAATCAGCCAACGTCGAAAATGGTACAAGTGGCTTCAAGACAAGTGGAATAATTCCACTGAGTATGTCTGCAATCCCCGACTATGCTTTTTTGTCGGACGTTGAGTCAGTACCAACAAATATAGGAGCTGTTTCTAGCACTCAAGCCAACCAACCAGTTCACAGCTCAGCAACAAACCTAGCGACCCCAAGCACGTCAAAAGAGCTGAGTTCCTCTGCCGACACAGTGTCAAGCACCACTACTACGAAATCTGAGACTTCCACGATTACCGCATCGAAACGAACCACTCCGATGTCTAAGCAAACACCGACAAAGCTCTTTGAAGAAATATCACCTGTTCCTTCTATTCACAAAACAGCACATTTCAAAAGAAACACAACAACTGTCTCCAAAGTGCTAAACTCTGCTGAAAATATGAAAAGTGTAAAGGGAAAGAGGGATGAAAACAGAAAGGCAACAGAAAAAGGGAACAAAAACTACCAACAAAGCAGAGCACTAGGGAGGAGAAAAATGCTGCAAACAGTCCACCATGTTCATCAGATGCAGAAAGCTGCAACACTGAAGAAGATGCTGAAAATAGCTTCGACGAATGGGATGAAGATGAATGTGTGGGGTGAGGTGAAACTATTACGAAACTAACAAAAATAGACGATTGGATTCACTGTATTTCCTGTTCTCGATAGTCACATGAATGTTGTTCATCATTTGCTAATAATTGTAATAGCTGTGGAAGGAGAAAAAAATCCTAAAGTTTGCACAAAATCTACAAATCAATGAAAATCCATTTTCCGCTTACTATGTACAAAAAATTGATAAAATTGTTTTGGTCTGAAATGTCTTACTGTATTAATTACTACATATTCCAATAAAAATACGTGATTTCCATTCACTTTTTTCTTCATGTGTAGCAATTTTTGACGTGGTCCATCTCTCCCACTACACTGGTCCATCTGACCCATACGCCTATGGGTGAGATGGACCGCTGACGTATATTTTCATTTCATTGTGGGACTTGCACTTTGAGTGGGAGGGCTTCAATAATGTACTGTATGTAAGTTTATATGACAGTCTATGGGAAAATGCTGCCAGAAGTAAAACAAAAAATTAAAAAGCGTTGAATTTCACGGTAAAGAAAAAAAGTGGTCTAACTCTCCTGAGTTATCCTACGTAGTTCATGAAGGTGACGTACTAATGAAATTTAGCAATAGGAGCCCTAAGGTTCTGAACACGGTCTAAATATCGGGGATTCCTTTGGCTCATAAATACATTGCGGTGTCCCGTTCTGACTTCTTTTTTATGCCACCACTACATTGTTTCCGTCATTACGGAGCATGTGTACAGAAACACAACGCACTTTACCACGGCCTCGGCAGAATAAAGTTTTTACTTCTTCTGTTTCTTGATAAGCGGTCGCCGTTAATTATTTTGTAAGCAGTATAGTAAACTTGATGCCTTCTCTGGCAGTCTGGTCGACACTGAAATCAATTAGCTAGTACTATTTCATCAGCTTTAAATAAAAGCTCTCGCATGCTGTCTTCTTGATTTCATGTTATATTCTTTCTATAGGAAATACAACTCTACATCTACATGGGATACTCTGCAAATCACATTTAAGTGCCTGACAGAGGGGGCTCTAAACGCCGTACCACTTCAGCACATTATACTAGGTATAATAATTTAGGTTGTCCTGACTTCATTACTATGTTAAACCAACAACATTAAACTGTTTCCCTTCCGTTGGACATTCTCTGGTGACGTGTGCTTCCTCGGAGCGTTGCATGGAGTACGTCTTCCTGTAACAAGTAGTCGCGGTGGAGTAGCCAAGCTGTCTAAAGCGCCTCGCTGTGGAGCCCGCGGTTGCTCGCCGGCGGAGGTTCGAGTCCTTCCTGGGGCATGGATGTATGTGTTGTCCTTAGATTAGTTTACCTTAGTTTAAGTAGTCTGTAAGCTACGGACTGATGACCACGCAGTTTGGTCCGATAGTTTTACAGACATTTGAACGCTCGGTCAGTGCCTGCACATACAGATACGAGCGCGCACAGACTTTGCTCAATACATAAAAGAAACTAATTCCAAATTTTCTGACACTAGCAGCATTATCCGGTGAGAAGAACTCAGGAAATGTAACGTGGACTACTACAGCAGATCTCGTCACATTACAACATAAACTGCTTACGAAAGATATGCCACGTGTTGGACTATCTGTCACACACTATACACTTCTAAATTCCTTTCCTGCACTCATTTTGTTCATTTTCTAGATTTTTGCGTCTCTTGGAGCCATTGACTTTTCTAATGCACTTCTCGCAATGATGTTCACTTTCTCTTCGGGAAAATCACTGACTTTCTCTAGGAAATTCTCTATTTTACTATCGGAATTCACTTACTGTGCACCTTTATAGGCGTATGTTTCAACAGGACCAACAGAATGGTAAGTAGTTTTTTCTGGTGTTTTGTACATGAATTTCTTCCAAGGTATAACACACGTATTTTATGAACTCGTAAAATCTCAGGCTTCTACGGGAGATTAGGTTTCCATTCGTCTCCGACTTCGCCGCCAGCCAGATTTTTGCGATACGTCTAACCCCTTTACACCTCCCTTGTAAGATCGGGAAGACTTTTTTTTGCGTCATTACTTAGGATAATAGAACCTCGAAATATTCGTCGTTTACCCACTTTGCATCAACTCTCTTCAACATTACCCGATGCACCGTACTTTCTAAATTGTAATACTGCGCTCTTGTTTTTTTTTTTTTTTTTTTTTTTTTTTTTTTTTTTTTTTTTTTTTTTTTTTTAGTCCCATCAGTTGAGTGGTTGTTAATGTTCGGGGTCGCTCTTAAGGTTTCAGTCACGTTGTAATGTTGTAATATTACGGAGAAGTACTTTGGCAGATCAGGCACATTTAAATAATTTTATATAAATAACAGATTTAAAAAAGGTAGGTGAAATCAGACTTTAAAGTTTATCGGCGGTGGTAATTTGAAACAAAAGCAACACCTGAGCACAATATTACATAAAATAAATTAATAGATTCCGCGATGACCAACGTGTTTGCTTCAAGTTGTGTGGATCGTAGCAGATAAGGCTGTAATATTCTTGTTGCATTATGTAAAACGATGCTTGATTTACTTAGAGCGGACTATGCTAACTGAATGACCGTGAAAAAATATTAAGTTAGCTTTTGTGACAAAAGACTGTTTAAATCGATCGGATTTCGCTTAATTCCGAATATTTCCTTGCAGGCATTACTATAAAGTACATTCATGAAAGTTACATATAATGATATCTAGAAGTTTATAGTCAATTACAGATACAAGTCCAACAGTGGCTCTAAGCATCATCTTACATAATCAAGATTACTGGTGGAAAAATAGAACCACTTCATGAAACATTAAAAGGTAGTTCAGTTTAAATAAGTAAAATATTTTAATTGTACCAACTATATTTTCATCATATTTAAAGAGAAAAGCGAACTCACACACTTACATTTGGTATTAAGGGAGTCCCTGATGTACGTCTAATCTTAGCGGAGGGTAAAACATAAAGGACGAGATGCACAACTGCATTCTGGGCAGCTCGTAAAAGATGGATGAACATCAAAAATATATGAAGAACGTAATTAGCTGCCAGAGAAAGCGGTGGTCAGTGACAAGTGTCGCAGATATATTTTTTACTAAATAAAATTTTCAATGTAATACTACAAACTCTCATGGGAATCGGCGAACCGCCGTCGGTAATCAGGAAAGTGGGCAATGGCGATATGTGAGTAGTGAATGTGAATACTGAACTGAGAATTTGATGGAAAGTGTAGTAGGGTAGTCCGGCAGTTTTTATGACCACTGTGTCCGTATGGCACCGTGGTCAGCGCACATGTCTAGTGACAGGAGCCGCGTCTTAGAAACCCGAACGGGCATAAATTTTAAACTTTTTCTCATTGACGTAATTCAATTCGACCTGGATGCTAATGTCTATAAATATTGGATACAGTGTCTGAAACGGCAGATACCATATACAGGGTGTTTCACTAAGTGTGTTTGCCTCTGTAACTTATAAAATAATAGGTGACGGGAAATTTTAATGCGGTAGGTCAACACAAGAAATATTACACTTACAGTAGTTCTTTCTATCGTGTACTGGATTCGTTTAAATCAGCTGCGTCCAAATCAATTTAAACTACATTCCTGTTAGTTTGGGAGCTACAACTCTTCAAAGTTCCGAGGGCCGGAGGCTGCAATAGCGTAGATGACTGGCCGAATGGCGATCCCCTGGGGCACGGCCCACTGTCTCATGACCACCAGCCAGTCAGCTACGCTGTCGTAGCCTCCGCCCCCTAGACTTTGAAGGGTTGTAGCTCCCAAACTAACAGTGAAAGGAATGTAGTTCAAATTGATTTGGACGCAGCTGGTTTCAACGAATCCAGTGCACGATAGAAAAAACTATTGTTCCATTTAAAAAAATTATGTCTTTGTGCTGTAAATCTTTGTAAATACAATAAACTATGTTCATAGCTCCGCAGAAAGTGCAAAATTTCTGGTGTTGATTTACCGCATTAAAATTTCCCGTCACCTATTATTTTATAAGTTACAGAGACAAACACACTTAGTGAAACACCCTGTATATGATAGCACATGTGTTTTTAAGGCACCAGGGAATAACCTCCATGATAGTAGCTGTAGACGCTGCAAACTCTATGGGGAAGTCGGAATGCATCCAACAAAAAACAAGGACGTAAGATGACATGAACAGGTTAGCGCATGAGAGAAATTCGGTGACGAGGTGCATCGATGCAGCCATAAAAAATTAACCTGTATTTAGCATTTATATTATTGGAAACACTGAAAAATAAATAGAAATCAAATCATCGCAAGTTATCTGCAGCCATTTTTTACTGCCAGCTTTCGTTCTGCACTGTCAGCAGACTACGCACCTGTGACACTTTCCGTCGTCTAGCCGCACAACACGAAGAGCGTCTGAATTCGTGAGCAGTAATGCACGGCCATGTTTGCCCCGTACACAGGAAGCGCGGGGAAACGGGCAGAAGTTTGTTCCTCTGGAAGCGGGTGAGAGTTCCCAACTGGCTCCGGTTTCTGGCTCGCCTGACTCGGAAGTCTGTTCCGCGCTGCACGCCACCGCTTGAGGGAATAACTTCACCTGCGGCAAAAGTGGCGAGAGCTGGACAGGGCTCGGTTGCGCTTATTGCAGCCTGTGCGTCTAGCGATCCGCGCCACTGAACTTGCGCCAGCAGCGCAGGCGCTGTCCGGCTTACCTCAGGGTTCAGTGTTGGGACCATTACTGTCGATGAAGCACATAATGTGTGAGTGATTCGCCTGATGGCCATGGCACCGTGAGGCATTTCGAAGACGACGCATTTTATGTACGTAAGTCAGTAAAATAGTGGCGAAATGATTAAATATTTTATCATGAACAGCAAACGTATGGAGATAGTTTGCAGTACACTGACAGATTTAAAAAATATTAGACCCTCTTAGAGTTTTCCAATTCACTTAAGACAAATGAAACAATGAATATCGAGTACATGAAATTATTACAATTGCAGATCAATAGCCGAAACGGTACTGAGGTACCAGGTGTAAATCCATGCTGAGAGACCCATATTAGTGCCTCTGCAGGCGGCATTTCAGGTACTGATCCTGAACTCTATTCCTTCATGCAAATGGCGAACACTGTCTTGGGATACATTATTCCACGCCTGCTCGACCTGTTAAGGTAATTCTACAACAGTTGTGGAATGACGAGTCGCTCGTGCCACTTGTCCTCCCATCGGATCCCACACATGCTCGATTGGAGGCATGTTCGGAGATCATGTTGGTCAAGAAATTTATCGCACTACTGGTAGAGCACGTTTAGTATTACACGCAGATTGTGGACGATCATTATCCTGTTAGAACAACATATCTCTCTTCTGTTGCAAGAATGGCAAAGAAACGGTCTTGCAACAAGACCAAGCGCTGGTCAACGTCATCTCCACTAACACAAACGGTGGACATGAGTGGTAGATTATTGCACCCCAGACCATAAGGCCTGCATCACTTGCATACAGGCAGAGTCTGCAAATAGTCTTCACGAGTTTCCCACTGGATAACGTTGTGTAAATCCCACTACATTTCCTCGTAGCAAGGTGGTTGACCTTACTGATGGCGAACTGCAGAACACTATGGTGTAAAAATTGGCAATTGACTCTAAATAATGATAAGTGTGAAGTGTACGAAAAGAAATCCGTTAAATTTTGTTTACAAGATAAATCAATCAAAAGTGAGGGCCGTAAACTATACAAAATACTTAGGAATTACTATTGCTTCAGACTTAAACTGGAAAGAACACGTAGATAATGCCGTGGGAAAGGCGAACCAGAGACTGCGTTTTGTTGGTAGAACCGTTAAAAGGTGCAACAGAACTACAAAAGAAACTACATACACTACGCTTATTCGTCCATTTTTGGAATATTGCTGCCCAGTGTGGGATCCTTATCAGGTGGGTTTGACGGAGGACATCGAAAGAGTCCAAAGAAGGGCACTCGTTTCGTATTATCACGATACAGGGAAGACAGCATTACGGAAATGATACAGTATGTGGGATGGGAATCGTTACAACAACGGCGCTTATCGCTGCGGGGTGGGGTACTTACGAAACTCAAATCGCCAACATTCTTTTCCGAATGCGAAAATATATTGGTGACTCCCACTTACATAGGTAGAAATGATCATCAGAATAAAATACGAGAAATCAGAGCTCGAACGGAGTGATTCAGGTGTTCTTTCTTCCCGCGCGCTATTCGAGAATGGAATGGGAGATAAATAGTATAACGGTGGTTCAAATGTTCAAATGTTTGTATAGCTTATGGGACTCAACTACGGGGTCATCAGTCCCTAAACTCACAAACTACTTATGAACTAGCTAACACTAAGGACGGCACAAATATCCATGCCCGAGGGAGGATTCTAACCCCCGACCGTAGTGGCCATGCAGACCGTGACTGGCGCGCAGCAGTCCCCTCGGCCACCGCGGCCGGCAACGGTGGTTCGATGAACCTTCTGCCATGCACTTAAATGTCATTTGCAGAGTATCCCATGTAGATGTAGATGGAGAAGTATGGCTGGTGATATCCTTAAGTACTTTTCATTGCCACCCGTGGTGATGTGGGGGTGGGCTATTTTAGTGCCGCATAACACATTCTAGTTAAGGAAAGATTTTTACATTTTCATTTTATTTTATTATATTGTATTAATGCTTGCTTTGAAGTGCGCTTTCTTCATTTGTTAAGAACATATTTTTGCAATTTGAAGAACATTCATAATTTCAGATATTTTTGATTTTTATAACTTGAGGGTTAATTATTTAAACTCTGGTATAATTAATGAATCTATTTACAATTCAATATTTACATCAGTACAATTTGTTACATTTGATCACCTAACACTTGCACCGCAAATATTCCGAAAAAACGGAAAGTGCGATTGACTTGTTGTTTTCACATAATTGATTGGTAGTTAGGGGTTCGTAGTTTTAGCTTACAGAAATATTGTAATATTACTTACAAAGTGGACAGATAGAGAGAGAGAGAGAAAAGGGAAGGAGAGATGGACTAACGTAAAACTGGAATAAGTTCCTGGGCAACGCCGGGTTGTCAGCTAGTATAGTATAAAAGAAAATCAGTAAGGATATGAACTTCTTAATTCACGGATTTATGTACAGAACGTAATGCTTGAAGTGTAAGATTTCACTTGAATGAAAAGTTCCACCATGTTTTTCAATTAATTTTATAACGTTCATATTGTGCCTTATTTCGTTCGTTATCGTCTTAGACTCCTGATGATGGTCTAGCAATGGACCGAAACCAGTAGTGACTCAAATGTTTGCAGTAATCAGTGGCATATCCACGGGGCGGACACTCCCAAAGGTTTTTTAATTTTGTTATGTTTTATTGTTTTCATATTTTTAAACATGTCGGCGCAGGAAATTTGAAATAGTACACATGCAATAAATCATAACGTAACTATAATTTGCCAAGCTCAAGTGAACATGACAATGGCTCGTCAACGTGATGCCGCCACTGAGAACGTGTGCTGCTGTTACTGTGAGCGGTTTTAATGTCGCAGCTACCAGCTATGATGCTGCCGCTATTGTTACTGCTGTGCTGAAGTTACGATCCGATTGTTCATGTGCGGCGACCCCCTGCTTAGCAGGTCAGCGGCGCCACCGAGTGGAATCTTGTGAACAATAGTGTTATTTTAGTTGCATTTTACAAATAGATTCTCATGTGAACTAAACTGTAAAGACCTCTCTCTTTGGTTAGTAACATAGTTGTTTAATTATTTTACGAGTTGATTATACAGGGTGAACCTAAATTCACGCACTCTGGCTTCGCAGCGCGATTAGTCACCTGCCAACAATGACAAATGTCACCCACAAAATTTCATCCCGTGCATATTTCCGCCAGTAAATGGACGTCAAAGACTGAGATGGCTGTATGTTCCATACGTCAGCGTGTTTGATAATTACACCAACAAATTTTAAGGGATGTATTGGGCGTCTTGAGGAACAAAATGTGCATTAAAACCCATGCCCGAAAACGCCATTCAACGACGCTACGGATAGTCCAAATTACAGGCACCAGCTCCTGCCGCTAGACATCCACTCCACCAACTTCGGCGCTCTGTAGCGTCATTGGATGTTGTTTACGGGCAGGCTTTCTATGCTCACTTTGTTCCTTAAGATTCCTCCCACATCCCCTAGAAGTGTGTTGAAGTAGTAGTGTAATTCTGAAACACACTGACATATGGGACACACATCCATCTCAATCTTCGACGTCAATTTACTGCCGGAAATATGCGCAGGACGAAATTTTGTGAGACATATTTTTATTGCTGGCACGTGAGGACTTGCGCTGTGAAGCCGGAATGCAGGAATTTAGATTCACCCTCAATACACTCCATTCCACCACGTTTCTCCTCTTCCACTTTCAAATTGAGGCAAGACTACTCATTTTATTTCTTGTGCAATTGTTTTCGTAGTATAACTGGTTAAATTATAAGAAGTGTAAAAATAAGTCATAGATTAATAAATTCAATAGGCATTATTTTTTTAAATGAGCACCCCCCCCCCCCCCAAAAAAAAAAAATAATAATAATAAAAAAATCCTGACTGTGTCATTCATCTACATCTACATAGAAACTGCAAATCACATTTAAGTGCCTGGCAGAGGGTCATTAACCGCTTTCATAACTTTTCTCTACCGTTCCATTCCCTAATAGCGCGTGAGAAGAAAGAACACCTAAATCGTTCCGTTTTCGATCTGATTTCTCTTATTTTATTGGGATGGTCATGTCTCCCTAAGTAGGTGGGTGCTAGCAAAATATTTTCACATTCAGAAGTAAAAGTCGGTGATTGAAACTTCGCAAACAGATCACGCCGCAATGAATAACGTCTTTCTTTTAATGATTTCCACCCCAATTCGTGCATTTCCGTGACGCTTCCCCCCCCCCCCCCCCCGTAACGTGATAAAACAAAACGAACTGCTCTTCACTGAATCTTCTCAATGTCTTCCGTCAGTCCCACATGGTGAGGGTCCCACAAGGGGCAACAGTACTCCAGGAGAGGACGCACAAGTGTGATGTAGGTAGTCTCTTTGGTGGAGCTGGTGCATCGTCGAAGCGTTCTGCCTATGAAACGTAACCTTTGGTTCGCCTTCCCCACAATATTTTCTATGTGTTCTCTCCAGTCAAAGTTGTTCGTAATTGTAACTCCTAGGTATTTGCTAGAATTTACGACCTTAAGGTTGGCTGATTTATCGCGTAATTGAAGTTCAGCGGATTTCTTTTAGTGGTCATGTGTATTACTTCACACTTTTCTTTATTTAGAGTCAATTGCCTATTTTCGCACCAAGTAGAAATTTTGTCTACATCGCTTTGCAGTTGCTTTTGATCCTCTGTTGACTTCACTAACCGGTAAACGACAGCATCATCCGCTAAAAGTATAAGGGAGCTATTCAGATTGTCTCCTAAATCGTGTATAAATGCAAGGAAGAGTAGGGGACCTATAACGCTTCCCTGTGGAACGCTAGATATCACTTCTGTTTTACTCGATGACTTACCGTCAATTACAACTAACTGATAGGCAATCGTGAATCCAATCGCACAATTGGTGAGACATTCCATAAGCACGCTTGTGGGGTACAGTGTCAAAATCCTTCCGGAAATCCAGAAATATGGAACCGCAGTAATACAGCTGTATGCAACCATGATTTTTTCAGAATTAATAAAGAGAGGTAGTTGTTGAAGAAACGAGGAACAGAAAGAATTTCTGAACATAAGATAACGGATTTTTGCAATGCACTGCCGACGCCTGCTCCAATTAGAGAGTGCAGTACTGCAGTGTCCCCTGATGCTGCTAATACTGTGCAGTGTGTAGTACAGCTCCCCCAGTGTAGGAGAGCGCCCGCCCCCGCGTTCCCTCACAGCCTCGCCCGCGGCACACGTGCACAGGCTGGATGGTGCTCCAGCGGACCTAGTTCATTAGCCGGCCACGTGGGGCGGTGTCGGCGCCGGCTACGAGCTAATGGCCTGCCCTGCGCTTACATGCAGCCTGGTCTAGTTCAGAGGAACGGCGTGAAACACAGGCCCTTCCCGATTTAGCAGCACCGCCAATTTGCGCAACACGCGAGCAGCTCACATTCAGTCAGTGTTGCCAACTTGGGGGTTTTGCCCCTAAATTTAGGGGGACTCTGTTGTCTTGGGGGGAATTTGGAGGGATTTTTACTTCATTTATGGGGACTCTGTTGTCTTGGGGGGAATTTGGAGGGATTTGTACTTCAGGGAGAAATTTGGGAGAAGTGTTCTTTGAGGGAAATTTTTAGGGTATTTTAAATAAACAATGTGACCTACACAGTGTCCAAAAATAAAATAATGTGGCTTCAGAAAATAGGTATTTCAAACAAACAGCGTGACTTACACAGTTTCCAAACATAAAATAATGTGGCTTAAGAAAACGGGCAAAGCCTGAAACTAGTCATCATTTCAATAAAAAAAAAGCAGTTTTGGTGCAATATATATAAAAATGTCTTTCCTAGAATATTTAAGAGCTGCAAAACACGACTTAACAAAAACTTTTAATATTTTTTTTTATTTATTTTTTTTTTATTTTTTTTTTTTTTTTTTTTAGGGGGATTTCACATACGATTTAGGGGAAAATTGAGATTCAGGGTTGGCAAAACTGCGTTCACTGTACCAGATGCTTCACGAGGAGCAGGAAAGAGTTTAGGATAAAGTATTATACACTAGATGGATTACACGATAATTCTGGGATTGACGGCCATACGGGAGATGTGGCCAACGCCTGTAATTCTTCCACAATCCGTTGTAAAGCACTGCCGGTCAGTTGGCAGTGAGTACGTAACATTAGAGATTGTTGCTCCTCCGCATAACTCTTTGCAGCAATTAAAAGTAAATAATTTTCATGATGTTCTTTTTTAAGTTTACCTTGAAATTATGTGATATGTCATAACCTTTCGATTTAAACATATGTTGTTATAGTCTTCAGTTCGCAGACTGGTTTGATGCAGCTCTCCACACTACCCTGTCCTGTGCAAGTCTCTTCATCTGACAATACGTTCGGCAACCTTCATCCTTTTGAATCTGCTTACTTTATTCGTCTCTCGGTCTCCCTCTACGATTTTTACCCCATACAATTCTTTCTAATGCTTGACAATTCCTTGATGTCTCAGAACGTGTCCTACCAATCTATCCCTCCTCTTAGGATATGCCAGAAACTATTTTCTCCCCGATTCGGTTAAGCACCTACTCAGTAGTCACGTGATCTACCCATCTAATCTTCATCATTCGTCTGTAGCAACACATTTCAAAAGCGTCTATCATCTATTTGTCTGAACTCCTCATCGTCCATGTTTCACTCCCATACAATGCTACACTCCAGACAAATGCTTTCAGAAGGGACTTCCTAACATTTCAATTAATTGGATGTTATCAAGTTTCGCTTCTTTAGAAACGCTTTTCTTCTCATATGCATTCTGCATTTTATATCTCCTTTACTTCGGCCATCAGGAGTTATCTTGCTACCCAAATAACAAAACTCATCTACGACATTTATTGTATCATTACCTAATCTAATTCCTGCAGCATCGCCTAATTTTCAGACATTACATTCCATAACCATCTAATATCTTCCTTTCAAGACAGTGTCCATTCAACTGCTCTCATAATAAAACAAACACAACATGAACAAAACAAAAATAACCACACAGACACCATGAAATCACTGAAACAGAAGTTAACATCTAACAACATTGTAGCAACAAAAGCAGACAAAGGAAATGCAACAGTACTCATGGACAAAGAACAATACATCACTAAAACTAAAGAATATATAAGAGCCAACAACAAAATAACATTGAAATCAGACCCTACCACACGATTCCAGGCAAATGTAAAGAAAACTCTAAAAAGCATCCAAAATATACTCACTGACAAACACAAATATCACATAACACAGAAGAACCCACAAGCACCAACACTCCGCAGCCAACCTAAAATACATAAACAGCAGATACCTCTAAGATCGGTTATAAATTTCAGGAATGCCCCAACAAACCATATAGCCAAACACCTCCAAAAAATAATCTCCAAACATTACAAAATAGAAAATAACAGGACAGTGAAAAACACTTGTAAACTAACTGAACAGATACAGAACATACAGATACCACACACAGCAGCACTGGTCTCATTTGACATAGAAAATATGTACACATCCATTCCCATCAAAGAAACAATAGAAATCATACAACATAATCTGACAGCCCACAGCAACCTCACTACGGAATCAAAATCGGAAATAACAAGTTTGCTGAAATTAACTACCGAACAAAATTATTTCCAGTTCGAGAATGAATACTACCTACAGGGCGAGGGACTACCTATGGATTCCCCAATATCAGGAACCTTAGCTAACATTTTCATTAGCCACTTAGAAAACCAGATACTTGAAAAGGTAAAGGCAGATGGAAAATTTAAAGTCATATATTAGCACAGATACGTAGATGACATCATATGCCTAATAGACGAGCCAAATGAAAAAATAGATGAACTTCACTCTGAAATAAACAAAGCTCACAAAAACATTAAATTCACGGTTGAAAAAGAACATGACAGCAATATAAATTTCCTTGATATAACAATAGGAAAAGAAAAAGGGTAAACATTCATTCAACATTTATCGGAAACCAACAGCAACAGACATGATTATACATTCCACCTCCAATCATCCCCACAACCAGAAACTAGCAGCATTTAGACACATGTTACATAGGATAAACAAAATCCCTCTCAGCAAGAAAAACTATCAAAGAGAAATGAACACAATCATACAAATAGCAAGGAACAATGGTTACGACACACAAATAATACAAAAACTCAATCAGAAAATTAAAAGACAAATACGGAACAAACAACACATTTCAAACAAAACCGACAAACAGCAAAATACACATCACCCAAACACACAACCACAAACAACAAACACACACAATGACAACACCACACAGAAACAAACCAAATGGTACACCATGACATACACAAACAAACTAACACACAGAGTGACAAACATACTGAAGAAACAAGGACTCCACATAGCATACAAAACTGCCCAATCCCTACAAACAAATCTACAACCAAAAATCAAGAAAGATACATTCCAAGGATCAGAGATATACAAACTTGAATGCCAAAGTTGTAATGCAGAATACATAGGAATGACGAACAGAGATTTCAAAACACGATACAAAGAACATATCAGATGTTGGAAATATGAAACAAACCACTCCACATTTGCTGAACACTTAAAACAGCACCACCATCACCCAACCAATATAGACCAAGATATGAAAATTATCAGGACCAACAACCACAACAAACACCTCATCCAAACACAAGAAAACTACCATATCCAAAAAGCCATAGCCGAGAACAAACAAGTAATAAATGAACAGACAAACATTAATGAAAACTCACTGCTAAATCTAGTCAAAGACATGAGAAAGTAATCAAAAAGAGAAAATAATTGGCACACACACACACACACACACACAAACGAAAAATTTAATAATAATAATGAGGGGAAAAAATCAATAATTAATATATCAGTAACTGGTGCTGTCCTCTATGAAATCACATAACACACACACACACACACACACACACACACACACACACTGACACAAAGCAAAGATAGGACAAACACATACTCAACAGTTGGCAACACCAGCAAAAACAAGAACACAACACAAACAAAAATGGCATGTGCCTAGAGGTGCTAACTGTGAAGTGCTGCAACAACAAAAACAGCAAAATGCACGGAATTGAAGCACAACAGCTGGAAGCAACCAATGAACACCATATGTAAAGCTATATCCATGAAATACTGTAAGTACAATATCCAGATATCAATACTATACCAAAATAACGCATCAGAACTGTTGATAACCTAAAAAATACTGAGAAATGTAAATATAAAATTTTGTAAAAAATAATCATGTATATATTACAGGCCACTGATGATGCCTTCCAAATAAAGGCGAAATGCATATGGCAATAGCATATTTTATTAAATCAGTTGCATAGACAGATAAGTGAAATACCTTCAATATAATATTGTCTGCTGTTAATTGGAATTACTATATTCTTCTTGAAGTCGGAGAGTATTTCCCCTGTCTCATACAAAATGTTCAAATGTTTGTAGAGCTTATGGGATTTAACTATGGGGTCATCAGTCCTTGAACTTACAAACTACTTATGAACTAGCTAATACTAAGGACGGCACAAATATCCATGCCCGATGGGGGATTGGAACCCCTGACCGTAGTGGCCGTGCAGACCGTGACTGGCGCGCCGCAGTCCCCTCCGCCACTTTGGCCATCTTGCATACCAGGTGGAACATTTTTTCCTGACAGGTTCTCCTAACGATATCAGCAGTTCAGACGGAATATCGTCTATTCCAGGGGCGTTGTTTCGACTCAAGTCTTTCAGCGCTCTGTCAAATTCTACTCGCAGTATATCTCCTATCTCCTCTTCCTCCACTTCGTCTTCTATTTCTAGAACAGTTGTTTAAGTTCAACTACATACCGGTACGTAGGCACTGAATAAGCTTGCGTCCACCATGTTTGATTACCCGCCATTGCCATCTCTCCCCTCCGATACCATCATCGGCATAGATAGCCACCCTGAAAGAGCTCTGTTACCCAAAGTCGCAGTCCACGATCGATAAACTCCAGTTTAGCAGACAAATGTGCCCAAAAATCCTCTGGAACACTAGTACAGTCACCTTGAAGCGCCACTGTCTTCCGGTGGTTGCTTGCGGGAAGAAACAAATGAAACGAGATTATGAATTAAATCAGTCTGCCTGACTTCCAGTTCCAAATTAACAGGTGACTTATCTGTTAATTTTCTGATGCTGTTACAGTTACCAGCATCGGGCCTCCTCTCTTGTAGCAGGGGTTTCCATTATGTGTGCATAAACCATTCATTCGATTGCAATGGAACTTTGGTCAACTGTTCACCGTACGCCCACGAACGTTCCTGAGCCAAAAACAAAAGAGCACGACACGTAGCTCAGGAGATATGACGCCATAAATAATGAGAGGCCACCGCGTGAGAATACCCAGATTTATGCGTCAATTATTGGAAAATGGAAGTAGTTAGGTATCTGCAACAATGTTTGCATGTAATTTCGGACGTTTATGAAGCATTTTGTAGCTGATTCCCCCTCCCCCTCACAAAATGATGAAACGAAAGGAAATCTACCGCGCATAACAGTTTCGATGTAGATGCCGTAAAACTGTCGCATCAGGCATCTACATCTACATGGGATACTCTGCAAATCACATTTAAGTGCCTGGCAGAGGGTTCATAGGACCACCATTATACTATTTATCTCCCATTCCATTCTCGAATAGCGCGCGGGAAGAAAGAACACCTGAATCTCTCCGTTCGAGCTCTGGTTTCTCGTATTTTATTCTGATGATCATTTCTACCTATGTAAGTGGGAGGTAACTATATATTTTCGCATAAGGAGTAGGATGTTGGGGGTTTGAGTTTCGTAAGTAGCCCACACAGCAGCGATAAGCTCCGTTGTTGTAATGATTCCCATCCCAGATCCTGTATCATTTCCGTAACTCTGTCTCGCCTGTATAGTGACAATACGAAACGAGATGCCCTTCTTTGGTCTCTTTCGATGTCCTCCGTCAAACCCACATAATAAGGATCCCACACTGGGCAGCAGTACTCCAAAAATGGACGGACAAGCGTAGTGTATGCAGTTTCTTTTGTAGTTCTGTTGTATGTTTTAAGGGTTCTGCCAATAAAACGCAGTCTCTGGTTCGCCTTTTCCACGGCATTATCTACGTGTTCTTTCCAATTTAAGTCTGACGTAATAGTAATTCGTAGGTCTTTTGTAGAGTTACGGCCTTTACTTTTGATTGATTTATCTTGTAAACAAAGTTTAACGGATTTCTTTTCGTACTCATCAGGACGACTTCACACTTCTCATTATTTAGAGTCAATTGCCAATTTTGACACCATACTGATATCTTATTCAGATCGTTCTGCAGTTGTTTTGTTCAAAAAATGTTCAAATGTTTGTAAAGTTTATGGGACTTAACTACGGGGTCATCAGTCCCTAAACTTACAAACTACTTATGAACTACTTACGAACTAGGACGGCACAAATATCCATGCCCGAAGGGGGATTCGAACCCCCGACCGTAGTGGCCGTGCAGACCGTGACTGGAGCGCCTCAGTCTCCTCGGCCACCGCGGCCGGCAGTTGTTTTGATCTTCAGATGATTTTACTAGACGGTAAATGACGGCGTCATCTGCAACAACCTAAGAGAGCTCCTTACATTTTTCCCCTAAATCGTTTATGTAAATAAGGAACAGCAGAGGACCAATATCAGTACACTGTGGAACGCCCGATATCACCTCTATTTTAGTCGATGCCTTACCATCGATTACTACTTACTGTGTCCTATCTGCCAGAAAATGCCCTATCCAATCGCAAATTTTGGGCGATATACCATAACCACACAAGTTGATTAAAAGCCGTTTGTGAGGTACGGTGTCAAAAGCCTTCTGGAAGTCAACAAATACGGAATCGATTTGCGAACCCTTGTCGATAGCACCCATTACTTCGTGTGAATAAAGAGCTAGTTGTGTTTCGCATGAACGATATTTTCTAAATCCGTGTTGACCTTGCGTCAATAGATGGTTCTGTTCGAGATAATTCATAATATTTGAATACATGATATGTTCCAAAACCATGCTGCAAATTGACGTCAATGAAATAGGCCCGTAGTTTAGTGGGTTACTCCTACTGCCTTTCTTGAATATAGGTGTGACCTGTGCAACTTTCCAATCTTTTGATACAGAACCTTCTTTGAGAGAGCGGTTGTATATGGCTATTAAGTAAGGAGCTATCGCTTCAGCATAATCAGATAGAAATGTAATGGGTGTACAATCCGGACCAGAAGACTTGTTCTTGTTAAGTGATTTTAGTTGCTGCACTAATGCGATGATATCTACTTTTACGTTGCTCATTACGGCCTCTGTTCGTAATTCGAAATCTCGAATATTAGTTTCGTCTTCTTTGGTGAATGAGTTTCTAAAAGCTATGTTTAGTAACTCTGCTTTAGTAGCGCTGTCATCGGTAGGATCGCCATTACTATCACGTAGTAAGGGTATTGTTTGTGTTTTGCCCCTAGTATATTTAACATATGATCAAAATCTCTTTGGGTTTTCAGTCAAAGACGTTGTGATAAGTATTGTAGGCATCTCGCATTGAAATCCTCGCTAAATTTCGAGTTTCTTTGTAGGATCGCCAATCCTGGGGATTTTGTGTTCGTTTAAATTTAGTATGCCTTTTCCTTTGCTTTTGCATCAGTGTCCTGACCTGTTTTGTGTACCAAGGGGGATCGCCTCCTTCTTTTATTAATTTATTTCGTATGAAACTGTGAATCGGTGTCGATACCACTTCTTTGAATTTGAGCCACATCTGGTCTACACCTACGTTTAGTGTTAGAAACGAGAAGCAATGTATTTTATTTATATCTGCTTTCCTGAACAAATACACTTTTCGTTTATTTTTGGTAACTTTAGGACTTTCGATATTGAATCTCGCTACTACAGCCCTGTGTTCACTAATACCTGTATCCGTTGTGATGCTCGTTATGAGCTCAGGATTATTTGTAGCTAAGAAATCAAGTGTGTTTTCACACCAATTTACAATTCTCGTTGGCTCATGAACTAATTGTTCGAAATACCTTGGTCGCGCCATAACTTTAGAACGGCTCGACCGATTTCACAGATACTTTTTTTTCTTTTTTAAATTGCTTTCGTTATTCTCAGAACAAGGGATGTATGAAATAAAAATGGAATATTTGACAACAACAAAGTGCGTTTTTCAATGTGACCCAGCTTTTCTACTGCATAGAAATCTATAGTTTTGTTCCGATATCGATGAGATTTTGCACACTCTACCTTAAATTTCGTTCGGTGCATAGTGGAGGGCACTTAAAATGTTCAAATGTTTGTTAAGCTTATGGGACTTAACTACGGGGTCATCAGTCCCTAAACTTACAAATTACTTATGAACTACTTACGAACTAGGACGGCATAAATATCCATGCCGTAGGGGGGCTCGAACCCCCGACCGTAGTGGCCGTGCTGACCGTGCTGACCGTGACTGGAGCGCCTCAGTCACCTCGGCCACCGCGGCCGGCGGAGGGCACTTACGGAATTTTACAATATGCATATTTTTGCTCCAATCTTCAACAAAATCTTTGACTTTGTTGATGCTACTTATTTTGACAGCTGCTGCCAAATGTGTGTATTAATACACGTTTATTCGGAAACAGTAAGATATTAAATTAACCGGTGCATAAAGCTATTTCAAGAGTTTTCTTGAATATCTATTATGAAGATAGTGTTATTATAATACCGAAACCGGTAGTTAAATAAATCATCAAACTTTACGGCTGTAAAGTTGGATTTAAAATAAACCAGCCATAGTCCCAAATCCAGAATAAAATGGAACTACATCGATTGTAGACGTCCGTCTCTGTTGTTGAAGAGAAATGTTCAAATGTTTGTAGAGCTTAGGGAACTTAACTGCGGAGTCATCAGTTCCTAAACTTCATTAGTTAGTAAGTTTTGAAGACGACACAAACATCCATGCCCAAGGGGGGGATTCGAACCCCCAACGGTGGACGGCCGCGCGTACCGCAACACTGCGCTCCAGTACGAGCGTTGTGATGGACAGGTCAGCGTTCAGGGAATGAATATCGATACATCACATGAGCAAACGTTACTGCACGGACATCCGATGGTCAGGTGGCGTAAGAAAACCGGAATACAGCAAACGCCGCTAGGCAGCGCTGATAAACGCTGGCTTCCGTAACTAAGATTTGGGCTGTTAAATTTGAATGATAAAATCGATCAACATTGTTGCAAATTATTAAAAGATGGAAGAAATAACAATGGATAGTAGAGATGAACTATAAAATACTTGTAAGTTAGAATGGATGACAATAATATTGATAATTGATATTAGTAAAATAATCATAAAATTATATAGCCCTTATATGCAAATTGATTATAAATGTATCCAGTCACAACGCTGCTGATGTGGCCATTCACGATTGTTTTTTAAATTCTCTGACTTCCACTTTAGGAACTTTTTGTCCCACTTGATGACGCTTTTCATTAAATCCTCAGATTTTTACTCTCCATTCCAAAATACTGAGCATCGTGTACTTTTACACCAACTAATGCCATCCAGCTGTTTCTGAGGTATGTTCACGCCCCCAATTACTTGTTTCCTGATATTGTAGTGGATAGATCCGCAGTATGAAACTGACATATTTATACATTTTCCCTGTTACTGGTTCTGATGATGCGCCAAAAGCGCGAAACGCGTTAAAGAGAAATAAATATAATAATTTGCAACAGAGACTACCTTTCAATTCAAATAAACTTAATTCTTCCACAACAGCGAAGCGACTGCTTGTTTGACCGATAAATTTCCGGCGTTTGTGCAAGCAGTGCCTCGCCGAAAAAATACCGGAAGAATTTTACCGGCCGTTCAAAATCGGTGTGTGTGTGCAGCCAGCCGTAGTGAGCGCTCGTGTGCGCTCCTGCTCCCCGAGCAGCCTGTTGGAGCAGCTCGCCGTAAGGCATACTGCGCTGCGCTGTACGTGTGTGCGACACGCAGGGCAGTGAGGCCCGCTTGGCAGGTCTGGGTGGCAGGTCGCCCCTCCCCGGCGACGGCGCGTCATCCACTTTAAGCGCAAGTTCCGCCGCCATCCTCGGCGGACTTTAAAACCGCACCCCAGCACACAGGCGGACTTGCAGCCCCGCCCCCGCTCTCGCGAACTTCCGCGGCTCACCACTTTCCCAACTACTCGACACTCCGCCAGGTCTTGGCAGCGTCGCTCTCCCCGAGACGGGAGGGTGACCCGCGAAATTTTGAGCGAATGACAAGTGAGAAATTTAGTTCGAGAGCAATATACGGAAGCGACTGACAACATTAGGGAAGGGATGGAGTAGGGTAGGATAACCAGACGTCCCGTGTTTTACGGGAGCTATTGACCCAAGGTCAACACGGATTTAGAAATGATCGTTCATGCGAAACACAACTAGCTCTTTAATCACACGAAGTGGTAAGTATTATCGACAAGGAATCTAAAATTTATTCAGCATTTCTTGATTTCCAGAAGGCTGTTTAAAAAATGTTCAAATGTTTGTATAGTCTATGGGACTTAACTACGGGGTCATCAGTCCCTAAACTTACAAACTACTTATGAACTACTTACGAACTAGGACGGCACAAATATCCATGCCCGAGAGGGGATTCGAACCCCCGACCGTAGTGGCCGTGCAGACCGTGACTGGAGCACCTTAGTCCCCTCAGCCACCGCGGCTGGCAAGGCTGTTTACACCGTACCTCAGAAACGGCTTTTAATCAAATTGCGTGATTAGAGTTGAAGGACATGAAAGGGTGCAGTGGTTGGGAAGGGAGTAAGACAGGGTTGTAGCCTTTCTCCAATGTTATTCAATTTGTACACTGAACAAGCTATAAGGGAAAGCAAGGAGAAATTTGGAGCAGGAATTAAAGTTTAGGATGAAGAATTAAAAACATTGCGTTTTGCTGACGACATAGTAATTCTATCAGAGACAACAAAGGACCTGGAAGAGTAATTGAACGGAATGGACAGTGTGCTGAAAGGTGCATATAAGATGAACATTGACAAGAGCAAAACTAGGGTAATGGAGTGTAGTCTGAGAAAATGAGGTGACGCTGAAGGAATTAGATTAGGTAACGGAACAATAAAGGAGATAGGTGAGTTTTGTTACTCGGGCAGTAAAATAACAAATGATGGTCGCAGTACAGAGGATCTAAAATTCAGAATGGCAATGGCTGGAAAAGCATTCTTGAAAACGACAAATTTGTTAACATCGAATATTGATTTAAATCTAAGGAAGTCCTTTCTGACGGCATTTGTGTGGATTGTTACCTTGTATGGGAGTGAAACATGGACGATAAACAGTGCGGACAGGAAGAGGATAGAGGCTTTTGAAATGTGCTGCTACAGAAGAATGCTGAAGATTAGGTGTGTGGATCGCATAACTAATGAGGTACTGAACAGAATTGGGAAGAAAAGGAATTTCTTGCATACCTTGACTAAAAAGAGGTATCGATTGGTAGGACACATTCTTAAACATCAAGGAATTGTGAATTTAATGTTGCAGGGAAGTGTGTGGGGTAAAAACCGCAGAGGAAGGCTGATGCAGTAAGCAGATTAAGACAGATGTAGGTTGCCGTTCTTATGTGGAGTTAAAGAGGCTTAGGATAGAGTAGGGTGGAGAGCTGCATCAAACCAGTCTTCGGTGTGAAGACCACAACAACAACAGTATATCGAGCGTAATTGGCGACTGGATAGGAGATTTCGTATCTGAGAGGACGCAGTTTGTAGTAATCGATGGTAAAGCATTGACTACAACAGAGGTGATATCAAGCGTTTCATGGGGTAGTGTTATTGTTCCTCTGCTGTTCCTTATTTACATAAGAATCTGAGCATCTTTCTTAGGTTGTTTGCAGATGAAGCCATCATTTATCTAGTAAAGTCATCTGAAGACCAAAACCAACTGCAGAACGATCTAAATAAGACATCACAATGGTCTAAGAATTGGCAATTGACTCTAAATAATGAGAAGTGTGAAGTCGTCCACATGGGTACGAAACGATATCCGTTAAACTTTGTTTACAAGATAAATGAATCAAAAGTGAAGGCCGTAAACTCCACAAAATACCTAGGAATTACTATTACGTCAGACTTAAACTGGAAAGAACACGTGGATAATGTCATGGGAAAGGCGAACCGGAGACTTCGTTTTATTGGCAGAACCCTTATAAGACGAAAAACAGAACTACTAAAGAAACTGCATACACTACGCTTGTCTGTTCTTTTTTGGCATCCTTATCAGGTGGGTTTGACGGAGGACATCCAATGAGTTCAAAGAAGGACAGCTCGTTTTGTATTGTCATGATACAGAGGACACAGCGTCCCGGAAATGATTCAGATCTGGGACAACGGCGTTTATCGCTGCGGCGTGGTCTACTTACGAAACTACAATCGCCAACATTCTCCTCTGAATACGAAAATATATTGTTGACTCCCACTTCAATAGGTAGTAATATGAGAAATCTGAGCTCGAACGGAGAGATTCAGGTGTTCTCTCTTCCCGCGTGCTATTCGAGAATGGAATGGGAGATAAATAGTATAAAAGTGGTTCGATGAACCCTCTGCTAGGCACTTAAATGTCATTTTCAGAGTATACCATATAGATGTAGGATCGTCCCTTATTTAGCCCAAGTTTCCCGTTCTACCGACAAAACAAATTCGGGACGTATATTGTCCCGTATTTTTCAAAACGTCCCATATATTTCGAAATAACATTCTTTTAAGGCAATGTTTGTAAGGCAATGTACAGCGTAAGCAAATGGAGAACAAATGTGGCCATATTCAAACAAGACAGAAAATAATCTATAATTCAAAGTGAATAAGGCACGATTTTTAAGGTTCTTTCGTTGCTATTACGAAACCAAGTCACATGTGCCGCTTTTCCAACTATAATAATTCAATAACTTGTTGTACCTTGTGTCCGCAGTGTTAGAAATGTCGTATATTGACGTACTGTCAAAGGTTAGTCCAAAACACTGTAATGAATCATTTTATTATATATCACAAGATATCTCTTGGCGTTAAGTACCATAGTCAGGTGTTTGGTATTTAGAGGCCTTAAGTGCTTCAAAAAAATGTTTATAATCCTATGGCACCAAACTACGTAAGTCATCAGTCCCTAGCGTAAGTACTTCATCTGACTATTTATTAGGTTATGTTTTATATTTCATTTATGAATTGTAGCTAGCTACTGCATCTGTCAATGCCTAAAAAGAACAAAACTTTTCTAGCTTGAAGTGGGAAAAACAGATGGCGCTATGGTTGGCCCGTTAGATGGCGCTGCCATAGGTCAAACTGATATCAACTGCATTTTTAAATAGGTACCCCAATTTTTATTACGTATTCGTCTCGTACGTAAATAAACATGAATGTTTTATTTGGAACACTTTTCTCGCTTTGTGATAGATACCGCTGTAATAGTCACAGACGTGTAAGTACATGGTATCGCGTAACATTTCGACAGTACGGACGGTATTTGCTTTGTGATACATTACTCGTGTTAAAATGGACTGTTTACCAATTGCAGAAAAGATCGATATGGTATTTATGTATGGCTATTGTGATCAAAATATCCAACGGGCCTGCGCTGGGTATGTTGTCGTTATCCTGGAAGACATCATCCAAGTGTCCGGACCTTTCGGCAGATAGTTACGTTATTTAAAGAGACAGGAACAAGTGAAACGTCATCCACGACCTGCAACAAATGATGATGCCCAAGTAAATATTTTAGCTGCAGTTGTGGCTGATCCACACATCAGTAGCAGACAAACTGAGCGAGAATCGGGAATTTCAAAAAACGTCGGCGCCCCCGGCTCCGATGATGGATGTACGATATAGAGCCGAAATATTAGCAGAAGGAAATAAACGCTACCAACTGAATACTCATAATTTTATTTATTATGAATACGCCGAAAAAATATTGGTTGGCCCGGAAATGACTGCCGTTTAGCACGTGACATTCAGTTGACCAGAGTTGAGAAGCGATTGTCTGAAGGCTACACTTAAAATATTGTCGACACTTCATATATTCAGGGCTTAATTGCGTCCAAGAATTGTGATAATGTGTTACTTTGTTCCAGAGATATTAACTATCGAATGTTGTCTGCACTGTTGTAGACACCAAGTGAACTACAGCTGACCAGAGTTGAGAAGCGATTGTCTGAAGGCTACACTTAAAATGTTGTCGACACTTTATATATACAGGGCTTAATTGCGTTCAGGAATTGTGACGATGTGTTACTTTGTTCCAGAGATATTAACTATCAAATGCTGTCTGCACTGTTGTGGACAGCACGTGACATTTAACTAACCAGAGAAGCGTTGTCTGAAAGCTACACTTAAAATGTTGTCGACACTTTATATATACAGGGCTTAATTGCGTCTAAGAATTGTGACGATGTGTTACTTTGTTCCAGAGATATTGACTATCAAATGTTGTCTGCACTGTTGTGGCCAGCACGTGACATTCAGCTGACCAGAATTCAGAAGCTATTGTCTGAAAGCTACACTTAAAATGTTGTCGACACTTTATATATACAGAGCTTAATTGCGTCTAAGAATTGTGACGATGTGTTACTTTGTTCCAGAGATATTTACTATCAAATGTTGTCTGCACTGTTGTGAACAGCACGTGACATTCAGCTGACCATAGTTGAGAAGCGATTGTCTGATCAAAATGTTCAAATGTTTGTACAGCTTATGGGACTTAACTACGGGGTCATCAGTCCCTAAACTTACTAACTACTCATGAACTACTTACGAACTAGGACGGCACAAATATCCATGCCCGAGGGGGGATTCGAACCCCCGACCGGAGTGGCCGTGCAGACCGTGACTGAAGCGCCTCAGTCCCGTCGGCCACCGCAGCCGGCACGCGATTGTCTGAAGGCTACAAATAAAATGTTTTCGACACTTTATATATACAGGGCTTAATTGCGTCCAAGAATTGTGACGATGTGTTACTTTGTTCCAGAGATATTAACTACCAAATTTTGTCTGCACTGTTGTGGACAGCACGTGACATTCAGCTGACCAGAGTTGAAAAGCGATTGTCTGAAGGCTACACTTAAAATGTTGTCGACACTTTATATACACAGGGCTTAATTACGTCCAAGAATTGTGACGATATGTTACTTTGTTCCAGAGATATTAACTATCAAATGTTGTCTGCACTGTTGTGGACAGCACGTGACATTCAGCTGACCAGAGTTGAGAAGCGATTGTCTGAAGGGTACACTTAAAATGTTGTCGACACTTTATATATACAGGGCTTAATTACGTCCAAGAATTGTGACGATATGTTACTTTGTTCCAGAGATATTAACTATCAACTGTTGTCTGTACTGTTGTAGAGAAGCAGGTGAAATTCAGCTGACCAGAGTTGAGAAGCGATTGTCTGAAGGGTACACTTAAAATGTTGTCGACACTTTATATATACAGGGCTTAATTGCGTCCAAGAATTGTGACGATGTGTTACTTTGTTCCAGAGATATTAACTATCAAATGTTGTCTGCACTATTGTGGATAGCATGTGACATTCAGCTGACCAGAGTTGAGAAGCGATTGTCTGAAGGCTACACTTAAAATGTTGTCGACACTTTACATATACAGGGCTTAATTGCGTCCAAAAATTGTGACGATGTGTTTCTTTGTTCCAGAGATATTAACTATCAAATGTTGTCTGCACTGTTGTGGACAGCACGTTATTTATCAGCTGACCAGAATTGAGAAGCGATTGTCTGAAGGCTACACTTAAAATGTTGTCGACACTTTACATATACAGGGCTTAATTGCGTCCAAAAATTGTGACGATGTGCTACTTTGTTCCAGAGATATTAACTATCAAATGTTGTCTGCACTGTTGTAGACAAGCAGGTGAAATTCAGCTGACCAGAGTTGAGAAGCGATTGTCCGAAGGCTACACTTAAAATGTTGGCGACACTTTATATATACAGGGCTTAATTACGTCCAAGAATTGTGACGTTGTGTTACTTTGTTCCAGAGATATTAACTATCAAATGTTGTCTGCACTATCGTAGACAAGCAGGTGAAATTCAGCTGACCAGAATTGAGAAGCGATTGTCTGAAAGCTACACTTAAAATGATGCCGACACTTTATATGTACAGGGCTTAATTACGTCCAAGAATTGTGACGATGGGTTACTTTGTTCCAGAGATATTAAATATCAAATGTTGTCTGCACTATTGTAGACAAGCAGGTGAAATTCAGCTGACCAGAATTGAGAAGCGATTGTCTGAAAGCTACACTTAAAATGATGCCGACACTTTATATGTACAGGGCTTAATTACGTCCATAAAATTGTGACGATGGGTTACTTTGTTCCAGAGATATTAACAATCAAATGTTGTCTGCACTGTTGTAGACAATCAGGTGAAATTCAGCTGACCAGAGTAGAGAAGCGATTGTCTGAAGGCTACACTTAAAATGTTGTCGACACTTTATATACGCAGGGCTTAATTTCGTCCAAGAATTGTGACGATGTGTTACTTTGTTCCAGAGATATTAACTATCAAATGTTGTCTGCACTGTACGTACCTGCGGCGCTGCTGGTGGTCGCGGTTTCCGGCCACCGGTTGCTGGGGCGGCGCTATTACACGCCCCGCGCAGACTCGTTACATCGTTACAGCAGAGCGAGCCACTTAACGAGCTGCCTCGTTACACACCTCGCTTACAGCGCCTGGCTGCATTAAGTCGCTGGCGCTCTGATCGATGGCGGGCCAGCAGCATCGTCACAGTCGGCTCTCCGGAAAGATTACCGCGGGCCCTTTAAACGAATACCGAGTTATTGCCGTCTCTTTAGCGCCAGACTCCTTTTTTATTGGGTCATTAAGGTCGCCGAGGGACTTCTGCTCCCTGCGGCGAGGGGTTAACTGACATTTTGCTGTCGCCCCGGTCCCGCCGGCAGCTATGCCTGCTAATACTGCGCTAAACGCGGCCGTTTAAGTCATTTATAATTGCTTAGCTGCGTCAGTGAGTGATAATGAGGACTGCACGAAGCTGTGGAAACATGACCGTAGTCGGCCTGCGTTTTAGCATTATCTTCTTCATCACAGTTTTACTGATGTGTAAATAGAGTTAGCTCATATATGTATACAATATTCGGGTCATCACTCCAAGCAATTCTGAGGAAATAATTGATATATTGGCCCACTTTAGGTTACGGTAGTAACACTAAAAGTAGGCCTTTGCGATCGTCTCTTGACAGCACCAAATTTAAATGAAAATAACGGCTAAACCATTCATCTGACACGAAAATAGAGTAACTGAATTTGCAGAGCACAAAATTCTGTACAACTTAGCTCTCTTATGATTTTTTCATATCTCGTATCGTTTAAGAGATATTTGCAAAAATAACGGCGATTTTGGGATGTCTGTCTGTCCGTAACGTGTTCCCTATTTTTAAGACGAAGCGTTCAACCGATCGGCTCCAAATTTCACAGACATAATTGTAGGACGCCAGAGACTAGAACCTCCCTTTTTCAAATTTTTCGGGCAAAAAATACGGTAAGTAATACCAAAAAAAGCCGTTTGTAATATAATTGTAATTGCAAACGAACCGTTCATCTGACACGAAAATTGAAGAGCCTAATTGGTAGAGGGGAAAATTTCCTAAACTTCGCTCCATTATGTCTTTTTTTTCATATCTTGCATCGTTGCAGAGATATTTGCAAGAATAACTGCGATTTGACTATGTCTGTCTAGCTGTAACGTGTTCCCACTTTTTAGGTCGAACCGTTCAACCGATCGGCACAAAATTTTACGGACATAATTGTTGGCTACCAGAGACCAGAAACTCGATTTTTCAAATATTTCGGACAAGAAATACGTTAGTAATACCCAAAAAAGCCGGTTGTAATGTAATATTAATTGCAAATAAACCGTTCATCTGACGCGAAAATTGAATAACCGAATTTGTAAAGGATGAAATTCTCTACAACTTTGTTCCCTTGAGTTTTTTTCACATCTCGTATCGTTTGAGAGATATTTGCAAAAAAAGTGTTGACATCCTCCATTGAATTAACGAAGATGTCACGTGACATTCCTCGCCCAGAACTCTCTCTGGTATACGCCATCTTGCGTTGCGTATTTGATGATTTTCTTATTGTAACTTACACATTATCATATCAAAGCAATGGTGCACTGAAGAATTAACAAAAACAAGTCGTTCTTCGTACGATAAATGATAATCTACTGTCTACAAATGTCATATTAGCATCAGTTTTAACAACGGCCATCAATAGAATGAGATTTAAGAATAAAATTTCTAATTGTTAGCCGTAGCGTAGTGGGCAATGCGTTGGACTGTGACCGTGAAGGTGGTTCGGAACCCGCCACCATCTAATTTTTTCCCCTAAAAGGGTTTCAGACACTCTTATTAACAAACTTTTTATTATTTAGATTATTATTGTGGTCCTAAATGTTTGCAAAAACTTATGAAACTATAAATCTAAAGTGGGCCGTAAAACACGACATTGCAATTTTTTTCAACTGTGGTCCTCACAACAATGTGTATAACAATATAAATAAAAGAACACTCACTGGGATGCGGGAATCGCCGTGCGGTATGGGAATTCACGTCTCAGGTTCGAGTCCTCCCTCGGGCATGGGTAAGTGTCTGGTCTTCAGTATAAGTTAATTTAAGTAGTTTTTGTATCTAGGAACCGATGACCAGAGTAGTTTGATTCCTTAGAATTAAAAACATTTGAAAATTTTGTTTCTACTTCTAAATATAAATTTTCATATATTTTAGTTTTAAAAATGCTTTCCTAATCAAGTATTTTGATACAACTTGCACCACTGAAGGCGGAATTCAAAACATCCTGAAACACATTTTTTTTTTAAACTCTAACCATGGTTTCTAGCATCAAAACAGTCTTAGTAGCAACTCTAAAAGATTTTCCCTTATTTCACCCGCTTAATCGTGAATTTCCAAAAATATTTTTTTAAAATCCTAGTCATATATCAAAATCCGAAGTTTTGTATTTCTTGCTTCAAAATTGCCTTAATGGTAACGTATTTTCAAAAAAACGATCATCCCCTATTTCACACCCTTAGGGATGGGAATATCGAAAAATCTCTGATGCCTACAGTGTAAGATAAATAACGTCTACAAATTTCAAGTTTATATCGTCTGAAGTATTTTAAAGTATTTTATCCACATCTATCGTCTGTTAATTCACTTTTCAGCGTCGTTTTCTGTCTTTTAGAAACGGAAACTGATCGAGAACGCGAAATTTCTTTCTTACTCTTTAGCATTGTAATATTATTATTATTATTATTTTAGGTCTTTTTTTTCGCTCGCAAGATGGCGGCTGCAAATCTATGTCCGTGCATTGTTCAAGACCGTGCGTGTGCAAGTCTGTTTTAAATAAAATTAGAGCAGGTTCGATGTTTTTTTCGGCATCGGATCCTCGTCCGAAGTTTACAGAAGGTATTCAATTAATGATACAGAGCAAAACATGGTGTATAGTTAGGGTGCGATGACGCTGGTTGGCACAGGCCTGAACGATACACGTCCATATACTTTTAAACTGAAAAATATAGACATTAAATTTACAATTATTATGTCAATGTTACAAGGGATGCATAAATAACTAACACCAAGAGTGAGAGTCTGATTTTAAGGAATATATTAAAGGAATATTATTATAAATTGACAAAGCTAGCCAGAAGACTACCGACCATTTCCGATATAGAAACAGAAGAAGAGATATAGATGACAATAGGCATTTGTTTATACGAATAAAAAATATTAATGATTACATTCATGCTGGCGTTAGATTCTTCACCATCATTGATATTTTACACAGATTTTAACAAAAAAGCGTCACATCTTTCTTGGTAGTTTCACCAATCAAACTGGAATATGCACTTATTTTTCTTTATTCGTACGCTTGTTGCAGCAAAACAACTGAAGAATGTGTATCACGGTTCGCTGTATATAACCTCTTTGATATTATAGTGTCAAAGGTCATCGCTGGTCTTCAGTCCTAATTTTATATAAGGTGACGACTTTCAACCACTATACCTTCCATCCTCTTATAGCTATCGACACGGAACTGCTATGGTGTACAACGGGAGACTTTGTACTACAACAACACAGAGAGATCGTTCGTCTCCGTTGTTTAGTTTTTTCCTGAAGAGCAAAAAATTGACACCCACACGTTGAATTTTATATAAGTCGGTAACTTCCAACTGCCATATCTTCCACCCCCTTATCAACCCTCTACCATACTGGGAGACTGGTACCTACTACCACATACAAACACTATTCGTTTGCAAAGTATAATTTTGGCTGCAGAGTTAAATATAGGCACAAACACATCAAATTTTATATACAGGGTGTCCCACTCAACTGTTTCACTCCAGATATCTCTGAAACTACAAAAGATATTGAAAAACTACTTTTACAGACATGTTTTTTTAATGGATACCCCATATTATTTCTTAAGCAATCGATAGGATGAAAAATCAGAAAAAGAATGGCGTTGGTTGCATCGCGATGTGTCAATTACACCCGGAGAAACTGCTAAGCGAAGTTGACGTTTGAAATACACGAGGCGCGCTGTTAGCGCGTGTCCGAGACTTAAACCTGAGTCTCGGACAGCAGGGAGACCTACAGCACGAAAGACTGTTGACTAACAAACCGCCGACAGATGAAGAGGGTCGTACAGTGTGAAGAGGCAGAAATCTATCCAGACCATCACATAGGAATTCCAAACTGCATCACCATCCACTCCAAGAACTACGACAGTTACGAGAAAACTTGGATTCCTGTTCGACCGGCTAAGCCAGACATCACGCAGGTCAGTGCTACACGACGTCTCTCTTGGTGTAAGGAGCGTAAACACTGGACGATTGAACAGTGGAAAAAAGTTGTGTAGAGTGACGAATCACGGTGTACAATGTGGCAATCCGATGGTAGGGTGTGGGTATGGAGAATGTCCGGGGAACGTCATCTGCCAGCTTGTGAAGTTCCGAGCGTAAAATTCGGAGGCCATGTTGTTATGGTGGGCCGTGTTTTCCATGGTGAAGACTTGCACTGCTTGTTGTTATGCGTGACACTGTCAGAGTACAGGCCTTCATTGACATTTTAAGGACCTTCTTGCTTCCCAATGTTGAGCAGTTCGGGGATGGCGAGTAGATCTTTAAAAAAAAAATTTCAAATGTTTGTTAAGCTTAAGGCATTTAACAGAAGGGTCATCAGTCCCTAAACTTACAAACTACTTATGAACTACCTTATACTAAAGACGGCACAAATATCCATGACCGAGGGGGGATTAGAACCCCCGACCGTAGTGGCCGTGCA
Source organism: Locusta migratoria (assembly GCA_026315105.1). Taxonomy (NCBI): domain Eukaryota; kingdom Metazoa; phylum Arthropoda; class Insecta; order Orthoptera; family Acrididae; genus Locusta; species Locusta migratoria. The sequence continues at coordinate 86,296,448 of CM048746.1, forward strand.
GAACGTAAGCCATATCTGATCTACACTCAAACTGTTAGTTACAAAAGTCTGCAAGCATTAAGTGAACTTTTATCTGGTTTTTGAATAAATATATTTTTCGTTTAATTTTACTGGATTTGTGAATTTATCTACAACTCTGTATACGTTAATCCCTGTGTCTGTTTTGAAGCTCTTTATTAGCTCAAGATTATTTGTTGCTAGAAGGTAAAGTATGTTTTCACAACCATTTACTATTCTTATTGAATCAATCATCGGTGGTGGAAACGGGACAGCGGCTGGCCAAGAGTCTGAAGGAACTGAGATACCAACAGCCGTATGTATAACAAAATATTTATTCTAGCACAACCAGTTTCGGCATTCCACTATGCCATCTTCAGGTCCCTACATCGGAGCATGATATCCAAAAGTAGGGATACTAAAACTGTTGTTTCCAACAAAGAGACGAAGTCCACGAATCCAGTTGTAGTATCCCTACTTTTGGATATCATGCTCCGATGTAGGGACCTGAAGATGGCATAGTGGAATGCCGAAACTGGTTGTAATAGAATAAATACTTCATTATACATACAGCTTTTGGTATCTCAGTTCCTTCAGACTTATTATTCTAGCGGTTCATGAATTAATCGGTCGAGTTATTTTTCGGAGAATACGTTCAGTACATGTGTTTTTGCCAACATATCGAGGGTAAATAAGAAAAGTATTGTTTGGGTAAGTTTCTGAAATAAGAACCATACATTTTTTATAATAAAATCGTCTGAGTCATAGGGTGGGTAAAAAGAAGCAAAGCACAATCATCCATGCCCGACGAGGGATTCGAACCCCCAACAGGGAGGGGCCTCGCGCATCGTAGCATAGCGCCTCAGTGCGCTTGGCCACTCCGCCGCGGTGTGGATCTTTCAACACGATCGAGCAGCTGTTGATAATGCATGGGCTGTGGCGGTGTGCTTACACGACAATAATGGACTGGCCTGCACAGAGCTCTCACTTGAATCCTACACAACACCGACTTCACGCCAGGAGTCACCAACCAACATCGATACCTCCCGTCAGTGCAGCAGTCTGTGAAGACTGGGCTGCCATTCTGCAAGAAACCTTCCAGCACCTGCGAGAGCGGAAGCTTTCATAAAGATTAAGGGTGGGCCAACGCCATATTGTATTCCAGCATTACCGATGGAGGGCGCCACGGACTTGTGAGTCATTTTCAGCCAGGTGTCCAGATGCTTTTAATTACATAGTGTACCTTCAATTTTCTCCTCCGATGCTGATTGAAAAATACACATAGCTTATTTTACCACAAGAGGTATAGCTCAGGCATCACAAATAGCATCAACATTCCGTACTATATACACTACGGATGTAGATGTTAGTACACCCTTAGAGATTTTCAATTCACTGAAGATTTACTGTTGGATTTGTGCATATGAAGTACATGTATTGAATTCATTTACAGGTCAATAGCTCTAGCAGTACTGAGGTTACCAGGCGTCGATCCACGCTGAAGCATACATATTACTGAGTGCTGTAGCCTCCATGCGTGGCAATGTAGGCGCTGTTTCTGACATGGTTCGATTGTACAGATGGCGAGTTTTGTCTTGGATTACGTTATTCCTCGACTGATGAACCTGTCGACGCAGTTCTCGAAGAGTCGTGGGCTGACGAGACTCACGTGGTGGTTGTCCCGTGATATCCCACACGTACTCCATTGGGTTCAAGTCCGAAGATCCTACTGGTCAGGAAACTTGATGCACACCTTACAGGGCGAGTTGAGTTTAACGCGCAGTGTGTGGGTGATCATCACCATGTTGAAACGAAGTGTCACTTTCTTGTCGCAAAAATGGCAAAAGAATGGGTCTTACAACATTCTGCACGTACCGAGCGCTGATAAGCATCAGCGTTCGCTCCACTAACACCAAAGGTTATCGAGAGTTTTAGCATATCGCATCCCAGACCATAAGCGCTGTGGTGGGGCCACCCCTTCACCCTTCCTGTCTCACACCATGGCAACGGAACAAAACAGAACCTTCTTACAAATTAAAAATTACTCCATTGCGAGAAATAAAGGAAGATAGAAGAACAGACGTCACTTCTGATCCTGCAGTTGTTATTGTTTTCATATTCACAGACTCAAAATGTTCAAATGTTTGTATAGTCTATGGGACTTAACTACGGGGTTATCAGTCCCTAAACTTACAAACTACTTATGAACTACTTACGAACTAGAACGGCACAAATATCCATGCCCGAGGGTGGATTCGAACCCCCGACAGTAGATTCACAGACTATATGACTTCAACTGCGAATGGGAAAAGTTGAAAATGTGTACCCAGCCGGGATTAGAACCCGGAAATTTGTGTCTGACGGGAGGCGTGCTTAGCTAGTCCTTGCGGGTGCGGTGATCACTGTGTCCCCAGTGGTGTAGCGAACTGTCTAGAAAGCAGGAGACCCGGGTCCGAATCCCGGCTGGGTACACATTTTCAGCTTTGCCCATTCGCAGTTGAAGTCATATTTTCTGTGAATATGAGTGTGAGAATGTTCTCGTGACGGTTGTAACTAACATCGTTGCACAACTCACGTAGCACTTTTATAGGGAACACACACAAGACGCTCTGGCAGCTATGTCGCTACGCTACTTGTTGGTGGGCGACGAAATCTTTGTCAGTATATGTGTTATATCCCAGGTGGCGACTGCCGTCATTGGATCATAATCGACGTCGTCATTCCATGCGTACTATTTTCTTTCCGGCAGTGTATTTTTCAGGAAACAGCATACATGTGAAATAGAGTAGGTCATCGTAATTACAGAAGCCAATTTTGGTGATTTTAACCTCTGTCTTTTACATTAATTCCGTCGGTGCTTGACAGAACATGATCATATTATGAAAAAGGAAAAATTCCTGATGGTCTGCAAAAGTATTTATTTGGTTACAAACCGACTTTTGGCTTCTTAGTCCATCATCAGGCAAAACTGAATGTCGCTAAAATTTCTTCGATCCGTTGAAGTCACCACATACTAAATCATCTATAAGGTCCATGATATGGTAATGGAAGTTCACAGCTAACATCGTAGGCATCTCAAAGGAACGAGTGCATTACATCCTCCATGAATAACTGGCCATGAAGAAGCTCTTTGCACATTAGGTGCCGCGCCTGCTCACTTCTGACCAAAATTGGAAACAGAAGAACATTTATGCTAAGAATCTCACACTGTTCAACCGCAATCCACAGGACTCTGGATGAAATTTGGATCCACCATTACTCTCCAGAGAACAAACAACTGTCCAAACAATGGACAAAGAGTGGAGAGAGTGTACCAAAGAAGGCGCAGACTGTTTTCTCAGCTGGAAAGGTGATGGCCACTGTCTTTTAGGATTCCCAGGGTATAATTCCGATTGATTATTTGGATAAAGGCAGATCCATAAATGGTCCCTATTATGCTGCTGTGCTGGATCGTTTCAAGCAGGAACTAAATTTAAAAACGTCCAAGATTGTCACGGAAGGAAGTGCTGTTTCATCATGACAATGCTCCAGGCCACACAGCAGCTATCCCAATGGCAAAAGTGCACGACTTGGGATTCTAATTGGTTCCTCAGCCACCCTATTCACCAGTCTTGGCTCTGAATGACTTATTATTATTACCAAACTTGAAAATTTGTCTTGTTCGGAAGAAATTTCCATCGAATGAGGAAGTGTCTCCACTGTGACAGACTATTTTGCAGAGTCTGACAAAACCTGCTTTTCCAATGGGTTGAAAAAATTGGAAACTCGCTGGATCAAGTATATAGCCTTGTAAGGAGTGAGTTTTCGCCTTTAAAACCATTTTATTCCATTTTTACCAGACTTATGAAAACAACGCTCTCTCCATCACATATCCATCCGACCATATTATGTTAAGGTTTCCGCATTTTCCTTAAATTACATCAATTGAATTAGTACTTGAAATTTAGCTTTCCTACCTTTCTGCTTTTTCCTCTCGAGTGAAAGAAAATCAACGTAAAAAAGAACATTTCTTTTTTATTTCTGAACACACTAAATATTTAGTACAGATAAAATATTTCAGTTACTTTTTCTAAACAGCACTATAAATCGCTATATTTCTTCGCGGAAAACAATTAGAACAAGAGATGTGGGAGGAAGTTACTTTTATTCGAATTCGTTAGAGTAAGCCTTCTGTTTCAATTTGTGCAGCTCCTACACTTCCATTCTCGATGCAGATCAGTATATTTCTATGAAAAACTGTTCTGCTGATTATAGAACGATACGTTGCTCTCCTTATTCACTACAGCCGTAATTCATTAGAAGCTATGGGCCAATCCTAGAATAAGTTATGTCATAGCGATTCTTTAGAGTGGCAGCTAATGTGATACATTTTTTCTTTTTCTGTTTCAGAAATACGTCAGTGAAGCGAGCATTGTCCGAGAGTGCTCTGACAAGTGCGTCGAGAAAGGTAAGCACCAGAAATGGAAGAGTTTTACTTTATCATCATCATCATGATCATCATCATCATCATTAGAGACTGATTATGCCTTTCAGCGTTCAGTCTGGAGCATAGTACCTCTAATAAAATTCCTCCATGATCCCCTATTCAATGCTAACATTAATGCCTCGTCTGATGTTATGCCTTTTACTTCAAAATCATTCTGCACCGAATCTAAGTACTTTCTTCTTGGTCTACCTCGACTCCCATCTTACCTTCCACTGAAGAGCAATACTTTACTTATACAAAAATCTGTCACTCTGGAGTTATTATCCCTACATCACTATTTTGCAGCTGAGAAAACCTAAGAGAAATCAGTGCCCAGTTTTTGTGAAAATACCTGTCTCCCAACAAAAATAAATCATGGCGGAACGCGATTTGCCAAATATTTTGCAAGACAATACATTTTATGAAAGTAGTAGTTCCTGAAATTTTCTGTAACGTTTAATTAATCAATCCACCTACATCTACAGAGCTACTGCGTCATTTACATTTAAGTGCCTGGCAGAGAATTGATCAAACCGCTTTCACAACTATTTCTCCACTTACAAACTACTTAAACTAACTTATGCTGAGGACCACACGTACACCCATGCTCGAGGGAGGACTCCAACCTCCGGTGGCAGCGGCCGCGCATTCCGCAACGTGCTACACAAAACCGCGCAGCCATTTATGCGTCCTTTCCTTGTCTTCATAAACCACTTCGGAAACAATCCGATCAGCCTTCTTCGGCTGTAGGCGGATGATGATGTCGCTTATCGTCTGGCAAAGAAACCGAAGGATAGGAAACGGTTTAGATAAGAGATAAATATGCTGCAAAAAATTGTACCTCTCATGACACATTGTATTCAATTCCGCAGTACAGTGGGGTGACTAGATTGTGTACCTAAAACACAAAAATAATTATGATAAATTAAATTGCGAAGATGGTGGAATGACAGGAAACCTTTTAGGAGTCAAGGTGTAAAAATTGGTAGTAGTGGGCCACGAACCATCGCCTATACAAGTTTAGTTCAAAACCTCACACCCTTATCCTCTGCTTTACGATAAACAGCAGCTATTATGGTCAATATTTATCCTAGACAGCCTCCTCAACGGCCTATATGGCATGTTTAAAATTTAATCAATGGTTTGTAAACCAATCGGATCAAACTGCTATGGTCATTAATCCCTAGACTTACAAACTACTTAAACTAACTTATACTAAGGACAACACACATACACACACACACACACACACACACACACACACACAGAGAGAGAGAGAGAGACGCGGCGGAGTGGCCAAGCGCATTGAGGTGCTATGCTGCGATGCGAGAAGCCGTTCCCCGTCGGGGGTTCGAATCCCCCCTCGAGCATGGATGTTTGTGTTGTCTTTAGTATACGGTAGTTCATAAATAGTTTGTAAGTTTAGGGACTGATAACCCCACAGTTAAGTCCCTTAAGCTTAACAAATATTTGAACACACACACATACACACACACACACACACACACACACACACACACACACACACACACACACACACACACACATTCCCGATGGAGGACTCGAACCTCCACCGGAAGCGACCGCCCAGTCCATAGTATGACGCGTCAAACCACGCGACCACTCGCGCGCGGCTGGCGTTTTTAAACACTACATTTTAATTAACCGTAGCAAGAACGACGAGTTTTTGATAACTCTTCAGTGCACCATTGCATTGACATGGCAACCCAAGAGATAATAAGAATACGAAATGCTATATAGTATCTCCCAGGGAATTTCCACCCGATCCCGAAGCGTCAGCTTCGTTATCAGTTCGGCATCCGTCACTAGCATTCGGACCCAAACCTCTAGTTTCCGGTCTGTCTAAAAGGCAGAGTCACTCCGCTTTTCGCCTTTCAAAATAGTGCTTCCTTTCATTTAAATTAACACCTTCGCGAGAGCCGTGAAACGGTCTTCCTCAGATAGAAGGGTTGTCAGAAAATTTAACCATCGTCTTCAGAAAATAAAGTTTCATAATTACTTTTGTTTGTAGCTAGACTATCTAGACTTCCCTCTGTCCTATGGAATTGACTACTATCTTATCACCAATCACAAATACCTGGAATAAGGCCGCGGTTCCAGACATTTCGTCTTATACTGCTGGAAACGTCTTCGGCGGCTTTGCAGACACTGTTTCACACTTATATAAGCTTAAAAACCCTTACAGCTTATGCGTATCTACGCAACAGTCGATTCGTGACGTCATGAGACCGCTACCTACATTCTCGGAGTCGCGGCGATGCATATTATGGAGCTGCTAGTAAGGGTTGGTACTATTTAAATTACTTATCACCAAGGTCTACAAGTTATCGAATTAAAGTTATCCTTCCTTTGTACGTAAATTTGTGTTCAGAATTTCGATGACTTCTCTCTGCATTCTAGCGTAGTAATTATTTGCTCTTGTTATAACTATGGTGTCAGAGAATCGAATTTGACAGTTTCCGGATGCTGGTGCATATTCTGCTACCGCTGACTTATCCGAGGGGACATATGTTTTTTGTGTTCCTTTATGCAAGTTTTAATGTTGTTCTTGTACTTTCTATGTAAACTTGGCCGTAAGTGCAAGGGTTTTGATACACATCTGTTGTGACAAGTGTAAAATGATACGGATAATCAGTTCAAGTAGCTGCACTGACCGAAGTGTCAAACAGTGTCTCTAAAGCTTCCGAAGATGATTTCAACAGTAGAATAAGACACGTTAGACAGAGGATCATTCCAAGGACCACGGCCGTACTACCAGGTATCTAATATTGACAATATCTTGCTCCTGAAGTATTGTCATTGGAAAAATTAACTTGTGTTTACTCTACCAAACGAATTACACAAACAGTTAGGCTCATATAATATAGTGAGCAGGCAGTGCAATTCAACAACGACAAGACTTATCCAAAGCTATTGCATGGAGAGCGATTGGAAAGCTTGAAGCGGGATACACGCTCATAGGGAGGTGGCTGCAACTATTGGAGTGTCCCAAGGTGTAAGTTCCAGGATCCCAACGAGATCAAAGACAGCAGGAACTGTTTAAAGAAGGAAAGACCAAGATCATCCCCGGGAAACATCAGCAAGAGATGACCTTAGCTTTAGTTACAGGAGGGTGAATGCAACAGCTGCAACGCACCCTCCAGGCACCAACAGGATACACAATATCAGCGAGAAATCACCTTTTTCAATGTAGGCTCCACGCATGGAGGCCTAAGGTGTGTGTCCCATTAAGTCAAAGACACAGTTTAGCCGGGAGAAACTGAGGGCGGAACATCAAGATTGTGGTCGAAACGAATGGCACACATGAGTCATGAGTCAAAATTTTGTGTTCAGTCGGACAATCATCGTTGTCTCATCTGGAAACAAAGTGGAAATCGGAACAATATTACTTAATGCAGGAGACATCATTATACCATCGTGATGGACAAACGGTGTGTGCAGGAGTCGGTACTGGCGGACGTTCGACTCTGTATGTCATTCAAAATTGTGCCTTGACTGCTCAGAAGTATAGAGACGAGATCCTTCGAGCATTTGTTTTGCACTACGCTGGTGCCATAGGAGATGGGTTCCATCTGGTGGACGATAACGCTCGTCTCCACAAAGCTGCACTGGTGAACAACATGTTTGAAAGCTGAGGGGATGAAACGAATGGAGTAACCAGCTTGTTAACCGCACTTCAAACTGATTGAGCATGTCTGGGATGCACTTGGCAGACGCATTGCAGCCACACCAGCACCTCCCACAACGGTTGCAGAGCTGGATATTGTACACATGGAAAAATGGCTAAATATCGCTCAAGTGCTGATTGATAACGTCATACTGTCCATGCCCGCAGGGTACTGGCCATCTGAGGTGATCACACACCATATCAGAGGGCAACGAGAATGACTTTTTCACTATTATGGTAGACGTATGGTGCCTCGTCATGTAAACTTTAAGTACAGAGTGGAGACAGCAACATATCGCACTATATCACAAACAAATTAGAATTGTAAGTAGTATCTGAATAAAACAAATTACCATATATTGTGTTTATATCACTTGATCCCCTAATTGTTTTGAGCAGCTGAATGTATACTTGGCCCCAAGTGCAAGGGATTTCATACACACCTGATGTGGTAAATGGAAAATCATATGCATGAACAACGGCTTGCTACGTTAACTGAAGTGTGAACCAGAGTCTCCAAAGCCTCCGAATATCAGCAGTAGAATACGAAACGTTAGCCATATGATCATGCTCTATACGACGGCATTATTCCTAAGTATTTGATATTGGCAGTAGTGTAACAGTCACGTCTACAGGGTACAGGGGTACCAAATAGTGTGCCTACGAAGAAAACTAATTATGAAACATGTCTATTGAAACAGCAACCGTCCCTGAAAGATTAACATTCAAAAATACAGCTCATCGGTTGGAAATTTACAGGTTAATTAGTTAACCATGGTTTCGGCTTCAACTAAGCCTTCATCAGAAGTAAAAAATGTTTGTTACATGAAATGGACAATGGTTCTTGAGCAACAGAGCTCACGTTGAAATTACAAATGTAAAGTTACATGTGTCAAGATTTAAACAGCAGAACATATTTCATGTAGCTAAAACGCGCCGCAATGGGTCGCGTTTTAGTTACATAAAATATGTTCTTCTTTTTAAATCTTGCGACCTTCCTATCGGTACTCACCAATAAGGATTGGGCAATGCATAACTCAGGGTTGTAAAGAGTTTATGGCTCGTTGTCTCTGTTCATATGATGAGTTATGTATGTCAGCTCCTATGACCTAAACGGCTACCCAATCTGTTTAAACAAGATCACTAATTAATCTTAGTTTAGCCAGTCAATCAATCTGCATATGATGACGTTAAAATATATTTAAACAAACATAAATTAAAGCTCTGAGTAACCAACAAAATTTATTCTAATATAACGAAGTAATTCACTCACGAAGTAATTCTTTATGAATGGAGTTTATTACTCATTTTGGACATGAAAATGCGGAGGTGGTCCTACTTTATACATCGCTAAAGAACAATATTTCTCCAACTATTGTTCATGAGAGGCACAATAAGTATCGCACGCACTCGAGAGTAAAAGTTCCAAATTATCACTCGTAAATTAGTGAAGTCCATCGAACATTGCACTTCCAAATTAATCCGCGATTAATTACAGTATTTGTTATAAAACACAGTTTGTCATCACACGAGTACACGATTGCTGAATTATTACAGTTCCACAGCCCTACTACCGTGCATAGTTTACCACTTTTCACCAGAGACTAAGTTCTGCAGTCACAGTCCCGTAAATTTTCTAAGTCCACACATGCCTATCTCTTCAAATCACAAGTTCGTAACGCGGCTTCAGACCGCCCAGCGCCACAATCTTTCACCACCGCGTCCAAGTTAAGAGTCCCTTCCCAAGCGTTCGAATGCATGCACTCCCTGCTCCCAAAATTGTATCCTTCTGCGCATCCTAACGCCTCATCTTTAAAATACAATTTCCCTTCCCAAATATTATACATTTGAATATCACAGAATTAAATGCTCTGACCACCTCCCTACAAATGTTGTTCACATTTAACAACACTAAAAACGGTTGAGACTGAAGCTCTTTGCTCAGGTAGCTATTGAGCTTGACCTCTCACTGTTCAAATATACTGCCGCCATCGAAATATAGTTACACAATTAATATTTAATTTATCGTGGCTTTTTATGCAAATTTATTCAGTTCTTGTCCACAAATACATATAATAGTTTATATATAAATTATCTGCTGCATATCTACTATTTTTAGTCGGTCATGAAATATTTAAATGGCAGTCTACAACATATAAAACATACGTTACTAAGAATAATATTAAATATAATAAAATACATATGTAAAAGTAATGCACTTTGCTAGGTTCATGTTTCGTGTTTCTGTGGTGGAATCTATGTTCTGACATAAGAACATTACTACCTCAACGAAAATCAGAACAAGAGAATAAAAAATTGTTCATTGAAAGAATACGGAAATAACGTGGTGCGTCTTTTAAGGTAGGTAACATGGTGCAATATTGCCCATTTGCTTCTTAAAATGTTACTGATAAACACTACGTATCAATAATTGTAAATATAAGTGTTATAATAATATTATTATAGTATTGAAATTTATAGGCTTTTTATCGGTAAGGGATATTGAAATTGTAATTAAGGCGTTTGATTCTCCCAAGTCTTCTGAATTCATTCATATAATTATATTTGCCGTATGATCATTCCCTGATTTTATATGGATTTTTAGAATAATGTGTATGACTATAACGTATTTCAGTTACAATCTGGAATAGCCGCCCTCGCTCATTCAAGACAATCGTTTCCTGATTCCGAGCAGATTAGGGAACCCCTGACTACCTGTATTCCATTCACTATGTCCAAACTGTTAGCCAGCTGGCTGGGGAACCCAATTGCCTGACAAAACCCGCCTTTCACATAGAAACAATCCTTCCCTCTGGCCGCGGTGGAGTAGCCGAGCGGTCTTCAAAAATGTTCAAATGTTTGTAAAGGTTATGGGACTTAACTACGAGGTCATCAGTCCCTAAACTTACAAACTACTTACGAACTACTTACGAACTAGGACGGCACAAATATCCATGCCCGAGGGGGCATTCGAACCCCCAACCGTAGTGGCCGTGCAGATCGTGACTGAAGCGCCTCAGTCCCCTCGGCCACCGCGGCCGGCCCGAGCGGTCTAAAGCGTCTCGCTGCGGAGCGCGCGGTTGCTCGCCGTGGAGGTTCGAGTCCTCCCTGGGGCATGGATGTGTGTGTTGTCCTTAGGTTAGTGTACCTAGGTTTAAGTAGTTTGTAAGCTACGGACTGATGACCATGCAGTTTGGTCCGATAGATTTACAAACATTTGAACATTTGATTTGAACCTTCCCCCTGTATCTGTAATGTCACAGTCTTGACGCATGTTACTTTAGATTTGTAATATCAATGTGAGCTCTGTTGCTCAAGAACCATTGTCCATTTAATGTAACAATTTTTTTTTTTTTTTTTTACTTCTGATGAAGGCTTCCCTAGTTGAAGCCGAAACCTTGGTCAAGTAATTAACCTGTAAATTTGCAACAGATGACCTGATTATGAAACATTATTTTGAAAAGGTGATGGATGCGTTTTGTGACTACCCGTCTCTACGTGAAAGGCCCAGTTGTAGTAGCTATCGCTAACGGTGTCAGTTTAAAAAGAGATAAGGCATTTCTGTGAAAGCCGTATTGTTAACGCGGAGGAACGTAGAAAAGAGGAGCACGGTATGGGCAGGGCGAGGCAATCAGCGCGGCCTCTTCGGCAGCCGGCAGCAGCAGCAGCAGCAGCAGTGGCTCCCGGCTTCCAGCAGAGGGCGCTGCAATCCCGCGGAGAGCAGAGGTTGAGGAGCGGCCGAGCGGCAGCGCACGCCTCGCCTGCCCCTTTCTCCGGCGCGCAAGATAGCGCCGGGCCGGCGCCCCCACCCCCCACCCCCACCCCATTCTATTCGCCGGCTCCACCTCTCGCCCCCGCCCTATTTTCTCCAGCTCTCTGCCTAGGCGCTGCCATTGACCGATCCGCGCAGGCGCCAACACCCGCTATAGGCCGGAGTTATCTCAGTGGGGGCTGGACAACAATTACACTGGCTGAAAACAACTAGAGGGATCAGGTTAGATATCACCTACGAGGGTAAGTCAATTATCCGCAAAGTAGTTATAAATTTTTATTGTAATAAAATAGGAAACTTACAAGAACATCATTTTTCGTCATAATCTCCTTGCTTTTCAATGCACTTCGTCCATCGCTCTACAAGCTTCCTTATGCCCTCATAAAAGAAGGTTTTCGGTTGAGCTGCGAGCCAGGAATGCAACACTTCCTTCACTGCTTCGTCCGAGTCAAATCGACGTCCCTTTAATGCCTGTTTGAGTGGACCAAACAAATGATAGTTAGAAGGAGCAAGATCGGGACTATATGGAGGATGATCCAGTACTTCGAATTTGAGTTTGCCACTACGGTCGGGGGTTCGAATCCCCCCTCGGGCATGGATATTTGTGCCGTCCTTAGTGTAAGGTAGTTTATAAGTAGTAGTTTGTAAGTTTATGGACTGATGACCCCGTAGTTAAGTCCCATAAGCTTAACAAACATTTTAACACACACACACACACACACACACACACACACACACACACACATATATATATATATATATATATATATATATATATATATATATATATATTTATTTTTTAATCTGAGTTTCTGGAGCGTTTCACCAGTGTGGAAGCAGTATGCTGACGGGCATTGTCGTGCAACAACACAACACCTTCTGACAGCAATCCTCGGCGTTTGCTTCGAATTGCAGGCTTTACTCTGTCAGTAAGCACCTCACTGTAACGTACACTGTTTATTGTTGTGCCCCTTTCACCATAATGTTCCAGTACAGGACCTCGTGCATCCAAAAAAACCGTAAGCATCAGTTTTCCTACGGACGGTTGGGTCTTGAACTTTTTCTTGCACGGCGAATTTGGATGTTTCCATTCCATACTCTGCCGTTTACTCTCCGGCTCGTAATGATGGATCCATGTTTCGTCACTAGTAATGATTCTGTCTAAGAAGTTGTCCTCTTCGTTACCATAGCGATCCAAATATATTTTGCATATGTTGAGGCGCGTCTGCTTATGCAACTGTGTGAGTTGTTTTGGGACCCATCTTGCACAAACTTCACGTAACCCAAGTCTGTTGTGAATAATTTCGTCGGTAGAACCATGACTATTTTGAAGACTATGAGCCACTTCATCAATAGTTAATCGTCTGTCTAAGAGAATCATTTCACGTGATCGCTCAATGGTTTCTTCATTTGTGGCGGTAAACGGTCGTCCGGATCCTTCATCGTGCTTAACACTCGTGGGACCATTTCGGAATTTTTCAATCCACTCCTACAAACTTCGTTGTGGCAAAACACTCCTCCCGTAATCTACTGAAAGTCTTCTATGAATTTCGGTCCCTGATACATCTTCCGACCACAAAAAACGTATCACTGAACGTTGATCTTCTTTGGATCAAATAGACAGCGGAGCAGCCATGATTAACAGCACGGCAGCGACAACGAAACTAACGTAGCAGCTTGAAAATTGCAAAGATATAACAACAAATAAACAAAGCATACGTCACCAACGTAAAACGACAGTACTACCAACATAAACAAAAATACTATTAAATTGGGGATAATAATTGACTTACCCTCGTCTAATTTATAAAGTAGAGTGTCCGTATGTTTGTATGTATTGCATACAAATCTACAGTTTTGTTCCAATCTTTATGAAAATTTGTACACGTAAGCTTCAATCCATGAGGACGGTCACCGTAAGTGTAAGAATCACATACGATATATAGTTCACGAGATATGACGTCATAAACGATGAGATGCGCGAAAAACTGCTGCATTTTGCGACAATGCAGCTCATTTTCTCCTAAACCATTGGACCGATTTCAACCAAATTTAGTACACACATTCCTTACCGTGAGGTAATAATTGCTGCATGGTTAAGAATCACATACGGCTCATGGTTCATAACCAACAGAAATCGCAAAAAATGCCATATAATGCGGCGAGACTTTCGAAATACACTGTATGACAATGACAGTATTTAGCGACTTGCAACAAACTTTAAACATAATTTCAAACCTTTATTAAACTTTTTTCGCTGGCACCCATAGTAAAATGATGAAAGGAAAAAATTTCTCGCTTACTACTTTCCCGCTGTTTATGGAGTAAAACTACTGCTCTCGGAATGACGTTACAATTTATAATTTGAACACTACAAATTGTAGCCGCAGGAAATTTGAAAGACAGTATACACATATATAGTTGAATGTAACTTCTAAATTGTATCACAGTACGACACGTAGTCCATGCTATATGAGCACATAAACAGTAGCGTTCATGGAAAACCGCCACATCACGCACCAAGTTTTAATCTATTTTTTTCTTTACTACTAATTGTATTTCCAAGAGATCTTACAGCCCTTATACAAATGAATATATACGTAAAAATTGCCGGAATAAATAGGTAAATACCCGGACAACGCCGGGTTTTCAGCTAGTACTGTAATAAAATCAGAATGGTGATTTAAAAATTCAAGAAATTTAGTTTTGTAAAATTGGTCGGAGGTATAATTCTGCCTGTCCACAGACAATTCAAAAAGCACCCTGAGCCTCTGAAGTACTCAGGAAGATCCTCTACTCGACTCCTGGGCATTAGTCCTGCACCTGTAGCAAATAGAGGCTCTCTTTTGCTCGGAAACCAAATGGCGTTGTCGCCTGCGGATAGTTAAGGAAAAATGTGCCACTAGCTGCTGTTCGACATTGTAGGACGCTAGGGAGGAACAGACATAGACCTGACATACCATGAGAAAGCGTCGAATAGAAAGCGGAGGCTCACCATTCGCCGTGGCGGAGTGGCCGAGCGCATTGAGGCGCTATGCTGCGATGCGTGAGGCCGTTCCCCATTGAGGGTTCGAATCACAGAGTAACATATACAGAGAAGAAGCCCCCCCTAAACCACTGTCCTCCCCTCGTAGTTCCGTAAGATGCCAGCAGATGTCTGGCGGTTCCCTGGCTTAGTACCGGCAGACGACACTAGATGCGCTTCTGAGGGTGCCTCACGCACATCAGAGGGTAGCGTGGAGGGGAGGCTGAGGGGAGAGCTCGTGCCGCCTGCCACGAGGCCACTGCTGTGTCCTGCGTGCCGGCGTTTGAGGGGAGGTGGTGGTGGCGACAGCCGCTACCTGCCGCCTGCTCTGGCCAGTTTACAGGGCTGCTTCTGACTTCATCGCCATCATGAGCCATCTTACGGAACTGCTCTGGCCCTTCCTCCCCGCACCCCTGAGCGTGTGACCGGGCCCTTATGGAGGTTTACCGTCTGTATATATTTGTATTTGTCTGTGATCCACCCTCGGGCACAGAAGTCTGTGCTGTCCTTAGTACAAGGTAGTTCATAAGTAATTTTTAAGTTTAGGGACTGATGACCCCACACTTAACATTTGAACATTTAGCTCACCAGCCTCTGCACACGGGCTAACAACTGCATCTACTGACAGTGTGATACATTCATGGTGTACTGTGTCCAGCATTTACAGATAGGAAGGCCTCGCTGATCCATGACCCTGACATCCATAGTCGAGACAGGGTCGCAAAAATGTCTTGTAAAATTGGAGCAAAAGGGCCCTGACGGCTCCCCAGGACCTACGGCTAACACACTTGAAGAGGTTTAGAGCCTTGATGAATCTTAGTTTTTTTGTGTCTCGTTTCCGCCTGTTGTCCTGGGTGTCGGTGGCCAAGTAGAAAGAGACCGACACAGGAAAGTAGGATGCACGCGTGTGTGGGTACAGAGTCTGAGGTGACCAGCCAGTGGGACAGCAGAAACTAGAAACACTAAGCTAGATTAGAAAAAGATATATATTTCGCAGAGAAAGTACAATAATTAACTTTGTTAACTGAAAACTAGTGGAAAGCAGATACATAGTTTAAATAGGTAGAGGCCTGCCTACTGATGAGAGTGTCCTTGTGCCTCTTATTCCCAAGTGACCGTTCCAGTCCAGTGGTGGCCACGAGCGGGTTTGCAGTAGAGGGCGCTCGTGGCTGACCGGTAAGAACGCCGCGCCGTGCTTACATGGTGGCGCGCGGTGAAAGTACGTGGCACGCACTTCAGACTTGTGCGACACCACAAGTTTTAATTCCTTAAGGTGTGGCAACCAATTTAGCTTTTCATCAAAAGTGAGTCCGAGATATTTCACCTTGTTATTAAAGGTGACAACAGCGTCTCCTACTTTTAGAACAGCTAAATTAAAAATAGAACGGGAGCGGTTAATATCAATGCAGTCTTCTCCAATGAACACCTAAAACCTGTGCTGTTAAAACATTCATTCAACCACCTGATCGCCAGATGCATTTGACTAGCAGCCTTTATAACGGAGGATTAATCTCTTGATTAAAACTGTCAGAGTGCACCCAACCTTGTATCTAAAATACCTCCCCGAAAGGAAAGACCGAATAAAAGCAGGTAGACGTCCACGAAAACCACACTCATGGAGCCGCGTAAAACATTGCACCTCCAGGTAGTATCGTAAGTCTCTTCTCCAGATCAAATAAAACGCCGATCAGGTGTTGCTTACGTAAGAAAGCTTGTTGAATTTCTCGTTCTACCAAGATTTATCAAGTGCTGAACGGCATCTTCTGAACCCGCATTGCGAGCGGCTGAGTAGGGACCTGGTCTCACGGATCCATACGAGGCGTCGTTTAACCATACGCTCCAATGTCATTCCGACACAGCAGGTGATGCTTACGCTACGGTAACTACGAGCGTCAGTCCCATCTTTCCCTGGTTTCAAAACAGGGACTAAAGCAGACTCTTTCCACGAGTTAGGAAAGTCCCCTGTCAACCAAATCCAGTTATTGCGAACCTTTTCAAGGAGATTTTTGAAAATCTTGCCTTAGACACGACGGCTTTAAAGCCTATATGTTTCTTCCCATACGTTCACGATACGTTCGTTATTTAGCCAAATGGACCAAATAAACTTGAGGAGTTCTTGGAACATCTGAAAAGCATTAACATTAATATCCAGTGGACCATTGAAGTAGAAAAAGAGAATACATTGCCCTCGCTCGACGCCCTTGTCCAAGGCAGACGGAATGGTTGCCTTGGCCAGAGCGTCTCCGAAACCTTCCTACACCAATCTGTACTTGCATGCTATTAGCCATCATCTTCTGCCACAGAAGTGCACTGTATTACAGTCATTGCTACATCGAGTAAGAACAATATCAGACGCAGATAACCTGCCGCATGAGTTGAACCACCTACGCTAGGTTTCCAGGAATAATGTCCACAGCGGTCATTAAATAAGTGATGCGATCTCAGGAAAGACCCACAATAAGACAACTGACGAGGAAGAGGACGAAAACTTGTTTGGTAAGTCTAGGGCTGATGACAATAGCAATTTCGTCCAATAGGTTTACAAACATTTGAACATTTAGCTATAGAGGCAGCATGAATCAATGTCTGGAGAGAACTTCATATTACTTTGTAGCGCCTGTCTCTTCCTATGGTTGGTTTCGGGAAGAAAGAAACGAGATTATTACTTAAATCAATCTGCCTGACTTCCGCTTCCCAATTAGCAGGTGACTCAACTGTTAATCTTCTGTTGCTGTGACAGTTGCCAGCATCAGACCTCCTCTCTCTTTTAGCAAAGGATTCTATTATTTTGTAAATGAATAAAAATGATAGCAACAGGGGAAGGCTACAGACAAAAAGTCGGACAGTTCGTTGAAATAATATTTGTATTCTGAAAGTAGCATATAGAATTACTAGGTAGCCTGTTACATCTTATTAAACGGTTACTGATTCTTGCTGCAGGACAAGACATACAATAGTGAGCAAACATCGAAAATAAAGCACATTCAAATAGCCTTTAACCAAAGAGAAAGAGAGCGTATTGAGTTTCATGAAAATTTCCGTTGGTCATGAGAACAGTAGACTGAGCCCGAAAAGGGGGCGGCAGAAAAACTAAAGGAAAAGCATCTTAGTAATCATCGCTCCTACCGCCCGATATGCAGACCGTTGCATATTTATTAAACTCGCGACCGAATGCAATTACTTCACTTTAATCGCGAATACCTGCTCGGTGGAACTGTGAAGTTCCTGTCGGTCAACGAAATATCACCAACACTGAGCAGGCGGCTTCTGCACAATAGTCGATCGCGGACCTGTCCTCCTAAGAACTGCAAGCATCTGAAGCAACTGCCGAACTGAGAGCGGCCACGTCGCTCACGCCAGTTTTGTTAACGCGAGTTTCGCACCACTGATTCTTTCGCCGGCAAAACTAGTGACGTGTTACCAACCTGATCCAGAGTACAGTCAGAGTTCGTTCTGACGCGCAAGGTCCGGTTTCACGTCTCCTAGGGTGGCGGCCTGTCTTGGCGGCAACTCATCAAAGACGGCGGAAACAGAAGTGTCCTTCCGCGAAAACGTTGGCTCTCCGGGTTTGAACTTAACTGCTCCGGTTGCCTTTGTGGCTGATCGCCATCTTGCCAATTTAATATATTAATCAATACAGGGCACAGAAAATTATTTCGCCTCCACGAGACGATGGTCCCTGGTCAGGCAAGCTAACGGATTGTCGGGGAAAATTAGTTTTATATGATTTTATTGGCGATTAATTTTACCAACTTCAATATTAATGGGCCTAACTATAATACTTCAAACGAATCGTCATTTTTCATTAGATTGGAATCCGTCGTCAGAAATTTAAGAATTATTTAATTTATGCCCACTCTCTTTGTCCTAAAGGCTGGCCATGTGGTTCATGAAACCTTTGTGCCGGTCTGTAAAAATTCTTAGCTCTATAACTTGATGTTTCCATAACGCATTAACTTCGTCAGTCATTTTAGGAAGCACAAGAGGAGGAATCCCATGACTTTTTCACATCCGTGCATGTAGGCCTATGTAGTAATGTCGCTTTACAGTACATCCGCTAAACCAGTTCTATTTCAACCTGGGGGTCTTGATAGGGTTAAAGAGAGCCGTCCACAGCACGCAAACAATTTCCGGGCAGCAGTATTGTTTTAAACTTTGTTTAATCCGAGAGCCGCCTTGAGCTCGAGATATAGGAGTGAGTGCAGGGGACTAGTGAACTAATGTTTGAAAGTCCAACATAATGAAGGAAACGGGATCAGCATCTTTTACAAACTTTTTATACTTCACAGTTTCCGTCGAAGTTGAATTATCCATTTATTTGATGACTAGTTTCGGCATATGGTTTCAAAATGGACAGGATGGTTAAAAACTAGTCACCAAATAAATGGTTAATGCAACTTCGACGGAATTTGTGAAGAATGAAAAGTAGTGAACTAAGTCATAAGTCAACATCAGATTTGGAAGAAGTTAAATGAGGTGTTCCACAAGGACCCACTTAGGCCCATTGCTTTTCCTTGTGTACATTAATACCAGAAGCAGAGTTCGTTTTGTTGGCAGCTAATACAAGTATTCCAATAAATATCATGACGAGCAGTCGAGCGTAGTTCTAGAAAGGTCTGCTAATGATATTTTCAAGGACACTGATAAATGGCTTAATACCAAATTATTGACGATAAACTTTGAAAAGACTCACTACACGCACTTCAGAACATGTAAGAGGTTTCCATCCAGCATATGCATGAAGTATGAAGAAGAGCAGACAGAAGTGTTTGAAAGTATTAAATTCCTGGGTTTACAGCTTGATAATAAACTCAGCTGGGAGGAGCACACCACAGAACAGAAACGACATAACAAATCTGTATTTGCAATTAGAGTGTTATCAGGCGTAGGCGACATGAGAATAAGAAAGCTTCCATACTTTGCTTACTTTCATTCCATAATGTCATGTGGTATAATATTTTGGGGTAACTCTTCAAGCCACGAAAAAGTTTTCAGAGTCCAAAAGCATGTAATATGTATTATTTGGGGAGTAAATTCACAGACATCCTGTAGAAGCCTTACCAAAGAAATGGATACACTAAATACTGCCTCTCAGTATATTAATTCCTTAATGAAATTTTTCATACAGAATATACCCCTTTTTCCAACAAACAGCTGATTTCATACATACCACACTAGGATCAAAAACAACATACACAAGAACAAAAGAGAACTTACTTCAGTTCATAAAGGGGTCCGCTACTCAGGAACACACATTTTCAATAATTTACTAGCAACCATAAAAAATTTAGCTACAAGTAAAGATCAGTTTAAAAGGAGCCTGAAAGACTTCTAGTTGCCAACCCCTTCTATTACATTGACGAATATTTTAATAGAACTAAATTATGTATGTATTCATATTATTAGTATTATAATATCAGCTGTAAAAGAAAATATAAAGCATTATATTGAAATATTCCACATTCACGAGAATCTCCTCAATATAGATCAATGGAACGAACCATTAATCTAATCTACTCTGTATGCATTACACGACAAATTTCTATTCACTCTGGCTGTTATGCATGTTTGAAATAAAGAACTACTTAACCAGACGGAAACGTAGAAACACCTCACATAAAAAAGAGATGCGCGCCCATGAAAGTGCTCAGATGATAAAGTGTAGTTTCTTTGAAGGACTCATTCTGTCACCAGTGCCCATATATTCTCGCAAACTCCACTGTAAAATGTCCTTATATCCTACTCACATAAACGTGGTGCTTAAATTGTTCTAGGTATAACGGAAGTAACTGCAGAATTATTCAAATGAGTTATGGTGTAACAGTGATTTATGGTGTGATTTTGACCAGTCTAAACGTGGAGCGTCGCTTATGCAGTGTAGAAACTGAGACCCATCTCTTAAGAGACACGGTCTAAATCAAAAGAAGGATTTTCATTTTTGTCATGAGTCATATCATTTAACGAAAAGAGTGGCTACACTTGTCAACAACTTTGGTTGAAATTTTAATATGACGCAGGCTATATAACTACTAGCTTAATTCCCGCTGCCTCGCATGCGTAGACTGGATGGTCTGCATTGGTTGTTTCTAATTCTAAATATACATTTTCATAGGTTTAGCTTTAAAAATGCTTTCCTAAACAAGTATTTTGATACAATTGGCCACCAACTATTGCACCATTAATGGCAGAGTTCAAAAAATCCCGAAACACATTATTTTAAAATTCTAACCACGGTTCCAAATCCTAATTTTCGTATTTCTAACATCAACATAGTAGCACCATTAAAAGATTTTCCCATATTTCACCCGCTTAATGGTTGAATTTCCAAAAATATCGAAACACATATTTTTAAAATTCCAATCACATATCTAAATCCGAAGTTTTGTATTCCTTGGTTCAAAATTGCCTGAATAGCAACGTATTTTCAAAAAACCGTTCATCCCCTATGTCGCCCCCTTAGGGATGGGAATATACAAAAATCGCTGATGCTTACAGTGTAAGATAAACAACGTCTACAAATATCAAGGTTCTATCGTCTGTAGATTCACATTTCAGCGCCGTATTCTGTCTTAGAAACGAGTGGAGAACGCGAAATTTCTTTATTACACTTTGGCATCTTTCTTGGTAGTTTTAGTTATCAAACCGCAATATACACTTTTTATTCGTACGGTTGTTGCAGAAAAAACAACTGAAGAATGTGCATCACGTTTCTCTCGCTGTGTATAACCTCTTTGGTAATATATTGTCAAAAGTCATTGCTAGTCTTCAGTCCGAATTTTATATAAGCTGACGACTTTCAACCACTATATCTTCCACACTCTTATAGCTGTCGACATGGAACTGCTATGGTGAAAAACGGGAGACTTTGTACTACAACACCACAGACAGATCGTTCATTGTTTAGTTTTTTCTGAAGAGCAAAATACTGACACCCACACGTAGAATTTTATGTAAGTCGATAACTTTCAACTCATATATCTTCCTCCCCCTTATCGTTATCCACCTTCTGCCACCATAGTGCACAATCGGAGATTGATACCTGCTACCACATACAAACGCTATTTGTTTGCGATATGTGCCTATGAGTGCAGAGTGAAATATAGGCACAAACATATAGATTATTAATGCCATTTTGATTTCAAAGTCAATATCAAGAACTTCTGGACTTAGGTTTGTGGATACTGTTGTGGGTGACTCAATGAAATTTGCAGTAGAGATTATGTACATGGCAATGCACAACTAATTAAGATTACGTTACGCTCTTTGAGAACTCAGTATGATCTGAGGCTCCGTCACACGCATTTCAAAGCGTCTAAACAATATGGTACGACATGAAAAAGCATCTGGAAGTGTTCTTGTGGAATCTTTGTCGTGCAGTTTACATTCAGAGCCACAAACTGTCAAAAGTGATTGACGAAGGATTGTGACGATAAAGCTACTAAGTGACCATATAGTCATACTTGTCAGTTGAATGTGCCGGAAACGGAAGAATCGGAACGTGTACTCTCCTCTGCGCAGGTAGTTTAGCATTCCCTCAGTGGAATGTGCCACATGGAATAG
This sequence comes from Locusta migratoria, assembly GCA_026315105.1. NCBI lineage: Eukaryota > Metazoa > Arthropoda > Insecta > Orthoptera > Acrididae > Locusta > Locusta migratoria. Next base: position 86,318,955 of record CM048746.1, read on the forward strand.
CCTGAACGACAGGCACTACCAAATGTGTTCGAATGCAGTGGCCATTTGTCCCCAAAATTACAAACTACTGAAGCCAAATTGTCCTAAGAACAACACAAACACCCATGCCCGAGGGAGGACTCGAACCTCCGACGACGAATGGCCGCGCGCACCGCAGCAGTGCGCTTTAGTGCGCACGGCTATTCCGCCGCGGCGACTGGCACTACCCTAGGCTCTGAAAGCTGCCTCATGTGCTGACTGAAGTTTTGGTAATTACTTCGTATATCACATCCTATGGCAGTCCAAGTAATTAATCTTTTTAACTGTACCCTATGCCGTTCAAAATATGATCTATTAGGTTAAAGAACCGTTGCAGCTCACAGCATACATACAACAATCGGTGTAAGGCAGGATAGGCCTACTGTAGGTTTCGTGAGGAAACTCTACATTTTCGTCGTCCATAACGTAGGAACAGGCAGGGTCTTACAAATTCCTTTCTTAAAACAAAGCCAAGACCAGGAATTTCGTGCTTTTTGCTGATATATGGAGCACTACATTTCCTGTCAGGACATGGGGCAGAATCTTACCTAATCAGTAAAAATAAGCCGTCTAACCTGTGTATCTGGAGAAATCAGCGCCACACAGTCTACCTCGACACCACAACATCAGGTCAAGAACAATCCAAGACAGGATAGGAACACCTTTGGCAATAAAACAGACTAAACAGCTATAAAAAGTTGAACTTGATGAGAGACATTAGTTTACGAACAACAGTTCTACCTGTCCACAGCTTTCTACCCCACTTTGCCGGCCGCGGTGGCCGAGGAGACTGAGGCGCTCCAGTCACGGTCTGCACGGCCGCTACGGTCGGGGATTCGAATCCCCCCTCGGGCATGGATATTTGTGCCGTCCTTAGTCTTAGCTAGTTCATAAGTAGTTTGTAAGTTTAGGGACTGATGACCCCGTAGTTAAGTCCCATAAGCTTAACAAACATTTGAACATTTGAACCACCCCACTTTCTATCCATTTTAGTTTCGGTTTCATGAACCTCAATCCTTATGACGTCATATATCCTGAACCATATGCCCTACAAAAATATAATTTTCCAGGTTCGCAGAGTGGACTATCAGGAAACTGTCAGTTAACTGTGTTGCAGTTTGAGTTAGTAACAAAGACGAGATAAATGGGAACTTCATGTCTGGTACAAAAGTTTTTTCATGAACCAAATTGTTTATCACATATCTCACGAACTGTGGGGTCTTCTTTGATATAATTTCGGAGGCTCATTGAGTTGTATATGTGTAGACTGCCTGTAGAACGTCTAGCGATTGTCATCAGTAGCCGGCCTCGGTGGCCGAGGGGATTCAGGCGCTCCAGTCACGGTTTGCACGCCCTCTACTGTCGGGGGTTCGAATCCCCCCTCGGGCATGGATATTTGTGCCGTCCTTAGTATTAGCTAGTTCATAAGTAGTTTGTAAGTTTAGGGACTGATGACCCCGTAGTTAAGTCCCATAAGCTTAACAAACATTTGAACATTTGAACCACCCCACTTTCTATCCATTTTAGTTTCGGTTTCATGAACCTCAATCCTTATGACGTCATATATCCTGAACCATATGCCCTACAAAAATATAACTTTCCAGGTTCGCAGAGTGGACTATCAGGAAACTGTCAGTTAACTGTGTTGCAGTTTGAGTTAGTAACAAAGACGAGATAAATGGGAACTTCATGTCTGGTACAGAAGTTTTTTCATGAACCAAATTGTTTATCACATATCTCACGAACTGTGGGGTCTTCTTTGATATAATTTCGGAGGCTCATTGAGTTGTATATGTGTAGACTGCCTGTAGAACGTCTAGCGATTGTCATCAGTAGCCGGCCTCGGTGGCCGAGGGGATTCAGGCGCTCCAGTCACGGTTTGCACGCCCTCTACTGTCGGGGGTTCGAATCCCCCCTCGGGCATGGATATTTGTGCCGTCCTTAGTATTAGCTAGTTCATAAGTAGTTTGTAAGTTTAGGGACTGATAACCCCGTAGTTAAGTCCCAAACATTTGAACATTTTTGTCATTAGTATTGTAGAAGTAATAAATTGTAACGTCATGCCAAATGCCGTAATTTACTTCACGAACAGTGGAAAAGTAGTAAGTGGTAATCTCCTTTCGTCATTTTCTATCGTTGTTAGCTAAAAAGAAGTTTCTTAAAGGTATGAAATTATGTAAAGTTTGTTGTAAGTCGATAAGCGCCCTCATTCTCAAATAGTGGATGAATAAAATCTCCTTATTCACGCGACGCATGATGAGGTAGTTTTTATTGTTTATGGGGTCATAACTCCTGTAGTGTATGTCCAAGTTGGTATTTACCTACACGATAATCGCTTCCTGATTTTAAATAATATTTTTACTAACATTCGTTCAAATCGGTCCATTAATTTAGGAGGAGATGTGGAACACATGCATACACATTCATGCACACGCACACAAATGCACACACACACACACACACACTTACATACTGTTTTTATAATATTTATAAATTCTCGCCGGCCGCGGTGGCCGCGGGGACTGAGGCGCTCCAGTCACGGTCTGCACGGCCACTACGGTCGGGGGTTCGAATACCCCCTCGGGCATTGATGTTTGTGCCGTCTTTAGTATTAGCTATTTCATAAGTAGTTTGTAAGTTTAGGGACTGATGACTCCGCAGCTAAGTCCCTTAAGTTTAACAAACATTTGAACATTTGATAAATCCTTAAGTAACTAGAAAATGACAGGGTATCTGAAATAGACCTACCACAAATACAACTTATATAGCACTGGCTGAAAACCTGGCGTTGCCCGGGTATTTATTTATTTATTTATTCGAGCCTTGAGTTAGTACTTTTCCTATCCACTCTCTCTCTGTCCATCTCCTTTTTTCTAAATACATGTTACATTTATCAGACAATATATAAGAAATAAGAAATCACACGTAAAAATGCACTCGTTTCGAAGAATCCAATCACGAAAATCAACAATAAGGATTGTTATAATATCACAGCTCGATCACTTCATGTAATGCGCGAAACGTCAAATCGATTTTTTTTAAAGAGATGTATTAAAATATTTTTTCTTTTTTTACTGCTTTATTTATTTATTGTTATTTTTCCTTATTCGTATGTTTATCCTTACAGAGAAAGAGCTGAAGACAATGCAGCACACATAGACCAAAGATATGGTCGGTGACATCACGTTTCGCTATAAATAACCTCCTTGCTATAGAGTCGCAAGCGTCATCGCTGGCCTTCAGTCCGAATTGTTTTTTATAATTTGACGACTTCAACCACCATATCTTCCACCCCCTTATAGCTACCGGCATGGAACTGCTATGGTGTGCAACAGGAGACTTCGGACAACATTTACACACAGACCATTCGTTTGCGTTCTGTAGATTTCGCTGCAGAGCGAAATATTGACACACACACACGTATAATTTTATATACACCGATAACTTTCCATCCCAATATACTCCACCCTTTTTTTGTTATCAACCCTGAAGCAACATTGCAACCAATAAAACCATTTTCAAAGAGTAAATATCATTTTCAAAGAGTAATTATTGTTCCGCAATTCGCGTTATATTCTTCAAATTACCAAATATCAATCAGATCGCTGTAAAACCGTGCCTAAAACCTTCCTCAGGTATAAATTAGTAACTGTACAAATATTTAAGTCTCTGCGTCTTGTCGTTCGGACGTGATAAGCGTACACCGAACAGACATTCACATTAATATATATAGATAAGTAGCTATCCGATCGCCACAAAACCGTGCCTAAAGCCTTCCCCGGGTAGACATTAGTAACGGTACAAATTTTTAGCTCTGTATGTCTTGTGGTTCAGACGTGATAAACGTACACCGAACAGACATTCACATTTATAGATATAGATTAAATATTTTAAACATAGCAGTAATTTGGATTGCATTCCTCACGGTACCTTCTGTTAGTGATTAATATAACGCTTTCCCACTTCATAAATTTGGGCGCAGCTGCTGCTGGTTTCTTCAGAGAGCCGCAGTCCTGTTGACGTTGACAGATCACTGTCTTCGCAACTCTGGAAAACTGATCAATATCTGGAAGCGTTTCCGCCACAGGCTGCCGTTGCTATCTCTCAAGTCTTAAACACCTCCTGTTCTCATAGACCATCTGTCCTATCCTCCTAAAACATTTCACGTGTGTTGTATGTTCATTATTTTGACCTACTGCTTTGCGTTCCATCATCCTGATAAATCTTATTCTATTCTAAGGTGGTCATTGGATGATAAAGATAAATAACTATCAATAAAATTCGTTGAAATGTGAGCCCGCATTGTAAATCTTTAGAATTTCCCGGCATTTCGGTCACTCTTGCAAGTACCCTTTTTCTGTAACAGTGGCCGTAATGTCAGATAGTTTCAAAGATTGACAATGCGGTCTCAAACGCTGAAGAATTTTGTTGGGAGTGACGTTATTCGCGGAAACCTACACTTACAAATAAATCTTCTTCGTCTTAAAATATAGAATGGCCGTGTGTTTGTATTGCATACAGATCTACAGTTTTGTTCCAATCTTGACCTACAAACCAACAGGAAGGTAAGGATCAAGTGCAACTCATAATCTAGAAGATATTACGTCAAAAACAATGAAATGCCCAAAAACCTACCGCATCAGGCAACCGTGTTGCGCATCTCTTCCTGAACCACTGGAACGATTTCAACAAAATTTAGTGCACATACTCCTTATCGCGAGATAAAAATTGCAGTAGGGATTAGGACCACGTACGACACATAATTTAAGAGACATGACGTCATTATGTAGAGTGTCCCTGCGTTAGTGTGTCTGTATTGCAAAGACATCTACTTTTTTTCTAATCTTGAAGAAATTTTTCATACATTATCTTCAAAATAAGACGAAGGTTATTCACTGTCATAAAATTTCGTATGATATATGACGGAGGGCACTTCACTTACGCAGTTTTCTTACGATATTAATGAAATTTTGCATAATTAACCACCAAATAAGAGGAAAGTCACTATCTACATAAAACTTCGTATTATGTATTCGACACTTTTTAATCGATAACAATGAAAGTTGACAGATATACACAGTTTTTCATAGACCTGGATAGGAAGTCATAACTGAGGAGGCGAAGGCGGAGATAAAAGGGGAGAGGAGGCGATGATGGACAGAGAGAGGGTATGAGATGGGCTGAGAGAGGGGGAGGAGGAGGGCAACAGTTAGGGGATAAGATGGACAGAGACAGAAGGGAATAGGAGATGTACTATCTCAAGATTGGAATACAGTACTCGAGCGACGCCAGGTTTTTAGCTATTAAATGAATAAATATGAAGAGGGAAAACTCATTCCTAAATACTAGCCTTCCTAGAACTGCTATAAGTGCTGCAGATGAATATGAAACAGCAGCTACATAATGTTATGTTCAGTGGAATATACTGAAAGCTATCAAATATTTAAAGGTTTGTAAACCTACTGTGGCCATCGGTCCCTCGAGGGTATCAATCAGCTCTTCGCGGATATTTGGCGATTCTTCCATGAGTGCAATATCCAGCTCTGCGACCGTTGTGGGAGGTGCTGGTATGGCTGGAAGACGTCTGTCCAGTACATCCCAGACGTGCTCAATCGCGTTCGATGAACACGCTGGTGACTCCATTCGTTCACGTCCCTCAGCTTCAAGCATGTTGTACACCAGTGCAGCTCTATGGGGAAGGTACCGTTCTCCTATGGCACCAGCGTAAGGCACAACAGAATGTCAAATAATCTCGTCTCTAAACATCTTAGCAGTCAAAGCGCCATAGTGAACGACATGCAGGCCCGTACTTCTGCCAGTACTGACTCCTGCCCACACATTTCGTCCACCACCATGATATGGAGATGTTTCCTGCACATATGCAGGATTGTTTCGAGCATGTGTACATTTATAATGTGTGTAATTTCTCAATGTTTATACATGGGAATTGCATATTCTCACTCTCCCTTATCTCTGTCCCCTCCCTCTACCAATCTCCTCCTTCCCCTGTCTTTGTCCATCTCCTCCTTGTCTCCTATCTCCTCTTACTTCTCATCCTGTTCATTTCCTCTTCCTCCCCACTCTGTTTATCGGATCCTCCTCCACCTCTTTCTGTACATCTCCACCGGCAACCTCTCCCTGTCCCTCTCCTCCCTGATGTCGTCCTCCTCCTCTCTACATCAGCTCCTCCACCTCCTTCATCCATACAACTCTCTCTAATGTAAAGCCCTGTTCAGTGTTAATTACAAAATCTTATACCCACGAATATTCTTGACCGAATGTTTTGAAATTTTGAATCAACGCACAGAGGCCTGGATCTGAAAAAAGGTGATGAAAAATCGAAAAATGCTGCAGCCAGCAAATAGACTGGCTACCATAGGAGTGTGTCCTGGAGATTTTGGCGCAAGTTACACTAAAAAAAGAAAGTGAGACGTCTATGATACTTGAGACATCACGGCAGTTCAATGTTACTGTTCTCGGCATGGCATTAACGTCGTGCTACCTCTCCGATAAATTACCATTACTGAAAGTGCGGATAACTTTCTACTAAGGTGTCATATTTCATTTCTGTTTCACGGAGGGTAGTAAGGATGGCATGTATAATATTAGCATAGATAATGTCTTCATGAATATTTACTTATTAACCCTGTAAATCAAAGTCAAATATGTGTCCACATATTGGAATTCCTTTTATAACTGTTCATCAAAAATTAGCAAAAAACGTTGTGTGTTTAGCGTTACTTAGGAATTTTCGAGATGTTGCATATACCTTTTGATGCGAAATAAAATTGAGGTCGACCGCTACCATCACTATTGCCTTTCTTTTTATAAACGTACTACTTATACCGGGTGCCTTATTTTAAGACATCATTAAACCTTTAGTATTTGCGTAACTAATAATTCGAATTTACGTTGTGTTACAAATATGGAAACGTTTTGATAATGCGGAAACATGTAATATCTACTCGAATTAGCGTGCTCAAGTCCAGAGGGCATTGTCTGGTGTGGCTGAAGGAAAATGAATTTACGTTGTGTTACAAATATGGAAACGTTTTGATAATGCGGAAACATGTAATATCTACTCGAATTAGCGTGCTCAAGTCCAGAGGGCATTGTCTGGTGTGGCTGAAGGAAAATAATCTGAATCTTATTTGGAATTCAGTGAAAAACACAATGCCCTTATCTATCCCGCTTGCGAAAAAAAAAAAAAAAAAAAAAAAAAAATAGATGACAAAGCTCGATGTCGCCCATCAGATACACACATAACTGAGACCCGTTCTGACGTCAGTGTACAAGCGGTTTTGAATCACAAATCAGAAAGAATTTTACATGTTGAGAAAGACACTGTCAAACATTATTCTAGAAACGTAAAAATGTGAGGTTGGTACTTAAATGGAGTTGTGATGGTTTTTCGGGGGACAGTGAGCACAAACAAAAGTCACTCATAGAAGTTATTCGGACGCTAAGGTTTTTAAAAGTTCGTTCGTGCCACTGCAACTAGTATCCACAGACAATTTATTACAAAAGAAAAAAAAATTGGATATATGGAAAAAATCCTCCACCGTCTTCGCCTATCGAAGAAATGTATGACGAGATAAAAGAAATTATTCAGAAAATTAAGGGAGACGAAAACAACTTCATTGTGATGGGAGACTGGAACTCGGTAGTAGGAAAAGGAGGAGATGGATATGTTGTAGGTGAATATGAACTGGGGATGCACTTGAAAATAACTGTAACTCTCTTTACCACAACTGCACTTTATTAAGACCTTACGCTTTTCGACATATGACGAAAAAAGTAAGACAGAGGGAGTGAGTGTGCGTGTGTGGAGGGAGAGAGAGAGAGAGAGAGAGAAAGAGAGAGAGAGAGAGAGAGAGAGAGAGAGAGAGAGAGAGACGAGCGAAAGATAGTATCTCCATCTGACGGAATTTCCACATAGTCACCTACTGTCAAACGCACTTTGAGTATGCGCTTGGCCATCCTACGGAGAGGTTCTGGGGTGAATTGTAAAAATCTTTTATGTATGACATACGTCTATGACACTAATAGTTTCAAGGGGATTTTTTAAATTTTTTGAAAGAGTTTTGGTGAGTGTAAAGTTATTGTTTCTTATTCGTTATGTTTTATCAAAGTGTTGGTTGGAATATTAATACCACTGTCTTCTTATAGCCTTTGATAATGACGTATGTCGAAACGCGTAAGGCCTTAATAAAGTGCAATTGTAGTCAAGACAGTTAAAGTTATATTCAATTGTGTTAAAGATGAATAAAGGGAAAGTCTGAAAACTTTTTTCAGGTAAAAGAACGTAATACAATAATTAATTCTGAAAAATTCTAAAGCAAGGCCTACTTCTTTACGAATTGTCTATTTATGGGTCCTTCCTTAATAAACATAAATTCGCTATTCGGTCTTGCCTGAAATGCGAAACAGTCGTAATGAAAACCATATTTTTTCTATGTGAAATCATTTAATAATAGGATCAACTGTTGCATTCTGAAAAATTTACAAAAAATTTCGTTGAACAATTTAAAATAAAGCTGAAGCAAAAGAAAGATTAAATTTGGTTCCTTTGAGATAACATAGTTTTGTTGCTGTTCGTAAAGAGGGGGAGAGGGTCGCCAGAATACGTTTACTTGAAAGAAGTAGCATATTCGAAAAAGTTGAAAAACACTAATATAGGTCCCTTAGGCTGTGGCTAAGCCATGTCTCCACCATATCCTTTCTTCCAGGAGTGTTAGTCTTGCATGGTTCGCAGGAGAGCTTCTGTGAAGTTTGGAAAGTAGGAGGCGAGGTACTGGCGGAAATAAAGTTGTGAGGCAGCATCGTAAGTCGTGTCGGGATATCACAGTCGGTAGTGCGCTTTCCCGCGAAAGGCAAAGGTCACAGGTTCGAGTCCCGGTTCCGGCACACAATTTTAATCTGCCAGGAAGTTTCACTGATATAGGTGAATTATCAACAAAGTTTAGCTTATTTAATTTCCGTAGCATTTTCTGTGTAATTCCATAAGTCACGCGCACAACCTGTTACGATGTGTGTTCTTGCTTGCAGTAGAATCATGGGGCACGAACGTGTACTGCTGCGCGGAAGATGCGTGCAACGGCGCCCCGGGCGTAGTTCAGAAGCCGGCCGCTGCGGCCGCGGGCGCTGCCGTCGTGCTGGTGGCCCTCCTGGGAGCCAGCGTTGGCAGGCTGCTCATGTAGGAGCCCGTCGGCCCACGGACGCCGCCGCTCTGAAACCAGCGACGTTCGGCCGTCCGGCCGACCGAGAAAGCAGATCTGCACAGTGGCCACGTCTGCTGACGACTCCGCAGGCGACCGTTCTAACATTTGCGCCGAAATACACACGCCGCACGAGGTAGCCCAAACACTGAGCCACGGAGAGGTCCAATTACTCACAGCTGTGGGGCGCTCTCGCTACCGCCGACGCCAAATGCCGTGAGATCTGCTTCCTCTCTCTCGCCGGACGAGTCACACTAAACTTAAATTTGGATACATAATATATGATCTTAAATATACCGTGAAATAAAGTAACTATATTTAATATCTAGAAATGAGAGTGGTATAACAGATGGATTCCCATTATTTCTAACTTTCCGATTGCATTTCTTAATTTCTCTTCCATTTCACTTTCTCAGTAAATTTGTGTCATAGTTTTTTTTTTTTTTTTTTTTTTTTTTTACGACGTTACAGCGTTCATTTTAATGAAATAAATCGCAATTTGCGATCACTTATGGCTTCACTGTACTAGGTTTAGATGTAGTACCAATGTGCGTCGAATGAAAATTCGTGACTGGCCGGGATGCGAACCCGGGACCTCCTCCTTGCTAGGCAGACGCGTTGACCACTCTGCCACCGAGGACACAGTGCTCAACCCCACTGCAGAGGACTCTTTCCTGATCGGATTTGGGTGTGGTGGGAGACGTGCAGGGAAGAGTCCTCTGCAGTCGGGTTGGTCACTGTGTCCTCGGTGGCGAAGTGCTCAACGCGTCTCCCTAGTAAGCAGGAGATCCCGGGTTCGAATCCCGGCCCGGCATAAATTTTCATTCGCCGCACAGTGGTATTACATCTAAACCTAGTACAGTGAAGCCATAAGTGATCGCAAATTGCGATTTATTTCATCATAGAATTCTGTTTCGTAATTTCTGTATTAAACTTTAATTTTTCTATAAAAGTCAGTTTTGAAATATCTGCCATAATTATTGATAATAATTTCCTAACACAAAAATTACACTTTTTTGTAACCCGTACCTTAACATAATTCTTCGTTTTGTTCAACCTCCCTGAGAATGTAAGGAAATGTTCATATTCTAATAAGTCTATCGTCTTGAATGATGCTGGAATTTGTATATATTTCACATTAAACCGTAAAGTATCGTTATATTTATGACTATAGATCGTGATTTGTCAGATCATTTGCTGCTTTTAATGCTATAATGCACTCAAAATGTATAAATATGTAACTTGTAATTTTACCATAAATAAAGTAATTGCATCACATTAAAGATTTAAGGTACTGTGCAGTACATGACACGAAGATATAAGTAAGTAAAGCTTGATACACTGCAGAAACATGCTGTAAAACAGTTATTTAAAGAAGAAATAATTCGACCAAGTAGCATCTTCTGTCTGTGTAATAGCTGATGCCTGTAACTTTTTTATAATTAGTGCGGGATTGTGGTTTTTTATTCCTGGACGTTGAATTTACCAGCGGTGTAGCAGTAAAACACATCATTAATCAGTAAGTGCTTCCACATTACACTGTATGCCAATTTTTATGGTAATTTGATATGTAGCACTAATAAAAGTGCACAATGGAAATAGTTATCAGCGTCTTTCTTAAGAAAGTACCTAAGTTTGTTCCCTGTATCGTAAACTTTGAAATTATTTTGGTGAGAACTGCTTGTTATAAGATTAAGTCTTTAATTTTCATTTGTATATTATGCACAGTATGCTAATTCTGAAAATACTACAATAATTCTAAACTAAATAAACATATATATTTTTCTGCTACATATCAGTATCTAGAAGAGAGAAATATATCTTTCTTTTAATGGGATGATTATACAATTTTTTGCAGTGTAATAATCTTGAAAAAGTTAGGAGTATCCTTAAAGTTCCAAAATGAGTTAGTACTAAGCAATTGTAAAATAATTAAATGAAAGCCTAAGCAAAGGCTGTTTCTTAATTACATATAAATTATGCAAATTTGATATAGTTTTGTTTATAGTTGCAAAACTTTTATTAAAAATATTAATTAAGTTTGTACTTAGCTTCTGCTACTCTGTTGTTAAAATAAAGACAGCTAAAGAGCATTAGCATTTATTGTAAGAAATTAATTTTGAGATATCGCATCAGCATTCGAGTGATACAGAATATTTCAATGAGAAAACATATTCTAAATAACCTAAAATTTAATCACTAATTTAGGAGAAAACTTTTCAGAGAAAATTAATTTTGTTGCAATTAAATATCATACATAGGATAAAGTAATGAAAGACTTGACCAGTTAGACACTAATAGGTATAAGTAATGGGCTTTTTATGTGCCGCTCTTGTTTAAAGTATGCATTAGTAATACTTTTAGAAGGTTTTTAAGGAAGGGCACATAGGAAGTATTTCACAGTTTTAATTACGATTTCTGGCGTTCCTCTTGTTTTTATAATAACATCCAAAGCACCTGTAATAATATTCTTATGTCCATCTGTACTTGTAATATTGTTAGTATTTTTTTAAGACGTCGCCAGGAGCGATTTTCGACAGTTTCACGCTGTGGATGTCACCAATGCGAGCCATCGAGTTCTGCATAACGAATTAATGTCTAACGTGTGTGGGGCCTTGGTAGCATATAATGTGTTGAAGGCTCTGACAGTTCTTTTTCTGCATCGCATGGAGTGCGCTTCAATAACGTACACTAATGGCAAGCATTTTTATCATCATGGAGAAAGTACTACAGAACTGTCGGATCCTCTCACAATAGCTATTTTATTTTGTAAAGATAACTCTGTACTTATACTAGAATCTATTATCTGTTTCATGTTCACTGTTTTTAGATAATAAAATTATTCGACTGTTTTCAGTACCTGCTTTCTACCTTCATTCAGTTTTAGTTGTGACACATTGCCACACAACCCAAAACTCCCCTCTAATGTTCATATGTTTGTTACATACTGTGAGTAAATTGGACAGTATCAAATTGCACTTACAAATATACACTTCCACTCTAAGAGCACTCAAATTATGCACCCACTGAATGAGAAATTTGAAATGCCTGGAGATCACCTCAAAAATACGTTAATATGATCTGTCCTCAAAATTTTCCAGCAATTTTCATTACAAAACATGACGACTTAGTGAATGAGAGTTTAAAATAAGTAAATTGAACAATGCAGTACTTCCCACAGCACAGTAAAACAGATTTTGTATCGTCAACACAAATGGAGCATCGATCCAGCTGCAAAAATGAAGAATTATGAACAGCTGCAAATCAACTATGTTGCACGCTTCGTTTTAGAATTTGTACGCTTTGTTGTAAAATATTTACAATCACAAAGCATATGGATTCTTGAGCGAATCGTTCAATACTTTCATCTCCAACGCGTCATCACCGACATAAGGTAAGTGCCGCGACTACGTCAGCTACAGTAAGTACAACTAAGAAAACAAAATGGCAGTATTTTGTGTAAACTTGAGGTAATGTAATCACTTTAAAATTTATGTTCGGTTTCAGCAGAGTATTCAAGAAATATCGATGTATAATATTGTCTGTGATTGACTGAGTTTCCCTAGAGCGACTGGAGAATCAGTTCTTCTTCCAAAGTCGTCTGCACACAGAGCTACTTAAAAGTAACGGAACTAGTAAATGATCGATATCATGAACTGGTTACCTGCTGGAGGTAACGCAGAACTTTGAGGCAGACGGCATTGCTTCTCGCGCGTAGGTTTAATCTCAACAGTAGATGATAAATTGTTATTACAGGTGATTAAAAAATAAACGCATGCAAATAAGTAGGCTATTTAAGTTAATCAAAAGTAGTGGCTGTTCGTAGAATGTCTAAACGATGCAGCAATAATTTAGATCAGTGGATTGCTCCACGCTAAGCATGAGAAAATACATTACTGCAGAGATACGGACAGCAATGATTCCTAGGTAATAAAGTATTGATTTTAATTATACTCGGAGAAGGTACTTTCTGTTTCCATGTTTCCAACCGAAATAGTTTCTATGCGCTCCTATTTTTCTTTGCATTTAGGTAGGGATATAAATCTCTCTTTTGAGCTAAAACGGAAAACAAAAAGAGAATTACGAAATAACCGAATAATAAATGCTTATGCATAGCTTTCATTTATAACTACTTTGTTTCATTAGCACTTACTTTACATGAGAAGAAACCGAAGCGAAGACCATAAGTATATTATGCGGTATGAACACGTAACTTTAAAATATGGACAACCACAGGCGCATTACTACATATCTTCCGCTCAGTTTTTTAAAGTCCATTTTTGAAAACTGTAGATCGCTTTAGATTCTTGAAACGCATCATCAGGTGATCTGTACATCGAATGAATAACACTTTCACTTTTCAAAATAACCAATTTCGAATTTTATCATAATCAGATAATGACAAAAGTGTAGTATATGTGATAAACAGTTGTAGCCAAATACCACCATTCTTTGGTAAGTAATCAAAATACCTTACCAATTAGAAACGTGAACGCAAGTTTAATTGGAGCCGAAAAGCATACCATAAAATAATGAGATTTATGTTTCACTTTCAGACAATTCGGACGATTTCCTTTCCCATCCTTCACAAGTGGGGGCTTATGCTGCATGTTGTCAGAACGCCATTAATTGAAACGAATCCCCAAAACTTCTTCCTATCTTCACATCTGACTCCACTGACAGCAGATATCAAATGATAACCCAAACAGTCAGATATTGATCATAGGTATAAAACTGTACTATTTCCTAAGCCTTCTGTCAGTAGGCAAGGAACCGAAACTGCGAAACTTTTTTTCGAAAAATGTCAGATTTTTATATTTATTATTATTATCATTAAGCTTACTGTATTCATTTCTTAGTCTCCCTCTACGATTTTTACCCCACGCACTTACTTCCAATACTAAATTCACGATTCCTTCAAAAATGTTCAGATGTCTTTAAGGCTTATGGGACTTAACTGCGGGGTCATCAGTCCCTAAACCTACAAACTACTAATGAACTAACTTATACTAATGACAACACAAACCTCCATGCCCGAAGGAGGATTCGAACCTCCGACGCGAGAGGCCGTGCGATCCGCAACGTGGCGCTCCAGACCGCTCCGCTGGTCCCGCGCAGCCACGATTCTTTGATGTCTAAGAATGTGTCCTATCAATAGATTCCTTCTTTTAGTCCAGATATGCCAGAAATTCCTTTTCTCCCCAATTCTGTTCAGTACCTCCTTATTAATTATGCGATCCACCCACCTAATCTTCAGCATTCTTCTGTTAACACCACATTTAAAAGCCTCTATCCTCTTCCTGCCGCGGCGAAGTGAACGAGCGCATTAAGGCGTTATGCTCCGATGCGCGAAACCGTTCCCGTGAGGGGTTCGAATCATCCCTCGGGCATGGATGTTTGTGTTGTCTTAAGTATAAGCTAGTTTATAAGTAGTAGTTTGTAAGTCTAGGCACTGATGACCCAGCACTTCAGTTCCTTAAGCTTAACAAACATTCGAACATTCCTCTTTCTGTCCGCACTGTTCACGTTTCATTCCCATAAAAGGCAACACTCCACACAAATGCCTTATGAAAGGACTTCCTTACGCTTAAATTAATATTCTATGTTGACATGCTTTTCTTTTTCAAGAATAATGTTCTTGCCATTGCCATTCTGCATTTTATATGCTCTGTAGTGCGACCATAGTATTTTAATATCTTGCCCAAGTAACAAAACTCTTCTACCACCATTATTGTTTCGGTATCTAATCTAATTCCTTCAGCATCGCCTGATTTTCTTAGACTGCACTCCATTACAGATGTATCGTTCTTGTTAATGTTCATCTTATATGCACTTTTCAACATACTGTCCATTCCGTTCATCTGCTCTTCCAGGTCCTTTGCTGTCTTTGACAGAATTACAATGTTATCGGCAAAACGCTATGTTTTTATTTCTTCGCCCTGAACTTTAATTCCTTCTTCAAATTTCTCCTTGCTTTCCTTTATAGCTTGTTCAATGTACAAATTGAATAACATTGGAGAAAGGCTAAAAAAAAGTAGATAGTAGGAGGAAAGTTCTGTTGTTAGGAAGTAGTCATGGAAGAGGTGTGGGCCAGGTTTTACAGGAAAAACTAGGTGACAGGTACCAGGTCACAAACATTTTCAAGCCCAGTGCAGGTCTAAGCTAGGTGGTAGAGGATATAGGTTCCTTGTGTAAGGGTTTCACAAAACAGGATCATGTTGTTATAGTGGGTGGGGTGGGAAACAGCATTGATAGGGATCAGGGCTACAATATTGAGTGTGACCTGGTTAAAATAGCTTCTGCAACGACTCAGACAAATGTTGGACTGTTGCCTGCTTTCATGCGGTACGATCAACCCCAATTGAACCGCTCCGTCAGGAGAGTCAATATGGAGATTGATCAACTGCTTAGGGCGGACACTCTGTCGGACATCGGTTTGGTTCCTGTGGATGCTATTGATAGGTGGGATTTCACTAGACATGGCCTACATCTCAATAGGAAAGGGAAGGGGAAACTAGCTGGGTTGATAGCAAAGTCCTTAAGGGGGGACACTGCAATTCATGAAGGTACTTCTTTTTTAGGCTAAGATCAGTGTCCAGTGAGAAGCTCAGGCAGGCAGGTGCTAAAAATGTTGAAAAATCAAATATTTCTCAGAGAAGTAAAGTAAAAAATAATGTTAGCATTTTTCACCAGAATATTGGGGGACTAAAGAATAAAATAGATGAGCTTTTAGTTTGTTTAGATGCTATAGAAACTGATAATGTAATAGATATACTATGCCTGTCTGAGCATCACATTGTCACCGGTATGGAAAATGTGAATGTCAGTGGATATAAATTAGTCTCAAATGTAAGTAGAGATAATAAGATAAGAGGAGGAGTTGCCATATATGCCAAAAGCTATCACAGTGTAAAAAATTTAGAAACAAAAAAGTTTTGTGTAGAGCAGCATATTGAAGCATGTGCCTGCCAGCTTAAACTTAATGATGATTATCTTATAATTGTAACAGTATATAGGTCCCCTTCAGGGAACTTTCAGTTATTTCTGGAAAACTTGGATGCCTTGTTGTGCTATCTGTCAGATAGGGGGAAGCAAATTATTATTTGTGGTGATTTCAATGTAGATTCACTGAAAGAGTGTAATAGGAAGAAAGACCTGGAAGTCTTACTTGGCTCATTCAATCTGACATCCGTTATTGATTTTCCTACTCGGGTAGTAAAGGACAGCAGTACATTGATAGATAACTTTTTTATAGACCAAGATAAGTTTAACAACATAAATGCTTGTCCCATTGAGAATGGTCTTTCGGATCATGGTGCACAGCTAGTAACAGTATATGAAATAGCTCCGTTCAGTAATTCGAAACTGTCCACCAGAATAGTGCGCTCGATTAATGACTTAACAACTAAAAATTTCAAAGAAAGTCTACAGCAGTTAGACTGGGATGAGGTTTACAAGGAACCTGATGTTAATTTAAAATATAATTTATTTCACGATACATTTGTAAGGGTATTTGATAACTGTTTCCCCAAGAAATTAGTAAAATTTAATTCTAAGAAACCATGCAAAAAACCATGGCTTACTAAAGGTATAAAAATATTGTGTAACCGAAAAAGGGAACTATATCTGTCCGCAAGAAAGAGTAATAACCAAGAAACAATAAAATATTATAAAAGCTACTGTGCTACATTAAGAAAAGTTATTAAAAAATCAAGAAGCATGTGCATCATGTCTGAGATTAGCTCCTCTGATAATAAAATTAAAACAATTTGGAATATTATTAAAAGGGAGACAGGGCAACCAAGAGCAGAGGAAGAGGGTATTACCATCAAAACAAATGAAAACTTTATCAACAAAAAGTCAGAAGTTGAAAACATTTTTAATGATTACTTTTTAAATGTTGTGGAGAAAATATGATCTAAATGTTCATTAGAAGGAGCAAGACAATTAATGGAAGAGGCCATACCCACACAATTTAATACAATTGAAATTCCACCCACCTCACCTTCAGAAATTAGGAAAATAATAAACTCTCTCAAGAGTAAACGGTCATATGGAATTGATGGCATTTCCAGCAGGGTATTAAAAACTTGTTCCCAGGAGATAAGTAGGATTCTCAGTCATATTTGTAATAGCTCATTAAAGCAGGGTATTTTCCCAGATAGACTGAAATATGCTATAGTTAAACCTTTGCATAAAAAAGGGGATACATACGATGTCAACAACTACCGGCCCATCTCACTTCTGACAGCTTTATCAAAGATTTTTGAAAAAGTTATGTATTCTCGAATTGCTCCACATATTAGTATAAATAATGTTCTAACAAAATGTCAGTTTGGTTTTCAAAAAAGCTTTTCAACTGAAAATGCTATATACACCTTCACTGATGAAATATTAAATGCTTTGAATAACCGGACATCACCAGTAGGGATTTTTTGTGATCTTTCAAAGGCGTTTGATTGTGTAAATCATGGGATTCTTCTAGATAAGCTTAAGTATTGTGGTATGAGTGGGACAGTGCACAAATGGTTTAAATCATACTTAACTGGAAGAGTGCAGAAAGTTGAAATAAGCAGTTCACATGATGTAGATGACACAATTAATTCTTCTAACTGGGGAGTTATTAAAAATGGGGTCCCACAAGGTTCGGTCTTGGGTCCTTTGCTGTTCTTAATATATATTAATGACTTGCCATTCTACATACATGAAGATGCTAAGCTAGTACTTTTTGCTGATGATACAAGTATAGCTATCACACCTGACAAACAGGAATTAACTGATGAAATTGTAAATGATATCTTCCAGAAAGTCATTAAGTGGTTCTCTACAAATGGACTCTCATTAAACTTTGATAAAACCCAGTATATACAGTTTCATACAGTAAATGGCATGACACCATTAATAAATTTAGACTTTGAACATAAATCTGTAGCTAAGGTAGAATATTCAAAATTTTTAGGTGTTTGCATTGACGAGGGACTGAATTGGAAGAAACATATTGAAGATCTCCTGAAACGTCTGAGTTCAGCTACTTATGCTATCAGAGTCATTGCAAAATTTGGTGATATAAATCTCAGTAAATTAGCTTACTACGCCTATTTTCATTCACTGCTTTCATATGGGATCATATTCTGGGGCAATTCAACATTGAGTAAAAAAGTATTCATTGCACAAAAGCGTGTAATCAGAATAATTGCTGGAGCCCACCCAAGAGCATCCTGCAGACATTTATTTAGGGATCTAGGGATACTCACTGTAGCTTCACAATATATATATTCACTCATGAAATTTGTTATTAACAATCCGACTCAATTCAAAAGTAATAGCAGTGTGCATAGCTACGACACTAGGAGAAAGGATGATATTCACTATTCAAGGTTAAATCTAACTTTGGCTCAAAAAGGGGTGAATTATGCTGCCACAAAAGTCTTTGGTCACTTACCAAGTAGCATCAAAAGTCTGACAGATAGCCAACTAGTATTTAAAAAGAAATTAAAGGAATTTCTGAATGGCAACTCCTTCTACAATGTAGATGAATTTTTAGATAACATAAAAAATATATATAAAAAAAAATAAAAAAAAAATAAATAAAAAAAATTAAAAAAAAATTTACAAAAAAAAATTCTTAAAATATAGATTGTCAAGTATAGACATAATTTACTAAACTGACACGTTCCACATCATTACGAAATGTCGTATACATGATCTAAGGAACAAGTATTAATCTAATCTACAACCCTGTGTGACGTAGCACGGGCTGTTGTGAGGCCTTGTCTCTAGATGGTGTTTGTCTTACTCCCTTCCCAACCTCTGCATCTTCTTTCATGCCTTTCAACTCCAATAATTGCTGTCTGGTTTTTGTACAAGCTGTAAATAACTCTCCGTTCCCTATACTTTACTCCTGCTGATTTCAAAATTTGAAAGAGTCTATTCTAAACTAAACATTTGTGAGCAATTATTGGTTTATTATTTTCAACCATCAATGTGTTGTAACAAAGCTAATTCCATGCTATAAATACGTTTGTATTTAAACAAAGCACTGTATTTCACCAAACTTGTTCGTCTGCCGTCTCGAAGGTAAAACCTTACCTTCCTTTTCGTCCAGAAAACGACATAATTGAAGACGTAACTGCTTACATTCACCACTGATTTAGTTTCCACTACGGCCATTATGTCATTTTCGCATCAATGAGACACATTAAAATATTTATTATTTATGTATTTGTTTCTGGTCCCGTGAAATAGAGATATATGATAAGTCAATTATATATTATACATACTTACAGTATATATACAGGGTGTCCCAGCTATCTTGTCCACCCAAAATATCTCTGGAACAATAACAGCTATTGGTAAACGACTTTCACCGTATCAATGTACGTCTGGGGCCCATGAATGGACAATCCATAGCATGACAAATCACATAAACGATGGCGTTGATTGCATCGCAATATTCCAATTACATCCCGAGATATTGCGACGAGCAGTTGACACTTGAAAAACCCGAAATACGCTGCTAGCGCACGTCCTGAGGCTCAGGCGTGAACCCCTGCTGCCCGTAATCGCGATGTGATTGACATGCGTAATCGCACTTCCATACTTATCAAGAGGTCCAAAACTAATAATACGGTCTGCTGCCATCCTGCATTTAAAGTCGTACATTCCATCAGGTATTTATCCCATAGGCTAGGGGTGAAGCGGTTCTGTAACATATCTGTGTACCGCAACGTTAGTCACAAAGTTAATTTCGCTTATCGTTAATCCTTTACTAAAAAGGTAATGCCGTTCAACGTTAAAACTTTACTGTAGATCTAGAGCAAGTGACAGTGAATCATTCACTCATAATAGTAAAATTCATGTTGATGGTTTTAGAGAAACGAGCAGAAATTACTTTAAGAGGTTTTCTTTCTTTTCCAGTCTGATGTATCCTAGAAGATGATTTAATAACATTGTTCCACTATGAAGGACACCTTTCTGGTAGTTAGATGTTCTTGTCTGTTGCACACGAATATAGCAACGAGCCCTGGTGTCACGATTATGCACAGAGCAGATTAGCTGATAAGAATTAGATTTGTCTAGATATTCTCTCATAAATAATTTTGTTCAATGTTGTTTAATATATGTACAAACATGGAAGATTTAGAATTTCTAGTTCAGGAGAAAGAGGACAACATGATTCGTGTCTTCTTCTATTGCATAGTATTCTGATAGCTCGTTTGTGGCTTTAAAATACTGTTTGACTACAGTGTGAATTTACCCAGAATACAATTACTTAGTTAATTGCAGATTGGAAATGAGTATGATAGGTTTCAGCACAATTTTTCTGTTGCAGCTTGCATTTATTACTCGCATTATACATCAGATAGATGAAACCTTAGCTGCTAGAACTTGTGTATTCCATATTAGGTCATTCTGCACATTTATGCCTAAGAATTTTACATCATCGACCACTTTTATTATTTATTTTAGTGAATGGCAGATTTTTTTTCTTTCGGTGTGATTTATGAAAGTCGTACCATAGGTGCAACCACAGCGGAGGGTTGTCTGCGGAGAGGCCAGACAAACGTGTGGTTCCTGAAGAGGGGCAGCAGCCTTTTCAATAGTTACATGGGCAATAGTCTGGATGATTGAACTAGCATTGTAACATCAGCTAATGTTGCTTTGCCATGCAGTTAACTGCGAACGACTGAAAGCAAGGGGAAATTACAGTCGATAATTTTCCCGAGGACATGCAGATGAATATATGATGATATTCTGTCGGGTAAAATATTCCGGAGGTAAAATAGTCCCACATTCGGATCTCCGGGCGGGGGCTACTCTGGAGGATGTCATATTCAAGAAAAACAAAACAGGCATTCTACGGTTTGGAGCGTGGAAAGTTCTACCCCTCAATCGGGTAGGTAAGTTACAAAATTTGAAAAGAGAAATAATAGGTTAAAGTTAGATATGCTGGGGATTAGTGAATTTCTGTGCCAGGATGAACAGGATTTCTGGTCATGAAATTTGTTATTAACAATCCGACCCAATTCAAAAATAATATCAGTGTGCATAGTTACAACACTAGGAGAAATGGTGATACTCACTATTCAAGGTTAAATCTAACTTTGGCTCAGAAAGGGGTGAATTATGCTGCTACAAAAGTCTTTAGTCACTTACCAAGTAGCATCAAAAGTCTGACAGATGGACAACCAGTATTTAAAAAGAAATTAAAGGAATTTCTGAATGGCAGCTCCTTCTACAATGTAGATGCATTTGTAGATAAAACTTTAAAATAATAATAATAATAATAAAAAATTAAAAGAAAATAAAAAACACCAAAAAATGTAATAAAAATCCTTAAAATATTGATTGTCAAGTGTAGACAACATTCACTAAAGTGACACGTTTCCACATCATTACGAAATGTCGTATACAGGGGGGACTCACCTAACATTACCACTGGATATATTTCGTAAACCACATCAAATACTGACGAACCGATTCCACAGACCGAACGTAAGGAGAGGGGCTAGTTTAATTGGTTAATACAACCCATAAAAAATGCACGGAAGTATGTTTTTAACACAAACCTACGTTTTTTTTTTTTTTTTTTGTTTTTTTTAATGGAATCCTGTTAGTTTTCTTAGCACATCTGAACATATAAACAAATACGTAATCAGTGCCGTTTGTTGCATTGTAAAATGTTAATTACATCCGGAGATATTGTAACCAAAAGTTGACGCTTGAAACCTCCGACGTTCAGTTGCGTGTTGTAACAAACACGGACGACGGTCCGCGGGCAGCATCTGCAGGGACATGTTTACGATGACGACCGTGTTTACGAGTGTGGCTGTAGTGCACTGTTGTGGTTTGGTCTAGCTGTCGCAGTGTCCGCATGTAGCGCTTGTTGCTATTGTTATTCTGCATTCGTCTTTGCACGCAGACTAACTGTAGTACACTGTGTTTCCAGACGTCTGTGATAGTGTAGTGTTGTAGGAACTGTGACCATGGTGTATTCGAACTCTGAAAAGGCGGAGATGATACTCATCTATGGCGAGTGTCGACAAAATGCAGCAGAAGCCTGCAGGGTGTATGCAGAGCGGTACCCGGACAGAGAGCATCCAACGTGCTGCACATTTCAAAACATCTACCGCCAACTGTATGCAACAGGTATGGTCGTAGCACGCAAACGGGTCCGTAACAGGCCCGCCACAGGAGAAGCGGATGCAGTTGGTGTGTTAGCTGCTGTTGCCGTGAACCAACACAGGAGAGCCGGTGAACTGAGTCAAAGTAGTGTTTGTTTATGAATTATAGCAGCCTATTGTAGAACAGCTTTCCAATGTTTTTGAGAAACCACTACGCTCTGCTAGGGGTCTGTAGTTGTTTGTCTTTTGCCCTCTTTTTGCGTAGAGGTTTACCCTTAACTGTCATTAGAAGATTAGGGAAAGCACCTGTAGAAAAGTAGTAACTAATTATATGTTTCAGAGGTTCAACGATATGAGGGGCACACAGGACAAGTCCTAGTATTTTAGTCTTCTGGACCTTTCTTTAGTCGTGTGTTAACCATGTCCGTTAAATGCAAACTGTACATCTGTGCAGTGGAAGTTATGCATCACTAACAAATCGAATCACCACCTGCAATGAAAAATTTTTCTTGAAACCGCGAACAAGTGGAATTTATCTCTAAATTCTAAACGTTTATTAAGAACACCAGTAAAGATCGCTTTTAAATTTCATTTAGATTTCTGGTTTCGTTATATTAAACTCACATCTTCGGATCTTTCATTTCTTTTATCACCTCGCAAATAAAAACTTTGTGATGTGACGAAAGAAATGAAAGATCGAAGATGACAGTTTAATCTCCGAAACCGGTAATATAAATAAAACTTAAAATCGATCTTGGCTGCTGTCCTTAATAAATTGATTGAAAGAATCGTCCATCAAATATGACTGACTTTTACTCTAAAATTTGTTTCTGTAAGAGCGAAAGTGTTATATGGCGCCGCGGCGGATTAGCCGTGCGCACTGGGGCGCCGTGCTGCAGTGCGTGCGGCCGTTCGCCGTCGGGGGTTCGAGTCCCCCCCCTATGGCATGGGTGTTTGTGTTGTCCTTAAGTTAGGTTACCTTACTTTAAGTCATTTTTAAGCTACGGACTAACAACCTAGTAGTTGAGTCCGGTAGATTTACAAACATTTGAACATTTTGTTATACGGCGCGAATAAAATAAACTCGAAAATAGAAAAAAATCGAAGGGACCTACATATGTAATTGTTTCTTTAAACCACTGCCCAATACATTCCTTTGTAAATCAAATCATGGCAGTATATAGAACACCAAAAATACCGGTGATTCCAAATACATTAATTCCTGAAATTGTACAGATTTCAGCTCCAGCAACATCGTTGGTGAGAAAATTACGACCTGCATCCAAAAAGAATAAAAAAGTAAAGCAAAGGCACCAATGCATTTGGACTAAACACTATAAATCCAAAGGTATCGGGTTCGATCACCACTGACTGCAAATATTTTTATCGAGTTAACACTATACATACAAAGGTCCCAGTTTAGATCCCTGTTGACTGCAAGTCCTCGATAATTTATCCTTTAATTTTCAACGATTTTATCGCTAGCAACGTTGTTGACGAAAAAAACGAAGAGCTGCGCGCAAACTGAATAAAATGCAAACACTTGAGCAAACACTATAATTACAAAGATCCTGAGTTCGTACCCCGGTGATTACAAATATTTTTATCTTACAATTTGCACTGATTTAAGGTGTAGCAACGTCGTTCATGTGAAATATGATAAGCTGCACACAAAAAGAAGGAAAAGGTGAAAACAAAACGCAGATCTGTGCCACGAGCACAAAGCACGAGCACTAGCCCGGGTTCAATCCCCACAGACTGCTTATGTTTTTATCTCTTAGTTTGGACCGATTTCACCTCTAGATAAAGTGAAAAATTATGAGCTCCACATAAAAAAGATGAAAAAAGTAAAAACAAAAGGCAACAATGCACCTCAAGTAGACACTATAAACGCCAAGGCGGATAGTTAACTTCGGTTTATTGCGATAATTTTGGGAAGATGTGTTTCGTCTGTAAAGGAGTCCGCATACAAAATTCTTTTGCGACCCCACATTGAATATAGCTCATTTGTTTTGTAGCCCCAAAAGACCGATTTTAAATACGTTATAGAGGCAATTCAGAGGCGGACAGGTAGGTTTATTACTGGTAGGTTCATTGATGGTGGCAGTGTAACTGAGATGTTACGGTAACTGAATTGGATGTCACTGGAGGAAAGGCGACGTTCTTTTTGAATAACACTGTTGATAAGATATTGATGGCCGGTATTTGGTCTTAGAACGACTATACTGCCGAAAACTTAAATTTCGCGCAAAGGTCACAAAGATATGATCAGAGGGATTAGGGGTTGTAAAGATACATATAAATATTCGCTTTCCCTTGTTCTATATGTGAGTGCAACAGGACTGAAAGAAACTAGTAGTGGTACTCGCAACCCTACCCCACGCACCTTTGGATGGATTACAGAATATGTTGTAGTTGTTGTGGTCTTCATTCCGCAGACTAGTTTCCGCAGGAAGGAAGGAAGCTTAGGATTGAACGTCCCGTCGACAGCATGGTCATTAGAGACGGTAGTTTGATGTAGCTCTCCGCGCTTCCCTGTCTTGTGCAAGCCTCTTCATCTAAGAATACGGACGGTAACCTACATCCTTTTGAATCTAATTACTATATTCGTCTCTCGGTCTTCCTCTACGATTTTTACCCCACACGCTTCCTTCTAATGCCAAGTTGACAATTCCTTGATGTCTCAGAATGTGTCCCACCAACCTATCCCTTCTCTTAGTCAGGATATGCCAGAAACACCTTTTCTCCCCAATCATGTTGAACACCTGCTCATTAGTTATGTGATCTACCATTACAATCTTCATCTTTCGTCTATAGCACCACATTTCGACACTTTCTATCATCTTCTTTTCTGAACTCCTTATCGTCCATGTTTCACTCCCATACAATGCTACACTCCAGACAAATGCTTTCAGAAAGGACTTCCTAACATTTAAACTAATATTGGATGTACACAAATTTCACTTCCTCAGAAACGCTTTTCTTCCCATATCCATTCAGCATTTTATATCTTCTTTACTTCAGCTATCAGAAGTTATCTTGCTAACCAAAGGACAAAACTCATCGACTACTTTTATCGTCTCTTTACTACCTCTGCATGTCTTCCACAATTACGAATGATTGCATTATGGAAATAATAAAATGCGTGAAGCCAGCGTCTATTTTCCTTTTTCGACACTTTTCTTTCTATACTTTACCACTTCCATAATATTTGCCCTTCATTACTGTAGCAATCTTTTGTGAAACCTTTTTTAATGGTCGTGAAGCTTACATGTTTCTGTGGCATACAGTCGTCCACACAATTTACATACAGCCTTTTGCCATTGAAATTGTTAGTCGGTTAAAGACTAATCACACTCACAAGAAAATTTTGCGAAAGTTAACTTCAAAATACCTGCTTCCATGTGGAATAGAAAAATAGGAAAAGTACACGTCCCCGCAAGTTCAAATCAACCGCCTCATTTATTTTGCCTCTGCGATAGTACCAGAAATGTCCAGGTGGAGCGCGCTCATCGGAAACTCCTTCTGCCTTGCGATATTACATCGCGCTTACGTCACGTGAACGTCACGTCACAGCACCGTCACGTCAAGTTGTATTCACACTGTCCGTCACCTCGATTCGCCCATCTCTATACGCGATGTTGAAAGTGAGACTATGAGTGGCGATCTCTTATGTAGAAAGTCATAGTTTAATACTAGAATTGAGGGAACAACAACGCTAAATGTTATTAACGGCCAAAGAAAACTTTACAGTGTAGGCCTACGTTTTTGGCGAACTTACTTGGAACTGAAACAACATTTCAAAACATCGACATCTATTTTCAAGCGAAAAAAACATATGAAGACATCAAACCATACTTGTAAGAGCATAAATAGCGCCTGTAAACTTTACCCATTACGATTTGCTCACTGACATTGTTAATGCTGTCGTAAACAACTGAATTTTTGTCTTACATTAGAATGGACTTCTTCATTTAAAGTGTCATTTAATAAAAAATGCGTAATCAAATTACAACCTTATTCAAATAAACAGTTTGCTTCAGTCGTTTCTCTTACAATGTTACGTAACATAAACTATTTTTTGGTTTCAGATATCCGACCTCGATTTTAGGGGGACTCTCGATTGACAAAAATATTTAAGTCGTCATGAAACATTTGAGATTTACCCCTAAAACGAGGTACAACAACAACACAAAGATGAATAAGACACATTTGCATATAAACAGTGCAATCGTCGACAGCAACATTTAATTCGCGTGACGAAAATAGGTTAACTTCCGATGTTAGCAGACGGCCGTTCCGTCAAAACATTCTTCTCGAGAAAGCTTGACGTGGCGTTGACGTAACGTGACGGTCTGATGACGGACAGTGTGAATGCCGACATTAGAAATACATTGCCGAATGTTCTGACCTGACGTGACGTGACGTGACGGACAGTGTGGATTGGCCTTTACCCGCCAGTTAACCGCATCCGCAGACCAGCACTGCGCAGACCGTTTCGATTGTCCAGCTGCGCAAGAACATCTGCGACACCTTGCTGAGATGCCGTACTTTCACCATCGTGCCTTGTTTGCCAGGCGCTCACTCGCCTGAGGGCAGGCCCCTGGTAGAAAGCCACCACCTGCCTGTCTGGACTTGCTCTCTTCACATTTCTGCACGCAAACCCCAACCGCGGCACTGGCCTTCGAAGTCTCCTTCCTAGCAGCAGCCCATTTTCAAAAGTGATTGGTTCGCTCCACACCGTGAGCACCTCCCTGCCTGCCTGGCGACACCCTGTTAAACCGCGTTTGTTTTCTTTATTGGCCCACTTTAGGTTACGGTAGTAACACTAAAAGTGAGCCTTTGCGGTCATCTTTTGACAGCTCGAAATTAAAACATAAATAAATAAATAACGGCTTAACTATTCATCTGACACGAAAATCGAATAACCGAATTTGTAGAGGAGAAAATTGTCTACAACTTTGCTCTCTTATGTTTTTTTCATATCTCGTATCGTTTCAGAGATATCTGCAAAAATAACGGCGATTTTGGGATGTCTGTCTGTTCGTAACGCGAACCTTGTTTTTAAGACAACCGCTCAACCGATCAGCACCAATTTTTACAGACATGATTTTAGGCCGCCAGAGACTAGAAGCTCCCTTTTCATTTTTCGGACAAAGAATGCGGTAGTAATAATAAAAAAAATAGCTGTTTGTAATATAATTGTAATTGCAAATGAACCGTTCATCTGACATGAAAATTGAATAACCTAATTGGCAGAGGGGAAAATTCTCTACAACTTCGCTCTATTATGTTTTTTTTTTTTTTTTTTTTTTTTTTTTTTCCAAATCTTGCATCATTGCAGAGATATTTGCAAAAATAACGGAGATTTGACACCCTCCATAGAATTAACGAAAACCAGCCGTTTGGAGATGTCACGTGAAATTCCTCACCCAGACCTCTCTCTGGCATACGCCATCTTGTGTTGCGTATTTAATGATTTTCTTATTGTAAGTTACACGTTGTCATTTCAAAGCAACGGCGCACTGAAGAATTAAAAAAAAATACATCGTTCTTCGTACGATAAATGATAATCTAGTGTCTACAAATGCCATATTAGCATCAGTTAATAACGGCCAACAATAGTATGAGGTTAAAGAACACACACCTTTTGATTGATAGCCGAAGCATGGGGTCATCATTTCCTAAACTTAAAAAACTACTTATGAACTGTTGTTGTTGTTGTGGTATTCAGTCCAGAGACTGGTTTGATGCAGCTCTCCACAATACCCTATCCTGAGCAAGCCTCTTCATCTCCAAATAAGAACGACAACCTACATCTGTCTGAATCTGCTTACTGTAGCCATCTCTTGGTCTTCCCCTGCGATTTTTCCCCATACACTTCCCTCCAACGCCAAATCCACAATTCCTTGATGTCTAAGAATGTGTCCTACCAATCTACCCCTTCTTTTAGTCAAGGTATGCAAGAAATTCCTTTTCTCCCCAATTCTGTTCAGACCCTCCTCATTAGTTACGCGATCCACTCACCTAATCCTCAGCATTCTTCTGTAGCACCATATTTCAAAAGTCTCAATCCTCTTCCTGTCCGCACTGTTTATCGTCTATGTCTCACTCCCATACAAGGCAACACTCCATACACATGCCTTTAGAAAGGACTTCCTTAGGTTTAAATCAATATTCGATGTTAACAAATTTCTCTTTTTCAAGAACGCTTTTCTACCCATTGCCATTCTGCATTTTATATCCTCTGTACTGCGACCATCATTTGTTATTTTACTGCCCAAGTAACAAAACTCATCTACCTTCTTTATTGCTTCGTTTCCCAATCTAATTCCTTCAGCATCACCTTATTTTCTTACACTGCACTCCATTACCCTAGTTTTGCTCTTGTTAATGTTCATCTTATATGCACCTTTCAGCACACTGTCCATTCCGTTTAATTGCTCTTCCAGGTCCTTTCCTGTATCTGACAGAATTACTATGTCGTTGGCAAAACGCAATGTTTTTAATTCTTCACCCTGAACTTTAATTCCTTCTCCAAATTTCTCCTTGCTTTCCCTTATAGTTTGCTCAATGTACAAATTGAACAACAATGGAGAAAGACTACAACCCTGTCTTACTCCCTTTCCAACCACTGCATCCCTTTCATGCCCTTCAACTCTGACAACCGCTGTCTGGTTTTTGTAAAAGTTGTAAATAACCTTACATTCCCTATATTTACTTATGAACTACCTTCTACTAAAGACGAGGGTTCAATGCTGAGCCAAAGAACACATAGAACCAAAACGAACAAATAAGATCAGCGTCCGCAAGGACAAGAACTACCAAGAGAGCAAAAAAAAAAAAAAGCAAGGCGTTGGACTTTGACGCTGAAGGTCGATGGTTCTTAACCCGCCAGTAATTGTGTTTTTGTTTTTTTTTTTTTTTTTTTTTTTTGTGTTTGTGTAAATGGTTTCAGACACTCTCATTAATTAATTAATTATTATTTAGATTATTATTTTGGTCCAAAATGTTTGCAAAAACTTATAAAACTACAAATCTAAAGTGGGACATAAAACACATCAGTGCGATTGTTTTCTTTATTTTTTTATGCCCATGACAGGCAGGCTGGCGGCAGGTTTCTATGCCTCTTTTCAAAATGTTTAGATGTTTGTTAAGCTTATGGGACTTAACTGCAGGGTCATCAGTCCCTAAACTTAAAAACTTCTTATCAACTACCTTATACTAAAGACGACACAAACATCCATGCCCGAGGAGGGATTCGAACCCCCAACCGTAGCGGCCGTGTAGACCGCTCGGCAACTACGGTCGGCACCGCTTTTCAGCCTACAGAGAGTGTACAATGGATATTAAGATTTTTTTCCAATATAATGGAGAGTAAAACGGCGAATTTTAAAATAGACATAGTGAAAAATGTGAAGATTGAAACATATACCGGGTGATCAAAAAGTATAAATTAGAAAACTTAACAAATCACGGAATAATATAGAAAGAGAGGTAAAAATTGCCACACATACTTGGAATAAAATGGGGTTTTATTAGGGGAAAAAAATAAAGAAAAAAAAATTCATAAAATGTCCGACAGATGGCGCTGGACAGCAAAACGTCAGGACAGCTACCGCGACGGGTGAGAGGTACTCCGAAATGTTACAGAATCGCATCATGGCTGATAAACACCTGCTGGAACGTACGATTTTTATGCAGGATGGCGCTCCACCCCATATTGCTGGACGCATGGAAGATCTCTTGCGCGCGTGTTTGGTGATGATCATCTGCTCAGCCACCACTTTCGTCATGCTTTGCCTCCCAGGTCCCCAGTCCTCAGTCCGTGCGATTATTGGCTTTGGGGTTACCTGAAGTCGCAAGTGTATCGTGATCGACTGATATCTCTAGGGATGCTGAAAGACAACATCCGATGCCAATGCCTTACTATAACTCCAGACATGCTTTACAGTGCTGTTCACAACATTATTCCTCGACTACAGCTATTGTTGAGGAATGATGGTAAACATATTGAGCATTTGCTGTAAAGAATGTCGTCTTTGCTTTGTCTTTAATTATTGGTTTCTGATCAGATAAAGCGCCATCTGTCAGATATTTTTGAACTTTTGTTCTAGTAAATCCCCATGTCTTTCCAAGCACATGTGTCAATTTTTACCTCTCTATCTACATTATTCCGTGATTTATTAAGTTTTCAAATTATACTGACTTTTTGATCACCCCGTATGTAGGTGATGAAATACATTAAGTCTTTAAAAGTTGGCCACAGTGGCATAAAATCTCATTGATGGAGATGAGCACTGGTAACTACGAATAAAACACACTGGTTAGATTAGATTAATACTTGTTCCCTAGCTCATATGTATGACATTTCGCAATGTTGTGGAACGTGTCAGTTTAATAAATGGTTTTTATAGATGACTCTCAATATGATAGGTTTTTTTTTTTTTTTTTTTTTAAAGTGATTTTTTTTCTTTTTTTTTTTTTTCGTGCAGAGGTCACAACGAGTTAAAACACATTAATTGGCCGTGCGGAACAACACTAACGTAGATGCACACATTAGAACTGTAGCACTGTGGGCCCCTCGGGGGGGGGGGGGGGGGAGAAGGAAAGGAGGAGAGGAAGTGCGGGGGAGGGGAGGGGGAGAGGAAAGGAGGGTATGGAGGTGCTTAAAGGATGGGAGGGAGGGGTAGACGAAGCAGGGAGTGGGAAAGGAAGAGGGTGGGGATAGGAGGCATTCGATCTACGAGGGGGGCAGCGGGAAAGATTAGGTTTGTAGGATGGGAAGATATCGAGACGAAAGGCGTCATCCCGTAGGCGAAGGTGGGGGAAGGGACCCTGAGAGAGGATGTGGAACCAGAAAGAACCTCTTCCAGCATTAGCCTCACATCAATTAAACATTCCCCTACAGAAAATGAATTCAAATCACGACTCCTATCGTCCTATCACATCTCCTTCTAACGTCCATCACCCCTTTTCGGAATGACTCAAACTGAGCCCTAATATTTTCCTGAATTACGGAAAGTTTTGTTAGTTCACAGTCTACAACAAAGTCATTCCACTGTAGGTGAAGTTGAACTTATCTTATATGCTGGCTGAGGTCCATTGCGTTGTGAGCTGTCTTCGGCATTCACTAAAGCATTTGATTTTACAGGATCTTTTCGTAAATTAAAACCATGTCAGTTGATATGGAAACGATTTTATTTCCACTTAAACATTGCACAATCAAGAAATGCAGCAGCAAGCCAACAGAGCTGCTTACAGGTTTCTGGCCGCTAGAATACTCTACCGAAGACTTCCAAACAATGGTTTCTCTCAAACATCTTTCTACGTAACTGCGTAATAAGATTGATGACAAAGTTTTGTAATTCACAATTAAACAATATTCTTTTACATTAAATATGCCAAAATACAGAAATTAAAACATTACATTTAAGCTTTGACTATTTATGTCAATGTATGTACTTGTTTCATGAAATTTGTATTTAAATGTAGTACACAAATTTAAAGTCATCCTTTTGACTAGTGTTTACAGTACTCAAATTATTTACATTGTGCATATTTTCGAAATGCACACATATTTGTTTTGCCAATATTGTGTAGGCGTACTATTATTTTGACATGGAATTTTAATGAGTTTCAGTTTGCGGTCAAATTATTTTTTAATACGGATTTGAATATGGTTGTCGTAGTTTTGTTAATTTTGAAGATAGTTTCTTAGTACCAAATGGATTATTAATTTTAGTGCATGAAAAATTATCAGTATTTAATTTAGGATCTAGTGATATATAAAACATGGTCTGCCCTAATTTATTTAAACAAAAGGTATACATGAAATCATGTTGTGCAATAGTTATAACATTTAGTATTGTTGTTTTTATACAAATTAGTATCTATATAGGTTCAGCAATTTCCGAAACTAAGTGTAATGCATTTTTAGTGTTTGCAGCTATTATTTACCAAAGTATTAAAAACTGAAAATTACGTAAAAGGTCAGCCAAAGTAATATTTAAATCAATATACTATTTCTTAAAAGCGTTTTACTAATAGTGTTAATAGAATTTCAATCTGAAGGCGAAAATGTGAATATCACATGTCCGGTAATGAAGTTTTATTTTAGGTGTCAGATATTTTGTGTTTCTATGTTGGCAACTGATTTTTAGGAGTTTGCAACATAGCAGAAACGTTACATCCTAAACTGCAATATATTAAATCAAAATAATAAAAACTGATAAAATTGTTCCTGCCCCTTCATAGGACAAATAAGTGAATAAAATTATCCTAAACAGATACAATTACACAGGCCAACTATCAACCTGTTTCCAAACAAGTGTGAGAATTGGGATCATAATAATAGAACAAACACTATTTATCTACATAAAGTTGTTTATTAATCGACACAATGGATACATAGTTTGAGTCACCAGTACAAACTCAAATGAATACATTCACTGAAAGTGTCCAAAGGTATTATGAAGAAGCAACAGTATGTCTGGGGTTGATGTGTGTGGTATCGTCGCCACATTGCCTCCCCTTCCTCAGTATAGAGTACATGCTCTAAACTGCAGGAAGGGGAGGGGGAGGTTTGGTCAGTGTGGATGCGGCATCTGGTAGCAACATAATGTCCAGCGGCTCACTCAATGAAAGTGACTGTTGAACAGCGGAGCATAGGCATGGAACACTGATGTGGGAATCCTTTAGTCATTCTATTCATGTGTGAGATCGGCCCAGGTGCATGTAGATACGTGGTGATGTTTTGGAATACAGTGAGGTGAAGTGTTGGTAATTAGTATTGCACTTAAGTCAGCCATGATGTTGTTGGCTCCCTTGATGTGGTTATGTCAGTTGTTAATTGGAATATAAGTGTCGAGGGGGAGGGTCAGCAGGGAGAGGGGGGGGTGAGAGTTTTGTGGTCTGTAAGCACATAGAAGTGACTGCCCTCAATCAAAGAGTGAAAATGCTTGATAGTCTCATATACGACTAGCAACTCCCAATCAAGTGGCAAGTATTTTTGCTGAGCATGTGAAAGTTTTTTAGAAAAGAAATGCAGTAGTTTGTCCTCTCTATTATGATGTTGTTGGAGAGTGGCACCAATACTGAAGTCACTGGCATCAGTAGTCATAAAGAGCTTGGCATTCAGAACTGAGTGTACCAGTGTTGCAACTCGAGTGAGCAAGTTTTTGAGTGTGAGGGATACATTGCACATCTCATCAGTTCATGGGACTGGATGGGTACCTGAAATTTGTTTGCTTGTCACTGAGTTTGTTGAGAGATACTTGT
Organism: Locusta migratoria; assembly: GCA_026315105.1. Classification (NCBI taxonomy): domain Eukaryota; kingdom Metazoa; phylum Arthropoda; class Insecta; order Orthoptera; family Acrididae; genus Locusta; species Locusta migratoria. The sequence continues at coordinate 86,352,595 of CM048746.1, forward strand.
AAAAGGACAGAGGCTGGCAAGTGCCTGTGATAACAGTTTACTGTTACCAAGAAGCAATGCAAGTCTCTAAATGTCTTCAGCAGTGGCAGGTCAGAGATAGCTTGCACACAAGATTATGGGGGCAAGATGCCGTCTGCAGAGACAATAATGATTTAAAAAAATTACTGAAGATTGGAGAAGTTGCACCTTATCGTTGCTGATTTCGACGCCATTAAGTATATAATGTGTGAAGGATGAGGGATAAGTGTTGTTCATGGTCCTGAGCAAAAGTGCTGAAGATCAGGATGTCACCAAAGTAATCAAAACAGAAGTCATACAGATGTAACAGAGAATCGATAAATTGTTTCCATGTCTGGGTTGCATTCTTTAGCTCCAAAGGCATGAATTTGTAATGGTATAATCCTACTGGAAAATTGCAGTCTTTGCGATATCCTCAGGAGTCACAGGTATTTGATGGTAAGCTTGTTTGCAGTAAATAACACTGAAGATCATGATACCTGCAAGTCTTGCATATTAAGAACTGGCGACGAGATGCGACAGGCACATACAAAAGACACACACATACAACACATTCAGCTATCGGCCATGGCCTTCTTCAGAAATAGAGCACTCACGCAATCACACAGGCACACAACACAGTCATACAACCATCACCTCCGACTGCCACACTTCGAATCACGCTCTGCAGCGAATCGGGGACGGGAGGGGAGGGGAGGGGAGGGGGAGGGGATAGAAAGGTTACGTCTCGGTGGTGGGGATGGGAATAACGAGATGCAGCTTAGGAATGGAGTGGGGAGGCGGGTGAGGGGAGAAAATAAAATAAAATAAAATAAAGTAAAATAATATATATATGAGAGAGAGAGAGAGAGAGAGAGAGAGAGAGAGAGAGAGAGAGAGAGAGAGAGAGAGAGAGAAAATTCATGCACACTGCAAGTGCACAAGACCAAATACACACACACACACACACACACACACACACACACACACACACACACACACATATACATATACACACACACACGATCACATATTCACACACCACTCAAATCAGGCGAGGTTTGGGATACAGAGGTAGGAACTGTAAGGTAAGGAAAAATATATATATAGGGAAATTATCGTAGGTTGAGGCCTGGTTGATTTCGGGATCGGAGAATGTATTGTAGGGATAACTCCCATCTGTGCAGTTCAGAAAAGCTGGTGGTGGATGGGAGGATTCAGATGGCCCGGGTTGTGAAGCAGCCATTGAAATCAAGCATGTGCTCCGCTGCATGCTGTGCCACAGGGTGGTCCACCTTGTTTTTGGCCACAGTTTGGCGGTGGCCATTCATCCTAATGGACAGCTGGTTGGTGGTCATGCCAATATAGAAAGCTGTACAGTGCTTGCAGCACAGTTGGTAAATTACGTGGCTGCTTTCACAAGTGGCCCGGCCTCTGATAGGGTAGGATTGGAATAGGAAGTGCTGGGTGGGTGGATTGGACAGGTCTTGCAGCGGGGTCTTCCACAAGGATATGATCCCTGTGGCAGTGAGCTGGGTTTCGGGGTGGCATAAGGATGAACTAGGATGTTGTGAAGGTTGGGAGGGCGACGGAACACCACTTTAGGAGGGGTGGGAAGGATCTTGGGCAGGATGTCTCTCATTTCAGGGCATGAGGATAGAAAATCAAAACCTTGGCGAAGGATGGAATTTAGTTGTTCGAGACCAGGGTAGTACTGGGTGACAAGGGGAGCGCTCTTTTGTGGATGGTTACTAGTGTTAGGAAGAGGATTTGGGGTGTGTGAGGATATGGCACGGGAGATTTGTTTGCGGACTAGGTCTGTGGGGTAGTTTCTGTTTGTGAAGGCCTTTGTGAGACCTTCAGCATATTCAGAAAGGGAATTCTTGTCACTGCAGATATGCCGTCCACGGGTGGCCAGGCTGTAAGGGAGGGATTTTTTGACGTGGAAGGGATGGCAACTGTCAAAATGTAGGTACTGTTGGTGGTTGGTAGGTTTAATATGGACGGAAGTGTGGATGGAGCCATCAGTGAGGTGGAGGTTGACATCCAGGAATGTGGCATGGTTGGTTGAGGAAGACCAGGTGAAGTGGATGGGAGAGAAGGAATTGAGGTTCTGAAGAAAGGAGGATAGGGTGTCCTGGCCGTGAGTCCAGATCATGAAAATATCATCAATGAACCGGAACCAGGCCAGAGGCTTGAGGTTTTGGGATGCTAGGAAGGATTCCTCCAGACGGCCCATGAACAGGTTGGCATAGGAGGGTGCCATGCGGGTGCCCATGGCTGTGCCTTGGATTTGATGGTAAACTTTCCCCTCAAAGGAAAAGTAGTTGTTAAGTAGGATGAAATTGGTAAGGGTTATGAGGAATGAGGTATCAGGCTTGCGTTCAGAGGGACGTTGGGAGAGGTAGTGTTCCAGAGCGGCAAGGCCATGGGCATGTGGGATGTTGGTGTATAGGGAGGTGGCATCCACTGTGACAAGTAAAGATCCAGGAGGCAAAGGGGTGGGAATGGTGGAGAGTCGGTGAAGGAAGTGGTTGGTATCCTTGATGTGGGAAGGTAGATTTTGGACAATAGGTTGGAGGTGTTGGTCAACTAGGGCTGAAATTCGTTCGGTAGGCGCACAGTAACCAGCCACAATAGGGCGTCCAGGATTATTAGGTTTGTGGATTTTGGGGAGCATGTAAAAGGTGGGTGTGCGGGGTGCTGCTGGGGTGAGGAGGGAGATGGATTCAGGGGAGAGTTTCTGGGAGGGGCCATAGGATTTTAGTAGGGATTGGAGATCTTGTTGGACTTTGGGGATGGGGTCAATCTGGCACAACTTGTAGGTGGAGGAGTCAGATAGTTGGCGGAGCCCTTCTGCCAGGTAGTCACTGTGATCCATAACTACAGTGGTGGAACCTTTATCAGCAGGGAGGATGATGATGTCAGGATTAGTTTTAAGGTTTTGGATGGCTCTTCTTTCTTCTGCTGAAAGGTTTGAGTTCTTGGGAAGGGACTTGGGAAAGGATGGTGAGGACAAGTTGGAGGTGAGAAACTCTTGGAGGGTAACCAGAGGGTGGTTAGGTGGGAGTGCAGGGGGATCTTTGTTGGATGGTGGTATGAATTGGGACAGGCAGGGTTCAATATTGGGATTAGGTAGATTGCGGTCAGAGGGATTCTATCCCTATCAGAGGCCGGGCCACTTGTGAAAGCAGCCACGTAATTTACCAACTGTGCTGCAAGCACTGTACAGCTTTCTATATTGGCATGACCACCAACCAGCTGTCCATTAGGATGAATGGCCACCGCCAAACTGTGGCCAAAAACAAGGTGGACCACCCTGTGGCACAGCATGCAGCGGAGCACATGCTTGATTTCAATGGCTGCTTCACAACCCGGGCCATCTGGATCCTCCCATCCACCACCAGCTTTTCTGAACTGCACAGATGGGAGTTATCCCTACAATACATTCTCCGATCCCGAAATCAACCAGGCCTCAACCTACAATAATTTCCCTATATATATATATTTTTCCTTACCTTACAGTTCCTACCTCTGTATCCCAAACCTCGCCTGATTTGAGTGGTGTGTGAATATGTGATCGTGTGTGTGTGTGTATATGTATATGTGTGTGTGTGTGTGTGTGTGTGTGTGTGTGTGTGTGTGTGTGTGTGTGTGTGTGTGTGTGTGTGTGCGTGCATGTGTATGTGTGTGTATTTGGTCTTGTGCACTTGCAGTGTGCATGAATTTTCTCTCTCTCTCTCTCTCTCTCTCTCTCTCTCTCTCTCTCATATATATATTATTTTACTTTATTTTATTTTATTTTATTTTCTCCCCTCACCCGCCTCCCCACTCCATTCCTAAGCTGCATCTCGTTATTCCCATCCCCACCACCGAGACGTAACCTTTCTATCCCCTCCCCCTCTCCTCCCCTCCCCTCCCGTCCCCGATTCGCTGCAGAACGTGATTCGAAGTGTGGCAGTCGGAGGTGACGGTTGTATGACTGTGTTGTGTGCCTGTGTGATTGCGTGAGTGCTCTATTTCTGAAGAAGGCCATGGCCGATAGCTGAATGTGTTGTATGTGTGTGTCTTTTGTATGTGCCTGTCGCATCTCGTCGCCACGTCTTTGCGGTGAGTTGTAACTGTCCTCACTATATTATTTATTCCAACCTGGACTTTCCATTATTATATTAAGAACTGGATTATTGCCCTTATTTTTTCACGTGTTCATGCACCTCTAATCACACACTCTGAAAATGATGTCTTGTTTTGGTTGTAAATTAATTAGATATTCCCAGTTAATGTCAGAAGTTTTCAGTACACTGGCATCCATTAATTCCTGAATTTGTCTTCACGGGGTGTGTAACTTGATGGGGTTTAGGTGTCATGCCTTCCGATGAATGGGCAGATCATCAGTCATAACAATTCTGTGGATGGTGCCATTAGTAATAGTCAACACTGTAGGTTCAGGGGCCGTAGGAATTTGTCTCTGAGCTGGATTGCAGGAGGGACCAGTGGCAGAGGATGCCCGGGGCAGCAGCAGAACAAAATGAGCCCCCCCCCCCTCCTCCATCCATTCAGAAATATATGTATTACTATAAAAAGTAACTTTTGAGTTTTGGACACCCCTCAGAATGAGAGGAACAGCCTCCGAGATTTGGAGGCCCCAGAATGAGAGGCCAAGGGCGCTCAAAACTAAAAAATAAAAAAAGGATTTAAAAAAGCCTCCTTCGCCCATAGACCGCCACTGGGAGGGACTCTTATTGATTGGAAAGCACTCCTTTGTGTTCTTATCAGATGGCTGGGTAGATACTTTCTTTTGCTGTTCACTCAGCAAGAGTGCAAATTATGTTTGACAAATACTCTACATGCAACTTTGGGACACGTGGAATGACAATATGGAACTGATCCAGCATAATTGTTACTTTGCACAGGGATATGGGTGCAAATGTCAAACATTTGTTGCACCGAGGAATAGTTTGCATGTGACAAGTGAAGTACACAGCATGGAGGAGCTAGGCAAGTTGCACATGTTGTCTGTTGTCTGTTGTCTGTGTTGTGTGTGGATGCCGCAGTGGTCATGCAAGGTGCTGCACGTCTGGTAGGTGCCAGGCGGCTGGGGCAAGGGCGGGAAATTTTGGCAACACCCTGAGGTATTGTCAAGGAGGTGCCGGGGTGGGGGGGCATGTCGCATCAGGCAGGGTCAGTGTCCAACACTTTGTCACACACTTGTAGAGTGGCTGAGAAGCAGGGTCATTTGTAGGATGCAATTCCACCTGCGGTGTAACAATCCATTTATACCAGCTTCATCAAACAATTGCAACATAACAAATATTATATGTCGCCGCATCACAGTAATAACAGTGTTTAAGATGTAGGTTCCTCCACCATCTGCGAAATAGTAGCAGCACTAAAAGTTTGTATAATCAGTGTTACCTTGATATCTCAGGGATCGGTGTAACTGCTCGGAGATCTGCATCTAAAATTTCAATAATGCAGAAACATGTGGAATTCTTCACAATATGTGCAGCTGGAGAGGGTTTCTCCAATTCAGGTATATGTCAGTGGATAACCAGTAATTCAGAGCAACACCAGGTAAAGTTGAAATCGTTGTTTAATTGCAATAACTGTTCACAATTATGACCAACACTTTAACAATGCAAATACAATAAGCTGACCGGCACAGTGACAGCCTCGAAATCTCAATCAGAACTGCCTTTCAATGACCTCTGCTGGCCCTCCTTATATAGTAATCCTAACAATGCCTAGCATTGTTGTTAACACTTAATACATGAAAATATTTGATTTGTAATTCCCTTTCCTAAATAATGTGAATGTTAATAATCTATAAACAAACTTAAATCCTGTCTTAATCTTCCTAACACATAAAAACACTTGTACAGATACTCAAATATCTAATATATTCATAAATACGGAATCAAATAATACATATTACATTTGTATAAATATCATGAAATATAATGAATAGCAAATACTCCTATCATGTACATAGCTGAGGTAGGTGTGGCTATTAATTTCTCTCTTGTTAATGATTGGAAATAAGACGACCTATTGTGACTTTATCTACACAGTAAATACATGCTTTATGCCTTCTTTCCTTAATCAGCCCAAATATCACGTAGAATTGAATATACATTAAAGGTTGTCTGTTTATAAGATCTGAAATGTATTCCATTACTTTACTTAAGTGTCTGAGCACTAATTTGTTATGACTCTATGGTCCACCATGTGCTTTAACATATTTGCACATTTATGTTAAACTATTATGTTTTATATGTTCCTACCAATGGATAGGTTCATTTATGATGTTTACTGTCTTTTGACATTGATTTGGTAAAACATTGAGAACTCTGATGTGTCCTAAGGACGTATGTTTACATTTGACTGCTGGTATAAATTCACAATAAAAATGTTTCTTAAGTTAATGCATAAAATACTGCCAAGATCTTGCTTGTTACATATCAATACTCCCCCAAAAGAATTGTACAACTGTAAGTTGGGCAAAGCTTTTGTAAAAAAAGAAAAGAAAAAAAAATCCATGTAACAGCAAGATCTTCCAAGTTTGATTTATCTCAACCTGAATCTAATCTTTCCAATATATATTCATAAATAATAAGTTGATGGGCTTGCACAGTTGCCCTTTAACACACGATAAATCAAGTAATCTCTTAAGCCTAAACAATCCATACATTAAACAAATTTTACAAATACATAATAAATTCATACTAAAATAATCATATATATGGTGAATGATCAGAGTATCTTTTCCCAAGTTGGACAAAAGACATGACCCTCAAGCATACACAATGCTAAGGTTGCCCTTTTTGTATTAAATCATGAAAATCCAGAAATTGTATGCGACACCAGTACTCAAAATATATATAACTGACCAATAACAATCAGAAACAAATGAGGATGCACTAAATAACTAAAGTGGTCATCTATACACAACATTAAAGTAAAACAGTGTAGCAGAACTTCAGTTCAGTGTCATATACTATTATGTAGTTTAAAATTCAGTATAGAACATTTAAACATATAAATAAACTTATTTCTACTGTACACATTGTCTTGTCACAGGTGCTATAACATGTCCAGGCATATCTACTCTGTTCACTGTATCTACAGTGTATTGGTTTCTTCCAAAATATATACTGATGTGGCATCTAAGCACATATATTCAATATATGCAAACATAAAAAATGATTTGTGACTACTCTCTATCATCCCCCATGTCTGCATTTTCTGCAGTTCCTTTTCAAATGCAGTCCTTTTGCAAAATGGAATACTGTATGGCTTAATGAAAAAAGGATCATGTTGCCTTAAGTTTAATTTACATTGATATCCCTTAATCCTACTCATTTGGTCATCAAAGATATTGAAATACTCCCACAATAAATCCCCAAGTTCTCTTTTTTCTGTTTCATTTAACACTTCTGCCTCTGCTACTTTCCTTTCAACTTGTAAAAGATAAGTCTGACTTTTTGTGTCATCCTCAACACACCTCTCCTCATCCTCATACTCTAGAAATCCTTCTTCACTAGGTGAGTGATAATCTTTAAGATCTTTAAGTTGACTAGAGCAATTACTATTTATCATTATAATCTCCGTTTCTTCACAACTACCACTTTTTGGTTCAATGAATGTCATCTTCATTTCATCCCAGTTGAAACCTATCTTAGCTTTTACTATCCAGTTCATGCCTAAGAGAACACTTTCATTTAACTCATCAATGACAAAACAGCCTTGCATAAAACTAACTCCACTTATTTCAAAGGTTGGCAGAACTTGCCTGTTGATAAATTTACTATACTTGCCCATTGCACCTTTAATCTTAACTCCAGTAATAGGAAATTCAACAAAATTCTCTCCATCTCCTATTCTATCTCTGAGTTTCTTAGAAATTGCACAGATAGGACTGCCAGTATCCACTAAATAATTACCTTTCCAATTGCCAGTCTGAATTACAATATATGGACTCCCATGTACCTCCTGTTTACTAAGGTTATTATTTTCAAACAATAAATCCTCTTCTACTTCTCTGAAACCCATCTCTGCTTGTTCACTGAAACATTCCTTATCATCTGTCTGCTGTAGACCATCCAAAGTTGTACAAATGACTTCCCATTCTGGATGTAAGTTTTGACATACCCTTTTAAATTCACTTTGGACACTACCTTCAAGTTCATGTTCTTTTATATAATCACATGTGACTCTAAATATTTGCTCAGAAACTAACTCCCCATGTCCACTAGCATCTTCAGGATACGGCTTAATTTCATCAAAGTCAATAGGTATCCGCAACTTGTCATGCACTTTCACATTCCTTTTTAAATGATTCCTATCATGTTGCACTTCTCCGTCCTTCATTTCAACATATATCATCCCATCTAAGGATTCTAATACTTCATCATCATCAACATCATCATCATCAACATCATCATCATCATCAACATCATCATCATCATCAACATCATCATCATCATCAACATCATCATCATCATCAACATCATCATCATCATCAACATCATCATCATCATCAACATCATCAACATCATCATCAACATCATCAACATCATCATCAACATCATCAACATCATCATCATCATCATCAACATCATCATCATCAACATCATCATCATCAACATCATCATCATCAACATCATCATCATCATTTTCTACAAAATCTCCTTTAAAGCTACTACTACAAATATCACCACTTAAACTATCATCATCATGTGCATGAATCTCGGCTTCAACAACTATGACATCAAAGCTACTTCGTCTTTCCTTCTTTTTTAAGTGAACATCCTCAAACAATCTTGAAATACCTAACCCGTTGCTGTTATTAACATTACTTTCATCAACTAATACCTCACTGTCTTTACTAGGTTCATGAAAAAGGTTAGTCAGTGCTCCATCCTCCATCCTCCAATATATCTATACATTTATTTTTAATTTTCTTAAGTGAATGCATAAAATACTGCCAAGATCTTGCTTGTTTCATATCATACCCGTCCGCTTTGACCCATCAAGTCATCTTGATGTTAAATAACTGAACACTTATTATTGCCTTGTTTCACAAAACTGTATTTTTACAACCTAGGTTTCGGTTTATGAGCCCATTTTCAAGAACCCAAAACTCCAGTTGTAAAAATAAAGTTTTGTGAAACAAGGCAATAACAAGTGTTCAGTTATTTAATTTGAAATGTTTCACCAAGAACAGACAGTATAATCAATCAATATCATCTTGTTGTGTTGTGATATCATTATTGCACAACAATTTTCAGTTGTCTGTTTTTACAGTTGGTGTGTGTAGGCATATGGTGAAGTGCTCTTGTGACAGAAGTTAAATGGTTCATGTTTATTTTGTATGCAATATCCATATGATGTGTAACCTTCTTAATATTTGTGTAGTGTGGTTTCTTCTCTTAAAGTTGTTTTCTGTTGTGTGTGTGATTTAGTAATATGATTTTTCTAGTTTTGTCTTTCAATAACTTTATGTGTTTATGGTACTTTTTGGACAGATAAGGCAAATAAGATTAACTCCTTCTCTCTGTTTGATGCACTGAGCAGGGACTATGTTGTCCGCAGTAAAATTTTCTCAGCTACTTGGTATTATATCTGATTGTCTTCAGTGTACAAGATGTCAGCAACCAATGAACCTAATAAAAGTCATGACGAGGGAGTATAAGGTGCTTATGTGCATATGTGTGGTTTATTTTTTGTGTTATTGTTTTGTACTTTGTTGTTGTTGTTAACTTTTTGTAGTGTAGTTTCTAATGGTGTTGGTGGCAGATGAGGATTTTTCATAAGGTTCAGATCACTGTAAGGAGGATTTTCATTGGTATTTATGTAGTGTATGTATGTTGGCAATTTACCATATTGTATGTAAGAGGTGTGGTTTGATTATTGGTTTTGGCAAAGCCAATGAATGTAATAAGCAAGAAACTGGTTGTGGTGACACACTACTAGTGTACCATAGGTCTAGATTATGTTGGGTGACCGAAGTTAGGTTGTGAGTTGGTGAAGCCAATGAATGTGAAAAGCAAAAGTCTGCTTTTGGTTACTGACTGATCTGGGTTAGGTTGGGAGGTAACAATTTTGTTATGACTTGGTGAAGCCAATGAATTTAAAAAAAGAAAATCTGATTTTGGTTACATGCAGATCTGCAGCATAGCTTAAGGTTGAGGTTGGGTTGGGAGACAACAGTTTCATCATGAAGCCAACACATGTGAAAATACAAATATGATTGCAAAGAAGAAGATTATGTTAGAATTGAACATTTTGAAATGACTGAAGTGTTAGATCCTATTTCATTATTGTTTATTGCTTGGGTTGGGAGAAAGTTGAATTGATATCGCTATCTTCATTTAAGGTATTATGTTGTTGTGGTCTTCGGTCTGCAGATTGGTTTGATGCAGCTCTCCATGCTACCCTGTCCTGTGCAAGTCTCTTCATCTGAGAATACGTTTGGCATCCTTTTGAATATGCTTACTGTATTTTTCCCTCAGTCTCCCTCTACAGTTTTTACCCCACACACTTCCCACTAATGCTAATTTATTGATGTCTCAGAATGTGTCCCACCACTCTATTCCTTCTATTAGTCAGGAAATGCCAGAAACTCCTTTTCTCCCCAATTTGGTTAAGCACCTCTTCATTAGTTGTGTGATCTATCATCTAATTTTCACCATTCGTCTGCAGCACTACATTTCAGAAGCTTCTATCATCTTTTTATCTGAACTTCTTATCGTCCACATTTCACTCCCATACAGTGCTACTCTCCAGACAAATGCTTTCAGAAAGGGCTTCCTAACATTTAAATTAATATTAGATATCAACAAACTACACTTTTTCAGAAATGATTTTCTTCACATAGTCTTCCTTTGTTTTATATCTTCTTTACTTTGGCCATCAGAAATTATCTTAGTACCCAAATAACAAAACTCATCTACTACTTTTATTGTCTCATTACTTTTTTCTACTCCCTGTACTTTAATTTCCTCTCCAAATTTCTCCTTGCAATCCTCCACAGTTGTTCATTGTACAGATTGAACAACATTGGGGAAAGGCTACAACCCTGTCTTACTCCCTTCCCAACCTCTGCATCTCTTCCATGCCCTTTGACTCTAATAACCGCTGTCTGCTTTTTTTTTTTTTTTTTTTTTTTTTTTTTTTTTTTTTTTTTTTTTTTTTTTAAAGTTGAATACAACTCTTTGCTCCCTATATTTTACCCCTCTTACCTTCAGAATTTGAAAGAGTTTATTACAGTCAACATTGTCAAAAGCTTTCTCCAAATCTCAAATGCAAAAAACATAGGTTTGCCTTTCCTTAGCCTATCTTCTAAGATAAGTCGTAATGTGAGTATTGCCTCCCGTGTTCCTACATTTCTCCTAAATCCAAACTGATCTTCCACAAAGTTGGATTCCAAAAGTTTTTCCATTCATCTGTAAATAATTCGTGTTATTATTTTGCAACCATGACTTATTAAACTGACAGGTCTGAAATTTTCACATTTGACTGCACTTGCTTTCTTTGGAATTGGGATCATGATATTCTTCTTGAAGTTGGGGGTATTTACCCTGTCTCACACCTTGCATACCAGGTGGAACAATTTTTTCATGGCTGGCTCTCCTAACGATATCAGCAGTTCAAACGGAATGTCATCTATTCCAGGGGCCTTTTTTCGACTCGTGTATTTCAGCGCTCTCTCAAGTTCTCACAGTATTGTACCTCCTACCTCCTCTTCCTCCAATTCCATTTCTATAATACTAGCTTGAAATTTATTTCCTTTGTACAGACACTCTATATATTCCTTCCACATTTCAGCTTTCCCATCTTTGCTTAGTACTGGGTTTCTGTCTGAGTTCTTGATATTCATTCAGCTGCTTTTCTTGTTTCCAAATATCTCTTTTATTTTCCTGTAGGCAGTATCCATCTTTCTACTGGTTTTACATTCTTCTGTGGTTCTGCATTTGTCCTCTAGCCACTCCTGCTTAGGCAGTCTGCACTTTCTGTCAATCTTATTTTTAAAACATTTGTAGTCCCTTCTGCCTGCTTCACTTCATGCATTTTTATATTTTATCCTCTCATCAATTAAGTAGCCTACAGTAAATCCTGTGTTATCCAGGGATTTCTATTAGGCCTTGTCCTTCTGCCTATATGATCCTCTGCTGCGTTCACTACTCTATCTCTAAGAACTACCCATTCTTCTTCTACTGTGTTACTTTTCCCTGTTTCAGCCAATCCTTGCCTAATGCTTCCTCTGAAACTCTCAGCCACCTCTGGTTCCTTCAATTTATCCAGGTTCCACCTCCTAACTTTTATATACCATTTTAATGTTGATGGGATTTAGGTGAAAGTTGATTTTTGATCATTTTCTTGATTTTAGGTGTAGTTTGGTCAGAAAATCAGGCGACGCTGAATGAATTAGATTAGGTAATGAGACAATAAAAGTAGTAGATGAATTTTGTTATTTGGGTAGCAAGATAACTTCTGATGGCCAAAGTAAAGAAGATATAAAATGCAGAATGGCTATGGGGAGAAAAGCGTTTCTAAAGAAGTGAAACTTGTTAACATCCAATATTAATTTAAATTTTCGGAAGTCCTTTCTGAAAGCATTTGTCTGGAGTGTAGCATTGTATGGCAGTGAAACATGGACAATAATGAATTCAGACAAAAAGATGATTGAAGCTTTTGAAATGTGGTGCTACAGATGAATGATGAAGATTAGATGGGTAGATGACGTGATTAATGAGGAGGTACTTAACCGAATTGGGGAGAAAAGGAGTTTCTGGCATATACTGAGTAAGAGAAGGGATAGATTGGTAGTACACATTCTGAGACATCAAGGAATTGTCAACTTAGAATTAGAAGGAAGTGTGTGGGGTAAAAATTGTAGAGGGAGACCAAGGGATGAATAAAGTAAGCAGATTCAAAAGGATGTAGGTTGCCGAACATGTACTCAGATGAAGGGACTTGCACAGGATAGGGTAGCGTGGAGAGCTGCATCAAACCAGTCTGCGTACTGAAGACTGCAACAACAACATAGGTTAACTGAAGTAGTCAATATAGTTTTTATACTACTGGTTTTGTACAAGGGTGTTGATTGGAATCGCTGGCTTCATTCAATGTGTTTTATGTATAGTTTTTTCTTCAGTTTTTTTTTTTTTTTTTTTTTTTTTTTGTGTTTTCGGTTTGCTTTTTGTTGTGTCTTTACTGCTTAGATATCCTTGCACTAAACCCCCCTCTCCCCCCTTCTTAGTGTCATTTTATTGGTTTTAATTTTCACACGTTTATATGTACGTTTGTCAATGTTTATCATGATTGTTCGGGTCACCAAATTGGCTACGAGTATAAATGTCATTGCCACCATATTGATGATGTCAAAGGTCAAAGTAGATGATGGAATCATATCATAAAATTATGTCTAGAAGCAGGAAAAAACACAGTCCATGTCCCATGGAACACTGATAGAAGTCTGAGTTTCACTAATCATGTTAGAATTGTTGTTGCAGTTCAGGATAGCAAAAGCAAAAGTGTTCTCATTCCATTCAAGTATGTGTTTGGGAAGACTTGCTGTGTCTCTGTTAGTGATCTCAGCAGTTGCTCAAAGGAATGATGAATCAGACGATATGGATGAGTAAGGTCACATGGCTAATTCTAAGGTCACGAAAAAGATAAGGACATGGAGTGTATCATGTTTGCATGAAGGTCACAAGTTTGTGTGGGAGTTTGACATAACTATTCAACACTTCCACTGCTTCACTCTTGACAGCATTACATTGACTCAAGAGGTGGTAAATGTTACTAACACCAATGTTACCCAGACCTGCATAACTTCACCATGTGTGTTGGTGCTGTTATGAAATAAAGAAACATGTATGATACCCAGGGATAGACAGTAGTGTGACAGAAAGTCAATCCTCAGAACTGTCTCAGCGATGTCTGCCAAATGCAAGTTCCATGAGCAGGTCAGTACTTAGTCAGTTACAGCAGCAGCTCAATGGTGCCATACATAGGGAGCATAGAGGCACTGACGGCTCAGTGAAAAGAATATGAGTGTTTGCAGGGGCGGACTAAGGCTGTTGGAGGCTCCCTGCCCACTTGTAAATACATGTATTACTATAAAAATAGTAACTTTTGAGATTTGGAGGCCCCCAGGACAAGAGGCACAAGACAATCTAAAAGAAATAGCTTTCGATATTTTGAGGCTCCAGAACGAAAGGCCAAGGGCGCAAAAATAAATAAATAAATAAAATAACAATAATAATAATAACTGATTTCTAGGTACTTGGAGGCCCCCAAGACGATAGGTCCAGGGCTGCAGGGCTGTCTGCCCCCCCTCCCCCCCTTTAGTCCACCACTGAGTGTGTGTGCGAATGTGGTGCCATCCATCTAGGGATGAGTAAAAAGTCAGCTGCAGTACCCACAAAAATCTTGTAGCTTGATTGCTGGTAAGCATTTGTTCTCATCCTATGCATTTTTGTAGTTGTTAAGAGACACTGAAGTGTGGGACGCTGTATGCAGATGATCTCTGCCAGTGTTGGCACAAGGGTGCAGGGCAGTATTGCCCACCTGATTCACTTGAAATGTGTTCATAAGGGTATAGATCTATTCTATCCTCCACAGACATGAACCAGTGGATTCCACTGCATATGGGAGAAGATTAATCTGGAGGTCAACAGGCAGTTTTGTAAGTCAGATCGACCACAGTATCTTGTCTGAAAACATCCTTTCACCAAACTTTGGTGGTGCCAGAGTTGCATGGGGTGTGCAGTCTCCAAAGTTTTCCTTGTACATCAGGTGAAGGATAGACTTCTGAGGAGAGTGAGAGAGGCACTTGATTGCTTTCTTTTTTGTGAATATATACTTCGAATCCATCAGGGATGTGATCAGTAAGTCACAGAAGAGGTCAGAGTGCTCATGCAGGTGAGCAATGAAGCATAGAAACTTTGAATTGTCATCTGATGCAGTATAATTTAGGCATCTCTTCCACCAGGCCAAACTACATAGATTATCCTTTGAGAGTGCTGGTAACTTTCATAGGCATCCTGGTGGTGGAGAGGATGGGCTCATAGGTGAGTATGATTCCTGATTATGTGTCCTCCAGTGAGTATGAAACTGCTGAAGGTGGATAGGGTCAGCATAATGCAATGGTAGGTCTTGCACTTTAGTGGAATCTGCAGTAGTAAAGGCTGGAATAGTATGTCTTCCCTTTGGTGTGGGCCCAGAAACTGATAAGTTGTTGAGAAGGTGAAAAATGTCTGAGAAATGTGGAAGGTCAGCACAAAAACATAGCCATTGTAATGCAATAAGTGGGTGGGTGAACAAAAGGAACCGAAACCAGTGCAGGTGTGGAACTGGCAACTTGTATGGCTACAGCCGGTGATGTCAGTGTTTTACAGGATATTAGTACTTAGAGGTGCAGAAGTCCAGCAGGAAAGGCATATTCGGTGCTCTGTACTAACAGGTGGCTGAGCAATAAAAAATGGGTCCCCTGTGTGTTGGCCAAAAGGCATGACATTTAAAGTTTGTCATGTAAAAGCCAGCAGAGTCATTGGCACTGTGAAAAACAGTCATACTGTTGAATTCATTTTTAATTTGAAGGTCGCTTGGTGGTGAGTACTCATAGGAGGCTAAACCTTTGCCTTTTGTTACATTAGTTGTTGTGTCCTGTACAACTTGTTGCACAGGCAGTAGATTAATACATATTGGCATAACAGCTGTAGCAGAACAGATGATTGGCAATCCCGGTGGTGAAGAAGCAATGAAACTGGGAGGCTGCTGAATTTCAGAATCCAGATTGTCATCAATAAGCAGCATTGTCAAGGCGTAGTAGGTGTAATGAAAAACAGTCAACTTGTGTGGTAATTCCAAAACAACATTTGAAAGCACGGAATGAAAATGAGTCGGCGTCATAAGAATGGCACTTGTAATAATGGTGCAAACAGCATTTATCCATAAAAACTCATTTATTAATCAGCTCAACAGATAAAGGGTTGGAGTCACAACAGCATAATAGACTCAAATGAATACATTCACATGAAGTGTCCAAAGATCATATGAAGAAGAAACAGTCTATGTCAGGTAGATATGTGTGGTAATGTTGCCACACAAGTTTGAAAGTATCTTCAGAATAGATGATCAATCGCTCGTTATAACCTGATATTGAACTTCATGTACTCTAATATTTGTAAATATAATAGAAATTAAGCTTAAAACAAGTAAACAATTTAAATTTATGGCAAAGGATTACAATAATATTCAGTCAAAATCCTGGTTCAGTGAACCCCCGGAAAAATGCTCATCATGAAAATAACTAAATAAAATAAAAAGTGTTTTTAAACTTTCATTCTTCATTTTAGTCTGCTATCAGAATATTTTATATGCACATTCAAAGTATTTTTACCTTGTGAGAAATGTTTTACATCACGGAGACAGCTCATATATGACTCTTAGCGTTGCCACTTAATATCTGTGGCAGTGGCTGCTGCGTTTCAATGTGCATGTGCAGCTGAGGTTCAAATTCTCTTCTGAACTTTCTGGAGGCAGCATATGGGTACTCCTGTGGCAGGGAGGGGCAAGGGGAAATGCCACTTATAACATTAGTGTTGTAGCTGGGAGAGACGCCAGCTCGTGGCTACTCGAGCTCTGGCAGTTATGCATGAATGGTCCTAAAGCAAAGACAATGCAGCTACTGTGCACCTCACCTTGCACAGTGGCAAATTCTTCATTAAGGCAACATCTGCTCTTCATAATTGTTTTGAAGATTTATCAAAAATGTCTTATTTGGTACAATATTACTGTGAAGTAAAGAAGCATCAACTGTAAAAGCCTTCAGAAGATTTGACCATGAATAATAATGAAGTCACTGCTCTCCACCTAGCAAAAATAGCTGTATGGTTAGTGTTATCATGTTGTGCCATCAATTTTTTTAAAACTCAATCTTCTTTTTAATAGATTGGGGAGCAACAATGACTTTTGTATTGTTACTTGCCATATATCTCTGAATGTTTTAGCAAATTTGGTGTGATTTTGAGGATAAATGACATTTACTTATGTACTCTTCATTGTAACAAATATTTTAGTGTTTGAAAAGATGTGGGGAGAGCAGTCTTTGCGCATGTGTAAGTTTAAGAGAGGGTGCTGCTTACAGTGTCATGTGACCTGAAGGTAACTTGTCTCTTCATTGTGACAGATTAATTTTGTTATGGTCACTTAACAGTGTTATCGTTACTTATTGTGTTTTAGTGTTCATGCGCATATTCATATGTCCCTGGTGTGTATCAAAGAAAAATAAACAATGTTCAGTATATTTTAGAAACAGATTACTCAGCTTTCATCTTGAACAAAATAAATAAGCTTGGTAGGCCAATGCCTCAGCTCAAGTTGAAGATCTTGTAATGAAAATATATCTAAAAGGTCAATTAAATCTAATGAAAGAATCCCTGAGACGGATTTACGTCTCAAATATGTCAAAGACATTATTGATAGATCTGAAGCGTTGAATTAAAATTTGTGGTGTGGCCGGGAATCGAACCCGGACCTCCATGCTTACTAGGCAGACGTCTTAACCGTTTTTTTTTTGTTTTTTTTTCGGGTCTCCTTCCTCCCCTTCAACCCGTCCTTCCGCTCACCAAAGTCGCCTTCTTCGGCGTCGGCTTCTATCGGCCTTTTTGTTCCATTTCTTGGACATGAAAATAATAATAACAAAAATGTAGCTGATTTGACGAATTTCCGTCTCGCTGTTCCACAGCTTTATGTCGAAAATATTGCAAACCAAAAGACCAGTGATTGCCACCTTTTTTTTTTAATATAACTGAAATATATATTTTTATATTTCCGTATTGTGTCAGAAATATTCGGTAAAGGAAGTAAATGTTTGTTTTTCTTCGTTGTACAAGTACATGAATTAGTAGGTTTTTTTTTAGCTTTGCGTGTAGCGTGATGTCAACATAGAATAAGATAAATAAGAAAATAAATTGTAAAAAATTAAAAACTGTAATGAAAAGAAAATCTCTTTTCCGGTATGTCTTGTAGGAAATCAAGAATCATTTGTATAAATACATAAGTTCGTTTCCTCGTAGATGTAATGTGGTAACATACTTAAGTTTTTTCTTCTGATTTACCAATGATTTAAAACTGTGTTGATGTTAGTCTTGAGTAAATTAGATTTCTTCTTCTTGTTATACTAATTAAACTAAATTTGTAATTGCAACAGAACGTCCAGTTTCGTCACTGGGTTATATAGAGTCGTCAACGCAGTAACGTATCTGAATTTAAATGATCCATGGCGGTCTTGTCTTTGTTTCCCTAAAAACCTTCTCTTGTTGCGTGTAACAGAAAAGTCAAAACAATTACATTCTTCCAAATGTAAACTTCTTGTAATACTTTACATTATTGTTCTAGTCAAAAAATTGGCAAAAGTTTCCTTGTATTTTTTATTACGCATCAGCATGTGGTGTTCAGTTGTAAGATACACCCAGAAATCCTCCACATTCCTTGATTCTTTGGTTATGATGTAATGAAGAGTTTGCCCTTTCAACCAGTTGACAGCATTTCTTTTAGTTCTTGGATATGGAATGCTATCCGGTGTTAGGAAGTCAGCAGCTGTGAAGGCGGTGGGTGTCGTTCTGCTGACGCTAGCTAACTTTTGTCTAACATAAAGCCATATGTCTTCAACCTTTTTACACAAGAGTCTATGTTCTTTATCGTCTACTACGTTGCAGAGTGGACACAGCGGTGAAGGTGCCAGCCGAATTGCATGTAGTCTAGAGTTCGTTGCAGTTTTCCTGTTGACCGCGAAATACCATGTCGCTTTCACGGACGTTGGTAAGTTCCTGCTGTGAATGTTTTTCCAGATTATGTTCCAGTTATTCAATGGATATTTCTGTTCTATATTATTTCCGAGTTTGTTTTTCATCAGCTGTTTGTAAAGATCTTTAACCTTTACGATTTCTTTTTCTGGTATCCTGCCGTGTATGTAACTGTATTCCACGAAAAAATATTTTAAGTGGTGCAATCCGTTAGGGATGTGTCGGACACTGACAGGTGCATTGAGGTCGACAGGAGCTGTTTCGTTTACCAAGTGTGCAGTAAGGCTACCACCTTGCTTTTTCCATTCCTTGTACATGTTGGAGAGGTACAGAGCTTTCGCTTTTTGACTGACATCTGTGAGGTTTAAACCCCCAAGTATCGTGGGAAGCGTCAGCGTGTCGTATTTCACTTTGAAGATTCGTCCGCGGGTCACGAAATGTCCTAGAGCAGATATCATGCTTTTGGCCAAGGTTGCAGGAAGGGGCAAGACTTGTGCTACATAGTTTACTTTAGATGTAATGTAAACATTTGCAACTGCGACCTTTTGGAGTTCGTCGAGTTTCCTTGTACTATGTTCTTGTACACAGGCTCGCATGCTGTTCAGTAGTTTCCGATAATTAACTGCAATAGTTTTCTGGATGGACCGTTTAAAATCAATGCCAAGGCATTTCATTGTTGCGAGTTCTGGTAGCAAGCTTTGGGTTTGTAACCTGATGCCACGTCCAATATGAAATATCCCGGACTTTGCTTCATTAAGTTTTGCGCCTGAAGCTTGTTCGTATTTCCTGACTATCTCCAGCGCAGTCACGACTTCATTGCCACTCGTGGCAAGAAATCTGACATCATCAGCGTACGCATTGCATACGATCTTTTCTCTTCTAATTTGTAGTCCCTGGAGATGTGTGAGGGAAGCGAGGAGTGGTTCGATAGCAATGGCAAAAAGTGCCATGGACATGGGGCACCCTTGCCAGATGGAGCTGGTAACTTCTATCGGTTGGCTAGTCTGTCCATTAATTACAAATCTCGCTGCGTTGTTCGTTAGCGTATTGCGGATGACGGCAATAAAGCGGGGTAGGTATCCCATTGCGCTCATAGTACGGAGTAGGAACTGGTGATTGACCCTGTCAAAAGCTTTGTCAAGGTCAAGGGACACCAGGGCACATTTTATTTTGCAAACGTCAGCCGTGGCAATTATATCCCTGTAATCACAGAGGGTCTTCAAGATCTTTCTATCTTTACCGACACTCGTTTGGTAAGGGCCGGTGACAGTGATCATTGTGCTGTTTAATCTTCGCGCTAGTACTCGACCAAAAATCTTATAATCGCTGTTCAGCAATGTTATTGGCCTAAGACCGCTTATAGTCTTAGTACCTGATGTTTTGGGCACTAGCACTACGATGCCTTCCCGAAGCTCTTTTGGGATATCGTTTTCAGGGTTTAACAGTTCATTGCAAATGAGAGTGAACTTGTCTTTTATGAGGGAACTGAATGTTTTATAAAATTCGGCTGGAATACCGTCCGATCCTGGAGATTTGTTCGTCTTGCTTTCTGCTATTGCTTTTTCGACGTCTTCTGCAGTCACTTCTGAGATGAGGAATTGTGCTTCCGCGTGGTTTATTCTCCTTTGTAGGGTGGACAGAAACTCGTCTTGAAGGCGTTCGTTAACTGGTTGAGAGGACATGAAGGAAGCGAAATGTTGTACGATCGCCTCCTTAATCTCAGAGTTTTTCGTTAGCTTCCTTCCGTCATTCAGTTGTATTGCAGTGAATATTTTGCGCGACGCTCTTTTGTGCTCACGGATAACGTGATATACGGAAGTTATCTCATTTGGCGCCGTATCCTGCACTCGTGACCGTATTTTGTAACCTTCCAGTTGTTTACGTCGAAGGGCCAAGATTTTCGCCTTAATCTTTTTAATTCTTGCATAGTTTTCAACAATCGTGGCATCTGATTTGAATAAATCTCTTAGGCATTGAAAGTAAAATTCCATAGTACTTTTGTACCAGAAGCTTTTTTCTCTGGAGTAGTTTAGGAAAAATCTCCGTATTTTCGGCTTGACATGTTTCAGCCACCAGTCGGTAGCAGTGTTGTACGAGGCGAGCAAGCTCTCACACTCCCTCCATAGTGCGTGGAACGCCTCCTGGCACGCCTGGTCTTCTAGGTGAGACACGTTCAGCTTCCAGGTCCCTCTACCTCTGTAAGTCCCCTGTTTGGCCATATTGATTGCGCAGATTTACGCTGCATGATCCGAGAAAACAACAGGCCATATTTCCGATTGCAGGATGTTGCGCTTTAAATTATGTGAGACATACACTCTGTCTAAACAACTCACCGAGTGGCTGGTCACATGAGTGAATCCGGGGGCTGCACCGTACAAGTGCTCCCATGAGTCTACTAGACGTAGTTGTGTGACTATCCGTTCAAGTTCGATAGACTTATTGAGATTGGGAGTTTGATCTTTGGCATGCAATACACAATTAATATCACCTCCGAGGATAATGTGCTCCTGTTGGGATCCAAACAGAGGGACAACTTCTTCTTTAAAAAACTCCGCCCTGCGTTGTCTATTGCTAGATCCCGATGGGGGATAGACATTAATGATTCGTACGTTATTGATTGTGCCTGCTATGCCTTTACTGGTGGTTAATTTTACAACATCTTGGACTATTATGCCCTCTTTCGTGAGGATAGCTGTACACATTTCCGTTCCAATCCCTGGATTTGTTAAAGCATTGAATCCCGGTATATGTTCAATGTCAATATCTGTGACTTCTTGCAAAAGGAGAATGTCTACGTCAGCGGCATATATAAAATCTTTGAGGTTTTGTAATTTGAATGAGCTATGAGCCTTATTGAGATTTACTGTGGCTATCTTGTATGTTTGTACTTCTGTCATCGGTCGTTCTGGCTGTTCAATCATGAATTCGTTCTTCAGTTCTTCATTCCTTCTCTAAAAGTCGTATAGTAAAAAAACAGCTTAATAATACTCATCAGTATCAAAAGGATCCGGAACATAATCTTGTCGCTTTGAGAGATCTGTCATGGAAGTGTCTTCTTTCCGGGTGTCGTCATCTTTTTGGAGCTGTGCATTATCTATCTCAGATTCGTGAATTTCGCTCATGTCTTCATCCGCTGGGTCATCTGCCACTTCGTCCGCCCAGTTGGTGTGCGTAGGCGTCTGGGATGGGTCATGGGGAGCCTCCGGAGAGGGAATTCTTTCTGGTTTCTGTGTGGGTGGTTCCTTTGGTAACCGTCCTTCAGCGCCTTTTTTCCCCAGTGCAGAGACAGGGGGTTTTTCGGGTGCTGGTGTCGCTTTCTTATCAGAAGAGGACTTTTGACTTAAGCTGGCTGCTATTTCTTTTGCCTTTTGTCGCAGAGGTGCAGCGGCCTCCTCTGCGCCTTCGGATGCAATCCTGCGCTTCTTGTTTCTCCTTCCGGACTTCGTTTTTGGTGAACTCTCTGTGGTTTCAGACCCACTTTCTGGTTCCTGCGGAGTGGTAAGCTCTTCATTTGCCGAAGGATCTGCACCATTTACAGGTTCGGTTTCCTGTGTCGGCCGAACTTCGTCTGTTGCTGTTGGTGGTCGGGAATCGAGTATATCGTCGGCTATAAGTGTGCTGACATCCATTGGGATTTCAGGCTCTGCAACGATTGCTCCTGCAGTTCGATCAGGGACCAAAACTGTAGCCGGTTGCGCTCGAGCTGCAGCGGCGTAAGTTCCAGGCAGTGACGTCATGGCTAGTGGCCTGGTGGGCTCGCCGGCGGGTAGCTGCGCCACGCGCCTCTGTATACAATTGGCGTGCACGTGGCCAGGCTTGTTACAGACCGAACAAGTTCTGGGTTGATCGTCATAAATAACAATTCCTCTATATCCGCAGACGTTTACATACGAAGGAATATGTTTCCGTAGTTCTACTCGGAGTTGTCGTACACCATTTAGAACGGGAAATTTATGCGCGCTCGACCACTTTTCAGCAAAATTGCTAAGCACTGTACCGAACTGAGAAATTACAGCATTTATCTGTTCCGCAGTAATTTCAAAAGGCAACTCAAAAATTCGGATAGTGCGTATTCCAAACCCAGCATGAGTGATAGCAACCTCCCCAACACGTCCGTCTGAATACCTAAATTTCATAGTACCTCCACAGGATTCAACTACCTTCGAGCATAGCTCCGCACTACTCAACTTGACAAATACCACACTCGCTATAATCGACAGATGAATACCAATAATGTCGTTGCATGATAGTTTTACATCCTGCTCTAACCAATTTTCTATCTCATAAGATTTCGGTCTAGTAGATCGATTCTCAAATGTCAATTTCAAAGTATCCTTCCTAGTCGGTCGTTCCATTTCTTGTTCCATCATTACAATTGGTTCATACCTTTCCCACAGTTCAATAGCGAAAGCTATTTGCTGCAGCAAGCGCCGACACTTACCACGCGAAGACAAGCTGTCGCAGCGCACGGCACGGAGCGTCCTGCCCCTAGCACGACTGCGAGCAGACTGTGCCCGTTAGACTACCACACCACTAACAATTAAGGCGCCTCGGAATAGTCTATGTACGATTTCTCTCCACAACACAAAGTTTAATTCAGAGCCTTGGCAGTAGTGGCAATTATCTTTGGAACAAAGAAGCTGAATTAAAGTTTGTGTTTTGGAAGGAAATCGTACATAGACTATTCCAAGGCACCTTAATTGTTAGTGGTGTGGTAGTCTAATGGTTAAGACATCTGCCTAGTAAGCATGGAGGTCCGGGTTCGATTCCCGGCCGCTCCACAAATTTTAATTCATTGCTTCAGATCTATCAATAATATCTAAAAGGGCTGATGGGGTGGGGGTGGGGGAGTGGGGCGCTTTCCTTCAGCGCCACTCACAGAGGTGTGCCAAATTGTGTTTTTGGATGCCAAATGGGGGGGGGGGGGGGGGCGGCATCGAAACATCAAGAAGCCGAGAGGGAAGATTCATGATCCGACACTCAAAGAAGTGAAGCCCCAGTGATCTGAAGCACCAGCCACCACGGGTCAGACTTAAATTGCAAAAGTTACGTGCTTATGTGAACAAACTGTTCAGCCACAGTTGAACATACACAAAATGTTATCCTTATAGATGTCTAGTAGTGCAAATGTTTACATATGTAGTCTGAATCATTTATAACTTTGAAAAACTGGCAATTTAACATTAGAATACAACATATCTTGTTGACTCAGTTAAAAATAATTAGTTTATAATTTGATTACTGAAGTAATAGACTGGTTCATTACTTGGTGCTTGTTAACATTTATGACCCTATGCAATAGTAGCCAAGGCATGGACAGGAGACAAAGTGTAACCTTAATATCTTGTCTCGTATTACTAAGTTGATTTGATTTATTGATTATCCATTTTATCATATACATGATATTGGACTTGTCATAACTTGATACAATATTTAATAAGTTAACTTACATAACAATGTTGGTACAAATACAATATAGGGGAGTAAAAGATAAGACGGTTAATAACAAACACTTTATTGCTAAGAGTACTAAAGCATACACTAGACTGGATACAATATGGTCGGCTGATCAGAAATATATTCAAACATTGACCTTGCTATTGATGTGGAAGTCAAGAGGTCACCACACAGCACTCCCCCCCCCCCCCTGCAGTATGGAGTACATCTGGAGAGGCCAACAACAACCTCGGCATGAGTGTTACTGTAAACTCGACAGTGTCAGGAAGCAGCAGCATGGGTGACCAGTGGGAAGTCGGTGGTACATCCACGACGAATTCATTGAGGCATCATAGGTGATGGATGGCCCTGGCTGTGCAGAAGCCAGTGGGGCAAAGATGAGCACCTCAGTGGGAGGCAGGAGGAAAATATGAACAGCTGATGTGATGACTGTGTTGGGAAGGGGAATGTGTTTGAGAAGCTACCACTTGATGCCAAAAGAGGAGAGGGGGCAGTCAAAGTTGGGCACAGAATGAACACAGAACTGTCTCATATTATGACGGAGAGATCAGTGGTGAGAGGAGGGGGAACAATAACTTCGAATATGAGGGCAGGGGAGTAGAGAAGGGAGGAGAGTAAGAAGCCATGGAAGGGGGAAGGAGAAGACGAACTTGAAAGTTTAGAGGATGCCAGAGGGGAGGGAGAAGGGGCAGGAGAGGGGCAGAGTGAGAGGTGAGGGAAGGAGAATGGGAACTCACAGAGTCTGGCTGAGGCTGAGGAGTTACACAGTCTGGGTCAAAGTGAGCAGGTTTAACACAGTGTACACAAACAGTGATGCATGTTTACAGAGCACTTACCCAGGTCCACACAAAGTGGTTGGCCAGTTGTTTAACACCCTTGATTTTTTAGTTAATAATAGACACCTGACATTTTATTTCGCACATATCAAATCTTCTTGGGTTTTAGACAAATGTATGGATCCCCTTCCTGGGGTGTTTCATCTTTCCTGACAAGGCTTCACCTTACCATAACTTTCACCAAATCTAAATGAGTAGCAATCTAGCATAGCTCATTATAGTGAAGTGCTGCATATTTAAGATTATGGTGTATGTTATGTTTAAGAGAATTCAAAGAAAAATAATAAATGAATCCATAATGTGTCAGAAATTAGGGTGTTAATGAGCTCTAACACAACATTCGCCACTGTTATTATATATTTAGTGTTTCAAAAGTTAATTTCATACTAGTAGAAAGCCGTTTGTTTACTTTTTAGAAATGTGATGACGAGACTGCGGATTTTAGGTAAAAACCTATTTTGTTCCTGAGTACCCATTTGCAGAAAAAATTGTACTTAAGCATTTCATGACTATTTACACTAAATAGCATTAATTCTATAGGACCTAAAAAAGCCCATTTCAACGTTAGTGCCTATTTCGGCTTTCATATCCTAAAAAGTGTCTATTTCCTCATATAAGTTTTTCCACACTATACGACAGATGGAAAACAAAAAAAAAAACAAAAAAATTCTGCCCAGCGTGCAGCAAGGTGGCTAGCTAATATGCACTCATACTTCGTATTTGCCTAAAACTTCAGTCTTTTTTTATTTTTTATATGTCTATCCCTGTTAATAGCAAATACTCTTTACAGGTGTTTTATTATTCATAAGTAAAAAATAGATCATGTATCTTTAGGTTAAAACCTTTTTATTTTTCCTAAGCTCCAATTTCCATATAAGTTGATACTTACGCGGATAAAAAAAATCACAATGTTAATTTGTAGATGCCCTCTATAGCTAAATTACTGCCCTTCGCACATTTTCTAGCTGCTGTCTGCAGGCAATCCTATCAAACTACTCTATTTCATGAAAAGTATTATATGTGAATTTTCCAGTTTGAAAAATAATTTGCTAGTAGTGAGATGTTTTCATCTGAAGCACCGGTAGATTCCATTCGCTTGTTCAGAAGGGGCGGTCATCTGTCAGGTGCCATATGTCCAGCAACAAGTACAGCACTTTCCCTACTGCTCCCATGCACCGCAGTAAAGGGGGGGGAGAGAAAAAGGCAGGCCATCTTTCACTTTTTGTCAGCGAGAACAAATCAGTACATTGTGTGGTGACCAACGTGTTAAGTGTTACTGATGTTCTAAGTGCAAAATAAATTCTAGTTTCTATGTGAGGATACTATGCCACGCCAAAAACAGCTAGTTCAAAGTTACTCATATAAGGCAGTGGCTGCAAGATTTTCCACATTATACAAAAGATGGGAAAATTATTTTCTGCAAAGCATGCAACAAGGAGGTTAGTTGATGTTTTTCGTAGACTTCTTATTTTCCTGTCACTTAGGATTCTTTTTTATTGCTATCCTTTAGTAATACGAAATACTCTTTATATGTGATTCTAAACTGCATTTCTCTTTTCTCTCATATTAGGTTTCAAGTGTTAAGAAACCTCACTTACCTCAGCATGCAGATGGAATCACACATAAAGCTAATGTTGAATGAAAGTCAAAATTGGAAGCAAACTCTTTTAACCAATAAATCTGGTGAATCCTCTGAAAACAAGTTCTGCAGTGATTTGTGTCCTGCATTTGTGGCAGCAAACATCCCCTTTCAGAAACTAGAAAACCCTATTTTCAGAGGTTTTCTTGAGAAGTACTTCCATCAGTCTATTCCTGCAAACTCAACTTTACATAAGAATTATGTGGATTTAGCTTACAATGCTGCATTGCACAGAACCTGAGAAGATGTTGGAGAATCTTGTATATGGATTTCTGTGGATGAAACTACTGACAGTCTTGGCCGTTACATTGCAAACATGATTAATTTGCAAGCTAGATTCAGATGCCCTATCCAGGGCTCATTTTATTTACTCAAAACAGCTTGCAAAAACTAACCAACAAACAATAGCACAGTTTGTGAACAATGGGGTGAATGAGGAGAATAAGGTGCTTCTGGCCGTCACTGATGCTGCTGCATATATGATAGCAGTGTTTCAACTATTAAAAGTATTCTACACAATGATGCTGCACGTAACTTGTGTAGAGCATGGGATCAACCGCATAGCAGAGCAAGTAAGGCTACAATTTCCTAAATTAAATAAAGTAATATCTATGGAGAAGAAAATTTTTCTTAAGGCACCATCAAGAATGCAGGTGTTGAAAGAACAGCTTCCAGATGTCCCACTGCTGCCAGAGCCTGTTGTCACCCACTGGGGCATGTGGTTGATAGCAGCAGAGTACTATAGTATGAATCTCGCAGGTGTTCAGAAGTTGGTTGAAAATATACCGGAGGATGCTTCATCTGTAACTGCAGCAATGCAGTTACTCAAAGATTCTTCTTTAAAGTGGGACTTATCTTACATTAGGGCTCACTACACATTTATGGCAAGAATACTTTCACAATTAGAAGGCTCAGGGAGACCTATCTAAGACAATATATCTTTGCTTGAAGAAGTCAAAATGAAAATTTATGAAGCGCCTGGTGAAGCAGGGGAAAAAGTACGGGCAAAAATGCAAACTGTTTTGCAGAAGAACACTGGCGTGAAGAAGTTATGTGCAGCTGCCGACATAGTGGAAAATCCAGAACTCCTGACTGCAGCATTCCTGTCCAACATGTGCCAAAAATTAAGTATGCCCCTGTCACATCTGTTGATGCAGAACGTTCTTTTTCAGCATATAAATTGATTCTGACGGACAAGCACCACAGTTTTTCACTAGAAAACCTAGAACAGATTTTTGTTATTTATTGTGAAGCCAACTATGGTCAGAATATGTGAAACTACGAATGTATTAATTAAACCATAGTCACATCTTTTTTTATGGAGATCTTCATCTTGCAGGAACTCAAAAATATTTGGAGTTATGTTCAACATTAATGTTGTAGATTGCTGTGCTCTGTTACTGTGTAAATATTCATTCTCCTTGTTTTAATGACTAATAAGATGTTCACACTGTCAACACTGTGTATTTTAATTCATTTTTATTTTCTGTGCATCATTTTTATTAAAGCTTATTTTAGGTTTTATATAGCCTAAATGAAGGAACCTATTTTAGGTGCCTAAAAATCCGTGGTCTAGTGATGACAACCATGTTTTATTAATTAGATTTTGTTTACATTTCCATTATGAGGCTGTATTAGAATCACATAGATAATATCTTTTAGACATTTCACTGTTAGTTAGGCCTAATTACAACTATTAATTTTGATTAAATGAACTAATATAACAGGTTCTTAGCAATTAATACAGTTTAACAACCAGCTAGTTGTTGTATGGAATCAATAGAATTACAATATGCACTTTGAGAGGTCAATAATGTATTTCATTAACTGGACGCATTGCCTGTTTCGACTGATTGTCATTCAAATTACAATATGCCATTATATATCATTATAGTGCGGTGGCACTAGCCACCAATGTGAATGTTTGTATTGACCATGGTCATGAGCCAAGTGTTACATCCACATGACAAACTTTGGTGTTTGCTTATCTCGTATGATCTGCCATCTTCGAATCAGTCTGTTATTGTTTGCTGTGTTAGTAACATCTAATAAAGCTTTTGTACTGTAAAGTGTATGGTCATTGGACTCCATCACCCGTAGTAACCTCCAAAATAGTATGGCACCTATAGTACACTTTAACAATTGTTTCAAATGAACATTTTCTGTATTCATCATTTCTTCAGCAATGAGTAGGCCTAATAATGGTTTCACAACTTAGTAATTGTGACTTTGGGAATGGCCAGCATAGATGGACATTGTGCCTGTATGAATGTATGTATGCTCTTTTTCTGATGAATGCTGTGGTCAAAAGCTTTAGTTGTGTATCTTCTCTTCTTGTCTGTCTGCAGCTCAGTTGTAAATATACAAGGTATTTGTCACCCTTACAGTCAAAATCCTCTTGCTGAGGATTCCTAGTACTGCTAAGGAATTTTGTTTGTTGTGAGGACTAGAATGCAATACACTGTCTTGTGAGGTCAATGTTGAGTAACATCTTGACCGTGTAGTAGCAGTTCTGACCCAATAAATGCAATGACTATGAGAGCAGTTTATTGATTACATACCCATCATTACTGCATCCAGTGACACCATTGTAAATGCATGACAGTCAGGCAGACTTAATTCACCCACCTAGGATCAGAACATACAACTTCACTTTATTTACTTTTGCTGTAGGATGGCCACAGTAAGCTCACATTTCCAATGTCCATAGAAATTATCTCTAGCGTAAGGGCTTACCAAACCACTTTACATATTTTCTCTATGATTGATAGAACCTGAGATATTGAACCCTGAAGAATCTCATTTTTTCACACAATGTTTTTGGTCATATTAATGATGTGCACAATCTTTAACAGTAAGATAAACAACAATAACTCAGAACACTTTGCCTTAATGTGGATAAACATTTTCATATACATACTGCATTTATAAAATATGACAACACACCTGAAAAAATAAAATTTAACTGAATATGTGATAAAGCTCTTAATACTTTTGGTTACTACCATTTAAGATTTCAGTGCCATATTAATTGGTACTTCTGTCTTTTGAATCAACTTAGTTACAGATTATTTTTTACTAAACTGTTAACAATTTAATCAGTCACAACATTACATGATATCCAACTTTCAATGATATTAAATAATTTGAGGTTACATTTCTTGATGACCACATATTGTACACTTAATTTACAGTGGAGTAAGAGACTGGTTTCTAATCTACAAACATAAACTGATAAGTAACAAATGCTTTAATCTATTGTTAAAACACAATTATTTAAAGTTCTGAAGGCAACAATGATTCTTAATTAGTACAAATATAGTGTCAGTGATAGAGAATAGATAGCAACTCACCATATATAGTCACTGAGCAGCAGACAAGCACATAAAATAATCACTTTCACACAACTTAAACTTTGACTTTGATCTTAAAGAGAAGAAGAAACACAGACATACACACTATCACTAATGCATAACTTGAGCACACATGACCATAATCTTTAGTCACTCAAAACACAACAAGCATCTTGAGAGTGAGTGAGGAGGGGAGCAGAGAGGAGTGGAGGGAAAAGGATGTTACACAGGAGTACGGATGGAATGTTGCGAGTTGTATGACATATTGTAAAGGATGTGATATAAAAGGAGGTGTGGCGGTGTGTGTGAGGAGGTTTTATATATATATATATATATATATATATATATATATATATAATTATTTTTATTTATTTATTTATTTTTTTTTTTTTTTTTTTTTTTTTTTTTTTTTTTTTTTTTGAGGGGAGGGCAGTAAAATGATTTTAGTAAAATATATAAACAAAAATAATAATAAAAAATAAATTACTTTAATAATACAAAACAGGAGTGACACATATTATTATATCATCTGAGCAAATAGGCCATTAACTAAACTGAATGATATCAGTTTGTGACAGTTTAATAGATTTTAAGTAATTACAGTTTCATTCTACCGATACTCATCTTTTCAACATTACGACGTATGGGGGTTCTGCTCGCTGCAACATTATTCTCCTTGGGCGTCATGGTAGAAGTAAATACTCGATATATACAATTTTTCACTTCTTCTTTAATTTAAACCACACTTCTTCTCCATCAAAACATTACAACAAATTACCGCAACAACACAGACTGACAGGTTCCAAAGTACTCGACAAAGGACAAAACTCCAACTCCTCCACGCAAGGCAGTGAGGCAAATATATAACATCGGCAATGATGACGTTACATTATCCATTGTTCATAACAATTGAATATAGTAATTTACAATTAACGAACACAACAGTAAAACATTTCATGTATACAAAAATAATCACAATATAAAATGAAAACTATACATACAGCAATTTTAAATGGCGTAAATATTTTTAAGTCATAATTTCCGATCTTTCTGTTGACAACAAAGTGCAATTTTAAATGTCAATTAATTTGTTAACGAGTACATCACACATGTTCCTAACATATATTGAGCTATCAATCATCTTGGAAATTCTCAAAATAGGTTCAAAATCTCAAGTGAGTCAATATAAACAAAGAAATATAATATTCAAATCTCAAGTACATCATTAATTACACAATTAGCTGGTCTAAACAACTTGTTGATGAGCCTAACATATATACAATGCTATTTACTTTCATGTCTTTATGTTTATGTTTTACAAAAGTTTGTACCCTTCGTCTGTCTATTTATTGAAGTAATGTATGATGGCAAAAGTATTGTTTATAGAATTATCTGGAAATGTCTTATACAAATCTCTTAATTAATGAAATCTATCACTTGTTTTAATCGCAGTATCACTGAGACACTGTCCTACACTAATTCCTAGGCTGGCTATTACATTTTTAACTTCACACGCAACATATATCACAACTGAACCACATGATTCCGGATCCGACGCAGACGGTATCATAGAATGATATTGAGATGAGAGGACCAGGCAGACGGTATCGTACGATAACATTGAGATGAGGGGGCCAGCAGTATCGTTAAAAGTTCCAAAAACTACTAGCTTAAAGTCAATATTGAATTATAGTAACTGCATGAATCTTTAGTTGTTCTTTCCTCTCTCCTTTTTTCTTTCTTTTTGACACTGGGGTTTTTAGTAAATCTGCTCCACCAAGAAGCAATTTACTGGATACAGTCGTGTAGAAACTCAAGAAGTTCTAAATAACAATGGTCTTATAGGACTTAACTACGGGATCATCAGTTCCTATTCTAAATAACACATTGATGTTTTATATACTTATTTATTACACATGATGGAATAACAAAACCTCATACAGAAAACTGCACATTAGCAACTCCATACAGCAGAGATACAGCTCAAAACATGACTCAAACTGGACCGCCTGATGGCAGTGAGAAGCCTGTACTTATAGTTTTGCTGACAATGAGTCTCTAGGCTACAATTGTTAACAATTACCAATACTGAAATATAATGACCAATATTAACAAATCAATTATACAAACTAATGAAATTATACATCATAAAAGATTGATTGATAACAACCATTCGATGTGGCTCTCTTTTCTGCAGTTCTTTGTACAAAACATACAATTACGTATGTCAATAATAAAAATCACAAAATTTAATGCAATTAATTAACAACAGGATAGAAATTGATATTAACATAAACTTCTAATTTAAAAAAAGATATATGCAAAATGATACAATCAGATCATTCTCAAATGTTTGCAATCCTCTGAAATATGGAAGCGGGTAACATTATCACTTGACATATTTTGTTAATTACTGGCATAAATTAACATGACCAATGCAATGTACAATTCACAATGTCTTTATCTGAGCTGCCTAAAGCTGCCTATTATGAAGTCCACTTTCCACAAGTTCTCAGTTACAAAATAAGCGAGTAGAATGTTCTGGAAAGTTCACGGCCTAATTATGTTTAGCAGTGGAAAATCGACACAAAAATCCTAACTAGAGTATTTGATGATGGCAGATATCACATTATCTTTGAAAGTAGTTTTAGTTTCGTCACAGCTCACAATATGATGATAAAATATGTTTATCATAGCTCTAGCCACGCAAACTAGTCACTCTTGTAGAACTGTCTTCCTTAATGAATATTATAAATTCACAGCACTCAGTGCACTGTCCAAGAATTATGAATTACCCTATATATATTAAATTCCTGTCTGAATTGGACTTTTAAAATGGTACAGTTTGGGTATTGGAAGCTTCACTTTGTATGGAATTGTCATGTTGAATAGAGAGGAGGAAGTTCAGTACTATTATAATACCCCCCTCCCCCTAACAGCACTATAAGATGTATAGTTGTGTCCTGAAAGGAAAGTGCTACTGACAAAATAGAACATGAAGAAGTACTGACTTGGCATTGGTGGAGTTCAGAAGTTGGGGGAGAGCGATGTCACCAGATGTAGACTCACTTCACAACACCAACACTGCTTTCATCACCGTCATCATCAGCCATCTGAAACTTCCACTTTCATTAGTCTTGAGCATAAATAAGAGGCCAGATCCAGGGCAGAGACAAACATTTTTTGAGGAGCAAGTCACACTTAAGTGTCTAAACCTCCACACCTTGTCCATATTCATACTTTTAGAAACTACAATATACATACACATACAAAAATAACTAAAATCACTTCTTACTTATTTTGCTCTTCAATTCAAATATCTATACTCAAAAATTAACTTTTCATCAGTGTTTACATTAACAAAAAAGATGTTTATATTAATTTACTTTTACTAAACATTTTCTTGAATTGTCAAATTGACTCACTATGTCAGCAAAACAAAAAAATCAAAACTTCAAGTCCATCACATTTCGGAGACCAAAACTCTTTCCTGATTTTGGGTAGGCAATTCTGTATGCAGTGGGATTGGGTGTCTCGACCACACGAAATTGCCCAATGTATATGTCGGAAAACTTCTTTAGTTCACTGTTTATGGGCTTGGACTTCTCATGTGATCTGACCAATGCTAAAGTTCCAATTGTAATACTGTAGGCTTAATTCCTCTGTCATGTTTTCTTTTCCAGATTTCACCTTGTTCCGTCATGGTTCTTCTTACAATCTCTTCTCGCTCTTGCTTACTCTATTGGGTGCATGGAGAAAATTCAATGAACTCATTAATCATTTTTTTTAAGTGGCTTCTTCCAATGGATGATTTCAAATGGACAGTATCCCTTAGAAGTATGCTGAAGGCTGTTAAGAATACCTTCAAATTTGTCCACATGGTCTATCCAGGATACATGATTCTTGTTACAATAGGTCCTGAACAACATGCCAATTTTCCTCATATACCTCTCCGCCGGACTGCTTGAGGGGTGATATACAGAAATCAAAATATGTTTTATACTCTCACTTTCCATAAAAGACTTCCATAATTTGGATGTGAATTGTATTCCGTTGTCAGACAAGATACTTTTGGAGTCCCAATTTTCCTGAAGTAATCATTTCTGAGTCTATCAACAAGAATACTATTCCTTTGAGACAAACATTGTCTCTTTGTACCAAAGGTATTAAATATAAGGAGAGGCATTAAATTAAAATTTGTGCTGTGGCCAGGATTCAAACCCTGGACCTCTTGCTTACTAGGCAGGCATTTTAGATCACTCAGCTAACACAATGTTACAGACAAAGCGATTACACAGACTGTTTTCAAGCACGTCCCTCTACACACCACATACTTTAATTCTTCCTCAATGTTACCTGTGAAATATGTATGCATCTCCTTAAATTTATTACCTTTGGTATAATGAGACAATGTTTGTCTCAAAGGAACTGTATTATTGTTGATATTCAAATCACCTTGGCCTGAGGAAGAATGTGGGATTGTTCCCATTCAGATTTGTTGCTGGGGTACTATTCCAATATAGGAGAGGCTTGGCAATTTCATACATATTCCACAGGAAACATTGAGGCAGAATTAAAGTATGTGGTGTCGAAGACAGTCCATGTAGTCACTTTGCCTGTAATGCTGTGTTGGCTGAGAGTCGCGGCTCGGCCGTCGCAGAGGTCGGACGCACGTGCGGAGCTCTCTCGCCAGTGTCGCTCACTGGTGTTTACATTTGCGCTTGCTTGCATTGACAAGTTTTTAATTTGAAATGGAGTCACAATTGAGAAAGTATACTATGAAGTTTGGTTTTAGTTTTGATATAGAACGTCCAAAAATATTCGAATTCGACGATTGGTTCTTCGGAAAGTTTAACGTACCTGAAGAAGATCTGTTTGGTATGTCTTACGACTTCCTGAGCAATGTATATGTGGTGAAACTGAGGAACGACGAAATCTGTCAGAAGATAATGACCATGACCAACGGGAGTGCCGAGTACAAGACCAGCTCTGGTAAGGTGAGTAGAGTTACCATTACTTATGCCGGATTAGGCCTTCGCACCGATAAAGTTCACCTGTTACCGCTTGAGCTAGATTTGCAATATATCGCGGAGGCTCTTTCGAAGTACGGCACCATGTATGGCGTAACTATTGATAAATGGGGCGGTAACATGCACTACAAGGTTGACAACGGTGTACGAACTGTGAAGATCGATTTGAAATGTCATATACCGTCCTTTGTGAACGTTTTTGGATTCCGGGCCCTTGTTGTGTACGAGGGACAACCGCGTACCTGCTCTGCTTGTAATTTGCCAGGCCACCTTAGGGCGGAATGTCCGCGCAAGAAACCTGTACAGTTGCCTGCCGAGGTAGACGCGGACGGCAGACCGCGGGCCCAGTACGCCTCAGTCGCCAGCCGTTTGCTCACGCGCGAGTGGAGCGCGGCCAACCTGCCCGGTGACGTCACTGCGGCGGCAGCCTCGCAGCCAAGCGCACCCGCCGTACAAGATGACGTGCACATGTCCGGCGCTCACGCAGCCTCCGCGGAGCACGGGCACTCTCCTTTTGTTTCCGAAACGCGTTTCACACAAGATTACATCACTGATGATACCAATGTAGCAGAGTCTGTCACGAGAGATGAGAATGAGGCCCGTGAATCAGCGAAAGCCATCCGTGATGCCACAAACGTCCCTCCACCTAAGCCGTTGAACAGTATGGAACAATTACAAACTGAAAAACGAGGAGACCCTCCCTCACCTACACCTGCCACTGGTGATATTCCCGAGACAAGTGATTCAAATTCGACTGCTCCTGCACCTGAAAATCCTACTTCCAAGAAATCGAAGAAGTCGTCTTCTAACTTAGCGGAAGATGTGACAGGCTGTTCATCGCCTGAGAAAAAGAAAGTTCATGTTGCTCGCGTAGGTGTTACGGAGGCCACTAAGGAATTGCGTATGGTAGTGCAGCGGGTAGCTGTCAAACTCAAAAACTCAAAAACAACCAGTCGAAAGTGGCCGCAGTTACTAGTGGCGAGCCTATGGAGTCCGACGACACGAGAGAAAAACCGCCGGACCCTGTGTAGTTTGCGGACGATGACATGGAGGGTAATAAGGAACACTGATATAGTGTATTACTGTAAGTGTTAAAGTATGTGTCTGCTCCTAATCCTACTTGTGCGTGCTTATGGTTACACACATAAAAGATAATCTAATGTCTGCTAATTTTACGTACAACATTACTTCGATCAATATCAATAGAATTGAGAACCACGTCAAACTTCGAGCCCTCACGGCCTTCCTGTATAATACTAACGTAGACATTGGGCTACTACAAGAACTCTGTGTAGAACCACAGGTGGCGGGATTTCTCACAATCGCGAACATCAGCAAAGAGGATCATACTGGAACTGCAATTCTTTTACGTGACGGAATCCCTCATTCAAACATTATATGGCTTACGAATGGACGCGGCATCTCCTGTAACATCAATGGCATTCAGATTATCAACTTATACGCACCATCCGGCAGTAATCGCAGACAAGAACGCTCCTCGTTTTACAGAACTGATGTGCCATTTCTAATTAACACCTACGCCAAAAACTGTATTATTGGAGGAGATTTTAATTGCGTAATTTCACCAAAAGACCAAACTCTGAATTTTAATAAATGTATCGAACTCGACCACCTCATCCAAGGACTGAAATTCCTTGACACCCAGGAAATAATCCACGGCGACCGCATAACGTACACGCACATCTCCAACAACTCCGCCAGTCGAATAGATCGGATCTACGTTTCTGACGCCCTTCGCAGAAATGTCGCCAATAGTGATATTGCATCCGTCAGCTTTTCCGACCATAGTGCTCACCAGTGCTATGTCAATCTCTGACGACCGCAAGTCTTTCGCGGTAGAGGCTATTGGCGGATGGATAGCGGTCTGTTGCATGACCAACAGCTGCACACAGAAGTGCAACAGGCGTGGGAGCAGGCCAAGCGCTCTCAGACCAGGTACCGGACGACCATAGAATGGTGGCTATCTTGCGCCAAACCGAAGCTTCGAGCAACGGTTAAAAGATATGCTTACCAAAAATCATACTGGTACAAACAAAAAATAGAGTTCTACTTCACATGTCTCCGCGAGCTGTACCATTTTACTGACGTTCCGATAACAGACACCTACTGCCGAATACAGAAATATAAAGCGAAAATAACGAATTTGTATCGCCAACAAATGGAAAGCACGATCACAAGGTTGCAACTGAAGGACATTGCGTCGCAAGAAACAGCTTCCCTCTATCATACGTTATGGATAATGAAGTGTCAGAAAACAAAGTTAATCGAGGTGGTCGAAGATAGTGGCGGGAACGCAGTCACACAACAACGGGACATTATATCACACGTATGCAGGTACTACAGAGAACTATATGACACCCACGAAATCGATGAAGCACTTTGCAATGAAGTCCTCAGTGAAATACATTGCCTCCTGTCACATGAAGACGTTGCCACACTTGAGAGCCCATTTGTTGAAGACGACATAAAACAGGCCGTGTTCAACGCCGCGAAGCGAAAGTCTCCTGGACCTGACGGACTCTGTGCTGAATTTTACCAACAATTTTGGGATCTGCTGGCCCAAACACTGATTCAACTGGCCAATGAAATGTGGCAACTCGACTCTGTTCCGGACGAAATTAAGGAAGGTTTTATTGTGCCTATACCCAAAAAAGGCAATAGTAAAAAGATCACCGAACTGAGACCTATCACATTGTTAAACTCAGATTTTAAAATCATAACGAGGGCTGCTAAACAGCGACTGCAACCATTGCTCCAAAAAATACTGGGACCACATCAATATGCTGCAGTGCCTGGGCGCAGCGTGATAACAGCTGCCTACGAGTTACGGGACGTCATTTGCACCCTGAAGCACAATCAAGATTCTGGCGCGCTTCTTTTCCTAGACTTCGAAAAGGCATATGACCGCATCAACCATGATTACCTTCTTAAAGTACTGACGAAGATGGGTTTTGGCCAGCGTTTCGTCAAATTAATCAAGCACTTCCTCTCTGATGCTCCCTCACGTGTTTTGCTCAATGGACACCTGACAGACAAAATAACTATTAAAAGGTCTATCCGGCAAGGCTGCCCCTTATCCATGGCGTTGTATGCCATTGCAGTGGAACCTCTGCTTGTTAACATTAACTGTCAATCACAAGGAATCAACATAGGAGCCAAAAAGGTGACCTGTATTGCCTATGCTGACGACATCTGCTTAGCTGTTGAATCCACTGCAAACCTCATGGCGGTGCGGACCATTGTAAACGATTTTACCGAGGTTACTGGTGCACAGCTCAACACCAGGAAGACAATACTGCTGAATATAGGTGCAGGAATTGGTGATGCTACGCACCGTGATTGGTGCGAGACAGCGACTGAATATAAAAGTCTCGGCGTCTTCTGGAGAGCGGAGCCAGATGCTATGGCAACGAAGAACTGGACCGGCATGCTGCACAAG
Source organism: Locusta migratoria (assembly GCA_026315105.1). Taxonomy (NCBI): domain Eukaryota; kingdom Metazoa; phylum Arthropoda; class Insecta; order Orthoptera; family Acrididae; genus Locusta; species Locusta migratoria. Next base: position 86,391,185 of record CM048746.1, read on the forward strand.
ATCAGGGCTACAACGCGTATTTATTCCGACAGAGAATTAGATCTGTTACAAAGAGTTCATACAGTTAAAATCTCCATAGCAAGCAGAATGTGCTACCTTGGCCAAATCCTGCCAGTATCCGACCCACTCGCAACAAGCATACAACAAGCGTTTTGTTGGTACGTATTGAGAGGCCATCTCTTCAAAGTATGTTTTGAAACACTAACATTACCAACTTCACGGGGAGGACTTGGTCTCATCAGTGCCAAACACAAGTGTCGGACTCTCCTAATAAACCATATACATAAAACCGTCACCACAACCTCTCCGAGTTTAATAAAGGACCTCACATCTCTCTTGAGGCCATGCAGCTTCAGCCCTCTGCTAAACGAAGACTTGATACCGATAGCCCTCCGTCACATCCGGTATTACTACAGCGAATTCAGCTACATCCACCATGGCGACGACGTTTTCCCACCTTATACGAACGCCAAGATCTACAACTTTCTCACCAGAGGAATAAGTGATAACAGAGTAATACAGAAGTACCCAAATGTCAAATGGAACATCATCTGGAAGAATGTCCATAGCTCTGTACTGCCATCACGCATTAGATCTGCGTGGTACATGATCGTCAATGATAAAGTTCCCATGGCCGAAAAGCGCCACAACATCAAGATGTGTCCTTCGCCGGCTTGCGCCACATGTGGTCTCATTGACACTTTACCTCACAGGCTCACCTGTGGAACAACGGGACAGATTATTACAGAAATGCGACAACGCCTGGCGATAATCGACCGTACGGTTCCACACACCGTCGACGTCAATGAATTACTCAGACCCGACAAGTTACGATATCCACGAAGGAAAAACAACGCTGCGATTTGGATGTTAGGCCACACGGCTGTATACGCTCTTGACAATCATCACACCACCCTTGACGATTACCGAGCATACCTCGAATACGAACACAGCGCCATACAAGGACTCCGGGACTATAAGGACACATATGGTAACATGCTGCAAATTATGGTACAAATGTGACGATAGTTCAAGCTAGTCAAACTGAAAAAAAAAAGAAAAAAAATAGCACAATAGAAACAGAGGGAAAAAAAATTGTGAAATGTACTACTCATGACCTCGGAAATTTCGGAGCATGGACGCATCAAAGTTAAGAGATGACAAACTGCACACACAACAACACATGTATGATGTTCTAAGAGTTACGTATAGAAGACACGGAATATTAACCCACCTTGTCGAGAAGACGAGCTTTGAAGCACTATGCAGACGAAACTACCGTGGGAGAAGTATTTTTATTTTATTCAATTTCACTTTTCTATTCGGTTTTTCTTACGTTTTATTTATTTATTTATGGAGGACCCCAACATTTGTTTTGATTTTCTTATCGGGCAGGAGCCCAATTATTTTCGTCAGAAGTATACGACCATCTGTTGTGGAAATAAATAAATGCATTGGAGACGAAACTGTAACAACTCCTTTTGTCCGATGGAAAACATTTATTTACTTTAAAGCCTAGTAAGCAGGAGGTCCAGGGTTCAAATCCTGGCCACAGCCCATATTTTACTTTAATGCCTCTCCTTATATTTAAGATTTCTGATTCTGTCAATAATGGTTCTATAATTTTGGGGGTATCAAAGGAGTAGGACTGATAATGAATAAGAAAATAAGAATGCAGGTAAACTACTATGAGCAGCACAGTCATCGCATTATCATTGTCAAAAAAGATACGAAGCCAACACTGACAACAGTACAGGTTTATATGCCAACTAGCTCTGCCAATAATGAGGAGATTGAAAAAAAAAATGTATGAGGAGTTAAAGGAAATTACTCAGACAATTAAGGGAGAGGAAAACTTAATTGTGATGGGAAACTGGAATTCGGTAGTAGGAAAAGGAAGAGAAATATTAGGTGAATATGGACTGGGCAGAAGGAATGAAAGAGGAAGTCGCCTGGTAGAATTTTGCACGGAACATGATTTAATCATAATAAACACCTGGTTTAAGAATCACAAAAGAAAGTTGTATACGTGGAAGAGACCAGGAGGCACCGGGAGATACCATATAGACAATGGAAGGTTATCACATAGATTTTATAATGGTAAAACATAGATTCCAGAACCAGGTTTTAAACTGTAAGACATACCCAGGGCCGGGTATAGACTCTGACCGTAACTTACTGGTCATGAACTGTTGGCTGAAACTGAAAAAATTGCAGAAAGGTGGAAAATAAGGAGATGGGACTGATAAATTAAGGGGACCTGAATTTCTTAAGAATTTCAGAGGGAGCTTTAGGCAACAATTCACAAAAATGGGGGGGGGGGGGGGGGGTCAGTAGAAGAGTAATGGGTAGCATTGAGAGATGAAATAGTGAAGGCAGCAGAGGACAAAATAGGTAGAAAGGCAAGACCTACAAAAAATCCTTGGATATCACAGGAAATACTAAATGTAATTAATGAAAGGAGAAAATATAAACATGCAGTAAATGAAACAGGCAAAATGGAGTACAGACGACTAAGAAATGAGATTGACAGGAAGTGCAAAATGGCTAATCAGGAGTGGCTAGAAGCCAAATGCAAATCTATAGAAGAATTTATAATAAGGGGAAAAGTAGATACTGCCTACAGGACAATAAACGAGATATTTGGGGACAAGAAAAGCAGCTCTATGAATATCAAGAATCCAGATGGTAAACCAGTTCTCAGCAAAGAAGGTAAAGCTGAAAGGTGGAAAGCGTACATAAAGAAGCTGTTCAAAGGAAATGAACTAAGATACAATGTTGTAGGAAGGGAAGAGGAAGTAGATAAAGATGAAATAGGAGATACTATACTTGGAGATGAATTTGACAGAGCCCTGAAAGACCTAGGTCAGAACCAGGCCTCGGGAGTAGACGACATACCCGCAGAGCTACTAAAGTCTCTGGGAGAGTCAACCATGACAAAACTGTTTCACCTGGAGTGTAAGATGTATTAGATAGGTGAAATACCCTCAGACTTTAAGAAAAATGAAATAATCCCCATTCCAAAGAAATCAGGCGCAGACAGGTGTGAAAATTACAGAACCATCAGTTTAATAAGTCATGGTTGCAAAATTTTAACACAAATTATCTACAGGAGAATGGAAAAGCTGGTAGAAGCTGATCTCAGTTTAGATTCAGGAGAAATGTAGAAACATGGGAGGCGATCCTCACTTTACCACTTCTCTTAGAAGATAGATTAAGGGAAGGCAAACTTATGTTTTTAGGTTTTGTAGTTTAGGTTTTTGAAGTCAGCAAGGGTAAAATACAGGGAAAGGAGAGTCATTTACAACTTATAAAAAAGCCAGACTGCAGTTATTGGACTCGAAGGACATGTAAGGGAAGCATTAGTTGGGAAGGGAGTAAGACAGGGTTGTAGCCTCTCTCTGACGTTATTCAATTTGTACATCGAGCAGGCGGTGAAGGAAAGCAAGGAAAAATTTGGAATAGGGATTAAAGTTCAGGGGGAAGAAATAAAAACAATGTGTTTTGCTGATGACATAGTAATTCTGTCAGAGACAGCAAATGACCTGTAAGAGCAGTTGAATGGAATGGACAGCGTGTTGAAGAGAGCGTATAAAATGAACATTAACAAGAGCAAAACAAAAATAATGGAATTCGGTCTTAGAAAATCAGGCGATGCTGAAGGAATTAGATAACAAAACAATGAAGGTGGTAGATGAGTTTTGTTACTTGGGTAGTAAAATAACATATGATGGTCACAGTACGGAGGATATAAAATGCTGAATGGCAATGGGAAGAAAAGCTTTTTATAAAAAGAGAAATTTGCTTATATCAAATATTAATTTAAGTATAAGGAAGTCTTTTCTGAAGGCATTTGTGTGGAGTATTGCCTTATACGGGAGGGAAACATGGACGACAAACAGTGCGGACAGGAAGAGAATAGAGGCTTTTGAAATGTGGTGCTACAGAAGAATTCTGAAGATTAGGTGGGTAGATCGCATAACTAATGAAGATGTACTAAACAGAATTGGTGAGAAAAGAAATTTTTGGCATACCTTGACTAAAAGAAGGGATCACTTGGTAGGACACATTCTTAGACATCATGGAATCATACATTTAGCATCAGAGGGAAGTATGTGGGGTAAAAATTGCAGAGGGAGACCAAGAGACACATATAGTAAGCAGATTCAAATGGATGTGGGTTTTCTGTTCTTATGAGGAGATGAATAGTCTTGCTCAGAATAGAGTAGGGTGGAGAGCTGCAATGGAACACCACTTTAGGAGGGGTCGGAAGGATCTTGGGTAGGATGTCTCTCATTTCAGGGCATGATGACAGATAATCAAAACCCTGCCGAAGGATGTGATTAAGTTTTTCTAGTCTGGGATGGTATTGGGTGACAAGAAGGACACTCCATTATGACTGTAAGTGGAAAGTGGGTACTAACTAACTTCCAAGATTCTTCTCTATTCACTCTTCATCATTTGAGATATTCCATTGACAGAGCTTCCTATGTATATTGGAGTAATACCTTTCCAATTGGCAGCCTTCCTTCTTACATAGGGTCATCAAATTATGTCAAAGTCTTCACACTTTTCATCTTCGTGTAACAGATCTTCTACAATTTCTTCAAACTCCATGTTAATAGTGTCATCTTTGGTATGCATACTACTAAGAGGCACACAGGGTTCAAGAGAAACATTGCCTTGACATAGTTTGACATAAGGTATTGCCTCAGTCCCAGGCTGACTATCAGTGTTGACATCCTCACAATTACTTAATCTTTCATGTAAGTCTCTTATCCTCAGCTCTGCTTCTTCACTCTACTTCTGTACTCTCTCCAAGAACTGTTGCTTATCCCCATGCTCTCTGTAATAATCCATTACAGTATGTAGTACTTTCTTCTCAACTACTTCTTTGTTGCAATACTTCAAATCACTTAACGTACTGCAAACGTCTACAGGTACTAACTGACTTCCAAGATTCTTCTCTTTTCACTCTTCAAAATTAACCTCCTCAGAGATAACACAGTCTTTGTTTATTTCAACATACACCATACCATCAAGCTTATTCAAGAAATCAATGTCACAGGAAGCTCCATATACATCATCAGATATTTACAGATTCTACACAAACATCTACCTCATTAGACTCAGTTTCTTTCTCCTGGTTACCAAATTGAACATGTGTCTGAGCAGTAGTATTTCCACTATAATCTACACTTGCAACATCTTCACTTAATAGATTACATAAACTATACTCATCAAAGGTCTCATCCACAATAGTACAATTATTAGTCACAGAACTACATACATCATACATAGCAGCAACAATTTCCTGATCAAGCACAACATCACCTTATGCTTCTAGGTGATCTTCCTTTCTCTTGTTATCAGTTTTATGAAGAACATTCCAAAATTTCTCATCAAATTTCAGACTGTTTATCCTGTGTGTCACTTTACCACTGTGACTCCTACATTCTGGCTTACTATTCTGTCTATTTCTGGTCCTGTTATACACAACCTGGTTTCATTATTCATTTCTTGCTTCAAAATGACCGGCTACCATTCGAACACTGTTCAGTTTTCCTACCTGTTTCCTTGACCATTCAGAAAAGAAAATGTGCATTGAATTGTGGGGGGTGATAATAAAATAAGTGATTTTGAAAGTGAAACTGAGGTGGAGCATATAGAAGTGGTGGATGCAGAAATTCATGTAAATGTGTTTGCAAAGGCTTCTGTTTCTTGTTAATTTCTAATGCAATAAGTGTGTAATGATTATGGTAGAATATAACCACCTTACCACCACAGTGGTGACTGCAGACTGTTTTTCATTCCAAAAATATCATTTAAGTGTTATTTGTATAATGGCCACTTGTTGCCTTGCATCATGCCACCATGAGCTACTTACTATCTTCACTCAATATGCCACTGATGACAACAGTGTTGTTATGTCCCAGATGGATTAGTTTTGTCTAATGAACATTAAGCAACATAATGTACATAAAAATTTATGACTGTCTCCAGTGCTCTGAACAAAGTCATTGTGCCACATGCACATTCCAGATTCACATGACGTTCCCCACTGCCACACCGGAGATTTTGTATGTGTTTACTAACCCCATGTACTACCCCCAGATATTTTATTATGGGTTAGCATGGACTTACAGAATCGCAGACAGTGGAACATTTTTGGTGCAGGGAAGAGTGAAAACCCACCATATTGCCTGTAAGCAATGTAAAATGTTCAAATGTGTGTGAAGTCATGGTTCCTAACTGGTCATCGGTCTAACTTACATACTAAGTAAACTAATTTATCCTAAAAACAACACACACACACACACACACACACACACACACACACACACACACACACACACACACACACACACATATATATGCCTGAGGGAGAACTCGAACCTCCAGTGTCAAAAAGCCACACGCACTACAGCTTGGCACCGTAGTGCACACGACTGTTCCAATGTGGCCCACGCAATCTCCACCATATTCATATGGGCAGCCGTATCCCTCCACACCTTTGGACCTTATTTTTGATTGGGCCTCTCACATCTACCGCAACTGCCAGCTCACACAAACTTCTGACTTTCCTCTATTTGCAGCAGCCCCACTGTTTGTGCGTCAATACTTGGAATTTTCAACCATTCTTCCACTATTATAGATGGACTATTTCTTCCACATCACAATGCAGTGACTGAACTACAACCGTGGTTATGTGACTCCACTTTTTGTTAGCATTTACCCTAAAATATCTGCTCTCCCTTGTAAGAACCAATGGACTTGCTTCTATATGTTGCCCCCAGGATATTCTCTATTTATCTGTGATACCCCCATGATGTTCATTTAGTACTTTTGGAGATTACTCTCTACAAACAGACATGTGTGATTGCTTTCAGAGAAATGTTTAAATTGTGATACCTTACTTTTTCTTATCCGATTTTGTGAAATAAAGAATTTCTGTAAATGCAAGATACCCTCCTTTTTCCTGTGAAAACCCCCTGAAAATTCGTCTGTTAGTTTTGGAGATGAAAGAGAGACATGACGGTTCTCAATGAAAAACATTAAATTGTGATGTTTAGGGTGCTTAGCGTCGAGCCTCCATGAGACGCCAGATCTATTTAGCGACCTCATCCTAAACTCACCCAAAGCAGACAATTATATGCACTCTAAGTGTGCCATTATGAGAGACTTTCTTGTCCTGTTGACATTCATAATTTTTTCTTGCCTCAGTACATATGGACAAGTCCCCATCGATGCTTTGGAAAAACATACAGGCTCAAATTGTCCCAGAAGTTATGCCTGACAGTACGCTACAGCCCCTTTAGCTGTTCAATATTCCAGTGGATCTGCAAGATTGCGATGTATCTTTTTTCCGTGATCTGATTTTGATGAAATCATGCCTATACGTTACCCCAATCTTAGCTCATATTTCCTGTGAAAACTGCTTGAAAATGTGTCATTGTTTTTTTTAATACATTTGCAAAACATGTTAGAAATGGGCATATCTTCATGAATATTATGTATCTTAGATCATACATCAGTTGTATTCACCATTTAAAACATTTATTTCATGATCATTCATATCTCTGGACAATGGGCTGAGGCATGGAAAGCTGAAATATAATAAGTAAAAGTATTTCTGTAATTGAAGTAGAAATATAATTGAAAACAATTATAATTCTTATGGTTGCCTCTCTTTCCATTAGATGCACTATTGTCATTCCAAGCGTGAGACTTAAACTTCCATAGCAGTTGTACATAAACGTTAGACTGTGATATCAGTGTGTAAAATATATGGATTGAACATGGCAAAGATTGTATCAGTTTTATATTCTTTGCATTGAATCATATTTCGTAGAACATAGCAACCAAAATAACGATTTTCAGAAATATGGTAAATTTGAAAAGTCAAAGAGTAGTATTTTCAAAGGTTAATAATCCAATCTCTGCCCTGAACTACACACAAACACCCACAGCTGTATCTATTAGTTCTTTGCTGCATTGCGCTGTTCTTTCCAAGCTTGAAATACACCTAAAACTTCAAATTACGATATCTTTTACTTTCCTGATCTGATTTTGATGAAATGAAGCCTATATGTTGCCCCAAGGATATTCTCTATTTATCTGTGATGCCCCCATGATGTTCATTTAGTACTTTTGGAGATTACTCTCTACAAACACAAATGTGTGATTGCTTTCAGAGAAATGTTTAAATTGTGATACCTTACTTTTTCTGATCTGATTTTGTGAAATGAAGAATTTCTGTAACTGCAAGATACCCTCCTTTTTCCTGTGAAAAACCCTTGAAAATTCGTCTGTTAGTTTTGGAGATGAAAGAGAGATATGACGGTTGTCAATGAAAAACATTAAATTGTGATGTTCTTCTTTCTGTGATCTGATTGTTATGAAACTAAGTCTATATGTTATCCCAAAGTACGCTGAAGTTACCTGTAAAAGTGCCATTCATTAAGTAGTTTTAGGGAAATGGTTTCTAATAGATGAAGAGACAGACATGGAGGTCTATGAAAACACTTTGTGATTTGATGAACTCATTCCTAGATCCTGAATCAATCTTCTCTCAGGTTTCCTCTGAAAACCGCATGAAAATTCATCCAGTAGTTTTGAAGATTGAAGCAAACAGTGACAGGCCTACATTGACAGATTTATTATTAGTATAGATCATCTGCAAAATTTCCTGTGAGTACAATTTGTAGTGTAGAAATTATAACTTGTAACATCATACCGAATGCAATAGTTTTGCTCCATGGTCAGTGGAAAAATAGTAAGTGAGAAACTTTTTTCCTTTTATCATTTTGCTATGGTTGACAGTGAGTAAAAGTTTAATAAAGGTTTGCAATTATGTTTAAAAGTTTGTTGCCAGGCACTAAGGACTCTCATTCTCATATAGTGTATTCCTAAAGTCTCGTCGCATTATGTAGCAGTTTTTTGCAACTATTATTGTTTATGACGTTATATCTCCTGAACCATATGTCATATGTGGTTTGTATTCCTACAGCAACTGTTATCTCACATATGGAATATGTGTACAACTTTGGTTGAAATCGGTCCAGTGGTTTAGAAGGAAATGTGCAGCATTGTCGTTTGACACAGAAGTTTTTCACCCATCTCGTTGTTTATGTCATCATATCTCCTTATGTATGTGTCGTAGGTGATTCTTACCCTGATGACAGTGATTATTGTCTGATAGTTTGATTGAAATCGGTCCAGTAGTTTAGGAGGAGATGTTGAACATACATACATACACACATACAGCCTATTTTATAATATGTAAGATTACTGGAGATTTGGCTAATGGCTGCATAAATAAACTATTTAGCTATAAATTGTGTTACATGTGTTTTTACCAATTGAAAATCTTTATTCAACAACCTTGTTATTAAAACACCCTTACAAACAACAATGGTCATATTGTTTCATTATTTTCTGGCTACCTCAAAGATCTAACCAAAGATAGTCCATTTCGACTACACTCACTTCACCACAGCCAAAGTGATCAAAAACTTAGTCATAGCAAATATCTAACATAGGATCACATCCTAGCTGTTACATGTAACATGGTCCCCCTACAACTGGCTGGGTAAGTCTGTTCGAAGGTCGGAGGAAGGCAACGGCATACCACCTCCAAACAGGACCATGCCTAGTAAAGCACTGTGGTGTTAAAACCAATCTTCGGATTGTTGACTGCTTTACCTTTTTTACCCCGAAGATTTGTACAGCTGAAAAGTGGACAAATTTCTGAGATCTCTTTGAGCAAACAGTAGGTCCATTTCTACAATATTTTAGTGAAAATGATCATATAAATGTTTATGTTGTGTATATTAATTTTTTTTTTAATCAGTGTACCAAAAGCATAATATTTTCTACAAAACATATATCTATCAGAAGGATAGCTTCTAGGTTTGTTAACATGCCATAAAATTCCATAATCTACAGAAGTATATATTAGTAAATATTACATCATTCATATTACACTAAGTCTGATAAACATATGAAAATCTTAGAATTTTAAAATAAAGTTAAGTGAAATATCTGCTCTTTTAGTAAACTAACCAGAAGTGAAATTGAAACAAATACATCTTGCCCACAAGGTGGAACAGTTTCTTCATGATTCATTCTTCCAATGATGTCAGCAGTTCAGAGGGAGTATCATTTACACCTCATGTCTTGTTTCAACTCATGTCTTTCAATGTTCTGACAAATTCTTCTCACAGTAGTGTATCACCAATGTCATCTTCACTCCTTTTTGCCAGCTTCACTTGTTGGGTTTTAATATTTTCTCCTTTCATCAATTAAGTTAAGGTGTTATCCAAGAATTTTATTAGGCCTTTTCTGTCTACCTATGACTGATTTTCTCAGGGAAGCCAAAACAGTCTTGGTCCAACCTGCCACTGCCCGCATCGAAACTAAGTTTATTGTGCGGTATCGCTCCCTGTATATCTAATAAAGCCAACCAATGCCCTTGAACAGTGCAAGGAGTCCCTTTACCATTTTTTTATTAGAAACAATTTCTTTGGGTCTGGTTGTCCCAAATGTTCTGTGCCTTTTACTCTCCAATGCAATGCATTCTTCTTGCAATATCCTATCTCATCTTCCGCCACTTCATCTTCCATTTCTAGAATACTACCTTCAAGTTTATTGCCTTTGTGTAGGCCCTCTATAAATTCCTTCCACAGTTCAGCTTTCTCCTCCTTCCTTAGTACTGGTTTTCCGTCTGAGTTCTTGACATTCATACAGCTGCTTTTCTTGCCCCCAAATATCTGTTTTATTTTCCTGTAGGCAGTATCTTTCTTTCCCCTAGTTGTACATTCTTCTATGGTTCTGCATTTGTCCTCTAGCCACTCCTGCTTACCCAGTCCTCATTTAGCCTGTTGTTCCCCCATTTCAGCCAATCCTGAAACTCACAACCGCCTCTGGTTCCTTCAATTTGTCCAGGTTCTATCTCCTAACTTTTCTACCTTCCTGCAGTCTCTTAAGTTTTAATCTACAGTTTATTACTAATAAGTTATGGTCAGAGTCTATATCTGCCCCTGGATATGTCTAACAGTTTAAAACCTGGTTTGTAAATCTATTCCTTACCATTATAAAGTTAATCTGGTACCTTCCAGTGTCTCATGGTCTCTTCCACTTACACACCTTTTTTCATGATGATTAAACCAAGTGTTGGTGATCATTTAATTGTGCTCTGTGCAAAATTCTACCAAGTGATCTCCTCTTTCATTCCTTTTTGCCAGTCCATATTCACCTACTACATTTCCTTCTCTTTCCTTTCCTACTACCGAGTTACAGTCCCCCATCACAATTCCTTGCTGACTCAGTGCCAATGGTTGGATCAGTCATCATCTTGCATTAGGCACAGAGGAATTTTGTGAGCACCCTCAATGGCAAGTGATCACAAGAGATAGTGACACGCCTTTGTGGCATAGGATTAGTGATGTTCTAACATCTAAGCAGGACCCAAGGATGTGGAATTCCTAAGTGCCGAAGCATGGAAGTGTGTTAAGCAAGGAGGTTCGTTTAAATCTTCTGTCACTCACTAAGTCACAGGAGTGCCAAGATGAAAGTTGGGGTGAACCCAAAATAATGTTTTCCGGTGTTAGGGACCAAATAGACCATCACCTGCTGACAATACTTTCTTATACAATTACACAGTTTTAATATTTTAATACCATTGCAGCCCAAGATATGTTCATTCTGTCACTCACTAAGTCACAGGAGTGGAGAGATGAAAGTTGGGGTGAACCCAAAATAATGTTTTCCGGTGTTAGGGACCAAATAGACCATCACCTGCTGACAATACTTTCTTATACAATTACACAGTTTTAACATTTTTATACCATTGCAGCCCAAGATATGTTCATTTAAAATCCATTTGTTTTGTAGGAGTACATTTGTTATATAGTATCGATTCATAGACATAATTATGTGCAGTTCACATATCTTTGAAAAACCATCTTTGTACATGTGACCTCAATGTTACGTGTGGACTATCTGTTTAGTATGAAGTTATCTGATGATGGCCTAAGAAGCCGAAAGGTGCTAATAACAAGCAAATAAATAATATTGTGGAACAAAAATACTACATATTTATGGAAACAAAGACAAGTTTTATGTAATTAGTGGCACTCTAAGTAGCTTATTTTTGACTCGGAACAGCAGCGTCAGTATGTGATTACTACACCATCGGTTCCTCAATTCCTTAAAACATTCTATAGACAAAAATCTCAAAATACATAAAAACATAAATTCTCATTAAAAAGGTAAGCTTGGTATTAAAATCAATAAATGGATAAATTGACATCCTAATCCTATAATCAAAGAAGTACTAAAACAAGATATGAAAATACATAAATACCTGTAACAATAAAGAAAATAAAACACAGTTGATTAAGTCAAACATACAAATCGCAATCTGCCTGAAAAAACATAAATCAAGGCACACTCTAGTGATTAGATGGCCTTATTCAAGGCTTCTCATTAACTGAGCATCATGAAAATTAAATCATGTTACCTAGGCTCCAGCTAAAATTTCCAAAATGAAAATAATTTTAGAGTACATATTCCCTCTTTTATACCATTTATGGTGTTCCAAATTTGGGCACTCATCTCATGCTCTGGTCACATTAATCATGGGCTCGTCATTGTAGACTGGGCTGTGTACTTTTTCTCATCAACAAAATTCAGGTGGTCCTGGTAAGCTAGATTCTACAGTACATTCTTCTCACCAATTATATTGCGTCAAACAGTTTCCTGTAAAATACAACTGGCAAATTTCATTAGGAATGCACACAGTTAAGGTTGTCAAGTTAAAGCTTGCATTATGGGTTCTGATTAATTGCTAAATTAGATACGCCACCCACTTGGCATTAGAAATCCTTGTCCCAAAGACACACAACATGTTCCTTAACAACTCCTTCACTTCACCAAGCACTAATCCGTTTCTATCCAGGAGGTGGCACTGTTATGGCGACTTACAAAAGGAAACACATTGACAATTTCAAGGACTCAGGGTACACACATACTGGCTGTGGCAATACTAATTACCGTTCTCCCTACCCTGGAGGAACATGCCTTTCTCATTCGCTCACTGACAGTACTGGACATTAATACAACCTAAAACATTAAATTCACGTAGCACAGCTGAAAAGAAAGGTACACACTAAAATATTACACTTGGTTTTTGGTACCAGTTGTACTTAGATGCCGGCCGCGGTGGCCGAGGGGACTGAGGTGCTCCAGTCACGGTCTGCACGGCCACTACGGTCGGGGGTTCGAATCCCCCCTCGGGCATGGATATTTGTGCCATCCTTAGTCTTAGCTAGTTCATAAGCAGTTTGTAAGCTTAGGGACTGATGACCCTGTAGTTAAGTCCCATAAGTTCTACAAACATTTGAACATTTTGTACTTAGATTGTATATCTGGTGCAGCAGTTGAATAATAAGCATGAAAGACCAAAAAGTAAACCAAATTTACAGATTACTCAGGCACTCCATGGTAAAATAGCAATCAAATGTCTGTTAGTGGAGCCAACATTACCAATGGTGCCACAACATTTAAATGCACACCAAATCAGGAGGCCTCAAGCGTCAGCTGATTATAAAGAACTCAACTGATCTCACCCAGTACTGCATATATCCATATGCATTACATCAAATATTACAAATGCATCTTCTATGCAACACGTTGTCATTGTGTTCTTTAACGCCAACAAACAGTGGAAAAAAATAGAAAATATACAATAAAAACCTGGAACCCACAACCTATAGAAAATACACAAGAAAATAAATACACATGGGATTCTCCTTAAGTTGTCAAACCCTTTCAGTCTGACCTGTTCCGTCCCCTTTTCATCGTCAGACTCTGAGCAGGAAGGAACAGAGTGAACATCATTGTTTTGACGTCGATGGTCCAGGTTGCACGTCTGGCTTTTTATGTTTCACGTCGTGCGAATGCACTTCCACACCCTGCGGAGGCATGTTTGGCCGTTCCCAGTGAATGCGCTTGGAATTTGCATCACATGGTTCATTGTTATCGGAGTGCCAGTTATTGCCATTCCCCCACTTGCATTTTTTCTTGCCATGATAATCAGCCTTATACCTGTTCTCATTCTTGTTTTGCCATTGCTCGATTTTCTGGGTTCACTGGCTGTTTCCTTAGGACTGCCGATTAGAAGCAGTATTCTGTTCCTTCTCTGGTACCTAATTCTGATTACCATTCCCCTTTCCCTGTTTGGCTGGCAAGTTATTCTGTGGGGGGTTGTAATCAAAGTTGAGATCTTCCAGGAGCGCCTGAAACTGCTCCACATCATCTTTGCATCTTCTGCTCAGAGAGCGTTGCGCAGACATTGTAGCAGCTTACTGAAACAAATCCAGGCATGGGATATGGGTTGGTTAAATAATAATTCTTATCTATCATATCTTGGAAAAACTCGGCTGGGCTGTCCGAAGAAGGTAGTAATTTGGATGTTGTGGCGCACGGGGTCCTGCTGGTTCTCAGACCAGTAGGGAGTTAAAAAGTATTGTTGGAAGATCTCCATTAGTTTTCGCCATACCGAGGAAATGACCTCATTCGTGTCCCGCGTTCACCTTCCAGGAGTCCGCGTGCAAACTCTTTTTTTGCCCTTCAGCCCATTTCAGTGGAAGGAAGAAGTCAAATTGACTTACGCACACCTGCAGATGCATTCTACCGGATGCATTCCTGAACACTTCGAACTTACGCACCATAGAAAATGGTTGTAATCGAAGTCCGGATTACAATGTATGGTCCTGTTTTGGTTACAACTCAAGCTTGCCCGTGGAGGCTCACTTTCGACCTCAAAAGCTGAGTCCAAGTCGTGGCCTGTGCTCCTGTCTCTGCTGCTACATGTGCCGCATGGTGTGCAGTTATTATTGCGTGTGGCCTTTTCCTGCAGACGAGCCACGTGCACACATGGTTTGTCAGCATGGTTGCAACTCTCATTTAAAGGCTGCATGGGGTTCAACTCTACATGTGCAATCCTTTGCACAACATCATCTAGCATGCTCTACACACTACTAACCGTAGTGGTCATGTCGTCAATATGGCCAGAAACTGCACCGATATTGGTTTGAGACGTTTGTAAGCGTTCTTCCACGTGTTCATGCATGGTGTTCACCTGCGTGAGCATGTCACCAACACACAAATCTATGGCACTGACGTGTTCGGTAAGACTGCCAACCTGCATCTCTATGCTCTCAACACATGATTTTATAGTTTCTATCTCTGCACTGTTCCTGCTTACTCCCTCAGCCTGTTGCTCATGGAGGCAAGTCATTTCTTATAATACCCACTCCTCTTAATTTGCGACCTGCTCTTTCATTTCACAGAACTGATCATTAGAGTGTTGATCTATTTTAGCAAATTGTTCTGCAGTACATTGATCCATTACATCAAATTATTCTTCAATCCTTTTCGACTGTTTTTTTTTTTTTTTTTTTTTTTTTTTTTTTTTTTTTTTTTTTTTTTTTTTTTTTTTTTTTTCACAGAACTGATTGTTAGAGCACTGATCTATTTTGGCAAATTGTTCCGCAGTGCATTGATCCATTTTAGCAAGTTGTTGCGTAATGCATTGATCCATTTTATCTAAGCATTCTGTAATCTGCGTGGTCATTTGTTTGAGGAGTGCGGTGAGTACATCGGATGATGCGGCCACCTGCAGTCAAGCGTTCCCCACTTGGGTTATCCTCATCATCTGCAACACAAGAGAAGTCTCGCTCGTGGCTTCTGGCTGGCTGCTTGCCTCTAACTGACCCATCGCCTACACTTTGGAGGCAGTTTTGAACTGAAATATAATTTTTTGTTTGAAAACTATATCCTGCATTCACAGCGTCACTTAAGGCAATGTGCTGATTTTCAGCAGCAGCTGAATCTATTTCCTACAACCTATCACATATTTCCCTTTCCTGCTCCTTAAGAGTGGCACATCTACATGTTTCAATTGCTGGTACTGAAACCTATCCATTAGTTTTACACACAAAATTATTTTTGCACACAACGCAGTTATAATTGCACCCGTCTTTCACACTGCGTAAACTCGACAATTAGTCCCCCCCCCCCCCCCAAAATACAAATAAATACACTCATTGAGCACTGCTGAAACTGAAAACAAGTGCACTGGCAATCTGTGGCTGAAATCACAATAGCAGTACACTAGCGCTTGTGATTTCTACTCATTCATACACACACACACACACGTTCAAAGGACGGGAGGGCATCTAGAGAAACAAACAAAAATTAAAATGAAATCAGGAGAAGCCAGAAGGATGAATCTTGGCAGTGGTAAGCCAAGTGCAAGTAGCTTGTTAAATTTTCTATGTAAGATTTTGGGCAGTTGAGATCTGCAAATGCAAGTTAAAACTGTCACTGCTGCTCTAAATTACTTTGTGAGTGGGCACAGTACTTGTGCAATGGAAATTTATCTGACTGCTCACTCCTTAATGGTGCATCCAATGTTTTAACAAACACAAATTTAATGTAAAAAAAAGGATTAGATAATTAAACATGGGATGGGGAGCATGAAATTATAAAGCAGATATTAGTTACTTTAAATTATTATCTATTCAATAGACTGAAGAAGCAGATAAATGAGGGGAGACTAAATAATCACAATAAAGAACACACCTTGTACAAAAGTGAATTAAATTTACAGCCTGTAATAAAATTGTTTCTGCTCTTTATGAATATGGAGGTAACGTGGGAGGGAATTTGCAAATACACAGTGGATAAACAAAAGCACATAATGCTTGCAACACATTACTCATGCAGGAACACTTGATACCAGCAGTGGAATGAAGCATTGGCAGTGTTTTGACGAGATGACGGGTGTCTTCAAGCACAATTAAAATCAAACTATACACCAAACCAACTCGTGTGCAGGGAGGCAGCAGCATACTATCCTTAAGTACCACACAGTATGCAACCACGGTGAATTACATAGAATTTACAAAAAGAAATTAATTTAGAATAAGCAAGTAAAGCACACACTAGAATTCATATAGAAGAAAGCTAGTATCAGTAAAGGCATGGCTGAAGGTCAAAATAATGACCATTATTATAGGAAAGACGGAATCAATCCAGAAAATCTGAGAAAGAATTTAGCATACTCGCGGATACAGACACGATGCGAAAACATTAGTTAAAAACAGCAAGGAAATTCAAACATACTAAGTTTACACAAAGGCTAAAGGCCACACACATGTATTCTAACTTGGGAAGACCGGGCACAAAAATCATAGCCGAATTGGAAATACGAATACTAAATTTACGCTGAATCACTAGAGTTCTGTAAATTAAGAAACACTCAAGAATTACTCAAGAAAACTATCACTGATAAACCAAGACTGCCTGATCACAAAGAAAGTAAAGGTTTAGCAGCATGCCATACCCTCAGCATGATTCAACGATATGCTCACTTCAGTGGTTGCGGCAAGAGTGAAGCCTCAGGCCACGCACAAAGCCTTCCCCTCCATGCATCAGATGTAGGGCGTGCTAAAAGTGATGTAGAGTGCATTAAGAGCCTATTGTCTACCAACCCTCACTACCTGAAGAAGATAATACCCTCTACTAGAGCTCCAGAGAGGTCTCTTGTCACTTCTTTCGTCTATGATTATGTTGGTGCTACACTAAGAACAGGCCACCTCACCATCTTGCCAAGTAAGCTTGTCTATGACCACCCAGCAGATGGCAGTGCAGACGACATATGAAGACATGCATTCTTAACTAAAGTAATTAAGGCCTAAAGCATGAGGCAGTGACTGTAAGCCATTGCGCAGCAGTCAGTCAATATTAAAAGCAACCTTCCACATTCATATAAACATGGGACATTGATCATTAATAAAGGAATAAAATAATTGACACACAAATAGACAATATTAATAGCAGAGAAACACTTAAGAGTAATGAATAGCTCAAAATGGATAACGACCACACATTCAGTGGACGTGTTTCAAGACCTACTCCAGCATTACCACCAGCTGATTTTGTATTTTTAACCCTGTACTCACCTGACTAGAAATCCTGTCCATACTTCTACTGAACTTCACTAATCTCTACCATATCTAATTTTAATCTATCCATTTATCTTTTCAAATTTTCAAACTTACCTACGCGATTAAGGGTTAGAACATTCCACATTCCGACCTGTAGTATGCCTGTTTTGTTTTTCTTGATGACAACATCCTCCTGAGTAGTCCCCACCCGGAGATCCGAATGGGGGATTATTTTACCTCCAGAATATTTTACCCAAGTAGACACCATCATCATATATTCATACAGTAGAGCTGCATGTCTTCGAGAAAAGTAATGATTGTAGTTCCTCCTTGCTTTCAACCGTTCCCAGTAACTGCATGGCAATGCCATTATAGCTGATGTTTCAAGGCCAGCTCAGACAATCATCCAGACTGTTGCCCCTGTCGTTGTTGTTGTTGTTTTCAGTCTGGAGACTGTTTGATACAGCTCTCCACCCTACTCTATCCTGAGCAAGCCTCTTCATCTCCTCTTATGAATGGCAACATACTTCCATTTGAATTTGCCCCTGTAACTAGTGAAAAGACTGCTGCCCCTCTTCAGGAACCACATGTCTGTTGGCCTCTCCACAGATTCCCCTCGCTGTTTTGCACCTACGGTACAGGTACCTGCATCATTGAGACATGGAAGCCACCTACCTCAGCGATGTCTGTGGTTCATGGGGATGGACACACACATTATTACAAACAATATAAAAATACAAAGTAAACATAACTCTAGAGAACGCAACTGACCTTACAGAAAAAGTAAGAAACAAAAACATAACAAATACAGCTACATTAACATCATTTGACATAATTTCCATGTACACAAACACACCAACAGAAGAAACCATCACCATAATAGAAAGAAACCTGCAATTACAAGAAAACATACAAGAAATATCAATTGTACTGAAACCCATCACTGAATAAAATTATTTCATGTTCAGCCATAAATCAGCAATCAGTGGCCTTCTAACTGACATATTCATGAATCACATATAAAACCAAATCTTTGACAAAATGGTCAAACCAAACCAGTACGATATAAAATATTGGTACAGATAAATAGATGATGTAGTATGCCTATGAGATGAATCACTCTCCCATCTAAAAGATCTTCACGATGACATAAATACCATATCCCTGCAAATACAGTTCTCTATTTAAACACAACTTATTAGATCTCACCATACATAATAGAAACAACAAACATGAAATCGCAATTTACAGGAAACCCACAATGACCAGCCCTGTGGTTCATAACCAATCCAATAACCTATAAGGAAGCAAATTTCAGATTTATACTTCACCAATTAACCAGAACACCAATGATGAAACAAGACTATGCAGAAGAACTGAATGAAATAAAACAAATTGCACAAAAAAATGGTTACACAAAAACACTGGACAGACTACACAACAAATTATAAAAATTGGCAACAGACAGTCAAGAAAAGTCCACATACAGAAATGAAATACACTACAAACAAACAGTTGGTAAGCAGCAAATGGCACATAATGACTTACAAGAACAAAATCACACACAGGGTGGACAACATACTAAAATAAAATAAACTTCACTAACTTCGCAGCACCAACACTCCACTCCTGTCACCAATATTGGGAAGTATGACTGTTTACCACAGAGATATCATTCATTAAAATAATTGAGATATCATACTTGTTTTTTCTTTATATTCATTATTTCATAGTGGAGGGACTGGGGAAGCAGGCCCCACTTCACCCCCCTCAACCCCTCCCCCCCCCCAATATATACACCACTGGAACCAACAACACATTACAGAATAGACTAGGGAAACATACCACTAAGACTCACAAGTACACAAATATGTATCAGCTTACTTGCAATAGCTGCCAATATGTATATGTTTGTCAAACATGCAGAAACTTCTGACCAAGATACACCTACACTTAAACTTTGGAGCACTAAAAATCAATAGCTGCCACTCAACATTTGCTGAACACTTAATAATAGAGGTATGGGAATGGTGGATGGGTTAGATTTCCAAATAACCACCCACAAATAATGGTCTTCATGTTATTGAACCTTATCGTATAAAGTTCAAACATAAACTAAAACTAAACATGGCGGCAGCACTCTCAAAGCTTTTACTGTCTAAGAAAGTCTGTTAAACAGACATAAGTACTCTTTATACTTTTTGTTTCTGGATACACCTAGTTCCTGTAGGTGCAATGCCACATAGTCCTCTCCCCCTCTTCCTGCAGTATTTCAGTATGGCGTACTTTCAATGGTACTGGGGGGGAGTGTGTGTGTGTGTGTGGGGGGGGGGGGTGGGACTACTGTGTCAGCTGGAAAGAACTGAGGCATGTTCACAATGGATAAATCCACCACATCAGCTGGAAGAGGAGGCAGATGTCATTGCAGGCAAATGCTTGGTCTTGCAATGGCATAATTCTGGAGGTGTGGGCATTGCACTTCATGGGCGGATTGAGAGCCGCCACAGCGGTTTGTACACAACACCTTGTTCAAAGGCAACACAAGCACATGCACACTCATTGGATTAACCTGCCTAGGAAGCTCAATGCACGTCAAGAGCTGACACTCAACAGGAGTGATGGAGGGGTAACAGCCGTACAAAAAATGAAGAGAGAATGATCCTGCAGTATGACTGATAATTCTGTTGTCAGGACCAGTGGTACAGGGACTATGTATTCCAAAGCTGGTGCTGTCAGAGGGTAGTATTGCTAAAACCCTGGAAGAGAGAGGCAGGAGTTGGTGAGATGAGGCTTGTCATAAGGAAAGTCAGGTCAGGTGGAGTAAGAGGTACGCTTGTTCTAAAGAGTGTGTGGTATGGCGAGTGATTGGCTGATTGCTCATCATTCAGTTGGGAGCAGGGAGGTATGAAAGAGGGGGGCAGGGGGGTGGCTTAACAGAGTGCTAGAGGCATGGGAGTCATGTGCGAGTATAGGTGCCTATAAATCCTCAATGTGGGGAGGCTAGAGAATGGCTCCACGTAGGCGGGTTTGACCCAGTTTGTCAACACTGTGGTAGGGGAATGGTATCATCTCTGAGCATGAAAAACTTTCAGGAGTGTGCACAGGATGTGGGGTATGTCCCTCGCCAGGGGAGGAGGCTGGATTTGGATTTTCAAGCAGTGAATGCACATATGGTTGAAGGAAGTAGGCAGCTTCACAATTGTAGGTCATTGAATGTGGTTGACCAGTTCTCCCAGCAAGACCAAATATTGTCCCTAAATGTACTCTGGAACAATGCATTGAAGGTCTTCCTTATAAGTTGTGTGGAGCCCAAGGAGCACAAAAGGCAAGACCTCAGTCCACAGGGTATCATGACAGCACAGTGCTGCTTTAAGTTTCCTATGCCACTGCTCAACTCTGCGGGTGGTAAGCAGAGGTATGGATATGTTGGATTCTGCACAGTGCACAAATGCCATTGATCAGGGCTGACTTTAATTGTTGACCCTGATCCATTGCAATCACAGTAGGTTAAAACATGCAATCAACATGTGAATGAATGCATGGGCCACTGTTTTCGCTGTAATGTTCAGTAACAGTGTTTCTTCCACCCACCAGGTCTTCTGGTTGATGGCGGAGAGGATGTACCAGTAGCTTTTGGCAGAGGGGAGAGGTGTCACCAAGTCTATGTGTACATACTGGAAATGTCCAGAAGATATGAGGAAGCTGCCAAGTGGTGGTGTAGTGTGTCTGGTTGTTTTAGCTTTGCTGGCATGGGATGCAAGCTTGTGCCCACACTTGGCAGTCATGTTTCACATTATGTCATATGAAACATTCTTTCACTAGTCATGTTGATGCTTTAACTCCCGGATGGGCTATGTTATGCAGTTTATTGAAAACTTTATGTCAGAGGGAGCAGGGAATAAGAGTGCAAAGAATGCCATTGGATGTGTCACACTAAAATTCACTGACATCTTTGGGGAAGAAGGTATGAATCAGAGAGGTACTATAGTCTGAAATTAGATGCATAGTCTGTTCATCAGCTGACTGAAGGGTTACAAGGTTGGTAGGTTGAGAAGAGTGGAGATAGCACTGACTCTTGATAAGAAATCATTCATGAATTGTTGGCTTCTTTATTTATGTACCACATGTCCGTGATGACTTGGATAATGAAATCAAAGTGCCAAAGCCTGCATGGCAGTGGATTGGAGGAAGAGGTGCAGACAGTAGCATTGAGAGGTTTATGATCTATAAACACATAGAAGGGATGACCTTCCACAGTGCAGCAGAAATATTTAATAGCTTTGTACATAGTGAGTAATTTGTAGTCATGGCTGAGCACTTTCTCTGCACTTTGTTCAGTTTTATAGAAAAGATCTGATGGTAAGGAGTCGCCATCAACAGTTCAGCCGAGAATGGCACCAATAGCCATGTCACTGGTGTCACTGTTTGGGATTCAGATGTAGATGAACAATGATGGTTCTAGGACAAAAGTTCTAAAAGCATCTATCATTTCGAGGGTCCAATGAACAAGATGTGTATCACAAGTGTTCATCCCCACCAGGCAGTGGTTAAAAGTGCTGGTATGTCAGCTACACCTGGTAGGTGGCAATGGTAGTAGTTAATGGTACCTAGAAATTGTCTAAGTTTCTTGGGAGGCAACTTGGAAACAGCACTAACTATCTCAGGTGACAGTGAAATTACTGCCACTGAAACGATGAAACTGAGGATGGTTACAGTGGATTGGTGTAGTTGAAGTTTTTTGGAATTCATCTCTATGCTGGCTGCAGCAAGTGTTTGCAACATGTTCGTTGCTTTCCTTGACAGTTTTGCTAAACACAAGTATGTCATTCAGGTAAATGAAGCAGAACTTTAAATGAAATAAAATCTCATTGATAAAACATAGCCAAGTCTGAGCTTCATTCTAGAGACCCAAAGGTATAAAGCAATACTGAAATAATCTAGTATGGGTCACTGTGGCAGTTTTTTCAACATATTCATGGGCCATCACAATCTGGTGATAACCACGTTTGCAGTCAATTCAAGAAAAAAATTTTGGCACCTGCCAGAGCATGAGTAAAATCTGAATCATATTGAATGGAAACCGCTTCAGTTGCATGGTATTCTTTTATTCAACCAACTAGTTTCGTAGTATTAGAACCACATCATCAGGGTTATCTGTATACAAAGAAGAGCAAATGCCAGTAACAATTATGTTATGCTATTTTACATTTGGGCTATAGATAAGAAAACTGTAGGTGAAAGTACTAACAAATTATATGTTGGTTATTAAGTGTAAAAGTTTTAACACATGACATGATTGGAAATGTTTTAAATATATGTATAATCAATAGTCTGGCTTTATTCATTTGAGTAGTTTTGGAAGATTCTTCTACCCAAAGGACTTCCTCTGTGGAGAGGAGGTGCAGCTGATATCAAGTTACATCTGAGGAGACAAATTAGCCGGGTCCTCATTCTTCAACTAAAGACTTAAGGCAACATGGAAAGAAGAACCTGCTTGTTAAGGTAAAGTGATGACTTTGATGGGTCACAGGAGTGTATTGCCACCAGTGTTATAAATACTTTGGTTGTTATGGTATCCTTTCATTGGGACACTTCAAGATTTGGTGCCTGCTTATAAGGACACAAAGAATGGAACAGATTTGGGGAAGAAGAAAATATTTGTAACGAGGAAGAGAATTGGAAAAAAATAGTATAATACACGAGACTTCTAAGGGCAATATCAACAACTGCTTGCCACAAACTGCAATGAGGTGTAAAAAACAGAACATATAATGAGCTACAACCTGAAGAAGCAGTTAAATGCAGCAAGATATGACAGAAAAAAAAACTGTATCTTGTTGCAACTGTTTTCATCTGGGATCAGTTTTCAATACACAGACAAAGTCTACATAGCCCAGCAGTGAACCAGGACCCTCAAGAACTTCAAATGGTGAGCACATGATAAACTTTATAATTCTGTAAAGTGTAAAGTTTTATGAATTTTTCTTTTTTTATTTGTAAAAGTGAATGCCCATAACAACATGCATGATGTCAGTCAAACCACCAGACTGGGTTAGGAAATTTGAAGGGAGGCCACAAGTTCAATTCAAAAGTCAAGTGTAGACTCAGAAAATAGGATACAAGAACTAAAGCAAATTATTAAAAATAAACTAGAAACATTGACAGAGAAGACTAATCAGATCTCAACTAGGATAGAACACCACCTCCAATATAGACAAAAAATTGAACACATCAATAAAAGTTTACAGTAAATACTGAGTGATTCTGACATGTACACTCAGAACGAATATAAATTGATTAGATTAGAAATTATAAAACAGTTTCTAGATGTAGAAAAGAACCATGACATATTATATGAATTTTCAGAGTGAATTTCATGTGCAGATGAATGATTTTCTGAAGCTCATTACAGAATTGAACATTCTGAAAAGTACAAAGATTTTGCTGAATTAATAGATTATCTGAAAGATGATACACACTTGGAGCAAAAACTAGTAGGATTAATAAGCAAGAAAGTAAAGGAGCAAGTACAGTCCATTGACTGCCCCTGAGTCTATAAATAATGACATACAGAAACAGTTATAAAAGTTTTGTAATGAACTTGAGATCACAAAACAGGAATTATCAAAAAAGAATCATATAGATTTAGTTGCATTGCCTTCTAATTGCCTCATTGAAGATCTAAATTTAGGATCAGAACTTAATTTAATGAAGTTATGGTGAAAATATCAGCCCGAGGGTAACAATCACCTGACACTTTTTTTAGTGTATTTTCCAGATTGTTACCTGCAAAATGGAATGACATTAAAATATTAGAATACTTGGTACAAGAAGCTGCAGAGTGAGATACAGTGCCTCTTGTAAGCTTAAAAGCAAATATACATATAATGACCAGGAGACGAGTCCAAATTTGACTTGCAAGTGCATATGCTTGCACTGTACCCCAGCATATGCCTTATTTCTTCCTATTTAGTTTCATATGAGGCATACCTTCCTTCTGTTACTATTCCTTACATCTTTCTCCTTTCCGTAATACAATGGCACAATGCAAAACTACACTGGTTGAGACAAATGTTACTGAAGTTGACAAACATTCCAGTATTTGTAAACACTGACTACCCATTGTTGCAAAGAGAGATCTCAAAGCAGATTAGTAATCAGCTGATCATAAAGATTAATATCACTGAACAATTTAAGAATAACTAAACATATCTAAAAATATAATGGAATTTTTATGTACTTTTATACTGCTTGTGTAAGTACATATTATGATTTCTAGTGATTTTCTAAGGTTATTTATAAATTTTGTGAGATTTCTTTAATACCCTGGATCCTTTATATTTATTTTGTGGAGGGGTAACTATTTCTCTAGATGAGGGTTTTCTCCTCACCAACAGTTAACTGATGTATTATTGACTTCCACTTTCCATGCAGTGTGACAGGAGGGCTCAGGAGTAATTTTTGGGATCTTAAAGGACCATTCTGTAGGGTTCTGTCAATACCTAATAGAGATATTTCGAAGTCCCCTCAGGTGTTACTCTGAATAACCAGAAGGGACAGGAGGTTGCTGGGGTACGGGGGAGGTAAGGGTTTTTCTAGTCTTTGAGGTGTATTTTCTTTTACTCTTTGCTCTGACACCCTCAACTTGTTTCTTTCCCTTTCTTTCATGTCACATTAGAGATTTTCCCTCTTTCATATTCATACATGTTTATTGCTAACATCCTTCCTATTTTCCACTCACATTGTGATAAGTTATGATGCTGAGAGTCACAAATCTGTTAATACAAGGTGTGCCAAGGGGAGTGCAATAATCACATAGACTAATTAAATTATACATATCAATAGGTGATGGTAGATTTGACTTTCATATCATTTGTGGCTGACAATTTGTTTCCTTCCATCAGTGTGAGTATATACGTAGGACTCACATGTCATACTCTTGAGGTGGGGGATATGAGAGAAGAAAAGAATTCTCATGGAAAGTTTCACTGAATGAGGATGTTCATCATGTATTACAGTGAGGTGGTTTGCAAAAAGGAGACCAAAGAATAACATAATTGCTGAAAAAAATAGGATTAGGTGGAGTAGCCAACCTAGAGAAAGGCTTATATAAGTGGTCGATAAGAGGGCATAGTTTTGGTTCAGAGTCTTCAGAATCTGGGTTGTGTTTCACTATGAAATGAATAATCTGTATAGTAAGGAAATTGATATTATTTTCTCAAAAAGGTATTTGATTTATTATGTGACGAATAAGAAATTACAATTATTGATATGGAGTCTGTTCTTTTGGACACCATAACAATAATTGTATAGATGCGCCAACAGGCAATTGACTATTCCTTTGTGGATGCATGATCCCTTATCAGAAACCAGGACAGGCTGCGAGTAAGAGGAACTAATGAGCATGGGGCACTGTGATCATAGCATCCTACAAGTTTAGAATTTGTGCATGAAGGGAAGCATGCTTGGATAGCCAAATTGGTTAGGCAACTGCTGGCTTGAAGTGTTTGACTTGTGGTCCAGCACAAATTCTTAATTTTACTGTTGAATTTATTTAAAGATGAGGAAATGGTCAATATGAGTGAAAATTTTGAATTCTAAATAAGAAATTGGTAAAAATATTGCTTGATAAATTTTAAATTTTAATGGAGAATAGTATTATACAGAATGCAATTCCCTCCCAATAGACTTGAATGCGTTGCCATATTTTTTGTTAAGAAAGTCAAGAGTAGCTATATTTGACCATCATTATAATTATATGTACAATATAGTGATGAAATTTATACAACCACCATAAAGAGGCTCAATGAGCTGCTGACAGACACAAAAATAATCACATTAACGCAACTCAATTTTCGGCTACAGCCTTCATCAGACAAATAGTGATTGTGTGAATTTATGTGTTTCTTTTTCTGATGATGGCCACGGTCAAAAATTTAATTATGTGAATGTGGTTATTTATTTTCATGTCTGTCAGCAGCTCAGCAAGCCTTTTTACGGTGAGTTGTTACCTATCTTCCATTATTAACATTCCTATAAGATTTTCTGTCGTTAAAGAAATTTATACAACATGTCTAAAGATGTGAAACAATAACTTTTCCTAGCGTAATGAATGTTCAAACTACTTACTGGTATGATGCCGGGTGATGTTGTTGACAACAGCCGATATTTCGACAGGTAGACACCCTGACATTTACAAGGCACAACTGCTATTCACTGAACAATTCTTCAAGATACATGTGCCTCATCACCCATGTACATGAACATATCAACCTGACCTGAAATTTGCTTTCCTCATCTCTGGCCTCAAATCACTACACAATTGCCAACTAGAGTGGAATGAATCTCCCATATGTTGGACAAGACTATCAGACAGATTGTGCATGAAAAACAAGAAAGATGACAAGAAATCCTCTCAACTGTGGTGCCACCTGACACTATTTGCAGATCAGCATGACAAGCTCAACTCAATCCTGAGGCAGTCTGGTCCAGCAAATGTCTGCCTACCATCCACAATACTGTGACAACAACATTCCGGAATCACTTAGTGAATGCATCAGGGTCTCAGACTAGGTCTACGAGGCACTAGATCATTCAAAGACACAAGTAATTTGGATGGCAGCCCCCCCTCCACAAATACATTTCCCATGGAGCAGGCACCCCACTACCCTTTCTACTGCTTCCACAGCTAGTTTGGAGATGCTGCAAAGAAGTGCTGCTTCCCATGTCTTCAGGCAAATGCGACAACATGGACAGGCACCACCACACACTTCACTTAGTACATGACTCCACACCCAAGTGACCAACTCTACATTCGAAATTCTGCATCAGGTGCACACATCCAAGTGGACACAGGTGCAGATCTGTCACACCTGCTTTTGTAAATGACAGCAAACCAACTAAAAGCACATCACACTCTATTTCATGCTTTCAATGCTACTGAATGTATGTGCAATGGTTCAATAGTCTACACAAACCATCTGTCAACTAACTGCAAGCTGATGTGAAACTTCCTTGTGGCAGATATTCCCAAAAACATATCATAATTTTTCTTGGGATGTTGTGTGTCGCACGGTGTACCACCATCCATAGGACATACATTTCTTGTTTTTTTTTTTTTTTTTTTTTTTTTTTTTTTTTTTTTTATTTGTTCCGTAGATCCAAATTGAGGGGATCCTCGTGGATGTGGAACATGTCAAGAAACAAAATTTACAAGTTGAATAACAAATAATACTAATAATATAAATACATACACTTATAATATAAATACAGATACATAATTTTTTAAGGTTTTTTAAGGGTTTTTTTTTTTTTTTTTTTTTTTTTGTGATAATATAATAATACTAATATAGTATGAGTGCATGCATCATTTGGTACAATTTAGAAATTCACTAATGGAGTAGAAGGAGTTGGCCACTAGAAAGTCTTTTAGGTTCCTCTTAAACTGATCTTTATTTGTAGCTAAATTTTTTATACTTGATGGTAAATTATTGAAAATGTGTGTTCCTGAGTAGTGGACCCCTTTTTGAACTAAAGTAAGTGCTTTTAAATCCTTGTGTAGATCATTTTTATTTCTAGTATTGTATGTATGAACTGAGCTGTTTGTTGGGAAAAGGGATATATTATTTATGACAAATTTCATTAAGGAATAAATATACTGAGAGGCAGTAGTTAATATACCCAGTTCTTTGAAGAGGCTTCTACAAGACGTCCGTGAATTTACTCCACAAATAATACGTATTACACGTTTTTGGACTCTGAAGACTTTTGACTGACTTGAAGAGTTACCCCAAAATATTATACCATATGACATTAAGGAATGAAAGTAAGCAAAGTATGCAAGCTTTGTTATTTTTATGTCTCCTATGTCTGATAACACTCGTATTGAAAATACAGATTTGTTGAGTCGTTTCTGCAGTTCTGTGGTGTGCTCCTCCCAACTAAATTTATTATCAAGCTGTAATCCCAGGAATTTAATTCTGTCAACCTCTTCTATCTGCTCTTCTTCATATTTAATGCATATGCTGTCAGGAAATCTCTTACATGTTCTGAACTGCATGTAGTGCGTCTTTTCAAAGTTTAATGACAATGAGTTGGCTTTAAACCATTTATTAATGTTCATGAAAATATCATTAGCAGACTTTTCTATCACTATACTTGACGTACTCTTTATTGCAATACTTGTATCATCTGCAAACAAAACGAACTCTGCTTCTGGTAGTGTAACTGATGAGAGATCATTAATGTACACAAGAAAAAGCAATGGCCCTAAGATGGATCCTTGTGGGACACCACATGTAATTTCTTCCCAACCCGATGATGACTGTTGTGCAATCAGTTGAGCTTGGATAGCAATAGTTCACCCTCTCATGAAATCTTATTCGAAAGAGTATTGATACTTCGGACAGTATCAACAAGTTTATATGTAAGTGGATCAAAGAACATCCACAAGAGCTATGCCTACCGTGTGAATGTGAACTAGCTCATCGTCTGGACAACACAGAATCTGAACTCACTTTCACGCTAAATCTGGTACAGACTCCATGCAAGGATTTGATGGATTATCACACAAAGGTTAGTAAAAGTATTCTTTCTTCAAGTATTCTCAGTGACATCATGCTGCATGAAATGTTGACAGTACATTTTGTTACTATGTCCTCCCATACCACCCCCATGTAGACAAATATAAACAAAACTCTGTTGATATGCCAGCACCTGGTGTCGCCATGCTGGCAGCACCAACCAATATCCTCACGACTGCTTTCCACACTAATAACACTAAAAATCCATCTATGTGGTATCTTCTTATGTCTCATGCCAACCGTGGCAGGAACTTGAACTCTCTCCTCATGAGTGCCACCACACTGCCATGTCACAGTAGCTAACTATGCAGATAAGATTCTTTCAATCCATTCCAAAGAGAGCAGATGCAGACAGATGTGTGAATTACAGAACCATCAGTTTAAATAAGTCATGATTGCAAAATTTAACATGGATTATTTACAGAAGGATAGAAAGACTGATAGAAGCCGACCTCAGAGGAGGTCAGTTTGGATTCAGAAGAAATATAGGGAACACAGGAGGCAATCCTCGCCTTATAGCTTATCTTAGAAGAGAGATTAAGGGAAAGCAAACCTACAGTTCCAGCTTTAGTAGATTTGGAAGAAGCTTTTGACAATGTTGATTGGAATAGACTCTTTCAAATACTGAAATCAGCAGGAGTAAAATGTAGTGACTGGAGGGTTATTTATAACTTGTACAAAAACCAGACAGCAATTGTCAGAGCTGAAGGGCATGACAGGGATGCAGAGGCTGGGAAGGGAGAAAGACAGGGTTGTAGCCTTTCTCCAATATTACTCAATTTTTACATTAAGAAAGCTATAAAGGATAGCAAGAAGAAATTTGGAGAAGGAATTAAAGTTCTGCATTTTGACAATGACATTGTAATTTTGTTAGAGACGGCAAAGGACCTGGAAGAGCAGTTGAATGGGATGGACAGTGTGTTGAAAGGTGCATACAATATGAACATTAACAAGAGCAAAACAAGAGTAATGGCGTGCAGTCTTAGAAAATCAGGCAATGCTGAAGAAATTAGATAACGAAATAATAAAGGTGGTAGTTGAGTTTTGTTACTTGGGCAATAAAATAACACACGATGGTCACAGTACAGAGGACATAAAATGCGGAATGGAAATGGGAAGAAAAGCGTTTTTGAAAAATAGAAATTTGTTAACATTGAATATTAATGTAAGTGTAAGGAAGTCTTTTCTGAAGGCATTTGTGTGGAGCGTTGCCTTGTAAGGGAGCAAAACATGGACGATAAACAGTGTGGACAGGAAGAGGATAGAGGCTTTTGAAATGTGGTGTTACAGAAGAATGCTGAAGATTAGGTGGGTGGATCGCGTAACTAATAAAGATGTACTGAACAGAATTGGGAATTTCTGGCATACCTTGACTAAAAGAAGGGATCGATTGGTAGGACACATTCTTAGACATCACGTCTTGCATATACATGACCATCATGCACTCTGTCTTGTTGACTTCCACTCGTAAACCTCCAGCCGGCCCTAACTCAACTGACCACACTTCACCTCAGCTGCCATCTTCCACATGTGCTACTGTGACGCCACCACTCTTTCCATACTACATATCTGTCTCAGAAACCTCTGGCTACCCTAAAATCAAATGGGTCACATGACAGCACCTCATCTTGGCAGTAATCTTCCACATACATAATCCTGGTGCCAACAACCAAGCACACAACCACTTTGGCATCTGTCAGCTGCCACAAACTCTGTCAAGTTTTATGGCCACACCTCCAAGCAGTAACTGACCTCACCTCGAGCACTATGCCACCATATCACCTCAGGCAAATCCGGGTGCCATGCCCACCTCCAAGACCTATGTCCTTTCTCACCTGACCCAACATCAACAGTGCCAAGGCACCTATAAACAAATAGATCCATAGACAATGACAAGTCCTTCCATTGTTACTAATGGCATAGTACACAAACCACATCCCACTATAACGTTGCCCTTGCTTCGTATGATGCCATAATTGTTATAGTAGATTCTGCGATTATATTTTGGACAAGGAATTGATGGTACCGATTTTTTTTTAATTTGAAATAATTTAGTTTAAGTTCAGCACAAAATGAACATTAAAACAAATAAACCGCGGGTTGCATATTAAAGTCGGGCACCATACAAGCAACAGCACGTTACAAACTTACGGAAAGCATCTAGCTAGATCCTGCACTTTGTATTGTAGAAGCTGGAAATGATAACTTTTACTTAATGTACAGTACATGAACTTTGGAGATACTTTCCGAAGGAGATCAATGTTCAGACTGTTCACTTCGATTTTCATTGTTGTGTGACCGTGGGTGGAACATGAAGTTAGCCTACTGGTAATGATAAAATAATTTTAAAAAAATTATCGGACTTCGTGAAATTACAAAAGAAATGACTGCAGGTTCTAAAATCAAGCGAAGTAGGGGGCCTATAGTATAAGGATGATTGATTGATTGAAATTTTGCAGATAATACGAAGCGTTTGTAATGGCGTCTGAACATTAAACTATTACGGTTGACGAGGAGCTGAAAACCTTAAGAAATTAAATATTTGACGTGGAGGAGTTTGATTTAAATGAAAACCAAGGAGAAGGAATGCTTTTAAATTAAAATATTTTCAGCAACAGCTTGCATTCTTCTCACCTAAGTGGATACAGGTATGAAAGACGTCTTATCACATCAGATACAGACCAGACAGTGAGTAAAACTACTATCACGGTTCCGTCTTCTCGCTTGTTTTTAAGTAAAAAAATGACGAACGAAATTAAATTAGTTGCATTGCGAGTCAGAGGGAACCGGAGGCGATAAGCATCGCTGATCAAAGATAAACAAAAAAAATAAAATTTAAGTGTATCGTTACACCACAGCCCTCCAATCTCTAGAAATCTAGAACACTTTGCCCAGAAAAGCTCACTGTGGTTAAAGTACAGATCCGCGAACTTTTAGAAGTTGGTGTGTTAGAACATTTTTCCAGTAATTGGTCTCAGCCATTCATTTATTTGACTAAGAGGACAGTACTTGGCATATGTGTGGTGATTACCAAAAGTTAATGCTAGGACTATAATGGGCAATTAACATGTACCCAATACTGCTGATTTCACACATGAGCTATCATGCACCAAAGGTTTTTTCTGTAATAGACTGCAAACATGCTTAGCACCAAAGGATTCTGAAGATGTGAAGAAAACTGCCATCACTACCCCTATTAGATTATTTAAGTATTGCTTTATGCCATTTGTCATTAAGAATGCAGCTGAGACTTGTCAATGTTTTATCAATGAGGTTTTATTTCACATACAGTTTTGCTTTGTTTACGTGGATGTCATACTTGTGTTTAGTAAAACAATTGAGGAAAAAAAGGAACATGTAAAGATAGTGTTGCAAACCCTCGCTGTAGTTGGAATAGAGACAAATTCTCAAACTCTTCAATTACACCAACTGAAAGTGACCTTTCTCAGGCTCATTTTCTCTGTGATTGGTATTTCTCCGCCACCTAAGAAAATCAATACTATTTCCAAGTTGCCTTGCCCAGAGACTTTCAAGGAGCTTAGGCACCATTAACCTGCAGGAACTCACGCCTTTAAACGTTACGTGAGCGATCACGTGTATAGCATTTTTTGCTAGTCAAAGAACAGTTTGTAATGTACTTGAAGCATGCGCATTAACTGCGCTTCTAGGTAATGGTATGTAGGCAGTGGTGACGGGAAAGATGTGAGACTATGTTGTTTTCTTACAACGATTTATTACATATAAGAGAATACACTGTATTAGGCAGTCCTTTACGCTGGTCCCGGGAGGGTGTACACTCCCCCAGCGATCGAGTTCGACGGCCGGTCGTGTGAGCGCAGCCATCGGGCGCGTGTCCGAGGTAACGCGTGTTCTGTGTGCGGCACGATAAATGCCGTACTGCAAGTTAGATTAGATTACATTAGATTAGTTTTTCGTTCCGTAGATCTATGTTAAGGAGATCCTCGTGGATGTGGAACATGTCAAGAAAAAAAATTTACAAGTTCAATAATTGATAATACTAATAATATAAACACAGATATACGTTTTTAAGTTTTTTATTTAATTTTTATTTTTTTAATAGCTGATAATATAATAATACTAATACAGTATCAGTCGTTGAGTCGTTTCTGCAGTTCTGCGATGTGCTCCTCCCAACTAAATTTATTATCAAGATGTAATACCAGGAATTTAATACTGTCAACCTCTTCTATCTGCTCTACTTCATACTTAATGCATATTCTGGTGGGAAATCTCTTACATGTTCTGAACTGCATGTAGTGATTCTTTTCAAAGTTTAATGACAATGAGTTGGTTTTAAACCATTTATTAATGTGTGGTGTTGCACAAGTACAAAGTGCGCGCCACCTACTTTCGCCGCACGCCGCCATGCATGTACGGCGCGGCGTTCTTACGACGACAGCCACGAGCGCCCTCTGCGACAACGCCGCTCGTGGCCACCACTGAAGGACATCGGTCACTTCGGACTGAGATAGCAACCAGTTAGGACCTTCGTAATCAGATAGGCACCAGTGAAGACTTTGCTATTGTACAGGCACTAGGCAGGCCTCTAACAACTATGTATCAACATTCTGCAGTACTATGTAAAAGTTAAGTATTGTAGCATTCTGTGCAATATATATCTCTTTCTAATTTACTCTAGTGTTTATAGTTTCTGGCTGCTCCCCTCCGTACCTGCACCAGCGTGTTATTTTTGTTCCTGTGTCGGGCTCATTCCACTCGGCCACCGACACCTACGACGAGGCTGGGACACAAAAGTGGCGACGAGGAGTGATAGAACCTTGGATCAGCCCGCTTGCAGCAGCCAGACAGCAGCAGTCGAGCACGCAAAAATTGCTCCCGCCCACCCACCCTTATTATAACAATTTTGGGGAAAGATATTTTGTTACGTGTTTTGTGGACTTTTTTGTTGCAGAGCGTCCTCTTTCATATTGCATTTGTGTTTTGTTATAAGTTACTTGTATACGCGGCGCCTAATCGGTCAGCATGGCCACTACCCCGAACCCAAACTTAATGGAAATTATTCAGTTACAGACGGCGCAAATCACTCAACTCCTGCAGGCGGTGTCGCAGTTAACTTCACAGGCTGCTCACCAACAACAACAGCCGCCGCTTCAGCAGCCCACACCTGCCGCCGCAACGCTTCCTACATTTCGCCAGTACAACGAACGTGAGGAAGAATGGAGCGACTATTTCGCACAGTTTCAAGAACTCGTCGCGGCTCATCAAATTACAGGTCAGAGAGTGAAGAACCTTATCGATTGTGGGCCCCCAGACCTTCGTACTATTGCAAAAACTTTTCCCTCTCGCATCTCCTCGTGATGTAGACTTTGAACAAATTGTAGATGCACTGAATGCTCATTACGAGAGGAAAATTCTCGTAGCCGCTGCGCGGTACCGATTTTTCAGACTTAAAAAATTACCGCAGCAGTCACACCAAGAGTGGATTACGGAATTGAAGGGCTTAACCCGCCAATGTAAATTTACTTGCTCTTGTGGACTTTCGTATAGTGACGTGATGTTGAGGGATGCGATTACGCAGAATATTCAGGACCCCAGAATTAGAGCAGCAATTCTGAAACAGTCTGACCCCTCATTAGACAGTGTACTGCAGCTTATAGAAGCGCATGATACTTTTGACTTAGCAGATGTAGAAATGCAAAGCCACAGTGTAAATTCAGTGCGCCGCAACGGACGCTTTCCTAGCCGTAGTTCTCAGTATAGCACTAGTGATTCTTACAATAGTACAGGCCGTGCTGAACAGACAGTGAACAGTAGCCAGAGTAAAAGTGCGACGCAAAGGTCGCCCCGTAGTGTTAGACACAGTAATTTGCATAAGGGCGCCAACGCTCATTTCAGAAAAATGTTCGTAAGTCTTGCCCCCAGTGTGTGTCTCGCCACAAGCGTGCTCATTGCCCGAGTCGCAACGCAACCGCAACCTGTTATCAATGTGGCAAATCGGGACATGTGCAGTCTGTGTGTATGCAAATTAAAAACTCAAAGAACAGTAACGTTCGAAACGGTGCTTCGCAAAGTGCGAGAACAGTTCATTCTGTAAATGTTATACGGGCTGTGGAATTGAACAGTGCTTTCCTTGGATCTCGATTTCAAGAAAGTAGCTCTGCGCCTATGGCAAAACTATATAGTGCACCACGTAGCAAGCGCCAACGAGCGCGTAAAACAGTGCAACGGAAACGGGTTCGGGACAAGCAAAATGACTATGAACAGTGCATTCCTGTAGTGAAAATAGTGCCTTCTGCAACTGCTCCTTGTAATAGTGCCCAGTACTGTGTAGCTAGTGACAGTCGACTTGTTGTAGATACTGAAAGTAATTTTAGTGCAGTAGCCTCGCATTGCGCGGACGCCGATCCGGCGGTAGTGTCATCTAGTGACAGTGTTGTTAATCCCCTGCGTGCCGAGTCTGAGCCGCTTCCTTCACTACGCGGCCCGCGCATACGCAGCACACAAACCGTAGCAGACGTCCACATTCGCGCACCTGTCGTGCGCCAGAAGCACAAACTTTTTGTAAATCTCTCCATAGAAAATAAGACTGTGCAATTTCAGCTTGATAC
The DNA here is from genome assembly GCA_026315105.1 of Locusta migratoria. Lineage (NCBI taxonomy): Eukaryota > Metazoa > Arthropoda > Insecta > Orthoptera > Acrididae > Locusta > Locusta migratoria. The sequence continues at coordinate 86,427,374 of CM048746.1, forward strand.
TGGTTCCGCTGTTACATTAATTAATAAAGATACTTATGAACTTATGGGTTCGCCAAAATTGTCGCCGTCACAGCAAGTGTTAACAGCTTATACAGGTGAAAATATTCCCGTGCTAGGAACTTGTAGCCTGCCCGCCTCTTTTCAAGGTGTAACAAAAACAGTTGCTTTTGTAGTTCTTCAGGCCAAATCGACACAGAACATTTTTGGACTAGATGCTTTTGACTTGTTTGGTTTATCAATTCAAAGAGATGTGCTTCAAATTTCGTCAGTAGTGCCTCAGGACAAAATCAATGCTTTATGTGACAAATATAGTGACTTGTTTTCGCCGGAACTAGGTTGTGCAAAAGACTTCGTGGCACATGTAACTTTAAAAGAATCTGCAGTTCCAAAATTTCGTAAAGCTAGACCAGTGCCTATCGCAATGCGTGATACAGTTGCCGAAGAACTTACACGTTGGAAAGATAGTGGGGTGATTTCTCCTGTTTCTGCGAGTCAGTGGGCCTCGCCTATAGTAATTATACCCAAGCCGTCAGGAAAACTTCGTCTCTGTGCGGACTTCAAATCAACAGTGAACAGTCAAACAATTGTAGACACTTATCCCCTGCCCAGACCGGACGAACTAATGGACAAATTAGGACAGTCTCGTTTCTTTTCTAAGATTGATTTAGCAGAGGCATACTTACAAATTCCGCTTGATGACGAGTCAAAAAAATTTTTCGTCATTAATACTCACATGGGCCTTTTTCAATTTCAACGCCTACCCTTTGGCAGTTCTTCCGCCCCTGCTATTTTTCAGCGTTTTTTGGAACAGCTGACAGTTTCTGTACCGTGTTGTTCGAACTATTTAGATGATATTGTGGTATCCGGACGTACAGTTGAAGAACATTTAGCAAACCTGGAGTGCCTTTTCAAAGTTTTGACTGCAGCAGGTCTACGTTGCAATAAAGCAAAGTGTTCGTTTTTTCAAACTGAAATAGAGTACCTAGGCCATGTGATTAATGCCCAAGGAATTCATCCCTTACAGTCACATCTTCGAGCAATCAAAGACTTGCCTCCTCCTAAGAATGTGCATGAATTGCAAGCAGTGATGGGAAAGCTTAACTATTATTTCAGGTTTATTCCCAATGCCTCTCAGATTGCAGCTCCACTGCATCACTTACGTAGGAAGAATGTTCCTTTTGTATGGTCTAAAGATTGTCAGGTTGCCTTTGACAAACTAAAGTCTGCACTACTCAGTGATGCATTTTTGATTCCCTTTGACCCACAGAAGCCTGTAGTGTTAGCAGTTGACGCCTCGTCGTACGGTCTGGGTGCCGTTCTGTTGCATCGTATTGGATGTCACGATCGTCCTATTGCCTTTGCATCCAAGCTACTGACGCCGACGCAACAGAATTACAGTCAGATAGAAAAGGAGGCCTTAGCAATCATTTACGGCGTCACAAAGTTTCATCATTATCTCTATGGCAGAAAATTCTATTTGTTGACAGACCACAAGCCTCTCACGTCGTTGTTCTCACCCACAAAGCCGATTCCGCCACGTACGGCACAAAAGCTTCAGAGATGGTCCTTGATATTGTCTAATTATCAGTATGAGATTTTGTACCGACCTACCACTAAACATGCTAACGCGGACACACTTTCCCGACTTCCGGTTGGCCAGGATGTATCATTTGATTCTTCAGAAATTGCCTGTTGTCAGATAGACTCCAGAGATGCTTCCGCTGTCGCAGATTTCCCTTTGAACTCTCGTCGGGTTGCACAGGAAACAGCTGCGGATGCAGACCTAAGTGTGGTAGCACGTTTTGTTCGCTCAGGGTGGCCTGCCAGAGCCAAAGACATTGATCGGCCTCTCGTTCGACGTTATTTTGCACAACGTCGTGCATTATCTTTAAGTCAGGGTGTACTGTTGTTGCATACGGACAACGACCAAACAAGAGTGATTGTTCCTCGTTCCCTGCAACGTGAAGTGTTACGCCTTCTGCATCAAGGACATTGGGGCATTGTTAGGACAAAGCAACTGGCCAGACGTCATTGTACCTGGGTTGGTATGGACGCTCAGATAGAGAGCATGACATCACAGTGTACAGTTTGTGCGGAGCATCAGGCGGCTCCTCCACAGCGTTTCTCAGAATGGCCACGCCCCAAGGGACCATGGCAACGTTTACATATTGACTTTGCCGGACCTTTCTGGAATACGCGCTGGTTAATCGTAGACGCTTTCAGCAAGTTTCCTTTTGTGATTGCCATGAACTCAACGACAGCTTCTAGTACAATCAGTGCCTTAACATCAGTGTTTTGCATCGAAGGCTTGCCTGAAACTATCGTCAGTGACAATGGACCTCAGTTTGTTAGTGCGGAATTTCAACAGTTTTGTCGCGTGAATGGCATTCAGCATATCACCACCGCACCTTTTCACCCTCAGTCCAATGGTGAAGCAGAACGTTTCGTTCGAACATTCAAGTCTCACATGGAGACGATGAAAGGTCAGCACTCCAGGCAGCAAGCTCTTCAAATTTTCCTGTCTACGTATCGGTGCATGCCACGTGACGGCCCGTCTCCTGCCGAGCTGCTACACGGCCGCCGTCACCGCACTCTCCTTCACCTGCTGCAGCCTCCCACGCACCGAGTCGGTTCGTATGGCGCTACGCGTTTACAGGTTTCCACGCCGGTGCTGTACAGGGTGTTTGCTGGAAACAAGAAGAAACTATGGATGCCGGGCATCATTCAGCGCGTGCTCGGTCGCAATATGTATGTTGTACGTTCTTCCACAGGGTCGGAGCTGCGGCGCCACGCAAACCAATTGCGTCTGCATAGGCCGCGCGATCCTGTCTCCGGTTTCTTGATTCCAGACCCAGTTCACCGCCAGGGAGCACAACCACATCGTTCGTCCCCGGACTACGAGATCGTCCCGATGGAGATCGACGCGACGCCGCCGCGGTCGCCGCCGCAGATGACAGCGTCACCGAGAGGGACTCCGGGACCGTGCGTGCCGCCGCCGCCTGGGCCACGCACCTCAGAAGAAGATGACCTGCTCCCTCTGGGCGGGGGGGTGCGCCCTTCCCCAGGTTTCGGTGGGTTCCCTGGAGGATCGCAAGGCGGATGCCGGGGCGCGGACGGTGTCTCGATCCCAGCCTCAGCTACGACGCCCGTCCCACCAGTAACGCCCCCGCCCAGGCCCTCCTCCCAGTGCCGTCGCCGTGGCCCTCATCCCTACGCCACGACGGCGCAGCGGTTTGGGGGGGAGGGGTGTGGTGTCACACAAGTACAAAGTGCGCGCCACCTACTTTCGCCGCGCGCCGCCATGCACGCACGGCGCGGCGTTCTTACGACGACAACCACGAGCGCCCTCTGCGACAACGCCGTTCGTGGCCACCACTGAAGGACATCGGTCACTTCGGACTGAGATAGCAACCAGTTAGGACCATCGTAATCAGCTAGGCACCAGTGAAGACTTTGCTATTGTACAGGCACTAGGCAGGCCTCTAACAACTATGTATCAACATTCTGCAGTACTATGTAAAAGTTAAGTATTGTAGCATTCTGTGCAATATATATCTCTTTCTAATTTACTCTAGTGTTTATAGTTTCTGGCTGCTCCCCTCCGTACCTGCACCAGCGTGTTATTTTTGTTCCTGTGTCGGGCTCATTCCACTCGGCCACCGACACCTACGACGAGGCTGGGACACAAAAGCGGCGACGAAGTTGGGACACAAAATAATGTTCATGAAAATATTGTCACGTTGCAATGGAAGTAAGCTTGACTTCGAAGGCAACTAAACACAGCACTTATACTGAAAGCACGTTTATTACGAACTCAACATACACGCAGCACTGACTGCCTCTCAGGCAGAGTGCTCTGCTATTTATACACAGACAGAATTTACCAGAAATGAGAAGAACAGTTAACATAAGAAACAAGTAGAATTTACAAGTGAACATAAGAAAGATGTAGAACTTTCTGGAATTGTAAATTACAAAGAAATAAATTTTTGCCGGTGGGCGGGATTGAACCGGCGACCTTGTTCTCCGAAGTCCGTGACGCTATCCCCTGCGCCACGCTGGCCGTTGGTATTTGTAGTCCCTCGCGGCATTGCTCCCACTCCTGGAGAAACAGCGACCCGCTGTTATGATCCCTGTGGAGCCAGCTGCAAAGTCCTGGATCTTGACCGTGTCAAGGGCCCTCTGTATGACAGTTCAAGAGAATCCTTCCCATTTCCGTGATTATCGACGACAGACGTTCCTGTCGTGGCTTCATCAGGAACATTACCGTCGTTAAAGTCCTTGAACAAGAAGCCATTGTCGTCTACCTGCTCTTCAGGGTCGTAGTAAGGCTTCATGCGCAGGACGTGAACAATGTCTCTTCGTTTTTGACGTTTCGACGACGGCTCATAATCCTCAACTTCGTATGTGACGTCTGACAGGCGGCGTATGACACGATACGGGCCAAAGTATCGCTTCAATAACTTTTCTGACAGTCCAACCTTCCGTACAGGGGTAAAAATCCATACCTGATCTCCTGGGCTGTACATAACAGGTCGGTGCTTGTCGTTACACCGCCGACGGTCCTTCTCCTGGGCGTCCAGTGTCCGTATGCGAGCCAGCTGTCTTGCTTCTTCGACCCTGGTGATGAGCTGTTTCACATAGTCATCCTGAGTGTCGTCCGGTTGGAAGGGGAACAGTGTATCCATTGTCGTCTCAGCTTCACGGCCATGGAGCAGAAAAAACGGAGTGAAGCCTGTGGTGTCTTGTCTTGCGGTATTGTTAGCAAATGTCACGACTGGCAGAATTGTATCCCAATCCTTCTGCTCAACATCGACGTACATCGACAGCATGTCGGCTAACGTTTTGTTAAAGCGTTCCGTAAGACCATTTGTCTGAGGATGGTATGCAGTTGTCATTCTGTGGACAATGTTGCACCGTGATATTACCTCTGATACTAGTTTTGACTGGAATACTTTTCCACGATCAGATATCATGACACTTGGTGCTCCTTGCTTCAAAATAATGTCTTCTACAAGGAATTTTGCGATCTCTGGAGCTTCTGCAGTCGGCACAGACTTGGTGGCGGCGTAGCGTGTGAGGTAGTCAGTGCAGACTATGATCCAACGGTTACAGGTTGTCGACTTCGGGAACCTCCCTAAAAGATCGATCCCAACTCCGTGGAATGGAGCTGCTGCCGGCGGAATCGGTACGAGATGTCCTGGAGGTAATTGCGTCACATGCTTCCGTCGCTGGCACTCTTTACAGTGACTCACATAGTGCTTGACAGATCGGTAGAGACCTTTCCAGTAATACCTGCGTCTCATTCTGTCTAGGGTCTTCACGAATCCCAGATGACCGGATATTGGAGCATCATGGAAATATTTGAGAATAGCTGGCTGGAGATGAGCTGGAACAACAAGTAGCCATTTGGAGCCCAGTGGATCGTAGTTGCTCTTGTACAATGTTCCGTTTATAAGTTGGAACTCGCCATTGGTCGGTTCTCCTTTCTCCAAAGCCTCTATCATTTTTAATAGTGTTGGATCTTCCCTCTGTTCAGCTGTAACGTCATCTAATTCAGTGAGAGCTGAAATTTCATTAATGCTGTTGTGTTCCACTAATGGATTCCTCGAAAGGCAGTCAGCATCCTTGTGTTTGCGCCCGTTCTTGAATACCACTGTGACATCGTACTCTTGGAGTCTTAGTGCCCATCTTGCTAGTCGACCTGATGGATCCTTCAAGCTATTCAGACAACACAAAGAATGGTGGTCTGTCACGACGGTGAATGGTTTGCCGAATAAATACGATCGGAACTTGTTGATAGCCCAGATAACCGCGAGACATTCTTTTTCAGTTGTAGAGTAGTTTATCTCGGACTTTGAGAGTACTCTTGACGCATAGGCTATCACTTTTTCGGCATCTTCCTGAACTTGTACAAACACTGCACCAATCCCATAGCCACTGGCGTCTGTGTGAAGTTCCGTTTCTGCATTCTCGTCGTACAAGGCTAGCACTGGTGCGGAAGTTAGAGCCTCCTTAAGTGCTCGGAAAGCTCTTTCTTTTGTCCCATCCCAGTAAAATTTGGCGTCTCCCTGCAGAAGTTCTTGTAATGGACGTGCCTTGTTACAAAATCCTTTTATGAAACGTCGGTAGTATGAGCACAACCCGAGAAAACTTCTCACATCACGAATGTGCTGAGGAGTTGGAAATTTTGTGACTGCCCTTACTTTATCTGGATCAGGACGGACACCATCTCCGTTGACTAGGTGCCCCAGGATTTTTATCTCTTTGGCGACGAAGAGGCACTTCTTTGGATTGAGGCGGAGACCTGCAGCCTGAACACACTTCAACACAGTTGACAGGCGACTCAGATGTTCTTCAAATGTTTTCGAGAAAACGACAATGTCATCTAAATAGCAGAGACACGTCGTCCACTTAAGGTGTCGAAGCAAGTTGTCCATCATGCGTTCGAATGTGGCTGGAGCATTACATAATCCAAATGGCATTACTTTAAATTCATAGAGACCGTCAGGTGTAATAAAAGCCGTCTTCTCCCTGTCAGCTTCGTCAACCTCGATTTGCCAGTAACCTGTCTGCATGTCCATAGTTGAGAAGTATGTAGCTCCTTTCAAGCAGTCTAAGGTGTCATCAATACGCGGCAATGGGTAGACATCTTTCTTTGTGATACTGTTCCGTCGATAGTCGACACTGAATCGCCACGTGCCATCCTTCTTCTTTACGAGGACCACCAGAGACGACCAAAAACTCTCCGAAGGTTGAATAATGTCATCTCGCAACATCTTCTCCACTTCCTCCCGAATTATCCGTCTTTCAGCTGGCGACACTCTATACGAACGCTGGCTAATTGGCGGATGGTCCCCAGTATTGATACGGTGCTTATCGTGGGCCGTTTCGTCTGACTTTTCCCCTGCTGAGGTGTGAATGGACCCTAAAATTGGCGTAGTATACCTAACACCCGCTGGCGTTGTTCCTTGGTCAGTCCAGGCCCTATTGGCAGTTCCACGTTTGTTTCCTCCAGCGTGTTGTCTGTACTAATAGCAGGGCATGGGTCTTCATTGATGACGTTGAGCTCGCCGTCGTGGATTGGTTCAGCTGTCCCGATACACATTCCCTTGGGGATAAGTTGTGACTGCTCGTGACAATTTGTGATCCAAATCTCTCCTTGACCACCGGTAATGCTTATGATAGCCGCTGGTATGTAAATTTCTTTTGTGAGCCTGATAAACTTTTTACTATCAACAAGAACTTCACAGTTTAACCAGTCATCTGTGTTTGTGACTGCAACTCTTCTCATTGTCAGCGGCGATATCGTCACATTGTCAACGACGAATAACTTCCCAGAAAATTCTGTTTTACGTGTATCTGGCGGAACAACTTCTTCAATTTGCAGCTCAGATCTTCCACAGTCAATGATAGCTTGGGATGCCTGAAGGATGTCCCATCCGAGGATGACATTGTGACTACATTCTGTTAACACGACAAATTCAAACGGCTGCGTCCTGTTGTTGATGGTTATTCTTGCGACACAAGTTCCTGCTGGATGGACGTACTTTCCATTCGCGACCTTCAGCACAGTTGTTCCCGTATCACAGAACATTGTCTTCTTTAGTGTGCGGCGGTAATTATCCGATAATACAGAAAAAGAGGCTCCTGAATCAACAAGTGCCCGGACAGGTTGGCCATCGATTATGACGTCGATGAGATTTCCCGACATCTTGGCGACTGTCGTCCATGGAGGATTTTCATCTGCGGCGGCCTCACCTCCGTAGATGGTCGCCTCGCTTAGTTTTCCTAGGCGCGGCGGCTAGGGGAGCGGCTGGTACCTCTGTACGGCGACGGTGAACGGCTGCGGCGCGTCGGGGAGCGACCTCGTCTAGGGTACGGCGATGGGCTTCTTCCCATAGGTCGACTGAACTCATCAGCAGGTGACTGACTGGGATAGAACTGCTCCGACGGCTGACGTCTTGCGGCAAAATAATCATCGAATACTCGCCTCCTCTCTCTGCAGTAGCGTACGACATGTCCAGGGCGTCCACAGTGGAAACACAGTGGTGTGTTGTCTTCTGTCCTCCAGACGTCTGTTCTTCTGCGGGGCGTCATAGTTACCGGGGGAGTTGGCTGTGGTCGCGTCGGTCGGTTCATGGTCTGCCGTTTGGCGGCTGCAGCGTAAGTCATAGCAGGGCGACGCCATTCTTCACGTCGGGTGCGATTGACGGGGCAGACAGGAGCTAATGTTTGAAATACCTCGTCCTCATCTGCGTCGGCTACCTCGTGACTTACAGGGCTCACATCCATGGTCATAATCTGATGCTCGCTCGCTCTAATAGTCCCGGCTGCCATAAATTGTTGTAATTCTTCTCTCACGATTTGTCGTATGAGAGAAGCCAAGTCCTGCTGGTCTTCCACAATGGCCATAGGGACTACATTTGGGAGTCTGTCATACTTCTTGCGTCCAACCCTCCTTTGTTGCATCTCTTCAATACGCTGGCACCACTTGATGAACTCTTCTGTAGTAGCGACGTCTTTTATCAGAAGAGCTTGGTACATATCTTCTGCAGTTCCCTTCATCAGGCGCGTGATTTTGTCTGCTTCAGTCATGTTCGGATTGACTACGTTACACAGGGCCAAAACACTCTGTATGTATGATTGTGTCGGCTCACCATGTCGTTGGGCCCGGTTCTTCAGTTGTTCTTCCGCCGAGCGGATTTGTCGCTGGCGGTCTCCAAACGTCTTCTTAAGTTCCTCCTGGAACGTCTCCCAGTCATTCAACTTGTCTTCGTTGTTTTCGAACCATTGCTGGACTGTTCCATCCAGGTAGAAATAAACGTTAGCCAAGCACATCGTATGATCCCACCTGTTGTACTTGGCGACTCGGTCGAACCCTTTTAGCCATTTGTTAGGGTCCTGCCCAGCATCTCCAGAGAACACCGACGGGTGTCTGATGTGCAGCTGGCTTATTGCTGGTTTCGTCTCCATCGTTCTTCTGATAATGCGGACTTTTGGAAGGATGTACTCGGTGTATCCCTTGTATTCCGGTTCCAGTCCGTGTAAGCGACGGCTTTTACGTTGCCTAATCGGAGCCACGGTGATGCAGCTGTTGCACAGTACCCGGCGCCTCCAACAAACAATGTCACCTTGCAATGGAAGTAGGCTTGACTTCGAAGGCAACTGAACACAGCACTTATACTGAAAGCACGTTTATTACGAACTCAACATACACGCAGCACTGACTGCCTCTCAGGCAGAGTGCTCTGCTATTTATACACAGACAGAATTTACCAGAAATGAGAAGAACAGTTAACATAAGAAACAAGTAGAATTTACAAGTGAACATAAGAAAGATGTAGAACCTTCTGGAATTGTAAATTACAAAGAAATAAATTTTTGCCGGTGGGCGGGACTGAACCGGCGACCTTCTCCTCCGCAGTCCGTGACGCTATCCCCTGCGCCACGCTGGCCGTTGGTATTTGTAGTCTCTCGCGGCAATATCATTAGCAGACCTTTCTATAACTATGCTTGATGTACTTTTTATTGCAATACTTGTATCATCTGCAAACAAAACGAACTCTGCTTCTGGTAGTGTAACTGATGAGAGGTCATTAATGTACACAAGAAAAAGCAATTACCCTAAGAGGGATCCTTGTGGGAAACCACATGTAATTTCTTCCCAATCCGATGATGACTGTTGGCTTAATTCACTAGTCATTTCCACTGACACTCTTTGTTTCCTGTTAGTGAGGTACGACTTGAACCATTTTGCAGCATTTCCCGTGACCCCATAGAATTCTAATTTACTTAAAAGGATGTTATGGTTCACACAATCAAATGCCTAAGACAAATCACAGAAAATACCTGCTGCTTGCGATTGATTATCTAATGAATTAAGTACATTCTCAGTGTAAGTGTAAATAGCCTTCTCGATATCGGAACGTTTCAGAAATCCAAACTGTGTTCTAGACAATATGCCAATATGCCAACTGGTCGAGAAGCTGCTTGTACATTACCTTTTCTAGAATTTTTGAGAATGCTGGCAAAAGTGAAATGGGTCTGTAGTTTGATGGTATCTCATTATCCCCCTTCTTGAGTAGAGGTTTAATATCCGCATATTTTAGCCAATCAGGAAATGTTCCCATTATAATAGACTGGTTACACAAATAACTAAAAATTGTGCTAAGTTTACAAGAACACGCTTTAATTAACTTTGTTGATATTTCATCGTAACCACTAGAATGCTTTGTTTTTAAAGTTTTTATTGTGGAAGTTATTTCTTGTGGTGAAGTGAGTGGCATATTCATGTATGTGAAGTTATTTGTAAATGCTAGTTTCAAATATTCAAGGGCATTATTTACTGACCCAGACAATCCCATACTATCAGTAACAGATATAAAGTACTTGTTAAATAGATTTGCCACACTATGCCCATCAGTTACTAATATCTCATCTACTCTTAATGCTACCTGATCTTGTTCCTTTTTAGTTCTACCAGTCTCCTCTTTCACTATATCCCATATTGTTTTTATTTGGTTTCCTGATGTTGCTATCTTCTTTTCATAACACATTTGTTTGGAGACCTAAATAACTTTTTTTAATATTTTACAGTATTCCTTACATTTAGTTAAATCATCATCATGGCAACTACTCTTGGCTGATAGATACATTTTCCTTTTTGTCTTACATGAAATCTTTATTCCTTGTGTAATCCATGGTTTTATTATAGACTTCTGTTTAATTCGAGTTACTTTTAGAGGAAAACAGTTTTCAAACATGATACTAACATTATTAATAAATACATTATATTTTTGATTCATGCCATGAGCTCTGTATACATCTTTCTAGTTCATGTCTCTGAGGAGTTTTCTAAAAATTTCAATTTTTGGTGGGTTGACTACTCTCCTGTATGTACATTTTGCAGTCTTCACAATCTGTTTAGAATCTATACCTAAAACAAGGAGCTGCATATCGTGATCTGATAGCCCATTTATTATTGGTTTTATGATATGATCTTGTTCCTATGATTTGTCTATAAAAATATTATCAATTGCTGTCCTAGAGGTTTTAGTTATCCTAGTTGGAACGTTTACGGTATGTGTTAGGTTGAAAGACAAAGTTACTGACTGCAATAAATTTTTACTGGAGGACTGCATAAGAAAATCTGTATTAAAATCACCAGCAACCAGGATTTCTTTATTTCTTCCTGTTAAATAACCCAATAGAGCTTCTAGATGATTTAGGAATAGATTATAATTTCCTGCAGGTGCTGGGTAAATAGTTACTATTATACAGCATCTGTTATGGAATTCTACTTCTGTTGCACAAGCTTCTAAATGCTGCTCTAGACAGAATTTATTTATATCAATATTCTTGAATTTATAGCAGTTTTTAATGAATGTGACAACTCCTCCTCCCTCCCTATCTACTCTAAGGAAGTGTGAAGCTAAATTAAATCCTGGAATGTTTAACATATCTATACCAGTGGCCACTTGATGTTCAGAGAGGCAAATTATGTCAATTGGGTTAGAGGAATCTATTTCATCAATACAAATGAGTCGTTCATCAAGTTTATTTCTGAGTCCTGGAATATTTTGATGTAATAAAGATAACTGACATTGCATACTAACGGCTTGACTAAGATTTACTGGATGTTTCTGAGTACTTTCTGTTAAACATTGTTTGCTAACATCTATCTCCTGTTTATCTGCTTTTCCAAACTGAGGGTGTCTTCCAAGCTCTCTCAAAACTGGTTTCCCCCCCTCACTACCCTAAAAAAGGCATCCCTCTGACACCTGTAACCACTGGTATTTTACTATTTGTGACAGTGCCCTCCACCCCCCCTCCCCCCGTAAGTTACTTGCAATCAACCCAGACAGTTTTCCCTTCCCTTTCCTGTTGAGATGAAGGCCATGCCTAGTGTAGTCCCACCTATAGATATCATCCACTGGAATCAAACCAATATGGAACCCCATATCTGACATGAGTAGCCGTTCCAACTCCAAGTTTACTCTCCTGACAGAAGAGTTCAAATGAGGCGACTCAAGACAGACACAAACCCCGCACTAGTATGCTTCGTTGTCTATGATATCTTCACCAGGTCACACTCTATAGAATATACACAGTTTCTGTCAATGCTGATTCCCGGACGACCCACTATAACCACGGTATCCTCCATTGTAAAATCTTTACATAGGAACATAATCCTCTGTTACCTGACCCAGGCTCGCATTTGGTTTGAAAAAGTTTGTGACCTGGTACTCTGGTCCTAGCTCTTCCTGCAGTAGTTGGGAACTACCTAACAACAAGACTTTCTTTCTTTTCACAGTTTTCCCTACCCTTTTCAAATCCTTCTTGAAAATCTGTTGTGTCCTTTCTACAGCTTCAGCTACATGAGGCTCATCCGACTCTGACTGAGGCAACAGGTCAAATCTATTTTTCACATTAAGGACAAAGCTGTCTGAAACTGTCCTAAGCGTGTTCTCCCTCTTACCTGTTGCCACTTCCCACCGCTGATCACTCTTCTCCCTCCTTAACCTGCTCAGAGTCTCCCTTGCCTTATCTAATTCAGCTTGTTGAGCTGCAATTTTCCCCTCCTGTTCCATTATTTTCCTAACTCTATTGCAGAACCTACAAAACAACTGGTGAGCCTCATTTATATCCCCATTTCCCACGCCACTACATTCGCCCCAATGAAAGAAACCACTACAACTTTCACACCATACCCCGGAACTTACGATCCTACGGCATGTCACACACTTCTCACCCATGGTAAAAATAGAAATCGTAAAAACTTGATTAAGTACCGGTACTGACTAAAACGTGAAAGTTACACCAAAATAAACTAAAATCTGTTCACGTAAATATAATTAACTGGAAGGGCACTGGATACTAAAAACTCGCTCACGAAAACAAAAATTAGGCCTAAAAAAACACGCTCACGAAAACAAAATTTTGGCCTATAAATACGGATTACTATACACACTTTTGATAAATCACGAAATTTCCGTCAGAGAGACTTTATAAAACCTAACTACTATATGCAGCGAGTGAAAAATAGAACAATGGGTAATTAGATATAAGTTTTAGCCACTGTTTACAACGATTCGCTCGCGTTAAATTAGGCCTACAAATACGTGCTATAGGCGCGAGAAGAAAAATAAACTTTTTACCCCGTGTTTCCTTATTTAACACTACACTAACACTTCCACTAATGTAACAACACTTATATTTATACCAACTGGAAACAATTAAATATAGCTTAAAAACAACGATTTTTATGAAACTTCCTGGCATATTAAAATTGTGTACCGGAACCTGGGATCTTTGCCTTTCGCAGGCAAGCGCACTACCGACTGTGCTATCCCGACACGATTCACGATGCCGCCTCAAAACTTTACTTCTGCCAGTACCTCGCCTCCTACTTTCCAAACTTCACAGAAGCTCTCCTGCGTACCATGCAAGACTAGCACTCCTGGAAGAAAGGATATGGTGGAGACATGGCTTAGCCACAGCCTAAGGGATGTTTCCAGAATGAAATTTTCACTCTGCAGCGGAGTGTGCGCTGATATGAAACTTCCTTGCAGATTAAAATTGTGTGTCGGAACCGGGACTCGAACCTGGGACCTTTGCCTTTCGCGGGCAAGCGCACTACCTACCTTCTTTTTTTTTATTTATTTATTTATTTTTTTACCTCTCTTTTCCCCTCACAGCCCTCCCTTACGCTCTCCAAATTATGCCTTCTTCGGACAGCTTCTGCTGCTTTCTTCGAAATAAATGAAAATAAATAAATACACCATTATATGATTATTAAACGAAACGATCGTCCTGAAAAGGGAGCAGTAGAAAAAAGCTGCTACACTGAAAATAATCTGTTCTTGCTGAATCCTCAACAGCAGATAAATAAATGAAAGAATATGTTCTTCTTGTATTCATTGACAGTTAATCTTCTCTTGACTCGAAATATGAAACATACATTCATCTGCAAACATGCGTTGGGAAACCTCATGTAGTGTGTGTACGTGGTACGAGTTGTCCAGAAATCACTGGATTGTGTATCGCAGAAAGTTAGCGCGAAGAGTTTCTTATAGTTCCTTCTCTTCATAAGAGTCTGGTCCTGTGTATGGAGGGACAAGTGGAAACTATATTTGCTTTTCGCTTCTTCTGGCAGTTGTTGTTTGTTGTTGTGGTCTTCAGTCCGGAGACTGGTTTGATGCAGCTCTCCACAATACCCTATCCTGAGCAAGCCTCTTCATCTCCACATAAGAACGGCAACCTACATCTGTCTGAATCTGCTTACTGTATCCATCTCTTGATCTTCCTCTGCGGTTTTTACCCCACACACTTCCCTCCAACGCTAAATTCACAATTCCTTGATGTCTAAGAATGTGTCCTACCAATCTATCCCTTCTTTTAGTCAAGATATGCCAGAAATTTCTTTTCTCCCCAATTCTGTTCAGTACCTCCTCATTAGTTACGCGATCCACCCACCTAATCTTCAGCATTCTTCTGTAGCACCACATTTCAAAAGCCTCTATCCACTTTCTGTCCACACTGTTTATCGTCCATGTTTCACTCCCATACAAGGCAACACTCCATACAAATGCTTTCAGAAAGGACTTCCTTACGCTTAAATCAATATTCGCTGTTAACAAATTTCTCTTTTTCAAGAACGCTTTTCTACCCATTGCCATTCTGCATTTTATATCCTCTGTACTGCGACCATCATTTGTTATTTTACTGCCCAAGTAACAAAACTCATCTACCTCCTTTATTGTTTCGTTACCTAATCTAATTCCTTCAGCATCACCTGATTTTCTTACACTGCACTCCATTACCCTAGTTTTACTCTTGTTAATGTTCATCTTATATGCACCTTTCAGCACACTGTCCATTCCGTTCAATTGCTCTTCCACGTCCTTTCCTGTATCTGACAGAATTACTATGTCGTCGGCAAAACGCAATGTTTTTAATTCTTCACCCTGAACTTTAATTCCTTCTCTAAATTTCTCCTTGCTTTCCTTTATAGCTTGCTCAATGTACAAATTGAATAACAGTGGAGAAAGGCTACAACCCTGTCTTACTCCCTTTCCAACCACTGCATCCCTTTCATGCCCTTCAACTCTGACAACCGCTGTCTGGTTTTTGTACAAGTTGTAAATAACCTTACGCTCCCTATATTTGACTCCTGCTTGCTTCAGAACTTGAAAGAGTTTATTCCAATCAACATTATCTAAAGCCTTCTCCAAATCTATGAAAGCTAGAAATGTGGGTTTGCCTTTTCTTAATCTATCTTCTAGGATAAGCCGTAAAGTGAGCATTGCCTCCCGTGTTCCTACATTTCTCCTGAACCCAAACTGATCTTCCCCGAGGTCGGCTTCTACTAGCTTTTCCATCCTTCTGTATATAATTCGTGTTAATATTTTGCAACCATGACTTATTAAACTGATGGTTCTGTAGTTTTCACACCTGTCTGCACCTGCTTTCTTTGGAATGGGGATTATAACATTTTTCTTAAAGTCTGAGGGTACTTCACCTGTCTCATACATCTTACACACCAGGTGGAACAATTTTGTCATGGCTGGTTCTCCCAGAGACTTCAGTAGCTCTGAGGGAATATCATCTACTCCAGGGGCCTTGTTTCGACTTAGGTCTTTCAGGGCTCTGTCAAATTCTTCTCTTAGTACAGTATCTCCTATTTCATCTTCATCTACATCCACTTCCCTTCCTACAATAGTGTCTCGAAGTTCATTTCCTTTATAGAGCCCCTCTATATACTCTTTTCACCTTTCAGCTTTCTCTTCTTTGCTGAGAACTGGTTTTCCATCAGTGTCCTTGATATTTATAGAGCTGTTTTTCTTATCTCCAAATGTTTCTTTTATTTTCCGGTAGGCTGTATCTATTTTCCCCTATTTATACATTCTTCTACATCCTTGCATTTGCCTTCTAGCCACTCCTGCTTAGCCATTTTGCACTTCCTGTCAATCTCATTTCGTAGTCGTCTGTACTCCATTTTGCCTGTTTCATTTACTGCATGTAGTGTAAAGCGTGCCCTTTTATCAAGTAAACGGCATTTCTTTTCGTGACTGGGTAAGGCACGTCGCTGGGGTTTAGAAGGTCCTTCGGTGTCACAGTATGTGGAGCCGTTCGGGTGACTTTGGCTATGAGTTGTCGAGTGGTTTGCAGATTTCATCTACTTCAGCGCAAACCAATCGATGTTCTTCAGTGTCAACTAAATTGCAGGTCGGACAGTTGGGTGAATCAGCGAGGTGGATGCGGTGCAACTTAGAATTGGTCACTAGTTTTCTGTTGGCGGCTTTATACCACGTAGCTCTGACAGTGATCGGTAGAAATCGGCTACTGATGTTGCTCCAGATGGCCTTCCAGTCATAAACAGGGTATTTCTGTTCCACGACATTTCCGGGTTTCGTTTCCATCAACGTGTCATATATCGTTTTCGCTTTGGCCATCTGCTGGACTGTGATCGTTGTGGGAAGATAACTAAGTTCAACTAGAAATTGTTGAAAATGATGGTTCTAAGGGAACGTGCCGAACGTCAATGGCTGGGGTGAAATCTGTAGGAGCAATTTCCGTTAGTAAGTTGGCTGTGAATGAGTTAGGTGTCATCTTCTAGAGCTTGAGCATATTGCTTATAAAGCTTTGGATTTCATGAAGATAGCAGTAAGGTTGAACCCTCCATTTTCAGCTGACAGAGTTAACGTGTCGAATCTGACTTTAAAGAGATTCCCACGACTGATGAAGTGGCCGAAAGCCGACATTATAGTCCAGTCAAATTAGGGTTTCACCTCGGAATGAGAGGTAACAAGCTGAATATTTGCATGAGCCTTTGTTTTGGCATTCTAAATTATGTGTCAAAAGTCTCATAAAATCTCGTGTCCGCGTCTTAAAATATTAAAGGTCAAAGGTCACGAAAATCAGTTTTTCGCAAATTTCTCGCTTCCTATGCGTTAAATGGTATTTGCATCTCGGATAAAAGTTGTAGAGCATGAAATTCTCTACAATTTTTGTTTTAAACATTTTTTGTGCAATTCATAGTTTTTTACATAGAGCGCGGAGAGCGCACAGGTCACAGCGCTCAGACATATAAGACGTAATACGAGGTCAGCTGCGAATCACAGTCAATGGTACGTTGAATAAAACAATTATAATTGTAAATAAAATTTCATTATTTACGAATTAATACCCAATTTTAATAATACTTACTTATTTCAAGTAATTACAATGTCGTGAATTCCATACTTTAAGTATATTTTAATTCTGTTCCAATGTATCTACTACAGTAGAAATACTAAAGCAATGGAACAACTAAGAACTACCTCTGTTCTTTCAGAATTGTATGAAGTTTGCTTTGAAGAATCAACGATTGTGCCAATCAGCCAAGAGAAATTAAAATCGATCTAATTAAAAAAAGCTAATTGACTTGCTTGTTGAGAAATTAAAAACTGTTAATACCACTACAAAACAAGTCAGAGATGATGCTGATGTTTGTATAATCGAAACAGGTATTGCAGAATCAGAGCACCAAAGGACTGCCGTAATCGTAGGAGAAGATATTGATTTGCTTGCCATTTTAATTGGACGTACTCAATCGCATCAACAAGAAATTTTCTTTAAAAAAGTTGGTAAAGGAAATGTTAAAACACAAATATACTCCTCCAAAGGTTTTGAACATTATCCCCGTTGTAAAAAAAAAAAAAAAAAAAAAATTCACTTTTGCACGCATTAAGTGGCTGTGACACGACATCTGCGTTGTTTAAAAAAGGCAAAAAAACTTTTGGTAAAATATTGGAGAAACATCCAGATTTGGATCAGCTAGCTCAAGTATTTCAACAAGAAAATTGCCCTGCGCAAACGTTACTTGAAAATGGAGTACGTATCTGGTTGGCAATATATAACGCTCTAAAATCTGAAGACAACATAGATCATCTTCGATACACGCAAAGGTTCGTTTCCCGGTTCCGACACACAATTTTAATCTGCCAGGAAGTTTGAAGGTGAATCATGATTACCTCCTCCAAACGATGTCCAGAATGGGCTTTCCACACCGCTTTGTAAACCTCATCGCCAGGATTTTAAAACACAGCTCATCCAAAATTATGGTGAATGGCCAGTTCACCAGGAGTATTTACTTCATGAGTTCAGTGAGGCTGAGGCAAGGATGTCCCATGTCCACGGCCTTGTTCGCCATTGCTATCGAGCCTTTGCTCGCATCACTGTACCAACGACTACAAAGTCTACGCATAAACGATCACAGAATTTTTTGTAAGGCCTACGCAGATGATGTAGGTGTCATAGTCAGCAACAATGAAGACATAGAACGGACATTGGAGATTATCAACAAGTATGAACTGGCATCAGGTGCAACATTAAACAGAACTAAATCCAGCATAATGAATTTAAGCCAAGGACTATTGGTGCAGGACGTACAACTTCCAGTGGTCGACCAGCGGACAATTTTGGGAATTAATTATCGGCGCCATATAAAAGAAACGGTAGCAGCTAACTACAGGAACCTTCTTAAGAGCGTGAGGGTCAGAGTCAGGCAGCACAGTATGCGGCACATTGACGAAATCCAGAAGACAACCCTTGTCAATGTCTACATAGCTTCCAAGATCAATCACACGCAGTCCAGTTTCCGTATTTGTGTCATCAGGGGGTGTGTCCTCTAAGTTGGTGCTGGTCTGTTCTCGTGGTGGTTGTGTCGGCAAATCGATTAACTGCGATGTAGCAGATACAACCGCCACAGTGTCAGGGATTTCCATCGGAACCTCTTTGTCAACCTGGAGTGTTAGTGGTTGTGCCGGCAAATCGGTTGACTGTGATGTAGCAGAGACAACTTCGGCAATGTCGGGGGTTTGCATCGGGACGTCTTTGTCAATGACGGTGGGTGACTGGTTCAGTTCCGTGGCGGGAGTGTCGAACTGTCTGCCGCTGGCAGCGGACGCATACGTCACAGGCAGTGACGTCATCACGGCTGGCCTGGCGGGCTCGCCGGCCGGCAGCTGAGCCACGCGCCGCTGCAGGCACTCGGCGCGCACGTGTCCCTGTTTACCGCAAGCGGCTCAGGTGCGGGGCTGCTCATCGTAAGGCACTACGGCGAGGTACCCGCAAACATTTATGTACGATGGAATATGCTTGTGAAGGTCGACCTTAAGTTGGCGGATACCATTCAGTACGGGAAATTTATGAGAAGTTGACCATTTCTCAGCTACATTGCTAAGTACTTTCCCGTACATAGACACCACCTCGAAAGGCAGTTCGAATATTCGTACAGTCCTGATTCGAGATCCTGCATGGGTAACTTCGACATCGCCAATGTGTCCATCGCGATGTTTGAACTCTTAAAGTTCCTCCACAAGACTGAACTACCTTTTCACATAATTCCGCACTTTTGAACTTTATAATAACGTTACTGTTTATAATAGACATAGAGATTCCTACAATGTCGTCAAAATTCAACTTCACTGTTTCTTCAAGGAACGTTTCAAATTCCAAAGGTTTCGGCCTCGGACGGCTACGATCCAATGTGAACTTCAACGTATCAATACGAAACGGTTCAGACATCACGGACTCATCTTTCAGAGACTTCAATCCACGAAAAAGTTACAGCTACAAGCTGCAATAGTGAAACACTCACCAAGCGAAAGCGCAATCGGCCGCGGCGCTCAGCACACAACCGCACACGACCACTGTCGCCGGCGAACTTATATTTAAAGATTGCCGAACTGCAAGTTCCCTCTATGAAAACCACGACCGAGCCATTACACCACGGCCTCCAAATTTTAATGTTGGCACTACACACGCTGGCAGATAACATTCGCCGGACAATCGCCGTTCGCACAAACTGCTCTCGGATCGACACAGTGTGTACCGTGCTTCGTCACAGAACATAACATTTTTTCCACAGAATGAAACTTGTCACTCTGCAGCGGAGTGTGCGCTGATACGAAACTTCCTGGCAGATTATAATTGTGTGCCGGAACCGGGACTCGAACCTGGGACCTTTGCCTTTTGCGGGCAAGCGCTCTACCGACTGAGCTAACCCGCGATAGGCAAAGGTCCCAGGTTTATGTTCCGGTTCCGGCACACAATCTTAATCTGCCAAGAAGTTTCATATCAGCGCACACTCCGCTGCAGAGTGAAAGTTTCATTCTACAAATGAAGTATTTTCAGCCAACCAGAGGAATGCTGCACTTCCTGACAGGACATGGTCCGTACCCGACATACCTCTGTCGGTTCGGGAAAAGAGCTACGCCCGCGTGTGACTGTGGAGCAGAGGAGGGCACCCCGGAACACCTGGTGTACTTGTGCCCCACATACGACAGGAAGCTGCTGACCTGCGACTCCAACTGCCACATACAAACATATATGAATTACTGAGGGATAAACGGACATTCCAGGTATTAAACAAGCTCACAAGCTTTCAAACGTCCGTGCTGCACCGTCGAGTCACCGCGTCGCACCGTGCAGCCCGTATTCGACCGGCGACCCACCCGCCGCTGAAATGCAGCCCCTGGCAAGACGTTTTAACGGAAGCTCGTTCCAGTCAGCTTCAGGAGCCGAGTTCCAGCCCGGACACCGACGCGTGCACGCACGTTACACTCTCCGGAGCTCCGCTACCACGGGCGTCCTTTTTTTTTTTTTTTTTTTTTTTTTTTTTTTGTGGCGTGGTGCCGCAAGACTGACTCCCTTTGGGAGATTTTTCTTGGTGTGTGAAAGGTAAGCATAGGAATGCCGCTTTATTTATTATTTATTTGCACTTTGAGAGGAAACTGGGGCGCACTTTGGCTCCTTAGTTTCTCAATGGGGACGATTTATTACATTTCTCAGGTGGTGGCTTGTAGGCTTTATGTGACATGTTGTTCATTCAGTGTGTTTCGGAGACCGATGGTGTGTTGTTTAAAGCGTGTATTTTCAAGGTGGGTGCCAGCGTTCTAGTGAGAGGGGTACCTTATATTTATGCCAACGTTGCGGGCGTATTGTCCCCACCAGGCGGAGTTGCTGTACTTCATCCCGAAGTAAGTTGACCTTAGCAAATAGTTTGGTGGCATAGTCTTCAGTCTTATCTTTCAGATAGTGTAGCATTAATTTCTCTTGTTCTCGTCCATCTGGGCGCTCCTAATGTCCATCGGAGGCATCTATTTTGTATCGGTTGGAGAGACTTGATATTTGTATCACAAGTGACACTCCATGCTGCACAGCCGTAGAGGAGCTTTGGTTGTACCGTCGACCGATAAAGCTGGTATTTCGTCTTTGCGTTGAGGTTTTTACTCGTGAATAACGGAATTAGAGCGTTCACCATCTTCAGCGTGTCCTTTTTGCGTTGTTGGGCGTGCAAGGTGAAGGTCAAGAACTTGTCTAACGTTATTCCCAAATATTTTGTAGATGTCGACCACGGGATCGGCTGTCCCATGACCCTCAATGGGAAGCGGAGAATCGGCAGTCTCTGTTTGGTGAAGAACACGGCTGCAGTCTTCGTTGGGTTGATGGAGATCTTGTTAAATAGTGCCCATTCTTCCATGGCATCTATCTGCTGTTGTGCTCTGGCGAGTACCTGATCAGTGTTGCGGCCAGATGTGATAAAAGATGTGTCGTCCGCATACAGGCTGCAGGTAACCAATGGGCGTCGAGACAGGACCGATTCGCGCATCCGCGTCTGGTGTCTATGAAACCATTAAATGCTGAACTAAGAGCAATGAGTGACCATAGATATATTGGCCCACTTTAGGTTACGGTAGTAACACTAAAAGTGGGCCTTTGCGATCGTCTTTTGAAAGCTCCAAATTTAACCACTCATCTGACACGAGAACTGAATAACCGAATTTGTAGAGGAGAAAATTCTCTACAACTTTGCTCTCTTATGTTTTTTTCGTATCTCGTATCGTTTCAGAGATATTTCCAAAAATAACAGCGATTTTGCGATGTATGTCTGTCTGTCCGTAACGTGTTCCCTGTTTTTAAGACGATCCGATCAACCGACCAGCAACAAATTTTACATACATAATTGTAGGCCGCCAGAGACCAGAACCTCCATTTTTCAAATTTTTCGGACAAAACATCCGGTAGTAATACCAAAAAAAGCCATTTGTAATATAATTGTAATTGCCAACGAACCATTCATCTGACACGAAAAATGAATAGCCTAATTGTTAGAGGGGAAAAGTCTCTACAACTTCGCTCTATTATGTTTTTTTCATATCTTGCATCGTTGTACAGATATTTGCAAAAATAACGGCGATTGGACGATGACTGTCTGGCTGTAACGTTTTTCCACTTTTTAGGTCGAACCGTTCAACCGATCGACACGAAATTTTACAGACATAATTCTTGGCTACCACAGACCATAACCTCGCTTTTTGAAATATTTAGGACAATAAATACCTTAGTAATACTAAAAAAAGCGTTTGTAATTTAATTTTAATTACAAATAAACCGTTCATCTGACGCGAAAATTGAATAAACGAATTTGTAGAGGATAAAATTCTATACAACTTTGTTTCCTTATGGTTTTTTTTTTTTTTTTTTTTTTTTTTTTTTTTTTTTTTTTTTTTTTTTTTTTTTTAATATATCGTATCGTTTGAGAGATATTTGCAAAAATAACGGAGTTTTGACACCCTGCATTGAATTGACGAAAACCAGCCGTTCGCTGATGTCACGTGACATTCCTCGCCCAGAACTGTGTGGCATACGCCATTTTGCATTGCGTATTTGATGATTTTCTTATTGTAACTTGCGCGTTGTCATTTCAAAGCAATGGCGCACTGAAGAATTAACAAAAGACGTCGTCCTTCGTACGATATTTGATAATCTAGTGTCTACAAATGCCATATTAGTATGAAATCAAAGAAAACAACCTGTAGCATAGTGGGCACTGCGTTGCACTCTGGCGCTGGAGGTAAGTGGTTCGAAACGCGCCACTGTCCAAAATTTATTTATTTATTTTTCTTCCTAAAAGGGTTTCAGACATTCTTATTAATTTTTTATTGTTTAGATTATTATTTTGGTCGAAAATGTTTGCAAAAACTTATAAAACTATAAATCTAAAGTGAGCCATAAAACACGTCAGTGCGATTTTTTATTATTATGTTTTCTTGTTTACGTTAGTGATAGTGACTTTCTACAACACAGTGTAAGGCGCTACGCCCATTAACTGCCACCGTGCTACTCGCAGCGCACAGATAGCACAGCTTCTCGTCGCTGTTACTAGTGAGCCACGCGCCGCCACGCCCACCAGCGCACCGCCAGCTGAGTGCGGTGACAGCTGTCAGTATTCGGCCACGCGCCGGCTCACACCACGTGCGCGCCATTAGCTGCGCGCAGTGACGTCACCGCCCGCCGCCCAGTGTGGCAGCCACGCCGAGAAGCGGCGGACAGAGCCGCAGCCGCTAGGGAGCGCCTACACGCATTCTCCGGTGTGTCTCGCCAAACTCCCGTCCGACCGCCGCAAGACCGTCGCGACTCGCAGTACGGCATTTATCGCGCCGCACACAGAACGCGCGTTCATCTACATCTACATACATACTCCTCAATTCACCGTAAGGTGCGTGGCGGAGGGTACCCTGTAGCACTATTAGGCATTTCCTTTCCTATTCCACTCCCAAATTGAACGAGGAAAACAAGAATGACTATATGCCTCCGTACGAGCCCTAATTTCTCTTATCTTGTCTTTGTGATCTTTACGCGAAATGTAAGTAGGGGGCAGCAAGATCGTACTACACTCAGCTTCAAATTCCGGCCCTCTAAATTTACTTAACAGAAATTCACGAAAAGAACGTCGTCTTTCTTCCAGCGATCCCCAATTGAGTTGCCGGAGTATTTCCGTGACACTCGCGCATTGGTCGAACCTACCGGTAACAAATCTAGCTGCTCGCCTCTGAACCGCCTCTATGTCTTCCTGTAAACTGATCTGCTGTGGGTCCCAGACACCCGAGCAATATCCAAGACGTGGTCGTACAAGCGTTTTATACTCGGTCTCTTTTACAGGTGAAGTACATCTTCCCAAAATTCTCCCAATAAACCGAAGTCGGCTGTCCGCCTTACTCACAACTGTCCTTACATGCTCGTTCCATTTCATATCGCTCTGCAATATTACGCCTAGATATTTGAACGACGCGAAAGCATCAAGAAGCTCACTACTAATGCTGTACTCGAATATTATGGGATTGCTTTTTCTACTCATGCGCATCACCTTACATTTTTCTACATTGAGAGCTAGCTGCCATTCTTCGCACCAACTAGAAATTTTGTCTAAGTCATCCTGTATGCTATTACAGTCAGTTACAGACGACACCCTCCCATACACCACAACATCATCATTAAACAGCCGCAAATTACAACTTACTCTGTCCATCAGATCATTTATATAGATAGAAAATAATAGCGGTCCTATCACACTCCTCTGGGGCACGCCTGACAATACACTCGTCTCTGATGAACACTCGCCGTCGAGAACAACGTACTGCGTTCCATTACTTAGGAAGTCTTACAGTCAGTCACAAATCTGTGAACATATTCCATAAGCTTCGTCAGCAGTCTGCAGTGTGGCACCGCGGCGACTGCCTTTTTGAAGTCGAGAAATACACAATCCGCCTGTTGCCCTTCATCCACGGCTCGCAAGATGTCATGTGAGAACCGCGCGACCGCGGACACGCGCCCGACGCCTTCGCTCACACGACCGGCCGTCGAACTCGATCGCTGCGGGAGTGTACACCGTCTCGGGACAAGCGTAAAGGACTGCCTAATACAGTGTATTCTCTTATATGTAATAAATCGTTGTAAGAAAACAACATAGTCTCGCATCTTTCCCGTCACCACTGCCTACGTACCATTACCTAGAAGCGCGGTTAATGCGCGCGCTTCATGCTTAATATGTGTAAATAAGTATTTCTAGTTGCGTTTATAAGAAAACACATATCTATTTAAAATTGAAGACTATACGGAAAGAAGGGGTTAAGTTCATTTTACAGACTTTTCAGGAGAGTAATTTCAAAGTTTAAAACGTTGCAGTTTCAATGGTTATTGACATACGCTTCTGTAATTTATACAGTACATTCTACGACCTTTCTTTAGTATTCCCTGAAAGTATAAAACAATATTTATATTAAAAAACTGGACCCTTTACATCTTTTTATCTGTAAATCAATTTCTTAATTTCTTAGTGTAGCGCACAAATAAGATTGTCAAAGTCAGATTGTTATGTGATATTGGGATGACATTTCACTATATAACTTCCCTGCAATTCCCCTGAAAAGATTTTATTTATATTTGAGTGTGGTCATCTCTGCGAGGCCTACGCCGTTGTACACTGTCAATAGAAATCAGTCCTGTCAGGTGCAACTTTGCTCATTCCAGTCCTTCAGCAAATTGAATTTAGATATTAATGTAGATTTCACTGTATCAGTTAGCAAATCAGTACAAATCTTCTTGCAGTTACAACGCTCCCCTATTTCATGTGACATTGCTCTTAGCTTTTTAGATACTTAAGACTGTCTACCAAAGCTCTGTCTTTTTCTAGACTTACCACTGCAGGTGGAATCTCGATCTTCCATCACCAGTTGAAACACCGTCCTCAGTTGGATATCACACGAAATTCAATCTACTACACCACAAAGAATTCAAGTGAATGTCAATGCTATTCTGTGTTGGCACAAATCACGACACGATATTCAGTTCTGCCACAGCAGAAAGCAATGAATCTAATTTGAAATCTGCTCCGTGTTTGCTTCGACAATACATGCGAAAATCAACAATGACATTGCATTTAACGATGTCAACAATGATACTTCCGTAACAGCAAGAAAAATATAGCTGACTGCTGAGAAACCGATACCAGGTGGACTCCACCCTTTCTTTCCGTGTTTCGGATGAACTTGACCCGTTTTCTCAGTGTATACCATATTTTGATCTCGCTATAACTCAGTGA
This sequence comes from Locusta migratoria, assembly GCA_026315105.1. NCBI lineage: Eukaryota > Metazoa > Arthropoda > Insecta > Orthoptera > Acrididae > Locusta > Locusta migratoria. The sequence continues at coordinate 86,453,304 of CM048746.1, forward strand.
CTAAACCCATTACATTCATTTCAGTTCACCCAACTGAAAGTACATCTGATGTACTTCATAAGGATACTAGTAACTCATTTTCGTGGAATTTGGAATTAACCCCTGCTTTCCGTATAGTCTTCAATTGATAAAATGTCTATTTTTTAAAAATTACTGTGAGCAAAATGCTCACGCGCAATTGCTCGCGGGTTAGTTAATATGCTGCCATCTACCTGGCACAGCCAATATACACGCACCATTGACAGATGCACTGGCGAGGAAGAACACTTCTGGTACATGCTACTCCATTCAGTGGATTCTCGAGATGATGGACACTTTTACAGCACTAAAAGAACTTTTGATTAAGGTAGCCACTACACACATCCTCGCCTGAATGCCGGATTTTTCGTAACAGTGGACCCACGTGACACAGATATTGGCACCATCCTGAGCTGAACTGTTGATGGTGACACCTCACCACTCCAGTTCTCCTCTAAAAACCTGACAAAGTACAGAAAAAGTATTGAGCTTTTGATTGTGAGTTTCTCACATCATATGAGACTACCAAACAAATCTGCTCTTTGGTTGAGGGACACCCCTTTTATATGCTTACTGATCACAAACCTCTCAGTGCTGCTATCCAGAACCCACATGCCAACCCACCACCTCACAGGTTCCAGCATTTTGATTTCATTGCACAATTCATCTTGGACATGTGATGCAATAAAAGAGCAGACAATGTTGTGGCTTATTAATTATCAAGAGTAAATGCCATTTCCTCTCATCTCAACCTGACCAACCTCACATCCCCTCAATCAGCTGGTGAACAAAATAAGCAACTAATCTCGACTCACAGTTCCTCACTGAAATCGATTCGTACCTCCTTCAACCACACCTGCCAAACTTGGGCACAAGCTAACATCCCAAGCCAGTGGAGAAACACAACCAGACACATTATACCCCCACCTGGCAGTTTTTCCATTCCAGTCAGATGCTTCTGAAATCTATATCTATAAATGTGAATGTCTGTTCGGTGTATGTTTATCACGTCTGAACCACAAGACATAAAGAGCTAAACATTTGCACAGTTACTAATGCTTACCCAAGGAAGGCTTTAGGCACGGTTTTATGGCAATCGGTTAGCTATTTATCTATATATATTAATGTGAATGTCTGTTCAGTGTACGCTTATCACGTCCGAACGACAAGACGTCGTTAATATTTGTACAGTTACTAATTTATACCTGAGGAGGGTTTTAGGCACGGTTTTATAGGGATCTGATAGATATTTAGTAATTTGAAGATATGCTGATTGAAAGTCGTCAAATTATTAAAAACAATCGGACTGAAGGCCAGCGATGACTTTTGCGACTCTGTAGCAAGGAGATTACATACAGCGAAACGTGGTGCCACAGACCATATTTTTGGTCTATGCGTGCTACAATGTCTTCGGCTCTTTCTCTGGAAGGATAACCATACGAATAAGGAAATAGAAGAATAAATAAATAAAGCAGTATAAAAGAAATTTATTTTAATAGATCTCTTTAAAAACTCGATTTGACATTTCACGCATTACATCAAGTGATCGATCTGTGATATTATTACAATCATTATTGTTGAATTTCGTGATTGGATTCTTCGAAACGAGTGATTGTTTTACGTGTGATTTGATCTTCGCTACTTACTTTCCTGATAAACAGTAAGGGCATAGACTTATGCAATCTGATAGCAATATTTTCAGTCCCGCTTTATCCGCGACATTTCCTCAAAAATGAGTGAAATTAATTACATTAATTTACTTCGTTTCTTATATATTCTCCAATAATCTTTTCAGAAAGAAGGAAATGAACAGATAGAAGGCATAGGAGAAGTACTAATTCAAGGTAGGAACACATAAATACCCGGGCAACGCCGGGTTTCGAGCTAGTGTACATATAAATTTAGTGGGACCCTTTCCCTCCACCGATGACTCTCAGTACATCCTCTCTTGCTATCAACTGTATGACTCAGTGGGTGGGGGTTATCCTGTTACCAAACATCACAGCTGAAAGAGTGGCGCATGCATTCATTCACTCTTGGGTTGCACGTTTCATTTGACCTGCCATCATCACGATAGGCCAGGGTCAACATTTGGTTCAATGGATCTGTGTACTTTGTGGCATCCGGCAAATCCATACCACCACTTACGAAACACAGAGTAAAGGCCTGGTAGAGCAGAGGCATAGGACACTTAAAGAAGCCCTCTGATGCCATGATACGCTGTGGACTGAGGCTTTACCTTTCATGCTCTTCGAACTCCACGCTACTTACAAAGAGGACCTTCAAGGCACAGTTGCGATGTTCATTTATGGTCAATCTTTGGTTCTGCCAGGTGATCTAGTCAACCAAGTCCAAAGATCTACATTGCAGAGCTACCTTCCTTCCTCGATCATATGTGACTTCATTGTTCAATTATTTTTGCCACCTAACCGAGTCTGTCATACACCGCCATGCCCACAAGTTCGCACCATCGACTCTTGCAAGTTCATCATGCTTCGAGATAATAAAGCCTGGCCACTACTGCAGCCCCATTCTCTGGCTACCATAATGTTCTTCAGTGTTCACAGAATGCTATGGTCATTCTCTTTATAGGTTCTCCAATCACAGTGTCAACCAACTGGGTTAAGCCAACCCATATCGAGCTTTCTACTAAACCCCCTCTCATCAAGGATTTGCAAATGGCAATTCTCATGCACAACACACATGTATGTAGCATCCTGTTGGGTACACACCCCACCCAAATTAAGAATTTCTCTTGATCCCAATCAAGCAACGAAACTCAGTGGCAACAGACTCCTGTTCACTCATCAAGTCACACATGTTCCAGTTTGTATGTCTCCAGTAGCCATTCCTGAAGCTCCAGATTCAGAGTACACTGCCCTGGCACCCCCTGTCCTGTCCATAGATTTATCAGTCATCTTGTGTGGCCATTCCCTTTATATTTTGTGTGATGGAAAATTCATCTCCTTCCACCAATCCAGTTGAGTGTCAACTATTAAAATGCATTGAGCTACCCAGGCAGGTTGATATCACAAGTATGCATGTGTTTGCATTGCCATTGGGTGAAAAGCTGGTGTATGCCCCCTATGCTAATCAGCCCAACTGCTGTCTCCCCACCCAATTAATGCAATGTCCATGCCGCCTATAGGACTTCTGTCTGTCAGCCAACGCATTGGAGCTGTCCGTCTTCATGCCTCAGTTCACCGCAGCTGACGTATAGGTCACCTCACTCCGTCCCATCAGAGGTACGGGGATCTGTGTAGCAAACACACGTAGAAGTACGATACTATCGGCCCACACATAGTGTATTTATATTTGTACGATTCATGTTATTTGGCAGAACACATGTTTGAGTATTGCCACCATTCTTGGTCTGGTGTTGATTATTGGGGATTCCAACCCCGTCCTCGACCCATGAAATGAAGACAGCGTATGCTATCACCAAATAGCTCTATAGTAAAAAGTGCCTTTGCAAAAAACACAGTAGTGAAGCCATAATACTTACATGTAAACAAATTTCTAGTATTAAGATAAATTAAAAATACAAGAAATGGAAATTAATAGGGAAATATTAGGACCGCAAAACGCAGCAGAACATTGAAATTAATGAAGTAATGCTGAAATACAGCACAATACAGAAAATATTTCAAACGTAAGAAGAAAAAGAAAATTAATGTTCTTCGGATATATATATATATAACCAAGAAAAAGTCCACAACAAGCTGGACCAATGAAGTAAAATGTCATGTATAAAGAAACAATATAAAAACAGGAGATAGACACAAGAGAGAAGCCTTACAGGAATAAGTGTTGAAAAGAGGAAAATTTCGAGGCAGATTATGTAAATAAACTGTTTCAAAATGAAAGAAGAAACACAGTAAGCAGTTGAAAGCCTCCTGAAAGGAGAAAAAAAGAATAACAAACGAGGAATTGAAACTGAAATACCCTCAGATAGCCTATTTTCAGAAGAAAAACTTTAAATTTTTTTCTCAATTTTTGTAATTGCATCATAATATAAAAATATGGTTACATTTAATGCACTCTATATAGACATGACTGCTGAGTAACAGAAACTCGCTAATAATAATTTTTAATAGGTGTAATTTCATTGTTTTGAACAGGACTGTACAATGAACCAGATTAATATTTCCGTAAATATTTTATGGCTCTTTTCTGTAGTTTCACGTCTGTTCTAATATTTTGTATAATTTCATAACTCAAAAGGCACTGGCAGTCGCACACTGAGGGCAAGACTCTAGACTCATAACAGTCAAATGACAGCAAGTGCTTCATGAGTATGTATGACTTCAACTGAAAAATCAATATTAAATTCTAGACATTTTATTATCATTATCATTTAATATCACAGTGTTACTTCCTGTTTTCAAACTAATATTAATGCAATTTGATTTACAAAGTAAAATGAAACTTTATTTCCACTTCAGGTTTTAATTTACTTTCTCTGCACTGAATCGTCTTGTTTTTCAGTAGCAACAATAGTGTTGATGTCATCAGGAGAAAGATCCTTTCAGTGACTTAATACTATTGTGAATCTCATTTATGCATATCATGTCATTATATTCTATGCTGAGGAACTCCGAATTCCTGTCTCTTGTGAATTGTGGTGCCATAAGTAATGAGAGAAAATCTTTACCTATTAGTATATACTAAGTGTTCTCATTCACATATTGTTTACCTCTCTCTTCTGTTTGTTTGGTCAAGGTTCTTATGGAGTGAGAGAATATAAGTAACTTGTTTTAGCAAAATAAAATAACATACAAATCAATAAAATTGTAGGAATCAAGTGGTAATTAAGTGTATTTTAAAGATGAAATTAACGAAAATATTCTTTATTTCAAATCTAAGTACAAAATGTTATTTAAAATTAACAATTATCATTGACTTTCCTCTGTGAAGTTGGTCTAAACAATAGCTGATCTAAAGTTTCTGTTGATGAAATCTTTGGTCTCTTCATATTTTCACAGGAATCAGAAGGTTTGTGTCAAGCTTGCCAGCCAGCACCTGTAATAAAAAGGAATGTGCAGTTCGAAAAATAATGCTAAATAGAAAGGATTAAAGTTCAGGATAAAAAAATAAAAACATTGTGTTTTGCTGATGACATTGTAATTCTGTCAGAGACAACAAAGGATCTGGATGAGCAATTGAATGGAATTAACAGTTTGTTGAAGGGAGAATATAAGATGAACACTAACAAGAGTAAAATAGGGTAATTGAATGCAGTCTAAGAAAGCCAGGTGATACCGAAGGAACTAAAGATGAAGAGGCTTCTTTAGGATAGAGTAGGATGGAGAGCTGCATCAAACCAGTTTCTGGACTGAAGACCACAACATAGTAGGTTAATGTCTTGTTGCACTGGCATCTGGATACTAGATAAAATGGGATGAATGGTGATATTTTATATACTGTAAAGCAAATCTTTTATCATTTACAATTTATGGTAAATATCTTATCTATTACTGAAATTGAGTTATTGCTGGAGGACTATGGAGTCACTTTAATTGAATTTCCCCAAGAAAGTGTTCCAAAAATTACAAGTTATTGTAACTGTTTCTAATGCTTTCTATTTTAACACTAACTGAACCACTGATTTGTATATTAGTGGCAGTCATAAGCTACTTCTCATGTGTCATGTTCTTTCCTTTGTTTTCTGACAAATTCTGTCTGCAGATATTTCCACCAGGTGTTTGAAGTAAAAATTGAAAAATTAGATTTCAGTACTTAACAAAACTATGCTGATATGAAAGCTAACAGTGAACATAATACTACATATATTATTTAGATCAAAACAAAAATTTCCACTGGTTTCATATGATTCTCAGTGTTGCTGGTACTTATGTAAAAGTAATCTCTTTACAGACCTATTGTAATGAACAAATTTTTAACTCAGCCACAGATAACTTTAAGAGGTGCAGGAAAAGAAAAAATAATTTAAGGAAAGTCAGGAGGAGTACATTTCTTAGTGTAGAAGAGATACTTCAAATTGATTTTACGTTTTTTCTTCAGTTTCATTTAGTACATAAAGATGAATAATTTAGACGGAAACTACTAACTGTTTGATGGTGAATAATTCATTAGCATGCTGTATTACAGTAAAATGATTTACTCACCGCTCTCAGCTGGGCATTTATTTTTGCCTGTATATCTTGAGCTTGCACATAGGTTATCTGCTTCTGAGCAACCAACTGAAAAAAAGATTTTTATTTTTTAGATATAATGGTATTCACAAACAAGCACAGTATTCCTGTGTGTAGGTCTAGACAATGTTTTGAAAGGAGGTTATAGGATGAACATTAACAAGAGCAAACCAAGGGTAATGAAATACAGTGGGAAAATCAAAAAGGCAGAATATGTTGACATCCAAAATTAATCTAAATGTTAGGAAGTATTTTCAGAAGGCAATTGTCTGGATATAGCATTGTACTGGGGTGAAATGTGGACAATATGGAGTTCAGTTAAGACAAAATGGTGATAAATCTTTTGAAATGTGGTGCTACAGAAAAAGATGAAGATTAGGTGGGTAGATTATGTGACTAAGGAGGAGGTGCTAAATAGAATTGTGAAGAAACATTTCTGTCATATCTTGACTAAGAAAGGGGTAGATTGATGGGACACATTCTGAGACATGGGGATCACCAATTTAGTATTAGAGGGAAGTGTGTTGGGTAAAAATTGCAGAGGTAGTCTGTGATACAAATACATTAGGCAGAATCAAAAGTACGTGGGGTGCTGTTCTTATGGGGAGATGAAGAGGCTGGCACAGGACAGAGTAGGGTGGAGAGCTGCATTGAACCAGTCTCCAGACAGAAGACCACAACAGCAAAAGGCCTGGTGCTCATAAAAAGTTCTTGGTTTTGATGAGAGTGATAGAGTTGAAATATATAAAATTTTGATAAATCCCATAGGTAATTGCAATAGTTCCTTTGGAAATCCCTGAGGTTTTATTACTAGAAATTTTGAGATTAGTCCGTAAATATTGAACTCTGAGTGTACATGTTCTTTCAAGCATGATATGTTACATTGCCTCCTATGTTAATATGCTGCTGATGAATAACCCAAAGGTTGGTTGAACACTCAGCATCCTCCGCCTAATAGATATAGTTAGTGCGGAGATGATATGCCCTTTCCTTACTCAAACATTTACGAGGAATGAAAGTAGGCGTAGTAAGCTAATTTACTGACATGTATATTACCAAATTTTGCAATGACTCTGATAGCATAAGTAGCTGAACTCAAACGTTTCAGGAGATCTTCAATATGTTTTTTTTCCAATTCAGTCCCTTGTCAGTGCAAACACCGAAAAATTTTGAATATTCTACCTTAGCCATAGATTTATGTTCAAAGTCTAAATTTATTAATGGTGTCATGCCGTTTACTGTATGAAACTGTATATACTGGGTTTTATCAAAGTTTAATGAGAGTCCATTTGTAGAGAACCACTTAATAACTTTCTGAAAGATATCATCTACAATTTCATCAGTTAATTCCTGTTAGGTGTGATTGCTATACTTCTATCATCAGCAAAAAGTATTAGCTTAGCATCTTCGTGAATGTAGAATGGTAAGTCATTAATATATATTAAGAACAGCAAAGAACCCAAGATCGAACCTTGTGGGACCACATTTTTGATAACTCACCAGTTAGAGGAATTACTTGTTTCATCTATGTCATGTGAACTGCTTATTTCAAATGTCTGCACTCTTTCAGTTAAGTGTGATTTAAACGATTTGTGCACTGTCCCACTCATATCACAATACTTAAGCTTATCTAGAAGAATCCCGTGATTTACACGCCTTTGAGAGATCACAAAAAATCCCAACTGGTGATGTCCGGTTATCCAAAGCATAATATTCCATCAATGAAGGTATATATAGCACTAGCTGAAAACCCGGCGTTGCCCGGGTATTTATTTATCCTGCCATTTTTCAGGTCTATATTCATTTGTATAATGGCTGTATATAAGTAAAAGCTCATGGGAATACAATTAGTAGTAAAGAAGTAATAGATTAAAACTTTGTGTGTGATGAGGTGGTTTATCATGAACTTTATGTGCTCATGTCTCATGAACTATGTGTTGTACTGTGATACAATTTAGCAGGTACACTCAACTATTTGAGTGTATACTGTCTGTAAAATTTTCTACGGCTACAATTTGTAGTGTAGAAATTATAAATTGTAACGTCATACCGAAATCCGTAGTTTTAGTCCATGAACAGCGGAACGTTACTATTTATGCGCTCATATCCCATGAACTACCTGTCGTTCTGTGATACAATTTGGAAGGTACATTCAACTATATGTATATATACTGTCTGTAAAATTTCATGCTGCTAAAATTTGCTGTGTACAAATTATAAATTGTAACGTCAAACCGAATGCCGTAGTTTTACTAGATAAACAGCGGAAACGTAGTAAGGGAGAAACCTTTTTCTTTTCATCATTTTACTATTGTTTCCAGCGAGAAAAAGTTTAATAAATGTTTGAAATTATGTTTAAAGTTTGTTGCAAGTCGCTAAGTACTCTAATTCTTATACAGTGTATTTCGAAAGTCTCGCCGCATTATAAGGCATTTTTTTGCGATTTCTATTGGTTATGACGTAATATATTTTGAATAATGTGCCGTGTGTAATTCTTAACCATACAGCAATTGTTACCTCACGGTAAGGAATCTGTGCACCAAATTTGGTTGTAATCCGTCCAATGGTTTAGGAGAAAATGAGCAGCATTGTCGCAAAATGCAGCAGTTTTTCGCGCATCTCGTTGTTTATGACGTCATATCTCGTGAACTATATATCGTATGTGATTCTTACTCTTACGGCGACTGTCCTCATGCATTGATGATTACGTGTACAAAATTTCATGAAGATTGGAACAAAACTGTATATTTGTATTGTGACAATACTGCTGGTCCTCTCCTCTGAATGTTATCGTACGATACCGTCTGCGTCGGATCCGGAATCGTGTGGTTCAATAGTGATACAAGTTGCGTGTGAAGCTACAAACGAAATAGCCAGTCTAGGAATCAGTTTAGGCCAGTGTCTCGGTGATACTGTGATCAAAACAAGTGACAGATTTCATTAATTAAGAGATTTGTATAAGACGTTTCCAGACAGTTCTATAAACAATACTTTTGTTATCGTACATTATTTCAATAAATAGACAGACGAAGGGTACAAACTTTTGTAAAACATAAAGACATTAAAATAAATAACATTATATATATATATATATATATATATATATATATATATATATATATGTTAGGCTCATAAACAAATTGTATTTACCAGCTAATTGTGTTAATTAATGTAATAGTCGAAATTCCTATATTGTATTTCTTTGTATATATTGATTGACGTGAGATTTTGAACCTACTTTCAGAATGGCCGAGATATGTGATAGTTCAGTATATGTTATGAACATGTATGATGTACTCGTTAACTAAGTAATTGACATTTAACATTTTGGTTTGTTGTCAAACAAAAAGTAGCGTGATTAATTCTTAAAACGATATGTGGCTTGTAAAATTATTATATGTATAGTTTTCATTTTATATTGTGATTATTTTTGGGTACATGAAATGTTTTCCTTGTGTGTTTGTTCATTGTAAATTAGTATATTCAATTGTTATGAACAATGCATAATGTAGGGTCATTATTGCCGATGTTATATATTTGCCTCACCGCCTTGCGTGGGGGAGTTCGAGTTCTGGCTTTCGCAAAGTGCTTTGGAATCTATGTCAGTCTGTGTTGTTGTTGTTGTACGTAAGTTTGAATTTGTAATGTTTTGGTGGAGAAGCAGTTTGGTTTCAAATTAAAGAAGAAATGAAAAATTGCACATAAGGAGTATTTAGTTCTACCACGACGCCCAAGGAGAATAATGTTGCAGCGAGCAGAACCCCCATACGTCGTAATGTTGAAAAGATGAGTATCGGTAGAATAAACTGTAATTACTAAAAAATATAGTAAAATGTGTCAGTATGCAACACGTACAAACATACAGACACACTGCTTCATACGGGGTGTTTCACTGTGTTAGCCTCTGTAACTTATAAAATAATAGATGACAGGAAATTTTAATGCGGTAGGTCAACACAAGATATGTTACTCTTTCTGCGGAGCTATGAACATAGTTTATAGTATCATTTTCCAAAGAGTTACAGCACAAAGATATAATTTTTTAAATGGAACAATAGTTTTTTTCTATCGTGTATTGGATTCGTTGAAACCAGCTGCGTCCAAATCAATTTAAACTACATTCCTATCACTGTTAGTTTGGGAGCTACAACCCTTCCAAGTTTAGGGGGCGGAGGTTAAGACAGCCGAGTGGCTACCCCCTGTGGAACGACCCACTGCCTCTTGACCACCAGCCAGTGAGCTACGCTGTCGTAGCCTCCGCTCCCGAAACTTTGAAAGGTTGTAGCTCCCAAACTAACAGCGATAGGAATGTAGTTTAAATTGATTTGGACACAGCTGATTTTACCGAATCCAATGCAAGATAGAAAAAAACTATTGATCCATTAAGAACATTATATCTTTGTGGTGTAACTGTTTGTAATGTTTGTATCGTTTATGGGACTTAACTACGGGGTCATCAGTCCCTAAACTTACAAACTACTTATGAACTACTTACGAACTAGGACGGCACAAATATCCATGCCCGAGGGGGGATTCGAACCCCCGACCGTAGAGGCCGTGTAGACCGTGACTGGAGCGCCTCAGTCTCCTCGGCCACCGCGGTCGGCATGGTGTAACTCTTTGGAAAATGATACAATAAACTTCATAGCTGCACAGAAAGTGTAACATTTCTTGTGTTGACCTACCGCATTAAAATTTCCCGTCACCTATTATTTTATAAGTTACAGAGGCAAACACACTTAGTGAAACACCCTGTATATTAGATTTTTAGTTGAAAAGCTTTTTTGAAAACCAAACTGACATTTTGTCAGTAAGTTAGAAAGTAAGAGGTACAAGCGAGTTTGGTGATTCTGATATGTTCCGTGCGTTACCTGCTGCAGAATAGTGGAGCACTGGTTCAATCTGCCGTTGACGAATTCGATGGTGAGAGGTCCCTGCGGGTAGATGACTTCGTACAGCGGCGTTCTGAGGACGGGGAAGACCTGGAAGATGCCGAGGAAGAAGTCGACTCCGGTGAGGAGCAGGATCCTGGGCAGCTCGAGGATGGTGGCGGCGACCCCGCCCACGATGCCGGCCGCGCCGCCCACGACCCCACCGACGACACCTCCGACGGTGCCCACCGCGTCTCCCAACAGGCCGACGGTCGGGTCGGCCGAGCCGCCGCTCACCAGCAGCGCCAGCACGCAACACACCACGAAGGACCGGGAAGCCATGTCTGCAGAACACACTGCCCTCTCCGGCCTGCGCGCCCTTTTATAGTCGTAGCCGCCAGTCCGACGGCGGCCGTCGTTAGCCTTCCGGACAACACGGCCAGGCGTTAACGACCCCGCAGTTACCACCGCCGCGAGTCAAATTTTTCCGTAGGACCGTTTACCGCGAGATGATAAACACGGCTGATGTTATTTGGCGCGGCTACCGAAATAGGCACTCGAATAGTTCACTTCATTTCAACAACTGCCCTGCTCCTTCGGTAAGATTTTAACGTTAAATTCTGAATGCTGTTTTAGGGCATCGTGTGTCATCATCATCATCATTTTCCATCTCCAATTTCCCGGGTGTGGCTAACAAGTGCTCTCCATCTCATCCGATCTTGATATAACACTTGGTCTTGGACATCATCCCAGTGAAAACCGTTCTTCTCTATATCTGATTTAACTGCCTCTATCCATCGTCTCCTTCGCCTTCCTCTTGGTCTTTTTCCTCCCACTTCCATTCTGAAGTATTTTTTAGCTGTTCTTGTGCTATCCATTCTCATTACATGGCCATACCACTGCAGTCTTCGTTTCCCCAAGATATTCGCAATAGGGACCCTGATACCAGCTGTTTCCCTGTGTACCTCTTTTCTGATCTTGTCTCTCCTGGTACTTTGATTCATAGTCCTGATAAACCTCATTTCTGTTGCTTGGATTCTGCTGTAATCCTTTTTTAACAATGTACATGTTTCCATGCCATATATAAGGATTGGAGTGAAGTGTTATAGAAAGTTAACTTTGCTGCCTGGAGTACTTTTTTGTCCCAGAGTAGATTCCGAACTTGCATGTAGAGATTTGATGCTTTTTGTGTTCTGTTGAGGATTTCTTGCCGGATGGTGTTGTCCTTGGAGAAAATATTTCCAAGGTACTGAAAGTGGGAAACTGATTTAATTTTTGTTTCCTCCAAGTAGATGTTTGAACTTGTTCCCTCTCTGCTTATGGTCATCTCAACCGTCTTGGTCTTGCTGATTTTCAGGTTAAATTCTTTAAATTTATTGTTCCAGACAGTCAGGCTCTTCTGCACTTCTGTTTCTGTTTCTCCCCATATTACAACATCATCTGCAAATACCAGTGATCTCGACTCATTTGCAGTTTCCTTAATAGATTTTAGCATTATGTCCATTACAATAATAAACAAGAGTGGTGATAGAGCACTTCCCTGCTGGACTCCCCCCTTCGTCTCAAACCATTCAGAGCGACCATTTCCTGTTTGGTACAGCATCTTTACTCTGTCAATCAGGTAATTGGGCACTTTTAGATCTTCCAGGTATTTCCATATTTTATTGCGAGGACACTATCATATGCCTTCTCCAGGTCTAAGACCACCATCACTAAGTTCTTTCCACGTTCCCAGTATTTCTCTGCCAAAATCCTTACCGCAAAGATGAGGTCTATAGTACTTCGCCCTTTCCTGAAGCCATGCTGTTCTTCTTCTAATAAGGGTTCAACTATCTTCCTAAGTCTGATCTATGAATCTACATAGTTCTGTCAGTCATCTGGACAAACAACAAAATTCCTCCAGATGACAGGACAAAAGGAATCATCATTCCACTGTTTAAAAAAGGAGACCGAAATAAGTGTGGAAACTATAGAGGTATCACCCTACTTTTACATACCTTAAAGCTGCTTGAAAAAATTATAGAAACTAGGATTTGGCATCGTGTGTCACAGAGCTTAATTCGGCCGGGACGGTGTTTCCGCAAATATTTATTCATTGTCGCAAATCTAGATTTCTTTGTGATCATTATCAATGCTTAAAACGTATTTTATTTATCGTATGGTTTTACAAGTAAACAACAATATATATATACAGGGTGTCCCAGCTATCTTGTCCACCCAAAATATCTCTGGAACAATAACAACTATTGCAAAACGACTTTCACCGGTATCAATGTACGGCTGGGGCCCATGAATGTACATATTTGGAAACATTTTGAAACGAAAGCAAATGTGTTTTTTAACACAAACTTATGTTTTTTTTTAAATGGACACCCTATATTTTTACTTCAGCAATCCATAGCATGATAAATAACATAAACAATAGCGTTGATTGCATCTCAATATTCCAATTACATCCCGAGATTATTGCGACTCGAAGTTGACGCTTGAAAAACCCGAAATGCACTGTTAGCGCACGTCCTGAGGCTCAGGCTTGTCATGCTATGGATTGCTAAAGAAAAAATATACGGTGTCCATTAAAAAAACATAATTTGGTGTTAAAAAACACATTTGCTTTCGTTTTAGAATGTTTCCAAATGTGTACATTTATGGGCCACAGCCATACATTAATACGGGTAAAAGTAGTTTTCCAATAGCTGTTATTGTTCCAGACATATTTTGGGTGGACAAGATAGCTGGGACACCCTGTATATATTCTTCTAATATATAAAGTAGAGTGTCCGTATGTTTGTACGTGTTGCATACAAATCTACAGTTTCGTTCCAATCTTTATGAAATTTTGTACACGTAAGCTTCAACCTATGAGGACGCTCACCGTAAGTGTAAGAATCACATATGATATATAGTTCACGAGATAAGACGTCATAAACAATGAGATGCGCGAAAAACTGCTGCATTTTGCGATAATGCTGCTCATTTTCTCCTAAACCATTGGGCCGATTTCAACCAAATTTGGTACACACATTCCTTACCGTGAGGTAACAATTACTACAGGGTTAATAATCACATACGGCATATTGTTCAGAAGATATGACGTCATAAACAATAGGAATCGCAAAAAAAAACTGCCACAAAATGCTGCGAGACTTTATAAATACACTATATGAGAATGAGGATACTTGGCAACTTGCAATAAACTTTAAACATAATTTCAAATCTTTATGCAACTATTTCTCACTGACAACCATAGCAGAATTATGAAAGGAAAAAAGTTTCTCGCTTACTACTTTTCCGCTGTTTATGGAGTAAATCTAGGGCATTCAGTATGACGTTACAATTTTTAATTTCTACACTACAAATTGTAACCGCAGGAAATTTTACAGACGATATACACGCATATAGTTGAGTGTAACGTCTAAATTGTATCACAGTACAAATCATAGTTCATGAGATATGAGCGCACAAACAGTAACGTTTATGGAAAACCGCCCCATCATACACCATGTTTTAATCCATTACTTCTTCACTACTATGCCCAAGAGATTTTATCGACATACAGTACTTAAACAAATGAATAAATACCTGGAAAATTATACGATTCTACAACATATAAATCAAGAAATATGATATCGTACGCATTTTATATGTCAATGTATTTTGATTACTATCTGCCTTTGTTTGGATACTGCACTTATAATTTTGCACATTATGCGAGACAGCCTAATTATTTATTCTTCGAAAAATATAGCATGTGTTTTAGAAAAAAAGAGATGGACAGAGAGAAAAGGGATAGGAGAAGTACTAACTCAAGGCAGGAATAAATAAATAAATACCCGGGCAACGCCGGGTTCGCAGCTAGTATAAATGGAAATGTCCAAATTTGACAACTAGTCCAGAGCACTTTCTGTCACTTGATGTAAACTCTCCAAGTCACCATTAAATGCTCGCAGTGGACACTGTTTGACGATGTGCCCTACGGTTTGCTCCTTTGCCCCGCAGTCACAGTCAGAAAATGGAAGGAAACCCCACTTCTTCATGTTGTAAGCACACCTCCCTTGACCAGTCCTGATGCGGTTCAATCTCGACCAGGTTCGGCGTGGTAGATGGACTCCCTCAATCTTCTTTGATGGATCTTGCATGAGGTGGCCGTTGTGTGGTGGATTTTCGTTCCAGCGTTCTTGCCACTTGGAGGTCACGTCGAAGGAAGTGGTGCTTTCTGTGTCACACCAGGGAGGTTTTCGTGATTTCAGACGACATGCTGGGGGATCCTGAAGAGCATCATACAATGGAGAGTTCTTGTGAGCATCGACATTCTTTATCAATTTTACCTTAGCTGCTTTCCTCCTCAGATCTTATGGAGCAATGTTAGCCAGGACAGGTAACCACTGAATGGCCGTAGATCTGACAGTGCCAGTGATAATCCTCGTGGCTTCATTAAGTTGGACGTCAATCTTTGTTGTGTGAGCGCTGTTTTCCCACACAGGCGCGCAGTATTCCCCAGCAGAATACACAAGAGCGAGCGCAGCAGAGCGTAGGGTATTGGCGTCCGCAACCCAAGTGCTGCTAGCAATCTTACGAAGCAAGTTCACTCTTGAGGCAAGTTTCTTTGAAAGCTTAAAGCACTGTTCTTTGAATGTCAACTAACATAATATCTACAATCCGGTATATCACTCTAGATCGATCCTTGACATTCAAAGAACAATGCTTAAGACGTAGATTAACTCATACAAATTATAATCGTAGTCCTATAAGAACCAGACCCAACAAAGAAAAAAAATGGAAAAAACGTATTTATATTTCAACATAATCGCCTTTCAGCTCTATACACTATTCCTAGCGATGTTCAATAAGTACAATATGGTAAGGTGGTACAATTGCAATCATTATCATTTCGGACAAATGTTATTGTAACTGGAAATACCGAGTGATCAAAAAGATGCTATAAATTTGAAAACTTTGCTTGGAAAGACATGGAGTTTATTAGAACAAAAAAAAAAAAAAAGTTCAAAAAATATCCGACAGATGGCGCTTCATCTGATTACAAAAGCAATAATTAGCAAAACAAATTAAGGGGGACTGATAACCCAGCTTTTTAGTCCCCTTTAAAAACAACATCAATAAATTAAGACAAAGCAAAGATGATGTTCTTTACCGGAAATGCTCAATATCCAAAATGAAACTTTCACTCTGCAGCGGATATGTTACTTCCCGGCAGATTAAAATTGTGTGTCGGAACCGGGACTCGAACCTGGGACCTTTCATATCAGCGCATACTCCGCTGCAGAGTGAAAGTTTCATTCTGGAAACATTCCTTAGGCTGTGGCTAAGCCGTGTCTCCACCATATCCCTTTTTCCAGGAGTGCTAGTCTTGCAAGCTTCGCAGGTGAGCTTCTGTGAAGTTTGGAAAGTGGGGGGCGAGGTACTGGCAGAAGTAAAATTGTGAGGACGGACCGTGACTTGTGTCGGGATACCTCAGTGGTCGAGAGCTTGCCTGCGAAAGGCAAATGTCCCAGGTTCGAGTCCCGGTACACAATTTTTTCATGCTCAATATGTTCACCATCATTCCTCAACTATAGCTGTAATCGAGGAATGATATGAACAGCACTGTAAAGCATGCCCGGAGTTATGCTGAAGCATTGGCGTCGGATGTTGTCTTTCACCATCCCTAGAGATGTCGGTAGATCACGATACACTTGCAACTTCAGGTAACCCCAAAGCCAACAATCGCGCGAACTCAGGTCTGAGAAACTGGGAGGCCAAACATGACGAAAGTGGCGGCTGAGCACACGATCATCACTAAACAATGCGCGCTAGAGATCTTTCACGCGTCTAACAATACTTCTTGTTTTTTTTTTTTTTGTTTTTTTTTTTGTTTTTTTTTTTTTTTTTTTTTTTTTGTTTTTTTTTTTTTTTCACTAAAACCCCATGCCATTCCAAGCATGTGTGTCAATTTTTACCTATCTATATTATTCCGTGATTTATTAAGTTTTCAAATTTATACACACTTTTTGATCACCGGAATATTGAGAAAAGAAGTAATATTATCTTGGCACTTGTTCTTGGATATCTAATGAACATGTAACACAAATATTACAGTTACAATAGTTGGTATAAAAAATTGTTACGGAATTCAGAAAAATCGATCGAAAATATACCACACTAGGTACAGTTGTGATCACTTCTTGGTACAATTTTGATCACTGGTATCTTTCACATAAAAAGCACCAACGCGTACTTCGTGGCAACAAACATTGCATTTTGGTCAGCGAATCCAGTCACCCTTAACTAGATAATGTGTAAGAGCGCGTTAGACTGAGTCACTTCCCTCTTAATAGGAAAATATGTATATCTCCGTAGCACAAAGTTATGAATTCTTCGAAAAGACAGGGAGCTTTAGAAACCTGCTACTTCACAACGTCATATAAAGGCAAATGCTACCAACACTACAAGACTGACAACCTTATGTTCTGAAATTTGAAATTTTCCCGGCGAATAAAATGTTCAAATGATTTCGGGTTTGCAGCCGGTCGTCGTAAACTTCATTATACGATATTTCAACTGGACACCTGCCAGTCATCTTCAGGTGCGCCAATGGATCGCAATTGTACCTATATAGAATTTGTACCACCTTACCCTATTCTTTTTACAATGAGAACTGTATAACTCCTAATTTTTTCAACACCTTCGACCACCGAGCCATTTCTTCAAGTTTGTGAACAGAAAATAATCCGAGGGGTATAAATCTGGCAAATAGGGTGCATGACGCAGCAATTCAAACTTTAATTCATGAATTTTGACTATTGCAGTAACGGACTTGTGAGCTAGTGCATTGCCTTGAAGAAAAAACACTTTTATGTATGGAACTCATGGTTAGTTGGGGCGATTTGGAATAAATTTACACAGGTTTCCAGCCAAGATCGCGTTTTATTCATTCGGATGACCGGTTTCGACGAGTCTTAAGACGTCATCTGATCTGTACATCTCGATGTTACATCTCAAGTAGGACTAGCTACTCCCTCTTATTAGAAATATCTCGTTACAATAGCATGCCTCCATACGGATGTGAAATATAAACTAAGATGGTAGAGTTTGATATACACGATAAGATTTCTTGTACACATTTCCTCAATGGCTGTACAAGAGGCTGTTTATTGCTTCTTGTACAGCCATTGAGGAAATGTGTACAAGAAATCTAATGACGTATATCAAACTCTTACAATCTTGTTTATATTTCACATCCGTAACTATGCATGCAGTTGTACCGAGATATTTGTAATAAGGTAGGCTTACATGAGATATAGCATCGAAATGTACGGAAGATGACGTCTAAGACACGCCGAAACCGATCATTCGAATGAATAAAACGCAAAAAAAGAAGAAAAGAAAAAACATTTTCTTCTTGACCAAATGTGACCGTTTTCGCTTGAGTTCTTCATCTAAACGTTGCAGTAACTTCGCATAATACTCGAATACTCGACAGTGATAGTGTTTCCTTTTTCAAGGTAGTCAGCGAAAATTATCCCACGTGCATCCCAAAAAACCAACGCCATGCGCTTGTCTGCAGATGAAATAAAGACGAATTCTGGTGCGCCTCGGTTGCACAGAGGTAGAGTGCCAGACTACAAATCCAAAGGTCGCGGGTTCGAGCCCGGCAAGTTGCCAGGATTTTTATCTGTCACTTTCCACTTCTTTCACCTCTGGCAGTATTGCTCATTTGAAAAATACCGAGTAGCACCGTGGTTCGGAACCCACGTTAATTTGTAGGTCCCCCTATAACTGGCTGGGTAAGTCAGGTCGGAGGAAGGCAACGGCATAGCACCTCCAAACAGGACCACTGTGGTGTTCAAACCAATCTTCGGATTGTTGACTGCTTTACCTTAAGAATAATTCGAATATAGAAATAATATTTTATGAAAAATATTTATCACTGTAAGTTTTATCACACGTTTTCAACTTCAAAACTTGAGTTTGATACATGGAGTATTTGAGGGGGAAGGGGTGGGGGTTGTAGATGTATGGTGCGGCACCTAAAATTTTAAAAATTAAGCTCAGAGGTGTCATAGGTACACACAGCTAGTCGATTTCGCTAACTTATGTTTTTTAATCGTCAATCACTTCACAGGTGCAGACGCTTACAGAACACCCGAGCTATAACCGTTGTTTGTTTTGCGTAAAATAATACTGGCCATCAAATATAACTTCAAACAAGGTACTTTCGGGATAAAATCTGTAACATACTACAGGTACGTTGCCTTTTGCGGTTCCCACATAAATCCAACCTCTGAAATGAACTCTGTTTCTGTTCTCTGCATTTATAACTGTCACCGTGTCTTTCGTATGGCTCGTTAGGCGAGACATATGTTTGCAATTGGTGTTCCTCTGTGTTATCAACTGCTGTGTAATTACTGAAGTACTCAACAACTGCAGACAACTGTTTGGTATAGTTCTGAACAGAAATTTGCAGACTGACAGCGTTGGCTGATGGGAGAAAATGGAAAGCCATTTCCTATTTACGCTCGCTCGCATCGGTCACCGCACTGTCAGTTTCCGCCAACAGTAGACAGTCTATTTGCTTGAGAATCATTAACATAAGAAGTGCTTTTAAACAAAGTACAGTGTAATCTGTGTTATATTCCACATTTCAAAGATATTGCTGCCGTTAGTTGAGGAGTGATTTTGAATAAAATAAAGGTGAAAGACGCAGTTTTGAGAATGTGTGTCCTAAGAACTATACGACAAGATGAAACGACAAATTAAGTGTTTTACCATTTCACAAATGGAAAAAAAGGCCACGCTGAAAAGTAATACCGGCGACTTTTTACGTGAAATCTATTGAAGCGTTTTAAGCAAAAAACGATTTTATTAACAGCCTACGGCTTTATACTTCATGTCTACATATTTATTTCTCGACCTAGTTACCTTGGTGACGAACACATTTCTCCCACAGGGAGCAATTTATTGGTACCATAACTGTAAAATATTTGAAATTATTGCTGTATTTGTTTTCACCACTTCGTCACTATGAAAATGAAGACCTCCAAGCAGTTATTTAGGCTGCGAGATTATAATTCCTTATAAAAGAGCCGAATTTCGAAACTTCCTGGCAGATTAAAATTGTGTGCCGGAACCGGGACTCAAACCTGGGACCTTTCCCTTTCGCTAGTAGAGCTGGTAGAGCGCTTGCCCGCGAAAGGCAAAGGTCCCAGGTTCGAGTCCCGGTTCCGGCATACAATTGTAATCTGCCAGGAAGTTATACACCAGCGCACACCCCGCTGTAGAGTGAAAGTTTCATTCAGGAGCCGAATTTCCTTTATGAGCCTTTTATAATGACTGTGAACATGAATCAAACAACGAGATCGCCAAAACTGTCTTTGTTAATTTCATCGTTTCGGTATCTGCCATCATCATACGTAGAAACCTCTGTGCTTGCGAAGCGAAGTTCAGTTTCAGTGTTAAAAGCTACACCGGGACGTCAACTAGCTTTTTATTTTATTGTTGACACTGTACTTTGCTTCACCAGTTCAGAGGTTTTTACGTCTTTTGATGACATATGCCGAAGCGATGCAATAAATAAAGTAATTTTTAGAATGAAACTTTCACTCTGCGGCGGACTGTGCGCTGATATGAAACTTCCTGGCAGATTAAAATTGTCTGCCGGAACCGGGACTCGAACCTGGGACCTTTGCCTTTCGCAGGCAAGCACTCTACCGATTGAGCCATCCCGACACGACTCACGATGTCGCCTCACAACTTTACTTCCGCCAGTACCTCGCCTCCTACTTTCCAAAGGTCCCAGGTACGAATCCCGGTTCCGGCACACAATTTTAATCAGCCAGGATGTTTAATGTCAGCGCACACTCCGCTGCAGAGTGAAAGTTTCATTCTGGAAACATCCCTTAGGTGTGGCTAAGCCACGTCTCCACCATATCCTTTCTTCCAGGAGTGCTAGTCTTGCATGGTTCGCAGGAGAGCTTCTGTGAAGTTTGGAAAGTAGGAGGTGAGGTACTGGCGGAAGTAAAGTTGTGAGGCGGCATCGTGAGTCGTGTCGGGACAGCTCAGTCGGCGCATTCTGCCGCCGCCGGCCGTGCTGTGCGGAAGTGTGGAGCAACCGTGTGGTTACATCGTCGCTGCGGGCGGCCAAGCGCTGTGAGGTGAGTGCGCGCTTCAGCGTTGTTATTGTATAGGAATGTTCACCGAAAGCAATGGATAATCAAGCAGAACGAATAGATACTTTGAAACTGAGTTTCGTCCCGAATTTACCGAGACCGAAATCTTTCGAAGTTGAACTATTTCTGCGAGATGTTATGAAAATTACCATAGATGACATCATTGGCATCCATTTGTCAATTGTCAGTAGCACGGTGTACCTCAAGTTAGTAAGTCCGACGAAATGCGAGCAGATAATAGAATCCTGTAGTGGTACATTAAAGTTTTAACATTCGGATGGTCATGTTGGTGAAGTACGAGTGTCATATGCTGGTTTTGGAGTACGAACAGTCAGAATATTCGAACTTCCCTTTGAAGTAACTTCCGAGCAAATTAATGCGAAGCTGAAAGATTACGGGAACGTCATAAGTAACGTCGCCGAAAAATGGTCTGGGCAGCACATACCCCCGCTACTAAATGGCGTACGCCAGGTGAGAATTGAAATGGTAAAACACATTCCGTCTTACATTACGGTAAGCGGTTATAGAGCTATTGTGATTTATGATGGCCAACCACGAACTTGCTCGGCGTGCGGTTCCACAACGCACGTCCGCGCCCAGTGTGTACAGCGGCGCGTGGCGCAAATACCGACAGGCGAGCGAGAGAGGCAGGGCCCAATGTCTACGCTGCCCATAACCTTCGCAGCTGCCGCCCGAGTAAACGCAGCACCGGAGCCCAATTTAGATGTCACACTAGAGGCTTACATGGAGCAAAAAGAACATCACACACCCATGGAGGCGGAAACTTCACCGGTCACTCCGCAAACTGCCCCGCAGGAAGTGGAGGAGAGTAGACAAGTGCGCCGAGAACAAGGGGACGGACTTTCCGAGGAAGTGCACGTTGTTGACTGCACGCCCATGAACGAACAATCTGGGTTCAAAGAGGACAACGAACGGCAGGCCGAGACTACCTCTCCGAAGAAACATAACAAAAGACGGAAAGCACACGAAGGAGCAGACAAAAACGCGCAAATACTGCGCGAAAAGGCGAAACAGATACGCCAAAAACTGACGGATACAACAACTCGGAATCATTCCGGCAATTCTCAGGCCCTAAAAAAGTCTCGGACCGAGGACCCGGATTCTGTTAAGGGGAAACAGACCTCAACAGTACAAACGAAGATGGACATTGTGATCCAAGATGACAAAAGTAAACACCCAACAGAAAGAGAACCAGCATCAGGAAACCGTAACCCTACAGGCAATTGGGCAGACGAAATGGAAGACAGTCCTCCAGATGAAGTAATGTCTGATCTACAGGACCATATAAGAGGGATCTCACCAGAAGTCCGGAAGGCAGACGGCACCCTGCAACGGGAGCCCACGGCCCTTGCTCATGAAGCAGAGGACAACCCGGACCTTTTCTAAATGGTGCACTACTATACTCACCCGGAAGGAGCATAGCATCTAACACAGCTTTGGAAACATGACACCTCTGCAGGCGTACCGCATTGCCACGAAAAAACTCAACAAGATCAGCAGCACATTTAACTTGAGAAATCTTCAAGATTTTCTACACGCAGCTGATATCGACATCGCATTGTTGCAAGAAGTTGCAGAACTTAGCTTAGAACATATAACAGACTACAATGCGCTAATTAATCCCGATAATGGCAGTGAACACGGGACTGCCATCATGAACAGGGAAGGAATTATGGTCAGTAACGTGGAGAAACCAGCGAATAGCAGAGGTATTGCCGCTACACTCAATAACACGAGGATTATTAATATTTATGCACCCTCCGGAATAGGAAAAAAGCGGCAGCGAGCGGAGTTCTTTAAAGGCGACATAGTGCCTCTCTTCGCATCGCAGACGGAACACGTAATTTTTGGAGGCGATTTTAACTGCGTCCTTAGCCGAAAAGATCAGACTCCCAATTTCAATACGTCCATGGAACTTCAGAATGTAAACAGGGAACTCAATCTGGTAGACACATGGGAGTTGCAACATGGAGATGCGCCCGGTTTCACCTATGTGACCAATCATTCAGCCAGTCGCCTCGATGGGATCTATACAACATCGAACCTGCAACAACCCATTTTGCAAGCAGAGAGGTGGCCGACGGTGTTTTCAGACCACTCCGCGTACATCTGCACCATAAATTTAGAAAAACAAGGAACATACAGAGCAAGAGGACTGTGGAAACTGAACACATCACACCTGTCAGATGCAGGGTGTCATGCCATATTTCGCAATACATGGGCGGAATGTGAAAGAAAGTTTCCGAGATACGATTCGGCATTTAAATGGTGGATAAAATGTGCAAAACCTTCACTAATAAAAGCTATGAAACAGTACTCCCGCGAGAAATACTCATGGCAGAAAAGAACCGTGGAATTTTACTTGCCGGCCGCGGTGGCCGAAGGGACTGAGGCGCTCCGGTCACGGTCTGCACGGCCACTACGGTCGGGGGTTCGAATCCCCCCTCGGGCATGGATATTTGTGCTGTCCTTAGTCTTAGCTAGTTCATAAGTAGTTTGTAAGCTTAGGGACTGATGACCCCGTAGTTAAGTCACGTAAGTCCTACAAACATTTGAACATTTGATTTGAATTTTACTTCCAGTGCTTGAGAGATTTATATGAAGAGGATGCAGCAGTTACGGACAACTTCGCACAGATCAAAAGAATCAAGGCCACGATTTTAACAATTAAACGGAAACAACTGGCAGGTTGCCAAGTTAGAACTCGCCTACAAAATGCGACACACGAAGAGACGACGTCAATGTATCACGTGATACAAGAAAAAAAAGAAACGAAATAGGAAAATATTGACCGCACTAAAAACTACAGACGGAAGGTGTGTGAGCACCCAATCTGAAATACGAGAGGAAATTTACAACCATTTTACTCTACTGCTAGTAGACAAACCCGTGGATGAAACGGCACAACTCGCTCTTCTGGCTCGTTTGTCAACGAGTTTAACTACTGCAGAAGCTGAAGAGCTGGCGACAGAGATCACCGAGGAAGAAGTAACAGATGCCATACGAAACAGCCCAACAAACAAATCGCCCGGCCCCGACGGACTGCCAGCTGAGTTCTATGACACCTTCGGACAACAGCTGGTTAGTAAGTTGACTCTCGTATGCAATGACATCATGAATCACAAGAATAACACCTTCAAGGAATTCTGTGAAGGAATCGTGGTGTTAGTGCCCAAAACACCAGGAGGGAAGACTGTAGACAATCTCAGGCCAATAACCTTACTAAATACTGATTATAAAATCTTCGCGCGCATCATCATGCGACTGTTTAATTCGGTGATTGACAAAGTTACAGGTGCCTATCAGACGAGTGTCGGCAAGGACAGGACAATAACTCAGACGTTAAATGCATATCGAGACATCATAGCGACAGCTGAAGCATGCGACATTCAGAGTGCCATAGTGTCGCTTGATTTCGAAAAGGCATTTGATAGAGTGTGCCACTCCTATCTCTTGCGGACCATGGAGACACTGCACTTCCCGAAGAAAATAATTGACACAGTGCATACACTTCTGACGAATGGCACATCAATAATCAGTGTGAATGGGCAAGTAAGTAGACCGATCGCCATCATGAGCTCAGTTCGGCAGGTTTGCCCTCTGTCGATGATTTTCTTCGCAATAGCCCTCGATCCTCTTTTGATCTCCCTGACTCAAATCCTATCAGGATTTCAAATACACGGTCACAAAATCATATGCCAGGCATATGCGGATGACGTGAGCTTCCTAGTCACGGACGCCGAACAGATAGCAAGAGCTTTCCAGATAATATCAACCTACGAAGCCGCGTCTGGAGAGAAATTAAACCGAAACAAATCTGGGATTATTAACGTTGGTCGAGGAGTAGACCTTACAACTGACGCACCAATCAAAAGCATAGCAACACTTAACTGTCTTGGCATAGAATTCACGTGTATCATCCGCCGCACGGCAGCCACTAATTATAGGAAACTATTGGCAAAAATACGGGCTGCAATACAGCAACATAGTTTGAGGAACTTAAACACCATTCAGAAAGTGGAGCTAGCAAACATCTATATCACAGCGAAAGTAAACTACGTAGCTCAGGTCCTCCCACTGCCCAAGGTCATAGCTCAAAAAATATTAGCCGCCCTCGGTCACTTTGTCACTAGAGGCAAAATATTCGAAGTAAAACATGACACACTGACGTTACCAACAGAAAAAGGAGACCTTCATCTCACAGACATCTACCTTAAAGCGAAAGCCCTTTTCGTCAGAAGTATGTACAAACAATGGCGACGTTCACCAGATACCATCCAATGTGTGGTCCACATGGTATTTGGCGGTAAATAGAAAAATACCGACCAATGCAAAGTTATAGGCGATTCATCTGGCAGACACACCAAATTGCAACAACTGCAATCAAGTTGATACGGAGGAACACCGATTTACATGTGAGCCCGTCAAAGACATATGGCAACTCTGCACAATCACACCAATACGACTACTCAACCCAGAAGAAGCTCCCAATCCTAACGCCAAGAGAAAGGCAGTCAACTGGATAAAGGGACAGACAGTACACTATGTTTTCTCAGAAAGCGAAAAAAGTAAAAACGACTATTGGTTAACACTACAGACGGAACATCAGAAGTTACAACGATTTGAAAATTACCGAGAAAAATATGCATGTTTTTTTACTTAGAACATTAATTTAAACGAAAAAACAACTTTTGCAGAATGTTTTGTTCGCCTCTTTTATTGTTTCAAAAACTAAATTATAACGTTTTACACAAATTCCTGGGGTCAGTAAGAACGGAGGAAACGGTGATAAGCACTTCGAAGTTAAATGAGAAGACGACTCACCATCACGCTAACAACAAAGAAGATATAAAAATGATAAGTCACGGTAACTCTGCGACAGTACATCTTTTCGAGAAGACGAACTTTGAAGCAGCTAGTACACCGAGCCGTGCAGCTCAACACCCGAGGAAAAAACAGAGGAGGTACATTTATTTTCGTTTTCTAGAATGGGGTTTCTTTTATTATTTTTTTCCTTTCAAACAACAATTATGGAAGCTAACCACTGATGACATAATTGGCTAGGAAACAAAAGTGATCACATCACATTGAAGCGGGCAGCTACCGCAGAAGAAGCAGTTTAATTTTACCTCTCAGGAACTATTCAATTTAAAGGCAATGAAGCCGGGCCGAGAAGGCAACAATGGCGAGAGCAAGGACGGGCTGAAAAAAAAAAAAAAAAGTCCGTAGAGCTCTTGCCCGCGAAAGGCAAAGGTCCCAGGTTCACTGTTTTATTTGTAAATATTTTGAATTCGTCTGTTCACTTTGCTTTGGATAGGACTTAAGCGATATGAGAAGCTGAAGCTTATAGCAGTGCCAAAATCCGTTGTCCCACCCTCAGAAGAACAGTTCAAGCAAAGTAACAGGTCTGTTTTGTAGATCCGTAATTGTGTAGAATGGGCGGGTAATTCATCATGTGGATATCGCATGGGCTGCCTTATTTACTGTGGTGTTTCTTCCTTCAATATGTGTTTCAAACAGTAGATACTCATACATGTTAAGGGACCCATCAATAAAATAATGAAGAATGATGTGATTATTGGAAAAAATACAGACGTTGAGAGCCCGAAATTCAACCACTTCTCCCAGTTGCCGTGAATTATCGACCTGCCTGTAGCTGACAAGGAGAGGGTCTGACACGTGGGTCACCGATTTCGATCAAATATTGCATGGACGTTGTATATTGAATATAAAGAGACACGTGTTTCGGCTTTTTGCTAGACACTTTGTAGTTTTTGAAAAAAAAATCAAGGTCAAAATTGATGCTGAAAAACGTTTTCTCAGTTCTATATATCGGAAGATCGTCTAAAGTTGAACATTTTTTACTAAATATGTATGGGGTAAAAAGTTAATGACGTTTTTGTGTTTACGCGCTGTACTCGTAAACATGAGTGACTTTCCCAGCGCCGTCACAGGTTGGGCTACCGGTATGATACCTCAACGCATTCGGTCAAAGGGCTCGACGCCTTCTGTAACAAAACCACTGAGTCAACGACGAAACGATCAACATAGAAGAAAACGAACCAGCGTCCGTAAAGAACCGATCAAACCGGAGGAAAAGAAAATGGGGGCCAAAGGTTGGACTGTCACACTGTGGACCCAGGTCAGTACCTCCCCGACGGCATTTTTGTTAGATTTTTTAATGTATTTTATATTATTTCCATATTTATAATACCTTTCCTTGCGTTATTTTGAAGTAGACCATCGGGAAGTGTTATCAATATTCAATTAAGTGTATTATCTGTTGTTTTATTTGTGATACACAGTGGAAAAACAATAAAAAAGAAATAAAAAATATAAACTTCTAAAGTATATTGTTACGTAGTTACTTGGTGACTTTTACTTGTTTCGACAGGTCAAGAATTTTATCGCAAGTTTTCGAAATCATGCCACGTTATAGAGCAGAGAAATTCATGATAATAGCAGATGCTGTCTATCTTTCAAGATATGTTTTTATACTCTTGGTACGCTTCGAAATTAATATGCAACAGAACAGTTTTTGGTAATATAAATCAGGTATGTTGCCCAAGAACGATATCTCGGACAACATGTGAATGTGGCACTATAACGTTCGCGTGTTGGTTGTTTTTATGGTAAGTTTCACGCTATTAGCTGTGAGAACGTTGACGAATAGACGGCCAGTAATTTGAAATACGTAATAATATACTGTACTATAGAAGTTATTATATTTGATTTATTTATTATCTTTATTGTTTTTGCACTGTGAATCACAAATGAAACAGCTGTAAACAGATAATGACCTTAATTTAAAATTAATCACTCTTCCCGATGCTCTACTTCAAAAGAAGGCGAAATAGGTATTACAAATATGAGAACATCAGATACATCGAAAAAATAAATCTAACAAAAATTGTCATGATTGAGTTTCGACCCAAGCTACAGCATGAAAACACAAAAACGTTAAATACTCGAAAGTCATTAACTTCTGATCCCAATTACGTGAGTAAAAATGCTCTTCTTTAGGTGATCTTCCGATGTACAGCATTGAAAACACGATTTACCATTGTCAAATTTGACTTAGATTTTTTTCAAAAATTCCTGAGTGTCTAGCAAAAAGCCAAAACATGCGCATCTTTAGTCCTATCTCTATATATAAGTGTCCCGATTGACTGACTGACTGATTGACTGACTGACTGACTCATCATCGCCCAGCCCAAACCACTGAAGATAGAAACTTGAAATTTGTGGAGAGTGTTGATCTTACTCTTTAGGCGTCATTTAAGAAGCGATTTTTCGATTTTCCGTCCATAATGGGGTGAAATAGAGGATGATACATTTTTT
Source organism: Locusta migratoria (assembly GCA_026315105.1). NCBI lineage: Eukaryota > Metazoa > Arthropoda > Insecta > Orthoptera > Acrididae > Locusta > Locusta migratoria. The sequence goes on from CM048746.1 coordinate 86,481,876, forward strand.
GAAAATACGTAACTCTTTAGACAATTTTGAAGCTAGAGCTGCAAAAATTGATATTTGTATAGTTGGTTATACGTTAAAAAATAAGTTTTTCGGTATTTTTGGAAATTCAGCCATCAACGGAGTTAAATTGGAGAGGGGGTGTTTTTCGAAAATATGTTGCTACTTAGGCAATTTTGAAGTTAGAACTACAAATTTTAGGATTTGGATTCAGGGTTCGAATTTAAAAGACACGTGTTTCTCATTTTTTGAAATTCAACCAATAAGGGGGTAAAATAGAGGACGCAAAAAATTGATTTTCAAAAATATGTTGCTGTTAACTCAAATTTCGAGCTATAACTACGAAACTTAGGATATGGACTCTTGATCATGATTAAGAAGACATTTGTTTCGGTATTTTTGGAAATTCAACAACTAAGGGGGTAAAAAAGGGGAACAAAAATTCTTTTCGAAAACACATTGTTGTCAAGACAATTTTGAAGCTATAGCTACAAAAATTGGTATTTGTATTGTTTGTTATTATTTAAAAAATAGGTGTTTCAGTATTTTTGGGAATTCAACCATCAAGGCGGTTAAATTGGAGAGGGGATGTTTTTCGGAAATATGTTGCTATTTAGGTAATTTTGAAATTAGAACTACAAATTTTCGGATTTGGATTCGGGGTTCAAATTTAAAAGACACGTGTTTCGGTATTTTTGGAAATTCGACCAATAAAGGGGTGAAATACGAGATGGAAAAATTGATTTTCAAAAATATGTTGCTGTTAACTCAAATTTCAAGGTATAACTACGAAACTTAAGATATGGATTCTTCATCAGGATTAAAAAGAAACAACTGGTGCAGACCAGCATGCGAAGCAGCGGGGGTTCAGCTAGTATTCAATATAGATCGTCCATGCAAAATTTGATCTAAATCAGTGACCCACGCGTCACCCGTCTCGTTGTAATATGTGTGATCGTCTGACAATCTTACGGACTTGACGAAGGTCGATTTGTCCAAGGTTCATTCGTATGAAAAATATCGTATACAGACGATGAATGACTTCTCTGGAACAAACTGAGAATTTTTCAAATGTTTTTAAAGTTTATGGGACTTAACTGCGGGGTCATCAGTCCCTTAAAACCTACTTAAAAACTAACTTATACTAAAGACAACACAAACATCCATGCCCGAGAGAGGATTCGAATCTCCGACGCGGGAGGCCGTGCAATCCCCAACGTGAGAATTGTAATCTACTTCTGAAGTCACTGGGCCGTACGAATAAAATGAAGTAAACGCTTTTCCTACGAATTCCAAGCTTAAGCTCTGTTATGAATAAAATATGAAGCAAGAGCTTTAGGTTGTGGGGACAAAACAGAGAAAGAGGCTTTTCCTTCGCCTTGAGTTCTGGTTTCAGAATTAGATAAACTGTATGAATAAAGAGAAGCTCTGAATTCATTCTGGAAGCAATAGCTTATAAAATGTTAAGGCTGGTGCATGTTAACTCAGTTCGGATTTGTCTCAACTAGGAGCATGTGAACGCCTTCAAAATACTACAAATCACGTCGATGTTTACCTAGTGAACAGTGTAGAATTCTACATCGCTTCAAAGAAGCAAATGTTACGAAAGAAGAGACGGAACACTGTAGTCAGAACGAGTATGTTGAGGACATGAAAAAAGAAATAATTTGCGAGTTTTGGGATTGTTTTACTTATGAATGTCTACAACAATTCACTTGCACCATAGTTTAAGGAACAGTATATCGTATTAAAACTGTTTTCCTCCTCTTGGGCATTGTTTTTGTTGTTTATCTGCACTAAGCAGGTTTATTACCATAGTTTCTTTTTTCATTCGCATCCTTGTCAATTCAACTGGTCCAATAGCACAATCCTGTGTAATTCTATGACATTGAATACCTTTATCTCATCTGTTTATGGCAAACTTTTTGCCGTTTTTAAGCGAAGCTGCCTCTAATACAATTTTCTCTAGATGAGAAGAATGACGAGGTAGTACGAGAAGTAACATCGTGAAATATTTGTGTGCCAGAGACGTACATGGCGAAATAACTTGACGTGTTTCTATATTTTTATAAACATTTTTACTAAGTTATTAGCGGAAATTTTCTTTCGCAAAGGGCTACGAAATGCTGGCGGCTTTTATTAAATAGCCATTACACTTACGGATACTCAATAATAGACGTGGCTCTTACATATTAAATTAAGCTCATGTATTTATCATAAGCAGCAATCAAATCGGAATTTCTTCAAAAAACAAACGAATAAAGGATTATAAGTAGCACAATGCAGTCCATACATATAATCAATTGCTTGTGGGTTATAATTTCATAATCCTGTAGTATTTCTGAAGCAGAATATGATTAATGCAATAAATAATAGCACATTCGCCAACGTTTAATGTAATTACTACCACTACCAATAATAAAAGTGGTCGTCATTCAATAATTAGGAGGGAACATTTTGTTTTTCCCACGATAAAATAAATTCGGAAATAATCTTCATTAACTTTGTTTCATTAATAGGATAGGGAACTCAATCTGACTACATCACTTTCCGTGCTTCATTGGCAATTGTATTAATGTGGATGGTATACGCCCTAGTGTCACTGCTCCTGAAAATTACGATTCGGAAAACAGTAACTGGGAAAAATTTATCAGAGCAAAAAAGTAGGTGTGAAATTTTTTAATCCACATTAAAATGATAATCAGTAATTTATCCAGAACCTGGTTCATGTCGTAGAAGACTGTAGAGCTTGTCTCCCAAACATTTAAAGCGATTTAAAATTTTAGCCACCTTGGTCGGGAGAACAACGGTCCGTTGTTAAGTACTATTGAAACAGTCTGTATCGTGGAGTCCAGCCACAAAAACATGGATCTGAATATGGCAACCAAGTAGGCCGAAACTAGTCATATTATAAATAAGTAATTATTGCGACAATGGAATGTTTTACTATACGTTCCAAAAATGGTACAGCCAAGATCGCTGCTATATACTTGTACTTGGACTACCGGTTATAATGGTTCAAAATTGTTTTTCATAGCCGCCATCTTATCCAGTTGTTGTATAAAATAATCTAAAGTGCATAGGTGCACTATGTCATTGTAATAAAAGTGTACATATCACTATCAAATCTTGGCTATGCCATTTTTGGAACGTCTCATAATATTGGATCCCCCCCTCATAATATAAACAAAGTCAGAATGTTTTACTAATTAGTATTTCAAGCAATTGGATTATTTCCTGTTCTGTCCCTATCATTTATTGTTGTTTTTCTTTCACATTATTAACTTCCTTTAGGCACCATTTTCCGTCAATTTATGTGCCGAAGTTAGCTTTAAATAGCTGAATTACCTTTTTAGTTGCTTCCTCTTGCTTTCTTTTTGCTTGCAGAAATTCTGGTTTCTCTAATAATTAATGATGCATTATATAGCCGTGGTTAAAAACAACTTTATAGTTTCTACACATATCGAACTTTCGTCTGAATCGTATTAGAGCACATTTGACTGTGGTCTTATCAACCCTCTACCACCATAGTGCCCAATGGGAGATTGATACCTTCTACCATACAAACACTAATCGTTTGCGATGAGCAGCTTTGGCTGCAGAGTGAAATATAGGCACGAACACCTCAGTTTTTATATATATTATATTAAGGAAGATATACATGTTATCGAAGGTCGGTGCAACTATAAATATTAGCATTCAGAAAACCTATTTCCAAAATCCCACTTCAAATGTGTTGGTTATGAGATTCTAAATATTGTTTTCATCTAACAAGGGAAGTACTTGGGCTCGAACAAATATATACAGACCAAAATCGTATGAGAGATAATGTAAAGATCCCTTATTGCACTAGTGATACTCTCGCATCTGCAAAACTCTGCAGTCGACCGTTAGAGGCCTCTGCGTGTGCCTTGCCACATTTCACTTTGACCTGTCGGTTCGCCGGTAGGGACGGTGCAGTGTGCCTCCGAAGTTGCGTTTTGTGACGTTATTTGTGTGGTGAAGCGTCAAATGGGGCGGCGATTGGTAATCAATCCTGCAAATGTATTGCGATTGGTTGAGATGAAATTGCGAAGAAACCTTCTTAGTGAAGATGGTATTAGTGTAGAAGATGAATCATTCGCATGCTTTCTCGTATCTGTTACGGTACAGAAATATGAGCATAAGTTAGATACCGTTGTAACACTAACACATAACGATGATAATAGGGATGATAATGACGAACAACTCATTGCAAGCGGCAGTGCTACGGTAAGTGCGGGAAGAGGCGATGAAAGCAGTGGCAGGGAATACCAAGTCATCCGAGAAGAAGGTTAAAGTTGCAACTATCATCACGGCTTTTGACGACAATACGCTAAAGAACATGTAAGATGATTATTACATAAGTTATAGTTAAGATTTCTGCATTGCGTTTGCCGACTACAATTACATCTAAAGTGCTATCTACAGCAAGATTGCAGAGTTTTGCATAAAAACGACACCCACCAGCACATTGAGGTGTACGTAGAGATCCTGTAACCAAGCGTTCATAGAGATATGTTTGTTCGAGCCCATGTACTTTCGTTGTAAGTCAATTCGCTTTCATGTGACCAAGTGCTAGATGAATTGAAAGCAACCCAGGACGTTTGTAACTTCAAAAGGTTGTGACGTATCAGCAACTACTAATTTGAGTCAGAGGACATTTCTTATCCAAAGAGCTATTCAGAATATGCACGATTAGGGGGAAGGCCCCTTTTCGGAGGTGAGAAGAGCTATTAGGTAACAGAGTTGAGTGATGGCCGAGCGAGCAGTAAGACATTATGTTGAACATCTGCTGCCCATTTGGGCACATTAAGTTCTTCTGTACCGCCAAAGATCATAAATGTCACAGCTATAAGATAACGACACCGTTAGAAAGACGTGAAAAACAGACATCAAGGACGAATCAAGAGAGAAACAGTCCATTTCAGAAGGCAGTCCGTCAGTCGATAGATTACTAGCCGAGAGTCAACAAGGCAAGGAGAGTTTCCAAGCATTCGCGTGATTACAATACAAAATCACACACTGACAGAGCATAAGGGAAAATTAAAATTCATCTTGCACTAAATTCTGCGAACACATCCAGTAATAAGACTTTTCACGTGATACGTTGGAGCCGGTGCTTGATATTAAAAAGTCATGGTGATTTTGGCCCACTTTAGGTTACGGTAGTAACACTAAAAAGTGGGTCTTTACGATCGTCTCTTGACAGCACGAAATTTAAATGAAATAACGGCTTAACCATTCATCTTACACGAAAATTGAATAACCTAATTTTTAGAGGAGAAATTTCTCTACAACTTTGCTCTTTTATGTTTTTTTCATATCTCATATCGTTTCAGAGATATTTGCAAAAATAACGACGATTTTGGAATGTCTGTCTGTCTGTCCGTAACGTGTTCCCTGTTTTTAAGACGAACCGTTCAACCGATTAGCACCAAATTTTACAGACATAATTGTAGGCCGCCAGAGACCTGAACCTCCCTTTACAAATTTTTGGACAAAAATACGATAGTAATGCCAAAAAAGCCGTTTGTAATATAATTTTAATTGCAAACGAACCGTTCATCTAACACGAAAATTGAATAACCTAATTGTTAGAGGGGAAAATTCTCTACAACTTCGCTCTATTATGTCGTTTTCATATCTTGCATCGTTGCAGAGATATTTGCAAAAATAACGGAGATTTGACGATGTCTGTCTGGCTGTAACGTGTTGCCACTTTTTAGGTCGAACCGTTCAATCGATCGGCACCAAATTTGTATTGATACATTCTTCTATAGACTTGCATTTGGCTTCTAGCCACTCCTGCTTAGCCATTTTGCTCTTCCTGTCAATCTCATTTCTTAGTCGTCTATACTCCATTTTGCCTGTTTCATTTACTGCATTTTTATATTTTCTCCTTTCATCGGCTAAGTTTAGTATTTCCTGTGATATCAAAGGATTTTTTGTAGGTCTTGCCTTTCTACCTATTTTGCCCTCTGCTGCCTTCACTATTTCATCTCTCAATGCTAGTCATTCCTCTTCTACTGTTTCATTTCCCCCGTTTCCATGAATTGTTGCTTAAAGCTCCCTCTGAAATTCTCTAGAACTTCAGGTTCTTTCAATTTATCCAGGTCCCATTTCCTTATTTTCCTACCTTTCTGCAGTTTTTTTCAGTTTCAGCCTACAATTCATGACCAGTAAGATATGGTCAGAGTCAATATATGCCCCAGTGTATGTCTTACACTTTAAAACCTGGTTCCGAAATCTATGTCTTACCATTATAAAATAAATTTGGTGCCTTGCGGTGTCTTCTGGTTTCTTCCCCATATACAACCTTCTTTCGTGATTCTTAAACCAGGTGTTTGTTATAACTAAGTTATGTTTCGTGCAAAATTCTACCAGGCGACGTCCTCTGTTATTTCTTTTGCCCAGTCCATATTCACCTACTGTCTTCCCTTCCCTTCCCTTCCCTTCCCTTCCCTTCCCTTCCCTTCCCTTCCTTTTCCCACTACTTAATTCCAATCTCCCTTAAGTTTTCCTCTCTCTTAATTTGAATAATATTATTTACCTCCTCATACATTTCTTCGATTTCCTCATCATCTGCAGAGCAGGTTGGCATATAAACCTGTACTATTGTTGTCGGTGTTGGCTTCGTATCTATCTTGACTACGACAATGCGATCACTGCGCTGCTCATAGCAGTTTACCCGCATTCTAATTTTCTTAGTCATTATCAGTCCTACTCCTGTAATACCCCAACTGATTTTGTATTTATAATCCTGTATTCACCTGACCAGAAATCCTGTTCTTCTTTCCACCGGACTTCACTAATCCCCACTGTGTCTAACATCAACCTATCCATTTCTCTTTTTAAATTTTCTCCCTACCCAATTAAGCGACCTAACGTTACCTGCTCCGATCTTGTCTTTCCTGATGACGACATCCTCCTGAACAGTCCCCGCCCGGAGATACGAATGCGGGACTATTTTACCTCCAAAATATTTTACCTAAGAGCATCATCATATATTCATACAATAGAGCTGCATGTCCTCGGGAAAAGTAACGGCTGTAGTTTCCCCTTACTTTCATCCGCTCGCAGTATCTGCATGGGAAAGGCATGTTATGTGATGTTACAAGGCCAGTTCAAAATTACTAAAAATTTCTGGGCTATTATGCCGTGGTCTAGTGGATTTATTGTCGAAACCCAACGTTTCGTCCCCGACTGCGGAGGACTTCTCAAGGGGGGTCGTGGCACTTTGAATGTCCGATACACACCCTGGCTCGCTGCTAAGCCAAACTCCGTTTACAAGGGCTCGCGCGCAGAGGTGTGACGTCAGATGTTTGACAAGCGCGCGCAATTCGTCGTTGCCGATTGCCGCCGTCCGCTAATATAGTCCCATGGTGGAAGACTGTTACACTTCTTCTTCAAAACCGGAATCCAGATTTCATTAACGGACGGCGACAATCGGCAAAGACGAATTGCGCGCGCATATCAAACATCTGAAGTCACACCTCTGCGCGCGAGCCCTCGTAAACTGAGTTTGGCTTAGTCAGTAGCGAGCCAGGGTGTGTATCGGACATTCAAAGTGCCACGATCCCCCTTGAGAAGTCCTCCGCAGTCGGGGACGAAACGTTGAGTTTCGACAATAAATCCACTAGACCAGTGCGTAATAGCCCGGAAATTTTTAGAAATGTTGACCATTCTGGCCGTGAAAGTTTACATTTTACAAGGCCAACTCAGTCAATCATCCAGATTGTTGTCCCTGTAACTATTGAAAAGGCTGCTGCCCCTCTTCAGGAACCACATGTTTGGTCTCTCCACAGATGCCCCTTCGCTGTGGTTGCACCTACGGCATGGCTATTTGTATTGTTGAGGCACGCAAGCCACCCCACCTCGACAATGTCTGTAGTTCATTGGGGATCGTTCGTGTATTTATTATTAAATTATTTTATAAATGACGATTAAATTATTTGTTGACATCTACGCATACATGATATTCCTTAAAAATGTATTATGCGCAACGACTGTTTGTGCCAATCACAGCAGACGCAAAATCATATTGCACTTTATCACATACTTGTTGAATAATATTTTTAGAATTCATTGCGGATGGCGATAGCGATCTTCGGAGAAATCTCTTTTCTATCAATTAATATGGATGCTACACAAGCACCACACGGCTCATCCTACTGATTCAGAGGTCGGTAAGCAATGCACGTTGTAACACCACATCGCGACCATAGCATTAGAATCACGGTATTCCGACCTTTTTCATTTTAATAATTTGTTAAGATGCAGAATTTTCTCGTTTTTTAAAACTTTTAGTAAATTAAAATTATATCAGCGTAATTCAGAGTAATTGTATTCAGGGAATACTTAGGTCAAAACATCTCGTATATCAGAGATCATTTGTCAGATTGCTATTATAAATAGTACCCGCAGTTGAGTTACTCTTTCTCTATGTGCTCAGCTTTCTCTACGTGCTTAGCTCTCTATGTGTTTAGCTCTCGATGTGCTCAGCTCTCTATGTAACGAGCTCTCAGTGCTTAGCTAAAATATTATACGCGGTTAAATCCCAAGATGGGAAAAAACCCAAAGAAGTATTTAAACTTTAATATAAACTTTCATATCGTGATCATACGCGAAAGCGAACATTATCTTTGGACTTTGATCGGGATAGGCCAGGACGGAAGAATTAGAAACTTCTGCCTCCCGTAATAAACTGATGAACATTCCAGAGAGATTAACACAATCAAACTTAGACGAAAATAATAACGAATTGTGAACTTATAAAAAGTGTACTGTGAAAGTGTAGTCAATGTAACTATTGATTTAAGAATAGAGAATCTATGAAGCTTAAAAAAATCTTAATCAGTTATTCGAGTATATAGTTCCCTAATATTGTCCCAGCATATTCTAAAAATGAAGGAATATATCTAACAGTTTTGGCCAGGAGAAACTTATGGTGAAATTTTCTAAAGAATAATTCTATAAAAGAAAAGTATCAGGCAAAAACAGTATCTTTGTGACGAGCGTCAAATTATCTGAGCTACCGGGACTCAATGATTCAAATTTTTATTCTTTGGTTTATTAAATATCAGCCCCTGAGATCGGATTTTCATGCTCAAACATTGAAAAAAGGTCCTTAAGTATAATGAAATCCAGAACCAATATTTACAGTGGAAAATTCAACAAAGATATAAATTTTATTAACTGCGAAGTACCAGGTCTACCAACTTAATTTTCATACTGAGGTGAAAAAATAGAATTTTGAATCTATACATCCAATACAACTGTGAAAATCAAGATGTAATATACAGCTTAAAAGGTCGCAAGCTAAAGCCAAATATAAAACGAACTCAACACCAAACCATGTCGCCGCCCAGTCACAACGCTTAAGTAATCTCCACCTCCCTCTACTCCCTTTGTCCCACTGTACGGCACGCAGATAACGACCGTGGACAGTACGACCTCTGCATCGGGCGCATACCTCGTGTTGACTTTTGTAGCCTCCGCGCAAAGTAATTGATGGAAAAGGAACTTCTCCGTCGATTGGTATCACTGTCCGCAATAAATTCTAAAAATATTACTTCATTCCCAAGCAGTGTAAAATCTACTGCAGTACGACTTTTCATCTGATTTGATTGGCGCAAACAAATCTTTGTACGTAATATATTTCTTAACATCATGTATGCATAGATGTCAAAAAAATTTAATCATCAAAGGAGCAATTTATAAAATAATGTAATAATACATAAACGACAGAAATACAAAAATAAAGTTAGTACGATAAATACATCTAATGTAATATACTCCTGGGCATAAAAATTGCTACACCAAGAAAATGACACGCTACAGACGTGAAATTTAACCGACAGGAAGAAGATGCTGTGATATGCAAATGATTTGCTTTTCAGAGCATTCACACGGTGGCGACACCTACAACGTGCTGATAAGAGGAAAGTTTCCAACCGATTTCTCATACACAAACAGCGGTTGACCAGCGATGCCTGGTGAAACGTTGTTGTGGTGCCTCTTGTAAGGAAGAGAAATGCATACCATCACCTTTCCCACTTTGATAAAGGTCGGAGTGTAACCTGTAGCGATTGCGGTTTATCGTATCGCGACATTGCTGCTCGAGTTGGTTGCGATCCAATGACTGTTAGCAGAATATGGAATCGGCGGGTTCAGGAGGGCAATACGGAACGCCGTGCTGGACCCCAACGGCCTCGTATCATTAGCAGTTGTGATGACAGGCATCTTATCCGCATGGGCTGAACGTATTGTGCAGCCACATCTCGATCCCTGAGTCAACAGATGGTGACCTTTGCAAGACAACAACCATCTGCACGAACAGTTCGACGACGTTTGCAGCAGCATTGACTATCAGCTCGGAGACCATGGCTGTGGTAACCCTTGTTGCTGCATCACAGACAGGAGCGCCTGCAATGGTCTACGCAGTGATGAGGCTGGGTGCACGAATCGCAAAAGTCATTTTTTCGGATGAATCCAGGTTCTGTTTACAGCATCATGATGGATGCATCCATGTTTGGCGACATCGCTGTGAACGCACATTGGAAGCGTGTATTCGTCATCGCCATACTGACGACATGGTATGGGGTGCCATTGGTTATACGTCTCGGTCACCTCTTGTTCGCATGGACGGCACTTTGAACAGTGGCCGTTACATTACAGATGTGTTACGACCCGTGGCTCTACCCTTCATTCGATCCCTGCGAAACCTACATTTCAGCAGGATAATGCACGCCCGCATGTTGCAGGTTCTGTACGGGACTTTCTGGATACGGAAAATGTTCGACTGCTGTCCCGGCTAGCACATTCTCCAGATCTCTCACCAACTAAAAACGTATGGTCAATGGTGGCCGAGCAACTGGCTCGTCACAATACGCCAGTCACTACTCTTGATGAACTGTGGTATCGTGTTGAACCTGCACGGGCATCTGTACCTGTACACGCCATCCAAGATCTGTCAGACTCAATGCCCAGGCGTATCATGGCCGTTAGTACGGCCAGAGGTGGTTGTTCTGGGTACTGATTTTTCAGGATCTATGCACCGAAATTGCGTGAAAATGTAATCAGAAATCAGTTCTAAAATGTTTGTATAGCTTATGCGACTTAACTACGGGGTCATCAGTCCCTAAACTTACAAACTACTTATGAACTAGCTGACACTAAGGAAGGCACAAATATCCATGCCTGAGGGGGGATTCGAACCCCCGACCGTAGTGGCCGTGCAGACCGTGACTGGCGCGCCGCAATCTCCTCGGCCACCGCGGTCGGCTATCAGTTCTAGTGTAATATATTTTCCAATGAATACCCTTTTATCATCTGCATTTCTTCTTGGTATAGCAATTTTAATGGCCAGTAGTGTATAAATTAATGTTTGTCTTTTTGTTCGTATTTTATGCACGGCAATACCGTATATCCGATTGCGATAAATCTTTGTCAACTCATTGCTTGCACTCGCGCGAAGGTTATAGGCATACTAAAATTAATTTCGTATGGTAAATGGCGGAGGGTGCTTTACAATTAGTTATTTCGTCTCTTACGCCTTCACGCTGAAATGACTGGATGGACATGAATGAAATTTGGAATAAAGATAACTTATACACTGATCAATATACGGGCTACCTTTCGTAAGTCACCGTACGGTGCGTGGCAGAGGATACCTTACAGGGGGTTAATATGTTTGCTTCTCTTTATGCTCATAGGAATGGACGGATTTGAATGAAATTTGGAATCGAGATAGCTTACATCCTGCATTAACACATGGGCTGCCTTTCGTAAGGAACCGTACGGTGCGTGGCAGAGGGCGCGTTACATACAAAATTCTACAAAATCTACAGTTTTTCCCGATCATAGTGAAATTCTGTACACTTAACTTTCAAAACAAGAGAAACCTCACCGTCTACCTTAGTTTCCATACGGTGAATGGCGGAAGATATCTTGCAATAAACTTAGACACCACTTCACTGGTCACCATGAAAGTTAAAATAGTCATCTAATTATTCAGAGATGGAGACAATGGACTGAGGAGGTGGAGGAGTTCGACAGAGAGACGAGGAGATGATTGACTGAGAAAGGGGGAGGTGCAGATGGGCAGGAAGACGAGTGGGAGGAGATGAACAAATAGTGGAGATATGAGGAGCTGAGCAGAAAGAGAGAGAAGGAAGAGGGGGAGATGGGCACAGAGAGAAGGAAGAAGGAGAGATGGACTACTTAAAACCTGGAAGAAATAAGTACCCGGGCGGCGGCGGGTTTTTAGCTTGTATATAAATATTAATGTTTGTTTGTCTTTTTGTCCATATTTTATGTAGCGCCATACCGTATATCCGATTGCCATAAAATTTTGTTAACATATTCCTTGCACTTTCGTGAAGGTTATAGACATAATTGTCACTGTACGACATATAGTACAGGAGATATGACGTCATGAACAATGAGATGCTTGAAAGACTGCCGCTTTATGAATGATGTTAAATTTATTACATCTTTGTTACTTACTGCATATAGTATCCTTTCATGCCAATTAATGTAACTAAAAAATTATTTATTTGTACTAATTACAGTTTATGAGATATGACGTCATAAACAGTGAGAGGCGTCGAAAACTGCCGCATCTTGTTTGTTCTTATTTTATGCGCTGCCGTACAGTTAATATCACTGCGATCAAACTTTGCACACTTAATCTTCAGAAAAAGAGAAAAGACACTAACTACGTAAAATTTTGTATGGTGCATAGCAGAGGGTGATTTACGTATGAACTTCGACAATATCTACGATTCAGATCTTAACGAAATTTTGTACATTTAATCTTCGCCGCGGCGGAGCGGCCGAGCGCATTGAGGCGCCATGCAGCGATGCGCGAGGCTGATCCCCGTCGGGAATTCTAATCCCCCCTCGGGCGTGGATGTTTGTGCTGTCTTTAGTATAAGGTAGTTCATAAGTAGTTCGTAATTTTAGGGACTGATCACCCCGCAGTTAAGTCCCATAAGCTTCACAAACATTTGAACATTTGAGCTTAACCTTCAAAATAAAGAAACGTAAACATCTACGTATGATTTCATACGGTGCATGGCGGAGGGTACCGTGCATTATTTAAGGAGAGGACGCCTACTCGTCATCGACGAATCCGTCCAAATTTATGGTACACGTGGTAAGACACGAAAGTGCCCCAAGTGGGAACTCCAGATGTTTTGAATGTTTGTATAGTCTATGGGACTTAACTACGGGGTCATCAGTCCCTAAACTTACAAACTACTTATGAACTACTTACGAACTAGGACGGCACAAATATCCATGCCCGAGGGGGGATTCGAACCCCCGACCGTAGTCACCGTGAAGACCGTGACTGGAGCGCCTTAGTCTCCTCGGCCACCGCGGCCGGCAACTCCAGATGGCCAAGCGTTTAGGAAGTAAAAGAATCTGTTATCATATGCATCTTATCAACGAATCTATTACCTTATGCATCTAATTGACTGTCCCTGTGACAGAATGTTTAGGAAGCGGTGTTTGGCTCAGCGAGCCGGGCGTCGTGGCTCAATGCGCCCGGTCAGGTGGCTGAACGCCCTCTGTAAAAAAAAAAAAAAAAAAAAAAAAAAAAAAAAAAAAAAAAAGCTAACAAGGAGACGGCATGACCGTGGGGTCGGGCATTTGTCCGAAATTTTGTGTGGTGAAAGAGGACCCCCAACACATCACGCGGTTAAAATATTAAGACGCACTACTCGGAAAATCCCGAGAAAAGTAGATCCGAAGTTTCTTAGTTGCCTTATGAGTATAAAATGTCAGTCCATTATCGAGCCGCCGTCTGGCGAAGATGGTTCGGGCTCGGACTCTTACGCCTGAGGACTCGGGTTCGATTCCTCCTCCGGCACTTTTTCTCTTGTTTCATTTTCTTTTGTTATTCCACCAATTATTCAGAAAGTTTCCCAAACCTACATTATTTTTAAAACATTATTTTACCTCAAGAACGTAAAGTTTTTCAATCACTGAAAAATATTCGTGTTCCTTGTTCTATTTCGTTTTATGGGTTTTCTAGTTTAAAGGGGTTTTGTAAGGATCCCCTTGAGAGGACTGTGCGCGAGCCGTGAGAAGAAGTAAACGGCAGTTTGTTTTTCGATTTCGTCGTGAACAGACTTGCCTGTTTCAAATTTCGACGTGTTATTCTGATCCGAGGTTAAACATGTCGACTGAGGAGGTTGCTGGTTCATCTGGAATGGGAGAAGGAATTCCTGAAGAATCCATTCATAGAGATCGACTTTGTTATTCTGATTAAAAACCCAATGTTTCTCCTCATATACATAATAATGAAAAATGGAAAACCCACCGCCATGAATTGTGTTGCTGGACAAAAAGAAAATAATTTTTATTCTATAATGTAACTAATTTGTTAAAGATAATGTAGGTTTGGAAAATATTCTGAATAATTGGTGGGATAACAAAAGAAAATGAAAGAAGAGAAAAAAAAGTGCAGGAGGTGGAATCGAACCAGAGACCTCTGGAGTAAGATTCCGAGCCCTAACCGTTTATGCCTGATGGCGGGTCGGCAATTTCATACTCATAAGGCACCTAAGAAACTTCGGATCCAATTTTCTCAGGATTTTCCGAGTAGTGCGTCATTTTAACTATGTGAGGTGGTAGGGGTCGTCTTTCACCACACAAAATTCCGGACAAATTCCCGACCCCTCGGTTGTGCCGTCTCCTTGTGAGCCAAATATTCAACGAACAATCACGAACGAACTGAACCGACGACCGCAAAGCATAGATTTACCTGAAGACAAAGAGAGAGAGAGAGGGAGAGAGAGAAAGAATGAGAATGAGTCGTATTGAGAACGTCGCGGTTTCAACTTCACCCGGCAGCAAATTTTTTTTCTGCTCCTTAGCAATGCATGTTGTTGTTGTGGTCTTCAGTCCGGAGACTTGTTTGATGCAGCTCTCCCCAATACCCTCTCCTGAGCAAGCCTCTTCATCTCCACATGAGAACGGCAACCTACATCTGTCTGAATCTGCTTACTGTATCCATCTCTTGGTCTTCCTCTGCGGTTTTTACCCCACACACTTCCCTCCAACGCTAAATTCACAATTCATTGATGTCTAAGAATGTGCCCTACCAATCTACACCTTCTTTTAGTCAAGGTATGCCAGAAATTTCTTTTCTCCCCTATTCTGTTCAGTACCTCCTCATTAGTTACGCGATCCACCCACCTAATCTTCAGCATTCTTCTGTAGCACCACATTTCAAAAGCCTGAATCCTCTTCCTGTCCACACTGTTTATCGTCCATGTTTCACTCCCATACAAGGCAACACTCCATACAAATGCCTTCAGAAAGGACTACCTTAGGCTTAAATAAATATTCGATGTTAACAAATATCTCTTTCTCTAGAACGCTTTCCTACCCATTGCCATTCTGCATTTTATATCCTCTGTACTGCGACCATCGTTTGTTATTTTACTGCCCAAGTAACAAAACTCATCTACCTCCTTTATTGCTTCGTTACCTAATCTAATTCCTTCACCATCACCTGATTTTCTTGGACTGCACTCCGTTACCCTAGTTTTGCTCTTGTTAATGTTCATCTTATATGCACCTTTCAGCATACTGTCCATTCCGTTCAATTGCTCTTCCAGGTCCTTTGCTGTATCTCTCAGAATTACTATGTCGTCGGCAAAACGCAATGTTTTTAATTCTTCCCCCTGAACTTTAATTCCTTCTCCAAATTTCTCCTTGCTTTCCTTTATAGCTTGCTCAATGTACAAATTGAACAACATTGGGGAAAGGCTACAACAAATTGAATAACAATGGAGAAAGACTACAACCATGTCTTACTCCCTTTCCAAACACTGTTTCCCTTTCATGCCCTTCAACCCTGGTAACCGCTGTCTGGTTTTTGTAAAAGTTGTAAATAACCTTACGCTCCCTGTATTTTACTCCTGCTTGCTTCAGAACTTGAAAGTGTTTATTCCAATCAACATTGTCAAAAGCCTTCTCAAAATCTACAAAAGCTAGAAATGTAGGTTTGCCTTTTCTTAATCTATCTTCTAGGATAAGCCGTAAAGTGAGTATTGCCTCCCGTGTTCCTACATTTCTCCTGAACCCAAACTGATCTTCCCCGAGGTCGGCTTCTACCAGCTTTTCCATCCTTCTGTACATAATTCGTGTTAATATTTTGCAACCATGACTTAATAAACTGATGGTTCTGTAGTTTTCACACCTGTCTGCACCTGCTTTCTTTGGAAAGGGGATTATAACATTTTTCTTAAAGTCTGAGGGTACTTCGCCTATCTCATACATCAGAAAGGACGTAGTAAGTAGTAATTGGCGGAAAGTTGTCTCCAGGGAAGGTTTTAGGTTCCATATTATGGGTTCTGAACTGTTCCTAATTTTATCAATGATTTAGTATACAACACGAGCAGCTCTCTTCGACTGATCACGGATGCTGCTGCTGTTTATCGGTTGGTAAAGTGATCAGACGATCAAAATAAGCTGCGAAATTATTTACATACGATATTAGCGTCAGTTGAACCAAAAGAAAAAAGTTATCCATATCAGCATTAAAAGAAATCCGTTGAACTTCCTTTACACCATGAGTCAGTAAAGTCTAAAGGCCGCAAATACAACAAAATATGACGGATAATACTGAGAAACCTCAGGAATGGCGGCTAGTTTTGTATTATCGCGATATAGGGGCGAGAGTGTCACGGAAATAATGCACGAGTTGGAGAGGAAATCAATAAAAGAAAGGCGTTACTCGTTGCAGCGAGATTTATTTCAGAAATTTAATTCTTGTACTTTCTCTTCCGAATGAGAAAATATTTTGTTAGCTCTCACCTACAAAGGGAGACGTGATCATCGCGATAGAATAAATCAGATCAAAACGGAGAGATTCAGGTGTCCTTTTTCCCACGCGCTATTAGATACTGGAGCGGTAGAGAAATATCATAAAGGCGGTTCGAAGAACCCTCTGCCAAGCGCTTGTGATTTATATAGATGTTTACGTAGATGAATTTCCCGTGGGAACGAACGCTCAGTCCGTAACAAGACGCCTTAGACCATGCGGTCATTCCGCGTGGCAGTTCCGTGTTCATAGTATGGTAATTCCCGTTGCGCGTCCATAACACGATGGAAACACTTTCACATGAAACATCGCAGTGCAAATGACAGTTCTGCGAATGTGCTGCTATTTTCTACGTTGTATAAGCAATACTAACGCCGTCTGTAACTATGGGGATCGTTGTTCCATTACTTTTGTCAGATCAGGGTAGATATTTTCAGCAACAAAGGACACGAACCCACTTCGCAGCATAGCGTTCAGAACGCTCGGCTACTCCACCGCAACATATTATAGACTAGGGCGTCGTAGAAGCGGAAATGTATGACATTTAGCGTGTGTATATTCCATTACTAATGACGCGCGTAATGTCACCATCATTCAGGAACCATTAACGGTTCTATATCTCTAACGACACAGTTCGTCAATAAAATGTCACGTGGTAGACGATCATAACTTGTGTATGTTTTGACGTCAATTACACTTTAAAACAGGGGCATGTTTACAGTTTCACATTTCTTGTCATTCGGCGTGATTATGTCGGTGAAAAGAATGAAACTGGAGAGCAGTAACTGAGATTTTAGAAGCGAATTAATCTTAGTAGTTCATATTTGTATTCGCTTATTTTAGTGAGATTGATAACAACAATCTTTTAGATCGCTGTGTCGCGCAGGAGCTTCCGAGTGGTCTGGAGCGCTACGTTACCAGATATCGCGGACTCCCGCGTCGGGGGTTCGAATCCTTCCTCGGGCATGCATATGTGTGTTGTCCTTAGTTAGTGTAACTTAAACTAGTTTGTACGCTAGGAACTGATGACCAAGCCATTTAGTCCCATAGAATTACAAACTTTTATTTATTTATTTATTTATTTTTTTTACACAAGTTTTTTATTTAACATATTTAATTCTACTGAACGAATCTTCATGCGGTATTCACAGGAAACATAAGAAACGTTTGGGTCACGAAAACAAAAGATATCGTAATTTTAAGCGTTTTCAATAACCGTCGCGTCTGTTTGTTCAACTATTAAAAACCTATTACTTCCAAAACGACTTCACCAATTTGCGTGTAATTTGAGCGCAACTCTGGAAAATTTTCATTTCTTGTATTTAATTTTATACTTCGTGGGTTTGCCACTTGCCACCTGTGAATTAGCCAGTCAAAACATTTACTTTCGTGTACCAACTTCAGTTGATTTCTAATTTTCATGTAAAGTCACCCATTTAGATATTATGTGTATTTTATTGTCTTTCAAAAGTGATCTATTTGTAAATTTTATATATATGTGGCATATGGTCACATGTGTTGTATCAGGCATTTTGTAAGATAGAATTTGTGAATATAGTTTTTATTGAAATTTGTGCCTACCTTATTTCAACCACATTTAACTGTCAATATTTTCGAGGGAAAATTCTTCTAAAGATAGGTAGGTCAGGGAGAAATATTTCCATTGCACAGAGTGTGCAACTGAAAAGCTTGCATGCCGCCACTGCGTACAGTTAGTAACAGTATACAGTAAATTCACTTTATGGATATATATTTATTTATTTTTCTAGTTTTTTTTTGTATCTAATAAATAAAAGCTAGTGGCGACACTTAAATCAGATGCGACAGAGCTAGAATCAACATGATTGCATCAATCCAATAAGGAACATAGTTTCACATATAACATTCTTATTTTAAAGACCACGTACCTTCAAGTTTCGTGTGGCATTGTGTGTATGTGAGAGAGAATGAGTGTTGTTTGTCAATCCTTCCTCCCAGTAGTCTTAAATCATGTATAATTTAGGGTAGGCACCGTCCGCATTAATCCATGTAAGAGATGCATTTTATTGAATTAACAAAATTGGTTCCCCATTTTGCTTGTTTACTATCTGAATAAACAAGTTTAAGATCAGCATAAACCGTAGGTTTCCTATAAATTGTAGTTTTTAGAGCACCTTCCCTCTTTTATTTAAGATTGTTGCCGGCTGCGGTGGCCGAGGGACTGAGGCACTACAGTCACGGACTGCACGCCCATAACGGTCGCCGGTTCGAATCCCCACTCGGGCATGGATACTTGTGCCGTCCTTAGTATTAGCTAGTTCATAAGTAGTTTGTAAGCCTAGGGACTGATGACCCCGTAGTTAATTCCCATAAGTTCTACAAACATTTCTTTTTTTTAAGATTGTACTTCACAAGTGCTGAGAACAAGCTCAGATGCAATTTTTCTTATGTTTAAATTCCGTTACGTCATAAATGTTTTCTTAGCCACCTTTCTAAAATAACTTTAATTGTGTGGGCTTGCTTATTAACGTCTGTATGTAATAACGTGTGAGCTGCTATGTATATTGACCACTGTAGTAAAAACTTCGTGTTATTGAAGTAATTAGAAACGAGTCAGTACTCAGTTTAGGCCAGGGGTCAACAAGCCTTTCAATATAACAATTGGAAGTAGGGAGCAGTGGGAGAAAATAGTTCGACACCGTACGGGGGATATTGTCTGGTTCACTGACGGGTCAAAATCATACCAAGGCGTTGGGGCCGGTTTATACGGGGTGCAGCCACGACTGGGGGCATCATCTCTCTAGGGAAACTGGCCTCAGTATTCCAGGCCGAAATCACTGCCAACAGGGCGTGTGTGGAGGAGAATTTGCGTAGGTGCTACAAAGACCGTAGCATCTATATCTATTCAGACAGCCAGGCAGCCCTGAGATCACTGGCAGCTCCTGCAACAAGGTCTAAAATTTTTGCAGAATGTCACAGGGTTCTGGTGGAGTTAGGAGAAAGCAATAGAGTAAACCTATTGTGGGTCCCTGGCCACTCGGGGATCAGTGGCAACGAACATGCTGACAGATTAGCCAGGATGGAGGCAGAGACTCCATTTATTGGACCGGAACCTGTCCTGACAATCCTCAAGGCAATGATCAAATTGGAGCTACGTAACTGGCTCAGAAGACAGCACGTAGAATATTGGACCAAAGTCTATCAACAAAAACATGGCAAGGTAATGATGCAAAAGTCATGTTTTAAAAGAAGCTCTGCAATCCTGGGCCTGAACAGGAGAGAAATTAGACTCATGGTTGGGTTGCTGACAGGCCATGGGAATTAAAAAAAAAACACCTACATACAATGGGAATAACAGAAGAGGACCCTTAATGAAAGCTCTGTGATGGTGGTGATGAAACTGCATCACATCTAATCTTCGAATGCATTGCATTGGAGAGTAAAAGGCACAGAACATTTGGGACAACCAGACCCGAAGAAATTGTGTCTAATAAAGAACTGGTAAAGGTACTCCTTGCACTGTTAAAGGGCAGTGGTTGGCTTTACTAGATATACAGGGAGCGATACCGCACAATAAACTTAGTTTCGGAGCGGGCAGTGGCGGTTTGGACCAAGACTGTTTTGGCTTCCCTGAGAAAATCAAATCAAATCAAATGGGCCATGCAACAAGGCTTTGTAACAGGGAGTAACCAGTAGTTCACACGGACCTTATTTACTAATTTTAGTGACAAAGCAAGGCTCTTGTTACGTACAGTGGTCGACTTTTATCTGGCATACCGCTGCCAGGATTCGATTTTCTAGCGTGTCATTGTTTAATGAAATAGTTTTTGTTTTATTCTTAAAAATTGTAATTGTTACTTCTGTTCAGAATTACTTGTGACGATGGAGAATAGTTTTGCCTTGTCCGTTTCCACTCGCTCTAGGCGATTAAACCAAAGTGAGGACCGTGAAAAGTCGTATAGGTCATATCTTTCGACCGAAAGGGAAAAATTAGCGAGTACAGACGGCCGCCTTTCCGTTAAAACGCTACTGCGCAAAGTAGTTCAACCAGTGTTAATAGGCCCCTGTGCCTTTCTGATACTGCACTAAGTGATCTCATGGCCTTCATGAGAGAAATAAAGGCAGGGATGTAAGCGCAAATTGTTTCTGTTCTGGCATTAAAAGCAGGGATGGAAGCGCAGAATCATCTGTTCAGGAATTAAAAGCAGGGATGGAAGCGCAACTTATCGAGGTTTCTGTGCAGTGCAGGGAGGTGCAAAGTAACACCGTTCAGATTATTAACAATAATCTGGATGGGTTGCTCAACGATACAGTGCGGCTAGTTCAGGACCGGCATGAGGTAGCAATGAATGATATCGCAGAAAACGCGACAAAAATTACAGGGAATGCAGAAGGTATGTCTGCCCTCTCCGATCGTGTACAAACGAATATCCACTCTCTGGAGGAGAGATTTAATGAGAGAGTCGATTTGGTAGACGGTCGGGCGAAAACGCGCACCGATGAACTAGGCGTACGCACAAATGAACAAGACGTGCGGAGGACACAATACGTAGTAATCGATGGTAAGGCATCGACTAAAACAGAGGTGATATTGGGCGTTCCACAGGGCAGTGTTATTGGTCCTCTGCTGTCCCTTATTTACTTAAACGAATTAGGGGAAAATCGAAGTAGCTGTCTTAGATTGTTTGCAGATGACGCCATCATTTACCGTCTAGTAAAATTATCTGAAGATCGAAACCAACTGCAGAACGATCTGAATAAGATATCACTATGGTGTAAAAATTTCCAACTAGTCTAAATAATGAGAAGTGTGAAGCCGTCCACATAAGTATTATAAGAAATCCGTTAAACTTTGTTTACAAGATAAATCAATCAAAAGTGAAGGCCATAAACTCCACAAAAAACTTAGAACTTACTATTACTTCAGAGTTAAACTGGAAAGAACACGTAGATAATGTCGTGGGAAAGGCGAACCAGAGACTGCGTTTTATTGGCAGAACCCTTATAAGATGCAACAGAACTACAAAAGAAACTGCGTACACTACGCTTGTCCGACCTTTTTAAGAGTATAGCTGCCAGTGTGGAATCCTTATCAGGTGGGTTTGATGGAGGACATCGAAAGAGTCAAAAGAAGAGCAGTTCGTTTCGTATTGTTACGATACATGGGAGACATTGTAACGGACATGATATAGGATCTGGGAGGGGAAAAATTACAACAACGACGCTTATCGCTGCGGCGTGGGCTACTTACGAAACTCCAATCGCCAACATTCTCCTCCGCATGCGAAAATATATTGCTGACTCCGACTTACATAGGTAGAAATGATCATGCGAATAAAATAAGAGAAATCAGAGCGCGAACGGAGAGATTCAGGTGTTCTTTCTTCCCGCGCACTATTCGAGAATGGAATGGGAGATAAATAGTATAATGGTGGTTCAATGAACCCTCTGCCAGGCACTTAAATGAGATTTGCATAGTATCCCATGTAGATGTAGATACTAAGCGCTGAACATACTAAGCCCAAATATACTAACCGCCGAAAATACCAAGTGCCGAACATACTAAGTGCCGACATACTAAGTGCTGACATACTAAGCGTCGACATACTATGTGCCAACATATTATGTGCCAACGTACTAAGCACCAACATACTATGCGTCAACATACTAAGCGCCAAAATAAAATGAGCCAACATAGTATGCGCTAACATACTATGCGCCGACGTACTATGTGCCGACATATAGAGCTCCAACATATTATGTGCCAACATACTAAGTGCCAAACATACTAAGTGCCAAACATACTAAGCGCCAACATACTAAGCACCAAACATACTAAGTGCCGAACATACTAAGCACCAACATACTATGTGCCAACATACTATGCACCAACATCCTAAGTGCCAAAATAAAATGCGCCAACATAGAATGCACCAATGTACTATTCGCCAACATACTATATGCCAACTTACTATGTGCCGACATACTATGAGCTGACATACTATGCGCCGACAAAATTAAGGGCCAAACATACTAATCGCCAACATACTAAGTGCCAACATACTATGTGCTGACATACTATGCACCAACATACTATGTGCCAACATACTAAGCACCATCATACTATGTGTCAACAAACGAAGTGCCAAAATAAAATGTGCCAGCATAGTATGCGCCAAGATACTATGCGCCGACGTACAATGCACCAACATACTATGCACCGACATACTAAGCTCCAACATACTATGTGCAAACATGCTATGCACCGACATACTAAGGGCCAAACATACTAAGCGCCAAACATACTAAGCGCCAAACATACTAAGCGCCGAACATACTAAGTGCTGAACATACTAAGCACCGACATACAATGTGCCAACATACTATGCGCCAACATACTAAGCGCCGACATACTATGCGACAACATCCTAAGTGCCAAAATAAAATGCACCAACATAGAATGCACCAATGTACTATTCGCCAATGTATGATGCGCCAACTTACTATGCGCCGACACACTATGAGCTGACATACTATGCGCCGTCAAATTAAGGGCCAAACATACTAAGCGCCAACATACTAAGTGCCAACATACTATGCGCTGACATACTATGCGCCGACATACTATGTGCCAACATACTAAGTGCCAGCATACTATGTGACAACATACTAAGAGCCAAAATAAAATGCGCCAACATAGTATGCACCAACATACTATGTGCCAACGTAATATATGCCAACATACTATGCGCCTAAGTACAATGTGCCGATGTACTATGTGCCGGCATAGTAAGGGCCAAACATACTAAGTGCCAATAATACTAAATGCCGACATACTAAGACCCAACATACTAAGCACCGACATACTATTCGCCGACATACTAAGGGCCAGACTACTAAGCGAAAACATACTAAGTGCCAACATACTATGTGCAAACATACTATGAGATAACATACTTTGCATCAACATACTAAGCGCCAACATACCATACACCAACATACTAAGTGCCAGCATACTATGTGACAACATACTAAGAGCCAAAATAAAATGCGCCAACATTGTATGCACCGACATACTATGTGCTGACATACTAAGGGCCAATATACTAAGCGAAAACATACTATGCGCCAACATACTATGAGATAACATTCTTTCTGCCAACATCCTATGTGCCAACATACTAAGCGCCAAAATACTATGCATCAACATACTATGCGACAACATACCTAGTGCCAAAATAAAATGCACCAACATAGAATGTGACAACATACTATGCACCAACACACTATGCCCGATTATACTATGCGCCAACATACTATGCGTCAACCTACTAAGCGTCAACATACTATGCACCGACATACTATATGCCAACATACTATGTGCCAACATACTATGCACCAATGTACTAAGTGTCAACATACTAAGTGCAGACATACTATGTACCAACATACTAAGTGCCAACATACTATGTGACAACATACCATGCACCAACATACCATGTGCCAACATACTAAGTGCCAACATAATATGTGCCAACATACTATGTCCCTACATACTATCCAGTAAAATACTATATGCCAACAAACTATTGACCAACATACTATGCACCAACATACTAAGCACCAACATACCATCCACCAACATACTATAAGATAACATACTATGCATCAACATACTAAGCACAAACGTACTAACCACCAACATACTATGTGCTGACATACTATGCACCAACATACTAAGCTCCAACATAAGATGCGGAAAAATACTACATGCCAACATACAATGTGCCAACATACTATGAGATAACATACTTTGCATCAATATACTACGTGCCAACATACCATGCGCTAACATACTATGTAACAACATACCA
Organism: Locusta migratoria; assembly: GCA_026315105.1. Lineage (NCBI taxonomy): Eukaryota > Metazoa > Arthropoda > Insecta > Orthoptera > Acrididae > Locusta > Locusta migratoria. The sequence goes on from CM048746.1 coordinate 86,506,587, forward strand.
TAAGCCAACATACTAAGTGCCAACATACTAAACGTCAACATACTAAGCGAAAACATACTATGTGAAAACATACTAAGTGCCAACATACTATGCGCCAACATACTACCAGATAACATACTTTGCACCAACACCTATGCGCTAACATACTAAACGTCAAAATATTATGCGACAACATACTATGCGACAGCATACTAAGTGCCAAAATGAAATGCACCAACTTAGAAAGTGCCAACATACTATGCACTGACATACTATGCACCAACATAATAAGCTCCAACATAAGATGCAGCAAAATACTACATGCCAACATACAATGGCCAACATACTATGAGATAACATACTTTGCATCAACATACTACGTGCCAACATATAATGCGCTAACATACTATGTAACAACATACCATAAGCCAACATACTAAGTGCCAACATACTAAACGTCAACATACTAAGCGAAAACATACTATGTGAAAACATACTAAGTGCCAACATACTATGCGCCAACATACTAAGTGCCAACATACTAAGCGCCAACATACCATTTGCCGAAGTACCATGTGCCAACATACTAAGTGCCAACATAATATGCACCAACGTACTATGTCGCTATATACTATCCACTAAAATACTATACGCCAACAAACTATGGACCAACATACTATGCAACAACATACTAAGCATCGACATACTATGCGCCAACATACTAAGCACCATAATACGATGCGCCAACATACTATGTGATAACATACTATGCATCAACGTACTAAGCGCCAACATACCCTGCACCGACATACTATGCACCAACATACTAAGCTCCAACATAAGATGCTGCAAAATACTACACGCCAACATATGATGCACCAACATACTATGAGATAACATACTATGTGTCAACATACTCAGTTCCTAACATACTATGTACCAACATACTAAGCACCAACATACTAAGTGCCAACATACAATGTGCCAACATACTTAGTGCCAACATACTATGCCTCAACATACTATGCCTCAACATACTAAGTGCCTATATACTAACCACCAACATACGCCAACATACTATTGCAATAACACTATGGGCCAACATTTATGTGCCAACATACTTTGCGCCAACACACTAAGCGAAATCATAAGTGCCAACAGACTATCCGCCAACATACTATGTGCCAACATAATAAGTGCCAACATACTATGCAATAACATACTAAGCACCCTCATACTAGGCCGTTATACTAAGCTACCTCATACTAAACTCCATCATTCTAAGCGCCCTTTTACTATGCACCCTTATACTAAGCACCCTCTTAATAAGAGCACTCATACTAAGCACCCATATACTAAGCACCCTCATACTAAGCGACCTCTTACTATGGGCCCTCATACTAAGCACTCTCATACTAAGCTCCATTATACTAAGAGCTTTCATACTATGTACCCTCATACTAAGCTCCCTCATACTACACTCCATCATAATATGCACCCTCATAATATGCACCCTCAGACTAAGCGCCCTGATACTAAGCCTCCTCATACTAAGCTCTCTCATACTAAGCTCCCGCATACTTAGCACCATCATACTAATCGCCCTCATACTAAGTGCCCTCATAATAAGAACCTTCATATTAAGCGCCCTTTAATAAGAACACTCATACTAAGCCCTCTCATACTAAGCTCCCTCATACTATGCACCCTCATACTAAGTGCCCTCATACTAATTGCCCTCATACTAAGCGCCCTCATAATAAGACCCTTCATATTAAGCACCCTTTAGAAAGTACACTCATACTAAGCACCCTCATACTAAGTGCCCTCATAAAAATCTCCCTCATACTGAGCTCCATCATACTAAGCGGCCTTATACTAATCTCCCTCATACTATGTGCCCTCATACAAGGTGCACTCAGACTATGCGCCCTCATACTAATCTCCCTATTACTAAGCTCCATCATACTAAGCGCCCTCATAATAAGAACCCTCATACTAAGTGCCCTCTCACTAAGCTCACTCATACTAAATGACCTTATACTAATCTGCATCATACTAAGTGCTTTCATACTAAGCCCCTCTTACTAAGCTATATCATACTAAGTGCCCTCAAACTATAAGACCTCATACTAAGTGCCCTCATAATAAGAGCCCACATACTAAGCACCATCATGCTAAGTACCTTCATACTAAGTTCCTTCATACTATGTTTCTTCATACTAAGCTTCATCATACTAAACTTCTTCATACCAATCTCCCTCTTACTGAGCTCCCTCATACTAAGATAACTCATACTATGCATCCTCATACTAAGTGGCCTCATACTAAGCTACATCATACTATGCTTCCTCATACTAAGCGCCATCACACTAAGTGCTCTCATACTAAGTGCCCTCATTCTAAGCTAGCTCATACTAAGTGCCTTCATACTAGGCACACTCATACCAAGCACCATCAAACTAAGAACCTTCATACTAAGCACCCTCATACTAAGTGCCCTCACACTAAGCTCCCTTAAATGAAGCTCCCTCATACAAAGCATCCTCTACTATGTGCCCACATACTAAGCTATCTCATACTAAACAACATCATACTGAGGCACCTTCAAACTAAGCGCCCTCATACTTAGTGCCCTCATAATAATAACCCTCATACTAGGTGCCACCATACTAAACACCCACATACTAAGCACCATCATACTAAGCACCCTCATACTTAGCTCCCATTTTCTAAGCTCCATCATAGTAAGCGGCCTTATACCCCTTATACCAATCTCCCTCAAGCTAAGTGCCCTCTTACAAGCTCCCTCATACTAAGCACCCTCATATGAAATGCCCGCATACTAAGCTCCTTCATACTAATTTCCCTCATACTAAGATCCCTCGTACTATGTGCTCTCATACTAAGTGCCCTCATACTAAGTTCCCTCATACTAAGATCCATCATATTATACACCATTCTGCTAACCATCCTCATACTACATGTCCTCATAGTAAGAGCCCTCATACTAATCGCCCACATAATAAGCTCCATCATACTAAGCACCCTCATACAAAGTTCCCTCTTATGAAGTTCCATCATACTAAGTGCCCTCATACTCAGTGCTCTCATTCTAAGCACCCTCATACTAAGCTCCCTCATACTAAGGTCCATCATACTAAGATACCTTATACTAAGCTTCCTCATATGAAGTGGCCTCATACAAAGCTCCCTCATATTAAGCTACCTCATACTAAGCGCCCTCACACATATACAATACGCAATCTCATAGGAAGAGTACTCATACTAAGTGCCTTAATACTAGATACTTTCATACTAAGCACCATCATACTAAACTAGTTCATACTAACCACCTTCATACCAAGCACCTTCATACTATGTTCCTTCATACTAAGCTTCTTCATATAAAGCTTGCTCATACTAAGCTCTCTCATACTAAGTACCCTAATACTAAGTGCCCATTGGACTAAGCTGCCTCATACTAAGCTTCCTCATACTAAGCTCACTCATACTAAGTCCACTCATACTAATCCCACTCATCCTAAGTGCCCTCATACTAAGCACGATCATACTGAGCACCATCATACTAAGTGCTCTCATACTAAGTGCACTCATACTAAGTGCCCTGATACTAAGCACCATCATAGTAACCTCCCTCATACTAAGCTCCATCATACTAAGCACCCTCATACTAAGAGCACTAATCGCCCAAATACTAAGGTCCCTCATACTAAGCTCCAACATACCAAATGCTCTCAAACTAAGCACACTCCAACTAAGATTCATCATACCATATGCCATCAAACTAAGCAATGTCATAATAAGCGCCCTCATAATAAGAGCCCTAACAGTAATCACCCACATACTAAGCTCCCTCATACTAAGCGACCTCATACTATGTGGCCTTGTACTAGGCACCCTCATACTAAGCGCACTCATACTAGTCACCATCATATAAGAACCCTCATAATAAGGACACCCATAATAAGCACCCTCATAGTAAGCAATTTCTTACTAAGCTCCCTCTTACTAAGCTCCCTCTTACTAAACTCCCTCATACTAAGCTCTGTCATACTGAGAGGCTTTATACTAACCTCTCTCACACTAAGTGCCCTCATACTAAGTGCCATCATAATAAGTCCCTATACTAAGTGCCATCATACTAAGCTCCCTCATAATAAGCTCCCTCATACTAAGCTCCCTTATACTAAGCAGCCTTATCCTAATTTCTCTCATGCTGAGCTCACTCATACTAAGTGGCCTCATAGAAAGCTCCCACATACTAAGCTACCTCATAATAAGCTAACTCATACTAAGTGCCCGTATTCTAAGCACCTTCACACTAATCGTCCTCATACTAAGAGACCACATACTAAGCTCCCTCTTACTAAGCTCCCTCTTACTAAACTCCCTCATACTAAGCTCTGTCATACTGAGAGGCTTTATACTAACCTCTCTCACACTAAGTGCCCTCATACTAAGTGCCATCATAATAAGTCCCTATACTAAGCGCCATCATACTAAGCTCCCTCATAATAAGCTCCCTCATACTAAGCTCCCTTATACTAAGCAGCCTTATCCTAATTTCTCTCATGCTGAGCTCACTCATACTAAGTGGCCTCATAGAAAGCTCCCACATACTAAGCTACCTCATAATAAGCTAACTCATACTAAGTGCCCATATTCTAAGCACCTTCACACTAATCGTCCTCATACTAAGAGACCACATACTAAGTGCCCTCATACTCTGATCCCTCACACTAAGCTCCCTCATACTAAGCTACCTCATATTAAGCTTCCTCATACTAAATGGTCTCATACTAAGCTCCGTCACACTAAGCTACCTCATACTAAGCTCCATCACACTAAGCTACCTCATACTAAGCAAACTCATACTTAGCGCCCTCTTACTAAGCGCCCTCTTACTAAGCGCCCTCATACTAAATGCCTTCACACCAGGGGCGGCTCCTGTATAGGTTTGCAGGTTTGTGCTACCACCAGGAATAATAATATTGTTAAACTCAGTTTGCTCTTTAGAAATTTTATGCAGACGGAGAAGTAGCGCTCCATTTATCCCTTTTGAAACGCCCTCGCTTCTACGCCCCGACCGCTCCCGAGTGGACCGAACTTCGCCGACAGCGGCTGGGTTTGCAGCCGGCCTGCAAACGCCAACTATGGTGTTTCAGAGGGTGTGCGGGGTGTGGGGGCAACGCTTGGCAACAGTGTTCCCCTATAGGAGCCTTGAGTGTATACACATCGCGGCCGAGCCACCCTGTCAGCCAAAGAAACAGACGCCGAACTCTCCCGAAGACAACCTGAGTTGTCCGCTCTTCGAACTAAGCGGACTTTTCACGCCTTCTTAACCAGTTCACGTGTAGCTGCAAGCGAAGTAACTGTGTGTTGTGTCCGTTATTATAGTGAGTTTTGAGGTTCAAGTGAACAGGTGAAATAATGAATCCGGTAATTTCCTTGCTTTCTGAACGCTTCAATTTACGCAAGTTTGAATAGAAATTAGAAATCAAGAGGCTAGGTAGATCGATTCCCAGTTGGACAATTTCACAAACAGTTAATACGAAAAGTCGTCAATTCAACATAAAATATAACTCGGAACTGCACAGCAAGTATGAATATGTGGCTGCGATGTGAAAAACGTCTCATTTTGTTTTCCTTGTTTATTATTTGGAGGAGAGTTTTCTGGACTAAACAAGGAGTCATTGACATTCAACACCTTCACGATAAAATAAGGAAATACGAACTTTCTTCGGTCAATGTCAATAATGTTTTAATCTGGTAAGTCTAGGCAATGTAAATATAGCCACTCTATTAGTCAGGGATACAGAAAGTCCGTGCCATTACACAATCAAAAGGTTACAGATAATAGGTACACACTAAATCTAATAATTAACTGTATTCGTTCCTGTGGTTCTTTGAAACTTGCCATCAGAGGACACGTTGAGACTGAATCATCTTCCAATCCTGACGTTTTTCGCCTTGATAAATTTTAGTGCAGAATTAGATTTATTATTAAATCGCATCTGGAAAAGGCAACAGTTTTTAAAGGCACCTCAAAACGATCCAGAATGAACTACTCCGACGCATGCTTCAAGCCTGCCAAGAGAAAATCAGGAACGAAAAGAAGGGTGCCAAGTTTCTGGTTGTAATAGCTGACAGAACCAGCGATGAAGTCTGTGTTTTCCAGATGGTTATAGTATATAGGTGCATTATTAATGGAAGACCTGTTGAAAGGTTTTGGGATTTTATAGCACAAGAAACGCATGATGCCCAGACTTTGGCAACGCATATCATATAACAGTTAAGTAGCCATTTAGAGAATTATCCACACAAATTAATAGCCCAAACATATGACGGTGCATTAGTCATGAGTAATTCGTCACGTGAGGTGCAGGCTCTTGTGAACCAAAAGTTTTCCAATGCTTCATACATTCATTTCTATGTCCACCAATTAAATCTCATTATGCTTAAAGCCACTTCTATTAATAAAGATATGCGACTACTTTTCGTCAAAATTTAGAGACATTGCAGCTTTGTAGTTTTTTATTCATCTACATCTATGATATCTTGGTTCAATAGCATTTTTTTTTTTTTTCGGAATGCGTTGAGCTGCCATACTGGAGAGATGGCAGCTGGTGAAAAAGTGCAGTACCATCTTTTCTGGTCACCAGCCGCCTCTGCTCCACACTAAGCACCTACATACTAAGCATCTTCATACTAAGCACCATAATACTAAACACCTTCATACCAAGCTCCTTCATACTAAGCTCCATCATACTAAGATCCTTCATACTAAGCTTCCTCATACTAAGCTCCTGATATTAAGCTCCCTCTTACTAAGCTCCCTCATACAAGTACCATGATACTAAGCACCCTTATACTAAGCGCCCTCACACTATGGTCTCTCAAAAAAACACCCTCAAACTATGAGCCTTTATACTAAGCTCCCTCATGCTAATCTCAATCATACTCAGCGCCTTCATAATAAGAGCCTTCATACTAATCGCACTCATACAAAGCGCCTACATACTATGAGTCTTTATACTACGCTCCCTCATAGTAAGCGCCATCATACTGAGCGCCCTCATAATAAGAGCCCCTATACTTAACACCCTTATACTAAGTGCTCTTATAGTAAGCTCCCACGTACTAAGCTCCCTCATACTATGCAGCCTCATACTAATCTCCCTCATACTAAGCTCCATCATACTAAGTGCCCTCATACTAATTGCTTTCATACTATGCACCCTCATTCTAAGTGCCCTAATACTAAGTGCCTCGATACTAAGTGCCATCATACTAAACTCCCTCTTACTAAGCTCCCTCATACTAAGCTCCATTATACTGAGCTCGGTCATAGTAATATCCCTCATACTAAGATCCATCATACTAAGCTCCTTCATACTGCACTCTCTCATATTAAGTGACCTCATACAAAACAAAATGCATACGTACTAAGCACATTCGTACTAAGCTCCTTCATACCAAGTGCCTTCATACTAAGCTCCTTCATACTAAGCTCTGTCATACTAAACTCACTCATACTAAGCATCCTCATACTAAGGTTCTTCATACTAAGCTCCCTCATACTAACGGCCCTCATACTAAACTTGCTAATAGTAAGTGCTCTCATACTAATGCTGTCATACTAAGTGCTCCAATACTAATCGCCCTTATACTAAAAGCCCACACACTAAGATCCCTCATACTAACCTCCCTCGTACTAAGCTCCCTCATACTAAGCTGCCTCATACAAAGCACCCTTGTACTAAGCATCTTCGTTCTAAGCTCCTTCATACTAATTGCCTTTATTGCCTTTGTACTAAGCTCCTTCATACTAAGTGCGTTCATACTATGCTCCTTCATACTAAGCATTAGAGATTTAAAAATCTGGTTTGATACCTTTGAATTGAGAAACCTTTCGTTTTAAACCGTTTAAACCCATGTATGATTCGCGAGAGAGGTTCATTTCATCGTGGTTGTCAGGCAACCTGCAATGCCATACGGTAGTGTGAACTGCATACACTTCAGGCGCTACCATTCGGAAATGAACGGAAGGAATCCCGAAACAACTAGAACTGGCGTCATAGCCAACAGGTTTATATGAAGCAGACAGTTTGGACACTTCTCAGTTGCTGTTACGCTGTCAGACAGTATAGGAGTGTTAGTACAATGCATCCTTGATCAAAGGTGTGGCAGTTCTTCGATGTACGGCACGATGACGGTGAAAGACACACAAGAAGTAAATATTGTCAAACCACATAACGTAACGCCTTGGCATCGTGATTAAAGGAATATCTTCCCAGATTCGATCTGTTCCCTCAGTCTGTTAACCATATAGCTTCAGATTAAACATCGCAGGTGAACACGAGAAAAGCGGAATGCCAGCAAAAACTTGGGGTGCAGAATATTGACGTAGCAGAGACTGCATCTTCATCTACGCTGTCGTCATTGCCTTCTGGTTCTTGTCTCAGTGAACAGCTTAAAAAAAAATAACCTTCTACGTCTGGGCATAAAGATACACATCCAGCAAGTGATGCTGATAGATCAGTATATGCTTCAGCTCCTCCACTATCTGTGCTGAATTCGAAATACTGGTGAAGAAGCAATGCAGAAAGTACGGCCGATCAATGAGCACCCAGGCCCCACTGCCGAATATAAACATGAAGACGTTTGTCACAAAAAACTTGGAGCGCTCAACTGGTTTTGCATGATCTCGGATGGATGGACGAATATATCAGGGAAACTGCACAGTATATTGCTTCACAACTAACGGAAGTCGTTCGCGAAATGGGTGCGGAGAGGTTCATAGCAGTGGTTTCACACAATGCGCGAAATGTGTGTGCTGCGTGGAAAACACACAACCTGCATAGGTTGCGCAGAACATCCATTGAAGGTACTGATAAAGGTCACAATGTCATAGAGAACGCTGGAAGAGTGCTTCAATCTAGCGAAGAAAATAGTTAAATTATTTAAGGAGCGTCATGTCCCCTATGCTTTATTGACAACAAAACAAAGAGAAAAGTACGGTCACACTTCTGTGACACTAAAGCTTCCATCACTATCCGTTGTGCAGGGACAGTGGTTTGTTTGGTCAGTTTACTTAAGAATAAAGTGGCTGTGTTAGAAACAATTGTTTTTCCAAATATGGAGTGCGACAAAGCACTTAAATCTCCTGTGATAGCAGACGAAAATGGCAGTGGGTTGAGGAGGTATGGCGCATCATGAAAACAATATCAGAAGTCATAAGCAAGGTTGAAGCCCAAATGCCGTCCTTTCGGATGTACATACATGATGCCTCTGATAGCTTGTCTAGGGAGGCATATGCTGTATTTCTAGAGAGTAACACACTTTCTCAAGCAGAGAAAGGATCGATCAAAGAAACTGTGAGATCAAGGCACACGTTTGCATGAAAATCTATGCATGCTGCAGCAAATTTATTGGATGCACGTTTTAAAGAGAAACCTTTAATCAGGGGGAAGAAATGTAGGCTCTAGACTACATCGTAACATTGATTGAAGTCTTGGGATATGACAGTGGCGATATCATGGCAAAATTGGCGTCATTTTGTGGCGGAGGAAGGCTCTTTCTAAAAACACAGCTTATGATTTGCATCAAAACGATCTCCGTCTCTATGGTGGAAAGGCTGGTGTACGAAACAACCCTTGATTTCATCTGCTTCCAGAATTTTGTATGTACTGCCTTCCTCAGTGGCACGTGAGCGTAACCGGCCAGATCACGGACGATATCACACACCATTACGGAACAGACCGTCTCGAGATACAACCGAAAAACTAGTGTGTATACAGTGGAACCTCAGGTACATGAGTGACTCACAAGACATCGACACGTTGCCGTCATCATGGGGGGAGGATCTGATTAATATTATGATAAGAGACACCGAATAGTATATTTGTTCCAGAAGAAACAAACACTTCCACAGAGAAGTGTTTTTAATTGTCATTATTATTTATATCATTAATATTATTTGTAATGCAAGGTTTTGAGTTATATTTTGCAGTCATCTACTGTGTCTTAAATGAAGAACACATTCTACAATGCTTTCTTGTAGTGTTATTACGTTTCGTGATTTGTCAGGTGTGCTATACACAAAATTTAGAGTACTAAATTTCTATATTGTGGACTATGAAATGTATATAAGAAATAAAATACGCATTGTACCATTTCGGATGTCTAATGTTTTGGTTTGGACAATGAATATACCAATCTAACCCATTATATAAATACGATGTGGTATTAAACAGTTTAAAACTAAGTTTGTCGTATTATACGAAATATACCGACATGGTTATAACATCGTCAGAACTTTACTAAGCGCCCTCACACTAAGCAGGTTCATACTAAGCGTCCTCATACTAAGCTAAAAAATGTTTGTAGAACTAATGGGACTTAACTACAGGGTCATCAGTCCCTAAGCTTACAAACTACTTATGAACTAGCTAAGACTAAGAATGGCACAAATATCCATGCCCGAGGGGGGAATCGAACCCCCGACCGTAGTGGCCGTGCAGATCGTGACTGGAGCGCCTCACTCCCCTCTACCACCACGGCCGGCCATACTAAGCTCCCTCATACTAAGTGCCCTCATACTAAGTGCCCTTATACTAAGTGCCTTATACTAAGTGCTCTCATTCAAAGCACCCTCATACAAAGTGCCTTCATACTAAGCACCTTCGTACTAAGCAGCTTAATAATAGGTACCCTCATACTAAGCTCCCTCATACATGCTCCCAAATACTAAGATCCCTCATACTAAGCTCCCAAAAACTAAGCCCCCTCATACTAAGATCCCCCCTACTAAGCACTTTCATACTAAGCAAAATCATACTAACCACCCTCATACTAAGCTAAGCATCTTCATACTAAGCTCCTTTATACTAAGCACTCTCATACTAAGCACTCTGATACTAAGCACTCTCATACTAAGCACTCTCATACTAAGCACCCTCATACTAAGCACATTCATACTAAGCACCATCATAGTATGCACCATCATACTAAACACCTTCTTACTAAGCACCTTCATACTAAGCACTGTCATACTAAGCTCCTTCATACTGACCTCCCTCAAACTAAGCTCCCTCATACTAAGCTCCCTCATACTAAGTGCCCTCATACTAAGTGCCCTCAGACTAAGTTGCCTCATACTAAGCTCCCTCATACTAAGATCACTCATACTAAGATCCCTCATACTAAGCTCACTCATACTAAGCTCCTTTATAGTAAGCACCCTCATACTAAGTGCTCTGATACTAAGAGCCCTCATACTAAGTGCTCTCATTCTAAGCTCCCTCATACTAAGTGCCCTCATAATAAGCACACTCATACTGAGGGCCCTTATACTAAGCTCCCTAATACTAAGCACCCTCATACTAAGCTCCTTTATACTAAGCTCCTTCATACTGAGCTCCTTCATACTGAGCTTCTTCATACTGACCTTCTTCATACTAAGCTCCTTCATACTAAGTGCATTCATACTATGTGCCTTCATTCTAAGGGCCTTCATACTAAGCGCCTTCATACTAAGATCCTTCATACTAAGATCCTTCATACAAAGCTCCTTCATATTAAGCTCCTACATACTAAGCTCCTTCATACTAAGCTCCATCATACAAAGCTCCATCATACTAAGCTCCCTCATACTAAGCTCTTTTACACTAAGCTCCCTCATACTAAGCATCTTCATACTAATCTCCTTCATACTAACTGCCTTCATACTAATCAACTTCATATTAAGTGCCTCATACTATGCACCTTCATACTAAGTGCCTTCATACTAAGCTCCTTCATACAAAGCTCCTTCATATTAAGCTTCTACATACTAAGCTCTTTCATAGTAAGCTCATTCATACTAAGCTCCTTAATACTAAGTGCCTTCATACTAAGTGCCTTCATAATAAGCGCCTTCATACTAAGCTCTGTCATACTAAGCTTCCTGATACTAAGCTCCCTGAAACTAAGCTCCCTGATACTAAGTGCCTTGCAGCCCAAAAGCCCCCCCTTCCCTGGATACGCCACTGAGCAGTAGAAATTCATTGTGGAAATTTTCGAAGGAGTACTTCATTATGATGCATTGCAATGTATGAATAATAAGGCTGGATTGTGACTACAAAGGAAAGAGCTCATTGATGAGATGGGAATGAGACGCTCTGAGAGTGTTATTTGGGATATTGAGAGAGGAAGGCAACTGGAGAATTAGGACAAATGCAGGCCTACACTTCATTAGTTGAATATTGTAGAAAAAAATTAAGCAAGTGAGAATAAAATGAGCTAGTGATGTACACAGAATACCAGAAACTCAAAGCGTTAAGGAACTGTTTACAGGAGAGCTTGGTGGGAGAATGAGAAGAGGAAGACCCAAGAAGATCAATATCAAAGCAGTGGGAATCTGGAATTGGAGAAGGTTAGCAATGAACATAGAAGAATTTAGGCAGGTGACGAAAGAGGCCAAGGTTCTCAAAACTATAACTCCGAGCAGCAAGTAACTAATCCACGTACCTTGCAGAAACTGAAGACAGGCAGTCAAGGAACAATCGGGGAAAATCTAACAAAGGTATCAGAAAGTTGGCCACATATGTCGACATGTACTTAGCAATGGATGGACAACATTGCCGATATTTGCTGCAATTTCTAACAAGTTAGGTAAGTTTGCCAATGAAATATTCAAATGTTTGAAATTCTATTGGACTTAACTAACCCTAGGCTTAAAAACTACTTACGTTAAGGACAACAAACACACCCATGCCCGAGGGAGGACTTGAAATTCCGAAGGCTTCGCAGCTAGGCACCTTGAAACGCTCGGCCACTCCACCACGGCAGTGGAATATTACTTGTAGAATAGCCAAGTGATGGGGACTATTTTAAGTTGCACATTCATCTATATGTATAAATGTGAATGTCTGTTCGGTGTACGTTTATCACGTCTGAACCACAAGACATAAAGAGCTAAAAATTTACTAATGCCTACCTGGGAAAGGCTTTAGGCACGGTTTTATGGCGGTCGGATAGCTATTTATCTATGTGTATTAATATGACTGACTGTTCGGTGTACGCTTATCACATCCGAACGACAAGACGCTGAGACTTAAATATTTGTGCAGTTACTAATTTATACCGGAGGAAGGTTTTAGGCACGGTTTTATAGCGATCTGATAGATATTTAGTAATGTGAAGAACATACCCCGAAATGCGGAACAATAATTACTCTTTGAAAGTTATATTTACTCTTTGACAATGGTTTTATTGGTTGCATTGTTGCTTGAGGGTTGATAATGATAAAAGGGTGAAGTATATTGCGACAGAAAGTTGTCTGTGTATATAAAATTCTACGTGTGTGTGTGTGTGTGTGTGTGTGTGTTAATATTTCGCTCTGCATCGAAAACTACAGAACGCAAACAAATGGTCTGTGTGTAATTGTTGTCCAAAGTCTACCGTTGTACACCATAGCAGTTCCATGTTCAAAAATGTTCAAATGTTTGTTAAACTTATGGGACTTAACTACGGGGTCATCAGTCCCTAAACTTACAAACTACTTATGAACTAGCTAACACTAAGGACGGCACAAATATCCATGCCCGAGGGGGGATTCGAACCCCCGACCGTAGTGGCCGTGCAAACCGTGACTGGAGCGCCTCAGTCCCCTCGGCCACCGCGGCCGGCAGCAGTTCCATGCCGATGGCTATTAGGAGGTGGAAAATATGGTGGTTGAAAGTCGTCAAATTATATATAAAAAAAAAAAATTCGGGCTGAAGGCCAGCGATGACGTTTGCGACCCTCCTTGTTTGCGACTCTATAGCAAGGAGGTTACATACAGCGAAACGTGATGCCACAGACCATATCTTTGGTGTATGCGTGCTACAATGTCTTCAGCTCTTTCTCTGTAAGGATAAGCATACGAATAATGAAATATAAGAATAAATAAATAAAGCAGTAAAAAAGAAATTTCTTTCTTTTAAAAAATAGATTTGACGATTCGCGCATTATCTTTCATAATCAACCAACACGCGAGCGGAGCCGCGGGCTTAAGCTAGTTATAGTATAAATATATAGTCGGTGCAACAGTAGTGTCTGGACTATGCAGCAGCAGTTTATAGTTTCCGGTTCATTGTCAAGAAAGAAGGAAGATTAGGGCTAAACGTCACGTCGACAGCGTCGAGGGCAAGCACAAATGGTTTTTGACAAGGATGGAAAAGGAAATCGGCCGGATCTTTTCAAAACAATCGTCCCGGCATTTCTCTGGAGTAATAAACGGAAAGCACGGAAATCCTTAATCTGGATGGCCGGAGGTGGCTTTGAACCATCACACTTCGGAATGCCAGTTCAATGTGCTAACAACAGCGCCATGCGCCACCTGGGTCGGTAATTAATTTTAAATAAATTGTTTGGGAGAATAAACAAATTTCACATGTGAGGGAGGCAATGTATTGCCTCTGTATTGAAATTTAATAAAAAATAATTTACAGTCATTAGTACCAAAATTGGAGAAATATACAAAAACATCGACGAAGCTAGATCACCGTACAGTATTTTTTCCAACTTCCTTCTTTGGATTCTTCATTTAATCTTTTGCTGTACTAGATGCATGGTATGAAAGGGCATTAAATTAATTTTTGGCTGTGGTCACAGATTCTCACACGAACTCTTTATTAAGTCAGTATCCATCTTCTCCTTGAGTACCTGTAAAAAAAAGCATAAAGTCTATTACTAAATAGTGACACAGTAATAGAATATATTTTTAAGATTATCATTTAGAATTTTATACTGTCCCTTTTTTATATTCCTATCACCTTTATGCTTTCCCTTCTTTGCTTACCACTGATTTTGCATCTCATCTCGTGATATTCATGTTGGTGCTTTCCTTGTTTCCAAACGTCTGTATTATTCTCCTGTAGGCGGTATCTATCTTTCTCCTAGTTACACATTCTTCTAAGGACTTGTATTTGTCTTGTAGTCACTCCTGCTTAACCTTTTTGCATTTTTTCTGAACCTCCATTTTAGCCGTCTGCATTCTCTCCATGCTGCTTTTTTTATATTTCCTCCTTTCATCAGTTAAATTCAATATCTCCTGTGCTATCCAAGCATTTCTGTTATGCCATATCCTTCCTCCTATATGATCGTGCGGCCTTCTCTATATCGTAAACTCTGCGTATAGTGATATACATCTGGAAGTGTGATTTTTTTTTTTTTTAATGTTTTCGAATAGTGTAACTAAGGCAGAACTCGGACACCAGCCTGGCATTTACGTAGTGAGATGTGGAAAACCCACTCCCATGAACCACAGACATTGCCGAGATGGGGTGGCTTGCGTGCCTCAAAGATACAGATAGCCGTACCGTAGGTGCAACCACAGCGGAGGGGTATCTGTGGAGAGGCCAGACAAACGTGTGGTTCCTGAAGAGGGGCAGCAGCCTTTTCAGTACTTACAGGGGCAATAGTCTGGATGATTGACTGAGCTGGCCTTGTAACATCAGCTAATGTGGCTTTGCCACACAGTTACTGCGAACGGCT
This sequence comes from Locusta migratoria, assembly GCA_026315105.1. NCBI lineage: Eukaryota > Metazoa > Arthropoda > Insecta > Orthoptera > Acrididae > Locusta > Locusta migratoria. The sequence continues at coordinate 86,522,109 of CM048746.1, forward strand.
GAAAGCAAGGGGAAACTACAGCCGTTATTTTTCCCGAGGACATGCAGCTCTACTGTATGAACATATGATGATGGCATCCTCCCGGGTAAAATATTCCGGAGGTAAAATAGTCCCCCATTCGGATCTCCGGGTGGGGACTACTCAGGAGGATGTGATCATCAGGAAAGACAATACTGGCATTCTACGGGTCGGAGCGTGGAATGTTAGATCCCTTAATCGAGTAGGAAAATTAGAAAATTTAAAAAGGTTGATTGGAGTAAACTCTTTAAAGTTCTGAAGCAATCAGGAGTACAATATAGGGAACGTAAGGTTATTTACAACTTGTGCAAAAACCAGACAGCGGTTGTCAGAGTTGAAGGGCGTGAAAGGGCTGCAGTGGTTGGAAAGGGAATAAGACAGGGTTGTAGTCTTTCTCCATTGTTATTCAATTTGTACATTGAGCAAGCTGTAAAGGAAAGCAAGGAGAAATATGGAGAAGGAATTAAAGTTCAGGGTGAAGAATTAAAAACATTGCGTTTTGCCGACGCGTTGTATGGGAGTGAGGCATGGACGATAAGCAGTGCGGACAGGAAGAGGATTGAGGCTTTTGAAATATGGTGCTACAGAAGAATGCTGAAGATTAGGTGGGTGGATCGCGTAACCAATGAGGAGGTACTGGACAGAATTGGGGAGAAAAGAAATTTCTGGCATACCTTGACTAAAAGAAGGGATAGATTGGTAGGACACATTCTTAGACATCAAGGAATGGTGAATTTAGCGTTGGAGGGAAGTGTGTGGGTAAAAATCGCAGAGGAAGACCGAGAGATAGATACAGTAAGCAGATTCAGACAGATGTAGGTTGCCGTTCTTATGTGGAGATGAAGAGGCTTGCTCAGGATAGGGTATTGTGGAGAGCTGCATCAAACCAGTCTCCGGACTGAAGACCACAACAACAACAACAACATGTGGAAAACAGTCTAGAAACCACCCCCAAGCTTGTAGGCACACGACCAGCCGTTTTTAATACACTAATTGGCGCCGGGTCCAATATACCTCCTCGTCCCAGAAAGCATAATCCTTTTTTCGTATAGGGATGTGCAAAATCACCTACAAACCACAATTAGGCTTACCGGGACATCAAACCAAGTTATTAATCCTCCGGGCGGATTCGAACCGGGGCCAGCATACCTCACTGAGCCTGAAAACTAAGTAGCGAATAGAGGAACATTTTTAATACTGGTCCTGGACATAGTGCTCACAAGCAACCCTAAACAGTTCAGCCCTACAGTTAAAAATGTAATACACATAAATCTTACTTCTCTTCATAAATTCAAGTAAGGGTAATGGCTGATAAATACGAACAAAACAAAGAACATATTTTTATTTATAATTTTTATTTCCTTATATTTAGTTATTTATTTAATTTTTTGTAGAGCTTTGTGTACGCTGTATCGATAGGAGGCTGCCCCGGCCTCAAATCGCGTGGCTAACCTGGTGGGTTTTTGGATTCACCGTATGAAAGTATCCAACTTCTCCTCATTGGTGTTGTTTTCACGCAGCAAATTTTGAAACAGAAACGAATAGCTTGCAGTCAACATTCAAATGTCAATGCCGAGTCCGATTACTGTCCTTTCAAATTCTAGAATTTATGGAATATTTTACGTCAACATTAAAACACGCTGTATCAAAAGCAATCGAACGTAGCTATAAATGTATACAGTTCCTTCTTTAAAAAAACACATAATTGCTTCAATATCTCAGTTGATACCACCGCTACAAACATTAACGAAACAAATAAATACGTGTCCCTCGACAGCCTATTTGCGGAAAACTGCGTTTCGATATGTTTAACAGGGTGTTACGTCTTATACCAGTCACTCTGTGTGTATGATATCGAGTGACATCCCTGTAACGACTAGAGGAACAATTTACTACTGGTCCTAGACATAGTGCTCATAATCAACCCTAAATATTTTAGCCCTATATTTAAATATATAAAATATCTTACCTCCTACCATAAGCTTTTAAAAAGTTTTACCCCACTGTAATTTATTGTGCGGACTATAAACGTACTATTTTTAAGAATATGGTTTAATAGTTAAATAATAGTAAAATAAGAGTTATTATACCAAACATTTAAAAGCGATAAATTGCGTTCCACAACACACAGACAAAATCTTAAACTTACCAACTTCAGTTCGCTTATAGTTTGGTTGTGCAACTGTTCAGCGTTTTCTTGCGTTATTATTTTATTGTCCGTCATCTGAAATTAGAAACAACCTGTTACCAATGTCCCCAGTGCAATACAAATATACATAAATCAGAGTAAAGACACAGACTAACTATTAAAGTTTATTGTTATGTGAAGGCATTTAAAATTTACATGTATATATATGCGATATTTGTACAGCATTCATGTGTAGTGGCGATCCAATACAGTGAAACAGAATTTTTGTGTCATTTTGAGAGGTAATAAAAAATATGGGCTAACTACTGTCAGCAGCATAGTGAATACATTGTCATAATGAAGTCAGGCGCAGCACAGTAGCACAAATGCAGTGTCATTTCGAAGAGGATGAGACATTCAGAAATGCCTTGTGAGACAAAAAAATTTTCATTTACATGATGGTGGTTAAAAGATAATAACAAGGAGGAACTTGACTTCAAATAAGAAAAAACGGAAAATAGGAGTACAAGGACTGGGAGACATATAGGCAAACATACAGGAAAATGAAGATACTTTTAGAGAAAAGAAAAACATCTGCATCCAAGTTAAGGCCTCATATAAGAAAGACAGACAGGAAGTTCAAAAATGAAAAATATAAACGAAATATTTAAAGAAAAGAAACATGAAAGAAACGTTTTTTCAAAGAGAAAGAGAGAAATACCATTAAGCTGTATCAATACGATAGGTGAAAATTTAATACAGCACTGAATGATCTTCGAATCAAACACTTGTAGTAGATGAGGTTTCATAAGAGCCGTTAATGTCTGTTCCACCCGGTATACAGGATGTATGGGACAGAACAAATAATCTCGAATTTCGAACAGACTGTAATAATACAAATACCACAGAAGACAGGCGCTGAAAGGTTTTACTAAGTAATCTTCCTAAAATAAGTATAATCCATAGAAGAATGGAATGTCTGGTAGGAGCCTACTGGCGGACAGTAGGCAAGATGTAATGGTATTCATTTTACCTCAGGTTATTCAATGTGAACATTGCGATGGAAGTAAATGAAATGAAGGAGAACTTTGGAATTGGTTTTCTATTTGACGGGACAGAACTAAAATTTTTAAATTTGTCAGTGAGGTAGTTTAAGCAGGGATTAACTGAACTGAAAGGATAGTATCTGGAAATGACGTATTATAGGAGTGTCAAGCAAGGGTGCGGAGGTGCAGTCAAATCAGGTGAGGTTGAGGAAAATAAATTAATTAACAAGCCAACAGTAAACGATATTTTGCTATAATGCAGTAACATATTAGTATTTCATATAATTTTAAGTGTTGAAGAGTTTTCTGAAATTGTAAGTGTATAGCTTTGTACGGCAATGAAACATCGACGGTAAAGAATACAGACAAGAAACAATCATCGGGAAGCTCCTGTGGTCTGCATTTGCTTAATCAAAAGTTCTTTGTTAAATGGATTATTCTGCCTTCTATGAAGTACTGACAGACGTTTCACTGGTGTTGCAGCATTTTCGTAGTTCTTCATTTTCTTTTCTATTATTAAATGGTGAGGTGTTCCAGTATTTCTACGTTTTTTTAGTTGTAGCGGTACCTGTTTTCCAGTTTGGCATCTGCAAGTTTGCTGTCGTTTTCATTATTTTACAGTAAAGGAAATGAAGGAAAACAGCATCAATCCAAAGACAAAAGCATTTACAGACAAGAAGTTTTTGCAATGTGGTGTTCCGAAGGAATGTTGAAGACAAGATGAGTGGTTAGAATAACCAATGAAAAGGTTCAGAATCAAGTCATAGAGAATCGAATATCAGACTGTAGAAAGCACGTGCCAATGCGTTTATGCTGCAGTATGTATTAAGAGGTAAAGAAATTTATTCGTGGAAGTCAAACAAGTACGGAGAGTTGCATTTAGCAATATTGTGGCTATGAACCGCAATAACAAGTCATTTATCTAGGAAAATACGTATTGAATCTGTACTAAGACACTTACTTGCTAAATGACGTTGCACACAGTTGGGAATACTGGGGCGTACAAAAATATAGGAAACTTAAAGACACAACACATAACCATGCCTAATAGGAAGCAGTGGGGTTGTCTCAGTATGGAGGTAGCAGAGGAAGATTGATTTTTCAGCTGTTATTACCACTCGGAACAGCTAACGTTGGCGATGCGCACTTTACAGCAGTATGATAAACTAGCTATCCAGCGACTCCATTACTGAATCATCTGCTATACATTTTTGTTTGAGGAAAGTTTTAATTTAGAATTTCCATTATGGGTGTCAATTTAATACAAATAAACAATCCCTGAGACGAATTTTCGTCTCGAATATGTCAAAGCCATTATTGATAAATCTGAAGCATTGAATTAAAATTTGCGATGCAGCTGGGAATCAAACCCGGACCTCCAGGCTTACTTTCTTTTTTTTTTTATTTTTTTTTTTTTTTTTTTATTTTATTTTATTTTTTTTTTTTTTTTTTTTTTTTTTTTTTAGGCAGACGTCTTACCGTTAGACCACCACACCACTAACGATTAAGGCGCCTTGGAATAGTCTAAGTACGATTTCCCTCCACGTCACAAACTTTAATTCAGCTTCTGTGTTCCAAAGATTCCCGGCCGCATCACAAATTTTAATTCAATACTTCAGATTTATCAATATTGTCTTTGACATATTCGAGACGAAAATCCGTCTCAGGGATTGTTTATTTGTATTAAATTGATATTTATATCACCTTAACAGGACTGTCCCAATACGTCCATTGCCGAGGTGCTATTCCGCTGCATGGAGAGTCTTGGCAGTAGTGGCAATTATCTTTGGAACATAGAAGCTGAATTAAAGTTTGTGACGAGGAGGGAAATCATAGTTAGACTATTCCAAGGCGCCTTAATCGTTAATGGTGTGGTGGTCTAATGGTAAGACGTCTGTCTAGTAAGCATGAAGGGCCGGGTTAGATTCCCGGCTGCTTCACAAATTTTAATTCAATGCTGCAGATTTATAAATAATGTCATTATAGATGTTTTTAAACCCCGTGATTGCCAATTTCACTATAATTTAAGAAAAATTACACCAGTCACTTTATTTTGAAATGGTACTTGTTTCTTATCCTTTTCACGTTAATCTTCAGATGGCGTAGGATGTTGCAACTTCATTTTAAAGCATGATGTTGGGTGTCGGCTAACTAGTAGGAAGTTTGAACAGGCTTTAATAAACATACATAAGCGTTTTATATCGCGTTTATTTTATTTTTCACAGTCACTCTCTTTATAAACACTGTTAACTAAATTTCACCAGCATCCAACATGTGCATTGAAGATCTTTGTAAGGCACACTAGTTGTAAAAGCACACGTCATATGTTGGATGCTGGTGAAGTGTTTTGACAGTGCATATATAGAGAGTCATCATCATCATCTCAACCTTTTCCCACCTCATGTGAGGTCGGCGTTGCTTTGCTGGATCCTTCTCTTCCAAGAATGTCTGTCCAGTGCTTCTTCTCTGAGCCACCCTTTCTCCCGTAGGTCACCTGCTACCTTGCCTTTCCATGACAGTTTCGGTCTTCCTCTTCTCTTTGATCCTTCGTTTCCTAGGTCTTCAACTCTTCTCCCGACATAGTACTCCTCTCTTCTCTGCTCATGTCCATACCATGTGAGACTAATCTTCTTCCCTATGTGCCCCACTTTCACTGTTCCCCTTATGTACTCATTCTTTAGTCTATCCTTTCGTGTCGCCCCACTCATCCACCTTAACATTCAAATGTTCAAATGTTTGTAAATCTATCGGACCAAACTACGTGGTCATCAGTCCGTAGCTTACAAACTACTTAAACCTAGGTAAACTAACCTAAGGACAAACACACACACCCATGCCCCAGGGAGGACTCGAACCTCCACGGCGAGCAACCGCGCGCTCCGCAGCGAGACGCTTTAGACCGCTCGGCTACTCCACCGCGGCCACCTTAACATTCTCAATTCTGCCACTTCCATCTTTTTTTCTTCGGCTTCTGTAACTAGCCAAGTTTCTGGACTATGCAGAATCGCAGATCTCACCACAGACTTGTAAAACTTTTCCTTTCATTCCTCAGATAACCTTCTTATCACATAGTACTGAACTAAGTTTTCTCCAGTTCATCCATCCACTATTTATCCTGTGTTGTATTTCGTCCTCCAATCTTCAATCACTTTGCATGTAAGAGACTAGGTATTTAAATTTCTTGACCAGAGTCACTTGTCCTCCTTGCAGGTTAATAAACATATCTTTGGCATCCTTTGTAGACATATACTGTGTTTTCACCCTGCTAGATCTCATTCCCCTTTCCTCCAGAGCTTTTCTCCACTGTTCAAGCTTGTCTTGAAGTACCTGCTGGGTGTGTTTACAGATTAAAACATCATCGGCAAACACCATGCTCCAAGGTGCCTCTGGTGCTCCAAGGTGCTTCAAACTTGCATATGTAGAGAGTAATTGCGAAAAATAAAAAACGCGATATAAATAACGCCTATGTCTATTTATTAAAGCATTTTCCAACTTCCTATGATAGACCGGCACCCAACATCGAACATTAGAAACCGTGCCTGTGTGAAACAATAAATAAATTAATTTGCTAGTGTTTAATGTCACATACCAGAACGCGTTTAGAGCATGTTTCGCTCATCACCAGGCGCTTTTTATACATATAGAATTGTTTATGTTACTTATGATTTTCAAATGATTGGTAAAGGAAGGGAAAGGAAGGATAGGAAAGAAAGGATTGACAGTGGATGCATTTGAGCACTGATATTAAGCAATGGCGACAAGAGAAAATGTGAGGATAGAACAGGGTGGAGAGCTGCATCAAACCAGCCTCCAGACTGAAGACCACAACACAACAACTGCTCCATCATAGGTTCTGTGCTCACATATAATGTGGTATGATTCTGTAGTCTTGCGATAAAATTCTTGACATATCTAAACAAGTAAACGTCACACGGATGACAAAGAAAGGTGCATTTCGGTGGAATCACTTTAACAGTGCAGGTCCGTTGAGGATCATCATCGACAAATGTACTGTCATAGCGCGTCATGTCGGTCTGGACAGCCCATCAATCTAGTACCAAGCAAAATTTATTATTCTGCTCACAAGATTTCACAACATGATCCTAATGTAATTGATAGAATTCGGATGTTAGCTTTCCAGATTTTGACCAAGTGACGAAAATATTTCCAGAATTGTCCCTGGAGATCCTGAGCTTTACAAGCTTTTGTTTTATTTATTTCTTATTTTCATTATTTTTGCATCGTGTATCACAAATAAAACAACTGTAAACGATTAATATACTTAACTGAACATTAATCATACGCTCTACTTCAAAATAAGGCAAGAAAAAGTTATTACAAATATGAGATAATTATAAAATTCATCGGAAAAAAAATCTAACAAAAAACTGCCATTTTGGAGGCTCGAAGCTGGATTGATGGTTCGGTAAGCCAAGCTCTGGACCTTCTCGACCGGCAACGGCCCTCCAAAACACGCTCATGTTTAAGAGTACCCAAACTGCAGCTTGAAAAGACAAAAGCTTTAATTACTCGAACATTATTAACTTTTGACCCCATATAAAGTCGTAAAAAATGCTCATCTTCAGACTATCTTTCGATGTGTAACAATGAAAACGCGATTTTCCATCACCAACTTTGACCATGATTTTTTCAGAATTACAGAGTGTCTAGCAAACAGACGTAACATGTGTCTCTTTGTACTCAATATAGAACGTCCATGCAAAGTTCGATCGAAATCGGTGAACCACATTTTAGAACCGGTCCTTGTAAGTAAATGCCAGGTAAATATCAAAGAGTAAGAGTTGACACAGGAAAGTATCGTAATGTAGCACATACAAATGACAACTGTGTGTAATATCAGAATAAAATACGTTACCATATGATTATTATGTATGATGTCTCACCCAATCCCCTAATTGTTTTGAGCAGTGTACTTTGTTGCTTTGTATTTCAATTGTAAAGCAATAGAAATTGGTATAGCAGAATTATGGAGTCACGTTTATACGAGGCGTGTTTTTGAAGTAAGGTCCGTTTCAATATAAGTACACCAATAAAAATTATTTTAAAAAGAGTAAATTTATGTTCAGTAAGTCCATTATTTTTCGACGTAGTTGCCAAGTTTGTTCAAACACTTATCATACCTCTCAATCAATTTTAAAATACCCTCTTTATAAAAATTTGCCGCCTGCTCCGATGACCAAGAGTTCACTGCCGTTTTCACGTCGTCGTCATCATCATTGTATCGGTTGCCACTGAGGTGTTGTTCGAGGCGGAGGTGCAGATGGTAACCGCTCTGCGGAAGATCCGGACTCTAGGCCGGGTAGTCTTAAACGTCCCAGCCAAAACTGTACAAAAAATCGCGGGTCTGACCAGCAGTGTGAGGTCAGTTCCCTTTGTCAGCATGCCGCGTCTTTTGTTTTGAATCGTTGTGCATAGTTTTCTCAGGGTTTGGCAGTATGCTTCTGCATTGATAGTGGTTCCTCGTTGCGTGGTCGACCAACAAAACACTATGCCTATCCCAAAACACCCACGCCATGATTTTGCGCTAGGACAGAGTCTGTTCGGCCTTCACTTCTACAAGCGCGCACGTGTGTGTCTCCATTCCATGCTCTGTTGCTTCAATTCGGGCGTGATATGCGAAACACATGTTCCGTCTCCAGTCACGATCTGTCTCAAGAAGCCGTCACCTTATTCGTGATGAAGAGTCAAGAACTTCATCACACACTGAAATCTTTGGTTTTTGTGGTCCTCTGTTAGGAGTTTCGGGACTAAACGCGAGCACAGTTTCCTAAACTTTAGGTGTTCAGAAAACAATTTTGTAAAGCACTGATCTCGACACGTTAGGAAATTCGTTTGAGAGACCTGTTATTGTGAAGCGCCTTTTTTCACCAATCCTCGCTTCAAATTAAGCCACGAATTGTCTGTAATCGAAGAAGTGGAACCGGAGTGGTCTTCATCATAGACGTTGTCACAGCCATCTTTGAATTCTCGTACCCACTTACGGACTTTGCTTCCACTCATATCACCGTACACTTCGCAAATCTGTCGATGAATTTCTGCGGCTGACAGGTTCCTTACTGATAAAAACAGTATTACTGAGCGAACCTCACAGGCGGCGGGTGAGTTGACAGTCTTAAACATTTCGAAAGCACAGAACAGAGCCGTACAGATTAGCTACAGAGCTGAAACTAGGGCTGGGAAAATGATACTAACGTTCGAACATGCTCGGGATTTCCCGATACAGCGGAGAACTCGATACAGTATCGAACTGTTCGAACACTCGGATAATAAATGACTGGCGATGAGTATCTGTCAACGATGCGCAGGAAATTTTAAATTTAGCGGGCTATCGCTTTGCTCAGAACTAATTTCACAGGAATTACATGTAAAATAAAAGAAGGGCAACACTATGACAAAACTGTATATTTTGTTTAAAACAGTGCATACGTATGTGCCTGGTGTCCCTACAAGATATGATAAACAAAATATCTGCTACCAGAACAGAGCTGCTGCGCCTCATTACTGATGGCTAACATTTACAGGAAAAAAAGTGAATCCTTCATAAGTAGAAATTACATTAAATGTGATTATAAGAGATAGGTTGCAAATGACTGTTCCATTCCCTGTCAATACGTTACAGTAACATAAAAATGTTACCACATTTTAATCGCGTTGACAACAAGATTAAAAGAGATGAAATAGGAAAAACATTAGAAATTTAATACCCAATAACGGAAATAAAATACACTGATTGCGACCTTTGAATAAACGGAGCACGAGCTGCTGTGTACGTAGTATCTACAGGCGTCGCTAGATCGCAGCACTAGAATTTTAAATAGCGATTTCTATCGTTTATTTAGAGCCTATATTCGCTACTGTTTTTACTTATGACCTGCTCTACTAAAGTCGAAATTTCACATTTATCAATCCCTATAGTACATTAATGACACCTTCGTTATAAATCGTTTACTGCACAGCACGGAAAAGATTTGTGAATATCATCGTTGTAAATCGTAGAGATAGTACCTTCAGTCATTGCTAGATAGCGTCGTGATCGCATGTTCGAACATTTCCCGAGATTTTCCGAACTGTGCCGTAAATTGTTCGAACAGTTCGAGTCATGTTCAAACCCAGCTCTAGCTCATACTGAGCACAGTTAGGGATGCAAACGATACATCAATGTTTTGAAAACATCAATGTTTCGTCCATAAACATCGATGTTAACATCGATGTTTTGAACAGTGATATATCGCCGATGCATCGACGACAGAATTCCAAAACTATCGACATCGTTCAACAATTGATTGGCAACTCCATTATTACTTAATTAGTTGCTCAGCCAGCGTCAGCTCGTGTGGTGCTCCTGCTGTCGTCGCTCGTCGCTGTTTTCATACTTTTGAAATAGTGCGTCTGTTGTGCCCTCCGATCGACCTGCGGCTGTGACCTGCCCGCTCACTGCCCTCGAGGAGGTAGCCCCCCAATCCGTGGTGGACTGGGAGGTCTCCTCAGCGCGTGTCAGGCGGCGTAAGACTTCCCGAGGGACCGAAGTGGAGGCCTCCCCGGTTAGTCTTGCCAACAGATTCGAGGCGCTGTCTGTGTCAGGGGATGTTCCTGACGCAGATGGTGTCACTTGTCCTGTACTCGCCCCTCTGCCTTCAAGATCCGGGCACTCACAGAGGGTGGGTTTGTTGGTAATTTGGAGCTCCAACTTTAGGCTGGTAATGAAGCCCCTTAGGAAAATGGCTAGTAGGGAGGGGAAGAATTCCAATGTGCACTCCGTGTGCATACCGGGGGGAGTCATTCAAGATGTGGAACGGCTCCTTCCGGATGCCACGAAGAGCACAGTGTGCAGCCAGCTGCAGGTGGTGGCTCATGTTGGGACCAATGATGTGTGTCGCTTTGGATCGGAAGAGATCCTCTCTGGTTTTGAGCGGCTATCAGAAGTGGTTAAGACTGCCAGTCTTGCTTGCAAGATGAAAGCGGAGCTCACCATCTGCAGCATTGTCGACAGGACTGACTGCGGACCTTTGGTTCAGAGCCGAGTGGAGGGTCTGAATCAGAGGCTCAGACGGTTCTGCGACCGTGTAGGCTGCAGATTCCTCGACTTGCGCCAAAGGGTGATGGGTTTTCGGGTTCCGCTAAATAGGTCAGGAGTCCACTATACTCAGGAAGCGGCTACACGGGTAGCGGGGGCTGTGTGGCGTGGACTGGGCGGTTTCTTAGGTTAGATGGCCTCGGGAATACACAAAATGGGTTTCAGTCTCAAAGGGGGCAGGTCAGACACGGGAAGAAAGCAGACCTAGAAACCATTGGTGTAACGGTTGTAAATTGTCGTAGCTGTGTTGGGAAAATTCCAGAGCTCCAAGCGCTGATAGAAAGTACTGAGGCACAAATCGTTATAGGTTCTGAAAGCTGGCTGACGCCTGAGATAAGTTCGGCCGAAATTTTTTCAAAGGGCCAAATGGTCTTCAGAAAGGATAGAATAAATAAAACAGGGGGTGGCGTGTTTATTGCTGTTACAAACGGTTTATCCTGCAGCGAAATTGAGGCAGATACTTCCTGTGAATTGGTCTGGGTAGAGGTTATACCTGACCACCGGAATAAATTAATAATTGGATCTTTTTATCGGCCCCCTGACTCAGACGATGCGGTTGCAGAAATGTTCAAAGAAAGCTTGAATCATATTTCAAATAGGTATCCAAAGCATACTGTTATAATCGGTGGCGAATTTAATTTACCCTCGATATGTTGGCATAATTACGTATTCAAAACCGGAGGCAAATATAAAACATCGTCCGAACTAGTTCTGAATGCTTTTTCTGAAAACTACTTCGAACAGTTAGTTCATGAACCCACTAGAATAGTACGTGGTTGCGAAAATACTCTTGATCTCCTAGCAACAAATAATCCCGAGATAGTAAAGAGCATGAAAACAGATACAGGGATTAGCGAACATAGAGTTGTAGTAGCGAGACTAAATATCGACATTCCCAAATGCACCAAAAATAAACGAAAAATATATCTATTCAATAAAGCAGATAAAAATTCGCTTCACGCTTTCCTGAGTGATAGTCTCCAGTCCTTCAAAACTAAAAATGCGAGTGTAGATCAGTTGTGGCTTACTTTCAAAGACATAATATCAGTAGCAATCGAGAGATTTATACCAAATAAATTAATAAAAGAGGGGGCTAACCCCCCGTGGTACACAAAACAGGTCAGATCACTGTTGCAGAAACAAAGAAAAACGCATGCAAAATTTAAAAAGACACAGAATCCGCAAGACTGGCAATCATTTAATGAAACTCGCAACCTAGCGCGGACTTCCATGCGAGAATCTTATAGTTGTTTCCACAACGAAATCGTGTCTCGTAATCTTGCAGAAAATCCAAAGAAATTCTGGTCATATGTGAAGTACACTAGCGGCAAAACACAAACAATACCTTCACTACGCGATAGCAATGGTAATACTACCGACGACAGTACTGTTAAGGGAGAATTACTAATCACAGCTTTCCGAAATTCTTTCACCAAAGAAGACGAAGTGAACACTCCAGTATTCAATCCAAGAACAGCTGCCAGCATGCGAAACTTAGAAGTAGATGTTCCTGGAGTAGTAAAACAACTTAAGTCTCTAAACAAAAATAAATCTTCCGGGCCAGATTGTATACCAACTAGATTCCTCTCAGAGTATGCTGATGCAATAGCTCCGTACTTAGCTATAATTTACAACAGATCACTCAGCGAAAGATCCGTACCCAAAGACCGGAAAGTTGCCCAAGTTACTCCAATATTCAAGAAAGGCAGTAGGAGTGATCCCCAAAATTACAGGCCTATCTCATTGACGTCGATTTGCAGTAGGATTTTGGAACATATACTTTGTTCGAATATTATGAACTACCTCGAAGAGAACGACCTATTAACCAAAGTATCCCTCTTGCGAAACACAGCTTGCCCTTTATTCATTTGAAGTGTTAAGTGCCATCGACAAGGGATCTCAAATCGATTCCATATTTCTGGATTTCCGGAAGGCTTTTGACACTGTACCTCACAAGCGGCTTCTAATGAAATTGGGTGCTTATGGAATATCTCCCCAATTGTGCGATTGGATTCACGATTTCCTATCAGAAAGGACACAGTTCGTTGTAATTGACTGTAAGTCATCGAGTAAAACAGAAGTGATATCTGGCGTTCCACAGGGAAGCGTTATAGGTCCCCTACTCTTCCTCGTGTTTATAAATGATTTAGGAGATAATTTGAATAGCTCCCTTAGACTGTTCGCGGATGATGCTGTCGTTTATCGGTTCGTGAAGTCAACAGAGGATCAAAAGCAACTGCAAAGCGATTTAGACAAAATTTCTACTCGGTGCGAAAATTGGCAATTGACACTAAATAAAGAAAAGTGTGAAGTAATACACATGACCACTAAAAGAAATCCGCTGAACTTCAATTACGCGATAAATCAGTCAAACCTTAAGGTCGTAAATTCTACCAAATACCTAGGAGTTACAATTACGAACAACTTTGACTGGAGAGAACACTTAGAAAATATTGTGGGGAGAGCGAACCAAAGGTTACGTTTCATTGGCAGAACTCTTAGAAGATGCACCAGCTCTACCAAAGAGACTGCCTACATCACACTTGTGCGTCCTCTTCTGGAGTACTGTTGCCACTTGTGGGGCCCTCACCAGGTGGGACTGACGGAAGATATTGAGAAGGTACAGAGGGGCAGCTCGTTTTGTTTTATCACGTTACGGGGGGTTGATGTTTGATGTTTGTCCAGCACGAGCTGCTGGCATTGCTGAAATTTCACCCTCCAACACCAGTGGAATCTAATCTTTGACAGTGTTACCCAGTCAGACTGATATCGTACTGTCAAAACGTCCGTTAAAGCATCAAACAAAAGTCGACAAAAAATCCGAGACAAAAGCCAACAAGCCAAGTATAACATAGATTTTCATTTCAGCAAGGTACATGATTTGATAATCGTCATTGATGAATATTCATTTTAAAAATACATTATTAAGTAATAACTGAAAGATGCATAATGTTTAATTTTCTCCACGTCGACAGCTAAGAAAAATGCAATACGTCAACAAAACACAAGTTATTTCGCATATAATGAACAAATCGATGTTAATCCCAAGTAAAATCAGGGCAATGATTTAGTAAAGACGACGACGACGCATTCTATAACTACGACGAACCATCCTCACTCAGTGAACTCCTAACCCGGAGTGCCAGGCGGTGCAGCTGCACCGCCTGGCACTCCGGGTTAGGAGTTCACTGAGTGAGGATGGTTCGTCGTAGTTATAGAATGCGTCGTCGTCGTCTTCCGGTTTATAAGGCGATTGATGATTTTTCATTTTAATCTGCCATTTCGCTGTGTATTCGTAGTCTAGTGAAAGAACAAAAATAAGGCAGATACTTTCTGGCAACGCAGTTTCATTTCAGTGTGTTTTTCCTGTATGGAAACATCGGAAAAACATCGATGTATCGTTTTTCAGAGCGATGTTTTTTAACATCGATATTTTTCCGCAGGAACATCGATGTCTGATCATCGATGTTTTTATCAACGATTTTGCATCCCTAAGCACAGTTGTTCCCCAGGCATGCCGGTACCAAAGACCTTGTAAAAATAACTACATTCCCTAATGGCGCTGCTGTCGCGGGATAATTTGAACCTTCGCCCGGCCGCCATAGTAGTGGCAAGCGTCAGATAAATAAGAGTGTTGTTAGCAGGTAAATCGTGTATTAAATAGCTACTGCGGGATATATACACAATTGATAGTCACGTCTGTATTGTTTGACTATTGCAGTGTACATGAAACATGGTGAAGAATTGCTCAGCGTTTAAATGCATAAATTAATTTAAGAAAGGAATAAAAAGATCGAATATTGTCCTCCCATTTATATTTCTCAGGAATACAAGTAGCCCTACTACTTGTGTTCAGACATAGTTACTCTTGCTTAACAGACTGTTAGTCAAGACATCATAGGATTGAATGAAATAAATAACAGGCTTTTACAATACTGGTAGCTCTTAGAAAGGAGCTGCTTTAGACAGTACTGGTGGATAGGAAGTTCAAAAAGTTTCATTTTATGATGTGTAAAATGACTATTGGGGCACGAAATTAATTGCCTCACTGCACTTCGAATTTTTGTTTATTAAATTAATATTAGCAACTTGTAACGCATAATTTAAAGGTAATCTGTTTTATAAATCGGTATAACAACTGAAAGGTCTTTGTAGAACTGTGTATAGTTCCATATATGAGTGACACATAGACACACTGGATGCACTCTGTAAAGTTGAACCCCATGACAATAGTTGCTTACTTTTGAGCAGTTGACGCTACTGTGAGGTATTTGGCTTACAGCATTAAAAATGCTAATATTCTTGCTAGATACACTAATGCTAATGTTAGATGCATTAGTTAAGAAAACGTTATGGCATACTTCGTTTTCTTAAAAGAATTTGCTAGTGGCTGGTTGCTGTGTTCCCAAGGTAAGAAGCTATTATTCAGTTGTGTATCTGATGGCATATTTCACTTTCACAATCGATTTTTAACAGTAGCTGTTTCAGGCAGCCCTGTTTGATTTGATGCTATGAAATATGTAAATATTGAAGAGTGTAGCAGTAAAGCAAAGACGTAAAGTGTGAAACTCTTCCGAAATTAATGTTCGTACAAAAGTTTCGCAACCGTGGAAAATACTGAGACAGTGCCAAAAAAATCGCATCTGACGATAAATTCCGTTCATATGCTGCACTAAGAACTCTAAAAAACTACATGTTACAGTTCGGTTTCGTTAGGCAGAGGAAATGCTGTTGGCCAATTTCTGCACTGTATGTGTAATAAATTTACACACAGCCGATAGTTGCTGTATATTCAAAGACTCTGAAGCTGGTTTGTAGTTATATGTATTTCAATTATACATAGTTTTCGCGACTTAAATCAAATGAATACTCTCTCTAATCGAAAGAATCTTACGCACATTTAAAGTTGGCGCAGAAGTTTGCCACCACAATGGCCACCGAGGCGCTCTTCAATTTGTCCGCTGTTCGCAGACGGCTGCAAAGAGGTATATAAACAACATAGAGGGGCTATAGCCAAGCTACAGCGCTCTGGGTGGCAGCACTAAACAACATTGGACGCCATATTTGAGAACGTCAGTTTGCAGCAGCAGCGTGAGCAGACGCTTCTGTTTGTAGTCTAAACTAACGTGTAAGCGCTATTATTAGTGGCAACTCATGCCCAGTATGTGTTCTGCGTACAACTGCAGCAACCGCGGTGATAAAACTGTTCGAATATCATATATAAAGAAAGAGATATGTAATTACATACGTCGTTGTGTATCAGCGTGTATTTGTCTATAAACATTCATTATACTTTCGCATTTACCAAGTTTCAAAATTATGTTTACTTCACGACCATCAAAAAGATAGGCAGAGGACGGATGTATTTTGTGTGTTTTAATGTAATGACAGTTGTTTATATATAGTGTACAACAGCGTATTAACCACTGGGTGAGTAGCCTAGGTATTGGAACAGTAATTAAATTATTCTTTGAAAAACAAGGAATTGCTAACCCAATAGGTAACCACTATGAGGCGTGATAAGTGGTAGCCTACAAAGTATAGTCACATATTCTCTTCTCATTTTGAAGAAAAGTTCATGTATGCTACCACCGATCGAAAGCGACTACAGGCAAATGCCATTCCAACAATATTTTCGTTTCCTGAGCACGAAAAAAAACCAAAAGCTGCAAGGAGAATTCCGAGGAAACGACAAATTGTGGAAAGCTTAATAAATACGTAATTTACTTCAAAACATGAAACATCATTTGAACCACAGGCAGAATAAAGATAATTAAAGACTTTAAAGAAATTTGCCCGTATTTATAGGGGAGATATATCAGTAAATACAAACGATTATTTACATTATAGTGACATCAAATAATGCAGCAGTTCGACGATTGTAAACATTACACTTAGGATGCAGTAGTAAACGAGAAATGCTATTCGTTGTGGGAATTACTTTCCGAAATGCGTCGCCCATAAATTAAGGAAAAATCGAGACTGGCAATGATTAACACCTATGATTCAGTTGTTAGCAGACGCCCAGTATCCGCTGGAGTCACAATGACGTTCTCAAAGATGGCGGCAACCTTTTCAATTGGCTTCAACTATGGCGGCACTGTGGCCAGTCTATGTTGTTTATATAGGTTTTTGGTCGGCCGCTTATGCGAATGTGGGGGCTTGGCCGGTACACGACGCACGCGCTCGTGGCGGTTTACGTGCGAACTAATAGTGTCTACAAGAAAACGGACCTTACATAAAAAAAAAAAAAGAAACACCCCGTAATTTGGACTGAGCGAAGTAAATCAAACAATTAGCCCGATTGATACACTTACCTTTTTGAGTGATAAACAAAAATTATTAAGTATCTGGTTTACATCCTCCGGTTTCGCCGTCTCTGGCGATCTGATTAGCGCGTTCAGACTCGCGGTGCCTGGGAAGGCGCCGGTGAGTATGCGGAAGAAGGTCCTGCCGCCCAGCCCGAGCAACCTGCGGACGGCGGCCCTCAGCACTTTGAAGCTCGGCCCGACGCCCACCGGGAGACCGGAGGCGCAGCTGGCGGCCGGCGTGCCGTTGGCCACGGGCCTCTGCACCTCCATTGTGCTGCTGAGGTTGAGAGTGGCGGGCGCTACTGCCAGACCCGCCAAGCCCAGAATTAGCGCGCGCTGCCACGCCATGTTAGCCTCTTCTCGCCGCTCGCCGCTGACACCGCCTTATAGCCGATAATGGCGATCGTCATAACCGCGTACGGGATTTAGTACCTGCTCTAACAGAGTATATGTTCCGTACAAACAGCACTAAACGGCCCCTCAACTTGGCCATTTCGTAGCTGACCGTATTAAGGCCAATTCACCATGTCCGTCACGTCAACGTCACGTCACGGCACCGTCACGTCAAGTTGTATTCACACTGTCCGTCCGTGTCCGTCACGTCAATTCGTCCATCTCAATACGCGATGTTGAAAGTGGGGTTATGAGTGTCGATCTGTTATGTAGAAAGTCATAGTTTAACGCCATAATCGAGGGACACAACAATGCTAAATGTTATTGACGGCCAAAGAAAACTTTACAACGTATGTTTTTGGCCAACTTACTGGGAACTGAAACAACATTTCAAAACATCGACATCTATTTTCAAGCGAAAAAATAAACATATGAAAACATCAAACAATACTTATAAGAGCATGGATAGCGCCTGTTTACATTATCCGTTACGATTTGCCCGCTGACATTGTTAGTACCATCGTAAACAACTGAATTTTTCTCTTTCATTACAACTGACTTTTTCTTTTAAAATGTTATTTAATGAAAAATGCGTTATCAAATTACAATCTTATTCAAATAAACAGTTTGCTTTATTCTTTTCTGTTACAACGTCACGTCACATAAACTATTTTTTGATTTCAGATATCAGACCTCGATTTTAGGGAGACACTCAATTGACAAAAATATTTAAGTCGTCATGAAACATTTGAGATTTACCCCTAAAACGAAGTATAACAATAAAATAAAGATGAATAAGACACATTTGCATATAAACAGTGCACTCGTAGTCTGCAACATGTAATTCGCGTGTCGAAAATAGGTTAACTTCCGATGTTAGCAGACGGCCGTTCCGTCAAAACATTCTTCTCGAGAAACCTTGACGGACGTTGACGTGACGTGACGGTCCGGTGACGGACAGTGTGAATGCCGCCATTAGAAATACATTGCGGAATGTTCTGACGGACGGTGACGTGACGGACAGTGTGAATTGGCCTTTAAAGCAGACGCCATTATGTCGTTTTTAACCCTTTAATGCATAGTGTAGCTGATCAGCTACATACCTTATTTTTTCCATTATCTCTCAAACTGATCAACATTTTTCCACAAATTAATTTGCAGCTGCTTGTATACATAGTTTTACATATGCTAGTAGCTCGTCCCAGTGGCGAAGCCAGGATTTGGATCTGTGGGGGGGGGGGGGGGGGGGGCTAAATTTTAAAAATAAGTACTATTGAATTTATTGATCTACTAGCTGAAAACCCGGCGTTACCCGGCTATTAATTTATTTATTCGAACCTTGAGTTAGTACTTTTCCTATCCACTCTCTGTCTGTCCATCTCCTTTTTTCTAAAAAAAATGTGCAAATGTTTGTAGATCTATCGGACCAAACTGCGTGGTCATCAGTCCTTAGCTTACAAACTACTTAAACCTAGTTAAACTAACCTAAGGACAAATACACACACCCATGCCCGAGGGAGGACTCGAACCTCCACGGCGAGCAACCGCGCGCTCCGCAGCGAGACGCTGTAGACCGCTCGGTTACTCCATCGCGGCCTTTTTTTTTTCTAAAAACGTTACATTTATCAGAGGATATATAAGAAATCACACGTAAAAATGCACTCGTTACGAAGAATCCAATCACGAAATACAACAATAATGATTGTAATAATACCACTGATCGATCACTTGATGTAATGCGCGAAACGACAAATCGATTTTTTTAAAGAGATGTATTGAAAGAAATTTCTTCTTTACTGCTTTATTTATTTATTCTTATATATTTCCTTATTCGTATGCCTATCCTTACAGAGAAAGAGTTGAAGACATTGTAGCATGCATAGACTAAAGATATGGTCACGTTTCGCGGTATGTAACCTCCTTGCTATAGAGTCGTAAACGTCATCGCTGGCCTTCAGTCCGATTTTTTTAATATAATTTGACGACTTTCAACCACCATATCTACCACCCCCTTATAGCTATCGGCATGGAACTGCTATGTTAAACAACGGGAGACTTCGGACAACAACTACACACAGACCATTCGTTTGCATTCTGTAGTTTTCGCTGCAGAGCGAAATATTAACACACACACGTAGAATTTTATATATACTGATAACTTTCCATCCCAATATACTCCACCCTTTTATCATTATCAATCCTTAAGCAACAATGCAACGAATAAAACCATTTTCGAAGAGTAAATATAATTTTCAAAGAGTAATTATTGTTCCGCATTTCGTGTTATATTCTTCAAATTACTAAATATCTATCTGATCACTATAAAACCGTGCCTAAAACCTCCCTCGCGTATAAATTAGTAACCGTACAAATATTTAAGTCTCTGCGTCTTGTTGTTCGGATGTGATAAGCGTACACCGTACAGACATTCATATTAATATATCTAGATAAATAGCTATCTGATCACCATAAAACCATGCTTAAAGCCTTCCCCGGCTAGACATTAGTAACTGTACAAATTTTTAGCTCTTTATGTCTTGTGGTTCAGACGTGATAAACGTACACCGAACAGACATTCACATTTATAGATATAGATTACTTACAGGATGTCCAGAAAAGGGCTCCCTGATTTCCAAATTAAATATCTAGAAAACAAAGATCGATAGAGGAATGTTTATTGTGAAAGCTGTAAGAAGTTTATACAGTAGTTTGAAATAATAGTTACAAAAGCTGCTAACAGATGGCGCTGTATGCTGTACAGCTCCTATCACCATACATACGTGAAATAATTGTATGAAAACACTCTTTGCAAACAATCACATCGCAATGTTTTCAAAATGTTCACCATTGGCACTACAGAGGTGGAGCAAACGAAGAATGAAATTCTCCATCACATTTCGTAGTGTCTCAACCGAAATGGATCCACATGCCACAGAGATCGCCGATTCAAGCTCGTGCAGTGTGGCGGGATGCTTCGGGTAGACCATGTCTTTCACTGTGCCCCACAAAAAAAAAGTCACAGGGAATTAAATCCGGCGAATATGGAGGCCAATCCATATCTGCACCAGTAAATTTGGGATATTCCAAAGCAATGACTCGATTCCCGAAGTATTCCTCAAGAAAGCGAAACACTTGTTCGGTCCGATGTGGTTGGGCTCCATCTTGCATAAAACATTCCTTACATGGTCGATCTCTAACGCTTGCTGTGTGGCGACAAGTTGTTCCAATATTGCAACGTAACGTACACCAGTGACCGTTTCTCGAAGGAAAAAGGGGACTTTAATGCCTCTGCTGCATACTGCAGGCCACACAGTAACTTTAGGAGAATACAGGGGTTTCGCTTCATACCAATATAGCTTTTCGGAACTCCAAAATCGCCAGTTCTGCTTATTCACGTATCCATTCAGGTGGAAGTGTGCTTCATCTGTAAACCAGATGCAACCAACATCAAATTCTTCACTATCAATCATTGTGAGCATCTGATTAGCAAAGGCAACGTTTTGTTCACAGCTCATACGGGTATGGCCTGGTGCGTTTGAAGTTTGAATGGAAACATGTGTAGGGTCTTTCTCAGCATTTTTTGCGTGCTGGAACGCTTCAAACCAGTCTCAGATGCAATTCTACGGACGGATGACATTGTATTTCGCTGAATAATTTCAGAAACTGTGGCGATATTTTCAGGCGTAACTGCAGTTTTCTTGCGGCCAACATGCCCCACTAGATCATCAGTTACGCTGCCTGTTCGTTGAAATTTTTCGAAGAGCGTACGAATTGTTTTCGCATCGGGTCCCTTTGGAACATTAAAACGTGCTTGAAAACTTCGCCTTGTTGCCGTAGAACTCTCTTCTAACCTGTGGTACTCTAGCACCAGAAAAACGCGTTGTTCAATGGAGTACATGGCTTTAATCTCTTCCTTCGGTACGCTAACCTCCTTCACGTTTCAGTAGTGGAACTGATCGCTCTGGGTTTCGGATCACTATTTATACTAGGCATTACGTATGGCGATTACAGCGCCACCTGTTAGCAGCTTTTATAACTATTATTTCAAACTGCTGTTTAAACTTCTTACAGCTTTCACAATAAACATACCGTATACTGCATTCCTCTATCGATCTTTGTTTTCGAGATATTTAATTTTGAAATCAGGGAGTTCTTTTCTGGACACCCTGTATTTTTACACTTTTTTTAATTTAACCAATTGTACTGCGAAAACAGTGGCACAATTTCGCGTAATGATCACAAAGACAAGAGAAATTATGGCTCGTTCGGAGGCATATAGGCATTCTTTTTTTCCTCGTTTTATTTGGGAGTGGAATAGGAAAGGAAACGCCTAGTAGTGGTACAGTCTACCCTCTGCCACGCACGTTACGATGGATTGCGGAGTATGTATGCAGAAGTAGATGTAGAAATAAAATGAGTAGGCTTACATTAATTTGAAAGAGGAAGAGGAACAACGTGATGCAAATGGAGTGTAGACAATCAGTTCGTAAAATAATTAAGCAGCTTCTATGTTACTAGAGAAAGAGAAAGGTCTTTACAGTTTAATTAACGTGAGACTCTATGAGTAAAAACTGAACTAAAATAACACTATTGTTTATTGTCGCGACGGCATTAAAACCGCTCACAGTGACAGCAGCACACGTTCTCAGTGGTGGCATCACGTTGGCCACCCACTGTCACGTTCATTGCTTCTTGGAAAATTATGGTTAATTTGTGATTTATTACATGTGTACTATTTCAAATTTCCGTGCTTGCCTGTTTAAAAAAATTAAAAATTAAAAATCTTTAGGCAGTGCTGGGAAGGGGGGGGGGCTTCAGCACCATTAGCCCTCCCCCCTCTCTGTGGCTGCGCCACTGGCTCGTCTTAGAAATTACATTGAGTTATTCCTAACTTGTACCTTTCTTTACATTATTATTCCTACTTTGCCGTGTAAAAGTGGTCAATCGCATACTACCCTTTCATTATACCTTTCTGGAAGTATGAAAGGCATAATAGTAACATTTACTACATCGGTCATATCATGGAAACACTATGGAAGCACCAGCTATGAACGTTTTGTTGCTAGTAGTGCATAATAATTTTAAGGAATTTTCTTTTCAATATTGTTCTCAGTATGTACGCGCTATACATTAATCATGGTAGTTTTTATAGCTTCAAATAAAAAGTCAATCATTAAAATAACGGTTTTCGTGAACACCAGATGAAGTGCTGTTGAGAAATGTGATTCACATGCATACTGCAAATTAAAAACCTCTTTCTTTCAAGATTCTTCTCTTCCTCGTGGAAACTTGCTTGTTAATGGTGAAAAGCGTTTGTTGTAAATATGTGATTGCAAAGTTTGTCTGTTGGAATTGGATTTAGGTTAAATTATATCTCTACAAAACTTCACAGATCCGAAATTTGTTTTTCGGAACATGCAGTAAATGTT
The DNA here is from genome assembly GCA_026315105.1 of Locusta migratoria. Lineage (NCBI taxonomy): Eukaryota > Metazoa > Arthropoda > Insecta > Orthoptera > Acrididae > Locusta > Locusta migratoria. Next base: position 86,545,529 of record CM048746.1, read on the forward strand.
CAAATCTTTGTAAGTCTACGGGGCTTAACTACGTTGGTCATTAGTCTCTCAGTTTACAAAATACTTATACTAACGTAAAGTAACTTCTGCTAAGGACAAGAGGAACACCCATCCACAAGGGAGGGCTCGAACCCCCAACGGCGTACGGCTGAGAGCACCGCAGTCAGGCACCTTAGTGAGCACAGCTATTCCGCCGCGGGGATGTAGTAAAAAATTGGAAGTTACACCATACTAAAATGAGAGAAAAAGACCAGTTTTTTAATTCTGAACTATGGAACTAGGGTAGTGAGAAAACGACAGTCTCTTATAATCAATTTAATATTTATTCATATTCAGTTTAAAGTCAGCATTAAATGTTGAATCTCATTGACAGCGTTTCCCGTGGCTTTGCCGGTCCTTACGGTTTACCGTCTCATCAACAGCCGTAGTCATTAGAGATAGAGCTTAAGCTCGGATGTACATGGAAGGATGTGGGAGGAACTCGGTCGTGCCCTTTGAAAGAAAACATCACGGCATTTACCTGGTGTGATTCAGGGAAATAATGGAAAACCTAAATCTGGATGGCCGGAGGTGGATTTTATAACATTTTAATAGATTTTTTTAAGTAATTCCAGTTCATTCTACTGATACTCAGCTTTTCAACATTCCGATGTATGGGGGTTCTGCTCGCTGCAACATTATTCTCCTGGGGCGTCGTGGTAGAAATAAATACTCGATATATACAATTTTTCACTTCCTCTTTAATTTAAATTAAACTTCTTCTCCACCAAAACATTACAATAACGTACACAAATTACCACAACAACACAGACTGGCATAGATTCTAAAGTACTCGACTAAAGACAAAACTCGAACTCCTTCACACAAGGCGGTGAGCCAAATATATAACATTGGCAATAATGACCTTACATTACACATTGTTCATAACAATTGAATATACTAATTTACAATTAACAAACACACAACAAAACATTTCATGTACACAAAAATAATCACAATATAAAATGAAAACTATGCATACAATAATTTTAGATGGCACATCTTTTTGAGAAAAAAACGCGGTACTATTTGTTTCACAACAAAGAATAATGACAAATGTCAATTTATTTGTTAATGAGTACATCATACATGTTCCTAATATATATTGAACTATCAAATCTCATGGCCATTCACAAAATATACTCAAAATCGCACGTCAGTCAATATATACAAAGAATTCAATATTGATAATTAATGTAATAGTCGAAATAACACAATTAGCTGGTCAGCACAACTTGTTTATGAGCCTAAGATATATACAATGCTATTTATTTTCATTTCTTTATGTTTAAAAAAAGTTTTTACCTTTCGTCTGTCTATTTATTGAAATAATGTACAATGACAAAAGTATTGTTTATAGAATTATCTGGAAACGTCTTGCACAATTCTCTTAATTAATGAAATCTATCACTTGTTTTAATCACAGTATCACCAAGACACTGTCCTACACTGATTCCTAGGCTGGCTATTTCGTTTTTAACTTCACACGCAAAATGTATCACTATTGAACCACGCGATTCCGGATCCGAAGCAGACGGTATCGTAGGATGACATTGAGATGAGAGGACCAGGCAGACGGTATCATACAATAACACTGAGATGAGGGGGTCAGCATTATCGTCACAATTTGAACCACCATCCTACTGGTCCTTGCGCCCAAACAATACGTTAGTATTTGTAGATGTCATGTTGACCACAGCTGCTTAATTTATTAGCCCAAAGCTACCAATTTCAGTTAATACATCATTATCAAGTGTCAGCCTGATATAGGCAAAAGTTATCAAGTGCGTTAGTTATCAGTTATATACAACATTGCCGGCCACTGTAGCCGAGCGTTCTGCGGCGAATCAGTCACAAGTCTGCACGGCCACTACGGTCGGGGGTTCGAATCCCCCCTTGGAGATGTATATTTGTGCCGTCCTTAGTATTAGCTAGTTCATAAGTAGTTTTTAAGTTTAGGGACTGATTACCCCGTAGTTAAGTCCCATAAGCTCTACAAACTATAATGTACCCGTCGCCCAATAACTTGTAACCTGAAGGTGCCTATTGCAAGCTATTGCGATGCAATATGACTCCCATACGTTTCTATGTGGAATGACTTGCCTACACAGGCTTTATCCCGTTTAAGTACATATATGGGTTCCCGCCACGTGCGAAATAAGCACTCCTAACAACTTTAATGAAATTGAAGAGTCATAAGATTGACCCGCCCAACGGATAACATTACTAACGCATCTGACCTAATTAATCGGAACCAATATACGTACTCAAATGGAACGGATGCGTTACTTTGTTATTTATGCTTCAGTGCACCATTGCAGGCCACAGGAAAGACGTCAAGAACGGAATTATTAGTGCTGAAAGGGCTATATGAACATTTAAAACTTGCTTCGACACGCATTTGGGATAAAATCGTGTTTTATTTAACCACTAATTCTTTAAGATAAACATTGTGTGATGTTAATTTACATGTAAAGAGAATTGAAGTGTAACCTTTTGTTGCTATCATCTGAATGGGAGTCCTAGCAAGGTTCCAAAAAAGACAGGTTAATTTCGTCACGCGCAAGGATATGGAAGCAAGGAGTTTCCTCTGATTCCCCGCTATGATTTACCACATTCAACAAGGCATGGAAAGAAGAATTACTGTGTGAGACATCAAATTTGAATCCGTCGGGCTGTTGTGTGCCAGCGGCAGCAAAGTGGTGTGAACGGACACAAAATATTACCCGTGAATGGGATTTTCATTACCGACCTTCTGATCATTGCTAGAACACGACAGGGGATCACAAAACATTACAATGTCCATCTAAGTGGTGAAAATACGTGATCAGTGTGCCCCCCACACAAAAACCAAGTTACTGAAATTTAATTTAAAATAATTACCACCACGCTGAATAATTTCCATAACAGTATTGCATGAGCAGGGTAAGCAATTGCAACAGACTCTGTGTTACCAGACTTACTATGTACTGACCACCACGTGGTGCAACGTACACACTGATCACATTGCACAAACGAAACCGTCATTATTCAGAGATTAATCCTACACATTTATGCATTAAAGAAAATTAAAACACACAAGAAATAAATTATAACTAATAAAAGACTACCATTGCACCAACTGGACTCACAAACTACAATTTATCTATTTCGCGCGCAAAGTCCTAGTTAGAAGGAAAATCACTGTAAATTTGAATATTGACCCTCAAAATGAATATGTACAGGAAACAAATACAGAAACACGTTCAACGAACTGATACTCCCCATGATAATGTAACCAATAACAGACTTAGCAGCAACTTTAGCCCACGACAAAGCACACACACACCATCTCGGTCTGATTCTATCACTTGAAGTCACCAAAAAATGTTAAAATTGACACTTATTGATTGTGTCCCCTAACAACCGATGGTGAAAGCGTCACCATGAGCAACGTTGGTGAATATTCTCACCAAATCGTTACCAAAACCTCCGCGACACCAGCGAGCAACTCTCCTCCCGTCCACGCTCAGCCAGGCCAGGAACCGATCTCTTTCTCTCCCTAGGCGCCACCCGGGCCAACCACCCCCACTTCAAATTCGTGAGGGCGGAGCGCCCCAATTGGCTGGACACTGAGGGTCCGTTACTCCACCGCCTTCGCAACCCCTGCCTCGACCAGATCGACCATCTACTTCAACCCTCAAACAAAACCTTTGCTGCAAGGCAGTCCTTGCCACAACTACATAGCCACAACCAAAGATTACAATATTGCACATGTTACCAACACCGAAAGAAATATTAATACATTCCAATCGGTACTCCATAGTACACAAGGATGGGGAAAAGAGGAGAGTGACATATAACAGGAAAGATATAAAATGTACTCCTTCGCCATCTCTGTTTCTACAATTGCTCTTTCAGTTTTCAACACCTGCCACAAAGTGTTGCAAGCCATTCCCAACTGAATCAATTCCAATTTCATTCATTAAGTTGACATAACGAGACATCAGAGCAATGAAACGAAATGACAGTCTCGTTTCAAAACGTTTGAACATTTGAACATATACAACATTGATGGAATATTGTGGCAGATTACATGTAGAAATACTTACGGAACTTAGCCAGTTGATTAATGTGTGAATCTTGAAAAACTGAAAATAAATATTTGGCATTATAATTGACTTGCTAGATATGTTTTTCCAGTGACTATTCATTACAAAATGAAGCACACTTTGGTAAGCGTTAAAAGTTGAGCACTGTACGTAATAAAAGCTAATTCTGGTAGGAGGTACTCAGATAAGAATTTACTATTATACAAAAGCTTAATTTCAGCAGTAAAATTACCAAAAGATCCATGTGAACTATCGGCTACTGCCTGCTGTAAAATTTTGTACCCTGGCCCTAATTGATAACTGACTTGGTTCAATTTACTCTAATAACAGGAAGTTAACAGTGGCCAATATATGTAGCAGCTCACACGAAATTACACACAGGCATTAACAAACAAGCAACCACAATTACAGTTATTTCATAAAGGTGACTAAGAAAACATTTATGGCGCAACTGAAATTAAACATAAAAAATGCATCTGAGCTTGTTCTCAGCACTGGTGAAAAACAATAAATAAAAAGGGGAAAGGTGCTCGAAAACTACAATTTACAGGCAAGTCAAAATTATACTGAACTTAACTTGTTCATTCAGGTCGAACGCAAGCAAAATGGGGAACCAATTTTGTTAATACAATAAAAATGCATCCCATTTACAGGAACTAATACTGAAGATGCTCAGCATTGAATTTAATATAAATGACACAGAACTTAACGCTACTGGGGGGAGGATTTACAAACAACACTCACTCGCTCAGACACACGCAATGCAACAGCGACATTCACGAAAATCAGCGTGCTGAAAGGAGGCAGGAGCAGACGCCGCTATCGTAGTGTAAATTCAGCAAAGCTGGAGGTACCACACAACACAATATACAATGAAACTGCGAAGATGGCTCTGGTCTGTAGTGCCTGATTAGAGATGATGCGTGAGTATAGCAAAGTTAGGCTGCATTTAGATTAGACCCCGAGCGAACACGCTAACGGCGACACACGGCTATGTTACATGATCGCACTCCACTGAAGGTGAAGTGGTTAAAAATAGGATTCATTACACAAAATCACGGCGGATGGTTAAGTTGCAATCTGAGAGTAAAGTACCTAGGCACCGGTTTTACGATAAGTGGCGTGAATTCAGGTGACTAGCTGCAAACCCCTGAAGTCGGAGTTCGGACCCACGTGGTTCCGAAAACCGATAAAAATGAATAAATTCCATCTCCGAAAAATAAGGAAAATTAACTACGGCATGCAACAAAAAAAGTTTGTAAATCTATCGGATCAAACTGCGTGGTCATCAGTCCGTAGCTTACAAACTACTTAAACCTAGGTAAACTAACCTAACGCCAACACAGACACCCATGCCCCAGGGAGGACTCGAACCTCCACGGAGAGCAACCATGTGCTCTGCAGCGAGACGCTTTAGACCGCTCGACTACTCCACTGCGGCCGGCATGCAACCCCTAGAACTATTTAGAATTACAAAAGGAAGTGAGTGAAATGCAGCTACATGCGATAGGGAGCGATTATGGAGACGGAAAAAGTCGTCTCAAAACCCGGAAAAGTGGAATAATTACAAAGCCGGAAAAATAAAAATAAAAACTACGGCATGCAACCCAAAGACATGTTTTTAATAAGCAAGCTGTTGAAGGAGATTGTACAAGGCTCGGGGAGAATTACTGACAAAGACTGAAAGCATACTACAAGTTTGGGGAAGAAACAGCAAAATTAAAATAGGCAGGTTGAGAATATTGCGAAATGTTAGTGGAAATCAGAAGGATACATGGATAGTTACTTGCCTGATGGGCATGGAACAAACAATAGTGGAAGCTGAAGGCTTTGTTTTAAGAACCGACCTTGAGGAACAGATATCATTCACGGAAGGAAATTATAAGAAAGATTTTTACATGTACTGTACAAAAATGAACATATCGTCTGGTAGAAATGGGGCCCCACAAAACTAGAAAGAATTTACACATAGTTCATACACTGCCACATAAGCAGAAAAGGTTTGAATGTAGCAGGTAGTTATCAAACTGCAACTAGTAACAGATACATCGCGCTTATCTGTTGGGAATCACTGGATTGAAAAACTAGAACACATTTCTGAGCACGATCAGAAGGAATATCCAAATAAATAAAGCTAAGTTCAAGAGTCGAAGTTAAACATGCTAGGCAACGAATACCTACCAACTCCACAAGCACAAGAGCAGAACCAATCTTACCTCACCATGGTCCGAGCACAAAGTGAAGTCCGAGCGGCCATGAGGCGGGAAAGCTACCCAAAGCTGAGAAGCCCAGCGGTGGTGGGGAGAGAAGATTGTGAGACTAGCCGTGGAGAAGGCTCGTCGACTAGCTTGTAACTAAAGGGTGTAGAAACCTCGTTGGTCACATTAGCAGCAGGGGTTGGTAACTACTAACTATCGACTCTGAGCCAGAGAGAACAATGCAAATCGAGCTATTACTACCCACATTCAAACAGTCATTAGATCCTCGCACATTGAAAGACGACTGTCTGTTGTCTTCCATATATTTTTTGTATATTTCTGCAAAGTTATAATTTATTTAATGTCGCTAGATTATCATTTTGTTAAAACTTGAACTCCACTCTTTTCAAGGCTTGAGGAATAGCATTTTTATTTCGTGTGTTAAAATATTAGTCAATATTGCGGGGTTTTTCTTATTTTGGTATGTTAATAATTTATCATTATATTAATTAATGTGGCATAAGTACGGCTTCTCCGCTACGCCACTGTCCCTGTGTGAATGTGCAGTTGTTGTAGTTTTAAGTGTGTGTGAGAATCTATGGCTGTTTGTATGTGGGAAGTGATAGCTCGCTTTGCATCGCTCTCTCTGCCTCAGAGTCGATAGCTGTTGAGGTTACCAAAGAGGTTTCTACACCCTTTGGTTACGAGCTAGTTAGTGATCCTCCCCTCCATCGTGAATCTCGCTGTCCGTCCCCACCACCGCTGTTTTCTTGGATTTTCCAGCTTCCAGTGGCTTCCCGCGTCCAGTAGCAGTTTCACGCCTCATAACCACTGGATCTTCATTCTGTGCTGGTCGACTGATGAGGTAACGTTGTTTCTGCTCTTATGTTTGGAGTTGGTAGCGTTTCCTTGTCTATCACATTTAACTTAGATTCGTGAACTTAGAATAATGTTTTTTAAATATTTTCTGTGATCATGTGCAGAAATGTGTTCTCGTTTTTTCAATTTTATTAATACAATAAAAATGCATCTCTTACATGGATTAATGTAGACGGTGCCCAGCCTAAATTATACAGATTTAACGCTACTGGGGGAAAGGATCCACAAACAACACTCATTCTCTCACACACACGTGATACCACAGCAAAACTCACCAAATTCAGCGTGCTGAGATGACGCGGAAGCAGGCGCCACTATCGTAGGCAAAATGCAGCAAGTTGGAGGTAGCACAAAACACAATATACAAAACACTTTGAAGCTGGTTCTGGTCTGTCGTGCCTATTTTGAGATGGTGCGTGTGTATAGCCAAGTTAAATTACGTCTGAATTGGACCGCGAGCAAACATGCTAATGGCGACACACGGCTATGTTACATGAATGCAGCCCACTAAAGGTGAAGTTGTTGAAAATCAGATTCATTATAAAAAATCACGGTGGATTCTTAAGTTGCAGTCTGTTAGCAATCGATCTAGGTACTGGTTTTATATGAGACGTGGAGTGAACTCAGGCGACTAGCTGCAAACCCCGGAAGTCGGAACTCGGACCCACGTGGTCCTGAAAACTGATAAAACTGAATAAATTCAGTTTCCGAAAAATAAAGAAAATTAACTACTGTATGTAACCCATAGAAATTCTTAGAAATATATAAGGAAGCGAATGAAATACAGCTACACACGATAGGAAGCGATTACTGAGACGGAGACAGAGGGCGTACTTCAAGTTGTAAATTTTTACCATCTGATACTAATTTTATATTTACTCTATTATGTATGTTTCCATTGTTTTACCAAACACAGAATTATTCATCAGTTTAAAGAAATCTTTTTCAGGATCATTTGTTGCTTTCATCCTCATTTCAGTATTCAAAACTATATATTTCCTCAGCCAATCAAACAGTTTAAATTTTAAAGTACTATGTATTTTTGTTAATTTCAACTCTAATTGAAGATATTGTTTTAAGTTTCGATAATGTACAGCGTATTTATATTTCTTATTTAATGTTGTTAACAATTTATGTCAATTTTCTGGTGCTAATGGTACATTTTTATGTTTGTAACTCAATTGGATATTCTAAATCAACTTCAAATATATATCCATATTCAGAATTATCTGATATTTTCATCACATCAATATCTAAATTATTTTGCCATTCAAATTCACCATATGGTAAATATTGTGACATTGCATATCAACATAAATTATTTGCATATAAATACATTAAATAATTAGATTCCTTGTTTGATTCATAATGTTTCATATATTTATCATTTGCTTTAAAATATATTTTACAACATTGTGCTATACCACCTCTTATACCTTTTTCAATCATTAATATCATATCATAATCAAGTAATAACTCCAGAGGTTGTTTAGTCATTTTTTACATAGCATCCCATGATAAACCAGGTGCTGTGTAAACCCATGCAGGATCTAAATCATATGCTTTAATACAAATTTTTCTCAAATTTTTAAATACATCAGCCAATAATAGAACATCTCTTTTAAGATATAAATCTTGATATTCACCCATATTTTGAATATTGAATTTTTTTTCCAAACTAACTTTGCATGTAGATAATCTACAGTAATTATATTTTCTTCATTAAGTTTGCTATAGAATGCTCCTTTAGGTTGTAATTGTGTTTCATTGAATCTATTCCAACTGTCCACATAATCATATGGATAAATGCCTTTTTTAATAACTAGATCAACTACATCATCATGACAGAATTGTTTAATATTAAGCATTTTATCTTCTGGTAAATTAGATGATAACTTATCTAATGATGATGCCATGAATCTAAATGTATCAATAAACCTCATTTTTAACTTATTTGTTTTCCAAACTAATGTATTTTTCTTCATTATTTGTTATTAACTATTTCTTTTTCATCATATCCAAGTTCTTTTGGTTGTTGCAGTTTAAGATTACATTCATTACATATTGGTGCTATATAATTGCCAGTTAAATGATAATTATGGTGTACTTTTCAGTTAGTTGTATGTTGTGTATGGTGAATCACATAATGAACATCATTTAGATTCATTATGTATTTTTATTAACATGTTTGTTAACTTTTTCATTGGTTCTATTTGTGAATATAAATGTCCAATTTCTTCAACTTCATTCTTTATCATTTCAATAAATTTCTTATGTGCATTTGGTCCTCTATATGCAACATGATCTTTATATTTGTCATAAATATATTTCACATAGTAACAAAATCCAGACGGTTCATGTTTTTGATATTTCATTGTATATGATTCATCTGAATTTGGTTCACATGAATCCAGCTTCAATAATAAGCTTTCAAAATCAGCATATATAACAAATGGGACATGCATTATATGATTATAATTTTTAAATATTATACATTCACCTTTATTAGATACTCAATTTTAACTGATTTATTTTTAGAACAATCTTCTTTATGTGTTTTAGTGTACTTTCTGAATTAAAGTGTTGTAAATACATTTTACATAGATAAATTTTACCATGATGTGATGTTTTCTGATTTATAAGTAAACATGTCAAATCTTTAATCAAACAATAATGTGAATTATTACCATTTTTCATGCATAATAAATCTATGTCTACTTTATTTTCACATTTTGAACCCTTTAATGGATATATTTCATATTTTTCATCATATGCATACACATTAATCGATATATTTAGTTTACATACATATGTAGGAATATTATCAATTTTAACTGTATATTCTATTTGACCAATTTTAGTTTCTAATTGTTTAATACATTCTATATAGTTACTAATTTTATCTACATGTTTACAAAATGGATTTAATGCTGATGCTATAGCCCACAAGAAACATTTTTCATCCTTATTCTTAACATTTTTACATGCTTTTTTATTTTTTAAAATTTTAGGTAATTCAATATATGATGAACCATGAAGTGGAGTATAGTTGTTAATTCCAAATTGTAAATTATCCTATTTAACAGCCATCCTGATCCTCTACTTTGAAAATCATGCATATGTGTTAACATTAGTTGTTTACCTTTTACATAAAATTTATTTATATCTTTTTCATTTCTAATGACATAGTTGTGTGTTGCAAATCTAAATTCTTTTATTTCATTAGTAACATTCAATTTGAATTCACAAAACAGAATTAAATTCACTTCTAAACCATTTTAAATTTTAAGATTACCTTTTATTAACTGATATACAGTTGATTTAGTTGATGTCATAATATGGTGTGGATATATAATTTTAATGTTGTTTTCAATATTATTTGTTTTAACCTATTTTGAAATGCTTTCTCAATTGAATGATACATACGAACATTTCGTTCATTAGGTTTTCCAAATGTATCTGTATCAAATGGAAATAGTTTTTGACTATTTTGAATCTACTGTAACAACTTAGTTTTAGGTAACTTAGAACACTTATTAAGATTTAAATGTTTAGCTAATACTATAAGTTCATTAACATTTATGGATGAGGGATGTTTGTTTCAATAACAGCCAAAGATAAATTTTAATTTTCCTTTTCTCTTATTATTAGCAAATATATCTGTAGCATATGGAAACAATGATTTAAATTTAATATAGTCCATCAAATCATTTTTACATAGTTTAGAATATCCTTTCAGATTTAAACTCTTAGCTAATGCTTTGCGTTCATTTTACTGCATCGATTGTAGTTCCATTTATTAAGGATAAAAGCTATTAATTTTGTTGTCTGTATTTGTTGACTTTAAAAATACAGTATGTAGTAACTGTAGATATAGTTAGATGTAACTATTTATGTATATAATTATTTTTCAGAATATATTCAAACTTGATACAGTTCGACGTATCTATTTATATTTATATATTTATATATATATATATATATATATATATATATATATATATATATATATATATATAATTATTATTCAGAAGTTTTTCTGTCTTATGTTTGTTGTGAATTAATGTTGTTAAATGTCGTTTTAATTCACATTGAACTATTGATCTACCACATTTGCAAGTAAGCTTTTCTAAAATATTATCCTTATGATTATCATAATATTTCATAGTATGCTGATACGCACTTTGATTACTTATGCTACAATGATCATCTTTTTTAATGTTGTCAATGTGAAATTCATTAATTTTTTTTCATTTTTACATCGAATACATGTTTTGGTAGTATCCATTTATTATATTAAAAACATGAACCATTTGTTGTCTATTCTGGTAAAAATTCAAACTCATCAACCTTTTTATCTGATTTCATTCCTGTCTATACAGTATTCCAACCAATCATATTACTACAATTATCCCAACCTATCATTTCTATATATATCTGGTAATATAATTTTGAATTCATTATTGAGTTCCAGAAATGTTTTATAACGAAATTTGGTTACAGCAACATTTGTAATTTGATACTCTTTATTTACTTCTAATCGCAGTTTCATCAATGGTATGTTTTCATTTATGCTATTAAGCTTAGCAGCTAAATCCATTTATATAGCAAGAAAATGTTCAAACTTTTGTATTGTATTTTGTAGTATACGTATTACGTCTAGAATGAATTCACAATAGATACCAAATAATGATAAATCAGTTGTACCAACTTTTACTACCTTCTTTCTGAATACATTATATTTATAAAAAGTATCATCTTTGAAAAAATACTACATACCATTAATGTACCTAAATACTGAACTTACAGCAGGTGGTAATCCAGAAAACTGTCTGGTTACAATACCACGAACGTTTTATTTGAAATTACATTCATCTACTTCAACATAGAAAAAGTCATTATGCTAAACAAAGGTTTTACCAGTATATCTGTTAATTACAGCATTAATTTTATAATCATTACATAATCCTGTAGTTGATAATGGTTTTTGATATCCTGGTATCAATTGTACTTTATTTAAATATATCATGTTGTCAACAAATTTTACAACTTCACCAGTTGGTCTTTGATATATTCCATTCATTATTTGTAAATTTTTGGGTAAAAATGTTAACCAATTGGTTATTAATTTTGATTTCATACCATTACCAATCCACACCCATTTTTATAAAGTACATATAAATTTCCATTTGCAAACAGTAAGTGATCGAAATGCTTATTTTCACATAATGATGCAAAAGGCTCAATTGGTGTAGATGATATAGGTACATATACAATTATTTTTGGTGTTGTAGGTTGTGTTATACTTAACCATATAAACTTTGAATAGCTTCAATATCATCTTGAGATAATTGTAAATGTGACCCATTACAATATGAATCCATAATTGATCCATACACATCTGAGTGTAGTAAACCAAATGTATGATCAATTTCATGCACTAACACTTCAAATAGATTTGTTTGGTATTTAGGTGTATTTTCATCAATTTCTAAATAACACAATTCATCATCATCCATATGAATTTCAACTGGATCAGTATTCAAAGTTGAAAAAATGCACTACCTTTTCCATCTAGTTCTTTTGAACAATGCATATTTTTATCTATTTCATATCTATGTTTTTGTATTTTATTTGTAATCTAGATGTTTCGATTATTGCTGTCATAATGAAACTGAATATCAATATATTTTTACCACAAATTAAATGCTGCTTCTGCTACATGTAACACTTTTAGTTGCAAGTTTATAATAACATTTTATATTTTTCTTATTCCATTTATACATGCTAGTTCTATAACTCCCAAATTCATCTTTTACGCCACATCTAGGCCTTTTCATAAAATTTAAAGTATCATCACTTAACTCACCATTGCTCTCAATATTGTATGTTAACTTCTCTAAATGCATCATCACTTGTACATTTTGATTTTCTGGAATGTCCAAATAACCATAATCATTTAAGTACTTCATTACTTTATTCTGATCATGAGCAATTATTATTTTCGTTAATAATAGTAATAGAAGTATGAACATTTATATACATTTAATAAATTCAATTTTCATATATTCATTTTCACTATTGAAATATAGATCAATAACATGATCACCTTAAAAGTTAGAAATATCTTTTCATCATAATTAAAAATACTGATTCCGTAAGTAGTATATAGCATTTCTTCCTGTTTTATATAACCACTTCTAAGATCATTACGTAAATAAAAATGTATGTTATATTCTTCAAGTTTAGATATAACATCTATCAACTTCATTTATTAGTAACAAATTATTAGACCTAAAAGTCATATGGGTCTAATATATAATGAAAAAAATATTATTTATATTAATGAATTTGGATTATATTCTCTAATTTTATTATCTAAATACCAAGAAGTTAAATGAATAACAAACAAAGTAATACCTTTAAATATCATACCAATGCAAAATATGATTCCAGATACAATATCATGTTTCTGTTTCTTAAAATATTCATAAACAACACATATTTCATCTGAATATATTGAATCTGATCTGAATATATTACAACTTCAATATCAAATAATACCACTGACCAGTTAGCAATATATCCTTTTTCATATATTTCGTTAAGTTTGCTTATCCTAACCTTATCACCAATAGAATACTTTGCTTTAGTTGGAAAAATAACCATTACATTAGGCTTATAATTGTATTCATGTACATCTATTGGTTTCATTTTTATAGTTCGATTTACTGTGTTATTATATTCATCAACTAATTTTGACACAATATCTAGCCACTTGTAATTGCCTTGAAGGCTATTTTTTTTTCAAATTTTATCTTTTAATGTCCTATTGAATCTTTCAACAACAGATGCCTTTAATTAACTACATGTTGAATAATGATTGATATTATAAATTTTCATAAGTTGTTTAAAATCACTATATAGAATTCTTTTCCATTATCTGCTTGTAATTTTTTTGGATTTCTGTGTCTAAATATTTTTTCAAAAGCATCAGTTACATTTCTACCAGTTTTATCTATAACTGGAATAGCCCAAGCGTATTTAGAAAACACATCAACCACAGTCACTAAATATTTACAACCTTTATTTAATTTTGATATTCGTTTCAAATTTCCAGAATCTAGTTCAACTAAATCAGCCTGCAATAAATCATCAAAACCAAATGATACTATTTTTCTTCTATTACAATTTTTCCTCATTGGTTTATGTAATTCATTAATTATTTTGTCCCAAATATTAGGATTTATTCAATTTTTTAACAAATTTACTTTTTTTAGTTATACATACTGAACATATACCTTCAATCCTTTGTTTTCCATTTTTTGTTGGTACTGTTTTAGGATGATGTGTTTCTGTAAATTTTTTACATTTCAAACAATAAATATGAACCATTTATATAGCATAAAAATTATCCTTCAAACAACAATTCACCAAATACAATTAATTTTACATCTACTGGTGTAACAGTATGTATATCTTTTAACCTTATAGTTAGACAATCATTATTACATACATTTATTGAAACATTCTCTTCATTAATTTCATATGGTACATGATTTCATATTAATGTCATCACAAAATAATTAAATTTGAGTTTTTTCCTAGTATGATGATTCTTTTAAGCTTAAAATTAAATGAAAATTCAAAAGCCGTGGTGGAGTAGCGGAGCGGTCTAAAGCGTCTCGCTGCGGAGTGTGTGGTTGCTCACTGTGGAGGTTCGAGTCCTACCTGGTACATCTGTGTGTGTGTTGTCCTTAGGTTAGTTTAGTTTAAGTAGTTTGTAAGCTACGGACTGATGACAACACAGTTTGGTCCGATAGAATTACAAACATTTGAACATTTGAAAATTCAAAAACCTGTTTGTCATGTATCTTGCCTTCTATTTTTCAACATCTGTTTCTAATTCAGTTAGCATTTCATTAAAATCATTTACAATATCACGACTTATTTTTATATCAACAATTTCTGCTTTAGTTACATAGTTATTGAATTGTGTTAGAATACACATGTATTCAGGTTTTGTAACATATTCTTTTTCTAAATTCTGCTTAGTTATAGTATCATAACCATTTACTGGATCTTTTAAATCGACTATTCGTCTACCTTTAAAATCAACATATGTTTTAGTTATTTTGAAAATGCTACGTAATTCTTTCTGGAAAGGTTTAGTCAAACTTTCAATTTTTAGTTCTAAAGATTCTATTTTATTTCCAAAAATGTCCATTTAGTACCTTCAAAACATCACTGAATTTATAACCATCTGATAGTAACTTTAGTACAAATATACACAAATGACCACATACTACTTCATTAAAATTTTGTATACGTTGACTCTTATAAGACAAATTATTTGAACCAAGATAAGTAACTAGTTGTTTTGGTATATTACCACCAAATGAATCAAACACAAATTTATTATCATTTTTCTTATAGCAACATATCCAATGTGTACCAACATGATCAGACGTACCTAAATTAACCATTCCACATTCATTAATTTGTGGCTTATTAGACAATTCGTCAACCATGAAGACACCTCTAAAATGTTTAATTTTCAATTTAATAGCAAGTTTTTCTATATCAAAATTCCTTAATGCATTAGGATACTTATCAATTACTTTTTGCAACGTTTTTTAACCCTGTACCTTTCTTTTCCATTTCCAAATTGTGTCGTGTTTGTTCTTCCAATTCAGCATCAGTTTTTTTCTTATTTATGACTGCATTTGCAATTGCAGCTGATCCACCAGCTAGTGAACCAATTGTTACAAGATATGGTAATGCTGCTAATAACAATGGTAAAAATCC
This sequence comes from Locusta migratoria, assembly GCA_026315105.1. Lineage (NCBI taxonomy): Eukaryota > Metazoa > Arthropoda > Insecta > Orthoptera > Acrididae > Locusta > Locusta migratoria. The sequence goes on from CM048746.1 coordinate 86,561,544, forward strand.
ACCTTCATGTTGTGTTAATCCTTTACCTTCCTTCTTTTTTGTTAGATATTCAAAAGTCATTTTCACAACTGGAAAACCTAATGTAATAAGTAAATTTCCACCAATTTTCTCATCTTTCTTTCTTTTTTGAACATCAGTTAAAAATTGATCTATGCTATGTAGTTGATCATTATTGGCTATAAGTGTCTTTGGTTTATTTTTGCCACTAGGTAGCAAAGTATAGTCAATACTAAAGTTATTCATTTATATAGATAAAAAATACTATTATAAACCCCATCTTTTTTCATCAGCCTATAAACCCATTCCTAATTTTCGTTTTCCATACATTATTCCTCTAACAGCTGTTGCAGCTAATTCTTCATGAAGTGTTGCATCAGAAGCATACATTCTTTCTTTTGCAGCTAATTTATGTCTAGATTCTAAATCTTTATGATTTTTGTATGCAGTATCATGTTGTTTACATGCTTCATCTAACTGATTTATTCCTGAATCACCACGTGCTAATCTTTCATCTAATTTTGTACCAGGTCCACAATAATTATAACCAGGTAAATGCATTTCGAATGGAAGTTTGTTAATTAATGTGTTTACTAGTTCTTTACCATATTTTTGATTTTCCCAAAATTTGTATGGTAAATTATTCAAAAATCGAATCAAGTATTGAGTTCCTTTTGGTTTGTTGATGATGAAATCACCAAATTTATTTGTTAACATCTGTGTTATGCCAACTTTTTCATTATGATAAATTTATTTCTAGTTAATTCTTCACCATGAATTACAGCTAATCTCTCTATTAATTCATGTACATCATTCATCCAAACATATTCAACTGATTTGTCTGTATATTTCTTAACGAATCCTTCACCTATTTTTTCGTTTTCTGATTTTGCAAAATAAACATCAACAATTTCTTTTATCAAATTATTGTATTTAATACCTCTACTTGACCTGATTTTATTAGGATTTTTATCTGAATATAGTGCACATGATTCATATAACATATTTGCATAATTTGATAAATCAACAGAATCAAATTTGTCATTCAAATCATCCATAGTTACGTGTTTTTAGTTAAATGTGTCATCAATCCATCTGTACCTTGATATTCTTTTTCAGCAATAATTATTTTATTTCCATCAAATTTTACTGGTAAACTACCAATATACTTAAACGTACCGACAGGCCTTAATCCAAAGACTGTATCTTTACTATGATTGATATCCTCTCCAGGAGACACCACCTTGACGAAGCACTGTCCGTGCAGGTGGAGAGGCGCATCCGTGTGAAGCAGAGGGCTATACCGAAGGTAGAGAACCTACTGCCGGAAAGGCCTCAGCTGATGGATCTGACAAAGTGTGTCCCACAACGTCCTGTCATCCTTATCCTCTCCCAGTTCTTTCCCAATTCCTTTCCCAACCCAAGGTGTGATGTGATCTGTGCCGAGGGATGCATAGCACATGGGTGGCTGTGTCTCGGATGAAGCCTCAGGGATACCGGGTGACCTCCCTGAGTAAGTAGCCTTGCACCACATGTGGTTATCGTGATGTGGACCATATAAATCCCCAAATCTCGTGGGACAAAGATGAACATAGAGAAAGAAAGTTTTTAAAAGAATCTGCGGGGCAATCTGAGTCCTCAGATACTCAGACGTCGGGATCAGGACCAATGGAGTGCACTCCTACTTCTGAATCAGGGTCTAGACCTGGGCAAGAAGTGGGAACTGTAACAGAGAAGTTGGACCATATTAGGATTAAGGCCTTGTCTTGGGCTCAGAGGAGGAAACTTCTCAAGGAACAGAAGCAAAAGGAAGGAAAAGAATGGCTTCCTAAGCATTAGTGGAGGGAATCAAAAGGGCTTGAGCCCAAGACTCCCAAAAAGAAACTGCCTCAGGTCAAAGGGGATACACAGACACACCTCTGCTATAGTGACCTCATACCAGGACAACTGCTCAATCACCAAGAAGTGCACAAATAGGAGAGTGCCTTGGTGGAATAATAACCTGGAAATGCAAAGGAAACGGGTACGAAGACCTTTAACAAGGTGCACTGGACATTGTGCAAGACTGGTGCAGAAAACAGGATCTGGGGGTTAGTCCTAAGAAGACTGTTGTTGTACCATTCACAAAGAAGCATATACAACATTCAAGTTGGAATCTAAAGCTTTTCAATGAAGCGCTACCTGTGAAGGGGACAGTGAAATATCTAGGGGTTACCCTAGATGAGAAACTGACATGGACCCCTCACATCAGGAATATTTGCAACAAGGCAAAACGTTTGTGAGTACCAGTAGAGTTTGTGGCAAAAATTATGGCCTGAGCCCCAAGGGTATGCACTGGATATACACCACAGTGATCAGACCCAGTATCACCTATGGGGCGGTCGTGTGGTGGAAGAAGGTAGAACAGCAGGTTGCTGCTAAGGAGCTTGGTAAGGTGCAGAGATTAGCCTGCTCAGCCATAACAGGCGGCATTAGCAGCACACCAACTGCTGGATGGAAACCATGCTGGATATGCCCCCATTACACCTTTGGGTCAAGATGGAGGCAGCGGCTGGTGCATACAGACTAAAATCTGGCAACAACTGGAACTCTTTGGGATATCGAGAATCACACACTAAAATAGTGAGTGAGGTAAATATAGGAAGGGTTGCGGAAATGCCAGCCGACTATATTATATCCCCATACTGCTTCAACAAGTCTTTCAATATAACAATTGGAAGTAGGGAGCAGTGGGAGAAAATAGTTCGACACCATACGGGGGATACTGTCTGGTTCCCTGAGAGGTCAAAATCACACCAAGATGTTGGGGCTGGAGAATATGGGGTGCAGCCAAGACTGGAGGGCGTCATCTCTCTAGGAAAACTGGCGTCAGTATTCCAGGCGGAAATCACTGCCATCAGTGTGTGTGTGGAGGAGAATTTACGTAGGTGCTACAAAAATTGTAGCATCTATATCTATTCAGACAGCCAGGCAGCCCTGAGATCACTGGCAGCTCCTGCAACAAGGTCTAAAATTGTTGCAGAATGTCACAGGGATCTGGCGGAGCTAGGGTAAAGCAATAGAGTAAACCTATTGTGGGTCCCTGGCCACTTGGGGATCAGTGGCAACGAACATGCCGACAAATTAGCCAGGATGGGGGCAGAGACTCCATTTATTGGACCGGAACCTGTCCTGACAATCACCAAGGCAATGATCAAATTGGAGCTACGTAACTGGCTCAGAAGACAGCATGTAGAATATTGGACCAATGTCCATCAACAAAAACATGGCAAGGTAATGATGCAAAAGTCATGTTTTAAAAGAAGCTCTGCAATCCTGGGCCTGAACAGGAGAGAAATTAGACTCATGGTTGGGTTGCTGACAGGCCATGGGAATTAAAAAAAACACCTACATACAATGGGAATAACAGAAGAGGATCCTAAATGTAGGATCTGTGATGACGGGTTGGACCAACACTGTTTTGGCTTCCCTGAAAAAATAAAATCAAATTAATGATTGATATATTTTAAAATTCTTTCCCTTACATTATTTTTTATTTTTGATTTTTTTACATATTTAATCAATATATCACCAATTTCAGATTCATTTAAATCTGTGTTATCACTATAGCTGTCATATTCTTTGATTTGTGGTATATGATATGAAATCATTTGTGTTTCAACTTCTCTATTTTGTTCAATGGCTTTTAGAACATTATCACCTATTCCTTTAATACCTTGTTTTACTTGTTCTATTGCATCAATAACAGGTTGATCTTTTTTTATACTTTTCATATTCTGTATGTGGTTGTTTTTTCCATCTTCTAAATTCTTCTTTTAGATGTTCTTGTTTCTTTTTATTTCGTTTAGCTTCTTTAACAAGTTCTGGATCATATTTTGCAAATATTTATAGAACATAAAAAGTTGATGTTTATGTTTAATGTTTATGTTGGATGTTGATATTTATGTTCGACATCGATGTTTATGTTGTTATGAAATGTTGTAGTTGATTCATTTGTTTTTCTAGTCATGTCTATTGTAAAAAATCCGAACTCATTGTTCCAACATTTACTACATATTTATTTTAAGTCATCAAATTTTAAATTACCTCCAACAAACTCATGATAAATGTGATTTTAATTTGTAGCATCTTGTCTGAAAATATTTAAGAAATTTATATTATCTCTAATTGTTTTGGTATTTTTGAGTAAGTTTGAGCCAAATAAAAAAAATCTATTCCTTTATGTTTATCTGTAGTAAAATATTGTTTAATTATATCTTGATTTTTCAAGAATAAAATCATCAAAAACAACTAGTGAATTATCTTCACATTGATTTAATGGTACAATTTCATCATTATTTTTTAATAAAAGTAGCAATTTTTTCATTTTGCTGATCTTCAATTTTTTACATTTATTAATAATTTCTTGATACTCTGATCTAAACTTTCAGAATAAAAATAGAAATGATTAATTTTATCCCAATTTAACCACCCTGGTGCTAAAATATAATTGTCAATCATCAATGTAGTTTTTCCGCAACTACTTGGTCCTATAATTGCACATCGGATTGAATTTGGTAAACGTTTACCATGTTCATATTTTGGTTTCTTTTCTGGAATTCGTATTTTTGGATCCCATTGTGTCTTCATTTAATTACCAATAAATGAGTAGAGTAATTCAACTGAGTGGTAATTCATCAGTACTCAAAAAAATTAACTGTTCCTATGAAAGATAGTTTTAAAAGTGTAGCATTGGTTGGATTTTATACTACATTTTTAACTCCAATTGTTACAAAAAAATTATATTGTGATGGTGAAACAACAATAATTCCAACTGTTCAATATACTTTGGAAAGTTTGAAAAAATATATTCATACAAAGAAGCCTAATATCCATATTAAAGCAGATGAAATTTTAAATAGGTTTAATTTTGAAAGTGATGTTAAGCTGTATATAGATGTGAAAAAAGAGGATAATATAGCAAGTTTGCTAGGATTTAGTAATCAGACTATTAATGCAAATGAAAAGACTGTTGCTAATGATGTTCCTAAGATTATTCCCTTTGAATTAATAAATGTAGGTCTAGCTGATGGAATGTATGTAAAACATAATGATCATTTTCATCGTGAAACAAATATTATTGCTTCATTTAAGCCAAATGTTGAATTTGGTGCACCAATAATTTATGAACCTTATCATCCTCTTTTTGTTACAATTCATGATAAAATTCAGGATTTAGTAGTAACTATAACTGATGAAAATGACAATCTAATCGATTTCAATGGTGCTATTGTAACTGTAATTTTATTCTTAATAAACGAAGAACAAAATTGAAAGCTGTCAGTTTCAGTCATTTCCAGTGAATGAAAAAACAAAAAATATCCTTAATATTCCTAATAAATATATAGAAATTAACATCAATATTCGTGATGGATGGATGCACCCTAATCAACCTAAATTGTACATGAATTTTGATGTTATTCATTCAGATGGATCAGATTTTTCATCATATGATCAAGTCAAATGTTAAGCTTATTGCTAATTATATTGTAAAGCTATTTGACTTTATAACCATTAAAAAAGGTAACAATATTTTATCTAGAATTGAGCATCCATTTATGTTATCAACTGTTTTTATGCAATTGACTTCATCTTCAACTGATAAAATACCAATAGAAGGTAATATAGTTAACAACTGTAAAATAAAAAGTACGAAAAAAGAAGTACTATATCCTCTACAAATGTTAGGTGGATTTTTTAAACATTACGAAGAAATTATGTTTGAAGGTGATCTTACTACATGATTTACATGGTCATCAAGTGCAAATGATTCTATTCTTAGATGGTCTAGTACAAATGCAGATGGAAGTGAAATAGCTGGTACACTTCCAAACGAAGGTAAATTGTAGTAAAACGTATGGAAATTCGAGTACCAATTGTGAAATATGAACCTAATTATGAAATGGAAAAACGTGAATATATGTTGAAAAACCCAAAAATTCCGATATTATTCTATGAGTTGCAAACTTTAGAAATAGCTGGATTAAGTAATAAGACAAATTTTGAAACAGACATCACAAATTACTATAATTCAGTTGAATTTGATATGCCTTACTTTATATTCGTTGTATTTCAAAGAAATCGTAAAAATAATCAATTGCTTGATTCAGCAATGTATGATCATGTAAAACTACGTAACGTATATTTGAAAAATGTTAGAAATGAAATTTTTCCATATGAAATGTGGAATATTGGACCGCCTGATAATTATTTAAAGGCCTATGATGCATTTTGTGAATTTAAGAAGTTATCACAACTGAAGGAAGCTGTTGACATAAATCCATACAAGTTCATGACAAATTACCCTATCTATGTGATTAATATAGGATATAGAAAATATATAGTAGTTACACAGAAAACGACTATGAAACTGTGTGCTACATTCAATGATAAAATTCCGAATGATACACTTGCTTACATAGTTATGTATGGAAAGAAAAATCTGACCTATGATGCTCAACATAGAATGCTAATAGAAAACTTTTAACTATCTGAATATATTCTGTATGAAGGCAAATTCCAGCAAATGGTAAACTAATAATAAAAAAGAATAAATCTAACTTGGGATACTTTTTAACATTAAAAATGAATAATATTATAACAGACACTAAAATATGTTTATCAAGTGTTTGTATTATATGTCAACAAATAATTAATACATTTAAAAGATAATTATCATTCTAACAGTATTAACACATTTAGACAAACAAATTGAAAATGACTGAAAAATGTAATCATTAGTAATAAATGGGTGTACTATTTATTAGAATTATGACATTAAATAAACATAAATGTTTCGTCTGATTGTATATTTCAATTATATGAAACATTACAAATTGAATGTTAACAATTTATTGTACATATCTTGTAGTAGCTCTAATTTGTTAGATTCCTTTTGTTTTTGAATTATATTCATAGGTTTCATGTCTAAAAATTGTTGGCACAAATTACTGTTACATTTGGTATCATGTACTTTTATTTCATGTTTAATATTTAATAGTTCAGCTATTTTTTCAATAAAATACTCATATGGCAAAGCTTTGCCTTTATAACGATTATTAAACACATCAAATACTTTTATAATATGACTCTTATCATAACCACTAAACATAGATACAAATGCCCAATTGGGCTCAATTTTCATTAATTTATTTAGTTTATCCATAAAACATTTTTCTCGATATTTATGATTGTTATGTTGGCTGATTTTATCTGGATAACAATTATAGCAATGTGTATCATCACGGCAACTCTCATTGCAATTTTGACAATAATCATTTTGATTAATGTCAGGAAAATCTGGTTGAATAAAATTAGGTAAATTAGGATCAAGTATATCAATGATTCTTTAGTTTCCTGTGTAAATGGATGAAAACACGACTGAGGATGTAGTCACTGCGTTCGTTCCATATAGTGGCGCACTCTTGGGGAAGATTGCCCGCATTTTGAAAAAACATGAGGTTGGAACTGTTTTTTGTCCGCTGAATAAAATTCGTGCACTGGTGGGGAGCGCTAAAGATGATCTCGGTTTGAGGAATGCCGGCGTGTACCAGATTCCGTGTCAGTGTGAAAGTCATATATTGGACAGACGATGCGTACCGTCAAGGATTGTTGCATTGAACACCAGAGGCACACACGATTGATGTATCCGAGCAAGTCGGCAGTCGCTGAATATTGTTTGCCTGAGAATCATGCGATGGAGAATGAAAGCACTAGGATTCTGGTACAGACGTCGAGATACTGGGACTGCGTCGTCAGAGAGGCCATTGAAATTCACACAAGTGATGACTGTGGCTATAATCTTAGCAAAGCTTGGGAACCAGTGATTGGGTTAATTAAGAGTAAATCTAGCAAACGTAATGAAGTGACGACCACGGCGGACAGAGCCCTCACACCGACGACATCTCAGACGCCGTAGCATTCTTTTCAACTGCGCGGCTGCGGCGCGGGACGCGGACCTCGGAGGGGTCGCTCCGCGGGCCGAGGGTATTTAAATGGCCCTCTACCGGGCTAGAACCTAGTTCCCTTCAAGCAGCCGTAGCGTGCGGATCTCCATGCCGGCGTGTTTTCAGGAGCTCAGTCCATCAGTTCACCTGATGATGGCGTCATGTATGATCGCCGAAATATTGTGCTCGTTGGACACTATAGACCGGCAGTACACCCGTGGATATTTTGATGAAGTATATCAATGTTATCTGCTTTTTCGAATTGTAGAACTAGTTTCTGCATATCATTTAGTTTTTCATCATTCTGAATGTTATTCACTTCATTTTGAATGTTATTGGTTTTATTTGAATGATATCTGCTTTTACAATCTTGATTTATGCATTTCTTACAAACTGATCTTGGTTTACCTAATTTCATTCCATATTCTGTTATATCTATTATCATTTCACATTTAGTACACTTTTTTGATGTGTCATTCTTATTATCATTTTTCTTTGAATGATATTGGTTTTTATTTATGCATTTCTTACAAATCGGTCTTGGTTTACCTAATTTCATTTCATATTCATTTATATCTTTCAGTATTTCACGTTTAGTACACTTCTTGACAATGTTGTCCATTTATTATATAAAAAATGTCAGTATTTGTTGTCCATTATTTGTTTTATGTATTGTAAATACATTCATTATTCATAAAAGTGTCACAGTTATGCATTTCCCTATTTTATGGTTATATCATGCTGAAAATAAGAACAATTGCTGATTTTGATGATAAATGGTCTTAAAATAGCAACGAAAAAGGGTTTAAGTGACTGATTTTGGCAGTTGGTGCAGAATGACTATTCCTCATCTACTCCCTTAAAAATGTACCACTATTATGACTTTCATTAACACACGATTAGCGTCTATTATCGTGCAATGTAACCCGATCATACACGAATCAAACAATGCATCAAAAATCATTTTATTACAATTCTTTGTAAATGGGGATCAAATGCTAATAGCTCCTAAAGAAATGCAGTCTACTATTTGTATATTTAAAATGACTAATTGACCGTGCAAATAATTTGCAATCTATCCTAATATGTCACAGGTAGGCAAAATAGTAATGGAGAAAAGGCAAATGCAAGTACATATGTATAAAAGGTAATAAATTTAGAAAATACTAGTGTCATTGTAAGAAAATTTATATAATTAAATACAATATGATTAATTGTAAAACATACAAAAACAAATATTGACTTTTCATGTTTATTTTATTTTATTTGTTAAAAACTTAATTATCTTACAAAAGTTCTTTGAAAATAATGTTAGTAGTTATAATGTGACAACTGTTCACTTTTTTGCTGTATGTGTTTTTAGCACAAACATAAACATCACTGAATGAGCAAACTCATGAAAAAGCCATGTATAACTGTCCACACATGAAAACAGGTTCTGGTAAATATAATCCCACCCTTTGAAGCGTCTGAGCTGGTGGTTTATTGATGGTGATAGCGAAGGATTCTTTTATTGGAATTGTCTCATCATTTGGAGGTATGGTTCGATCAGAACGTGTGATGTTAATACGGGGTATTAGCACAGTTTTATCAGAGTCAATAAATTTATCACTGATAATGTAAGTCAGTCATCAATGATTTTGCACCGTTAATTGATCCCTGATTAGCACTAATATTTCTAATTAACATAATTATAGCATTATTCTTTAAAAGCAATTGATGAGGTGGTAAAACGAACGTATTTAAAGTTCAAGAATTCTACTGGTTCACCTGAACATCGTTTGTTACTTCAAGATGAACAGAATCAGAACTGAGGTAAAACTTTGGCCTCTCCAGGTAACATATTGGGAACGACAAATTCATTAATTGTGGAGCAATCGTTCGTTGGGTATCAACTTAGATTGTACAAAGAGTACAATTTTTTTCAAAATAAATTTTTGTGTGAAAACAATAACTTTAAATGATATGTCATTTTTCGTCATTAATGGAGAATGAAACCTTTAAAATCATACCTCAATAATTAATTTCAGATAATACGGGAGATATGGCATAACCACAAAAAACACCAATAAGAAATGATGTATATGACGATGATTATGATTATTATTTAGATCCTCTTTTACACACAAGACCAACAATGTCTCTTCAGTTACAGAACATATTACTACTTCATTTACCTCTTGATACTTCCTCATCTGTAAGTTCCTCCATAAAAAAAAAATCAATAAGTAATTCTTTCAAAAGTATCTTCCTCAAAATATTGCCTCCGCTGCCAATTTAAGAGATGTTACCACTGTGACACTGCACAAAACTAGCCACTGTGAAGTTCTACTACTACTACAGGAGGATCTATAACTTCTCTGACTTACAGTGTTCACTCTTTGGACTCAGAAATATGTTACTATCATAGAGTACAAATATCTCTGGAGTGAGCATATCATTCTCCACATGTTCTTAACATTAAGCTGGAATTGTCACGTGATTTAGGGACGATGCTGTCCATTAATTTGTACTAAGTATCATGTCACATCACGCCATGTTAAGATTTCCAGGTAGCAAAGTTTTAATTACGTCGTTATCTGGTGACATCAACTCTCTACAGTGTGATAGTAGTTGATTTTGTGCTTTTGTTGTTTCTTAATTTTCAGTTTATGACTGTTATTTGTTTCCTTGGTAATCTGCAAATGTTGTTGTTATTGTGGTCTTCAGTCTGCAGACTGGTTTGATGCAGCTTTCCACGCTACATTGCAAGTCGCTTCATCTGAGAATACGTTGAGCAACCTACAACCTTTTGAATCTGCTTACTGTATTCACCCCTCTGTCTCCCTCTACGATTTTTACCCCACACACTTCCTTCTAATGCTAAGTTGAAAATTCCTTGATGTCCTACCAATCTATCCCTTCTCTGGGTCAGGATATGCCAGAAACTCCTTTTCTCCCCAATTCGATTAAGCACCTCCTCATTAGTTACGTGATCTACCCATCTAATTTTCATCATTCGTTTGTAACACCATATTTTAAAAGCTTCTATCATCTTTTTGTCTGAACTCCTTATTGTCCATCATTCACACCCATACAATGGTACACTACAGACAAATGCTTTCAGAAAGGACTTCCTAACATTTAAATTAATATTGGATGTTAACAAGTTTTGCTTCTTTAGAAACGCTTTTCTTCCCATAGCCATTCTGCATTTTATATCTTCTCTACTTCAGCTATCAGAAGTTATATTGATCCGCAAATAACGAAACTTATCTACTACTTTTATTGTCTCATTACCTAATCTAATTCCCTCAGCAACGCCTGATTTTCTGACATTCCATTCCATTACCCTCATTTTACTTTTGTTAATGTTCATCTTATATCTTCCTTTCAAGACACTGTCCATTCCATTCAATTGCTCTTCCAGATTTGTTGCAGTCTTTGACAAAATTACTATTGCGTCAGCAAATCGCAAAGTTTTTATTTATTCTCCCTGAAATTTAATTCCCTCTTCAAATTTCTTCTTGCATTCCTTCACTGCTTGCTCATTATACAGATTGAACATCATTGGGGAAAGGCTACAACCCTGTCTTACTCCCTTCCCAACCTCTGCGTCCCATTCTTACCCTTCGACTCTAATTGCTGTGTGGTTTTTATATAGGTCGAATATAACTCTTGACTCCCTATATTTTATCCCTGATACCTTCAGCATTTGGAAGAGCGTACACCAGTCGACATTGTCAAAATGTTTCTCCAAATCCACACATGCTAAAAACGTAGTTTTGTCCTTGTTTAGCCTATCTTCTAAGATAAGTCGTAATGTGAGTATTACCTCCCGTGTTCCTACATTTCTCCTAAATCCAAACTGATATCCCCAAGGTCAGATTCCACATGTTTTGGCATTCGTCTGTAAATAATTCGTATTAGTATTTTGCAACCATGACTTATTAAATTGATAGTTCTGTAATTTTCACACTTGTCTGCACTTGCTTGCTTTGGAATTGGAATTAAAATATTCTTCTTAAAGTCGGGATGTATTTGCCCTGTCTCATACATTTTGCATACCAGATGGAACAATTTTTTTCTTGACTGATTCTCCTAACGATATCAGCAGTTCAGACGGAGCATCATCTTCTCCAGGGGCGTTGTTTCGACTGCCGCCTACATAGGTAGAAATAATCATCAGAATAAAATACGAGAAATCAGAGCTCAAACAGAGAGATTCAGATGTTCTTTCTCTCCCCACGCTATTTGAGACAGAAATGGTAGATAAATAGTATAAAGGTGATTCGATGAACCATCTGCCCAGCACTTAAATGTGATTTGCAGAGTATCCCGTGTAGATGTAGAATATGAAATACGATTATAAAGTCATTTGTTATGACACTCTCTCCTGCTCTCTGTGATACAAGTGCTTTACTTTTACTTGGAGGAAAGAAAAGTGGAACAAATAAATTAAACTACTCTCCAGTAACTTTAAGGGGCGATATCTTCACTTTTTATTTCTTTTTCAGTACAGGCCGAAAAAATTATCCGTCTAAGGAGTCATATAAGCTGCTGCTACCACTATTTACTCTGATAACTAAACTCACTTATGTTTATGTCCCACACTGATTATTCAGTTGCTTGAACATGCTGCACAAAATTCTGCCATACATTCGGCGTTAATTAAGCGATTGCTTCAGCCAGAAGTACATTCACTTCATACAGTTTGAAGATATGTTCCTTGCTGCGACATAATTTTTAATGTGTGTCCATACAAGCTCAATAACATTCAGTTGAAAGTGGAATGACTACATTATTTGTAACGAAGTCGATTGTTCTATGGCAGGAATTGGTAAGTGTGAACTATGTCCTTACTTATGAATTAATATATTTATATATATTTTCAAATGAATTAAATATATTGCAATTTGCGATGTTATGGCTTCACTGTATTCGGTTTAGATGGAATACCAAACTGTGGCGAATGAAAATTTGTGCACGGCCGGGATTCGAACCCGGGATCTCCTGTTTACTAGGCAGATGCATTGACCACTCCGCCACCGAGGACACAGTGACCAGCCCGAATGCAAAGGACTCTTCCCTGCATGTCTTCTGCCACACACAAATCTCCATTCGCCACGCTCTCTCTTTCCTATACCACAGCCTATTTATTCTATAATGCTCGCAGCCACAATACTGTATTCCCTCATCAGGGAGAACAAATTTTCATTCTCCACAGTTTGGTATTCCATCTAAACCGAATACAGTGAAGCCATAACATCGCAAATTGCGATATATTTAATTCATTTGAACGCTGTAATTCGTCAATATATATATATATATATATATATATATATATATATATATATATATATATATATATATATATATATATATATAAAATTGTATACAAGCCGAGGCTGGGCTCCTGACGGCAATTAATTGTGTCTCGATACCTTATGTTCTGTTCTCCCTGATGCGGGAATACAGTATTGTGGCTGCAAGCATTATAGGATAAATAGGCTGTGGTATAGGAAAGAGACAGCGTGGCGAATGGAGATTCGTGTGTGGCGGAAGACGTGCAGGGAAGAGTCCTCTGCAGTCGGGCTGGTCACTTTGTCCTTGGTGGCGGAGTGGTCAACGCGTCTCCCTAGTAAGCAGGAGATCTCGGGTTCGAATCCCAGCTGGGCACAAATTTTATTTTTGGCCACAGTTTGGTATTCCATCTAAACCGAATACAGTGAAGCCATAACATCGCAAATTGCGATATATTTCATTAACATAATTGTTTCATTAATAGGGTTATGATATTATTATTAATAGTTCGTTAGTATATGCTTTAGTGTCCATGCAAACAAACATTATTTTCTTAATTACCAAGCTTACTGAAGTGCATGCTGAGAGGAAACTATCAAGCTCTTACTACAGACATGCAAATGGAAAGTGTAGGAATCCTGGGTTATTGGGAATGTATGCGTAATTGCTTATACGCCCTGACCAGTTCCTTGAAAAAAACGAAACAATTCTCTTGTGTCATTTTACTGCAGTCTTCTTTAGATTTTTCAGTTTTCTTCCCAACATGCTGTTATGGGCTTAAGAGTACAATGCAGTTCGGTCATTCTGAAACTGTAGATTAATGTTAGTGTACATGTTGTAGAAGCTTACCCTGAAAATAAACAACCATGGTTATAGCGAAGGAAAAATGTTGCCCTATCCAAGTGTGATCGACCTGAACGTAACTTCGCCTCGATATTGTGGGAGCCACTATCGAACACAGCGAAAATATCGTGCAGTACACTACACGATACAAAAAATGTCAACACGCCATATGCGCGGACACCACGAAATCACAACGAAAAAGATGCATAACCACACACCTATGTCAAGGTTACGGATTCCAAAGACTGACTAGGCAAATCACTCGTGGATAGCCGTTCCATCAAGTCTTATTCACAACGAATTGCGCTCACAGACGCAACAAAAACGCAGCGAAATCAAATACCCACAAAACAATCCGAGGAAAAGAAATTACGTCAACGGCGAGAATTATCCATCCACTTTCGCAGAGCCGCTACACAGACAGACTCAACCAACACAAAACGACATATACAATGGCATTCGCAGTCAGCAACGCTGATGCAGCCCAGAGATTAATAAATTACCGGGCAATTACAATTCAGATAAACAGAGAACAACATGACGAAGAAATTGAACAGCTGACGCCTCAGAAAAAGACAGAAATTAAATACCAAAAAATCCGCCCTAAGGTGTTCAAGGACGCAAGTCGAGATAATCCAATCCCTGTCACAAAACCAAATTACATGCTAAAATACGACGATAAACAAACATAAGGAAAACCTGTAAATGAGTCAATTGATTACACACAACTTATTTCCAAACACAAAAGGAACACATTAACAATCAGCAAATTAAAGTACAAATACAAACTTATATTCACACAGGAAATATATATCTACAGTACATACAAAAACCAGAAGTCTATTCGATTTAATATGGCAGACGTGGTGCACCCCCAGAATTACCGCTACCTTGGGCAGACGACCACTGCTGAACTTGTTGTGATTGCCAATTACCATTATTCTGGTTCTGGAACCGGGGTGGACCGTTATTTTGCCATTGTACATTGTTTTGGCCTTGTACTGAACTATTATTATTGGAAAAGGATAGGTTCTGCTGGCCGTCATTATCATTATTGCGCCAGTTTTCGTTGTTATGATTCCTCTTTTTCCAATCGTTGCCGCGTTTGCGATTCTTCTCTCGCCCACGGTCGCCGTTGTTTCCCCAATAATTATTGCCTTCATTTTGCGGAGGATTTTCGTCCCTGTTATCTTGAAGACGCCTTCCGTGTCGGATTTCTACGTATTCTGCCTCTCTAAGTGCGGAAATAAATTGGTCAATAGTTCCGTCGCATTTTCCTATCATGCTCCTCTGGTATCCTTCAGGGAGCTTGGTAAAGCAATGCTTCATAATTTCCTTGTCCGAATATGGGTTATCAAGGACTCTGTTTTTCTTTATTAATGAATCCAGAAACTTGACTGGGTTCTTGAAACTGGCGGACAACATGTCGCGTCCCATAACAATTTCATCACGCATTCGCTCCTGCACTTGTGAAGGCCAATACGAAGCAAGAAACGTTTTCCTGAATTGCTCATATGACGTACAAGATTACGCCACAGAGCGCATGTGTTCCGCCACGCTCCCTTGTAGATGGTCGCAAATAAATTCAAATTTATACTGAAGTGGCCACTCTGGCGGGAGTATTCTAGCAAACTGTGCAATGAACGACTTCGGGTGCAGTACATTATTCGATTCACGATAGATCTGAAAATTCTGTACAGACAGGAAGTGATTCAGATCGAATGGCTTATATGCTGTGGCTCCACCGCCGTATTGCGCGTGCCCTTCCGTTCTCATGCTCTGCTGATTATTGCCAGCTGGAGCATACCTTTCAGAAACAGCTGATCCGTGGAGGTGGCAGTCTGTCCTACGTAGACGACAGCAATTATCATCTGCCTCGGATCGTGTGTGTACACTGTGGGAAATTTCCCCCCGAGTGTTTGATACCTCTATGACTGGCGAATGGTGACGGAAGACATGAGTTCTTTCGTCCTGTACCGATTCTGTGGGTCCATCTATTTCGCGTGGTACACGATCCGCACTTTCTCCCGCATTTCCGGTACTTCTGGCCGCTGTTGACAATGTCGCAATTTTCTCTACATCGCCGCGAGGTTTTATTATATCGTGACTCAATTTCTTCTGTTGTGACTGCGACTCTTTTGGCCAATTCGGCCGTCTTTCTTGCACCAGCTGCCATTCTGGCTTCTTTCTTTGCCTCTATTGCCGTATGCTTTGCTTCAGTCGCTGTTTTACCGATAGAAACAAGTTCTTGCCTGACTACCGATAATTCCTCTTTGAGTTCACCCACACGGGCATCGATAACTCTCCCTAATTTTTCGGCGTATTTACTAACACGAGCATCTATAACTCTTTCTAGTTTTTGTATTTCATTCTTTCTTTCTTGTTTATCATGAATTAAATATTTCATCAAATCCCCCAGCTGAATATCCTCATAATTTCTAGCTGGCGTGGACGACCTTGATACTGTTGGCTTGCGGCTTTGCGCTTTTGTATAAGACGTTCCCTCATCACTATGAGCATACATTTTGCTCTTATGGTGACTGTGAGGAATTTCAACCTCACTTTCACTTGAGTTGTTTACTGAAATTTGCCTATTTAATATTTCTCTAGAAGCTTTTCTTGACAATTTACTCAAGTCGCGTTTTCTACATGATTCACGACGACTAGAAAAGTCAGAATCATCTGAATGGCGTTCCGTGTCACTCATTGTGGCACTGTTTACTGAAACACCATTAATTTCTAAAAGCCTAGCCCCACTCCTAGTAATCATACATTTTTTTAATATACAAATTTACCTACTTTTATATGCAAGTGTCTATCCGGCATACAACGTATTGGCCTGAGTATTTGAGATTAAAACACATCAAAACGTCCGTGACAAAAATAAATTTCGTACGCGAATAACTTTTAAAAACACGTACATAAATATTTGCCCAACAAATGACACAAGCAAAATCACGCCGTCAATGTCAACGCCGTAAAAACAGCGCTGTTGCGTGGTGCAGAAACCACATTACATGAACGCTGCAAAGGAACACTTGATGACGCGTTGCGCACCTGAAATTTCTAAATACTGACTACAACTAAGGGGTTTGGACTGCCTGCAACTGGACGACATATGACCACATGACAGAATCGCCTAACATTCGATAATCCTATGGCAGGAGTCGCAAAGTGTAACGATTCTGTTTCCCCTCCAAAATAGTGACAAAGGAACGTTCTTAAATGAAAGACGATCTGCTCAAAATCAATTTATTATAATTAAACATTCATATGATATTTCCTATCATGTAAAAAAAAAAAAAAAAGATAATGGTATTCACACAATCTTTTAGAAATGTTAATACATTGAGACACAAAAAACTGACTGGCTGAGTCAAAGGTCGGAGGTTTTGCAAAACAGAATGCTATTAAATTGGTTACACAGGGGCTTGAAATTATCGTTAACCCTAAGCTCCTCAGAGTAAATAGGCAGATCTGAAAAGAATAAAATAAGGGACAGATTCCAATAAGTCTGATTCATATAACCCTCCAGCAAGTGTGTCACCTTACCCACACAGATGATCATTGACGGCAGCGTCTCAGGGTTGCAGGCAGCAGGCGGTGGGAGCGGATGAGCTGAAATTTTTATCCGACCGTAATTGCTGCGACCTGTTAAGCAGGGTCGACATGTAACTTAACATCGTCACTAGCGTCGGCGTCGCTAGGCAGTTGCTGTGCGAGTCTATCACGCTAGTAGACTAACCAATATTTTGCATAGGTGACACAAAGACCACTTGGCACAAATCGATCAGTCACTTGCGTAATAAGATCCGTAAAAACAATGCCCGATTCGCGAAGGTGCGAATGCTCAAATAGAGACTTCTAGCAAAACGAAAACAAAACTGTGGCCGCTCACAGCGTAACCACAGGACAATGTAACGTCCGCGAAGTAAGCACAAGTTCAACAAGGTCCAAATCTTCGGAATAACGCACAAGTCTAACCAGAGGACCGTTTAAGACGATGTCCTCCCCACGAATCTAAATGGAGTATTCCGTGTCTCCCGAGGTCCGTACACTTCGGACGCTCAAACAGGAGACTAGCGAGGTCCGTACACTTCGGACGCTCAGACACGAGAGACTGTCCCTCCTCGCGCTCTGCCGCAGCTCACAGCAAGTGACGGGCGGCCACACCCACGCGCAAAGACGCACCAATCTCTGCTAACGGCTAATAGTCAAACCAATCGGATGGTGTAGTGCCGTTGACAAATTGTTTAACTGGCATACCAAAATAATCTGCCGAATCAGGACGCGTTCTCTGCGGTTGCCAAGAGGCTCGCCCACGCCACCAACGCTTCCCGCGGATTTTACCGTTTCCAGGGTGAATGCTCTGCAAGGAATTTCACCTTGCTCCTAGCTACGGTCACACGACCTAAAAAAGTTAACGTTGTGCTATATATACAGCCGCTGGAGCCAAACCCTGGGGCGCCAGACGGACAGAAAGCTTTCCTCTCAACCTAACCATTTGTCCCACTAACTGTGTTCAAACTCTGCTGCTTTCTAGGAAGTTTCTTTAGATAACTCCTAAGGGCAATATGTCTTCATTAACCGCCCGGGGCTCAGAGCACTCTGCTATTGTTCGTATCTGGTAAATTCCTCTCTTGCAAAACGGCTGAATGACTAAAAAGGCAGTCCCTGCTATCGCCCAGCCCACCGTAAACCGCGGGCCAGCATTGTGTAAAACGTTCCACATACTCCGCTGCCTGTAGCGTCGGCGCCAAACAGGTCATGCCGGCCCCCCTCGTCCTTCCCCGAAAGCGAGCGAAAGTTGGTGGGAGGGGTGAGACCCCAAGAGCGTCTCTGCTCTTTGCGCCTTGGCCGTGTCTAACACTTAAACCACTTTTTAGCAGCCAAGCTGCTCCAATAAACATTAAAATCCCGAAATTTTCATATAAACATAGAATGTACTACAATCCCAGGAGCCCATCACCCCTGATGTGTCCCCAAAGGCACAGAAATCAAAATAAATAAAGATCTACAAAGATCATCTTAGGATAAAGAGCTTCGGAGAAATAGAAAATGGGCAATCTCAAAGGGTTCAGGTGGATCACAGGGGAAATGTAGATCCGGAAACTATCGGTATAACAGTTGTAAATTGTCGTAGCTGTGTCGGGAAAGTTCCAGAACTGCAAGCGTTAATAGAAAGCACCGAAACACACATCATTATAGGCAGCGAAAGTTGGCTCAAGCCGGAAATAAGTTCAGAAGAAGTATTTTCAAAAGATCTAACGGTATTCAGAAAGGATAGATTAAACAAAATAGGTGGGGGCGTGTTTGTCGCCGTCAAAAGTAGTATTTCATGTAGCGAAGTTGAAGTTGATAGTTCGTGCGAGCTATTATGGGTAGAGGTTGTACCCGAAAATCGTAAGAAGTTAATAATCGGTTCCTTTTACCGGCCTCCCGACTCTGACGATACAATAGCAGAAAGGTTCAAAGAAAACCTGAGTCTAATTACAAAAACGTACCCGACTCACACGATAATAGTAGGTGGTGATTTTAATTTACCCTCGATCTGTTGGCGAAATTATATTTTCAAATCAGGAGGTAGGCATAAAACATCGTCCGAAATTGTACTCAACGCATTCTCTGAGAATTACTTCGAACAATTAGTTCATGAGCCAACTAGAATTGTAAATGGATGTGAAAACACACTTGATCTCTTAGCAACAAATAATCCTGAGCTCATAATGAGCATCAAAACGGATACAGGTATTAGTGAACACAGAGCTGTAGTAGCGAAATTGAATATCGAAAGTCCCAAAGTCACCAAAAATAAACGCAAAGTATATTTGTTCAGGAAAGCAGATAGAAACAAAATACATTGCTTCTTGAAAGACAGCTTCCACTCGTTTCTAACACTAAACGTAGGTGTAGACCAGATGTGGCTCAAATTCAAAGAAGTGGTATCGACAGCAATTGACAGTTTTATACCTAATAAATTAATAAAAGAAGGAGGCGATCCCCCTTGGTACACAAAACAGGTTAGGACACTGTTGCAAAAGCAAAGGAAAAGGCATACTAAATTTAAACGAACACGAAATCCCCAGGATTTGCGATTGTACTCAGAAGCTCGAAATTTAGCGAGGATTTCAATGCGAGATGCCTACAACATTTATCACAACGAAACTCTTTCTCGTAATTTGACTGAAAACCCAAAGAGATTTTGGTCATATGTTAAATATACTCGGGGAAAGTCACAAACAATACCTTCACTACGTGATAGTAATGGCGATCCTGCCGATGTCAGCGCTACTAAAGCAGAGTTACTAAACTTAGCTTTTAGAAACTCATTCACTAAAGAAGACGAAACCAATATTCCAGATTTCGAATTACGAACAGATGCCGTAATGAGTAACATAGAAGTAGATATCATCGGAGTAGTGCAGCAACTAAAATCACTTAATAAGAACAAGTCTTCTGGTCCGGATTGTATACCCATTAGATTTCTATCTGATTATGCTGAAGCGATAGCTCCTTACTTAACAGTCATATACAACCGCTCTCTCATAGAAGGATCTGTACCAAAAGATTGGAAAGTTGCACAGGTCACACCTATATTCAAGAAAGGCAGTAGGAGTAACCCACTAAACTACAGGCCTATTTCATTAACGTCAATTTGCAGCAGGGTTTTGGAACATATCCTGTATTCAAATATTATGAATTATCTCGAACAGAACGATCTATTGACCCAAGGTCAACACGGATTTAGAAAATATCGCTCATGCGAAACACAACTAGCTCTATATTCACACGAAGTGATGGGTGCTATCGACAAAGGTTCGCAAATCGACTCCGTATTTCTTGATTTCCAGAAAGCTTTTGACACCGTACCTCACAAACGGCTTTTAATCAAATTGCGTGGTCATGGTATATCGCCCCAAATTTGCAATTGGATAGGGGATTTCTTGTCAGAGAGGACACAGTTCGTAGTAATCGATGGTAAGGCATCGACTAAAACAGAGGTGATATCGGGCGTTCCACAAGGTAGTGTTATTGGTCCTCTGCTATTCCTTATTTACATAAACGATTTAGGGGAAAATCTAAGTAGCTCTCTTAGGTTGTTTGCAGATGACGCCGTCATTTACCGTCTAGTAAAATCATCTGAAGATCAAAACCAACTGCAGGACGATCTGAATAAGATATCAGTATGGTGTAAAAATTGGCAATTGACTCTAAATAATGAGAAGTGTGAAGTCGTCCACATGAGTACGAAAAGAAATCCGTTAAACTTTGTTTACAACATAAATCAATCAAATGTGAAGGCCGTAAACTCCACAAAATACCTAGGAATCACTATTACTTCAGACTTAAACTGGAAAGAACACGTAGATAATATCGTGGGAAAGGCGAACCAGAGACTGCGTTTTATTGGCAGAACCCTTAAAAGATGCAACAGAACTACTAAAGAAACTGCATACACTGCGCTTGTCCGTCCATTTTTGGAGTATTGCAGCCCAGTGTGGGATCCTTATCAGGTGGGTTTGACGGAGGACATCGAAAGAGTCCAAAGAAGGGCAGCTCGTTTCGTATTGTCACGATACAGGGGAGACAGCGTTACGGAAATGATACAGGATTTGGGATGGGAATCATTACAACAACGGCGCTTATCGCTGAGGCGTGGGTTACTTGCGAAACTCCAATCGCCAACATTCTCCTCCGAATGCGAAAATATATTGTTGACTCCCACTTACATAGGTAGAAATGATCATCAAAATAAAATACGAGAAATCAGGGCTCGAACAGAGAGATTCAGGTGTTCTTTCTTCCCCCGCGCTATTCGAGAATGGAATGGGAGATAAATAGTATAATTGTGGTTCGATGAACCCTCTGCCAGGCACTTAAATGTGATTTGCAGAGTATCCCATGTAGATGTAGATGTAGAAAAATGTTACATATTTCAATAATTAGCGTAAAGAGAAAGGTACAGTAACACAAGGTTAGTATGAAAAATAGTCTAATTACAGCCTCCGTCTCACATGTTAATACAGTTTTGTTTGCAGAACTTGCAGTTAGCGTCTACAACATAAGCATTATAAGCCGTTTTTCTTTCCTCGACGACAGGAAGGAGTTCTTGATTCAACATATCATTCTTAAACGGATTTCTTTTCGACGAGTGCCAGTCTATAATGTTCTGTTTACTGGAGCCTGTGTTAGGAATTTTACAAGTTTGCAGGAATGGCATGCTGCACAATCACATACAGTAACATTGTTATAATGAAGGCGAGGAAGAACTTTGGAAAACCAAGATTCGAAAGAATTAGAGTTTATTTCTTTTCTTGGCAGCAGTCTGTTTCGAGACGAAAGTCCACAAACACTCGTTCACAAAACCTACATCGCTCCCAATTTGTATTATTGTTATTCGTTTTCCTTTCCCATATAGCGCTTTGTTTACTGTTGACAAACCAGAGAGGAAAACATCTTTAGTGGGCGATACCGAATCATGGCTCCATATTTTATTCTGTATATGACCTGCATTTATGAAAGTCTCGTCCAAGTAATAAATTTTCCTGCCTTCCTGGCATGCTAACATTTTTGTCCTTAAATAATCTCTCCTTTGTCGATCAGCATGCTTTTACGCCCACTGATGATGTACCTGAACGATATCTCTCAATTAACAGTACAAGGTCGTTCTTCCGCATTCCGTCAGATCAGGATCTTCGTTAACGGCAGAAAATACTTTATTGATTGTAGGCAGCTCATTGAGAAAGTAAATCTGGTGTACTCTCTTCCTTACGGCGTTTCTGTTGAAGTGGTCGACTTTTGAATGATTTCTTTGCGAGGTTCTTCTTTCTTTGTTGTCTTCAAGGTGCGATTACGATCACTTTTATGTTTGCGAAGCACTCTATACAAGGACGACTCACTGAACCCAGTGTTGGATGTAAATCACATTCTGTCTCATACAGATTCTGAATCATCTTCTTCTCTGAACTGCTTAAAACTGACTCTTTCACTCGTTTCTTAGGAATAAGTTCTGCAGTTTCGGTAGAACTTGAAGTTTTGATGTTTAGTTAGCATTGGAGGAAAGAGAAAAGATATCACAAAAGAAGTAGTAGAGAAAACACATTAGTGTTACACGAAGATTAATATTCCGTGCTTACGATGTACGAATTCCACCTGCACAGTTTCACGAACTGTCTTATTAGAAGGGCGCAAGGCGACAACAGCCTGTACATAAGAACCATGCGCTCCTCTACCCCTGGCGGCAGCAGCCAATGTGTCATTAGTACGTGATTCAGGCTGTTTACCTCTGCTGTCTCCGCAAACGGACTGTAGGCAAATTAGTTTTCTGATATGCGCCTCTCCCCCGTCCCCTTCCAAAAAATAATCTTTTGTTCAAATCAATGTTCAAATGTTTGTAAAGTTTATTGGACTTAATTGTGGGGTCATCAGTTCCTGAAGTTACAAACTACTTATACTAAAGAGAACACAAACATCCATGCCAAAGGGAGGATTCGAACCTCTGACGCAGGAGGCCACGCGATCAGCAACATAGCGCTCCGCTACTACCGTGCGGCGATCTTATGTCAGAATGGGGACACGACCATAATACAATATACGTTAACATATCATGAAATACTGCCATGATTCTTTAGGTAACTGTGTAGAGTGAAACTGTAGTGGAAGAAAGATACTGGAATGTATCCAACAGTTGTTTGGTGCAAGTGCTACTCTGGAGTGAAAAGTTTGCCTCATGATGAGAATTATCCTCTTCAGATCCACTACCAGAAAAATTTGTTATCCATCTATTATTTCTATAACAGGTTATCACCTGACCCATAATGTTAAGAAAATGTTCTTGTTTTCAAAAATTATTGAATACATTTACCAAAAAACAATGTGTCTTACAATTATATGACACACTGGCAGTGAGGGGAAAAAATTATAAAACTGAAGTTGTGTAATACAGTTATTTTATATTTTTGTAAACTTGAAATTAAAAGGAAACAAGAACAATGAAATTATTCAGTTACATAATGTTACGTATAAAATCAGATTCTGACAAAAACAATGATCTGTGGCATACCTGTTGCTTACATTGTATGGTAAGCTTTGAAACAGTTTCTTATTTTCACAAGACATAAGTGAACATGACACTCCATGCAGTAAACTCTCTTATACTTTTGCAGCCTGGAAATCTGCAACAATGAGTCTCGCATTAATTGGCAATTTTCGGCATGTGTAATGCTTCTCTCTTCCTTTTGGTTGACTTGGATGTGGCACAGGAAGTTTTATTTATTATTTTTTTCTTTTTGATGTCTAGATACTGTATCAATATTTTCTTCACTATTCTCTCATTTGTTATCATTATCTACTTCTTGTGCATGGAACAGCCACTCTGAATGAATCTCGATTAGATTAGTTATTCGTTCCTAAGATCCATGTTGAAGGGATCCTCGTGGATGTGGAACATGTCAAGAAACAAAATTTACAAGTTGAATAATAGATAATACTAATAATATAAATACAAATACATACACTTATAATATATATACAGATACATAAATTTTTAAGGTTTTGTTTTGCTCATAATATAATAATACTAATATAGTATGAGTGCATGCATCATTTGGTACAATTTAGAAATTCACTAATGGAGTAGAAAGTCTTTTAGGTTCCTCTTAAACTGATCTTTATATGTAGCTAAATTTTTATACTTGATGGTAAATTATTGAAAAGTGTGTCCCTGAGTAGTGGACCCCTTTTTGAACTAAAGTAAGTGATTTTAAGTCCTTGTGGAGATCATTTTTATTCCTAGTATTGTTTGTGTGAACTGAGCTGTTTGTTGGGAAAAGGGATATATTATTTATGACAAATTTCATTGCAGAATAAATATACTGAGAGGCAGTAGTTAATATACCCAGTTCTTTGAAGAGGCTTCTACAAGACGTCCGTGAATTTACTCCACAAATAATATGTATTACACGTTTTTGGACTCTGAAGACTTTTGACTGACTTGAAGAGTTACCCCAAAATATTATACCATATGACTTTAGGGAATGAAAGTAACCAAAGTATGCAAGCTTTGTTGTTTTTATGTCTCCTATATCTGATAACACTCATATTGAAAATACAGATTTGTTGAGTTGTTTCTGCAGTTCTGTGGTGTGCTCCTCCTTCTCAAGCTGTAATCCCAGGAATTTAATACTGTCAACCTCTTCTATCTGCTCTTCTTCATACTTAATGCCTATGCTAGAGGGAAATCTCTTACATGTTCTGAACTGCATGTAGTGAGTCTTTTCAAAGTTTAATTACAATGAGTTGGCTTTAAACCATTTATTAATGTTCATGAAAATATCATTAGCAGACCTTTCTATCACTATGCTTGACGTACTTTTTATTGCAACACTTGTATCATCTGCAAACAAAACGAACTCTGTTTCTGATAGTGCAACTGATGAGAGATCATTAATGTACACAAGAAAAAGCAATGGCCCTAAGATGGATCCTTGTGGACACCACATGTAATTTCTTCCCAATCCGATGATGACTGTTGGCTTAATTTACTAGTCACTTGCACTGACACCCTTTGTTTCCTGTTAGTGAGGTATGATTTGAACCATTTTGCAGCATTTCCCGTGACCCCGTAGAATTCTAATTTACTTAAATGGATGTTATGGTTCACACAATGAAATGCCTTTGACAAATCACAGAAAATACCTGCTGCTTGCAATTTATTATCTAATGAATTAAGTACATTCTCACTGTAAGTGTGAACAGCCTTCTCGATATCGGAACCTTTCAGAAATCCAAACTGTGTTCTAGACAATATGCCACTTGTGGTTAAGTGGTTGAGAAGCTGCTCGTACATTACCTATTCTATAATATTTGAGAATTATAGTGAAACGGGTCTGTAGTTTGATGGTACCTCTTTATCCCCCTTCTTGAAGAGAGGTTTAATATCTGCATATTTTAGCCAATCAGGAAATGTTCCCATTATAATAGACTGGTTACACAAATAACTTAAGATTGTGCTAAGTTCACAAGAACACACTTTAATTAACTTTGCTGATATTTCATCGTAACCACTGGAATTCGTTGTTTTTAAAGATTATATGATGGAATTTATTTCTTGTGGTGAAGTGAGTGGCATATTCATGTGTGTGAAGTTAGTTGTAAATGCTAGTTTCAAATAATCAAGGACATTATTTACTGACCCAGACAATTCCATACTATCAGTAACAGATATAAAGCACTTGTTAAATAGATTTGTCACACTATGCCCATCAGTTACTAATGTCTCAGCTACTCTTAATCCTACTTGATCTTGTTCCTTTCTGGTTCTACCAGTCTTCTCTTTCACTATATCCCATATTGTTTTTATTTGGTTTCCTGATGTTGCTATCTTCTTTTCATAGTGTATTTGTTTAGATACCTGAATAACTTTTTTAAAAATATTTTACAGTATTCCTTATATTTAGTTAAATCATCATCATTGCAACTACTCGTGGCTAAAAGATACATTTTACTTTTTGTCTTACATGAAATTTTTATTCTTTGTGTAATCCAAGGTTTTATTATAGACTTCTGTTTAATTCGCCTTACATTTAGAGGAAAACAGTTTTCAAACATGATACTAACATTATTAATGAATACGTTATATTTTTCATTCATGCCATTAGCACTATATTCATCTTTCCAGTTCATGACTTTGAGGAGTTTTGTAAAATATTCAATTTTTGGTGGGTACATTTTGCAGTCTTCATAATCTGTTTAGAATCTATACCTAAAACAAGGAGCTGCATATCGTGATCTGACAGGCCATTTATTATTGGTTTTATGATATGATTTTGTTCCTTTGATTTGTCTATAAAATATTATCAATTGCTGTCCTAGAGGTTTTAGTTACCCTAGTTGGAAAGTTCACGGTATGTGTTAGGTTGAAAGACAAAGTTACTGACTGCAATAAATTTTTACTGGTAATCCATTACTTCTCTGCTCTTCATTTTCAGAGCAGTGCGATCTCATCTGTATGCAGTCCATGAAGCAACACATGTAACTTCCTACTTTTTGCAGTTTGCCTGTATGCTGCAATGATTTGATCTAATAAATCGTCACCTTCCATAATTTCATTGTATTTTTCAACGGTATGAGGTCTGTTGACACTGACATACAGCCTATTTTTTTACCACCACTTGCATTGCGCCACAGGAAATTTACCTTCAGAAGATGATACAAGGACTACTGGATTGTTGTCACACCATTTGACAATATCAATCTGTCCTAGTGCAGATTGGTCTATTGCACCATGGCCTATCTTTCTAACTTCATTGTCAGGCTGGAGTTTACTCTCCCTTGGAATTCTACTAACTTGTGTTGTTCCAGTTGCCTGAAAGCCTCGCTCAGAATAGAGACGGTCAAACAGCTCAGTGAATGTAAAGTAACTGTCCATGTAAATCGTACAACCTGTGGGTAATGTAATTGTTATTATTATAGATAACTTACTTATTATCACTCAGAAGCAGCAAAACTTTTTGCAAATTTCTGCTAATAATTTACAAAATTCACATATTTTTACGAGGTAGAATGTGTCATATACTACGACACTCACATGAAATTCATGCAACAAAATCGTGGAAAGTAATATCGTAGTGCTAAAAGAGGCTAAAATTACACTATCAGACTTTTCACAATAAAACTGCATCGATTAAAGATAGATAGGACCTGAATAAATGTAAAAGAAATCGTTTTTCTGTTCTTCTATAGTAGCCGTTCGGTACACACTGTCTGGAGTCAACATATGACTATGCAGAACGCTGAAACTTGTGGTATACAGAGCTTTAACTGACTGTTGTAATTGGCGACACCTGGCAGATGTTGTGGAAAGTACATGTGCATGTATCTTTGACGTGACATGGTTTCTGTATGCAGACAAATATCACTAGTTTTATTTCTCCTAAACAACACGCGGGAAGCAAAGAGGTTACTGGAAGATGAAATGAAAACAGCCAGAAGACTGATTACTGAAGAATAACAATACCTTCTTTCGGAGAGGCCGTCCGAATATACAACACTTCGTGTCCATATTAAAACCGCCGCAGTGTAATGAGAACGACACTTTAATTAGAAACACTTTAACTTCTTTATTAAAGCAATGTGAAATGAGTTGGTTGCAGAACAATGCATAATCGAAAGGTTTTACAAGCAGTAATACGAATCTCTACACAAACAAGAACATAAGAACTACGTAACTAACTAAAGAAACAAAAGAAAAACAAAAACATTCAAAGAGTAATCGTGAGAGCGACACAGCGCCCCTAGCGGCAGGTGTGGAAGCACTTTGACAGTAATACCAAAATAACCCGTGAAAACACAAAACTCCCACAGCACTGTTTCTTCGCTGTCTGCTACACTTCTCTCAATGCTTGTTGTTATTTCTACCGCAAGGGAGCCTCCCTTCTGTTAATCATGGAATATCTTTCTGCGCTTGTCAGTTGTTGCAGCGTGTGTTTTTCAACGACACACTCAGTTAGGCTCCATCGTTTTTTAATTACTCTGTTGATGTGATAATTGTGTAGATGCGAATACTCTGGAAATTATCTCCATATAGCGGTATAACAGTTCACCACTTGAAACTAATCAGAAACCTTCGCTGTGACATAAATTTTGATTGCTAGCTGTTCCCTCTCCCGCTTGGCCTATTGTTAGATTCAGGAACGAACTTAATGTTGCGCAGCGACTCGCTTTAACGTCATAGCTGATAGGCGCCGTTCTGCAGTTCTCTGGGCTGTAAACCCACTTTATGTGCCGCTAGACGACACATTCTGTTTCACCAACTGTTACGTTATCTTTGGTTCCGAGCCGAATACCGCCAACTGTGGAGAAGCCAAGGAGATATACGGAGCAGGAGGCTGGATTGTCTTGTGCTGGTGCCCGAACCGGCAGGAGGAAATCACTTAGGTAAGTGGCTATATAATGAAAACACCGAGAGTGCAGTTGCACTTCATGAGAATAGAAGCGGCATAGTGTAGTATTGTTAGTTGTGAGTCGACAAACATGCCAGGGGACATCTATAATCAGCTGTCCTGGAAATCGCATGAATCGCGATGTGATGCAGAGGTACTAGACCAGAGGTGGGCAAATTACGGCCTTGTAATGGTTTTTGTGCGGTTTCGAAAGACAGAAAAATTCGCAGTGAGCTTGACTTTTCCTTCCCGCACGCATCCGAAGATTCCTACTAGGACGACTAGGTAAGTTCGAAATTGATGTGTTGGTAGTATTGGCACAAATCAGTTTAAATAGAACTTTGTTCGTGCAACAGTAAGTATACAAATTTCCAACTTCAGTGGAACCACTAACCGTCAAAAAAGTGTAATAACAATGATGAATGTTACAGGGGGTGTAAATAAAAATATATTTATTTAAGTTTCTATCCTGTTATTTATTGTTTTCTTTAATTAAGTTAAATGCTTACGGGTGTTGTGATTACTGGCACTGACCTGTCGTAGTTGAGTGCAACGGTTTATTTACTCGCTCTATTTTTTTAATCTAAAATTAAATTTTGTGTCAGAGCTTCTAATAAGCAATGGGACCTGGTGTTTAGGCTTTTTCATTGAAGAAGCTCCCTGTGCCCTCAATGATCGAGTCACAAGATAGTCTCAAAACTAGCAAATGATTTGCTCTGTCCTGGTCCTACTTAAAGCTAATTAAAATAGTGATTGGGCTGTTGGAATAAAGCTTTGGAATACATTTATTATCCAAAAACAAAACAAAAGAACATAATTATCTGCTGGCACTTCACAATGGCCAAATAAGGCTTCACAATGGCCACATAAGGATCGCTAATACGAGGTGCATTCAAGTTCTAAGGCCTCCGATTTTTTTTTCTAATTAACTACTCACCCGAAATCCATGAAACTGGCGTTACTTCTCGACATAATCACCCTGCAGACGTACACATTTTTCACAACGCTGACGCCATGATTCCATGGCACCGGCGAAGGCTTCTTTAGGAGTCTGTTTTGACCACTGGAAAATCGCTGAGGCAATAGCAGCACGGCTGGTGAATGTGCCGCCACAGAGAGTGTCTTTCATTGATGGAAAAATCCAAAAGTCACTAGGAGCCAGGTCAGGTGAGTAGGGACCATGAGGAATCACTTCACAGTTGTTATCACGAAGAAACTGTTGTGTAATGTTAGCTCGATGTGCAGGTGCGTTGTCTTGGTAAACAGCACACACGCAGCCCTTACCGAACGTTTTGTTGAAGTGAAGAAAGGAATTTGTTCTTCAAAACATTTTCGTAGGATGTACCTGTTACCGTAGTGCCCTTTGGAACGCAATGGGTAAGGAATACGCCCTTGCTGTCCCAGAATATGGACACCATTTTTTCAGCACTGGCGGTTACCCGAAATTTTTTTGGTGGCGGTGAATCTGTGTGCTTCCATTGAGCTGACTGGCGCTTTGTTTCTGGATTCAAAAATGGCATCTACGTCTCATCCATTGTCACAACCGACGAAAAGAAAGTCCCATTCATACTGTCGTTGTGCGTCAACATTGCTTGGTAACATTCCACACGGACAGCCTTGTGGTCGTCCGTCAGCATTCGTGGCACACACCTGGATGGCACTTTTCTCATTTTCAGGTCGTCATGCAGGATTGTGTCCACAGAACCCACAGAAATGCTAACTCTGGAGGCGATCTGTTCAACAGTCATTCGGCGATCCCCAAAACAATTCTCTCCACTTTCTCGATCATGTCGTCAGACCGGCTTATGCGAGCCCGAGGTTGTTTCGGTTTGTTGTCACACGATGTTCTGCCTTCGTTAAACTGTCGCACCCACGAACGCACTTTCGGCACATCCATAACTCCATCACCACATGTCTACTTCAACTGTCGATGAATTTCAATTGGTGCCACACCGCACAAATTCAGAAAGCGAATGTTTGCATGCTGTTCAAGTGAGGAAAACTTCGCCATTTTAAGTATCTAAAACAGTTCTCATTCTCGCCGCTGGCGGTAAAATTCCGTAAGCCGTACGGTGCTGCCATCTCTGGGTCGTATTGAGGATGAACGCGGCCTCATTTTAAAACAATGCGCATGTTTCTATCTCTTTCCAGTCCGGAGAAAAAAAATCGGAGGCCTTAGAACTTGAATTGCACCTCGTAAGAGAAAAAAATCTGCAGATGGCGCAAATTTGCTCGGCAGCCAGTAAGGTGCGTTGACATTGCCCGGATCGAACCTGGCGCATGGATACATGCGTTTTGGCGAATCATACGCCTTTCTATCGTTCTGGTGCGGGAAAATAGACCTCGATCAGAAATTTTGCTTCCCACAGGAAGAATCAACTTTCTGCGGATTTTACGGAATCAAGTCATCTCCGGTGCCCACCGTGGAGAGTAACTTTCCCAGAAGCCTCTGATCCTCGGCAAACACTTGTGGGTGGACTCTTCTTCTGCCTCCAGCGCCCCGTGTCGTTCTCCGCCAGGCTGGGGTCTCCGGGAGCTGAGGGCTTGGTGGGGTGAGGGAGTCCCTCTACGGCGTCTCTTAAGTCTTCATCACTCACAGAGTCTACAATTCCGAGATATCTCAAGCAATACTGATTTACACTGCTAAAAGTTTGCAAAATGTGATCCTTATTAAAGTGCACATTATTATTCAGACATAAATGAGGGGTTCAGGGGCTTAATTGATATTACAGACCAAAGAAAACATGACGTATCTCTCAAGGCCTATGGTCGACTCTGTCAAGTTAATTCTTACTAATCTCCCTATCTGTTTAATTTTATTCCCACTCCATTTCCTAATCTTCTTCTACATCTATAAATGTGAATGTCTGTTCGGTGTACGTTTATCACAAGACATAAGGAGCTAAAAATTTGACCAGTTACTAATGTCTACCCGGCGAAGGCTTTAGGCACGGTTTTATGGCGATCGGATAGCTATTCACCTCTATATATTAATGTGAATGTCTGTTCGGTGTACGCTTATCACGTCCAAACGACAAGACGCAGAGACTTAAATATTTGTACAATTACTAATTCATAACTGAGGAAGGTTTTAGGCACGGTTTTATAACGATCTGATAGCTATTTAGTAATTTGAAGAATATAATTCGAAATACGGAACAATAATGATTCTTTGAAAATTATATTTACTCTTAGAAAATTGTTTTATTGGTTGGATTGTTGCTCGAGGGTTGATAATGATGAAAGGGTGGAATGGAAAGTTATCGGTGTATATAAAATTCTACGTGTGTGTGTTAATATTTCCCCCTACAGCGAAAAGTACAGAACGCAAACGAATAGTGTGTGTGTGTAATTGTTGACCGAAGTCTCCCGCTGTACACCATAGCAGTTTCATGCCGACAGCTATAAGGGGGTGGAAGATATGGTGGTTGAAAGTCGTCAAATTATTTTTCAAAAATTCGGACTGAAGGCCAGCGATGACGATTGCGACTATAGCAAGGAGGTTACGTACAGCGAAACGTGATGCCACAGACCATATCTTTGGTCTATGCGTGCTACAATGTCTTCAGCTCTTTCTCTGTAAGGATAAACATACCGATAAGGAAATATAAGAATACATAAATAAAGCAGTAAAAAAGAAATTTCTTTTAATACATCTCTTAAAAAAAACGTTTTGACGTTTCGTGCATTACATCAAGTGATCCATCTGTGATATTATTACAATCATTATTGTTGGATTTCGTGATTGGATTCTTCGAAACGAGTGTATTTTTACCTGTGATTTCTTATATATTCTCTGATAAATGTAACACGTTTTTAGAAAAAGGGAGCAACGCCGGGTTTTCACCTAGTACCATCATAATCAAGGCTAACACACAGATAGTCTCCATTGTCATCAAAGGCCCAATGTCAGAATAATGTCAGAGCAACTGATCCGCAGACATAGAAGAATAACGAAGACACAGTTCCATCCCCTAATGAACAAGGATTTTACCTCTTATCATAATATCCTGTGATCAAAAGAGAAAGAAGAAAGAAGCTCGGCACATCTTTAAGGTCGTGTATCCATGCCTTATGTTAGCTATGAATGCCAAGATACAGACAGTAGTAAATTCTGATATATCTTTTTACAAAGATCTGAATGGTGAAATTTTATATAATCAGTCAATAAACATATATAAAAGGAAAGCGTGTGTGGGTTTCTCCAACCTTTTCTCCATAACTGTGTACTGCCACCTATCCATATTGGTAGTGGTAGAGAGCCCTTGGTCTGCAAAAGTAAGACAGGGAGTTTGTGCTCGGTGGGTGGA
This sequence comes from Locusta migratoria, assembly GCA_026315105.1. NCBI lineage: Eukaryota > Metazoa > Arthropoda > Insecta > Orthoptera > Acrididae > Locusta > Locusta migratoria. The sequence continues at coordinate 86,594,904 of CM048746.1, forward strand.
CTGGGTGGCAAACTGCGCAATTGGAATTTGACAAGCCGTGTAATGGTTCAAGAAACTGTATCAAACAGCTACACAATAATATCATCGAAGCCAGTATACTGAAAGGTAAAGAATAAAGACAAACAGTATTTATAGCAACAATACGTCTGTTGTAAATGGATTACTGTTCAGTTCTAAGCGACTACAAGTTCCGGTCAGGTTGGTTTATAGCACGACTATCAGTAAAGCACAGGACAAACATACCAATATTAACTTGAAGGAATCAAGCTCACCATTTGAGTCACTTCAAAATTTCTTTGTAGTCCAAATAATGAAACTAAAAACATAGTGTCGATTCATGTTTTGTAATCGTAAATTAAAAAGAATTAACCATTTAAAAGTTTATAAATATGTATATGTTCTATAAGTTGTAATTAAAATTGCTAATCAAATAATCTGATTTTGAATTTGTTTTATGAATATTATAATAAATAAATTCACTTTCTATACATTATATACACCATACATTAAATTTTACAATAATCTATATATGATTAACATATATAAATACTGAAACTTCTTGGCACATTAAAATTGTGTGCCGGAACCGGGACTCGAACCTGGGACCTTTGCCTTTCGCGAGCAGCGCTCTACCGACTGAGCTATCCCGACACGACTCACAATGTCGCCTCACAACTTTACTTCCGCCAGTACCTCGGCTCCTACTTTCCAAACTTCACAGAAGCTCTCCTGAGAAACATGCAAGACTAGCACTCCTGGAAGAAAGGATATGATGGAGACATGGCTTAGCCACAGCCGAAGGGATGTTTCCAGAATGAAATTTTCACTCTGCAGCGGAGCGCACACTCCGGTGCAGAGTGAAAATTTCATTCTCGTCTCGTCTCGTTGCTAGTTATGTATAAACTGTATGTAAATATAATCATAAAATTCTATGGTGCTTCTAATATTACCAACAAGACTTGTAATTACACTATATTGGGATGAACTACCATATCACACATGACTCATAAGGTGAAATGAAATCATGGTGTAAAATAATACCTTCGAGAGAGAACTTGATTCTAATAATCTACTGAAATAAAATATTACAGAAAAGAATTTTATCGCTTAGCTACTACTTTTCCACCGTTTACGCATTAAAATTACGACATTCGTCTCGACGTTATAGTTTATTACTTGGTCACTACTTATTTTACAGAGAGTATACACCCATTCCACCGAATGACTTCCGAAATTATATCATAGTACCACTCACAGTTAATGAGATATGAGTTCATAAAGAATTTCATAGAGGTTTCGATTTATTGTTTCTTTACTATTAGCTCCATTCGCGTTATACTTTGCCGACTGTATGCACTTACGCTACTGATAAATCTTCGAAATTATATCATAGTACGACCAAAGTCTAACATACACAGTCGCGACACTTACTGCTGTGAAAATTGTTCAAATGTTTGTATAGCTTATGAGACTTAAATACGGTGTCATCAGTCCCTAAACTTACAAACTACTTATGAACTAGCTATCACTAAGGACGGCACAAATATCCATGCCCGAGAAGGGATTCGAACCCCCGACCGTAGTGGCCGTGCTGACCGTGACTGGCGCGCCTCAGTCCCCTCGGCCACCGCGGCCGGCTTGTGAAAGTTGTTACCAACTGACAGTTGCAACGAGACTAGCGCTCCTAGTGGTGGAAAAGCCGCCGAAAGCCTTTTGTACTTAATTAACGAAACAGTCACTATAAAGACATACGAAATCGGGAAGTTAATGTAAAACATTCGAATTTCACTGATTCAGTGATACAAGCAATAAATCATGCTTGAAAAAATACTTACCAATATGTGTATATTTGCAGCTTATTCTACTGAAAGTAATAATAATAATAATAATAATAATAATGTGCAAATGATAAAGGAAGGGAAGGAAGAAGGATAGGAAAGAAAGGATTGACAGTGGCCGCATTTGGGCATTGATATTAAACAATGCTGACAAGTGAAAATGTGAGCCGGACCGGGAATCGAACCCGGGTCTCCCGCCTCGGGCCTTAAACACTTGGCCACCGGTGCTCGCCTTCCGTCCGTCTCAAATTCCCACATGTCGCACGTTATGTTTGTAGCGCCCCTATCGTCCATGCCCTCTTACACTCGCCATTACGGATTCCCGTGCGAGGTCGGACGTATGACCGCATCTGCGGTGAAATAACTGAAGCTAACGCCGTCGTCGCGTTTGAATACTTATTGTATTGGTGTGGTGTCTGTTCTTTCGGACGTCCGAAAGAGAGCCGGACGAAAATTACTTTCCCCCTGCAAAATATCATGCGATCACATGGATCAAGGCAATGACAATCGACTACGTCTTCGGCGGAGGAGAGAAGGCATGCCTTGACTACTGGTACTATCTAAACACTATCACACAGTGTACTCGAACGCACACCGAGGTACCGAAAACTCTTCGCGAATTATTTACGAAGTGTTTTCATCAACCCACTACAAAGTTGGGGAGTGCCAAACTACGTTTGACGTCTCACGATGAAGAACAGTTGAGACTGCTGATGGAAAGTGCCAATCCATGAAATCACAAACGGTACGAAATTGCAGACAAATTACGTGTTGCTGCTGCAGGAACGAGGCATGCAACGATCGAGGAAAGTCCCATACCACCTTTATGTGAAGGAAGATGCTTAATTTTTAAGATTTCTTTGCCCCTCTCTTTTTTTCATTAAATCTGCACGTATGATGGAAAAGTTATTTTGTTATCATCCCGTAATATCATTATTGTTATTTCTTTTGTATGTCAAACATTCTTGTTCTCTACATCATTAAAAATAAAAAAAAATGTGGCAGAACAGATAAATGGTATCTTTTCAATGCTAGGAGCAGACACGCTTTGACGATTTGGCAGCGTCCATAGTGGAGTAATCTGCAGAACATGCGGTCTCCCGAAATTTTTTCCTTCCTTTCCTTCTTCAACAGTAGTTCGTCATGAAAAAGACGGCTTTACTTTGTGTATACTATACATAAAATAAAATAATAATACAAGAAATTAAGAAGAAGCAAACTAAAGTTGCAAATATCCCTTACAACCCAAGAAAAAGGGGCTGAGGAAAAAAAAAATGTGGTTAAGGCGACCGTTGGCCCGAAGCGGGATACCCGGGTTCGAGTCCCGGTCCGGCTCACAGTTTCACTTGTCGCCATTGCTTAATATCAATGCCCAAATGCGGCCACTGTCAATCCCTTCTTTCATATCCTTCTTCCTTCCCTTCCTTTATCATTTGCAAATGCTATTTGGCTGCGAAGCAGGTGTGGTGTCTGTTCTTTCGGACGTCCGAAAGAACAGACACCACTCCAATACAATAAATAATAATATGGTTTTCTGTTCCGCAGGACCTAATTGAGGAGTAAGACTCCAAGGTCATGGAACAAGTCAATACATGAAGTTTAACACAACAATGGTAATAGAAAATTTTTAAGTAGTCCTGTGCACACGACAATCTTAAGACTAAGTGAAAAGATTCAATAAATTAAAAAAAAGGAATTAGCTTAATTGTTTAACTTTTCTAGGAGTTTCTCGACAGAATAAAAGGAGTGAGCCATGAGGTAACTCTTCAATTTAGATTTGAAGGCGCGTGGGTTAGTGCTAAGATTCTTTATCTTTTGTGGCAGCTTATTGAAAATGGATGCTGCAGAATACTGCACACCTTTCTGCACAAGTGTCAAGGTGGTGTGAGGCAAATGTATATTCGACTTATGTCTAATATTCACCAAGTGAAAGCTACTAACACGTGGGAATAAGCTGCTATTATTAACAACAAACGACATTAAAGAAAAAACTTATTGTGACGCCAACATCAGAATTCCCAGACTACTGAAATGGGATCAATACGACGTTCGTGAACTTGCACCACATATTGCTCGAACCTCCCGTTTCTGAGCCAAAAATATCCTTTTCATAAGTGAGTGAAAGTAAGTGTAGTAGACTGCTTTTCTTGTTGAAAAATCACTTATTTCAGATAAAGCAAATTTAGTTTTGGAACAAGATCTGAACATGGGCTTTCCACAACAGCTTATGTCTATCTGAATACCTAGAAATTTGAACTAGTCTCACTTATCATATGCCCATTATGTGTAATCAAAATGTCAGCTTTCGTCAAATTATGTGTTAGAAATTGTAAAAACTGAGTTTTAATGTGATTTAACATCAATTTGTTTCATACAAGCCATGACCTTATGAACTGCATTATTTGATACTGTGTCAATATTATGAACAACATTCTTCACATCAGCAAACAAAAATATTTTACAATGACCTGTTATACCGAAGGCATATCATTTATATTAATAAGAAACCGCAACGGTCCCAAAACAGACCCCGGGCGTACTCCATACTTGTGTCCCATTGCGATTGTATGTCAGCAATTTCTGTTGTCTGTTATTAAAGTAAAAGGTGAACTAGTTGTGAGCTACTTCTCGTATTCCATAATGTTCCAACTTCTGCAACAATATTTTGTGATCAACACAATCAAACGCCTTTGTTAAATCAAAGAAGGCGCCTGATGTCTGTAGCCTTTCAGTCGTTAAACCACTTCTAAAACAAAACTGTACGTTTTACAACAAATTATGTGAACTGAAATGATCAGTTAATCTTGAATATACAGCCTTTTCAATAACTTTAGAAAAAATATGGCATATAAATAGGTCTGTAGTTGTCCACATTGCCCCTTTCTCCTTTTTTATAAAGTGGTTTCACTATTGAGAACTTTAATCTGTCTGGAAACTGGCCATTCTGAAAGGAAAAATTACAAACATGGCTTAGTACTGAGCTAACATATGGAGATCAGTACTTTAGAATTCTGCTAGATACCCCATCATATCCAGAAGAGTCCTCAGTCTTTAGTGATTCAATTATTGACTCAGTCTCCCCTTTGGAAGTATCAAGGAGGACAATTTCAGGTAACAGCCTCGGAAAGCCATTTTCTAAAAATGTTATACGATTACCTGTAGAAACTAGGGTTCTATTTGGTTTATCTGCTATATTCAGAAAGTCATTATTAAGTACTGCACATATGTCTAACTTCGCAGTAACAGAAACATTTCCACTGTGCACTGACATTATATCCTCTACCTGCTGCTGCTGACCAGACACTTCCTACACGACTGACCAGATGGTTTTAATTTTGTACCGAGAGTTTGCTATTCTTTTTTGTATACCACATTGTTTATGCCTTCTTAATTACATTTTTCAGAACCTTGCAGTATTGTTTGTAATGAGCTATTGCATCTTCTTTCTGTCTACTTCTAACATTTTGATACAATTCCCGCTTTGTTCTACATGATACTCTTATCCCCTTTCACAGCCACACTGGCTATTACTGGAAGTATCCTGTTTTGAGCGTTCTGCCGGAAAGACCCTTTCAAACAGCATAAGAAATGTGTTGAGGAAATTATTATATTTATCATCGGATTTATCAGCAATATAAACATCCTGCCATTCTTGTTCCTTAATTACGCTTAAAATGGTCTCAATTGCAACAGGATTAGCTTTTCTAAGTAGTTGACAATTACGTTTAACATTTGTTTCAGAACAAATACTTTTTAGAATTAAAATTTGGGCATTTATTTTTATTTATTTATTTGTTTTTTCTGTTCCATAGGACCCACTTCAGGAGTAAGACTCCATGGTCATGGAACAAGTCAAGACATTAATTGTTACACAATAATGGTAATAGAAAAATTTTAAGTAGACCTTTGCACAAGACAATCTTAAGACAAAGTGAAAAGAATCAATAAAGAAAAAATAAATTAGCTTAATTGTTTAACTTTTCTAGGAGTTCCTCGACAGAATAAAAGGAGTGAGCCACGAGGTAACTCTTCAATTTAGATTTGAAAGCATGTGGATTAGTGCTAAGATTCTTAAGTTCTTGTGGCAGCTTATTGAAAATGGATGCCGCAGAATACTGCACCCTTTTCTGCACAAGTGTTAAGGTGGTGTGGTGCAAATGTAGATTAGACATCTGTCTAGTATTCACCGAGTGAAAGCTACTAACTCGTGGGAATAAGCTGATATTAACAACAAACGACATTAAAGAAAAAACGTATTGTGACGCCAAAGTCAAAATTGCCAGACTACTGAAAAGGGGTCGACATGACGTTCGCGAACTTACACCAGATACTGCTCGAACCGCCCGTTTTTGAGCCAGAAATATCCTTTTTGCATCAGGCGAGTTACCCCAAAAAACAATGCCGTACGTCATAAGTGAGTGAAAGTAAGCGAAATAGACTACTTTTCGTGTTGAAAAATCACTTATCTCAGATATTGTTCTAATGGTAAATATAGCAGAATTTAGTTTTGGAACAAGATCCTGAACATGGGCTTTCCATGACAGCTTACTGTCTATATGAACACCTAGAAATTTGAACTGTTCAGTCTCACTTATCACATGCCCATTATGTGTAATCATAATGTCAGATTTCGTCAAATTATGTGTTAGAAATTGTAAAAACTGAGTTTTACTGTGATTTAACATTAACTTGTTTTCTATTAGCCATTAACTTATCTCTTGAACTGCATTATTTGATACTGTGTCAATATTACGAGCAACATCCTTCACTACCAAGCTGGTATCATCAGCAAACAAAAATATTTTACAATCACCTGTTATACTCGAAGGCATATCATTTATATAAATAAGAAACAGCAATGGTCCCAAAACAGACCCCTGGGGCACCCCATACTTAATTGTGCCCCATTGGGATTGCATGTCATAGCCATTTTCTACACTGCGGAGAATTACCTTCTGTTGTCTATTATTAAAGTAAGAGGTGAACCAGTTGTGGGCTACTCCCCGTATTCCATAATGTTCCAACTTCTGCAACAATATTTTGTGATCAACACAATCAAATGCTTTTGTTAAATCAAAGAAGACGCCTAATGTCCGTAGCCTCTTATTTAACTCATCAAGTGCCTCACAGAGAAACGAAAATATAGCGTTTTCGGTCGTTAAACCACTTCTAAAACCAAACTGTACGTTTGACAATAAATTGTGTGAACTGAAATGATCAATTAATCTTGAATATACAGCCTTTTCAATAACTTTGGAAAAAACCGATGGCATAGAAATAGGTCTATAGTTGTCTACATTATCCCTTTCTCCTTTTTTATAAAGCGGTTTCACTACTGAGTACTTTAATCTGTTAGGAAACTGACCATTCTGAAAGGAAAAATTACAAATATGGCTTAGTACTGGGCTAACATATGGAGAACAGTACTTTAGAATTCTGCTAGATACCCCATCATATCCACAAGAATCCTTAGTCTTTAGTGATTTAATTATTGACTCAATCTCACCTATGGAAGTATCATGAAGGATCATTTCAGGCAACAGCCTCGGAAACGCATTTTCTAAAAATGTTATATGATTACCTGTAGAAACTAGAGTTTTGTTTAGTTCCTCTACTATATTCAGAAAGTGATTATTGAATATTGCACATATATCTAACTTGTCAGTAACAGAAACATTCCTACTACGCACTGACGTTATATCTTCTACCTGCTGCTCCTGACCAGACACTTCCTTCACGACTGACCAGATAGTTTTAATTTTATCCCGAGAGTTTGCTATTCTTTTTGCGTACCACATACTTTTTGCATTCTTAATGACATTTTTCAGAACTTTACAGTACTGTTTGTAATGAGCTACTGCATCTTCATTCTGACTGCTTCTAACATTTTGATACAACTCCCGCTTAGTTCTACATGATACTCTTATCCCCTTTGTCAACCACCCTGGCTGTCTGTTACTGAAAGTACCCTGTTTTGAGTGTTCTAGCGGAAAGCAACTTTCAAACAGCATAATAAATGTGTTCAGAAAAGCATTATATTTATCATCTGCATTATGAGCACTTTAAACATCCTGCCATTCTTGTTCCTTAATTAGGCTTAAAAAGGTCTCAATTGCAACTGGATTAACTTTTCTGAGTAGTTGATATTTATGTTTAACATTTGTTTGAGAACAAATACTTTTTAGAATTAAAAGTTGGGCATCGTGGTCTGATAGGCAATTTACTATTCTGCTGACAGAGTGCCCCTCTAATAATGAAGAATGAACAAAAATATTGTCAATGGTAGAACTGCTATTTCCTTGCACTCTCGTTGGAAAAAATACTGTTTGCATCATGTTATAGGAATTAAATAGATCTAACAGCTGACTTTTCCTTGAGCTATCACCTACACAATTAATGTTGAAATCTCCACACCCAATTAAATTTTTATACTTCCTATACAGTGAACCCAGAACCAATTCCAGCCTGGGCAGAAACATTTTAAAATCTGAGTCAGGGGATCTATAAATAACACCTATTACTAGTTTAGTTCCATTAACATTAACAACTCCTGCACAACATTCAAATATCTGTTCTGTGCAGTGTTTAGAAAAATCGATTGACTCCGATGAAAAATCGTTTTTTACATACATGGCCACTCCCCCACACTGCAAAGAACTCCTAGAGTAGAAGGCAGCTAACCTGTATCCTGGCAAAGGAATTCTCTTAATTGTCACACCACTTAAAAAGTGCTCTGAAATTCCAATAATGTCAGAATCAGTATCAATAAGCATTTCATTAACTTTATCTCTGATACCCTGTATATTCTGATGAAAAACAGTAATTCCCTTATTACTTATATTCTTAGACTTTGTCAAAGGTGGTTCATTTCTTAGAGGGAATATCTATCAGCTGTCTTCAGTCTAAAAAAGGTGCAGCCCTAACACCAACTACTACAGGAATTTTTCCATGAGTGAAACCCCCACCCCCTACTACACTGTCACCTATGAGCTTTGCCAACCTCCCCTTCCCATACCTATTGAGGTGCAGACCGTGCCTAGTAAAATCCGACCTTTGGATAGTTTCAACTGGCACCACTGCAATGTGATCCATGCCCTCTGTCATCAGCGCCTTCTCAAGCCCCATGTTAAGACGGCTGACAGCCGTATTAAGACAAGGCCTATCATGACGCTGAAACAGCTGCACGAAATGCACATTCGTGCCACCAGTTTCAGTTGCTATCCTTTCCAGATCACCACCTATATCATATTCCCCGTCCCTATCAAGACTGTTCCCGGCCCCACCCACTATAACTACCTGATCCTCTTTTGAAAAATTCCTACATAAGTCCCCTATGTTACAAGTGACCTGATCTAACCCTGCACTAGGCTTCACTATGCTGGTGACCTGGTACTCACTCCCAAGTACTTCCTGCAACTGTTGGCCAACACCTCTGCCATGAGAACTACCTAGCAGCAGAACCTTCTTCTTCCTAAGAGACCTCTCTACAGATTTCGGCTTACCAAAAGCTGAGGTCTGCTGCGCACTTCCTACACCTACAGCTACAGGAGGTTCATCTCCACTCAACTCTGACAGTTGGTCAAACCTATTTGCAATTTGCAATGTAAAGCTATCTGAATACCTTCTCCTAGCTACCTTCTTGCCAACTGCCAGTTCCCATTCCCCAGCCCCCCTTCCCCTCCTCAACCTACCTAGTTCCTCTTCAGCGTTTTTCAACTGCACCTGAAGGGCGCAGATCAAACGCTCCTGCTCCTCTATCAACTTATTCCTGCTGCAAATCCTACAGTTCCAGGAGAGAACCTCACCACAATGCCCACTGTCTTCCCCACTGCACTCCCCCCCATGAAAATACTTACTACAAATCCCACACTGCAGCCCACTACGCACGACCCTACGACAGAGCCCACACTTTTCACTCATTGTAAAATTTTACAATAATTTGTTAAGAAAAACTAGACGTCTACGTTATGAAGTTAAGTTTCTACAAAATAAGTAGGAAATACCTCTTAACTACAGCAATCAACAAACCTCAGTCTCTACAAATCAAGTAACAACAACTAATAGTATCAGAAAAGAGCAAATAACACTACCACAGAAACTTTACACTGTTGCTTGTATAAACAAGTTCAAATTCAAGCGTCACTAATAAAACAACAAAACACTGTGAGAGTACAAGAGTTATCAAATACCGTAACTTAAAGTTTCCCAACCTCAACTACGTTAAAAACAGCAAGTCACCTGTTGAAAAGTACTAAAGTTAATAAACAACTAGCGCGATAACACCTCCTGAAATCAAAAACTTTAATAATTTAACTACAATACACAAACACTTATTAGAACTTAGCTTTCGGAGACCGCTACGGCTGGAACCACTCGCCACCAGATGTAAACAAAGCAGTAAGACGTCGATGCTGGCGCACACGCGAACACAAATAACACCACTAAAAGCAATTACGGCACAACAAACGCTAAAATAACTGACGAACCTTTACTAGAACACCTCTAGATTGAATATTGTCACGAAATAACAATTAAAATAATTATATTAATCCTAGAATTATATAAAAAATCGAGAGCGATGTGCACAGCAGTCCAGCACTCGTTACGTCACGCCAAAGATCGTGGTCTGATAGGTCATTTACTATTCTGCTGACAGAGTGCCCCTCTAATAATAAGAAGAATGAATAAAAATATTGTCAATGGTAGAACTTCTACTGCCTTAAACTCTCATTGGAAAGACTTCTGTTTGCATCAGGTTATAGGAATTAAATAGATCTAACAGCTGACTTTGTCTTAAGCTATCTCCTACACACTTAATGTTGAAATCTTCACACACAATTAAATTTTTGTACTTCCTATAAAGTGAAACCAGAAACCATTATAGCTTCGCCAGAAACATTTTAAAATCTGAGTCAGGGGACCTATAAAGAACTACAGTTACTAGTTTAGTTCCATTAACGTAACAATTCCTACACAACATTCAATTACCTTTTCTGTGCAGTGTTTAGAAAAATCGATAGACTCCGATAAAAATCGTTTTTAACATGCATGCAAGGAGCTCCTAGAGAAGAAGGCAGTTAACCTGTATCCTAGCAAAGGAAGTCTCTGAATTGTCCCCACTCAAAAAGTGCTCTGAATTACCAATAATGTCAGAATCAATATAAGCAGTTCATTAACTTTCTTTATCTCTGGCATTTATCCATTAGAGGAACGTAAATGTCTATTATAATCCATTCTTACTATTTATGAATAAAGAACAGTCTAGAGTGCAATAATTTATTTCATTCAACTAGTTTCAGTCTTATTTAGACCATCTGCAGGAATTTTGACTCCATCGATGTTGTGGAGCTGGCAGGTAACTGGTAGCCTTCCAGTGCGTCACTGCTGTGACTGAAACTAGTTGAATCAAATAAATTATTGCATTCTAGACTGTTCTTTATTCATAAATTTAAATAAGAGTGCTGATGACCCAAATATAGTGAAACGAAAATGTTTCCAAAACTATTTCATTCTTACTATGACTTTTTTTTTAGTCGTATCAGTTCGCATGGATTTTAATGGTTCGCACAATTCTACACTCTACTCGTCTTTCTTAAATGCACATATGTTTTGAGTGTAATTACTTTAGCTTAAAAATCCATTGGTTTGAAGATTCTTGCTGTTTGTGGTTCAGCTGTAGCAACAACTGTGGAATTGGTTTCTTCTATGTTGTGAAACGGTTTGATTGCTGTTGCCATTTTCTGCCACGTCTGGGACGTTATTCCTTCAGCTATAGATATGTGGTTGATTTGGTACGTTAAATACTGTAGTTACTACATTCTACGTGCGTTTCCTACGTTCCAACAGCACCGATATTACTTGAATTGTAGAGAAGGAACCTTAATGTTCATGAGTAGAAAAGTGACGTCTTTCTGCTAAAGGGTAGGTCTTTTGATGTTTCTAAGCCATTTTTTATTTTAATAGAAAATGAAATTCTTCGGTAAAAATACCTTTAGGTTACAAGATACACCACGAAGATTACGTGCTACAGACGCGAAATTTAACCGACAGGAAGAAAATGCTGTGATATGCAAATGATCGGCTTTTCAGGGCATTCACACAAGGTTGGCGCCGGTGGCGACACGTACAACATACTGACATGCGGAAAGTTTCCAACCGATTTCTCATACACAAACAGCAGTTGACCGGCGTTGCCTGGTGAAACGTTGTTGTGATGCCTCGTGTAAGGGGGAGAAATGCGTACCTTCACGTTTCCGACTTTGATAAAGGTCGGATTGTAGCCTATCGCGATTGCGGTTTATCGTATCGCGACACTGTTGCTCGCGTTGGTGGCGATCCAATGACTGTTAGCGGAATGTGGAATCGGTGGGTTCAGGAGGGCAATACGGAAAGTCGTGCTGGATCTCAACGGCCTCGTTTCACTAGCAGTCGACATGGCAGGCATTTTATCCTCTTGGCTGTAAAGGATCGTGCAGCCACGTCTCGATCCCTGAGTCAACAGATGGGGACGTTTGCAAGACAACAACCATCTGCACGAACAATTCGACGAGGTTTGCAGCAGCATGTACTATCAGCTCGGAGACCATGGCTGCAGTTACCATTGACGTTGCATCACAGACAGGAGCGCCTGTGATGGTGTACGCAACGACGAACCTGGATGGACGAATGGCTAAACGTCATGTATTCGGATGAATCCAGGTTCTGTTTATATCATCATGATTGTCGCATCCATGTTTGGCGCCATCGCAGTGCACGCACATTGGAAGCATGTATTCGACATCGCCATACTAGCGTATCACTCGGCGCGATGGTACGGATGGCCATTGGTTACACGTCTCGGTCACCTCTTGTTCGCATCGACAGCACTTTGAACAGTGGCCGATACATTTCAGATGTGTTACGAGCGGTGGCTCTACCCTCCATTCGATCCTTTCGAAACCCTACTTTTCAGCAGGATAATTCACGACTGCATGTTGCAGGTAGTATACGGGCCTTTCTGGATACGGAAAATGTTCGACTGCTGCCCTGGCCACCACATTCTCCAGATCTCTCAGCAACTGAAAACGTCGAATCAATGGTGGCCGAGCCGGCCGCGGTGGCCGAGGGGACTGAGGCGCTCCAGTCACGGTCTGCACGGCCACTGCGGTCGGGGGTTCGAATCCCCCCTCGGGCATGGATATTTGTGCCGTCCTAGTTCGTAAGTAGTTTGTAAGTTTAGGGACTAATGACCCCGTAGTTAAGTCCCATAAGCTGTACAAACATTTGAATATTTGAATGGTGGCCGAGCAACTGGCTCTTCACAGTACGCCAGTCACTACTCTCGGTGAACTGTGGTATCGTGTTGAAGCTGCATGTGCATCTGTACCTGTACATGTCATCCAAGCTCTGTTTGACTCAATGCCCATGCGTATCAAGGCCGTTATTACGGCCAGAGGTGGTTGTTCTGGGTACTGATGCACCCAAATTGCGTTAAAATGTAATCACGAGTCAGTTCTATTACAATATATTTGTCTAATGAATATGCGTTCGTTACCTGCATTTGTTCTTGGTGTAGCAATTTTAATGGTCAGTAGTGTAATTGTAAATAAATTATCCTGTTATGTACAATTTCATATCTTGTCAGGGATCTTAGGAAACCTAAGAAAGACAAATGGCACTACATTCGTATGCTAATGCAAAAAATATGTTAAATCAATATGAGCGATAATATTCGCAAACATACAATATCATTGCCGGCCGCTGGGGCGCTGTTGCCACAGTGTATAACAAAAATCTGTGGGTGTGTCGTGATTGTATATATTAGACTATTAGACGCCAAAAACAATGAAATGTCTGAAAATCTGTCCCAAAACGCATGATGTAACTTTTTTATGTCTGTGCTAACAGCTCTATTCGCAACTCATTTCGCATACAGTTTCCCAATATTCCACTATACAAACGTAGAATTTATATCATTGTTGTTGTTGTTGTGGTCTTCAGTCCAGAGACTGGTTTGATGCAGCTCTCCACCCTACTCTATCCTGAGCAAGCCTTTTCATCTCCTCATAAGAACGACAACCCACATCCACTTGAATCTGCTTACTATACGCGTCTCTTGGTCTCCCTCTGCGATTTTTACCCCACACACTTCCCTCCAACGCTAAATTCACAATTCCTTGATGTCTAAGAATGTGTCCTACCAATCTATCCCTTCTTTTAGTCAAGGTATGCCAGAAATTTCTTTTCTCCCCAATTCGGTTCAGTACCTCCTCATTAGTTACGCAATCCACCCACCTAATCTTCAGCATTCTTCTGTAGCACCACATTTCAAAAGCCTCTATCCTCTTTCTGTCCACACTGCTTATCGTCCATGTTTCACTCCCATACAAGGCAACACTCCATACAAATGCCTTCAGAAAGGACTTCCTTAGGCTAAAATCATTGTAGGGCACATAATTCAGGAGATATGACGTCATAAGGATTGATGAACATGAAAACGAAACTGAAATGGCTAGAGATTAGGGTAGAAAACGACAGGCAAAGAGGGACGAAGCGGATGGACCAAAATAAGGAGAAATACATATCTCGGAAGCGCATAGAACTTGATTCTACTCACATACAAATACTAGTGTAATAATATTATTTCTTACCTTTAAAGTGTTGGAGGGAAGTGTATGGGGTAAAAATCGCAGAGGGAAACCAAGAGACGCGTATAGTAAGCAGATTCAAGTGGATGTGGGTTGTCGTTCTTATGAGGAGATGAAAAGGCTTGCTCAGGATAGAGTAGGGTGGAGAGCTGCATCAAACCAGTCTCTGGACTGAAGACCACAACAACAACAACACCTTTAAAGTACAAACCGTGCTGAAAAGTGTAACTTCCACTTGCTTCGACACTAAAAAACAAGTGAAACAAAATGAGCAGCTACTTCAGTCTTCTATCAAAATTATGGAGTCATGTCTACAGTTTATTTCAAGCAATGCAAGCAATCTACAGTTCTGCAGCAAACCTGAAAAATACCGATCAGCCCTACTGCCCTTACCAATTGCTGTATACCTTCTGAGTTCCTGATCTACATAAAAATTATAATAAAGAAAAAAAAATACTGAAGTGACCGAGGCTTGTTGCACGAAGCACTGCCGTGGTGTATGCTAGGACTGAACACACTGTTCGTTTGTAGATTGTAAATAACCCAGACACAGAGACACAGCGTGTTGGATGGGGCCGTCTTTTGAGTTCTAATCGAAAATACAGCCCCAGATGAAGTGAGGAAGGTGATGTCTAATCGATGATTTGCCGTTTCATGACTTTTCCATTTCAACGACGTGCCGTTATTTCCTCGTACTTTTGGTCACCGTCGCTTAATTGTTGCACGTGAACAGGAATACTTACGTCAATGATGAAACAATAGTAAAATTGTTCCCCCTTTCGAAAAAGACTTTTCTCACTGTACGCCTTGAATTATTGTGACAGAAGATGACACCTTTTAGTGTTGTTGATAATAGCTAAAGTGAGCCGAGATGCGTTGATTTGATAGTCAACGATTCAGCCTGTGCCTGCCCGAACACATAATCTACGTGGCGTGTGTGAACTAGCTGCACTTCACGTCGGCGGGCTGGTTCTTGGAGAGTCAGCATTATATTTTCTTCGGAACTAAAATAATTCAATGCATCTGATGAGTATGGTAACAATTTAGATTGAGCGATATAAAAAAATATTTTTGGTTTTTAATAAGGATTCAAATGTTCAAATGTTTGTACAGCTTATGGGACTTAACTACGGGGTTATCAGTCCCTAAACTTACAAACTACTTATGAACTAGCTAACACTAAGGACGGTACAAATATCCATGCCCGATGGGGGATTCGAACCCCCGACCGTAGTGGCCGTGCAGACCGTGACTGGAGCGCCTCAGTCCCCTCGGCCACCGCGGCCGGCAATAAGAATTACTTAGCGCCTCAGAATTAAAAAAAAATCATTGACTACATCTACATGGGATACTCTGCAAATCACATTTAAGTGCCTGGAAGAGGGTTCATCGAACCACCATTATACTATTTATCTCCCATTCCATTCTCGAATAGCGCGCGGGAAGAAAGAACACCTGAATCTCTCCGTTCGAGCTCTGATTTCCTGTATTTTTTTCTGATGGTCATTTCTACCTGTGTAAGTAGGATTCAACAATATATTTTCGTATTCGAAGGATTGGCGATTGGAGTTTCGTAAGTAGCCCACGCCGCAGCGATAAGCGCCGTTGTTGCAATGATTCCCATCCCCGATCCTGTATCATTTCCGTAACGCTGTCTCCCCTGTATCGTGACAATACTAAACGAGCGTCCCTTCTCTGCACTCTTTCGATGTCCTCCGTCAAACCCACCTGATACGGATCCCACACTGGGCAGCAATACTCCAAAAATGGAAGGACAAGCGTAGTGTACGCAGTTTCTTTTGTAGTTCTGTTGCATTTTTTAAGGATTCTGCCAGTCTCTGGTTCACCTTTCCTACGACATTATCTACACGTTCTTTCCAGTTTAAGTCTGAAGTAATAGTAATTCCTAGGTATTTTGTGGAGTTTACGGCCTTCACTTTTGATTGATTTATCTTGTAAACAAAGTTTAACGGATTTCTTTTCGTACTCATGTGGACGACTTCACACTTCTCATTATTTAGAGTCAAGTTTCTACACCATACTGATATCTTATTCAGATCATTCTGCAGTTGCTTTTTAACTTCAGATGATTTCACTAGAAGATAAATGACGGCGTCATCTGCAAACAACCTAAGGGAGCTACTTAGATTTTCCCCTAAATTGTTTATGTAAATAAGAAACAGCATAGGAGCAATAACACTACCCTGTGGAACGCCCGATATCACCTCTGTTTTAATCGATGCCTTACCATTGATTACTACGAACTGTGTCCTCTCTGACAGGAAACCCCCCATCAAATCGCAAATTTGGGGCGATATACCATAACCAAGAAATTTGATTAGAAGCCGTTTGTGACGTACGGTGTCAAAAGCCTTCTGGAAATCAAGAAATATGGAATCGATTTGCGAACCCCTGTCGCTACAACCCATCACTTCGTGTGGTATGGATATCTATCATAATATAACTTGGAATGTATTATTCACAAACGAGTTGCTTTAATAAAGATACTTCAGTTGAGACAGAGGTAGTTCATTGACAATATTTTTCAGGTAGAAAATATATTTCAAAACGTCAAAGCCAAAGTTGAGAAACGTACAAAATATTGAAAAGTCACTATCAAACAATGTTTTTTGTATATTTATACATGTTTGCGAGCTTGTAACGATGAGATAACGTATCTGCATTTCTTATTTAGCTTTCTTTTTTATTTCTTCGCCAGACGTATGGAACAGCAGGACCTTCGCTTCACTCTAATCAGCTGTAGCAGCGTTGTGGAAAAGAACATTCCATTCAGCCATAGTTAATTGCAGAAACAATGAAGTGCCCTTTGAGTTCCTGTTAAAATAGAATAAAATGTATTATTATACCATAATATTACATTGATCGACATTTTTGTGTTGTTTAATTACAACATTGTTCTGTTCACGCAAATGAAAAGCTGCGCCATAAGTATAACAGAATATCACCGCTCTGTTTTACGCTGACATATATTATATTTGCATATGCAATATGATATAAAAACAATAAGTGTATAACTGCATGTGCAGAAGACTAAAAAGGCTGTTAAAATGTTTCTCTCAGTTACAAAGGTTTGAATTTCCCATTCCACATTCGTATCTTACTTACCGATTGCGTTCTCTAATTCAAGATACTGGATGTGAACAGTAAACATGTGCATATTTAAATTTGCTGAAACTTTAAATCACATAAAAATCTTATTTGTGTGGAAATTTAATATACCGCGATTTCTGGATCAGGTGTTGCGATTCAGGTTTTTTTCTTGGTAGAACAGAACGCCTGTGAAACGGTTCTTTTTGTTGTGAACTGGATGCGTTGATCCAGCTCGCTATGCTATTCTGTCTGTATCTCTGCTAACTGCTGCCATCGATATCCGTTTCAATCTCCTTACCTCAGTCGACCCTTGGTCTCATATGTACAAATGTTTGTAAATCTAAGGAACTAAACTACGTTTGTCATCTGTCCCTAGGCTTACAAACTACTTACACTAAGTAAATTACGCTATGGACATCACAAACACCCATGCTCGAGGGAGGACTCGAACCTCCAACGGCCAGCAACGCGCGCTCCACAGCAAGGCGCTTCAGAACGCTCAGCCACTCCACCGCGGCGTCCTTGGTCTCCTTCTATAGCTTTCATTGAAATATTGCCCTCCAATCACAAACAACTAAGTACCCAATAATATTAAAAAATTCTTCTATCAATCTTACTCTTCTTTTAGTCACTTTATGCCATAAACCTCTCTTCTTCCAGATTCGATTCCGTAGGAGAATATGGGTCAAGTGTCTAAGAAGAACTGAAATTCCATCAAATCAAGGCGTTTAAGAGGACCTGGACGTGTAAATGACTGAAAATCGAAAAAAATGCCTCCATATGAAGGACAGATATCTCCCGTTTCAATGAATGTATGATTTATTTACTTTTAAATAGTTGTAATAGTTGTACTTTTAAATAGTTGCTATTTGAACAAATGTCTGCACACTGGCCACGGGATGCTTCACTCAAGAAATATCACCATAAATATTCCATGCCTGCCACAGTCATGGAAACAATAAAGTCAATATACAGGACTCTCGGAGATAAAAAATTACTACAAAATTTGTACGTGGCCGTAGACAAAATCCTAATGAGAATTTTAACAGTTGCCTGTGGCAAGAAGTACCAAAAGCAGTGTTTGTTGGATGAAAAGTACTCAAAATAAGTGTGATGGATGCTGTTATCTGTTTCAATGATGGTGTAATTAGCAGTGGAAAGTAATGGACAAATTAAGCATACAACCAGGAAATAATATTGCGAGACAGCCTGTAAACCGACCGCCGGCGTGCCGCAGGGGATAGCGTCACCGACTGCGATGCTGAAGGTCACCGGTTCAATCCCGCCCACCGGCAAAACTTTATTTCTTTGAAATTAACAATTCCAGAATGTTCTACATCTTTCTTATGTTCACTTGTAAATTTTTATTTTAACTGTTCTTCTAATTTCTGGTACATTCTGTCCGTGTATAAATATATAGAGTATATAAATATATATAGTGTCGCCAGCTGAAAGACGGATAATTCGGGAGGAAGTGGAGAAGATGTTGCAAGATGACATTATTCAACCTTCGGAGAGTCCTTGGTCGTCTCCGGTGGTCCTTGTAAAGAAGAAGGATGGCACGTGGCGATTCTGTGTTTATTATCGGTGGCTGAACAAAATCACAAAGAAAGATGTCTACCCGCTGCCGCGCATTGACGACACCTTAGACTGCATGAAAGGAGCTACATATTTCTCAACTATGGACATGCAGACAGGTTACTGAGAAATCGAGGTTGACGAAGTTGACAGGGAGAAGACGGCCTTTATTACACCTGACGGCCTCTACGAATTCAAAGTAATGCCGTTTGGAGTATGTAATGCTCCGGCCACATTCGAACACATGATGGACAACTTGCTTCGACACCTTAAGTGGACGATGTGTCTTTGCTATTTAGATGACATTGTCGTTTTCTCGAAAACATTTGAAGAACATCTGAGTCGCCTGTCTACTGTGTTGAAGTGTGTTCAGGCTGCAGGACTCCGCCTCAGTCCAAAGAAGTGCCTCTTCGTCGCTAAAGAGATAAGAATACAGGGGCACCTAATCAACGGAGATGGTGTCCGTTCTAATTCACATAAAGTAAGGGCAGTCACAGAATTTCCAACTCCTCAGCACACTCGTGATGTGAGAAGTTTTCTCGGGTTGTGCTCAAACTACCGACGTTTCATAAAAGGATTTTGTAACAAGGCACGTCCGTTACAAGAACTTCTACAGGGAGACGCCAAGTTTTACCAGTATGAGACAAAAGAAAGAGCTTTCCGGGCACATAAGGAGGCTCTAACTTCCACATCAGTGCTAGCCTTGTACGACGAGAATGCGGAAACGGAACTTCACACAGACGCCAGTGGTTATGGCATTGGTGTAGTGCTTGTATAAGTCCAGGAAGGTGCTGAAAATGATAGCCTTTGCATCAATAGTACTCTAGAAGTCCGAGATAAACAACTCTCCAACTGAGAAAGAATGTCTCACAGTTATCTGAGGCCGGCCGCGGTGGCCGAGGTGACTGAGGCGCTCCAGTCACGGTCAGCACGGCCACTACGGTCTGGGGTTCGAATCCCCCCTCGGGCATGGATATTTGTGCTGTCCTAGTTCGTAAGTAGTTCATAAGTTTAGGGACTGATGACCCCGTAGTTAAGTCCCATAAGCTTAACAAACATTTGACCATTTTGAGTTATCTGAGCTATCAACAAGTTCCGGCCGTATTTATTCGGCAAACAATTCACCGTCGTGACAGACCACCATTCTTTGTGTTGGCTGACTAGCTTGAAGGATCCATCAGGTCGACTAGCAAGATGGGCACTAAGAATCCAAGAATACGATGTCACAGTGTATTCAAGAACAGGCGCAAACACAAAGACGCTGAGTGCCTTTCGAGGAATCCATTAATGGAACACAACAGCATGAATGAAATTTCAGCCCTCACTGAATTAGATGACGTTACAGCTGAACAGACGAAAGATCCAGCACTATTAAAAACGATAGAGGCCTTGGAGAAAGGAGAACCGACCAATGGAGAGCTCCAACTTATAAACGGAACATTGTATAAGAGAAACTACGATCCACTGGGCCCCAAATGGCTACTGGTCGTTTCAGCTCATCTCCAGCCAGCAATTCTCAAATATTAAAATAATAATAATAATAATAATAATAATAATGTTCAAATGTTTGTATAGCTTATGCAACTTAACTACGGGGTCATGAGTCCCTAAATTTACAAACTACTTATCAACTAGCTTATCCTAAGGATGGCACAAATATCCATGTCCGAGGGGGGGATTCGAACCTCTGACTGTAGTGGCCGTGCAAACCGTGACTGGAGCGCCTCAGTCCCCTCGGCCACCGTGGCCGGATCAAATATGTCCACTATGCTCCAATATCCGGTCATCTGGGATTCGTGAAGACCCTAGACAGAATCAGACGCAGGTATTACTGGAATGGTCTGTACCGATATGTCAAGCACTATGTGAGTCACTGCAAAGAGTGCCAGCGACGGAAGCATGTGCCGCAATTACCTCCAGGGCATCTAGTACCGATTCCGCCGGCAGCAGCTCCATTCCACCGAGTTGGGGTCGATCTTTTAGGAAGGTTCCAGAAGTCGACAACCAGTAACCGATGGATAATAGTCTGCACTGACTACCTCACACTTTACGCTGTCACCAAACCTGTCTGACTGTAGATGCTCCAGAGATCGCATAATTCCTTGTAGAAGGCATTATTTTGAAGCATGGAGCACCACGTGTCATGATATCTGATCGTGGAAAAGTATTCCAGTGAAAACTAGTATCAGAGGTAATGTCACGGTGTGACATTGTCCACAGAATGACAACTGCATACCATACTCAGACAACTGGTCTTACGGAACGTTTTAACAACATGTTAGCCCATATGCTGTCGATGTACGTCGATGTTGAGCAGGATTGGGATACAATTCTGCCAGCCGTGACATTTGCTTACAATAACGCAAGACACCACAAGCTTCACGCCGTTTTTTCTGCTCCATGGCCGTGAAGCTGAGACGACAATGGATACGCTGTTACCGTTCCAACCGGACGACACTCAGGATGACTATGTTAAACAGCTCATCACCAGGGTCGAAGAAACAAGACAGCTGGCTGGCATACGGACACTGGACGCCCAGGAGAAGGACCGTCAGCGGTATAACGACAAGCACCGACCTGTTTTGTACAGCCCTGGAGATCTGGTATGGATTTTTACCCCTGTACAGAAGGTTGGACTGTCAGAAAAGTTACTGAAGGGATACTTTGGTCCGTATCGTGTCATACGCCGCCTGTCAGACGTCACATACGAAGTTGAGGATTATGAGCCGTCGTCGAAACGACAAAAACGAAGAGACACCGTTCACGTCCTGAGCATGAAGCCTGAAGAGCAGGTAGCCGACAATGGCTTCTTGTTCAAGGGCTCTAAGGACGGTAATGTTACTGATGAAGCCACGACAGGAACGTCTGTCGTCGATAATCGTGGAGAAGGTAAGGATTCTCTTCAACTGCCATACAGAGGACCCATGACAAGGTCAAGATCCAGGACATTGCAACTGACTCCACAGGGAACATAACAGCGGGTCGCTGATTTTCCAGGAGAGGGAGCAATGCCGCGAGACACCTTGTAAACCGACCGCCGGCGTGCCGCAGGGGATAGTCTCAAGGACTGAGGTGCTGACGGTCGCCGGTTCAATCCCGCCCACCGCCAAATATTTATTTCTTTGTAAATAACAATTCCAGAATGTTCTACATCGTTCTTATGTTCACTTGTAGATTCTTATGTTAACTGTTCTTCTAATTTTTGGTACATTCTGTCTGTGTATAAATAACAGAGCACTCTGCCCGAGAGGCAGTCAGTGCTGCGTGTATATTAGTAATAGACGTGCTTTCAGTATAAGTGCTGTGTTCTGTTGCCTTCGAAGTCAAGCGTGCTTCCATTTCAACGCAACAATGTGATAGTTTCCCTGACTGCCATAGATCGTCAGCGACTAGTTGAAGCTGAAAGGACTGAGGAAGCCATCATTAAAGAGTCCAGAGTAAGGAAAAGACTACTATCGTCAGCGACTAGTTGAAGCTGAAAGGACTGAGGAAGCCATCATTAAAGAGTCCAGAGTAAGGAAAAGACTACTGAAGAAGTCTGCAAATTATAAGGAAGCAGCTGGCCAGTACTGGAATGTTCTGAAAGAGGCATACGGTGAATCACAAACACTGTGAACATTCTTTTCTCATTATCTCGAAACCACATTTTCAGAACATTAGGTGCATATATCTTCATAACAGTTTTAGCTATGTTCAACAAATTTTTCCTAATTGAATAATGGGACATTATCTTTATATTATGCCTAATACATTGCAGAAATGATGTCAAGATTGTCATTCTGTATATAATTGGCAAAAAAGGTCAACAAATGAGAAGTATGGTATTAATTACACAGGGGAAAAATATTGTGCGACATCTATTTAGACAGATATGATGATTAAGTACTTAGTCTACAAATTATTTTGTTTGAATAGATTCTGATACTCATGATAAACCGTTCTAAAAATACGCCCTTTTTACTAATCTAAGCTGATTGACGTGCCCTTTACAAGTAATATAAGTCTACTGAATAAATCCTCTGACTAATTATAGCCCAGTGCCTTAGTATTTCGAACTATAACAGGAATCCAACAGATCCGATATTTTAACTAGACGAATGATATCGTCTATTGTAGTGATATTTCAATGCTTTTAAATTTAATGGGTATTTCTGTATACCAACCAAAAGACTGGCGACTTTTGCTAGATAGCTCAAAAAAGTTTTAAATATGTGTAACTACAAAACGAAAATAAATTAGCTTCGATCCCGTAGCTGCAATTTTACTTCATCAACATCAGTGGTCAGTGAATGTAGATTTGAAAATGGTGACTTATTTCTATGAGTCATAAAAATGGATACACTAAATAATATCCGTAGTTTTCTTTTGTTGTGGGACAGACGTGCGAAAATTTAACACTGAAGCGGGAAAGACTTGTGTCGAAAATGAACTTCTTTGGGAAAAGATACTGTTCATGAACCGTTGGACAGTCGGGAAAACATCATTCTTCTGCCACTACATACTAAACTTTTTCTACCAAATTTTGTTCAATATTTCCTTATTAGTTATTCGATCCACCCAAACAAACATTAATCCTCTTCTTGTTTGATCTGCTTATCATCCACGATTCTCTCCCGTACAAGTCTACTCTCCAGACAAATGTCCTATGTCACGAATTTCGCGGCAGCTCCCGACGAAGGTTCAAGTCCTCCTCCGTGCACGGGTGTGTGTGTTATCTTTAGCAAAAGTTGGTTTGATTTAGTTCAAGTAATTTGTAAGTCTAGTGACCGATGGTCTTAGCAGTTTGGTCCCTTGGTTACACAAGCTATTAAATTTGAGATAAATGCCTAATGGAAAAATCTCATTCCCCCCGGAAGGTCGAGTCTACCCTCGGGCGTGAGTGTTTGTACTATTCTTAGTGTAAGTTAGTTTGGTCCAAATAGTTTTAAAAACATTTGAACATTTTGAACAAATCTCATCTACCAGCGATATTGTCTTGTTTCTTAACATAATCCCCCAGCAATGCCTGCTTTTTCTTAGACCGCATTATCCTTGTTTTGTTCTTGTTAATGTTCATCTTAAACCCTCAAAACAATGTCTATACCCAACAAATGCTTTCCAGTTTCTTTGCTGTCTCTGACAGAAATACAATGTCGTCGGAAAACCGAAAATGTGTTATTTCCTTTCCTTGAAAATTAATCCCATTTCCAAATTTCTCCTTGTTTTCTTCACAACTCGCTCAATGTACAGACTGAATAACATTGGGCGCAACAACCTTGACTTTCTCCTTCCCCACCACTGCGTGCAGCTCTTATAAATGCTGTCTGTTTCTGTACGAGTCCTATATAACTGTCCGATCCCTGTATTGTACCCCTGACGACTTCACAATTTGTATTCCAGCCAACATTTTCCAAAACTTTTAAGAAATCCACAAAATGAATGTAATTTTGCCATTCCATAAACTAATTTAATGCTCCTAAATCCTATCTTTCACATGGTCGGATTTTACCACTTTTTCTATCCGTTTGTAAATAATTCGTGTTACTATTTTGTCACCACGACTTATTCAACTGATGGTCTGCTAACGCCCACACGTCTACGCCTGCTTTCTTTGGAAGTTGAATTATTACACTCATCTTGAAGATTGAAGGTATTTGCCACAATGGGTGGAACAGTTTCATCATGATTGGTCCGCTCAAGGATATCAGCAGCTCAGAGCGAATATCATTTACTACCGGCAAATCTTTCAGTGATGTCAAATTCTTCTCACAGTTCCGTATCTACTGTCCCATCTTATTCCACTTCCTCTTTCCAGGCTGGGCGCGGTGGCCGAGGGGACTGAGGAGCTCCAGTCACAGTCTGCACGACCACTACGGTCGGGGGTTCGAATCCCCTCTCGGACAAGGATATTTGTGCCGTCCTTAGAATTAGCTAGTTCATAAGTGGTTTGTAAGTTTAGGGACTGATGACCCCGTAGTTAAGTCCCATAAGCTATACAAATATTTGAACATTTTGAACCTCTTCCCAGTCTACAATACTGCCTTCAAGTTCATTACTGTTGTTTCTTGCATCTCTCTGCTTTCCCTTCGTCGTTTAATGCTTGTTTTCCATATGAGCTCCCGACATTAACAAAGCTGCTTTTCTTTTCTCCAAACGTCCCTTTTATTTTCCTGTAAGTGGTAGTTATCTCTTTATAATTCTTGTATGGACTTTTTTCTGTCCTCTACCCACTCCTGCTTTGCTACTTTTCTCTTCCTGTTAATCTTATTTTTTGGCCGCCTTTACTCCCTTCTAACTGCTTCATTTACTGCATTTACTTTCACCGATTTCAATCAGCAACTCTTGTAATATCAAAGGATTTCTGTTAGGACTTGTCTTTCTAGCTATTTGGCCCTCTTCAGCCTTCACATCTCTCAAAGCTACCCATTTGCCTTTTACTGTGTTAGTCCCCCCCCCCTCCATCTTTCCGTCAATTGTTAACTGAAGCTTAAACTCTCGTGAATGTCAGTCTCCTTCAATTTATCCAGGTTACATCTCCTTATTTGTCTACCTTCCTGCAGTTTTATGCAGTTTTAATCTACGATTTATGAACAATAGGATATGACAAGAGTGTATATCTGCCTAAAACTCTGTACCAAAGGCTAGGTCTTACCGTTATGAAATCAATGTGGTACCTTCCGGTGTCTCCTGGTCACTTCCACAATTATGACCTTATTTCGTTAGTCCTAAACCAAGTGTATGGGATGATCAAATTATCTGTGCAAAATTCTACCAAGCGGCTTCCTCTTTCGTTTCTTTTCTTCAGTCCATATTCACCTACTATTTTTCCTTATCTTCTTTTTCCTACTACTGAATTCCAGTCCCCCATCACTATCAATTTCTCCTGTCCCTTATCTGACTGAATAATTTCTTTTATCTCTTCACACATTTCTTCAATATCCTCATCACTAGGAAGGTTAGTTGCCACATAAACTTGTACTACTGCGGTGGGTGTTGGTTTAGTGTCTAACTTTCATATTCACAGAATAAATGACATCAACTGCGAATGGGCAGAGCTGAAAATGTGTACCTAGCCGGGATTCGACCTCGGGTTTCCTGCTTTATAGGCAGTTGCGATGACCACTACACCACTGGGGACACAGTTATCACCGCACCTGCAAGGACTACCTAAACACGTCTTCCGTCAGACACAAATTCCCGCTTCTACTCTGGCATTATTCCGAAATGAATTGGTATTTATAACCCTGTACTCTCCTGACCATAAGTCGTCTTTCCACCAAAATAATTATATCGTACGTCATCTTATTCATTTTTTTTTTTTTTTTTATTTTTTTTTTAATTTTCTAACCTCCTTACCGGAATAAGGGATTTAGCGTTCCGTAGAATGCCAATTTTGTTTCTGTTGATGACGACACTTTCCCGAGCAGTCACCTCGCGGAAATCTGAACGGCAGACTTCGTCACTTGCAGAATATTTTACCCAAGAAGACGCCATCATCATGTATTCATACGGTAGAGCTACATGTCCTCGGGAAAAATAACGATTGTAGTTTCCCGTTTCTTTCAGCCGTTCGTAGTAACTGTATGGTAAGGCCACGCAGCGGGTATTAGAAGCCCGTAGCAGTCAATTATACACACTGTGCCACCTGTAACTATTGAAAAACTTGCTGCCCTTCTTCAGGTGCAGAATGTTTGTTAACCAAAGGCTCTGAGGTCATCAGTCCCTACATTTAAAAGCTACCGGTACTAAAACTAACTTACGTTAAAGACAACACACACACCCATGCCCGAGGGAGGAGCTGAACCTCCGACGGGATCAGCCATGCAATCCTTGAGATGGCACCTAAGATCACGCAGCAATTTCCTCAAGGCCCTTCTTCAGAAACCGCATGTTTAGCCTCTCTCCACAGCTACTTCTACGATGTAGCTGCATCTGCGGTACGGCTATCCTTATGTTGAGACACGCAAGCCACACTCCCTCGGCAGTTTATGAAGTAGTAAAATGTTCAAATGTCTGTAAATCTTTCGGACCAAACTGCGTGGTCATCAGTCCGTAGCTTACAAACTACAGAACCTAGGTAAACTAACCTACAGACAAACACACACACCCATGCCCCAGGGAGAACTCGAACCTTGTAAGATTACCGCCCAATAGAAATACTGGTAATTAATAGCATTTGATAATTAAACAGTATGAAGTTCAAAACAAAACAAATGTTTGTTAAGCTTAAGGGACTTAACTACGGGGTCATCAGTCCCTAAACTTACAAACTACTTATGAACTACCTACAACTAAGGACGGCACAAATATCCATGCCCGAGGGGGGATTCGAACCCCCGACCGTAGTGGACGTGCAGACCGTGACTGAAGCGCCTCAGTTCCCTCGGCCAACGCGGCCGGCAGTATGAAGTTCACTGCAAACATTGACCATGCCAATGCACTAAATGTTACACAATTTTAATCTTATTAATTATGGTAGCAATGTATGTCTACAGTTGGGTGACAACATTTATAGTTAGGCCATAGGTAGAAATTCTCCACGTTGTGATTTGCTGTGTGCTTGTAGCTGACGGGAGGCCAGCGAGCAGGCCGACGTTGGTGGCTTGTTCCAGCTTAGGATTTTCCATTTCGTTTCCGGTGAGGGGAGAGAGGGACAATGGCGAGTGCCAGGCACAGTGCAGTGCACAGCGTGAAATAAAATATTCTAATACTACTTGCATTTGAAGTAATACAATGCAGTTAGGAACCTTTAAGTTCTTCATTACAAAATAGCCTGTTGATAAATAAACAATACATTAGCTGATATAGTCACATCTGGCGTAATATGTTTAATTGACAATAAAAAGTAATAAATTACCAATGAATACAAGACAGTTACACAACTAGCATGGCAATGTTTGTTTATAAAAATAATATATTAACTATTTCTGATTTTATTTTTAATTAATCTTGTGTATTTTATCTTGAAGTATTCAGTTAAATCACTTATCTGTGATATAAGAAATTTCACGATTATGATAAATAGTACAAAGGATGTTTATACCAATATAAAAACCTAAAAGACATTTATTTAATGTGTAGTGTAATTATTTTGATTTTAAGTAAACTATTAGAAATGTATTGGCTGAGCGCTGTACGTTGGCAAATCGGTTAGAACAGCTCACATGGGGAAGTTGATGACGTAGGGAAAAAACCCTGGCAGTTGAGCTTTTAGCGCGCGCGAGGGCAGGAAGTGACGAGTCGGGAGCACGTGGGATAGCTGGCCGGGCGGCGCCGCTCTGCATCAGTCGGCATGTGGACCTCGAGGTGGAGGTTATAGATTGGTGTGTGGCAATCGCCACGTGTGGGTGCTCGTCGTAGACTGCACCAAGTTGAATCGAGTGCTACTATGTGTTGTGAATATTTAGCCGGTGGAACAAGGTGTGCATCACATTGAATTAAAGTGACTGTGATTTGTTAATGTAACATGTGTCGTCGCATAGGCACGAACATAAACGGTGTTTGAGACAGCCACATGGTGTGAAAACAATTTGCGACAACTATTCATTCTTGTCTGGTGGCTCACGAGCTATAAATTTATTTGATAAATGTGTCGACGTACAGACATATCAGCCACAGGATTCTAATATTGTGAAATAAACAACATAAAGTGAACTTTCACGTGTTTTCAAAAATAGTAGTTAGTACACCCTTTTTCTCTCATGAACTTGACTTTATTATGAATTTTTTTGTTAATCATATGCAAGGAAGGAAAGCTGCGAACGTGTGATATCATCCCCTAGAAAACGAGTCAAACAGTAGCAATCACAGATCCAGTGTTTTTGCATGTTTAGGAATTTGGTTCGCAGTTGGTGGTTGTGAGTTTTAAAAATTAAACTTTCCCTATTTTAAACTCTCACCCCGATCTTCACCCTCGCAACCTCCACAGCGAACAACCGCGCGCTTTGCAGCGAGGTGCTTTATGCCGCTCGGCTACTCCAGCGCGACTATGAAGTAGTGTACCTATCAGATGGCGTTGCAGGCGGCTCCAGATATGGGCCAGTAAGTGTATGATCACACATTTTAATAATGATTGGACTCCGGCCGCGGTGGTCGAGGGGACTAAGGCGCTCCAGTCACGGTCTGCACGGCCACTACGGTCAGGGGTTCGAATCCCCCCTCGGACATGAATATTTGTGCCGTCCTAGTTCGTAAGTAGTTCATAAGTAGTTTGTAAGTTTAGGGAGTGATGACCCCGTAGTTAAGTCCCATAGACTTTACAAACATTTGAACATTTGAATGATTGGACTCTAGAAAATAACAAATCAGACGAGTATGGGTACGTTATAGATTGCTTTCAGCTAATAATGTTGACTGCAGCAAAAAGAAACAGAAGATGACCACCGAATTCTCTCAACGTCTGCCGACTTCAGGAATTTGGAGAACTCTGCCAACTACAAATTAACAAACCGTTCACATGGCACCACAATTCACAGCACCTGAAGAAGACGCTGGGTCCGTAATTGAAATGTTTCACGGAAATGGAGCCGTGCGGAATGGCCGCTAGGTCTAAGGCCTTGTTCAGACACGGCGATAACCGTGCGTTTACAGCATCGCGCGGTGCACGCGCGGTTCTACTTCTTTGGACTCCTATAGGAGCGTTCAGTTTGGTTGCGGGCACTGTTCGGTTCAGACGTCTCAGTACCACAAGCTTGCAATGGATTGCTTCGACAATGAATTATTTATTCTTGATGTGGGTTAACGACACGCATTATGGGATCTTCAGAGCGATGAATATCATTATATAAATACGCTAACACGAAAATTGTGGTACAGATTACTAATTTATTTGTACAAGAAGGCCAATGAAAGTTACATAATTCGAAAGATTGTTTGTCGTAGATTTCACGAATATAAATATTATGTGTGCAGTTATCCATTAAAAGTGGTAAAAGGAAGTAGACGTTTTCCTGTCTACAGCTTGGATCAAGTTCTACATTCTCCAACAATCAGCTCGCTGACTGGCTATTCGCCTCGACCAAAGGCCCTGTAATGCAGCACATCTGCAGTATTAAAATAACGTATTGAAATAAGTGAATATCGAAACATGGAGTGCTCCGAACTCATTTTTTTGTGGCGTTCAAATGCTTCATTTTCACAGTGATTAAGAGTGGTTAAAGGAAATGGAAATTTTCAAATGAATGACGATATAAAGGATGATGCGCCGGGAGAGGCATCTAGCGGTGTTCGGGTGGAACTACGAAGTCGAGAATGCCGATATAAATGACGATGCGCCGGGAGAGGCATGTAGCGGTGCACGGGTGGAACTACGAAGTCAACATGTTGTCAGCTTTGGAATTCTGAACATCGCAGTATCGAAATAACATTATTTCTTGGCGTTGTATAAATATACGAACACCGAAATTATAGTTCCATTTCAAATATTAGGCCAATGAAAGTTATATAATTCGAAAATGGCATGAGAAGTGTATACTTCCGTTTTTATTTGTTGTTATTGTGTGAGACATTATCCTTAAAACGTAAAAGATATCGTTTCATACATCCCAGTGCCGGTTAAATTTTACCAAATATCCCAGCGGCCTCCTATGATAATGTTGGCAACAGATGCTGAATAGTGAGAATCCTACGAGTCTTCATTTTAGCCAATCGCTTGACAACGCTGATGTTTTCTCATGGAATCTTCGCTTTACGAGGGCAATTATTTTTTCTGAGCGGACTAGGGTACATACAAGAACCTGTCAACCATAAAGTAGGAACAGCATTATTTGTTTACTTCATGGTCTTTACGATACACTAATCGAGTCATTCTATGTGGTTCGAACAAATGGGCAAAGATTTTCTATCGTGTTGTTGGTGTTGCCAACACAATAACGCGAGTCCGCCAGCATGATACGTAAAATTTTACCTCCAGTGACCATTGTAAATACAATTGGTCGATTTTCGACCACAGGCAATACTAGTTGTAATAAAACTGCCAAAAACCAAGCTTGGCAAGAGTTGGTAGATATATTTGGAAATTATGAAGGTAGGTTTGGGAAAAAAGAATATTTTTGGTAAGTGGGTGTTTATTGAAGGAAAATGAATTTACATAGAATTTAGAATTTCTTTTCTTTCTCTCTTTTTTACATGTGTGCTTCAGAACTTGAAATATCTTCCATGAATAATTGAAGTAGCTCGTCAAAAGAATTTATTGGCATTCGCGGTTTAAGCCGCGCGATTTCCGCATGTCTGAACGCGTCCTAAGTCGTCATGCTTCGGACTGAGCGGTCGTTTCCACCGGCGGTTCGAATCCTCCCTCGGGCATAGGCGTATGCGTTGTCCTTTAAGTTACCTTAAGTTGTTTTTAGGTCTAGGGACTGATGACCGATCAGATTAGTACAACAGATTTACAAACATTTGAACATGTCATAAGTGGAAACAACAAGACGTCTAAACACCCAGAGATACCTTCACTAATACTTTCCACTGATTTTCTCGATAATACCACGAGAGCAGCCTACTAGGTAAACTATCCCTGAGGTGGTTGTACGAAAATGTTGAGCCACAACAAAGTCGCTCCTGTGATTGAGTTTTCTTCGCTCGATAGAGTGATTCATTTGTCTTCACTTCGCTTTTATACTTTTCTTTCAAGAGCATACTTCTCCAATCTCTGCTCTTATTTAAATTCTATTAAAGTCTGCAAATTATTACTCTGTTAGCTATCTGTTTGTGTATTGTAGAATTGAGCGACTCGGGGGAACTCAATGGTAAGCGTCTCTGCCGAATTCTTTGCTTTATATAGCAAGACGGTCGCGGTGGCCGAGAGGACTGCGGCGCGCCAGTCACGGTCTGCACGGCCACTACGGTAGGGGGTTCGAATCCCCCTCTGGCATGGATATTTGTGCAGTCTTTAGTATAAGCTAGTTCATAAGTAGTTTGTAAGTTTAGAGAGTGATGACCCCTAGTTAAGGCCCATAGACTCTACAAACATTTCAACATTTGATTTATATAACAACAAATGCATGCAGTGAGATTCAGAATAAAATACACCACGAAAAATTTATAATTTCCCTAGAGAGTTAACCTGTATGGTGTATTATATCCTACTACGCCAGTCAAATCGTACAAGAAAAGGGGCTAAAAACGCAAATCGTGATGTAGTTCTAATTTTTTGATATGTTGTTAGGACCAGTTAGAGTAGTATGAAACCAAGTTTGCAGCTTCGAAAGCCCTGTGCTTCCCAAGTTATAAGTGAAAAACTCCGAAATTTTCGGACTTTTTTAGATTTTACCTTCTAACGTATAAACTATGAGTTTTACGATGTTAGTAGTTTTTACCATTTCCAAAGTACATAGAATATGTAACAATTTAAGCCTAACCGCAGCGTTATACGTCCAATAGTTTTCTAGATATGAAGCGTCAAAAATGGGCTTATTTTTACCAAAAATGAAAATTTTAAGTTTTGCTCTGATTGTTGTAGGTTACAACAATATAAACAGGCGAAGACTGAAGTTGTACATTTTATGTGGGTCGTTACAATTTTTATAATGCACGAGTTTCATGTAAACATGCAATCTAACCTTTCGCTGAATGCCCACAATTTGTCATTAGTGTTTAGGCTTATTTCTTCAAAAAATTCAGTTTCCTGACTTTCCGTTTTTGTACAATTTGAAGAGAACTACTCGCTCTAGAGATTTCATCTTGTGCTTATTTTGAAGCTAATGAAATTTACTACAACTTCAATTCAATTATGTGAACCAGCTCCACCTAAACTTCTAAGATCGCTCTCATGTAAGTGCAAGAAGGGATGCATGGGATCGTGGAGCTGCCGGAGAGCCGGGCTTCAGTGCTCAGCTTTGTGCACTCACTGCTCTGGTACCACTTGCTACAACGTCACTACGAGTCTGATCTACGAGGATGAAAACGATTACGATGATCTCCCGCCTTCGGACGAACAGCCAGGAATGGATGCAGCACCGCAGGAGCCTCCTTATGTCCTAGAACACGACTGTGAACAACCAGGACCTTCTAAGAAACCAAAACAGTGAGAGTTTTCAGTTATTGAAATGTATGTTTTTTATTACACAATTGCATTTCTTTTAAGACAGTGGTATACATTTTTATTTCTTTGCATGCCCACAGTTTGTCATTAGTGTTTAGGCTCACTTCTTCAAAAATTTCAGTTTCCTGACTTTCCGTTTTTGTACAATTTGAAGAGAACTACTCGCTCTAGAGAGTTCATCTTGTGCTTATTTTAAAGCTACTGAAATTTACTACAACTTCAATTCTCATGTCTATTCTCGCAGGATGAGCGGTTATGCCAATATCCAGCTCGAAATCAGAGCAAAATTTAAAACTTTCATTTTTGGTAAAAATGAGCCCATTTTTGACGCTTCATATCTAGAAAACTATTGGACGTATAACGCTGCGGTTAGGCTTAAATTTTTACATATTCTATGTGCTTTGGAAATGGTAAAAACTACTAAAATAGTAAAACTCATAGTTTATACGTTAGGAGGCAAAATCTAAAAAAGTCCGAAAATTTCGGAGTTTTTCACTTATAACTTGGGAAGCACAGGGTTTTCGAAGCTGCAGACTTGGTTTCATACTACTCTAAATGGTCCTAACAACATATCAAAAAATTAGAACTACATCACGATTTGCGTTTTCAATGTTTAATTTGACTGGCCTATACGGCTCATAGACTGTTTTGTGCCCTACAAAGCAAAATACTCGACAATGCAGCTTCCCATTGTGTTCTCCCGAAGTGCTCAAAATTGTAGTTATTTTATATCATTCATTTAAAAGCGATAAAGATGTGTTGCACTGGACACAGGCAAAACGGTTTACTTACCTTCCTCAGTTCTTTTAAAACTTTTTCTTTTAAACGATCAGCCTCTTCGCTTTTCATAAGCCTTCGCCGCACCAGCTGAAAAAAAAAGGTAATGATTTATTCCCTTCATAAATGCACAAACAAGCTACAAATATAAAAATTCGGTGCAAATATAAACTGCTGGTGTTGTTAAATTATTATTATTAAGTTAAATGTGAAATGGAGGCAAATTGCTGAATATATATTTATTTCATAACTAATGAACATTTGTTTTAACACTCGACAGATTCCTTTGGTTTTTAAACAAAACAAAAAACAAGTTCAAGCATAGCGTAATGGGAGATTACGTACGTGATAAACAGGTCGAGGCGTTAATGTCAGAGATTATTTTAGCATCTTTGGAAATGTGTTACAAATTGTGGCAGACTGCACCGATAGTTGGCAATCCTGCTCTGTACCGAAATGGCAGCATCCCTTGGAGAAGCAGTGCGTGTCCAGAACACAAGTCAGCGAAAGTATTTGGTCATTTTCAGCTATGTTGTTTCCTTCTCGTCAGTCAGTTCATGCAGCATAAACCGCAAAGATTTCTTCTGCCAACCCCAGGGGGGTCGCAAAATCTTGTTGGGTGTTCGCGGTCAAAGAAGGAAATATTTGCACCATAAAACAACTAGCCCAGTCCATGACTGGGTACTAGGGGTTTCGCAGTACCAAAATCGCATAAGAAAAGTGAAATTCATTTTATAGTAAAATTTCTTGATGAAGAGTTCTCGGGTTTCCGGCCGGGTGGCAGCGTCTTATAACAGTGACGTTTCTACGAGTGTCAGACTCGTCATCTCCTAGGAGAATTGCCGAACTTGTGCGGATGCTGAACTACAGGGGTTTTTTGAAAAGTCCTAGCAAAGTCCGAGAGATGGCACCATCGGCGCATATCGAAGTCATGTTTACTTAGTAGCATTTTTGGAAAACACATACACCAAGTTTTAGCCATATTTGTGTTTGGCATTCGTCTGAATCAAGGAAGTCGAATGACTGTCAAAGAATGGTCGAAAAAGAATTTCGTTGTGGTGATTAAACATTACTTAATGAAAGACAAAACGCCTCAGGAGACTAAAGAGAAGCTTGATAAACATTATGGTGACTGCACCTTCGATTGTAACAATTTATAAGTGATTTCAAAATTTCCTCCAGAAGTCATTGATAAAATCCGTGATATGGTGATAGGTGACAGAAAAGTTAAGGTACGTGAGATTGCTAGTGCTGTGGGTATGTCGAATGAACGGGTACATAATATTTTGCATAAACATTTGGACATGAGAAACCCATCCGAAAGATGTTGCCGCGATTGCTCACGCTTGACTAAAAACGGATTCGTGTGAAGTGTTCAAGGAAGATTTACAGTTGTTCAGGAAGCATTCGCAGGACTTTAAGCGTCATCACTGTGGATGAAACATGGATACATTACTACTGAGACCAAAGAACACTCTAAACAATGGGTTACCAGGGGAGACATTGCACCAAAAATGACGGAGACCGGTCCTCCGGACATAAAGGTTATGGAGACAGTCTTTTGGTTTTCGCAAGGGTTATCCTCATCTACTATACGGAACAGGGCAAAATTATTACAGGTGCAAATTATTCATCTTTATTGTTGGACCGTTTGAAAATTTAGCTGCAAGATACACGCCAGCTGTTGGTCCACAAAAAAGTCCTTTTCCATTATGACAATGCACCAGCACACACCTCAACAGATGTGGTCGCAAAATTATTGAAAATAGGATTCTAGCTCGTTTCACATGCCCCGTATTCTCCAGACTTGGTTCCCTCGGACTACTATTTGTTCCCCAATTTGAAGAAATGGCTGCCGGAATATAGATTTCATTCAAATGAGGAGATGATTGCAGAAAGTAATAGCTATTTTGCGGGCTTGTACAATTCCTAAGGGTTCAACAAATTCGAACAGTGTTGGAAGAAGTGTACAATTCTAAAAGGAGACAATGTTGAAAAATAAAAACTGTTTACCTCAAACACGTTAGTAGTGTTTATTTTCGCTCGGACTTTTCAAACGACCCTCGTATTTATACCTGCGCGAGCCACACACAATCGGGCTGCGACAGGCTGTGGAAGGCGAGGGCGCCGCTCGAATCCCGGTCAGAGCATTCTGGCCGT
Source organism: Locusta migratoria (assembly GCA_026315105.1). Classification (NCBI taxonomy): domain Eukaryota; kingdom Metazoa; phylum Arthropoda; class Insecta; order Orthoptera; family Acrididae; genus Locusta; species Locusta migratoria. The sequence goes on from CM048746.1 coordinate 86,631,014, forward strand.
GTCTGGCGGGCATGACGGATCTCGGTGCTTTCTCGACGTATTGCTCGGATCCCATTCCGCGCTCACTTGGTATTCTTAGTTCCCGTTTATCAGATTATCGTGAAGCAGTATTTCTACATATTCTTTTACACCATTGCTTCAATAACTGCCGCAGCCTGGTGTTCTCGAACTCAAAGGTTTGCTACATCTACATACAGGGTGACCAGAAAAGGAGTCCCTGATTTCAAAATTAAATATCTCGAAAACAAAGATCAATAGTGGAATGCAGTAAACGGTATGTTTATTGTGAAAGCTGTAAGAAGTTTATACAGCAGTTTGAAATAATACTTACAAAAGCTGCTAACAGATGGCGCTGTAATCGCCAAACGTATTGCCTAGTAAAAACTGTGATCCGAAACCCAGAGCGATCAGTTCCACTACTGAAACGTGAAAGGAGGTTAGCATACCGAAGGAAGAGATTAAAGCCATGTACTCCATTGAACTACGTGTTTTTCTTGTGCTAGAGTACCACAGAAGAGAGTCCTACGGCAACAAGGCGAAGTTTTCAAGCACGATTTAATGTTCCAAAAGGACCCGATGCGAAAACCATTGGTACGCTCTTCGCAAAATTTCAACGAACAGGCAGCGTAACTGATGATCTAGTGGGGCATGTTGGCCGCAAGCAAACCGCAGTTACGCCTGAAATATCGCAACAGTTTCTGAAATTATTCAGCGAAATACAATGTCATCCGTCCGTAGAATTGCATCTGAGACTGGTTTGAAGAGGTTCAGCACGCAAAAAATACTGAGAAAGAGCCTACATATGTTTCCAATCAAACTTCAAGCGCACCAGGCCATACCCGTATGAGCTGTGCAACAAAGGGTTGCACAGATGCTCACAATGATTGATAGTGAAGGATTTGATGTTGGCTGCATCTGGTTTACAGATGAAGCACACTTCCACCTGAATGGATACGTGAATAAGCAGAACTGGCGATTTTGGGGTTGGTGTGGAGCGAAACCCTTCCATTCTCCTAAAGTTACTGTGTGGGTTGCAGTATGCAGCAGAGGAATTATTGGCCCTTTTTTCATTCGAGAAACGGTCACTGGTGCACGTTACGTTGCAATTTTGGAACAATTTGTCGCCACACAGCAAACGTTAGAGGATCGACCAAATACTGAATGGTTTATGCAAGATGGAGCCCGACCGCCGGCCGCGGTGGCCGAGGAGACTGAGGCGCTCCAGTCACGGTCTGCGCGGCCACTACGGTCGGGGGTTCGAATCCCCCCTCGGGCATGGATATTCGTGCCGTCCTAGTTCGTAAGTAGTTCATAAGTAGTTTGTAAGTTTAGGGACTGATGGCCCCGTAGTTAAGTCCCATAAGCCTTACAAACATTTGAACATTTTGGAGCCCGACCACATAGGACCGAACAAGTGTTTAGCTTTCTTGAGGAATACTTCGGGAATTGAGTTATTGCTTTGGAATATCCCAAATTTACTGGTGCAGGCATGGATTGGCCTCCATATTCGCCGGATTTGACTGCCTATGACTTTTTTGTGCGGCACAGTGAAAGACATGGTCCACCCGAAGCATCCCGCCACGTTGGACGAGCTTGAATCGGCGATCTCTGTGGCCTGTGACTCCATTTCAGTTGAGACAATACGAAATGTGATGGCAAATTTCATTCTTTTTTTGCGCCACCTCTGTAGTGCTAATGGTGGACATTTTGAAAACATTGTGATGTGATTGTTTGCAAAGAGTGTTTTCATACGATTATTTCACTTATGTATGCTAATATGAGCTGTACAGCGTACAGCGCCATCTGTTAGCAGCTTTTGTAACTATTATTTCAATCTACTGTATAAACTTCTTACAGCTTTCACAAATAAAATATCGTTTACTGCATTCCTCTATCGATCTTTGTTTTCAAGGTATTTAATTTTGAAATCAGGGAGCCATTTTCTGGACACCCTGCAAGTCACATTGAAGTGCATGGCAGAGGGTTCATCGAACCGCCTTTATGATGTTTCTGTACAGTTCCATTCTATAATAGCTAGCGGGAAAAATGCAGCACCTAAATCTTTCCGTTTCGAGCTGATTTCTCTTATTTTATTTTGATGATCATGAATGTGGGTGCTAACAAAGTATGTTCGCGTTTGGAAGAGGAACTTGGTGAAAGAAATTTCGCAAATAGATCTCGTCGTAATGAGTAACGCCTTTCTTTTAATGATTTTCACCCCAAATCGCACATCGTTTCCGTGAAATTCTCTCCCCTATATCGCGATAATACAAAACCAGCTGCCTTTCTTTGAACTTTCTCTAAATCGCCTGTCAGTCGCATTTGGTGGGTATTCGACAAAGCGCAAAATTACTCCAAAACAGGGCGCACAAATGTGGTGTAGGCAGTTTCTTTAGTAGAACTGATGCATCTTCTAAGTGTTCTGCCAACGAAACGTAGTTATTGGGAAGCTCTCCCTACAATATTTTCTATGTTTCGTTCCCATTTACGTTGTTTGTAATTGTTACTCCTGGGAATTTAGGTGAGTTTGCGGCCTGTTGTTTTGACTGATTTATCGTGTAAATGAATTTTAACGGGCTTCTTTTAGGGGTCGAATGGATGACTTCACACTTCTCATTATAAAGGGTCAATTGTCATTTTTTTCACCATGCAAATATCCTATCGAAATCATTTTGCAGTTGCTTTTGATCTTCTAGTGACTTTACTCACCGATAAGTGACAGCATCATCCACGAACAACTTAAGAGAGCTTCTCAGACTGTTTCATAAATCCGTTATAAAAGTAAGAAACAGTAGGAGCCCTATAATAGTTTCCTGGGGAACGCCAGATATTACTTCAATTCTACTCGGTGGCTTTCCGTCAATTACAACGTACTCTGTCCTTTCTGATAGGAAATCACGAATCCAATCACACAATTGTGGTGATATTTCATAAGCACGCAGTTTCATTAGAAGGCACTTGTGAGGTACAGTGTAGAAAGGTTTCCAGATATCTAGAAATACAGAATCTACTTGACATCCCTTGTTGATAGCACTCATCACAACATGTGAGTTAAGAGCTAGCTGTGTCACAAGGATGATACTTTCTGAATCCGTGTTGACCATGGGTCAATAGGTCGTTCTCTTCGTGTCAGTTCATAATATTTGAGGAAAGTATATGTTCTAAAACCCTTCTGAAAACCGACGTCAATGATATAGGCCTGTAATTTTGCGGATCATTATAGCAGATTTTTCTGTTTGCCTGTGGAGAAACGGCTATATCCCGGAGTGCCAACGACACCACGCCTGTATGGACTGCCCACGATACACGAAGATGGGATCCATCTACGGCCAATACTGGGCACTATTAATTCCCACAATTATGGACTGACCAAATATCTGCTGAGCATTTTAAACCAACTGGTGGGATACTGTAGTCATCATGTGAAGTACTCAGCAGAATTCGTGAGAATACTAAAGGATCTAACACGAAGAAGTGACCTACTCGTGTTGAAACATGTCCACTAAATGTTGTGATCGTGTTCCATTTGAATTTTGAAAGTTGTTTTTGTCCCCCAATAAGGTACTAAGTGCGCCAATTTAATAATTTAAACATTGTAAGATATACTTCCAGGTGTGTGATTGAATCCGAGTGTATCTGTAGCATTAATGTTGGGTGGCAGTTCTGCCTTCCACATCCGCTTCCCCTTCCGTAGCCACCTTCTTTACCATTTAATAAAATTCCCACATCTCTTCGAGTACATAGAATGTTTTAACTGAGAAAGGAAAATAAAATGTTTGCTAACTTTCTCGTATGCTCCTGAACGTCGCTTCAAACTAGAATCCAATGTGTCGATTATAGACAGAAAAACTTCTACGCGAATTTTTCTTTGGCACTCAGCTGGAAAGTCTCCGACGAATCTTCGGAAGATGTGATATGCTTGCCGCAAATTCTCGTCCTTACGCTTACCTTTATAGTCAGCACCTGGACTTTTCTCTCTGGCTGAAGATTCTTTCCGATCGAATCTACTGCGTGCAGAACTGATGAAATCGGAAATATATGCAAAACGTTTTGTTACAACATCTATTGTGGCGGCATTACTTTGCAAAATTACATTTGTGTTGTTGATAATTCTCAAAAGGTCATCTCATATCTCCGTTAGCAGAATGGTCTCGAGTTTTTTCCATTTATTTATTTATTTATTTATTTATTTATTTATTTATTTATTTTTTTATTTTTTTTTTTATTTTTTTTTTTTATTTTTTTTTTTTTTTTTTGCAGATGCTTTGAGCTTAATTTCTTGTTTCCACTGACTGATCAGTGTTGCCACTAATTGACTTTACAGCTTTTAGCCATTATGTAAAGTAGGCCATCTCGTTTCATAGAGGAACTTCAGAGTTTTATTTGCACCTAAAAATTCTTTCAAACCTTTCCATCGATTGCTCGAAGCAGAAAAAAGGTGTACAATTTTTGGATAAACTGGAATTAAGCTACTGCTTCAAAAACACATGCAGCCGCCTGAACACCTACTAAATTTAGTGAGTGGTACATGGTACAAAAATATGAAATTCACATTTAACTTTTATTCTTGCCTGAAGACCTGAATATTTTCCAGTCATATTTGCTGCATTATCATAGCTCTGTCCACGGCAATGTTTTATTGAAACGTCAAAGTTATCTATAAACTTCATATCAGTATCTTCTATACATTGAGCCCTATGTTCCTCCATAGGCATAAATTGCAAAAATCCCTCAACAGGCTGATCATCCTTTACGTACCAAACGATGAAAGTTATATCGTCAACATGGGAGAAATCTGGCGAGGAATCCACGCTTATTGAATAGTACTTGGCCGCTTTTAATTCGTTGACAGTCGTTGTTAAAACTTTCTGTTCATTTATTTATTTATTGTTTTTTTCTGTTAAGTTGTCCTTTCCACACGACAATCTTAAGACAAAGTGAAAAGAATCAATAAAGAAAAAATAAATTAGCTTAATTGTTTAACTTTTCTAGGAGTTCCTCGACAGAATAAAAGGAGTGAGCCATGAGGTAACTCTTCAATTTAGATTTGAAAGCGTGTGGATTAGTGGTAAGATTCTTTAGTTCTTGTGGCAGCTTATTGAAAATGGATGCCGCAGAATACTGTACCCCTTTCTGCACAAGTGTTAAGGTGGTGTGATGCAAATGTAGATTAGACTTCTGTCTAGTATTCAATGAGTGAAAGCTACTAACTCGTGGGAATAAGCTGATATTATTAACAACAAACGACATCAAAGAAAAAACGTATTGTGGCGCCAGAGTCAAAACTCCCAGACTACTGAAAAGGAGTCGACATGACGTTCGCGAACTTACACCAGATATTGCTCGAACCGCTCGTTTTTGAGTCAGAAATATCCTTTTTGCATCAGGCGAGTTACCCCAAAAAACAATGCCGTACGTCATAAGTGAGTGAAAGTAAGCGTAATAGACTACTTTTCGTGTTGAAAAATCACTTATCTCAGATATTGTTCTAATGGTAAATATAGCAGAATTTAGTCTTGGAACAAGATCCTGAACATGGGCTCTCCATGACAGCCAACTGTCTATATGAACACCTAAAAATTTGAACTGTTCAGTATCACTTATCACATGCCCATTATGTGTAATCCGAATGTCAGCTTTCGTCAAATTATGTGTTAGAAACTGTAAAAACTGAGTTTTACTGTGATTTAACATCAACTTGTTTTCTACTAGCCATGAACTTATCTCTTGAACTGCATTATTTGATACTGTGTCAATATTACGAGCAACATCCTTCACTACCAAGCTGGTATCATCAGCAAACAAAAATATTTTACAATCACCTGTTATACTCGAAGGCATATCATTTATGTAAATAAGAAACAGCAATGGTCCCAAAACAGACCCCTGGGGCACCCCATACTTAATTGTGCCCCATTGGGATTGCACGTCATAGCCATTTTCTACACTGCGGAGAATTACCTTCTGTTTTCTATTATTAAAATAAGAGGTGAACCAGTTGTGGGCTACTCCCCGTATTCCATAATGTTCCAACTTCTGCAACAATATTTTGTGTTCAACACAATCAAACGCTTTTGTTACATCAAAGAAGACACCTAATGTCCGTAGCCTCTTATTTAACCCATCAAGTGCCTCAGAGCGAAACGAAAATATAGCGTTTTCAGTCGTTAAACCACTTCTAAAACCAAACTGTACGTTTGACTATAAATTGTGTGAACTGAAATGATCAATTAATCTTGAATATACAGCCTTTTCAATAACTTTAGAAAAAACCGATGGCATAGAAATAGGTCTATAGTTGTCTACATTATCCCTTTCTCCTTTTTTATAAAGTGGTTTCACTACTGAGTACTTTAATCTGTTAGGAAACTGACCATCCTGAAAGGAAAAATTACAAATATGGCTTAGTACTCGAATAACATATGGAGAACAGTACTTTAGAATTCTGCTAGATACCCCATCATATCCACAAGAGTCCTTAGTCTTTAGTGATTTAATTATTGACTCAATCTCACCTATGGAAGAATCATGAAGGACCATTTCAGGTAACAGCCTCGGAAAGGCATTTTCTAAAAACGTTATATAGAAACTAGAGTTTTGTTTAGTTCCCCTACTATATTCAGAAAGTGATTATTGAATATTGCACATATATCTAACTTATCAGTAACAGAAACATTCCTACTAAGCACTGACGTTATATCTTCTACCTGCTGCTGCTGACCAGACACTTCCTTCACTACTGACCAGATAGTTTTAATTTTATCCCGAGAGTTTGCTATTCTTTTTGCGTACCACATTCTTTTTGCATTCTTAATGACATTTTTCAGAACCTTGCAGTACTGTTTGTAATGAGCTACTGCATCTTCATTCTGACTGCTTCTAACATTTTGATACAACTCCCGCTTGGTTCTACATGATACTCTTATCCCCTTTGTCAGCCACCCTGGCTGTCTGTTACTGGAAGTAGCCTGTTTTGAGCGTTCTAGCGGAAAGCAACTTTCAAACAGCGTAAGAAATGTGTTAAGGAAAGTATTATATTTATCATCTGCATTATCAGCACTATAAACATCCTGCAATTCTTGTTCCTTAATTAAGCTTAAAAAGGTGTCAATTGCAACTGGATTAACTTTTCTGAGTAGTTGATATTTGTGTTTAACATTTGTTTGAGAACAAATACTTTTTAGAATTATAAGTTGGGCATCGTGGTCTGATAGGTCATTTACTATTCTGCTGACAGAATGCTCCCCTAATAATGAAGAATGAACAAAAATATTGTCAATGGTAGAACTGCTATTTCCTGGCACTCTCGTTGGAAAAAATACTGTTTGCATCATGTTATAGGAATTAAATAGATCTAACAGCTGACTTTTCCTTGAGCTATCACTTACACAATTAATGTTGAAATCTCCACACACAATTAAATTTTTATACTTCCTATACAGTGAACCCAGTAACAATTCCAGTTGGACAGAAACATTTTAAAATCTGAGTCAGGGGATCTATAAATAACAACTATTACTAGTTTACTTCCATTAACATTAACAACTCCTGCACAACATTCAAATATCTGTTCTGTGCAGTGTTTAGAAAAATCGATTGACTCCGATGAAAAATCGTTTTTTACATTCATGGCCACTCCCCCACACTGCAAGGAACTCCTAGAGTAGAAGGCAGCCAACCTGTATCCTGGCAAAGGAAGTCTCTGAATTGTCATACCACTTAAAAAGGGCTCTGAAATACCAATAATGTCAGAATCAGTATCAATAAGCAGTACATTAACTTTATCTCTGATACCCTGTATATTCTGATGAAAAACAGTAATTCCCTTATTACTTATATTCTTAGACTTTGTCAAAGGTGGTTCCTTTCTTAGAGGAACTTCCTTTAAGCAGGAATACCTATCAGCTGTCCTCAGTCTAACAAAGGTGCAGCCCTAACACCAACTATTACAGGAATTTTACCATGAGTGAAACCCCCACCCCCTACTACACTCTCACCTATGAGATTTGCCAATCTCCCCTTCCCATACCTATTGAGGTGCAGACCGTGCCTAGTAAAATCCGACCTTTGGATAGTCTCAACTGGCACCACTGCAATGTGATCCATGCCCTTCGTCATCAGCGCCTTCTCAAGCCCCATGTTAACACGGCTGACAGCCGTATTAAGAGAAGGCCTATCATGACGCTGAAACAGCTGCACGAAATGCACATTCGTGCCACCAGTTTCAGTTGCTATCCTTCCAGATCACCACCTATATCATATTCCCCGTCCCTATCAAGACTATTCCCGGCCCCACCCACTATAACTACCTGATCCTCTTTTGAAAAATTCCTACATAAGTCTCCTATGTTACAAGTGACCTGAGCTAACCCTGCACTAGGCTTCACTATGCTGGTGACCTAGCACTCACTCCCAAGTACTGCGTGCAACTGTTGGCCCACACCTCTGCCATGAGAACTGCCTAGCAGCAGACCCTTCTTCTTCCTAAGAGACCTCTTTACAGATTTCGTCTTCCTAAAAGCTGAGGTCTGCTGCGAACTTCCTACATCTACAGCTACAGGAGGTTCATCTCCACTCAACTCTGACAGTTGGTCAAACCTATTTGCAACTTGCAATGTAAATCTATCTGAATACCTTCTCCTAGCTACCTTCTTGCCAACTGCCAGTTCCCATTCCCCAGCCCCCCTTTCCCTCTCAGCCTACCTAATTCCTCTTCAGCGTTTTTCAACTGCACCTGTAGGGCGCAGATCAAACGCTCCTGCTCCTCTATCAACTTATTCCTGCTGCAAATCCTACAGTTCCAGGAGAGAACCTCACCACAATGCCCACTGTCTTCCCCACTGCACTCCCCCCCCCCCCCCCCCCCCATGAAAATACTTACTACAAATCCCGCACTGCAGCCCACTACGCACGACCCTACGACAGAGCCCACACTTTTCACTCATGGTAAAATTTCACAATTATTTGTTCAGAAAAACTAGACGTCTACGTTATGAAGTTACGTTTCTACAAAATAACTAGGAAGTCCCTCTTAACTACAGCAATCAACAAACCTCAGTCTCTACAAATCAAGTAACAACAACAACTAATAGTATCAGAATAATGCAAATAACACTACCACAGAAACTTTACACTGTTGCTTGTATAAACAAGTTCAAATTCAAGCGTCACTAATAAACTAACTAAACACAGAGAAAATACAAGAGTTATCAAATACCCTAACATAAAGTCTCCCTACCTCAATTACGTTCTATCACAGAGATAGAACTATCAAATTATAAGTACAACCTAAATAAACCACTTAACTACGCAACACTATCAGAAAACCATAAGACTACTTTCATGACTACTAGACATTGTTATTGCTGACAAGTTCATTAGGACAGCAAATGTCAAGCTGTCAAACCCTTATTTTATTATAGCTAATGATCATTTGATCTGTCAGTCTGACAAGACAATGAAAACTCATTATTATAGCACAAAACACACAAAAACACCGATCCCTATACGTACATATAAGAAACATCAATGAGCACTATCATACTACGTGTTAACACAAGAAATATCCAACAATAAACACAATAAATCTGTGGGGTCTTATTAGCCACAGGTACCACAGAAAATGCATTAGTACTCAAGCAACAAGAAGATACAAACATTGACAAAAGTAAACATTCATAACACAAAGCAACACTCAAATAAAATAAGTTTCTTAGATCATAATTAAACAGAAAAAATGACATAACACAACTTCTTGCAGCCGGACTGCCACTACTAACCCATCAGTAAACAGGCCATCATTTCGACAATGCCACTCAAAGGCAAACACAATACGTGACACTTCATTGATTACACCAGGACACAGGAAATCCCACAACTAACTGGGGAATGGGGTGGACATTCTCGCTGAGGCGACTTGGGGGAATTCGAGTTTCACACGCTCTTTCTGTCATCTCTCCATTGCAATCCTCTTCCCCGAAGAGCTCCAACTCCCATACAGTTCCCTGGTTCAACCGTTGCTGAACCTACCTGATACTACTGGAAATAAACCAACATGTCAATGGCACCCATACATGAGTGTTCTTAGGGCAAAGACCGTCTCTCCCCTAACATAACCAGTGCTGTGACTGTCCTCTCAGAGTCAATACCTCCTCCATGTTAACAGTGCCCTAGCTCACACTAAGTGAGGTTCTGTCTGGAATACGTCCATTCACAGAGAAACTGGCATTAGCTATCGTATCCTTGTGACACATAACTCCCACATTAGTTGTCTGTGCACGACGGAAGAATTGTCAATTGTTCCTACACAACGTCCAACTGTCAAGACCACTTAAACCGTCTAGAAAATGCACAGTAGACAACCCAAGGCAGGCCTCCACATGTCTCTCTCTACAGTTCACACTAAAGTTCACTGAAACGAGTGTAATTGCCTGCCAGTGATACCCTAACTTAAAGTCTCCCAACCTCAATTACGTTAAAAAACAGCAAGTCACCTGTTGAAAAGTACTAAATTTAATAAATAACTAGCGTGATAACACCTCCTGAAATCTACTAACGTTAATAATTTAACTACAATAACTTTTACGTTGTGTGTTTTAAACAAATACAGGAGCTCGTCTAGGATGTTTAGGTGTTTCTCCCATGTCCGTTCCGTGACTAACACATCATCAACGTAGCAGGTAATTCGTGTTCGTAATTTAGCCGGTAGTACCCATCTAATGCACGAATAAACGCAGCGCTCGACACGTTAAGTCCAAAGGGTAGGCGTCGGAATTGAAAACAGCGCCCATAGCACAAGAACGCCGTGTATTTTCGGCAGGATGGTTCCTGTTCCACCTGCCAATAACTGGATCTAAGATCAATCGAACTGAGAACCCTAACCCCATGAAACTTTTGCAATAGGGTGTCAAGGGTTTCTGGTCGGTCAGTTTCCACCAGAATTATTTCGTTGATTCTTCTTGAATCCGGTACTAACCGAGTTGCACCTCCCTTTTTCTTTACTACGTGCAGTGGTGAATTATAGGGGCTAGCCGCATATTCAATCACTCCTAGGTCCAGAATCTTTTGTATTTCCTGCTCTACTTCGCGTCGATACGCCAGTGGTATCGGATATGATGATGCCGCGAAAGGCTTGTGGGGTTTTACTTTAAAACGGTACTGAAAGTCCTTAATGGGTCCTGGCGCCTCACAAAAGACCTTCTGGTACCGCCACAACATGTCAGTCAGGGCTTTTCTGTTCTCGTCATTAAGTACATGCATTGTTTTATTATGTATTACTTCACCTAGCTCAATACGCTCTTCCTCGTCTAACGATGCACTGAGACACACCCAGTCAAGTGGCATTTCTTCACCTACTTCCACCAACAAGGATTGGGGTTCACATAAATCGCCTTCTTGGCTGCGGTCATTCTCAAATTTGAGTGCGACGCTCCTGCCACTACACGACATCGTCACTTGTTCATTTTCAAAATCAATGAGCGCTTTGTATTCTCTTAAGAAGTCTAGGCCCAGAACCATTCCGATAGTGAGTCCCTCCATTATAATGAGATTCACGGTGAAAAGGTGCGCCTGGCACTGAAATTGCAGCATTGTATGCTTCGTAACAGTGGCGCTTTTCCCATGGACCGCCCCTCTCACTCTCGTTTTCTGAAGTGGGAGGATTGGCAACTCCCTCTAGCGTTACAATTCTGGAAAATGTCATCCCTTATTATGGAGGCCTCACTACCCGAATCCATTAACCACTTTACTTCAATGCCACTAATATTTATATGAACATACGGACATTGAATGGAACTAATTACTACGTCCTCTTCTAATAGGTTGTCTCTTATGTCCTCATACAAAGTAAAGCGCATTTGACGTGACGCTACTTCCGCGCACTGATCGGGCAAAGCGCTGGGGGAGGAATGTCATACTGCACAATCCAGGCTCCTGACACACCCACCTCCGTTATTTACATTAAGCGGTGGGGGTGAGCGACTCCTACTCCTGTTCCTGTTCCGTTTTGCATGTTTGCTATGAAACCCTTGTGCATTTTGACGCTCGTAACTTCCATTATGCCCAGGAGCATTTCGTTGCTTATCTTTCCACCCACGGTTTCGGTCACTTTTGCCGTTCCCGTTGAGGTGGTTTTGATTACGGGGGGCGTTCCCCTGATTATGTGGGTGGCTGCCGTCGTGCCCTGCAGTTCAAAGACAGTTTTGTATGTCCCCGGATAGTTCTAGGAACGGTCTTGGTTGTGTCATATTCCAAGAATTCGAGGAGAATGGCAAAACTGTGCCAAAGCCAATAGCTTTTGCTAGCCGAGTACTAAACAAGTAATTATACAGTAACGGAACTGGAAGCACTCGCGATAGTGTGGGGCTTCCTAAAATTCCGCTATTATTTGTACGGCCGCCGTACACGTGTGTACACTGACCACAGATCGTTGCAATTCCTGTTGTCAGCAAAGCTGACGCACAGCCGCCTCAGGAGATGGACCCTAGTTTACAGGAGTTTGACTTTGTGATCGTGTATATTCCCGGCCTATAAAACATAGTAGCCGACGCACTCTCACGTGGACCTGTGGGGTTACGTGATGAGGGGGAGGTGGAATTGTTGGAACGGAGATATGGCGCACTGTTTATGCGTTCGGTTCCGTTCGAGAACTTTCTAAGTGATGCACTTAGTAATATCGATAGGGAACAAGAGAGGGACGGTGTCTGAAAGGACAAACGAACGAAATTAGAACAAGGAAATTGTCTCGAGTTACAGAGGCACTACACCTTGCACGATAATCTACTGTTTTATCGGCGCCACCCACTCAGTGCGATATGGCTGTTATGTGTGCCGGATGAACTGATCAATAAATTAGTATGGTACACCCATCTAAAATGTGGTCATTTAGGTACAACGAAGTGCTGCAACAAGTTAAAGGAGTCGGTCTATTTTAACAGCATGGAGCGCAGAGTGAGGAAGGTACTTGACAAGTGTAAGCCTTGTCAGCTGGCGAAGCACTCAAATGTCTGTACTGTGGCTTCACTGTTTCCAATAGTACCTACGAAACTGAGAGAGCTGGGAGCTGTGGATCTTTTCGGACCACTGCCCACTTCGACTAAAGGGTACCGATATGTTCTGATAGGAGTAGGAGTTCGTAACGTTCTCCCCGCTCCGCAACGCGAACGCAAGGACGGTTGCGCGAGCTTTTGTTCGGGACTTTTGCGGCCAGGTCGGCCGCGTTGATAAAGTAATCTCGGGCAATGGGACACAGTTCCGTTCTGTTCTTTGGCAACGGATGCTCCTAAGGAGAAGAATGAAGCCTGTCTTCATTTCTAAATATAGACCTGCATCGAACCCTGCAGAACGGGTTATAAAGGTACTTGTAAAGTTCTGTCGAGTTTACTGCCACAAACAGCACAGGCAGTGGGATGTTCATTTGCGTGAGTTTCAGGACATAGTAAATGGTACACCTCACGGTTCGACAGGACTTTGTCCTTTGCTAGTGCTACAGAATAGGTGGCCGGCGGATAAGGTACGAGACATCATAACCTTTCCTCCCGGTAGGAGAGTTAGCCACCGTGCACTCATTGATAGAGCGCTGCGCAGAATTGAGACAGAAGCAGCAAAACGTAAGCACAAGTAAAAACGGATAGCCAGAGATCTAGATTTCCGTTTGGGGGAACTGATACTGGTAAAGTCCCACAGGCTATCATGTAAAAGCAAGAACATGACTCATAAGTTTTACCGGATTTACGAAGGCCCATTCCGCATCAGGCGACGGGCTCACCATAACGTCGTAGAAATTGAAACGTTCAGGTCAAAAGTGCCTAAAGGCTTGCAGCACATAAGCAACATTAAAAGGTGGAAGTACTAAATAAGAGGCAATGACAAGCGCATGTCAGAGGTCGGCATTGCACCAATTCTAAGGCTTCGTACAAATTGGTGGACTGGTAAAGTAATGTCAAGTTTCTATCTGACTATTGTCTAGTAAGGGTCAGCTGATTAACCGCGTGTTTAGTAAAGTGTCGTGTCACGGCTTTCGTGACGTGGTTCCGGAAAGGAATGCAGAATAAAACTTCATCGACTTTCTTTTACGACGCAAGGGCGTCACTAATTTGCTTCTTTATGTGTCCAAATGGGCCGAAGCTATTTCTCTTAGTGTTTCAGGGCGGTCTGTAGCAGGGGAGCTAGACCGTTTTCAAGGAGCCGTGAGCGGTCCTTGATAAGGATGGAGTGTTTACATGTTTTTCAGACGACGGATCTTTCACGCTGGAGAAAGGTGACCTGATACTATGCAATTATCAAGATGGACTGTGGCGCAATTTGTAAAGTAACCAGAAGGTAACCAGGGAGTATTTAAGGTATTGTGTTCTTCCACAAGTTGTTATGAAGTTGCTTATTTAAATATCTGTTATTCAAAAGAGGTGACTTACTGACTCTTGAGAATTTTGTTTGGAAGGTGACTAATGAAATCTGTCTTATATTTACATAGCTCTTGATGACTAACTGCCTAACGTAACACCAATATGTTGTTGTCTGACTCTCGCTCTTGAAATGATGAAATATTGCAAAGGAGCAATAGGCAAAGGTATTGTGGTTGGTAAAACTTGAGGTAAAAGTAAGGGAACCGCCAACCAAGGTAATAATTTAGTGATATGTGCTGCTGCGCTGCTAATTTGCAATTGCTTTTCTGCATAGTCTGGAATGAACGGAGATTTTGCCTTATGTGTGAGCAAGTAAATGTTTGAGAAACGTCTGGTATCTGTTGCCGGCGCTGTGACTGGTGTAGTATGTGTTTGATGTCGGGAGGAAGTAGAAAGAACATTTCCAAAGTCACCAACCTGTGACTACCTAAATCCTATGTGGTACCTGTATCCTGTGTTTATACCGGAAACCTTATGTAAGTAAGTCTTATTTTGAGCCCTTTGTGGTGCATTGTGAGTAGTCGGTAGTGATATTGTTTCAGGTTTGCCTTGTTTTGAGATTTATTGATAAACAGCCCATTCTTTTGTAAAGACAAAGGGCATGGAGTAGTCTTAGAGTAATTAGTAACAGGCCCACTTTTGTAAAGTCTGAGGGCGAGTAAGTTAAGATATTCACAAGCAACCATGCTGTACACACTATTTGTTCGATTATTCTTTTTGTGTCTTTCGTGTCTAATTATTTGTCAGCTCCCATTTTTCGTGTGAAATGTAGGGAGCTTTGATTGGTTTAAGATGTAATTCATAAAACAGCTTGGGTGAGAATTGGATCGGTGTTGTGTTAGCCATGATACTGGTCTCATGTCTTATGTGTTCATGTTTCATTGAATGGGCGTGTATAAACTGGCGTTCGCAAGAAGGGCGCAGAACGAGCGTGTGGAACGAGAGCGGCTGCCGCCAAGGTCGCCCAGTGCGGAAAGCTGGAACAAGCAGGGGTGCCGGCTCTTCCGGACGTGAGCGACTAAAAGGGCGAGACTGCGGCAATAGCGGCTAGAGGGTGGCCGCGGCAGCTCGTTTGCCTGAGTGAAAGGAGGCAGCGCACTGTCAGGTGGTGCGTCTCTCCCCACCACGGCCTGTCGCTCCACTGGCTGAACTGGATGGGCGGCCAGCCGAGCCACTACGGGGCGCTGACCCCTGGCGGCTACGTCACCGACTGACAGGCCGCCGCCACCCCGTAAACACAGCTGGCCCGGCCTGGAACGTTGCGTCTCGCCGAACCACTGCAGCGCCACACCCACCGTTCAGTTGTTTGGCTTGAGAGACCGCGCGCTCTACGCACGCAAACGTATTGAACAATGAATTTACCAGCAAAAGAATTGATGTTATTGACAGCTACTGCAGACTGAAGGACACGCAGGGTGCGAACAGCATTTAGCCAGGCCCATGTGGACAATGTAATAGAACTTTGGGGATGGTAACTTAACTGTCAATTACTGGAATGAGGACAATGTGGTTGTTGCCTCCTCCAGATGAAAGGACAACTTAGACGCAAGTAGTGGAATCTCAGCCAATTAGGTTCTGCCCTCATTAACGAGCAGTGGTTTGGTTGATTAGTTACAATTATTGGACAAGTATGAAACTGTGTTGCTATCACTGGCAGGCAATTACACTCGTTTCAGTGAACTTTAGTGTGAACTGTAGAGAGAGACATGTGGAGGCCTGCCTTGGGTTGTCTACTGTGCATTTTCTAGACGGTTTAAGTGGTCTTGACAGTTGGACGTTGTGTAGGGACAATTGACAATTCTTACGTCGTGCACAGACAACTAATGTGGGAGTTATGTGTCACAAGGATACGGTAGCTAATGCTAGTTTCTCTGTGAATGGACGTATTCCAGACAGAACGTCACTTAGTGTGAGCTAGGGCACTATTAACATGGAGGAGGTATTGACTCTGAGAGGACAGTCACAGCACTGGTTATGTTAACTTTGTCGAAGGTTAGGGGAGAGACGGTCTTTGCACTATGAACACTCGTGTATGGGTGCCATTGACATATTGGTTTATTGCCAGTAGTATCAGGTAGGTTCAGCAACGGTTGAACCAGGGAACTGTATGGGAGTTGGATCTCTTCGGGGAAGAGGATTGCAATGGAGAGATGACAGAAAGAGCGTGTGAAACTCGAATTCCCCCAAGTCGCCTCAGCGAGAATGTCCACCCCATTCCCCAGTTAGTTGTAGGATTTCCTGTGTCCTGGTGTAATCAATGAAGTGTCGCGTATTGTGTTTGCCTTTGAGTGGCATTGTCGAAATGATGGCCTGTTTACTGATGGGTTAGTAGTGGCAGTCCGGCTGCAAGAAGTTGTGTTATGTCATGTTTTCTGTTTAATTATGATCTAAGAATCTTATTTTATTTGAATGTTGCTTTGTGTTATGAATGTTTACTTTTGTCAATGTTTGTGGCTTCTTGTTGCTTGAGTACTAATGCATTTTCTGTGGTACCTGTGGCTAATAAGACCCCACAGATTTATTGTGTTTATTGTTGGGTATTTCTTGTGTTAACACGTAGTATGATAGTGCTCATTGATTTTTCTTATATGTACGTATAGGGATCAGTGTTTTTGTGTGTTTTGTGCCATAATAATGAGTTTTCATTGTCTTGTCAGACTGACAGATCAAATGATCATTAGCTATAATAAAATAAGGGTTTGACAGCTTGACATTTCCTGTCCAAATGAATTTGTCGGCAATAACAATGTCTAGTAGTCATGAAAGTAGTCTTATGGTTTTCTGACAGTGTTGCGTAGTTAAGTGGTTTATTTAGGTTGTACTTATAATTTGATTGTTCTATCTCTGTGATTCAGTCAAAAAAATATTAATGCTATTACTGAAATAGGAATTA
Organism: Locusta migratoria; assembly: GCA_026315105.1. Classification (NCBI taxonomy): domain Eukaryota; kingdom Metazoa; phylum Arthropoda; class Insecta; order Orthoptera; family Acrididae; genus Locusta; species Locusta migratoria. The sequence goes on from CM048746.1 coordinate 86,648,309, forward strand.
CTTTTTTCGGCCACCGAGCATTTAGTGTTGCTCATTGCAGGTTGCAACATTTTGGTCTGTTTCATTGTTAACTCTTGCGTGCACTACAACTTGATTGCCAATGTAGTCATTTCTGCTCCTACGAGGGGAGGGTGATGAGACGTTACTGTCATACCTCCTCATTGCCCCACCTAATCGATTCTGCCAATTTCTCTTACCTTGCTCATGTTTTTCTCACTTCTATTAGTAATGTTTGCTATTTTCAATATAAACTGATTTAACTTGAGCATTATGATGTGGTTTCAAGGCCGACTGGCGAGGGCAAAGAAGTAGAAGCAGAGATGGCGAGTTTGTGTGTTTTTTTTAATATTTTTTATTCCATTTTCTTTTTATTCATGTCACACTCCCATGCTTCCCATCACAGTGTGAGCGAAGGAGTGGTTAAGATAGTTGAACCAGTAGGAGTACTTTAGTATGATGGTGGTGGTAGTTTGTGAGTTTTTCGCTTTTTGTGTAGGCAGCTAGTGTTGCAAAGAGTTTAGCAGGTTTTACTGCTGGTCGATGGTAGGAGGTGGATTCGCGGAACAAGTAAAAGGAAGGTGCCCAGTCGGCTGCACCTGCCTCCGCCAATCAGGGCGCGTCTTCTTGGCGTGGTTCGAATTGGCGGACGGTTGAGGTAGAGGGAAGCCATCTTTAGGGAGTTGGAAAGAGACCATCGAGAGGTACGGACGCTGGTGGTGCTTGCTGCGCAAAATTCTCCAGAATGTGGTAAGAAACGCGGCACAAGAGATAATTAAAGTCACAAGTGGGGAAGTGGAATTTGATTTGTTGAAATGTCTTTAGGTAAATTTAAAGTAATCGTAAATTTTGCTCTGTATATTGCATCCACAAGCCCCTTTACTGTTCGACCAGCAGGATTAGTTTGAGTAGTAAATGTATAGAGCTTTGCGCTAATCATGCAGTGAATGATTTGCATGTTTTATGTCCGTTTGTGTGCAGATTTCCTACCCCCCTCCTCACCCACCATGTGTGACATTGAATAGTGTACAGAGTAGTTACAAGCAGTAGGAGGCCAGTTGACTAATATTTATAGCAAATTGTCTAAAAAAAACCTTTATGATTAAATTTTGTGTTAGAATAACTGATTTACCCCTCAGCTTCTCCTTCAATGCTCCCCATTTTGGACGGGAAACAAAGGGATCTCACAATTATTATGAGAATGGAAATTGGTATTTGTTCGAACTTACGCTGGGGGTTCAAAACTAGACGTATCCTTTCTTGAGGTGGATGTGTACTGGTTCCGTTAATTCTAAACAAAAAAAATGCTTTATCCGTTGCGCGCCATTTTCATTTGTCAAGTTTAATCAAGCCGGTAAGTTCATGTGAACATAGACCGAAATAAGCGTGAACCAGTATAGATCCATGCTCAGGATAAAGCCTACGCGAAATGACCAAGCACATTCCATACTGTTTATGGAAACTGTTGCTGTCAGTTGAACAGCGCTTGGGTAGGCCCACCCAGTGGTAAGAGAAAAAAAAAGGTTAAACTGTAAAGTACAAGCAAGAACGTAAGAAATAAGATAAGAGGGTACGTCACAAACTAAAAACAAAACTCGAGTTTGTTTTTATTTCCGAAATTGTTGTAATAAAAGATTTTTCTAATGCTATGTCAATCAGGAAGTCCTGTCCTGGCTTACAGCTTGAGGAAGATTTCGGTTTCGAGATCATGATCGCTGCTTAAATTTAAATGAAACTTCCACAGGTCGCTACGATATTGAGTTCACTACTCTAAAGATTGCTAAGAATGCTGGCAATCAAAGCAATGTAAAACCTGTGCATAATGACAGGCCTATACGAACGTTTCCCGTCCCAACAATTCTGTCTACGTCTTTGACAATCACAGCCGAAACAATCTGTCTGGAAGCATATGAACTCCTGACTATTGGACGCCGTTCTTAAGGAAGTCTACTCTATTGTAATTTAGTACTTTTCTCTATTAACCGAGTTAAATTGAAAATGTAATCAAACGCGAAACTGAAAGGTGTTCATTGCTATAGTACAAGTTCAATACCTACTAATCAAGTACGCAAGGAATTTCTCAGTAAGTTATATATCACGTAGAAGTACATTAAAAATTATACAGAGCACACATTCATTGCAACCACATTCATTGCATTGTGTTGGCTGCATGCCTGCATCTGCATTGTATACTAACTATGGAACTAAAAGTTTCAGTGTTGGTGAACTGATTGTTTATATTCATTTTGTTCTTTTCTTTTGTGGATGTTTCAGATGGGATTGTTGTTTGTGTAATACGTTGCGGCAGGCGATATAAAATGATTCCTTCTAAAAAGAGGAAACAATAATCTATTTCGGATTTTTTAATTAAAAAGCGCGTGGTTTCGGAAGATGACAGTGACAGTGGTAAAAGCAATGTAGTTAGGCCTAATATTAAACAGGAGACAGCTGGCACTGATGTGCCTTCAACACATTCAAGTCTGAGTGAACGAATAAATGACATTGGTAATAAAGTGTACTCACCGTTTATTTCAGATGAAGAGAGAGGAATATTTAACAAACTGCTGGGTACCGGATCAGCGTTACTCGTTTCCAGAAGATAATGAGTCCAAAAAGAAACGTACTTTCCAGCCTCATTGGTTATTCCAATATAAATGGCTAGCTTATAGCGAAAAAACTTAAAGGGACGGTGTGTAAATTGTGCGTTGTTTTTCCTCCAGTTACAGTCGGGAAAGGCAGTCATCAGAAACCTATGAAACCTGTCACAGAACCACTGCAGAAATGGAAACATGCTCTAGAATATTTTAGCAAACACAGTTGCAATGAATACCACAAAGCTGCTGTGGAAAAAATCATCTCTTTTCATCCAGTCTTATATCAAGAAGGAGAATATTCGTGATAAATTGGACTCTGAGATTGCAGCAAAAACGCCAAAATAGAGAGAGGTAGGTAACTATTACTTAGCTCAATTATAAGCAGTGATTTGCTTTTATTGTAATTTCATAGACACTATGGGCTGTGGCATTTGTTTCAGGCTAGTTCCTATCATTAAAACTATTGAGTTTTGTGGACGTAATGAATTACCTCTTCGTGGACACTATGGTAGTGGGCCATTAACTGCTGCGAAACCTGCTCTTAAAGATGGAACATTTCGTGCATTACTACGCTTCAGGATGGATGCATGTGATGAAGTTCTCACGAATCATTTACAAACAGCTGCACTAAATGCCACATATGTGAGTTGGAAGATTCAAAATGAACTTATCGAAGAATTGGGAAATTTCGTGAACAAATGTATCATAGAAGAAATTCGGAAAGCTAAGTATTTTAAAGTTTTAGCTGATGAAACTTCTGATATATCGAAGACAGACCAGTTTGCTATTATTCTCAGGTGCGTACATGATGAAAATATCAATGATAAATTTTTAACGTTCGTTGATGTGACTGACCATACAGGAAAAGGTTTAGCCAATGTGATTTTAATTACTCTTAGAAATTTCGGTCTTTATGAGAAATACCTCCGGGGCAGGGATATGATGACTGTAATACTATGAGTGGATCGTTCAAGGGCGTTCAAGTTGTGGTAAAGGAGAGTTGCCCCCCAGCGGTTTACTCGCGATGCTCGAGTCATATTTTGAATTTAGCTGTTAACCATGCTTCAAGTGTGCCTAACATCAGGAACACTATCGGTGTCATCGCCAATATTTGTTATTTCATGACCTCCTCTTCAGCCATAGTACGTTTATTATCCGATTTCGTTGAATCAGAATGTCCTGAAAAAGCACATAGATTGAAACTACACTGTGCAATTAGATTCGTTGGTATATGTATTTTTCTACAACTAATTCTGCCAATTAGCAAGACCTTGGAATACCTTTCAGAAAATTCCAATGACTCTTCAGCCGTTACAGCTATATGATATTTAAGAACCATATTGAATTGCCAGTTCATAACGACCCTTTCTATTATGAACGAATTTGCTTCGTTATTTTTACCTCTTTCTAGGCAGCTGCAGTCTCCAAAACTTGATTTGGGGAAAGCAGCTGAATTTGTGGACAATATCAAATCTATTTTAAGAAAAAAACGTTTAGAAGCGAATAAAAGTTTTGAATCTATCTTTCAGCAAGCTACCACAGTTGGTGAAAACTTAGGTGTATCTGTTGACATTCAACGAAAGGTTGGGAAACAAACTATGAGAAATAATGTTGCATCAAACATTCCTGAAGAATATTATTTACGATCTGTGTATATTCCATATTTAGACCAACTTAATATGGAATTCACTCCCCTGTTGAAACTCAGAATCGAGATTTTTTACTTCTTCAAAAGTTGATTCCTTCATTCATTACGGATGTTGAATTTAACGATCTGGGCTCTGTTCTGAAGTTCTATGAAGAAGATTTATACGCAGAAGACATACCTTCGATAAAAATGAATTTTAAATGTGGAAAAATTTGTGGTTGAACAAGAAGGCAAGGAGTGATTTTCCATCTGACGTAACACAAGCTCTTGCAGAGTGCTCTACAGATTTCTACCCAAACATTTACACACTGTAACAAATATTTGCTACTATTCCAGTTACAACGTGTTTGGCTGAACGAACATTCAGCTGCTTAAAATGTCTTAAAACTTACCTGCGTTCAACTACGGGACTGAACCATTTAAATGGTATTGCTCATTTGTCAATTAATAGGGAGAATGACATTGATTACGACAAGATAATTGATGGGCTTGCAGAAAAACCTCGCAGACTAGATTTTGTTCTGTAATAAATTTTGTTTTATAATTATCATTGGCATTTTTTGTGTTTAGTGCAATCGATTTGTGTAATAAGGAGAACTTTGCAAAACAAAAAAAAACGTTTTGTTTCACATTTTAAAAAACTGCCATGTAGTTTTTACAATTTTTTCATGTAAACTTTTATAAAAAAAACTTAATGATGGGTAAAACTGTTTTCTGTAGGAAATTGTGAAAATATTACTTGTTTAGATAAATTTAATTTGCTATATTGTTTAAATGTATGTGCTGTATATTCTGCATATATTCGCTTCAAAAGTTTTTATCGAATTGCTACCAAATAATAGATTACCAAAACACATAAGGCAAAGAGCCTTGGTTCAGTTTGAAATATACCTAAAAATTCTGGAGACAATATGTATAAAGAAGAGAATAAATAACAGCAATGTATAATCTTATACTAATATAAGGGTTATGATATATCATGTTACAGTTTTTCTCTATATTAATTAGTATTTTTTCTGTCCAATAGTTTATATTAACTTTTTGTCATTTAATATGTATTATTTTGTTTGAACTTTGTAAATTATTGCACTGTTTGTTTACCTAAGCTAACTTTGTATTTATTGTTCCTATGTTGAACCAATGGCTGGAACATTTCTTCAATAAATAAATAAAATCAATAAAATACAAAGGTTAAATATTTAAAATTGCACATTTCTACTTCTGATACATACAGCATTTGTATCCCATAAACGAATTTCACGTTGGTTAATATAACAGGCTACGCAGTTAATTGTATGTGTATGTATATGTAAGTATGCATATATGTATGTATGTATGTAATATGTGTGTGCCTCAGCACTCAATGTCAAAATATATCATTATATACGAGTGCCCCCCCCCTTCCCCCACCCCGAAAAAACTTCCTGGTTGCGCCACTGGCCTTGTGTGAATGTGATAAACTATAGCGAGGAAACTGAGAATACTCCTTGCTTCCATATCCTTGCGAGTGACGACATTAACCTTTTTTTATCAATTTAAAAATAAATTCAGTAACCCTGAGACGGTTTTTCGTCTCGAATATGTCCAAGACATATGGACATATTCGAGACGAAAAACCATCTCTGGGTTACTGAATTTATATTTAAATTGATATTTATATCATCTTAGCAGGAATGTTCCACCATGTCCATTGCCGAGGTGCTATTACGCTGCATGGAGAGCCTTGGCAGTAGTGACAATTATCTATGGAACAAAGAAGCTGAATTAAAGTTTGTGACATGGAGGGAAGTAGTACTTAGACTATTCCGAGGTGGCATAATCGTTAGCGGTGTGGTTGTCTAACGGTAAGACGTCTGCCCAGTAAGTATTGAGGTCTGGGTTCGTTTCCCGGCCGAATAACAAATTTTAATCCATTGCTTCTCCTTTATCTGTAATGTCTCTTTTTTTCTTTAACTTGCTAGGAGGCCCATTCAGATGATGGAAACTGAAGTTTCATATAAATTATCTTTAATACTAAAAATTTGCAGTTAAATTAACATGATATAGTATTTATTTTAAAGGATTTGTAAATAAATAATGATTTTATCCCACACCCATGTCGAAGCAATTTCGAAATGTTCATATGACGCTATTCAGCACTTGTTATTCCATTCTTGAAGTCCTTGCTGTGGCCTGCAATGGTGCACTGGAGTATAAATATCAGAGTAACGCATCCGTTCTATTTGAGTACATATATTGAATCCAATTAATTAGTTCAGATGCGTTTGTAATGTTATCCGTTGCGCGGGTCAATCTTAAGACTCTTAAATTTCATTGATGTTGTCGGGCGTGCTTATTTCGCATGTGGCGGGAACCCATGGGTGTACTCAAACTGGATAAAGCCTGCGTAGGCAAGTCATTCCATATAGAAACGTGTGGGAGCCACATTGCATTGCAATAGCTTGTGGTAGGCACCTTCAGTGCATAAGTTACCGAGCAAGTAGGAAAATAGAATGATAAAATACACAGTCCAGACACGATCACATGTCTGAAAATACAGCCCTATGATTATATCAGTATTGAGTGTTGCTACCATTGCTGGCAATAACGGCTGCCACATTGGCGCTGGCTGTATTTCCGGGATACCGCAGTCCATTCTAATTTCACATGTTGCGAAAGTTGACGTGGTGTAGCAGCGGGCGGTGTATCCTCGACCAGTCGTTCTGCAGTTATCGAGCAGAAGGTTTCGACAGGCGAGATATCGCGAGAAGAAGAACAAAGCACCAGTCCAATCTGACGAGCGGCAGAAAGTCTTGAACACTGCGTGTCTCGTGTGGTCGCTCATTACCTTGTTAGAATGGTGCTGTATCGAGCTTCTGAAGTATGGGAGAGCAACAACATTAAACGTCAACCTGTAGAAAACAAATTCCATGGCTTTTGCAAAGCCAACCAAGGAGAACGTGCCGGATTCAATAACATGTGAGCAGTTCAAGTGTTTGGTTTCGGAAGTTACATTTTCAAATAGACTAACAGCAGCCAACCTATTTTGCTCTTGCAAGACTCTTATCATCAAGCTCCTGATTGACACTACCAATGTAGTCATTGAGAAAACACAAGAGCTGTGCTCACGTATGCCTAAAATACTTGTGTCCTAAAAGCAAAATGCTGGATGAATTCGAAAGAAAAATATTTACTAAAATCATCGTCCCAACTTACGATATTGGAATATGGAGGAAAACATACAATCATGAGTTGTACATTATTTATAAAGATCCACCCATCAGAAGGATACTGAAACAATTTGTATTGATCGAATGATTGTATGTTCCCGAGGCAGATCTAGTCTCTGTTTTATCAATGAAAATAGGCTGAAGCATAGGTTTATGTGGCATTAGAGATTGTATTGGAGAAAGAGACCTACTGGGGTATTACGAGGGATCTAACTTAAATAGTGGCAACTACTTATTCAGAACCGACACGAAAGTGTTACACGTGTTCCCTGTTTCTGTCCTTCAGAGTAGTCAGTCAAAGTAGAAAGGCTTCGTATACCGTTATCAGAGTCTGTTCTGTTGACGGTGCGAATGGAGCGGTCTACTGCCTGTCGAATCTCCGGAACAGTTCTGAAATGAATGCTACGAAGTGGTTCCTCCATCTTCGGAATCAAATCAAATCACGAGGACTTGTCGTGCAAAATGATGGGTGGGTTGTGCAGAAAGTGATGCCGCTTCTTTCACAAAGCTGGTCGCTGTACGACCTCTGGTACATTCAATCTTGTTCCAACTCCGTTCTTCCTGTTTCAAAAATATAGTGGTACTTTTGCATTAGACCCAGTGGCGGACTAAGGCTGTCGGAAGTCCGGAGCAGAGGCAGAACAAAATGAGCGCCCCCCCCCCCCGTCCACTTGGAAATACATGTATTGCTATGTTGTTGTTGTTGTTGTGGTCTTCAGTCCGCAGACTGGTTTGATGCAGTTCTCCACGCTACCCTGTCCTGTGCCAGTCTCTTCATCTGAGAATACTTTCGGCAACCTACATCCCTTTGAATCTCCTTACTGTATTCGTCCCTCGGTCTCCCTCTACGATTTTTACCCCACACACTTCTTTCAAATGCTAATTTGACGATTCTCTGATGTCTCAGGATGTGTCCCACCAACCTATCCCTTCTCTTAGTCCGAATACGCCAGAAATTCCTTTTCTCCCCAGTTCTGTTGGGTACCTCCTCATCAGTTACGTGATCTACCCATCTAATTTTCATCATTTGTCTGTAGCATGACATTTCAAAAGCTTCTATCATTTTTGTGTCTGAACTCCTTACTGTTTACGCTTCACTTCCATACAATGCTACACTCCAGACAAATCCCTTCAGAAAGGACTTTCTAATATTTAAGCTAATATCGGATGTCAACAAGTTTCGCTCCATTCCATTCAATTACTCTTTCAGATCCTTGCGGTCTCTGACAGGATTACTAAGTAATCGGCAAACCGCAAAGTTTTTATTTCTTCTTCCTGAACTTTAATTCCCTCTCCAAATTTCTCCTTGCATTCCTTCACTGCCTGTTCAATGTACAGATTGAACAACATTGGAGAAAGACTAGAACCCTGTCTTACTCCTTTCCCAACCTCTGCGGCCTTTTCTTGCCCTTCGACTGTAATAACCGCTGTCTGGTTTTTGTATAGGTTGAATATAAGTCTTCGCTCCCTATATTTCACCCCTGCTATCTTCATAATTTGAAACAGTGTATTCCAGTCGACATTGTCAAAAGCTTTCTCCAAATCTACAAACGCTAAAAAGGTAGGTTTGCCTGTCCTTAGCCTATCTTATAAGTCGTAATGTGAGTATTGCCTCCCGTCTTCCAACATTTTTCCTAAATCCAAACTGATCTTCCCCAAGGTCGGATTCCACCAGTTTTTCCATTCGTCTGTAAATTATTCGTGTCAGTATTTTGCAACCATGACTTATTAAACTGATAGTTCTGTAATTTTCACATTTGTCTGCACTTGCTTTCTTTGGAATTGGAATTACTATATTGTTCTTGAAGTATTACTATAAAAAAGTAAAATTTTAGATTTGGAAGCCCCCCAAGAAGAGAGGCAAGGGACAGTCTAAAAGTAGGTTGCTTTGCTTTCGGGGCGCCCCCCCCCCCTCCTTAGTCCGCCAATGGTTAGACCTCTCGCTCACAAGTGACTGTGTTTCCCACCATTGTGTGCATGTCTGTGACGTGGGACAGGCGAGTACATTTGCTCGGAGGTTATGTAGGCATGTCAACAAAGTGTGCTATCAGTGACAATAGTAGATTCGATTGCATAGTGTCTCCACAGCAGTGTTTCCACTATTTAAGTTCCAATCCTTGTACTTGCAGTTGCGTTCGCTGACGTGCCATGGTGGCGCAGTCGGTATGTGCCTGTGCCTAGTGAGCAAGAGGGCCCGAGTTCAAAACCCTGCCCTGGTACACATTTTAATTATTTGCTTCAGCCTATATTAGATTAGATTAGATTTGTCTGAGGAACATATAGTTATTCCATAAGTATCAGCTATGCCTGAGATAAAGGCGGTGAAGTCTATATTTTGTTCAATGCCTGGTTCTGTTCCGATATTGGAGAGTATCAGCAGTTATGATACAAATGAAAAGAGGGACATCACGATAGGCAGAGGTGGAATTAAAGTTTGTTTTGGGGAGGGATACGTATTTGGGTATCCATGCAGTTGGGTTTGGTGACAGGGAAATGTGGTTCATATATATACATGTGGCGTCTGTTCGGAAAGAACAGACGTCACATTCTGATCCTGCAGCTGTTATTATTTAATATTCGTAGAATATATGACTTCAACTGCTATTGGGCAAAGCTGAAAATGTGTACCCAGCCGGGATTCGAACCCGGGTCTCCTGCTTTCTAGGCAGTTGCGCTGACCCCTACACCACTGGGGACACAGTGATCACCGCACCTGCAAGGACTACCCATGCACGCCTCCCGTCAGATACAAATTCCCAGCTTCGCCCTGCCCATAGTACTCAAACTCGTAGTTTAACTAATTCCTGCCTAGAAAGCAGGAGACCCGGGTTCGAATCCCGGCTGGGTACACATTTTCAGCTTTGCCCAATAGCAGTTGAAGTCATATATTCTACGAATATTAAATAATAACAGCTGCAGGATCAGAATGTGACGTCTGTTCTTTCCGAACAGACCCCACATGTATATATATATATAATATGCCGGTGACGGGCAATGATCCTATCGTTAGTGGGGAGGGGTGGGCAAGTTTGAAGCCCTTACTCTTACGGGAATTAGTTAAACTACGAGTTTGAGTACTATGGGCAGGGCGAAGCTGGGAATTTGTATCTGCATGGGTAGTCCTTGCAGGTGCGGTGATCACTGTGTCCCCAGTGGTGTAGGGGTCAGCGCAACTGCCTAGAAAGCAGGAGACCCGGGTTCGAATCCCGGCTGGGTACACATTTTCAGCTTTGCCCAATAGCAGTTGAAGTCATATATTCTACGAATATTAAATGTGGTTCAGTTGGTAAGCACCTCTGCAAGTGATCAGGAACCGGCCCTGGTACAGATTTTAGTTCTAAGTTTGAGCCTCTATTAATTACCATTCAGACGGAGGTGGGTCCGGCAATTATCATGGATGAGTGATGTAGAAATGCACAAAATGGTTTTACAAGAACACCCAGGACAGAGAGGGTGTGTAAGCTCAAAACTCAGATGGGAGGATGGTGTCATCGAGGATCTCTGGATTATGGATTACAAAAATTGGATAGCTCTCACACTGGACCCAAAAAATGGCGGAAATAAGTTGAAGAATCCAAGGCTCACAATGAGATGTAGAACCATAAAATAAAGAAGAACATATTATTGTGGGAGGCAGTTAGTAGATTTCAGTGCTTACCTCGTAGACTTCTACAGCAAGCTCCGAAAGTATCTTATTTATAACCCACACCGTGTATTTCTTCGGAAATTTGATGGCCATGTTCAGCTTTTCAGCGGCGGGAACATAGTTTCCAAGCTTCTGGAAGAACGGAGAGCCGGGCCTTGCCTTCATGATGGGCGCCTGGCTACGGCGTGTGCCTCCTTTCTGGACCTGGCTAGCGGTTGGTTGCTGGCGTTGGGGGACATACCCGCCGGAGAGGGCCGCCTTCATGCCAGAGATCATCCCTACTTTGACGCCTGCTCCAGACACCGAGGCCCTCATGCCTGAGCCTACTTTTGCCCTCAAGCCTTGGGCATCGGCGTTCGCCCTCATGGCCGAGCCGCTGGTCAGGTTGACTGATGCAGCGAACGCCGCTGGCGCCACTACCAAGCCCGCCAAGCTGAAAACCATCACGCAGTGTGACGCCATGTCCATGCGCCTACTAGCCACTCGCCACCCACCACCGATTATGTCTTATAGCAGCCAGTGCCATCAACGGCGGTCGTCATCGGCGCATACAATGTTTACTACCTGCTATAACGAACAGGCCGTTCCATCGGAGGAGCGATAAACCTCCTTTCTAGTAGGCCATTTCGCAAGTAGTGATACGGGGACTGCATAATACAGCGGTCAATTTTATGTCGTTTTGAAAACGATAGGCATTAGAGGCACGGCAGGTGAAACTGTTGGTAAGAGATTTCTTGCACACATGTAAACCAACCTTTCTTTCACTTCTCTTTAATTCTCAACAACTACAATTTATCGACATTGTTACATGTTGCCTGTGGTGTTTACTCACAATATTGAAGCTAATATCAAATAGCTTATAAAGATAATAGTGGAAACTCAGCCGTGAAACGCTCAACAACGCACCCGAACACCTCCTAGCGGTTCGAGTTGTAAACAAACACAGGGTATGGACAGCTACTTTACATTGTTACACTGAGAAGACTTAATTCATACGTCGTCGTCTTACTTTATATAACTGGAGCCGGCCGCGGTGGCCGAGGTGACTGAGGCGCTCCAGTCACGGTCAGCACGGCCGCTACGGTCGGGGGTTCGAATCCCCCCTCGGGCATGTGTATTTGTGCCGTCCTAGTTCGTAAGTAGTTCATAAGTAGTTTGTAAGTTTAGGGACTGATGACCCCGTAGTTAAGTCCCATAAGCTTAACAAACATTTGAACATATAACTGGAAAATGGTTAGAAATGGAGTATATGTACTATATACGGCTGTGACAAATATAAACAGCAAAACAATCGAAAATCATTCATCAAGTTTCCAAAAAATAAAGAGATGTAAGTATGATAGCTTAATCAGGCAAACATTAGGCCTACTCATATCATTCGCTTTTTCGCTCCGATTTAACTTGTTTTTTATAATTTGTTTATAGATGTAACCAGTGGGTTTTTCTTAGCAGTAGAGCTTACTTGGATAAAATTTTGAAAAAAAAAAAGGGTCCCGAGTATTTGAATAAAAGCTACGTAGATTTTAGAAATAAGAATTTGTTAAGCCAAGGGTAAGTGTTGTAATTTGTTCTTTGCGTGTGTTTTAGAAAAGATGGTTATTGTAATATAACAACAAACCTTCCTCATCTTCACATTGTTTGCAACGTGATCACAAATAACTACTTTGGGTATTAACCCGGTCTGTTGAATTTGTATGCTTATAAATTTCGCAGTGCAATAACGACAGTTATGGGCAATACTTGACTGTCTCCCTCTCAAGAAAGAAACTGTGAAGTAGATGCAGCAGCATTCCTAGTAAAATTAAATGAAATCAAAAACTCCCATTCAATGCACCCGTGAGTGAAATGTCTGCTGAAGACAGTGTTAATGTATCTCTGTATGCTGATATCAGTAAAAGTGAAGGTAAACATATTGAAACAAATGCGAGTAATTATGTGCTTAGCATGTAATGGGTTGGAACATGAAAAATGTAAAACGGCTCTGGCATCATCTATATCTATAAATGTGAATGTCTGTTCGGTGTACGTTTATCATGTCTGAACTACAAGACATAAATTTTGAATGGAAACATGCGTAGGCTCTTTCTCAAACTAGTCTCAGATGCAGTTCTACGGACGGATGACATTGGATTTCGCTGAATAATTCCAGAAACTCTGGTGATATTTTCAAGCGTAACTGCTTTTTCCTTGCGGCCAACATGCCCCACTAGATCATCAGTTACGTTGCTTGTTCGTTGAAATTTTGCGAAGAGCGTACGAATGGTTTTCGCATTGGTCCTTTTGGAACATTAAATAGTGTTTGAATACTTCGCCTGTTGCCGTAGGACTCTCTTCTAATCTGTAGTACTCTAGCACCAGAAAAACGCATTGTTCAATAGAGTACATTGTTTTAATCTCTTCCTTCGGTACGCAACCTCCTTTCAGGTTTGAGTAGTGGAACTGATCGCTCTGGGCTTCGGATCACTATTTATACTAGGCAATATGCATGGCGATTACAGCGCCATCTGTTAGCAGCTTTTGTAAGTATTATTTCGAACTGCTGTATAAACTTCTTACAGCCTTCACAATAAACATACCGTTTACTGCATTCCTATACCGATCTTTGTTTTCGGGATATTTAATTTTTAAACCAGGGAGTCCTTTTCTGGTCATCCTGTATGATATCTGCATAGTCCAAAAATTTGCAGTTGACAATGTATAATGAAACGTGTGTACCTATCCATATGGGCACTAAAATCCGCTAAACTTCATTTATGGGATAAGTCAGTCAAATCTAAAGGCTTTAAAATTCAACTCAATACATAGGGTTGTTGTTGTTGTGGTCTTCAGTCCAGAGACTGGTTTGATGCAGCTCTCCAACCTACTCTATCCTGAGCAAGCCTTTTCATCTCCTCATAAGAACTACAACCCACATCCACTTGAATCTGCTTACTATACGCGTCTCTTGGTCTCCCTCTGCGATTTTTACCCCACACACTTCCCTCCAACGCTAAATTCACAATTCCTTGATGTCTAAGAATGTGTCCTACCAATCTATCCCTTCTTTTAGTCAAGGTATGCCAGAAATTTCTTTTCTCCCCAATTCGGTTCAGTACCTCCTCATTAGTTATGCGATCCACCCACCTAATCTTCAGCATTGTTCTGTAGCACCATATTTCAAAAGCCTCTATCCTCTTTCTGTCCACACTGCTTATTGTCCATGTTTCACTCCCATACAAGGCAACACTCCATACAAATGCCTTCAGAAAGGACTTCCTTAGGCTTAAATCAATATTCGATGTTAACAAATTTCTCTTTTTCTAAAACGCCTTTCTACCCATTGCCATACTGCATTTTATATCATCTGTACTGCGACCATCATTTGTTATTTTACTGCCCAAGTAACAAAACTCATCTACCTCCTTTATTGCTTCGTTTCCCAATCTAATTCCTTCAGCATCACCTGATTTTCTTACACTGCACTCCATTACCCTAGTTTTGCTCTTGTTAATGTTCATCTTATATGCGCCTTTCAGCACACTGTCCATTCCGTTCAATTGCTCTTCCAGGTCATTTGCTGTATCTGACAGAATTACTATGTCGTCGGCAAAACGCAATGTTTTTAATTCTTCACCCTGAACTTTAATTCCTTCTCCAAATTTCTCCTTGATTTCCTTTATAGCTTGCTCAATGTACAAATTGAACAACATTGGGGAAAGGCTACAACCCTGTCTTACTCCCTTTCCAACCACTGCATCCCTTTCATGCCCTTCAACTCTGACAACCGCTGTCTGGTTTTTATACAAGTTGTAAATAACCTTACGCTCCCTATATTTTACTCCTGCTTGCTTCAGAACTTGAAAGAGTTTATTCCAATCAACATTGTCAAAAGCCTTCTCCAAATCTACAAAAGCTAGAAATGTTGGTTTGCCTTTTCTTAACCTATCTCCTAGGATAAGCCGTAAAGTGAGTATTGCCTCCCGTATTCCTACATTTCTCCTGAACCCAAACTGATCTTCCCCGAGGTCGGCTTCTACCAGCTTTTCCATCCTTCTGTGTATAATTCGTGTTAATATTTTGCAACCATGACTTATTAAACTGATGGTTCTGTAGTTTTCACACCTGTCTGCACCCGCTTTCTTTGGAATGGGGATTATAACATTTTTCTTAAAGTCTGAGGGTACTTCACCTGTCTCATACATCTTACACACAATGTGAAACAATTTTGTCATGGCTGGTTCTCCCAGAGACTTCAGTAGCTCTGACGGGATATCATCTACTCCAGGGGCCTTGTTTCGACTTAGATCTTTCAGTGCTCTGTCAAATTCAACTCTCAGTATAGTATCTCCTAGTTCATCATCATCTACATCCTCTTCCCTTCCGACAATAGTGTTTCGAAGTTCATTTCCTTTGTAGAGCCCCTCTATATACTCTTTCCACCTTTCAGCTTTCCCTTCTTTGCTGAGAACCGGCTTTCCATCAGTGTCCTTGATATTCATAGAGCTGTTTTTCTTATCACCAAATGTTTGTTTTATTTTCCGGTAGGCTGTATCTATTTTTCCCCTATTTATACATTCTTCTACATCCTTGCATTTGCCTTCTAGCCATTCCTGCTTAGCCATTTTGCACTTCCTGTCAATCTCATTTCTTAGTCGTCTGTACTCCATTTTGCCTGTTTCATTTACTGCATTTTTATACTTTCTCCTTTCATCGATTAAATTTAGTATCTCCTGTGATATCCAAGGATTCTTTGTAGGTCTTGCCTTCCTACCTATTTTGTCCTCTGCTGCCTTCACTATTTCATCTCTCAATTTTACCCATTCCTCCTCAACTGTTTTATTTTCCCCTGTTTCTGTCAATTGTTGCCTGAAGCTCCCTCTGAAATTCTTAAGAACTTCAGGTTCCTTCAATTTATCTAGGTCCCATCTCCTTATTTTATTACCTTTCTGTAGTTTCTTCAGTTTCAGCCTACAGTTCATAACCAACAAGTTATGGTCAGAGTCTATGTCTGCCCCTGGGTATGTCCTACACTTCAAAACCTGGTTCCGAAATCTATGTCTTACCATTATAAAATCTATCTGGTATCTCCCGGTGTCTCCTGGTCTCCTCCACGTACACAACCTTCTTTTGTGATTCTTGAACCAGGTGTTTGTTATAACTAAATTATGTTCCGTGCAAAATTCTACCAGGCGGCTTCCTCTTTCATTCCTTTTGCCCAGACCATATTCACCCACTATCTTCCCTTCCCTTCCTTGTCCTACTACCGAATTCCAGTCTCCCATAACAATTAAGTTTTCCTCTCCCTTAATTGTCTGAATAATTTCCTTTAGCTCCTCATATATTTCTTCGATTTCCTCATCATCGGCAGAGCTAGTTGGCATATAAACCTGTACTACTGTTGTCGGTGTTGGCTTCGTATCTATCTTGACAATGACAATGCGATCGCTGTGCTGGTCATAGTAGTTTACCCGCATTCCTATTTTCTTACTCATTATCAATCCTACTCCTGTGATACCCCTAACTGATTTTGTATTTATAATCCTGTACTCACCTGACCAGAAATCCTGTTCATCCTGCCACCGAACTTCACTAATCCCCACTATATCTAACTTCAACCTATCCATTTCCCTTTTTAAATTGTCTAATTTTCCTACTCTATTAAGGAATCTAACATTCCACGCTCCGACCCGTAGAGTGCCAGTATTGTCTTTCCTGATGATCACATCCTCCCGAGTAGTCCCCGCCCGGAGATCCGAATGGGGGACTATTTTACCTCCGGAATATTTTACCCGAGAGGATGCCATCATCATATGTTCATACAGTAGAGCTGCATCTCCTCGGGAAAAATAACGGCTGTAGTTTCCCCTTGCTTTCAGCCGTTCGCAGTAGCTGTGTGACAAAGCCACATTAGCTGATGTTACAAGGCCAGCTCAGTCAATCATCCAGACTGTTGCCCCTGTAACTACTGAAAAGGCTGCTGCCCCTCTTCAGGAACCACACGTTTGTCTGGCCTCTCCACAGATACCCCTCCGCTGTGGTTGCACCTACTGTACGGCTATCTGTATCGTTGAGGCACGCAAGCCACCCCACCTCGGCAATGTCTGTGGTTCATGGGAGTGGATACATAGGGTAACAATTACAAACAACTTTAAATGGAAAGAACACACAGAAAATATTGTAGGGAAGACTACATTTCGTTGGTATAACATAGTTCCATTAAAAAAGCTACCTACACAACACTCGTGCGTCCAGTTTTGGAGAATTGCTGCCCATTGTGGGAGCCTCGCTAAATGGAGTGACGGACGATTTTGAAAAAGTTCAGAGAAGGCACGCTCGTTTCGTATTATCGCGATATAGGGGTGACAGTATAATGGAAATAATGCATGAGTTGGAATGGAATCATTAAAAGCAAGGTCTTACTCTTTGCGACGACATTTATTTGAGAAATTTATTTCACTAACTTTCTCTTCCGAACGCGAAAACATTTTTTAAGCTCCCACGTACATGGGGAGACATCGTCATCGCAATAAAATAAAACTGAAAGATTTGGGTGTTTATTTTTCCCGTGTGTTATTAGAGAAAGGAATGATAGAGGAATACCATGAAAGCTGTTCGATGAACCTTCTGCCATACACTGTGAATTGCAGACTGTTTATGTAGATGAGGATGTAAATGTGATCACGCGTGCTCCAGGGCGGTGTTATAGAACCGTCGCTTTTCACAGTATATATAAATGACCTCATAGCATTGGAAGTTTATTGTGGCTTTTAGTGGATGATGATGCAGTTTCAAAAATGTTCAAATGTTTGTGAAGCTTATGGGACTTAACTACGGGGTCATCAGTCCCTAAACATACAAACTACTTATCAACTACCTTATACTAAAGACGGCACAAATATCCATGCCCGAGGGGGGATTCGACCCCCGACCGTAGTGGCCGTTCAGACCGTGACTGGAGCGCCTCAGTCTCCTCGGCCACCGCGGCCGGCATGCTGCAGTTTATCGAGAAGCTTAATGAAATGCAGAATGATGTGCAGCGTGTTGACACATTGTGTAGGGAATGGCAACTGGGGCTCAACATAAACAAGTGTACAGTTTCGCGTCTATATAGTAAGTAAAATTGTTCTTTATATAACTACGCAATAGCAGGACACACACTGGAAGCAGTTACTTCCATAAAATGTTTGGGAGTAGACATAAGGGGCTATTTGAAATGCAACGACTATATGAAATCAGTCGTGGGCAAGGCAGATTCCAGACTGAGATTCATTGGAAAAATCCTCAGGACGTGTAGACCGTCAACAAAATTCTATTTTGGCCGTCGCTTGACTTTTGCTCGTCAGTTTGCGGTCCGTACTAGGGATAGGTAGGGATAATAGGAGACATAGAGAAGATCCAACGAAGGGTAGCACACTTCCTCACAGGCTCATTTAGTCAGCGAGGAAGCGTCAGAGAGATGAGTAAGAAACTCCAGTGGTAAACGCTGCATAAGAGGCATAAGAGACAATCTGTATTGCGGTACGCGCTTTTGTCAAAGTTCCAAGATCAAACGTTCCATGAGGAGTCCATCAATATATTGCTTCTTCCAAACTACGAGGTATGACCACAAAGTAAGTTCCGTTTGGTTATACAGAGTGAAACTTAATTTCTTGCACTCGGGCTTCGCAGTGCGATTCCTCACAGATTAGCAATAAATAAAAGTCTCTGACAACAGCCGCGGTGGAGTAGCCGAGCGGTCTAAGGCACCTTCCTGTGCAGCGCGCGGTTGCTCGCCGTCGGAGGTTCGAGTCCTCGATGGGGGCATGTGTGTGTGTGTGTGTGTGTGTGTGTGTGTGTCCTTAGGTTAGTTTTCCTTAGTTTAAGTAGTTTGTAAGATACCACGCAGTTTGGTCCGATAGATTTACAAACATTTCAAAATTTGAGCGAAGAATCAGATGGGTGTGTGTCTCATACGTCAGCGTGTTTCAGAATTACACTTCTACACCAACAAACTTCTAGGGGACGTCGGAGGTGTCTTGAGAAAAAAAGTGAGCATGGAAACGCATACCCGGAAACGCCATTCAACGACGCTACGGAGAGACCAAGTTACAGGCACCAGCTCCTGCCACTGGACATCCCCTCCAGCAACTTCGACACTCTGTAGCGTCATTGGATGACGTTTCCGAGCATGGGTTTCTATGCTCACTTTGTTACTCAAGACACCTCCCACATACCCTAGAAGTTTGTTGGTGTAGTATAATTCTGAAACACACTGACGTATGGGATACACACCCATCTCAGTCTTCGACGTCCATTTACTGCCAGAAATATGAGTAGGACGAAATTTTGTGAGGGACATGTTTTTA
Source organism: Locusta migratoria (assembly GCA_026315105.1). Classification (NCBI taxonomy): domain Eukaryota; kingdom Metazoa; phylum Arthropoda; class Insecta; order Orthoptera; family Acrididae; genus Locusta; species Locusta migratoria. Next base: position 86,667,727 of record CM048746.1, read on the forward strand.
TTGCTAGCATGTGAGGAATCGCGCTGCGAAGCCCGAGTGCGCGAATTTAGATTCACCCTGTATTAGACAAACGTGTACAGTTACATAAAAAATATTTATTGTACAAAAATTTACAACTGTTAAACAACTTTTCTACATAGCTTCCGAAATTTTGTAGGCACTTGTCATAGCGCGACACAGGTTTTTGTATGCTTTCTTCATAGAAGGTTCCCGCCTCTGGATTCAACCATGTGTTACCATGTTTTTTTCAGATCGTCATCATCGTTGAAGTGTTGACCACCAAGGACATAGATAAGGCATAAGAAGAGATTAAAGTCGCTAGGAGCGAGGTTCGAGCTGTACGGAGGATGATCAAACACGTCACAGTGATATTCCCGTAAGAGTTGTTTGGACACATTCGCCGTGTGACGTCGGGCATTATCCTGGAAGAAAATCAACACTTTTTGACAGTAATACTCGGCATTTGTTCCGTATTGGAGGAGGGGGGCACAATTTCATAATGGTCTCGCAGTAACCATATGCATTGATTGTTTGGCCTCGTGGTAAGAAATCCATCAACAAATTGCCTTTTCTGTCCCAAAAAACGGTGCACATGAACTTCAGAGAGGTCAAGATTTGCTTATGCTTAACCCTCATTCGGGATGAAGTGTGCCTCCATTCCATTGATTGCCGTTTTGTTTCAGGGGTGTCGTACGATATCCAAGTTTCATCCCCCGTGACTATCCGAGAAAGAAAACCTTCTTCATTGTGACGTGTCAAAAACTGAAGTACACTTCCCATCCGTTGTTTTTTGTGTTATTCAGTAAGAATTTTGGTAACCCAACGTGAGCAAAGTTTTCGAAATTTTAGTTTTTCAGTAACAATTTCATGATTTAGTGAGAGTGGGATGTGTGGAACCTTCTTAGCAAGGGCACTAACTGTGCTTAATCTTCTCTTCAGTTGGGAGAACCAGTTCATCAGTTCTTGATCAAGTCCTTCATTGAACAGTGTGACTCATCTTCTAACCATTGAATCACTCGTATCATTTTGTCCGTAAACCTCGCAGATTTGCCGGTGAATTTCCTAACTTTCTTTGCATTTCGGAAAAGGAATCACAGATCTGATTTCACACGCGGCGGCATTTTCGATTACCTCTGACATTATAAAGAAGCACTACAAAGCACACGTCAGCAGCAGCGGTCCTTGAGTCAGAGTCAGGGCCGAAACGTTTATGGAATTTTTAGGAAATGTCAGCAATCAATCGCAATTTTTGTTTTTAGTTTTCAGACATATCTATGTTTCGGCCACTGAGTGGCCAGTCGCGTAGCTTTTAATATGTGCTTACATCTAAACCGTCATGTTGACAGTTACGTTCAGCATGATGGTATAGATGTAAACGTAACTCAAAGCATTGAGAATAGCAACGCTATGTCCGAAATCTATGTAGATCTAGAAAATAAAAATAATAAAAAAGAAACATTGCGACTGATTGTTGACATTCTCTACAGATTTGTACAAAACAGTAAAGCCGGCCGCGGTGGCCGAGCGGTATGCATCGCGCCAGTCGCAGTCTGCACGGCCGCTACAGTCGGGAGTTCGAATCCCGCCTCGGCATGGATGTTTGTGTCGTCTTTAGTATAAGGTAGTTGTAAAAGGTAGTTGATAAGTAGTTTGTATGTTTAGGGGCTGATGACCCCGAAGTCCCTTAAGCTTAACTAACATTTGAACATTTGAAAACAGTCGCTGGGCACCAGCTCAAAAATGAAGTCAAACCTGATTGAAGAAAATCTAGCTAATTTTAATAAGCCTTGTGAATTTACAAAAATGTTCAAATGTGTGTGAAATCTTATATTAGTGTAGGATACTCTGTTCAGGAGATGAAGTCATAAGCCGCGTGAAATTAAACTTCAGGCCGAATTTCACTACAGACGCAGGTGAAACGGCCAAAGAGTGGGGCGGAGGACAATGGAGTGAGGAAGAATAAGGACATGGAGTAACATAATAATGCAATAAATGCACACGCGGGCATCGACAGGTACTAATGATAGTCGAAATATATTAACTCACTGCACTGCGGTTGTTCATTTCAAAGAACTGATACTCGATATTTGTCGTAAATTCCATGTGTCAGGAAACAAATTAGTCATCGCCGTATCACTTCACTTTTCTGCCTTTCATTTTCATTGTAGCTAATAGGACGACGCATGCTTATTTGCCGACTTGCCAAGTTTTGAAGTAACAGTTCATAAGAAAAATAAATTTTCCTATTCTGATATCTTGAAGGAGAAAAATTGTATCTTATGATAACGAGCATGCGCAATACTAATTTACGTTGTATGAAAAGCACTTACCTATTACATCCCAAGTTGCAAGATATTCGGACGCACCAATTCTTCTGTTCTTACGAAACCCAATGAAAGTGCTTCTGGCCAATCTTGACTCCCTCGGCCAACTACCGAAACTAATTTTGTAGTTTTCGTTGTAGAGGACGCAACAATACCTATTGCCTGAAAAGGCGAAGTGGTGACGCGGTAGTGCCAGGTACTAGGTCACGTGACGAGGTACAGCGAGGCTACAGTTAAACTAGCACCCAAGAAGAAGAAGCTAGAAGCTCACAGTAAGTATGTGACCGATGATATGCATAAATGTATTATCAGGCAGCAATTTCTATGGCATTACGAACTATAGAAATACGAACTGCGAAAACTGCACAACTTTTGTCAAACAAATGATGATGATAATCGACTTTTAGGAGGCTCAACAGTGAGGTCATCTATGCCTGTTTGTCAAACAGAAATGAGCTACAAAGCTAGCAAGGAAACCATTAGAAGAAATGTTGTCTCTATGGATTTTCTATTTAGAAGGTGTCAAAAATAACGTTTTGTTTTGTGCGGACGAGAGGGCATTGTTGCTAAAAGACTATACTTCCTCAGGATTCCATCAGAATCAAAGCGACCAATAGTTTACTTAGACAAAACATGAATTCACACGCATTATACAGTAAATAAATGTTGGCAAAGTGATAGGTGCGAGTAGTACTGTCAAACAAAAGTGCCGGCCAGAGTTTACTTGTTGTTCATACAGGCGGAGAGAGGTGTTTCATGGCTCAAAAACCAAAACGTCGTCCTATCACTCACAAACGGATAGCATAAATTTCAAAAAATACGTCGAAACTCAACTTTTGCCAGGCTTATTACCAATGTCTTTATCCCTTGATATTACTCGCAGATTATTTACCATTCGGAATAGTTCTAGCCTTTGTAGGTGTTGGACAAGTTTGACTGTAGTAATGTTCAAACATTTTTTTCCATAATGCAGGAAGAGTAAAACATTCGAAAACTGCCACTGAAGGGCTTAGCAAAATTGCTTCAGGTTTAATAGGTAACTGCAGTATCGAACATTGCATTCGAATTTCCGAATTAGATTTCGTCTCCTGCAAAATTAGTTGTGAGTAAACGCACGGCGCGTAACAGGCTGGCAGCGCTCCACTCATAAGAATACTGGCGTCGGCGTGTACACCAGACTGCTTCCCCCTTTCTGTTCCTCCGGCATAAACACGACGGTGCTGCCCAGTGGCGAGGAAGAAACTATTCCTCCTTCCTCCCCTTGTTCAACAGGGGCGGCCGGCAGGAAGTCGAGGCGCCATGACACAGTTCCCGAGGTTTGGTTTCGAATCCCCTCTTGGGGATGAATGTTGACTTTGTCCTACAGGGGAAAAAAAGCGGGCGGCAGATTTGCCGCCCCTCGGAAAGTGCCGCCCCGTGCGGCCGCACGTTTCGCACGTGCCTTGCGCCGGCCCTAGCTCAGAGTACCTGCCGCGCATGCTTGGAACTGCGATCTTTGCGGTTCCGCGTATAGAAACAGAAACACGCGGGCGCGCGCGCGAGTGTGTGTGTGTGTGTGTGTGTGTGTGTGTGTGTGTTGTCCTCAGCATGCGTTAGTTTAAGTAGTTTGTAAATCTGAGACCTATGACCTCAGCAGTTTGGTCCCTTTGGTCTACAAACATTTCAAGTGTCCGATATGAGCTTTGTTACCTGTCGACGGACAGTATTGACACGGTTGGACGTTTTGATAGTATCGTATGTTTTCTGTGCAGTTCTCAAACAAAGCGTGTTTGATCCGTTTTTATGGGCATGTAGGTCATGGTTGCAAGATTCTAATACGAATTATTTACAGACGAATGAAAAACTAATGGAATTCGAACTTGGGGAAGATCAGTTTAGATTTAGGAAAAAAAAAATTAAATGTTTGTTAAGCTTATGGGACTTAACTACGGGGTCATCAGTCCCTAAACTTACAAACTACTTATGAACTACTTACGAACTAAGACGGCACAAATATCCATGCCCGAGGGGGGATTCGAACCCCCGACCGTAGTGGCCGTGCTGACCGTGACTGGAGCGCCTCAGTCACCTCGGCCACCGCGGCCGGCTAGATTTAGGAGAAATGTAGGAACACGGGAGGCAATACTCACATTATGACTTATCTTAGAAGATAGGTAAGGACTGTAAACCTATATTTTTACCCTTTGTAGATATGAAGACAGTTTTTGGCAGTGTTGACTGGAACAGAAATATGAAGGTATCAGAGGTAAAATAAATTGAGTGATATTCAACTTGTATAAAAACCAGACAACTGTTATTTGAGTCTAAGAGCATGATAGGAATGCAGTTGTTGCCTTTCCCAAATGTAGTTCAATCTGTACAACGAGCAAGCTTTGAAGGAATACAAGGGCCGCGGCGGAGCGGCCGAGCGCATTGAGGCGCTATGCTTCGATGCGCGAGGCCGTTCCCCGTCGGGGGTTCGAATCCTCCCTCAGGCATGGAGGTTTGTGTCGTCTTTAGTGTAAGTTTATAAGTAGTTTGTAAGTTTCGGGACTATTTACCCCGCAGTTCAGTCTCTTAAACTTTGGAATACAAGGAGAAATCTGGAAAGGGACTTAAAGATCAGAGAGAAAAAATAAAAAGTTTGCAGCTTTCCGATGACAAAGTAATTCTGTCAGAAACAGCAAAGGACCAAGCAAGTGAAAGGAATGGGCAGTGCCTTGAAACGAGGGTATAAGATTAACAAGAATAAAACAAGGGTAATGGAATGTTGTGTCAGAAAATCAGGCCATGCTGAAGAAATTATATTATGTAATGAGGCAATAAAAGTAGTAGATGAGTTTTGTTATATGGGTAGCAAAGTAACTTTTGATGGCCGAAGTAAGGAAGAAATAAAATGCAGAATGACTATGGGAAGAGAAGCTTTCCTGAAGAAGCGAAATTGTTGATATCCAAATTAATTTAAATGTTAGGAAGTCCTTTCTGAAAGAATTTGTCTGGAGTATAGTACTGTGTGAAAGTGGAACGTGGACAATGAGGAGTTCAGACAAAAATATGATAGAAGCTTTTGAAATGTGATACTACAGACCAATGATGAGGATTAGATGAGTAGATCACATGACTAATGAGAAAGCTGGTCAACAGAATTTGGGAGAAAGGGAATCGCTGATATATCCTGAGTAAGAGAAGGGATAGATTGGTGGGACACATTTTGAGACGGCAAGGAATCGTCAACATAGCATTAGAAGGAAATGTTTGGGGTAAAAATCACAGATGGAGGCCGAAGGACGAATATACTAAGCAGGTTCAAATGTTCAAATGTTTGTAGAAATTATGGGACTGAACTACGGGGTCATCAGTCCCTAAGCTTACAAACTACTTATGAACTAGCTAAGACTAAGGACGGCACAAATATCCATGCCCGAGGGGGGATTCGAACCCCCGACCGTAGTGACCGTGCAGCCCGTGACTGGAGCGCCGCAGTCCCCTCGGCCACCGCGGCCGGCAGGTTAAAAAAAAAAAAAAAAAGAATGTTGCTGTTCTTACTCGCAGATAAAGAGGCTTGAATGAGTCATGGTAGCGAGGGGAGCTTCTGAAAATTAGTCTTTGAAGATCAGAACAACAGTTGTACTGCAACGTCTTATCCCCTTGTGGGTTCGGGGTTAGAATTGAGCCGCGGTATTTCCTTGCCCGTCAAAGGAGGTAACGCGGAGTAGACTCAGAGGTAGTAAAGCTTTGCTGTTGTCCATTTGACTTCTTTGGGATACCAATCGCTTTTGCTCTATTTAGTGATATTTTAGATTTACATCTATGTTAGTGAATACATCATTCTTGAATAGTGGTAACGATACACGTCTCTAATTACGCTGCTAACCAAACATGTTGGAACATTGAGCTCGCTTGTTGATCGGGGAACGTGCAGTTAATGCCTACGGACACTGCCGCTTACCAACTTTCACCGGCGCTCAGCTCACTTTAGGTAACTCAATGTGCCGTCGTTTTTCTGGGAATGACACTGTAAGTTGTGACTGAGGCCTGGAAAGTGATGTTTATCTGCGGACGGACCATCTACGATTTCTGGGCTTCCATTGAAACAGCGACTGTATCACCAAATCAGAGCAGTTCAGCAGCTTCATACAATCGGACCCAGAGAAAAATTCTGCATGATGGCGATTCGTATTACCGTCTGGCCATCCATACTTTTTCAATATTTCCTGTTGTTCCTTCAAAGCCCTTAAGACAATGAGCCGTGCTGCATTGATTTTGGTTGTTTTCTCTCTACCTTGCGTTGGTGCCAATTCCAGTTGCTCGTACTCCCTTATCGATACCTCTTCCTTGCTTCACCATGGGTGGTGCGGCTAGCTTTTCGTTCATCACTTGTCTCGCGAGTGTTACTAGTTTGCGACTCTGTATCAGCGAGCACAGAATAATATAGAGAGGTTATACCGCTTACATCAGCGTACAGGCAGTGAAGCTTGGCAGCCATCTTGGTTGGGTGTGAAAACGGAGCTGGGCCGACAAATGCATAGTTCTTCAAGTGGTGCTCGGCTTAATTACATTGCCATTTGAACCCCTTAGCATAGGGAAAAAATTACCAATACAGGTGAATACTGAAGGAATGCAACAGTGTTCTTAGCAAGTACAATATGTATTTTGTGTTTGTATAAAAATAATAACCGAACCTATTACTTTTATATGAAATAAAAATTTCGACATGAAAAAGTTAGTCGCCTGTAAATTTTTTTGTTTTGTGGTCAGAAAATTTTCGTCAGCGAGAAAGTTGTACATCATAAAATGAACTTTTATTTTTATTTAAACAACGTTTTTATAGCTGCCCTGGTTTTCTCATAAATTTAGATATAATAGAGCGGTGGAAATTCCAGCGAGCTTACCCAGCAGCGAGCACAGATTCTGTTGCCCACTCATCTTGTACTTTCCGCCATGTTGGTTGGGTGTCGCCCTCTTAGCTGGCTTAATTTCCCTGTCATTGTAAGGCCTCTCTATGTTATTCTGTGCTTGCTGCTGCCGCAGTGGTGTAGCCGAGCGGTCTAAAGCGTCTCGCTGCGGAGCGTGCGGTCGCTCGCCGTGGAGGTTCGAGTCCTCCCTGGGGAATGTGTGTGTGTGTTTGTCCTTAGGTTAGTTTACCTAGGTTTAAATAGTTTGTAAGCTACGGACTAATGACCACGCAGTTCGGTCCGAATGAATTACAAATATTTGAACATTTGAATGTGCTTGCTGCTCTATATCGTGGTGCGTGCGGTAGGTGGAACAGTTCGACCTCAGATGGGGAAGAGAGCACGGCTCGGAGTGAAGAAGCAAACGCTGGCCACCGTGTGGGTAGCGAGCTGCCTATCTCGCCAACATCGCCTAGAAGACGAGGTCTGACAACTGGCCGTGCCTACGTCACACCTAGAAGCGGCGGACGCAAGCTGACTGGGCGGCCGCTACGAGGCGGCGGGCGTGTCCAATACCACCTACAAGACAAGGCCTTACAACAGGCCGTGCCTACGTCAAACTTAGAGGCCCCGGCCGCCACTTCACTGGCTGGCCACTGGGGCACGCCTACCGCCGCGCAGCGGCAGGCTAGTCAGATGGTGGACGGGACCTCTAAGTGTGACGTAGGCACGGCGTGTTGTAAGGCCTTGTCTTCTAGGTGGTGTTGGCGTGCCCCAGCGCGCAGCCAGTCATTTGGCAGCCGCCGCCTCTTGGTGTGACGTAGGCATGGCTAGTCGTCAGGCCTTGTCTTCTAGGCGGTGTTGGGCTCACCTGTTTTTGTTGTTGTTGTGATAGCTTGTTGGACGCCGCAGTCGGACTCTACGCATTACAGTTGTGATTATCAGTCGTGGCCTTTCATGAGTATCAGGTGGTGTGTTCACAGAAGTGTCAAGATTTGGTGTTGAGGCGGACAATCGTAGTTCCCTCAATTGGAGGGAGCGTGAAACTATGTCAATCCTGTTTATGTGCAGGAAACATCACCATAATGAGTTGGTGGCAGAATTGGTAGACGTTCGGCCCTCTGTGACGATCAGAATGGTGATGTGACTGCTCGGAACTACAGAGACAATATCCATCGACCTTTTTCTGTCCCCTACGCTGGTGCCAAAGGAGATGGGTTCCTTCTGGTGGACGACGACGCTCGTCCCCACAGAACTGCACTGGCGGACAACATGCTTCAAGCTGAGAGAATTGAACAAATAGAGTGGCCAGCTTGTTCACCGGATTTAAGCCAGATTGAGCATGTCTGGGATGAACTTGGCAGACGCATTTCAGCGAGACCAGCACCTCCCACAACGGTTGCAGAGCTGGATATTGAACTCATGTAAGAACGGCCAAATATCCCTCATACTGTCCATGCCACGTAGGTGTGCCATTGCACTGACAGTCATAGGAGATCACACCTCATATTAAAGTCCAACAAGCATGACTTTTTCAGAAGTATGGTAGGGAGACAGCAAAATATCGTATCGTATCACGCGTGAATTGCAATTATAATCATTATCTGAATAAAATATGTTACCATATGTATATTGTGTGCAGGGCCGTCTTAAGCCATGCTGGGCCCCTGGGCACTCAGTGTTTTGGGGCCCTTAAAAAGAACTAAATGAAATCATTAGAATGGTGTACATTTATTTAGTGACTTAATTGGTTAAAATACTACAAACCAAATACTAATGATTAGTTTCACAAATTAGTTTTTCTTTAAATTAATGATGTCTTTAAAGATATCCAGATTACAAAATATACAGTTTCTATGTTTCTATGCAAATGACCGGCACGCAGGTTAGGGGACCCTACAACAAAACAGAAATTTCCTTTGAATGAAGTCATCACAATATTGAACATTTGTTTAGTGAATTTATTGGTTCTTATGGTTAGAAATACACAAATAGAATACTGGTAATAACTATTTTGCAAACTGAATTTGCTTTGCTGTTAAAAGTTTCTTTCGGGATTTCTGAATAAACAAAGAAATATCCGTGTTGCAACTTCTACATTCAGAAAGGTTTCTTCTATTTTATCTGTTTTTATTAAATAATGTAAGGAGATTCATTTGGAATGTTCTTCAAATATTGTTTTAAATGAAAATATTCTGGCATCTCAGCATTAACGTTTGCATGATAAAATTCTGCAAATTCTTTCCACCTGTTTCTCAACTGTTCAGAATCGATTTGTTTTAACTGAGAAAGGAAAATAAAATGTTTGCTAACTTTCTCGTATGCTTCTGAACGTCGCTTCAAACTAGAATCCAATGTGTCGATTATAGGCAGAAAAACGTCTACACTAATTTTTCTTTGGCACTCAGCTGGACAGTCTCCGACGAATCTTCGGAAGAACTGATATGCTTGCCGTAAATTATCGTCCTTACGCTTACCTTTATAGTCAGCACCTGGATTTTTCTCTCTGACTGAAGAGTCTTTCCGATCGAATCTCCTGCGTGCAGAACTGATGAAATCGGAAATATATGCAAAACCTTTTGTTACAACATCTATTGTGGCGGCATTACTTTGCAAAATTACATTTCTGTTGTTGATAATTCTCAAAAGGTCATCTCATATCTCCCTTAGGAGAATGGTCTCGAGGGTTTTTTTTTTTTTTTTTTTTTTTTTTTTTTTTTTTTTTTTTTTTTTTTTTTTTTTTTCAAAGGCTTTGAGCTTAATTTCTTGTTTCCACTGACTGATCAGTGTTGCTACTAATTGACTTTAAAGCTTCAAAAAATATCATTTCAGCCATTATGCAAAGCAGGCCATCTAGTTTCAGAGAGGAACTTCAGAGTTTTATTTGCACCTAAATATTCTATCAAAACTTTCCATTGATTGTTCGAAGCAGAAAAAAGATGTACAATTTTTGGATAAACTGGAATTATGCTACTACTTCAGAAACACATGCAGCCGCTTGAACACCTACTAAATTTAATGAATGTGTGGCACATGGTACAAAAATATGAAATTCACATTTAACTTTTATTCTTGTCTGAAGACCTGAATATTTTCCAGCCATATTTTCTGCATTATCATAGCTCCGTCCACGGCAATGTTTTATTGAAACGTCAAAGTTATCCATAAACTTCATATCAGTATCTTCTATACTTTGAGCCCCATGTTCCTCCATAGGCATAAATTGCAAAAATCCCTCAACAGGCTGGTCATCCTTTACGTACCAAACGATGAAAGTTATCTCGTCAACGTGGGAGAGATCTGGCGAGGAATCCACGCTTATTGAATAGTACTTGGCCACTTTTAATTCGTTGACAGTCGTTGTTAAAACTTTCTGTCCCATTGCATTAACTCGTCCAACAATTTGTTTCTTGCAACATAATTCATCATTGATTCCCTGTGCCGGCCGCGGTGGCCGAGGGGACTGAGGCGCTCCAGTCACGGTCTTCACGGCCACTACGGTCGGGGGTTCGAATCCCCCCTCAGGCATGGATATTTATGCCGTCCTTAGTTGTAAGTAGTTCATAAGTAGTTTGTAAGTTTAGGGACTGATGACCCCGTAGTTAAGTCCCATAGACTCTACAAACATTTGAATTTTTGATTCCCTGTGCTTAAACTGTTCTCATGCTCCTTTAAGAATGTTTGTTAAGCTTATGGGACTTAAATACGGGGTCATCAGTCCCTAAACTTAGAAACTACTTATCAACTAGCTTATCCTAAGGACAAAAAAATGTTCAAATGTTTGTTAAGCTTATGGGACTTAACTACGGGGTCATCAGTCCGTAAACTTACAAACTACTTATCAACTACCTTATACTAAGGACGACACAAATATCCATGCCCGAAGGGGTGGGATTCGAACCCCAGACCGTAGTGGCCGTGCAGACCGTACTGGAAGAACGCAAATTATTGCCGACGTGATGTGTGTGAAGCTGTCTTCACAACTGGCACTGATGAACTTGCTCTCAGATGTAAAAAAAGAAAAAAAAAATCTGTCTACATAGCATGTCATTGCAGTCTCCACCAGTTGGTGTAGGACGGGTTCTGCATAACCAGACACGAGGTATAGTGTATAATTTAATTAAGTTTTCATAAAAGAATTCCCTTGATAAACTTGAAGCTACTACTGGGGTTTCACCTGGGACTATAAGAAGCGTAAAGAAAGTGTGAGAAAAAGTAGGGGCCTGTAGCTGATTAGCTGATTTTTTCCCTTACTCCAGGAAAAGCAGAATAAAAAGACGAGTTGTTACATTTGTGGAGAGACTGACACGCAACTTCCACATGACAAACAGCGTCCCACAATAAAGTCACTTCTTCCGGAATTAGAAGAAATACGTCTTTTAAGTGAAGTACCTTATACAAAAATTGGAATTCAGGCATGTCAGATATTTTTTAATGCCCATCTATTGTTTACACGTTGAAATCTTAGATACACTTCAGTTATTTCCCAGATGTGCTCAAAACTACAAAAATTGTACTGTGCTTTGAGACGTTTACATGTATGTAGTAAATGCACTGACTAAGTAATATAAAATTATACTGTGAACAGGGTAGGTATATTTTATATGTCAATGACACATGTTTGGGCAGTTCACATACTGCACTCTGTCTACACAGCATCTAATTACAGGACTCTTAGGTAACAAATAAACATTTTATAAATGCGTTAAAAAATTGATGAAAATGTTTCTGTTCAAATTATTGGATATAATTAAATGTAGTAGTTCTTGTGCTAAATAAATTTTTAATTTCATATTCGGAGCTAAAAGGGAAGATTACCATAAAGAGATGAATGCTGAAAATGTTTCATATCAATTTTTTCATCTTTTACTGCCTGATTGAGGTACACTTATATAACTGTTACTCATCTACGTGCCCAGAACATAAACTGACACAAAACTTGCCGAGAAACTCCGTTGTTGTTGTTGTTGTTGTTGTTGTTGTTGTTGGCGTTCGGTGTCAAAAACGAGCAATAATACATAGGGGGAAAGGTGAAATGTCATATTACCTAAAAGCTCATAATTTTCAATGTGACCAGGAAATGTCAATGATATGCAGTGAAATCTCGTTTATACGTTTTTGTAGGGGGATGCTAAAACAAACGTACAAGTGAGATTAATGCTAAAATGACACTTGCAGTACTGCGCTCCAAATAGGTTTGTTAGCTGCATGCTTTCGTCGAAAGCAAGCCTGTAAGCATTATTCCACATCTGAAATCCTTCCTTTCTCACCGTTTGGCCCGGTTTTCAAAGCATTGGATCTTTTATGAGCTATTCATTTTCGTGTGTTTGAATATTGAAAACTACTGGACTCTAAAATATTGACTCCACCCTTTACAAAAAGACTCTTAGTTCCAATAACTGAATCTACGATCAAATGACATTGCTGTGTACACTGTAGAGACGGGTCGTTCGGAAACGAAGGGGTTCAAAGGAACGGTTCACAAGAGTGAACGGAAGGACCGAGGAACTGGTTGCAAGGAACTTTCACTTCGGCGGTCTCGGTCGTGTGGCCGTTCTCGTTCCAGCTCCAGAGTGGCCGCGCGGCCGTTCCCTGTTAGGTCGAACGTTGCAGTTCCAACTCAGTATCGATATTTTGATTTTTTTTCTTTGACCACGGTGAAGCAGCGTGCTCATTGTTACGGAAGGAACAGCGATTTATACTGGTGCTACATCGATTGTAGGGAATTAACTTTTGTAAAATCGCTGACGTCGCGTGACGAAAGCGCCTACCCGCTGCTTGGCCGGTCACCAGCAGCCCCGCAAGGCGTCGTGTGAAGGCCGCTTTTGGATACAATGTTCCGCAAGGTACATCTGAAAACCACAAGGTCTACTGCAACAGTATCGCCGTGTGTTCTGTAGCTAAGGCCCACAATAATAACTACGATTTTGCATGCAGGCAGCAAACCAAGTCACTTGTCACACCATATATGATACGTTTCGAACAATTTCTGGGTCTTTATAATAAATAACTGCGACAAAAATTCACTAAAAAAGTCATTGCCTAGGAAAAAGGAACGAGTCTCTCGGGGCCCCCATCAGATTGGTGGCCCTGGGTCTGTGCCCTTTGTGCCCCTATGGTAGAGACGGTGCTGATTGTGTGTTATATCTCAACTGGTCTCCTAATTGTTTTGAGCAGTGCAGCTATTACCGGATAAAAATGTTCTTTCACGCCTTAAAGCAACCACAGAAATCATACAGAGTGGTTTACGGAATTGAAAGTACTTCAAAAATTAAAAATGTTCAAATGTTTGTTAAGCTTATGGGACTTAACTAGGGGGTCATCAGTCCCTAAACTTACAAACTACTTATGAACTACTTACGAACTAGGACGGCACAAATATCCATGCCCGAGGGGGGATTCGAACCCCCGACCGTAGTGGGCGTGCTGACCGTGACTGGAGCGCCTCAGTCACCTCGGCCACCGCGGCCGGCTGAAAGTACTTATTAGATATTGCAAATTCGATTTTTTTAATGTATAACTGCCAACCGGTTGGCCAGCGGGAAAACAATGTGGAGAAAAGAAAAAGTCGAGAAGTACTATTAATGTCTCACCTGGCCTGATGCTGGATACAGGAGAAACGAAGACGATAATGATAGTGCTGCAAGTACCGAATGAAAGTTCATTTACACCTATAAGTAAGAGAACACTGCATTATTTGTTCACAACGACTTGAGAAGAGTTCATCGGTCTGGGAGACTCAACAACCACCACTTTGTTACATCTCGATTGTCCTGCAAATTGATTCGACTTAAACGTTGAAACAGCGGGGAAAATATCGAAATATCTGAAATTTGAGGACTTACGCGATGAAATCCTAAGCGATTGGCTCAAAGTATCTGCGATATACCTTTACAACCTCGTAAACTTACTTTCCAACAATATCCACACGATTATCAACTCGAGGGGCGTAATTGCTCGCCATTAAATGCTGATTGTAATTATTTCTCTAGTGGTGACAAATTTTTATCTTTACAAGCATGTAATTCAGTACCACAGGGATTTCAGTGTTAACAAAAACTGCAGATGTGTATCTGTAAGCGAACAAACAAAATAGCTTCGTTATTATATTTACACTGCCCAGAAGAATTAGGGGTTCGGGTGAGATATCATAGACAATATACATATAGTAACGCATTTTATTCAGATATTGGTTACAACTATAATCTGTGTCTAATACAGTACGATATTTTCTGTCTCGTTTCTTTACTTGAATTTACATGGCGTTTACTTAGAGCGAGGAGGGGTGGGGCTAGGATAATAGTGAAAAAGTCATACTCGTTGCCCTATATTATGGTTTGTGGCACACTTGCATACCTGCGTAGCATGGACAGCAAGAGGTTGCCAATCAGCTATTGGGGGATATTTGGTCATTCTTCCATCAGTGCAATATCCAGCTCTGTAACCGTTGCGTGAAGTGCTGATCTGGCTACATATGCGTCTGCCAAGTGTATTTCATGTATGAAAAAATTGTTTGAAAAGTCTTGGTCGCAGTTAACTTTATTTCATGACGCGTTTCGAGAACATCATCATCAGAAAAAGATTTTAAAAAACGATGGGAATTACACCATCTTGGTATAGATGCCTGATTACAAATTTAAAATACCATCATGGACGTCTGGTGAAGGTGTTCAACCAGACTTACATGCTAAATTCCCATCGTTTTTTAAAATCTTTTTCTGATGATGATGTTCTCGAAACGCGTCATGAAATAAAGTTAACTGCGACCAAGACTTTACAAACAATTTTTTCATACATGCCAACGTAAGGTCGCGTGTCCACAAGAATGGAAGGTTTTATGAACCAAGTGATAAGTGTATTTCAGACATATTCAATCGGGTTTCAGTCAAAGCGCCATTCTGAACGACATAGACATCAGTACGTCCGCTAATACTGATTCCTATCAACACTATTCGTCCGGCACATGATACGGTGATGTTTCCTGCACATAGCAGGATTGTTGCGAGTTCCATTTTCTCTCCAGATGAATGTTTCACGAGTATCCGGCTGAACAACATACATCGTCTCCTCTGTGAAAAGAACGCAGCGCCATTCGTTACGACTCCAATTCTGAATTTCCTACGCCCAGTTTCAGCGGAGAAACGGTGTCGTGGAGTGTGTATGGGGCCACATTCCCTAAGGCGCTTCCGGACTGTTTGCACGTCCTGCTGCTGCCTGAAGAGGGCGTTGCAGCTGAATTGCATTCAGCCTCCTTTCTCAACGGGCTGTTAAGTGGAGATAACGGTGATCTCTTGCTGATGTTACCCGTGGACGACCTCAGCCTTGTCTTCCTTTAGTGGACGGAATCAATAGCTATCAATTTTAACATATTTTTTGGGATTTTACGTAATAGAATCAGATCGAGATGTTGTGTGCTTTGTCGTGGGTCAGAGAGGACGTGTAAGCTCAAAACTCAGATGGGAGGATGGTGTCATCGAGGATCTCTGAAATATGGATTACCGAAATTGGATAGCTCTCACACTGGACCCAGAAAATGGCGGAAAAAAGTTCAAGAGTCCAAGGCTCACAATATGATGTAGAACCATAAAATAAAGAAGAACATATTATTGTGGGAGTCAGTTAGCAGATTTCAGTGCTTACCTGGTCGAGTTGTGCAGAAAGCTGAGAAAGTATTTCCTTTATAAGCTTCGGATTATATTCCTTCAGATTTCTGATGATCCTGTGCAGCCTGACAGTGGCGGGAAGAACTGTGCCAAGAATCTGGAAGAACCGAGGGCCGGTCGCTTTTAACGCATTCGTTACGCTAAACGACGCACTACCTATCTGGTCCTCGATAGCGGTTGGTTGCTGGCGTTGGGGAATATACCCGTCGGAGAGGTCCACCTTCATGCCAGAGGTCATCCCTACTTTGACGCCTGGTCCAGACCCGGAGGCCCTCATGCCTGAGCCTACTTTTGCCCTCAAGCCTTGGGCATCGGCGTTCGCCATCACGGACGAGCCGCTGGTCAGGTTGACTGATGCCGCGTACGCCGCTACCAAGCCCGCCAAGCTGAAAACCATCACGCAGTGTGACGCCATGTCCATGCGCCTACTAGCCACTCGCCACCCACCACCGATAATGTCTTATAGCAGCCAGTGCCATCAACGGCGGTCGTCATCGGCGCATACAATGTTTACTACCTGCTGTAACGAACAGGCCGTTCCTTCGGAGGAACGATAAACCTTCTTTCTAGTAGGCCATTTGGCAAGCAGTGATACGGGGACTGCATAATACAGCGGACAATTTTATGTCGTTTTGAAAACGATAGTTATTAGAGGCACGGCAGGTGAAGCTGTTGGTAAGAGATTTCTTGCATACATGTAAACCAACTCCTTTCTTTCACTTCTCTTTAATTCTCAACAACTACAACTTATCGACATTGTTACATGTTTCCTGTGGTGTTTACTCACAATATTGAAGCTTATATCAAATAGTTTAAAAAGATAATAGTGGAAACTCAGCCGTGAAACGCTCAACAAAGCACCCGAACACCTCCTAGCGGTTCGAGTTGTAAACCAACACAGGGCATGAACAGCTACTTTGCATTGCTACACTGAGAAGACTTACTTGATACGTCGTCTTACTTTATACAACTGGAAAATGGTTAGAAATGGAGTATATGTACTATATACGGCTGTGACAAATATAAACAGCAAAACACTCCAAAATCATTCATCAAGTTTCCAAAAAATAAAGAGATGTAAGTATGATAGCTTAACCAGGAAAACATTAGGCCTACTCATATCATTCGCTTTTTCGCTCTGATTAAACTTGTTTTTTATAATTTGTTTATAGGTTTAACCAGTGGGTTTTTCTTAGCAGAAGAGCTGACTTGGATACGATTTTGAAAAAGAAGGGTCCCGAACATTTGAATAAAAGCTACGTATATTTTAGAAATAAGAATTTGTTAAGCCAAGGGTAAGTGTTGTAATTTGTTCTTTGCGTGTGTTTTAGAAAAGGTGGTTATTTTAATATAACAACAAACCTTCCTCATCTTCACATTGTTTGCAACGTGATCACAAATAACTACTTTGGGTATTAACCCGGTCTGTTGAATTTGTATGCTTATAAATTTCGCAGTGCAATAAGGACAGTTATGGGCAATACTTTACTGTCTCCCCCTCAAGAAAGAAACTGTGAATTAGATGCAGCAGCATTCCTAGTAAAATTAAATGAAATCAAAAACTCCCATTCAGTGCACCCGTGAGTGAAATGTCTGCTGAAGACAGTGTTAATGTATCTCTGTATGCTGATATCAGTATCAGTGAAGGTAAACATATTGAAACAAATGCGAGTAATTATGTGCTTAGCATGTAATGGGTTGGAACATGAAAAATGTAAAACGGCTCGGGCATAATCTATATCTATAAATGTGAATGTCTGTTCGGTGTACGTTTATCATGTGTGAACTACAAGACATAAAGAGTTAAAAATTTGTACAGTTACTAATGTTTACCCGGGGAAGCTTTAGGCACGGTTTTATGGCGATCGGATAGCTATTTACCTATACATATATATATTAATGTGAATGTTCAGTGTATACTTATCACGTCCGAACGACTAGACGCACAGACTTAAATATTTGTACAGTTACTAATTTAGTCCTGAGGAAGGTTTTAGGCACGGCTTTATAGCGATCTGATAGTTATTTAGTAATTTGAAGAATATAACGTGAAATGCGGAATAATAATTACTCTTTGAAACTTATATTTACTCTTTGAAAAATGGTTTTATTTGTTGCATTGTTGCTTGCGGGTTGATAATGATAAAAGGGAGGAGTATATTGGGATGGAAAGTTATCGGTGTATATAAAATTCTATGTGTGTGTGTGTGTGTGTTTTAATATTTCGCTCTGCAGCGAAAACTACAGAACGCAAACGAATTGTCCGTGTGTAATTGTTGTCCGAAGTCTCCCGTTGTACACCATATCAGTTCCATGCCGATGGAAGATATGGTGGTTGAAAGTCGTCATATTATAAAAAATTTCTGACTGAAGGCCAGCAATGACGTTTGCGATTCTATAGCAAGGAGGTTACATACAGCGAAACGTGATGCCACAAACCATATCTTTGGTCTATGCATGCTACAATGTCTTCAGCTCTTTCTCTGTAGGCATAAGCATACGAATAAGGAAATATGAGAATAAATAAATAAAGCACTAAAAAAAATTTCTTTTAATACATCTCCTTAAAAAAATCAATTGGCGTTTCGCGCATTATCTATTATAATCAACCAACACGTGAGCGGAGCCGCGGGTTTAAGCTAGTATAATGATAACGAGCATGAAGTTGCCAACTTCCATATAAAGATGAAGAGATGTGACAAACAAAATGCTTTCTGCCAGTGGCTGTGCTCTGAGTATTTCATATAAAATCTCAGAAATTTGTAGACAAAAATTTGATAAGTGCGTAAGGGAAAGCACATATGGTATGAGAAGCAAGTTGGTTTCGTTTCTCATGAATTAATGAGTCGAAGTACGAGGCGTGTGTAATAGTTGTTATTTGTTGTTGGCAAAAAGTATTTTGCAGTACTACTCAAAGCAATTGTTAATAAGAAAAATTATTCGTCAGTATCACAAGTCAGAAAGAGAGCCGCGGCGGAATAGCCGAGCGCACCAAGGCGCCTTGCTGCGGTGCGTGAGGCCGTTCCCTGTCGGAGGTTCGAGTCCTCCCTCGGGCATGGGGGTATTTGTCGTCCTTAGTTTAAGTCAGTATAAGTAAATTGTTAGTCTAGAGAGTGATAACCTAAGTCGTTGAGTCCCATAGGATTACAAATATTTGAACAAATTTGAACAGAAAGAGAAGACTCATGTTACGGAAAGTAACTCACAAATATGCCAAAATGCTCACGAAATGTGTGTACATGTATAGGATTAGAACGCATTTATTGTATTATTTTCAATTCGAATTCTGTCCAAATAAACTTACAGAACGGATTGCTTTAGTTTCTTTTTAATCCTACACCTTAATTGAAATATCATCTAAAATAATTTCTTAAATGGCGTGATAAATATAGACCTTGCGCTGTAATTGCAGTAAGCAGGGAAATAAAATTCGGAATAGCAGACGTGGAGCCATGTACAGTATACAACTCGAGCCAACAGATGGCACTGCTAGCAGTGTCGCCTGGCAAACGCATGTAAATGCCACGGAGTTTCCGCTATTATCTTTATAAGCTATTTGCTAATATAAATTTGCTGCAGTAATATAAATCTTTTGATTCGTTACCACAAGCGGTAAGGTATCCACACAAATGCATGTTGCATATATGTTTGGAAGATTTCGCGCACCACAACGCCATCTTCCTTTTATTAGTGCAGACAGGAAGAGATTTATGAACTGACCTGTTTTGCGCTCAAATTTCCGTCATACTGATTTTTGCTATTTGCTTGCGTACCGTTGGCATGACCGTTGCTTACCGCTTGTTACGACGACCAACTACAGACACAAGATCGGGCATGTGTGTGTGTGTGTGTGTGTGTGTGTGTGTGTGTGTGTGTGTGTGTGTTTTGTACTTAGCTTAAGTTAAAGTTTTTGTAAGTCTAGAGACTGATGACCACTGAAATTTGGTTCCACAGCTTAACAAATTCGGTTCTCTCCTTCATTTTTACGCTCTAAATTGCAAAGGAAACTTAAACAGGAGAACAGAGATATAATTTTGCCGGTGCAGTCATTTATGTATTTAAATATACTATGTACAAAATGTTTTGGAGTGGCATTAACAGTAAAGGAAAACGTCACCCCCACTGTCGAGTTTTGTTGTGATCTTCAGTCCGGAGACTGGTTTGATGCAGGTCTCCAACCTACTCTATCCTGAGCAAGCCTCTTCATCTCCTCAGAAGAACAACAACCCACATCCATTTGAATCTTATTATTGTTTTCGTCTCTTGGTCTCCCTCTGCGATTTTTATCCCCACACACTTCCCTCAAATGCCAAATGCACTGTTCCTTTATGTCTAAGAATGTGTCATACCAATCGATACTTTCTTTTAGTTAAGGTATGCCAGAAATTCCTTTTCTCTCCAATTCTGTTCAGTACTTCCTCATTACTTACGTGATCTATCCACCTAATCTTCAGCATTTCAAAAGCCTCTATCCTTCTGTCTGAACTATTTATCGTCCATATTTCACTCCTTTACAAGTGAACATTTCATACAAGTGCCTTCAGAAAAGACATTCTTAAACTTAAATTACAATTTGACGTTAGCAAGTTTGACATTTTCAAAAAATCTTTTCTTCCCCCCCCCCCCCCCCCACACACACACACACACTTTCTTCCAGTACTAAACTGACGATTCCATGATGTCTCCGAATGTGTCCTACCAAGCTATCCATTCTTTTGATGAAGATACAAATTTCTTTCCTGCCCAATTATTTTCATTATCTTCTCATCAGTTACGCTTTATGCCCATCTGAACTTGAGCATTCGTCCGTAACACCATTTCAGGAGCTTCAGTCCTCTTCTTATCTTAACTATTTACAATCCACGTGTCAACTCAGTGAAAGGCTACACTCCAGAAAAATGCCTTCAGGAAAGACTTCTTGGCAACATTCGATGGTAACAAATTTGTATTCTTTGTAAATACTTTCTTCCCATTCATATTCTGAAATGAGAAATTATTTTACTGTTCAAGTGACAAAAACTTGTTTCCTAATCTGATTCCCTCAGTATCTCCTGACTAAATTCTACTACATTCCGTTGCCCCCCGCCCCTCCTTTTTTCTTTCTAGTTAATGTTCAACACATACTCTTTGTTCAAGACAATGCTCATTTCTTCAGGCATGTGTTCAGTTACTCTTCAGGACATTTGCTGTCTCTACCAGAATGACGATTTCTTCGACAAACCGCAGAGATTTTATTTCTCCTCCCTCAATTTTAATTCCAATTTCAAATTTCTCGTAGCTTTCCTTCACATCTTGCTCAATGTATAGATTGAATAACATTCAGAAAATGCTACAACCTCGCCTTCTTCCCTTCCCCTAGCACTGCGTCCCTTTCATGCACTTAGATCTTATAATTGCTGTCTGGTTAATGTACTAATTGCATATGACTTTTCATTTTCTACATTTTATCCCTGCTGCCTTCAGAATTTGAAAGAATGTATTCCAGTTAAAATTGTCAAAAAGGTTTCCCCAAATCTAGTAAGGCTAGAAACGTATGTTTTCCTCTCCTTAAACATATTTTCTAAGATTTGTCGTGGTAAAGGATCAGTATTGCTTTAAGTGTTCCTACATTTTTCCTAAATCCAAACTGATCTTCCCCGAGGTCGGTGTCTCTCAATTTTTCCATTCTTCTGTAAACAATTCGTGTTAGAATTTTGCAAACATGACTTACTAATTAAAATGACGTTTCTGTAATTTTCACACTTGTCTGTACCTGCTTTCTTTGGAATTGTGAACATAACATTCCTCTTGAAGTCTGAAAGTATTTCACCTTTTTCATCCATCTTGCACGCCAGTTTTGTCTTGGATGGCTCATTCCGAGACTTCAATAGCTCTTAGGGAATGTCTATTGCGCGGAAGTAGCCGAGTGGTCTACGACATCATGCTACGGATTGATCGGCCTCTTACGTTGGAAGTTCGAGTTCTCCCTCGGGCATGGGTGTGTGTGTTGTCCTTAGTGTAATATAGTTTACGCAAAGTCTAGGGACAGTTTGGTCCAAAAGGTTTACAGACATTTGAATGTCTAATCGCGTGCTCTTGCTTTGACATACGTGGGAGGGGGGGGGGGGGGACCCAAAAATAACTGGAATTTCTTTCTAGAAAGCACATACTTTATTGTTCCCAAATACAACCTTAATCTCCTTCGAAGTACTCTCCATTAGCATTAATACACTGGTCCAAACGCTCATTCCAGTGTTCGAAGCACCTTTTAAATTCGTCCTTTTTGATATCTGCTAGCACTTTCATGACATTGCGTTTTACGTCTCCCACATCCGCAACACGCTTCCCTCTCAATTCTCTTTTCATCCTCGGGAATAGGAAGAAGTCCGAGGGTGCTAAATGCGGCGAATAGGGCGCTTGGGTCAAGGTAGTCGTCTTTGTTCAGGCCAAAAAACTAGCGAACGCTGAGAGCAGTGTGCGCGAGAGAGTTGTCGTGATGCAGGGACCACACGCCGGACGTTTTCGCGACATTCTTCTGCGAAGCCGTTTCATAACCTCCAAATAGAATTGTTGGTTTACTGCCTGATTTTCAGGAACAAATTCAGTGTGTACAATACCTTTGAGGTCAAAAAAAAAAAAAAAAAAAAAACAAAAAACAAAAAACAAAAAAAACAAAAAACAAAAAAAAACATCGTTTTCACATTCGATTTCACTTGTCGAGGATTTTCTAGTCGAGTCATTGTGATGACTGTTGTTTTCTTTCTAGATCGTATCCATAGCACCTGTAATGATTTTGTTGAAAAAAATGTGGATCATCTTTGAACGCGTCCTTCATTTCGTGATTGGCTCTAACGCGACGATCCCTTTGATATCCGGTAAGAAGCTTCGGCACGAATTTTGCTGCTACTATTTGCGTTCCCAAATCGATGGTCAAGATACGCTGAATTGAGCTCCAGGACAACCCGGACAAGTTCTCGAGTTGGTCGATTGTCCTGCTTCTATCTTCACTGATGCGATCATGGATTTTGTCGATGTTGTCTTTGCTTCGAGCCGTTGAAGGTCGACCCGAACGGGGCTGATCTTCAACCACCATTTCTCCCTTTTTGAACTGAGAAAACCATTCGTACACTTGCGTTTTACTAAGAGCAAGGTCTTTCTAGGCTGTCTGAATCATCGCAACAGTTTCTGCTACGTTCTTGTCGAGCAAGAAACAAAACTTCAATGGCGCACGTTGTTCGTAAGAATTAGCCATTTCCTCGTGTCACGTCTGCACTGTAGGCACATTCAAAGAACTGCCAAAGAAACCACACTTCTCACTGCTGGGCGACGCCGCTTGGCAGAATGACTCAGTAGAGCTCCTACTACAACCCTCTGGCAGCTCAACCTGCTACTACAAGTACACGAATCCGGTTATTTTTCGGTCCCCCATCGTAAGTGTTTCAGTGCTGTGTCAAATTATTTTCTCAGTAAAGTATTTCCTATTTCATCTATATTTACGTCCTTTCCTCTTTCTACAATATTGCCTAGAAGATTATTTCCCTTGTAGAGCCCCTTCAAATATTCTTTCCACCTCACAAAATTCCCTTCTTTGCTCAGTACCCGTTTTCCATCAGAGGTCTTCGTATTCATCCAGCTGCTTGTGTTTTCTTAAAATGTCTGTTTTATGATCCTGTAGGCGGTATCAGTCTTTCTCCTAGCTGCACACTCTTCTACAGATATGTATTTGTTCTCTAGCCACTCAAGCGAAGCCATTTTGCCCTTTCTTTCAATCACATTTTAGTCGTCTTTACTACATTTTACTTGCTTCATTTACTGTTATATTTTTTCAATCATCAATTAAGTTCAGTATCTCTTGAGAGATCCAATGTTTTTTTTTTTTTTTTTTTTTTTTTTTTTTTTTTTTTTTTTTTTTTTTTTTTTTTCCAGGTCTTGTTTTTCCATGTATGTGTGGTCCTTTGCTGCCTTCACTATTCCATCCCTCAAAGCTACCCATTCGTCTTCTACTGTGTTACTTCTCCCTTACTTTCCCTCAGAAACTCTCAATTACCTCACGTTCCTTCAATTCAAAAAATGTTCAAATGTTTGTAAAGCTTATGGGACTTAACCCTAAACTTACAAACTACTTATGAACTACTTACGAACTAGGACGGCACAAATATCCATGCCCGAGGGGGGATTCGAATCCCCGACCGTAGTGGCCTTGCTGACCGTGACTGTAGCGCCTCAGTCACCTCGGCCACCGCGGCCGGCCTCCTTCAATTGATCCAGATTCCAAATCCTTATTTTCCTATTTTTCTGCAGTTTTTTTTTTCAGTTGTAATCAACAATTCAAAAACCATTAAGATATGTCCAGAGTCTGTATCAGCTGTGGGTGTATGATACAGTTTAAATCTCATTCCGATATGTGTTTATTACACCTTCCGGTATCTGCTGCTCTCTTTCAGGTAAACAACCTTCTTACATGATTCTTAAACCAAGTGTTAATTTTCTCTTCGCGAAATTCTACCATGCGGCCTCCTCTTTCATTCCTGTTTCATTTCATATTCACCTATTTTTCCTTCTCTTTCTTTACCTAACACGCCCTTCTATTCCCCATCAAAATCAAGTTTATTACTTTGATCTAATTTCTTCTACTTTCTGAAAAATGGCTTCTATCTCCTCATCATCGCCAGATCTATTTTGCTTATAATCTTGTATTACTTTGGTGGGCATTGATTTCACACCCATCTTGGCTACGATAATAGTAACTTACCCATATTCATATATTCTTCTTCAATGTTAAACCTAATCCTTCATTACTCCGAACCGATTTTATACTTGTAATCCTTATCTGACCAGAAGTACTGTTCATCTTGTCTCCGAACTTCACTAATCCACGCAATATCTGACTTCAGCCTACCCATTTCCCTTTTTAAATTTTCTAACTAGCCGCCTCGATTAAGGAAACTAACATTGCAAACTCCGATTCGTAAAATGCAAGTTTTGTTTTATATGATGACATCATCCTCCTGAGTAGTTCCGCCTGTAGTTTCGAATGGAGGACTGTTTTATCTACGGAATATTTTACCCAAGAGGATGTCATGGTAATATACTCTTGTTCTCGGAAATAGTAACGACTGTAGTTTTCCCTTGCTTTCAGTCGTTCGCTGTGACTCAGTGTTAGCTGATGTTTCAATTGTCCAGACTGTTATCAAAAGATTACTACATAAAAGTTTCTTATCAAGTTAGAAACTAAATTGGCGTTATATTATTTGCAATAATTACAGTTCATGAATTTTCGTGCACCCAGGTTCGTCATTGCGTACACCATCGCAGGCGCTCCTGTCTGTGATGCAGTGTCAAGGGTAACCGCAGCCATGGTTGCGTACAACTGCGCAAGGTAGACCACATCACTTCTGGTTTTAAGTCATGATGAGTGATGTCTTATACCATTATAGCATTTGGTATAATCTGTTTACGAGAAACGTGAAAAGATACATTGATAATTAGTGTTGTAAAACATTATTTTCTGCTCTGCATCCATTTAAGCACTTCATATACTTAGAATTATAAATCAACAAAACTTCGAAAAAATCGTAATTTGTGCCATTTCGTTCGTAAATCTGTAATTATTGGAGGAAATTCATAATTATTATGACAGATTCGTAATAGTTGGATCTTTGAAGAAGCTGCACTGATGGCAAGTATGATAGAAGTTCATCTTGTTTGATAATCATTTACTTCTACGATTATTGAAGTAAAATTGAGACAACATACTGTCTGACCACTCAGTATAACATACACAGTGCGTAACAACGATTGCTCAAATATATTGTCGTTACTTTTATGACATGAGAAGAACAACCCGTCGTACCTGACATCTAGTAAAAGCACTAGGTACTTGCGACTGTGTCATCTGTGGCTCTGGCGACCCAAGGAAGCTCAGGGATTTAATGTCCAGTGTTCGAAACATTGATCTCTGTACTACCTGGATGTTAAACTTCAGTTGTCTTAGCATGCCAACCATAGATGTTGATATTTAATTTCTTGCCAAATTCAAATACGGCTGCTATGAAGTGTTACTAGAGCAAGAAATTCGATTCCACTGCCATACCAGCCTATTTTTTTTCATATATTGTCATAAAATTCAAAACAAGAAGTAAGCAAGCAATTCTTGTCACGTACAAACTAATTGAAATCGTTTGTCGTATTCAAACACGGCGGACAACGCCAAATCGCGTGCGCTTATATCCCAGGCGAAAAAAATCTTTCCCAGAGATACTACCTGTTGGCATTAGGCAAAGATCTAAAACGTTCATGCAGTACGGATGTAGAGATGTCAGCAGACGATATTGTTCTGAGTATTTTGTATACACTTGAAACAGAAATTAAATTTATCCTGATAGTATCTTAGTTAACCTCACACACTGTAATCGTGAGATATACAGAAAGTACTAAATATTGGTGACAAGTAAAGAATATCGGGCTAAGCACAATCTCGAAAATCGCGATATATTCGATACTTAGCAGCAAAAAATTTGGGAAAAACAAGAAATATCAGCCTTCCATACCCTCGGAAATCACGAGATATTAGGAAATAAATAGCCAAATCTTTCTGACTAGCGAATAGTGTGGGCCTAAATGCCATTTATACTCGTTACAATTTAAACGTTCCCATAGTTTTGTCTCCAACAATATTATCGAAAACCTCAACATATTTGGAACACAGTCAAATATTTGTGAGAAGGAAGAACACAAATGTCATTGCTGATCGTACCACTTGCAGCAGTAATTTCATTCTCCGTTGTTCAGTCACACATAAGTCACCAAATCGATGTTACTAACTCCTGAAGACAGCACATAAGATTACTGAATAACATAATACTGTTATGTGAATAAGAAAATCCCACAAAGTGTTGTGGATAAATAACTTCTACAATGTCTTACAAACGATTAAGATTAAAAAAAAACTTTTTTTATTTGGAGGAGCTTTGAATCCAGCACTCTACCCATTACGCTACAGCAACTAGACGCCATTTTGCCCTTTATTATGTGTATACCAGTTCCCACATGTTTGGTTCTCGATGTTAATATGATTTTAATTACATTTAGTTATAATAAATTGATCCAGATTTGATTTTGTAATTCATCTTCAATTTGCTGTAGCCCTGAAACTGTTTACTGCGACTTATAAAACTAAAACTGTGCGATATACGGCAAATCAAGATGGCGTCTGTGACATGGAAGGAACAAGTGAATATCGTTTTCACGTCACTTTCCAAAGTCGTCGTTTACTGGCTAATGTAACAGCGAATTTCATTGGAGGGAAAGAAATTTTTGCCTGGGATATAAGAACTCCTCGCGAAATCATGTGCAAAACATATGAATGTGCAGGCACGATGCAGTTCTGTACTCGCAGACCAGAGTTATACATCCAGATTGTATAGAGATCGCTGGTTCGAAAGCGTATTCCACGCATTGACACTTTCAGTTTTGGTATGACGATATAAACACAAAGTCATACAATGCAGTATTTCCTGTCCATATTAAATGAGCAGATTCAGACACACGCTGCTATATGGACTCCTTCATTATCCCGAAGACTTAATGTTTCATGTAGACATTCAGTAAGTTTCTCCCAAATAGCCCATCATAGATGGTTTTGCACGAAAGTGCGACACTAATATAGCACTTTAACCAACTGTGCAAGCTGGACAAATAAGTTCCTAAAAAATCACTCTTCTGATGACATAGGCTATGATGACATTAATTTGACAGGAGCATTCATTTTTGGCTCATACACTGGCCGAAACAATTGGGGGATCAGCTGAGATATCTAGGTTCTGAAGAATGAACCAAAATGGATTAACGTCTTTCTGTCAGTTCAATGGAATGGAGACAACAACATTATGGTAACCGAGACAGAGGTAATAACAGAAAAGTTGCTGCAGAGGGGGTTGGCGTGGACTTGAGTTTACTCCACCAAACGAATTACACAAGCAGTTAGATTCAGGTAGTGTAGTGATCAGGTAGTGCACTGCAACACGTGACTTACCCGAAGCTATGGTGTGGAGAGCCATGGGAAGGTTGGAAGCTAGACAGGCACAGAGGGAGGTGGCTGCAGCTATTGGAATGTTCCAAAGTGTAATTTCCAGGACGTGGTCGCGATTTTAGACAACAGGAACCGTTAAAAGAAGGCAAGACCGAGGTCGTCCACCGGTAATATCAGCAAGAGATGACTGTTACCTCCGGTTAACAGCTTGTCGATACAGGAAGCAGAATGCAACTCAGCTACAAGGCTCCATCCATGCAGCAAAAGGACGCGCAATATCAACACAAATAGTCCGAAATCACCTTCGGGAAAGTGGCCTCTACGCACGGTGGCCTACTGTGTGTGTACCATTAAACCCACGACAGTGTTTAGCCCTCAAAAACTGGACGGAGGACCATCAGGATTGGAGTCGTAACGAATGGCGCTGGGTTCTGTTCACAGATGAGTCAAGATGTATTTAGCCAATCGTCATTCCCTCACCTGGAGAGGACGTGGAGCAATCCCGCTTATGAGCAGGAAATATCACTATATATGATGGTGGAACAATGACGTGGGCAGGAGTCAGTATTGGCCGACGTACTACCCTCTATGTCGTTCAGAATGGCACTTTGACTACTCAGAGGTATAGAGACGAAATCCTTCGACTTTTTTGTACTGTCCTACGCTGGTGCCATGGTTTCCTTCTGGTGGACTATAACGCTCGTCCCTTCATAGCTGCACTAGTGGACAACTTGCTTGAAGCGAAGGGAATTGAAAGAATGAAGTGGTCAACTTGTTGGCCTACTTGAATCCGATTTAGCATGTCTGGTTTTCACTTAGTAGACTCATTTCAACGGATGCACAGCTGTATAGGCAGTCATGGAAAAAAATATTCCTCAACAGATCGTTTATAACCTCATACTGTCCATGACACATAGGTGTGCGAGTGCACAAGGCGTCCGAGATGATTACGTATTGTATTAGTGGACAACGAGAATGACTTTTTCACTATTATGGTACCCCCATGAAGCCTCGCTGTAACTAAACGATAAGTAAACCTCAAGTGAAGAGTTCAAACAGCAAAATATCGTATTGTATCACACACAAATTACAATTGTAACAAATATGTGAATAAAATACACTCCCATACGTATGTTGTCGTTGTAGTCTTCAGTCTGGAGACTTGTTTGATGCAGCTCTCTACCTTACTCTACCCTGAGCAAGCCTCTTCATCTCCTCATAAGAACGACGACCTACATACATTTGAATCTACTTACTGTATTCATCTCTTGGCCTCCCTCTGCGATTTTTTCACAACACACTTTCCTCCAACGCTAAATTCACGATTCTTTGAAGACTAAGAATTTGTTCTACCAATTGATCCCTTCATTTAGTCAAGGTATGCCAGAAATTACTTTTCTGAATAATTCTACTCAGTACCTCCTCATTAGTTGCGTGATCCACCGACCTAATGTTTGGTATTCTTCTGTAGCACCACATTTCAAAAGCATCTATCCTGTTCCAGTACAAACTGTTTATTGTCCATGTTTCGCTCACGTACAAGGCATACTCCACACAAATGCCTTCGTAAAAGACTTCCTTACAATTATATTAATATTCGATGTTAACAAATTTCTCTTTTTCAGAAACATTTTTCTCCCATTGCCATTCTGCATTTTATATCCTCAGTACTGTGACCATCATATGTTATTTTAAGCCGGCCATGGTGGCCGAGGGGACTGAGGCGCTCCAGTCACGGTCTGCACGGCCACTACGGTCGGGGGTTCGAATCCCCCCTCGGGCATGGATATTTGTGCTCTCCTTAGGATTAGCTAGTTCATAAGTAGTTTGTAAGTTTAGGGACTGATGACCCTGTAGTTAAGTCCCATAAGCTATACAAACATTTGAACATTTGTTATTTTATGCTCAAGTAACAAAACTCCTTTATCACCTTTACTGTATCGTAATTGTGTGATTGTGTGAACCATAACATCCTTTTAAGTAAATTAGAATTCTATGGGGTCACGGGAAATGCTGCAAAATGGTTCAAGTCGTACCTCACTAACAGGAAACAAAGGTCGTCAGTGCAAGTGACTAGTGAATTAGGACAACACTCATCATCGGATTGGGAAGAAATTACATGTGGTGTCCCACAAGGATCCATCTTAGGGCCATTGCTTTTTCTTGTGTACATTAATGATCTCTCATCAGTTACACTACCAGAAGCAGAGTTCGTTTTGTTTGCAGATGACACAAGTATTGCAATAAAAAGTACGTCAAGCATAGTGATATAAAGGTCTGCTAATGATATTTTCATGAACATTAATAAATGGTTTAAAGCCAACTGATTGTCATTAAACTTTGAAAAGACGCACTACATGCACTTCAGAACATGTAAGAGATTTCTTGACAGCATATGCATTAAGTATGAAGAAGAGCAGATACAAGAGGTTGACAGTATTCAATTCTTGGGATTACAGTTTGATAAATAAATTTAGTTGGGGGGAGTACACCACAGAACAGCAGAAACGACTTAACAAATCTGTATTTTCAATACGAGTGTTATCAGACATAGGAGACATAAAAATAACAAAGCTTGCATACTTTGCTTACTTTCATTTCTTAATGTCATATGGTATAATATTTTGGGCTAACTCTTCAAGTCAGTCAAAAGTGTTCAGAATCCAAAAACGTGTAATATGTATTATTTGTGGAGTAAATTCACGGACGTCTTGTAGAAGCCTCTTCAAAGAACTGGGTATATTAACTACTGCCTCTCAGTATATTTATTCCTTAATGAAATTTGTCATAAATAATATATCCCTTTTCCCAACAAATAGCTCAGTTCATACATACAATACTAGAAATAAAAATGATCTACACAAGGACTTAAAAGCTCTTACTTTAGTTAAAAAAGGGGTCCATTACTCAGGAACACACATTTTCAATAATTTACCATCAAGTATAAAAAATTTAGCTACAAATAAAGATCAGTTTAAGAGGAACCTAAAAGACTTTGTAGTGGCCAACTCCTTCTACTCCATTAGTGAATTTCTAAATTCTACCAAATGATGCATGCACTCATACAATATTAGTAAAGAAAGAAAACCCTCAATAAATTTATGTATCTGTATTTATATCCACTAGGATCCCCTCAACATGGATCTACGGAACAAATAACTAATCTAATCTAATCTAACACAATTTAATTCCTTCATCGTCTCCTGATCTTCTTAGACTGCATTCAATTACCCTTGTTTTGCTCTTGTTAATGTTCATCTTATACGATCCTTTCAACACACTATCCATTCCGTTCAATTGATCTCACAAGTCCTTTGCTGTCTCTGACAGAATTACTATGTCTTCAGCAAAACGCAATGTTTTTAATTCTTCACCATGAACTTTAATTCCTTCTCCAAATTTCTCCTTGCTTTCCTTTATACTTTGTTCAATGTACAAATTGAATAACTTTGGAGAAAGGCTACAACCCTGTCTTACTCCCTTCCTAACAACTGCATCCCTTTCAGGCCCTTCAACTCTGATAATTCCTGTCTTGTTTTTGTACAAGTTGTTTATAATCTTCCGTTCCCTATTTTACTCATGCTTCCTTAAGAATTTGAAAAAAAATGTATTCCAATCTACGTTGTCAAAAGTTTTCTCCGAATCTACAAAAGTTAGAAATATGGGTTTACTTTTCCTCAATCTATCTTCTAAGATAAGTCGTAAATTGAGTATTGCCTCCAGGGTTTCTACTTTTCTTATGAAACCAAACTGATGTTTCCTGTGCCCGGCTTCTACCAGATTTTCCATCCTTCTGTAAATAATTCGTTTTAAAATTTAATTGTAATGGGCGATTCGATTGAAAGGTTGCAAACCAATATTTCAGAGCTCGATCAGAGGTGCAAGGATTATGATATGAAGATTAGCATCTCCAAACCGAAAGTAATCTCTGTGGGAAAGAGATTCAAACAGATTGAGTGTCAAATACGAGGAATCGAGGTGCAGCAAAGCTAATTCAGTGAGTGCTCAGCTAAGATCTACTCTCTTCTGCAAGAAGGAAGTAAGTACCAAGACTACGTTAGTAGTGCACCGCTCCCTATTCATAAGCTAGAGGTTACAGATATGAAAGTAGCAAGAATGATTGCAGGTACTAATAGATGGGAACAATAGCAGGAGGGTGTCCATAATGACGAAATCAAAGAAGAACTGGGAATGAACACCATAGATGAAACAGTTAGAGCGAACAGACTGAGATGGTGGGGTCATGTTACACGAATGGGAGAAGCAAGGTTACCTAAGAGACTCATGAGCTCGGCAGTGGAGGGTAAGAGGAGTCGAGGAAGACCAAGAAGAAAGTACTTAGATTCGGTGAAGAATGATTTTGAAGTAAAAGTCATAACATCAGACGAGGCATCAATGTTAGCATTGAATAGGGGATCATGGAGGAATTTTAATAGAGGTACTATGCTCCAGACTGAACGCTGAAAGGCATAATCAGTCCCTAATGATGATGATGATAAAATTTTGCGACTATGACTTATTAAACTGAAGTTTCTGTAGTTTTCACACTTGTCTGCGCCAGTTTTCTTAGGAAAGGCGATTGTTAAGTTTTTCTTAAAGTCTGAGAGTATTTTCCCTGTCTCATACGTCTTACGCAACAGGAGAAGTAGTTTTGTGATGGGTGACTCTCCCAGTGACTTCAGTAGTTCTGAGATAATGTCCCCCACTCCAGGGGCCTCGTTCCGACTTAGGTCTTTCAATGATCTGTCAAATTCATCTGTCAGTATTGTATCTCCTATTTCATCTTCATCTACTTCTTCTACTCTTTCTACAATATTGTCTATAAGTTCACTCCCTTTGTAGGGCCCTCTATATACACTTTTCATCTTTCAGCTTTCCTTTCTTTACTGAGAACTGGTTTTCTATCTGAGTTCTTTATATTTATACAGCTGCTATTCTTGTCTCCGAATCTTTCTTTTATTTTTCTGTAGGCGTTATATTTTTCCCCTCTATTGATACTTTCTTCTACAGACTTGCATTTGCTTTCTAGCCACTTCTGCTTACCTATTTTGCACTTCCTGTCAATCTCATTTCTTAGTCGTCTTTGCACCATTTTGACCCTCTCATTTACTGCATTTTTATATTTTTTTCCTTTCGTCAATTAAATGTAGTATTTCCTGTGATACGCAATGCTTTTTGTAGGTCTTGCCTTCCTACCTATTTGATGCTCTCCTGCCTTCATTACTTCATTTCTCAATGCTGCCCATTCTTCCTCTACTGTTTTATTCCCCCCCCCCCCCCGTTTCTGTCAATTGCTGCCTAAAACTACCTATGAAATTCTCAAGAACTTCAGGTTCCTTCAATTTACCTAGGCACCTTCTTTTTTCCCCGACTCTTCTGCTACTTTATTCATTTCATTTCATTTCATGAACAAGAAGCAATGGCCAGAGTCTATATCTGCCCCTGGGTATCTCTTATAGTTTAAAACCTGGTTCTGCAATTATATCTTACCATAAGTACCTGGCCTCTTCCACGTATACAACCTACTTTCTTGGTTCTTAAACCAGGTGTTTCTTATGATTAAATTATATTCCATGCAAAATTCTACCAGGCGGTTTCCTCTTTCATTCCATACAGTGCATGTAAAATCTTTCTTTTCGTTTTCCTTCCTTGAGTGATATGTGTTCCACGTGGTTGGTTCTTAGAACAAAGCCTTCAGCTTCCACTATTGTTTGTTCAATGCCCATCAGGCAATAACTCCCAGCCTATTTTAATATTGCTGTTTCTTCTCCGAACTTGTAGTATGCACTCAGTCTTCGTCAGTAATTCTCTCCGAGCCTTGTACAACCTCCTTCAATAGCTTGCTTATGAAATTCTATGTATTTCTAAGAGTTGCATGCCGTATTTTTTATTCTCACTTTTCCGTCTTTGTAATTATTTTACTTTTATGTTTTTTTGAGACTGTATTTCATTTGTCTCTTTAATTGCTCTCCAACGCGTGTAGCTGCATTTCATTCGCTTCCTTATGTAATTCTAAATATAAGCACCTGGTTGTTGCATTTCATTAATTTATAATCTGAACAGTTGCTGAAATGGATAAAATACTTCAATTCTAAATATTTTATGGGTTGCATGCCGTAGTTTTTATTTTTATTTTTCTGACTGTAATTATTTCACTTTTCCGGGTTCTGAGACTGGACGTCTTCCATCTCTGTGAACGCTCCCAATCGCATGTTGCTGCATTTCAGTAGCTTCCTTATGAAATTCTATGCAGTTCTAGGGGTTGCATGCCGTATTTAATTTTCTTTATTTTTCGGAAATTGAATTTATACATTTTATCGGTTTTCGGAACCATGTGGGTCCGAACTCCGACTTCAGGGGTTTGCAGCTCGTCACCTGAATTCACGCCACTTCTCATAAAACCAGTGCCTAGATACTTTACTCTCTGATTGCAACCAAAGAGTCCGCCGTGATTTTGTGTAATGAATCCGATTTTTAACCACTTTACCTTCAGTGGAGTGCGATCATGTAACGTAGCCGTGTGTCGCCGTTAGCGTGTTTGCTCGAGGTCTAATCTAAATGCAACTTAACTTTGCTATACTCATGCATCATCTCAAATCATGCACGACAGACCAGAGCCATCTTCGCAGTTTCATTGTATATTGTGTTATGTGGTACCTCCGGGTTTGCTGAATTTCGGCTACGATAGTGGCGCCTGCTTCTGTCCCGCTTCAGCACGCTGATTTTGGTGAGTTTCGCTGTTTCATTGCGTGTGTGTGAGCGAGTGAGTGTTGTTTGTAAATCCTCCCCCCAGTAGCGTTAAGTTCTGTGTCATTTATATTAAATTCAATGCTGAGCATCTTCAGTATTAGTTCCTGTAAATGGGATGCATTCTTATTGTATTAACAAAATTGGTTTCCCAATTTGCTTGCGTTCGACCTGAATAAACAAGTTAAGTTCAGTATAATTTTGACTTGCCTGTAAATTGTAGTTTTCGAGCACCTTTCCCTTTTTTATTTATTGTTTTTCACCAGTGCTGAGAACAAGCTCAGATGCATTTTTTTATGTTTAAGTTCCGTTGTGCCATAAATGTTTTTTCTTAGCCACCTTTATGAAATAACTTTGATTGTGGTGGCTTGTTTATTAATGCCTGTGTGTAACTTCGTGTGAACTGCCACTGTATCGTTAACTTCCTTTTATTAGAGTAATTTGAACGAAGTCAGTTCTCAATTTGGGCCAGGGAACAAGGATTTGCAGCAGGGAGTAGCCGGTAGCTCACACGGACCTTTTGCTAATTTTACTGCTAAAATTAAGCTTTTTTATAACAGTAAACTCTTATCTGGGTACCTCCTACCAAAATTAAGCTTTTATTTCGTACAGTGGCGTACTTTTAAGTTGATCGTGATATGTACAGTGTTACTGTTTGACATTACAACAGTGGCCAACACGATCGAGAAAGAATATCGACCCATCCTCTGAAAGTGTACCTTTCAACGATTACCACGCACTGGATAGTTCTGTGCGCCATCACATCATGAGGTTTTATAAGGCAAAACACTGCAAGAATCAGTCTCATATGTGCGCTGCATTAGGTGGAATCATTAGCTATATAAAACAAGCTCCGTGCACTTATCAGATAACAGTATATATTGAAATCTTTGTTAAGCTGCGGGGTCATCAGTACCTAAACGTACAAACTACTTATGAACTACCCTATACTAAAGACAGCACAAACATCCAAACGGAAGGATGATTCGAATCCCCGACGGGGAGCGGCCTCGCGCATAGCATAGCGCTTCAATGCGCTTGGCCACGCCGCCGCGGCTTAACAGTATAGCTTAGCGACCAGGAATCATGGTAGTCCGAGGCATGGCAGAGAAATAGACAGTCGCTAATAGTTGTCGTGTACTCAGTGTAGATATTTTAGGTCAGTCTATTATTGCTGTCTACTGTTGAACTCTTCCAAATTAAGTATTCAAAAATGTTCAAATGTTTGTAGAGTCTATGGGACTTAACTTACGGGGTCATGAGTCCCTAAACTTACAAACCACTTATGAACTAACTAAGACTAAGGACGGCACAAATATCCATGCTCGATGGGGGATTCGAACCCCCGACCGTAGTGGCCGTGCGGACCGTGATTGGAGCGCCTCAGTCCCCTCGGCCACCGCGGCCGGCCATTAAGTATTCTGTTAATAATTTATATATATTTTTGCCATCTAATAAGTGTTAACAGGTTGCAGATTATTTGCTCACCGCTGTCCTATTGCTTCCTAACTACGATTCCTGCGGCATGCTACAACAACTGTCGACGAGTATGGTCGTCTATAACCTATGAGAGGAAGCTGACGCCGCGGAAGGACGACAGACCCTGAATTTTCTTTTGTCTAACTGATCTTTCCTAAATTCATTTATCATTTTGTGTATCTTGTCTTATAGTATTTCAGTATGGCTGCACGTCAATAGGAGATGTCGCTAACTCAGATTATTCAGTTTCAGGCTGAACAAATAAAATAATCTACTGCGAACCATCACACCACTATGCAAGCACTGTCGCGGCATGCACCAGCACAGTTCGTGGCAGCACCCAAATTTCGGACTTTCGATACTGCACCAGAAGACTGGGAAAACTATGTGCAACATCTCCATACACACTTCGCTGCGTATAAGATACAAGTTAATGAGCTCATTGCTTACTTCCTCTACACTAAGTTTTTCAACTTGTGGGTCACTACCCCCGAGGGAGCGGGGGGGGGGGGGGAGGCGCAAAATACTGTACGGAGCATCGCGGTCGCATGAGGATGCAGTAGCAGCATGTTCGATAGCAAATCTAAGTTTCGTGACGTTCAGCTACTATGGCAAAGATGCTACACGGAAGTGACGTAGGTGTAACATTGGCTTTGCTGTAAGGCGGGTATTACACTGTAAAAGATCTTTGACAAAGATCTTTTATCAAAGCTCTTTGGTCAAATCTTTGACAGTGTAATGGATCATCTTTTATAAAAGATTTCTTTTATAAAAGATATTTGATAAAAGTTAGCGAGAGAGCCTAGCTTTTATAAAAGTTCGCCATTGTATACATGCGTCTTTCGTTGCTTTGAATCCTTTTAACCTACAAATTAACGTAAAAGTGTATTTGTTGTGTCGCTACTGCCACAGTGATCGTTTAAAAGTGAGAAGTGTGCGGAATATTTATTAATACAAAGCACATTTCCAAAAATGTAGTGTTAGAATCGTATAAAGAAAAAGCTACTGCTGTCAGTTGTATTCAAAGTGGCTCACTGAAGTTGATGATAGGGAAGAAATTATATGGATCAAAGGATATATGGAGATGCATAAGTGAAATAAATGTTTTTATTTATATTACTCTAACCTAACCTCATAATTCCTCCTAAAGTGATTTACATCTTGATTCACTCATGTCTGGAATAATACGTGAAATCTTAGGCCTGCACTGTAGGATTCGTGTATTTTACTGCCTGCTGGAATAGATTTTGTATGTGGAAAGGGATTCATGATTTGCGTAATGAGGAACTGCACTAGTTAGCTCCATATTTTTTCTTGCTTTGCACGATGCTTTTCGACATTTAACCACAAGTCCAGGTATTTATACGGATATTTTATGTTTCGGAAAATCAGGCAAAACAAATGTCAGACTGCAGCAAACATAAAAATGTCTTTCGCAGCGCATATTCCTCAATGAAGCGTAACATGAAAGAACTACGAAAATATTCTCTCTTCTTAATTATCATAAAGTGTCTAACGAAATTATGTTTAGCATGACACACGTTACATTATTTCAGTTTTTCATTATTTACCCATTGACACAGCTTTAGGGCTTCCTGAAACATCGATTATAATGAAGTATTTATAAATATGTGGGTGAATTAAAATATTTGGTGACACGTTCTTAAACAATTTAGGTTATTATTTCCCAGCAGTGTAGCCCGTGGAGTACATTTGTGCGAGCAGTTTTCGTATTTTCCTCTTGCTATTCACGGTTTTACCTAAAAATGTTTCCATTTTTCGTTCTTTCCAATGAATGTTTCCCGAGTAGCATTATATTACGTACTATAATACAGACGCTTTACTATTTTGGAGTCTTATTCCGAGCAACTATGATGAAATATTTTACGATAGTGTAATGTGCTCCTGTGAAGTAGTTTCGTCAAAGATCTTGGATAAAATCTTTGACAAAGATCTTTGTCAAAGATCTTTTACAGTGTAATATCGGCCTAACAAGTTTCGTGTGGGCATTAATCAGACACCAAAGTGTCACAGGTATAACATGTACCCATGGCATTGTTGATATCTCAGAATAGGCAGACTGAAACGCGAAACAATGAAGCCATGTTTTTCCATCTCATGATGACTTATTATTTAAGCGTCTTAACAGCATTTGTGCAATACCACTACAGTTTCTTACAATTGTCACAATCCTCTTGTATGACTTTGTCACATATTCAAATATTTTTCTGTCAGATTAACCAACACTAACTTAATATTATTTGTAATCAATCCAGAACCATTACTTTTTTACTACTCTTCTATATATTATTTGTATATTTCTGTAAAGTTGAAAGACGGCTGTCTGCCACCTTCCCTAAATTTTAATCTTGTATTTTATTTAAAGTCGCTTAACGACACCTTATTCGTTTTCTGAGGCATGAGGAGTAATGTAGCCTTCATTCTTGTTTTTAAATGTTATTATTAGTAATCGTATTTAACTTCATTTGTGTTAGATTTATGTTATTAACTTATTAGTGTGTCAATCAATGTGGCAACATGAATGGCTTCTCCGTCTCGCCACAGTGCCTATAAGACTGTAAAATGTTTTATCTCTGCATGTGTGAGTATGAGAATTTCTTGGCGTGTTAGTATGTCGGAAGTATGAGAAATTTAGTCTTGGGTGATGGTCTCTGGACCTGCGTCGATAGGTGGCTAGTACCAACGTCTCTTTCTATGCTCTCCAAGGAGGCTTCCACACCCCTTCGTTGCAAGTTAGGTTGGCAAGAGGCTGGTGTGAGCCTATAAGCGCCCTTGTGCGAATCTCTGCGTCCCCCCCCCCCCACTGATGTCTGGCCAGAGGCCCACATGGCCCACCAAAGTCACACTCGTTCAGTGGCTGTCCTTTGAAGGTGAGTTAACTCTGCTCTTTCTGCTTGGAGATGGCAGCAATTCGTTGTTCAGTTAATTCAACTTAGGTTTTAGAACTTGCATTCATTTTCGGAGTAAGTATCTCCGAGCATGCATCGAAATATGCGCAACTACTAAGCAGGATTTTTGCTTCTTGTAACTTGTGTTCAATTTTACTGTTCGTTTTCTTTGTCCGCGAGTAACATGTACTCCACGTGGTGTGTTCTCAGAACAAAGCCTTCAGCGGAAACCGTGTTTGTTCTATGCCCTTCAGGCTAGAATAACTGCATGTATCCTTCCATTTTCTGATAGTACTGCGCGATCTTCCCTCTTTCGCCTGTTGTAAATTCCTATTTTATTCCCAAACTTGTACTCTGTTCTCAACCGTAGTCTGTAAATTCTTTACTAGCCCTGTACAACCTTTCTCATTTGCTTGCTTATGAAATGCTTCGCATTTCTATAGGTTGCATGCCGTATTTCATATTTGTTTTTCCGCGACTCCGAATTTATTAAACTTTGATGATTTTTGAGATAGGATTTCATCCTTCTCTGTAAAGTGTTTCTTTCGTTTCCTTACAACATTCTATGTATTTCGATGCGTTGCATGCCGCATTTTATATTTGTTTTACCACGAAACTGAATTTATCAAACTTTGACAATTTCTGAGAGCGGACCTCTTCCATCTCTCGAAAGTTCTCCTATCATGTGGAACAGTGTTTCTTCCGTTTCCTCGTAACATTCCACGCATTTCTATGGATTGCATGCTATAGTTAATTTTAGGAACTGACTTTCTTCATTTTACTGGATTTCGGAACCACGTGGTGCGCGCCTCAGTAAGTTTGCCAGCGCTTGGTTTAGCTTCAAATGCAAACAAATTTTGTTGCTATATGCGCCATCTCCAGTTAAGAAAGAATAGAACTAGCCACGTACGATTGTTATTTTTATTGTGTTGTGTCCTTCGTCTTGGCTCGTTGAAACGCTCCCTACGAGATGGATGGCCGTTTCTGCCTTGTTCAGCACGCTGATTTTAGTAAGTTTCGCTTGCATTGCGTGTGTGTTTGGATGAATGCTTGTTGTTTGTAAATCCTTCCCCAACTAAAATTCAATTGAGTGTAGATAAATTTAAATTTCTATTATGGGCAATTTTAGCATAAGATATGATAGTGCTTGTCCGCTAGTTTCAATGGGATGCATTTTTATTGTGTAATAAATTGGTTCTCCCCACGTGCTTGTGCTTACGCTGAATAAAAGCATTTTGTTCAGTAAAATCTTATCCTATTTTTAATACAGTAGTTTGAGAATATCTACCCCTTTCTTTATAAATATTGTTTCACATGTGCTGAGAACAGATTCAGATGCTGATTATTGTTAATATTTCCGTTGCGCCTCTTGTTTCGTACGCTACTTTCATAAAGTAATTTATTTGTGGTGGCTCGTTTCATAGTAAGTGTGATTCTTGTGAGCTACAATTCATATGACCGCTGCTTTTCTAACTTGCGGCTGTGAGAGTAATTTAAGGTCAAACTAGTTTTCAATATGGGCCAGGGAACAAGTTTCAGCAGCACATCAAGTAGTTTACATAAATCTTTTAACTGGCTTGTACACCGAGAACTATAATTTTTAAAAGTAATCTTTCTATGTTTTCTGCTACTAGAATCATTTCATTAAATTAATGTTGATCTTGGTTTTGGCTCCTCTCATCAAGACTCTATTTACTAATTTTATAACTGTGAGTTTTTCATTAAATTAATTGACGGCAGATTTGATTACACTATTTAAGCAGTGCATTTTGATTATTATCAAGACTAAGATCATGTTATTCTAGTAAGCAGCCAACTATAGTGAATATACTCAGCTAAAATAGCTAAATATCACATTACTTCTGCAGTGGTCAACCTTCAAAGTTATAATTTATTTAATGTCGCTAGATTGTCATTTTGTTAAAACTTGTAGCCCACTCTTTTTAAGGCTGGAGGAATAGCATTTTTTTATTTCATGTGTTAAAATATTAGTTAATATTGATAGATTTTTCTTATTTTGTTATGTTAATAATTTATTGTTATAATAATTAATGTTTCATTAGTACGGCTTCTCTGCTACGCCACTGTCCCTGTGTGAATGCACAGTTGTTGTACTTCTAAGTGTGTGCGAGAATCTATGTCTGTTTGAATGTGAGGAGTGATAGCTCGCTTTGCATCCTTCTCTCTGGCTCAGAGTCGATAGCTGCTGAGGTGACCAAAGAGGTTTCCACACCCTTTGGTTGCGAGGTAGTTAGCGAACCTACTCCAGCGCGAGAGTACTCGCTCTCCGTCCCCAACACCGCATTTTCTTGGGTTTTCCGACTTCCGGTTGCTTCCCGCGCCCCGGTGGCCGCTCGGCGGTTCATTCTGGGCTGGTC
This sequence comes from Locusta migratoria, assembly GCA_026315105.1. NCBI lineage: Eukaryota > Metazoa > Arthropoda > Insecta > Orthoptera > Acrididae > Locusta > Locusta migratoria. Next base: position 86,709,111 of record CM048746.1, read on the forward strand.
GTCTGGTGAGGTAAGATTGGTTCTGCTCTTGTTTCTAAAGTTGGTAGCGTTCCATTGACTAGCACGTTTAACTTAGATTCATGAACTTAGAATCATTTTTTTGAATATTTTTCCGATCGTGTGCGGAAATTTGTTCTCGTTTTTTCAATTCAGTCATTTCCAACAGATAAACGTGGCGTGTGTGATTCTAGTTGCAGTTTGATAACGGCCTGATGTGGTAAAGCCTTTTGTAATCATGTGACGGTGTATTAACTCTGTGTAAATACTTTCTAGCGTTGTGGGGCCCGATTTCTAATAGGTGTTATGTTCATTTTTGTACAGTGCATGTAAAAATCTTCTCATCGTTTCCTTCCGTGAGTGATATGTGTTCCATGTGGTTGGTTCAGAGAACGAAGCCTTCAGTTCCCACTCTTGTTTGTTCCATGCCCATCAGGCAAGTAACTATGCGGCTATCCTTCTGATTTCCACTAATATTTCGCGATCTTCGCTCCCCGCCTATTTTAATTTTGCCATTTCTTCTCCGACTGGTAGTACAAACTCTGTCAGTAATTCTCTCGAACCTTGTACAACCTCCTCCAATAGCTTCCTTATGTAATTGTAAACATTTCTATGGGTTGCATGCTGTAATTCTTAATTGTATTTTTCCGACTTTGCAATTATTTCACTTTTACGAGTTCTGGAGACTGGACTTCATCCGTCTCAGTAATCAATCTCTATAGCGTGTAGCTGTATTTCATTCCCTTCCTTATATTATTCTAAGCATTTCTATGGATTACATGTAGTAGTTACATGTAGTTGAATTTATTCAATTTTATCGGTTTTCGGAACCACGTGGGTCCGAATTCCGATATCCGATTTCCGGGGTTTGCAGCAAGTCGCCTGCGTTCACGCCACTTCTCATATAAAACCAGTACCTAGCTCGATTTCTAACAGACTGCAACTTAAGAATCCACCGTGATTTTGTATAACGAATCCGATTTTCAACCACTTCACCTACAGTGGAGTGCGTTCATGTAACGAAGCCGTGTGTCGCCGTTAGCGTGTTTGCTCGCGGTCCAATTCAGATGTTATTTAACTTTGCTACACACACGCACCATCTCAAAACAGGCACGGCAGACCAGAGCCAGTTTCAAAGTGTTTTTGTATATTGTGTTTCTTGCTACCTCCGACTTGCTGAATTTCGCCTACGATAGCGGTGCCTGCTTCCGCCTCGTCTCAGGACGCTGTTTTTGGTGAGTTTCGATGTGGCATTGCGTGTGTGTGAGAGAATCAGTGTTGTTTGTGAATACTTCCCCCTCACCCTCAGTAGCGTGTAATCATGTATAAATTTAGGCTGGGCACCGTCCGCATTAATCCATGTAAGAGATGCATTTTTATTGTGTTAACGAAATTGGTTTCCCATTTTGCTTGTTTTCGATCTGAATAAACAACTTTATGTTCAGCATAATCCTTAAGTTGCCTATAAATTGTAGTTTTGGAGCACCTCCCTCTTTTATTTAATATTGTTCTTCCCAAGTGTTGATTACACAGTTAGATGCAACTGATTTACGACTGAATTCCGTTGCGCCATAAATGCTTTCTTAGCCACCTTTCTAAGATAACTTCAATTGTGGTCGCTTGCTTATTAATGTCTGTGTGTAATAACGTGTGAGCTGCTAAGTATATGGACCACTGTAGTATTAACTTCCTGTTATTGAAGTAATTTGAAACGAATCAGTTCTCAGTTTTGGCCAGGGATAATGCTTTATAGCAGGGAGTAACCAGTAGTTCGCACAGACCTTATTTACTAATTATAGTGATAAAACAAGGCTCTTGTTACGCACAGTGGTTGACTATTATGGATCATGGTAGTTTACAGCTGGTAACGAGTTTTCAGTGCAGTATTATTTTTGATCTAATAATAACAATACCATTTTATTACTGTATCCTAGTAGTTTGCTGCAGGTTAAGAGGTTTCAGAATCCTTAGAATATTAAGAAGTGATGCATCATATCTGACGGTTTTATACTCGCATATGACAACACGTCGCCGCATTTTATACATTGGAATTTATTATTTATGACAGCAAAACCATACAGCAAATACTCGTAGTCATAAAGTCTTTTTGCAGATTGATTCGTTTCCGCTACTGCAACTTTCACCAAGCAAATCTTAGGTATATCTAAGAAATAAAATTAAATACATAGCTTTTGGAATCACAGTCGCAGCTTTATTACGGGCCTGTGGAGTCGCCGAACATTTTTAAACGGAAAGAGGATCGCGGGTTCAAAAAGGTTTTAACACGCTGCAGTACACAGTCGGCCCCTCAGTGTTTGCCCTATGTAGAAGGCTTTTTCCCGTGTAAATCCCCCCAACGTCCCAACGAAGAACTACTTGCGTAAACATGATAAGGACAGGGCGCCTATGCGGGCTGTCTCCTCATCAGGGGCAATGGCTGACGATTCATCAAATAACTTCATATTATACCCCCCTTTAACCCCAATACATATATATATTAAATGAACTGTTGGAGCAAATGGTTCTCGATGTACATCGTGATGGTTCTCGGCTGACGCTACAGATATTAATGTAAATGGCAAGAAAGGAGGAAGGGGGGGGGGAGTGCCAAATGGAACACAATTTGTACAGTTCATCAGACTCTAATGTTTGTAATAATGAGGTACATCACCAACAATCCTTATACTAGAACACACGAAATCCTTTGAACCAAACAGCAACTGAATTTGAACGCACATTATGACAGTCAGTACCATGTCACTGCAGTTAAATTTAACTTTTTTAGACTCAAGAAGGAACTGGAACAAATCTGCAAACTGTGGATTGCAGAATTAAAGGGACTAGCTAGACATTGTAAATTTAAATGCTCTTGTGGAAAAACAGTGATCTCGTGTTCAGCGATGCTATCACACAGAATGTTCCAGATGCTGGGATTCGTGTCTCTATGAGAGCCCCTTCATAACATCTCTACAAATGTTATGTCACTTTTACTCTTCATGTTGCATCTCAAATCTTCTGTGCGTACTTTAAACATGGGAGAACAAAGATTGAACAGTTGAGTATCTTACAATCAGCCATAAATCAGTACATTAACTATATTCGTATTAAGTCTATGCCTACATTTTGATATTCACGTTCTCCCACGTTCTCCCACAGTTAATTATAATCCTCCTTTACCATCCCTATCCTCGTAGAATGACAGTTAGTGTGCATGTAGAGCAGATTTCCTCAGTGTCTAATAAAGAGTGGAACATCTTGTCTGCTACTGTGACAACTTAGCCAACCTTATGAATGGACAAAAAGATTTCGTTCCTCTCTGGTCAAGGCGATATTGTGTCAAATTTGGCAGGGCGCCGTTTTTTATGTCTCTGAGCTACTTTCATCGGTGATTGTAGGGACACTGGTTTTGGAAAGGATCTTGGTTGTTGGTCCTGGGAGCCAGAGGTGAGATATCTCCGAGATTGTGCCGAATTTGTATAAGTTTTTCTTTGCGTGAGATTTAATCAATTTATCTTGCACTTTATGATTTTCATAATCATGCAAATTTTTTGTTTGGTTTAAAGAACAACCAATGAGGGCATTTTAAATCCGGCGATTCACTCAGAGCTCTGCAGTGGGCACATAATATAAGGACCATGCTTGAATAACCATGATTTGGGTTCCCCAGTGTGAATGTGTGTGTGTTTATGTGAAGGTAATATATTTCTATTTTTCTGGATGTTAAGTTTGTCTTGCGTTCCCAATTTCACTTCCACTAGGCATATGTGGTTTTGTTCTGTCTGTGCCATGTGTTTAATTACGGTTTCATTCTATGAGTGACCAGCCAGTTGTCTCATGTTAAACTAGTCTCACAGAAAGCATGATTTGCCTTTGGAGATAATTTACCGATTGAAATGAACTTTTGAAATTAAACAATACTTCATCAGAGACTAGTGTAATCGTCAGGCGTGCCCCAGGGGAGTGTGATAGGACCGCTATTATTTTCTATCCATATAAATGATCTGATGGACAGAGTAACTTGTAATTTGCGGCTGTTGACTGTAATAGCATACAGGATGACTTAGACAAAATCTCTAGTTGGTGCGAAGAATGTCAGCTAGCTCTCAATGTAGAAAAATGTAAGGTGATGCGCATGAGTAGGAATAACAATCCCATAATGTTCGAATGCTTCTTGATGCAGTCGCGTCCTTCAAATATCTAGGCGTAACATTGCAGAGCGAGGTGAAATGGAACGAGCATATAAGGACGGTTGCGGGTAAGGCGGACAACCGACATTGGTTCATTAGGAGAATTTTTGGAAGATGTAATTCATCTGTAAAGGAGGCCGCGTATAAAACGCTTGTACGACCACGTCTTGAGTATCGCTCAAGTGTTTGGGACCCACAGCAGATCAGTTTAAATGAAGACATAGAAGCAGTTCAGAGGCGAGGCTGGTATGTTCGACCAATGTGCGAGTGTCACGTAAACGTTCCAAGAACTCAATTTGATTCGCTGGAGGAAAGACAACGTTCTTTTCGTGAATTTCTGTTGAAGAAATTTAGAGGGCTGGAATTTGAAGCTGAGTGTAGTACGATCTTACTGCCACTTACTTACATTTCGCGTAGTGATCACACAGACAAGATAAGAGAAATTAGGGCTCGTACGGAGGTATTTAGGCCTTTTTTTTCGTCGTTCTGTTTGGGAGTGGAATAGGAAAGGAAATGCCTAGTAGTGGTACAGTGTATCCTCCGCCACGCACCTTGCCTTTATTTGACTTGGGACACGTGGTTGAGTTTGAATCGCCGACAGAATCTTTGATTTCTTTTACTTCACCATGTATCAATCGTTAATTCGAATTATCCTGGACCATTTGTCCCATTCCAATAGATATGCGAATTTTTGTACGTCGCGACAGACCAGGGGAACGTGTCCCTTTGTGTTTAGGCACATATAGTGCCTGCCGTTTTTCTTGTAGTTTTATTTTTTCTCTCTTGTTTCGAGTTATGTTGAAAGTACTGTACGTTTCTGATTCCTTCTAATGACTTACTCCAATTTCCATTTTTATGAAGGCATTATCATAGCAGAGACAGACACAAGGACCACAGTAGTATAAGTTTATGTGCCAACTAGTTCTGCCGAGGATGGTGAGATCGAAGAAATGTATGAGGAGATGAAAGAAATTATTCAGAATACTGAGGGAGACGAAAACTGGATTGTGATGGGGGACTGGAACTCGGTGTAGGAAAAGGAAGTGAAGGAAATATAGTAGGTGTATAGGGACTGAGGAAAAGAAATGAAAGAGGAGATCACTTGGTAGAATTTTGTGCAGAGCACAATTTAATGATCAGAAACACTTGGTTTAAACATCATAAAAGAAGGCTGTATACGTTGAAAAGAACAGGAGACACTAGAAGGTACCAGATTGTCTTTATAATGGTAAGGAATAGATTTAGGAACCATGTTTTAAACTGTAAGACATAACCAGGGGCAGATATGACTCTGACCATATCTTATTGGTAATGAACTGTAGTTTAAAACTTAACAGACTGCAGAAAGGTAGAAAAGATAGGAGATAGAACCAGTGTTGGTTGAGGGTTTCAGAGGGAGCATTAGGGAAGGATTGGCTGAAACTGGGGAAAGTAATACAATAGAAGAAGAATGGTGAAAGCAGCCGAGGATAATACAGGAAGAAGGACAAGGCCTAATAGAAATCCTTGGATAACACAGGATATACTGAACTTAAAAATGCATCAAGTGAAGCAGGCAAAAGGGAGTACAAACGTCTGAAAAATGAGATTGACAGGAAGTGCAGACTGGTTAAGCAGGAGTGGCTATAGGACAAATGCAGAACCGTAGAAGAATGTATAACCAGGGGAAAGATAGATACCGTCTGCAGGAAAATAAAAGAGATATTTGGAGACAGGAAAAGCAGCTGTATGAATATCAAGAACTAGAACGGAAAACCAGTACTAAGTAAAAAAAGCTGAAATGTGGAAGTAATATACAGAGGGTCTGTACAAAGGAAATAAAGTTGAAGGCAGTATTCTAGAAATGGAAGACGAAGTGGTGGGAGAGGATATGCGATACTGCGAGAAGAATTTCACAGAGCGCTGAAAGATTTGAGTCTAAACAAGGCCCCTAGAGTAGATGATATTCCGTCTGAACTGCTGATATCGTTAGGAGAGCCAGTCATGAAGGAATTGTTGCACCTGGTATGCAAGATGTATGAGACAGGGGAATTATCCTCCGATTTCAAGAAGAATATACTGTATTAATTCCAATTCCAAAGAAAGCAAGTGCCGAAAAATGTGAAAATTACAGAACTATCAGTTTAATAAGTCATAGGTGCAAAATACTAACACGAATTATTTACAGAAGAATGAAAAAACGTGTGGAATCCAACCTTTGGGAAGATCAGTTTTGATTTAGGAGAAATGGAATACGGGAGGCAATACTCACATTACGACTTATCTTAGAAAATAGACTAAGGAAATGCAAACCTACGTTTTTAGCATTTGTAGATTTGCAGAAAGCTTTTGACAATGTCAACTGGAATAAACTCTTCCAAATTCTGAAGGTAGCAGGGGTAAAATATAGGGAGCGAAGAGTTATATTCAATCTACACAAAAACCAGGCAGCGGTTATTAGAGTCGAAGGGCATGAAAGGGAAGCAGCAGTTGGGTAGGCAGTAAGACAGTGTTGTAGCCTTTGCCCAGTGATGTTCAATCTGTACAATGAGCAAGCAGTGAAGGAATGCAAGAAGAAATTTGGAGTGGGAATTAAAGTTCAGGGAGAAGATATAAAAACCTTGCGTTTTGTCTATGACATAGTAATTGTGTCAGAGACCGCAAAGGATCTGGAAGAGCAATTGAATGGAATGGATAGTGTCTTGAAAAGAGGGTATAAGATGAACATCAACTAGAGTAAAACAAGGATAATGGAATGTAGCGTCAGAAAGTGAGGTGATGCTAACGGAATTAGATTAGGTAATGAAACAATAAAATTAGTAGATGACTTTTGCTATTTGGGTAGCAAAATAACTTCTGATGGCCGAAGTAAAGAAGATATAAAATGTAGACTGACTATGGGAAGAACAGCGCTTCTGAAGAAGCGAAATTTATTGATATCCAATATTAATTTAAATGTTAGGAAATCCTTTCTGAAAGCATTTGTCTCGAGTGTAGCATTGTATGGGAGTGAAACATGTATGATAAAAGATGATAGAAGCTTTTCTGGTGCTACAGACGAATGATGAAAATTATATGGTTAGATCACGTAACTAATGAGGAGGTGCTTAACCAAATAGGAAAGAAAAGAGTTTCTGCCATATCCTGACTAAGAGAATGGTTAGATTGGTGGGACACATTCTGAGACATCAAAGAATCGTCAACTTAGCATTAGGGGGAAGTTTGTGGGGTAAAAATCATAGCGGGAGACCGAGGAACGAATACTGTAAGCAGATTCGAAAGGATGTAGGTTGCCGAACTTATTCTCAGATGAAGAGACTTGGACAGGACAGGGTAGCGTGGAGAGCTGCATCAAACCAGTCTGCATACTGAAGACCACAACAACAACAACATTTTATGTTTAATTGATGTGGTATGGTATAGTTCAGTATATGTAACAGTTTCCAGATATTTCCTATAAACGCGATTTAATTACTATAGCAAAGGTAGATCCTCATACATGGTTCCCCGTTTTTTTTTTCCTCTATGATTAATAAGTAACGATTCTCAAGGAATACCCTTCACATGGTGACCCTGCAATCGGATATAACTATCATAGGATTAACACAGTCAATAAGTAGGCTACACTAATTGCAAAATTTTCTTTTAGCGCACAAACGACTTCCATGTTGTTCCGAGAGTGTTTCTACGTATAATTTCACACCATTGTTATTAAGTTGGAGTTGCCCTGCCTTATATATTTTGTTATATTGTTTTTCTTGTGTTCTTATAATGTGTACGGAGACATTGTGTGTGACCATTTGATGTGAAAAGTGGTGTCTAAAATTTTTATTTTGATTAATTATCTGTGTAATTTTGCGGTAGAGTGTTGGTTTGTGTGGAGTAAATATTTTTGTGGACGTAGGCACATGGTAAAGCGTAGTGGGTACAAATAAAAGAAACAGGAAACGAGATTACAATGGATCAAAGTAATAATTCACTTTCAGGGTCGAACTGACGAGAAGCGTAGAAAACGGAGTACCGAATTCTTCTAGTATCTCGCTTAAACAGTGCGCAGTTCCAAGCACCAAACTTAAGTAATGCTAGCACATTTATAAACTTTGGAAACGAACCGACAGTAACAGCACCCATGACGGATATTGTAGCAAAATCGTTTAGGCGATAATGAGTGTACAAACATTAGTAGGATTAGCATTCCATTTGGTATAACACAAATAATAAGAAGGTTAAACCACTTGTCTGAGAAAAATCGAAATACAATAGAAGAAACTGCGAAGAAAATATCACAGTATTTTTATTAGAAATTAACACAAATATGTCAGATAGTGAAACAAATACTTGGATCGGAAGTTGGCAAAGTTAGTGGTACGGGTAAAATACGATATCGTGACTGAATTTCAGGAATAAAAACAAACCCCTTGACCAGCCTGTGTGCACGTTGGAAGAACGGTACCTTCACGCTGACTAACAGCTGAAAGGGCAGGAAGAGCGACGCATGGGTAATTACGAAGCGCTAGCCGAGTCGTGCAAACATGACGACGATGAGATGCTGACTGTTTTGAAAAACAGAGCGGTACAGGAACGAGAACGCATTAGCAGCTGAGTGGACCGCTAACGGTGAAAAGATCGAAGTACTGAAAGCTGCAGTCGTAAACATTACAGAGAAAAAAAGAGACTTATCCACTAAAGAAAATCTCGATAAAAATGCACCTCCCAGCTTAAGTAACAAGAAGACCAACCTCATGAGTATCGGATATAAGATTTTTTTTATATTTATGGTACATGAAGTTCAGAACTCAAATAAGAATCAGCCAAAGCCATTGGATGCAACTCTAAAAAATTCTCGTGAAAATCGACTTTGAAGTTTCGCAAGTAACCGTAAGTACCAATCAATTAATGAATCGCAGTACATGCTGGTGTTGATCAGGTGGTAACGATCTGGCTTTACAATTCTAAGGCTGAAAGACGGCCGCCTTCCCTAAATTTTAATCTTGTATTTTATTTAAAGTCACTTAACGACACTCTATTCGTTTTCTGAGGCATGAGGAGTAACGTAGCCTTTCAGTTCTTGTTTTTAAATGTTATTATTAGTAATCGTATTTAACTTCATTTGTGTTAGATTTATGTTATTAATTTAATAGTGTATCAATCAATGTGGCAACATGAACGGCTTCTCCGTCTCGCCACCGTGCCTATAAGACTGTAAAATGTTTTGTCTCTGCATCTGTGAGTATGAGAATTTTTTGGCGTGCTAGTGTGTCTGGAAGTATGAGAAATTTAGCCTTGGGCGATGCTCTCTGGACCTGCATCGATAGGTGGCTAGTATCAACCTCCCTTTCTATACTCTCAAAAGAGGTTTCCACACCCTTTCCTTGCAAGTTAGGTTGGCAAGAGGCAAGGCGCCCTTGTGTGAATCTCTGAGTTTCCCCCACCACCCCTGGCACCCTCGCCCTTGCCGATTTCCGGACAGAGGCCCACATGACCCGCCAAAGTCTCACTTGTTCAGTGGCTGTTCTTCGGAATGGTTAGCTCTGCTCTTTCAGTTTGGAGATGGCAGCAATTCGTCCTTCAATTAGTTCAACTTAGGTTTTAGAACTTGCATTCATTTTCTCCGAGCATGCATCGAAAGATGTGCGACTACTAAGCAGGATTTTTGAATCTTGCAATCATGTGCAATTTCACTGTTCGTTTTCTCTGTCCGCGAGTAACATGTACTCCACGTGGTGTGTTCTCAGAACAAAGCCTTCAGCGGAGCTCGTGTTTGTCCTATGCCCTTCAGGCTAGAATAACAGCATGTATCCTTCCACTTTCTTGTAGTACTGCGCGATCTTCCCTCTTACGCCTGTTGTAAATTGCTATTTTATTCTCGAACTTGTACTCTGTTCCCAACCGCGGTCTGTAAATTCTTTACTAGGCCTGTAGAAACTTTCTCATTTGCTTGCTTATGAAATGCTGCGCATTTCTATAGGTTGCATGCCGTATTTCATATTTGTTTTTCCGCGACTCCGAATTTATTAAACTTTGATGATTTTTGAGATAGGATTTCGCCCTTCGCTGTAAATATCGTGCTATCGCGTATATCTATGCTTCTATCGTTTCCTTACAATATTCTACGTATTTCGATGCGTTGCATGCCGTATTTTGTATTTGTTTTACCGTGAATCTGAATTTATTAAACTTTGATGATTTCTGAGAGCGGACCTCATCCATCTCTCGAAAGTTCTCCTATCGAGTGGAACAGTGTTTCTTCCGTCTCCTTGTAACATACCACGCATTTTTATGGGTCGCATGCTATAGTTAATTTTCGTAATATTTTAAAATGATTTTCTTCATTTTACTGGGTTTCGGAACCACGTGGTTCGCGCCTCAGTTAGTTTGCCAGCGCTTGGTTTAGCTTCAAATACAAACAGATTTTGTTGCTATACGCGCCATCTCCAGTTACGAAAGAATAGAACCAGCCACGTACGAGACTTATTTTTATTGTGTTGTGTCCTTCGTCTTGGCTCGTTGAAACTTCCCCTACGAGATCGACGGCCGTATCTGCCTTGTTCAGTACGCTGATTTTAGTAAGTTTTGCTTGCATTGCGTGTGTGTGTGGATGAATGCTTGTTATTTGTAAATCCTCCCCCAACTAAAATTCAATTCAGTGTAGATAAATTTAAATTTCTATTATGGCTATTTTAGCATAAGATATGATAGTGTTTGTGAACCAGTTTCAATGGGATGCGTTTTTATTGTGTAACTAAATTGGTTCCCCCCACGTGCTTGTGCTTACACTAAATAAAAGTATTTTGTTCAGTAAAATCTTATCCTATTTTTAATACAGTAGTTTGAGAATACCATCCCTTTCTTTATAAATATTGTTTCACATGTGCTGAGAACAGATTCAGATGCTGATTATTGTTAATATTTCCGTTGCGCCTGTTGTTTCGTCCGCTACTTTCATAAAGTAATTTATTTTTGGTAGCTCGTTTCATAGTAAGTGTGATTCTTGTGAGCTACAAGTCATATGACCGCTGCTTTTCTAACTTGCGTCTGTGAGAGTAATTTAAGGTCAAACTAGTTCTCAATATGGGCCAGGGAACAAGTTTCAGCAGCACTTTAAGTAGGTTACATAAATCTTTTAACTGGCTTGTACACCGCGAACTATAATTTTTAAAAGTAAACTTTCTATGTTTTCAGCTACTAGAATCATTTCATTAAATTAATGGTGATCTTGGTTTTGGCTCCTCTCGTCAAAACTCTGTTTACTAATTTTATAACTGTGAGTTTTTCATTAAATTAATTGATGGCAGATTTGATTACACTATTTAAGCAGTGCATTTTTTATTATTATCAAGACTAAGATCCGGTTATTCTACTAAGCAAACAACTACAGTGAATATACTCAGCTAAAATAGCTAAATATCACATTACATCTGCAGTGGTCAACTTTCAAGGTCTATGGTTCGAATCCTGTCGTGATAATTTTTTTTTAATTATTTTTATTTTCGATGTGTTCCAATGCTTATACTATTTTAATATGTAATTGTGATTTTTAAGAAAAGTGCACGTATTTTTGTTTATTCGTAATTTTCTACATTTTATAGAAGCTTGTTAATAACGTTGGTTTCAATCAAAGAAACATAAATTACATTTTTTACAGTGTTGGTTTAAACATTAGTTGACGACGGTAGGCTTCGATTGTTTAGTTTGTGAAGAGCTACGACACTGTTTTTGGTAAGTCATCTCCATAGTTACTAATAGGTTTCCAAGCAACTAGCCTACTCAACCATCGTTTTACTTAAAGATAAGGTTTTCAGCTCGTATACATACACATAAACTGATAAACGCAAGGAGCGGCCGAGCGCACTGAGGCGCTATGCTACGATGTGCGAGGCCGTTCCCTGTCGGGGTTTCGAATCTCCCCTTCGGGCTTGGATGTTGGTACCGTCTTTAGTATAAGCTAGTTCATAAGTGGTTTGTAAGTTTAGTAATCTCTACAAACATTTTAACATTAAAAACTGACATACGAAGTGTAATTAGAGGTCCCAAAAAGTTTAATATAACTGAATTCGAAAGGGAGAAAAACGATCTGTCACAATGAGATTCGAATGGTTGTGGCTAATAGTTATATAGATTCTGAACTTCACGTACCATAAATATTAAAAGAAACTCTAAAATCCGGTACTGATGTTGTCTCCTTGTGAGATGGCAGAAAGGTCATTACGAGTGACGCAACGGTATCAGTATGAAGAGACTACGCAACAATGAAATAACAAAATAGAAACCGTTACAACAACCCTGAAACTAGCGATGTGACCCTTAAAACAACACGGGAAGGCACAAACAGAGATTACGGGCACAGTGCTGACTCGGACATCGAGTTCAAATGTTTGTATAGCTTATGGGACTTAACTACAGGGTCATCAGTCCCTAAACTTTACAAACTACTTATGAACTAGCTAATACTAAGGACGGCACAAATATCCATGCCCGGTGGGGGATTCGAACTCCCGACCGTAGTGGCCGTGCAGACCGTGACTGGCGTGCCTCAGTCCCCTCGGCCACCGCGGCCGGCGGACATCGAGTTATTTCCCTAAATTGCTCCAGGCAGATGACGGGATGGTTCCTTTCAAAGGGCACGGACGATTTCCTCCCCCATCCTTCCCCAAAAATCCGATCGTTGGCTCTGTCTCTAATGACCACGCTGTCGCCGGGTCGTTAACCCCTAAGCTTCCTTCCTTCGGACATCGAGAGAATAGATAGTGCGCCTGAGAACAGGCGAAGGGGAGAAATCGGAGGGCACAATCTCTACAAGTGAAATTGCTTGTTCATATTTACGGAATGTATGACTTTAACTACGAATGGGTAAAGTTCAAAATGTGTACCCAGACGGGACTCTAACCCGATCTCCTGCTTTCTAGGCAGTTGCGCTGACCTCTACACCACTGGGGACAGAGCGATCACCACACCTGTACGGAATTACACAATACGCCTCCCGTCAGATACAAATTCTCAGCTTCACCCTGCCCACTAAAACTCGTAATTATTGTAAACCCATGTCCGAAAGAAACGAGACCACATACATATAACTTATAGGAAATGCTTGGTTTTGATTTTAAAGATTTCCTCTCTGTGAGAAAATTCGAAGTATTTCGAAAATCGCCAACGGAGGTACATACGAGAGCTTGGATTCAACAGTTCCAGATCTCTCTTCCTCCTGCTTGGCCGGACTCGCATAAAATAGAAGACAGGTGCGGTTATTTAGAAAACGAACCAGCAACCTGCATGAGGGCGGCGGCACGCAACTGCCTCTCGGACAGAGAGTTTCAGCAGATCTTTCTCTCGGCCTACTGGTCTCAGGGGGCCCAAGAACTAATTAAAGACGACAAAATTATTATGCCTAACTTGCAGCATTCAGGGTTTTCGTGCCCTGGCTCTATTACTCGAGGACTTATTGCACAAAAATAATATATGTATTGTACAATCTTCACGGTCTCTCCGAATTATTTCGCTATTTTATCATGAATTTGCGTCACACCATTACAGGAAGATACAAAGATGATATAGAAGGCTGTATGGGCATTTTACAAGAACAACAATACGATGCCGTTGATGGCGTAGTATATAGTGGTCCATATTGCATCAACAAACGTAGTCGCAAATCAAATGTTCAAATGTTTGTAGAACTTATGGGACGTAACTACGGGGTCATCAGTCCCTAAACTTACAAACTACTTATGAACTAGCAAATACTAATGATGATACAAATATCCATGCCCGAGGGGGGATTCGAACCCCCCGACCGTAGTGGCCGCGCAGAACGTGACTGGCGCGCCGCAGACCGCTTGGCCACTGCGGCCGGCACCGTAGTCGCAATCGTAGTGGAGACGGCGTGACATATCACGAAAACGCTATTGTTATGGGAGGCATCAGCCATATCAAAACTGTCTAAGTGGAAATAGGGGCTCAAGAACTGACTATGGGAAGCAGCGACTTTACGAAAATCGTAGCGAAAGAAAGTTACGAGAATCTAGGAGAAAGATGTAGGAATGATGCTGTACAAAATAACTACAGGCACCGCAACTGATCTTAGAAAGAAAGACAAGCGAAATATGATGCGCGAAATCGTAACAAATACCGAGACCGATTTCGGATTGAAAACAGTACACAGGGTCCGTCACCCGTAATGTAAGTTATCCCTGCAAATCCTGGGCACAACCAATAATCACCAGCAACCAAAATCAACAATGATAATTACAGAATGCGGAGAACCAGGACCTTGAACAGACATCGACAAGGACGAACGGACACACATCATCATTGCTCTCTATACTTCCTGGATGTTGATCTTCAGTTGTCTGAGGTGCCATAGATGTCCATATTTTGTGTCTTGCGAAATTCAAATATGGATGCTACGATGTATTACAAGAAAACGAAAAGTTTCGACTGTGCTCCTATGTTAGTCTATTATATAGCTTATTCACTTACAGGTCAAGAGCAAAGTAAACTCTTCTTTGTCGCGTAATAACTGATGGATTCGTTTGATAAATTTAAACATGGCGGACAATACAAAAACGTGTGGAAAACATATGACTGTGCAGGCATGCTGCAGTTCTATGCTCAGACACCAGTGTTATAGATCCAGTTAGTATAGAGATCATTGCATATTCTACATACTATAGGAAGATATTAGGGAAGAACTTTTGCAAGACGTCCCCAGTGGGGAGGTCCGAACAACAATCCAGTAATTACAGTCGCGATTAGTGAGATGGAACTTGAGTGCATTATCGACACCGGCAGCCCTTTGTCAACTATTAGCGAGGCGGCATTTCATAAATGCGAGAAACCAGGAACTTGGGCCTATTTCTTAGCTGAGGGCAACAAAAGTGAACGGAACGATTCACAGAAAGAACACTGACGTAGGCAGAGCAATGAAATTTTACATGTCAAGAGAAAAAGTTTAATTTTTAATCGTCGCACTATTAAATGGGGTTGTCATTTTAGGAATAGTTATATGTATGTCCACCAAGCAGTAATTGACGTAGGTATGGGAAGCATGAGGGGTCCAGGGTAATGACAAAGCTGAGGAGATTGTATGAATCTGGATTTTCGTGTCCAATCTGGAAAAAGAGATCCTAGTCTGTAGTATTAACGGGTGAAGTTACATGGATGTCATATATGAAAAAGACGATATACTTGCTGATAATTTGAGTTGGAACCTCGCCGATGTGGATATCACAATCTACGCCAGAAATGAATTATTGGAAAATTACGGACGTGTTTTCTCTAAAAACCCAGGGCCAATTAAAGGTTTTTTTGTCCACGTTTACGGTACAAGAACATCAAAAGTTCTTTGTGCGGCCATATCCTATTCCTTTAGCACGTAAAGAGCAAGTTGAACGTGTTCTAAAGTAAATGCTGGATGATGTTTTTTTTTTTTTTTTTTAATTCGGTCTGTAGTTGAAACTGTTTGTAGTAAAGTTGTGCTAATTCTCTAGATTATTGTAGATGTAAAGGTAGAAAACAACCTTGTTTGTAAATGGCATTGTAGTTAGCAATGTCAACGAATATAATCAATTTCCTTACCTAATGCTGTGCAAGACATACCACAAACTTTGACCAATATAAATGTTACTGTATGTTGGATATGAACTATCTAATAGGTTTGAAATATTCATTTCACAAGAACATTTCAAACTCAAATGTTCTGTTCTCAGCATTCTACAAATTTATTGTTGCTAAATCAGTTCTGGCAAAACGTAAGAGTTCTTATATATGCTTGAGGTAGTTTAATTTCATTGTAAAACTACTTTTTATTTCTCACAGTCATAGAATGATGTTTTTTCTTCATATAAAATGCTCATCGTAAAGAGTCATTAGTAGTAAAGTCATTTTTGAGTAGATAAGTGCTTTGTTTTATGTAATAGGCCATGATGAAACGTCACTTGGTGCAATTCATATATACAGCCTTCGTAAATGCCATGTCTAACTTTAATACAACTTTACTCTGTGTAAATTCTGTGAGTTCGATTGTCAAATCACTACGTGTATATGCAACACATCTTCCAGAAGACGAAAATCATATTTCGTAAACAGTTTTATGCTGTTATGTTAACATGTTGTAGCTGTTACGTCTGCATACCACAAGCCCCGGCAAGGCAGACTTCACTCATCACATCCTTTTGCGCCGTATTACATATTCAAAACACTCGCAGGCGCTGGCTGGTAAATAACGCCTCACCAAAACAAACAGAACCTACTAGTTTTTTTTTTTTTCATTAACAATACAGAGTGACCCACCACCTTGATACTCTAAGGTGGGTTGTATACTACCAGTGTTAGTAGCATTGGAAACGGTTGCTGGTTTCGTAGCCGTTGGAGGAACTGGAAGTATTACCTTCGTGTGTTCTATGCCGTTGCCCGTCCCTAGGCACGTGGAGGCCAACCAGTTCTTTGCAACCGTACCTAGCTTGCACTGTGAGTTAGAGTTTCTACTAAATATTGTTTACATTGTTTTGTTTGAGATAGGCGTTTGAAATAAAGATGAAATTGAAAATAATACATGTATGATTACAGAGTCTATTCAGACAGCCAGGCAGCCTTGAGATCACTGGCAGCTCCTGCAACAAGGTCTAAAATTGTTGCAGAATGTTACAGGGTTCTGGTGGAGCTAGGGGAAAGCAATAGAGTAAACCTATTGTAGGTCCCTGGCCACTCGGGGATCACTGGCAACGAACATGCCGACAGATTAGCCAAGATGGGGGCAGAGTCTCCATTTATTGGACCGGAACCTGTCCTGACAATCACCAAGGCAATGATCAAATTGGAGTTACGTAACTGGCTCAGAAGATAGCACGTAGAATATTGGACCAAAGTCCATCAACAAAAACATTGCAAGGTAATGATGCCAAAGGCATGTTTTAAAAGAAGCTCTGCAATCCTGGGCCTGAACAGGAGAGATATTAGACTCATGGTTGGATTGCTGACAGGCCATGGGAACTTCAAAAAACACCTACATACAATGGGAATAACAGAAGAGGACCCTAAATGTAGGATCTGTGATGACGGTGATGAAACTGCATCACATCTAATCTTCGAATGCATTGCATTGGAGAGTAAAAGGCACAGAACATTTGGGACAACCAGACCCGAAGAAATTGTGTCTAATAAAGAACTGGTAAAGGGACTCCTTGCACTGTTCAAGGGCATTGGTTGACTTTACTAGATATACAGGGAGCGATACCGCCCAATAAACTTAGTTTAGGTGTGGGCAGTGGCGGGTTGGACCAAGACTGTTTTGGCTTCTCTGGAAAAATCAAATCAATGATTATAGAGTATTCCTAAATTCTACAGAGATAAAATTTGGTAAGTATACCATTAATTAGAAATAGTTTTTAAACATGAATTACATTGAAGTTATAACAAGAGATAGTACAGATCAGTAGTAGGATAAAGATGTAATCAATTCTTATTTGTTTACGGTGCATCACACCAGTATAGAAATAATCTGAAAAGAGAGTCAACGTCTTCGAGTTGACCTGTGATCGGGTACAATATCATAATTACAGTAGTGAATGATTACATAGAACCTACTAGATGCTAAAATGAACCTTTTCCCCCAGAGGCCGCGCCATCGACACGCGGATGACTACACCACATCGCTGGCCTCCGCCGGCTTTATAAGCCGTCTGAGGCCGAGGTCTCACCAGTTCTCCGCCGAGCGAAGGACCAGCTCAACCCGACTTCGACATCGACTACCAGCAGAAGCCAACGAGTAAGAATGCCATAAAGAAGCCACGATTTCAGGACCGGCAACTCTTTGAGGGTTTTCTCCAACTCCACATAGCCTTGTACATAATTGATTGTGTAATAAACTTTACTAAGTGAAATGCACTGAGTAATACTTCAGTGTGTAGTCATCCGCGTCGGCGTGAACTCTGGAGGAAGAAAAGGTTCATTTTAGAATCTAGTAGGCTCTGTTAGTTTTGGTGAGGCGTTATTTACCAGCCTGCGCTTGCGAGTGCTTTGAATATGTAATACGGCGCACAAGGATGTGATGAGCGAAGTCTGTCTTGCTGGGGCTTGTGGTATGTAGACGTAACAATAGCCATAAGCGGATTTCCTAGTCCACTCAATATGGTGGCTGAAATAGCTGACCGAGCGAGGTGGCGCAATGGTAACGCACTGGACTCACATTCGGGAGGATGGTGGTTCAAATCCACCTCCGGCCATCCAGATTTAGGTTTTCCGTAATTTCCCTAAATCACTCCATGCATATGCCGGGATGGTTCCTTTCAAAGGGCACGGCCGATTTCCTTCCTCATCCTAACCCAAAAACTCCGAGCGTTAGCTCCGTCTCTAATGACCAAGCTGTCGACGGGACGTTAAACCCTAAGCATCCATCCATCCTGAAATAGCTGATTCAGTTCCTGATTTAGTCAGCAAGATTGCTATTTTTTTTACTTAAATACACAAATTCATGTTCACTCTAATATTTATACTTCTCTTTCACCGCTGAAAATGCCACTCTGTGCTTATGAGCCGAAAACTCTTAACAAGAAAATAATCTGACAAGTCAAGAACATTTCAAAAATGGTTGCGTTTACATGGGAACGAAAATCGATTCTGGAACTGGAAAACCGCTATACAGAAGTGGAGTTCCTAAAATCGATTTTTGGATTGTTTTCATAACCAACCTTTTGGTTGGAATTGGGAAAATGGTTCACTGGTTCTGGGAGCCCACGTGAATGGGAAGATTGAGAAATGAGACAATCAAGGAGCGACTGCGGTTCCCGCCGCAGCTACAGTTATTAGCAGCTACAGTACGAGCTGTGCTTTGGCACAGACAAATATATACAGACGGGAAACCTCCGTAAGGGTCCGGTCCCACTCTCAGGGGTGCGGGGCGGGGGATGCTGAAACTGTTCCGTAAGATGTCCCATGATGGTGCTGCGGTCAGAAGCAGCCCTTTGAACTGGCAAGAGCAGGCGGCAGGTAACGGCTGTCCCCACCACCACCTCCCCTCAAACGCCAGCAAGCCGGACACAGCCGTGACCTCGTGGCAGGCGGCACGAGGTCTCCCCTCAGCCTCCCCTCCACGCTACCCTCTGACGTGCGAGAGGCACCCTCAGAAGTGCCTCAAGTGTGGTCTACCGGTACTAAACCAGGGAACCGCCTGACACCCGCTAGCATCTTACGGAACTACTAGGGGAGCATAGGACAGTGGTTTAGGGGGGGGGGGGGGCTGCTTCTCTGTATATGTTACTCTGTGGCTTTGGCCACAGCGAGTGGCCGACTGCAAGTGGCGGCCAAGACACACGCACAAGAGAAGTTAGGGCTGCAGGTCCGTCCCTCCAAACAGCACATCTGCCGGTCTGACCTCAGGCTCTCCAACCAGGGGACGACCTACTAGAGCTTGGAGGCGTCAGTACCCAATATGTCTGTTCGAGTGACGAAAGATTTACCAGTCGCCACTGTTTCTGACTACCTCTACTGCACATGTGCGGCCGCCGCCAACTCGAACGCTTATTTCTCGTGTTTCGTAGTTTAGCCAACTGTAGCGCTATTTGGCTTATTTGCTCTCTCAGCTGCGAAGATAAAGGTTTATAATTTAAAATAATGAAATGATACACAACAACAGCAACAGGTTAATGTTCTCTGTACTTTCTATACCTCCCCCACAGCTAACTATAATGTGGTTATTACCCTCCTTTACCATTTCTGTCCTCGTAGAATGACAGAAAGAGTGAATGAGCATGTACGGTAGATTTTCTCATTGTCTGGTAAAGAGTGAAAGTTCTTGTCTGCTACTGTGGCAGTTTATCCAACCTTGTGTTAGCTTAGCGATGGGCAAGGAAGTTGCATTCCCCTCTGGTAGAAGTACTATTGTGCCTAAGTTGGCAGGGTGTGGTTTGTATGTCTTAGAGGTACTACCGGCAGTGATTGTGGGGATGTTGCTTGTGGGAGGGACTTGGTTATTGGTCCTTGGAGTCACGGGTGAGAGGTTGTCTCTGAGCTCGTGGTAGTCGTGGGTGTGATGCCGAATTTATATAAGTTTTACTTTGAATGGGATTTAATCGGTTTCGCTTGCAGTTTATGATCTGCATAATCCTACAAATTATTTTGTTTGGGTTAAAGAATATGCAATTGATTTTTGCTAAATCCTGTGAAGTACACTCAGATCTGTGCAGTGGGCATATTATATGAGGACTATGTTTGACTAATCAGGATACGGGTTTCCCTGTGTAAACGAGTGGGTGTATGTGACTGTAATATATTTCTACTTTTCTGGTTATTGTCTCATGTTCCCAATTTCTCTTCCACTGGGCATGTATATCTTTTTTCTGTCGGTACCATGTGTTTAATAATGGTTTCGTTCTGTGAGTGACCAGTTAATTGTCTCATCTCAAACCATGATTTACCTTTTCATATAACATACAAATTGAAATGAACTTATGAAATGTAATAATTTTTCATGACTTGCCTTTATTTTATTTGGGATAAGTGGTTGTGTTTGAATCACTGATGGAATCTTTGATTTCTTTCACTTAACTCTGTAACAATCGTTAACCTGAAGTACCTTGACCATTTGTTCCATACCAATACATTTATGGATGTTTTTATATCATGATAGGCCAAGTGAACAAGTTCCCATAGTCTTTAGACAAAGGAATTACATGCCAATGTTCACATATACTTTGTCTTGTTTCATGTTTGGATGAATGTACTGAGTGTGTGTGGTTCCTGCTATTGGCCTATTCCAATTTCCTTTCTTGTATTTCGATAATTTATGAGCCATTGTGTATTGACACCACATTAGCACTATATCTAGGAACCAACAATTTTGAATTGTTAATAATGTGATCAGCACCAACTTATAAAATAAATGTTCAGTCAGTAGAAATTAAACTATTGAATCACCACAGTGGAATGGCCGAGTACTCTAAAGCATCTTGCTATGGAATACGTGGCTGCTACCCTTCGAGAGTTCGATTTCTCCCTCAGGCATGGTTGTGTGTGTTGTAGTTTGTAAGCCAAGGGGCTGATAACATCAGTAGTAAAGTTCCTTACAATTACGAACTTTCATATTCAATCTGTAGAATGAATTTTAGTAGATAGTGTACATCCTAATGTGTTTTAGTTATCCAACATTTACTGCTTCATTCATTTAACTAATATATTTTATGTTGTAGATTTCAGTATATGTAATAGCTTCAAAAATGTTCGATGAGCTTGATTCAGTTCCTACAGGAATAATTTCATATATACCTTCCCATTATTCTTTATGAATATTAAGTAAGGGATCTCAATAGACACCCTTCATAATAATCAGATTGCCAGACCTAGAATTGCAAATTGTGATTTCCATTATTTAATTGCAAAGGGAAGTAGACACTATTGATGCAAACTTTGACTCTCCTGTGATTTCTAGTGTGAATAATGCTTGAAAGACTAAGTCACAAAATAAAGATAAAACAGGGGAAAAAAGCAAGGTTCAGTCGCAGGCCACTGGTACTTCCTTTCTGTCTCACAGCAAGTGTGGAGGCGCTCAGCAGCAAATGCGTAAATCATGTCCGCGATGTTTCAGTAGAGCTTGTAATCCCAGCCGGTGGGTGACTTGCTATAGCTGTGGCAAGATAGACCACGTTCAGAGCGTGTATTTACGCCACGACAGTGCTCAGCGTGCCCATGAGAATGCGTGGTAGCTCAAAATTCAGCAGAACATTAACGCTATCTCGGCCCACCCAGTCGAACAACTGTACTTCTCTACTACAAGCACGCCAATCAAATGTTCAATGTTCAAATGTTTGTTAAGCTTATGGGACTTAACTACGGGGTCATCAGTCCCTAAACTTACAAACTACTTATCAACTACTTACGAACTAGGACAGCACAAATATCCATGCCCGAGGGGGGATTCGAACCCCCGACCGTAGTGGCCGTGCTGACCGTGACTGGAGCGCCTCAGTCACCTCGGCCACCGCGGCCGGCTACAAGCACGCCCTCTACGAGAAAACCTTCCAGGCGCTTTGGCGTAAAGACAATAAGTCTTTTGCTTCCTTGCATGTAGCTGACCACTCTGTAGAGCTGCAACTAGACTTTTGTGCTTCAGAGTTCCCTTAGTAAATAGACACACTTGTGAACTTCTAGGAAGCCAGCCCCTATGCTAATCTATCCCTGTGCTATCTGCTTATAATCGACAGTCTACCCCCCAGGGGGCTCTCGGTTCTTTCGTGAGTACGTGCGTGGCGAGCACGGGGCCCTGAGCTAATGCTGTCTTCCTTCCTACTTTATTTCCCGGACTGCATTTACTTTCTCCCTCCTCTCTTTTCCTATCCTCATTCCTTACCCTCCCCATCGGGGATAACTTTAGCAGTTTAATCCCCCTATCCCAACCAAACAACTCAACTCAACAGTCCATAGTTGTACTTGATGTACGTAGTTTTCCTGCCTCTTTCAAGAATGTAACAAAGTTTGTTTCTTTCCACGTACTAAGCGCCCAATACTTTGAAAACATATTTGGCCTTGACTTATTTGGTCTCTTCAATCTTAGTACGCAGAATAATGTCCTTCAAATTAGTGTTTCAGTGCATCAAAAACAAGTTTCAGTTTTGTGTGAGAAATACAAAAAGCTGTTTGAACTGGGTGTAGGACAGGATAAAGATTTTGAAGCGCAAGTCACCTTAAAAGACTAAGCACAGCCATGCTTCGTCAGAGCTCGCTCTGTTCTGCACGGAATTCTTGACCAGGTAGCGCAAGAAATTCAAGATGTACTGATAGTAGGGTCATAAAGCCAATATGAGCTAGTTAGTGGGCTTCTCCTGTTGTCATATAGAAGCAACCAGATGGACGTCTTCATCTGTGCGCCAATTTCAAAATTACGGTGAATCCACGGTCTATTCTTATACCCTCCCTTGTCTGGAAAAATATAGGGACAGATTGGGCAACATACTATATTTTTCAAAAGTGGACTTAACGCGAGGCATATGTGCAGTTACTGCTGGATGCAGAATGCTGAAAATTGATTGTGAACAACACTCATGAAGGACTCTTTCAATTTCTAAGACTGTGTTTTGGCAGTGCATCGGCACCTGCTATTTTTCGAAGATTCTTGGAATAGTTAACAGCAAAAGGAACATGATGTTCCAATTATAGAGATGGTATCATGGTGTGAGAAGGTACGCCAGAGGAACATTTGCTTAATTTAGAGTGTTTATGTCAATTTTTTAAGGACAATGGATTTTACTGTAATAAGGACAAGTGTTCATTTGTTCAATGAGTAATTGGACTACCTTGCACTGTGATCAATGCACAAGGAATTCATCCTGAACAATCTCATTTAGCAGCAATGAGAAAGTTGCCTCAGCCAAAGAATGTCACAGAACTACAAGCTGTAATGGAAAACTCACTTATTATGTAAATTCATTCCTAACACTGTGCAAATTGCTGCAACGGTTAACCGCTTGGGCTGCAAAAATGTACCTTTTGTATGGTCAGCTGCATCTGAAAAATCTTTTAAGCAGTTGAAAGATGCTCTGCTCAGTCATCATTGCCTGAGACCATATGATCCTAACAAACAGTTATAATAGCTGTTGACGCTTCCTCCTATGGAGTCGGAGCTCTTCTTTCACACCGTTTTGGTAACAGAGGCAGGCCTATTTCATTTGCACTGTAATTACAGTCAACTTGGAAAGGAGGCATTAGTGATAGCGTAAGATCTCACAAAGTTTCATCAGTATCTGTATAGCAGAAATTTCTGTTTCGCAAATCACCAGCCTTTAAAGGTTTTATTCGGTCCTGCCAAGCCTGTACTGTCGTGTACAGCGCAAATATTGCTGCTACGTTTGCACCCCCTTTTTTTAATTATCTGTGTAAATTACTCTACAGACATACCCCACAACATATGAATGCAGACCTATTGACTCGTTTAGCTACTGGTAATGATTTCTACTTTCGATTCTTCCAAGGAATCATATTTTACGTACATATTTCAGAATATTCCTAACCCCAAGCCGTGCCACTATTTTGCACTTTGTCATGCCCTTTCACAAAGTTCAAGTGTTTTGCTTTTACGCACCGACAATGGCGATGCTCAGGTTGTAATCCGTGATTTCCTTTACTGGGAAGTTTTGAAGTTGTTGCACCAACGACATTGGGGCATTAATCGAACGAAACAACTAATTCTCCATCATTGCACTTGGCAACGCAGAGATGCACAAATTCAGGCTTGGCTTCTTGTTGTTCTGTTACACAGAGAAAAAAGGAACTCTGCTGCAACATTTTGACCCACTTTAGGTTACGGTAGTAACACTAAAAGTGGGCCTTTGCGATCGACTTTTGACAGCTCGAAATTTAAATGAAAATAACGTCTTAACGGTTCCTCTGACACGGAAACTGAATACATTAATTTGTAGAGGAGACATTTCTCTACATCTTTGCTCTGTTATGGTTTTTTTTTCATATCTCTCACAGTTTCACAGATATTTGCAAAAATTACGGCGATTTTTGGATGTCTGTCTGTCTGTCCATCCGTAACGTGTTCCCACTTTTTAAGTCAAGCCGTTCAACCGATCAGCAACAAATTTTACAGATGCAATTGTAGGCCGACAGAGATCAGAACCTCCCTTTTTCAAATTTTTCGGACAAAAAATACGTTAGTAACATCTGACAGGAAAATTGAATAACCGAAATTGTAGAAGAGTAAATTCTCTAATACTTCGCTCCTTATGTTTTTTTCATATCTTGCCTCGTTGCAGAGATATTTGCAAAAATAACGGCGATATGACGATTTCTGTCTGTCTGTAACGTGTTCCTACTTTTTATGTCGTTCAATCGATCGGCACCAAATTTTACAGACATAATTGTTGGCCGCCAAAGACAGAACCTGGCTTTTTCAAATATTTATGACAAAAACTACGTTACAACACTTAGAAACGCCTTTGGTAATGTAATTTTAATTGCAAATAAACCGTTCAACTTACACAGAAATTGAACAACCGAATTTGTAAAGGAGGAAATTCTCTACGAATTTGCTCTCTTATGTTTTTTTCGTATCTCGTATCGTTTGAGAGATATTTGTAAAAATAACAGGGATTTGACACCGTCCATTCATTTTACAAAAACCAGCCATTCGGAGATGTCACGTGACATTCCATGCCCAGAACTCTCTCTGGCATACGCCATCTTGCGTTGCGTGTTTGGTGGTTTCCTTATTATTACTTAAACGTTGTCATTTCAAGCCAGTGACGCACTGAAGAATTATCAAAATCACGTCTTTCTTCGTATGATAAATGATAATCTAGTGTCTAACAACACCATATTAGCATCAGTTAACAACTGCCATCAATACTATGAGATTAAAGGACGAATCTTGTAACTGCTCGACATAGTGTAGTGGGCAGTGCGTCGGAATATAATGCACACGGTCAGCGGTTTGGAACCTGTCACTACCAAACATTCCTCCTTTTCTCCTAAAAAGGTATGTGCACTCTTATTAATTAAATAGAACTATGTCCTCAATACTTACAGTTGTGCAAATGTAAGAATGCTCCCTCTAAAATGTGTGGACATAAACTGGTGGATAATGTAAAAATGAATATTGTGAACAACGTGCTGATACTAGTGTTTCGTTTATAAATGAAGTTCTAGATTTCTATGGAAAGTGTAGTTTCTTAATGAAACGAAGTGTATACATTGCAACAAATTACTTTGTTTATTTTTTCTAAGCACTTATTCACTATTTATGGAATATATTGAAAGTCATTAATTAGAATCAATGCATCTACTAAAATGTCTGTCTTTGACATGGTTGATATGAATGCGTTTAATGTAGATGGTATTACCTTTCCTTTAGTTCAGATATGACTCCGTTCATGTACTTTGTTCTGCGCTAAAATAAAGAGCAAACATTTTATTTCAAACCGTGATTACCCTTTCTTTTACAGCTAAAATCACAAACGGAATAAGTGTGGTAATAATGAATTCCAGCCACGGTGTAGTAGCCGAGCGGTCTAAAGCATCTCGCTGCGGAGCGCGCGGTTTCTCACTGTGGAGGTTCGAGTCCTCCCTGGGGCATGGGTGTGTGTGTTTGTCCTTAGGTTAGTTTACCTAGGTTTAAGTAGGTTGTAAGCTATGGACTGATGAGCACGCAGTTTGGTCTGATAGATTTACAAACATTTGAACATTTTGAATGAATTCCACGTCAATCTAGCACTTAATATACATACAAAGTTAGTAGTATCATTACATCATTTACAACTGTCATTGTAACAGTATCTTCCAAGTTTATGTATGTGTTTACAATTCGTTGTTCAAAAATGTTTGTTAAGCTTATGGAACTTATCTGTGGGGCTATCAGTCCATAAAATTACAAGCTACTTATAAACTAACTTATACTAAAGGCAGCACAAACATCCATGCCCAAGGAGAGATTTGAAGGCCCGACAGGGAACGGCCTCGTTCATCGGAGCATAGCATAGCTCACTGTCTGACTGATGGGGCACAGCCCACACATGACGTCAGTGGCGGAAAAATACCAACCAGAAGTGCCTGTAATTTCGCAGTCAGAAGTATAGCATCTGTGTCTTCAAGATCTTTGAGTAGGCTACGCAACGCAAAGTGACAGGTCAGAATGAAAACAAAGCAGACGATCATGCTATTTTGTGTTGACACTTGGATAGTGTTCACTTCAGTCTGTTCATTACTCGCGAAATAGCTTGGTGTTTCTTTAGGTATTACGTAATTTTCTTTCCTGTCCGAGTGAAAAATAACTGTTTCACAGACAGTACGTATCTTTCAGTGACTATTCAACTACTTATTTTTTTTTAAATAAATATTCAATAATAACGTTCTTTAAATCGTGTACCCAGCCACAATCTATGTTGTACACAGGCCCTGCTGGCTTCTGTCTAGGAGTTTCCAGCCAACGTTTGTTTGATTTTACAACTTACGTTTCACTACCACCAATTTAGATTGAGATTGGCTTGCACTTGGGCAATGTCAGCAGTTCATAATGGGGCGAAACGTCTGACTAACCTCAAACTTCGACAGAAAATCTCGAGACAGATGCCAACGGAAAACATGTCAACAAACTGTCATAAAAGCTTAAAATATACAATAGATAAGAACTTGGGAAACGTCTTTAAACATCTGTGTTTCTCAGTATCTTGAAGCTCCAGTAGCTACGACCGTTATTTATCTTATAATTGACGATACCAATAGATTGTTTGGATTGTATTTACCTTGTACCCACAATAAAACATTTTAATGCACACTGTGTCATTAGCCCCTGTTATGCAGATGAATAAGAAGCTGCTCATAAAATATTTGTATTATCACATTACACAGACAAACCTGTGTCAGGGTATCAACGTTTTCTTTATTAATGACCCCCACGAATGAATAATGTCTACTGTCAAGTCTCAAATACAGAAATATTTATTCTTCTCAGTGTACTTTGTTAAGTGATATTACCCATCCGAAAATATTATTACGGTACATTTACAGTGATTTGTTATTAGGACAGTATTCCCCTAAACAGACACTTGGAAATCGTCACATATTCGGAAATTACTATCCAAATAACTGTTTCGTCCTTTGTTTTCTAATCAGTTTTAAATGTAAATAAAAGACAGAAACGTAGGACTAACTGTTAATACAATCAGCGAAGTTCATTTAAAAACGTAAAGACGAAAAAAAAAAATTGGGAGAGGATACGATTCGAACGTACACCTGAACATAATACAAATTACCAATCCACAATGCTATCCATCATGCTACAACGACATAACTTAAGAAGATGCTTTGGATTACTTATACCTACACTTGAAGCGTTATGTTGTTAATTTGCTATAAATTACTATTTATTTATAAGGTAAGCGTTTTCGTAATTACTCTTAAAGGCATCACAATTGCATTCTTAATGTTTAATGTTCACAATTTCTAAATAAGCTCAATTTAAAATGGCGCCTGTCACATCCTGCCAAAGATTCTATCCTTGCTGTGTATAGTCTCTGATCCAAAACGGGAGTGGTATTTTTCCGCCGCTAACGTATACTCACAGCCCACTGCCTCACATCGCACAGCCAGTGAGCTATACGATCGCGACCTACTCTGCGTGAGGTGGCATGGGAGTGCACAGGCCTTCACTGGTTGAACCCTCTTTCCTTTCCTCTCTTTTCATTGGTTTGATCAGTACTTTGTGAACGTTGGTTTGTTTTATTCTATTTTGATCGCTTCGTCGATCACTGTTTTCTCATTACAGAGGGCGTCGAGCTACCATTCCGGCAACTCTCAGACCAAGGGCGCTGAGCCACCACGCTCTAGCAAGTTTCAAAGCACCGTCTAATATGTTCATAGAATTAATTCCTCTTCCGATAGGCTATGGCGAACAGCTGTGAGAGTAATCCTAATTCTTGTACCATCGATGGCAGGTGTTAACTAACATTAGATTATAATTCATTGTCCTAAGAACGACATGTTTTTCACAATTTTCAGTGCACCATTACTTTGAAATGACAACGCTTGAATTCTAATAAGAAAATCATCAAGTACAGAAAGCAAAATGGTGTACGCAAAAGAGATTTTCGGGCATAGGATGTCACTTAACTGATTTACGAACGCTAAATGTAGTATGCTGTGTTCCATCCAGGATATAGTTACTCGTCCGAACACCAAACAGTGGCGGCGCTAGACAAAAACTGGGCGTCAACGAACTCGTCTTTGCGAGGCCCCTTTCAGTTTTTCAGTAAGGAAGAAAATGTTAAATAAAATGAGCTGAATTATACATCGATGATCATTATACTAAAATTTTATAGGTACAATATAAAGTATTATTGCAATGACAAAAATTACAATAAACAAACACAAATTAAACTACAGAAACTTTTCGGCCTTTCGCCATACTGAGTTTTTTTTAAGATCACATATTAATTAATACTAGCCGCTATTTGGGCATCAATTGATAGTACTGACAACACAGGTAGTGTTTCTTGGCTCTCTGTGCTTCTCAAGTTAGTCTTAATCAATTTTCAGTTCGTGAAGCTTCTTTCGGCCGAAGCTGTACTGACTGGGACTGTGAGCATGATTCTGATTCTTATATAAACATTTGGATAAACTTCTTCCAGATTATTTTCTACAATGTACTGAAGTTGTTTTGAAAGTATTTATCTAAAAATTGTATCACTGCTGCACTCACACAGAAATAAATACGGACAACGAAACAGCTGCCGGCAGGGAATGGCCAAGCGCGCTAAGGCGTCATACCACGGTGAGCGAGATCACTCTCATCAGGGTTCGAATCCCACCCTTGGGTACGGATGTAGTGTTCGTCCTTTGGTTAAGCTAGTGTAAGTTAGATGTAGGTCGTCGCAACATAACCTAGCAGTTGAAAAGTGAGGCCCCCACAGGCGCGAGGCCGTTGGCGGTTGCTGACGTCGCCGACGCCTAGAGCTGCCACTGACGCCAAATGTACACTACGTTTGTTCCAAGGTATAGTCATTCGTGACCAGTACAGGCAAAGAAAATAAACCTTGAACAAACTGCCAAGGCAACACAGGTGATAAAATTTTAACGGAAAAATATAATGAAATTGTGAGTGAGAGTCCTTTGTCGAAGCTAAACTCAAATATCATATAAATTTGGCTGTTTCTTAAAACACAGTCAGAAAAAGTATTACGTGCTGGGTGCATAGATATTATCACAATTGTGGAGTCGTAATCGTATTACTATTAACTTTTTATTATTTACGTTATTATTTTTGTTCGAAATGTTTCTAAAAAATTATAAAACTACAAATCTAAAGTGTGCCATATAACACGTCAGTGCGATTTTTCCTTGGCTGTGCCCCTCTGGCCTGTACATGATAGATGGCTAAGCCGCCTGCAGGATATTCCTAACCCCGTGGCATGCCACTATTTTGCATTTCGTCATGCCCTTTCACAAAGGTCAGGTGTTTTGCTTTTATTCACTGACAATGGTGATGCTCAAGTTGTAATCCATGATTTCCTTCAATGCAAAGTTTTGAGGTTATTGCACCTACGACACTGGGGCATTAATCAAATGAAGCAACTAGTTCGCCATCATTGCACTTGGCTCAACAGGGATGCACAAATGCAGGCTTGACTTCTTGTTCTTCTGTCAACGCGGAGTAAAAGCGACTATGCTGCAAAATTTTTTCGTTGGCTGCGTCCCTCTAAATTGTCACAGCGACTTCATATTGATTTTACAGGTTTCTAATGGAGCACATGATGGCTCTTATCGAATGATGCTTACAGCAAATTTCCGTTCAGCAAGTATGGCCGCAGCTTCATCTTCTACTTTTTTCTATCGAACTGCAGTTGACGTCACCTTTGCATGCCCATCGTCATTGGACGTCGCCTCTACTGCAACCACAATGGAAACAAATTGCTCCATCTTAGAATTCACAGTTTAAGATCTGCAACAAAATCTTCTTTACGATCTACAGATGTAAACGTCGTAGGGAAACAGGTATAATTTTTGCATTCTTGGGTCATTCTACTTACCTGGTTAAGGGTTCCACTGAACTGCCCAGACATCTTCAAAATCAGCTGCGATGCTCGAATTTTCGTGATTGTGCTGCAGATATTTTGTCGGTAGATCTGGCAAGCGGTAGAGGGCCACATCAAGAGACCCTCACCACTCCTGTCTCCACGTGCGG
Source organism: Locusta migratoria (assembly GCA_026315105.1). Taxonomy (NCBI): domain Eukaryota; kingdom Metazoa; phylum Arthropoda; class Insecta; order Orthoptera; family Acrididae; genus Locusta; species Locusta migratoria. The sequence goes on from CM048746.1 coordinate 86,739,936, forward strand.
CACCTACTACAGTGGTGTCAATGGACATCGACAGCACGCCACTTCCATTGCTGCCGCCGCCGTGGACCATGACGCTGACAGCGCGGTCCCCATCGCTGAGAAAGACAACGCCACCACTGCAGCAGCGGACGCCAACTTCGTCTTCTGCACCATGCCGCTTCTGGCCTCCTGCAGTGTCGTTCCAGAAGCGCCTAGATACGTCGTCGTCCTATGCCCACCTGGTCACCGAAGTGCAGCTGGTGTGCAGCTTTCCAGCCAATGATTCTGTGCTCTCACAAGATGAATACTGGGTGGTGGGTAAGAAGCTGCCACTGATCAATGTTTCAGATCCCACCTCTTCCTATATATCTTGGTCAGGGCCTCCTTACCATCACCGTATCAAATCAAGACACTATTCCACATTAGTGCGTCGTTTTGGTGGGGGGAGGCAAATTTGTATCCCTTGCTGGCGTAGTCGAGCGGTCTGGAGCGCCACGTTACGGATCTCGAGGCCTCCCACGTCAGAGGTTTGAATCCTCCCTCAGGCATGGATGTGTGTGTTGTCCTTAGTTTAACTTAGTTTAAGTAGTGTGTAAGCTATGGACTAATAACCTACCAGTTGAGTCCGATATATTTACAAACATTTGAACGTTTTTTTTAGATTTGTACATTCCTTGAGTCTGACCTTACACCATTTGGCATCATAATCGAGGTAGAGTATCAATGCATCCATTGGAAGTGTACTTACCACTGATTACAATGCAGTAGATCACTCCCTGCATAGTTCTTTGTGCCATGGCATCACCAGGTTTTATAAGGCAAAACAGTGCAAGAATCAATCTCATTTCTGTGCAGCATTAGGTGGAGAGCTCTGTGCACTTAGTACTTAACAGTGTACTTTGCGAACAGTCATGATATTCTGAGGTGTGGCAGACATATATAGTCCATTACTGATAGTCGTCCTGTATTCAGTGTAGATATTGTATGTGAGTCTATTATTCCTGTCTACTGTTCAACAAGCAGAAGTTAAGTATTCTGGTATGTATTTGTTACCATCTAGTAAGTGTTGACCTGTTGCAGATTATCTGGCTACTTGTGTCCTATTACTCCCTGACTCTGATTCCTGATGCAGGCTATAACAAATTCCTTTATGTTTGTGACACAGCTGATCTTATTTCTCACATAATAGTAACTTTTAGGTCGTGTTTAAACCCTTTTTGTAATTTCATTGCCTCCTACTTTACCTGATGATAAATGGATTAAAATATATTTTACAAAAATCAATAATAATGATAATTTATATGATCCAAGAGTAGTAATTATTGCACTAACGTACAATAAAAATATTGTCAAAAAAAGGACTAAATTAAAGTAGGTGATGAATATAAATTACAAAACACATCAACTACTACTTTATGTAATCAATTTGGTGAATATAATCAAGAAAGATTTACACTAAAAAACATACAAAATTGTATTAGATATCCATATAAATATTGTTTGTGCTCAAAATTTCAATGCAGTTATCGATTGTGGAGTTGATAAAACAATATATTTGTATAAATGTCAAAACTGTTTCATCATATTACTGTGATATCTATCTAACAAAAATTATAACAAAAAGATAGATCTAATAAGCAAGAAAGAATGTGTTTATTGTGCAGTAGCTGAGAACATGATATAATAGAAATGATGTATTGTCAATACTGTAATAGCTATTGTTCCAATCATCAATGTTTAAACATACATCTGTTTGGTCCTGAACTTATTTGTGATAAAGAACATAAATATAAAAAAAATGTAAAAGCATTTGTTACAATCAGATTTGAAGAACATAAAAGTGGTTTTGAAATTTGTACGAACTGTAAACAAGAAGTAGAAATAAAAACTCAACAATGTTACATACAACATAAAAAATGTAGTCAATGTGTATGATGGTTAATTTCTAATGGATGTAAAGAGGATAAGGTCAATGATACTGAAATTGCAGTGAAACGATAGTATTATTAATGGTGAATAAAATTAATGTTCTATCTAAGTGTTCCAAATTAAACAAAATGGTTACAAGTGAAAAATTAAAAAGTTATGAAAAAGCTCATCATATGAAAATTAAATGTCCATACAAAGAACAATTCACAATTTTTGATTATGAGACTCAAGAAGAAGCAGGAACACATATTGCAAATGTAATAATAGTTCCTAATTTTAAGGGTGAAACTGTTTATCCAATTAAGACAAATGATGAATTCTGTAAGTGGATGATATCTGATAAAAATCGGAATAATACTTTTATAGCTTATTATACTAACAGTTATGATTTACAATTACTTCTAAAGTACTTTATTGAAAATGCAATGTATCATTATACTATCTTTAGTGAAAGTAATTTAATATTGTTATAAATAAAACAATATCTTTAAAAATAATATATAGTAGTAATTTTGTACAAGGATCACTTAGTAATTTGACAAAAACATTTGTATTACAATAACTAAAAAAATATTTTCTTCACTTGTCCAATTTAAAGGCTAATAAAAATTGTATTGGTTTTCTTCCAGATATCGAATGTTATTGGGTTCATACTATGAAACCGAAAAAAAGAGAATTTCTCAAATGGCACAGTCCAAAAGTAAAAGAAAATTATGAGTTCAATGTGCTTCTTGTTGTGGTAGTCTTCAGTTCTGAGACTGGTTTGAAGCAGTTCTCCACACTGCCATAACCTGTGCAAGCAGTGACGAATCCTGGTGTCGGGGGAGGGGGGCCTATGGGACTGCAACCCCACCAGAACGTGATGAAAAACTGGTGATATAAGTTTTTAGATTTATCTATGTATTTATTTATTTTTAGGTACCAACTAATGATTTTATGCATCTTCAGAAAACGGCATAACCGAGAATGGATCAGGGCATCCACAAAGCCATTTCTTTTATGCACAGCAGTCTGAAGCATGATGCCACAATATTTCTGTGAGCTCAGTCCACAAGGAATATCATCTACTCCAAGGGCATTGTTTTGACTCAGATGTTTCAGTGATCCATCATTTACTTCTCCCAGAATCGTATTTCATATCCCATCTTCATTTACTCTCTTCTGTTTCTCCAATACAGCCTTTAATAGGCCCTCAATATATTCCTTCCACCTTTCAGTTTTCCCTTCTTTGCTTAGTACTGATTTTCCGTCTCAACACTTGATATTTATGCAGCCGCTTTTCTTATCTCGAAACCTCTCTTTAATTTTCATGTATGTAGTACGTATTCTTCCCCTAGTTATAAATTCTTCTATGGACTTGTATTTCTCCTCTAGCGACTCCTGCTTAGACAGTCTGGACTTCTTGTCAACCTCATTTTTCAACCTTCTCGACTAATTTTGCTGATCAGTAGCTGCATGTTTTCTTCTTTCATTGATTAATTTCAGCGTCTCATGTCTTAGTGATGGATTTATATTAGGTCTTTTCCTTCTAACTATGTGATACTCTGCGACTTTTTGTCAGAGTTATCCATTCATCTTCTACTGTATTACTTTCCTTGTCATGCTCAATCGTTGCCTATTGCTACCTCTCAAACTCTGAACAACCTCTGGTTCCATCAATTTATCCAGGGTCCATCTCCTTACTTTTCCACCTATTTCCAGTGCCTTGATGTTTAATCTACACTTCATAACTAATACATTATTGTCAGAGTCTAAATCTGCTGTTGGATAAGTCTTACAGTTCAGAAATTGGTTTCGAAATCTATGTCTTGCCAGTATAAAGTCAATTTGGTACCTTCTGATGTCTCCTGGTCTCTTTCATGTATACAACCTTGTTTCATGGTTCTTAAAACAATGACCTGTGATGATCAATTGTGCTCTGCACAAAATTCTACCATGCGATCTCTTTCATTCCTTTTCCACATTTGATATTCACCTACTATTTTTCCTTCACTACCTTTCGCTACTTGAGTTCCAGTCCTCCATCATAATCACGTTTTCCTCTCCTTTAGTGGTCTGAATAACATCTTTTATTTCATCATACATTTCTTTTCAATCTCCTCATCATTGGCTCCTCATCACTTGCAATACTGTGGTCAGTGTTAGCTTTGTGTCTATCTTTGCGATGATGACGCATTTACTATGCTGTTCACAATAGCTTATCCACATTCCTATTTTCTTATTCATCATTATACCTACTCCTGCATTCCCCACAGCTGATTTGATATTCATAACCCTTTCTCTCCTGGCTAAAAATCCTATACATCCTATTACCAGAAATCACTATCGCCTCTTGTCTAATTTACATATCCATTTCTCTTTTCAGATTTTCTAACTTAGCTACCCAATTAGAGGGTAGAAAATTCTATTCTCTGATCTGTACAATTCCTCGTTTGTTTTTCCTGGTGAAGACTGTTGATCTTGCAACTTCTGAAAAGGATGCTGTTCTTTGTCAATACAAGGAAAGAAATTAATAAAATTGTAATTCTAATGTAGATATTTTGAAAAGAGGTTATTTAAAGTTAAGACAACAATTCATAGACATTGATAATATGAATCATTTCTGTTATTTAATAATTGCTGAAGTTTTTATATCTATCTATAGGCTCACATAATTAATATAGTAAATGCTATTTCTTTATTGGATAAATAACAGAAAGAAAATGTAGTAAAGATTCTATATGTTGGTTAAACAGTCATCAATGTACGCTCAGTGGTGGAGAAGATAAAAATAGATAGAGCAGAAGTAAAAAGTTTTGATAAAGAAACCAATAGTATTTATCAGTATTATCTATGAAACAATGAACAACAAAAACACAGACTCAATTAATGACTTATATCAAAAGACATTCTCAAGAAGTGAAGAAATACCCAAATCTGGATATGATGTAGTAGGAATCTTATTGGCTGAACTTACCAGAATATAAAAATCTTAAGAAATTAAAATTGTTACTCAAAGTCGTCGAATCATTAACTCCTAGAGATGCAGTTTTGGTGGTAGAACAAATACTATGACGCTCAAAGGTAATCAGATGGCACAAATACCAAAACATGCTGCAAAAATGTTTGTAGTTTATATCCTACTGAGCAGTCGTATGATTACTACTCTGTTTATTATCCAACAGAAGTTAATAAACCAAACATTCTAATAGTAAATGGTATGGAGATATGAAATGTAAAATTACAGCTCCTAGAAAATTATATCATCCTGTTATACCCATAATAATAAACATGGAAAAGAACGACACATTGTTCTTTCCTTTGTATTTAAAATGTTCAGCAGAACAAATAAAGAAAGAGGTGGTCACACTCTGTAAACAAAAAAAGTTTTATTGTAACTTGAGCGATAGCGACAGAGGAAGTTAATACAGCTTTTGCAAAAGGTTATAAAGACAGATATTTAATAGTTTGGCATTTTGAAAATAAGAGTCATGATTAAGTTTAGGATTATGTAGAATCCATATGAAGATAAGATTCCTCAGAAAAACGAATTTAAAAGCAAAGAAGAAAACATAAAATCGATAAAGAAGAAAATAGCTATCGTATTTCATAAAGAAAAGATAGAGGAAAATACTGCAAATGAACCAGTTATTAAAATATTCTGAAATATTTTATTGAGTTCATTTGGAGAAACACAAAATATAACTAAGAAAGAGTTTGTTGCAGAACTCAAATAGTTCTATGAAGTACTATTGGATGATAAATAATATAATACAGATATAAATTTTATTAATGAAAAAGTGGTTCAAATGAAATATAATTTCAAGGAATATTCTGCAGAAAATTACACATGTACAAATATTCTTACAGCAGCATTCACTACAGAAAATCGAAGGTTTAGATTGTATGATATGTTAGATGAAATATGTTACATACTTTGTACAGACTCTGTGATATACATCGATAATTGAACAATTACAGTAGAAACTAGTAGCAAGTTAAGTTAATCGACTAAATTTATCATTTTGGAACCACTATTACCTATTATAATTGAAAATTTTTAATATTAAATGTAATATTGGCTATATCAGTACACTTATCAGATGTTAATATATCTCTGATCTTATTACAAACTCCCTGAACAGGTTGTTTAGTATTAATTGATGTTTTATATCCCATAGAAAAGTGATAACAATATTAGATTTGCAGTTGTTATATCCATTTTATCATTTTTCCTCTGTTTAGCTACTTGTACCATCACATTAAGTGCTTTTGTTATGTACTGTATATTTTCATTAACAGTTTTCGATTTTCCTAATATCATCATAATTAAAGACAGTTTTGTAGTCAACAGGGTATGTTTAGTCTCAGAATACATTTTGATCGTTTTTTTAAGTTCAAATATATATTTTATTATTTTATATCAGCTGTTTCTTGCTCAAATTGTTTACAACTGAATGGAAATATCTCATCTGATATCACTATTTTCTTCAGTCTATCTGATCGAGGTTGCTCAATAATTTCATCATCACAGTTGTAAAAATAGTTTATATTGTGTAATCGTTTTGGTTTTCATATAGGCTCGTCAAATAATCAATTCTGAAATTGAAATTCATGTAGAATAACTTGCTGTCTGTATCAATTTTCAGTGAACGCCATTTAGATGCATTTGAAAATAAAATAAATGTCTTCGAGCACACTTAGCACTTTATGTATAAAGTGTATGTTTCGAGTTTATGTCATTTTAAAATTCTACAGAAGTGTACTGGTATCAGTATTTCCACCACATATTATGTTGAAAATAACAATTAACAAATAAATAATGTTATACTTACCAAAGTATTGTTAAAAATTTCCCCTAAAATAAATTGTCACAGACATACATAATTACAAAAAACTGATGTTTAAAATACATATCACCAGACCATCTCTGTTACAAAGACATGTGGATAGTGAAGACAGCCAGGGTGGGTGACAAAGGGGATAAGAGTATCATGTAGAACTAAGCGGGAGTTGTATCAAAATGTTAGAAGCAGTCAGAATGAAGATGCAGTAGCTCATTACAAACAGTACTGTAAGGTTCTGAAAAAAGTCATTAAGAATGCAAAAAGTATGTGGTATGCAAAAAGAATAGCAAACTCTCGGGATAAAATTAAAACTATCTGGTCAGTCGTGAAGGAAGTGTCTGGTCAGGAGCAGCAGGTAGAAGATATAACGTCAGTGCTTAGTAGGAATGTTTCTGTTACTGATAAGTTAGATATATGTGCAATATTCAATAATCACTTTCTGAATATAGTAGAGGAACTAAACAAAACTCTAGTTTTTACAGGTAATCATATAACGTTTTTAGAAAATGCGTTTCCGAGGCTGTTACCTGAAATGATCCTTCATGATACTTCCATAGTTGAGATTGAGTCAATAATTAAATCACTAAAGACTAAGGACTCTTGTGGATATGTTGGGGTATCTAGCAAAATTCTAAAGTACTGTTCTCCATATGTTAGCCCAGTACTAAGCCATATTTGTAATTTTTCCTTTCAGAATGATCAGTTTCCTAACAGATTAAAGTACCCAGTAGTGAAACCGCTTTATAAAAAAGGAGAAAGGGATAATGTAGACAACTATAGACCTATTTCTATGCCATCGGTTTTTTCCAAAGTTATTGAAAAGGCTGTATATTCAAGATTAATTGATCATTTCAGTTCACATAATTTCCTGTCGAACGTACAGTTTGGTTTTAGAAGTGGTTTAACGACTGAAAACGCTATATTTTCGTTTCTCTCTGAGGCACTTGATGGGTTAAATAAGAGGCTACGGACATTAGGCGTCTTCTTTGATTTAACAAAAGCGTTTGATTGTGTTGATCACAAAATATTGTTGCAGAACTTGGAACATTATGGAATACGGGGAGTAGCCCACAACTGGTTCACCTCTTACTTTAATAATAGACAACAGAAGGTAATTCTCCGCAGTGTAGAAAATGGCTATGACGTGCAATCCCAATGGGGCACAATTAAGTATGGGGTGCCCCAGGGGTCTGTTTTGGGACCATTGCTGTTTCTTATTTATATAAATGCTATGCCTTCGAGTATAACAGGTGATTGTAAAATATTTTTGTTTGCTGATGATACCAGCTTGGTAGTGAAGGATGTTGCTCGTAATATTGACACAGTATCAAATAATGCAGTTCAAGAGATAAGTTCATGGCTAATAAAAAACAAGTTGATGTTAAATCACAGTAAAACTCAGTTTTTACAATTTCTAACACATAATTTGACGAAATCTGACATTATGATTACACATAATGGGCATGTGATAAGTGAGACTGGACAGTTCAAATTTCTAGGTGTTCATATAGACAGTAAGCTGTCATGGAAAGCCCATGTTCAGGATCTTGTTCCAAAACTAAATTCTGCTCTATTTACCATTAGAACAATATCTGAGATAAGTGATTTTTCAACACGAAAAGTAGTCTATTTCGCTTACTTTCACTCACTTATGACGTACGGCATTGTTTTTTGGGGTAACTCGCCTGATGCAAAAAGGATATTTCTGGCTCAAAAACGGGCGGTTCGAGCAATATCTGGTGTAAGTTCGTGAACGTCATGTCGACCTCTTTTCAGTAGTCTGGGTAATTGACTCTGGCGTCACAATACGTTTTTTCTTTAATGTCTTTTGTTGTTAATAATATCAGCTTATTCCCACGAGTTAGTAGCTTTCACTCGGTGAATACTAGACAGATGTCTAATCTACATTTGCACCACACCACCTTAACACTTGTGCAGAAAGGGGTGCAGTATTCTGCGGCATCCATTTTCAATAAGCTGCCACAAGAACTAAAGAATCTTAGCACTAATCCACATGCTTTCAAATCTAAATTGAAGAGTTACCTCGTTGCTCACTCCTTTTATTCTGTCGAGGAGCTCCTAGAAAAGTTAAACAATTAAGCTAATTCATTTTTTCTTTATTGATTCTTTTGACTTTGTCTTAAGATTGTCGTGTGCAAAGGATTACTTAAAATTTTTCTATTACCATTCTTGTGTAACAATGTATTGACTTGTTCCATGACCATGGAGTCTTACTCCTCAAGTTGGTCCTACGGAACAGAAAAAACAAATAAATAAATAAAAACAGTAACAATGTGGTGCCTGTATATCTCTTTCTTTTCTTAATAACTAGTAACTCCAAATAATCTCATACAATTTTGAATAATTGTGTGCTATATAAAAAGAGTCTTTTCTTTCATTGTACTTTTACATCGTTCAGGCCATATACTATTACGTGAAACCACTGGCCAGAAATATTAAAACCACAATTTCTCGAAAGAAATTTAGGTGAGGTAAAAGAAAGAGACAAAGTAATGTGGAAGTGGAAGAGCATTAATACAGAGTTGTGAAGCATCAAGCACTATACAGCCTACAAAGATCATTTATTGGTGTTTTCCACATTATGTTAGTTACTTGTGATGTTTTAACCAAATGTTTAATGGAATACCAGGGTATTTTTGTAGCCTTAGAAGATGACGAAATTTGTAAGGCATAAATAAATTTCTGAGTGTGCTCAAGACAGTTATATTAATTTAATGTATTGTAACACAATTAAAACAATGAATTCTGATCCTTTTAAAATCTTGTAGCGTTTAATACCGTTGTTTTTGGCTACGATTCTGAGTTTCGTTACAATCATATGATTGAGATTAGGTGATGCTGACTCTTCATTTCTAATAAATTGTATAACTTTGTTTTTCGTTTGTTTGGAGTGACCTTTAAGACTTAAACTCTTTGCAAAAACTTGAGCTCATGAATTGTGGTTAAATGTAATATTAGTCAGAATTTTTTGTATCCTCAAGTTGGATATGAATTATTGGTTTTTCATGTCGTTTAAGTGTTAACCACATTCACATGTAACTTTATCAATATTTTTCCTCTTTAACAGTTTAATTACTTTTATTATAAAAATGCATGTTGATTACATTTATTTTAACTAGCATCATTTTTAAAATTATCAAACCAATATTAATGGTCACTTATTTTTACACTGACTATATTTCTTGGGTTTATCCATTTATTGTACATAAAACTATAATATATTTAATTTATCAAATATTGCAATGACTCATAGTACCATAATTGTCCCATCCTATCATTTTTCCGTATACATCAGGTAGTAATTTTTTTAAATTAATTATCGATCTCCAACAATGTTTTCTAACCTAATTCGTTATTTATAACATCAACATATGTAATATGATACAATCTATCTACTTCAATATCACTCAGTTTCATCAGTGGTATATTTTTCTTGACACTATTAGGCATAGTGGCTAGATCAATTACTACAGCAGGAAATTGTTTAAGCTTTGTATTATACTTTTAGTTCAGTTATTATATCTGGAATTAATGTACACTATAGACAAAATAGTGATACTGTTTATGTCATAATTTTAGTAAAATTCAATCGTCATTTATTCATTATCATCATTAAAATATAAACGACTAATTTGATCATCTATTCTGTAAAGAAAATTCTGAACCATTAGGATAGATTATCTAAGTGTTTCTTTAAAACTTAAAAATGTTTTTCATTATAAATGTAAATAAAGATTTTATAAGTTGTATACATTATATTTTATACAACCAATTCCAAGATTAATAAGTAAATAAAAAAGTATGTTGAACACTTCAAGTTATACTATAATATATATCAATCTCATATATTAACATTAAAAATATTTTTATTTTTTGTAAATGAGGTCAATTGCAAGTACCTAAATCTTTGAAGTTACACTGGTACCTTGAAGGAATATATTTGAATTTATCTGAAAATATAACTATCAGAAAAATTTAGGTACTTCGTTTAAGGATGTTTTGCGTCTACTGTTTGAGGAAAATAATGCATTGATAACTATTGATTTTTATGTCTTATTTCTTATGGAATATCAAATGTTGTAGACGATCTGAACATCATGCTTGCAGATATTAAGAATACCAAAACGAATATCAATAAATCATTGAAGTAATACCAGATACTGAGATAAAGTACGATAATCCACTTCCTTAGGAATACGATTACATAAAAAAGTAATTAAACCACTAACAAAAAAATATTTTTCTAAATAAAAAAGTGCTACTTTTAATTCTTAGACATTTTAAAAATTGGCGTGTGTTTGAGATCTAAAGTTGCTTACATTAGAACTATAGAATAATATAAATCTGATGAACTTCCAAGTTAATATAAATAAACTAGCAACAGAGGAATAACTACTACAAGTACTTAAAGAAAAACTCCAAGAATGACTACAATTAAAAATATAATGTATGATGTCATAAAAATGAAAATAACAGACTATACACATTGATACTTCTACATTGTTGGTTTATATATTTACACAGGAAAATATGTTGATGAAACCACCATTTAGGAAGATATATTATACTTCATGTGTACCTATCCATTCAACAAGACACATTTCAAGTTACATAAAACATATAACATAGGTACCTCAGAACATTTACAACAAGGACGGAATATAGACACATTAGTTTACTGCACTATGTACAGAACAAATATTTTGTTTACCAAAATACTAACGCCCCCCCTTGAACAAATATTTGAACAATGTTATCTAATAGCACTGTGCATAGAACTTTATGTTAAACCTTACAATGTTGCCAATTTCTTGAATTTGTCCTTACTGAGAGGTTTGATCAGTAAATCAAAAAGGATATCATCTGTTAATAGGTAGTTAATAGTAAAATGCTTCTCTTTTACGTTATATCTACTGAAATGATGCCTAATTTCAATATGTTTGGAATGCACACTTGTAATCTCGTTCTGATATAACTTGGTAGCACCCACTTTGTCAAAAAACACTTTGGTTGGATTAGTGATTCTGTAAGGGTCGATTTCACTTACCAGAGTCCTTAACCATAACACTTCTTGAATGGTGGAAGACAATGTTGTATACTCAGCCTCAACAATACTCAAAGCCACTGTTATTTGTCTCTTGAAGGATATTAATCCTCCCATCAATTTGAAACAGCTACCTGTAATAGAATGTTATGGAGTTCACTACCTCAGTCATCAATGCTATAACATTCTAGATCCAGTTTCCTGTATTATGGTAAATTAATTTGTAATTGCCAGTTCCTTTGAAATGTCAGCCCAGTGCTAAATTCTAGGGTTTTTATTAAATTCCCTGTAGTATTTATAGCAAAATCAATATCTGGCCTTGAAGTTGGAGCTTAATATTACAGACTTCCCACTGCCTCCAAATATTACACATTTTATTTTCTTCTGTGACTGATAACTTTACATCCTGTCCCATAGGTGTGGAAGCTGGTTTACAATCATTTTTCCAGTATTCTCTTTGTATACACTGATTGATTGATTGACAATTCTTCGCTATTTTTCCTCATTAGAGTTTTCATCTCAGGATGTTTCACTTCACTTAAGTCACGCAAATCGAAATCAGATTGAAGTTGTTTCTTGAAATTATTATTGAATTTTCACTTTTTGTTAAAATAAAAATATCATAAACCCATACAGCCACAATGATAGTTTCCTTTCCAATTCTTCTGTAATATATACCAGGATCAGCTACTGATTGACTCATTTCCATTTTTGTCAATGATTGTTGTAAGGACTGATCCAACAGTATCTGCTCTTTTTAAGACAATATATACTCTTTTTGGCGCCAAATTTTATTCATTTCTTGAGGGGTTTTCTTGGATTCCTCTGGTGGAATCACAAAAATTACTTCCTTCAATTCTCCCTTGGAATATGCAGCTTGTACATCCATGTCATGGATTAAAAAATTTTCTTTTATAGAAAAAGATAGAAGATATCTTAAAGAAGCGTATTTCATTCCAAGTTAAAACGTTTCTTTATAGTCTGTTGCCTACTTCTGGGAACAACCTTTTACTAGGGAATGAGGTTTAAAATTACGTATTGCTTCTTCAGGGTTTTTAATTCTGAAGACCCATCTCACTCATAATCGTTTCTTTCCTTGTGGTGTATCAACCCATTCATAAATATCATTCTTGGAAAAAGACTACAATTCCTTTTCTATTGTTTTTCTGCAGTCATCTGTATTTGAAGTCGCCAAGGCTTCTTATTTGAATGTTTGAGCAGCCATATAAGTCTCGTAATCTAGATACAACTTACGTTTTATTGTACATGATAAACGCTATAAATTAATGTGCTCTGTCACTGGAGTTTCTTGAATCTCATCATCTGTTTCATTTTCAATGAACATATCAGAACGATCCTGAAAAACTTCTTCTGTAGTTTTTAAATTTACTTGTGCCCTTGCATGTTCTTGTACATTTTCTTCAGGATTGATATCTACACCTATCTTTTCACTCTATAACGTTGCCCTTGCTTTGTATGATGCCATAATTGTTAAAAGTAGATTCTGTGATTATATTTTTCGGACAAAGAATTAATGGTACCAAATGTTTGAATTTTGAAATAAGTTAAAGTACAGCACAAAATGAACATTAAAGCAAATAAACCACAGATTGCATATTAACATAGGGCACCATACAAGCAACAGCACGTTATAAAACTTACAGAAAGCATCTAACTGGATCCTGCACTTTCATTTAAATAAAAGCCAAAGAGAGGGGATGATTTTAAATTTAAGTAATATATTTTTACAACTTGCATGACAATACCCGAATAGATACATGAATGGAAGATGTGTGTACATAATGAACATAGACAAGAGAGTGAGTAAAACTACTATCTCAGTTCCGTCTTCTCACTTGTGTTAAGTAGAAAATGACAAACGAAATTAAAATAGTTGCATTGCGAGTCAGAGGGAACCGGAGGCGATAAGTATCGCTGATCAAAGATAAACAAAAAATAAATAAAAAATTTCAGTGTATCGCTACATTTGTCCCCTCTGGCTTTGTGTGTGGCAAATGCAACCTACACAAGGACATACTAGTTGGGTATTATTATTTTTGTTCTGTTGTTGTCTTTTTTTTTAATATTAACATCAGTTTGCTATTTTCATTTGTTTATGTTTCATGTATACAATTCAAATAAGTTATTTTCTTTACAAGTATATTAATGAAATAAAGAATTGTAGCGACATGACGGTGAGGAAGCCGAGGACGGTGAGGACACGTGCGAAAGGCGCGACAGGTAGCGATGACGTCAGACGGTAGCGCGCGTTGGCCACGGTAGTGGGTGGCTGGATGGTGTGTGACGTGAGCGGGTGGGGAGAAGTGTGATGTCACGGCTAGCGGCGTTCATGCAGGGAGCCTCTGCGTATCGACCACCAATTTTTGGCCCTCGGTATGGCGCTGCATCGTGCCTCCGATGGTGGTTAGCATGGAAACAAAATCATATACACAAAATTACATTCTCTTTTTTGCATAGACGTCAGTTTTCCTTCTGAAAGATGAGGACACTTTAGCAAGTTATTGGTGTGCGTATGTTTGCGTGGTCATTTGAATTTACATTTGATGTGTTTCAGGTAAGAGTGATGCAAGCTGTAAGGCTATCTTTCTGACATGAACTCATACCATTACATAATCTATTGTGTCGGTAGTTAAAGTGGTATATGTCAATCACTGAGTATTTCAAACATAACAGTACTTTCTAGGAAGGCTTATGATAGACATTAAATCATAAAATCAGCTTACTAACAATTTATGCATAATATTTCTTAAGATCTTTGTGTGGATAGATTCCTCTAGGTCGTGTCGTATGCACAGGTGACAATAAATAATTTCCTTCGTGAGGAATCTGTAGTATTCTGTATGGTCCGGAATAAAGGTATTGCCATTTTTTGTTTTTCTTTTGGATAGCTGAAGACTTTGAATGTACCCTTAGCATTACCAAATCATTAAGTTTGAATGACTGGGTGCGTTTTAATTGTTTGTCGAAATAGCTTTTACGTTTGAAAGCTGTGTTCGTTAGTGCTGTTAAAACTATCCTTACCTTCTCTTCCAGCAATGGCTGCTCTCGTGGGGTTTTTGGTATTGGGTTTACCCACTCATTGTTTTCTTTAGTTTGCCGAACTAAATCAGTTCGTGTGTATGGTGTGGAAAATAGGGGTAAATTGTTGACTTACAAGTTGGCTTTTGTTTACTTGCGTGTCAGCAAGTAGCTCTTCCCTTATGTCAACACCATCATTTTAACGCAATAAATTTATACAGTTACGAGATGTGCCCTCACTAGTGTCATCGCTCAATGTTGGAGGGCATGAGTCGAGTGCAATTAATTTGTTTGAGTCATTTCATTCTGTCTTGTCGATTGAGTAGTGCTGTCTGTCACGTCAGTAATTGTCACAGTCGATCCGTTTTGTGTGTAGTGAGTGCTTTGCAGTGGGCGGTTAATTGTCATCGTAGCCACAGGAACGTAATGAATTCCACTGTTATTGTTTGGAGGGGGCTGTGGATAAAAGTTCTGTGCAGGTTGGCCATTCCTGTTACCGTAAAAATTACGGTAGCCACCATTACGGGGTTGACCATTGAAATTAGCACTACGCCACTGATTATTTCTGTTGTTACCGAAATTATTGTTGTTGGAATTTGTTGTTTGGTATGGGACACTGTTACTTTTTTCAAAATAAACTGGATTAAATCTGTTGTCTTATTGACAGCGATAATAATTCCCGTCATTAGGCGCATTGCGTGGCACATTTCTACTGCGCGAATCGCTCGTCAACTGTTGTGCCTGTTGCTCGCCAGAGGTGTTAACAAATGCTGGCTGCTGCGGCTGAGGTGGGTGTGGCATGTTTTGTAAACACTGGGCAGGTGAGTAATACGGCATAAGCTGGCTATTACCATTATAATGATTGTTACGGAAATTTTCGTTCTGATTGTTATTCTTGAAATTTCTGAAACCGTATTGGTTTGCACACTCGTTACCACAATGTGCACGCCTATCTTCAAAAATTAAATCCAGCTTGTCCACATAATTTAGAAAACTTTCTAAATTGTGGTCGGGAGCATGTGCGAGTTCCAGTCACAGGTGTGTTGGCAATTTTGCCATTACTACCCGAAGCACTTCTCTGTAGCCCAGAGGTTCATCGAAAAATTTTGATTTATTTATACATTTTTCAAAATACTTTCTGAGACTACCATTGCGTTCATTAAATGGCTGCGGATTGTTAACTTCATTCCGCAGGCGCTCTTGCGCAGCAGGGAAGCAAAATTTCGCAAGAAATTCTTGTACAAATTCTTCTACAGTTTCACAAGTTTTGGAAGCATGATTTGCCCCTATTTTGCTCTCACCTTGCATATATCCTGTGATAAACCGTATCTTCCGTTTTTCTGACCAAGATTATGGCAAAATGTCTTGGAATGATTGAATAAAAACAACAGGATGTACACTTTTACTGTCACCCGCGAAAATCTGAAACTGATGATGTTTGATCATGTTTTTGTCCATCATGACGTTACTGATATTGATTCCGTTATTAGGCACAGAAGGTGAGTGCTGTGGTGACATCAGATTCCTACTACCGGACACAGAAAAATCAGGGAAATTGTCACGTGCATTTTGCATGTCACGCAGCGGAAACGTTTGTGCCGCCTGACTCGGACATTCCCGCCCACTACTTATGTCTGTTTGTCGGTCTTTAAAGTCACAAGTCGGTTCGGTTTCCTGTCCATGGTTTATGTGTGTTACAGGTGTTAGTTCTTTAACTAAAGATTTCAGTTCAGTCAAGTCATCCTGCATTGATTTCACAGTCGTACCGTGCTTTTTATAAACTTGTTCAGTAACATTGCTTATAACAATATTCAGCTCAGAGTCAATCTTTTCATTAAGCTCGATTTCTATTTTTTGTAAGAGTTCTTGTACTTCAGTAACATTACTTATAACAATATTCAGCTCAGAGTCAATCTTTTCATTAAGCTCGATTTCTATTTTTTGTAAGAATTCTTGTACTTGATTCTGATTGTCTTTAACATCAGCTTCAGCCTGACTAGTTATTTGTGCGACAACAATTTCAAAGCTCTCTTGTTTTTGTTTAAGTTGCATTACGTCGTGTGTAAGTGATTCAATAACCGGTGGAATAGTTTTCACAGACTGGCCTAGAGTAGCAACTTCGCCGACAACAGAGGAAATTGTGCCATCAACTGATTGTAAAATTTCTTTGGTAACCTTTCCTTGTATATCAGCGAATTTACTGTCAATAGCTTCTTCAAAATTTTGCATTTGAGAACTGATTTGCCAATTAACTTGTTCAGATATTAAAGTAGGCAAATTTTGTTGCACTTTTTCTAGTTTTACAATTTCCTCCTTTGTCTGCTGTTGTTGTAATTCTACTCGTTCAAGTTGTTCAGGAAGAGTAGAGGACAGAACAGAAACTTGATTCTTTTGATCATTTATCTGCTGTGTAAGATTTGAGGACAAAGCGGTAATTTGATTATTCTGATCATTAATTTGTTGTGTAAGATTTGTTGACAAATCGCTAACTTGATCATTTATCTGGTGTGTAAGATTTGAGGACAAAGCGGAAACTTGGTTCTTTTGTTCATTAATCTGTTGTGTTAAATTCGCTGACATGTTTATAAGTAATGCTTCAAATTTCCTTATCCAATCATCTGGTGGATTATGTGAACTGCTCCTAGGTGTAGAAGTGTTATCGGACGCGATAGTCGCGACCGATTACTCTGTGCCGAAATTTTCTGATATTAATTCCGCCGTCCGGGCCGCCATACTGACCTCTGCGGACGGAACTAATTGTTGTATGTTACTACTACTTTCTTCAGTATTCATTGCTGGGGTTTGGCTACGGGTTTTGACCATACTAATTATGAATAAAATGAGAGAAATTGACTTCTGTCTATCTTCACATGCTCAGTTAATTTTAAATAAATTAATAAACATCACACTGTAATGGTGGACTTGATACAGAATGGAGGACAGCACACGGAACAAGCGAGAGTCACGAAGCTAATATTTGCGCACGGCAACCATGTTTGTGCACTTCTAGAATTTTCCTAACAATGAACTGGCTAACTATAGAAAAATTTGGAAAAAAGACAGTATTGCTAAAAGAAATGCTGAATAGAAATGCGCATACAAGCGACAGATAGGAGAATCTATTGAAGCACCAAATAAGACAAATTGCTGCTCCGTCCTTACCTGTGTGATGTTATCTCTTGTTAAGCGACGTGACAGCTCCAGATAATACAAAATTTTATGGGTCGGTCTTGCAATCTCGTTTTCTTTAAAACATCGGTTCACGAACGGCTCGTACAATATTGTAGTTGCAGTACATGAAATAAAATAAAATAGGATTAGACACATACAATGGTGGTATGAAACATTGGCAACAATATTACGTAAATCTTAATTATTTTCATATACTAGCTATTTTACAAAATTCATAGGGTGGATATTAATGAAAAGGAAACAATTTTTTTTACCAACATCCAGTCCTGTCGCAAAGGGAGCCAATTATAACGTTGCCCTTGCTTCGTATGATGTCATAATTGTTAAAAGTAGATTCCGCGATTATATTTTTCGGACAAAGAATTGATGGTACCGAATGTTTGAATTTTGAAATAAGTTAAAGTACAGCACAAAATGAACATTAAAGCAAATAAACCGCGGATTGCATATTAAAGTAGGGCACCATACAAGCAACAGCACGTTATAAAACTTACAGAAAGTATCTAGCTGGATCCTGCACTTCATATTGTAGAAGCTGGAAATGATAACATTTATGTCTTATTTAATAAGTGAATGTTCAAGATACTTTCCGTAGGAGATCAATGTTCAGACTGTTCACTTCGCTTTTCATTGTTGTGTGACCGTGGGTGGAACATGAAGTTACTGGTAATGATAAAATAAAATTAAAAAATGATCAGACTTTGTGAAATTACAAAAGAAATGACTGCAGGTTCTAAAATCAAGCAAAGTATAGTATAAGGATGATTGATTGATTGAAATTTTGCAGACAATGCAAAGCGATTGTAATGGCGTCTGAACATTAAACTATTACGGACATAGAGGAGCTGAAAACAGTAGAAAATAAGTATTTGACATGGAGGGATTCATTTAAATAAATGCCAAAGAGAGGGGATGATTTTAAATTTAAGTAATATATTTTTACAACTTGCATGACAATACCTGAATAGATACATGAATGGAAGACGTGCATACAGAATGAACATAGACAAGAGAGTGAGTAAAACTACTATCTCGGTTCCGTCTTCTCGCTTGTTTTTAAGTAAAAAATGACGAACGAAATTAAATTAGTTGCATTGCAAGTCAGAGGGAACCGGAGGCGATAAGTACCGCTGATCAAAGATAAACAAAAAATAAATAAAAAATTTCAGTGTATCATTACAACTCTTTGTTTCACTTTCACTAAATTCTTCATTTTCACTAGATTATAAAAATACCACATCTCTGCTAGTTATTGCCATTATGTTTTCAGGATTTATAAGTCTGTAACTTTTGGAATCTCCACAATACCCAACAAAAATATATTTTTTCATATTTGGAGTCCCATTTTCTTCTAAGTTTGTCTGGAACTTTTTTATCATGGCCTTACATCCAAAAATTCTTAAATGATTTAAATCATGTTTGTTTCCAGTTCAAATTTGATATGGAGTCTTGTGCGGTACAGCTTTAGTAGGTGATCTGTTATTTGGATACACTGCAGTTGGATACTGCTCCTGCCCAATAGCTTATTGGTAATCCTGCATCCTGTAACATGCTTCTGGCTTTTCGTATTATTGGTTTGTTTCTCCACTCTGCCACTCCATTTTGGGCAAGACTGTAGCGAATTGTAGTTTGATGTTTTATTCCAAGTTCACATAATTGTTGCCTGAACTGGTTATTTACTTATTCAATACCATTGTCTGATCTGAGAACTTTTATTTTCTTACCAGTCTATCTTTCGGCCCTGGCATGAAAACTAGCAAATATTTCGTTCACTTTGTTTTTGGTTCTAAAAAACTATACACGCTTATACCTTGAAAAGTCATCAATGAAGGTTAGAAAATAACCACTGCCCCCTATAGATCCCTCTTGCATAGACCTACAGAGATCTGTGTGTATTAGTTGCTAAACCTCAGTACACCTGTTTTTACTTGTTTTAAAAGTAATCTGGCTTGTTTTCTGTGTAGGCATATTTCACAAGGAGAGCTATAACTCTTACATTCCTTTACCTCTGTAGTCATATCCTTTAACAAGACCATACTTTTTCTATTAAGATGTCCTAATCTATGATGCCATAAAAAATCTTTTGCAGAATATACTGGGTAAGTATTTCTAACTTGAAGAACATTTAATTTATAAATACCTCTTTCTTTACTTGCTGTAACTATCACATTACCACTGCATTCAATTATTTCTGCACCATTGGAGTAAAAAATCACTTTCACTTACTGAAAGCAAATTTCTAGCAATATTCTTCACATAATGTATATCATGTGTTGTAATATCTTGTGATTCAACTTTGACATTAAAATTAAAGTGTATTTTTCTTTCTAGTTCACATTGTAATTGAGAACCATCCACTGTTGAAATTGTTGCAGTGAAATAAAAAACGGCTGTATCACATGATTTATATTTATTGATAGAGAAAGAAAAAACTGCATACACTATTTCAATAGTAATAGAAAAGCACTCACATAATACACGATCGTATTTTTAAAAAACACCACAAATACTTAACACAAATAAGAAGAATAAATATAATAACTTTTGCCCACTAGCTAATCCCTTATGATTCCCCCCCCCCTCGAAATGATATCTAAAAGAACCACACATATCATTTTGAATGTAACATCTTCTTGCAATGACGCTCATATTATTTTGACACAAGGGTTTTGTCAACAAGTCTGCTTGATTATTATATGTTGAAATGTATCTGATGTCAGCTGTACAAAACATCACTTTTTCTCAAATGAAATGATGCTTTATAGCTATATGTTTTGTTTTTGATTTATCAATGTTATTCTTGGAATGTACAATTGCAGATTGATTATCATACCACACAGCCATTGATTTTCCAATTAGTTCTTTGAGGTCAAGGCTTTTTAGTAGTTGTCTTATCCATACCATTTCTCTTGCACAGGCTGCAACTAACACATATTCTGCTTCCATTGTGCTCAATGCAACTGCAGTTTGTTTCGTAGTATACAGGAGATCCTGCTAGTAATAGTGTCATGTTAAAATGGAAGCAGGCTTGACTTCGAAGGCAACTGAACACAGCACTTATAATGAAAACTGGTTTATTGCGAACGTAACATACACGCAGCACTAACTGCATCTCGAGCTGAGTGCTCTGCTATTTATACACAGACAGAATGTACCAGAAATTAGAAGAACAGTTAACATAAGAAACAAGTACAATTTACAAGTGAACATAAGAAAGATGTAGAACATTATGGAATTGTTAATTACAAAGAAATATATTTTTGCCGGTGGACGGGATTGAACCAGCGACCTTCAGGACTACACTCGGTGACGCTATCCCATTCGCCACGCCGGCAGTCGGTTTCCGTGATGTCTCGTGGCGTTGCTCCCTCTCCTGGAAAAACAGCGATCTGCTGTTATGTTCCCTGTGGAGCCAGCTGCAATATCCTGGATCTTGATATTGTCATGGGTCCTCTGTATGGCCGTTCACGAGAATCATTCCCTTCTCCACGATTATCGACGTCAGACGTTCCTGTCGCAGCTTCATCAGAACATTACCATCCTTAGAGTTCTTGAACAAGAAGCCATTGTCGCCTACCAGCTCTTCAGGATCGTAGTAAAGCTTCATGCGCAGGACGTGAACAATGTCTCTTCGTTTTTGTAGTTTCGGCGATGGCTCATAATCCCCAACTTATTTTGTGACGTCTGACAGGCGGCGTATGACACGATACGGACCAAAGTATCACTTCAATAACTTTTCTGAGTCCAACCTTCCGTACAGGAGTAAAAATCCATACCAGATCTCCTGGGCTGTACACAACATGTCAGTGTTTGTCGTTATACCGCTGACGGTCCTTCTCCTGGTCGTCCAATGTCCGTTTGCGAGCCAGCTGTCTTGCTTCTTCGACCCTGGTGATGAGCTGTTTAACATAGTCATCCTGAGAGTCGTCCGGTTGGAACGGGAACAGTGTTTCCATTGTCGTCTCAGCTTCACGACCATGGCGTCTTGTCTTGCGGTGTTGTAAGCAAATGTCACGACTGGCAGAATTGTATCCCAATCCTTCTGCTCAACATCGACGTACATCGACAGCATATCGGCTAACGTCTTGTTAAAACCTTCCGTAAGACCATTTGTCTGAGGATGGTATGCAGTTGTCATTCTGTGGACAATCTCGCACCGTAACATAACTTCTGATACTAGTTTTGACTGGAATACTTTTCCATGATCAGATATCATCACACGTGGTGCTTCATGCTTCAAAATAATGTCTTCTACAAGGAATTTTGCGATCTCTGGAGCTTCTGCAGTCGACACAGGTTTGAGCTGGAACGACCAGTAGCCATTTGAGGCCCAGTGGATCGTAGTTACTCTTATACAATGTTCCATTTATAAGTTGTAACTCTCCATTGGGCGGTTCTCCTTTCTCCAAGACCTCTATCGTTTTTAATAGTGTTGGATCTTTCGTCTGTTCAGCTGTAACGTCATCTAATTCAGTGAGGGCTGAAATTTCATTCATGCTGTTGTGTTCCATTAATGGATTTCTCGAAAGTCAGTCAGAATCCTTGTGTTTGCGCCTGTTCTTGAATACCACTGTGACATCGTACTCTTGGAGTCTTAGTGCCCATCTTGCTAGTCGACCTGATGGATCCTACAAGCTAGTCAGCCAACACAAAGAATGTTGCTTTGGCACGACGGTGAATGGTTTGCCGAATAAATACGACCGGAACTTGTTGATAGTCCAGATAACTGTGAGACATTCTTTCTCAGTTGTAGAGTAGTTTATCTCGGACTTTGAGAGGACTCTTGAAGCATAGGCTATCACTTTTACAGCACCTTCCTGAACTTGTACAAGCACTGCACCAATCCCATAACCATTGGCGTCTGTGTGAAGTTCGGTTTCCGCATTCTCGTCGTACAAGGCTAGAACCGGTGCGGAAGTTAGAGCCTCCTTAAGTGTCTCGAAAGCTCTTTCTTTTGTCTCATCCCAGTAAAACATGGAGTCTCCCTGCAGACGTTCTTGTAATGGACGTGCCTGGTCACAAAATCCTTTTATGAAACGTCGGTATTATGAGCACAGCCTGAAAAACTTCTCACATCACGAATTTGCAGAGGAGTTGGAAATTCTGTGGCTGCCATTACTTTATCTGGATCAGGACGGACACCATCTCTGTTGACTAGGTGCCCTAGGATTTTTATCTCTTTGGCGACAAAGAGTCACTTCTTTGGATTGAGGCGGAGTCCTGCAGCCTGAACACACTTCAACACAGTTGACAGGCGACTCAGATGTTCTTCAAATGTTTTTGAGAAAACGACAATGTCATCTAAATAGCAAAGACACGTCGTCCACTTAAGGTGTCGAAGCAAGATGTCCATCACGCGTTCGAACGTGGCCAGAGCATTACATAATCCAAATGGTATTACTTTGAATTCATAGAGGCCGTCAGATGTAATAGAAGCCGTCTTCTCCCTGTCAGCTTCATCAACCTCGATTTGCCAGTAACCTGTCTGCATGTCCATAGTTGAGAACGATGTAGCTCCTTTCAAGCAGTCTAAGGTGTCGTCAATACGCGGCAATGGGTAGACATCTTTCTTTGTGATTTTGTTCAGCCGTCGATAATCGACACAGAATCGCCACGTGCCATTCTTCTTCCTTACAAGGACCACTGGAGACGACCAAGGACTCTCCCAACGTTGAATAATGTCATCTTGCAACATCTTCTCCACTTCCTCCCGAATTATCTTTCAGCTGGCGACACTCTATACGACCGCTGGCTAATTGGTGGGTGATCCCCAGTATTGATATGGTGCCTAATCGTGGGCCGTTTCGTCTGACTTTTCCCCTGCTGAGGTGTGAATGCACCCGAAAATGGGCATAGTATTGTCATGTTGCAATGGAAGTAGGCTTGACTTCGAAGGCAACTAAACACAGCACTTATACTGAAAGCACGTTTATTACGAACTCAACATACACGCAGCACTGACTGCCTCTCAGGCAGAGTGCTCTGCTATTTATACACAGACAGATTTTACCAGAAATTAGAAGAACAGATAACATAAGAAACAAGTAGAATTTACAAGTGAATATAAGAAAGCTGTAGAATCTTCTGGAATTGTAAATTACAAAGAAATAAATTTTTGCCGGTGGGCGCGATTGAACCAGCGACCTTCTGCTCTGCAGTCTGTGACGCTATCCCCTGCGCCACGCCGGTAGTTGGTGTTCGTGGTCTCTCGCGGCAGTATAGCTAACACCCGCTGGCATTGTTCCTTGGCCAGTCCGGGACATATTGGCAGTTCAACAGTTGTTTCCTCCAGCGTGTTGTCTGTACTAACCGCAGAGCATGGGTCTTTTTTGATGACGTTCAGCTCACCGTCCTGGATCGGTTCAGATACCCCGATACACATTCCTTTGGGGATAAGTTGTGACTGCTCATGACATTTGGTGATCCAAATCTCTCCTCGACCACTGGTAATGCTTATGATAGCCGCTGGTATGTAAATTTCTTTGGTGAGCCTGATAAACTTTTTGCTATCAACAAGCACTTATCTTTTTAACTGGTCATCTTTGATTGTAACTGCAACTCTTCTCATTGTCAATGGCGGGGTCGTCACATTGTCGACGGCAAATAACTTCCCAGAAAATTCTGTACTACGTGTATCCGTCGGAACGACTTCTTCAGTTTGCTGCTCAGATATTCCACAGTGAATGATAGCTTGGGATGCTTGAAGGAAGTCCCATCCGAGGATGACATTATGACTACATTCTGTGAAAACGACAAATTCAAATATCGAGGTTATTCTTGCAACACAAGTCCCTGCTCTCTGAACGTACTTTCAATTTGCGACCTTCAGCACAGTTGCCCCCATATTCGAGAACATTGTCTTCTTTAGTGTGCGGCGGTAATTATCCGACAATACAGAGAAAGAAGCTACTGAATCAACCTGTGCCCGGACAGATTGGCCGTCGACTATACTTCGATGAGATTTCCCGACATCTTAGCGACTGTCGTCCATGGAGGATTTTCATCTGCAGCGGCCTCACCTCCGTAGATGGTCGCCTCGCTTAGTTTTCCTGGGCACGGCGGCTAGGGTAGCGGCTGGTACCTCTGTACGGCGACGGTAAACAGCGTCGGCGCGTTGGGGAGCGACCTCGTCCAAGATATACGGCGATGGGCTTCTTCCCATAGGTCGACTGAACTCATCAGCACGTGACTGCCTGGGATAGAAATGCTCTGGTGGCTGACGTCTTGCGGTAAAATAATCGTCGAATACTCGCCTTCTCTCTCTGCAGTAGCGTATGACACGTCCAGGGCGCCCACAGTGGAAATAAAGTGGTGTTCTCTTCTGTCCTCCAGACGTCTGTTCTTCTGCGCGGCGTCATAGTTGTCGGGGGAATTGGTTGTGGCAGTGTCAGTCGGTTGATAGGCTGCCGTTTGGCAGCTGCAGCGTAAGTCATAGCAGGGCGACGCCATTCTTCACGTCGGAGGCGACTGACAGGACAGACAGGAGCTAATGTCTGAAATAGCTCTTCCCCAGCGCCGTCGGCTCCCTCGTCACTTACAGGGCTTATATCCATGGCCATAATCTGATGCTCGCTAGCTCTAATAGTTGTAATTCTTCTCTCACAATTTGTCGTATGAGAGAAGCGAAGTCATGCTGGTCTTCCACAACGGCCATAGGGACTACATTCGGAAGTCTGTCATACTTCTTTCGTCCAATCCTCCTTTGTTTCATCTCTTCAATCCGCTGGCACCACCTGATGAACTCTTCCGTCGTAGCAATGCCTTTTATCAGAAGAGCTTGGTACATGTCTTCTGCAATACCCTTCATCAGGTGCGTGATTTTGTCGGCCTCAGTCATATTCGGATTGACTACGTTACACAGGGCCAAAACATTCTGTATGTATGACTGTGTCGGCTCACCATGTCATTGGGCCCAGTTCTTCAGTTGTTCTTCCGCCGAGCGTATTTGTCGCTGGCGGTCTCCAAACGTCTTCTTAAGTTCCGCCTGGAACGTTTCCCACTCATTCAGATTGTCTTCGTTGTTTTCAAACCATTGCTGGGCTGTTCCATACAGGTAGAAATAAACGTTGGCCAAGCACATTGTATGATCCCACCTGTTGTACTCGGCGACTCGGTCGAACCCTTTTAGCCATTTATTGGGGTGCTGTCCAGAGTCTCCAGAGAACACCGACAGGTGTCTGATGTGCAGCTGGCTTACTGATTGTTTCGTGTCCATTGTTCCTCTGATGATACGGACTTTCGGAAAAATATACTCGGAATATCCCTTGTATTCCGATTCTAGTCCGTGTAAGCGACGGCTTTTACATAGCCTAATTGGAGCCACGG
The DNA here is from genome assembly GCA_026315105.1 of Locusta migratoria. Taxonomy (NCBI): domain Eukaryota; kingdom Metazoa; phylum Arthropoda; class Insecta; order Orthoptera; family Acrididae; genus Locusta; species Locusta migratoria. Next base: position 86,766,291 of record CM048746.1, read on the forward strand.
TGATGCAGCTGTTGCACAGGATACCTGGCGCCTCCACCAAACAATGTCGCGTTGAAATGGAAGCAGGCTTGTCTTCGAAGGCAACTGAACACAGCACTTATACTGAAAACTGGTTTATTGCGAACGTAACATACATGCAAGCACTAAAAGTATCTCAAGCTGAGTGCTGTGCTATTTATACACAGACAGAATGTACCAGAAATTAGAAAAACTGTTAACGTAAGAAACAAGTAGAATTTACAAGTGAACATAAGATAGATGTGGAACATTCTGGAATTGTTAGTTACAAAGAAATTAATTTTTGCCGGTGTGCGGGATTGAAACGGTGACCTTCAGCACTGCAGTCAGTGACGCTATCCCTTGTGCCACGCTGGCAGTCGGTTTACGTTGTGTCTCGCGGAAATATTACATATCCTGTAACACTTTTGTGATCTTCTGTACAAATAACCAAATCAGCATCAGCAAATGCTTCGAGTATTTGACCAGTGGGGTAATATTTGAGTTTATAATCTGCTGTTTGTTTTACATATCTCAGCACTCTTTCAGCTGCATTCCAGTGGGTTACATCATTAAATTTTGAACAATACTGGGATAGCTATGCCACAGAGAAAGCTATGTCTTGTCGTGTCCTCTGTGAAAGGTAAAGAAGCCCACCAATAAGCTCACGATAAGGCAGATTTATAGCTTCTTCATCAGACTTCACATCAAGAAAATTCAGTTTCAGTTCCATTGGGGTCTTAGCTCCCTTAGCATTCCAAAGTCTGAATGTATCAAGAAGTTGATTAATGTACTCCTTTTGAGGAAGACAAATTGTAACATCTTCGTTGTAGTCAAATTTCACTCCTAACATGTGTGAAACCATGCCCATGTGGTTGATTTCAAAACAACTTTCTAAAAGAATCTTTACCCTTTGCCTTACCTTTTCATTTTGTGCAAAAGTAAGCATATCATCTACATATACAGACAAAATAGCCTTTCCTTCCTTTGCATTTATCATGTACACACGAGGATCTAAATCATTTGTAATAAATGCCAGTTTGTTCTAGAGATCTGTTCAAATGATCATTCCAGCATCTACCACTTTGTTTCAGTCCATATATTGACTTGTTCAATTTACAAACCAAATTTTTTGGCCCTTCTTGATGAAACCTTCTGGCTGGAGGATATATAAATCTTCCTTTTATTTACTATGCAGATATGCCCTCTTCACATCATACTGAGCAATGTGCCACTTTTTCTCAACACTTTTTCTCAGTAAACGAATAGTTTCAAAATGAAACAAGAGCATAAATCTAATTAAAATCTACACCTTCTACTTGAGTAAATCCTTTTACAACTCAACAAGCTTTAAAAATCTGCTTCTCACCAACTATCTTATTTTTAAAAACCCATCTGTTCTTTACAGGAATTACACCAGGTGGTAGCACAGACAGTTTCTGAGCCTCATGATGTTCCAAAGAAGTAATTTCTTCATTCATTGCAACTTTCCATTCTTATGTCTCATCAGAATTGACTGCTTCCTGATATTATAAAGGCTCATCACTGTTCCTTCTTTGTATGACATTTATTTGTGCTTCTTCAGTGTGTGTCTTCTCTTTTGAACTCAAGTGTCATTGGATGACTTTTACATAAATTCATTTTTCATTTCGTTATTTCCTTTCTTAGTCTGTATGCACTTTGTGAAGCTTCAGCATGTTCCATAAGATCCTGATTACATCCAGTCTCTTCCAAATTTTCCTCCTGATCAGAGAAACCATAAAATTACTCTTCAGTGTTTGAATCTTCTTTTTCACTTTGTTTGTCACCATCATTACTGGTACTTGGAAACAATAATTCTTCTACATTGTACAAATCAATAAATTTGTTCTGTTTCTTATTTTTAATTGACCACTTACCGCTCAAAGATTCTTTGATTTTACAGTCTCTGGATTCAATAACTTGTTTTGTTTCTGGCATCTATATCCTGTATTCACAGCCATGTAGAGAATATCCTACAAGAATGCCTTTTTCTGCCCTTGTGGATAATTTAGATCGACGTTTTTGTCTGGGTACATGAACAAAAACTTTGCATCCTATCAAGCGTAAATGTCTCACACATCCTACCTGTCCACAATTCATAGGGCGTTTTTTCGTTGTTCTGGCTATTGGTAACTCGATTTCTTATGTATGCTGTTGTGTACATCAGCACAGCCCAAGAACTCTTTGGTAAATCACTTCCTATCAGCTGTGACCTTACCTTGTCCATTAAAGTTCTGTTGAGGCTTTCAGCTATACCATTTTGCTGAGGCTTGTAGCTCATTGTTACTTCTTGCCAAATTCCTTCAGCATCACAGAGCTGTGATCATTTGCGTGAACAGAATTCTACTCAATTGTCCGTGCAAATTCTCTTTAATCGTTTTCCGGTTTGTCTTTCAGTTTGTATCTTCCACTTCTTGAATTCTTCAAATGCTTCATCCTTATTTTTTAAGAAACGCACAAATATGTACTTTCTTGCGTTATCGACTATACTCATTAAATATCTATTACCTCCAAAACTTGAAAAGTCAATAGGTCCCATGAGATCACTGTGAAGGAGTTCTAAAGTGGTTGTCCGTTCTTTCGAATCATTTGATAGCTGATTTCCCTGCCAAACAGTCGTCACACAGGTTTATTTCGCCTTTTTCACAGTCTAATTCCCGTACTGCTCCCTTACTTATCATGTCGTTTATAGTACGCTTGCTGACATGCATGATCCGACAATGCCATAGGTCAAGGTCAAGTGATTTTTCACGTTCGTCATTTTTCAACATATTTATTGATCTGTCATCTGCATATAGTTTCGTATTTATGTAATACAGACGACCTTTCTGATGAGTCTTAATGATCACTCCTCAAAATTTATCGTAAATCTTGCAACCTTCTTTATCAGAAATAAACTTTTTGTCGTTTTCAGTGATCAGCCTCACCGACAATATTGCATAGTCGATCTCAGGCTCAAACAGCGTGTTATTAGCAACGAATTCATCAGCCAAACCTTCGTTGTTAATTATTTTTGCCCTTACCGTACCTTTCCCTACAGCTTCTGTTTGTCGGCCATCAGCTAGAGTTACGATTTCAATATTTTTATCAACATCTGAAACATAATTTTCATTTGGAGCCACGTGATGAGTTGCGGTGGAATCCACTATTCAATTATCGCCATCCAATGTAACTGTACCACAGGCAACACTCATACCAATAGCGCCTAGTTTCTTTTGTGCTTTTTTTAATTTTCCCTTTTCAGGACAGTTTCTGGATATGTGACCGACTTTGTGACAATTGTAACATTCAAAACTACCTTTTTGTGTTGCTTCTTTCTTCGTTTCTTCTTTTCTTCCGTCACATTCCGATAGTTGCATTTTTCGGTGCTTCTGACTACCAATATTAGCTTTCAGAGACATTGCAGAATATTTATCTTCATTATATTCGTGACGTCTAGCATCTTCAGCAAATAGATGCGTTTTAATTGTAGCAAATTTGAAATCATTATCTGGCAAGTTGCACAGAGCTGTAACTACTGCATCCCATTCTTCCAAAAGTCCACACAGAATAGTCATTGCTAAATCCCCATCATCAACTGCGTCACCTATATTCGCTAGATCAGCTACAGTTTTGTTTATAATCCTTTGATAATTGTCCATGGATTCACAATTCTTGATCTTTAACGAATATAACTTCCGTCTCAGTTGTACAGTACAAAATTTGCTGTCTTGTGTAGCGTATAATTTCTGAAATTCTTCCCATACAGTTTTTGGATTTTACAAGTTTGCTGCTCATCACATATGGAAAGTACAACTTTGTCTAGTGCCTTACCTTGATGTGATATAGACTCCTTTTTATCGGCTGCTGATGCACCTTCACTGGGTTCCATCTCACCAGGCTCAATCACAGTACACAAGTCGCAATCTATGAGAATCGTTTGCATTTGATACGAGCAGGAAGCGTAAGCCACTCCACTTCAGTTCTCGATAATATGTTTGTTCTCCGTCCTCTTTTTCTGTTTTTTTTTTTTTTTTTTTTTTTTTTATCGGATAATTGACACTGACACAGTTGTCTATTTTTCTTGTTTTTTAGGTAGCACGCCTGGGCCCATAACCATTGTTGCAGTGGAATAAAAAACTGCCATATCACACGATTTATATTTATTGATAGGGAAATAAAAGAACTGCATACTCTATCTCAATAGTAACAGACGAGCACTCAGATAACACACGATCGTCTTTTCAAAAAAACCAAAGATAATTAACACAAAAAGAATAAATATAATAACTTTTTCCCACTTGCTAATCACTTAAAAGAAATGCTGACACGTTTTAGGAGAATGTCATATAAAATTTATTGGTCCTTCATAATATTCATAGACGCCCCAGAATCCAGATACCAATCTGCACTTTCATCTTCAATTTTACCATGAGAATAATATGCAGTAAGTGCCTTACCTTTATTTGTTGCCTTCCTTTCTGGGTGGTTAATTTTATTTTCCTTTTCATGCATTGTGATGCAAAATGGCTCTTTCTTTGGCATTTACATCATGAAAGGGTTTCTCCTTTTAGTATTTTGAATACAAAGCCATTTCATTCTCCTCAACAGGATATTCTTGTAAATTTTTGGAATATTTTGACTTTTACTCTATCGCCAGTAATTAATATTCCTGAACTCTCTAGGTCCATTGTCATTGCAGAGTAATTATTAGGGAGTCCTGCTAACAGCATTCCATTCTTCAGCAAGACCAAAACCTATATTTCTCTAGCGGTCTGAAGTGGAAATGATTTTGTTTACATACTCATCAACATTTTTACATTCATTTAAACATGTAGTGATGAGCTCTCTCAGAAAAAACACTTTCCTGGTCAAACCACCATCTTAAAATGCTCTTCTTAGATTTTCCCATACTTCCTTTGCTGTGCTAACCCGTTCTGTATGTGCATGATTTACAGGATCAACTAGAGGAATTAAGTTGAACTTTGCTTTACGTCCCTTATTCTGGAAATCTGTATCTGTTGAATTTGAGGTTCCATCAATAACATTCCTGAGCTCATCTAACTGCAGATAAGCTTCTACTGCAAACTTCCAAGTAATTCTCTCGACCCATGAGCTTCTCAGTCGATGGTATCTGGGTTTTGGACATTTTGCAGAGATTCAATATAATTACTGCAAATTATTACTGGCATCAAACACTTCTACATTTTCTTCCATTGACTGGTTAAACTTATTTTTAAGTCAACAGTTTTGAGCCCATAACCTGTTGGTTTGTATATTTACACAGCAAAATATGTTGATGAAAACACTGTTTAGGGACATGTATTTTATTATACTTTATGTATTCCCATCCATTCAACAAGACACATTTCAACCAACATAGAACATATAACATAGATACCTCAGAACATTTCAAATAACAAGGAATATATACACATTATTTCACTACACTGAGCGCAGAACAAATATTTTACTTAATAAAAATACCAACATCAGTTATTTGCAAGAAAAATTTGCTCTAATATAGGTGCTGTTCCCTAAATTACTGGATATATTCTCTACATATAATGGTTGTAGGTCAGATGATGATAAATTTTTTATGACTTCACTGAAGAATATTATAATTATATGATTGTGAAAAAATGGTTGAAAAAATTTGGGTGTTCAAAAAGTAGAAATTATGAAGAAATGAACCAAATACACATTGAAGATTTGTCTTACTATAACAAACTTTTCAGTGGAGATACTGGCATGAAAGTGATCTTATACTATCTTGGACTTGGCTGTAGTTGCCAAAATGTAGAATCCCTTCAACTAATATGCAAATGCTTGTAACTAATATGCAAATACTTGCCATTAGAATGCAAATAACCTTATTGCATATTAGAATACATATCAGTGGCGCAATGAACGTAATGATGTAGATGTCATCTCATTACAACACTTTACTTTATAACTAACTAGCTTATATGCCTGTGCTTTGCAACGGTTGTTGAAGGAGGGCCTGTGTATATCATGGCTTTTTAGGGTTCCATACATCAGCCAGTAAAAATATAAACCTTGTTGGATCGCTCTGTCAATAAACTCAGTTGTCCTAGGCAAGATGCCAAATGTAAGTAAAAGTCATCGTTCGAAACAATGTAGCTTCATAAAGTTTTCGATACAAAAGGTGAAACTTGGCAAATTAAACAAAGAAATGTCGTTAAGTATTTAATACACAAAGCGAAATCAGTAACACTATGTTCAATGTTTGTTGATATTCATAGACATAAGATTGCTTAATTTTGTCACAGACGTTCACTTCCATGTTGTACTACCCCATACTTATTATGCAGCAGCAGTGATTATTACTTTTTGATGCACTAAAGCCCCTCAATCGCTTGTTTGCTGTACTATGCTTGTTTCTATGCAATCCATACTTCAAGTATAACCTACATCTAAAACAATTTCCCTAATTTCACTTTTATGAAACGGATTTGCTCAATGCAAATCCGTGAAGTAGTTTAGGAGATTAGGTATTTCTAAGAGATGAACAGACAGTTACTGAAAACACTTAAGATTGCTATGTATCTTTTTTCTATGATCTGATGTTGATGAAATCATGCCTATATGTTGCTCAGATCTTAGCTCAAATTTCCTGTGAAATCCGCATTAGGAATAGGCATATCTTCATGAGTGTGACATAGCTTACATCATAGATCAGTTATATCCGCCATTTAAAACATTTATTTCATGATCATTCATATCTCTCAGCAATGGGCTGAGTCATGGAAAGCTAAAATATAATAAGTAATAAGTATTTCCTTAATGAAGTGGAAATATCACTGAAAACAAATATTATTCTTATGGTTGGTTCTCTTTCCGTTAGATGCACTATTATTACTCCAAGCGTGAGACTTCAACATCCATAGCAGTTGTCAATATACTTTAGACTGTAATATCAGTATGTAAATATATGGATTAAACACGGCGAGGATTGTGTCAGTATTATATTCATTGTGTTGAATCATATTTTGTGGAACATAGCAACCAAGAAGACGATTTTCAGAAATTTTGTATACTTGAAAAGAAAAAAGAGTAATTAGTATTTTCAGAGGGTAATAATCCAATTGCTCCCACGAACTTCACACCAACATCTGCAGCGCTATTTATTAGTTCTTTGCTGCATTACACCATTCTTTCCAAACATTAAATACACCTAAAACTTCAAATGACGATATCTTTTACTTTCCTAATCTGATTTTGATTAAATTAAGCCTATATGTTGCCCCAGAATATTATCTATTTATCAGTGATATCCTCATGAATGTTCATTCAGTACTTTTGGATGTTACTACCTACAAATAGACACATGCAACTGTTTTCAGAGACATGTTTGAATTGTGATATCTTACATTTTCTGATCCGATTTTGTGAAATGAAGCTTTCTGTAACCACAAGATACCCTCACGTTTCGTGTAAAAAAAACCTGAAAATTCGTCAATTAGTTTTGGAGATGAAAGAGAAAGATAGACATGACGGTTGTCGATGAAAAACGTTAAATTGTGATGTTCTTCTTTCCGTGATCCGATTTTTATGATATTAAATCTATCTGTTGTCCCACGGTACGCTGAAATTACCTGTGAAAACCCCATGCGAATTAATGAAGTAGTTTTGCAGAAGTGGTTTGTTATAGATGAACAAACAGAGACGACGGTCCATGAAAACACTTCGTGATTCTGTTTTGATGAAATCATGCCTAGATCATGAACCAATCTTCGCTCATGTTTCCTGTGAAAACCGCATGAAAATTCGTCCAGTAGTTTTGAAGCGAACAGCGACAGGCCTAAATTTACAGATTTATTATTAGTATAGATATGTTGTAGAACTGTGAAATTTTGCAGGAATATATTGATTTGCATAAGTGCTATATGTTGGTAAAATCTGTTCCGAATATGGCTAGTAGTAAAGAAGTAATAGATTAAAACGTGATGCTTGATGTGGCGGTTTTCCATGAACATTACTCTTTATGTCCTCATATCTAATAAACTACGTGTCATACTGTGATACAATTTCGAATGTACATTCAGCTTTAAGTGTGTATTCTGTTTGCAAAATTTCCTGCAAGTACAATTGGTAGTGTAGAAATTATAAATTGTAACGTTATACCGAATGCCATAGTTTTGCTCCATGAACAGTGGAAAAGTAGTAAGCAAGAAACTTTCTTCCTTTCGTTATTTTGATGTGGCTGCGAGAAAAAATTTAATAAAGGTTTGACATTATGTTTAAAGTTTGTTGCAGGTCGCCAAGTTCTGTCATTCTCATATAGTGTATTTATAAAGTCTCGTCGCATTATGTACGTAGCAGTTTCTTGTGATTACTATTGTTCATGATATTATATCTCCTGAACAATAGGTCGTACATGGTGCGTACTGTTACAGCAGTTGTTACATCACGTACAACATACGTGTACCAAATTTGGTTGAAATCGGTCCAGTGGTTTAGGAGAAAATGTGCATCATTGTCGTTTGATGCAGCAGTTTTTCGCGCATCTCATTGTTTATGACATCATATCTCATTACGTACGTGTCATAGGTGATTCTTACCCCAACTATGATTGTTGTCTGATATTAAGCAACATGTGAACCAAGTTTGGTTGAAATCAGTCCAATAGTTTAGGAGGAGATGTGGAACATACATAGGAACATATACACAAACATCTATACACAAACACATACAGCCTATATTATAAGATGTAAGATTCCATTACACACTACTACATGGAATGCACTCAATTCTATTAGTGTGATCTGACTCAGAAATTCTACAGGTCGCCACTACCTGTTATTTTAATGATTAAAAAGGTAAAAAAAAATTATGAATTTAATACAATTCTCCCCTTTTAAGCCGTAGTTGCAGTGGGAGTGAAATATATTTAATTCAAAAGTCTACATTCAGTTAAATCTGTGCAAGATTCCAAGAGCTAGACATATACAAAATGTTACCCCCTACCTGCCTTAATCAAAACAGTGCCCTCCAAAAATTTAGATGACTGGGGATACTTAATTGAAGTACAACAATACTGGTAAAAATTAATATATATTGCTATTAACACAGCCTATCATTACAGTAAGAGTTGTAACCCAAGTAAGGTCTACTAAAGGTCTAACAAACAAAACATGAGAATATCAATAGAATTATCATTTACAACTGGAAACACAATTAATTTGACTGGCTTTAGGTAAATTTAGATTCGCTATACTTAGTTACAAAGATCCCTCTTCTATTATTCAATAGCACAAAATCTGGTTGGAGGTATGAATAACCTAACACCTTGAGCTCACCTCACCCAGAATGATTTTACACTTTCTCCAGAAGATAAACGTTGCAGCGGCGAAAACATTACCTTATTTTTCTGCAGCACTCTTATCGTCGGCATCGTTCAGCAGCGGACAGTGAAAACTGATCAATTCAGACCCCAGGTTTGATGTATGACCGACCGTGCACAATTTGTACGTGCGTATGTTTCTGAAACGGATTGCAAGCCAATTCTGCGGAACCACAGAGTGCAATAAAGTTACCACTAGCTAAGTGGGTACAAATGCGATAAAATAAATTAAAGTCATCAGAAGTTTCGGATGCAAACCACTAGACAAAACTAAATAGTCAACACTCGCGAAAAATCTCTAAGTTTCCAGACACTTCCCAGTGGGAAAGTAGTCCAAGAGACTTGAACTACACACCGAAGTCTCAGCAGGCAGGCTGAGACAAGACAACTGTACACTTCGGTGTCTGACACTAGACTCCTCATGCATTGAACACGACGGTGTCTGGCACATCACTTCTAGAGGCCACACCCATACTGACGTCAAACCAATCGGTCAGGTCTCAAATATCCATATCCAATGATATTTCAGCAATATTTTTACAGAAAACTAAGCAAAGCCTCTACAGTTCGGTCACACGCTTTCCCCATGTACGCCAGCGTTATCCCAAAAACGACGTAAATCCTGGCCCTCGAGATACAGATTTTTCAGACTCATTTGCAAATATTATGCTGTTTGTTGCCAGTATCCAGTTGTGCTTAATCTCGGTGTCTTAGCTGGAATTCTTTTAAAAAACGTTCAAATGTTTGTATAGCTTATGGGATTTAACTATGGGGTCATCAGTCCCTAAACTTACAAACTACTTATGAACTAGCTAAGACTAAAGACGGCACAAATATTCATGCCCGAGGGGGGATTCGAACCCCCGACCGTAGTGGCCGTGTGGACCACACACGCCGACGTTCAGCGGTACACCCGCTGACCGCTCGCCTCTGTGTGGCCATGGCCGGCCAGATCTCGTTTTCACAGGAGAAGCCAGACAATTATTCATGACAGGAAATAAATTCTGTCATAACCCCAAGGCGACCTACGCTCTCCTCCCTTACTCCTACACTCAGTACAAATCATGAAATAAAATAAACATCCCCAATATAAATGATAACACAAGAAAGTTAAAGAACATACAAACACAGAGACAAAAAAGGAGGGATATAACTTGTAAAATAAAGTAGACCTCAAAAGTAAATATGTCGATATGATAAATTCACAGAGAAGCGCCATATATTTAAATATTTTAACTACCCCATCTATAGAGTTTCATCCAATAGTTACTGAACAAGAAGTTGTAGTTGAAGAATGAAACCAATAGTCTTAGGTGATTTACCATGAGATGAACTAGTATTAATTATTTCTGAATTATATGAAGAATGTTGTAATAAACAAAATATAATTGAAAACACATTTCAAAAATTAATTCAATCAAATCGATATGAATTTAAGGGGTGGAAATGGATGTGAAATGAGTCATTGAATGTTATAAATGAAATAAATTAGGTTACAATCTCAAATGCCAGTTGTAACATAACATCATCCTTTTATAACCAGGTATTATATGAATTATCAAATCCTAACCACTTTACAAATACCCTAACACTTCTACAACTTTTCAATGAAATATCCATCTAGATATTTTGTTTTTCTGTAGCTCATTTTCATAAAAATTTTCTCTATCTTTTAATTTATATTTGACTGGATCCGAATATATAATATCCCTGGTTTTAAGTAATTCTGTTGACCATTTACCAGTATGTCCTTTTTCAAAATATCCTTTTCATTTGCTTATTCCAACTTTACCACCAATTAAATACTTTGCTTTAAGAGGGTATCGAACTGTTACATTAGGTTTATAATTTGGCTCACTAATATCTATTTGTTTCATTTTTATGATTTAGTATGTCTTGTTATTGTATTCATCTACTAATTTTGGAACAATATGTATCCACTTGTAACTGCATTGAATAGAAAACATTTTCAATATTTTCCTTTTAATTTCTATTGAAGGTTTCAACAACAGATGCCTTCCTTATTTTGTATATTGAATATTTATTAATATTATATTTTTTCAACTGCTGTTTAAAATCTTTATTTTAAAATTCTTTTCCATTTTCAGTATCTAATTTTTTTGGTGGTGTAATTTTAAAGATATTATCTAATGCTTCAAATACATTTATCTTTAACTATAACAGCGAATGCAAATTTAGAAAATATATCAATGACAGTCAATAAAATATTTATATATTTTATTTATCTCCCAGAAACCATTTCAACTAAGTCAGCTTGCCATAAATCATCAATCCAAAAGGATATAACTTTTATTCTGCTATTTTTTTTATTTGTTAATTTAGTTCATTAATTATTTATTTATGAACATAAAGCTTCAGTACATCACCTAACAATTTTTCTACAAATGTACTCTCTTTGGTTTTTCATACTGTACAAATACAATTGCTTGTCTTCCATTTTTAGTAATTGTTCTACATGGATTATGCATTTCTGTACAATTTCACTTATAAAAATATATATGATATTTAAAAAATTGGGGAAAATGCTAAGTTAATACTATCATCTTCATTTAAGTGACAAATTAAAAATATTTTCACATCTACTGGGACAGCTGTAATTGTCTGAGTTAGAGATTTAAGCAGTTTATCTCTCAGGTTCGTTTCATGGGAATTATCTAGTTGGGGGGAAATGACAGCACAGAACATGAATGGGTAGTTTTGAGGGATGAAATAATGAAGATGTAAGATTACTGAACAGGTAGAAACGCAAGACCTACAAAAAACCTTGGATATGACAGCAAATAATGTATTTGATTGATGAAAGGAGAAAATATAAAAAAATGAGGGAATAAAGCAGGTTAAATAGATCACAGTTGATTAAACATGGAAATTGACAGGAAGTGCAAAATGGTTATGCAGGAGTGGTCAGAGACGAATGCACATCTGAAGAATATTGCATAACTAGGGAACAACAGAAACTGCCTACAGGAAAATAAGAGAGGCATGCGAGAAAAGCACCTGTAGAATATCAAGAACTCTCTGAGCAAAGAGAGGAAAGCTGAAAGGTGGAAAGAATATGTAGATGGACTCTACAAAGAAATCGAATTTTGAGACAGTATTTTAGGTAGGAAAGAGAAAGTAGATGAAGTTTAAATAGGAGATACTACATTAAGAAAAGAATTTGGCAAAGCACCCATTTTGTAATACGATTGTTTAACTCTTTTTTATAAATACTGTTATTGCATCATGCTGCTTACTGGATCTTTTATATCTACTCATTGTATACCTTTAAAATCAGTAAAAGTTTTATTTATTTTAAAAAATACTATGTAAGTCTTTCTGGAATTGTTAAGCTAAATTTTATCTTTTAGGTTTCATCTTTTTAAATCTATTCTAATATTGGATCTGTTGTTGTTGTTATGGTCTTCAGTTTGGAGACTGGTATGATGCAGCTCTCCACCCAACTCTATCATGAGCAAGCCTCTTCATCTCCACATAAGAACAGCAACACACATATGTCAGAATCTGCTTACTATATTCGTATCTTGCTCACCCCCTGCGACTTTTACCCCACACACTTCCCTCCAATGCTAAATTTAAAATGACTTAATGTCCAAGAATGTACCCTACCAATCGATCCCTTCTCTTAGTCAAGGTACGCCAAAATTCCTTTTCTCCTCAATTCTGTTCAATACCGCCTCATTACTTACATGATCTACCCACCTAATCTTCAGCATTCTTCTGTAGCACCACATTTCACAAGCCTTTATCCTCTTCCTGTCTAAACTATTTATCATTCAAGTGTCACTCCCATACAAAGCAACATTTCAAACAAATGCATTCAGAAAAGAATTCCCTACACTTAAATTATTATTTGATGTAAGCAAATTTCTTTTTCAAAACCGCTTTTCTTCCCATTGCCATTCTGCATTTTATATCCTATGTACTGCAACCACAATGTGTTATTTTACTTCTCAAGTAACAAAACTCATCTAGCACCTTCGTTGTTTCGTTATATAATCTAATTCTGTCAGCATTGTCTGTCTTTCTGCGACTGCATTCCATTACCCTTATTTTGCTCTTCTTAATGTTCATCTTTTACACTCTATTCGACACACTGTCCATTCTGTTCAATTGCTCTTCCATGTCGTTTGCTGTCTCTGACAGATTTACAATGTCGTCAGCAAAGTGCAATGTTTTTATTTCTTCACCCTGAACTCTAATACCTTCTCAAAATTTCTCTTTGCTCTTCTTCACAGCATGCTCAATGTACAAACTGAGTAAAATTAGAGAAAGGCTACAATCTGGTCTTTCTCCCTTCCCAACCAATGCATATCTTTCATGTGTGTTAACTCTAATAACAGCGGTCTAAGTTCTGTACAAGTTATAAATAACCCTCCTTTCTCTGTATTTTACCCCCACTGACTTCAAAATTTGAAAGAGTGTATTCCAATCAACACTGTCAAAAGGCCCAAATGAAATTATTGTCAAAAGCTTTCACCAAATCTATAAAAGCTAGAAATGTAGGTTTGCCTATCCTTAACCTGTCTTCTAAGATAAGTCGTCAGGTGAATATTGCCTCCTGTATTCCTACATTTCTCCTGAATCTGAACAGATCTTCCCTGAGGCCAACATCCATCAGCCTTTACATCCTTCTGTTAATAAATCATTTCAAAATTTTGCAACTATGATTTATTAACGTGACGGCTATATAATTTTTATACCTGTCTACTCCTGATTTCTTTGGAATGGAGATTACCACATTTTTCTTAGTCTGAGGGTATTTCGTCTGTCTCATACATCTTACTCACCAGGTCAAATAGATATTTCATGGCTGGTTCCCCAGAGACTTCAGTACAAATTGGATCTACATTTATTAATTCATCAGCTTTGGTTTTTTCTTGAAATGGTCATTCATTTATTAAAATTATAAACATTTTATGATAGTTTTAATGCAAATGTAACCAAATCACCACATATTACTTCTCTGAAACCCTTTATTCGTTCATAATTTTGTTATAGATCATTTTCCCCTTAATAATTGACCATTCTCTTGGGAATATTTCCTTCAAATGGATCAAAGACAATTTTTTATCATTATTCTTATAGTAATATATTCATATTGTGCCAACATGATCTGAAGTAGCTAAATTAACAATACCATATGTAACATATTTTTGTTTATTAGGTAATTAATCAGTCATGTGTACACCACTGAATTATTGATTTTTAATTTCTTAACAAGCTTTTCTATATAAATGTTACTCAGTATATCATGGTACTTAGTGATTATTTTTTGCAACGTTTCTTAACCATGTACCTTACCATTTATAAATTAGTCTGTTTCGTTCAGTCAGTTTAGCATCTTCCTTGTGTTTTTTATGAACTGTACTTGTAAATATTTCTGCTCCAGCTGCTGAGGATCCTGATGCCCCTAATGTTGCAAATAGTAACACCAGAATTCCACCTTCATGTTTGTTAATCTAAAACCTGTTCTTTGTTAATAATTCATAAGTTTTTTAATAACTGGAATAGCTAATGTAACAATTAAGTACCCACCTATTTTTATTTTAATAAACATTCCTCCTTTTTGTTGAACGTAAGTCAAATAACTATTATCAGACATTGGTGTTGTCATTTAGTTTATCGTATTAGAATTGATATAAGACTACAATAAGAGGGAAATCAAGTTTAAATTTTGTTGTTTGGAAATGTATTTTTGCATATAAAGAACACTCATATATGAATGTCAGGTATAAACCAAGTAGCACATGTAAACAAATCCCTATTACTGATCCTATTACAAATAAAAAAAGTAAATTTCGATTGGGATCTGCTTATCTAGCTCTGTAAGAAAGTCCGGTATTAACATTAGAAACGCAGTAGTTGATAAAGTGATACTATAACTGTCATTGTGATATTTGACACCTAAAGGCCAATTCACACTGTCCGTCACGTCACGTCACGTCACCGTCCGTCAGAACATTCCGCAATGTATTTCTAATGGTGGCATTCACACTGTCCGTCACCGGACCGTCACGTCACGTCACCGTCCGTCAAGCTTTCTCGAGAAGAATGTTTTGACGGAACGGCCGTCTGCTAACATTGGAAGTTAACCTATTTTCGACACGCGAATTACATGTTGCAGACTACGAGTGCACTGTTTATATGCAAATGTGTCTTATTAATCTTTATTTCGTTGTTATACTTCGTTTTAGGGGCAAATCTCAAATGTTTCATGGCGACTTAAATATTTTTGTCAATTGAGTGTCCCCCTAAAATCGAAGTCTGATATCTGAACCCAAAAAATGGTTTATGTCATGTGACATTGTAACAGAAAAGACTAAAGCAAACTGTTTATTTGAATAAGATTGTAATTTGATTACGCATTTTTCATTAAATAAGATTTTAAATGAAAAATTCAGTTCTAATTAAAGACAACAATTCAGTTGTTTACGATGGTACTAACAATGTTAGCGGGCAAATCGTAATGGACAGTGTAATCAGGCGCTATCCATGCTCTTATAAGTATTGTTTGATGTTTTCGTATGTTTATTTTTTCGCTTGAAAATAGATGTCGATGTTTTGAAATGTTGTTTCAGTTCCCAGTAAGTTGGCCAAAAACATACGTCGTAAAGTTTTCTTTGGCCGTCAATAACATTTAGCATTGTTGTTTCGTCGATTCTAGAGTTAAACTATGACTTTCTACATAACAAATCGCCATTCATAACCCCACTTTCAACATCGCGTATTGAGATGGACGAATTGACATGACGGACACGGACGGACAGTGTGAAGACAACTTGACGTGACGGTTCCGTGACGTGACGTTGACGTGACGGACAGTGTGAATTGGCCTTAAGAGTTACCTGCCATCTCTTCAAACTTGATGTCTTGTCATCAAAACAAGTTCAGTGTTCTGATTTAATGTTCTGGATACTATTTAGAATGTAATGGACGCTTATTTGAAACATAATATAGCTATCTACACTTGTCCACAGTTAAATTGGATGAGTTTTTAATTTATATCCATTTTTGAGGTTATGCTTCGTACAACTGCACAGACAGTTACTGTAACACAGTTCATTCTCTTAATTAACAGATACACTCAATCAGAAATTACAACATGACCATTGTTAGTTCCTTTCTAAAATCCATGTGGCAAGTGTTTATGAGAAATGAGATGATAATTTCAAAATCTGAATACACTGACAACACCACACTTATTTTCCGCATTTTCAGAATTAAATAGGCTGTGATGTAACTAGAAATCTTCCTTTAGTAATCACTCAATAACTCCTGTTTACGTCACATACAAATATTAAGCATACACTGTATGCTTCATAAAATACACAAATTAACTACATAATACTCATGAAAACTCTGTCCTGCATTCCGATGTCTATCACTGTTACCCAACAAACCATACTTAAAAGCACATATTTTGGAAAGATCTTTAATTTGTTGAGCAATTAAAATGCACATTGCTTTTAAAACTTATGCATAAATACAAGAAAACACCAAATACAGCAGTAGCCTTCAAATAAACGTGGCGGTGGTTTTTTTTCTGAGATTGGCGTCACATAGTTCAAATTAACTACATTATACTCATGAAAACTCTGTCCTGCATTCCGATGTCTATCGCTGTTACCCAACAAACCATACTTAAAAGCACATATTTTGGAAAGATCTTTAATTTGTTGAGCAATTAAAATGCACATTGCTTTTAAAACTTATGCATAAATACAGGAAAACACCAAATACAGCAGTAGCCTTCAAATAAACGTGGCGGTGGTTTTTTTTCTGAGATTGGCGTCACATAGTTCAAATTAACTACATTATACTCATGAAAACTCTGTCCTGCATTCCGATGTCTATCGCTGTTACCCAACAAACCATACTTAAAAGCACATATTTTGGCAAGATCTTTAATTTGTTGAGCAATTAAAATGCACATTGCTTTTAAAACTTATGCAGAAATACAGGAAAACACCAAATACAGCAGTAGCCTTCAAATAAACATGGCGGTGGTTTTTTTTCTGAGATTGGCGTCACATAGTTCAAATTAACTACATTATACTCATGAAAACTCTGTCCTGCATTCCGATGTCTATCGCTGTTACCCAACAAACCATACTTAAAAGCACATATTTTGGAAAGATCTTTAATTTGTTGAGCAATTAAAATGCACATTGCTTTTAAAACTTATGCATAAATACAGGAAAACACCAAATACAGCAGTAGCCTTCAAATAAACGTGGCGGTGGTTTTTTTTCTGAGATTGGCGTCACATAGTTCAAATTAACTACATTATACTCATGAAAACTCTGTCCTGCATTCCGATGTCTATCGCTGTTACCCAACAAACCATACTTAAAAGCACATATTTTGGCAAGATCTTTAATTTGCTGAGCAATTAAAATGCACATTGCTTTTAAAACTTATGCAGAAATACAGGAAAACACCAAATACAGCAGTAGCCTTCAAATAAACATGGCGGTGGTTTTTTTCTGAGAATGGCATCACATAGTTCAAACTACCCGAACTATGAAAAATGGCGACAGTTGAGTTGCGTCACACATATATCTTCAATTGACACTAGCCTTTCCGTGACGTAAGTCAAACGGTGCCGTTTTTGTTTGATGTGTCAATTGATCTCTAAATATGTTATTTTTTGCTACTTGTGGAAAGTGTGATGTCTTCAGCGGCTTATGCAGACCTTATGATCTTTGATCAATTTTCTGCTACTTGTGGAAAGTGTGATGTCTTCAGCGGCTAATGCAGACCTTATCATCTTTGATCATTCTCGGAGAAGTCCATGTGTTGTTTACATTTAGAGAAGCGTGGTGTGTTGTAATCATGGGTTCGTTTCGGCATCGTATAAAAGGAAAAGGCAAGAGATGGAAGAAAGGACACAGTTCCAGCTCAAATCCGGAAATTCAAAAACATCGAGACATTGCTAAATCTAGGTTTTTTCAGGAAAATTTGGGTACGTAACCTCTAAATTAAGTTTGTCGCCCAGTTGATTTCCATAAAGTACACGGTAAAAATATACATGTTGCAAGAGTAACATCAGCTGAAGTACGGGGTACTATCAGCCTGCTTTCATTCCTTACTTCATCGTGTTTCATTATTTGTTATGAATATGTGGGCTCACCTGTAGACGGGGATACCGCCCGTCAGCTTTAACCCGTGATGTCATCTCAGCGAGGTAGTGTTTAGGTGCGTGCTTGTTTGTAAAAGGCGTGGGCGATTAGTTGGTTGAATGAAAGACGATAGTTTGCGTACAAACAAAATAGATTAGCCTAATATTTTGTGTTTAAACATTGATCTGCAGCTTCTCTCTGATGTTTAGGTCTAGGTTAACCGAGAGATTTTTTTCGTATGTGAGCGCCGAAGACGCGAATTTTTGTGCTAAGACCTGCGATCGATGGTACATTCTGTTATCTATAATAACTGCAGAATATTTGTATCTACAATACAGAAGTAGTAAGATATCCCGTATATTGGTTTTCCGACATCTTGATGTCATGGCCAAAATCAGACGGGTGGTATCCCAGTCTACAGTTATGTCGACTCTTCTTCATAGTAAGCGTTTGTTTATTCAATTTTATTGAAGCAGTTGGATGATTTAGTACTATATTTAGTGATTGTCGTGTTCAGAATTTTAAGAGCACAACTTCTGATACCTTAAAGATGATTTGGCATAATTGAAGACTGCGGTATAACCAACCAGGTTTGACCAATGACGTCATATCTGAGTCTCACAAGTTACGCTATGTAGATATACCTACTAGAAGAACAAACACTCGTTTTTCTTGAACTGCCTTGATCACACTACACTTTATTGTACCATTACACGTTTCGACACATCATCAGATCTATGGCACAAATAATAGTACTTTACATTTTGGATGTTTACAGTTCATAATCACAATATTCAAAAGGAGAACAAACACATTATATATGCACATATACTTACAGACTTAAAAACAATGAGGATTAAAATAGGCTACATTTTAGTGAAGATTCATACTAAAACATAAACCATCATCACGGATTTCTAGTGAAGGTGTTCTACTTGATTGTTGTTTATGCTAATGTATGGTCACTTGTCCGTAAAGAATGGAAGGTTTTGAACCAAGTGATAAAACAAACACTATTAACAAATATACACATATGGAATAATATTGTAATACTTATGTACTGAGATGATAAATAATCTTTGATTGTCCTTGTAAATTACAGATTACCACAGCAAAATGTCCCATCAATCACAGGTCTTGGTCCAAAAATTAGCGTCTTTGGAGCTCACTTTGTTAACCTATACCTAACTATCCGAGAGAAGCTACAGATCACTTTTTAAACACAAAATCGTAATCTATAATATATGTTCTACTTGTAAACAAACTATTGTCTTCAGCTCAGATATGACATAATTGGTCAAAGCCAAATGCTCATATTGTGGACTTCAATTAACCCAATGTTTTTAATAAACAGTTTTAGTAATAACACATTTAGATTTTTTTTGTAAGGTCTAAATATTCTTTCCTGAAGCCTCTCTGCATCTTAAGTGACATCTTGGCTTTGGGTCATTCCTAGGGCCTTTGCCTTTCGCGGGCAAGCGCACTACCGACTGTGCTATCCCGACACGACTTACGATGCCGCCTTACTTCCGCCAGCACCTCGCCTCCTACTTTCCAAACATCACAGAAGCTCTCCTGCGAACCATGCAGGACTAGCACTCCTGGAAGAAAGGATATGGTGGAGACATGGCTTAGCCACAGCCTAAGGTCCCAGGTTCTAGTCCCGGTTCTGGTACACAATTTTAATCTGCCAGGAAGTTTCATATCAGCACACACTTCGCTGCAGAGTGAAAGTTTCATTCTTGAAACATCCCTTAGTGACACAATTTTACACTTCATTGTTCATCTGTTGCCAACTTAAGCATTGGAGTCCGGTGAGGAGCATCATATAATTTTACCAAAACTGGCTAGGTAGGATTGGCTAGAGGAAAAGTTAAGTCTTTCGAAGAATGTACAACAAAAGCAAAGATAGAAACCCTATCCCCATACAGCAAAATAAGTCATTTGGAGACCAGAAAAGTGGCTGTATGATTATCAAGAACTCAGGTGGAAAACCAATACTGAGCAAAGAAGAGGAATCTGAAATGTAGTACTGTAGAAAGAGGAAAGAAAGTTGATGAGACAGGAAATACAATACTTCAAGAAGACTCTGACAGAGCTCTGAAGGAACTAAGCCAGAAACAATGCCCTTGGAGTAAGTGACATTACCTCTTAGGTATTTGAGTCTCTCAGAGAACGAGCCATGACAAAACTATGCCACCTGGAGTGCAAGCAGTAAGAGACATGAAATACCTGCCAACTGAAAAAATAATGTTAGAATCCCTGTTTGAAAGAAAGCAGACCCCGATAGGTGTGAGATTTACAGAGCCATCAGTTCAATAATTCTTGTCTGCAAAATTGTAACAAAAATTATATACAGGTGAATGGAAAAGCTGGTAGAAGCCGACCTTGGGTGAAATCAGTTTTGATTTTGGAGGAAAGTAGGAACACAAGAAGCAATACTTGCCCTACAACTTTACAGTCCCTTAAATTGTGACAATTTGCATCTGGGGCTTCAGAATAAATTTCATCTCTCTACCTTTTCTTTTAGCATGTCTTGTGTATGGATAAAACCAAAAATATGCTTTCATATACGTTTCATGCCCTCTTTTAGTGAAGGGTTTGTGTCTGCCTTCTGTGATATGACATTTAGAAAACAAGTCAGGTTTGATTGGTAAAAGGTGATATGAATAAGCCTATCCAACCTTAGCTGAAAATATATTTTTCCTGACATTTAAATGCTACATACTCACTGAGTCTATGTTATTATGTTTGATTTTCAGGACAGAGTGGATTGACAGCTGAAGCACTAAAGAAACATGATGCATTCACAACCAAAATGGATGTTGAATCTTCAGTGGCGGGAGATTTTGAGGAAGGAACAATTGGAGGGACTTTTAAGACCTTCCAGACATTTGCTAGTGATTGGAGTAGTTGCAGTAATATGTCATTTAGTCGGTAAGGATGTCCTTTAGTTTATATTATACATTTGTAACAAAATTAAATATTACATTCAGTTGTTATACATCGCTGAGGTTTGCAAGACAAGCCTAGTTTTATGCATATTACTCAGACTTTGAAGAATCAGATGAATGTTGAATTTGCATCTTCAAATGAGAGGAGTATGTCATTGATTGACATATCATGTTTAAAAGAATCCCAGGTTCAAAACCTGGTCTGGCATACAGTTTTATCTGCCAGGAAGTTTCAGTATCAATATATCTGACAGTGGAAAGTCCAGGTAGGAATTCAACAATATATTAAGTATAGTTTACGGCTTGTCACGACATGCATCGAACTGTGACAGGCACAAAAGACACCCTATACACAGAACTTAAGCTTTTGGCCATTAGCCTTCATCAGAAAACAGACACCATTCACACAGACATGCAACCGTCATCTCCAACTACTGCATTCTGAATTCTAGGGGGAGGCAGAATAACAGTGTCTGTTTTCTAAGGAAGGCTAATGGCTATAAGCCTCAGTTCTGTGAGTGTCTTTTTATTTATGCGGTGAGTTGTAAACTATCCTCAATATATAATCACAGCACATACTGGGTAAAACTGATTTGGTAAGTTTTAGAGATTTCTAAAGAAAGAAAGTTGGCATATTGTGCCCATCTCAACATCAGGTTACCCCAGGGTCACCCTCTGTGATGATTCCACTTTTGTAGAAGTATTATAGGAAAAGGAGTAATTACATAACTGAAGGTGGAATAAAAGTTCAGATACTTTGAAACATATCTTGTATAAATTTCAGTACACAAGTGTGGGCTTATGAATTATAACTGAAAAATAGTCACTTTAATTGTAACTGTATGTATAGCAATTGAAAGTCCAGGATGGAATATCAGTAACGTACTGAGGATGGGTTACAGGCTCTGAGGCTAGAGATAATGGCCATATGTATGGGCTGTGCCTATGTTATTGTATGAATGTGTGTTGTTCTGTTGTTGTGATGAAAGTTGCACCCAGAAGACTTTACTTTGTGTATGTGTGTGGGGGGGGGGGGGGCTTACCTTTGTATGTGCCTATCTGTGGCAAAGCAATCACTATTATGGTGAATTGCAACCTAGTCTCATTATGGCTATTAAAGAACTGTGGTGTTCAAAACAATCCTCTGATTGATGGCAGCTTAACTTGACATGGGATTTGAAATTATTGTTGTTCACTAATTCTTATGACGGTTAGATTTACACTCAATAACTGAGTGAAAGTGTATGCCATTAAATATAATATGTGGAGATACTAGTATGGGATAATGTACATTGATAAATTTTGTACAGGTATTTCAAAATGACATAAGTCTAAAATTGTATCATAGTACACAATAAGAAAAAGTGACAGCTGCAGATGGTTTCAAAACAAACAAATTCTCTTTAGAAATGTTACCTGCTCAGCCCTAAGGTTTTACAAAATCAGCTTTTTCTTTTTTTCTTTTCACCTGGGTTTTTAATTATGATCAACATTAGTGGTTCTGATGTTTTGTATCATATGTTTACAATTGTTATTAAATAGTTTTAATCAAATATTACATTTTACAGGCTCCTGAATGGCTTCCGGTCCGATTCAGCTCTCCATAAGGAAATGCTTGCTATATTAGCAGCAGTTACCGAAGTAATTAAGTCTTATAAAGGAAGGGAATCATCTGTGGAATACTTTGCAGCTCTGGTAAGCTCTTCTTTGTTTCTGTTTAGATTTATAATTTTAATGCTTAGTACAATCTAAGCAGTTCTTGAAACAAAAATCAACTCATATATATGATGAGTGCACTTTACAACTCGCCGTTCGATGAGCTGCCACAGGCACATAAAAAATACACACACATACAACAGTTAAGCTATCATCCATTGGCCTTCCATTAACCCCTTTATCCATTATAAATCACTTATATGGAAAACTGTTAAAAAGTGCCTGAAGATGCAACTGTAGGTTGCGAAACCAGTTGTGCGGGTCTTCACGACTCCAATAAAAAATAGCTCAAGTGGATCAAGGACTTTCATTTAGACTCTTACAATTTTTACACCTAATTTTTAACTGTGTGAAAGTTGCTTAAATATGTATTCTTACATCAGCAATGCAACTGTTCGGACGTGCCAGCCGTGCTGTCAAAGAAACTGGCGGAAAGAGACACTACTCCGCCACACAGGTTTATGATGAGAGAAGACCCTTAACAGAGAAATTACTGATATTTTGTGTCATTGTCAAGTAAATTATATGCAATTTTGATAGTGGCAAAGACAGCAAACAATAAAAACTTGTTAGTATCTGCAATCTTGAAATATGACGACCATAATACCCCTATTTAACACCACGATGAAGATTTATGTGTAAGAAATATTACAAATATTTAATAATATTTCTTTGACAAAGAGTTGATTGAAAATATTATCGTGTAATACTGGCCTAAAGGAATCTGTTTCTTAAAGTGGAGTAATACCCACATAGTGTGTTTTGTTGTCGCAGATGGAGTAATGTCAACCTAAATTTGAGTAATCTGCTTATTCCAGTTTTTTATTCATAAATTGGAAGAAAAATATGCGCGGATAACTCGAGTATATAAGGTAATCCATGTGGCAGGGGGGTGGGATAGGGGTGGACTAGGATGTCATGGAGGTTGTGAAGGTGACAGAACACAACTATATGTGGATTGAGAAGGATCTTGCACAGGATGTCTCTAATTTCTGGGCATGAGGACAGAAAATCAAAACCTTGGTGATGGATTCAGTTTTGTAGTTTTGAGTCCAGGGTAGTACTGGGTGACAAGGGGAGCACACTCTTGTGGCTGGTTATTGGTGGTAGAGGAAGGCTTTGGGATATGTGGGGGTATGGCATGGGATATCTGTATGTGGACTATGTCTGTGGGGTAATTTCTGTGAACCCCTTTGTGAGACTTTCAACATATTGCGAAAGGAAGTTCTTGTCACAGCAGATATGCCATACACACAGGCTGTAAGCGAGAGATTTTTTTTATGTGGAAAGGGTGGCAACTGTCAAAGTGTAGGTACTTTTGGTGGTTGGTAGGTTCAATATGGATGGAAGTGTGGATGAAGCCATCAGTGAGGTAGAGGTTAACATCCAGGAATGGGCATGGTGGGTGGAGGAAGACAAGGTGAAGCAAGAGGACAATAATTTGTCCCAGCCCTGAGTCCGGATTATGAAAATATCAATAACTTGAATCAGACCAGAGGTTTGGGCTTTGGAACACTGGGAAGGTTTCCTGGTAGACGGTCCATGAAGAGGTTGGCATTGGAGTGCAATCCGGTGCCCATGGGTGTCTTAAATATTTGATGCTAAACTTTCCCCTCAAAGGAATAGTAGTTGTTTGTTAGGATAAAGTTGGTGAGTGTTATGAGATATGAGGTATCTGGCTTGTATTCAGAGGGACATTGGGAGGTAGTGTTCAAGTGCAACAAGGCCATGAGATGTTGGTGTATATTGAGGTGGCGGCCAGTGTGACAAATAAGGATCCACGAGGTAAAGGGTTGGCCAGTGGGTAGTTGGTATAGGTATTGGTAGGTTTCCTAGCTATTGAAGGATAATTTTGGACAATTTTTTGGTCAGTGAGGCCCAAAATTCTTTCAGTAGGAGCACAGTAAACAGCCACAATCAGGTATCCACGGTTATTTGGTTGGAGGACTTTGGGGTGCGTGTAAAAGGTAGGTGTGTAGTGAGCTGTTGAGGGAGGGAGATGGATTCGGAGAGAGATTCTGGGATGGATTGGAGATTACGGACTTCCACCTCTGAATGACTCCATTCCATAAGTCCAACAAGATCTCCACAACTGCTGAAATCATATAGCCCCTCTCGTAAGCTGTCTCCTGACTCCATGCACCTTGCAGCCCACCTATTACGTGCTCCCCAAAATCCATCGTGTCCCTGTGGAAGACCCTGCTGCAAGACCTGTCCAACTATGTGGCCATTGCCAAGTGCACAGCGCAGTTCAGAGCACACTGATACTTGTTAGTATGACTGACTTTTTTGTGTATTCTGTAACATTATTGCTTCAGTTTATTACATTCATCTTGTGCTTAGGTTTATATTAGATTCAGTTTCACATTAAGCATCTTGTTAGTGTATTTTTCCACCATCTAAATCCCGACAGTCGTCTGTTTTTGGATTGTACCAGCTCTAGCCGTCTTCGTTTACCTTAGTTACCTTCTGTCAAGTCTACACCACATCTTTGTAGTTGTTAGTTTTTATGGCTATTGTAATCATGAATAGGGGCTGTGACTCTTGTGTGTGGATGCAGTCTGAGCTGGTGACAACTCGCTTCAAGTTTTGTTAACTTTGGTGGCATCAATATTCCTTGGCTGGATAGTGTCTCTCAACCTGAAGTCACCACGCAGCCTGCAAGATCCGGGCTTTCACAGAGGGTGTGTTTGCTCTTAGGTGGTAGCTTCAAACTTAGGATGGTAATGAAGCCCCTTAGAGAGATGGCTGCCAAGGAGGGGGAGAAGGCCAACATGCATTCTGTGTGCATACTTGGAGTCATTCCAGATGTGGAGCAAGTGCTTCCGGATACCATGAAGGGTACAGGTTGCAACCAACTACAGGTGGTGGTTCACGTTGGTACTACCAGTGATGTGTGTCACTTCAGATTTAAGAGATTTTATCAGGTTTTGAGTGGCATTTGAAGTGAAAAAGACTGCCAGTCTTGCTTGCAAGATGGAAGCAGAGCTCACATCTGCAGCATAGTTGACAGGACCGACGGTGATCCTCTGGTACAGAGCCGAGTGGAGGGTCTGAATCAGAGGCTCAAATGGTTCTGCGACCATGTGGGCTGCAGTTTCCTCGACTTCGCCACCAGCGGGTGGGGTTCCGGATTCCGCTGTATAGGTCAGGAGCCCACCACACGCAAGAAGCAGCTACACAGGTAGCAACATTTGTGTGCGTGGACTGGGCGATTTATTAGGTTAGAGGGCCTCAGGAACACACAGGAAGGTTTTCAACCTCAAAGGGTACAGTTCAAAGATAGGTTGAACACAGATCTAAAAGCCACTGATCTACCAGAAGTAAATTGTTGTAACTGTGTTGGGAAGGTACCAGAACTCCAAGTGCTAATAGAAAGTATGGAATCTCTAATTCTCTAATCATTATAGGTACCAGAGCTCCAAGTGCTAATGGAAAGTATGGAATCTCTAATCATTATAGGTACCAAAAGCTGGCTAAAGCCAGAGATAAGTTCACCTGAAATTTTTACTAAGGGGCAAATGGTGTTCAGAAAGGATAGAGCGAGGAAAACTGGTGGTGGCATATTTATTGCTGTCACAAGCAGTTTATCTTGTAACATAATGGAAGTAAATAGTCTCTGTGAGTTGGGCGAGTTGGTATGGCTAGAGTTTATACCCGACATCAAAAATAAATTGATAATTGGCTCTTTTTACTGACCCTTGACTCAGATGATAAGATTGCAGAAATGTTCAAAGAATTTTGGACCAAATTTCAAATATGCTCCCCAAGCATACTATTTTAATTGGTGGTGACATTCTTTATCCTTGATGTGTTGGCAAAAATACATGTTTAAAAACGGAGACAAGTATAAAATATTGTCCAAAATCGTACTCAATGCATTCTTCGAAACTTATCTCGAGCAATTAGTTCATGAACCCACTAGAATAGTAAATGTTTGTGAAAATATACTCATAAGTATGGAGATTCCATATTTATAGATTTCCGGAATGCTTTTGACACTGTATCTCACAAGCATTTTCTAATCAGACTGTGTTCTTATGGATATCACCACAGTTGTGCGATTGGATTTGTGATTTCCTGTCAGAAAGGACGCAGTACATTGTAATGGACAGAAGGTCATCGAGTAGGACTGAAGTGATATCTGGCAGTCCCCATGGAAGTGTTACAGGGCCCCTACTGTTCCTTATTTTTATAAATGATTTAGGAGACAATCTGAGTAGTTAACTTAGTTGTTCACAGTTAGTAAAGTCACCAGAAGATCAAAAGCAACTGCAAAATGATTAGGTAAGATATCTACATGGTGCAAAAAATGACAGTTGACCCCTAATAATGAGAAGTGTGAAGTCATCCGTATGACCACTAAAAGAAACCCGTTAAACTTCATTTAACCAATAAATCAGTCAAAATTACAGGCCTTAAATTTGACTAAATACCTAGGAGTAACAGTTACAAACAACTTAAATTAGATAGAACACACAGAAAATATTGTAGGGAAAGCAAACCAAAGACTATATTTCACTGGGAGAACACTTAGAAGATGCAACACTCCTACTAAAGAATCTGCCTACACCACACTTGTGCTTCCTATTTTGGAGTATTGTTGTGCATTGTAAAATCCCCATCAAGTGGGACTGACAGACAATTTAGAGAAAGTTCAGAAAAGGGCAGCCCATTTTTTATTATTGTGATGCATGGGGAGAGAGTCATGGGAATGATGCATGAGTTGAGGTGGAAATCATTAAAAGAAAGACCTTATTCATTGAGGTGAGATTTGAGAAATTTCTTCCACCAATTTTCTCTTCCGAATGCAAACATATTTTGTTACCACCCACCTACATAGAAGGAAGACATGATCATCAAAACAGTATAAGATAAATCAGATCGAAAACGGAAAGATTGAGGTGTTCATTTTTCCCTGTGGGCTATTAGAGAATGGAACTGTAGAGAAACATCATAGAAGCAGTTCGATGAATCTTCTGCCATGCCCTTCAATGTGACTTGCAGAGTATCCATGTATATGTAGAATCCAGTCCACCCAGCACTTCCTATTCCAGCCTCTTAACAGATTTATCCTACCCAATCAGAGGCCAGGACACCTGTGAAAGCAGCCATGTAATTTATTAACTGTGCTGCAATCACTGCACAGATTTCTGTATTGGCATGATCACTAACCAGCTGTCTGTTAGGTTGAATGACCACTATCGAACTGTTCTCAAAAACAAGGAAGACCACATTGTGGCATAATATACCGTAGAGTATATGCTTGATTCCAATGGCTGCTTTACAACCAGGCCATATGGATCCACCCACCACCAGCTTTCCTCTACTGCAGAGGAGAAAGTTACACTTACAGTACTTTTTGCAATCCGGAAATTATCCTGGCCTCTACCCCTTCTATCGTATACTTTTCCCATTCTGTGTGTGTGTGTGGGGGGGGGGGTGCGCATTTGTTTGTTTACTTTGGTTTCCTTTCCTCCCCCGCCTCCCTACTCCATTCCTAAGCTGCATCTCGTTCCACCCATGTAGTATGTATGTGTTCTGTAAGGCCATGCTGTAGACATTCCCATGACCTTGACGTAACCTTCCTTCCCCACCCCCCATCCCCTTCCCTCTCTTCCTATCCTATCACCGCATAGCATAATTCAAAGTGCAACAACTGAAGATGACTGTGAAGTGTTGTCACATTATGTCATATGTCTTTGCTGCGATTTGTAATCTATCCTTATTATATTGTAGAAAATATGTTCTGTTCAGTACATGGGTTAAACTGCAGTTTATGCGGCTTGCGCTTGCTAGGTTACGGAACGGCAAATGAGCCAATAAGGAGTCGAGTTATGCCGGCCAATAAGATTACATGTTTCATGACGAGTAAATGTGGTTTCAATTTTGAAGTTTATTCGAGAATATTGGTGCGACGTTTCTGTGATTGTAATGTACGGGTCGGAGCGTGGAATGTTCTAACCCTTAATCGCGTAAGTAAGTTAGAAAATTTGAAATGATAGGTTACAGTTAGATATGGTAGGGATTAGTGAAGTTCGGTGGCAGGATGAACAGGATTTCTGGTCAGGTGAGTACAGGGTTATCAATACACCATCAGTTGGTGGTAACGCAGGAGTAGGTCTGATAATGAATAAGAAAATAGGAATGCGGGTAAGTTACTATGAACAGCATAGTGAACACATTATCATAGTAAAGATAGACACGAAGCCAACACCAACCACAGTAGTGCAAGTTTATATGCCAACTAGCACGGCCGATGATGAGGATATTGAAAAAATGTATGAGGAGATAAAAGAAATCATTCAGAAAGTTAAGGGGGACGAAAACATGATTGTGATGGGGGACTGGAACTCGTAGTAAGAAAGGGAAAAGAAGGAAATGTAGTAGGTGAATATGAACTGGGAAAAAGGAATGAAAGAGGAGGTTGCTTGGTAGAATTTTGTGCAAAGCACAATTTAATGCTCACCAACACTTGGTTTAATCGTCATGAAAGAAGGCTGTATACGTGCAAGAGACCAGGAGACACTGGAAGGTACCAGATTGACTTTATAATGGTAAGGAATAGATTTAGGAACCAGGTTCTAAATTGTAAGGCATATCCAGGAGCAAATATAGACTCTGACCATAACTTATTGGTTATGAACTGCAGATGAAAGCTTAAGAGATTGTAAAAAGGTAGAAAGGTTAGGAGATGGAACATCAACAAATTGAAGGTGGTTGAGAGTTTCAGAGGGAGCATTAGGCAAGGATTGGCTGAAATGGGGGAAAATAATACAGTAGAAGAAGAATGGGTAGCTCTGAGAATAGGGTAGTGAAGGCTGCTGGGGCGATATATGCAGAAGGACAAGGCCTAATAGAAATCCATGGATAACACAGGATATACTGAACTTAATTGATGAGAGGAGAAAATATAAAAATTCAGCAAGTGAAACAGGAAAAAGGGAGTACAAAAGACTGAAAAATGAGATTGACAGGAAGTGCAGTCTGGCTAAGCAGGAGTGGCTAGAGGACAAATGCAAATCTATAGAAGAATGTATAAGAAGGGGGAACATAGATACCACCTACAGGAAAATAAGAGATATTTGGAGACAAGAAAAGAAGCTGTATGAATATCAAGAACTCAGATGGAAAACCAGTACTAAGCAAATAGGGGAAGGCTGTACTGTGGAAGGAATATATAGAGGGCCTATACAAAGGAAATAAACTTGGAAGCATTATTCTAGAAATAGAAGACAAACTGGAGGAAGATGAGATAGGAGATATGATACTGTGAGAAGAATTTGACAGAGTGCTGAAGGACGAGTCGAAACAAGGCCCCTGGAGTAGATTATATTCCATCTGAACTGCTGATGTTGTTAGGTGAGCCAGTTATCAAAAAATTGTGTCACCTGGTATGCAAGATGTATGAGACAGGGAAAATACCCTCCGACTACAAAAAGAATATTGTAATTCCAAAGAAAGCAAGTGCAGACAAGTGTGAGAATTACAGAACTACCAGTTTAATAAGTCATGGGTTCAAAATACTAACACTAATTATTTACAGACAAATGGAAAAACTTGTGGAATCCAACCTTGGGGAAGATCAGTTTGGATTTAGGAGAAATGTAGGAACACGGGAGGCAATACTCACATTACGGAAAAACTTGTGGAATCCAACCTTGGGGAAGATCAGTTTGGATTTAGGAGAAATGTAGGAACACGGGAGGCAATACTCACATTACGATTTATCTTAGAAGATAGGCTAAGGAAAGGGAAACCTATGTTTTTTGTGTTTGTCGTTTTGGAGAAAGCTTTTGACATTGTCGACTGGAATACACTCTTCCAAATTCTGAAGGTAGCAGGGGTAAAATATAGGGAGCGAAGAGTTATATTCAATCTATACAAAAACCAGACAGCGGTTATTAGAGTCGTAGGGCAAGAAAGGGACACAGAGGTTGGGAAGGGAATAAAACAGGGTTGTAGCATTTCCCCAATGTTGTTCAATCTGTACATTGAGCAGGCAATGAAGGATTGGAAGGAGAAATTTGGAGAGGGAATTAAAGTGCAGGGAGAAGAAATAAAAACATTTCGGTTTGTCGATGACATAGTAATTCTGTCAGAGACCACAAAAGATCTGGAAGAGCAGTTGAATGGGATGGACAGTGTCTTGAAAGGAAGATACAAGATGAACATTAACAAGAGTAAAACGAAGGTAATAGAATGTAATGTCAGAAAATCTGGCTATGCTGAAGTAATTAGGTTAGGTAATGAGGCAATAAAAATAGTAGATGAATTTTGTTATTTTGGTAGCAAGATAACTTCTGATGGCCGAAGTAAAGAATATATAAAATGCCTTTCTAAAGAAGCAAAACTTGTTAACATCCAATATTAATTTTAATGTTAGGAAGTCCTTTCTGAAAGCATTTGTCTGGAGTGTAGTTTTGTATGGGAGTGAAACATGGACGATAAGGAGTTCAGATAAAAAGGTGATAGAAGCATGACATGTGGTGCTACAGACGAATAGTGAAAATTAGATGGCTAGATCATGTAAGTAATGAGGAGGTGCTTAACCGAAATTTGTGGCATATACTGTCTAAGAGAAGGGACAGATTAGTAGGACACATTCTGAGACATAAAGGAATTGTCAACTTAGCATTAGAAGAAAGCGTGTCAGGTAAAAATCATAGAGGGAGACAGGGACAAATATAGTAAGCAGATTCAAAAGGATGTAGGCTGCCGAATGTATTCACAGATGAAGAGATTTGCACAGGATAGGGTAGTGTGGAGAACTGCATCAAACCTGTCTGCGGACTGAAGACCACATCAACAACAATGTATTTTCCATTTATAAGATATTTTTAGATAATTGTCTGATTACGGTCATACGTGACTTATTATTAATACTCCACAACAGTCAACCATAGAGCAGCTATAGCATGTTTTATTTATTTTATATGTTCAAAACAGTGATCAAGAGACAGCCATACTGATAGCAAAGTCGGTAACTTGATCGCCACAAACTTGTGCATACACCACTTCTGTCTGTTTGCATAGTACAATTGTAATGCTCTTTCTTATTGGCTATAGCATGACGACTTCTGATTGGCTACTCTGCTGTTCCTTAACCTAGAGAACGCGAGCTGCATAAACTGCAGGTTTACCCAGTACATGAATTACTAATAACATAAACCAAAATATTCTTATAACTTTTTATTTTTTTACAATGCTATTGGATGGCATGAGCAATTGAATATTCTAACTGGTCATTTTTTTGATTGCTGATGTGATATTCCTAGTTTAGTTTGAATTATTGTGTATGTGAATATTGAAAAATGTTATCATATTGAAAATTATTACTGCAAAAACATGTTAACTTTGTAATCTCAAAAGTCAGTCGCAGTTGCAAAATTTTTTCTTTATTTCACTGACATGTTTTGCCCATTTGAGGCATCATCAGATTATGTAAATATATAGTGAGCTATTTGTCACCACCGTAAAATAAACCATCTAGGAAGGAAACCTATTGTCATGGTTGTATAAAATTATTTATTTATTTTTTATTTACATTTCTCTCTCTCTCTCTTTCTCTCTCTCTCTCTCTCTCTCTCTCTCTCTCTCTCCAAAATTAAAAATAAATAAATACAACCATAACAATAGGTTTTCTTCCTAGATGGTTTATTTTACAATGATGACAAAGAGCTCACTATATATTTACATAATCTGATGATGCCTCAAAAGGGCGAAACGCGTCAGTGAAATAATAATAATTATTATTAAAATTTGCAACTGAGACATAATTTTTCAAATACATGTTAACTGTGGATGTAGTGCATTTAAAGTGCAGCACTCCTCTGTGCATAATAGAAATTTCCTTGACTCAATATTGTAGTTTTAGTCATTTGTAACCAGATATTCCTTACTGGTTTTATTTAATGATAACTGTTGTTTAAATATATATAAAAATATGTAGAAACGAAAATTATAGAGGGAAACTTTCCTGGCGGGATAAACAAAAATAAAAATAGAAAAGAGATGACTTACCAAAAGGACCGGCTCGTCAATAGAAACAAATAAAATCACACACAAACACACATACAAGCTTTCGCCACCACTGGCAGCTTCTTCAGGAAAAAGAGGAAAAAAAGGGGAGGAAAAGGGAAGGATATGGGTTTTAAGGAAGTGGAAAAGGAGTCATTCCAATCCCAGGAGTGGAAGGACTTACCTTAGGGGAAAAAAAGGAAGGTAAACAAATACACACACACTCAGACATATCGAAACGCAAACGCTTTTCACAAATGTCTGTCTAGGTGTGTTTGCGTTTCGATATGTCTGAGTGTGTGTATATTTGTTTACCTTCCTTTTTTTTCCCTAAGGTAAGTCCTTCCACTCCTGGGATTGGAATGACTCCTTTTCCACTTCCTTAAAACCCATATCCTTCCCTTTTCCTCCCCTTTTTTTCCTTTTTTTCCTGAAGAAGCTGCCAGTGGTGGCGAAAGCTTGTATGTATGTTTGTGTGTGATTTTATTTGTTTCTCTCGACGAGCCGGTCCTTTTGGTAAGTCATCTCTTTTCTATTTTTATTTTTGTAAAAATATGTAGATGTGGTTTACTTATCAGGCTAAAGACCACAACTACCTAGATAGAAAAACAAACACACACGTGTGTGTGTAAGTGTGTGTGTGTGTGTGTGTGTGTGTGTGTGTGTGTGTGTGTGTGTGTGTGTGTGTGTTTGTTTGTTTGCCTGTCCTTTTTTCCCTCAGGGTGGGTCTTTCCTCTCCCGGGATTGGAGTGGCTCCTTGCCCACTTCCTTGAGACCTGCATCCTTTCCTTTTCTCTCTCCTTCCCTGCTCTTTTTCTGCGGAAGCAACCCAGGGATGCGAAAGCTCAGCATTTGTGTGTATGTTTTTATTTGTTTTGCTATCTACGTATATGTGCTCTTTCACCTGGTAAGTAAACCACATCTATTTTTTATATATATTTTTCCTACCAGGAATTTTTTTCCTCTATAATAGTCGTAACTGTTGGATAATACATTTTAAATGCTTTTCTACAATAGGATTTCTCTCCCTTGTTATAGATGTCAACATTGGAGAAGAGTGATACAGAGATTTCTGTGGCGGCTGTCCTTTCACTCATAGGCATGTGTATAAAAGGAGTTCCTGACAATCTTCTGAAGTTGAAATTCTCTGAGACATCAAAATTGCTAGTTGATTTACTTGGAAAATATTCTGAATGTGAGAATAACGTAATCATGAGAACCGTAAGTACTACTGTACGTTGTTTTGCACATATTTGCCTTTATATAATCAAGGAGCCATCATTGGCAATCATAATCTCTTGTAGTCTTTGTTTCATGTTCAAGAATCAGCACCTGTAAATATTTATGATTAGGGTAAATACACTGATGTACAAAACTTGCAGATGAAAGTAACTTTTTTTAATATAGTTTGTCACTGCCAAGTGATTTGGCTTAGTAAAACTTTGAACTACACAGAAAGAGAGCTGCTACAATATAGTACTGAAGGTAACTAAAAGAAGTATGCAGTGAGATGATCTGACATGACATTTCACTGAAAGAGAACAATTATATTTTAATTGCTACAATTTATGCTAGTCCCCTTAATGTTACAAAAGGTAGGTCATGTGATTACCACAGACAGCAAAGCATGCTCTGCAACCTACTCCTTATGTAATATACTCATGGGCCACAAGGTTGATAAGGGGTTCTTGCAGTTGACAATGCTTTGTTGGATGTGTCTCGCCAGTGCACCGCACATGACCTCAGCAGAATTTCGTCAAGGCTTCAGGCAAGCCAGTAAATCTGCTAAATATTCTCTTATACACCACTGATAGAAGAGGAACTTGAAATGAGGTGGTTACCCATTGTCTTGCTTACAATTAAAGTCTGAGCTGAATGGGCCCTTACATTCACATGAGGAGGAGTGCAATGTCACAGAGTTGACTAGTGAGTATAGCATGTTTAAATATACACCCATGTTTCCACACTCTGTAACACCGGTACTGCCTAAAGGAACCTTTTCTGCATTGTTTCAGAGTGCATTACATGTTTGCACATTTGTCATGTGAATCACCTCTCAGACTGAATGTGCTCTCATCACTCTATTCCTTGCTTAGCCAGTGTGTATGCTATTGGCAAAGAACTTTACCGCTGATGTTTGGGTGTCAGTGGAACACACATTTTTTATTGCGCAGGTAGACCATCTTTGTGCAGTCACTGTGCCAGTGTTCAGTATAAGGTTGCATTTGTACAAGTCCTGTTAATTGTAGTTGTAATGTTGTAGTGTTACAAAATAGCTACATTCTCCTTCATGATCGGCTTGAGTTTATCAAGGCTTTAATTTGCATATGAGCGGCCTAGCAATGTAGTAGCTACAGTGAGAATCTGTCTTGGTTGCAGATATGATCAGCAGTCGGTCAGTCCTTAGTGAATGCTAGGAGAAAGCAGAGAAAATCCACAGAATAAACCAATATGTAACCTCTGTTTTTGTGTATAAACTCAGTGCATACTATCTTTTGTTTAAATTATTATTACGATTGCTGTTAATGAGATTGATTCACTTGGAAGTTCTATAGAATCACACACAATAAAATGTAACTGAAGAATTTACAAAAATGTTTTAAACTCACCGGAAAGACATGGTGACGAGCTGCGACAGACACATACAAAAGACACACACATACAACACTTTCATCTATCGGCCATGGCATTCTTCAGAAAATAGAACACTCATGCAATCACACAGGCACACAATACAGTCATACAACCATCACCTCCGGGTGTCGCACCTCGAATCACGCTCTGCGGAGAGTAAATTGGGGACGGGAGGGAAGGGGAGAGGGGATAGGAAGGTTACCTCATGGTGGTGGGGATGGGTTAGATGGGAAAAACGAGATGCAGCTTAGGAATGGAGTGGGGAGGCGGGTGAGGGGAGGAAAAAAAAAATAAACTACATAAAATAAAATAAATATACAAAATGTACCAAATGCATGCACACTGCAAGTACACAAGACCGCTTACACACACACACACACACACACACACACACACACACACACACACACAGACACAAACTTATTCACGCACCACTCAAAATAGGTGAGGTTTGGGACAGAGATGTAAGAACTGTAAGGTATGGGGGGGAGGGGGGCAGGGGAATCAATCCTTTGTAACTGTCAAATTCCGACTTCTGAGCCAACAATTCCGCCAGCTTTCAACAGAGGGCTTTATAACCATGCCAATTGTTGATGCAACTTACATCTCCCCCTTCCAGTTATTCTAATACACCTTACCTTACTCTCCGTCTTGTATTTTCACATAGTTTTGGTCATGTTTTCCTTTTAAAAAATACTTTTTTATCACTTTAAATCATTTATTAAAGTGCCAACAATTCTAAAACCAGTTTCGTTTGAACTAACGGGCCCGCCCAAGGATTTGCACATGTAAACATTATCCCCAGTCCCTTATACTCTTCTCCTCAGGCACTATAAATTGGAATTACGTAAATTTACGTTACTGTGTCTTGAGTTTTCTGTTCTAGAAGCTCCATTACAGTCTTTGTTCTGCTTTTCTTTGCACGAATTTCCATACTTACACTTTGTTTACATTTTTGTACGCATTTTTGCGGTGGGCTGCTTGCTCATGTGTGAGATCTTCCATTCCAGTGTGTGATATTGCATTCTGGTGCATGATTTTATGTGTGGTTTTGCATTTTTTTCTGTCATTTTGCATGCCTGGGCATGAATCTGTGTGCTTGGGTGTGTATGTCTGTACTTGTGTGGGCGAATTTCCAAACTTTTGCATGCCTGGTGCGTATTTTGCATGTTGAAGAACCTCTTCCCAGGCCTTAGGCCCATCATAATCCACTCTCTCTCCCATCATTCTTCATTTTCCACTTTCCCTGCACCATCCCTGCCCCGATGGACATCTGCTCCATCTATCTGTACCAGTTCAGGAAAGTATCACTTTCCCTGGCCAAAACCCAACCCCACACCCTATTCCTAAAATGCTGCCTAAGTCATGGTATCCTTCCCAACTGTCTAACCTTAAAAATTCCATTGTCTGGATCCCACCCCTCCTTCCACAATTACCTGCACCTTTTCAGATTCCACCAATCCTTATCCCTCACGAATGTGTTCTAAAAAATCACCTCTCCATGGCTCATAAATCCCTTAGCTTCCTTCTCTCCCCCCATAAGATATTACTATTGTGTAACCAACACTACCTGCATCCCCTCTCCCAGATCGAATCCTTTTCTCTCCAGCAACTGGAGGAGCATTCCAACCACCACCTCCTCAAATTGTCCAGACTGTTGACATCATATTACCACCTTGGAGTACCCATATCCAATCCTTATCCGACCCACAGTGTTCCTCCTTGTGAACCCCTCATAGCTCCCAAATCATGCTTACCTGACCCCTTGAACCTACATTATCCCTCCAAATTCCCTACCACCACTCCATAACATCCAATACCAAATCAACCCCAGAACACTGTCGTTAACCTATCCACAAAAAAACCTAAACCCCACTGAAGTTTCCGTTTTATCCAAAGGTCTTACCTTTAGTGCTACACCCCAGTTCAATCATGTTGGTCAGTCAAAGACCTACTCTCCTTTTCCCGATCCCTACGATGGAAACACTACTTTGCCACCAATCCCTCTGACCGTAACCTACTTAATCCCAATATTGAACTCTGCCTGTCCCAATTCATACCACCATACAACAAAGATCCCCCTGCATTCCCACCTAACCACCGTCTGGTTACCCTCCAAGAACCTCAAATATTTCCTCACCATCCTTTCCCAAGTCCTTCCCAAGAACTCAAACCTTCCAGAAGAAGAAAGAAGAGCCATCCAAAACCTTAAAACTTATCCGACAGAATCATCCTCTCTGCAGATAAAGGTTCCACTACTGTAGTTATGGTTCACAGTGACTATCCGGCAGAAGGGCTCCGCCAACTCTGACTCCTCCATCTAAAAGTTGTGCCGGATTGACTCCATCCCCAAAGTCCAACAAGATCTCCAATCCCTACTAAAATCCTATGGCCTCTCCCAGAAACTCTCCCCTGAATCCATCTCCTCCTCGGCCCAGTAGCACCCCGCACACTCACCTTCTACAGGCTCCCCAAAATCCACAAACCTAATAATCCTGGATGCCCTATTGTGGCTGGTTGCTGTGCTCCTACCAAACGAATTTCAGCCCTACACCTCCAACCAATTGTCTAAAATCTATCTTCCCACATCAAGGATACCAACCACTTCCATTACCGACTCTCCACCATTCCCACCCCTTTGCCTCCTGGATTCTTACTTGTCACAGTGGATGCCACCTCCCTATACACCAACATCCCACATGCCCATGGCCTTGCCGCTCTGGAACACTACCTCTCCCAACGTCCCTCTGAACTCAAGCCTGATACCTCATTCCTCATTACCCTCACCAATTTCATCCTACTTAACAACTACTTTTCCTTTGAGGGGAAAGTTTACCATCAAATCCAAGGCACAGCCATGGGCACCCACATGGCACCCTCTTATGCCAACCTGTTTATGGGCTGTCTGGAGGAATCCCTCCTAGCATCCCAAAATCTCAAACCTCTGGCCTGGTTCAGGTTCATTGATGATATTTTCATGATATGGACTCAGGGCCAGGACACCCTATCCTCCTTTCTTCAGAACCTCAAATCCTTCTCCCACATCCACTTCACCTGGTCTTCCTCAACCTACCATGCCACATTCCTGGATGTCAACCTCCACCTCACTGATAGCTCCATCCACACTTCTGTCCATATTAAACCTACCAACCACCAACAGTGGCTACACTTTGACAGTTGTCATCCCTTCCACATCAAAAAATCCCTCCCTTACACCTGGCCACCCGTAGATGGCATACCTGCAGTGACAAAAACTCCCTTTCTTAATATGCTGAGGGTCTCGCAAAGGCCTTCACAGACAGAAACTACCCCACAGACCTAGTCCGCAAACAGATCTCCCGTGCCATATCCTCCCCTAACACCAGTAAGCATCCACAAAAGAACACTCCCCTTGTCACCCAGTACTACCCTGGACTCGAATAACTAAATTACATCCTTCACGAAGGTTTTGATTTTCTATCCTCGAGCCCACAACATCCTAGTTGATCCTTATGCCACCCCGAAACCCAGCTCACTGCCACAGGGATCATATCCTTGTGGAAGACCCCACTGCAAGACGCGTCCAATCCACCCACCCAGCACTTCTTATTCCAGTCCTGTCACATGCTTATCCTAACCTATCAGAGGTCGGGACACCTGTGAAAGCAGCCACATAATTTACCAACTGTGCTGCAAACACTGTGCAGCTTTCTATATTGGCATGACCGCCAACCAGCTATACATTAAGATGAATGGCCACCGCCAAACTGTGGACAAAAACAAGGTGGACAACCCTGTGGCACAGCATACAACTGACCACATGCTTGATTTCAATGGCTGCTTCACAACCCGGGCTATCTGGATCTTCCCTTTTTTTCTCCCCCCCCCCCCCCCGCCCCCAAACCTCACTTAGTTTGAGTGGTGCCTGAATGCGCGATTGTGTGTACGCGGTCTTGTGTACTTGAAGTGAGCACGCATTTTGTACAAATATTTTATTTTGTTTATTTTTTTATTTTTCTCCCCTCACCCGCCTCCCCACTCCATTCCTAAGCTGTATCTCATTTTTCCCATCTAACCCATCCCCACCACCATGACGTAACCTTCCTATCCCCTCTCCCCTACCCTCCCATCCCCTCCTGTCCCTGATTTACTCACCGCAGAGCATGATTCGAGGTGCGGCAGCTGGAGGTGATGGTTGTATGACTGTATTATGTGCCTGTGTGATTGCATGAATGTTCTATTTTCTGAAGAAGGCCATGCCTGATAGCTGAAAGTGTTGTATGTCTGTGTCTTTTGTATGTGCCTGTCACAGCTCGTTGCCACGTCGTGAGTTGTAAACTATCCTTACTATATTATTAATTCCAACCTGGACTTTCAATTATTATAAAAATGTTTTAGTGTGACGAATTATTTCAACATGACTTTCACTGTTGTTGGAATCTAATAAAAGGAAACGAAGTCTGTTAGCCTTAGTGGCAAAAGCATTTGAAGAAGTTTGGAAGCACAGCATAGCTGGACCTCAATTTACTAATAATTTGTTAATCAAGGCATATTGAGCAGCTACAACAAAATTTCATTCGCTGCATGCACAGGCTATAAGTGCATTTTCCCTGGTAAATACTAAACAACTTGGTATCCAAGGGAAATGAGTCAAAGTTGCAGATACTATTAGGGCTCTTTACACCCATGTCATCTTGCAATAATGCAATGTATTGTATTTTCTGATTATTTTTATTATTTGTGCAAGCTGCAAAATATCTAATATTTTGACATTGTTAGTAATTAATGAACCTGGCAATTCTCTGCTTTTGCTAAACATGTATAGGTACTAGATATATACGAGAATCTCCTTCTCTCTCATTTCTCTATCTGTTTCCTCTTCTACCCCACCCCCTTTGTGCCTCCATGTCATTCTCAAACTTCTCTGTCCATCTATAGATAATGTGTCCAGTGGGAACTCTATGTAGGCCAGAATGCAGAGTGGCTTGCTTAACCCACTCTGTTTTATACATGGTCGATGAAGGCCCCTTTACTTTCAGGAAAGTAGTTATGCATATGTTTGTACTCGAGAACACAAATAAATTCTCGAGAACGCGAATAAATTCTCTAATATTGTCGTGTGAAACATCTAAAAATACAAAAAGAATGGAACTTTAGGAGTTTTACTATGTAAATATTTAATGCCGGTAAAAGGAAGTAATTTTGAAGATGTGTTACATAGCCTGGCAGCGGCATCTAAACCTATCGAAGCGGTTCAGGTAATTTTGAAGATGTGTTACTTAGCCCAACAGCGGCGTCCTCGATTATAATGAATGAAATTACATCAAAAATTTCTACTTCCCATAAAATTACCAGTTTTGCCTGACACTTAAAATAGTAAAAATTTGGATAACCTTTATTGCATAATAAACTTCCTGGCTCGCATTTAGATTCCTGTTATCTACATATATCACAAATACACTATGAACATGCAAGGCTGATCCAGTAAGCACATTTTACCATTTCAAACATTATTTCCTGCATTTTACATTTTCCTGCATTTTCACCATTTCACTGAAGTCCCTTAAAAAGCATAAAAATGAAGTTCTACTTCATTTACTTCGACTAGCACCTACTCCAAGCATCACCTACCCATCAAAAGCACATGATATAGAGTAATTAAGCTGAACCCACTGTGCAACTTACTAAGTTAGCATGACAGCTAAAAGCTGTTTGTTTAAATGGCCACTACAAAATTGGCTGAGAAACAGCTGATTGACCTAGTTACAGAACATGCTGCCCAACACAGTGTGACTCGTATTCATGATTGCTTTATACATTGGGCTTTTCCTACCAACATCAGCTTTTCCAAATACCACAAGTGGAAACTCTCCCTACAAGATAAATTGTCTGGCCTCAATCTTGACTTGCTCCTGTCTTCCACTCGCCTATCCCTACTGTGCTGACACCCCCTGCATTACTGAAGGGCTCCAGCCCATCAGTGCTCATAAAGTTTCCTCCCTTTCTCTTTCTCCTCTCTTTCATCCTTCCCTCACCCCTCCTCCTTCCCTCACCCCTCCTCCTTCCCTCACCCCTCCTCCTTCCCTCACCCCTCCTCCTTCCCTCACCCCTCCTCCTTCCCTCACCCCTCCTCCTTCCCCCACCCTTCCTTCCTTCACACCCCCTTCCTTCCTTCACACCCCCTTCCTTCCTTCACACCCACTTCCTTCCTTCATCCCACTTCCTTCTTTCCTTCCTTCCTTCCCCCCTTCCTTCCTTCAGCCCCTTCCTTCCTTCCTTCAGCCCCTTCCTTCCTTCCTTCAGCCCCTTCCTTCCTTCCTTCCTTCAGCCCCTTCCTTCCTTCCTTCCTTCCGCCCCTTCCTTCCTTCCGCCTCTTCCTTCCTTCCTTCCTTCCGCCCCTTCCTTCCTTCCTTCCTTCCGCCCCTTCCTTCCTTCCTTCCTTCCGCCCCTTCCTTCCTTCCTTCCGCCCCTTCCTTCCTTCCTTCCGCCCCTTCCTTCCTTCCTTCCGCCCCTTCCTTCCTTCCTTCAGCCCCTTCCTTCCTTCCTTCAGCCCCTTCCTTCCTTCCCCCCTTACTTCCTTCCTTCCCCCCTTACTTCCTTCCTTCCCCCCTTACTTCCTTCCTTCCCCCCTTACTTCCTTCCTTCCCCCCTTACTTCCTTCCTTCCCCCCTTCCCCCTTACTTCCTTCCTTCCTTCCTTCCTTTCCCCTTCCTTCCTTCCCTCGCCCCTCTTCCTTCCCTCGCCCCTCTTCCTTCCCTCGCCCCCTTCCTTCCTTCCTTCCTTCCATCACCCACCTTCCCCCCTTCCCCCCTTCCTTCCTTCCTTCCTTCCTTCCTTCCTTCCCCCCTTCGTTCCTTCCCCATTCCTTCCTTCCCTCTTGCTCCCCTCGCCCCCCTTCCTTGCTCCCCTCGCCCCCCTTCCTTGCTCCCCTCGCCCCCCTTCCTTGCTCCCCTCGCCCCCCTTCCTTGCTCCCCTCGCCCCCCTTCCTTCCAGTACAGCACACCAACACTACTAGCAACCCTATTGTGTCCTCATGTCTCAGTACATTCCTACAGACAGTGTAGCTTCTGCTCCCACAACTACAGTATTGTCCTTCCCCTTTCCAACCCATGTTGCCTCCTTACCCTCACTTTCCGCCTTGACAGATTGGAGTACATGTTGGATACAGTTGTAATCTGGTACCAGAACCATGTTAAACCCAGTTGTAGTCTGGTTCCAGCACCATGTCTGTGTCAGTTGTGTTTTTCTGATTGCATGTGCGTTTTCTGTTGTGGAAGTAATATTTTGTGTAATATTTAATATTTTAGAAATGTTTCTCATTGTGCATGTGTGTAGCTAAATGCTTTTTCCATGTGGTGAGTAACAATCTAACCATTCTACAGTAAAACCCCACTTTTACGTTCCCGGGTTTTTACGTTTTTCCCACCATTTATACCATTTTTTGTCAGTCCTGTCAAAATTCCTATGTTCACAATGTTGATTTGCTCCCGTTTTTGCGTAACATATTTACACTTTTCCCGCATTTACGTGTTTCGAAAGCATGTCCGTGAAGAAAAAATGACGTTATCTATATAAATTGACACTGGCATGGCTTTCGCCTTAAAGTGTAATGTTAATAAATTTTTAGCAGTCAAGTTTCTTGACACTTTGCATTTATTCAAACATATATTTCGTGTTTCGTTGTTGGCAGTACGCGTCTAGTTGACTTACGACATGCTGATTTGTGGTGTTGACATGAGAATAACACCGATTTCCGGTGGTTTAGTTCCTCTTTCTGCCAGCTTCTTTGCCAGAACATTGACGTGAGAGTAAAGAGTTGCATTGTTTTGTGTTACTTATTTCTGATTAATAAAGAACATTATCTGTTAAAGTTGTGTATTATGAGGTTTGGCACCACTGTAATACCCACAACCTCAAAAAAATGATAATAGTGTAAGATGCTGATCATATGCAAATGTCACAAAAATACTTATGCATATATTTGCACCCGAGAACATGTATAAATTCTCTAATATCATCGTGTGAAACATAAAAAAAAATACAAAAAGAATGGAACTTTAGGAGTTTTACTATGTAAATAATTAGTCGGTAATTTTGAAGATGTGTTACGTTGCCCGGCAGTGTCGTCCTCGATTATATTGAATGAAAGTACATCAAAAATTTCTACTTTCCATAAAATTACCGGTTCTGCCTGGCACTTAAAATAGTAAAAATTTGGATAACCTTTATTATAAATACAATTCCTGGCGAGTATTTTGATGCTTAATTTGTACATATATCACAAATAAACTATGAGAATGCAAGACTGCTCCAGTAAGCATATGTTACCATTTAAAACATTATTTCCTGTTCCCCCTCCCCCCCCACCCAAAATTTTACACCATTTCATTGAAGTCCCTTGAAAAGTGTAAAAATGAGGTACTACTGTATATTATTGTTCTAATTATTCTGATAGGATATAA
Organism: Locusta migratoria; assembly: GCA_026315105.1. Taxonomy (NCBI): domain Eukaryota; kingdom Metazoa; phylum Arthropoda; class Insecta; order Orthoptera; family Acrididae; genus Locusta; species Locusta migratoria. The sequence continues at coordinate 86,810,566 of CM048746.1, forward strand.
ACTTGAATGACAGCAACTCTGTAGCTATTTCCTGCCATTGTTATACTTTTACTTCACTTTGCAGAAAGTGGGAATCTGAGATTTCCTGTCATGTTTATATGTTGTTGAGTACTGCTGTAAATGTTGCATTTATTTACAGCTTATAGGCTGTCTCTCGGTGCTGCTCAGAGCCCAAGATGCAGCAGTGTGGACATATGCTTCAACATTACAAGTTCTGGATTCTATCCTCACTTTCACAACTCATTCAAAACCAAAGGTAATATATTGTGAATATTTTGTTTGTATAAACTAGAAATATGAGCTGACATGAAATTGGAAGTGCAAGTGATACGCTCGTACGATTTTGATTTAAGATTTTTAATTTTCATAAAATTGGTAGTGGCAAAATTTCTTTCATTAAGTAAAAAAATCTTTGTGTGTGTGTGTGTGTGTGTGTGTGTGTGTGTGTGTGTGTGTCATTCGAAAAAACAGAGAGAGAGAGAGAGAGAGAGAGAGAGAGAGAGAGAGAGAGAGAGAGAGAGAGATTTTGGTCAAAGTTTTCATTGAGTGTTTTTGTTTGTTGAAAGACAATGCACAGCAATAAAAAAAAAGCTGTTTACCTTCTACAAAATCAGCTGAAAAAATTGAAATTCATTTAAGGTTAAATATCTATAACATGTTTAATCATTTCACAAATCTATTATGTATTTTTTTTAATTTATTTATTTACTTATTATTATTATTTTTTAAAAAATTAATGATGTTTCCACATATCTGAAACAGTTTCACACATATCACATTGTCTCAAAAATCTATTCCATTCTAACAGTGCAAAAATGTACGTAAATGGAATATGACAATATGAATTAGGATAGTTTGTTACTCATCACTAGGGACAAAAAATTTGTTATCATGATAACACAGTGAGTATCACAGCAGTTTTTAAGGAATAATGCAAATTTGTCTTTTTTTTTTTTTTTTTTTTTTTGGAATGGAAAACAAAAATTGTGGTTTTTCAATGAAATTAACCTGAATCTGGCTAAGAAACATTGTAAGTTTAATGTCAGTGACATATTCAATGTAAAAATGTTCCATATCCAAATTTGGTGGTTATTTTATTATTTTGTAATACATACTGTAATAATACAGCACCACACATTCTTAGACATGCATATTGATAATAATTAGAGGCACCTGTGGTTTTGTAGACTTTCCTGATGTAATAACTGATAATATTCATCTCATGTACACAAGATGTTATATGATGAAACTAAACTGATTGCTTCTGCTTCCCGCTACTGGGAATGTGTTCTTAAAGAATCCATGGAAATTCGTATGGCTGATGATATTACTAATAGGGACAAGGACTTTTCTCTAAGAAAACCTTGGAACTTGATCTTATCTGACATTAAGCAACAACGGTCTTCATTTTGACCTGCTGTTTCTTTTAACTAGCCTTGTTTTGACCCATCAGTTTTGCTGATTTTCTCCACCGGCGCACTACTTGTTCTATTGTGCCTACGTGGCTTCTACTTTGGTTTCGCGCATGCGCGGTGGGTTGTCAGCGGTGTATAAAGGGGCCGCTGTTTCTTGTTCTGCCTCAGTTTCCGGCGAGTTAGTGTATTAGTGCTCTCACCTGAAGATGGCAGCCAGTTGGTCTGCCGAAATATCGTGTTTAGTTGACAACGGTATCCGGCTGCATACCCGAAATGAATATTATTAGATGCACCTGTTTTTTGTAAAATGCAAAATTGCGAAATATTTATGAAATTTTATAAATTTTGCTAAAAATGTGAAATAATTTACCTTCACACAAAATTGAGATTTAATTGACGAATAATACTGAAACATATGATTTCAGTTTAACAGTGGAATTTCAATACAAGTTAGGGCAATGAAAACCTAAATTCGATGATAATCCATTCTACAGCATTTCAAAAACGTCGGTATCTAAAAGTACTGATAAATTCTTTTTCTATGCAGACAATCAACAATGTACACACTTTCTTTGATAAGGCAATTCTTGGAAATTGGTGCTGATCATTTAGTTCACTGAGTTTTTTGTTTTTGTTCTGTTGTCTATTAGTGTGGAAGTGAGATTTTGATCAAGACAGAGATTCTACGTGTTTGAGAAAAGTAGAAAGATATTTACAGGGAAGTATTGGCAAGTGTGAATCGAGTGGAAGAGAAAGTACACATACCAAAACCCAAATAAAAATGGTGATGATGTGAATCATAATGATAACAGTAATTACTCGCAGAAAACAGTAATGACGACAGGTGTCAAATGACAAATTACTCACACGGACACGAGTGCATCAGTACAACAAGAGAAAAACGATGAAGAGCAATTCAGATTATCAACATCACCAGCTTTCATTAATGTTAACATTCCATTGGAAAAAGCTGATCAAATTAAACTGAGAAAGTTGATGAACACATGACACTGGGTTTGTGTAGTTAAAAATATATGTGCTTATATGTAAATAAATGTTAGTAAGAGGGAAGATATTTCCTTCGTGCTTGTCGGAACATATCATCCTGCCCACAACTAACTGTAATAGTTAAAATAAAACTGAGACCATGTGAATCAGAAAAATTCGGACTCTCCTGTGCTGCTAACTGTCACGTGGCAAGAATTTTAAGTGTGTCATGTGTCACGATTTTATAACATTTGAAGCACGGAGTTTTGGGACAAGGTATCACGATTGCATCAAGCTCACTATGTTGGCAATGAGAAATATTTTTTGTAATATGACTTAATGTATTTCTAAGGGAATTCAAGCTGAATTTGAAATGCTTTCTGTACTCAGTAAGTTAATTATTAATCTTATATTAGACAAAGCAAAATATAAAGAATAATAATGGAAAATTTAGCAAAATTATTAGCAAAATAAAATATCAGCAAAAAACATTTCGAAGTAGCTTTTTAAAAATGATGAAATTAGGCCATAATTTTCACCACAAACATGTGCCGCTAACAAAATAGTAAAATTTTCGATCGGTAACTGTCGGCAAGCTTATATCTCTCCTATTTTTCAAAAGATCTAAATTGGCTGGCCAGTACTTACCTTCTTTGTGCTGTACCATTGATAGACAAATGAAGAAAAAAGAAAACCGATGAAAAAGGACAAGCTTGCGGAACACATTTCCTTCTTCAAGTGGGAGAGAATGGAAGAAAAAAAAGACGGGAACAGAAGGGGAAGGTAATTCAGGACCTAGGTCATGAGGATGGTGTTTAAGGAGTGTGGAAGTCAGAGATACTGTATATTAGTTCTGAGCCAAGCTAGGTGCCCTTCGGTTCCCATCCTTTTTTCTTCCCTTCTCTCCCACCCGAAGAAGGAACTGTGTTCCAAAAGCTTATCGTTTTTCTTTTTTCTTCATTTGTGTCACAATCGCTGGTACAGCACAAAGGTAAGTACTGGCCAGCCAATCTGTCTCTTTTGAAAAATATTTTATCATCTCTGAGGAGAATATCCATCATTAATCAATTATTTCTCTCTTAGTGTCACATTATGAAAATATTACAGTAATCAATATTGATATGATTCTTTCTTTCTTTCTCTTTTTTATTTTTTAAATTTTGACGATTTCTTTGCTGAAACAGTTGTAGCATTTTGAAACCATTTCAAATTATTTTCTGTGATTGAATGCCGACATAGCAGTCTCTAAATTGCATGTAATTTGCATGTGCAGCTTTGTCTGACGGAACTGCTTTTTAACATGGACTTTGAACAGCATTGAATCTGAGCAGTTTTGTTGTTATAGTCTTCCACCACAGTGAGTTTAAATGACAGTGGAATTTCTCCATTTCTTCTCTACCATGAGGCCATATAATAAAAGTGTCATCTACGTAGCGTCAGAAAACTATGGGCTTTAAAACAGCAGAGTCAAGTGCCATCTCCTCAAAGTTCTCCATAAAAAGGTTAGCCATCACAAGGGACAAAGGGCTGGGGGCTGATGACCATGCAGTTTTGTCCCCCTAAAACATCCAAACGATGACGACAAAGGGCTCCCTATGGCGACACCATCTGTGTGCTCAAAAAATACGTTATTAAATAAAAAGTAGGTCGGGCAGAGTATGTGTTCAAACAAGGCTGTCAGTTCCGCACTAAATAAGTTGTTAATAAGATGTACCAAATCGAATAAAGGCACTGTGGTAAAAAGTGAGGCCACATCAAAACTTACAAGTAAATCTTAGCCACTAAGCTTAATAGACTTCAAGTGATTGACGAAATCTTCAGAATCGCGTATATGGTGACAATACTTACCCACATATGGCCTAAGTAGAGAGGCCAGATGTTTGGCAGTAGAATAGCTTGGAGTCCCAATGTTACTTGCTATTAATCTTAGTGGAGCACCATCCTTGTGGATCTTGGGAAGATCATATAGTCTTGGTGGTCATATAGTTTTGTTTGGTTTCAGACTCTTGGTAACTTGTTCAGGTAGAAAACATTCATTTAACAGTGCAGTAGTTTTCCTTGATATCCGGCTTATTGGGTCCTTTTCGATTTTGTGATATGAAGAATCACTTAGCTGACGGTATATCTTGTTGTCTTAGGCTTTCCTTGTCATCAGGACTATGGCTTTACCATTGTCTGAGGCGAGAATGACCGTGCTAGTATCTTCTTGGAGGCTGCAAAGAGCAGCTCTTTCAGCTGACGAGATATTACTACATGGAGGAGCACATTTCAACAGCACATAGCAGGACTCTCTTCGAATTTCATCTGCAGTATTCACAGGAGGAGGTCTTATGGCTTTTTCAATACAACTGATGAAATCCATCAAAGGAGGCTTAGTGGGCATAGGAGCAAAGTTTAATCCTTTAGCGAGAACAGATATTACCACGTCATCAAAGGATTACTCTGTGAGGTTCACCACAGATTGTCCAGAGCAACATCTTGCAACTTATGTGTTGTGAGTCGGCTAAACTTTGCAATTTGTCTGTTTGTACTGTCCCTGTATGCCCAGTCTGCTTTAGCCCAGGATACACAGTCGATCCAGTCCCAACTGAAAGAGGAACATCTTGCTGCAATCTTCATATGTAAAATAAATGAATCTCCAGAAACAGCTTCTAATTCATGAATATGTTCTCTAAGGCCAGACTTGCTTTACGTTTTATATTATTGGCAGCAGCACTATTGATAAAATGAACAACTCTGGCGAAAGTAGGAATTATTGGGTATACTTTTCACCAAGTAAAGAAGGCCGCTCCCAACTGTAATAAGAAGAAGCTATGCACAGAGGACATTGATGATGACTACAGTCATAATGGATATACTTCTTGCCAAATAAAGAAGGTCATATGCACAACTATAACAAGAAGCAACACACAGAGAACACTGATGACGACTACAAATCAATTGCTTTCTTTCCTTTTGCCAAAAATGTGTTTTCTAAAATAGACTGGTTGCTTAGGAAAAATAAAAATCAAAGTTATCTTCCGTCCACATGTAAAGAACTGGCCTTAATAAGATCCGTCAAAGATGATCTACAACTGAGAATAGCAGGTGTTTACAAATTTCCCTGTGAGTGTGGTTCTGCATATATAGGTCAGCCAATACAAACTGTACAGGAATTATGGGTAGAACACTAAAGACACACCCACCTTCTCCAACCATCAAAATCAGCAGTAGCAGAACACTGCATTTCCATAGGACACACAATGGAATATAGTGAAACAAAAATTTTAACTCCAGTCTCCAGTTTCCAGGATTCACTTATTAAAGAATCTGTGGAAATATGTCTTACAGACAATCTTATAAATTTTGATAATGGCTTTCAGCTGGAATCCTGTGATTAATATTATCCAGTCACAGAATAATCAGTGTTATCAATCGATTATCAATGAATAGAAGACTGTTGCTCTTCCACCTCTGAGGGCAGTACATACAACTCTACAGTATCACACATGACACCACCTAACACATGTGCAGAACGACAAGGCTCTTTTGGCATGCACAAGAACAACTATAAATACCACGACTGCACCTGCGCTCTTCAGTAGTTGCTACTCACCTGAAGATTGCCGGATACCTCCAGGCCAAAATATCATGTCAGAATGGCGACAGGATCTGGCTACAAACCCGAAAGTTACTGGAAGAAGAAATACGCTGGGGAAACTTCAGAAGTCACATTTAAAAGTAGGCTAGAAAAACACACACACATTTTTGCCACTTATTGGAAAAACCTGAAGTGTGAGTGAAACATGGCCAATGTACTTTTAAACTGTTACTGAACAGTGAGCAACTCATGTTTTTTTTTTCCCTTAATCTGTTATGGTTGCTAGGTAGATATGAGTAGAGATGTGAATGGATTTGAAAAGGCCAATAAAGTGAGTGCATGAATAAGGAAAAGGTGGGGTGGATGGGTGGTACATATGAGTGAGGTGTTGAGATGAAATTCTGGAGTTCTTCTTCACTGAGAGTCCAGATTATGAAGATGTCATCAATGAATCTGTACTAAACTTTGGGTTGACAGGCTTGTGTATCCAGGATGGCTCCCTCTAAGCATCCCATAAATATGTTTGCGTACGAGGGGGGCCATCCTGTTTTCCATGGCTGTTCCCTTTGGTTGTTGGTATGTCTGGCCCTCAAAGGTGAAGAAGTTGTGGGTTAGGATGAAGCTGGCTAGGGTAATAAGGAAAGAGGTTTCAGGTAGGGTTGCAGATGGTCGATTTGAAAGGAAGTACTCCATCGCAGTGAGGCAGTATGCATGCGGGATGTTTGTGTATAAGGAAGTAGCATCAGTAGTTACAAGGTTGGTTTCCGGAGGTAGCAGCTTGGGGAAGAATTTCAGGCGGTGGGGAAAGTGGTTGGTGTCTTTCATGAAGGACGGGAGACTGCACATAATGGGTTGAAGGTGTTGGCCTATGTAGGCAGAGCTTCGTTCTGTGGGGGCTTGGTAACCGGCCACAATGGGCCGGCCCGGATGATTAGGTTTGTGAATCTTAGGAGGTAGGTAGAAGGTAGGTGTGCGGGGTGTCAGTGTGGTCATGAGTTTTATGGACTCTGGTGAAAGGTTTTGTAGGGGGCCTAAGGATCTGAGGATTCCTTGAAGTTCTGCCTGGACATCAGGAATGGGATTGTCTTGACAGACTTTGTAGGTAGTATTGTCTAAAAGCTGACACAGTCCCTCAGCCACATACTCCCACCGATCAAGTACTACGGTGATGGATCTCTTGTCAGCTGGGGGAATGACGATGGAATGGTCAGCCTTCAGATCACGGATAGCTCGGGATTCAGCTGTGGTAGAGTTTGGGAGTAGGATTAAGGTTTCTCAGGAAAGACTGAGAGGCAGGGTTGGAAGTAAAGAAGTCCTGGAAGGTTTGAAGAGGGTGATTTTGAGGAAGAGGGGGTGGGTCTCGCTGTGACGGAGGACGGAACTGTTCCAGACCAGATTCCATTTGAATGATGTCTTGGAGAGCTGGATCATTGGGAGTAGGATTATTTTTCTTCAGGGCAAAGTGATATCTTCAGCAAAGACTACGAGTATAAGATAGTAAATATTTGACAAAGGCTGTATTGTTGAATTTGGGAGTAGGGCTTAGGGTGAGGACTTTGGATAGGACAGATGTTTCAGATAGGGAGAGAGGTTGACTACTGAATTGGGATTTTGCGGTTCCGGATTGTGTGGACTAGGACTTAAAGGTTTGGGGGGGAGTGGAGCTGGAAGTGGGAGATTGAGTAGATGGAAGAGAGTGGGTTTCTGTGCAATAAGAGGAGATTGAGGTTTATTGGAGAGGTTGTTGAGAGAGAGTGAATTGCCTTTCCGGAGGTGGGTGACAAGGAGTTGGGATAGTTTTTTGAGGTGGAGGGTGGCATGCTGTTCCAATTTGCCATTGGCCTTTAAGAGGATGTTCTTAACTGTGGGTGTGGATGTGGGAGTGGAAAGGTTGAGGATTTTGATTAGGGATAGGAGTTGACAGGTGTCGGCGGAGTTGATGTATAGGTTAAGGATTAGGCTGGTGAGGGCTGTGGATTGTTCTGTTAGGAACTGGTGTAAGATATGATGAAAGGATGAGTTACAGCCATTCATGACATCCTTCCCACTCCACCAAGAGTGTCTTTCCGCTGCCCACCTAACTTCTGTAACCTCCTAGTACATCCCTATGAAATCCCCAAACCACATTCCCTACCCTCTGGCTCCTACCCATGTAACCACCCCCATTGTAAAACCTGCCCTATGCACCCTTCCACCACCACTTACTCCAGTCCCGTAACCTGGAAGATGTACATGATGAAGGGCAGAGCCACTTGCGATAGCACCCACGTGATTTACCAACTGACATGACTGAACTGTGAAGCATTCTATGTGTGAATGACCAGCAACAAACCGTCCATTCTCATGAACGGTAACAGACAGACAGTGTTTGTTAGTAATGAGAATCATACTGTGGCTAAACATGCCTTGGTGCACGGCCAGCACATCTTGGCACAGTGTTACACCGTCCGGGTGATCTGGATACTTCCCACCAACACCAATCTTTCAGAACTCCGGAGATGGGAACATGCCCTTCAGCATAATCTTTCTTCCTGTTGCCCACCTGGTCTCAACCTCTGCTAAATTCTAATTCCCCCCCCCCCCCCCCCATCTTTAATATCTTTGCCTCGGTTCTCTGGACAGAGCCTCTGCATCAAGTGGTATCTCTGTCCAACTTCTTTGCTTTCTACAAATGTCTGCCTAGGTGTGTTTGCGTGGGTGTATGTGTATTTCTTTACCTTCCTTTTTTTCCCCTAAGGTAAGTCCTTCCACTCCCGGGATTGGAATGATGCCTCATCCACTCCCTTAAAACCCCACATCCTTTCCTTTTTTCCTCTCCTTCCTTCCTCTTTTCCTGACGAAGTAACCAACGGTTGTGAAAGCTTCAATATTTGTGTGTGTTTTTATTTGTGTTTTTTGTGTCTATCGTTGAGCCTGTGCTTTGGGTAACTCAAACAATCTTTATTTATATACACAATCTTATGTTTAAAGTGATTAATGGTACTCCAAATGTATATTGTTTCCAGTTGTTGAAAGCTGTAAGAAAACCGGTTAATTTTAATGTTATGGAGCTACTGAACCTGAAAGTAGTGGTCATACTGTGAAGAAACATTGGCTGCAATATCGACTGGAGAGCTGGTACACTAAAATCATTAATCTTGTTTCTTACGCAGAGTAATCGTAGAGATCATTTCTGCATTCAGCAAATAAGTGATGTTTACTAGTAATTTTGGAAATGCCTGCAAAACTGTGTATGCAGTTGCTGAACAAAATTGTGGTCCAATTTTAAATAAGAAATGACCGTGAGTTGCAGGTTCGATTTCCGGAATGGGCAATTTCTGTCTGTTACTTATGTTAAGTGAAGGACATTAATTAAATAATGTAAACTTACTTCTGAATTGCTGATTATTCTCTTCATGTATATGCAATACATTAAATGTCCTTCTAACCATTGACTAATCTCTTAAGATATTACACATTTCCATATGGATGACTCCTAACAACAATACTTTCATATCTGATAAAGGTTACATGCCACCTTTCTCACCTGAACTTTTTACATGGAGAATAGTATTTAGAATATCTGGTTTGATTTATGTGGAAGTTCTATAACACGGTGAACTGATATTATTGAGGCAACACTTTACCTTTTGAGATGAATGTTATATGAATATTGTTATGAACAAAATAATAGATAGTTGAAGTAATTTCAATAAAAAAAGAACATTAATTTCAGCATAAATAATTGTGATTTTGTGGGTACATTACCATATTTACTCGATTATAAGACGAGTTTTTTTTCTAGATTCTTCATTCGGAAAAGTACAGGGTCTGCTTATATTCACAAACTTACAATATTCAAACTTTTATTACATGCAATTGACTAGGCCTAAGTAAAGCTTCAATATACCAAGGTCACACTTCCTTACAGTGCTGCACAATAAATCATATTAAATAATACATTTTTAATTACAATGTTTAATGTGGTGTATCATTTGAAGTGCCTTAATTTCGTAATATGAAAAATAAAATTTGAAAACTGTGCAAGAAATTGTTAGCTTTGGACCCAAAGAAATCAATGTGGTTTGTACTCACTGAATTGAGTGTACTTTCTTTGTTTCAAATTCTTTGCGCTTCTCTTTTACTACATGCATTTCCATATTTCGTGCTTAATTTCATTAGGAACTATCGGAATATTTTAGAAATACTAAGGCAAAGAAAGAAAAATAAAATGCAAATGGCTCAGCATCACTATATCAGGATACAGTTGCGAAACTTTGGATAAAACAAGATGTTTGTTTAAAACATACAGTACCTAGATCGAGGTGTTTTTATTATATCGTTATAGGCCCATTCACACTGTCTGACACATCTCGTCACCATCCATCAGAACATTCCACAATGTATTTCCAATAGTGGCATTCACACTGTGTGTCATCAGACCGTCACATCATGTTAATCTTTCTCAAGAAGAATGTTTTGAGGGAATGGTCGTCTGTTAACATCCGATGTTAACATATTTTCATCGTGCGATTTTCACGTTGTAGTCAATGATCACACGGTTTACATGCAAATATGTCGTATTAATATTTATTTATAAAAAGAAGTAAAGTTACCAGGCAAAAAGGCACCGGTTTGTTGATAAGCAAATAAAAATACACACACACACACACACACACACACACACACACACACAAAACACTGAGCTTTCGCAACCTAAGGTTGCTTCTTTAGGGAAAAGGGAAGATGAGGGTTTTAAGGGAGTGGGTAAGAGTCATTCTAATCCCGGGAGAGGTAAGACCTACCTTGGGGAAGAAAGGTTAGGTAAACAAACACACACACACACACACACACACACACACACACACACACCAAGGTGGCATATGAAAAATCAGTTATACTTTGTTTTAGCGGTAAATTTCAAATGTTCATAACAACTTAAATATATTTCTCAATTGAGTGTCCCTCCTAAAAGCAAGGTCAGATATCTGAAATGAAAAAATTGTTTATGTTTCATAATATTTTATCAGAAAAGGCTGACGCGAACTGTTTATTTGAATAAGATTGTAATCTGATGATGCGTTTTTTGTTAAAAAACATTTTAAATGAAAATCCAGTGCTAATGAAGAACAGAAGTTCAGTTGTTTATGAAGGTAACAATGTCGACGGGCAAATCGTAATGGATAAAGTAAATATATGTTTTTTTTTTTGTTTTTTTTTTTCGATTGAAAATAGATCTTGATGTTTTGAAATGTTGTTTCAGTTTCCAGCAGTTTACCACACTAAGTTGGCCAAAAAGATACATTATAAAGTTTTCTTTGGCTGTCAATAACAATTAGCATTGTTGTTCCTTCAATTCCAGTATTAAACTATGACTTTCTACGTAACAGATCGCAATGCATAACCTTGCTTTCAACATCGGGTATGAGGATAGGTGAATTGATGTAGCGGACAGTGTGAATACAGCTTGACGTGATGGTGCTGTGACGTGATGTTAACATGACAGACAGTGTGAATTGGCCTTAAATAAAGCAATACGCGAGCATGCCACTTTTGCACAAGACTGTAATTGTATCAATAATGACATTTATTATGATACAAAAGTTATTTAAATAAATCAATACACTATCATATCACATCTGCACCAAGTTATGTGACCACATGCCGATAGCTATTCGTTTGGTCTTTGATACAGCGTGTGATGTAAAAATGACGTCATTTTTGTTTCAAGTTGTGTGAGGACAGTGTTACCCACAAAAACCAGCTGTTTTGCCATCTTGCTTTCCCATCAACACTTGTGGCAGGTGTTATCACATACCGCTTCAAGGTAAGAGTGTGTATGGCACATTGTAAAGTTTTACAGAGTTTGTGGGGGGGGGGGGGGGGTTCCCTAGGTGTCTCTCGAAAAAAGGGGGGTCATCTTATAATCAATAATCGGGTAAATATGGTATATTGTGGGTACATTATAAGGGAAATGTAAGGCCATAGCTTCACATTGTCTAAATATATCAGTTAAATTGTACTGTTATATTATGGTACAGAGTTCAGGATATATATGACATGATAAACATTGGGAGTGTTATAAACATGATTTTGATTCAAACATACTACAAATTACTGTTGTGTTTCTCCAGAAAGTGCACTTAGTTACTTCTAACAAACTTTAACCATAATTTATCTAGCTTATGTTCTTAATCTCGACTGTCCAAACCATATACTCATTTGGTAAATAATCAGACATGTGAAGCTGTTTTATATGTGATAGTCTGAGTCCGTAAAGAATTGTGTGTTTATTAGTACAGTTAGAATCTTATGTCTTAGACATATTTTTTGTTAATTTCAGTTAGGCACTTATATAACAATTGATAATTTTTATAATGCTTAATATTTCTAAACATTAACTGAATTTTTATTGTAGGTTCGCAAGGCAGCACAGCATGCTATCTGTGCAATACTAAGAGGCAGCAGCATAATGCTAGAAGGCGCACCTACACCACCACCAGCTCATCACCCTGCAGCGAAACATGTTGCCAAGTTCTGCATTGGACAGATGGAAAGCAGTGGTTCTCTTGGAGGGTCCACGACAACACTGCATGTTCTTAATCTCCTTAAGGATATAATTTTCACCTTTCCAAAGACTCAGCTCAAGGTTAGAGACACTGCTTTTAAATTTCACTAATGAATTAATTCATTTATTTTTATTTTCCTTCTCACCCCTTAACTACTTGAACAATGTACTGTTCTATGATGTCAGTGATGTAGTTATTGTGCTAAATTTCTTTAATATTGTAATGCATGGAGGACTTCAATGTTTGACTCCACTCAAAAGACAAAATGCACAATTTTTAGAATAAAGATTTTGGGAAAATCAAACAATAGAATACTGGGAAGCATTACAACAATATTTTGAAAAGAACAGATTGTTAGTCCCCACACAAACACTACAATGAGTCTCAGAAAGGCATGTGTAAAAGGCTTCTTGTTTCAGCCTATACAGCTGCATCAAAAATGCCTAGAAAGATACTATGAACTGAAAGCTGAGAATGGTAAAAAGCCTTTTGTATACATTATTTCAAAGTTTGTTGGCCTGGTGTAGCAACAGTGAATTCACATTTGAATTGAAAAGTAGTCTGTTGCAAAATAGTATAATTTTCAACAGAGACTACTTTTCAATTCAAAAAAGCCTTTTAATTGTTGCTCTAGTGACTCATTGTGACAGCTGCAGGAGTAGTATCAATTTATCATTTATAAAATGTAAGAGTAAGAATAAAGATCTGATTTATGTAACTATTTGTGGTTACCCTCCCCCCCCCCTCCCTCACTGGGTGTTAAAAAAAATTTCTGACTTACTCGTATAGAGTGATGAATCATCCAAAGAAATCAAGAGTTGAAGGTTTTTTTCTGCACTGTTTGACAATTATTGAACAGTAATGGAAACCCCAGAATATTCCAATCTTGGGATAAACTATTAAACCTGTTAGTTTTTCACAGGGTGTGAGCCTGAGAAAACAAACTTGTCTGCGTAACAGTTCTTTATTCACCTTAACTACAACATGCATAGCTACAGACTCAATGTAATTGTTGGTGGCAGCCCAGAGCCGGCTCACCCAAAGACAATCGTAAAGATAAATTTTGTGTGTGCAGAGTCGATTATGGCTATACGGGTAACCAGCCCCCCCCCCCTCCCCCCGCAGTACGGGTTACTCATGTTGAGGTGATGGCAGTGGGTGGAGCGGGAGGGGGGGGGGAAGTGACAGCCATCAATGGTTGTGTGTGTTGAGTGGCAGAGGCGACAGTCCATGTAGGTGGCGAGCAGTGGGGTCGAAAACCTCGAAGTCCCTGAAGCGAAGGGGCTGCCGAACCAGATGTATCAGCTGGAGTGGGGCTGAGTGTTGTACAGGCAGGAGGAGAAGTACCACTCTAACCACATCCGAGGGAACCAGAAAGGCTCGTGTAGCATCGAAATTAAATGAAGCAGGAGGGGAGAAACATTTCAGTAACTTGTACCTACATTGCTGGGGAGGGGGGAAGAGCTGACGGCCATACATAGGATGAAGATCGAGCCTTCGTGCAAAAGAATTGCAATGTCAGAAGAGATTGTGGAGGGTTAGAAACCTCGAATTCCAGAACCAGAGCCTCGGGAAGAGGTTGAATACAAAAGCCTTGGAAGGAGGAGGCGGGAGAGTGTGGAGAGACCTCGAACAGAGAGGAAGGGTTGGGGGAAGGAGGAGGCAGAGAGGCAACTCGAGCAGGAGGGGCGGGGGAGGGGGAGGCAGAGGTATGTTGGCAGGAGACAATTGAGAGTCTGAAGAAGCCAGAAGAGAGGTATCTGTCTCAAACGTCATGAGGGGACGAGGATTGCCCTTGACTGGAGGTGAGGAGAAGTGCTTGACATCAGTGGGTTTAATGCAGTTTACCAACACAGTGGAGGGAGAGTTATTGACGAGTAAGGTGAAGGTGTTTGGGAGAGCACCTGAGCACCCAAAGAGGGCCCGAGTAAAGAGGGCTGAGCGTAGGCTGGACCATGTCATTCAATAGCATGATGAACTCGCAAGGCTCCAAGCTCTTGGGAACGACGACCTGTGGGGGAGAGTGACTTGGAGGGAGGCGGAGGGCAGATTCTCACGAAATGCTGACTCATCCACCCTACCAGGGTGGGGAGGTCAGAGTAGTGAGGAATAGGAGAGGGGGAGACGAGTTCATCAAGTAAAAAGTCAGGATTGTACATAGACAAATTAAGCTGCAGTGCCATAGAGGTCCTCTTTGTAGGCCACTTGTAGTCCAAGCAAAATGAGAGGCAGTGCCTCTGTCCAAAGTGTGTTGTGGCACTGGAGAGAAGTTTTTAGGATTCTGTGCCACCCCTCTACCAGCCCATTACTTCGGGGGTGGTAGGTGGTGGTGTGGATGTGTTTGATGCCACAGAAGTTGCAAAGGTCAGAAAAGAGACAAATGTGGGTTTTTAATGGGGTGTGAGCCCGAGAAAACAAACTTGTTTGCGTAACAACTCTTTATTCACCTTAACTACAACAAGTGTAGCTACAAACTCAATGTAATTGTTGGTGGCGGCCGAGAGGCAGCTCGCCGAAAGAAAATCGTAAAGATAAAATTGTTTATGCAGAGTTGATTATGGCTGCTGCCACCACAAACCTATTAACTAATGGTAAATTTTTTGTCCTGTTTACATAAAATCAGTTATATTGCAAGTATTGAACATTGGAAGCTCTCATAACTTTCCAGAAGCTAAACTATTTAGGAACTTGTGCATCTAATTTACTAACAAGGGGGAACTGATTTACATATTATTAGTTTGTTTTGTTGGTAATTGTGATTTCCAATGTGTTGTAATTGAACAATAAGCATGCTAAATTCAAAAAGGCACAAAATCCCGAAGACAGGTCATCTTTTCAGAAACTTGTAATTTAGCATGGATTTCAATGAGAGACTTATAATAGATTCCACAACGAAAGTCTGTCTCGTAATTTGGTAGAAAATCCAAAGAAATTCTGGTTATATATAAAGTATGCTAGCAGCGAAACATAATCAATACCTTCAGTACATGATAGCAGTGGTGATGCTGCTGGTAACAGTGCTGTTAAACCAGAAATGCTAAACATAGCTTTCCAAAATTCCTTCTTAAAATACAGCATAGCAAATTGTCCAGAATTCTAATCAATAACAGCTGCCAGTGTGTGCAGTTTGGAAGTATATATCAATGGAGTAGTAAAGCAGCTTAAATCACTTAACAGAGGTAAGTCTCCCAGTCCAGATTGTATACCAATTAGGTTCCTTTCGGAGTATGCTATCATATACTACCACTCTCTCAGTGATAGATCTGTATCGATTAACTGGAAAGTTGCACATTTCACGCCAACCTTCAAAAAAGGCAATAGGAGTGATCTGCAAAATTACAGACCTATATTATTGAAATTGCTTTGTAGTAGTATTTTGGAACATATATTTTATAACATTGTGAACTATCTTGAAGGGAATGGCCTGTTGACCCATAGTTAAGATGGATTCACAAATAATCATTCTTGTGAAACTAAGCTAGCTCTTTACTCTCAAAATACAAAAAATATGCAACTTGAGCAGTGTTTCAGTGTATAAATAATGAAAGACACAGTTCAATGCTTGCCATAAACATCAGTTATGATGAGTAAAATTACTTTCTGCTTATGATGAGTAAAATTACTTTCTGCTTCTTACAAATTTACCAGTTCCACTTGCACTTGGCACTAACAAAAATAGTACAGAATTTAGAACAACTTTATTGCATAATAAATGAAGCTCTTGGTGAGTATTTTGATGCTTAATATGTAATTATAACATACATAAACTACAAAAATGCTAGGGGTATCCTGTAAGCAAATTTTACTACTTAAAACATAATTTACATGTACACCATTTTTGAAGTACCTAGGAAAGTGAAAAAGGGGTGTTTTACTATATATATATTGTGTAGGGATCATGAGAATGTAATGAGAGAGAGTGTGTGTTAGGAGACATAGAGGTTGTCATTTCTTCCACACTTTTTACACAAATGGCATTGAGCAGAAAGTTGCTGACATTTGATTAAAGTACTGTCATCTGCACAGTATACTGGAGTGAATATAAAGATGAATACAACATTACTTCTGGAATACAACTTTTGCTTAAACACCCATCTGTGCATTAGAGAATAAACAGATGTTATTGCTTTGTTAAACATGAGTGAGCATGGAAGCAGTGCCAATTCAAATCTAGTTTTGCATTGTGACACAAACCATCTATGCAAAATATGTTGTTGTATTCATCACTGAAGTGTGATGTTACTTGGATGGATATTGCAATAAAAATGAGACACAGCAGCCTTATTTTATAGCCACAACTTACGAGAAAATGAGTTACAGGATAACACTATATGGTGGTCTTCCTCTTCTTTACCTTCATTTTCCATTTAAATATGTTCAGAACATTCTCAACTCTCAATGCCTATGTGTATGCACTCTTATTGCAACATATCTAATAACTTAAATGATAATGACAAACCACCCACAGTTTAATGCCAAGTATTATCATCATTTTATGTATTACTATAGTTAGAGGTCTGCGTGGATGTGGATATCTGCAGTATTTCTTACTTTGCGGGTAAGATGGTGAGCGATGCAGATATCCACATTTCATATGCGGATAAAGAGTAAAGTACTTGTCCAGTACGTCTGTCGAAATGTTAGTGAAAACTTCAACTTGTGGACCTTCTTGGAATCATTGCAAGGCCCAGGAAGAGCGTTAGTCTGTTGTCCTCATCTCCTGGCCACAGAGGACGTAGCTGTACCCGAGGGACCTGTGCCTAATCCATTTATGTGACTGTATCTTATCTGCGGTAAGTAAAGTGCTTTCTGGGTGGCAAACTGGCCCACTGCCCACCAGTGGTGTCATGCAAAAATCCCACTGCCTTCAGTTAGCACTTTGTAGTGACCAAGTGACAATGTATATCACAGTGAACACAGTGACAGTTGTTTCATAAAATGAACACGGCATCAATGGATACTTTATCGTGTAAAGTGAAAAGAGGTAATTTGACATTAGTGAAGGAAAATAAATTGAAAAGAAAAAATGGATACGTATTTGTTGGCAAAGAAAAGATCAGCGATATAGTGCCTGTTTTGCATGTAATAAAGTATATTCTTACTCTGGACACAAAACTTGAACTTCAAATTTGCTGAAACATTTTTGAGAGACAGGAAAAAGTACCATTATTACTTATTTAAATACCAAGACAGATGCAATAGTTCCTGAAGTTCCGCAAAAATTTGAAGGCAACTGCGGCAGAAAAACTTATCAATCTTGTCAGCAAAGACATTTTACTGTTTGAAGTTGGATGTGGATCTGGGTTTCTCAAGATGGCTCAGTTTCTTATTGATGTGGGGGCATATCTCCTGAACTGTGTGTCTTTGTCATTTAATTATGTCAGTAACCGTCGCTAAAGTGCAAGCTATATATTGGCAAAGTTTCATCTCGACCGAATGAACAGTACAGCCACGCATAAAATACGAACAAACATACAAATAAACATTCATGTTTATGTATTAGGTAAATGGTGAACGAAGTAATAAAGATTGACAATAGCATTTTATAGCAACTTTCATAATCATATACCGTGTGCAGTGAAAGTAATGTATTTGGGAAGGTGCACAATGTTAGATCGTATAGGCTGGCCATAGTTACAGCTGACATTGTGTCTTTTTGCTGAGAGTTACCGATTAGAAGTAGACAACAGCTGAAACACTTGAAATGCCATGCTTTGTTTTGTGTCACATAACTTCTTGTGCGTTAATACGTGGGAAATAAAGTGTCCCTTTTGTAAAACTCTGAAAGAACAGGCTTTTTTTTATGTAAACATTGTAAAATCTCCTCTATGCCGATCAGTTTTAGTCACTGAAATTTAAGAAGATCCTATATTAAACAGCTGACATAGTGCTCCATCCACATGGGGTCTGAAGCGCTACTGTGTGTCCAGTGCACCAATGTTTTCCTGTTTGGAATAGCCTGTTTTGGAGTACCATGATTCAAGACGAAGTTGCGGATGCGGTTGCGGATATGGGCCTTGCGGGTATGGTGCAGAATGTGGATAACACTTTTCTTATCTGTGCAGACCTCTTAACTGGAGTCACAACAAATTATCTGTATACACTTGCACCTCTGAGTTAATATCAACCTTAAAATCAGCATTATTTATTTACTTCTATGCTCATTGTGTTGAATATTTTTGTCTTGTCTTTTGTGAGATCACAGTTAAAGTACTTACATAATTGTGTATGAGTGACTATGGACAGACCAAAACTTTTGGCTCCGGCCAAAGGGTACCTTTTTAGCTGTCACCCAATGAGATGCTGCGTGTTTCTTAACTGGAGATTCTGGTGCTACATGCCCTCACATATTAAAGAAAAAACTTTTTGTTTAACCTGTAATTAACCTTCTTAAGGCTGCACTACAGATCTATTTTTTTTTTTTTTTTTTTTTTTTTAGTGAAAGTTAGGTTAGGTATAGGTAAGCAAGAAGTATTTTTTAGTGCATGAGAGCATGTAGCACCTGAATCTCCGGCTAAGAAACACATATCATCTTATTGGCTGACAGCTAGCAAGTTCTCATTGGCCGGAACCAAAAGTTTTGGTCTGTCCATAGTCATTCGTTAATTGTTTCTCTAACTGATAAGTCTGTAAACTTCCATCTTTGCTATCACTATCAAAACAATACAGCTTTGTTGACATCTATAAAATAAAAATTATGTTGTTGTAGTTTAATCAGAAAACATTATCTTACCATAGGACCAGACATGAAGTATGAAAAGCATATACATACTGTCATTTGCTTTATCATATCAAGGCTACATTATCATCAGCCATTCTAGTAATGTATAACTCAATACACTCAAATCTCTATTTTACATTTCTGTGCATTCTAGACTTAAGCGAAATTGAAGAAAATGCAGAACCAAGAAAAAGTTTGAAACCCCCCAAAATATGAGCAGAGACACTTGTAACTTGAATACTGTTACAATTGAAAATTGTAATGCTCTCCTGTAGGTCTACATTGTGTATTATATGTGTAAGTGAAGGTAATTAAATGTACATTAGGTAAGTTTAGAATAGGGCCAGTGGAGTAATTTCATATTAGATGCTCCATGTTGTCAGCACTTGTGTGTGGAATGATGGGAATGAAGCAGCACAAGTCAGCTGTTTGTGTCCTCAATATGAAAGCCAATGATACAGAATAGATAACAACTCGCTATAAAAATGATTTTACATACAGTAAAACCTCGTTTTTACATTCTCGGTTTTTACGTTTTCCCGCCATTTACAGCATTTCTTGTCGGTCCCATTAAATTTCCTATTTTTACAACGTTAATTCACCCTCGTTTTTGCATTAACATATTTACACTTTTCCCGTGTTTTACACTTTTTGAAAGCATGTTCGTGAAGAAAAATGGCGTAATGTACATAAATTGACACTAGCATGGCTTTCCCCCTAAAGTATAGCGCTTAAAAATTATTCGCATTCGAGTATCTTGACACTTTGCGTTTATTCAAACGTATATTTCCCGTTTCGTTTCGTTGTTGACATAAAGACGCACCGATTTGTGGCGGTATAGTTTGTCTTTCCGCTAGCTTCTTTGCCAGAGCGGCTGGCGAGTACTCAAACAATCAGAACCAGTTGCTTTGTTGCAGTGAGAATAAATAGTTGTGTTGTTTTTGTGATACATATTTCTGGTTAATAAAGAACTTTGTCTGTCACAGTTGGGTATCATAATACCCACAACCTCAAAAAAGCGATAATAGTGAGAGATGCCGATCCAATGGAAACGTCACAAAAATATGTTTGTACTCGATAACGCGAATAAATTCTCGAATATTGTCATGTGAAACATCGAAAAATACAAAACGAACGGAACTGTAGGAGTTTTACTATGTAAATAATTAATTCCGGTAAAAGGAAGTAATTTTGAAGATGCGTTACATAGCCTGGCAGCGGCGTCCAAACGATATCTATCGAAGTGGTTCAGGTAATTTTGAAGATGTGTTATAGCCCAGCAGTGGCGTCCTCGATTATAATGAATTAAATTATGTCAAAAATTTCCACTTCCCATAAAATTACCAGTTCTGCCTGGTGCTTAAAATAGTAAAAATTTAGATAACCTTTATTGTATAATCAACTCCCTGGCGAGTATTTAGATGTCTATTATATGCATATATCACACACAAACTACGAAAATGCAAGGCTGATACAGTAAGCATATTTTACCATTAAAAACATTATTTCCTGCATTTTACATTTTCCTGCATTTTACACCATTTCACTGAAGTCCCCTGAAAAGCGTAAAAACGAGGTTCTGCTGTAGTTAGAGCCCTGTAATGTTTATCAATTACAGTAATTCCTGGATGGCACATTAAGTAAAATAAGTTAAATGCAAGCAGCCACTTAAAGCAGATCATTGATTTGAGCACACATAACAGAAAACAGCATTCACCTAGCTTCCTAGTCTTTCGCTCTTCTTTGGGCAAAAGAGCATACGTGCTCTCTTGGAATGTGTTTTAATGAGTAGTTGCTTGAACTGTTGGAAATGGGGAGGGGTAGGGAATGGTGCAAAGTTGGAGTGTGTTGTGATTTAGTAGATGGTTGGTTGCTGATGATATTGATGAGCTGCTGACAGGCAGGCTAGGAACTTCGTCACAGGCGTACCACACCATTCTTGAAATTGTTATTCATTGTGAAACCTACTTTGACTCCGTTGCTATGCAATCACATTCTTTCTTAGTAGTTTTTTTTTTTTTTTTTTTTAAATTTTTTATCAACTACAGTTTGAAGTAATTATTGTTATTATTATTATTATTATTATTATTACTACTACTACTACTGCTACTAATAGTATTTATTAAAAAATCTGTTACAGACTGTTTGTGAGACTATCCTGAAAATAATGACACTTGGCGATACTCGTATAATTTCTTGCGGCCTGCAAGCTTTGCATGGTCTCTTCATCTCTCGCCCATCATCTAAAACACTACCAGGAGAACTCAATGCACAGCTAGTGGCAGCTCTTTTTGATTATCAACCTGCTGCCAGTGATACGAGTCCTACTCTCGCTTGGTTGTTAGTAATGCAGGAAGCTTACATAAATTTGGCAAAGTAAGTGCTCCTTTTTTTAGATTAATGTGTAATTTTTTTATAGTTTGTTAGGTTAATGAAGCTAAATCTAGTTGTTAAGATTGTTTTGTTACTATTTAATTTTTGTGGCATGAATCAACAAGGTGCCCCTAGGTGTGTTTGCTTTTGGATATATGTATGTATGTGTGTGTGTGTGTGTGTGTGTGTGTGTGTGTGTGTGTGTGTGTGTGTGTGTATTTGTTTACCTTCCTTTTTTTCCCCTAAGGTAAGTCCTTCCACTCCTGGGATTGGAAGACTCATTTTCCACTTCCTTAAAACCCATATCCTTCCCTTTCTCCTCTCCTTTCTTCCTCTTTTCCTGAAGAAGCGACTAACGGTTGCAAAAGCTTGTATGTGTGTTTTTGTGTGTCTGTCGACGAGCCTATCCTTTGGGTAAGTCATTCATTTTCTATTTTTTATATTTGTTTATCCCACCAGGAAAGTTTCCTTTTATAATTTTTGTTTCAGCTCCTAATGCATGTAGATGTTACCTGGACTTTCCATTGCAATATTTATATTTATGATAAAGTAGCATATCCTAAATTGTTTGTTTGTTATTAACTATGGACATCATGTCATGGAAGTTGCTCAAAACCTGACTGTTCTGCAGGGTGGACATAAATTTGTGCCTGGCGAATGTGCCTCGATTTTTCTCAGTAGCCATGCAAATGTGGTCATCTGAACGACCTGAAGTCAGAGCAGCTACTACGCATGCTATGGAGGCAGTGGCACAGGACTGCTTCACAGAACACTCTGCAGCCAGTGATGCTCGAGATACAGCTTTGTCAAAGGCAGTAAGCTGTGCACAGGCTGGCTTGAGTTACCAATATCATGATTCCTGGCCACATGTCATGCATCTTCTTGGGATTATGTATGAGGTTTGTTTTCAGTTTTATTTGTTTATTTGGATAGTGTATTGAAAGCTCTCATTTTAATGTATATGGTTTACAAATTGATTTGTTCAAATTTAAAATAGCAACTGTGTTCAGCTGATCCAAAAAGCATTGTACTAGTAATATCTAACTTGAAAACTAATTTTATTCTTAGTGATAGTGGAAAGTATAAATACAGTGTACCTCAGACTATTTGGATTAATGTGGAGAAAATGGTATAGGAATAATCGAAAAACCTGAATAATAGAGATAATTTCCAACATGTATTACAGAGCTTTCCAATGGTTTTTTGATAACACACAAATTGGACATGTTATGTAGTATATTTTGAAGTAGATGAATTTAATCTTCCTCAAATGTTTGGATTTTTATTTGCAGGTAGCATTGGAAAGAGACCATAAACTTTTCCTACCTTCATTGAAGATACTGGGTGACTTACGTGATTCACACCAATTTTCATATTCAAGAGAATTGGAATATGCTGTTGGAAAGGCTATTCGTTCCTTGGGACCCAGAACAGTTCTCAGTGCAATTCCATTAGAGGTAATTTTTTTAGTATGGTTTTAAAATAAGTTAGAAGTTTCTTAAATACTGTGATATTCCTTTGTAATATTTTCATTGTTGTATGTTATAATGATCGAGAGTAGGCTATACTTTATGCCCAATTCTGTGAAAGGCAAATTCAGTTAATTGTCCCGAAGCTTTCCAGTTACAGAGTGAGTGATTGTGTCATGTTTAGTAGGCTGTAAGTTTATATGTTGAACTAAACTGTTTGTTATTTATATGATAAAGAATGAGGTACTTGGGGTAAAAAATAATATGTAAAAATTTTACTCTTCCACATCCAGAGATATATTCTCATATTTATCCATGAAAATAAAATAAACATGCAGAATCATGCACGACTTAAATTTTCAGTCACATCCTTCATCAGAAAAAGATAACACATACATTCACACTTCCACTCAGATGTAACTCTTTCTGACATAACCACTATCTCTGGCTGCTCTGTCACAATAGGCTTCGCAACAGTGAGTCAGAAGTGGCCAGAGATGGTGATCATGTGTGCATGATCTATGTCTGAGTGAAAGTGTGAACATAATGTGTATTTTTTTCTGATGAAGGCTGTGACCAAAAATTTAAATTGTGTGAAAGTAATTGTTTACTCCACGTGCCTGTATGTGACTTAGCGATCGCTTTTTTTGAGAGTTGCTACCTATCCTCTATTATTGACATTCCGACTTGGACTGTTGTTGTTGGTGAAAATAAATGAGTAAATAAAATAAAAAGTTATGTCACTGTTCGTGATAAACAGTGTGAGGTTTAATGTGATTTATCTTGTCTTTTCTGATACAGTACATTGTTTCTACTGTGTTCAAAATGGTATCAGAGTAAATATGTGTATATAATAGAAACAGTTTTTCACGTCCTTGAATTGCTCACTGATCTTGGTCATGGGGACCCCTGTTGTGTTAGTGGAAGAGATTCAGTATTACCTTTTTCATTTTGACACTGCTGTCAACATACTCTCCATATCTAAACAAACCCAGCCGCTAAATATGGCATCCATCTGGAAATCATTTAAGAGACAGTGGGTTGTCTGTTATTAGTACAAACATCAACAATAGAGTATAAGCAGTCACTCATTGTCACAAAGGTTACTGAGCTGCAGACAAGCACATAGAACAGACAATTTCATTCACACTACCTACGTTTTCGGCCACAACCTTCATCAGGAAAAGAAACAAATGCATTCAGACATAACTCGAACACACATGGCCACCATTTCTGACCTATACAGCTCAAGAAGCATATTGACAGTGAGTGAGCAGGGGAAGGGGTTGGAGGTGAACGAATTATGCTGAGCAAGGAGTGGGATAGGTAGGAATCAGAGATGTGGCTTGGAATGCAGTAAAGGGAAGGGGTAGGGGAGTGAAAAAGTGGAAGTGTAGAGGTTGGTTGTGTGTGTGTGTGTGTGTGTGTGTGTGTGTGTGTGTGTGTGTGTGTGAGAGAGAGAGAGAGAGTGTAAATGGGGGAGGATGTAAAAATAAAGGGAAATTGAAATATTAAAAATAAATACCTTAGAACATTGGAAGAGAGACATGAATTGGACGGAGATATAGGATTGTGATAATGGGGGAGGGAGTACTGTTAGGCACGGGGTGTATGGATGATATGTTACCTTAGATTGAGCGCCAATCCACCCAGCCAGCACTTTCTATTCCAGCCCCATCACAGGCTTATCCCTACCCAATCAAAGTCCAGGCTACTGGCCATGTGATTTACCAAATCTGCTGCAATCATTGCACAGGCTTCTTCATTGATATGAATAACAACTAGTTGTCTAATAGGATGAATTGTCACCATAAAATTGTGGCCTAAAGAACGATGGACTACCCTGTGGTACAACATTGAGATGAACATGACACATTTGATTTTATGGTGGCTTAAGACAAAGGCCATTTGGATCCCTTCCTCCACCACCAACTCTTCTGAACCGACAGCACAGACAGGAATTTTCTGTGCAACACATTCTACTATCCCACAACCATCCTACCCTTCACTTAAGATAACTTATCCCTACAGCCCATATCTAACAGTATGCTCTCTCCTCCACTCCCCTCTTTACTCATTGTCAATATGCCTGTAGCATTTACTATGTCATGGTGGCCAGAGATTGTGGGCATGCATGCTTGAATTATATCTGAGTGATTGTGTGAAATATGTTTCTTTTCTTGATTAAGGTTTGGCCGAGAGTGAAGTTGTCTGAATGTGATTGTCTCAGCAATAATCTTCAGAGTGAGTTGCTGCTGTCCTCTATTATTGATGTTACAGTTTGTACTTCCCTTTGTTAGATTGGTACAAATGTTATTGAAAAGAATGCTCATACCTCTGCAATTTTAGAAAAAGTTTCTACATTTTCATCACTGTAATTGAGGTGGTGCTCTACAGATCTAAGTGGAAGTTCCATAAGGAAATGCACTAGAAATATAGCATTCTGAGTGCACAAGCCTTTCAATGCTCTACTTTCTTACACCTCTAAAATTAAAATGTAGAAGGTGCAGTCTTATAATTAAAGAAATATTAATTTTTCTAAAATGTTCAGATGTATAAACTATACAATTTATTTCCTACCAACTTCCATACCTCATCATAAGATACGCTAAACCATATATCATCACCTTCTTTGTCCTTCATTCTTTCTGTCTTCACAGTCAAAAATGATGAGAATTTAAAATTGGTCAATTAATATATGTATTGATAGTCTAATTGTTCTCTTCACAAAGACACAAAATAAGATTTTGTTTAACATATTCTTCATTAAAATTAAGTTTGTTACATATATGAGCTGATTTTCCAACAGTAACTAGAAAACACGTTCAGGACAAACAGGACACCTTTAAAGACAAGAGATAGGAAGTTCACATTCATAGGACATATACATTAGTATGTTCTGCAGAAATGATTAGCATTTCAGTCACTTTGGTTCAGAATGTGCGCTGTTGCCTAGTAGGCACAGGGTTTGCAATGGGCCCTCATAAATTGTTCCATGCCTGATGGCTTTGATGTGTCTGTGCTAAAGCCATCCATGCTGCAGTCACCTGGTCCCATTGTTCATCTGGTGATGGGCATTGGGTCACCGTATCTCTCATTTTCGATTGGTGACAAGTCTGGTAATATGGCAGTCCAGGGCAAAGCCTTGACACCTTGTAATGACAAGAAGGCACATGTTCGTGCAGCATTGTCTCGCTGAAAACCAGCATCTGGGGTGCCGCGCACAAAAGGGTATGGCTAAAAGTTGCAGGATGTCATTGAGGTAGGTCTGTATCCTGGATATGCAGCAACTGTGTTTTGTGGTTGTACCCAATAGAATTCCACACTGTAAGGCCTTCATTTATGTATTGTGTGAATGCTGTTACTGTCAAGCTGCTCGCTGTCTGTAACCAACCAAAATGCGGCCATCATTTTCAAACAAACAGAACCTGTATTAATGATAAATCTGGAGCATTGAATTAAAATTTGTGATGCGACCAGGAATCGAACCTGGACCTCCATGCTAACTAGGCAGATGTCTTACCACTAGACTACCACATCACTAGCGATTAAGGCGCCTAGGAATAGTCTAAGCTTGATTTCCTTCACATCGCAAACTTTTAATTCAGCTTCTGTATTCCATAGAACATTGCCACTACTGCCAAGGCTCTCCATGCAGCGGAATAGCACCTCGGCAATGGACACATAGTGACATGAAGAAAATCATGCTTAGACTATTCGTAGGCCCCTTAATCGCTAATGATGCGGTGTTCTAGCGGTAAGGCGTCTGCCTAGTAAGCATGGAGCTCCAGGTTCGATTCCCGGTCGCATCACAAATTTTAATTCAATGCTTCAGATTTATCATTAATGTCTTTGACATATTAGAGACGAAAATCCATCTCGGGGATTGTTTATTTGTATTTACATTGAGAACCTGTATTGTCTGGAAAACACTATTTGATGTAATTCCTGTTTTCCCAGTGGTGGTATTCCAGTTTTCATTGCCTTCCAGCATGTTTCTGCACATTAATCAAAGGTAGGCATAGACGTGAACAATATGAATTGTCTGTCCCATAATAAACTGTCATCCTTGACAGTGTACAATGTATTACTCTGTTCCACTAGAGCCAATTAGGGAGCAAATTGTCCTGCAGTGTCATTTGGATAAGTTTCCAGGATTGGGGCGTTCCTGGCTGGTGCGATTTGACCCATTCATTTTATTCTACTTTCTTCTGGGAACCATTATGCACTCACCCATCACAGTGTAGAAACAGTCTGCCCCCCCCCCCCCCACCACCACCACCACCACCAACAACAACAACAACAACAGTAGCAGTTATTGGTTCTTTGACTTACTACATCATACCACTAAGTAGAACGGACTCCAAAAACATTGAATTACAATGTTTTCTTCTGTGCTCCAATTTTGGTAAAATACAACATATGTCACCTCAAGCTACGCACAAATTACCTGTGAATGGCATGTGAAATTTTGTCTGGTAATTTCAAATATTATCTGTTAATCTGAAGGAGGAAACGTGTAAACATTTTTAATACTGAGTGGCTACCCAGTACTTAGCTCCCCTCAGCAGTGGTATCGACGACACAGACAAACTATGAAAATTTACATAAAATCAAGTGGCCAAAAAAACTTTTCCTTCATCACAAACGAGAGAGTAAAGAAGAGACAGGTGATAGAGGAGGAAAAGGGATTTACATTGCCCACAACCTAGTCCACGAGGTAAGCAAAGATAGAGTGGAGGGTGTTGTACGTAAACAGAAGTCCAACAGCCTTCACTCTACTTACCTCATTGCCTAGGTTGTGAACAACTTAAATCCATTTGCCCTTCTGTCACCTGCCCCCTCCTGAATTCTCATTGATGAAGGGTAGGTTTCAAAAGCTTGATTTTATGTTTATTTTCGTCTTTTTCTGTCAGTATTTGTGGTTCTGAGCTAAGTAATTTCAAAGATTAGCATGTTTAAGTAGACAGACACAGACAGAAATGTCAATTGAGAATAAAACTTTGTTTATGATATGTTTTGTTTCCCATATCTGATTGCGATAAAATAACACCTCTATGTTGCATGGAGATTTGCTCAATTTACCAGTGAAAATCCCATGAAAATTTATCAAGTCATGTTAAAAAATACAAAGAGACAGACCTGATGGTCTTAGAAGGAAGAAAATAACTACAATATCTTTGGGTTCTGTGGTGTGATTTTGATTAGATGAAGTCTATATCTTGCCCCGAAGCTGCACTCAAGTTACATGTTAAAACTTGGTACTTTTAGAGATTACCATATTCAGGCAGACAAACATGGCTGAACGGTTTTCATTGCTTTTTTCTTGATATGACTTGTGACAGTTATCAAACGCTCATACTCGCCTCCTCCTTGGTTTGCTCCAGCGATGGCACTGTAAGTTAGGCTTTGACTAGTGCATCTATGGTTGGCCACGTGGCCGTGGTCTATGAAGAAAGGAGGAGTTGGCTGTTAAACAGAGAGAGAGGATGACATCAGCGTTTGGGGTGTATGGGACACGACGTCAGTATGCTGGGGCATGTTGTGCTCGCTGTACCTGTCTGTCTAGATTTCAATGGTCTTGCAGCAATGGGTTATCTGTCAGTCCAGTTCTATCGCCGAGTTAGGTAGCCACACCACCTGCTTCCTGTGCAAGAACTTTTCATGTGGTAGATACGTTCACCTTGGCTGTCATTGTGGATTAGACTTTTTCTGTTGTGGTGTGTGTGTGTGTGTATTTGGATTGTCTTGTCTAATTTTAAATGCCACTTTAACATTTGAATGTTTTCTAATAGATACTTTCATGACCTTTTCTGCATGTAACTGGCTATTTTGTCTGCTTTGTAGCCACTTGTGTGTCATTTGCTTGCCCTGGCTGTGGGTGTATGTGAAGGTAGTGCATTTTTTGTTCCTTTGACTGATACTGCCCAGTGGGCAGATGTAATTAAGCAGTTTGTTTCATTCCATGTTTGATCTTGAACTTTGTGTGTCCCTTTTTTCTGTTTTAGTACTTCCTTTGTCTACCTTTATCTGGTCAATACCCATCTGAGGGTTCGTTGCCCGGTTTAGCCACAGACGAAATGGTTCGTAGGGCTCGTTTCTTCCTTGTCCTGTTTCCTGGTGCCTAGGATATGGTTGCAATTTACAGTTATTGTTATTACTCCGCACTGTGAGAAGTGTATTTAATCTAATGAACCATCTAGATGATGAGTGGTGTCATGTAACTTACGGCTGCCTGAAAAGGTTGCTATCCTTACATTATTCATAGATTCAGACTAGTCCCTTGGTGGCTGTGGCTATTTTCACCGTAAGTAAGGTGTCACCACTGATTGACAATACGGACATACAAATATATGCTAAGTAATTACCTTGTCCTCTGATTTATTTACCAAGGGCATCACTGTGCCCATCATCAAATTTCAGGCGTGTCTTCCACCTGTTTCTTGTTTATTGTGACATATTTATAATCAATCAAGAAAATTTTAACTTAAGCAATCTATCCTAAATTGTTCATGTGTGTTGTCATTTTTAAGACAACCTTTGGCCATTGAGCACATTTGTTTGTAACTACCAGAGCCACTTCTGGAAATTGCCTTACTTTAGGTGCTAAGCACTGTTACCACATTTTACTGTCAATTTTTTAACTGTTGTGGTGTGTTTACTACTATGTACAAGATTTAAAGAAATTTGTCCTTTTGGCAAAGTACTATCTTAGATTTTTAATAATTTGGAGCTCGTTGTAGTGAGGTACCTTGTGTGAGACTATTGTCCGTGCACTTGCTTGTTGTTTAATTTTTTTTCTCCTAAAGGTTCTTTAGCCAGTGCCATCGAGGGGCTTGTATTTATTTTTAATTTAATTAAACTCTACCTGTAAGCCAGCTGGCAGTATCTGCAAGTTTGTTGCTCTCTCAACTGCCATGTAAACATTTCCATGAAAGTTTTCTTTAATTAACTGTTATTGTACCTTGAGTGGGCTTATTGCCCTCTTGCTCAATTGTTCTTTTGGAAGGTTTTTTGATGAATGTTTTTATTGATTATCAAAATTCGATCAAGGTGTAATAAACTAGTGTTCTATTAAATGGCAATTGGTTCATATAAACCTTGCCCTGCCGTTCCACTATTTGATTATTGTTCTCCCCCTATTTAAATATTACAATGGCATTTCTGGATGAAACTTTGTCATGATATCTTCTTTGTCCATTACCCAATTTTTAAGTAATAATGCCTGTATATTGTCCTAAACAATGCTCAAGGTATCTGTCAAAACTGCATGGAAATTCATTGAGTAGCATTGGAGATAAAGTGTGTTAAAAGATCTTAATAAAATACTAAGTGGTTATACAGTTTTATTTACGTTAGAACAAAATACAGAAATAGAGGATGAATACAAAACAAATTCAAAGCTACTAGTATAATGAAAACTGAGCAGGGGAAAAAAAGCACTCTGATAACTAAAACTTTCTTGGATACATATATTTCTAGTCACACAACTACTGAATTAATTCTTTATTTCTGCAGTTTGAGTATGAATGTAACTTTTTTCCTTTTTTGCAGCTCATTGGTGAAGAGATAACTCATGACTTTAAACGCAGTTGGCTTCTTCCAGTTTTACGAGATAATATTCAGAATGCCGAGATCAGATTCTTTGTGCAATATTTCCTTCCACTGGCATCAAAATGCAGGTTAGTTTTAAAAGTTAATTACAAATGCTGTATAAAGAGTTATGCTGAAAAATTTGTGAATAACAAGAATTACATTATTTTTTTAATTATTATTATCATTTCTCTCTCTTTCTCTCTTTTTAGAAAACTGTAATCAAACACTCAACAAAGTACAGATATCCACAAGTTAATTTGTCTTAGCCACACAAAGGCAAATCAGCTTCTTGTCATCATAAACTGAAAATTTGTTTCATTTTTTGATAAAAGGGTACTTTATCCAGAAAACATATATTTAATCCAGTTTCAAGTCAACAACTGATGGGTTACACTATTTTGCATGTTGCAGAAAATAAAATGTCATACCACTAATCCGATAAGCACACACTTAAGAAATCAATGTGATGTCCAAGACAGTTTTCTGGTTGAAGATAGCACTAGCATTTTCTTCATTGTTCATTACACCCCATTAAAGAGTGTTTTAAATTGTTTGCCTGAGTCTGTCAGTTTACTTTCTCTTCCCAAAATGTCTTTATGAGAGTTCACTGTGTTGTTTCTTTCTTTCTTTGCCAACTTTTTTCCAGTGGTCTTTTTTAGTTTTCTCTGCAAATGTGTGATTTGCACGAATGATTGTAAATTCTTTGGGTTCTCTGGTAGTACATATGTGGGATTCATTTTTAGCAAGTCCTGCTTATCAAATGATTTTCACCTTTCTGTATTTATTATTAATTAACAGACATGCCAAGTATTATGATTTGTTTGTAATTATCATGATTTCTTGAAAAAAAATTACGGTGTTACGGGAGCTGCTGTTAAAATTATGGAATTTGCTATTTGATTTGTTTTAGTAGTTTGGCAATACAGTTTTTTGTTGGGTCATTTTATGAACCACTACAGTTTCAGAAATAATGCATAACCTTACCCCTTCATCATCAATTTTGTACAAACAAAACACTGAAGTGTAGCTTCGATAACTTCAGTACTGCTGGTTTGTAAATTTAGTTACGTTACGATTTAATGTACTAATGTTCATGCTGTTACCTGTTACGTTGTATAAATCAGTTATTGAGTAACCATTAAATTAACTCTAGCATATTTTTAGTTTGTTTTGGACATAGGTAAAGGAATGGATAGATTGATCTTATTATTTCTTCTGAAGTCATTATACTCTGCTAGAGGTATATTTATCTTTTAGTATGTGCTTTCTTCTGTCTTAACAACTTGTTTTACACAACTAAGCATCATGGAGATTTTTACTGTCAATCTTTGAGGGCCCTTGTACACCCCACCCCCTCCTCAATCCCTGCTCCATTATGGATAGCTTCTTTTCGAACTTGGCATCTCTGAATTAAGCCTTAAATGCTCATGTATACTTTTGCTACTGTCTGCAGTTATGGGAGAATAATCCACTTTTTCAGATTTTAGAGCAGTCATACTAATAAATGGGCTTAGCAAGTTATATAAACTGATAACAGTTCTAATGAGCTATGTGATATTGTTCAAACACGCTGGAATTTCTTTTCGAAACACTGTGCGTCTGTCTTCTTTTCATTCCAGCATTCATTGTTTTCACATCAGTTATACATTCATTGTATCTGATGCAACATTTTTACACAGTTTACTCTAAATATTAAGTATGTCTTACTCAAAAAGAATTACAATACTTACCTTTGTGCCAGATACCTCTGACGTCCACACTCCTGAAACACCACCTTCATGACGTAGGTCGTGAACTACCTTTCCCTTCTGTTCGCATCCTTTCTTCTTCCCTTCTCTCCTACCTGATGAAGGAACTGTGTCCCGAAAGCTTCCTTTTTGTCCTCCCCCCCCCCTTTTTTTCTCTTTCTCCATTGTTACTATCGGCGGTACAGCACAAAGGTAAGTACTGGCCAGCCATTCTATCTCGTTTCAACAATATTTATCATCTCTGAGGAGAATTTTCATCATTAATCAAAAAGCATTACTGCAAACTGCCAGTGTCGTAGCTGTTATTATGACTGATGTTATTCTAGGTAGTGGTATTGTGGAAGATGAAGAAGATAAAAATGTGTTGTTTCTACATGATTGACTCCAGTAAAGACCTAACTTTACAATTAGATTATTTTTGTTCTGTAAAAATAGTAATTGGATTAAAGGAGTGTTATATATTTTCTTTTTTTTTGTAGGGAAAAATTGGTTTTGTGTGAAAAATCAAGTGACATGGTTGGTGCACACAGTTATGACCTGCTGCAGTCACAGATTTGGGCACTTTTACCTGGCTTCTGTAACAAACCATCTGACATAAAAGAAAATTTCAAGGTTAGTTTTTCTTGTTTGTAAATCAGCAGTTTTCTTGTGTGGTTGCATTATATATTGAGTTAATGTATCACTGTTATCTACATAAAACAATTTGCATTGATTTTGGAGTCTGTTTAGCAGGTGAATTAAAAGCCCAAAGGCTTAAACTTTATATACTGTTTCTAATTTTTTTTCTTTCACATGTACTGCAGTAACATCAATTTGAATTAATTTACATATACCAAACTTTAATTAAATGATGTAACACTTAGGGTTTCTTTTAGAACAGGCTAGTTAATAATGTAATGTTGCTGTATACTGTAATTTTAATTCATGGAACAATGTTATTCTTAAATCATATTTTTTAAATTACATATTAACTACATATAGTGCTGATCTGTCTGTTGTGACATTGAATTCTCATCATAACCCTACAAAATTTGTTTTGTCAGAACATCGCAAGAATCCTGGGTACAGCTATCAGTGAACGCAAGGATCTACGTCTTTCTGTCATGGCATCATTGAGGAAGCTAATTTCTGGAAGCAAAGAAATGAATAATGAGAAAGATGTTGCAGAATTGGCAAGATTTGCAAAAAATTTCCTTCCAATACTGTTTAATTTGTATACTACTAAAGCTAAAGGATCTGATGAAGAAGGGCATAGACTGTCTGCATATGAAACCATCAAGGTAGGGCTCAGTATGTAGCACATATTAAATTTTAATTTTAAATGTAGAATTTCCAGCTTCATGATTTTATTTGAGGTATGCTTACTTGAAGTAAGATTTCAAAATTTTATGAAAAATTTTCCAAGATACAAATGAATACTTTCTTTCTTTTTCTTTTTTTTTTTTTTCAAATTACACTAAATTGTGAAATGTTGGTGAAGTGACAGGTAGTTAAATATTAAAAACAGAAGAGGGAACTATATTTACATAGCTACCATTCTGGTCCTGGAGAGCTTGTATAATACAAAGCACATAATGGGTCCATGTTGAATCTGCAGGTACTAATGTTCACTTTCCAATAACTATAATGATTTGATGAAGTATACAAAGAAAATGTGGAGATTTGAAGTTTGCTCATGCTAGACGATTTTTTTATAATACAAATCAGTATTTTTCAACTTCACGTGAACGTTTGTAAGATTTTAGCGTAGGTTAATTTAATAGTTTCAATAGTTTGTTATGTATAAATAGTATATGATAGCGGCTTGATACTGCTTTTAACACTGAACTTTATTCAGTTTAATTAAAGTTAACAATATGTAACATATCATGACAATGATAACATCACTCACGTCATACAACTCAAGTGTTGAATTGTGTATGTTGGATCTATAGTAGGACTCTGAACTAATCTGGACATTCCCCCAAAATATTCCTAACTTAGACATTAGCTGAAAGTCAGTATCTCAAACTTAGAAGACTCTCACACTGTCACCAATGGCTTCATCATCAGTGGCTAATCCAGTATTTAGTTATGGAGGAAGGGGGGGGGGGCAGGTACTTTTCTTCATGCTTTGGGGAGCGGCTGGGCTTGCAGCCTAACACCACCCATATATTTGTCATTGCTTATCATCGTCATTATTGTTGGCTGCTGCTTATATGAATTGAGGTCCTGGTAGCATTATATTAGTAAGTTGTGTAGAGACTAGAGTTGAATTAATTGTGTGTTTGGTTTCAAAATGTTTTGAATAATTTCTTTTAGTCTTGAGAAACATAGTGAAAAGAAGTTGTTAGATTTTGATCTTATTTGTATGAATGAGGCTATGATTGATTTCTGATCATGATTGTAGGTGTATTTAGAAATAACAGACTCATCTCTTCGGAATGACTTGTTTGACCGAGCCATCATTAAGTTGAATGCTGAAGATTCTGATGACTTTATAAAAAAGAGCATTCTTGATCTTATGCGACTGTT
Organism: Locusta migratoria; assembly: GCA_026315105.1. NCBI lineage: Eukaryota > Metazoa > Arthropoda > Insecta > Orthoptera > Acrididae > Locusta > Locusta migratoria. The sequence continues at coordinate 86,845,517 of CM048746.1, forward strand.
GCTGCCTTACCAGGATGTTGAGAGGCTTTCTAAACTTTATGAGCTCAGTAAGCAGTTAGTACCTCAAGTTAAAGATCGCCAGCAGCAGAAGAAATCGTACAGGTAAATCCTTCAATCTAAACATTTCTGCATATCAAGTATTAAATTAACTTGTATCTCATACTCTTGAACATTCAGAAATAATCCCATAGACACTGTACTTTTTGTGATTGAATAAATCATAATTTCACATATTGTTACCCTTCCTTCATATCCTTGACCAACCTCATCCCATTACAATCTAGATCCCTACTTGTCATTGTTGATGCAATTTCCCTTTATAGGAACTCCCTTATTGCCATAATATCGCCACTATTAAACACTATCTTTGCTAATGTCTTTCTGACTGATATCTACTAGCTCAAACCTCACAAACCTAGTTAATTATATCAACTTATTTTCATTTGAAGGGAAGGTACACAAACAAAAATTCCACAGTGCCATAGGGGCCTATGCAAACTTACTTATGAACTATCTAAAGGAAACCTTCCTAGTCTCTGCAAAACTCTAAACCTGCTTACCTGGTTCAAGTCATTGATGGTATTTTTCTGATTTTATGTGACATGAAGTCATGCTTTTCTTAAGCCCTTGGCACACAGTGTGTGTATCTGAACATGTAGAGTCACTGTGCTGAGTCTACAATAAGGGTAAAACAACAGTTACATCTGCAGACAATAAGTCAGTGACTTATAAGAATTCAAACAATAAATTGCCGAATATTTTACTCCAAGTAAGTTGTAAACTGACCTGTACATAAAACTTATGAATCACATGACACTAACATGCACTTACATTTATATACCATAAGATATTGTACAGTATTCTTCAATCAAATTGAGGAAAAAAGTATTGGAGCCCATCAGAAAATGCAAATGTGAGAATTTTTTCTCCACTAATCTAGATACAAATGAGAACCACTATCTGCCGTCTGCAGTCGCCGAGCGGTCTGAGGTGTGCCAGTCATAGCCTGCACGGTGCTAAGGTGTTTGTGTCATCTAGTATAAGGTGGTAGTTCATAAGTAGTTTGTAAGTTTAGGGACTGATGACCCCACAGTCAAGTCCCTTAAGCTTAACAAACATTTGAACATTTAGAACCGCTATCTACTTCCCATTTTGTTGTTCATGGTTATACTTCCTGCCCTATGCCAATAAACTGAAAAAAGTAAAAAATTGAACATAGCTTTCATTGTCAGTGACAGTTACAATAGCAAACTCAAAAATTTATCTCCATTTTATGGTACACTTTCTCCTGAGCATACTAATTGCTTAATGTTGTTAACAGACATCTGATTACAACAAATACTAAAAAGAAAAAAAAAATCCTGCTTGAATGGTGCTTCAGTGTGCTGTTGTCTTGAAACGGCAAATTTTCATAATATGAACATTCTTTAATTATAAATAAGATGTTCCCAGTAATTTTATTACAACAAATTTTACCTTTAATTACTGGTTTTCGATAAATCCTCAGTTTACACTGTTCCTTTGACTTGCTGTGAAACGGCATATATTCATAAGAACTAATATGGTGTCTTCATTTTTGTAGCGAAAAGAGCCAGGGGGCCCAGGTAACCTGCATGTGATGTAGTTGTTATTCTCCTGTCTCATTGTTGAATGTTCAAATATTGAGAATTTCTGACGTGCTTGGTATTGCCCTGCACCTTTGGAAAGCCTGAACATGTAGTTTGCACATTGTGATGTCAGACACTCGTTTAACATACACATTCAGATACATTCTATGTGTGCTGATGACTTTAGCTGCCCCATCCACTTGGTCCACCTCAGCCCAGTGTGGCTCGCCTGGTCACCTGGTGACAGTGTAATTGTAGTGAAGCCCCATATGTTGGAAGCCTCAAAAAGTTCTTTTGAGACAGCTATCTCAAAAACTAGTCTACTGAAAGATTTCTTATGCCATATCCCTTCCACCCTTAATCCTCCTACCATCCCCAAGAATTATTTGCTGACTTGTAACTCCTGTTACTCCCATTATCATCCAATAATGTAGTAGCATCTCAGCAATAACTTTTGCCAGGGTATTGATGATCTGTTGTAATGCTTGGAAATAAGGGATATACTACCAACAATTCTCCCCTACCACTCTCAAATTGGTATTCCATTGCCCACCCAACTTACATATCATCCTCGTCTATCCCTCTGCCATTCACACTATCAAGCACAGGAGTCAAATCACTGTGGAAGAACCTTGTGCCAGGCCTACCCAAATCATCCAACCATTACATCCTAGTACTCTAGTCTTGCTAAATGTTTATGCCACTCAATTAGAGGCAAACCCATTAGTGAAAACAGTACAAGCTCTGTTGTAATTTATGTACAGCATATTATTGGGGCATGACCACGAATCAAGCATTCCACCAAAATGAACAGCAACTGTCGAATTGTGGCCAAGACCAGAATTGACCCTGACTGGCGCAACATGCTTGACATCAATGGTGGTTTTACAACCAATGTCATCTGGATTCTTCCCTCCAGCACTAGCATTCTTAAACCACGTAAATTGGAGTTATCCTTGCAATATGTCCTTGTCTTTCTATTTCTCTTCCTCTAAGTACTCTACCTCTTCTATATTTCTTTCACCCGATTCTCTCACCTTATGTCTCTGCTCAGTGTGAATAACTCACGATCTACAAGATCATAGCGAGGCAATTCCTAAGTGGTAATAAGACTAACTTTCATAATATAAAACATGCTTACTACCTTATACAAAGCCATTATCATCACTATTATTATTATTATTATTATTATTATTATTATTATTGATTGTTATAATTATCTTTATATTATTGTTATATTCTAGTAATAAACACTTTTGTTAACTTTAATACTTGTATTACACGTGGTATGTTTGTAATGTACTACACAAATTGCTCAATCTGAGTAAGCCTGGTTAGGCTTAAGAGAGGACCTAAAGGCCCTAATCTTGACATGTAAAATAAATAAAATAAATATGTTCCTGTAGGCCTCTTGGCATCAATCTCCACTAATATATTGTCACCAAATATCTCTACCCTTTCCTTTGTCCTGTCACTCTCATCCAATACCCACCATTGTGTCACATGTCACTCACTACCCCTCACTTTGAATTCCTTATTCATACGCCTGCTGACTGCTTGCAAGCCCATAGTGGCCTCCCCCCTTCCTCAAGTACTGTTACTTACGGAGTAAAGCCGAGTTTACAAAGGCTAGGATGTGTTACACACTGTATCATATAGTGTTCTGTCTCACCTTTTTATTATATACAGTAAAACCCCATTTTTATGTTCCCAGATTTTACATTTTCGTGCCATTTACACCATTTTTTGTCAGTCCCGTCAAATTTCCTAGGTTTATAATGTTAATTCACCCCTGTTTTTGCGTTGAACATAGGTACACTTTTCCCGCATTTTACCTTTTCGAAACCATGTTCCTGAAGGAAAAAAATGACGTGATTGACATTATTTGATGCTGACATGACTTTCGCCTTCAAGTGTAGTGTTTATAAACATTAAACACTCAAGTTTCTTGACACTTTGCATTTATTCAAATTTATATTAGCTATGTTTACGCAACTGGTAGTTTCTCATGCTTTGCATGATGTGTTTCGAGAATTTATTCTTATTGTGAAATGCAGTTACCTATTTAATAATTTTGTGAATGATTATAAACAGTGAGACTGATAGTTTGCTTGTGTGTTGTAAGTTTTTCTGCACATTCAAGGGTACCTATTGCCAAAACTGTGCTAAGGTCACAAAAATACTTATGCATATATTTGCACTTGAGAACGCGAATAAACTCTCGAATATCGTTGTGCGAAACATTGAAAAGTATGAAAAGAATGTAACTTGTGCAGTTTCATTACATAAATGCCAATGAAATTATGTCTAAAATTTCTACTACCTATAAAGTTTCCAGCTCCGCCGGGTGCTAAAATGATACAAAATTCGAGTAATAAATAACTTTCTTGTGAGTATTTTGATGCCTATCATGTACATACATAACAAATAAACTACAAAAATGCAAGGGTGATCCAGTAAGCTTTTTTAGCGTTTACATTACTTCCCGCATTTTACACCATTTTCATTAAGTTCCCTGAAAAGTGTAAAAATGGGGTTCTACTGTATTTGGAATAATTCCCACCTGCAGGTAGGTGTGTGTATGATGTACAATTTACAGGCCAATAATGCAGCTGTAGACCATATGGAGGTATTAGGAAGGCTCTAGGGAATGGTGTATTTAAAATTGCATTTGTAATTGTTTGTCAAATGAGTATGAAACAGTAAATGATGTTTCAGCTGTAAGCAAACAGTTTTGAAAGTTCTGAAAGCTTCAGAAAAAGAAAAGAATTCTACTTAACAATGAAAAGTTAAAGTTGAAATGGCAATGATCTGAGAATAGGTAGCAACTAGCTGTAAGGATAAGAAAAGTCAATCACCCCTCTATTCATCATCCTCTTAGACCTCACTTCTCCAACCCTGTTAACTGTTAAGGTGCGAGTTGAGCCGTATCAGCCAGAGATCATGGTTTTTTGTGCATGAGTTGTCCGAGTAATTGTGTAAATGATGTATGCTCTTCTTCTGGAGAAGGCCGTGGCCATAAATTTAATCTGTGAATGTGATTCTTTTCTACATGCCTGTCTGTGACACAGTAATCGTCTTTGTGGTGAGTTGCTACCTATCCTTATGTTATTAGAATTCTACCTAAAATGTTTCTACTAACAAAATTTTATATGTCAAAATTTCATGACATTAGCTAACCATTCACTTCAAGGTAAATGTTCAGAGAAGAAACTTAGCCACTGTTATGCAAATGTATGTGTTTGCATCAAGCATAAGATAAGCAGAAGACTTGATGTGTCAGAAGGCATGAAACAATACTGGTCAAGCTGTTAACAGTCAGGTGTCTTATAAACTAAGAATAATTGATTGTTACAATGTGAAATGTTATTCCTTTCATGTGTAACTTTTTTGTTTTGTTTAAAGTTTGATCTGGATCATATCATCTAATGTGTAATGTAGGAGGCATTTATAAGTTAATGTGTTTTTTTTTTTTTTTAATACATTTTTGAGTAAATTCATGGACATCCTGTAGAAGCCTCTTCAAAGTAATGGGTATACTAACTAGTGCCTCTCAGTATATTTACTCCTTAATGAAATTTGCCATAAATACTACATCCCTTTTTCCAATAAACAGTTCATACATACAACACTAGAAACAAAAATGATCTACACAAGGACTTAAAAGCACTACTTTAGTTCAGAAAGTGGTCCACTATTCAGGAACACACATTTTAAATAATTTGCCAGCAACCGTAAAAAATAAATAAGTAAATAAATAAAAATAAAAATAAATAAATAAATAAATTTAGCTACAAATAAAGATAAGTTTAAGAGGAGCCTGAAAGACTTTCTCCTAATCCACTGAGGAATAGAACCGAATGATGTGTGAATCATACTATTGGTAATATGATTTCAGCTCATAAATAGTAGTAGTAGTAATAATAATAATATTGAAGTGTTCAACAGCCACAAGGATCTCTTCAGTACAGATCTGTGGAATGAACAGCTAATCTAATCTTTAATCATTTCGTAGATATGAGGTTCAATAATTAATACAGATTAATTTGACTGAGTTGAAACTGTTAAGCTATGTCACTTTTTAATGTCTTAACTGTCATTACATCTCTCTTGCATTTTGCAGGTTACTGGAAGAACTGTGCAGTAGTAAATCTGAAAGCTGCAAAAACTTTGTGAAAGAAAATTTATCAGATCTGAAGAATCTATTGATTACCTCACTTTCAAAGTCCGCCCCATCAAGCAAAGGGGTAAGATTCTCAATTTTATTTACTTAAGCAGAAATAATAATTTTTTCTTCATGCAACTCATGAGTATAAACTAGGTTAAATTTTCAGAGGATTTTTCAATGTAAATTTTTACTGTGGGTTTGTGGAGAAAGAGTAGTTCCACAGTTGTTTCATTGTGTGTCCATGAAGATACTGCTGGGGAAGGTAATGATTTTTTACGCAGTACTTTTATTTCAGTATAACTGGATGTCCTGTGTAAGACTGAGTGGTTCCTTACACAGATAAATTTAGAACTATTACACAATGAGCTTAATTGAATTTGCATCAAAGGTACTGATGAATCATTGAAGAATGGAAATGAAAATCAATAATCTGCTAGATGAAGAGATTCATTGGCTTAGTGATGAATTGCAGACTAAAAATACAAAGGGCGCAGATTTGATCCACAATTTTTATGTCACTTATGTTACACTTTATAATGGAGGAAAGAATGATTTAAAGTTAAGACATGTTATGGGATTTGTTGACTTAAAAAAAAACTTTCAACAATGTAAAATGGTGCAAGATGTTCAAAATACTGGAAAAAACATAAGTAAGTTTTACATAAATATGGTTATGATTAAAATATGTACAAGAATTGAGAGGGAACAATAAGATTTAAAACTGAGAATGAAATGTTTGAATTAAAAATGGTGTATGACAAGGAGCCAGTCTTTCATCTCGGCTGTTCAATCTGTACATCAAAGAAGCAATAATGAAAATAAAGTAAAGGTTCATGAGTGGGGGTAAAAATTCAGGGTGAGAGGAAATACAATTTGCTGATGAGATTTCTATCCTCAATGAAACTGAAGAATAATTACAGGATTTGTTAAATAGAATGAATAGTCTAATGAGTACAGTATAGGGATTGAGAGTGAGAGCAGAAAAGGGAAAAATAATGAGAAGTTGTGAAAATGGAAATTTAACATGAAAGATAGTGATAACAAAATAGATGAATATAAATAAACTAATATCAAACATAAGCCTTAATTTGATAAATAAATTTCTGAGAATGTGTTTTCAGCACACTGTAGTATGGGTGTGAACCTTGTACAGTGGTGAATCCATAATAGAAGAGAATAAAAGTACTTGAGATGTGTTATAGAAGATAGTTGAAAATTGGGGGGGGGGGGGGGGGCGCTTATAAAGAATGAGGTGGTTTCCTCTGAATTGGTGATGAAGGGAACACATGGTAAATGCTGAGTAGAAGAAGGGGCAGGGTGATAGAACATATGTTTCGACTCCAGAGAATACCATGTACGGTACTGGAGGCAGCTGGAGAAGATAAATACGATTGGGGAAGACAGAGGTTGAGAATACATCCAGCATGTACTTTAGGATACGGGATATTACTGAGAGATGAGGTTGCCAGAGGAGAGGATTTCATGGTGGGCTGCATCAGTTCTTTAATACAGGGTGGGGGACAAGACATGTTAACAGCAGCAGATTTGTCTTCTTACTTTTGTCAAGTGCCAAAACTCCATTCCCAATGACATTTCTGTATCTAAAAAAAAAAAAAAAAAAAAAAAAAAAAAAAAAAAAAAAAAAAAAAAAACCCTCACATTATGGATACTATAATAGCTTCATTAGATTTTTGCATGCTGAGTGTACTTCCTAATGTTTTTAAAGTTTTTAATATGTTGTAACATAATTATTTTACTCTTTCTATTACTGTGAATCACCCAAATATTTGTATGAACTGAATCTGAAAATACTATAAAATATTTATTTTGTGAATGTTTTCCAACATTCTTCTTTTAGATGTGAGGGTAGGAAGTTAAGAAATAATGCTAATTATGGTGAATAGTGTGTACGGTACAATAGTTCATATTTCAGATCCCTGTTTTTGTTTTTTTTTTTTGTTTTTACCGAAGTGCCTCATTGATATATACTTTGAGGAAAGATAATAATTTTTTATTTTGCAATTCAGGTCTAATTTATTTTTCCCATCCAGTTGGTCAAAAAGATTGTCACTTTGAGGACTGCAGGTAGTTTGGAATTCTAAGGCTGGGCCATTAATAGAACACAAAAATTTACACTTAGAACAGGTTTATTGTTAACACAAGTATACACTCATGAACAGACTGCCTCCTGATTGGAGTTCACCACTATTTATACATAGAAAGCCTTATCTGAAACTTACAAGTGCATCAATCATAAAAAACATGTAGCATTCCAGAAATTTAGAAATTTAAATAAAAATTGCCAGGATCAGGATGTGAACTGGGGATCACTGGCACAGCAATCTGTGACACTACCCACTGCACCATGCGCACCATCAGAAAGAATTGCAGCATAGCTCCCGTTTGACCTGCTGTTAGGTTTCCTTTGGAGCCAGCTGCAGTGTCCTGGTTCTTGATCTTGTCATGGGTCCTCTGTATGGCAGTTCAGGAGAATCCTTCCATTCTGTATGCATGCCTTCCTTGCAGTGACGATGACCGGCGGCAGACCCTCCTGTTTTGGCTTCATCATTAGCATAACGGGCTTTAGAGTCATAGAACAAGAAGCCATTTCTTTCTATCTGCTCTTTAGGATAGTGGTAAGGCTTCATGCAGAGGATGTGAACATTGTCTTCGTTTTTGTTATTTTGAGTACGGCTTATAGTCCTTGACTTCGTATGTGATGTCTGACATGCGGCGTACAACACGATATGGATGGAAGTATTGCTTAAGTAACTTTTCTGATAGCCCAACTATCTGTACAGGTATGGCACGAACGGGAAAAGGCTGTGGGCGTTTTACGGACGGGGTTACACAGAACCAGCAAATCATATTCGGTTGTATTTCACAAAAGGGGATACAATATCTGATATTACGACCTGAGGAGAGCCACCAGTGGTGCAACAGAAGTAATCATTATGATGATTTAAGTAGGAGAGCGAGCCCAGAGGGCTGCAGAGCGGGGAGCGTGCTATCGGGGTGAGAGCCGGCGGCAGACAGACCTTTACCGTCTGTAACGATCTCGCATCTAGGCAGTAGTGCTGAATCTACGTAATTGCGTTCATACTGTGATTGGTTGCGATCCGCTTTGTGGACTTTGACATAGGTGCTCTGATCAGCGGGTTCCACGCCCGCAGTTGCATGGATCGGCGACACGTGCTGGTTGCTGAGCACAGAACAAATCGGACCAGGGGATTCAGAATGCGCGCGGCAGCGGAAATGTGATGCGCATGACGTAAACGTATGGCAGGGGACATCGGACTCCCTCTGTCTTAAGGCACATGCGGCAAGACATGGAAAATCATGTTGAAAATTACAGGAAAAAATAAAAATATAATACTGCTGTTCTCCACTGATGTACATATCTGTATAGGGGTAAAAATCAATACCAGATCTTCTAGACTGTACACAACAGGTCGGTGCTTGTCTTTATACAGCTGACAGTCCTTCTTCTTAACGTACAGTATCCGTATGCAAGTCAGCTGTCTTGCTTCTTCGACCTTTCTGGTAATTTGTTTTACTTACTCATCCTGAGTGTCGTCCGGTTGGAACAGGAACAGCGTATCCATTGTTGTTTCAATGTCACGATCACGGAGTAGGAAAAACAGGATAAATGCTGTAGTGACTTGCCTTGCTGTATTGTAAGCAAATGTCATGACTGGCAGTATTGAATCCCAATCCTAGCCGCGGCGGAGTGGCGGAGTGGATTGAGGCACTTTGCTCCGGTGGGCGAGGCCATTCCCCATCAGGGGTTCGAATCCCCCCTCATGCATGGATGTTTGTGCTGTCTTTAGCATAAGGTAGTTCATAAGTAGTTATAAGTTTGCGGACTGATGACCCTGCAGTTAAGTTCCATAAGCTTCACAAACATTTGAATCCCAGTCCTTCTTCTCAATATTGATGTACATTTATTTTTTCTTGTAGGTTAATGCCTCAGACTCTTTGAGTTTGAGAACAGACACAATTCTTCCAATCTGTACTTTTAACTGCTCTTTATTCAGCATTAATAGTTTCATGCATGGACTATTTTTGTATGCATCTTCAACATATGTGGACCTATTGCCTTCATGTCATCATACAAAAATCATGCATCATAATTGTACACTACATACTTGTTAGACGACATGATAATTCCAATGATAGACATGGGAGAGAAATGGTCTACTTTGGATACCGGTGCTCTGAGTAATGCAGTGCATCCTAATCCACAGCAGTGTATATTACCTTATCATCCCAGTGGAATGAGGCTTTTCTCAACTATAGAACAGTTAGTAACAGATTATGATTTGATGTTACTCAGCCGGCCGCAGTGGCAGAGTCGTCTGCGGCGCGCCAGTCAAGGTCTGCACGGCCACTATGGTTGGGGATTCAAATTCCCCCTCGGGGCATGGATATTTGTGCCATCCTTAGTATTAGCTAGTTTATAAGTAGTTTGTAAGTTTAGGGACTTACGACCCTGTAGTTAAGTCCCATAAGCTCTACAAACATTTGAACATTTGATATTACTCAGTGATTATAATGTTGTTCCTGTTCATTGCTCAGATTGCAAAGGAAGAGGCACTTCACAGATGCCTACACTGGTATAACAACAACAAAATTTGCATTCCCACAGGTGACATCTAGGAACTGGAAAATGTACTAGCCAATAAGATCATCATGAGTGCAATTTTGCCATGACCCAACAACTGCTTTTAGTTGTAAAACATTGTATGAAGAAGTTTACTTTTAGAAAAACTCACCATTTCATGTATTCCTTTTTATAGCCTCGGCTACGGTGTCTTATACATTTGATGAGAGAGCTCGAAGAACCTGACAATGAACTTGTTGAACAAGTGATACCAGAAGCAGTGCTTTGTTGTAAGGACATAAATGAACGTTGTCGTACTGCAGCCTATGCACTACTGGTTGAAGTTGGAGAAGCCATGCGGGTATGTATGATTGCAGGTGATATTGTTTTTGGAGTACATTAGGGGCTTTCCTATAACTATGTTACTGAAATTTGACTGGTAAATTTACAAATCAACATGTGTTTTTAATGTGAAAATATTATTTAAGAGAGAGTGGCTGGTCAGTACCTAACTTGATATGAAAATAAACAGAGACTAGCTTCCTTTGTCAGTTAGGAGTTCACGAAAGGAAAAGGTAACAAAAAGGAGAGGTTACTCACAACCTAAGGACATGAGGTAGATTGTTGATATGTAGAAGTTTTTCATTTGTGTTTTATGAGCTCTATTTGATGGTACAAAAAATTCACTAAAATAGGGTTTCTAGCAGAGTACATGTCATAAAATTTTTAAATTCAGATAATGCTTCTGGCTGTTCCACGGCAGTTAAATAATTCAGTGGCAATGTTTCAAAATTTGTGCAAGATCAAGACCCAGACTCAGCCAAGGTCCCTTGAATCATGCTGGAGGACATGATCTGCCACAGTATATTTTATTTATTTAGTTATTGTGCCTATCACATTGCATTTGTGTTCGGCCAAACATCTCAGGAGCTACTGTAGGGTTTATGATCTGAAGTAAACATTAGTACAACTTGCTGTAATTTTATTAAGCTTACTAGTTTTTATGAAACAGTACATTATCATAAGATCCTTTTACATGTTCAATTTTTGTTCATAGCACGCTTGTAAAAATTTACCTGTTGTTGTTTTGGTCTTCAGTCCAGAGACTGGTTTGATGCAGCTCTCCACCCTACTCTATCCTGAGCAAGCCTTTTCATCTCCTCATAAGAACGGCAACCCACATCTACTTGAATCTGCTTACTATACACGTCTCTTGGTCTCCCTCTGCGATTTTTACCCCACACACTTCCCTCCAATGCTAAATTTAAGATTCCTTGATGTCTAAGAATGTGTCCTACCAAGTGATCCCTTCTTTTAGTTAAGGTATGCCAAAAATTCCTTTTCTCACCAATTCTGTTCAGTACCTCTTCATTAGTTACGCGATATACCCACCTAATCTTCAGCATTCTTCTGTAGCACCACATTTCAAAAGCCTCTATTCTCTTCCTCTCTGCACTGCTTATCATCCATGTTTCACTCCCGTACAAGGCAACACTCCACACAAATGCCTTCAGAAAAGACTTCCTTACACTTAAATTAATATTTGATGTTAGCAAATTTCTCTTTTTCAAAAATGCTTTCCTACCCATTGCCATTCTGCATTTTATATCCTCTGTACTGCGACCATCACATGTTATTTTACTACCCAAGTAACAAAACTCATCTACCACCTTCATTGTTTCGTTACCCAATCTAATTCCTTCAGCATCGCCTGATTTTTCCAAGACCGCATTCCATTATTTTTGTTTTGCTCTTGTTAATGTTCATTTTACACGCTCTCTTCAACACACTGTCCATTCCATTCAGCTGCTCTTCCAGGTCCTTTGCTATCTCTGACAGAATTACAATGTCATCAGAAAAACACAATGTTTTTATTTCTTCCCCCTGAACTTCAATCCCTATTCCAAATTTTTCCTTGCTGTCCTTCACTGCCTACTCGATGTACAAATTGAATAACATCAGAGAAAGGCTACAACCCTCTCTTACTCCCTTCCCAACTGATGCTTCTCTTTCATGCCCTTCGAGTCTAATAAGTGCGGTCTGGCTTTTGTACAAGTTGTAAATAACTCTCCTTTCCCTGTATTTTACCCCTGCTGACTTCAGAATTTGAAAGAGTGTATTCCAGTCAACAATGTCAAACTCATTCTCCAAATCTACAAAAGCTAAAAATGTAGGTTTGCCTTTCCTTAATCTATCTTCTAAGATACGACGTAAAGTGAGTATTGCCTCCCAGGTTCCTATGTTCCTCCTGAATCTAAACTGATCTTCCCCGAGGTCAGCTTCTACCAGCTTTTCCATTCTCCTGTAGATAATTCGTGTTAAAATTTTGCAATCATGGCTTATCAAACTGATGGTTCTGTAATTTTCACACCTGTCTGCACCTGATTTCTTTGGAATGGGGATTATTACATTTTTCTTAAAGTCTGAGGGTATTTTGCCTGTCTCATACATCCTACACACCAGTTCAAATAGTTTTGTCATGGCTGGCTCTCCCAGAGACTTTAGTAGCTCTGAGGGTATGTCTACTCCTGGGGCCTTGTTCTGACCTAGGTCTTTCAGGGCTCTTTCAAATTCATATCTCAGTATATAGTATCTCCTATTTCATCTTGATCTACTTCCTCTTCCCTTCCTACGACATCGTCTCTAAGATCATTTCCTTTGTAGAGCTGCTCTATGTACTCTTTCCACCTTTCAGCTTTTCCTTCTTTGCTGAGAACTGGTTTTCCATCAGAGTCCTTGATATTCATAGGGTTGTTTCTCTTATCTCCAAATGTTTCTTTTATTTTCCTGTAGGCTGTATCTATTTTTCCCCTATTCACATTCTTCTACAGATTTGCATTTGGCTTCTAGCCACTCCTGCTTAGCCATTTTGCACTTCCTGTCAATCTCATTTCTTGGTCGTCTGTACTCCATTTTGCCTGTTCCATTTACTGCATTTTTATATTTTCTCCTTTCATCAATTAACTGTAGTATTTCCTGTGATATCAAAGGATTTTTTGTAGGTTTTCCTTTCTTCCTATATTGTCTTATGCTCCCTTCACCATTTCATCTCTCAATGCTACCCATTCCTCTTCTACTGTTTTATTTCCCCCTGTTTCTGTCAATTGTTGCCTAAATTCCCTCTGAAATTCTTCAGAACTTCACGTTCCTTTAATTTATCTAAGTCCCATCTCCTTATTTTCCTACCTTTCTGCAGTTTCTTTCAGTTTCAGCCTACAGTTAATGACTAACAAGTTATGGTCAGAGTCTAACCAAGAAAAAGTTCTGTTATTTAAAATTACGATAAGCTGAAGAATAAAAACAGCACCCAGCACACTTGTAAAATACAAGTTTTCACAGGTGCTGTAACAGATGGAAATTGACGAAACCCCAGTAGATACACCTACAATTTTAAATTTTATTATCGACATTTGATAACAGTTGTAAGGATTTCGCACACAATAGTGCACTCTAGCGGCATGTTAAGGTAACTTTATAGTGATCACAACGCTGCCTGTTAGTTGCTTGTTGTCACTCACAACTGTACAATATGGTGGTTATTTATGTATATATGACTACATGAATTCATGAATTTTATATCTGACAACCAAGTGGCATATTTTAATGTGTGACGACCCACCAGTACTATGCAACTGGCTACATTATGCATTTATGTAATAATGTTATAATTTAGTGCAGGTATGTGAGAAACTGTTGACATATAATTACCTATGCATACAGTTATGTGGCATGTTCCTTTTTTTTTTTTTTTTAAACCATACATTTTATGTTCACCCTTAGAGACCAGAAGATCATGACTATGTCTATGTACATTGAAACCGGTCGTCTGTTATAAATAAAGATGAAATATTGCGATCTTTGCATTTTATTATTCACAAAATACATTTATAAGATCGCTCCCTGCCATGAGCAAATTATATGTCTGTTTCTTCTCTCTTCTCGCCTTGTCATCTCTTAAACTGTGATAACTGCTGTCTGGTTTTTGTACAAGTTGTAAATAACCCTCCATTCCCAATATTTTACTACTGCTGATTTCAGAATTTGTACATTGTCAAAAGCTTTTTTCAAATCTACAAAAGGTAGAAATGTAGGTTTGCCTTTCCTTAATCTGTCTTCTAAGATAAGCCATAAAGTGAGGATTGCCTTCCATGTTCCTATATTTTTCCTGAATCCAAACTGATCTTCCCCGAGGTCGGCTTCTACCAGTATTTCCACTCTTTTATAAGTAATTAGTGTAAAATTTTTGCAACCCTGACTTTTTAAACTAATGGTTCTGTAATTTTCACACCTGTCTGCACTTGCTTTCTTTGGAATGTCGATTACTATATTTTTTTAAAAGTCTGAGGGTGTTTCCCCTGTCTTGTACATCTTACGCACCAGATAAAATAGTTTTGTCATGGTTGGCTCTCCCAAAGACTTTAGTTGTGCTGAGGAATGTTGTGCACTCGAGGGGCCTTGTTTTGACTTAGGTCTTTCAGTGCTCTGTCAAATTCTTCTTTCAGTATTGTATCGCATTTTTCACCTTAATGTACTTCCTCTTCCCTTCCTACAATATTGTCCCTATGCTCATTTCCTTTGTAGAGCCCCTCTATATATTCTTTGCACCATTCAGCTTTTCCTTCTTTGCTGAGAACTGGTTTCCTATCAGAGTTCTTGTGAATCCTGAAAACTTTTCTATCTTTTGGGCTTGATAAATGGAGTTTTGTCATTACTGATGACATCGTTCTATTTCTTTCCTCTAAATTTGAAGATGAATTTTTCTTATTATTTTTTGTTTTGTTTTTCATGTCAAGATGGAGAATTGTGATTTTTAATTATGACAAAGACTGTGCTTTAGAAATGAACTGCTAAAAATAAAAAATGACTGCATATAATCCAATTTCTATGGTGTGTGTGTGTGGGGGGGGGGGGGGGGGGGGGAGAATTCACAAATTTTTTCATGGAGATTTGCTTTGTGAATTTAGGTTATAATATAACATTTTTATCATATCCTAATAAATTATTATTCATTATTTTAGTATATGGCACTTCAGTTTTTTTGTCCAGCCTTTGATACAGCAGTTACATATTAACGGGGATTGTTGGCACTCGCACCTCTTTGTTCATAAATTGGAAATTTATTCATCTGTAGTTGTTTCAATGTTTTTGTCAATCACTTCACTGACAGGAACTTCGTAGTAGGTTTCAATTTAGTGATAAAACATTTTTTTGTGGAAAATCACTGCTGCCACATGGCAGGATGTCATTCACAATTGTATATGCTTTTACAAAATTTCAAAAACAAAGTGTAGTAAGGGTCGACTACAAAGGATTTGAAACAAAAGAAAGGTGGGAAGAAAGATATAGTGGGCCTGTTACCTCAACAGAATATTGCTGTTAAAGAAGAATAGGAAATCACTAGCTTTCTGAACTGTATTAATTAAAACATTTCATGTGCCATAGTGGACAGAGATGATACTCCTGTGTGTATGTGTGTATGCTCTTTCCCTGATGCAGGCTATTGCCAAAAATTTAAGTTATATCAATGTGATCCTTTTCTGCTTGCCTGTCTGCCTCTGTCATAATCTGTACAGTAAGTTGCTACCTATCCTCATAATATTGATATTCATGCTTAACTATATTAATATTTTACAGTAATCCAAATTAAATCGAATACAAATTAATTTTTATTTATATTTATTTTTATTTATCTATCTATTTATTTATTGTAAATTCATTTTTTTTAAAATTTTACAATGATTACTTTAATGCTGCAAGAAATAAAATAAAATAAAAACAGTAGTCATATGAGAGTCACACAAACTAATGAATTTTCTGTCATTGCACCTTAACCCTCGCAACATGCTACCAACGATTATTGTTGCTCAAAATATCCTCGCACTTCACTAGAAAGTCTCTTAGAGATCTGATCCTCTCTTGACACCAGACATCATAGGAAGTTGAAAGGGACACTACCTACTTCTAATCACAAGTTTTGAACAAATTTGTGAGGCCTGACCCCATGCCCTCTACTTGTTAAATTGTATCCTCCCGTTAAATTTCTTCCTTTCAAAGCCATAGCAAGTTACTTATGGATTAGAGGTATGGATATTGGAATTAAGATTCACAAAAGTTTGGTTTTTAGGATAAGGTTTTCTATCACAATCCTGTGTTGATACATCCACATTTTTAAAGATATATGTGTATTATTGTGTGTTTGATTTTTATGAAGATCCAAAATGTGTGTGTCTCTGATGTATAACTTTGAACTACGTACAATGTTTTCATAACAATACATCCCATTAATCAGAACTGTGCAAAAATATTGTTCTCTGAACTGGAAATAAATTTTTCATTCAAACAACTTCAGCAAACATCTTCTTTATTGTAGCTATATTTTCCTTTAGTTACTGAGCACAGGAGCCTACATTTGTTCTGTCATATGATAAACATTGCTCAGTTTTGTTTCTTGAACTAAGTGGGAGTGATATTTTTTCCATACCTGTTAACGTGAAGGTTGTGATATTTCAGAGATGGGCTGACAAGCCAGACATAGATGTGCTCAGAGACTACATGGGATTGTTAATGGTAGGCCTAGCAGGCCAACCAAGAATGGCATCTGCATCTTTATTGGCCCTCACTAAAGTTATACATCACTTGAAAGGTAAGTTGTTGATATGTCAAATACAATATTCAAAGGTCTCATGAATGTCTCTAAACGAGTTTATAAAATTATATGTTACAGATATAATTCCGGTTGATTTGGTTGAGCAAATGTTAGACAATGTTTGTCTTTTACTGCTATCCTCCACTCGGGAAATTGTTGTTTCCTGTCTCAGTTACATCAAGATGTTTATAACTTCCTTTCCACCAAGTATTGTTACACCAGCTGTGCCTACAATTGTAAGTTTGTGAAATTCATGCAGTTGCATTTTTTTATTTACTATTATTATTATTAAATTACAATACATGATCTCTCCTATCAACAGCATGTCTTCTGTTTCAGGTAAAAAGTTTTGTTGGTATGACAGAAGATTGCAAACGACATTTTAGATTGAAGACACGGAACATACTTAGCAGATTTGTACGGAAATATGACTATGACACAATAGCAAATATGATACCAAGTTCAGATACTGTGATGCATAAGCGTTTAAAGAATATACGAAAACTTCAGTCAAAAAAGAAACGTGACAAGGAGAAAAGTGAGATTGGATCTTCTGAAGATGAGGATGAACAGTTTAAAATCAAAGGCCAGCCAAAGAGGTATGTCACTTTCCACTCTTATTTTGAAAATTTAAGAAGATTATAGAAGGGAAGAAGAGTTTCTTGAATCTCCCTCCTCCTTGATGTGTTTGATTTTCTGACTTTAACACCACTAAAAGTCGTCTCAAGTTATTTTCTTAAGACCTCAGTAACAGTTCATCCGTTTCTTCTTTGAATAATGGTATAGTTTTAAGCTCAGATTCAGTTAAACTGGTTAATAACTTTTTTAGTGTGGTTGTCTTTCATAGAAAAAGGGGTCTAGTATCAATATTGCATCCCTTGAACAGAGTTAAATACAGTAGACACCATTTTTATACTTTTCAGGGGACTTCAGTGAAATGGTGCAAAATTGCAAAATACGGGAAAACGTAAAATGGAGGAAGTAATGTTTTAAATGGTAAAATATGCTTTCTGGGATCACCCTTCCATTTTTGTAGTTTATTTGTGATATATGTACATAACAGATATCAAAATACTCACCAAGAAGTTTATTGTATAATAAAGGTTATCAAAATTTCTACTATTTTAAATGCCAGGCAAAACTGGAGCTGGTAATTTTATGGTTAGTAGAAATTTTTGACATAATTTGATTCATCATAATTGATTGTTCAGCAAGCCTTTATTTCCACAGTAAAACTGCACAAGTTCCATTCTTTTTGTATTTTTCGATGACAATATTTAAAATTTATTCCAGTTCTCGAGTGAAAATATATGCATAAGTATTTTTTGAATTTTGCATAGGGTCATCATCTCACACTATCATCACTTTTAAATTCTCAAAACGCATCATGCAAAACATGAAAAACTACTAGTTGTGTAAACAAAGCGGAGGTGACAATTGCTGCGGTGGCTGAAAGGATACTATACTCTCTTCAGCCACTGCACCATTAGTCAACTAGGCAAACAATGAAACACGAAATATGCGTTTGAATAAATGCCAAATGTCAAGAAACTTGATTGGGTAACATTTATAAACATTATACTTGAAGGCGAAAGTCATGCCAGTGTCAATTTATGTCACATCATTTTTTTTTCTTCACGAACATGGTTTCAAAAAGCGTAAAACGTGGGAAAAGTGTAAATATGTTAATGCAGAAATGGGGGCGAATTATCATTGTGGACAAAGGAAATTTGATGGAAGTGACAAAAAATGGTGTAAATGGCAGGGAAAATGTAAAATCTGGGAATGTAAAAATGGGTTTTCACTGTAATATTTTCTGCCTGCATTTGCTGTCAACTGTGAATTATTAATAACAAGACAGAAATAATAAATCAGTCAGTATGAAAAAAAAAAAAAAAAAAAAAAAAAAAAAAAAAAAAATACTACCATTCCATATGCAATGGTGTTCTGTTGAATTAGTTAGGTTATGTCACTCACTGCAGGCAGAGTATTAGAGTAATTTTGTTGATTTGTATACCACTACCTTAATAAAGATAATGACATATAACACCTTAAAACCTTAAAATGCTGCTAATTTTATTGTGTGAATCATTTATCATTTTTGTTACCAACAAGATTTACACATACCAATAACAAGAAACATAGCTAAAATGAATTACAGTAGAACCTTGTTTTTACACTTTTCAAGGGACTTCAGTGAAATGGTGTAAAATGCAGGAAATAATGTTTTGAATGGTAAAATATGCTTACTGGCTCAGCCTGGCATTTTCGTAGTTTGTATTATATGTACATAATAGGCATCTAAATACTTGCCAAGAAGTTTATTATATAATAAAGGTTATCCAAATTTTCACAATTTTAAGCACCCAGGCAGAACTGTTAATTTTATGGGAAGTAGAAATTTTTGAGGTAATTTTATTCATTATAACCGAGGACGCCACTGCTGGGCTATGTAACACATCTTCAAAGTTAGCTGAACCACTTAGATAGATATCATTTGGACGCCGCTGCCAGTCTATGTAACAAATCTTCAAAATTACTGCCTTTTACCGCCATTAATTATTTACATAGTAAACACCTAAAGTTCCGTTCTTTTTGTATTTTTGACGTTTCACACGACAGTATTAGAGAATTTATTAACATTCTTGAGTGCAAATATATGCATAAGTATTTTTGTGACATTTGCATAGGATTGGTATCTCGCACTATTATCGCTTTTTTTGTGCTTGTGGGTATTATGATACCCAACTTTAACAGATAACATTCTTTATTAATCAGAAATATGTATGACAAAAACAACGCAACTCTTTATTCTCACGTCAACAAAGCAACTAGTTCTGATTGATTGAGTACACGCCAGCCACTCTGGCAATGAAGCTGGGCCGGCCGCGGTGGCTGAGGGGGCTGAGGCGCGGCCACTACGGTTGGGGGTTCGAATCCCCCCTCGGGCATAGATATTTGTGCCGTCCTTAGGATAAGCTAGTTCATAAGTAGTTTGTAAGCTTAGGGACTGATGACCCCGTAGTTAAGTTCTACAAACATTTCAACATTTTTGAAAGAAGCTGGCGGAAAGAGAAACTACGCCGCCACAAATTGGCGTTATTCTCACGTCAGCAAACCATTCTGTTCGTCTTGAGTACAAACCAGGCACTCTGACAAAGAAGCTGATTAGGTTAGATGTACTTTTCGTTCCAGTAGATCCGAATTGAGGGAATCCTCTTGGATGTATAACATGTCAGAACAAAATACACAATAGATACTTACAAAAAGAGAGCATATATGTTAATGTACCTTCCTCAGACTCCAAATGTAATTACCCTTATGGATGTGGAATTGGTCAGGAAAAACAATTATCTTAAAAATATTTACATTTTAAAGGAAAGAGGAACTACACCGCTTCAAATCGGTGGATTGTATGTCAACTAGACGGTACTGCCAACAACGAAATGCGAAATTTACGTTTGAATAAATGCAAAGTGTCAAGAAACTCTACTGCGAAAATTTTTAAGCACTATACTTTAAGGTGAAAGCCATGTCAGCGTCAATTTACATAGATTACATCATTTTTTCTTCACAAACACGCTTTTGAAAAGCGTAACACACGGGAAAAGTGTAAATGTGTTAACGCATAAAGGGGGGCGAATTAACATTGTGAACATAGGATATTTGACAGGACTGACAAAAAATGGTGTAAATGGCAGGAAAATGTAAAAACGAGGTTTTACTGTATTTGTAATTAATAACAAAATAGAGGTTAGGTTGCTTTTGAGTGCAGAGATGATCCTCAAGCCACAGACATATCTGTAGAAAAGACAGTCCCACTCAAGACACTATGCCTTTCAGCCACAACCTTTGTTAGAAAAGCACACACACACACACACACACACACACACACACACACACACACACATTCAGACAATAAAACAGGCACACTTCTTGGATAGGTAACTGTCATATCCAGCTGCTGCATTCCAGTTGTTGGTTGTTTCTCTGTGAAGTGTGCCAGTGTGATTGTATGAATGAGTGCATGTATGCCTTTATCTGATGAAGACTGTGGCATAAAGCTAACTTTTGCATGTCTGAGTGTGTCATTCGTGTACCTGTTGTGACTCAATGAATGTTTTTGCAGTGAGTTTCAAACTACTGTATCCTCATTTTATTGCTGAATTACAAACTGCACTTTCCGTTGCAACATAAAAGTTTTAATGTCATAAATCATGGTATGTGCTATTCTGGCATGAAATATTTTCTGTGAACCATAAAATAGTTGTAATTGTAGTTAGCATTGTTTGGAATTTAGTTGAATTTAACATTTCAACTTTTTCAATTTCATGTGTCATTCCTACTTTTATAGGCAGAGATGCACTAAACCCAGTGTTTGCCAGCTTAAGTTGCCAGTAAATGGAAGAAATTAATTGTTAAACTTTTTTTGATACTTCTATCAGTGGGCTAGCAGAGTATCTCAAATTGCAATATGAATTAGTAGGAGGGAACTAGTTTTGTTTGTGTCGGTGTAATGCATCATTTCCTAAATTTGCATATCTCTCTCTCTCTCTCTCTCTCTCTCTCTCTCTCTCTCTCTCTCTCTCTCTCTCTCTCTCTCTCTCTCTCTCTGTGTGTGTGTGTGTGTGTGTGTGTGTGTGTGTGTGTGTTTTGAGAGAGAGAGAGAGAGAGAGAGATTTTGTTCTCTCTCCTCATGACTGTATTTTGTATTTTGAAGTGTACGTGACTGCACATGTAAATTTAAAATGTGGAATTAAGATAAAGTGTGACCTCAGAAACTAATCAAGAATGTGTGGTTAGATAGTGCTGCATCGTATATCAGTTACCTACAGAAGTAGTTGCTCTTCCTCATTATCATTTTCTTGTTTTGGCACCTATTCAGCTTGCAAAAATTTTGTATCAAAGTTACTTGTTGTTGTTTGTTCCTATTTAAGTAGAGAATTTAAGCAACATTAAAACACAAATACAATAAAATTTGTCCAACATTTGAAATGCCACGTCTTTCTGTGCATGGTGTACTGTTACTCAATATTTTTACATTTCATATAATTTGAAATTACTTGCCATATCCAAATGGTTACCTTTATATTCATGAATAGATTATTTGTTTATAGCTTGGAATGTGTTAAATTTCTTCTAATTTAAATTAATATTCAAACAATCTAATTAAGGTGTATACAATAATCTGTTGTTTTATATCATACATACAGAATATAAAGTGAATAAATTTTGTGGGAAATCAGAAGTCTTATTATTATTTAAGAAAAAGAGTAATTCATGAACAGTTTCAGTTTGTACATAAGCAACCTTTTAGAAAACTTAACTGCTGCATGGACTATTAAGGTACTTTTATACCTTTCTGCATTGATACAATTTATTCATGTTTTACAGCATTGAAGAAATTCTTGCAGAGTCAGATGACTCTGATTTTGAAGAGCATTCTGAGAAAAGCAAAGTTGTTTCTAAAAGGAAGAAACAACCAGGTACATGGATTAAAGAGGATGAGGAATCCTTCGTCGATTTTACTGATTCATCAGCTGCAAAGAGAATTACAGGTAGAGATATAACCATAAGGAATATTTTCAAGTAATATATATGTAGTTCCTAATCTTTTCAACTTCATTCAGGTTAGGTAACATATTGGTATACAATTGGCTTAGCAAAATACAAAGTATAAATAATTCATTTCTTCACTTACAGCAACAAATCCACATTCTGTAGTATCAAAAGAAATGAGAAAGAAGAAGGCATCATCAGATTTCAAGGTTGCTTCTGATGGGAGGCTCATAATTACGGAGGACAGTGATGATGAAGATGACTCCTCAAAAAAATTTAAGAAGCTTCAACTGAGTGATTCAGAGAGTGGTGAGTTAGTTTCATTTAGTTTAATGCTTGTCTTCTAGTATATTATGCTACTCCATATGGCAGACTACTGTAATCTACTTTTCTAGCACTCTCACTCTGACATTAAAGTGCTTTTACACATGTTCATCATATACTCAGTCATCTCTCTCCCTATGCCCTACACTTTTCAAACACTCTACCCCATTCATCATACCTCTTTGTAACTATATTATAACATAGGAAAACAACCATGCACATCCACATGTCACCCTCCTATGCCAATGCAGAGGAAACCTTCCTAGCATCCTAAAACCCTGGTGTGGTTCAGATTCCTTTATGCTGTCTTATAGTTTTAAACATGGCTGTGAAGGCTCTGATCATTTTTATTGGTTGGATTACAGTGCACTGGTTGCAATATTATTTTGATCATATTTTGACACAACACCTAGTAGGGAAGTCTTCCTCCGAAATTTTTCTAAGCACTGTATATTAGAGCAAAATCTCATTAACAGTGATGGTGTTCCTATCATGCAAAATTACTCACAATTGATTGCCAAAATATAAAACTTATTAAATTGTCAGTGACCCAGTTTTAATGTTTTATGGGTCACAGCAAATTTTAATATAATTTCATGGAATATTTTTCAAAAAAGATACATTGGCTGGCCAGTACTTACCTTTGTGCTGTACTGCCGGTAGTGACACAAATGAAGAAAGAAAAAAAAAAAAAAAAAAAAAAAAAGAAAAGAAAAGAAAAAGGACTTTCCTTTTTCATCCCTTTTTTTCTTTTTTTTTTTTTTTTTTTTTTTTTTTTTCATTTGTGTCACTATCGACAGTACAGCACAAAAATAAGTACTGGCCAGCCAATGTATCTCTTTTGAAAAATAATATATCACCTCTGAGGAGAATTTCCATCATTAATCGAATTTCACTGTAATACGTAATTCAAAATTTTATTTCAGAAGAAGTAACCCCTCGTAGATGTCAAAACTATGGTCAAAATGTTACCTTTAATTAACACAACCAATGGGCTGCATCTTCATTCTGTTATCTGCCAGGTACACAGCAAATACTGGCCAGAGAAATGTAAGAAAAACAATATTATAAGGGTAGTGTTGTGGTCTAGGCTGACTTAAAACACACACACACACACACACACACACACACACACACACACAGAGTCCTTGACTATGTGTTTTTTGTAACCCAAGGTCAATTTTCTTGACAAATTTAGCTGGCAATACTGTTCCTGAGACCATAAACACAAACAATATTTCAAATTGGACAGTATTCCATACTTACTTGAGGAAGGAAGTACAAGTTTCCCTCCAAATACTCCAATTCTTTCAAATTATTAAACATGTTGAAGTTAAACACATCCCATTGATAAAATTCCATTACTATTAACAGTTAAATGGAACAATATAATTAGTTCAAATAATTAGAATTGGACTCTTCTTCTATTAAGGCTGGAATTCATGAAATCTTGGTTCATCACCTTACTGTCCAATGCAGAAGAAATAAAATCTGTCCACAAAGTAATTGAAGTTGCCCCTTTTCTCTTTTTACTACAGTCTTTCCTAGCTAATAAGATGGGAATCTTATCTTAATACAACAAACTCAAAAAGAATTGTTAGCAACATACACTCCTCATATGCCAAAATTCCTGAATTCAACCTGGTGTAATTAAGAAATAATACATTTTGATCTATGGGCTTGCCATTGCATGATGTTGTGCAGTTTCCCAGTGTGACCTCTATTCGACAAGCACTTCTTGAGTTCTGCACAGTGGAGGCATCCATTAAATAATGACAGCTGGTATTCTCTTTGGATACGAATCAATTCACAATATTTCCAAAGCTTAGGAGAGCAGATGCAAAGTGATGCCTTGTTTCTCAGTCTCCGTGAAATTACATGCAATTTTTTTTTTTTTTTTTTTTTTTTTTCCTAAACAGCAGTAATCATTCCTTGTGCATGCTCTGTTTCCCTCTGGCTTTCACAGCAGCAGTCCAAGTCAGACTCTTAAGCTCCTCCACTCCACATGACAACGTTTCTTTCTCTCATCTGCACCAACTGTCCACTGTATGCTCTTGTGTCTTTGCCACTTGGAACTTCTTTCCCAGCAAACAGATGATCATCCACATTTGCAGGCAACCTACACAACTCCTTCACAATGTTCCTGGACACTGACCTCTCCCCATCTGGTGGCATCATTCGCACCTGCGTCCACTTCAAACCCATCAACACCACTTGCAGTTTGACAGCTTCCATCTCTTGTGTCTTCATTCACTAGAAGTACCTTGCTCAGTGTACTGAAATCTCACAATGGCCTGCAGGGCTTCACAGACAGGCACTGTCTAACATATGGCATGGAAAATCCATCCCCTTCCCCCATCTTTCCACCACCCCCAAGAATCGACTATAACAGAGCACCACATTGGCACATAATACCAGTCCTGTATTATAATTAGTTAGAAGGTGTATAATTATGGGGTATTGTTCGAAATCCATAGGGCAGTGGGATAAGTGGTTCACCAAATGTCATTTATATAATATGATGGAGCCCTTCAAAGTTGAAACACTTAATTTATATATTAAAAAATTGCAACTGTGACTGCTTTATTTGAACATACATGAACAAAATAATTCAGTTCCTCGATGTAATCAGATGACATATGGCCCTAGTAGTACAATCAGAACCTTCAGACTCCATTTTACAACTTTTAGTTGACTATATTAGAGAGCCCATACAGCCTTGGCTTTAAGTGAACAGGATTATAATTTCTGGGGCATTAAGGATAACAGTAATTAGAAAAGTAACATAACTATTTTGGAATCAACACATTCATTTATTATTGTTGTCCTTTTAGGCGATGAAGATGGTGATACAAAGAGTGTAGCAGCATCATCAGTTGGTCCTATTGCTGGAAGAAAGAGAAGAATGAGTGTTAGCACTGATGCACACAGTGAACCAGCTGCAAAATACAAAGGTATCTTTAATGATTAAGTTGTCATTGATGTTAGTTTCTGCATTTTTAAACTGCAATTAATGTTAACTGTACACAATGTTGTGGATACATATAATGTTACATGACAAGTGTAGCTAACATTCTGGTCCCTGGTGAAACCACTGATACTACCTCTTCTCAAATATGTTTGGCAGAGCAGAAAGTACAAGAATGATTTTTTTTTTTTTTTTTTTTTTTTTTTTTTTTTTTTTTTTTTTTTTTTTTTTTTTTTTTTTTTTTGAGGGTGCACTTTGGTTGCACAGTGTTAGCGTGTCAGCCTATGCAACCAAAGGTCGCGGGGCTCAATCCCCGCCAGGTCCTAGGATTTTTCACTTTCCACTTCTTTCACCTCTGGCAGTATTGCCCATGAAAAATACCGAGTAGTACCGTGGTTTGGAATCCATGTTAAACTGTAGGTCCCCCTATAATTGGCTGGATGAGTCAGTTCGAAGGTCGGAAGAAGGCAATGGCATACCACCTCCAAACAGGACCATGACTAATAAAGCACTATGGTGTTCAAACCAATCTTCGGATTGTTGACTGCTTTACCTTTATCTTTTTAAGGTTTGTGTTCTCATAATATTGTGCACTCTGAAGGATGACATAGTATTAGTTTACCTGATTTGTTGTTGCTGTGGGATATATACTTTTCATTCCTTCACAGATTTTATTACTGGACTTTAGTATAAGATTTGTAAGATATTTATTTATACACTATATGTGCTTATTCAGAGCAATTGATGCCATGAATTGTAGTACAACTGTTTTTACGTATTTTCTTCCATAAAGAAGTGTAAGACAGAACTGATATTAGAAAGTGTGTGATTATCTAATGCACAGTTTTGTAAAGGTAACCAGACAAAATTAATAGATTCCCTTTCATTGAATAAGAAAATTGAAGCAATGACAAAGGTAGTTAGCAGAGAACAGAGGTATAAAACACAAAATAACAATTTCCTCTTGTTCATTGGTGCTCTAAGCTTCACCGTTCCACATTGCTGCCTAATCTCTTAGGCAGATTCCTTTAATCACCAAGTCCTGAGCTTAAAAAAATTACACTGAAAATCTACTCATGCACCTCACTCACAATGCACACGGCTATTGGAATTGAAAACAGACAATGGGTGCTGTACAGAAATTTTGCAAGTCACATGACTTTCTGCTTATGAATTCTTGTTTGCCATAGTAATGATTGTTACATTGGCGTACAAGTCTACACAAATTTTAAGAAGTTTTATTCGCCCGTATGCCACTGTGGTTATGAATGGTTATTAATGTTTGCCTTGAATCATCTGTTTCCTTTCCTGTCGAACAGTCAACAGGACTATGGTGATAATTTTCTTGTGACTAAAGTTTTTCTATTTTCTTGCATACTTTCTAATATATTGCATGAAAATATGGTTCTGACTTTATCAAATGTGATTCTTCTTGTTTTAGTACCCAGACGTGTTGCGAAAATGTTCCTCATTGTTCAGTGCATGTTGTTTACTATCTTTATATTATATATTGTTCATTTGGAGTGCAGTTATGATTATTGACCTCCAGTTTGATATTGTGATTTCACATTTTTGCTGGTTGGTTGAGCTCTAATACACACAGTTTTGCTGTTTATGTGATGTTCACTAAACATCACATACCAGTATGAGTGTGGATTGTAAAATCTGCAAACATGACATACCAAAGGACAGTATTAATAGCAGTTGTACAAATTAATAATATATAATAATAAGATAGCAAACAAAACCCACTGAACATCGAGAAACATCTCTAAAACATGTATAGGTACTAAAACAATAAGAATTGTGTTTATATAATGCAGAATCATGTTTCCATACTGTTAGTGATGAGTTTCAAAGATTGGAATGGGAATGGAAGTCGGGGTGGGGCTTTTGACACAGCTCACCCATTTACATTTGCAATAGTCCATCATGGTTTGTACAGTAAATAATCCCCTGCTCCACCTATGCATTGACCAACTGATGTGAAGAAACATTAAGAAAACAATTCCTTTGAAAGTTTTCATCTCCTCATGTAAGCTTCAAACATTTAAGTAACATGTATTTAGAGTATCGATTAGTTTAATCAGCCAAACCAATTAGCATTTAAGCATGGGAGTAACCTTGAGTCTCGCATTGTGCACTAGGGTGATTTGATTGGGGTGCACGGAAGTGTGTGTGTGTGTGTGTGTGTGTGTGTGTGTGTGTGTGTGTGTGTGTCGAGAAAACCTCTGTGAAATGTGAAGTAATAAATGTGTGGGATTTAGGGGTCTCGACAGAAATATATTGCACAATATGTCATGAGTAAATACTTTATTAGCTAGTACACACATACACAAGGCAAGAGAATCATAGACTCGGTTAATAATGGTTGCCAAAGCAGTGATAGTCATTGGCGCAAGTGCAAGGTATCAACCTCATGGTCCTCCACAAATGCTGGTAGTTACTTATGAGCAAAACACTGCAGCCTTATTGTCACATTGTACACTATAATGGTTTGATTGTTTATGAATTTAAATCAATTAAATCTTCCAGTTCATCACTATTTCTTATTGTCACTAAGTGTCAGTTATCATAGTACTGGCTACAGTAAAGTTCTGCCTATCGCATATCATACTGATGAGCTGTAACAGCTTAGATTTGACACAGATATAAATTAAATTTGTGGTTATGATTATAAAAATATTGGTCATTAACTTCAAGTGTACTAAAAATTTGTTGCAAGGGATACAAAAATTTTCTACTTAACTTCTTTACCTTGGGAATACAGTAAGAGAAGAGTTATGTTGCTGGTATTGGAAGTGATGTCATTAAGAAGACACATGTGGAAAAATGCATAGGCAGTTTACATACCAAGCTTTGATATTTAGCTACACCACAGTCACAACATTTATTGTGGTAACAGTTGTTACCATATAACAGTTGTTACCACATAATAGTTGCAATGATGTTAGTACTCCTAGCAGTGGGCAAGCTTTCCTTCTCTTCTTATTATGATAAGCACTTTCTTTGACATGTAACAATTTGGTGGGGTCTAATGATTTCCACAGTCTTACACTTCAGTCTTTCTTATACACACTTATTTTTGCAAGTACAGTAAAATTTCGTTAACACGAATCCGAAGGGACCGAAAAATCAGGCGTTCGTGTTAACAAAAATTCGTGTTAAGTGAAAAATACAGATTTTAATAAGTATAAATGTACAACAGTACACTAATTTGTAATATGCTGCAATATCTGTCACATTATTGTAGACTTATAACACTATAAAGTGCTTGTAAAATTACAAGTACTCACAAATTATATAGTTACTTTCTTGGAAAGGATTCAATCACAGTTCGCTGATGTTCATGGGAACGATAATATTTTGTAATTTCACAACCAGTTGTAATGATAGTGCCTGTAAACCCAGCAGTGATGTTAGATGTTGAAGTGAACCGCTCTAAAGGCTGTAAACATCTCCTGACAGATAGGTGTTAGGTATCTGTATTCTCTTCCTCTTCACTTTTTTCTGATGGCCCTTCTTGCACCTCATTCATAACGTTTGACACATTCAATTCCACAGAAGCACATACGGCAACATCGTTGTCTACACTAATGAAGTCTTCGAAACTAATCCCAAGGTTCACAACGTCCTGCAGAACTGTCCATTCATCAGGTGAAGTAGCATCTTCTAACTCATGGACATATTCAGTGTTGCTCTTTCTCCATGCTTTGTTAAAGTACTTCCCTATGATGTGGCGATACTGAGTTCCAGGCTGCTGCTATGGCTTTTATAGCTTCAAGCAGAGTCGAAGTTCAGGTTGCACTATTGTTTTCAGTAGCATGAATTGCTGCTCTTTCAAGTCACTTACGATCAGCTCTCTTCATGAGAGAGATTATGCCTTGGTCCAAAGGCTGAAGGTGGCTTGTGGCGTTGGGTGGAAAAAACAGAACCTTTATGTTGGATAGATTCAGATCATATATGTTATGAGCAGTACATCTCTCCAATGTAAGAAGAACATGTCTAGTTTGAGCAAACATTCGACTGTTGGAACGAAGAAGGCACTTGCGAATGTGCCATCGATCCAATCTTTCTTGTGGTGAGAGTAGATGCAAGGTAAAGTGTCCATATTTATGTTTTTAAAACAACGTGGTTTCTAGGATTTACCGATATCCCAGGGATGAAACTTCTTGATGCCTTCAGCATTACAGCACAGTACAACAGTCACACGTTGTTTGCTTCATGCTCCACCATGAAACTTATCACCTTTTATCCCCAGAGTGTGATTTGGAAAAAGATTTTAAAAGTTCAGTTTCATCCATGTTAAACGCATCACATGCAGCATACTTTTCCCTCACTCGGTTGAATTCATGCAACCAGCTGTTCGCACTTTCTTCATCGACTTTATTTGCTTCACCACAAATTTGTACAGATGAAATTGAATCTCTCTTTCGGAAACGATACAACCAACCAGCAGAACAATGGAAGTCTTCGATGCCCATATCTTTAGCAATATCATTTGCTTTGAATGAATCATAGGGCCAGTTAAAGGTATGTTAGATGCACACGTGATTGAATCATTCTATCAGAAATGTCTCGATGTCTCCATACTTGGTAAGAAGTTATTTAGATTTGTTTCCAGAACCTTCTGCCACAGCATTAATATTTTTTTCTTGATTCTTAATAATCGTAGATAAAGTAAATTTAGGTATGCCAAACTGCTCTGCAGTTGCATTAAATACACATTTCCTTCATTCTGTAATCACTGATTTGACTGAAATTATTGTAAGTAGATAACCTCTTTCTGTAGATGTTTCTTCTTATGTTTAGAAAACATTTTTTACTCTTAAAAGATACCAACATAATTCTATTAATATCTGTTGGATAAAGAGAATCTAAGTGAACTGTCTTGAAACTACTGTTTCAAATTTCCCAGGATCCTTAAAACAAAAAACAAATATTGTATTGTTTTTTGAGTTACTGCCAAAATTTATGCTGATACATGTGCTCCCTATTATAAAACTATTATAAATCAGTTTCAACAATACTGCTCACGCTTATCCTATATCGTATTAACACATGCAACTGATCGGTCTCTTGGGGTGCTGCTGTCAAAGTGAATGACTAAACTGAGCAGGAGTGTGATGATTGTATGTGTTAGGCTGTGGCTACACCGCATTTTCTATCACATTGTTAGCACCTATATTTATGCAAATTGTTTCTCTAAAGTTTGAGAATTCTGACAGTCCCAGTGAAGTGGGATGCAATCAGCTAGTAAATAAATAAAATCATTGAGTTTGAGATACAGGTAGGAAAAATGTAAAAACTGTTGCTTGTGACAGGTTCAGAATTCGTCATTGTGCATTCATTGTTTTACTACTACCATACCCCATTTTGGTACTACAGAATAATGGACAACAATGGGGAAAATAAAATTGTCCATTTTTAAGAAGTATCCACTCTTAACAAAATGTCAGACTGTCCACTTTTAAGCCTGGTGTGTTGGGAAAAGCAAATTTACTGGTAAGGTTACAATTTCCAGTCCACTACTTCAAAATGTCCTTTTTGTCCCTTAAAATGTCACTGATATGTGTTTTCCTACACCAAACCTCATGGCCATATCTGACACTAAGCTTTTCCTTTTCGTAGACATTGATGATCTCAAAATTTTCATTTAGCGTTAACGGTTTCCATTTCTGTGACATTTTATCACTGCAGTATGTACATTAACTCACTTGCTCGAAACAGAAACATTCTTTCAAGTGCATGATAATGATTGTTGCCATTTAACTGTCTTTTTCTTGTACACTGTCCATTATTTGGAAGTTTTAATTGTTGTTAAGGGATACATTAGAGTGTATGTGTCCATTATTAAGAATGTGCACTCTTCGTAATAATTTTAGTGTAAGGGCTAATGTTGTTTTGCGGGAGAATTTGAAAATGTCTGCTATTGAGAAGAGTTCGCTATTGGGAAGTGTCCTTTAAGAGAAATTTTACTGTAGTTATCCTATAGTTTCAGGAATGCTACTCGCTGGTTTGTTTCAGGTCTATTAAAGGCATCTCTGCTTATATAAATAATAAAATTACTAGCCTAGTTACAATTTTAAAAGTATGGTGTGTGTATAAGGAAAAGTAACTAGTTTTGTAACTATGCTAAATGATTGTTGTACATTTATGTGTAACACCAAACTTGAAAGATGTTTATGCCTACTCAGATAGTCTATCAGATAGCATTGTTTTTAAGAATGGAGTTCTCCATCATCCTTGTTCTTGTCATTAAATAACAGTCCTGTGTTCAGAGTGTGTACAACCTGGGACAACCAGGAGATCACTGAAGGGGGGGGGGGGAATAAATAAATAAATAAATAAAAATAAATTCTTTCATCTGGTAGAAATCTGGGAAATGACCAAGAACTCTTAGAATTCTGGGAATTTTTCATCTTCTTAGTTAATTTTTTTGTTATTTTTACTGGTAAGAACTTCACTTTAGACCAGTACTACGGAATAATATTGTGCAATAAAATATAAAAGAGAGAATAACACAAAATAAATCTTTAGAATATGTGCAATTTACAACAACAAAATACAATACACACACAAGAGACTCCCATTAATGGGATATATTAAAGACTCCGGGGAACAGATTACGTAGTGCTTAGTAACAACAAACTGCTTTTAATAAGCGTGACGTCGCATCTGTTTATGATTGTAACAGGTTGCAGGAAAAAATTGTGAATAGTGATTTGAAAAGTAAATATCCATTTATGCAACATGAATTATGTTAATAGTCAGAATGTGCTGTGTTGTTTTTTAAAATCACAAACAGTTTGCTCCCATTCAGAACTTAATACTTTGAGGACCAATGAATTAGAAAAATTGCTGATTCAGAAGAGCAACCATTTGTGCTTTATGAAAAATTTTAATAGCACATTTATATTTATCTTAAAAGAAAAACACCTATCTTCAAAGTTATAACAATGGAAAATCTGATAGGAATATCTATAATGGCAGGTAACATAATTTTACCTTTTAAAGTTTTACTGCTCATAGTGAAAGAATAATGTCCTTTTTAAGCATATTTCACTGGGAAAAATTGTTTTTTCATCGGGGAAAAAAAGCATATTTTTGATCGGGATATACGAGAATTTCTTTTTCTTGTCCACGTATACAATGTGTATTTCCATTCTCATGGATGAAATCAAATTTTATTCACTGAAAATTGTTGATTTCATGATTTACATGATGTATGAAACAGACAAGTCACTTATGGTATTGCTCTACATCTCTTACATATTGTGAGACCACTACAATCCAACTTGTTTTGTCAAGCAATTAATAATCTTAACTGTGGTCGAGGAAGGCCATTGAGTCACCACCGAGAAGCTCCTCTCGCTGCACCCAAACATTCACTCTGAGCTCGACATACTGTCACTGTGTATGGGATTAGCCATTGCATTGAACAGGCTTGATGTTGATGTTGCTGCTTCTGTTAATGTTGCCCAAAAATAACATGCCAATTGCTCATAGGCAGCAACTTGCTGCACATCCAGTTAGTGGCACCACCAAATTGTCATGTGAAGGCCATGATTGGAAGCAATGTCCTAGTGGTGCTTCTGTGCTATGTTGGTGAGTGTCAGCTACCAAGGGCTAACATAAGTGTGATGGCATTGGATGCATGAAGCACCATTTAAACCAATGCCTCACTAGTAAAATGGCACTGAGAACCACTTTTCAGTGGCTGTATCTACAGGGGACCTAACGACTTACATTGTTAAGATGAGTATAAACATTAGTGTGATTCCCAAGATTTAGTTGTCAGCCAGACATTGTAGCTTACAAGAGTCAGGGCAAATCAGTATTAGCAAATGATGATTTGAATAAGTGTAGTAAAGATAACTGCAAAATATAGATCTTCATTTGTTGTTGTTGTTGTTTTACCTCACCATCTAGTAAAGCCTAAACACAGTAGGTTACGAGGAACTTCCAGTTCAGATAATACAAACATGGATAATATACACTAATCTTGCCTCCTTTTGATGTTGAATGAATGACAAATTTAAGGTAAATTTTAATGTACATTTGTAGTAGAGTACACAGACAAAATGTTTATCCGCTCCCATAGAGTTCAACTGCAATATTTTGTAAAATAATCTAATGCAGTTTTCATTTTTTACCAGCTGGTGGTACTGGCATTCATCGACCTGTGAAGAAGGCTGTGCATAAAGGCAAAGGAAAACCTGCTCCATCAGTGAGCTTGGGCTCCGAATATCGCTCAAAGAAAGCTCAGGGAGACATGAAGAGAAAGGGTCGTCCAGATCCTTATGCATATGTTCCTTTGTCTCGCAAATTCCTTAATAAAAGGTAACAACCAGCAGTTATTTCTGTTCTTTGTATAAGTATATTTTGAAGTGATATCCTGTAGTTATTGTACATTTCAGTCAGTTGTAGTTTTTACTTAATTGTAAATATCTTTTTCTTTTTGTTTAGGAAAAAAGTGAAACAGTCAGGTCACTTCTCAAGTGTTATAAAGGGTGCAAAGAAGGGCGCTTTGAAAGGAAGCAAAGCGAAAAGCAAGGGACTTAAAAGGAGGAAATAAAAACACAATGTATGAATATGCAGTAAATGAGGCTGTGTTTTGACTGTACATAAGAAAAAGTGATTTATTTATTGTTATGATTGCCTTTTTGTATATAGACATTTTAAATAAATATTTGGTAGTGAAAAAATTGTTTGCTGAATATTAAAGTTACTTCTTAAAATACAGATTTTAATTTTATTTGTGTGTGTGTTGTTTTTGTGGTTGTTGTTTGCAGTGTATTACGAAATGTAACTGAATTAGAATATGTAGACAGTTATCTTGACCCATAATTGATAGTGATTTGTTTCTGAAATGCAATTGAACCATTAATGTTGCACTAAATGTCAAGAAAAATATACTTAGGGTATGCAGTTACTCTCTCATTAGCACTATTTTACCCATATCTATAATTAATAACATATTTTAGTCTGGTTAGAAATTCGCATACAGAAGGACATTGTATTATCATTCCCAATTGTAATAAATATTTCTGTGGTGTCTCGTTATTATGAAAATATTCTTCTGAAAAGTCAGGTTCAAATTTAACAATGTAATGAGGCCAGCTTACAACTAACTGAAAACATGTTTGTCAAGCTGTGACAGGTACATAAAAATGACAATCATATACACAAAACATAGTTTCGGCTACAGGCTTCATCAGAAAGAGAGTGAGTCTATGTCAGGTAATGCGTAGATATCCGGGCCATGCAATATCAGTCAGGGGAGAATTCAACTTTAAGAGTATAGATTGGAACCTCTAGTTTCAGTCCAGGAGGTACAGGCAAACAGTCTTTGAGTTACTATTGGACACCTTTTCCGAAAACTGTCTTGAGCAGTTAAACTGACAGCCCACATGCAATGGAAATATTTTAGACCTTATAGGTAAAAACAAGCCTGACATTATTAACGATGTCACTGTAGAGACAGCAGTTAATGATCATGATATTGTCGTGGGGTCAGTGGTGACCAAACTTACTTAAAAAACCAATCAAAAAGGCTAGGAGCAGGTTTTTGTTAGAAAGAGGTTCACCTCTTTGCTTTCTACAAATGTCTACCTTGTTGTGTTTGCCTGTGCATGTGTGTATGTGTGTGTGTGTGTGTGTGTGTGTGTGTGTGTGTGTGTGTGTGTGCACGCGCTTGTTTACCTTTCCTTTTTTCCCCTTAAGATAAGTCCTTCCAATCCTGGGATTGGAATGGCTCCTTTTCCACTTCCTTAAAACCCGTGACCAACGGTTATGAAAACTTGAATGTTTGTGTTTGTTTTTTGTGTGAGCCTGTGCTTTGGGTAAGTCAAACAATCTTATAATCCTTTTTCGCCCAAGGTAAGTCTTTCCTCTCCCGGGATTGGAATGACTTCTCCCCCTTCCCAATATCCTCACCCCTGTAACATGCTTTCCCAGCTCTTGTCAGTCTCTCTCTCCTTATCTTTGGTCCAACCTCTCGCCCCATCCCCCCTCTCAGTTCATCTGCTCCTTCTCCTGTTTTTTAAAATTTCGTATATCTGCCAGCTTTTGTTGGTGGTCGCAAATACAACATCTTAAGTTTATTGCAAGATACTTTCTGACATGTGCCATGCATTGGTTTGCAGAGTGTAAAAACCTCCAGTAAAACATGCATGCATGCTTGTGTGAACTTTCATGGTGAGCAGTCAGTCTACTGTGAGGTACTCTTTGTATTGTACCATAAGAAATCTTCCATAGACAGTGGTTTGTTTCGAAGGTCAAGTGTGCAAAATTTCATAAAGATCAAAGAAAAACAAAAGATTTTTATGAATTACAAAGAACTGTACAGTAAGTCCTTCTGAAATTTTTTTGCTCCGTTGATTGTCAGTAATGTGTGGTGATAAATACGTGATGTGTAAATGGGAATTAATAAGTAACACTTGTCCTACAGAGTACAGGAAAACAAAATTTGTGAGAGTGCGGCTTGTTGATCTCCTGTGGGGAAGATGATAGACTATACATTTGTCATTTCAAGGGTCCTGGATTCAAGCACTGGGGATGCTATTTTTGTTTCTGTATTATGTTGAAAATTGTTCTACATCCATACACATTGAGTGTTATATGGGACAACATGTTCCTGACCTGTAAAAGTGCTGTAAATGTAGCAGTCACTTATCATCATTATTATTAATGTTACAGTTAATATCATTATTCCTATCATTAATACTAATACCTTTGCACAATCAATGTTTCTTTATTCTTGTGTTCTGATTGTTTCTGTTTATTTTCTGAAACTACGAATATAAAGGTTTGGTACTTTCAAATAAACAAAGCGAAAGCAAACTGCCGATAACACACTGCTATAAAATCTGAACAGTATTTTTATATGTAAGGAACATGTTGGCTGCTACAGTGGAATGGTCGAGCGCTCTCAGGTGCATTGCTGTGGAGCGTGCGGTTGCTCGCTGTCAGAGGTTCAAGTCCTTGCTAGGGCATAAATGTGTGTGTTGCCTGTAGCATAAGTGAAAGTAGTTTGTAAGCCTAGGAACTGATAACAGTAGCAGTTAAGTCCCTTAGAATTACAAACAAACAATCCATTGTTCCATAAACAATTGCAAACATACTGCAATAAAAAAAGTTGCACGAGCAGTACTTGAACCCAGGACCCTTGGTATAACAAACTAATGATCTGTCAACTTGCCCACAGGGGATCGATGTGACAGGCTCTCAAAGGTATGCCTTACACCAGGATGAGGTGTTACTTATTAGTTATTATTATAGTTTATGCATGTTCTCCT
This sequence comes from Locusta migratoria, assembly GCA_026315105.1. Taxonomy (NCBI): domain Eukaryota; kingdom Metazoa; phylum Arthropoda; class Insecta; order Orthoptera; family Acrididae; genus Locusta; species Locusta migratoria. Next base: position 86,882,692 of record CM048746.1, read on the forward strand.
GGATGGCAGCACATAGCACAAATTTTATCAGAGTTTTGATTGATACTCAATCAATACGCAATGTTTGGTACCGATTTGTCTGATATCTGGAGGTTTGGGTATTAGAGATTGGAAACTTACCTACTTAATATGTTACTATCGAAACCACAATGGGTTTAGATTTATATACTGCTATCAATAGGTAGCCCCAACAGTGGCCAATTTCAGAACATAGCTACAAGATATTCCACTGCCTTGGGGCATGACAGGTGTCACCAGAAATGTATCGATTCAATTATGCATGTTGCACTGTGGATGAATATTTCACAGTCGAAATCGATTTGTAATAAAAAATATTAATTTACAACCAATGCTGAAATTTCTTTTGATATTGATCATTTTATGGTCACGCTGCACACCGCTCCTAATGGAGTCTTCATTTCATAATAAGTAATACGTTTGCATAATGTGAAATGTGATTTATTCATCTCGTAACGTACAGTTTTCAAATCATTTGATTTGTTGCACTGGAGACATATCAAAATTTACAATATGAGAGATTTATGATTCACTTAGTTTACATTTTATATACATATAAATTGCAGTTACACTATAGTTAGTAAGGACAGTTTAGAACGCACCACATAGACGTGGCGACAAGCTGTGACAGGCGCGCGCGCGCGCGCGCGCACACACACACACACACACACACACACACACACACACACACCACTCAAAATAGGCGAGGTTTGAGATAGAGAGGTAGGAACTGTAAGGTATGGAGGAAAAAATATAGGGAAGTTATTGTAGGTTGAGGCCTGGTTGATTTCGGGATCGGAGAATGTATTGTAGGGATTCCCATCTGTGCAGTTCAGAAAAGCTGGTTGTGGATGGGAGGATCCAGATGGCCCAGGTTGTGAAGCAGCCATTGAAATCAAGCATGTGCATGTGCATGCTGTGCCACAGGGTGGTCCACCTTGTTTTTGGCCACAGTTTGGAGGTGGCCATTCATTCTAATGGATAGCTGGTTGTTGGTCATGCCAATATAGATAGCTGTACAGTGTTTACAGCACAGTTGGTAAATTACGTGGCTGCTTTCACAGGTGGTCCGGCCTCTGATAGGGTAGGATAAGCCTGTGACAGGACTGGAATAGGAAGTGCTGGGTGGGTGGATTAGACAGGTCTCGTAGTGGGGTCTTCCACAAGGATATGATCCCTGTGGCAGTGAGCTGGGTTTCGAGGTGGCATACAGATGAACTAGGATGTCCTGGAGTTTGGGAGGGCGACGGAACACCACTTTAGGAGGGGTGGGAAGGATCTTGGGCAGGATGTCTCTCTGTTCTTGGCACGAGGATAGAAAATCAAAACCTTGGTGAAGGATGGAATTTAGTTGTTCGAGACCAGGGTAGTACTGGGTGACAAGGGGAGCGCTCTTTTGTGGATGGTTACTGGTGTTAGGAGGAGGATTGGGGTGTGTGAGGATATGGCATGGGAGATCTATTTGCAGACTAGGTCTGTGGGGTAGTTTCTGTCTGTGAAGGCCTCTGCGAGACCCTCAGCATATTCAGAAAGGGATTTCCCTTTCCTACCAATGATTGAACTGGGGTATAGGACTAAAGGTAAGACCTTTGGATAAAATGGAAACTTCAATGGTGTTTAGGTTTTTTGTGGATAGGTTGACCACAGTGTTCTGGGGTTGTTGTGGTATTGGATGTTATGGAGTGGTGATAGGGAATTTGGAGGGATGAGGTAGGTTCAAGAGGTCAGCTAAGCATGGTCTGGGAGCTATGAGGGGTTCACAAGGAGGAACACTGTGGGTCAGATAAGGATTCGATATGGGTGCTCCAAGGTGGCAATATGATGTTAGCAGGCTGCGCAGTTTGTGTAGGTGGTGGTTGGAATGCTCCTCCAGTTGCTGGAGAGAAAAGGATTCGATCTGGGAGAGGGATGCAGGTAGTTTTGGTTACACAATAGTAATATCTTACGGGGGGAGAGAAGGAAGCTAAGGGATTTATGAGCCATGGAGAAGTGATTTTGTAGAACACATTCGTGAGGGATAAGGATTGGTGGAATCTGAAAAGGTGCAGGTAATTGTGGAAGGAGGGGTGTGATCCAGACAATGGAATTTTTAAGGTTAGACAGTTGGGAAGGATACCATGACTTAGGCAGCATTTTAGGAATAGGATGTGGGGTTGGGTTTTGGCCAGGGAAAGTGATACTTTCCTGAACTGGTACAGATAGAAGGAGCAGGGGTCCATTGGGGCAGGGATGGTGCAGGGAAAGTGGAAAATGAGGAATGATGGGATATATATATATATATAATAGAAAACGGATGACTTACCAAAAAGGACTGGCTCGTCGATAGACACAAAAATAAAAATAAAAATCACACTCAAACACACATACAAGCTTTCGCCACAAGCTTTTTGTCCCCTAAGGTAAGTCCTTCCACTCCTGGGATTGGAATGACTCCTTTTCCACTTCCTTAAAACCTGTATCCTTCCCTTTCTCCTCCCCCTTTTTTCCTCTTTTTCCTGAAGAAGCTGCCAGTGGTGGCGAAAGCTTGTAAGTGTGTTTGAGTATGATTTTTATTTTTGTCTATCGACGAGCCGGTCCTTTTGGGTAAGTCATCTGTTTTCTATTTTTTATATTTGTTTATCCCACCAGGATAGTTTCCTTCTAAATTTTTCGTATATAAAATAAAGTACAGGCTCGTCGACAGAAACATAAAACACACACAAAAACACACAAACATTCGAGCTTTCACCACCACTGGTATCTTCTTCGGGAAAAAGAGGAAGGAAGGAGAGGAGAAAGGGAAGGATACGGGTTTTAAGGAAGTGGAAAAGGAGCCATTCCAATTCCAGGAGTGGAAGGACTTACCTTAGGGGACAAAAAGGAAGGTAAACAAATACACACACATTCACACATATCCACGTGCAAACACACCTAGGCAGACATTTGTAGAAACCAAAGAAGTTGGACAGAGATACCACTTCAGGCAGAGGCTCTGTCCACAGAACCGAGGCAAAGATGTTAAAGATGGTGGGCGGGAATTAGAATTTAGAGGAGGTTGAGACCAGGTGGGCAACAGGAAGAGAGAATGTGTTGAAGGGCAAGTTCCCATCTCCGGAGTTCTGAAAGATTGGTGTTGGTGGGAAGTATCCAGATAACCCGGACGGTGTAACACTGTGCCAAGATGTGCTGGCCGTGCACCAAGGCATGTTTAGCCACAGGGTGATCCTCATTCCCAACAAACACTGTCTGCCTGCGACCATTCATGCGAATGGACAGTTTGTTGCTGGTCATTCCCACATAGAACGCTTCACAGTGCAGGCATGTCAGTTGGTAAATCACGTGGGTGCTATCGCAAGTGGCTCTGCCCTTGATCGTGCACACCTTCCGGGTTACGGGACTGGAGTAAGTGGTGGTGTAAGGGTGCATAGGGCAGGTTTTACAACGGGGGCGGTTACAAGGGCAGGAGCCAGAGGGTAGGGAAGGTGGTTTGGGGATTTCATATGGATGGACTAGGAGGTTAGGTGGTCGGCGGAAAGACACTCTCGGTGGAGAGGGAAGGATGTCATGAAGGATGGATCTCATTTCGGGCAGGATTAAAGGAAGTCATATCCTTGCTGGAGAGCCACATTCAGAGACCGCTCCAGTCCCGACAAGTAACCAGTGACAAGAGGGGCACTTCTGGGGTTCTTCTGTGGAAGGTTCTGAATTTGTCGGGATGAGGAAGTGGCTCTGGAAATCTGCTTCTGTACCAGATCAGGAGGATAGCTGTGGGATGTGAAAGCTGTTATTGGTGGGTGTGTAATATATATATATATGCCCTGTCTCAAACTGAGAATTTGTCATCAAAAAATTCCTCGACAGAGTAATACCACTTTTCTACCAGAATATTGAAAATCAGTCGCTTCAGTGAACCTAGCTCCACGTTAAATAACTTGCTCCCCTTTATTTTGTTGTATATTTTTAGTCCCATGTACTCTGGTGTTTGTGTATAAAGTTTTAGCCGGTGTGTTGGGAGTTTAAAAATTTTCTTTGTGGTGAGTGCTTTAATTGTGGTCGAATCGGAAAATGTCTAATGTATTTTGGTGTTTGTACAAGAAAATCCACACCTCATGAATGGAAAAGACAGAATTTTAAAATTTCTGAATAGTGGCCGACAAGATTCCCTTGGTTTGGAAATACACACATTCCTAATTATTTTCTTTTGTAATATGAGGTTTCTTTTAACATTTGTTGAATTTCCCCAAAAGATTATACTATAATGGATAACTGATTCAAAGTAGCTGTGGTAGACTGTCTTTCTGGTTTCTATGTTTGTGGTGCCTGACAGAATATTCATTGCAAATGCCAAACTATTTAATTTATTTGCTAGGTAAGTAATGTGTGCCTTCCAATTTACATTTTTATCGAGATGTAGGCCTAAGAACTTTACATAATTTTATTCTGTCATTTCTTTATTATTGCACGTTATTTTCATTTCACTCCTTTTTACTGTTTTGGCGTCAAAACTGAGTCATTTTGGTTTTAGTTAAATTTAATTTTAGCCCATTTTGATGGAACCAGGTTTCCAGTTTTTCTAGAGTTTTTTTGCACATTTTCTGGAATAGTTTCAGGCACCTCATTTTCAATTAGAACTGATGTATCGTCGGCAAATAGAACTAAGTTTGCGTCAACAGCTAGTGGTAAGTCGTTTATATAAAGAAGGAACAGGTGGCACTCCCTGAGAAACAGTTTTCCATTCTGAGGAGTATTTTATTGAGTTTGAAGTAACAATTACCCTTTGTTTCCTACCTGTGAGGTAGGAGTTGAACCATTTTAGACCAGTAGCCCGAATTCCATACATCTGTAGTTTGTGTAAAAGTAAGATCACAGAAAGTCCCTGTAATCTTCCTGCTTTTATCTAATGCAGAGCATATCTTTCGGGTAAAGTCATTGATGGCATTTACAGTGCTTTTTTCTGGTTGAAATCCAAACTGGTTTTTAAAAATTGTCATTTTAAGTAAGAAATTTCTGAACTTGTTTTGCTGCAACATTTTCAAACAATTTAGTAAATATTGGCAGAAGAGAGATAGGGCGGTAATTTCCCATAACTTCGTATAAACTAGAGGTGGACAAACTAGGTCATATTTGGGAACTAATTCCTGATGGTCGTTCCTTTTTGGGAACCGTTTCTTTCTGTTCGTTCACCGTTTCTTTTTTATCAAATTATTATCACATAACAGTTCAGCTACCCCACCACGGCTGTACTGATTCTAGTAGAAAGTTTTATGCAATTGTATGTAACCATTTTCATACCATACAATTGTGCACTATAATGCACTAAAATAATTGATTTTGAATTACTAACTGTTGTATAAAAACTGATCATTCAATAAATACAAGGCTAAATAATAACTACTACTTTCACTTATAAGGCCGGCATTACACTGTAAAAGATATTTGACAAAGATCTTTGTAAAAGATTTTATCCAAGATCTTTGACGAAACTACTTCACAGGAGGACATTACACTAGCGTAAAATATTTCATCATAGTTCCTCAGAAAAGACTCCAAAATAGTCAATCGTCTCTATTATAGTACGTAACATATTGTTGCTCAGGAGAGCATTCACTGCAAAGAACGAAAAATGGGAACAATTTTAGGTAAAACTGTGAATAACGAGAGGAAAATACGCGAAAAGTGCTCGCACAAATGTACTACATTGCTGGGGCATAATAACCTATAGTTTAAGAACGTGTGTACAGACATTTTAATTCGCCCACATATTTATGAATACTTCCTCATAATCGATGTTTCAGGAAGCCCTAAACTTGTGTCAATGGATAAATAATGAAACACTGAAATAATTTAATGTGTGTCATGCTAAACATAACCTTGTTAGACACTTTATCATAAGAAGAGAGAATATTTTCATAGCTCTTTCATTTTATACTTCATTGCTGATTATGCCGTCCGAAAGACATTTTTATAGTTTACTGCAGTCTCACATTTATTTTGCTTGATTTTCCGAAACATAAAATATTCGTATAAATACCTGCACTTGTGGTTAAATGTCGAAAAGCATCGTGCAAAGCAAGGTAAAATATGGAGATAACTAGTGCAGTATTTCATTACGCAAATCACGAATGCCTTTTCCGCTGAAGATCGTCTCATTTATATCCACATACAAAATCTATTCCAGCAGGCAGTGTTGGCCTAAGATTTCATGTATTATTTCAGACATAAGTGAACCAAAGTGTAAATCACTTTAGGAGGACGAGGTTAGGTTAGAGTACAAATAAAAACATTTATTTCACTTATGCATCTCCATATATCCTTTGATCCATCTAATTTCTTCCTTATCGTCATCCACAGTGAGTCACTTTGAATACAACTGTATCAGTAGCTTTTTCTTTATACGATTCTAACCGTATATTTTAGTAAATGTGCTTTGTATTAAGACATATTCCGTACACTTCTCACTTTGAAACGATCACTGTGGCAGTAGCGACACAACAGATACACTTAGACGTTAATTTGTGGGTTAAAAGGCGTCAAAGTAAGGAAAGATGCATGTATACACAGGCAAACTTTTATAAAAGCTAGGCTCTCCCACTAACTTTTATCAAATATCTTTTATAAAAGAAATCTTTTATAAAAGATGACCTATTACACTGTCAAAGATTTGACCAAAGAGCTTTGATAAAAGATCTTTGTCAAAGATCTTTTACAGTGTAATACCCGCCTAAGGCGCTATGCTGCGGAGCGCACGGTTGCTCACCATTGGAGGTTAGAGTCCCCCCTGGGGCATGGGTGTGTGTGTTGGCCTTAGATTAGTTTACCTTAGTTTAAGTAGTTTGTAAGCTATGGACAGATGACCATGCAGTTTGGTCTGATAGATTTACAAACAAACACAACAAGAATCAGTACAATTAAAACTTACGGGAGTTGTACAGAATAAAAGTAATTTCTTTCTTGAGAAGAAATCAAGGCCGGCCGCGGTGGCCGAGGAGACTGAGGCGCTCCAGTCATGGTCTGCACGGCCACTACGGTCGGGGGTTCGAATCCCCCCTCGGGCATGGATATTTGTGCCGTCCTTAGTCTTAGTTAGTTCATAAGTAGTTTGTAAGTTTAGGGACTGATGACCCCGTAGTTAAGTCCCATAGACTATACAAACATTTGAAGAAATCAAGCCTCAGAGCTTTAATAATAAGTATTAAATAAAAGAAGAATGTCTTTAATATCATCATTGTGGGCTCCACCTGCAAGTGCTTTTACACACGATGATGATTTTGTATGGTATTTTTGCCCATTAGACCTCATCTGGGATTGCATTCGGCTTGCCTGGTGGAAGTGTTTTGATGACGCCACTTGGGCGACTTGTGCGTCTGTGATGGTGAAATGATGATGATGACACAACAGCCAGTTCCCGAGTGGAGAAAATCTGTGACTAGACTGGGAATCGAACCCTGGTCCCAACGTAGCAAACCACCACGCTTGGCATAATTATTTAGTGAACTTGCAGTATAATGCACGCTGCATTAGTTTCATATTTTATTCCCCACATTTTTCTGAGATACAACTTAATAACTTCTATTTCACGAAGGTCTATTTCTTTTTGGAGATAATTCTCCACCTTTTCTTTTCTTCTCTGGTATCATTTGTTGTATATCAGCAACGTGTTTTCTTAAGCCCACTTCCTACCCCCCTTTTATTCCCTCTCATAGGCTTTGATGCAAAAATTTTCAGCATTCATATTGACAGCAAGTTGGCGCTCGCACTAACACCGATATTGAACTAATTTTCTTCTTTGATAAAGACTAACACAAATATTGCTCTAATCTCCTTGACACATTCGTCAAGGTGCCACACTGCAGACTACTAACAAAGATACGAGCTTATGGAATAGGTTCACAGATTTGTGACTGGCTGGAAGACTTCCTAAGTAATAGAACGCAGTACGTTGTTCTCGACGGTGAGTGTTCATCAGAGACGAGTGTATCGTCAGGCGTACCCCAGGGGAGTGTGTTAGGACCGCTATTGTTTTCTATCTATATAAATGATCTGATGGACAGAGTAAGTTGTAATTTGCGGCTGTTTGCTGATGATGCTGTGGTGTATGGGAGGGTGTCGTCTGTAACTGACTGTAATAGCATACAGGATGACTTAGACAAAATTTCTAGTTGGTGTGAAGAATGGCAGCTAGCTCTCAATGTAGAAAAATGTAAGGTGATGCGCATGAGTAGAAAAAACAATCCTATAATGTTCGAATACAGCATTAGTAGTGAGCTTCTTGATGCTGTTGCGTCGTTCAAATATCTAGGCGTAACATTGCAGAGCGATATGAAATGGAACGAACATGTAAGGATAGTTGTGAGTAAGGTGGACACCCGACTTCGGTTTATTGGGAGAATTTTGGGAAGATGTACTTCAGCTGTAAAGGAGACCGAGTATAAAATGCTTGTACGACCACGTCTTGAGTATTGCTCAAGTGTTTGGGACCTGCAGCAGATCGGTTTAAAGGAATACATAGAGGCGGTTCAGAGGCGAGCAGCTAGATTTGTTACCGATAGGTTTGACCAATGCGCGAGTGTTACGGAAATGTTCCGGCAACTCAATTGGGAATCGCTGGAAGATAGACGACGTTCTTTTCGTGAATTTCTGTTAAGTAAATTTAGAGGGGTGGAATTTGAAGCTGAGTGTAGTACGATGTTGCTGCCGCCTACTTACATTTCTCGTAGTGATCACAAAGACAAAGTAAGAGAAATTAGGGCTCGTACGGAGGCATATAGGCATTCTTTTTTTCCTCGTTCCATTTGGGTTTGGAATAGGAAAGGAAAAGCCTAATAGTGGTACAGTGTACTCTCCGCCACGCATCTTACGGTGAATTGCGGAGTATGTATATAGATGTAGATGTAGTTTTCGATACATAATTTTTAATGTGCCGCCAAGACCGACGAAAAAAAAGTAGTATAGCCTAAGATGACAAGCCACAAATGAGATAGGTGAATATAAATGTATGTTCTGTTTTGTATATTACATCTTTGTCTAGCACACGATAGAATTTTACTTATGGCACTCACGGCGTAGTGTGCTGAAGTTGGCAGCGACGACGAATGAGACACTTCGGAAAACCAGTCACGTAGAATGAGAGGCATAGTCTTTCTTGTTGACTATGAAGTAAATAATTAATTCCGTTCTTGCTCTGTAGTTGACATGTTCTTGTATGTACCCCTCATAAATCAAACATTTCGTTGCCAAAATTTGCACACTATGACAACGTCTTAAGTAAAATTTAGCCTTTTCGTCAAACTCTAAATGTGGCGTAATTATATCAGTTTATATCTACTACTTAGGGCGGTTATATTCGTACACATATAATTGTTGATACGTTGTTTAGAGTGACAGGGAGACCAATATTACAGCAAACTATCTTTCGAATTATGTTTCATTGGCCTCCTGATTAAATTATCGTAGAAAATCGGTACGTCAATTTTCAAATTCGCGTGCAATGACGTCTTCCTATGTGTGCTGTGTTGTGGTTTGAAAAAATCATACATCGTTTTTGCTCCCGGTCTAACGTTTTAGCCCCCCGTCATGTGACGGAATTGTCGACATGACGAGCAACAGTTTTTATCATTTATAGTTGAAATGAAGATATAACGATGGTATCATTGGTAATGTTTCCATTTACAGCAATTTAAGCTATATCGTACCAGTTATTAATTCTCCAATAAGGTACCACATGTCAGGGGCCATGAATCGAACCCGCGACTTTTCGGATGTGAACCCATCGCTCTACAATAAAACCATTGCGAATACGATCCGTTAGTGCCAAGTTATCAGATACTATTCCATCAAGTAAAAATGTGTTTCTGAACAGAATTAATATTTACAGATGTTTGAATTTTCCTTCTGTTAGAGGCTTAACACTATCTAATTACAAAATTTGATGTTTGTGAGTCTGCTAGAAGTCCTTAGAATTTTGATGATCGGTGAGTCAGTGAGTGACAGAGTTTGCGATTTACGACCGCTAATATTTCGTAAACTATAATGTGCAGAGTAGTACAATTTAAAAACATAGCTAGTTATAGTAGATACTCTTGGTAACCGAAAATTAAGGCTTCCAGCTGTATCCGTAATGGATATACAGAGGGTTCGAAAGTGCCGTCTACTGCTTCGAGAAAAGGATGGTACGGCCTTGCTCTCGACTTGGCCTGACAAGCAAGGCATAGAAGCTGGGACAAGACGAAAAGGGCATTTAAAAGAAGATGTAACGCCTAGTCTCCACGAATGTAAAGTTCGTGTATAGTTTTGAAAATATATAGTAATGTTCGAAACAAAAAGAGAAAAATAAAATAAAAATAAAAAAGACTCTTGCAACATTAAAGTACCCTTCGAGCACACCAGTATAATCATAATATTAAAATCAGTTCCTTTTGAATTTGAGCACGTCAGGCTGCAATTAATTTCTGGTCTCAAAACGTTTTTAGACGATGCGATTAAGACTAAATATACCATGCAGTTCTTCCGTTACTACGTACTGGGCGCTTGAAGCGTTAGCATTGCTTGAGATTTTTCCCTACAGAGTTTAGCGAAGGTCTGTGTTAGACTGTGGTGAAACCTTGGATCTCATGTTCTTTCTTATGAGCCTATCATCATCATCTCACACATCGATATGTCTATATTTTCCAGGATCTGATAGAAAGAAGCTCATGAAGGTAATAACTACGTGAGCGTCGTGTGAAATGATATATGTGCACAGCAGTAGAGCTTCTCAGTAAAACGAAATGGAATCAGTCGAACGTTCAAAGCATTTCAATTCACAATTTTTTTTGTCAGCTGACGTCACTTTGGTTTCAGCCAAAATACCCTGACGAAAAGACTGCTGATAGTCTGGTGTTTCCGACGTTAGAAATTTAGTAAATGTCGTAAAATGTTAATGAAAATCAAGTTTTAAAATTTTGTTTCTGGTAGTCATTAACTATACAAATCGTTACCTTAAAATGTCTACTCAGCTAAGAGCAGTCTCTAAAGCGTTGAACTAGAGTGTGTCTTAAAATATGTAACAAGAATACGGGAAGTAGGTATTACCGTTTATTATAAAGTTGATTGGTACCGGGACAACAATGTGTACGGTTTCCCCGGAAATAGCAGCTAAACAAAGCCGCGGTGACTATATGAAGAGACGTGCTGCCCCCCGAAATTCAGTATAATTCTGGATCAGAAGGCACCAGCATGGGGTTAAGACATCTGTAAATGGCGAGAACTTCTTTCGACAGTATAGGTACGACAGTCTGTGTCCGTGTTCATCGGTGAAGAAGCGTCCGCGGTTCGGCTTCTGAAAATGATGGAAATCTGTACTCTTCACTTCTGCCAGGGAGGCATGCCGAGACACTATACAAGGATACCATGAATCTACGCTTTGCACCAGCGGGTCTACAACTCACATCGAGTCTATGCTGTACGTCCACGAGATTATGCTACGCGTCCGTGAGTCAGACGTTAATCAGGTAGGCTGTATACCCTATGAGAGACCGCTATGCCGGGCATTTAGGCTATGTATTGCCCATGTACAGAATCAAGCGGACATAGGCCTACCACATTGGGTGGATGTGCAGCCAGTTTTTATATAGGTTAAGGTTTCAGATAATTATTTTAATAATATTTACTTTATGAGTGATTTATTGGCTTTTCATTCATATCAGTCTTAGTTGTGCCGTTTAGCAGAGTGTGTGACAGAGAGAGAGAGAGAGAGAGAGAGAGAGAGAGAGAGAGAGCGCCAGCCATGTATCGAGGTCTCAGATCTGTGACGAACTGTACTGTACTTAATTAGTAAATTTCGTTTTTTTGGGAAAGAAAATAACTGGTGGAATAGTGGAATAGAGTAACAGCAGCGCAGAATACAGGGCCAGATTTGCAGATGCTTCGGTACGCAGTGAAAACAACATATGGCAAGAAAAATCTGTCATAGAATGCCAAATTGTGACACAATACAACAGCTGTAAGAAATGCTACACTGTATGCATCAGAAACGATCACACGTAGTAAGAGAGCTTGTATACAGTTGGAGAAGGAGGGGCGAAACATTTTGAGAGACATATGGGGCATTAAAAAACATGGGGATATCTGGATACACAGAACACGACAGGAACTATATGAACATTTTTAACCTATATCGGGTGAGATACGGAAAATGAGGTTACGATTTCTTAGGCACATCATGAGGAAGGACGATGAGAGGTTGACTAAGAAGATATGGAATGCAATATGTCATACTGGAAACAACTGGATGAAGGAAGTCGGAGGTGACTGGGAGGCAGTAGAAATAAAAGAAAGGAATCTGCGGGCAATATTACAGGACAGGGAGAAGTATAAAGGGTTGGTGGATGGTCACGAGCGGGCGGACAACAAAATTAAAGTCGTCTTAACAGAAGAAGAAGGAAACAGAAGAAGCGAGAGAATGAATAGGTATTGGGAAAAACGAAGATGTGCAAAACAAGCCACACATTATCGTGAGAGGGTCCTAACGAAGCGGTAGAAGAGGGAGAATTAGTAAATTTAGTAGGTCTCAAGAGGTGTTTGGCACGGTAGTTATTAAATTTAGTAGTTTTCAGCCAGTGATTCTTGATGTTTTTGTCGTAAAACCAGTAGGGGGAAACTTTCGCGTGCTGTATCTACTTCTACATCTACATGGGATACTCTGCAAATCACAAATGTGATTCCATTCTCGAATAGCGCGCGGGAAGAAAGAACACCTGAATCTCTCTGTTCGAGCACTGATTTCTCTTATTTTATTCTGATGATCATTTCTACCTATGTAAGTGGGAGTCAACAATATATTGTCGCATTCGGAGGAGAATGTTGGCGTTTGGAGTTTCGCAAGTAGCCCACGCCGCAGCGATAAGCGCCGTTGTTGTAATGATTCCCATCCCAGATCCTGTATCATTTACGTAAAGCTGTCTCCCCTGTATCGTGACAATACGAAACGAGCTGCCCTTCTTTGGACTCTTTCGATGTCCTCCGTCAAACCCACCTGATAAGGATCCCACACTGGGCTGCAATACTCCAAAAATGGACGGACAAGCGCAGTGTATGCAGTTTCTTTAGTAGTTCTGTTGCATCTTTTAAGGGTTCTGCCAATAAAACGCAGTCTCTGGTTCGCCTTTCCCACGATATTATCTACGTGTTCTTTCCCGTTTAGGTCTGAAGTAATAGTAATTCCTAGGTATTTTTTGGAGTTTCCGGCCTTCACATTTGATTGATTTATGTTGTAAAGAAAGTTTAACGGATTTCTTTTCGTACTCATGTGGATGACTTCACACTTCTCATTATTTAGAGTCAATTGCCAATTTTTACACCATACTGATATCTTATTCAGATCGTTCTGCAGTTGGTTTTGATCTTCAGATGATTTTACTAGACGGTAAATGACGGCGTCATCTGCAAACAACCTAAGAGAGCTACATAGATTTTCCCCTAAATCGTTTATGTAAATAAGGAATAGCAGAGGACCAATAACACTACCCTGTGGAACGCCCGATATCACCTCTGTTTTAGTCGATGCCTTACCATCGATTACTACGAACTGTATCCTCTCGGACAAGAAATCCCCTATCCAATCGCAAATTTGGGGCGATATACCATAACCACGCAATTTGATTAAAAGCCGTTTGTGAGGTAGGGTGTCAAAAGCTTTCTGGAAATCAAGAAATACGGAATCGATTTGCGAACCTTTGTCGATAGCGCCCATCACTTCGTGTGAATAAAGAGCTAGTTGTGTTTCGCATGTATTCTGTATTCTGATAACTGCTATCGCCGTGTTCAGTTTCATTAGTGTATCAGTGGACGCTTGATTGTTTCTGTTTTAGGCAAGAAATCGCGTGTAATTAGTGGGGTATTGTTATTTGCAGTGTATTGATACTATCAATAATAGTAATTAGTTTATTCGTAGCATGTGAGAATTGTTGATTACTGTAGTTTGTTCATAAATCGTTATTTTAGAAACATAACTTGGAAAACAAACATCTATTTTTTATTTAAAATGAGTAAATGTAAAATTTTATCATGAATGCGAAGTATGGGCTCTGTGAGTGTGAGGTTTATACAAATTATTCACATCGGGAGAATGCAGTGGGGAAACCAGTGGGAATTCTACGGAGAGCCTCTAATGGAATTGCAGTTTATGTAACAGGAATAAATTGATAGAAGAGAAGGAGCGTAAGACTAGTGACCTTCAGACGAAGTTGCAAAACGCAAAGAAGAAACTGGATAGATAGAGGAGGGGAAATGGTGCTGGGAAATGGGACCTGGTAGTTGCCAAGAAGGCAGCTAGAATGATATACATAGTTACATTTTGCGTTTTATTAATAGATCTGACGCACTGTCAGAGTTCAATCGAGAGAAAACTGCCGTAGATGTAGGTTTAGGAAGCATGTAGCAGACCTCAAAAAGTGCTAGGAAGCCTAAATCGGTTGCAAAGCCTAATAGAAATCTGTTGGGCAGCTTGCATGTCAGAGGTGTAGGATAGCAATTTCAGAAAGGGTTGGGAAGTGAGAAGCAGGTCACCAGCATTGTAAAGCCTAGTATAACGTTGGATCAGGTGACAATGTAGGGGAGATATTCAAGAATGTTTCAGAAGAGGATCAGGAAGAGATGGTGGGTGGAGCTGCGGATAGTCTTGATAGGGATGGGGAGTACGATATAACCGGCCGCGGTGGCCGAGGGGATTGAGGCGCTTCAGTCACGGTCTGCGCGGCCACTGCGGTCGGGGGTTCGAATCCCCCCTCGGGCATGGATATTTGTTCTAGTTCGTAAGTAGTTCATAAGTAGTTTGTAAGTTTAGGGACTGATGACCCCGTAGTTAAGTCCCATAAGATTTACAAACATTTGAACATTTGAGTACGATATAGGTGGTGACCTGGAAAAGATAGCTACTGATAATCGTGGCATGAATGTGCATTTCGTGAAACTTTCATTGTCATGATCGGCCTCATATTGATACAGCTATCAGACATATTAACATAAGGCTCGATGAGGTGATGATAGCAGAGTCATGTTTCACACTGCGGTGGTGCCAGCTGAGTCTATCAACAAGGTCGGTTTCACTAGGCACT
Source organism: Locusta migratoria (assembly GCA_026315105.1). Lineage (NCBI taxonomy): Eukaryota > Metazoa > Arthropoda > Insecta > Orthoptera > Acrididae > Locusta > Locusta migratoria. The sequence goes on from CM048746.1 coordinate 86,897,781, forward strand.
GCCTGCACCCCAATAAGTACGGGAAAGTGAGGTTGGCAAAACTTGTTGTTAAGACATAGGTGGGTGAGGAGATCAATGACTGGAACATTCCTATAGTAGTGAGATTAGAGACGCTCCTTCTCCAGATAGAATTCAGCTGATAGCTATTCCTGTTTAAAGTCAGTGTCATTAATGAAGGTACTACTTTAGATACAGGTCAAGTATCCAAATAATGAGGAATTAGTATATTTAATCAAAATAAACTGCAGGTCCGCCTATAAATGGGTGGATAAGTCCGAAGGTCGGAGGAAGGCAACGGCATACCACCTCCATGCCTAGTAAATCACTGTGGTGATCAAACTAATCTTCGGATTGTTGACTGCTTCAACTTTTTCATGTAAGGTATTAGAGATAAAGTTAGTGAACTGCTTGTAGATGTTGACTCTAACGTTATTGCTATTTTAGAGCACTTCTAAAATAAAGGCATAATTCAGATGCTTCCTTTTACAGCGTATAAGTTAGTCTGTTTTTCTAGGATACTGGGGGCGTGGTCATATATGTTAATAGCGACATTACACTAGTCCATCGATGATTCAAAACAACTACTCGAAAAAAGGTATTTGAAAGCTGTGCGAAAATGATTGATTTCAGTGGAACTAAACTTCTAATTGTTGTTTTTTGTAGGTCCATGACTGATTTTAAAAATTTCTACTGAAGCTAGAGAGGGCTCTATGTTCAATTTATAGGCAGTACAAAAAGTTTGTTGTAGGAAGTGATTTCAACATTAATTATTTAAGTGATTGTACATAAAAAAGAAGCTGTTAGATCTCTTTAATTATCAGATGGAAACAGTCTTCTTTCCAATGAGAAATTAGGGAAACAAGAGCACAAAAATTGACAACACTTTCGTTCATTCCTTATTTATTGGAGGCGCATTCTGTTAGCAGAATAGTGAATGGCCTTTCAGACCGTGATGTACAGATTTTAACTCTTAAACGGTTTCGTGCTTAACAATATTTTAAATGAACGCTAATACATTTGCACAGAGGCCTCTTTGAACCTAATTAAGGAACGAGAATGACAGGATGTTTATAGTTCTGATAATCTAGAAGCAGTGACGGACTAAGGGGGTGGGGGTGGAGCGGAGGAGGACCTCCAAATACGTCGAAAGCACGGTTTTTTTTTTTTTTTAATTTTAATTTATTAATTTTTTGAACGCCCTTGCCCTCTCGATCTGGGGTCTCAAAATTTCGGAAGCTATTTTTCTAAGATTGTCTCATTCCTCTCGTCCTAAGGGGGGGGGGCTCCAAATCTCCAAGGGTACTTTTTTTATAGTAATGCGTATTTATTTCCAAGTGGACGGGGAGGCCTTATTTTGTTTTCACGCCACTCCGGTCCTCCGACAGCCTTAGTCCGCAACTGCCTGGAAGTCTGACAAGAGGGATAAGAATATCATGTATAACAAAGCGGTAATGTTAGAATCAAGCAGCAGCAGTCCTTTAATAACAATATTGTCACGTTCTAAAAAATGTCATTAAGAAGGCAAGAAGTGTGTAGCATGGAAAAATAAGAGCTAATTCTCAGGATAAAATTGAAACCAACTGTGTAGTACTAAAGGAAATATCTGGTTAGCAGTGCAAAGTTGTGATTATAAAGTCAGTGCGTAGTAGAAATTTTATGATACTAAGTTGGGTATATGTACAGTATTTAATAATCACTTTCTGAATATAGCAGGTGAACTAAACAGAACCTTAGGTCATACAGGTAATTATGTAACTCTTCAAATCAAATACTTGTAAATATATGGGACTTAATACTGTGGTTATCAGTCTCTAGCCTTACAAAATATTTAAACTTATTTTAAATATATCTAAAGACAACACACACACACACACACACACACACACACACACATACACACACACACGCGCGCGCGCGCGCGCGCGCGCCCGCCCGCCCGCCCGCCCGAGGGAGGACTAGAACCTCCGATGAAGAGCAAGCGCGCGCTCCTAAGCAAGGCACCTTAGAGAGCTCGGCCATTCCATAGCGGCAGGACGTCATGTTATAAAGTAGCTTTCCAAGACTTTTACCGTTCTGCATCTATTAGCGTAGTACTTAGCCGTCCTTGTAATTTTTTTCCTTTTACAACAGTCTGTTTCCTGACAGTTTAAAGTACTCACTAGTGAAACCACTTCATCTAAAAAGCGAAATGGGTAATATAGACAACTGAAGACCTATTTCTTTTGCATTGGTATTTAATGAAATTATTGAAAAGGCTAATATTCCAGCTTAATTGATCATTTCGGTTCATATAATTTGCTGTGAAATGTATGGTTTAGCCTTACAAGTGGTTTAAAAATTGAAGATTCTGTATTCTGTTTCCTCTGCGAGGTACTAGATGGATTTAACAAAGGTCTTTGACGGTGTTGATCAGAAAATGCTGTTGTAGAAGTTGGTACATTATGGAATAAGTGGACTAACTCACAGTTCGTTCACATCTTACTTTGACAACCGGCAGAAGAAGATAATTCTCAGCAGTGTTGAAAATGGCTATGATATGCACTCAGAAATGGGCACAGCTAAATGGCAATTGTAAAATATTCCTCTAAGTTATATGTATTATCCGAAAGAACAGACACCGCATATACAGGGTGGTAGGAAATACCCATTACAAACTTGTAGGACTTGTAGAGGGTAGTGAGTACATAACATTTTGAATTGGAACCCGTATAGTTTCCGTTCTAAGACAGTTTCAGTTCAGATGTGTAACTCGGCACCGTCTGCTTAGGGATAGAGAAACGTCTGCACAAGACATTGAAGAGACACCCAGTGGGATGGAGGGAGTGTATCAGAATATGCTTCGGAGGTCCAATTTGTGTAACGACGTTGGTGGTCGCTACATCGAGCCACTGTTGGAATGCATCAGTATGTTGCGGCTGGTGCCGTAGATGCTGGGTTCTTGTTGTTGTCGACTAATGAAACCATAAGGTGTAATTACTTAGACTATAACTTCCGGGCTGAGATGCCGTAGTCCATATATAAAACTTTCCCCTGAAACGTTTCGCCCTCGTCTGCGGAAGGCATCCTCGGAAGTAAACGGGCGCTGCAGACAGCCAGAAAAAGACCAGCCAAATGGTATCGTTATGTTGACGATACATTTGTTATATGGACACACGGCGAAGAGGAGCTGGATGCCTTCCTGTTACATCAGAACAACATCAATCCTAGAATTCATTCACTATGGAAAAGGAAACCAATTGTCAACTGAACCTTTTAGATGTGACGGTTATCAAACGAGAGGACGGATCATTGAGTCATAAGGTCTATAGGAAAGACACACACACTGATCGTTATCTTCAAAAAGATTCTAACCACCACCCACGACAAAAAAGAGGCGTGATTAAGACATTAGTAGACAGGGCCCACAAAATTTGTGAACCAGCGTAGTTAGACTATGAGATTGAACATCTTAGAGTGACATTTAAGAAGAATGGCTATTCAGACAGGGAGATAGATCGTGCACTACGCTCTAGACGGACAACCAGGACGGACGAGGATCGACAACAACCCAAGGGGAAAGATTTTCTACCATTTATCAGTAAGGTCACTGATCGTATTGGAAAAATTTTAAGCAAGTACGATGTGGAAACTGTTTTCAGACCAACCACGAAAATAAAAGAATTTTTAAGATATGCAAAAGATAAGCGACATCCTCTGGCTACACCAGGTGTCTATAAAATCTCCTGCAGTTGTGGAAAAGTTTATATAGGTATAACTAAAAAAAGTGTCAACAATCGTCTGGGCGAACACAAAAGGAACTTCCGCTTCGGACATACTGATAAATCGGCTGTAGCGGAACACGTGTATCAAGAAGGTGACCACGAAATAAAATTTAACGAGACGTCCGTCATAGGAAAGACGTCGCATTATTATGCGCGTTTGTACAGAGAGGCCATTGAGATTTTTAAACATCGAAATAATTTTAACAAAAAAGAGGAAGGTCTCAAACTTGATAAGATACGGATGTCAACACTGCAGCAACAGCATGACAATCGATTAATTTCAATCGAGGAGGTTGGCAATAGCAGAGACCAAAAAAATGTTCTAATGTTTGTAGAACTTAATGGGACTTAACTACGGGGTCATCAGTCCCTAAGCTTACAAACTACTTATGAACTAGCTAAGACTAAGGATGGCACAAATATCCATGCCCGAGGGAGGATTTGAACCCCCGACCGTAATGGCCGTGCAGACCGTGACTGGAGCGCCTTAGTCCCCTCGGCCACCGCGGCCGGCTAGCAGAGACCACAGCACAGCCAACAACACGCGACAAAACAAAAAAAAAAAAAAAAAAAAAAAAAAAAAAAAAAAAAAAAAAAAAAAAAACAAAAAACTTTAAGTAATGACGATACCTGCCGTGAAAGCCTTCACTCTATCATCATAAGGTGTAAATTGCAATGAAAATAAATAAGTAGGGAACGATTCAGTATTCTTTCCAAATTGATTGCAACAATTGGACTGGGTCACGCCTGAATAAGTTCTTCAAGTAGGAGTAGATGAGATAATCATCGGAATTGAAACCGTCGTGCCGCGGTGGAGTAGCCGAGCGGTCTAAAGCGTCTCGCTGCGGAGCGCGCGGTTGCTCGCCGTGGAGGATCGAGCCCTTCCTGGGGCATGGGTGTGCGTGTTGTCCTTAGGTTGGTTTAGTTTAAGTAGTTTGTAAGCTACGGACTGATGACCACGCAGTTTGGTCCTATAGAATTATAAACATTTTAACTTTTATTTTATTTATTTATTTTGAAACCGCCGTGGAACGTAAACAATACGTTTCCGGACATGGGTTCCTATTCAGAATGTTACGTACTCCCTACCGTCTACGAGTCGTAGAAAGTTGTAACGGGAATTTCCGACCACCCTGTACATTACTTATAAATATGCCGATGACGGGCAATAATCCTGCGTTACGGACAAACTACGAGTTTGAGTAATTGTGGGCAGGGTAAAGTTGAGAATTTGTATTTGACGGGTGGCGTACTTGGGTAACTCCGTGGAGGTGTGGTGATCCCTGTGTCCCCTGCGGTGTTGGGGTCAGCGCAACTGCCTAGAAAGGAGGAGACCCGGGTTCAAATCAGGGCTGGGTCCACATTTTCAACTTAACCAATTAGCAGTTGTCATACATTCCGTTAACAAAATATTTCTGTTTGCTGAAGACACCATCTTGGTAGTATAGGGTGATGATTAAAATAGTCACACTGTATCAAATTATGCAGTTCAATACATAAGTTCATGTTTTGTGGAAAACAAATTGATGCTAAATCACAATAAGACTCAGTTTTTACGGTTTCTAACACACAGTTCGACATAACTGACATTTTGATTGCACAGAATGGGCATATGATAAATGAGACTGAACAATTCAAATTTCTGGGTGTTCAGAAAGATAATACGCTGTCGCGGAAACGCCTCGCTCAGGATCTTGTTCAAAAAATAAATGCTGTGTTTTTTCCCTATAGATCAGTATCTGAAATAAATGATAGTTCAGCAAGAAAAGTAGTCTGCTTATTTTCATCGCTTATGAACCACAGACATTGCCGAGGTGGGGTGGCTTGCGTGCCTCAACGATACAGATAGCCGTACCGTAGGTGCAACCACAGCGGAGGGGTAGTTGTAGAAAGGCCAGACAAATGTGTGATTCCTGAAGAGGGGCAGCAGCCTCTTCAGTAGTTATAGGGGCAACAGTCTGGATGATTGACTGAGCTGGCCTTGTAACATCAGCTACTGTGTCTTTGTCACACAGTTACTGCGAACGGCTGAAAGCAAGGGGAAACTACAGCCATTACTCTTCCCGAGGACATGCAGCTCTACTGCATGAAAATATGTTGATGGCATCCTCTCAGGAAAAATATTCCGGAGGTAAAATTGTCCCCCATTCGGATCTCCGGGCGGGGACTACTCAGGAGGATGTGATCATCAGGAAAGACAACACTGGCATTCTACAGATCGGAGCGTGGAATGTTAGATCCCTTAATCGAGTAGGGGAGCTAGAAAATTTAAAAAGAGAAATTGGTAGGTTGAAGTTAGATATAGTGGGGATTAGTGAATTTCGGTGGAAAGAGGAACAGGATTTCCGGCCAGGTGAATGCAGGTTTATAAATACAAAATCAGTTGAGGGTATTACAGGAGTAGGTCTGATAATGAATAAGAAAATAGGAATGCGGGTGAACTACTATGAGCAACACAGTGATCGCATTATCGTAGTCAAGATAGATACGAAGCCAACACCGACCACAGAGTACAGGTTTATATCCCAACTAGCTCTGCCGATGATGAGGAGATCGAAGAAATATATGAGGAGTTAAAGGAAATTATTCAGACAATTAAGGGAGAGGAAAACTTAATTGTTATGGGAGACTGGAATTCGGTAGTAGGACAAGGAAGGGAGGGGAAGATAGTAGGTGAATATGGTCTGGGCCAAAGGAACGAAAGAGGAAGCCGCCTAGTAGAATTTTGAATGGAACATTATTTAGTTATAACAAACACCTGGTTTAAGAATCACGAAAGAAGGTTGTATACGTGGAAAAGACCAGGAGACACCGGGAGATACCAGATAGATTTTATAATGGTAAGACATAGATTTGAGAACCAGGTATTAAACTGTAAGACATACCCAGGGGCAGATATAAACTCTGACCATAACTTATTGGTCATGAATTGTAGGCTGAAACTGAAAAAACTGCAGAAAGGTGGGAAAATAAGGAGATGGGACCTGGATAAACTGAAGGAACCTGGAGTTCTTGAGAATTTCAGAGGGAGCTTTAGGTAACAATTGACAGAAACGGGGGAAAATAAAACAGTAGAGGAGGAATGGGTAGCATTGAGAGATGAAATAGTGAAGGCAGCAGAGGACAAAGGAGGTAGGAAGGCACGACCTACAAAAATCCTTGGATATCACAGGAAATACTAAATTTAATTGATGAAAGGAGAAAATATAAAAATGCAGTAAATGAAACAGGCAAAACGGAGTACAGACGGCTAAAAAATGAAATTGACAGGAAGTACAAATTGGCTAAGGAGGAGTAGCTAGAAGGCAAATGCAAGGAAGTAGAAGAATCTATAAATAGGGGAAAAATAGATACAGCCTACAGTAAAATAAAAGTCATATTTGGAGATAAGAAAAACAGCTCTGTGAATATCAAGGACACTGATGGAAAGCCAGTTCTCAGCAAAGAAGGGAAAGCTGAAAGGTAGAAAGAGTATATAGAGGGGCTCTACAAAGGAAATGAACTTCGAGACAATATTGTAGGAAGGGAAGAGGATGTAGACGAAGATGAAATAGGAGATACTGTACTGAGAGAAGAATTTGACAGAGCCCTGAAAGACCTAAGTCGAAACAAGGCCCCTGGAGTAGATGATATTCCCTCAGAGCTACTGAAGTCGCTGGGAGAACGAGCCATGACAAACCTCTTTCACCTGGTGTGTAAGATGTATGAGACAGGCGAAGTACCCACAGACTTTAAGAAAAATGTTGTAATACCCATTAGAAAGAAAGCAGGTGCAGACAGGTGTGAAAACTACAGAACCATCAGTTTAATAAGTCATGGTTGCAAAATATTAACACGAATTATATACAGCAGGATGGAAAAACCGGTAGAAGCCGACCTCGGGGAAGATCAGTTTGGGTTCAGGAGAAATGTAGGAACTCGGGAGGCAATACTCACTTTACGACTTATCCTAGAAGATAGATTAAGGAAAAGCAAACCTACATTTCTAGATTTTGTATATTTGGAGAAAGCTTTTGACAATGTTGATTGGAAGAAACTCTTTAAAGTTCTGAAGCAAGCAGTAGTAAAATATAGGGAGCGTAAGGTTATTTACAACTTGTACAAAAACCAGACACGGTTGTCAGAGTTGAAGGGCATGAAAGGGGTGCAGTGGTTGGAAAGGGAGTAAGACAGGGTTGTAGTCTTTCTCCATTGTTATTCAATTTGTACATTTAGCAAGCTATAAAGGAAAGCAAGGAGATATTTGGAGAAGGAATTAAAGTTCAGGGAGAAGAATTAAAAACATTGCGTTTTGCCGACGACATAGTAATCATGTCAGATACAGCAAAGGACCTGGAAGAGCAATTGAACGGAATGGACAGTGTGCTGAAAGGTGCACATAAGATGAAGATTAACAAGAGCAAAACTAGGGTAATGGAGTGCAGTGTAAGAAAATCAGCTGATGCTGAAGGAATTAGATTGGGAAACGAAGCAATAAAGGAGGTAGATGAGTTTTGTTACTTGGGCAGTAAAATAAAAAATGATGGTCGCAGTACAGAGGATGTAAAATGCAGAATGGCAATGGGTAGGAAAGCGTTCTTGAAAAAGAGAAATTTGTTAACATCGAATATTGATTTAAGCCTAAGGAAGTCCTTTCTGAAGGCATTTTTATCGAGTGTTGCCTTGTATGGGAGTGAAACATGGACGACAAGCAGTGCGGACAGGAAGAGGATTGAGGCTTTTGAAACGTTGTGCTACAGAAGAATGCTGAAGATTAGGTGGGTGGATCGCGTAACTAATGAGGAGGTACTGAACAGAATTGGAGAGAAAAGGAATTTCTGGTATACCTTGACTAAAAGAAGGGATCGATTGGTAGAACACATTCTTAGACATCATGGAATTGTGAATTTAGCGTTGGAGGGAAGTGTGTGGGTTAAAAACCGCATATGAATACCAAGGGATGGATACAGTAAGGAGATTCAAACAGAGTAGGTTGCCGTTGTTATGTGGAGTTGGCTTGCTCAGGATAGTCTATTGTGGAGAGCTGCATCAAACCAGTCTCCGTACTGTGGACCACAACAACAATATATGATGTATGGCGGTATTTTTTGAGGTAACTTTACGGATTAAAGCGGTTATTCATTGGGCAGAAACGGGCGTTTAGGGCAGTATTGGAGTACGCTCGAGTACCTCTTGTCGACCACTGTTCAGTAACTTGTAAATTCCGACATTGGCATATGAATATAACTTTTCTTTTATGTCGTTCGTTGTTGAGAACATATATGATTATATACGTGGGGCGTCTGTTCCGAACGAACAGACGTCACTTCTGATCCTGCAGTTGTTATTCTTTCATATTTACAGAATATATCACATCAACTGCGAATGACGGGAGGCGTTCTTAGGTAGTTCTTGCAGGTGGGTTTATACCGTTGTCCTTGCTTCGTATGATGCCATAATTATTAGGTTCCGCGACTTTAGGACAAGTAATTTATGGTACCGAATTTTTGAATTTGAAATAATTTAGTTAAAGTACAGCACGTTAAAGCAAATTAACCGCGGGTTGCATGTTAAAGTCGGGCAGCATACAAGCAACAACACGTTATAAGACTTACGGAAAGCATCTAGCTGGATCCTGCGCTTCGTATAGTAGAAGCTGGAAATGATAACTTTTACTTATTTAATAGGTGAATGTTCAAGATATTTTCCGTAGGAGATCAATGTTCAGACTGTTCACTACGCTTTTCATTATTGTGTGACCGTGGGTGGAACATGAAGTTACTGGTAATGATAGAATAATTTAAAAAATGATCGGAATTCGTGAAATTACAAAAGAAATGACTGCAGGTTCTAAAATCAAGCAAAGTATTGTATAAGGATGAGTGATTGATTGCAATTTTGCAGACAATGCGAAGCGATTGTAATGGCGTCTGAACATTAAACTATTACGGATGTAGAGGAGCTGAAAACATTAAGAAATTAAATATTTGACGTGGAGGAGTTTGATTTAAATGAAAACCAAGGAGAGGGAATGCTTTTAAATTTAAATAATGTATTTTCAGCAACAGCTTGCATTATTCTTACTTACATGAGTGGATACAGGAATGAAAGACGTCTTCGCGGTTCAGATACAAACAAGAGAGTGAGTAAAACTACTGTCACGGTTCCGTCTTCTCGCTTGTTCGGAAGTAAAAAATGACGAACGAAATTAAATTAGTTGCATTGCGTGTCAGAGGGAACCGGAGGCGATAAGCATCGCTGATCAAAGATAAAAAAAAATGTGTATCGTTACAGGTTGATCGCTGTGTCCCCAGTGGTGTAGTGGTCAGCGCAACTGCCTAGAAAGCAGGAGACCAGGGTTCGAATTCCGGCTGGGTACACATTTTCAGCTTTGCCCATTCCCAGTTGATGGTATATATTTTGTGAATATGATATATGCTTATTCCCCACTCAGTTAATACTAGCCAGAAAAAGAATCTGCTTTTGGATTACACCTCATTGACGCTTGTGCACAAAGGCGTTTACTATTCTGCTGCGTCCATCTATACATCTTATAAAATAGGCTGTATGTGTGTATGTGCATCTCCTAAAATAGTGGACCGATTTCAACCAAACTTGGTACAAATATTCTTTAAGGTCAGGAATCATTTGCTATGGTTGCAAAAACCACCTACGATACATAGTTCATACGATATCACGTCATAAACAGTTACATCTTCCCCATCTTGCGGCGTGTGACAGCGTGATTTCATTCGTCAACTATTTGAGTATGAGAGCACTCAGCAGCTTGAAATGAATTGTGAATATAATTCCAAATATTTACGAAACTGTTTTCGCTGACAACACCAACAAAATGATGAAAGGAAAAAAATTATAGCTTACTACTTTTCCGCTGTTCATGATTTATATCGACGGCATTTGGCATGACGTTACAAATGATTACTTCTACACTGTAAATTGTACTCGCGAGTCATTTGACAGACAGTACACATACATACTACTGAATGATCCTTTGATGTTATATCACATTTCTACATATAGTTCATGAGATATGAAGTTATAAACAATTTGGTTAATGTAAAACCGCATCATCACACATGAGGTTTCGATGTATTACGTCTTTACTGCTAATGCCATTCACCACACTTTGCAGACATTGGGCACATATACCACTGAATGTACCTTCAAATTTACCTCATAGTACGACATATATTTCAGGAGATATGACGTCATAAACAATGAAATTTTCGAATAACTGCTATATCATGCGCCATTTTTCCACATTTCCTTCTAAAATAATGGACCGATTCGACTAAACTTGTCGCACATATTGCTTACTATACGCAGTTAAAAACGACCTGCGACACATAGTTCATGAGATATAACGCCGTAAACAATGAGTCACAAAAAATTTCCCATCACGCGACGCGTCATTTACGAAAGTTCATTCATGCACTATTCATTCATCGCAGACAGTTGCCTAATATTATACTGTACAAATCTGGGAAAATATATTATTGTAAGCCACAAAGTCAAATGTACATGATGCCATAAGTATTGAACTGCATGATAACGTAACTTAAATGGACATATAGTAAGGTAGAAGGCGATGAACAGAAAGGAAAGAACGAGATGAACGAAATATTGTTTAGAGTTAAATTTTGAATAAAATTAATTTTATACATCATTTGTATTTTACTACTATTTCTCTCTCTTTGGATACGGCATTTAGCCGGCCGTGGTGGCCGAGCGCTCTGCGGCGCGTCAGTCACAGTCTGCACGGCCACTACGGTCGGGGGTTCGAATCCCAACCTCGGGCATGGATATTTGTGCCGTCCTTAGTATTAGCTAGTTCATAAGTAGTTTGTAAGTTTAGGGACTGATGACCTCGTAGTTAAGTCCCATTAGCTGTACAAACATTTGAACATTTTGAATACGGCATTTATAATTTTGTACATTATGCATATTTCTTTGTTTTACTGTTTCATAATTTATAAGCTGTTTCCATAATTACATGAAGATGAAATATTTTCCGCATTTTTATTTTCGTTTCTAATATAAGACTGGAAAAATACATATATATCCGGGCAATTTCGGGTTTAGCAGCTAGTTTTCAAAAATAACCGCAAGAATTCAAAAATATTAGCGGTAATCGACGTACTTTCAAGTCTAAAATGAACATTGTCCTTGTGGCTCACTCTTTTTATTCTGTCGACGAACCCCTGGGAAAAATTAACGAATTGATGTAATTTCTGTATAATGTTCTTGATTGTGCTTATTTACGCCTAGATCTGTCGTGTGCATGAGATTCGTATACGTTTCAATTTATCTGTTGCCACTCTTATGTTACCATTTCATGTAGTGGTTCGAAGACTTGCTCCTCAGCTGAGTCCTGCGGAACAAAATAAATGGAAGACCAGTACGTGCACCTGTGACTCTACACTACACGTCGGTCGTACTACAAAGCGGTCGGTATTCATTCCACGCGTGTACCATAGACTGAAGACAACACAACTACAGAACCGCTTATCACAGCCCTCTTCGTTCGTCGAGCTGAGAACGGACTATTATGCAAAATAGGTGAATAGGTTCACAGATTTGTGACTGGCTGGAAGACTTCCTAAGTAATAGAACGCAGTACGTTTTTCTCGACGTGTACCATAGACTGAAGACAACACAACTGCAGAACCGCTTATCACAGCCCTCTTTGTTCGTCGAGCTGAGAACGGACTATTATGCAAAATAGGTGAATAGGTTCACAGGTTTGTGACTGGCTGGAAGACTTCCTAAGTAATAGAACGCAGTACGTTTTTCTCGACGGCGAGTGTTTATCAGAGACGAGTGTATCGTCAGGCGTGCCCCAGGGGAGTGTGATAGGACCGCTATTGTTTTCTATCTATATAAATGATCTGATGGACAGAGTAAATTGTAATTTGCGGCTGTTTGCTGATGATGCTGTAGTGTATGGCAGGGTGTCGTCTGTAACTGACTGTAATAGCATACAGGATGACTTAGACAAAATTTCTAGTTGGTGCGAAGAATGGCAGCTAGCTCTCAATGTAGAAAAGTGTAAGGTGATGCGCATGAGTAGAAAAAGCAATTCCATAATGTTCGAATACAGCATTAGTAGTGAGCTTCTTGATGCTGTCGCGTCGTTCAAATATCTAGGCGTAACATTGCAGAGCGATATGAAATGGAACGAGCATGTAAGGGCAGTTGTGAGTAAGGCGGACAGCCGACTTCGGTTTATTGGGAGAATTTTGGGAAGATGTACTTCACCTGTAAAGGAGACCGCGTATAAAACGCTTGTACGACCACGTCTTGAGTATTGCTCAAGTATTTGGGACCCGCAGCAGATCGGTTTGAAGGAAGACATAGAGGCGGTTCAGAGGCGAGCAGCTAGATTTGTTACCGGTAGGTTCGACCAATGCGCGAGTGTCACGGAAATGCTCCGGCAACTCAGTTGGGGATTGTTGGAAGAAAGACGACGTTCTTTTCGTGAATTTCTGTTAAGTAAATTTAGAGGGCCGGAATTTGAAGCTGAGTGTAGTACGATCTTGCTGCTGCCTACTTACATTTCGCGTAAAGATCACAAAGACAAGATAAGAGAAATTAGGGCTCGTACGGAGGCATATAGGCATTCTTTTTTTCCTCGTTCAATTTGGGAGCGGAATAGGAAAGGAAATGCCTAGTAGTGGCTCAGTGTACCCTCCGCCACGCACCTTACGGTGAATTGCGGAGTATGTATGTAGATGTAGATGTACGACAGTCAAGTCTGAATTCTCGTACTATCTCGGTTGAGAGGCAAAAGATTAGAGAGATTAGGGCTCGTACAGATGCATACAAGCATTCGTTTTTCATTCGTTCTTTATGGGAGTACCACCCGCCACGCACACTTGGGTGGATTGCGTAGTATGTGTGTAGGTGTAGAACTGCGTACCGCCACCTTAGATAATACAGATCATTCAGGTAAAAATTCATGAACAGACGAAACTGATACATAAATGCTGTAAATCTTACTTTTCCTGCCTTGTCTTTAATGAATTTTGAAACGAATTAATAGAGTAATAGACGATTTTACTCGTTTACTGTACCTGAGGCAGCAAGATTCAGCTGAACCCAATAGTATCAACGGACGTCACACACACACACACACACACACACACACACTACTTACAAAGCTCTACCACAAAGGACTAAAATTACTTTCTGTTTTTATATACTTGGCGAAGTAGATGGGTGTATTGACACTCTCTTTGAGACATATAACTTCTGAAGTATTTCTGTCTGTCTACAGGATATGATAACACGAAGAAGACGCTATGGAGTGAATCTATGGTGACACTGGGCTGGATTCACAGCAACCCAAATAGATGGAAACCATTTGTCTCAAATCGTGTCACGGAAATCCAGCAGAGCTCCAATCCTGCACAATGGCGACACTGTCCGGGCGAAGACAATCCAGCTGATATATTATCTTGGGGGATGTTAGCGAAAGAGTTACAGAGCTCACAATGGCGGCATGCACAACGATGGCTTCCAAACGTTCCCAACTTCTGGCCTCAACAGTCGATATCAACCACCCCACCTACTGTGGCACGGAAGAACGACCAAGTATTAACAGTTAGCACGTGGGACTGTCCCATAGACGCCAACCGATTCAGCCCGTACTGGAAGATGATTCGAGTTATGGGTTGGACACTACGGTTTATAAAGAACGTTCGAAGCACGGAGAAACACGACAGTGAATTAACTGCCACGGAGCTGGAAACTGAAAACTTATTTACTGTGTTTCAGTTTCCATGAAAGGGATTTCAATACCCATTTTTTATAGCTAGTGGGAGGAAATTACATGTTTTCAGCCTAATTGGCGGTACCACAGAGGTACACTACTCGCCGAATGAAAATATTTCATTTAAGTACGGCATTATACGTACTTGGGAAACTTCATAGTCTGTTCTCTCGAGAGTTTTTGATACTAGTATTCAGCTGCTTTAGGAAATCGATATTTTAATTCTGAACGTCATGTATAGTAAACATAAAAATTGCTCATGCTTCATTTAACCTGGCAGAATTACTTTAAAATTTCGAGATCTTTTGTTGTGATTCTTACTGAAAAATATTCTACGTTTCAAGTCTATAACATTATTGGTTGCTGTAAATAACAAAGAAAGACATTGGATAATATTGCATTAGGAAGGTCACATATGTACATTTGTAAAACGGAATCGATAATTGTCCTCAGTAAAACCACAATATTAGAATTAAAGATCTGAAAGATGGTACTGAGGGAGAAACCATTGCTAATGTCGACTGGTGTACCTACCGCCATAACTGGATACATAAAATACGTGCGAGCTTACTAAAAATGAAAAGAACCATCGTAGATCAGTCTGATTTATTTTCTTATTCATATGTAAATTTACTTATTATATTAAACAAAATAAGGGAAATAAAAATTGTTGAATACGTAAACTCGTCGGTGTACCAGATTCTACCCTCCAGTGACTGGAGACGATTCAAAAAAAATTTCGAACATTCAACGCTAAGCAGTAGCTGAAGCGATGAGGTTCAAAGAATGCAACATCAATCTGATGAGTCCTCTGTGGCACGGTGCAGCCAATTGTTACCTTCTGTCAGATCGAACAGGAGCTGTAGACGCCGTTGTGTATTCAGCGTGCTACAAGCTGGGGCTGATGTGTGAGCAATGAAAGAGCACGCTACGTGACTCCAAACTGCAGTCACCACAACCGAGCGCTCTGGATTTCTAAACCCGAGTGATTACTACCGCCTTCTCCTCACTCGCCCGCCCGCCACGAGGCTAGGCAGGTACCACACCACAGCTGCCCTTCTTTCCGGCGGTCCTCTCGCCGCACTCACGACAACACGGCACGCCCGGCGACGCCCGCATCTCCGGCACCGACACCCTCAGTTCACTTCCGCAAAGCTGGACACTGGCCGCCGCGGAACTCACAACTGGCGGGCGGTCGCGCT
Source organism: Locusta migratoria (assembly GCA_026315105.1). Taxonomy (NCBI): domain Eukaryota; kingdom Metazoa; phylum Arthropoda; class Insecta; order Orthoptera; family Acrididae; genus Locusta; species Locusta migratoria. The sequence goes on from CM048746.1 coordinate 86,913,515, forward strand.
ACGCCCAGCGCTCCACAGGCTGCCTCTGCCGCTCCTTACTCCTCACACCGTCCTCCGCCTCAGCCACATGCCGCGCAACAGACTGTAGTGTATTTTTTTAACGATAGTTGAATCAATGAAATGATATATAGCTATCGTAATACGATATGATACGAAAGACGCTTGATGGAATGCTATTTTGCAGGTTTTACATGAAATTACAGTTAAATTTTTCTTTCATGTGAAACAGCTTCGCGGGCCAAAACTTACTTGCCCGCGGGCCGCATGCGGCCCGCGGGCAGCGGGTTGACCACCCGTCTACAGCATCTTGGAGTGAGAATTGTGTTAAGTGAGCTACGCCATCGGTACTGGATCTTAAAGGCACGCCAGTCCATAAAGAAAGTTATACACACTTGTCTCCCTTGCAAGATCGCCAAGAACCTCCGCGGAGACGAAATAGAAGCGCCCCTACACTGTGGATCGCCTAAAATTAACTAAACCTTTCACAGTCGCGGGAGTGGACTTCGTCGGTCCACTATACGTCAGGGTGGGGAGCGTGTTTCAAAAAGCTTATATTGTACTGTTTACTTGCGCCATTATAAGGGCTTTGCACCTTGAATTAGCATCTGACATGAGTACGTAAAATTTCATCATGTCGTTCAGCTTCTCCAGCAGACATGGATTACCCCACACCATATATTCGGACAATGCGAGAACGTTTCAAGCAGCGAGCAGAGAACTTGTAGAACTTTCTCAGATCTTCATGGATCCACGTACCAGCCAGCATTTCAACCACAACGGTGTGTCCTGGAAGTTTGTTGTTCCACGAGCGGCTTGGTGGGGAGGCTGGTGGGAACGAATGGTGGGCACAACAAAGCGTTGCTTGAGGAAAGTGTTGGGCACGTCTCAAGTAGACGAGGATACTCTCAGGACAATACTAGCAGAGATAGAAGCCGCCATTAACAGCAGACCAATTATACAAGACGGTCCCCATGTATTAACACCAAATCATTTTATAAACGGGGGACGATTGACAACATTACCCCCCGGTCCAGAACCTAATATCAATACCGATCTGAGAAAAGTGGCAAGACTGACGGCAAAGGTGCAAGAAGATTTCTGGAACAGGTGGAAGAAGGAGTATCTTCTAGCCCTGAGAAGCTTCCACGGGGTGCATCAACCAGACGGGAGATCGACGAAGTGCCGGAATGGTGATGTCGTCCTGCTTCAAGACGATCTGCGGCCACGTCACCTATGGAAGCGAGCTAGCATTTCTGCAGTGAGACCGGGCCGTGACGGGAGGGCGAGAACTCTCGTCCTTAGACTCGGCGATGGAACGGAGATCATCCGCCCCGTACAGCTGGTCGTACCACTGGAGATCGACCAGGGTGGGGAGGATGTGGCGGATTAACGACGATGTTTAAGACTTATCTTTGTCTTTTATATTAGTTCCATGTACTCTTTGATTTGTATATGTTCTATGTAAGACGCACGTGTAAAGAAAGGTTGTGTTTACGTTTCACGATACATACTGTTCGCTCTGGACCACGTAATCTCTAGCAGGCTTGCTGAAAAATCTGCGTAAGAAAGATTTGGGATTATTGTCCCTTCGACACTGTGGTCATTACAGGGAAGGAACTCGACGGGGCTTTTCAGAGAAACCATCCCGGCGTTTGCCTGGAGTGATTTAGGGAAATCACGGAAAAAATCCCTACGTCAGGATGGCCGGAGGCGGTTTTGAAGCTCGTCTTCCACAATACAGGTGCAGTGTGTAATCACTATTCCACTTCGCTGGGTTTGGGCCCAGAGTACAGCAAATGTTCTTTTGAATTGCTGCGACGGTTCGTATAGAACCTTACTGAAATTAAACGAAGGAACATAAGGGTATACGGTATACATATCACTATTCTGCAGGATACTGAAGTGATACAGCATTCAGCCTTCTACATCTACATGGGATACTCTGCAAATCACATTTAAGTGCCTGGCAAAGGGTTCATCGAAACTCCGTTAAACTATTTATCTCCCATTCCATTCTTGACTAGCGCGTGGGAAGAAAGAACACCTGAATCTCTCAGTTTGAGCTCAGATTTCTTGTATTTTATTCTGATGATCATTTCTACCTATGTAAGTGGGAGTCAACAATAAATTTTCGCATTCGGAGGAGAATGTTGGCGATTGGAGTTTCGTAAGTAGCCCACGCCGCAGCGTTAAACGCCGTTGTTGTAATGATTCCCATCCCAGATACTGCATCATTTCCGTAACGCTGTCTCCCCTGTTTCGTGACAATACGAAACGATCTGCTTTTCTTTGGTCTCTTTCGATGTCATACGTCAAACCCACCTGATAAGGATCCCACACTGGGCAGCAATACTCCAAAAATTGACGGACAAGCGTAGTGTATGCAGTTTCTTTTGTAGTTCTGTTGCATGTTTTAAGGGTTCTTCCAATAAAACGCAGTCTCTGATTCACCTTTCCCACGACATTATCTACGTGTTCTTTCCAATTTAAGTCTGAAGTAATAGTAATTCCTAGATATTTTGTGGAGTTTACGGCCTTCACATTTGATTGATTTATCTTGTAAACAAAGTTTAACGTATTTCTTTTCGTACTCATGTGGATGAATTCACACTTCTCATTATTTAGAGTCAATTACCAATTTTTACACCATACTGATATCTAATTCAGATCGTTTTGCAGTTGGTTCTGATCTTCAGATGATTTTACTAGACGGTAAATGACGGCGTCATCTCCAAACAACCTAAGAGAGCTGCACAGATTTTCCCCTAAATCGTTTATGTAAATAAGGAACAGCAAATGACCAATAACACTACCCTGTGGAACATTCGATATTACATCTGTTTTAGTCGATGACTTACCATCGATTACTACGAACTGTATCCTATCTGACAGGAAATCCCCAATCCAGTCACAAATTTGGGGCGATATACCATAACCACGCAATTTGATTAAAAGCCGTTTGTGAGGTATGTTGTCAAAATCCTTCTGGAAATCAAGAAATAAGGAATCGATTTTCGAACCCTTGTCGATAGCACCCATGACTTCGTATGAGTAAATAGCTAGTTGTGTTTCGCATGAACGATATTTTCTAAATCCGTGTTGACCTTGGGTCAATAGATCATTCTGTTCGAGATAATTCATAATATTTCCCATTTCCCATGTAGCTTCTCCAATGGAATATCACCGTAATGTTTCTTTACACATTACTTTTGCCAGAAGCATGTTCGTACGCGTTATATCAACAAATTTGCTTGGTTTATTTCCACTTTTATATTAACTGACGACAGCAAAGAAACCTACGTATGCCTACCCAGTCCACTGTCCTGCATCTTGAAATGTTCAGTGTTGTGTATTGCAGAAATCATTTCTCGTTTAATAAAAAACTGCCACGATTTAGTGTCACATTTCTTACGTCGCTCTGTTGTAGTATTTTGGATCATGTCTTATGATCCTTTGTGTTGTTGTTGTGGTCTTCAGTCCGGAGACTGGTTTGATGCAGCTCTCCACAATACCCTATCCTGAGCAAGCCGCTTCATCTCCACATAAGAACGGCAACCTATATCTGTCTGAATCTGCTTATTGTACCCATCTCTTGGTCTTCCTCTGCGATTTTTACCCCACACACTTCCCTCTAATGCTAAATTCACAATTCCTTGATGTCTAAGAATGTGTCCTACCATTCTATCCCTTCTTTTAGTCAAGGTATGCCAGAAATTTCTTTTCTCCCCAATTCTGTTCAGCACCTCCTCATTAGTTACGCGATCTACCCAACTAATCTTCAGCATTCTTCTGTAGCACCATATTTCAAAAGCCTCTATCCTCTTCCTGTCCGCACTGTTTATCGTCCATGTCTCACTCCCATACAAGGCAACACTCCATACAAATGCCTTCAGAAAGGACTTCCTTAGGCTTAAATCAATATTCGATGTTAACAAATTTCTCTTTTTCAAGAACGCTTTTCTACCCATTGCCATTCTGCATTTTATATCCTCTGTGCTGCGACCGTCATTTGTTATTTTACTGCCCAAGTAACAAAACTCATCTACCTCCTTTATTGTTTCGTTTCCCAATCTAATTCCTTCGGCATCACCTGATTTTCTTACATTGCACTCCATTACCCTAGTTTTGCTCTTGTTAATGTTCATCTTATATGCACCTTTCAGCACACTGTCCATTTCGTTCAGTTGCTTTTCCGGGTCCTTTGCTGTATCTGACAGAATTACTATGTCGTCGGCAAAACGCAATGTTTTTAATTCTTCACCCTGAACTTTAATTCCTTCTCCAATTTTCTCCTTGCTTTTCTTTATAGCTTGCTCAATGTACAAATTGAATAACAATGGAGAAAGACTACAACCCTGTCTTACTCCCTTTCCAACCACTGCACCCCTTTCATGCCCTTCAACTCTGACAACCGTGTCTGGTTTTTGTACAAGTTGTAAATCACCTTACGCTCCCTATATTTTACTCCTGCTTGCTTCAGAACTTGAAAGAGTTGACTCCAATCAACATTGTCAAAAGCCTTCTCCAAATCTACAAAAGCTAGAAATGTAGGTTTGCCTTTTCTTAATCTATCTTCTAGGATAAGCCGCAAAGTGAGTATTGCCTCCCGGGTTCCTACATTTCTCCTGAACCCAAACTGATCTTCCCCGAGGTCGGCTTCTACCAGTTTTTCCATCCTTCTGTATATAATTCGTGTTAATATTTTGCAACCATGACTTATTAAACTGATGGTTCTGTAGTTTTCACACCTGTCTGCACCTGCTTTCTTTGGAATGGGATTATTACATTTTCCTTAAAAAAGGAAATATCCACCAGATGCACGGTTGTAGATTTATTAAATACCTATTTCAGGCAATTAGTTTCCTTCTTCAGGTATATTAATGGTGCCCTTGATGTTCAATCAGAGAATAGTGTAATAGCACTAAACATCTAGTGCAGAGTTTGAATCTGTACTCGTGATGTTCAGCGTTATTACACCATTAATATACATGAAGAAGGGCAATATTTGTCTGAAGCCAGTAGCTAATAAATCTACAATGCTGCTGTTTCTTGTTTTATCTAGAAAGTGTTATCCGCTCTGCATCGGCAAGGCCCATATCCGCAACCACATTCGCGGCATTTTATCTGCATTCGCAAGTTAGTTATCCGCATCCGCAGATATTAAAAGTTTTGAATGACTAATAGTAATAAATATCAGTATTTAATACCCATGGTATATAATGATATAATTATTGTAATTTCTGCGATAACTTAAACTACGTTTGACTTCTCGGAATACGGTAACTGTTCTATACCTACTCCAAAACTGGCTAATCTAAACAGGAAAGCATTGGCGATTCGGATACATACAGTAGCGCTTCGGAGCCCGTGTGCTTGGAGCACAACGTCAGCTGTTTAATACAGGCATCTTCTTAAACTTCAGTGGTTAAAACTAATTGGCATAGAGGAGATTTTACTGAGTTTAAATTAAAAAAAAAAAAAAAAAAAAAAAAAAAAAAAAAAAGTTCTTTCGGAGTTTTACAAAAGGGACACTTTATTTTCTCCATAATAAGGCACAAGAGGTTGTGTGACACAAAACAAAGCATGTCATTTCAAGTGTTGAAACTGCCATCTACTTTTAATTGGTGACTGGCAGCAAAAAAAAAAAAAAAAAAAAAAAAAAAAAAAAAAAAAAAAAAAAAAAAAAAAAAAGTACAATGTCGGACGCAGCTACGGCCAACCTATGCAATCAACATTGTGTACCTTCCTAAATACATTACTTTCACAGTACATCGTATCTGATTATGATAGGTGCTACAAAATTCTGTTGTCAATCTTTATTACTTTCGTCATCATTTATCTAATACATAAACATGAATGTATGTTTGTTCGTATTTTATGCACGGCTGTACCGTTCAGCCGGCCGCGGTGGCCGAGGGGACTGAGGCGCTTCAGTCACGGTCTGCACGGCCACTACGGTCGGGGGTTCGAATCCCCCCTCGGGCATGGATATTTGTGCCGTCCTAGTTCGTAAGTAGTTCATAAGTAGTTTGTAAGCTTAGGGACTGATGACCCCGTAGTTAAGTCCCATAAGCTGTACAAACATTTGAACATTTTTTGTACCTTTCATTCGGTTGAGAATATACTTTTTTTCATGAAAAAAATGCAACTATATCGTTGATCTTTTCCATGACATCAAACATATATATATATATATATATATATATATATATATATATATATATATATATATATATATATATATTTCAAATTGACGATTTCAATTTGTTTTCCTTCACTAATATCAAATCACCTCTACTCACTCTTTACGATATAGTATCCATTGATGTCGTGTTCGTTTTAAGAAAGAAATGTATTTACTACGGTCACTACAAAGCGCTAACTGAAGGCAGCGGAAATTTCGCATGGCACCTCTTGGGGGCAGTGGGCCGAATTGCCACCCAGAAAGCACTTGACAGATCGCATATAAGATACGGTCGCGTAAACGGATTAGGCGCAGCTCCCTCGGGTACAGCTACGTCCGCTGTGGCCAGGTTATGAGGACAATAGACTTCCGCTCTACCTGGGCCCTGCAAGGATTCAAAGAATGTCCACAGGCTTGAAGTTTTCAGCTAACATTTAGACAGACGTACTGGGTAGATACCTTGCTCGTTATCCGCATATGACACGCGGATGTCCGCGTCGCTCATAATTTTACCCGCAAAGTAGGAAATACTGCGGATATCCGCATCCGCGCAGACCCCTACCTATAAATCACACTTGATGCAATGGATAAAATATTCATTTTATGATCGTGTAGGAAATACGTTTGAAAAGTTCCAGCGCATAATCGCGATTTGGAGTGGGTGGGAATGGGTTTTGGTGCTTGCTTCCTTTTGGAGGAGGGAAAATATTAGCCCAAAACAAGACTGTTTGTACAGAACGTCTTTCTTACTTGAGCTGTGTTGCAGTATACAAGTAAAGTTTGAAAGACGAACAGCAGCTCGTTCCCAGGAAAATTTTGCAACCTAGTTCCATTTTCAAAAGACGTCATTTGAACTGAAAGTAATGCTAAAGTCGCGGAATCATTTCTATTTATACCGCTCAGATTGTAAGAGCAAAAGCCCGTTTTTTATGGAGGTTTTTGAAGGGCGTCAGTTTTACATTTTAGACTTACACGAATCAGTTCAAAATTTGCTTTAAACAGATAAGAACATAAAGTTAAAATGATTTATTTTGCAAATTATCATCTGTTGTCGATATATGGTTTTTAATCGAGCTGAAGGTAGAGTTGGACTCTTTGGACTTCCATCCCAAGTTTATGCGAAATTACATGATTACATTAGAACCGACGTGTGGAGATAATGTCTTAGACCTGCTGATGACAGATGGACCCGAAATTTTCGACTCAGCATAGAACAGGAAATCAGCAATCATAAGGCCATTACAGCATCATTGAATACAGCTGGAAATTGAAATATCGAGGAAGGTAGGAAGATCTCCCCGTTTAGCAAAGGCGAAAAGCGACAGATTCAGAGTACTAGACTGCTCAGCAACGTAGTTTTGTTTCTAGAGTGTTCAATACTGTTGAGCATCAGTGTACATAGTTCAAGACCATCGTACATTACACGTTAGACAAATATGTGCCAAGTAAAAAATGAGATACAAGGTGATCCTTACAATAAAGAAGACAGCAACCAACCACTTTTGATTCAAATCAAATGTTCAAATGTTAGTTAAGCTTATGGGACTTAACTACGGGGTTATCAGTCCCTAAACGTACAAACTACTTATCAACTAGCTTATCCTAAGGACGGCACAAATATCCATGCCCGGGATTCGAACCCCCGACCGTAGTGGCCGTGCAGACCGTGACTGAAGTGCCTCAGTCCCCTCGGCCACCGCGGCCGGCCACTTCTGATTATGCTATTTTTTAACTAAATAGTGCCGTTTCCGGTTTCGAACCTTTCAGTTCATCATCAGACGGCTGTTCACGTCCACATTTTTCTTATACAGGTAATTTTTCTTGTGGCGTAAAGTCTTTGATTGTGTGATGCCCTACAATACAAAACATGATTGTAATTGGTTACTCGAGCGTAGATGTGACTCATGATACCGACAATTGTTGTGAACAAACTTTTAAGATAGAATTTTTCTTGTTATTTATTTACTTACGTCGAAAAGTCGGTTCCAACGGGGCAAAGCCACACACTCCGCAGCAAGGCGCCTTAGATCGCTCGACCATTCCCGCGCGTCAATCAAAGACTCACTTTCAGAAATATTACAGAACAATGTAGCGTTTTAGTTGGATCATGTCATAAAATCCTGACTCTTCATCGTAAGAGTACATCGTATTGCCACCAAGTTCGTCCCATACATCTGCCAATTCATTCTAGTTGGTGAGTGTCTGTAGCAGAAAAAAACGAAATCTGCGTGCTGTCTCGTCTTCTGTACTCTCCAGTCCTGGCCCCTGCGGACTTTATTTCCAAAGATGAAAACTCTGTCGAAAGAACGAAGATTGGCAACCATAGACGAGATAAAACAAAATTCGCAGACAGCGCTTCGCATGATGCAGCACGAGGCGAAGCAAGACTGCTTCCGGAATTGAAAGCGGCGTTGTAAGCGTTTTCTCATTTGTGGATTTCGAAGGACAACATGCACAATAAGTAAAAGGTAAGAGTAAAAAATATTTTTTTGGTAAAATTTGCAAATAATTCTCAAAGTAACTGGTATACAAATTTTTATAATAAGTATAGATTTATTTATTGATTAGCGTCCCGCCCGGTTTCACACGGGTGGAATTTTATGTTATATATCTACAAAAATCGATGTGTATATGTTGTACATAACATGTTTAAATACAATGCATATTATGCTTATACATTCTTCAGAGTCTTTAATACGTATTTACATACTAATATCACAGTGTAATGTATATTTAAAAATTTACGGGCCGATTGTATAAACATCACTGAGTGGAGATAAAATCTGACGTTGGTTCAGAAACTGAACTCTATTCAGGGTTCCGCTCTGTAGTATAACACTAAACCTAGATCTGCTGAAACTGGTTCAACGTTGACCTGAGTCAGCAAAGAAGATGCCAGGCAACACCTCTAAAATCGGCGGGTCAGTTGAATTCTACGCAACGACTCGTCGGCTTTGACCAATGACGTCATATCTGAGTTAAAATCGATAGTTTGTTTAGAAACAGAACATAGATTGTAGCCGGCCGCGGCGGCCGAGGGGACTGAGTCGCTCCAGTCACGGTCTGCACGGCTACTACGGTCGGGGGTTCGAATCACCCCTCGGGCATGGATATTTGTGCCGTCCTTAGTCTTAGTTAGTTCTTAAGTAGTTTGTAAGTTTAGGGACTGATAACCCCGTAGTTAAGTCCCTTAAGCTTTACAAACATTTGAATAGATTGTAGATTAATATTTCGAGTTTAAAAAGTGATCTTTAGCTTCTCTCTGTCAGTGAGGTAAACGTTCACAGAGAGGTTTATTTTTCTGAACAACGTTTACTAAACTGACATGTTCCATATCATTACGAAATTTCATATATATGATCTATGGAACAAATATTAATCTAATCTAATCAAGTGATCGCCGAAGACGCCAAATTTTGGTCTGAGACCTGTGATCGATAGAACATTAAGTTGTGGTAATCTGTAATTTACGAGTATAACGATGCTAGTTGGTAATGGTGCTAGTTGCTATATCTACGTTATGTATCTTGTGAGACTCAGATATGACGTCATTGGTCAAAGCCGACAGGTTGTATACTGGTCTTCAATTATACCAAATCGCCTGTCGACATAATTATTGCGACTCGACCGCAGATATTAATTGTTACACAATATTTTCTATTGAAGATTTCATGTTGTAAAGATGGAAAAAAGTAACTAGGAAAAAAGAGCTATTTTTAAACTTCTCCCAACTCGAAAAAGATTTATTTCTAGAAATTGTCTTGGACGATATAAGGACACAACAGAAAGGAAAAATCGGATAAAGCCACTACGGCCTAGAAGGTACAGTCCTGGAAACATGTTTCGTTGATTTTAATTCGCACAATCCCGGAATCGATAGAGTTTAAAACTTTGTTATGAATGGACCGCGAAAGCACTTGCACATGAACAGTTATTAATTTTTAGACTCTCTTTACTGCCCAACAGTAGCCTAGAATGCTCTGAAAACTGACAGTATGCTTAAGTAATGCAGTGGTGTGCTATGATATGATAGTGTTCTTCCAATTATCTTTTATGGCCGATGCAGTACAGACAACTGTTGATAAGGGAGAAAAATTCCGGGTGTAAGTAGATTATAACACGAAAACCTTTATATCACAAACTACGTCGCAATCAAATCACGTATGTCTCTTGCGTTTTCCTTAACAATATATTCATAAGAACGTAGATGTGTATTAACAATCATCGAGCAGTTGTCATCGTACGATGTGTTCAGTAGTAAAAAATATTATTACGAACTGCACAGTCACTGCTGCTCCACCTGGGGAAGCATATAGAAGATGCTGGATCGTTATTGCGTGCTGTCGTAATTCATAAACTTGTCTGTTCACTGCATATGTTCATCATGAATAGTCACGGAGCGACGCTTACGCTCCAAGCGGCAGTAATAAACTTAAGAGACTTGATGAGTGCTATCGACAAGAGATCCCAAATTGATTCCATATTTTTAGATTTCTGGAAGAAGTTCAAATGTGTGTAAAACTTATCGGACTTAACTACGGGGTCATCAGTCCCTAAACTTACAAACTACTTATGAACTACTTACGAACTAGGACGGCACAAATATCCATGCCCGAGGGGGGATTCGAACCCCCGACCGTAGTGGCCGTGCTGACCGTGACTGCAGCGCCTCAGTCACCTCGGCCACCGTGGCCGGCTTTCCGGAAGACACTGTACCTCACAACCGTCTTCTAATCACAGTTGTATGTTTGGATTCGCGATTTCCTGCCAGAAAAGACACTTGTAATTGACGGAAAGTCATCTAGTAAAACGGAAGTGATATCTGGCGTTAACCAGGGAAATGTTATAGGGTCCCTATTGTTCCTTATCTTTGTAAATGATTTAGGAGACAATATGAGCATCTCTCTTATACTGTTTCCGGATGATGCTGTCGATTATCGGTTAGTAAACTCACCAGAAGATCAAAGCAGCTTGAAAATGATTTACATAAACTCCTGGCCATTAAAAATGCTACACCACGAAGATGTGCTACAGACGCGATATTTAACCGACAGGAAGAAGATGCTGTGATGTGCAAATGATTAGCTTTTCGGAGCATTCACACAAGGTAGGCGCCGGTAGCGATACCTACAACGTGCTGACATGAGGAAAGTTTCCAACCGATTTCTCATACACAAACAGCAGTTGACCGGCGTTACCTGGTGGAACGTTGTTCAAAAAATGTTCAAATGTTTGCAAATCTATCGGACCAAACTGCGTGGTCATTAGTCCGTAACTTACAAACTACTTAAACTAAGGTAAACTAACCTAAGGACAATACACACACACACACACACACACACACACACACACACACACACACACACACACGCTCCAGGAAGGACTCGAACCTCCGACGGAGAGCAACCTCGCGCTCCGCAACGAGGCGCCTTAGATCGCTCGGCTACTCCACCGCGGCGAAACGTTGTTGTAATGCCTCGTGTAAGAAGGAGGAACGAGTACCATCACGTTACCGACTTTGATAAAGGTCGGCTGTAGCCTCGCCATTGCGGTTTATCGTATCGCGACATTGCTGCTCGCGTTGGTCGCGATTCAATGACTGTTAGCAGGACATGGAATCGATGGGTTCAGGAGGGCAATATGGAAGGCAGTGCTGGATCCCAACAGCCTCGTATCACTAGCAGTCGAGATGACAGGCGTCTTATCCGCATGGCTGTAACGAATCATGCAGCCACGTCTCGATACCTGAGTCAAGAGATGGGGACGTTTGCAAGACAACAACCATCTGCACGGAAAGTTCGACGACGTTTGCAGCAGCATGGACTATCAGCTCGGAGACCGTGGCTGCGGTTACCCTTGACGCTGCGTCACAGACAGGAGCGCCTGCGATGGTGAACATTTCAGCAGGATAATGCACGAGCGCATGTTGCAGCTGCTGTACGGGCCTTTCTGGGTACGGAAAATGTTCGACTGCTGCACTGGCCACCACATTCTCCAGATCTCTCACCAACTGAAAACGTCTGGTCAATGGTGACCGAGCAACTGGCTGGTCACAATACGCCAGTCACTATTCTTGATGAACTGTGGTATCGTGTTGAAGCTGCATGGGCATCTGTACCTGTACACGCCATGCCCAGGCGTATCAAGGCTGTTATTACGACCAGAAGTGGTTGTTCTGGTTACTGATTTCTCAAGATCTCTGCACCCAAATTGCGTGAAAATGTAATCACATGTCAGTTTTAGTATTATATATTTGTCCAATGAATACCAGTTTATCATCTGCATTTCTTCTTGGTGTAGGAATTTTAATGGACAGTAGTGTAAGATATCTGCATGGTGCAAAAATTGTCAATCGACCCTAAACAATGAAACGTCTGAAGCCATCCTTAGAGCGCTAAAATAAACCCTTTAAACTTCATTTATACGATAAATCTTTGAAATCTAAAGGGTGTAAATTCAACTAAATACCTGGGAATTACAATTACGGACAACTTAAATTGGAAAGAATACATGGAAAATATTGTAGGGAAGGCGTTTCACTGGCAGAACACTTACAAGATGCAACAGTTATACTACACTTATTTTGGAGTATTGTTGCGAACTGTGGGATCCGCACCAGGTGGGACTGACGGAGGATTTACAGAAAGTTCAGAGAAGGGCACCTATTTTTGTATTATCGAGAAGTACGGGGGTGGGGGTGTGTCTCAGGAATGATGCACAAGTGGAAAACATTAATAGAAATGCGTTATTCGTCGAGGCGATATTTATTTGCGAAATTTCTGTCACTAACCCTTTCTTGCGAATGCGAACATATTTTTGTAATTAGATTCCATATTGTGCCAGCCCACCACAGAATTATAATGAAATAAACGGTTTCAGCTTGGTAGGCGATGTGAGATGTTTATTTTATTAAAATTCACAACATATCGATTTCGTCCCTATGATGGGACATCATCAGTGCGTGCAGAATTGCAAGTCATGTTGACATATGTGCTCTGCTTAAAACATTTTTCCGTCATATCACAAAAAACATTTATAAGGTCTTACTGGTACAAGAAACAATTATAAAATGAGCTAATTTTATACTTGTTTCTTGTACCAGTAAGACCTTATAAATAAAGACAAAATTGATGTCGTGTACGGGAAATGCTCAACATGTTCACCATCATTACTCAACAATAGCTGTAGTCGAGGAATAATGTTGTGAACAGCACTGTAAAGCATGTCCGGAGTTATGGTGGGACACTATCAGTTCCGATCGGAAGATTCACTTGGATGCCAGTCTTGTTTAAACAACTGTATTACAGCACCGGTGCATACACTGTTACCGAAACAATCAACACCAGATTAATCAAGGGTAAAACCTATGACCTAGAAGGATTTTAGTAGTGAAAGCTTGTCATCTGCTGCGACTCTCATTAATGTTTTCACCCCGTCATTATTTTTGACCTGTTTTTTGGTTCTAATAAAACCCCATGTCATTCCAAGCCTGTGTGTCAATTTTTACCCCTCTATCTACATTTTTCCGTGATTTATTAAGTTTTCAAATTTATACTGACTTTTTGATCACCCGGTAGATCTCGCCGCAACGAATAACGTCTTTCTTTTAATGATTTCCACCTCAAAGCGTTCAACATTTCCGTGACGCTTTACCCCCTGGAACGTGATAAGACAAAACGAGCTGCCCATCTCTGAACCTTCTCAAAGTCTTCCGCCAGTCCCACCTGGTGAGAGTGCCACACTGGCCAACAGTACTCCAGGAGAGGACGCACACGTGTAAATTTAATCAAATTGCGTGTTTATGGTATATCGCCCCAAATTTGCGATTGGATAGGGGATTTCCTCTCAGAGAGGACACCGTTCGTAGTAATTGATGGTAAGGCATCGACTAAAACAGAGGTGATATCTGGCGTTCCGCAGGGTAGTATTAGTGGCCCTCTGCTGTTCCTTATTTACATAAACGATTTAGGGGAAAATCTAAGTACCTCTCTTAGATTGTTTGCAGATGACGCCGTCATTTACCGTCTAGTAAAATCATCTGAAGATCAAAACTAACTGTAGAACGATCTGAATAAGATCCTATGGTGTAAAAATTTTCAATTGACTCTAAATAATGAGAAGTGTGAAGTCGCCCACATGAGTACGAAAAGAAATCCATTAAACTTTGTTTACAAGATAAATCAACCAATAGTGAAGGCCGTAAACTCCACAAAATACCTAGGAATTAGAATTACTTCAGACTTTAACTGGAAAGAACACGTATATAATGTCGTGGGAAAGGCGAACCAGAGACTGCGTTTTATTGACAGAACCCTTAAAAGATGCAACAGAACTACTAAAGGAACTGCATACACTACGCTTGCCCGTCCATTTTTTAGTATTGCTGCCCATTGTGGGATCCTTAGCAGGTGGGTTTGACGGAGGACATCGAAAGAGTCCAAAGAAGGGCAGCTCGTTTCGTATTGTCACGATAAAGGGGGAGACAGCGTTACGGAAATAATACAGGATCTGGGATGGGGATCATTAGAACAACGGCGCTTATTGCTGCGCCGTGGGCTACTTACGAAACTCCAATCGCCAACATTCTCCTCCGAATGGGAAAATATATTGTTGACTCCCACTTATATAGGTAGATATGATCATCAGAATAAAATACGAGAAATCAGAGCTCGAACGGAGAGATTCAAGTGTTCTTTCTTCCCGCGCGCTATTCGAGAATGGAATGGGAGATAAATAGTATAATGGTGGTTCGATGAATAAGGTAGGTGGGCCAAATAAGGCCATAGTCCCCAATAAGGCCACCCCCCTTTATTTCTGAAACTTCCATTCAAATCCGTCGGATTGCAGCAACTACATGACCGGAAACGGCGTCCTAGTAACAAAAGAAAAACAGAATCGCCATGTTGTACGTTATTCAGTTTGCAGTTGTGTATCTTTGGTTTTGGAAGTTTTTGTTAAGCTACTAAGGTAAGTTTTTCCTAAGCTCTGGAGTATTTAATTTTTACGACTGCTTTATGAACTGGTGATTCTTTTGAAGCATATTTATGGTAGATTTGAAACCTTCAAGTCATTTTAAGATGAGCTAGTTAGAAATTGCAGAAAAATGATCTGCGATGGAACCTGGAGAAACCGATATAGCTGATGTAGTGAAAGTCAACGAACTAACCTCACAAGACAAATCTGACACGTCACCTGAAACGGAACTGTGAGCTCGCCTTTCATCATCTGCTGGAAAACCCTTTACTGACATCTTAAAAAACCCTAAAATTAGGAAGAGCCGCACCCAAAGGACAAAAAGTTTGAATTGTATAGTGAACTAAGTAACCCGAAGTTTATTCCAAGAGAAACCTCAAACATCAGCACGAGGCCAACAGAACACGACGTCAAAAACTTTGAAGAAAACTTCTCAAGCAGCCCCCAGCTCCTCAAAAGTCGATGCGTTTTCGTCTTGGTATTGTTTTATCTGCACTGAGGACTTGGTAGAAGATATGATTCGCTGCTCACTCTGTGGACTATACGTTCATGCTCTTTGTGCCGGAATCGACAATAGAGACACTGTTGAAAAATATTGTTGCCCCAATTGTGAAATAGAATAATTAGTCTGTGTCTGAAAATCTGAATTTTTCTTTTCTTGTACTATGTAATAAAAGTTTTTGACTGTTTATTCAGCATTTTACTGTCCCAAAACCCTCCTTTTCTGGATGTGGCCTTGTTAGGGTACATGGGGTGGCGTTATTGGGTACCCCGTTATTGGTGCTACGTTTTTTAAAATTGATTTTAGAACATACTTCCACTGCTTTGAATGTTGTGAATTTATTTTTCTTAGTAGCTAAAGGGTTATTCCTAAGGATTGTGAAGTTTCAAGTTAATCGGCTGACTAGTTTGGTGGTGAAAAATCGTCAAACCTTAAGGTGGCCTTATTTGGCGCACCTCCCTTACATTTTAAGTGTCTCCTTTGATTTTCCATAAGAACATAGTTTTATTGAAAGAGGGTAACCCAATAAGAATTTTGTAATAGTGAAGTAGGTGTTGGAAACATTGCAAGTATGGCGTTGTAGCTATGCACACTGCTATTACTTTTGAATTGGGTCACTCTCATGAGTGACTGTATATATTGTGAAGCTACAGTGAGTATCCCTAGATCCCTAAATAAATGTCTGCAGGATGCTCTTGGGTGGGCTCCAGCAATTATTCTGACTACAGGCTTTTGTGCAATGAATACTTTTTTACTCAATGTAGAATTGCCCCAGAATATGATCCCATATGAAAGCAGTGAATGAAAATAGGCGTACTAAGCTAATTTACTGAGATGTATATCACCAAATTTTGCAATGACTCTGATAGCTTAAGTAGCTGAACTCAAACGTTTCAGCAAATCTTCGATGTGTTTTTTCCAATTATAAAAGAAAAAAAGTTCAAATGTTTGTAGAGCTTATGGGACTTAACTACGGGATCATCAGTCCCTAAACTTACAAACTACTTATGAACTACCTTATGCTAAGGACGGCACAAATATCCATGCCCATGGGGGGATTCGAACCCCCGACCGTAGTGGCCGTGCAGACCGTGACTGGAGCGCCTCAGTCCCCTCGGCCACCGCGGCCGGCCTTCCAATTCAGTCTCTCGTCAATGCAAACACCTAAAACTTTTGAATATTCCACCTTAACTACAGATTTATGTTCGAAGTCTAAATTTATTAATGGTGTCCTGCCATTTACTGTATGAAACTGTGTACACTGGGTTTTATGAAAGTTTAATGAGAGTCCATTTGTAGAGAACCACTTAATAACTTGCTGGAATATATCATTTAAAATTTCATCAGTTAATTCCTGTTTGTCAGGTGTGATAGCTATACTTGTACCATCAGCAAAAAGTACTAGCTTAGCATCTTCGTGAATGTAGAATGGCAAGTCATTAACATATATTAAGAACAGCACAGGACCCAAGACCGAACCTTGTGGGTCCCCATTTTTGATAGCTCCCAAGTTACAGGAATTACTTGTTTCATCTATATCATGTGAACTAATTATTTCAACTTTCTGCACTCTTACAGTTAAGTATGATTTAAACCATTTGTGCACTGTCCCACTCATATTAAGAACAAGTGGAAAGCTCCAGAGCGACTGACGCGTCGTCGACCGTGAATGTGGAATGGCAAGTCATTAATATATATTAAGAACAGCACAGGACCCAAGACCGAACCTTGTGGGACCCCATTTTTTATAGCTCCCAAGTTAGAGGAATTACTTGTTTCCTCTATATCATGTGAACTGATTATTTCAAATTTCTGCACTCTTACAGTTAAGTATGATTTAAACCATTTGTGCACTGTCCCATTCATTAAGAAAAACTCCAGAGCGACAGACGCGTCGTCGACCGTGAATGTAGAATGGCAAGTCATTAATATATATTAAGAACAGCACAGGACTCAAGACCGAACCTTGTGGGACCCCATTTTTGATAGCTCCCAAGTTAGAGGAATTACTTGTTTCATATATATCATGTGAACTAATTATTTCAACTTTCTGCACTCTTGCAGTTAAGTATGATTTAAATCATTTGTGCACTGTCCCACTCATATTAAGAACAAGTGGAAAACTCCAGAGCGACAGACGCGTCGTTGAACGTGAATGTAGAATGGCAAGTCATTAATATATATTAAGAACAGCACAGAACCCAAGACCGAACCTTGTGGTACCCCATTTTTGATAGCTCCCAAATTAGAGGAATTACTTGTTTCATCTATATCATGTGAACTGATTATTTCAACTTTGTTGGTTGTTTAAGGGGGACAAAACTGCATTGGTCATCAGTCTATTTCAACTTTCTGCACTCTTACAGTTAAGTATGATTTAAACCATTTGTGCACTGTCCCATTCATTAAGAAAAACTCCAGAGCGACAGACGCGTCGTCGACCGTGAATGTAGAATGGCAAGTCATTAATATATATTAAGAACAGCACAGGACCCAAGACCGAACCTTGTGGGACCCCATTTTTGATAGCTCCCAAGTTAGAGGAATTACTTGTTTCCTCTATATCATGTGAACTGATTATTTCAACTTTCTGCACTCTTACAGTTAAGTATGATTTAAACCATTTGTGCACTGTCCCACTCATATTAAGAACAAGTGGAAAACTCCAGAGCGACAGACGCGTCGCCGACGAGTAGCGGCGGGCGACTCGGCGGCGAGGTCCATTTACTGTATGAAACTGTATATACTGGGTTTTTATCAAAGTTTAATGAGAGTCCATTTGTAGAGAACCACTTAATAACTTTCTGGAAGACATCATTTACAATTTCATCAGTTAATTCCTGTTTGTCAGGTGTGATAGCTATACTTGTATCATCAGCAAAATTACTAGCTCAGCATCTTCGTGAATGTAGAATGGCAAGCCATTAATATATATTAAGAACAGCACAGGACCCAAGACAAAACCTTGTGGGACCCCATTTTTGATAGCTCCCAAGTTAGAGGAATTACTTGTTTCATCTATATCATGTGAACTGATTATTTCAACTTTCTGCACTCTTACAGTTAAGTACGACTTAAACCATTTGTGCACTGTCCCACTCATATCAAGAACAAGTGGAAAACTCCAGAGCGACAGACGCGTCGTCGACGAGCAGCGGCGGGCGACTCGGCGGCGAGGTGAGGCGGAAGACGTGCCGGCGGTGCAGGGTGTGGTCGTGGTCGTGGTCGAGGCTGGGGCGGGGCCGCATCGACCAAGGTCGATCCGCAGCCGCAGCCGCACCCGTCCACCTTGAGCGGTCCGGCACACAGCCGTTCCCGGCGGCGCTGTGACGCCAGTCGACGCGCAACCGCTGCGCGGGCAACAGCGCAACGACTGCCACGCGCGTCCAAATGATGGCAAACCTAACGGAACAAAATTTCATGGGCCTCGGTCCGTACACTTACAATCGATTTTAACTTACGCTAAGGGCAACCCACACACATACATCATCGAGTATAACAGAAGTGATATTACGGGCTTCCTATGGTTTTATTTGCGGACGGAGAAGTTAGTACTGCTTCCTCCCACAAGCTCCCTAATACCTCCACATCCTTGCGGATGCTGTTGCGTAGCAGTGTGCGTTTGTACCGCCCTACAGTACGCACGAGGTGTCGTAGTTGCTGTCCAAGACTTTATGGACAGCATAGAGTTCTGACTAACCTGTTGTCTTCTATAGTTGTGTCCCCAGCGCAGAAGACAGCACACAGGTCGTTGATTCTTGTACAGCATACAAGTGAGGCTAAAATAAGTTCTGTATGGTGGAAGCATAAGAAGTGACACGCGAGATTTTTAATTTTCAGGGATGCCATTTATTAATTAAATAATATAATATGAGCAACTATTGTTAATATGACACTGCCTATGCTGCCCATAGCTCATGTTGAGACCTCGACTGTTATCACTATTACAAAAATCTTTACTCATGACCGGCACGATCCGGCGTGTATAGTGGTCAGCTCGAGACTGAATCTGCGGCGCGTTGCGAGAGGGCACCTGACGCTCTATTTCGCGCCAAAACAGGGCCGTCGCGCGCCTTCTGCAAAATCGCTCTTCTCTTGTTACAATAAGAGAAGGTACATTAAACTTTTTAAACTGTCAAAACCTAGCCTGTCCTTGAGAGATATTTATTACAAATTGTCAGATTTGAATAATTAATATTTAGTATATAACAAACAAAACTAATGTCAAAAGAAATCACGTGACGTGAAATGCAGCAGCCGGTAACATAGGCGATTGGGCAAAGCTGGAGGTGTGTACCAGCCGGGATTTGAACCCGGGTCTCCTGCTTTCTAGGCAGTTGCGCTGACCCCTACACCACAGGGGACACAGTGATCACCGCACCTGTAAGGACTACCTAAGCACGCCTCCCGTCAGATATAAATTCCCAGCTTCGCCCTGCCCACAGTACTCAAACTCGTAGTTATGAAACTAATTCCCGTAAGAGTAAGGGCTTCAAACTTGCCCACCCCTCCCCACTAACGATAGGATCATTGCCCGTCACCGGCATATTATATATATACATGTGGCGTCTGTTCCAAAAGAACAGATGTCACTTCTGATACAGCAGTTGTTATTATTTAATATTCACAGAATATATATGACATCAACTGCGATTGTGGAGTACAGCACTGGCCACATGGGCTACTTTTTATTCCGAAGATGACCTACATCAGGTCGAAACCGGTAAATAGAAACTGTTAATTTTTGAGATCAAGACTGTTTTTGTAATATTAATCATACCAAATAATCGCTGTTTTTCTCCTCAGACAATGTTGTCAAAATTAATGTTGAATTTGTAGTCCGCCACAAATTTGCGGAAAGGGATAATACTGCAATTGATGCCGAGAAATATTTTTAATTTCCTACTGGAATTTTAACACGTTGGTTGCCGTGTGGCCGCAGGCGGCTCTGGCGCGCATCTGACGTCATCGCGACAGCCAACGTGTTAATGTATCACACGCGTAAGAGTCAGATACACTTTTTTCCATTGTGATATCGAAGTTGATGTGATAGGATTTTCTAGTGAGGTTAGGGACATGTAATTATTACTTATAACACTACATCTTGAAGAGATAAGGCTACATTTTTCAAGATTTGTCGAATCAGTGTCAGATATTGTACATTGGAAGTGGCTAGTTGGGTTTGAAAAGGCGATTAAAGTTAATTAAGCATTAAGTAGCTCTTTTACGAAACGTGCCTAGTGAATATAGGTTTTCTTTTGTGTGTGTAGTGGTCAGTCCGGAAGCTGAGGTGGCAATTTGGGCAGACCATTCTTACTATATTTGTATGAATCCTGAGGGAATTCATTGAGCCACGCGTGGGTCGTGTGCTTTATTGGTATTGTTTTGGTGGCTCTGGTCACAAATTGTGCAATTTGTGTTGTTAGGAGAAATTTAATAGACCAACTTCCGATACTTACCTTGAAATTCACTTGTGACTGATAGAAACGATAACATCTTTGGGTCTTGGAACCAATAAAAACTATTTGGAGATCTCGCAAGTAACCATCTGACAGCTGAGAGTTAGGCTTGGTAGGAAGAGTTATAGTCTAGTTTTTTAGAGTTGATCAGATGCCAACACGGAAAGTAGGCTCCAAGCTTGCACCATTAGGGTATCAGGTGATATATCATACACAATATACATATGGTAAATTATGTTATTCAGGTATTGCTTACTATTGTAATTTGTGTGAGATACAGTATGATCTTTTGCTGTCTCAACTCTCAAATTAAGGTTTACATGGCGTTTATTTAGAGCGAGGCACCATGAGGCTAACAGAATAGCGAAAAAGCCATTCTCGTCGCTTTATAATATGAGGGGTATAATCTCGGCCGGCCGGTACAGTTGCATACCTGTGTAGCATGGACGTATGAATATATCAATCAGCTCTTGAGGGATATTTGGCCAATCTTTCTTCAGTGCAATATCCAGTTCTGCAACCAATGTGGGAGGTGCTGGTCTGGTTGCAAGGTGTCTTTGAAGTGTATCTCAGACATGCTCAAACGGGTTTAAGCCCGGTGAACAAGCTGGCCACGCAATTCGTTCCATTCCTTCAGCTTCAAGCTTGTTATCTGCCACTGAATGTGGGACGAGGATTATCTTCCACCAGAAGGAACCCATCACCTATGGAATCAGCTTAGAGCACAATAAAAGATCGAAGGATCTCGTTTCTATACCTCGGAGCAGTTAAAGCGCCATTCTGAATGACACAGAGGTCCGTATGTCCGCCAATACTGAATCCTGCCCACACCATTTGTCCACCAGTATGATTTGGTGATGTTTCCTGCACATAAGCAGGATTGTTTCGAGTTCCACATTCTCTCCAGATCATAGAACGATGATTGTCTGGCTGAACTCAAAATTTTGACTCTTCTGTGAACAGAAACCGGCACAATTCGTTACGACTTCAATCCTGATGTTCCTCTGCCCAGTTTCTGTGGACTAAACGGTGTCGCGGTTTTAATGGGACACACACCATAGGCCTCCGTGTGTTGAGGCTACATTCCCGAAGGCGATTTCGGACTGTTTGTGTTGAAACAGCGCGTCTCGTTGCTGTCTGGAGAGTGCAGCTGAGTTGCACTCAACCTTCTGTCTGGACGCACTGTTAACCAGAGATAACGGTCATCTGTTGCTGGGGTGTGTGCTGTCACCATGTAGTTTTCTTTCAGTATTTCCACAGCACAAATAATACCTTTGCCTGTTCATTTCAGGATATAATATACAGTTCAAGCTGTTCTACCCACAAGGTCCGGCTAGTCCGTACCTTGTATTGAAAGAAAATAGTCGTTATTACCAGACTAGTATCCGAAGTTGCTTGATATGGTTATCAGGACAACTGGAAATTTTGTCCATATCTACAGTTGAAAAATAACTATTCTTTCCAATAGCATTAAACTTTATTCATTCTTCGTTAAGAACTACATCAGTTTGTAACTTCACAGCTGCGTCCACCTAATCCTCGATGGGCGAAGGTGCCGTTGTATTGTATTTGCTGTTTAATTACTCCTTAATAATTGTTCCAATGGTATGACTGTATAGGATGCAGACAATTACTGGGTTGATCCATAACAATAAACTTTGCTAACTTCCTTTATTACGGAACGACAAATGTTAATAACTTTCTTTAAATACACTGATTAGATAACCGTGTGCCACTACGATGAATGTCTACAAGTCCACATTGAAACATTTCAATATGCAACTGAAACTCATATGCGATACGACTGAAGGGCGAAAACTTTAGCCACCGCTAAACGCGGGTTACGGACACACTGTCAACATGCTACTGCTTCGCTCTGCGGTCGGCGGGAGACTGCCGCACACCGTCCAACAAACAAAAAACATTCCAACCTAATTGTTGCCAGCAGCTCTCGATGCACGCCAACGATTTCTGATTCTGATATGGACAGAACGAAATTCTAATTAAGAATAACAATTGCTTTAAATCATAAAAACAACAGACAGTCATCTTCAAATAACCTTAATCTTCTCTCTTCTTTGGCACTGTGCAGTTCTTTTACTCCGTAGCAGTGAGCACAAATTCACCCGCCAAAACCTGTGAAAATAAATTCCGTCTGGCAGTATTTGCTCACACAGTGCCAAACCCCTTATAACATAAACTACTTGAATATCTTGGGTCGAGCTAGAAACCAGTAGTGTACAATGTTACACTACAGGTGTTACCAATCAACGACCTCGGCCTTGCCTTTTAACGGCTCCTGTTGTTCGAAATTGCGTCCAGCGCCTGGAAATTACACTTTGGGACACTCCAATAGCTGCAGCCACCTCCCTCTGTGTCTGTCCCGCTTCCAACCTTCCCATGACTTCCGATGCCATAGCTTTGAGTAATTTACGTTGTTGCTGCATTGCACTACCTACTCACTACACTACCTGAACCCAACTGCTTCTGTAATCCGTTTGGTAGACTAAACATGCCCCGGTGGAGTGGCCGAGCGTTCTGAGGCGCCTTGCTGCGGAGCGCGAGGTTGCTCGCCGTCGCAGGTTCGAGTCCTCCCTCGGACATGGGTGTGTGTGTTTTCCTTAGCATAAGTTAGTTTAAGTAGTTTGTAAGTCTAGGGACTGATAACCGGGAGCAGTTAAGTCCTTTAGATGTACAAACATTTGATATGAGAGTAAACACAAGTCAACAACAATTCCCTTTGCATCAACTTTGTTATTAACACTATCTCGGTTGCCGTAATGTTGTTGTCTCCATTCCGTAAAACCGTCAGAAAGACGTCGAGCCATTTTTGTTCTTTCCTCCGCCGTTGGCACTACTTCAGAAGCTAGATATTTCAACTGATCCCCAAACTGTTTTAACCAGTATATTTACTCAATCGTTGTAGTTGCATGTTATATCGGAATTGGGGCTGCGGCTGGTCTAGTTTTAATTCCAAATAATTAACGTATCCACCAACAGCCGTAAAGTTTGCGTTGTTTTATTTAACGACCGGTTTCGGTTTTACATTAATAACATCTTCAGGCTCTATACAAATAAATTTACAAGTAAGTGTTGTATCGGTAACATCATGTACAACATATGTCATATAAAATATAAAGAACAACAAGTACAAAAGAACCAGCAATCAGCATTGAAGCAATATAATAAGGACTAATGATTGGTATAATAATAGGGGCTATTAAAATAAAGTAACATTTATAAATAATACAAGAACCAAAGTACCTGAAAGATATTACTTCTAGAAGCAATGACGTTGAGTGTATACAATAAATAACATTTCTTCAGACTGTCTGTGTCCTAAGATATCTTAGGCAGGGAGAGGGTGAAATATACGAAATAGTGGTGTAGGGGATTATCAATGGTATAACCAGTAGTTGAAAATGGCGATAAAATGTATTATTTAGGGCAGTGTATGGTATTAAATTCATGAGTGGTCATTGTAGTAAAAACTGACAGGGTATACGTCAGTGACTAATGAAAATTAGTAAAATAAGTAATGAAACATCGGAAAACATTCACGAGAACTTGTGGAATGTCAGAGAGGAAAGCAATCAGCATTAAAGTAAAGTAAAATATGAAAACCCCAAGTACTACTCCAGCAGTGGGCATGTAACAATCGGCGACACTTCATGGGTCCTCAGATAACGATGAATTTGATCTCATCATTATGAACAAAAATGGCGTAGACCACAAATCATTATACTATCGAACAAAATTGAAATTTGAATTATGGTTTTTTTCCTCGCCATAGTCAAGCAGGGAATATAGGTATTCTTCATCATATAAAATAGAAAGCCATATCTAGGTAGGATGCCTTCACTATTAAGGTAGTCAATAAAGTATGTGTGGATAAAGTCCAAGTAAAACCATGGAACATAGGATAAAGTGTCGGTCAAAATCAATTATGTATGAAATGGACAAAGATCGAGTAAATCAGGGTCATTAAATTATGTCGTACCACGAATGTTTGGATTTATAGTTGTCAATAGAGAGTTGGACCTATAGGTGTCCATATGTGCATACATAAAAGCACATCTGTCGACTAACGTGATGCATTGACTATAGATGTAAAGGTGTAGGGTAAAACTCGAACTATATATATCGTATGGGGAGTAGATGCAGAAGGTATGGGATGACATAGTATGTATCTTTGTCAACCCAAGGTTTAGAACATGTGGTGCCCTCACTTAAGAAATGGCTGCATTATTTAAAAAAATATTAAACATTTAGGGTTACTGAAGGGTAAATCAATTTTAGATGTATCTCTTTTTACCACATTTCCTTATGACAAATATACTAATACCTCACTTATTGATTCCCAGTATACAGTTTTATAATGAAACTACATCTCAGCGTAGACCTTGTGCATGTATCAAACATTCTTAAAATATGAAACATATCTATGTGCAAATGTTACACATTTACATGTAATTTATAAAAAGAAATTGTTATAAAAATAAAACTGATAGGTGTTACATGATTTTGTGTCAGTTTATTGTAACTATAATCCAATAATCATGGTATGGCAAAAAACTAAATGTAGTATTATATTCCACTCATAATAATAATTTTAGAATATGTAGTTACATAACTTAGACTTTCATCACTGGATATCTGAGTGTCATACTAGAGTATATTAGTTATGTACTACATTTACAGAACGGTGGCGCCATACTTATCGATATACACAAACAAAAAATATTTACGTGTAATTTTCTAAAAAAAAATTAATAAAAAATTAATAAAAGAAAAGTAATGAAAGAAAAGGGAAAAAAGTCATAGATGAAGTATGAGTGTGTTACATACATCGATATTAGTATGTCAACTACTGTACATAGCAACATGTTTGATTGTCATTATACACATGCTTACCCTCAATACAGTTGCTCTGAATACAAGTGTGAACAAGTGGAAAAAATGTGTGGTGTGATACATTGTGAAAGTGACGAGCTGAGGCACATTATTCCAAATTATGACGCAAGTAGTTTATACTACGTTATAGATCTCGTAAATAACGAGCAGATGCAAATTCTTGTAAATCAAAGCAGAACGCGAATGAACTGTGCAGTTATAAATGATGTGTGAAGAGGTGGTATTATTTAAAATGTAGAGGTAGGGAAACTATGTTCTTATATTCTCCTTGTACATGTATTTTTGCATTGCAATGTAATCTTATGTATTAAAAGAATCTGCGAAAACTAAAGTCAGTCGGCCAGACCAAACTACTCAGCGGATTTCATTTTTCTTTGTTTTAAACAAAAGGTATTCATTCACATTGGCCGAGTGGCTATCCCCTGGGGCACGGCCCACTGTCTCATGACCACCAGCCAGTCAGCTACGCTGTCGTAGCCTCCACCCCCTAAACTTTGAAGGGTTGTAGCTCCCAAACTAACAGTGATAGGAATATAGTTTAAATTGATTTGGACGCAGCTGGTTTCGACGAATCCAATGCACGATAGAAAAAAACTATTGTTTCATTTAAAAAATTATATCTTTGTGCTGTAACTCTTTGGAAAATGATACAATAAACTATGTTCATAGCTCCGCAGAAAGTGTAACATTTCTTGTGTTGACCTACCGCATTAAAATTTCCCGTCACCTATTATTTTATAAGTTACAGAGGCAAACACACTTAGTGAAACACAACCATTGCTGACTACAGGTACGTACGTTGTAGTTCTTTCCGTTTTGTATTCTTTAAATTTTGCCTACTTTACTACCACCTGTTTACATTGTTCTGTAGTAAAATAAACACAACCGTGCAACATTTCCGTTTGCTGCTTTAATTTGGAACTCCAGTTGTAGATCGATTTGCAACGAATAAGCAGAGTGTGGGCGGTTCGCAAAAACGTTCTTAAAACTATGTCGTCCGTAAAATGAGTCGTTATCTAATAAGGCACAATTGAATGAGGCACATTATCCAAGAATGCATAATTTTTCGCTTTCGTTTGTAAGCAGAAGCTTATTCGGTGCGCCTAATGCATATGCAACCCAACAACCAGCTTCGTAGTGCGGGATGCGTAAGCTTTCGCTGACGCAGGGGTTTTGCTTTCCTGTAAACCTCTTGTGTTGCGCATAATTTTTCGCACTCATTAATGTTCAGGATATTTAAATCGCTTACCAGATAACGAATTAGTAACATGCAGCAAATGAGGAATCATCAGTTACTAATTTGATACGAAAAATAATATTCTTTCTAGTATTTTCAATGTTTTCATTAGCAGCGCACTTTACTTATCGCCCACGAAATATGAATGATTTATTTCTTGTTGAGCATTTCTGTTAAGTGTGTACTGAATACGTCATATCAAAGATTGTAGTTCATATTTGTCGTGAATGAAATATTTTTCGACAGAAAAGTGTTCTGGATGGTACCATGTCGTATTGTAATTAAATATTATTGATGAAACCAACATTTCCGACCTCGGTTACTGGCAAATATTCTTTTTCGTCAAGCTTTGTATAACACTACCTGCCTATTAATGTTGGGGATCGTGTAACATCCAGATTTATTTCGTAAATAAATATAATTAATTTCTAATAGGATTAAAATTTGGAAAAAAATTGTGAGAAATTCACTGAAATATTCTGTATGGAATGAGTGAATGAAAGAAATAATTAAACTGTAAGTAATTCTGACAGATACCATGAAAGTGCTTCGGCAGGTAGGTATAAAAGAAAGTACGAGCTCACCTTTACCGACTTCTGCAACTGCATTCAGCACATAATAAAGCCTTGTTGAAAGAAATTGTTATTGTAATTCAAGATAATCTCGCCCTAGAGTGAACTCGGCGCAATTAAGGTAGGTATTCCGTGCAGACGACCGTGTACGAATTTTCTAGAACTTTCGTTCTATGAATCGTTGCCAAATGCAACCACACATAAAAGAAATTATCGGACCTAGCACATATGCAAAATACTGACAAGATGATTTCAGGTTCTAGTAGGCACAAACTGAATGGAAATGTACCGATTAAAAAATAACTTCAAGAAATTATTTTCGTCTACACGAAATCCAAGTCGACATAGTGGTGCCGAGTCACTGCAAGATTATATGCGTGCCTTAGCTGCGCCAGTGCTATCGTATAGAGCTGTGAATAAAAAAAAATATTGTTAATGCAGTGAATCAAGTTTAAAGGGAATTTATTAAAGAAATATGACGGAACATCATACATTCTCGTAAAAAAGTCAGGAAATATCGTTCAGGGGACTAATGGCGTCCGATTGAAACAAAAGCTGGATATCGACAGAATAGTGCCGTCGTTCTCCTTCACGCCGCAGAAAAGAAGTAAGTCGACCTCAGGGTTATTCTTTAGCGTGACGGAGAAAGACGTACTCGAATAAAAAAAAATCTTTGCCCTTCGGAATCACTGTATCGCTATACTGCCCCCTCTTTGCCTTCGTGGAGGCAGGACAGCACAACGAACCCGAAGGCAAAGACACAAAGCGTAATGAAATTTATTCAAATCAAATAACAACTAAGAAAAGTATCACAATGGTTAAATACCAAGAGAAAATCTGTGAACTAGGTTGAAAATTTCATTTTTTGTTTTGTTTTAGATGTTTCATTCTTTTTATTTTTTTTTAATTAATTTTTTTTTTAGTCCTTTGCACTTTGGCAATATTGTCTTTAACTCAGTCTCTTTTAAATAAGTTGGTATTCGTGCAGACATTGAAGTCCTCGAACATTTAAGCGCAAATTTTATATGCATTGAAGTTACACTGATATCACCGCTAACACTAAGCATTTACATAAGCTTAACATACAGATTCCATATATACAAATATATCAAGACACATATTGCAAAGATGTAGAAATACATTAGGTGTACATTTTCTTAAAAAAACAAGTGGTTTTTTTTATGTTTCTGACAACTGTCAGGCAAGTATCCCTGAAAAGAAATCATGTACACATATATTGAATATTTAAACATCTTTTTACATATACAAGTTGAGAAATTGGTATGCCTTTCACAGTTTTCTTTACGTCTGATGACCTTTATTTATCGTCAGCTGTAAAGATTATACACAAGATTCCCTTTTTCGTTATTCACATTTTATCTATGCACTTAATTTTAACACAAGAGAGGTATAAATAGCAAAATTCTCGTGTTTTAGACCCATCGCGCCAGGTAGGCGTTCCTTTTGTACTGAAGTAAGACCATGCCAGCGACCAATAGCACTTGTGAAGGTGGTGACTAATAAACTGGACCATCCATATACAAGTACGTATTTCCTCCCTTTTTTTACTCTCTCTCCAATAATTCAGCGTAGATGAGAAAGGAAGTTCACGTTCACAGGAATTAGTCTCACATGATACATAGATGGTAAAGGTTTGGCTAGAAATGAGGGACGCATGTATTTGCATAGTACAGGTATGGAATAGGATAATGGACTAGGTAAGGTATAAGAACGTGAGTATGATGCACTATGAAGAAATTTTATTTACAAAGGGGAATCTGACATGAGCGCACGCATGTTACAGGTCAATTGCTTAGATATCTACACATTTAGCTGGCGTACACTCACATCGTAAGATAAATGTTGAAATAAATCTAAGAGTGCATTTATCAGCTGTTAAAAAATATGAAATGTTTCACTTTATAAGTAAATAGTTTTAAATATGTACTTAAAATCTAGGGTGTTGTACATTTCTTTAAGTTGTATTCATAACTAGAATGGCTTTCACTCTATTTACAGGACAACAAGTTCTATAAATTTTTATTCTCTAACTGGATTGCAGTTCGTCTGCTAGGTAGTCTTAAAGGGTAAGTTTCACATTTAAATTAACCGCCTCAGGCGGTAGTTATATTTAAGCGTTCAACAAAGCGTACTTTTCACCGTCAACAATCGCGTCGCACTACTTGGCATCACCCGAAGATCAGTGATACAGTCTGGTTCGCAGCGCGATGCGTTAGCACCTCGCATACCGTTGACTCCCTATTTTTGCGTTTTATAGTGTCTCATTCACTTTGCACATCGTTCAACTTGCTGGGTATGGGAGTGGACGTTCCACGTTCATCACTGGACTACACATCGGTGGCACGAGAGATTGATGATCGGTGAGTACAACCTTTCCATAGTTAGGTGTGAAGTAGGACTTGTCCTTCCTAGCTGAAACAGTTGGTAGGTGCAAGCGTACATATCCTGCTAGTTCAAACACCATTGGCATTATTCCGTCTTTTTTATTCTTTCACGTTGCAACGATAATTGTCTTTAACGAGTTTGCGTTACATGTATTGTTTGTATGTATTGTTTATAAGGGCTGTCGCACTGCAGTTTTATGCACTCGCTGTTTAGCGTTCTTGCGGTATGAAAGTTTGGGTCAGAATTAAAACACATTCATATTAGTTCATTGCGATGATGATCACGATTGAAAATTTTCAATGATGCACAACCCGTGTTGCGTTGCAATTAGTCTGAATGTGGAGTGTCATAACTACACAAGCGGTTCGTGATCCACACGAAACCCTAACTGCTCATACGACTTTTACAGTTTTGATTGTGCACAGATAAACGTTCTCCTACTGTTTGTTACTTGCATGTCATCATACGCAATTGCGAAGTCGCAACTAGGCGTCCTTCATACGCTTGTTTACACTTCATTTGAGAGGCTTTTGAGGCACATATTGAATATACAGTATCTATTTATTCTGGTCACGTATATTGAATACCTTTATCTATTAATCATCTCGTCAACCGCAGTTGCTTGAAGAAACTAAGTCGGCGATATTTATATTCGCACGAACATTTTGTTCGGTAGATTCCGTTTCAATTTTTTTACATTACATAATTTGTATTTACAAGTACATAAAGATCATGTTAGAATTAGTGAACAACTAGTCTAGGTTTAATAGATCACGCTTGAGCTCATGTCAGCGACTAGCACTGGCGCTACTAATCGTTACAACAATAACAAAATTAATATTTGCAAACATGTTGTTGACCTGCTCATCTGAACTGCGATTAACCAATCTGTATAGAAAATCTCTACTGCGTAGCAAGTATCTCAAATATTTAGACGCGGTGGTTTGTCAAATTTAAAGGAAATGATCAGGGGACATCTTTTAGTCGATGTAGCATGACTTTTCAGCAACTTAACTAGTGAATGAAATAAATCGGAATTTGCAATGTTATGGCTTCACTGTATTCGGTTTAGATGGAATACCAAACTGTGGCGAATGAAATTTTGTGCCCGGCCGGGATTCGAACCCGGGATCTCCTGCTTCCTACGTAGACGCGTTGACCACTCCGCCATCGAGGACACAGTGACCAGCCCGACTGCAGAGGACTCTTCCCTGCACGTCTCTCGCCATACACAAATCTCCATTCGCCATGCTGTCTCTTTCCTATACCACAGCCTATTTATTCTGACCACAATTAATTGTGTCTCGATACCTCATGGTCTGTTCTCCCTGATGCGAGAATACAATATTGTGGCTGCGAGCATTATAGAATAAATAGGCTGTGGTATAGGAAAGAGACAGCGTGGCGAATGGAAATTTGTGTGTGGCAGGAGACGTGCAGGGAAGAGTCCTCTGCAGTGGGGCTGGTCACTGTATCCTCGGTGGCGGAGTGGTCAACGCGTCTGCCTAGGAAGCAGGAGATCCCGGGTTCGAATCCCAGCCGGGCACAAATTTTCATTTGCCACAGTTTGGTATTCCATCCAAACCGAATCCAGTGAAGCAATATCATCGCAAATTGCGATTTATTTCATTCATTTGAACGCTGTAATTCGTCAATATCTTAGCTAGTGTTAATTATTTGATGAAAACATGACACTTGTAAAAAATATATATACGACGTAAGTTTAAGACAAAAACATGACTCTGATTAAATAAATAGTTCATAAGATATGACCAGACCAAATCCATCACTGCATCCGTCCGAACGTAAATGCAACTACAGAATAAATGACAGAATATAGGAGAGCGGTATAGTTTGAGGCCGCGGCATAGTAAGAGAGATAATTTTATCAAATATGAGCTAGGCTGCAGTATCAAATTCAATGCCAAACTACTGCATAACATACTAAAGCTCCCGCTTACGCGCTCAACAATGACATTTCCCCTCGCAGCCACGCCGCGCCGTCACTTGTCACCGCTGCACTTCGCATATAAATATCGCGGTCTGGCCTCGTGTAGAGAATGTTTACTAACTTTTGTAAGTGTTTAAGTATCTGTCTTCGACACATACCGTGTATGTTCTTATAAAATGCGTCTACAGCACTAACTACGTCACTGAATAATAAGTAATTCTTTTGTTGTTGTTAGATCTCTTGTTGTCCAAGTTACTCCAATATTCAAGAAAGGCAATAGGAGTGATCCCCAAAATTACAGGCCTATCTCATTGACGTCGATTTACAGTAGGATTTTGGAACATATACTTTGTTCGAATATTATGAACTACCACGAAGAGAACGACCTATTAACCAGTAGTCAACACGGATTCAGAAAGTATCACTCTTGCGAAACACAGCTTGCCCTTTATTCACATGAAGTGTTAAGTGCCATAGACAAGGGATCTCAAATCGATTCCATATTTCTGGATTTCAGGAAGGCTTTTGACACTGTACTTCACAAGCGGCTTCTTATGAAATTGCGTGCTTATGGAATATCTCCCCAATTGTGCGGTTGGATTCACGATTTCCTATCAGAAAGAACACAGTTCGTTGTAATTGACGGTAAGTCATCAAGTTAAACAGAAGTGATATCTGGAGTTCCACAGGGAAGCGTTATAGGTCCCCTACTCTTCCTCGTGTTTATAAACGACTTAGGAGACAATCTGAATAGCTCCCTTAGATAGTTGATGCTGTCGTTTATCGGTAGAGTGAAGTCAACAGAGGATCAAAAGCAACTGCAAAGCGATTTAGACAAAATTTCTGCATGGTGCGAAAATTGGCAATTGACACTAAATAAAGAAAAGTGTGAAGTAATACACATGGCCACTAAAAGAAATCCGCTGAACTTCAATTACGCGATAAATCAATCAAACGTTAAGGTCGTAGATTCTACCAAATACCTAGGAGTTACAATTACGAACAACTTAGACTGGAGAGAACACATAGAAAACGTTGTGGGGAAGGCGAACCAAAGGTTACGTTTCATCGGCAGAACGCTTCGAAGATGCACCAGCTCCACCAAAGAGACTGGCTACATCACACTTGTGCGTCCTCTCCTGGAGTACTGTTGCCCCTTGTGGGACACTCGGCAGGTGGGACTGACTGAAGACATTGAGAAGGTTCAGAGAAGGGCAGCTCCTATCACGTTACGGAGGGGGGGGGGGGGAAGAGTCACGGAAATGTTGCACGAATTGGGGTGGAAATCTTTAAAAGAAAGACGTTATTCATTGCGGCGTGATCTGTTTGCGAAGTTTCAATCATCGACTTTTAGTTCTGAATGTGAAAATATTTTGCTAGCACGCACCTACGTAGGGAGACATGACCATCCCAATAAAATAAGAGAAATCAGATCGAAAACGAAATGATTTATGTGTTCTTTCTTCCCGCGCGCTATTAGACAATGGAACGGTAGAGAAAAGTTATGAAAGTGGTTAATGAAACATCTGCCAGGCACTTGAATGTGAATTGGAGAGTATCTATGTAGATGTAGATGTAGATCTAAAATTATCCTCGTAGGCGTCGGCGGTATATCTCTTCTTTCTCTCTTCAACGTCTTCTCTTCAGCAGGATGAACAGCTTACTAGAGCCGGCCGCGGTGGCCGAGGAGACTAAGGCGCTCCAGTCACGGTCTGCACGGCCACTACGGTCGGGGGTTCGAATCCCTCCTCGGGCATGGATATTTGTGCCGTCCTAGTTTGTAAGTAGTTCAGAAGTAGTTTGTAAGTTTAGGGACTGATTACCCCGTAGTTAAGTCGCATAGACTTTACAAACATTTGAACATTTTAGATTAATAGAACCCTGTAAGGATGTTACTTAACATCTAGATCGTCGTTAAAGCGTTGTAGCTCTTGAGTATTTCATCTTGTGCAAAAACAAAAAGAAATTGTGTGGATACTCATGCTTTCTTAAATAAAGATATAAACGTAATCATTTCACTTACTTTGGAAATATACAGGGTGTTTCACTAAGTGTGTTTGCCTCTGTAACTTATAAAATAATAGGTGACGGGAAATTTTAATGCGGTAGGTCAACACAAGAAAAGTTTCACTTTCTGCAGAGCTATAAACATAGTTTATTGTATCATTTTCCAAAGAGTTACAGCAGAAAGATATAATTTTTCAAATGGAACAATAGTTTTTTCTATCGTTCATTGGATTCGTTGAAACCAGCTGCGTCCAAATCAATTTAAACTACATTCCTATCACTGTTAGTTTGCGAGCTCCAACCCTTCAAAATTCCGGGGGCGGAGGCTGCGATAGCGTAGCTGACTGGCCGAGTGGTTATCCCCTGGAGCACGGTCCACTGTCTCATGACCACCAGCCAGTCAGCTACGCTATCGCAGCCTCCGCCCCCGGAACTATGAAGGGTTGTAGCTCGCAAACTAACAGTGATAGGAATGTAGTTTAAATTGATTTGGACGCAGTTGGTTTCAACGAATCCAATACACGATAGAAAAAACTATCCTTCCATAAAAAATATCTTTGTAGTGTAACTCTTTGGAAAATGATACAATAAACTACGTTCATAGCTTCGCAGAAAGTATAACATTTCTTGTGTTGACCTACCGCATATATATATATATATATATATATATATATATATATATATATATATATATATATATATATATATATATATATCAGAGTCGAGATGACATCTTTTAATTCATGCCATTTACACCTATTTGTCACTGGACATGATGACTCTTAAATGAATTGCATTTAAATGTATTGCTCAAACAGACTAGGTTAATATTTCTCCACATAAATATTGTGGGTGTTAGTGAACACGGAGTGTAAATATGTTGTGAACATTTTTAGTATTACTTCTATAGATTCTCACCTATCTGATGTATAAAGACTGTGTATGTACACATAAAAAAGGTAGAAACAAAATATTTTTCCTATTCCCAAGTCAGTTGCAACTAGTGTATAAAAATTAGTTTATCAGTTGTTATCAATTACAACTAAGTAATCGCCAAGGCTGTTAGGTTGTGTATGAATGGTAGCTAACTAGGGTTTTACCAACTGAAATTTTTTACCTCTGCCTGAACTGTGGGTTACATTACCAGAGTACTGCACAGTCTAAAAAAAAAATCTCTATATGTATTGAAGTAAATAGGCCCTTGTGAGTGCGTGTGTGTGACTCACTCAATGTGTACCTACACTCACCAACTTCAACCTTTCACACTCATCCACTTAACCTAAAGTAACTTAAACTATGTGAGGAAACATTTTTAGAGAATATGAGGGTAGTGCTAATGTGCTACCTACCTCATCAGATAAATGTCCTACACAGCAACTTAATACTAAAATCCTCCCTATATCATCGTCATAATGTATCATTTAAATAATCTAAAATTACCATGTGTCTCATCCTCAATCACCATTCACACTGGCACACACTCGTAAGAATTTTACACACTGCACTTGTGCACAAGTATGTCTTAAATAAGAATAAAAGATTATCAACACCACAGAATAAAAGGTTGTTATGTATGTTTCTGAACTTAACCTCTAGTCAGTGACAATATTATAAATAAATGTAACATGGCAGTAGTAAAACCACTTAGAATTGTTAGCTTTATCACTCAATGTTTCCTGACAGTGCCTTAGTTAGGTACTATTAATTTCATTTTGCTCCTGTTCACTTGAAGATTCTTATATTGTAAATAGAACTGTTTGGTGCTCACTGATAATATTTCTTTAAATCCTTATGAGGATACAACCCCTTAATTTTATTGGTAGTGGGATGAGCTAACAAGTAACTGCAATCATGTGGTATATAAATGATTCGAAACGGTTCTGGTGTCTCACATTCTAAATTTGACATGTTGTCGGAATATATGTGTGTGATGTGTTGAACAGGTAACAATTTGAGACGAATTAATCCACAATATTTACCATATGCACTCTTAGTTTTAATTAAACTGATAGCACAAGTCGTGTTATTTATATTCAGGAAACACTTACCGGCCTTAAAGTCAATACAGGCTACTCGATCTCTTAGGTATTCAATCCCTAGTATACAGTTCTCTAAAAGTCCCTCAACAACAAGAAAGGTGCATGCGTCAGTGACATCGCCATATAATAATGACAACTGAGTCTGCAGTCTAATGTTCTTTGATTTTGAGCCCATGGCTGCTACTATCTTACAGTTCTGAACAGGAAATGTTGGTGGACTGATGACAGTGCATATTCTATTGAACAGTGGGATATAACGTTTACTGCCGCCCCCGTGACTAACAAAATAACTGTTGATACAGTACCAACAATTGCTTTAATGTTAGCCTGAAAAACTTCTGTGACAGTAGTTCTACAGGGTTTTCTCTCCTGCAACAACTCTTCTCTGATATCTATTCCATCATTGTATCTTAATAAATTTGTAGGTTCCTGTGTGCCGCCCCCGCTAGAATGAGAGACGCCCGACGCCCGAGGGCTAGTGTCGAGCCGGTCTAGTTTGACGAGTTCACAGAATTATTGGCAGAAGTTGGTTCGGTCACTTCCGTTATAACCACACCAGGGTGGTTGTGTTGCCCCCACTGTTAATTAGGCTGAAACGGTTGTGAAATATTCGCCACCGGGATATTCTGGTTTTGAGGCGAGGGTGATACCCACTCAGAATTACCATGCCCGTTGTTATGGTCTTGGTTATCATTATTATTATTACGCCAACCAGAATTGCTTGACTGGTTACCATTGTTACATTGCCATACGGTGTTTGGCTGGTAGCCGTAATTGTTCTGTTGTTGCAATGGAGTATTCTGCGGTTAACTCCAAAAATTATTCTTATTGCTTGGCAGCCGAGAATTGTTCCTATTATTTTGATTTGTGTTTGATTGGTTATTACCTTTATAGTTTGACTTTCCCTTTCCGTGTAACCTGTTCTGATACCCCGGATTAAAGTTATTATCTGGGTTTTTTTTTTTTTCCGGTACACAAGATTGTTTTTGTGAAAGTAGTGTGGCTCGCCTCCACCGGCCGTCATAGCAACACCAGTCTTCTGTGGGGACTGCAGACGCAACGGACCGTTAGTTGGCTGTCGCGAGTCTCCTGATTGGCTAGCTTAATTGTTGATATTACTGGCTTGCAGCGGAACTGTCAGTCGGCTGCCGTAGCCTGCTGAATGTTTACGCGCGTTGCCATAGTGATTATTGTTTACATGCGCGTGAGCTCTATCGCCCTCAATAATTAAATCAAGAGCGTCGACTCCCGATAAAAATTCCTCTAAATTATTGTCAGACAAATTGTATAAATCCCTCCGGATGTGTGTTGGCAATTTGCTTTTGAGAATTCCTAACACCTCTTTGTGTGACATAGGTCTATCGAAAAAGTTGGTCTTTTTGATGTACTTTTCGAAGTACTTCCGAAGACTACCGTTCTTCTCATTGAATGGTTGTGGATTATAAACTTCATTTCTAAGTCTCTCCTGGAAAAAAAATGCTTGTATAGTTTATGGGACTTAACTATGGGGTCATCAGTCCCTAAACTTACAAACTACTTATGAACCGCTTACGAACTAGGACGGCACAAATATCCATGCCCGAGGGGGGATTCGAACCCCCGACCGTAGTGGCCGTGCAGACCGTGACTGGAGCGCCTCAGTCCCCTCGGCCACCGCGGCCGGCAGTCTCTCCTGGATACCCTGGGACCAATATTTCGCAAGAAATTCTTGTCCGAACTCCTCAACGGTTTCACAATACTCTCTAGCATCTCCGGCCCAAACTGCGGCCTCACCTTGTATAAAGCCGGCAATAAAACGAATTTTTCTTCTTTCCGACCAAGTAGGTGGCAAAACTCCCCTGAAAGAGCGAATGAAAATAACCGGGTGTACATTTTTGTTCTCTGGAGAGAAAGTTTGGAACTGGTGATATTTTATTTGGCATTCCTCCAGTAAAATTGATGCAATTGTAAGTTGGCCTGAAGCGGGTAGTATTGCAGGTAAAAGTGCATCATCGAGACATGTTCCACGGTTCATGGAATCGTTTGAAAATCTAGTCCGGTTTGTATTTGATCTAATCGATGACGGATTCTGCTGAGCATTGTTTACAGGTGTGACAGGAGCGGCTTGTGGTCTGTCACGTGCGGTGCGACTTTCATTATGTAATTCAGAGATTTGCGAAGTAACTGTACGCTGCCAGTTAGGAACATCTTCATGCAGGATGGCCCTAACTGAAGATATCTCTTCTTGGAGAGACCGAACAGTATTATTTTTGACTCTCATTAACCTTATTAGTGACAGTTTCAACAATATTGTTAATTTCTGCATGCAGTCTCTGTCTCATTTGAAGTTGCCCTGTTTGTAAGAATTCTTGAATTTTATTTTGATTTTCAGTAATCTTTGTCTTAATCTGTGACGTGATATTTGTTACCGTAGCTTGAAGGTTGTTCTGATCTAAACGCAGTTTACTAAGATCCTTAACTAAACTATCCACTGTTTGTGGGAAGGTGTTAACTGCTGTTTTAATATTGTCTACATCATCTGTGACTGAAGTGAGCTTTTCAGACACTGTGTCCAACACACGATCAATGACTGTCTGCTCTGCCGATTGGAATTGCACGTTAAGGCACTCATGTAATCTATCTACTAGTGATTCTATCTGTTGAGATATTTCTTGTTTAATTTGAGCCTTTAAAGTATCCTGAGCCTGCTCTAATTTTGAAAAGCGTTCTTCAAATTCATCCTTGGTGACAATTTCAGTAATTGTCGGTCCTCGATTGTAGACAGTCGTTTGGTCAAGTTATCGGACACAGTTTTGCTCTGCTCTTCTAGTTGTGAGAATTTATGATTGCTTTGTTGTTCTAGCTGTGTAATTTTACTACTAATTTCTTGCTTAGTCTGCTCAGTGTGTGTCTTAAGCTGTGAAATTTTAGTACTAATATCCTGCTTAATTTCCTGCTTAGTCTGCTCGATGTGTATCTCAAGCTGTGAAATTTTAGTACAGATTTCCAATTTGCGTTTGTTTGTTTTGTGTTTCAAGTAAGGTGAATCTTCGATTGGTTTGTTCTGTACTACGTTCAAATAAAAGTTCTAATTGCCTGAACCAATCTGGTTGCTGACCTGTAACCGTTTCGATTACATTTTCTGTACTAGTGTTGGTTGTGGTGGCTTCGCTAACGTTTACACTAACTGGAATACTATCGATACTCTGTACTCCCATATTTGCGTTGTCGATAAACGCGGCACCATCTCCATGCAAATTGCTACAATTTCCTGCCATACTTTTTGTTTGCTTACGTGTCTTGACCATAACCAGTGAGACAAAATAAAACTAAAACCTTCACACTTTCCTGAAAGTAACTGAATTTCGTAAATAAAATGCAGTGTTAATATCAGTGAGCCTGACTGAACAAGATAGTGCGGCGACAAATGATTCGAGCTGCGTGGCTAACAATGAACGTACGCCATTTGCGGCACTTACAAAATTCGTCACACGAAATTTGCACTTTTATGAGATAAGATTTCAAAACTACAAAAGTGGTTCGGAAAGCGGTCAAAATTACTATTGTGGCCAGCGACAGATCATGGAGAAAACTTAAAAGCGGGCAGAAAGGCAGAATTAAATTGATCTGGCCTTACCTCAATCGTCGTGTGGTTTTGATTATAATTTTTTCCAATAGTTTTAATTTTCCCTGAAGAACTGAATTTTCCAATTTTTCTCTCGTCCGAAGATTGATCGTTACATGAAAGACAAAGAAAAACTATTAGTACAAGATATTGTTATTGCATACAGTTGGTATGTAAATTTGAAAGTAGGTAATTTCAGCCTAAATCCAAGCAGGACAAGCCCTGAAAACAGGTCGCCAATTCTTTTATAACACTACCTGCTTATTAATGTTGGGGATCGTGTAACATCAACATTTATTTTGTAAATAAATATAATTAATTTCTAATAGGATTAAAATTTGGAAAAAATTGTGAGAAATTCACTGAAATAATCTGTATGGAATGAGTGAATGAAAGAAATAATTAAACTGTAAGTAATTCTGACAGACACCATGAAAGGGCTTCGGCAGGTCGTTATAAAAGAAAGGACGGGCTCACCTTTATAGACGTCTTCAACTGCATTCAGCACATAATAAAGCCTTGCTGAAAGAAATTGTCATTGTAATTCAAGGTAATCTCGTCCTTGAGTGACCACGGAGCAATTAAGGTAGGTATTCCATGCAGACGACCGTGTACGAATTTTCTAGAACTTTCGTTCTATGAATCGTTGCCAAATGCAACCACACATAAAATAAATTATCGGACCTCGCACATGTGCAAAATACTGATAAGATGACTGCAGGTTCTAGTTGGCACAAATTGAATGGAAATGTACTGATTAAATAATAACTTCAAGAAATTATTTTCGTCCACACGAATTCCAAGTCGACATAATGGCGCCGAGTTACTGCAAGATTAGATACTTGCGTTAGCTGTGACAGGGCTATCGTACAGAGCTGTGAATAAAAAACATTACTCTTAATGCAGTAAATCAAGTTTAAAGGGCATTTATTAAAGAAATATGACGGAACATCATACTCACACTCTCGTAAAAAAAAAATCAAGAAATGTCGTTCAGGGGACTAATGGCGTCCGATTGAAACAAAAGCTAGATATCGACAGAATAGTGCCGTCGTTCTCCTTCACGCCGCAGAAAAAAGAAAGTCGACGTCAGGGTTATTCTTTAGCGTGACGGAGAAAGGCGTACTCGAAAAAAAAAAAAAAAAGAACTTTGCCCTTCGGAATCATATATCTGGCCAGACTTGGGGCCTCAACTTATACACTGTCCTCTACAACTACCACCCCTACGAGCATCCCGTCTTGTGCAGCTTCCACCCTGCCTGAGTGTCCACCTCCTCCGGCTACTACGAGCTCCTGCAAATACTTGAACTTCATGTTCTCAGCATTGCATACCATATCCGCCTCCCTTCCCCCATGTGGATCCTCTAACATCTCACTCCGTTCCCCCTTGCTGAAGTTCCTGAAACATATCCGAATCCTTTATACGCCGTGCAAGAAAGAGTCCCATCACCTATTGGTATATCCTCCACTCACTCATCCATCCACACCTTAACTACTGTATTCCTCCTCTCCACCTCCATATGCTCCACGTCCTCTCCCAGGGTAACTTCCGCCACCTCCCCCTACCGGCTGATACCCTGCATCCTGATATCTGTCGTTTCTACCAGTCCTAATCCCCTCCTTGTATACATAGAGCCCCCTCTTGTCGTCGCCCTCTCTTCTTCCCGGCCCACGCTTGCCTCCCTTTCTCTCTCCCCGCCCCATCCCCCTCCCGGGAGTTCTTGCGCTCCCGCGTCCCCTCCCTTTCCCCATCCCCTCCCCTTCCTTCTTCTTCCGTGCTACCGCCTCCTTCCCCATCCCCTGCAGGGTCTGTAGAACAGGTTTTAATCAGTGCATTGTGTGCATTAGTGCCAATGCAGTTTTAAGGTATTGTGACCGCCGCCATCGGTAGATCAAATGTTGCCTGTGTATTTTATCCAGTATCTTCATCATTGTTTGAGTATTTTTAGTGTCAACGTCTTTAGTTTGTGTTTTTAGTCACCGTGGCAGTTTTATCGCATCTCAGTCTGTCTCTTACTTCAACTGGACATTTTACAAACTTACACCGAATTGTCTCCTGTTTTGTTTTAGCACCTTCATCTCGTCTCCTGTTTTAAACTTAGTATATACTCTTTGCCCAATAATGTATTCTCTCGGCTGTAAAGCGACATAGAGACCGCTTATAGCCTGCTCCAATTGGGGCTTCAACATATCAATAAAGGAAAACAAGTTGTGAATATATGGGCGTGTGTATGCTTCACATCTTCTCTTAAACTACTGGACCTATTTCCACCACACTTGTGCAGTATCTACTTTTACCCTTCTTATACATTCTTATAGAGATTTGAATTTGGCTTCTTTGAACTCTATGAACCTGAACACACAGTTCAGGAGATACGACGTCGTAAGTATTTAGCTGAATGAAAACCGAAACTGAAATGGATAGCGAGGACAGAGAGGGACAAAGGAGATTACATAGGATTACATAGGAATGTAATACTTACACACAAGAGCATATTTTAAGGGATTTTCAGTGGGCGGCATTGGAAGGATGATCCGGGGGGTTCCGGGGGCCCTTCCCCCGAAAACATTTCAAAATATTGATGCCTAAAACCGTATTTTGAAGCCTTTTTTTATTAAAATCAAAGCTGGTTAATTTTTTCTTAATATATTTTTATTCATATGTGTTTTAATGATAAATAAAACTGTTTGTGGCACAATACTAAATTTGGACTTTGAGGAAATCATTTATGTCTACTAATCTTGTTAAACAAAATTTTTAAATTGTTTTTGTTTCTTATTTCTTAAGTAGTTAAATAGAATACAGTACCTGTTATAAATTCACTTTAATTTCATATGGCTATTAAATGAAAATAGTATTAAATTACACTAATATCAGTACTATGATTACTTAAAATACCTTCCTGTGAACTTTTTGTAAAAGTTACTTAACCATTACTTGTCTTAAAAGCTCATATTGCGTAATGTTTCCTCAATTTTTATTTTTGCTCTAGAGAATTCTGTACACCAACGGGAAAGAAACACAATTACAATTTTAAGCTATCTAAGAAAAGTACTTGCTGGTGCTAGAAATAGGACTCCTGGAAAAGCCAGGAACACATCAACAAAAAGATTTTATTCAAAAGTAAAAGGAGAAACTCGAAATTTTGGTGTATCTTGTTCACTTTTTCAGTGAAATTAAGTTCGAGTATTTCATTGCAAGAAAATAGGACTAATATTTTGACTGCGCAGGATAAAATTTCAAGTTTCGTCCGTAAACTGGAATATTACCAACGCAGGGTTCAAGTTGGAGATCTATCGAAGTTTAAACAACTGTGTGATCAATGAGTAGGCGAGGAAAAAACAAAAGAATCGTGTTTTAAAATTCTGTTATTTAGCATCCGTCTGCAAAAATAAAAAAAAATAAAAAAAAAAAAAATAAAAAGTTCAGACGCGTGACGCTTTACACCGCTCGGCTACTCCACAGCGACCATCCGTCTGCAGTTATAAACACAATTAAGCAATATTTCTTAGCTATGGATAATCAGCACGTCAACACTTGGATATTGAGACCATTTTCTGTTGAACAGGAAATTTTCAAAGATGTTTCAGCCAAAGTAGAATCCCTCTGATTGCTCGAAGATAGCACATTCGAAATGAAATTTCAAAATTATGACTTTGGTACATTTTGGCGAAAAACAGAAGCCGAATATACTGTTATAGCTGGCAGAGCTCTAAGAACGTTAAGACAGTTTCGCTACCACTTATAGATATCAGAGTGGTTTCTCAAAGCTACTGACCAGAAACCGTCTCAATGTGGAACATGACCTGAGATGCACCTTAAGTAAAACAAAACATTAGAAAACATGCGACTGGTAAACAGTATGCACCTTTTCACTGAATATAATTGTTTCATTGCTGCATCTAAAGTGTAAAAGATATGTGTCTTATGGAGTGTATTACGATTAACAAAGATTTGTAGTGTTTTCATGTATTGCTTTCTTTGATAATATTTTAATGTTTTTTTTGTGGCGGAGGGGTGGTATAATGAGTTTCCCTAGTAGGTCTTAGGGGTAACAAGACTGAAAAGGTTGGGAACCTCTGATCAAAAGATTTATAAGAGGTTATTTTTTACTTCCCGGTACATTTGATGTGTCATTCAATAAAAATAACACCTCAGAACTCACCCCTGGGGGTCGTATGTTATCTGCAGCGACTCCCTGAGTGGCTTACAGGCCCTCGACCAGTTTCTCCCCAAGCACACTTTAGTGCGAGCAATCCAAGATGCTGTCTTCGCCCTTGGCGAGTCAGGCCGTTCTGTCGCTTTCACCTGGACGCCAGGCCACATAGGCATCCCAGGCAATGAACGTGTTGATCGGCTGACCAAACAGGCCACCACTTCACGGTCTCTGAATATTGGCCTACCAGAAAGAGACCTCCGATCCCAGTTACGTAGCAGGGTCCTTGGAGTTTGAACCTCTGAGTGGGCGAGCTTGACCGAACCAAACAAGCTCCGCATTGTCAAGCCCTCACTGTGGGCTTCTCGCAGGGAGTCGGTGGTCCTTTGCCGGCTGCGTATTGGCCATACCTGGCTGACGCATAGACACCTTCTGCGTCGTGAGGACCCTCCTCAGTGTCGCTGTGGTGCGACTCTGACAGTCGCCCACATCTTATTGGAATACCCCAATTTAGCCGCAGAGCGACGGAATTTTAATATCCCTGACGCCTTGACGCTTGTTTTAGCTGACAATGCCACCATGGTTGATAGTGTTTTTAATTTTATTCGTGAGTGTGGACTGTACCAAACCATTTAAAGTTTCTTGTGTGTCTGTCATTTATCTGTTATCCACTTGCCTAAGTCTATTAGGTAGGTGTTTTAATGTGTACAGAATGGTTGGATGTGATACTTATATTTATGTAATCACCGGCAACAACACTCTTGTCCTGTCCCAGTTCTTTGTATTTATGTGAACCCTTTTTCGTTTTTCCATGTTCCTTTTAAACTTTGACGTGTTAAAGCATAAGCTTTGGAGCGCTTAACACAATGTTTTATCTCTAAGACTGGAACAAGGGACTGATAACCCTTGATGTTTAGTCCCTTTCAATAACCACCAACCAACCAATAAAA
Organism: Locusta migratoria; assembly: GCA_026315105.1. Taxonomy (NCBI): domain Eukaryota; kingdom Metazoa; phylum Arthropoda; class Insecta; order Orthoptera; family Acrididae; genus Locusta; species Locusta migratoria. The sequence goes on from CM048746.1 coordinate 86,958,470, forward strand.
ATAAATTGCCGGCACTACCTATAGCCACTGGGCGACAAAGTCTCAGCACTGGGCGACACAAGTGTCGCCCAGTTAACGTGTTATTTTATGCCCTGATACACACAGTTAAGCCTGGAGCTAGAAGTCTCTTAACGTCCCTTCCCTCCTTCCTATGGGAAGTCAGCGCTCGTGACGCGGGTAGCCGCCCTGCCCCTGCTGGCCGCGCCGTGTTTTCGCCGCAGCTATATTTAGCCTGGCGTACGCCCAAGCGCCCACGCTTGCGGCGACAGTATCTCGTTACCGCCTTAAACGAAGCATGCTCTTTCTACCACCTTACAAAATGACGGATGGCATATTGATTTGCAGCATAAATGACCTCCATCTTGCCTATAACAATAGTCGCCGTTACGACGTTACGAATTGAAACTGACAAAAATATCTATCCCTCCGCTATTCCCGTGGCTTTGGAGGACACAGTTACTCGCGCGCACTACAAATGTACTCCACCACCTTTGTTTTTGTTTGTATTAAAAGTACGTTTTTCTGTATTTAATTATTTTCTTTGTTTTTACATCCTTTGCGATGCATAAGTAAATCTCTTATCCTCGTCAGTCCCTGCGTACCCTGTAGGGGACATAAAATAAATCTGGCGACATTATGCAAGTGTTGGTCGCAGTGCTAGGTATCTCAATGCACAAATGGAAGGTGCCAGCACATCTTGGAATTGGAAAAGACACACTATCTTGTCACGTATTCACTCTGCAGCAGTGCTAAAGTGGCTGACAGAATGAGAAGTCGGTTTGTGGCTATGTGAGCACTCAAATTTCCACGGACCTCTTTATTTAATGTAAAATCGGCCTATACTATCAATAACATAAATAAATAAAAGCATTTTAACTTAAACTGCATAGTGAAATATCACACCACATATTGACAGATGTGGTACCTAGTGTCCTGATGTTCCCTATAGGGGACATGAGTTTTTGAAGATAATAAAGAGTCAGAATTTTTAAAAATATTTTTGGGGCCCTTTTGGAATATTATTAATCATGAAATAAAAAAAATGCAAAAAAAAATTGAAAAAAATTTCACAGGACCGAGGAGGTTATATTAAAAGAATCTACGAAAGGTAAAGTCAGTCGGCCATCGGCCAGACGAAACTACCCAATCAATTTCCTATGGTTTATTTTTTTTATTTTTTTTAAGGTATTCATCCACCAGATTTGTCATAAAGTATCAGAATTTACATAACTCTCGCCTTCCTTTTTCTATACTCAAACGAGATTTCCTTCTGTATATTTCTTATGGGGATGTCCTTACTGTAAACTAAAGTCAGTCGGTCAGGCCGTTATATCCGACTGATTTCCTTCATTTTTTGCTCTAAACGGAAGGTAGTCAAATGTTCGTGAAGCTTTAGGGACTTAACTGCGGGGTCATCAGTCCGAAAACGTACAAACTACTTATAAACTACCTTATACTAAACGCAGCACAAACATCCATGACCAAGGGAGGATTCGAATGCCCGACGGGAGCGGCCTCACGCATCGGAGCATAACGCCTCAATGTGCTTGACCACTCCTCCGCGACCGAAAGGTATTCAGTCGTAGATATGTCATCAAGTATCAGAATTAACTTAAGTCTCTCCATCCTTTATTTTTATTCAAACGCGGTATCCTTCTGTCCTTGCATTGAATATTTTATACGGTTTGTTTTACGATATCTGCGGCTCTAATTAAGGTAGGCAGTTCTTTTTGACCTAACAAAACTCAGCGGATCAAGCTCTTTCAATTGCGCTTTCAAACACTTGAATTGATTGATTCTGAAGAAAGCTATACGTGAATATTCAACTTTACTTCCATTTTTCCCCAACTTTTTTTGTCATTCCACTAACGGTGCGAAGTATCCGCACGGGTTCTCTAGTCCGTTCCTAATACTTTTGAAAAGAGGGAAGGAATTAAACGTTTAATTTTTTAAAAGCAAAATGAGTTTTGATCACTCTATCTGTATATTACTCACAACATGCTGCATTACACAATAAGTAATTAAACTATTCAAAATAACACACAATAAGAAATAATGTGCAATTCTTACAAACAACGCTACTTGTCGAATGTTCAAAATACAACCATTCGTTACATTCTGCAAACACTTCGTGTTGATTTATTTCTTGACCTGCCACATATTTTACAACGTCCTTGGCCCTATTTTCTTAGTTTAGCTATTTCCATTTTTTCTTCTGAGTCATCTCCTAACAAGATCAGTCCTCGACGTTTTAGTTGTCCGGGTATCATGGACTGTTTCCTGCGTTCAAGAATCCGCGGTTTCACCATCTGCCAATTAATTTCGCCAAGGAAAGCAGTTCATTTCACTTTGACATAGGTTCTGTTTGCTGAATAAATGCATAAAGCATTGATAGAGGCGATACTTTTACTTGCCATATAAAATATGTGCTGGTACTTCGATACTCACATGGAGTACGCGTGTGCGCCAAACGCGACACGGAACATTCAAGACTTTCCTATGAGAAGATCCGCGCAGTTTGGCGCACGCCATTTATTGTAGGTATAGGGTAGAACATGGACGCCAGACTGTGAGAATTTTAGCTTCATCACTTTTGCCAACAATAAGAAAATAACGGCTAGAACAAGAATGGAGTACATTTGTATTCCGTGCGACTAAACGAGGGCTATACAAACGAGACATATGCTGTAAGAAAGTTTCCCTGTAAAAAAATAGTAATAAACAAAGACAAGATCTTAATGTAAGGAACTGTGTTGACAACAGTTAAAACAACGTTTGAGCTGTGTTTTCGACGAAGTCCCCAGAAAAACTGAGTCACTTGTAATATCATGCGATGAACTTTTATACTCCTGTGTCTTCATCTGTTCGTGTGACCGAAGGACAGGAAGTTCTTGAGATGGAAGGTGGATTCAGAAAGTGTCGTTCTTGTGGAAAACACTTAGCTCTTTACTCACATTAAGAGATGTGTGACATCGACAAGGCATCTCAAATCAATTCCGTATTTCTAGATTTCCGGAAGGCTTTTGACACTGTACCTCACTACCGTCCTCTATATAACATCGCTACAGTTGTTGGATTGGATTCGATTTCCGGTCAGAAAGGACACAGTTTGTTGAAACTGACGCAAAGTAATAGAGTAAAACAGTAGTGATATGTGGCGTTTCCCAGGGAAGTTTTGTAAGGCCCCTACTGTTACTTTATAAACCGTTTAGGAGAGAATTTGAGCAGCTGTTTTAGACCCGCTTGGTTAGCCGTGTGGTCTAACGCACTGCTTCTCGAGGCGGGGAGGCGTACCGGCCCCGGTTCGAATCCACCCGGCGGATTAACGAAGGGCAGAGTGTCTGTCAGCCTGGATGTTGTTTTTAGGCATTTCTTCAGATCCCCCTAGGTTAATACCGGGCTGGTCCCAAAGCCCAGCCTTAGTTACACCACAGTCTATCACAGGCAATCGCGAAACTCTCTAGGAAAAAAATTGCAGCCGTAGCGATACTAGCGCTCCAAGAGGCCGGTAGGGAATAACAGTGGAATGACATGATGCAAACTGAGACGTTGCCGGTTTTAATGCTGTTACTTTCATACTTCTTCGTCACTGAACGTTGCAGTGAACAAATACGAAAACATAACTGAAGTAATATCACGGCTTCTGTTAATGGCAGTATGTTAATTTAATAAACTTTCAGTGCAGTGAAATTCATACACTTCACAATACCCGAGTCATATTAATATCAGCCCGAAAGCTTTTGAATTGCAACCCGATGTGGTGAAGTATATAAAAGAAACGGATTATGATTATGTTCGCGTGCTCATTGCGTATTGACATGTTGCACAGTTTTGTTTTAGCGAATTTCGGACAGTGTAATATTTTCAAAAGTACACACGTTTTTACATTCTAGGGGACTAGATTCTAAATCGTCGTTTAAAACCTTTTTCCACCTTCCCCTTGCTTCTGTGCCTTTGATTTACCTGTAATACTTTTTAGCTACTTGGCAGGTATCAAACTGAATATCTTCAAGAATGTGACATGCTAACATTAACAGTTTATGTATGGACATATTTATTTGTAACTACGTATTCACTTTATTAAACTAGTAGGTAATCGCCAAAATATGTTAGTACACAGGGTTATAATTTTTGTGAAGGTGAGGTACGAACGTAAGCAGTCATTCACACTTTACTTTTATTCAACAGTAATATTACGAAATAGTGGTCAAGTATTTGCGATTCTCATTAAGAGCAGAAGTTTGGACGTGAAGGAATTGTTAAAGATTTACTTCTATGCCTAAAAGTGTAACTAACCACCGTAAACGAACACCTGTTATTCGTTACGTTATTCTGTTACTTTTGAGCATCGTTTGCAAATGAGAGATTTCCGTATTAAATTCTTGATTGTTGCTACAATTTATATGGCCACAAAAGCTCGTAAATACGAAGTAATTTTGATTATGCTGCTTCAGTCCAAATACACATTCATTACTCAATCATTCGCGGTATGTTCTTACGACCCAGCCGCTTGGCAGCGCTGCAGTCGGGAAGATGCAAAAAATCACTGGGAGTTTTGCGACTCTTATGTTCGACTCTGGTTACACGATTCGAAACATTTTCATTACACTTTCACACCTATAATACTGTATGCAGACATATGTGGTACACATTTTCTCCGGGGGCCATGGGGCGGCGTCAGAAAGAACGTCCGACCACCAATATTAACTTACGCCAAATCCGAAATAACAAGGCAGATCATGCATGTACGGGAACATGGCCAAAGAGAAAGAGTGAGTAGCTGTCTTACACTGATCGCGGACGATGCTGTCGTTTATCGGCCAGGAAAGTCATCAGAAGAACAATAGCAGCTGCAAAATGATTTAGATATCTGCATGGAGCAAAAATAGGCAAGTGAGCCTAAACAATGAGAGGTGTGAGGTCATCTATATGAGCACTAAAAGAAACCCATTAAACTTTATTCGTGTGTACGTGTTCCGTACAAATCTATAGTTCTGCTCCAATCTTTATGAAATTCTGCACACGCAAGCTCAAATCCACTAGGACGACCGCCGTAACTGTAAGAATCACGTACAACACATAGTCCACGAGATATGACGTCATAAACAATGATATGCACGAAAAGCTGCAGCATCTAGCGACAGTGCTGCACTTTTCCTCGTAAACGACTGGACCGACTTCAACCAAATTTGGTGCACATACCCTTTACCATGAGGTAACAATTGCTTTAGGCGTAAGAACCACATACAACACAAGGTTCAGGAGTTATTACTTCATTAACGAGTTGTAAGAAACTGCCACATAATGCGACGAGACTTTATAAATACGCTACATGAGAATGACAGTACTTAGTGACTTGCAACAAACTTTAAACATAATTTCAAATGCTAATTACACTTTTTAACGCTGACAACCACATCAAAATGATGAAAGGAAAAAAAAAGTTTCTCTCTTATTTCTTTTCCGCTGTTCATGGAGTAAAACTACGGCATTCGGTATGACATTACAATTTATAATTTCTACACTACAAATAGTACTCGCAGGAAATTTTACAGATAGTATACACACATATAGTCGAATGTACTTTCGAAATTGTATTACAGCACGACACGTAGTTCATGAGATATGAGGACAGAAACAGTAATGTTAATGGAAAACCGCTCCATCACGCATTCGGTTTTAATCCTCTACTTCTTTACTGCCAACTGCATTCGCAACATATTTTACCGCCATAGAGCAGTTATACAAATGAATATATACCTTCAAAATTATACCATTCTGCAACATATAATTCAATAAATATGAGATCACACATACTACGATGGGTAAAATCCTTTCACATAATGCACTACGCTTTAATACATTTGTTATTTACTACTCTATATCAGTCAGCTAAGGAAATTCCTGAAAGATGATAGTGCTGTTGACATTTGTAAACTGTGAAGCGCACACGGCTGCAGAAGAAAGCAATCGAGTAAATCAGCAGAGATGTTTGGCATTCAACTGGACAATTTTAAAACTTTCACCGAATTGTCTCCTGTTTTGTTTGATCATCAGCTTCATCTCATATCATGTTTTATAGTTATTGTATACTCTTTGCACAATCATATATTCTTTCGGCTGTAGAGCGGCATGCTTCAAATAAAGTGTTCCTGTATGTATAGTGTGCTCTTTGTCGTTGATGACGCTGTCTGTATTCATTTGAGTGCTGTAACTAAAACTGCCGTCTGCCTGAAACGTATCCATTCAAGACTCTGTGTTCGTTTCATACCACGATTCTACAATTTGTGTGTTAAATTCAACTTGTACGCAAACATTAAATCAACTGCAGAATTTTTTAAACCACCTTGAAATGTTTAGAATGTTCTTTCGCTTAATAAACTCGTATAACCACCGAACAAAAACTTGTTAACATTTGGAGGAGAAGATAGCGGTGTTAGGCTTCAGTAATAGCTGAGATTTTGACAGTCTAGCTGATATTTCTCTGTGGAGGGACGCAAAACGCTATTTATGATGGGAATGAGTTTTGAGGCCCATTTTCGCAGCTCTGTAAATCCACTAGCAACTGCGCTGTTACGTCCTTTTTCGTCCACGTACTTCGCTGATGGCTTCCGTTCTCGGAATGTGTGGCGAGTCTTCGGCGCCGGGCATGGAATCTCAGGTATCCGTCTGAAGGCTGAGTTCTTACCAAACATGCGGCAACTGGTTCCAGGTAGCGCCACTGGAAATGGTCCCCTTTGAATTCCAGAGTTCTTACGCGCAGCGAAAATAGCTTAAGTGGTCCAGTAACTGTATGTTATTTAGGAGGAATCCTTAACTGTCCTGGTTGCCGGCAAGGATTACGTAATACATGACGAAGTCCTGTTTTTACAGACAGATAATGGCATATTAAATCAGTATCACATGTTCGTGATAATTGCACACTTTAACGAAATTTTCGCGAGGGATGAAGAGAATTTGAGAGCCAAGGAGCTCCATCTCATTATCTCATCCCCAATACAATTTGGCCAACTTTAGGTTACGGTAGTAACACTAAAAGTGGGCCTTTGCGATCGTTTTTTGACAGCTCGCAATTTAAATAAAAATAACGGCTTAACCATTCACCTGACACGAAAATTGAATTACCGACTTTGTAGAGGAGAAAATTCTCTACAACTTTGCTCTTTTAAGTTTTTTTAATATCTCGTATCGTTTCAGAGCTATTTGTAAAAATAACGGCGATTTTGGGATGTCTGTCTGTCTGTCTGTCCGTAACGTGTTCCCCGTTTTTAAGACGAACCGTTCAACCGATCAGCACAAATTTTACAGACATGATTATAGGCCTCCAGAGATCAGAACCTCCATTTTTCAAATTTTTCAGACAAAAAATACGGTAGTAACCCCAAAAAAAGCCATTTGTAATGTAATTGTAATTGCAAACGAACCGTTCATCTGACACGATAATTGAATAACCTAATTGGTAGAGGGGAAAATTCTCTACAACTTCGCTCTATTATGTTGTTTTCATATCTTGCATCGTTGCAAAAGTAACGGCGATTTGACGATGTCTGTCTGGCTGTAACGTGTTCCCACTTTTTAGGTCGAACCGTTTAACCGATCGGCACCAAATTTTACAGACATAATTGTTGGCTATTAGAGACCAGAACCTCGCCTTCTCAAATATTTCGGACAAGAAATACGTTAATAATACCAAATAAAGTCCGATTGTAATGTAATTTTAATTCCATATAAACCATTCATCTGACGCTAAAATTGAATAACCGAATTTGTAGAGGAGAAGATTCTCTACAGCTTTGTTCCCTTATGCTTTTTTCATATCTCGTATCGTTTGAGAGATAATTGCAAAAATAAGAGTTTTGACACCTTCCACTGAATTAACGAAAACCAGCCGTTCGAAGATGTCACGTGACATTCATCGCCCAGAACTCTCTATGGCTTAAGCCATCTTGCGTTGCTTATTTGATGATTTTCTTATTTTAACTTACACGTTTTCATTTCAAAGCAATGGCGCACTGAAGAATTAACAGGAACACGTCGTTCTTCGTACGATACATGATAATCTAGTGTCTACAAATGCCATATTAGCATCAGTTAACAACGGCCATGAATAGTATAAATTTAAAAACTCGACTTCCAAGTGTTGCCCTTAGCGTAGTGAGCAATGCGTTGGACTGTGACGCTGAATGTCAGTGGTTCAATACCCCCCATTACCTAATTTTTTTTTTTTTTTTTTTTTTTACTAAAAGGGTTTCAGACAATCTTAGTAATTAATTTTTTATTGTTTACATTATTATTTTCGTCCAAAATGTTGCAAAAATTTTTAAAATTACAAATCTAAAGTGGGCCGTAAAACACGTCAGTGCGATTTTTTTTCTGTTAATACAATGAGCACGTTTCATTTTACCCGCCTCTTCCCTTTGTCACCGGAGCTATGGTGCTCTTCTCCGTACAGGTTAAAAATTTCATATTTTCTGTAATTATTAATACGAACGCAACTATCGAGTCCGTGATTACCACATTGGAATCGCATTCGGAAGGACGGTGGTTCAAATCCAGGTTTCCATTGCGCACGGCTCATTTCTTGCCCCAACATTAGGAAAATAATCCTTCTTATGCCCCGTCTCTAAGGACCACATCATCGTCGGAATGTTAAATACTAATCTTCTTTCCCTCTTTCTTCTATGGAAGCAGAAATTGTATCTCACTACCTGACTTTTATGCAGTACGTTCGGTGCGAGTTGCGATCCATAGTTTCCACTATAGACTAACAGTTTTTGAGGGTGAAAAGTTCTGTTTCCGCATTCAACGGCGCAGCCAGCCTTTCTGATGCGTCTCTTCTTCCCTTCTCTCAAATGTCTCTCGCTCTTACCGCCAAGACTTTCTTCACGTTCAATACAGTACTCTGCAGAATTACATAGTTAGTCGATTCACGTTACTTCTATTGAAAGTGTCGAGTAGTCCTATAAAAACAGACAATTTCCCTTGGATACACAACCGGAAAAAATAGTACACTTGAAAAAAAGACGTCGATTTTCATCAAATGAAGGCAGATGCAACCCGGAGGACTGTAGATGACCTGATAATCGTTTCAACTTAGTCCACCAATAGAAAGCGTGGTGATATAATAGCCAAGGCGCCATCTGTGTGTAACTTTTAATACTTAATGTTTGCAGTCATTAGGTTCAGTGTCATACAGTGAGTCCTCAAAGTCTTTCCGCAGTAGCAATCTCCCCGTGTCTCACTTTGCGGGGCGCGTAGAATCATCTGAAGATCAAAACCAACTACAGAACGATTTGAAAAAGATATCACTATGGTGTAAAAATCAGCAATTGACTCTAAATAATAAGAAGAGTGAATTCGTCCCCATGAGTAGGAACAGAAATCCTTTAAAGTTTGTTTACAAGATAAATCAGTCAAAAGTGAAGGCCGGAAACTCCACAAAATACCAAGGAATTACTATTACTTTAGTATTAAACTGGAAAGAACACGTAGATAATGTCGTGGGAAAGGCGAACCAGAGACTGCGTTTTATTGGCAGAACCCTTAAAAGATGAAACAGAACTACTAAAGAAGCTGCATATACTAAGCTTGTCCGTCCTTTTTTGGAGTATTGCTGCCCAGTGTGGGATCCTTATCAGGAGAGTTTGACGGACGGACGACATCGAAAGAGTCCAAAGGAGGGCAGCTCGTTTCGTACTGTCACGATACAGGGGAGACAGCGTTGCGGAAATCATACAGGATCTGGGATAGGAATGATTACAACAACGGCGATTATGGCTGCGGCGTGGGTTACTTACGAAACTACAATCGCCAACATTCTGCTCCGAATGCGAAAATATATTATTGACTCCAATTTACATATGTAGAAATTATCATCAGAATAAAATACGAGAAATCAGAGCTCGAACGGAGAGATTCAGGTGTTCTTTCTTCCCGCGCGCTATTCGAGAACGAAATGGGGGATGTATAGTATAAAGGTGGTTCGATGAACTCTCTGCCATCACTGAAATGTGATTTGCAGAGTCTTCCATCTAGATGTAGATGTGTAAGGATGGCAGCACAGACAAAACGCACCTGGACTTGTTCCGTGGACTTGCAGTGATAGTAGGGTGGGAATAGTGTTGTTATTACTTGTGTTACTGTCATGTTCTTGTGTACGCTGAGTGTAGTGAGAATACTTACTGTTGCAGAGAGAGCCTTTTTAGTGGAAGAGGTTTCCCGGGCAGGAAGGAATTTCTCGGAGTATGTGAGGCAACAATTCAGATTGCGTTTTCCTACGTCGAGGTGTCCACATTTCGATATTGTGCGTGATTTAATTCGCAAATTCCGAACAACAGGTTCAGTTCGTGATGCACCACAAACTGATAGGACCACGATTTCAACAGAACGGAAGCTCGATGACATTTCGGACATCAAATTGCGGAGTCCAACAAAATCAGTAAGGAAATTATCACAAGATGCTAAAGTCTCTCGAATGACAGCACATGAGTCCGTAATCAAAGAACTGGGACTGTATCCGTATAAAATTACTGCAATGCAACAATTACATTGTATAGACCATACGAGAAGAATAGCATACTGTGATTGGTTTCAGCGATTTATTAACAGGAGTTGGTGTTTTAGATCTAACATTTTTCAATGATGAGACTTGGTTTCACCTGTCTGGCTTCATTAGTTCTGAAAATTCACGTATTTGGTCATCCGAAAATCCACATGCCTTAAGAGAAATGTCATTGCACGCATAGAAAATGTGGGTATGGGTTACCGTAACACGAGCTCGAATTATAGGGCCGATATTTTTCGAAACTACCGTCACCTCCGAAATCTGTTGTTCCCAGATAATTTATCCATTTATTGTGCTGCTGAATGAAGATGAGATCAGTCATCGGCCGCGGTGGCCGAGGGGACTGAGGTGCTTCAGTCACGGTCTGCACGGCCACTACGGTCGGGGGTTCGAATCCCCCGTCGGGCATGGATATTTGTGCCGTCCTAGTTCGTAAATAGTTCATAAGTAGTTTGTAAGTTTAGGGACTAATGACCCCGTAGTTAAGTCCCATAAGCTTTAAAAACATTTGACCATTTTTTTTATTCCTCCCGACCATTTCCTTTGGGGTGCATTTGTTTATCAAAATAATCAAAAGACAATACATGAACTTAAAACAGCGATAACTGAATATTTCCATTCGATTACATGTGAAATATTGGTAAAAGTATTGGAAAATAAATGTAAACCTGTTGAACTATGCCTTCAAGAAAGAGGAAATCATTTCCAGCACCTCCTGTGATAATGGTAGGTACAGTGTATTTTCTTGTAATTGTTGTTGTTGTTGTTGTTGTTGTTGTTGTGGTCTTCAGTCCGCAGACTGGTTTGATGCAGCTCTCCACGCTACCCTGTCCTGTGGAACTCTCTTCATCTGAGAATACGTTCGGCAACTTGCATCCTTTTGAATCTGCTTTCTGTATTCGTCCCTCGGTCTCCCTCTACGATGTTTACTCCACACACTTCCTTCTAATGTGAAATTGACAATTCCTTGATGTCTCAGAATGTGTCCTACCAATATACCCCTTCTCATAGTCTGGATATGCCAGAAAATCCTCTTCTCCCCTATTCTGTTGAGCACCTCCTCATCAGCTACGTGATCTACCTATCTAATCTGCATCATTCGTCTGTAGCACCACATTTCAAAAGAATCATCTTTTTATCTGAACTCCTTATCGTCCACGTTTCACTCCCATGCAATGCTACACTCCAGACAAATGCTTTCAGGAAAGACTTCCTAACATTTAAATTAATATTGGATGTTAACAAGTTTCGCTTCTTTAGAAACGCTTTTCTTCCCATAGCCAATCTGCATTTTATATCTCCGTTACTTCGGCCATCAGAAGTTATCTTGCTATCCAAATAATAGAACTCATCTACTACTTTTATTGTCTTATTACCTAAACTAATTCCTTCAGCATCGCCTGATTTTGCGACGTACCATTCCATTACATTCGTTTTACTCTTGTTAATGTTCATCTTATATCTTCCTTTCAAGCCACTGTCCATTCCATGCAATTGCTCTTCCATACTCTTTGCAATCTCTGATAAAATATGTCATCGGCAAACCGCAAACTTTTTATTTTTTCTCCCTGAACTTTAATTTCTTCTCCAAATTTCTCCTTCCATTCCTTCATTGCTCGCTCAATGTACAGATTGAACAACATTGGGGAAAGGCTACAACCCTGTCTTACTCCCTTCCCAACCTCTGCGTCCCTTTAACTTGTATGTAATTAATGTTTCAGTGTTTTAACACTTTGACTGCCGGCCCTGAAAACCATTCCATCCCTTAGAGTGCCAGAGTAACAACAGCTGCACTTAGTTTCTTTATCTTCAGTCTGATGTAAAGAATTGTCTGATCTTTGAAATAAATCCAGAACTGAACACAGAGCATCTAAATCACATACAACTCCTACGCCAAGGGCCCTACTAAAAACTTCTCTACTTCGCAAACAGTCTGTAGAGTCATAACGATATGTTTCTGTGTCACCCCTCTGTCATAGTCACCTCTCAGTACTTTCGGGAAGAATAATTTGCGTGAAGCCATGTCCGTTGATTTACCTACTGAGTGAGCGGATTCCACTTTCTACCTGCCACGTTTCATACAATGAATGCGACAAGTCGGACGATTTAGAAACTAAATAAAAGATCTATAGGCTGGTTTAGATACTAGTTTTACCAAGTAAGGTATTTGAGGTACATCTAGCCCGTCAATAAACTTGATTCTGTTTTTAAAAGCACGAAAACAAAGATCATGTCAAATGACGTGATTGGCATTCTACAGAAATTTCCGTATCCCGTCAATTGACGTGATTGGCACTCGGAGTGTTAATTGTAACAATGTTGACTCCCATATCACAACGTAACTACAGGCAGCAGCAGTGAAACCCGGCCGCCAGCTTATACAACATGAATGTGCTGCCACCCTTACGCGCTCCGCAAGGCAAGACACAAGGAGCTCGCCGCTGGGAGAGACTTTGCGGACACACTGTATCAAGGTGTGAAGCCAGCAGGCGCGATGCCATGGAGACGCATTCGTGCTTCCTACAGCCAACTGAGTTTGAAGGGGGTCAACATGTGGCGTTCCGAGTGACGGTATGGTGCTTTCGGAGAACTGTCAGACATGTTTGATGTTCGGGATCAGATGTGCAGTGATGGTGGTTGAAAGGTTCTTCCGTATACGAGGAGCACAGACATCGACCAAGATCTTCGTATTGTAAGGGCAGCAGTGGCAGATTGTACAGCTACCTCATTATACGTAAGATGATCTGTGAGTCCAAAGTTTCAACGGGAAGTGTCCGCAAACGGCTACTAATAAGGCAGTAAGGGCACGACCACCTTGACATACAGCAAAACTACTACTGCTCACCTAATAAATTCAATACAGACCAGGAGACACTGGGAGATACCAGACTGACTTTATAATGATAAGGCAAAGGTTTAGAAACCAGGTTTCAAATTGTAAGACATATCCAGGGGCAGATATAGAATCTGACCATAACTTACTGGTTAAATCTTAGGAGACTGCAAAAAGGTGGAAATCTGAACAAATAGAAGGAACCATAGGTGGTTCATAGTTTTAGAGGGAGCATTAGGCAAGAATTGTGTGAAACAGGCGAAAGTAATGCACTAGAAGAAGAGTGGATAGCTCTGAGAGATAGAGTAGTGAAGGCCGCAGAGGATCATATAGGCAGAAGGACAAGGCCTAATAGAAATCATTGGATAACATAGGAAATACTGAACTTAGTTGACGAGAGGAGAAAATATAAAAATGCATCAAGTGAAACAGGCAAAAGGGAGTATAGAGGTCTGAAAAATGAGGTTGACAGGAAGTGCAGACTGGCTAATCAGGAGTGGTATGAGAAGAAATGCAAGACCATAGATGAGTGTATAACTAGGGAGAAAATAGATATCGCCTACAGGAAAATAAAAGACACATTTGGAGACCAGAAAAGCAGCGGTATGAATATCAAGAACTCAGATGGAAAACCAGTACTAAGCAAAGAAGGGAAAGCTGAAATAGGTGGAAGGAATATATAAAAGGCCTTTACAAAGGAAATAAACTTTAAGGTAGTATTCTAGAAATGGAAGACGAAGTAGAGGAGGATAAGATTGGAGATACGATACTGCGAGAAGATTTTGATAGATTACTAAAAGATATGTGTAGAAACAAGGCCCCTGGAGTAGATGATGTTCCGTCTGACTGCTGTTATCATTAGGGGAGCCAGCCATGAAGAAATTATTCCACCTGGTATGTAATATGTATGAGACAAAGGAAATACCCTCATACTTCAAGAAGAATATAGTAATTCCAATTCCGAAGAAAGTAAGTGCAGACAAATGTGAAAACTACAGAACCATCAGTTTAACAAGTAATGGTTGCAAAATACTACCACAAATTATTTTCAGACGAATGGAAAAACCGGTGGAATCCGACTTTGGGGAAGATCAATTTGGATTTAGGATAAATGTGGGAACACGCGAAGCAATACATTACGACTTATCTTGGAAGATAAGTTAAGGAACGGGAAACGTACGTTTTAAAAATTGTGGATCTGGAGAAAGTTTTTGACAATGCTGACTGGAATACATTCTTTCAATTTCTGAAGGTAGCAGGAGTACAAAAAGCGAAGCGTTATATTCAACTTTTACAAGAAGCAGACAGTAATTATTAGAGACGAAGACCGTGAAGGCGTCGAAGTGGTTGAGAAGGGACTAAGACAGGGTTGTAGCCTTTCATCAATGTTGTTCAAACTGTACATTGAGCAAGCTCTGAAGGAATGCTAGGAGAAAATTGGAGAGGAAATTTAAGTCCAGGGAGAGGGAATAAAAACGTTGCGGTGTGCTGACAACGTAGTAATTCTGTCAGAGACAGCAAAGGACCTGGAAGAGCAATTAAACGGAATGGACACTGTCTTGAAAGGAAGATATAAGATGAATATTAACAAGAGTAAAACGAAGGTAGTGGAATGTAGTGTCAGAAAATCAGGCGATGCGCAAGGAATTAGATTAGGTAATGAGACGATAAAAGCAGAAGATGAGTTTTGTTATCTGGGTAGCAAGATAACTTCTGATGGCCGAAGTAAAGAACATATCAAATGTAGAATGGCCATGGGGAGAAAAGCGTTTCTGAAGAAGCGAAATTTGTTAACATTCAATATTAGTTTAAATGTCAGGAAGCCGGCCGCGGTGGCCGAGCGTACTGCGGCGCTTCAGTCACAGTCTGTACGGCCACTACGGTCGGGGGTTTGAATCCCCCCTCGGGCATGGATATTTGTGCCGTCCTTAGTAGTAACTAGTTCATAAGTAGTTTGTAAGTTTAGGGACTGATGACCTCGTAGTTAAGTGCCATAAGCTCTACAAACATTTTTTGTCAGGAAGTCCTTTCAGAAAGCATTTGTCTGGAGTGTGGCATTGTATGGGAGTGAAACGTTGACGATACGGAGTTCAGACAAAAAGATGATAGAAGCTTTTGAAATGTGGTGCTATAGAAGAATGATGAAGATTAGATGGACAGATCACGTAGCTGGTGAGGAGGTGCTCAACAGAATTGGGGAGGAGTTTCTAGCATATCCTGACTATGAGAAGGGATAGGTTGGTGAGACATTCTGAGACATCAGGGAATTGACAACTTATCATTAGAAGGAAGTGTGTGGGGTAAAAATCATAGAGGGAGACCGAGGGACGAATACAGGAAGCAGGTTCAAAAAGATGTAGGTTGCCGTTAGTATTATCAGATGAAGAGGCTTGTACAGTGACATGGTAGCATGGAGAGCTGCATCAAACCAGACTGCGGACTGAAGACCACAACAACAACATGAGAAATTTTTGTAAAATGGTCGTCTTTAGGTGTACATCTCTGTCTTCATGCTGTCCTGGAATTTCTTGTTCACTACGAAATTTAGTTTGAAATCTTGTTTCAGGTTCAAAAAAAAAAAAAAAAAAAAAAAAAAAAAAAAAAAAAAAAAAAAAAATATCAGGAATATATTACTTTCAGTTTTATGAATTCTCACGTTCAAAGGTAATCTTCTTGTTACACCAAACCCAATACTGGTCACTTTACAACTTACAGTACCACATCACAACTGAAACCTACAACTCACAACTGACAGAAAGTCAATACTGACTTCTAACTCAGAACAGATCACCACCACCTGCACTGCCTGTGCATCATCTTACGTACACTGTGACAAATGACGGTCTGTATCATGTGGTCAGTTACAATAAATGAACATAGGATAATTTGCATTATTAATTAAATTAAAGTTAATTGTTTAATACAGTAAAGAATTGCAATAATATTCTGATCACTTATATTGTTAAATTTTTAGATTTTAAAATAGCATATCATGATAGCAACAAAAAGTATTACTAAACATTTTCTTCTATAACAAATATTGCGTTTATCCTAAAGATAAAACCATTTAATTTAATTTTCAAGGCTTTAATATAATATGAGGAGATTATTTACATTGAATACGAATTTAGGTCATTCATATTTTCAACTGGAATATATTTTCGCGAAGTTCTTTGGCCAATTACTTTGTAAACAATATGGAATTCTTGCCTAAGAACTGTCAAAATACGTGAACTAATTTAAACAGACAAATTGTGATGTATGGCTTTATACATATTTTGAGGTAAGTTTAAAGAAAAATTACATGAATAATACGTTTCGCTATTTCTGAGGCCAAAAAGGAAGGTTCAAATTCGTTACGTATACATTAGTGAGACGTTAGATATTTAACATGTTTCTCGTGAAGAATATATATTAGTTAAACTTGAAAATTTCTTCCCAGTTGCCCAAATTACTTTTTCGTTCCCTTTACACTTCTCTCCAGCATCAATCTTAAATTTCAGCCTGTGATATAGTTGATGAAAGTCTCTCGTGTCCCTGGTGAAGTGCTTGAAGATGGGTAGTATTACAGTTCGCGAAACGTCGCGAAACATCAAGGCCGCCACCAGGCTGGAGACGCGAAAGGCTTTCATCAGCAGTACAAACCGGGAAAGCCTACAGTCGCATAGCCTCTGATATAGTTTGTTACCTGTCCTGAAGGCGATTATTGCACCTTTCTGTTAAATAATCTCACCAGTTTATGGGGATGGTTCCCTAAAATGGCATAAATTCACATTTCTGCGAGCTTTTCTCGTTTTGTTTTTTTCTGTGTTCTATCGTCTCATCCAATATTTCTATTAAACGTCCATCCGTGCGCTCCAAAGCGCCTGTCTTGTTGCGGAGTGCACAGCTGCTCCCCGCCAGAGGTTCGATCCCTCCCTCGGACATGTTTGTCTGTGTGTTGTTCTTAGCATAATTAAAGTAGTTTACAAACACTGGATTTGAAACCTGCATCATAACCGATATAACTATTTTGTACCGCTATTTGCTTAAGGGTTTTCATTTCATATTCCTTTTTTCAGAGTTTATGGGAACGGACTGCACCCTGTGCCTCATAGCAGCAGTATGTTTATAGTAGACAAGGCCTTTATGTTGATAAAGCACATAGTGCGTGTGCAATGACGCTGTATAACGTTCGATTTATTTTTTACGGTATGTTATTCTGTGCAGCGGTAGAATGCCCGACCGCTCCAGGGCACCTTACAGCGGAGCGAATGGTTGTTCTGCGTCGGAGGTTCGAATACTCCCTCCGACATGTGTGTGTGTGTTGTCCTTACGTTAGTTTAAGTAGTTTGTAAGCCTCAGGTCTGAAAACCGCAGCAGTTAAGTCTCTTACGTTTACAAACATATCAATATTTTGAACTGTTAACCACAGTAGTTAAGATTTATATGAACATTTGTTGTTTTTGTAGTACTGTCAATGGCATATAGGTTTGGGAGTCGTGAAATTAGTAGCTTCGTATTTGAAACTGTGGTTCTTTTTTTGTTTTTCACTACTTGAAAATGCGGTAAGGTAGTTCCGAAACGTGCGGTGCCCTTCTGCGGAGTGGGCGTCTGCAGCCCGTGGAAGGTTTGAGTGTTCCATCGGGCATGGGTGCGTGTGTTGTCCTTACATAACTTAGTTTAAGTAGTTTGTAAGCCTAGGGATCGATGACCAAAGTAGTTAAGTCCTATAGCTTTACAAACATTTGAACATAGTCCCTCACGAAACATGGCGTGAAGGGAAAAAAAGTGAAATTGACAACTGGTGCGTGATCTGTCACCAACACTTGATCGAAACACAGTTGTGCGATGGCGTGGAAGAGGATGAAAGTTGTGAGGATGTAATATTTCTGGCTTAAAGCCATCATATTAAAATCTGACAATTGCTTCAGAACAGCAGGTTGGAACCAGTAGGCGACAGGTGGTAAAAGCTGGTGAGAACCAGAACAGGTGGTACAATAGGTCGGGTTCTCATGGGAAAGAGCACTGGCAAGTCTCCCCGAATTCTAGGGAAGTCCCCGAGCGGCAGGCACTGGACGCCGATTGATAGAAGTACTGGCGGTCACGCGCCAAAGCGCAATCATATTTTTATTAATATTCAATAAACTAATTATTTATTTAATGTCAAACTTAATTTTAAAAAAACCTCAAAGACAAGCTATGCCCTGACTAGGTAAAACTTATTAACTATTGCTAAATCAATAAACAAAACAATTAATTTAAGATGGAGGATGCACGACAGCCATGTTTGCGCGCCAAAATGTGGAGCGAAGGAGTAACACACTAAATTTAAACGAACCAAAAATCCCCAGGATTGGCGATCCTACACAGAAGCTCGAAATTTAGCGATGATTTCAATGCGAGATGCTCACAATACTTATCACAACGAAACTCTTTCTCGAAATTTGACTGAAAACCCAAAGATATTTTTGTCATATGTTAAATATACTAGAGGCAAACCACAAACAATACCCTCAGTACGTGATAGTAATGGCGATCCTGCCGGTGACATTGCTACTAAAGCAGAGTTGCTAAACATAGCTTTTAGAAACTCATTCACCAAAGAAGACGAAACCAATATTCCAGATTTCGAATTACGAACAGAGGCCGTAATGAGTAACGTAGAAGTAGATATCATCGGAGTAGTGCAGCAACTAAAATCACTTAACAAGAACAAGTCTTCTGGTCCGGATTTTATACCTATTAAATTTCTGTCTGATTATGCTGAAACGATAGCTCCTTATGTAACTGGCATATACAACCGCTCTCTCATAGAAGGATCTGTACCAAAAGATTGGAAAGTTGCACAGGTCACACCCATATTCACGAATGGCAGTAGAAGTAACCCGGGCGTTCCACAGGCTAGTGTTATTGGTCCTCTGCTGTTCCTTATTTACATAAACGATTTAGAGGAAAATCTAAGTAGCTCTCTTAGGTTGTTTGCAGATGACGCCGTCATTTACCGTCTAGTAAAATCATCTGAAGTTCAAAACCAACTGCAGAACGATCTGAATAAGATATCAGTATGGTGTAAAAAATGGCAATTGACTCTAAATAATGAGAAGTGTGAAGTCGTCCACATGAGTACGAAAAGAAATCCATTAAACTTTGTTTACTAGATAAATCAATCAAAAGTGAAGGCCGTAAACTCCACAAAATACCTTGGAATTACTATTATTCAGACTTAAATTGGAAAGAACACGTAGATAATGTCGTGGGAAAGGTGAACCAGAGACTGCGTTTTATTGGAAGAACCCTCAAAACATGCAACAGAACTACAAAAGAAACTGCATACACTACGCTTGTCCGTCCATTTTTGGAGTATTGCTGCCCAGTGTGGGATCCTTATCAGGTGGGTTTAACGGAGGACATCTAAAGAGTCCAAAGAAAGGCGGCTCGTTTGGTATTGTCACGATACATGGGAGACAGCGTTACGGAAATAACACAGGATCTGGGATGGGAATCTTACAACAACGGCGCTTATCGCTGCGGCGTGGGCTACTTGCGAAACTCCAATCGCCAACATTCTTCTCCGAATGCAAAAATATATTGTTGACTCCCACTTAAATAGGTAGAAATGATCATCAGAATAAAATACGGGAAATCAGAGCTCGAACGGAGAGATTCAGGTGGTCTTTCTTCCCGCGCGCTATTCGAGAAGGGAATGGCAGATAAATAGTATAATGGTAATTCGATGAATCCTCTGCTAGGCACTTAATTGTGATTTGCAGAGTATCCCACGTAGAAGTAGATGTAGATCATGTCACATACGTAGGCGGTCATAAGACATAGTTTAAATTATTTTAGAACAATGCTAAATAGCAATATATTGAACAATGTGTGGCAAGTGTAAATTATTATACGGTTTGCTGGTTTTCTGCGTTCTTTAAATAAATCAGGTGGCATCCAAATGACTTCAGGTTTATTCCGTAATTACGAGGTATGTCCACAAAGTAAGTTCCGTTTGGTTATATAAAACAAACGTGTACAGGTACAGAAAAAATATTTATTGTACAAAAATATACAACTATTAAACTACTTTTCTACATAGCTTCCGAAATTTTGTTGGCAGTTGTCATAGCGTGGCAGAAGTCTTTGTATGCCTTCTTCGTAGATGGTTGCCGCCTGTGTATTCAACCATGTGGTAACATGTTCTTTCAGCTCGTCATCATCGTTGAAGTTTTGACCACCATGGACAGGTTTTAGGTGTAAGAAGAAAGTCGCTAGGAGCGAGACTGTACGAAGGATGATCAAACAAGTCCCAGTGAAATTCCCGTAAGAGTTGTTTGGTCACATTCGCCTTGTGAGGTCGGGCGACAACGTGAAGGGAAGAAGAAGATTCCTTTCATCTCTTCTTACACCTAAAATCTATCCTTGGTGGTCAACACTTCAACGATGATGAGCTGAAAGAACATGTTTGTCAGATTGTTGAATACGCAGGCGGCAACCTTCTATGAAGAAGGCACACAAAAACTTGTTCCACATTATGACAAGTGCCTACAAAATTTCAGAAGTTATGTAGAAAAGTAGTTGAACAGTTGCAGATTTTTATGCAATAAATATTTTTTCTGTATCTGTTCACGTTTGGTTTATATAACCGAACGGAACATAGTTTGTGGACATACCTCGTAGACGAGTTCCTGTCAATAGTTTAATGATTTCAGCCCCTGTTCGAGAACTCCGACCTGGGTGCAAGTGTAAATTATTATGCGGTTTGCTGGTTTTCTACGTTGTTTAAATAAATGAGCTGGCATCCAAAGGACTTCAGGTTTATTCCGTAATTACGAGGTATGTCCACAAAGCAAGTTCCGTTTGGTTATATAAAACAAACGTGTACAGGTACAGAAAAAATATTTATTGTACAAAAATATACAACTATTAAACTACTTTTCTACATAGCTTCCGAAATTTTGTAGGCATTTGTTCATATGTTTGTAGAGCTTATGGGACTTAACTACGGGGTCATCAGTCCCTAAACTTACAAACTACTTATGAACTAGCTAATACTAAGGATGGCACAAATATCCATCCCGAGGGGGGATTCGAACCCCCGACCGTAGTGGCCGTGCAGACCATGACTGGAGCGCCTCAAAAAATGTTCAAATGTTTGTGAAGCTTATGGGACTTAACTACGGGGTCATCAGTCCCTAAACTTACAAACTACTTATGAACTACTTACGAACTAGGACGGCACAAATATCCATGCCCGAGGGGGGATTCGAACCCCCGACTGTAGTGGCCGTGCAGAACGTGACTGAAGCGCCTCAGTCCTCTCGGCCACCGCGGCCAGCAGGAGCGCCTCAGTCACCTCGGCCACCGCGGCCAGCTAGGAATTTGTCATAGCGTGGCAGAAGTCTTTGTATGCCTTCTTCGTAGAAGGTTGCCGCCTGTGTACTCAACCATGTGGTAACATGTTCTTTCAGCTCGTCATCATCGCTGAAGTTTTGACCACCATGGACAGGTTTTAGGTGTAAGAAGAAAGTCGCTAGGAGCGAGACTGTACGAAGGATGATCTGTTCACGTTTGGTTTATATATCTAAACGGAACTTACTTTGTGGACATACCTCGTAGATGAGTTCCTGCCAATAGTTTAATGATTTCAGCCTCTGTTCGAGAATTCCGACCTGGGTGCTGTCATCTGCGTGGGGACGATATCTATACAAGACGTCAGGTTGGTGAAATTTAGAGTTTCTACTCTTCACGCAGTGCAGTGGGGAGTAACTACAACCCTCGCGAACACTGTCATTACGGTGCAAACGCAGACTGTTGCGCGTCATCCATGGTAACATGGAGGAGGAAAGAAAATGATAGAGGACAGGTTTAGCACAGCCCCCGTAGACATTTTTAAGGGGTGGTGGGAGAACCCGCTGCGTCCGACTGTGACGCTCCACCTGTCGGCGCGCCCGGCGGTTGCCTCACCGGCCGCCGCAGGTGGCTGCGCGCTGCCGGCAACAGCCGGCCTTGCGGAGGCCGCAGTCGCTTTCACCGACGGCCCCGCCCGCCTGACCATGACCTCGGTCTGCCGGTAGGCGGTGCGGCAAGAGGCGGGCGACGGATGCTTCCAGGTTCGTTAGCAGACCAGTGCAGCTGTGGTGGCGTCCGCGCTGTTTTTGTCATCAGCTCTGTTTGATGGTTCCCGCCACGAATTCTTCTCCTGAGCACAAGGGCGTCGCCAGCAAGCAGGATAGGATGGGGGAGGGGAGGCAGGATGAGAAAGAGACTTAGGAAACTAAAAAATAATGCTACAATGAATAAATAAGGAAAATTGTTTAATGTCAACAAAAGTGATAAACAACTAAAGTGAAATTTGCAGTTTAAAAGAGATTTAGTTACAACATA
This sequence comes from Locusta migratoria, assembly GCA_026315105.1. Classification (NCBI taxonomy): domain Eukaryota; kingdom Metazoa; phylum Arthropoda; class Insecta; order Orthoptera; family Acrididae; genus Locusta; species Locusta migratoria. The sequence continues at coordinate 86,981,227 of CM048746.1, forward strand.
ATCTCCTCGGATATTTTTGTAGGCGGCCGCGGTGGCCGAGGTGACTGAGGCGCTTCAGTCACGGTCTGCACTGTCACTACGGTCGGTGGTTCGAATCCCCCCTCAGGCATGGATATTTTTCTAAATTCTCCTAACAGTTTATTAATATCTTTGAATTATGCCTACATCTACATCTACATAGATACTCAGCAAATCATATTTAAGTGCCTGGCAGAGGGTTCATTAACCAATTTCATAACCTTTCTCTACCGTCCCATTCTCTAATAGCGCGCGGGAAGAAAGAACACCTAAATCGTGCCGTTTTCGATCTGATTTTTCTTACTTTACTGGCATGGTCATGTCTCCCTACGCAGGTGTGTGCTAGCAAAATATTTTCACATTCAGAAGTTAAAGTCGGTCATTGAAATTTCGTGAATAGATCTCGCCGCAATGAATAACGTCTTTCTTTTAATGATTTCCACCTCAAATCCTGCAACATTTCCGTGACTCTTAACCCCCTGTCAGGTGATAAAAAGAGCTGTCCTTCCCTGAACCTTCTCAATGTCTTCCGCCAGTCCCACTTGCTGAGGGTCCCACACTGGGCAACAGTACTCCAGGAGACGACACACAAGTGTGATGTAGGCAGTCTCTTTGGTGGTCCTGTTACATCTTCGAAGCATTCTGACAATGAAACGTAACCTTTGGTTCGCCTTCCCCACTATCTTTTCTATGTGTTCTCACCAGTCTAAATTGATCGTAATTGTAACTCCTAGGTATTTGGGAGAATTTACGACCTTAAGGTTTGACTGATTTATCGCGTAATTGAAGTTCAGCGGATTTCTTATAGTGGTCATGTGTATTACTTCACACTTCTCTTTACTTAGTGTCAATTGCCAATTTTCGAACGATGTAGAAATTTTGTCTAAATCGCTTTGCAGTTGCTTTTGATCCTCTGTTGACTTCACTAACCGATAAACGACAGCATCATCCGTGAACAGTCTAAGCGAACTATTCAGATTGTCTCATAAATCGATTATAAACACAAGGAAGAGTAGGGAACCTATAACACTTCCCTGGGGAACGCCAGATATCACTTCTGTTTTACTCGACGACTTACCGTCAATTACTACGAACTGTGTCCTTTCTGATAGGAAATCGCGAATCCAATCGCAGAATTGAGGGCGATATTCCATAAGCACGCAATTTCATTAGAAGCCGCTTCTCAGGTACAGTGTCAAAAGCCTTCCGGAAATCCAGATATATGGAATCGATCTGAGATACCTTATCGATGGCACTTATAACTTCATGTGAATAAAGGGTAAACTGTGTTTCGCAAGAGCGATACTTTCTAAATCCGTGTTAACTATTGGTTGATTGGTCGTTCTCTTCGAGGTAGTTCATAATGTCAATGAGAATGGCCTGTAATTTTAGGGATCAGTCCTATTGGCTTTCTTGAATATTGGAGTGACTTGGCTCCTGTCTGTGCATACCTCTTCATTTCAGAGCAGCAGTGAACCGCACACCCTCACTAATTCCGATCTTTGTCTTTCCTGACAGTTTTTACACATTATAGATGCATTACAGTTTTCGCTATATACATCTTCTTCAAGTGCCACCGAAATATTTCATGTCTTAACACAAATACCATCGTCTTCTTTTGCCTTCTTGAGTTTTCCAAATTTTCCTCTCCTGAGATATTCCACATCCACATCTCCATCTCTTACATCGTTATTCCCCAAGCCACTTCATGGTGCGTGGCGGAAGGTTCATCATTACCACTGTCATATGTTTCGCGGGAAAAACCATTGCCGATAGCCCTGAGTGTCGAATCATATCTTTCCGCAATATTTGCATAGGAGGAAGCAATATATATTTGTTTACTCTTCTACAAGCATACGCTCTCACTGCTTTGACAGTCAGTGGCGAATCCGGGGTTAGGGGGTTGGAGTAGCGACTATGGGGCTGCTGCTCCCCCTCCCCCCTCCTTCACACATAACCTGAAGCCTCAGCCCCCTGCCCCCTCCCCTCTAAACCCCCACATTCCAGAAAAGGAGACATATCTCTATAAACCCTGACAATAAAGTTGGTTGACAGTCCTGTAACGTTAACGGAGGTGAACCAGGAGCTACGGTAACCTCCCATAACTGTGCACAGCTGCGCTGTGCGATATTTGTCCTGAACACTCTGTACGAAGCTTTCCTTTCGTTTGATGTCAAATCTCTTTCCTTTCGAAGCGTGTTTAAGTGAAGGAAATAGCAAGAAGTCTGGAGGATTGAGATGACTATGGTGGATGTTCAAGTTGCACCAGGGTCGTACCGGAGACAACAGATTTCATCCTCAGTGACTATACGGCTCAACGAATTGGGTGTCGCCCACCATTTCGACAAAATCCTGCCGCGATGGAATAGCCGAGCGCTTGCAGGTGCCTTGTTACGCAACGTGCGGTTGCTTTCAGTCGGAGATTCGAGTCGTCCCTCCCACAGGAATGTGTGTCTTGGCCTTAGATTAGTTTAAGTAGTTTGTATGGCTAGGGACTGATGACCAACGTACATAAGTCCCTTATATTTACAAACATTTCAACAAACAAGATGACAACACGTTTACCTCTTCCCTAACTTCTGGTTAAGTATTTGTTGCACGGATTCACATGGTCAATCTGCAGTTCATTCGCTATTATACACACAGTTAATCGACGATCATTCGTGATTATGGACCTCACTTTCCCTTTGTTTTCGTCACTGACGGTGGTCACCGGTCCTCAAATATGTTCAAGTGTTTGTATAGCTTATGGGACTTAACTACGGGGTCATCAGACCCTAAACTTACAAACTACTTATGAACTAGCTTATACTAAGGACGACACGGGATTCGAACCCCCGTGCAGACCGTGACTGGCGCGCCGCAGTCCCCTCGGCCACCGCGGCTCACACCGGTCGTCCATTACGGGGTTTGACAGAAACACTTCCTCGGCCACGTCGAAAACTGGCGAACCTGTGGTACACACATTCCAAGTACAGTGTTTGATCCCTATAAACACGTACTAGCATAGCATGTGTTTCGGTAGGTGTCTTGCCAAGCTTAAAACAAAACTTCAAAACTTTGAATTGATCATTTGCTCGTTCATTGTCCTGTTCTCAGATCAAAACTAACGCATTAAACAAACATTTCGTCTAACAGCTCTAACACTGAATAAACAGTTGCTGAATTGAGCTATGGTGGGGCCAAGTTGTTAATAACGGCCGCTTCGCAGGCGCACCGTTGTGATTCTGTGTTCTCTAAAAAAATATCGAGAAAATCGACTTCGAAGTTTTCCAAGTGTACGTAATTACCAATTATTAAATCAGTTGCAGCATCTGTCGGTGTAGCACAGGGTAGCGCTCTGGGATTGCAACCGTAGGGTCGATGGATCGAATCCTACCGTAACAGCTTTTTTCCGTTGTGTTCGAATACTTACACAATTTTAATATCTAATGGTAATTTTTAAGAAAAATGCACGTATATTTGTTTATTCCTATTTTTATATATTTTATAAAAGGTTGTTAATAACGATGGTTTCAATAAAAAAATAAATAAATAAATAAAAAAAAATATAATAAAAAAAAGAATAAATAAATAAAAAATAAAATAAAATAAAAAGTTACATTTTTTACAGTATTGGCTTCACTATTAGTTAACGACGGTTGTCCCTGATTGTTCAGTTTGTGAAGAGCTACGAAGCTGTTTTTGGAAAGTCATCTCCATAGCTACTAATGGCTTTCCAAGCAGCTAACATACTGAACAATCATTTTAGCTGACAAGGTGTTCAGCTCGTCTACATAGACATAGACAAAAACTGACACAACACGTGGAATTAGAGATCCCTATATATATGTAAATGAATGTTTGTCTGTATGTCTTCTACGTGTTCATAAACCATTCATTCGATTGCAATGAAACTTTGGTGAACTGTTCACCGTACGCCCACGAAGGTTCCTCATCCAAACCAAAAGAGCACGACACGTAGCTCAGGAGATATGACATCATAAATAATGTGAGGTCACCGCGTGAGAATACCCAGATTTATGCTTTACTTATTGAAAAATGGGAGTACTTAGGAGCCTGCAACGAAGTTTGCGTGTAATTTCGGACGTTTATGAAGCGTTTCGTAACTTAACCCCCCCCCTCCCCACCCTCCACACACACACAAAAAGTCTACCGCACACCACAATTTCGCTATAGATGCCGTAAAACTGTCGCATCAGGCATGACCTTCAAATCAATTTTAGTTAGCATTACAGATCTGCATGTTACTATTTATTTTTGGTTGCAAGTCTTCCTAAATTCTGTTGCATCCAAAATTAAGCAGTCTGTTTTCTTAATCTCTGTATAAAACGAAAGGACACTCACTCACTGACTAAACACGAAATCTTGAAAACTACTTCACCTATGAAGCTGAAATTTTGGTGGAACGTAGTTTATAGGTAGAAAACGGTAGGTAATAAAGTATTTTCTCATAGGTGCATTGCGGGGTATACTTCTACAGACTCACGAAATCTGCAATTTCATTCCGATCTTCCCGAAATTTCGCACGCTTGACCTTCAAAACAAGAGGTAGATCACCGCCTATCTTAAGTTTAATATGGTGCATGGGGGAAGGTACTTTGCGACATAAAAATGGATCCATAAATACTTTGGTCGCACCATAACTTGAGAACGGCTCGACCGATTTCACATATACTTTTTTTTTTTTTTTTTCGTTATTCTCAGAAAAAGGGTTGTATGAAATATTTGAGATCAACAAAGTGCGTTTTTCAATGTGACCCTGCGTTTCTATTGCATAGAAATCTATGGTATTGTTCCGACATTGATGAAATTTTGCACACACTACCTTAAAAACAAGAGAAATGCGACTGTCTGTATAGAATTTCGTTTGGTGCTTGGTGGAGGGTACTTAACTTACGGAATTTTACAAAATGCATAGTTTTGCTGCAGTCTTTATGAATGTTTGCACACATTACCTTTAAACAAATAGGAAGATCACTGGGTACATAAATGTTTGTATGGTAGATGACAGGTGGTACCTTTCAGAAAACTTGGCCGAGAGAAAGGTGGAAACGAACAGAGAGATGGAAGAAAATTAAAAAATGTGCAAATGTTTGTTGAGTCTATGGGACTTAACTACGGGGTCATCAGTCCCTAAACTTACAAACTACTTACAACTAAGGACGGCACAAATATCCATGCCCGAGGGGGGATTCGAACCCCCGACCGTAGTGGCCGTGCAGACCGTGACTGGAGCGCCTCAGTCCCCTCGGCCACCGCGGCCGGCAAGGAAAATTCAAATATTCAAATGTTTGTAGAGCTTATGGGATTTAAATACGGGGTCATCAATCCATAAACGTACAAACTACTTATGAACTAGCTAATACTAAAGACCGCACAATTATCCATGCCCGAGAGGGGATTCGAACCCCCCGAGCGTAGTAGCTGTGCAGACCGTGACTGACGACTCGCAGAACGCTCGGCTACCGCGGCCGGCCCGCAGAGATGGGAGAGAAAGAGGTGGATGAAGAGAGAGTGGGGAAGGGGATGTGGGATAAATAAACACCCGGGAAACGCCGGCTTAACAGCTAGTGTTTTATATAACTGATTTTGAAGAGGAAAAAATTTCTATCATAGCGGGATTCGAACCACCGACTCTACAGTTGGGAGGCCAAAACGCTACCACCTGAGATGCACCGACAGAGACTACAACTGATTTAATTAGTCGTACTTTAAATAGCTTGCAAAACTTCAAAGTCGATTTTCTCAAAAAATGTTGAGAGTGGCTGATTGTTATTTGAGTACTGAACTTTACGTACCAAAAATATAAAAAAAAGAAATCTCAAATCCAATACCAATGTGGTCTCCTTGTTCGATAAAGATCCTATCTGGGATGAGCCTGCGACAAGCAATTCCCCGCAGTTCTGTGCACACTTGCGCCAGGTATCGTGACCGGCTGCAGCTCTGACGCGACCTAGAAGGCAGCTTCTTGATGTGGCACAGCCCTTCCAGAGACGTTAAGACTGTAACAGGATCGTCAATCACCCGGTGTGCAAACAGGCCGGGCGTCGTGTGCAGCGCGGTGGCCCCGCCTAGCTGCTGCATAGCGAGCAAGGCCGGCGCAGAACGTTCCAGGCGCTGAGGCTGCAGGCAAGGACCCAGGGCGCCACAGGCGGCCGGTGCACGCGACGAACAAAGGCACCTCCCAGGCAGGGCTGACTGGCATCACTGCTCACACGACTGCTACAGTCCCATCTTCTCGGAAGCATGAGACCGACGCTGAACGCATGTTACAACGATGCATAGAGGTAACAAAAAACGTGGGATACCTATAGTCCATTTCATAATGATTGACCTCTGACTTTGAGCTCATATTCTAGTCACATCGCACGACGAACATAGATGTTGTATACCTCGCCGGAATCGTTGAAATCTCTACTTTTATTTGATGTATGAATACTACATTTTATTTGAAAAGGCGACGACATGCGCTGTAATATTTAAGAGAAATCGTACTTTTCGGAGAATGTCAACATTATGGATGCACAGAAATCAGACCGTAAATATGAGAAAGTTTTTCTTTGCATAGTTGAAATATCCAACCTTATTCTATTTAAAGACGGTGTTTCGTTATATTCCGATTACTTATTTTGTCGCTATAACAAAAAACGTAAGAAGCTGCGATTAAGCTTACCGTTGTAGCTATTGAGACGGGGATTGACCTCTGACTGTGAGCTCATATTCTCGTCACATCGCACGACGAACATAGATGTTTTATATCTCGCTGGAATCGTTGAAATCTCTACCTTTTTTTTTTTTTTTTTTTTTTTTTTTGTTGCAAATGTTAACTTTAAGGATGCACAGAAATCAGACCTTAAATAGGGGAGAGTTTTCCTTTGCTCAGTTGAAATATCCAACCTTATTCTACTTACAGACGGAGTTTCGTTATTTTTCGATTAGTTGTTTTTTCGCTATAATATAAAACGCAAGAAGCTGCGATTAAGCTTACCGTTATAGCTATTGAGGCCGGGAGGACATTGCTATGAAGCTTGAGCTTTTGTTGGTGACGTCAGATGACATTACTAATATATTTTCTCCGTGTTTGTAAAGCAACTGCATTAGCGGGTGCAGTATATGCGACGCTATGGCGGAGCGTAGTTGTCACACCAGCGCGCCGCCAGTACTGCAATGCGCCAGAAGCGCCTCTTCAACTACGAAGAACGGCAACACAGCACACGCGAGCACGTAGCGCATACGAACGAAAAAGCAAATAAATTTATGATGTTATATTAGCGCTTACTGTAGATGTATGAGCATAAAAAATATAAAACAGCCGTGAAAGGCAAAGAGAGAGCTTGCATTTACACTTTTTTGTCTTTTTAAAACGTGTCATCATTAGGCGAACTGCAGCAGTCTGCGCCTATCATTATTAGGACAAAAAGACTAATCAAACACCTAATTGCAAACACCGTCTGTAAATAGAACACGATTGGATCTTTAAACTGCCCAAAGGAAAATTTTCTCCTATTTACGGTCTGATTTCAGTGCATCCTTAAAGTTGACATTCGCCAAAAAAAAACCAGAAAAAGCACGATTTCTCTTAAATATTACCACGTATGTCATCGCCTTTTCAAATAAAATGTAATATTCATACACTAAATAAAGGTAGACATTTCAACGATTCCGGCGAGGTATAAAACATTGATGTTCGTCGTGCGATGTAACCAGAAAATGAGTTCAAAGTCAGGGGTCAATCATTATGAAATTGACAGTAGTAATGTGTAGGATGCCGTTCTTATGAGGAAATGAAGAGGCTTGCTCAGAATAGAGTAGGGTGGAGAGGTGCACCAAACCAGTCTCTGGACTGAAGACCACAACAACGACACCTAGTAACATCGTGTCAGGCCTCCTTTTTTCCCGACAAAGTGCAGCAACTCGGCGAGGCATTCACTCAACAATTGATTGGAAGTTCCTTACAGAATTGGGTTGGCTCAGCTTGTTTGGTTGGGATAGGGTAATTAAACTGCTGAGGTTATCAGTCCCCCGGTGTGGAGGGGGAGGAGTGAGGCGAGGAAAGGAGGCGTGGGGGAGAGGAAATGCTGTCCGGGAAGTAAAGAAGGAAGGAAGACTGCATTAGCTCGGGACCCCGTGCTCGCCACGCACGTACTCACGAAAGATCCGTGAGCCCCCTGGTGGGGGGGGGGGGGGGGCTTACAGAATTATTGACACATACTATCCCTATAGTCCCTTGCAAGAATATTCGCACCTCCGGCAGGAGCGGCCGCGCAACCTTGACATGAAACATCAGTCCACACGGCTATCCGTGCGATGGTGTAGAAATATTGTAGGTTCAGTCTGGGCAGTCTGGTTAGCCAAATCATTCGCTAGAACTGTCCAAAATGTTATAACTTGAAACTTCCGGGCTGAGATGCCGTGGTCCATGCGTAAAACTTTCCCCTGACGTCTAAAGAGTCTAACCACTACCAAAGGCAAAAAAGAGGTGCGATAAAAAAATTAGTAGTAAGGACATAAAAAAAATACATGAACGAGTTTACTTGGAAGATGAGATTAAACACCTGCATTGGATTTAAAGAAGAATGGCTATTCAAACAAGGAGACAGATGGAGCATTTCGATCTAGTAAGAGAACCGGTGTCAAAGAGGAGCGTCAGCAGCCCAAGGGAAAAGTTTTCTTCCATTTAATAGTAAGATCACAGACGGCATTGTGAAAGTATTACGAAACTATGATTTGGAAACTGCTTTTAGACCTACTAGAAAAATAAAAGAAGGTGGAGGATCAGCGAAAAATTTGCCACGTCCTCTGGCCACACCAGGTGTTTATAAAATTCCTTGCAGTTGTGCACAGGTTTACACGGGAACAACAATAAGAGGTCTTAACACCCGTCTGAGCGAACATAAAAGGAACTACCGCTTAGGACATACTGATAGCCGTAGTGCAACATTTTTATCAAGGAAGTGAACATGAAATAAAATTTAACGACATGATCGTCATAGGAACTACCGCCTAGGACATACTGATAGCCGTAATGCAACATTTTTATCAAGGAAGTGACCATGAAATAAAATTTAACGACACGATCGTCATAGCAATGACATCACATTATTATGAAGGTATTTACAGAGAGGCCACAGAGATTTTCAGACACCGAAATAATTTTAACAGGAAAGAGGAAGGTGTTAAACTGGACAAAATTTGATTTTGTCCATCTTAATTACGGACCATTTGGATGTCAACATTGCAGTGACAATATGACAATCGATTATTTCATTCGAGAATGTTGGCAATATCTGGGATCATAGAGTAGGCGACGTAACGTGATTGGCAGTGGCGCTCTATGGATGGCCTATATGTATGGCGCTCACTCGAGTTTCTCTGCAGTTTGCCGCTTCACCTCCGAGAATGTCTTACGCAAACGAAGGCGAAACGTCAGGGGATAGTTTTACGCATCGACCACAGCACCTCAGCCCGGAAGTTTCAAGTTATGACAACTGCTGCCGTGAAAGACTTTATTGTACGTCCAGAATGTTCTTCAAACCAATCGTGAACAGTTGTGGCCGGCTGAAGTGGTACATTATCAAACATAAAGCCACTGATCGATACTGATCGTTACTGATATAACTTTACTCAGGATCGTGAACTGGATTTCCAACAATGTAATTTTGTGACTTTCATGCAACACGAATTCTAAGGGATGTTTATAGCATGTCGAATGTCAAGAAGTCAGGCACCGAGATAAAGAATTTTCTCCCTTGTAAGCGCCTCATATAGAAAAGTAGACTGACATTGAAAGTTTGATGCAGCGCAAAGCTTCAGGTACGACAGGCCGCCACTGAAGAACCGTGCTTCCCACGAAGTATTCCTGACTGGAAAGCCTCCCAGGGGCTCCGAGCTAATGCAGTCTTTCTTCCTTCTTTTCTCTCTCGACTGCATTTCTCTCTCCTTCCCCTCCTTTCGTATCCTCTTTCCCCTCCCCACTGGGGTATGATGACCTCAGCAATTTTATCCCCCGGTCCCAAAAAACCAACCAACCAACCCACCGGCTGGACGTAACGCTGGTGCACAGTGCCCTCAGCCACTCACTATAAGGTGGCTTGCGGTCTTTGGACGTCGAGTTATTTGTAGAAGTGAGTCATTCTACTCCTCATGATGATTGCGGAGATTGCCATCGGAAGCTAGTGAAGTTTATTCGACGTGACGCGACTTGAATACCGAGAAGAATGCCACCGCCAAAGACTCCGAGGACACACATCTGTAGATGTGCCTGTAGGGCGCTTATCCTGTAGAAAAACGGAAGAAATTCCCCGCGTCATAGACGGGAAATTGGAGCGCGGTTGCGTCAGTCAGCGGGCAGACGGAAGAGGCGGCAGGCGGATGTGGGACGAGGCAGCCACTGCCACCGAGCCACGTCAGCGGCGAGTCGCCAAGGCTGAGCACTGCTAACGGGACACGGCGCGCGGATCCTGCCGGCGGCACACGGCTGCTGCCAGTCACGTTCTGGGATCGGCACTAGGAAATAATTTACTAGAATAAAAGAATATGGAAAATGATAAAACAAAGTATATAGTAATGGGAGGTAAAGGATAAGACACAGGTCTGGAGATCGGGAGGATAAAAAAATGTGAGTGAATATCTACAAACTCTGTCCAACATAGGCCTAGAAGGAACTTTGGGTACCGATCGGCCGCCGTGTCATCCTCCGCCAGATGACGTTGTCGGGTCAGCGCCCCGCACTTCCCGCCGTGTCGGTTCTCGCGACCGGAGCCGCTACTTCTCACAAAGAAACCTCCCCATCGCACTCCTCTCAGATTTAGTTATAAGTTGGCGCAGTGGATAGGCCTTGAAAAACTGAACACAGATCAATCGAGAAAACAGTAAGTTGTGTGGAACTACGAAAAAAAAAAGCAAAATATAAAAACTGAGCAATCCACGCGAAAGATAAGCAACTAAGAGCAGGCAGGGAGCGCAAAATATGTCTTGTTTTGCAGATGTTCAACGTTGCGCTCATCAGCTTACATGCTCATAAATGATTTAATCCCGACTGTTGCCCGTCGCTCCAGAGTAAAGCTCACTGGTCTCCCGTATTGCTAGCACTACGGATTGGTCGATACTGCCATCCACCGTGTGGTAGGCTGCTCCAAAATAGCGGATCTATGCAAATGGATCAAGTTTAAATCGGCAGGATCGCTGTCCCTGAGTGTCAACGACATCAACACGAAGAAACTGGTGTACATGGATGTCAAGGCTTTCCCAGTGTCCAAGACCAGAACTCTCACTTCGTTCATATATTCGTTCATCAGCTACGCCCTTGCGAGAGGTGGATCTGTGAGCGACTTTCGACAATACATCCTCCGTGCAAGAAGAGAAATCCTCATCGATCCATGGAAAAGAGAAAAATTTTCGCCGTTCATTCACTTTTTGTTTCACAAGATTGTAACTATTTGTAAACCTAATTTTTAAATAAAGGTCTTCTTCCAAAAAAGAAAAAAAAATGCCATGGAACTGTGGCTGGCGTGGGGAACTGCAGAGAGAAAGGTCATTGGTTCGAGCCTTCCCACAGGCGAAAATTTTAAATTTTTTTGTTTCAGACTGTGAAACTGTTGCATTCATTTGTTGCAGTTTGTGTGACAAACTCTTATGTTTTCATCACTTCATTGGGAGTGATTATCACATCCACAAGAAAACATAAAAAACGGGCAAGGTAGAATCTCTTTACCCATTCACCAAGTGTACAAGTTAGGTGGGTCGACAAGAGATTCCTGTCATATGACGCACATACTCTCATCAGTGTCGAGTAGAATACATCAGACGAGCTTTCTTGTGGAGGAATCGGTTGACCTATCACCTTGCGATGAAATGTTTTATGTTCCCATTCGACTGGCAATTCCTTTCATCTGCTAATCGCACAGTTTTGCGGTGTGGTCGCAAAACACAGACACTAAACTGATTACAGCGAACAGAGACGTCAATGAACGGTCAGGCAAATCATAATTTTGCAGAAAAAGAATTTGTCTGAGGAAAGGTTTGAACCAAGGGCCTTTCGCTCCACAGCTCCTCACACTATCCACAAAACCACAGCACTCCTACGCGTTCAATGTGGCCTATATTTCGCAAGGACCGTTCAGTTTTTATATTTTACTTATTTTTTCATAGTTCCACACAACTTCTTCCAGTTTTGTCGATTGATCTGTGTTCAGTTTCTCACGGCCTCTCCACTGCACCAACTTATAACTAAATCTGAGGGGGATGCGATGGGGAGGTTGTCTTGTCAGTCAAGTAGCTCCTCAATTGGCCTGACGAGAGCTTAGTGCACCCCGCTTGCCAACAGCGCTCGGCAGATCCGGACGGTTTCCCATCCAAGAGCTGACCGAGCTCGACAGTGCTTAACATCGGTGATCAAACGGGAACCGGTGTATCCACTGCGGCACGACCATTAGATTTTGAAAAATCTCGGAGTTATTTTTAGTGAGGATGGAAGGGATAAGGACGTCCGATACTGTGAAATAATAACTTGTCATAACAGACTAAGAAGAATATATTTAAGGCAATAATAGAACCAGACGTGGCATATGGGTCAGAACTATGGGTCATAGATAAAAATGGAGAACGGGAACTACTTGCTGCAGAGATGTCATACTGTATAAAATGCTGCAGCGTAACATCATTTGGTCATGTGAGGAATAAAATAATTAGAAAAAGGATGACAGGTACATTTAAGATGTAGATAAAGTTAATGACAAAAATTGAAATGGTATGGTCATTTGGAACGTATGGAACAGGAAAGAATATCATTGCAAGCATGTAATTGGATTCCACCACAAAGGAATAAGCAAAGAAGACTGCGTAAGAAATGGATAAATAGTATCCAACGCGTAAAGGAGGATTGGATGAACGAGACTGTACAGACGAGGACCGATGGCACTTAGCATGCGAGAAGTGATATATATATATATATATATATATATATATATATATATATATATATATATATATATATATATATATATATACTCGGTTATTCGAATTTGAAAAAAAAATTAAATAAAAATTGTTCAGAATTTAATAGAGAGTTACTTTTGTTTGAAATTGTTTTGATATTTTTTCTGAAATTTAATACTGCCGTCATGTGGTTGCACCGTCATACGCATTCGCTATAACACATGTAATGTAGCTTCTAAGAATGGTCTGAGGATATTTCATATGGTGAGAATATATCGCAGGAAACCAACTTTGTATAAAGTAATGAAAAAAATTACATATGAATTAATAATCACAATTCATGATTACTGGAATTGGTTTAGTTATTTCCGAACGCTCTCACTAATTACATGAACTTCTGCCGAAATTAAATTTCTTTGAAAAGCTGTTACAAAAATACCTAAAAGTAAAAGAAATTATAAACATCTCACTCGCCTCTTTTTCGACCCACGTTTGCAAATATTTCTCACAAAAATAATAAAAATATATTCAATAGAAAATTAAATCTATAAAATATTATATACTACATTATTATTCGTATATATGCAACTTTTTATTATTACATATTATATCCTATTATCTTCTATATATTTAATTTTATATTATTTCAGTTTTTAATATTTTTGTCCGAGATAGTAGCAAAAGTTTAAAGTGCGCCGTAAAACAAGGCAGTGCGATTTTTTTCTATTAATCATGTGTTTACAGCCAACATCCCATACATACTGAATCCTTAACACACATACACATCCGTCACTATACAGTATTTACACAGGTCGTGAACATGTTGCTTACAACATGACGTGTTGCACTCATTGCCGTGTGATGTCACTCCTAACGCCATTTCAATATGGATCACAAAATATTCTTACCATCAAGCAACTTCTCAGGAATGCTCTGCGTACGTCACACGGTGTTGCTTTCTGCATTTTATTTTTGTCCTGCAAACAAATAATGGCGACGGTCAACCCTGACATTGTACGACGTGTTCCGCCGTTCCACTTTTATGGTAGAGCCGAGGAGAACGTAAGATCTGTCCTGCAGTGTTGTTGGGATGAGTTGTCCATATTATCGAGGGTGATCTGGATGGTGCGACATGATGCAATCATCGTGCTCTACCGCCTTCCGCGAACCATTCTGCACACATGCGTTGCACTGCCGAAACACTTTGTCCCACTCGAGAAGCAATTTTCCGGATGGATGCATCACATTCTCTCATGCCAATAAAGAGCCCTCATTCAAATTCACTGATTTGACGTTGCGAGTCCGGGATACGCGTTCGAGGCAACCTGCACGACTGCAGGTCACCCTGATCCATTATCTTCTATTTATAGCGACAATGAGAACCACAAGCGCATTTTACGAGTGGTTGGTATTGCGCCGCGGTGTCGAAGATCACGATGAACCCGCGGGCTGACATGGGTCAAATGCTAATTATTTCAGCATAAACTACTGCTATACATGTCCTGTGGATATAAACGTTCTAAAGAGTCTTTGACTTTATTTCATTGAAACACTCAACAGGGTTCCCGTCAGATTCAATCCGTCAAACCTGGACGCAAATAAAGTATGAAAAGAGAGAGAAGGTGTACGAAACTGTAAAGAAAGAAGTAAAATAAAGAGAGTGAACCGTATATCGTCGGAGCTAACTATATGAGCCAATGAGAACAGCATGTTGTCATGGTTCTGAGTTAATGGTATTGAACTGCGAATCGGGGCCCGTCTTCGAATCTAACTTATTTCCCCCCCCCTTTTTTTTTTTTTTTTTTTTTTTTTAAATTATTAACTCCCCTTCACTTGTAGTCTTGCCAATTTTCATACTATACATCGGTATAAAATATGAGTCACCACCTGAAAACCCGACGTAGCCCGCGTATTTATTTATTTATCCAAACCTTTAGTTAGTACTTTTCCTATCCCTTCCCTCTCTGGCCATCTCCTTTTTTCTAATAACATTTATCACAGAATATATAAAAAGTAAGGCTTTCTTGCATGATATATAAATTTTTAAGTACATTACCTAAACAAAGAAAGATAATAATATGTAAATTCATACAGTCATTTAAATCACAACTTTACTGTAAACAATATCTCTGGTTACTTGTCCAGGATCTAATATGAATAATTTCTTTGGTGAGGCCACCTTTTAGCAGGTCACATAAAGTTGTCCGTTTGAGAAACAAAGGTATGCCAAATCCACTCCACAGTATTGAACAGATTGCCCTGTGATTTATTAATCATAGTAGAAAGTGCAAGTATCACTGAAATCTGAATTCTCTTGAAGTTAAAAGCCAGATCTGTCGTAAATAATCTACAATTGTGTAATTTTGCATTTGCAGAAGTGCTGTATGTCAGTAAAATCCGTTGCGAACAGCGTTAGTTGTCAACAAGTAATAGATTAAAACCTGATGTATGATGTGGCGGTTTTCAATGAACGTTACTGTTATTGTCCTTATATCTCATGGTCTATGTGTCGTACTGTGATACAATTTCTAAAGTACATTTATCTGTATGTGTGTATACTATCTGAAAATTTCTTACGAGTACAGTTTCTAGTGGAAAAATCGTAAACTGCAACGTCATTCCCAATGCCGTAGTTTTGTTCCATGAACAGCTGAAAAGTAAGAAGCGAGGAAATGTTTTCATTTCAGTATTTTGATGTGGTTGTCAGCGAGAAAACATTTAATAAATGTTTGAAATTATGTTTATAGTTTGTTTCAAGTCGCTAAAGTACTGTCATTCTCATATAGCGTATTTATGAAGTGTGTGGCAATTTCTTGCTACTCCTATTGTTTATGACGTTATATCTCCTGAACCAAGTGTCGTATGTGGTTCTTACTCCTATAGCAACTGTCATCTCACGTAAGAAGTACGTGCACCAAGTTTGATTGAAATCGGTCCAGTGGTTTAGGAGAAAATGAGCAGTATTGTCGCTTAATGCATCAGTTTTTCACGCAACTTATTGTTTATGACGTCATATCTCGTGTTGTATGTGATTCTTACACTTAAGGCGACCGTCCTCATGGATTGAAGCTAAGTGTACAAAATTTCATAAAGACTGGAACAAAACTGTAGATTTGCATGCAGTACGTACACACAAACAAGCACAAAAACACTGTACTCTGCTTTATATATAAAGAAGAAGATTTAGTATGACTATATTGTCATCTCAAGAAAATGAAATGAATTATGAGAGCAGGGGAAATGCCGCATAGACCATAACTGTGACAACATAACTACGACACCGGCTCTTACAATTTCCTCGATGTTGCGAATCTTGAACTTGGACCGTTCACTGTGACTGTTTTGGTTCTTTTTTCTCATTTCCCTACACCCACTTTGTACTTCATGCTTGATCTGTGTTAAGAGTTTGAGGCGCTAGCCGTTCGGCCATAATACCACTACATTTCAGCAGAGTGACATTGAGACTGCCTTAAATATTTTTAACATACTTCTCGTGCCACTTATTATATCTACAGCTTTCCGCTTTCTACTTCCTGTACAATATTTTTGCAGTTACCTGCGTCATCCCATCTTCGGATAAATCCAGTCAGTGTTACAGCGTACTCTATATCATAGTGTTCTTACACCATTTGTAGACTGGGACACATATGATGACTTATACGAGGGTTAGTACTTAAATAGTGGTAACCCTAGTGTAGAGACACTATGCTTTGGAATCTACTGTTGTCGCTGATAGCACAAGTTGTTGCCATACTTACCTTACCTCAGAGCAAATGAACAACCGGCGTGTGAGCAATCCAGGGAAAAACAGTGATTTGTGGCCGAGCGGTCTAACGTAGCGCTATCAAATATTTGTACAGCTTATGGGAAACTAGGGGGACATCAGTCCCTAAACTTACTACTTATGAACTAGCTAATACTATGGACGGCACAAATGGAAAAATCAGCGTATGGGTTTTTTGGCACAAATATCCATGCCCGAGGGGGGATTCGAACCCCCGACCGTAGTGGCCGCGCAGACCGTGACTGGCGCGCCGCAGACCGCTTGGCCATCGCGGCAGGCGTAGGGGTGTCACCGTTTTTTCGAAACAGGAGCACAGCAGACCGTCAGTGCACAGTATTACTGTCTGTTTTTGGAGCATCAGCTGCGACCAGCCTTGCGAAAGAAGCGTCAAGACTTTCTGCGCAACCCATCCATCATTTTGTACGACATTGCGCGGGCGCATACGGCGCAAGCTGTGGCTGCTCTCTTCGGTCGATGGGACGGGATAGTACTGTACCATCCACTATACTCGTTGGAAGTAAGTCCTTGTGACTTTGATTTGCTTCTGAAGATGAAGGGCCGGCCGCGGTGGCCGAGGTGACTGAGGCGCTCCAGTCACGGTCAGCATGGCCACTACGGTCGGGGGTTCGAATCCCCCTCGGGCATGGATATTTGTGCCGTCCTAGTTCGTAAGTAGTTCATAAGTAGTTTGTAAGTTTAGGGACTGATGACCCCGTAGTTAAGTCCCATAAGCTTAACAAACATTTGAACATTTTTGAAGATGAAGGAACCACTTCGTGACATTCGCTTCAGAACTGCTCCAGAGATTCGACAGGCAGTGAACCACTCCATTCGCATCATCAACAGAACAGACTCTGCTATTGGTATAGTACGCCTTCCACATTACTGGCAACGGATTATACACAACGCTGGTGACTACTTTGAAAGAAGTAACAGGTGCAACATGTAACGCTTTTGTATCGGTTGTGAATAAACAGTTGCCACTACTTAAGTTCCAACCCTCGTATATCTCTGAAGAAGTGGAGTGACTACCCGAAATCGGTTAAATATGAATACGTGTCGCATCCAAAAAGGAAGTTTCCCAACTTCTTGAACACAACGAAAACATAGTTAATGAAAAATTTAAATGAAAACTGGTATAATAATTTTGTTTTAAAATTTTTGTTTTTGAAAGCCGTCTAGATCGCAAAATTGATTTTTTATCATCAACTAGTATCGACCCAATGTTGGACCATCTTCGTTGCACAGTGACAGCACCTGAGAAACTCACAGCCCCTGCTCCGGTCCACACCATCTCCAAACAACATCTAGGAGATTGCTCAACATTATGTCGAAACTAGTTGATGAAAAAAAGTCAATATTGTGCCATGGACTGTTTGTATATAAAAACTGTCATAAGGCCGCTGTTTTCTAAAAAGAAACAGAAATGTTTTCAGTCAAAGAATTAAGATAGCGGGATTAAGCGACGTACTCCTGTGTCGTACAAGTCTGCCGCTTGTGAACGGAACCAGCATGTGATAGACACCTACAGCTCTCCGTCGTTGTCAAAATGCAAGCCAGAGAACTTGCCATTCAGAGCACTAGGTGTGAAACGCTTACTGTATGTGTAGCGCTGCTCCAAGCTAATGCTCGTTTCGATATCGCTCTGCGCACAGCAACTGTTTTGTACAATTTCAGCAGGGAGCTGTTTAATCATCCAGCATAAAGTCATGCTCTTGCTTTCAGAGATTTCCATCTTCTCTCAAACCTCAAGAAATCCCTGCAATCCAGCCAGCGTTATTGCAACTATGACGAGTTGAAGACGACTGTCGGACCCTGGTTTCATTCACAGGCTACGGTTATTTACGACACAGGAATACAAAACTTAATCCCTGGAGGTAAAGAGTGCCTCAATTCTTCTGGTGAGTATATCGAAAAATAGTTCGATCATTGCTGTATTTGTTGCCAATAAAGTTTTTCATGTAACTGTTGTTGTTGTTGTTGTGGTCTTCAGTCCGCAGACTGGTTTGATGCAGCTCTCCACGCTACCCTGTCCTGTGCAAGTCTCTTCATCTGAGAATACGTTCGGCAACCTACATTCTTTTGAATCTGCTTACTGTATTCGTCTCTCGGTCTCTCTCTACGATTTTTACCCCACACACTTCCTTCTAATGTTAAGTTGACAATTCCTTGATGTCCCAGAATGTGTCCTACCAATCTATCCCTTATCTTAGTTAGGATATGCCAGAAACTCCTTTTCTCCCCAATTCGGTTAAGTACCTCCTCATTAGTCATGTGATCTACCCATCTAATGTTCATCATTCGTCTGTAGCACCTATAATCTTTTTGTCTGAACTCCTTATCGTCCACATTTCACTGCCATACAATGCTACACTCCAGACAAATGCTTTCAGAAAGGATTTCCTAACATTTAAATTAATATTGAATGTTAACAAGTTTCGATTCTTTAGAAACGCTTTTCTCCCCATAGCCATTCTGAATTTAATATCTTCTTTACTTCGGCCATCAGAAGCTATCTTGCTACTCAAATAACAAAATTCATCGACTACTTTTATTGTCACATTGTTCATCTTATATTTTCCTTTCAAGACACTGTCCATTCCATTAATTTGCTCTCCCAGATCCTATGCAGTCTCTGAGAAAATTACTATGTCATCGACAAACCGCAAACTTTTAATTTCTTCTCCCTGAACTTTAATTCTCTCTCCAAACTTTTCCTTCAATTCCTTCACTGCTTGCTCAATGTACAGATTGAATAACATTGGGGAAAGGCAACAACCCTGTCTTACTGCCTTCCCAACCTCTGCGTCTCTTTCTTGCCCTTCGACTCTAATAACCACTGTCTGGTTTTTGTATAGGTTGAATATAACTCTTTGCTCCCAATATTTTACCCCTGCTACCATCAGAATTTGGAAGAGTGTATTCCAGTCGACATTGTCAAAAGCTTTCTCCAAATCTCCAAACGCCAAAAATGTAGGTTTGCCCTTCCTTAGCCTATCTGCTAAGATAAGTCGTAATGTAAATACGTTGTTTTTTATTATTATTTTTTTTAAACAGGGAAACTTACTTTTTGGATGCCTCTCGTATTTCAAATGTGCAGCAGATTGCGGTTTATTCTTTTTTTGAAATTTCTCATCACATATTGAAACAGTTGCTGAAGATGGACAAAATACATTATTAGATAATGTTTTAGCAATGCGGAAGTCCCAAATTGCTCTAATGGCTAAGTAACACGCTGACCTTTCGTGAACTCTTTGCGTGGCAAGTGAAAGCTTAATCATATAGTGCGGGCAACAGTAATCGCTAAGCCTTATAAGTAATGCTATGTCACTCTTGAGTACTGTATTTGGAGATAGAGGAACGAGAGATCACAGGATAAAAAATAGCCCACTCACCTTGCACAGCTTCAAAGGAAGCGGAGCTTCATGACTGCACCTGGACTTCCACGGCATTCCTGAAGACACCGCGGAACACGTACCTTCTGAGAACCACAACCACCACTATATGATTTATATTCGGAGCAGGGCACTACATTCTGTGGTTGGCTAATTCCGTGTATCAAAAATAAATTTTCCCCGCGCGACTATAGGTGCGAGCAACTTCATTTTTCATTTCCAACGACTGCGTGTTGTGAGAGTACAAGGCCGCAAACGGCGACAAATATGGTGGCGGTTCTTACGGAACAAGACGGAACTTGAGTCAATTATGTTCATTAAGTGAATTTATAATTGTTGTAAATCATCGTACACAACGTCAAAGACTCTGTTGAGCAATAATGTTGTAGCGACCCGTGCTTTACGATATTCTAATGAAGGCGTTCGTCAGATGTTTAGCATGTTCAGATCCTAACAATCATGGCTTCCCAAAATGATGTGTGGGAATATAAACAGAATTATATTTTTTCTGTGTTTAACGGTTTTGAAATGTGATGCTTCTGACATGACCTGTAGTCTTGTGATTACTCTACGGGGTGTTTATTTTAACTTAACACGATCAAATATCACGGAAACCAAATGTCGGACTGTACGGCAAAAACTGCATACGTTTGGCTAAAAAAAAAAAGAAAAAAAAATCCCCTTTCGCCACAGTTGGTGCTGCAATCAGCGGAATCGAAAAGAGTCCACAACCAAAATTTACAATATGCAGCTCAATATCCATTCAATCGCGGGGTAGGACAGGCAGTATTTCATGGCTTTCAGTTGTAGACAACTCACTCACAACCTCTGATATATCGATCAGGAGTTACCTGATACGCCTCTGTGTAGTGTGATCGAAGCGAACGTTCGCTTGCTTTTCAGTTTAAGTATATGTTAAAATGTAACACCTTCAACTGCAGTACACGCAATGATCCATTATGAAAATGATTGCACACAGGATATAAGTATATCTGTGGAAATGTCAGCGCAAGCGTTACGTATGCGATCGATCATGTCTTCACGGCCTGTTGGCATTTTCTGGTATTCTTACACTTCAAATGTCCCCCACAGTCAGAAATCTGGTGGTGTCCAATCTGGTGACCTGGTATGCCAGTTAATAGCGCCACCTCTGTTGATGCACTGGCCGGTGTAAACATGGTCTAACACTTCGCTCACTTTACTTGCGTAATGCGCTAGGAACCCGTCGTGCTGAAATAACACTTGTGACCGGACGTCCTGGGTAAAATCGGTAGTTTCTGTTCCAAAAACGTTCCATCCTAAGTGACATCAACAAAATATGGGCCAATGAGTTTGTTCCCCCCGATGCCACACCGTATGTTGACCGACCAAGGGCGCTGACGGTCGACGTGCCGTTACCAGTGGGGACCATCTACACTCCAGTAATGCATGATATGCCGGTCAACTCTACCATGATTTGTGAAGATAGACTCATCGGAAAACAGTACCTCGAAAAAGAACGTACGGGTCATTCGCATTTGTTGAAATGCCCATTCACGAAACACTATCTGTTTATGGAAATCGTCTCCATGCAGTTCTTAATGCAGTTACACGTGATATGTATGATACATATGACGATGCTAAATGTTTCAGTTAATACCGAAGGTCGTAACAGAATCGCTGTTTACTGCTGTTTCATTGCATTGGCAGACTGTGCGACACTGCTACCAGGCATAAAGACGTTCACAGTCTTGTAATCGAACGAACGAGAGCGAACATTCTCTGGAAAACACTCGGTATTCATGGAACCAGCAGCGTCAACATCTCTCCTACATTCGCCGTAAATCAAGATCATTTCAGTTTTTTCTTCAGTAGTTGCAGCGAGCATCGTCTTTTCTCACGTCTTGCCTCCGAATGATAGGTAGGTGTGCAGGACGTAAACAGTGTTGACGTGAAGCCCCTTTTACATGTCAGACTTTCTTGTCTCAGTTGACTACTCGAGACGAATGGGTCTACTGCAGCGTCTGTGGCGTGCTATCCCCATACTGCATCTGCCTGTCTCGAGTAGTCGTTCTTGTTGAGACGTAAACACAAAAACTGTTAAGCTGTCTGCTATGTAGTTTCGCAACTGAATGAAGAAGCGGGGTTATGAAGGCACCTTTTACGTAGGAGCAGGAAAAGGATAATTGACGAAAGGGTAATTCATAGTTGATGTTCTCTTCAAATGCCATGTAGCAAATTTTGTACACAATTGAGAACCTAAATAATAGGAGAAGTATCATTTAAACTTTTGAAAACTTTCACATTTCTTTCCTGAAGAAAATTTATACTGGCAAACAAATCAAACAATATCGAAAATGCAGTAAATCGACTATTTACTTTAGTTTTCATATCTTGTCAAAATAACCAAGAAAACAATTTTCACATACAATAATTCTCATTCTTCTGTTGATGTAACTTTCGGTAAAACACATTTATATATTTACGCTCGTATATATACATATTGTAGGCTTTTCCCCCATAAAACGAAAATATTTTTCTGCTTCCAGATATTTCATCTCTTTTGTAGGAGAAACTAGTAGAAAAAAAAACAATATTAGGCTCTGGCGTAGCTTTTTCGGTGTGATGAAAACGCAAGGCAAACAACGTAATAACGTTAAATGAGATGCGAAAGCATTTCTGCAATATGAATGCGCTCGACCAGAACAGATTAACTTCCGATGTTAGGAGACACCACTACTGGTACTTGCTTCTGCGCATGCGCATTCTGCAGCACACTCGGAAATAAATCACTGACGTCATAGATGCACACGCGGTGGGGTTGGCTGCTGATTTACATACAGGCACGAAAGGCGCGCGCACTTAGAGTAGTAAGGTTTCACCACAAAGTCAATCGTGTAAAACGGGCTTAATGCTTAGAGTTGCTTTCTGCTCTGCGTCTGCTAGGTACATGAGCTCCAGTGTACTGACTTTCATGATACGTCGTAGTTCGCTGCACGGCCACAGTTACGCATCGAATAATCCCAAGTTCGATATTTATGTCAAAATGATACAATTTTGTGGATAGGGTTTCCTTGTAAACGCTATGAATTACTGGCGTGTCCTACACTCGCAGTGTGAATGTCGGGTGCTCCGTGCCATTGAATATTAAAGGACATTTATCTGCACGCTGTAAATGACAGTTGTTGACTCGTTTCGATGCCTCTGATTACAGCGCCATCTGTGGTGAAACGGAAAGACATTTAAGAGGAAACGTATGTAGGTTTTTCGTACAATCGTAATCTGCGATAAAAACCGGGGGCTCACATTGAAGATATCAATATTGGCCCCTCGCCCCCCACTCACGGGGTTGCGTGTGGGGGAGGGGGAGGGAGGGGCGAGTGTAGTATCACTGAATATCTCCCTCGGACACAAACAAATTAGTATTATACCTTTTTTTCACCCGACTTGTAGTTTCCGTGATATTAGAATGTCTTCAGTTAAAATGAACATCATGTATATTTTTTTATTTTAATACTGCATTAATAGAAATCAGTATAAAGGAAGGGTTCAGACGAAAGTAATAATATATATCTGAAGCTTATATGACTTGAATTTATTAGCAACGTATTAGACACACATGAGATAAAGTATGGTGATGAAACTACACAGTTTCTTTCATAACACAGGGAACAAAAGGAAGATTGCATTTCCTGCAGGGAAACTGTTGTAAGGACTCTCTCTATCCTGCTGTATTATTTCACTGTTAATAATTTTCTCAACTTGGGTTCTTTGTAATTAGTTAAAAAAATTCTTTTGCATTCATTTACTTTTTTCTTGTTCTTCCAGTACTGTCGCTTACTCTTTTCGTATTGTTCTTTTCTGGTCACAAATGACCTCTATTTGTCTTGATATTCTACATAGGGTTCTAGTCATGGCTACGTGCAAGCCTGGGCAAGGTACGAATTTCTTTACATCTTCAAACCACGTTTTGGTTGCAGCAGAAACACACACAGATCCATTATGTTGTTGAAACATTAGACTTTAGTCCCCATGAAACCTCAGAAAATTCTGACCATAGCATCTCAGTTTATTCTAGTGTTCATACAAGCAGTGTGCGGCTTTCCTTTACCCAGGAGACAGCCCAAATCATAATAGCGATAGCACAAAAATTTCAGCTTATATTTTTTCGTCGCTCTATTCTCAGATCATTCCAGCAATAATGAATTCACAAATTCGAAATATTCAAATATTTCGACTGGTACAGGCCATTCAAATAAATTCAGTGGCGTTGTTGAAAATTTGTCCTGGACCGAAATTAGAAGTCTGATTTTCCGCTTCGGGGCAGCGGCCACTTTAACCAAACCTTTCTTTTGTCCACCATATTTTTATCCTAGCTTCACTCCTGATTCGTGAGACAAAATAACAATCACAAAAATCTAGAAAATCATGCGTCTTGTCAAAACCATTAAATTACGCATTTAAACTGAAAATAACATATATGCCTATGTCGTATATATGAAGCATTATGCATGTTTTGTCCCAAAACTAACAAAATATTCAAATGTGTACGGAAGAAGTACATATTTTGAATCGGAAATAGATGGGTATTGAATTCGAACCGCGTCCACTGATCGTAAATAAACATGCATTTGCATGGAAATCTCGTCTTTAGATTCATACCATTTGACTGCATTTGTCAGTGTACTATCACATATTCACTGTGGACAACTGCTCAAACGAATAGTGTTAATTTTCTACAAATATCCATGCATTTACACTTATTTGCACTACTGTATTTACCACATTGGAAAATGATCCTTTCTTTATCAATACTGCATTTATCACACTAGAAAATGCTCTTTATTCACTTCAGTTCATTAATTATCTATTATCTATATCTATGTGAATGTCTGTTCGGTGTATGTTTATCACGTCTGAACCACAAGACATAAAGACCTAAAAATTTGTACAGTTACTAATGTCTATCCGGGGAAGGCTTTAGGCACGGTTTTATGGCCATCTGATAGCTATTTATCTATCTATATATATATATATATTAACGTGAATGTCTGTTCGATGTTCGCTTATCACGCCCGAACGACAAGACGCAGAGACTTAAATATTTTTACAGTTACTAATCTATATCTGAGGAAGGTTTTGGGCACGGTTTTATAGCGATCTGATCGATGTTTAGTAATTTGAAGAATATAACGCAAAATGCAGAACAATACTTACTCTTTGAAGATTATATTTACTCTTTGAAAATGGTTTTATTAGTTGCATTGTTGCTTGAGGGCTGATAATGATAAAAGGGTGGAGTATATTGGGATGGAAAGTTATCGGTGTATATAAAATGTGTGTGTTAATATTTAGCTCTGCAGCGAAAACTACAGAACCCAAACGAATGGTCTGTGTGTAATTGTTGTGTGAAGTCTCCCGTTGTACACCATAACAATCGCATGCCGATAGCTATAAGGGGGTGGAAGATATGGTGGTTGTTGGCGTGCTACAATGTCTTCAGCTCTTTCTCTATAAGGATAGCATACGAATAAGGAAATATAAGAATAAATTAAAAATCACTAAAAAATAAATTTATTTTAATACATGTCTTTAAAAAATCGATTTGACGTGTGATTTTTTATTTCTTATATATCCTCTGATAAATGTAATATGTTTTTTTTTTTAAAAAGAGATGGACAGAGAGAGAGTGGATAGGAAAAGTACTAACTCAAGTCTTGAAAAATAAATAAATACCCGGGCAACGCCGTTTTTTTAGCTAGTTGTTAATAATAACTGTTATTTACGGCCCCACTACAGTAGCTGAACTGTCAGTCCTCCGGGCTCGTTTTTAGAGGACCCAGGTACGATTCCCTGTATAGCAAGGAGCCGGCCGCGGTGGCCGAGGGGACTAAGGTGCTCCAGTCATGGTCCGCACGGCCACTACGGTCGGGGGTTCGAATCCCCCCTCGGGCATGGATATTTGTGCCGTCCTAGTTCATAAGTAGTTTGTAAGTTTAGGGACTGATAACCCTGTAGTTAAGTCCCATCGACTATATAAACATTTGAACATTTTGCATAGCAAGGAGTTTTACGTCGATTAAGTTTGGTTTTAAAAACGGCGAAAGTTCTTGAGGGAGAAAAAAGCGTGCCGCTCCCTTCGACCTTCCATAAGAGAGCTATACAAATATGTAGCCATATGGCAGATGAAGACGCGTCAGTAGGTTGACAACTGCGTGGTCCTCTGCGACTGATAGTTGAATAATTCGCTATTATTTATCATCACCGACTGTAACAGTAAAGAAGTTGTTTATAATTTACGATTACGGGGTTTTTCCAAAAGCCGCGGCGGAGTAGTCGAGCGCACTAAGGCACATTGCTACGCTCTGCGTACCCTACACGTTCGCCGTCTGAGGTTCGAGTCCTCCCTAGTGTATGGTTGTGTTTTAGGATAAGTTAGTTTCAGTAGTTTGTAAGTTTACGGACCAGTTAGGTCCCGTAACTTTACAAACATATGAACATTTGATTTTGTTTTCCAGAAAATAATTCACCACATCTTTTTCTTCAAGAACTCTTTATTGCACATAATAAGAATTACACACAGGAATGAATGTTTCATTTACATCTATTTTTCCACGAAACGTTCTTTACGTTCTCTGGCCTCCCTCAAGGGCGAAACAAGGGCGTGTATGCCCCGTCGGTAGCAATTCTTATTCTGGTCATGGAGGCATTTTTTCTCCTCGGCGTTTTGAAAATATCTTCCAGGAATGGCTTCCTTCAATGGTCTAAACAAATGGATGTTCGAGGGCGCTAGGTCAGGGTATTAGAGTGGATAGTGTAGTATTGTCCAGTCCTGTTTTCATGAACAGTCCTCAGACTTTTGAGGGCAGAATTCTGGGTTGTTATGACGCAGAATTCACGTGTGTCCTCGCGAATATCATCTCGATGCAACATGTCAGGTGTGATAGCCGTAAATATTCCCTACAGTTTCATTCTCCGCAGTGAGAAATTCAGTGACGGTACTTAACTTGTAACGCACATAGCACTTTAAATACGCCATTTTGAAACGGTCTGTCAACTACGCAATCTCTTGGAAGAACCAGAAATTTTTGGGCCCACTAGAGGAAGTTAAAATAATTCACAAGTAACGTGTAACATCCGTAGCATAACCTTATTGGTTATGAACTGTAGATAGCAACTTAGGAAACTGGAAAAAGGTAGAAATTAATTACACGGAACCTGGAGAAATTGAAGGAATGATAGTTAAGAATTACAGAGGGATCATTAGGCAAGGGAAAGTAATACAGTAGAGGAAGAATGGGTAGCTCTTAGAGACAAAGCAGGCTGCAGAGATCATATATGTTGACGAACAGGCCTTGGGTAACGCAGGACATTCTGAACGTAATTGATGAAATAAGAAAATATGAATCTGCAGCAAGAGAAATCCTTAGAATAATGTATAACTAGGAGAAAGATAGATACCGTCTGTAGGAAAAGAGAAGTTTGCACACAAGAAAAACAGCTGCATCAATTTAAACAGCTCCGATGAGAAACCAGTGCTAAGCAAAGTAGGTAAAGTCGGAAGGAATATATAGATGGTCTATACAAGGAAAATGCAGCATTGTAGGTAGGATAGAGGAAGTATATGAGGATGAGATAGAAATACGATGCTGCGAGAAGAATTTGACAGAGCACTGAAAGATTTGAGTCGAAACAAGGGTCCTGGAGTAGATGATATTGTTCCTGCGCTGTTGACATCTTTGGGGTAACCGGTCATGAAGAAACTATACTTTCTGGTGTGAAAGATACCTCAGACTTCGAAAAGATATAATGAATCCAACTGCAAAGAAAGCAAGTGCAGACAATTGTGAAAATTACAGAACTATTAGTTTAATAAGTCATGGAGGCACAATGCAAACACAAATTATTCACATACAAATGCATAAACTGGTAGAATCCATCCTCAGGAAAGATCAGTTTGGATTTAGGAGAAACCTGGAACACGCGAGTCAATATTCATAGTATGATTTTTCTTAGACGATAGGTCAAGGAAAGGCAAACCTATGTTTTTAGCCTTTGTAGATTTGGAGACAACGTTTTACAATATGGAATGGAATACATTCTTTAAAGTTCTGAAGATAGCAGAGGTAAAATATAAGGAACAAAAAGTTATGTTCATACAAAAACCGGACAGCAGTTATTAAAGGCGAAGGGCATGAAAGGAACGCAGTGATTGGAAAGGGAGTAAGACAGAATTGTAGTCTGTCCCCAATATAATTCAGTCTGTACACTGAACAAGCAGAAAGGAATGCAAGGAGAAATTTGGAGTAGGAATTAAAGTTAAGGGTGAGGATATAAAAAATAATGCAGTTAGTGACAATGTAATTCTATCACAGACAGAAGAGGACCTCGAAAAGCAACAGAACGGTATGGACAGTGTCTTTCATGGAAGTTGTAAAATAAATAGTAGCAAGAGCAAAATAAGGGCAATGAAATGGAATGTAAGAAAATCAGGCGGGGATCAAGGAATTAAGTTATGTAATGAGGCAAATCAGTAGATGAGTTTTGTTATTTGAGTAGCAAAATAACTTCTGATAGCCCAAGAATATACAAAATGCAGAATGACTACGGGAAGAAAAGTACTTCTGAAGAAGCGAAATTTGTTAATATCCAAAATTAATTAAAATGTTAGAAGTCGTTTCTGAAAGCATGTTTCTGGAGTGTAGCATTGTACGGGAATGAAAAGTGAACGATAGGGAGTTTAGAAAGAAAGATGATAATCTGCCTTTATTTTCCTGTAGGTGCTATCTATCTTTCTCCTATTATACCTTCTTCCACGGATTTACATTTCTCCTCTAGCCACTCCTGCTCAGCAAATCTGCACTTCCTGTCAACATCATTTTTCAGCCATCTGTACACCCTTTTACCAATTAAGTTCAATACCTTTGTTTTTCAGAGCTATCCATCTTCTTATACTGTACTACTTTCTTTCGTTTTGGTCAATCCTTACCTAATGCTCTCCCTGAAACTCTCAACAAGCTCGGGTTCCTTCATATTATTCAAGTTCCACTGCTTTACTTTTTTACCTTTTTCTAGTTTCTTGAGTTTTACTTTACAGTTCATAACCAATAATTTATGACCAGATCCTATCTCTGCCGCTGGACGTCTTACAGTTTAAGACATTGTTTAGAAATCTGTGTCTTACCATTAAAAAATCTATCTGGTACCTTCGATGTCTCCTGGTCACTTCCACTTATGACACCTTATTTCATGATGCTTAAATCAAGTGTTTGTGATGATTAAATTGTGCTCTGCGCAAAATTCTACCAGGCGACCTCCTCTTTCTTTCTTTTCCGCAGTCCATATCCATGTACTACTTTTCTGTCTCTTCGTTTCCCTACTACCGACTTCCAGTCCAACATGATAATCTAGTTTTCCTCTCTCTTAACTGTCTGAATAGTTTCTTTCATTTTTTCATACATTTTTGAATCTCCTCATCATCGGTAGAGCTAGTTGGCATAACAACTGGACTACTTTGGTCGATGTTGACTTCGTGTCTACCCTTACCACGATAATGCGTTCGCTATACTGTTCAGAGTAACTTATCCGCATTCCTATTTTCTTATTTATTATTAGGCCTATTCCTGCGTTTCACCCAACTGATTTTGTTTTTTATAACCATCTACTCTCGTAATTAGAAATCCTACCACCGAACGTCACTAATTCCCACAATATCTAACTGCAACCTACCCATTTCTGTTTTCAAATTTTTCAAATTACCTACTCCATGAAGGGTTATAGTATTACACGCTCCAATACGTAGCATGTTTCTTTTTCTTCGTCGATATGCTCCTGGATAGTCCCGGCTTGGAAATCCGAATGTGGGACTATTTTACTTCCGGGATATTTTACCTAGAAAGAAGACATAATGTTTTCATACAATAGAGTTGCATGTCCTCGGAAAAGTAACGACTGTAGTTTCCCCTTGCTTTCAGCCGTTCGCAGTAGTTGCTTTGCACAGCCACGTCAGCTGATGTGACAAGGGCAGCTCACTCAATTATCTAGTCTATTGTTCCTATAACTACTGCAAAGACTGCTGCCCCTCTTGAGGCAACACAAGTTCGTCTGACCCTTCCACAGCCACCCCAGCTCGTCAATCTGCTTAATGAACATACACATCGTAAGTAAGAGATATATTTAATAACCAAGTTGATACACATAATTTACTTCTATAACATGTAGATAAGTATTAAAGTATACTGAATAGCCAAATAAAGTGGTACACATGCCTTATATCGTGTAGGGTCCCCAGGAGAACGCAGAATTGGTGCAACAACACGTTGCATGGAGTCGATTAATGTCTATAGTAATACTGGAGGAAACTAACACCAGATATCCTGGCAGGGCTGTCTCTAAATCCGTAAGAGAACGAAGGGGTAGAATTCTGAACAGCACGTGTCAAATCATCCCAAGTATGCTAAATCATGTTCATAGCTGGGAAGTTTGGTGACCAGCGAAGGTGTTTAAACTCAGAAGATTGTTCCTGGAGTCACTCTGCAAGCAATTCTGGACGTTTGCGGTGTCGCTTTGTCCTACTGGAATGCACAATGGACATACATGGATGCAGGTGAGCAACCAGGATGCGAACGTACGTGTCACCTGTTAGAGTCGTATCTAGTCGTATCAGGGGTCCCAACTGCACACGCCCCAATCCATTTCACAGTCTCCACCAGCTTGAACAGTCCCCTGCTGACGTAGAGGGTCCATAGATTCAACTCATCGCTACCTCGGAGATTCTGTGTCCCATAGCTCGTGCGCCGACCGTAACACCATGTTCAAACTCACTAAAATCGTGATAACTTGCCTTTGTAGCCGCAGTAACTTATCTAACACCTACACCAAACACCTGTCGTTTCTATAGACGTTGCAGACCGAAGTGCCGTTCCCTGAGTGTTTACACTCTTCTATTTTTGCATACGCATGCCTTTATAAGTTTCTTTGACTCTTTATGTGTATAGTTTTTGGGTTACCCGTTTTGTGATGTATCTGCCACCCATCCCATTTTCTGAAGTTATGGGTCTATATATGAGTGGTGTTCAGAAGAAAAGGTATGAAAAATCTTAACAAACAAACCGGTTGAAATCTGAATGGGCCACTTTGGGATAACGTAGTGCGACATCTACGGACGCCAAAATTCAAGGCTGCAGCCTCAGCAGTCTAGGTGATGCCCACCGTCTCTTTCGACGTCCAAAGTCCGATACTCATAGAATTCGTCGAACACGTAAAAACATTAACAGTGACGTGTACTGTGAGGCACTGCGTAGCCTACGCAAGTCCATCAAGAGCAAGCGTCCTGGGCTGCTCAAGGAGGGAGTGGCTCTGCTCTATGATAACGCGAGTCCACACGTCTCCAGGGTCACACAAAGTGTACTGGCCAACTTCACGTGGGAGTAGCTTGAGCATCCGCCATACAGCTCGGACATGTCGCCCTGTGATTTGTATCTGTTCGGTCCCCTGAAAAAAACATCTCAAAGGAAAGCGATTCAACTCGGACGACGAACTGAAGGACTCTGTAGAGGACTGGCTGTTGTCACAGCCACAGGAACTCTGAGGACATCTTTCGGCTCGTTAAACAGTGCTTTAGTTGTGCTCAGGCCTCTGGTGATTAGTTTGAATAAAGACTTCAGTTATCCTTACAGTGTCGTCTCGTAGCTGTTCATTTGACCACCCTTTGTAAAACTCTACTTGTTCGTCAACATTATTGCTGGGGACGTGTTTTCATGGTTTTGCTTTAAAGCAAATGCATAAACTTATTTACAGAAAGGCAAATTCCTAACATTTCTTCGATATCGGTACTGCAAATCTTCAGTTATTGATTCGTCTCTGGGAAAAGACTGCAACTAGTCTCCATTTCAATTTCCCGCTTTTTGGAGCACAGAAGTAACACCATCATAAGCATCTATGCATAGTGCTACTGGTAACTCTGAATTGGGAGAAGCGAACGATATTCGTATTCCTCATGTCAGCCTGATTTGAGCGGTCTTTTGACGGATCATGCGAAATGGATTAAGAAAAGAATTATACACATAGCCTCTATTATCAACACTATGAAAACCTCTGCCAATTTTGTTTCTTAATTTGTTTTGAGAAGGCTTCTGTTGAAAGTTGCCCGCGCGGGAATGGCTATGTGTTCTGGGGCTCCATGCTACGGATTGGGCGGATGCTCCCGTCGGAGGTGCGATTCCTCCCTCGAGCATGGGTTTTAGTAGTTTGTAAGTCTAGGGACCGATGAGCTGCGCAGTGTGGTCCCTTAGGATTACAAAAACTTGACTTTTTTCAACTGGATTAGCTTTTCTAAATGATCATTCGCTCTTCTGCTAACATAATGTCCCTCTAATAACAAAGAATGAACAAAAACGTTGTCTGTGGTTGTGCTTCTGGTACTAAGTTAAATTCCTTATGTAGGAATTCAGTACCATTAGCAGTATAAAACTTATATGAAAATTCACCGTTACTTTTGAGTTTGTTGGAATTACAGAAAGCCGGCCCCGATGGCCAAGCGGTCTGCGACGCGCCAGTCACGGTCTGCACGGCCACTACGGTTGGGGGTTCGAAGCCCCCTTCGGGCATGGATATTTGTGCCGTCCTTAGTATTAGCTAGTTCATAAGTAGTTTGTAAGCTTAGGGACTTATGACCCCGTAGTTAAGTCCCATAAGTTCTACAAACATTTGAATTATAGAAATATCAGCCCCAATCGCAGTTGAAAATCGCAATCAAGTTTTCTGTTGGTCACTAATAGGTGGGTTTTGTTGTATCTACCTAGGGCAGCAGAACTGCCGTTAAATAAGTTGCTGGGTTGCGTTTCCCGGTTATTTGGAGACTAACTGCAACTATTATTACGTCGGTGCTAGAAGCTTCTATTACGAAACCTGCCTCGCTAAGCAATTGACAAGGGAGCTATTTGCAGCTGTAGAAGCGAAATTCACTCATTCTTACCGGTGCATCTGGCTGGTTACAAGCATCACGAGTCATATCGTAAAATTCTTTACGTAGATTCATTTCTGTTATCCTATTGACCATTACAGTTACTTTTTCGAATCCATCTTCAATGTTGTAAGGATCTTCTCCGAAACATCTACTCCTACCAAGGCTTAAATTTTGCGCATAATTGACTAGGCTTTTGCACTAATCTTTTAATACGCTGATCTTCGCTTTCTTAAAAATACTGCGTACACGTCTTCAGCTAACGAACATTTATTCACTTTCGTGCCGCGAATTATGTCCCAAATATTCTATATACATTTTGATTGTAATTGTGACGCTAAATGGTTATATTCAATCACTTTTGTAACGATTTTTCAAATGATAGACTGTACCTCTGCTTAATAGAAAGAAATTTCATGATTTTCACTGCAAAAAGGGGGAATTTTGACACTAATCGTATTTTTTTCAGTCTGTCCTCCCTTTGTGGTCATATCATTTTATTATCTCGTCGGAGTCACCATTTATTACTTTTATAGCGGAAATATAGGGCTATTCAAAAAGCCGAAATAAATTTCAAACATTTATATATTGCAAACTACAAAGATAAACTCCTGGCCATTAAAATTTCTACATCACGAAGACGACGTGCTACAGACGCGAAATTTGACAGGCAGCAGATGCTGTGATATGTAAATGATTAGCTTTTCATAGCATTCACACAAGGTTGGTGCCGCTGGCGACACCTACAACGTGCTGACATGAGGACAATTTCCAACCGATTTCTCATACACAAACAGCAGTTGACCGGCGTTGTCTGGTGAAAGTTGTGGTGATGCCTTGTGTAAGAAGGAGTAATGCGTACCATCACGTTTCCGACTTTGATAAAGGTCGGATTGTACCTAGCGCGATTGCGGATTATCGTATCGCGACATTACTGCTCCCGTTGATCGCGATCCAATGTCTGTTAGCAGAATATGGAATCGGTAGGTTCAGGAGGGCAATACGGAACGCCCTGCTGGATCCAAACGGCCTCGTATCACTAGCAGTCGAGATGACAGTCATCTTATTCGCATGGCTGTAACGGATCGTGCAGCCACGTCTCGATACCTGAGTCAACAGATGGGGACGTTTGTAAGACAATAACCATCAGCACGAACAGTTCGACGACGTTTGCAGCAGCTTGGACTCTCAGCTCGGAGACCATGGCTGCGGTTACCCTTGACACTGCATCACTGACAGGAGAGCATTCGATGGTGAATGCAACGGCAAACCTGGGTGCACGAATTGCAGAACGTCATTTTTTCGGATGAATCCAGGTTCTGTTTACAGCATCATGATGGTCGCATCCGTGTTTGGAGACATCGTAGTGAACGCTCATCGCCATACTGGCGTTTCATCCGGCGTGATGGTATGTGGTGCCATTGGTTATACGTCTCGGTCACCGCTAGTTCGCATCGAATGCACTTTGAACAGTGGCCGTTTCGTTTCAGATGTGATACGACCCGTGGCTCTAACCTTCATTCGATCCCTGCGAATCCCTACATTTCTGCAGGATAATGCACGACCGCACGTTGCAGGTCCTGTAGGACCTTTTTCGATACGGAAAATGTTCGACTGCTGTCCTGGGCAGCACATTCTTTAGATATCTCACCAACTGAAAACGTCTGGTCAATGGTGGCCGAGCAACTGGCTCGTCACAATACTCGTGATGAACTGTGGTATCGTGTTGAAGCTGCATGGGCATCTGTACCTGTACACGCCATCCAAGCTCTGTTTGACTCAATGCCCAGGCCTATCAAGGCCGTTATTACGACCAGAGGAGGTTGTTTTGGGTACTGATTTCTCAGGATATATGCACCCAAATTGTGTGAAAATTTAATCACATGTCAGTTCTAGTATAATATATTTGTCCAATGAATACCCGTTTATCATCTGCATTTCTTCATGGTGTAGCAATTTTAATGGCCAGTAGTGTACAACCATAATTCCAACAGTGTCAAGTTTGAACTGTCGGGGTAGACGTCCGATTCAAGGTCGAAGTGGCGCTGTTGCTTGCCGTGTCGATACTCTGTACAAATGCTTTCAAACTGGTAATTTCCTCGGTTTTTTAAGCAGATTACCTCATCTTCCTTCCAGATGGTGCCCCGCCTTATTTCTCTACGCACAACGGACGTTGTCTGATTGAGAGAATTTCACGACGATGGACTGGAAGAGAAGGAGCAGAAAATTAGTGTCGTCGCTGGTGGACTCCCAAATCTCAGAGCCTCATACCTTGTGACTTTTATCTGTGGGGTGGGCGCTTTTATTCCCCCTATGTCTGACACATAGAACTGTTGAAGCAGTGAATTCGATAACGAGAGACCAGTTGCTTCGTGTGTGGCGAAAAATGAACGACTGTTTCTATATTTGTCGTGTAACAATTGGTGCTCATATTGAATGCATAGAGTTTTTCCCTTTCTTTTTTCAGGAAAGTTGGAATTACGTTTCTATCAATTGTAGTTAGGAACCATGAAATGGTTGAAATCTGATCCTTCGTTTTGACTAGCCTTGTATTCTCTTGAGCTGAAACATTGTTGCTTCGCAATATTTATTAAAGATTTCCAATACTTTTTGTACTAGTCAAACAGTTTTGAACAACAACTGCGTACAAAATACTGAAAGTCATGACATCTATGTGTCCGTGGAAACTATATACAGATATCCACGACTGTATCCTTTACAAGTTAATTTTTACTGATATGTAGAGTCTTTCCGTAACAGCGTACAAAAGTTTGACAGGCAATAGAGAATACTCCACGGAACAATTTGAAGTATGAAACCCGTGAGATATTGAAGTAAACATGTCTACCGTTACGTCTAGCATTACTGTTTTCCAACTTTTCTTGTACTGTGTTGTTTATTTAATTGTATATTATTTATTTCCTGAAAGGAAACAAGGGGGACTAGGAAGATATGATGCAGGTTTTGTTTACTTAACTTTTCAATCAGGTGGCTCTTATGTATCGTATCTATTTTACATCGCCCCTTTACAGAAAATGCTATGAATCAACGACAGACCCATTCATAACTCAGCGCTATTCAGAGTACAGTACAATACGGTTCAGTTTCGTAGAACTCATTTACAACCTGTGTTAAGGCTAGTCTACACGACGACACCAGGTTTCGACACTCGTTGCGTGAAATAAATTGCACGCAGATGGTTTCGTGTGTGTCTGTAGACACGGCGGCGAAACTATACACTTCAGTTTCGTTGTTTTGTGAGTGCCTTAGTCGTCGTAAAATGAAAGTTTTTGCAGCTGTAAGAGTTGCGAGGGAGCTATTACTTCTCTGTGTGAAGTCATACCATAAGTCTAAACATAAAAAGATTAAGAAACAATTTTCAATTGGTGAATGGATTAAAAAAAGACGTCAGCTCGGTTGGTCAGCGACCTTGCTGAAAAAGAGATTGTGATCGAAGACTCTCGAAATTATATTATTCATCTTAGAATGTCACCAGAGCAGATTACGTTTCTTTTAGAACATAGTTGGCAATGTAACAAGAAAACAAGATTCTCTTATGCGTGAAGCATTTCGCCAAAACTGGAATTAAAAAGTACATTTAGTTTCTCGCCAAGTGGGGATTCATGTTCGTCTGAATCGTGTTTCAAAATCCACAATTGGTTAACCAGGATAATGTGGGCAGTTGAGTTTACCAGCCAGAAATATGGAGAAATACAATACTGCTCGACTAATTATTCAAAATGTTCAAATGTTTGTAAATCTATCGGACCAAACTGCAGGCTCATCAGTCCGTAGCTTACAAACTACTTAAACTAAGATAAACTAACCTAAGAACAAACACACACACCCATGCCTCAGAGAGGACTCGGACCTCCGACGGCGAGCAACCGCGCGCTCTGCAGCGAGGCGCCTTAGACGACTAATTGTTCTAACGCTGCATGCCGGCAGCGATAATTATACAAAGCACGCTGCATTAAGAAGAGAATGGTTAGCTAACCACTTTCTTACAGAGGGGTCTGTATCGTGGAAATGTCAGAATGGTTAAAAGTACGTACAGAAAAATGTGAATTTAAAACCCTCTCACGTTTTAAATAAATATTTACAACATTTGTTAATGTAAAAGCAGCCACTTTTAAACAAATATTCTGAAATAAAAGAATTCAGCTTAACTGATTTGTATAGCCTTTTTTTTTCTGTGTACATTTTTTCTTAAAAAAGTCTGTCAGTTCAAGCCACGATATCCTGGTGTAGTAAACTTGCGCTGATCCAGATCCAGATGTTTTACTAGATTGCATTCTGCAAAGTTCGTTTGTATAGGTATTTCGAATTGACTGTATTTTAGTCTGCAAATAACTTATCGTTAACCCATCAATTAATTCACAAATGATTGCTTCAAGAGCAACAATACGCCGCTGCTTATACTAGAAATTTTCATCATTAAAATCTCATAAACACCTATCATCGCATATTTGTCCAAAAACTGAACAGTTTCTTCTGTTTCCCTCTTAATGTTGTATTTTGTTGTATTTTGGTTATCACCTAACCTAACTAAAAACTCTCGCAAACAGTTTCGGCAAAGTTGGACAGTGCCGAAACTGTTTACTTTCGCCAACGAGTTGCGCGTATGCCTGCTGCACATGCGCACTGGCCAGTAACGTAGTTTCTTGAAACGTACTGAAGTCGTGTAAACTATCCTTAAGGGTAAATACGTTACAATGTTTTCGCTGCTGAAAGACTGCACAGGGAACTATTTTCTAACAGGCATTATCCGCCAAGACGCGTCTTGGAGACTGTTTTATTGGTTAGAAGAAACAAGTGATCTGCAACCATGACGCCTACTCGCACACTTGATTTTGAAGAGGAGGCTCTGTAACGAGTTGCAGCGGACCCCACTACAAGTACCTGCCGTATTGCACGTGAAATGGGCGCTGCACGAAGCAGCGTGTGCGAGTAGTTCACAAACGGTGATGGTGGTATTTGAAGTTAACCGTAACAGATGTAAATAAAAAAAAGTACACAATGATGTGATTGTAGTCCTATAATCTGCTTAAGCTGGCTTCTTCGGCCCCACGTTACCTACCTCAAATTATTCAGCGAAGCATCCCCTATGTCCTTACGGAAACACCCTGGAATTTCTTTTCTAGCCAGGGAGATCTTCAGATCAAAGGCTGGTTAAATGCAGCTCTCCTCTTCATATCCACATACACAACACTCCATAAGTTTGGAAACACCA
Organism: Locusta migratoria; assembly: GCA_026315105.1. Lineage (NCBI taxonomy): Eukaryota > Metazoa > Arthropoda > Insecta > Orthoptera > Acrididae > Locusta > Locusta migratoria. Next base: position 87,019,539 of record CM048746.1, read on the forward strand.
TGTAATTATAGACAATGAAAAAGTAATACAGTATAAATGCATTTTGTTGTTTCCGAAGTGTTTATTAAGATCAAATAATACACAGAAAGATGCAACAATTAAATTTTCAATTTCTCAAAATAGCCACTCTTTGCCTTCCTCACTGCCTTGCACAAAATCGGCATGATAAAGTAACAATTAGGGAATTGGGGTGTCCATTCCATGTTTTTCAACATTTTACGAATCTCTAGAGATTTCACATAGTTCTGAAACAAGCGAGACGTATGTTTCGGGTCGTTGTCTCGCTGCAAGACAAACGTTTTCCCAATCAGACGCAAACCAGATGTCTTAGCATGTCGCAGGAGAATGACATGATAATCATTTTGGTTCATTTTTCCATATATTTTCAGAAAATCTCCGACTTCATTTCCTCGCAAGGATCCCCATACCATCACAGAACCTCCTCCATGCTTTACAGTTGGAATTACGCACTGGGGATTAAAGCGTTCATGGCGTAAAGGACGTACAAATTGACAGCGATTACTTGCAAATATTTCGACCTTGAATTCATCAGTGAATAAGATTCTTTCCCAATCCTCCGCCGTCCAATGTTAGTGTGTTTTAGACCACTGAAGCCTTTTCTTGTTGGTAACAGGGCGCAACAGTGGTTTCCTTGTTGCTACATGACCTCGGAGGTTGTTTTCTGCCATACGTCTTTTCACTGTTGAGTCACTCACCGCTGTGACCCACGTTGCGTTTAGTTCAGCAATCAATTCACGGACAGTTTTTAATGTGTTACGTTTACTGGTCACTACCAAATACATTTCCTGGCGTTCTCTGATATTCCTGAATGCTCATGAGCGAGGACGATCTTCGTAGGAATCTGTTTCTCGATGCCGGTGTATGATTTCGACAACTTCGCTGATGGAAACCTTCAGTTTCTTTACTATTTGTCGGACAATAATGCCTTCTTGGAGAAAAGTGATTATCATTACCCGTGATTCATAAGGAATCTGTCAGTTTGGGGATATTTTCAATTACTTTCGTGGCGTGTTATACCTTTATACAAACGCAACTGCAAGAGCTGTAAACAGCGTACCTCTACATAGCCATAGCGTGTTTAGTAGAATTTCTTGGACAGGTAACGTCGGTTTACCTAAAACGGAGCAATACTAGTATGTTCCAATATGAATATATATGTACAATAATTAAGTGTACAATACTGTGTCACTATTCACCGTTATTTGAGATTGCTATTCCGTATTCTAACCAATAACTCACATAGATCACTTCCACTTTGCTCCATTGTAATACATAGCATGGTGTTTCCACACATATGGAGAGCAGTGAACTTAATACCATCTACATCCATTTGAATCTGCAGAGCTTTTGTGTCTCCCTATACAGCAATTCCTGTCCCAGTGGCGAATATAGCATATATTTTCGGGGTGGGGGCAAGATTAATGTAATTATAAGTAATTTTGAGTAAATATCCCATGATATTTTGTATCAATTTTGCTGCTTACATTCAGAGAATAATTTGCGCTAAAGCCCTTTAGATAAAGCTTTTCTGTTGTTGTCATTAAATCATAAAAGTATAGCTATTAAAAACACTGACACGAAATTCACACCACTAACACCCCACTACCGTCACCTATACAGGGAAGAATGACTGTCAACCACGGCGATGCCTTCACGTATCATCATTTAAAATAATTCTCATACCGTACTCATTTTTCCCTATATTCATTATTTGGGGGAGTGGGGGGGGTAGGCACCCTGCCCCTTCCCCTTATGCACGCCACTGGTATCCCCTAAATCTCTCCCCTTCGGCCCAGGAACGTGCTTCCACACCCGTTTTCCTCCATTATTAAACTGATGATTCTGTTTTGCGATGTGTCCTGTGTCCCTGTCAAATCCTACATACTTTTTTCTATCCAGTTTGATTCAGAAACGATAATTTCGTTGGTACTGTGGCCAGGTGTTCATAATGTTAGGTTTCTCGCTGCCTGCTGCCAGCGTGTGCATCCAGTGGGAGAGCACACGGAGTGGGTAGCGAGGACCAGTGGTGCAGCCGGGATTTGATTCTGCGGGAGGGGGGGAGGGAGATTAATATTTTAAAGCTATAAATTTATTAATATATGACTTATTTTTACACTTTTCATAATTGAATCATTTATACTACGAAAACGATTACAAAGAAATAAAATAAGTAGGCTCGCATTAATTTTAAAGTGGAAGAGGAGCATAGTGGTGAAAATTTAGTGTATATAATAATAATAATAATCATCATCATCATTGGAGACTGATTATGCCCTTCAGAGTTCAGTCTAGAGCATAGTACCTCTAATAAAATTCATCCATGATCCCCTATTCAATGCTAACATTATGCCTCGTCTGATGTTACGTCTTTTACTTCAAAATCATTCTTCACCGAATCTAAGTACTTTCTTCTTGGTCTACCTCGACTCCTCTTACCCTCCGCTGCCGGGCTCAAGAGACTCTTAGGTAACATTCCTTCTCTCATGCGTGTAACATGACCCCAGCATTTCAGTCTGTTCGCTCTAACTGCTTTATCTATGGTGTTCATTCCCAGTTTGATTTCCTCATTATGGACACCCTCCCGGCATTGTTCCCATCTATTAGCACCTGCAATCATTCTTGCTACTTTCATATCTGTAACCTCCACCTTGTGAATAAGGTAACTTTCACTCATATACAACAAAGTTGGTCGTAAGATAGAGCGGGTCACTGCTAGCTTAGTCTTGGTACTGACTTCCTTCTTGCAGTAGAGAGTAGATCTTAGCTGAGCACTCAGTGCATTAGCTTTGCTGCACCTCGATTCCAGTTCTTTCACTATGTTGCCATCCTGTGAGAAAATACATCCCAGGTACTTGAAACTGTCTACTTGTTCTAACGTTGTTCATGCTATTTGGCACTCAATCTGTTTATATATCTTTCCCACATACATTACTTTCGTTTTGGAGATGCTGATCTTCATATCATAATCCTTGCACCTCTGATCGAGCTCTGAAATATTAGTTTGCAACCTTTCAACTGAATCGGCCATCCGGATATGCGAGGCTGCTTATTTTGTTTTCACCTATTTTAATCCCGCCCTGACATTCTACTGTTTTCAGCATATGATCCATGAATATGAATATGTATATAAACAGGTCGTAAAATAATTAAGCAGGTTCTATGTTAGTAGCCAAAGAGAAAGGTTTTTAAAGTTTAATTAACATGAGACTCTATGTGTACAAATTGAACTAAAATGACACTATTGTTGTTCATAAGAGTCCACTGGGTGGCGCCGCTGACCTGCTAGGCAGCGAGTCGCCGTATATGTACAATCGGCTTCTAACTTCAAAATAGCAGTTTACAATCGCGGCAGCATCAAAGCTAGTCGCGATGGCATTAACGCTAGGCGCGCACACGTGATTTTTCAGTCGGGGCGACTAAACAATCGCTGTTGCGGCAGTACATTGTGGTGCGCACACAGCGGCAGGAAAATCGCAGCTACACTCAGTACCAGCGTGGATGTCATCGAAACAGCTTGTTTGGTGCCGCTTTTATTACGAAGAAGAGCGAGAAAATAGCGCAAATGTCGTTACTGGGTACATCCGATTGTAAGTCAAAGGCTAGTGTAGGGCCAGTTTTACAAATTACACGAAGAGTTACAAAACCACCCAAACAAATTCTTTCAATACCATCGAGTGAGTAAGGATAGTTTTGATACACTGTTTCAAGCAGTGGGACCGAATGTAACAAAACAAGATACGACATGGAGGAAGCGTGTACCAGCTGAGGAGCGCTTACTAGTAACTTTGAGAGTAGCACACATTATTTCATTCAACAGTTTTTATTGCCCTTTTACATTATTGATCAGATACATAAAGAAAATCATTTCATTCGACAATTGTTGTTATCATTTTACACTACTGATAAGATACTTCAAGAAAATCCCACGAATGCCTGTAGAAATGAGGGCTGATGCGTGTGGTATGCAGATAAGGGACTATTTTGCAAATTACTTCGTGATTCCACAAGTTTCAGTACCTTGGCAATATGAAAAAAAATTTAAACTGTTATACTTGTGATGTCTACATAAATTAATACAATAAGTGAAACATGAAATACTTTCTTCTTTTCTGGTCCAGATAGTTCAGTCCACTTTCTAATTAGGCTGCAGCATACTTCTCCCCACAGTTTCTTTTTCCAATTGTGATCACTGTACATTCTTTTAATTTCCTGTTGTAGAGAGCTGGTCGCTTTTCTATTTCTGTAATTAGTCTTTCTGGCTCGACAACACAACATACAATTCCGTCCGTAGCACAACTCCCGTTATCGGACATGCTGCTGGCGCACTGAACTTACTCGTGTGCAACACAGAGCGGGAGCGATTGAGAAATCGCGTCGCTAGTGCGTGCGGCCCCATGCTGTTCCCTGTGATTCATTCCACACCTGCGACAATCGCGTCGCGCGTGAAATAGGGCCGGTTGCGTTTTTTAAATCGCCGCTACTTTTTGTCGTAATAGTCCAGTCAAACAAGCCGAAAAAAGGCGTCAACCTCGGAATGAGAGGTAACAAGCTGAATATTTGCATAAACCTTTGTTTTGGCATTCTAAATGATGTGTCAAAAGTCTCATAAAATCTCGTGCCCGCGTCTTAAGTTGTTAAAGGTCAAAGGTCACTAAATTCAGTTTTTCTCAAATATCTCGCTTCCTATGCTTGCCCATTACACTGGCCACAAGCTGAAGAACATTGCATCCCCGATTTCCTGCACCCGCAGCGCGAACCACAACCGTTTTTGCAATTGCAAAATATTGAATTCAGGAGCTCGTCTGGTGCAGGTGGTAATATTGTTAGTATTGGCTCCATTCTGCAGCACCCAACCCCATTCTATATAGTCTCCTAACCACGTTTGTACTTGGTAGTAAGCACGATTGATATGATGATGAGCTGCTGCACTAGTTGGTGGCAGATTTGATAGTTGCACAGGTTTATTACGTTTTGTCGATTTAACAAATTGCGTGTATCGAAGATGATCTATATTGTCTTCAGATTTTGGAGTGTTATATATTGCCAACAAGATACGTACTCCATTTTCAAGTAACGTTTGCGCAGGGCAATTTTCTTGTTGAAATACTTGAGCTAGCTAATCCAAATCTGGAAGTTTCTCCAATATTTTAATAAAAGTTTTTTTGCTTTTTAAAATAAAGCAGATGTCGTGTCACAGCCACTTAATGCGTGAAAAAGTAAAATGTGTTTTTTTACAACCGGGATAATGCTCAAAACTTTTGGGGGAGTATATTTGTGTTTTAACATTGCCTTTACCAACCTTTTTAAAGAAAATTCCTTATTGATGCGATTGAGTACGCCCAATTAATATGACAAGCAAAATATCTTCTACTACGATGACGGCAGTCCTTTGGCGCTCTGATTCTTCAATACCTGTTTCGATTATACAAACATCAACATCATCTCTGGCTTGTTTTGTAGTGATATTAACAGTTTTTAATTTCTCAACAAGCAAGTCAATTAGCTTATTTTATTAGATCGATTTGATAAAAATTTCTCTTGGCTGATTGGCACAATCGTTGTTTCCTCGAAGTAAACTTCATACGATTCTGAAAGAACAGTAGCTCTTCTTAGTTGTTCTATTGACTGTGATTCGCAGCTGACGTCGTATTACGTCTTATATGTCTGAGTGCTGTGACCTGTGCGCTCTCCGCGCTCTATCTAAAAAACGATGAATTGCACAAAAAATGTTTAAAACAAAAATTGCAGAGAATGTCATGCTCTACAACTTTTATCAGAGATGAAACTACCATTTAACGCATAGGAAGCGAGATATTTGCGAAAAACTGATTTTAGTGACCTTCGACATTTAATAACTTAAGACGCGAACACGAGATTTTATGAGACTTTTGACACATCATTTAGAATGGCAAAACAAAGGCTCATGCAAATGTTTAGCTTGTTACCGCTCATTCCGAGGTGAAACCCTAATTTGATTGGACTATAAGCGCGCGCTCATATTCGAACCACCGTGTCCCATGCTTGAGATAAATAAATCGTGCGACGGAAAATCGCCAATGCGCGCCTGGCGTAAAACCGCTCACATTAACAGCAGCACACGTACGTTCTCAGTGGCGGCATCACGTTGGCGACCCATTGTCACTTTCACTTGTGCTTGGCAAATTGTAGTTACATTTTGATGTATTACAGGTGGCTGGCCGCGGTGGCCGAGGAGACTGAGGCGCTCCAGTCACGGTCTGCACGGCCACTACGGTCGGGGGTTCGAATCCCCCCTCGGGCATGGATATTTGTGCCGTCCTTAGTTGTAAGTAGTTCATAAGTAGTTTGTAAGTTTAGGGACTGATGACCCCGTAGTTAAGTCCCATAGACTCTACAAGCATTTGAACATTTTATTACATGTGCACTATTTCAAATTTCCTGTGCCGACCTGTTGAAGAAAATAAATAATGAAAACAATAAAATATAATAAAATTTAAAAAAATCTTTGGGAGGTGCTGCCCCCCCCCCCCCCCCCCCCCCCCCCCACTGGCGTGGACTCCCGCTGCTAGCTCCGGCAGCGGCGTCCTTGGCAGAGACCTTGAACTGCGGCCACCAGTGGTGGGCGTGGTCGCCGGGCGCGGCCGGACCAAGTCCATTGTCGGCCTCTACAGGCCAGGTGGGGCACGGCAAAAAGTGCCAGTGAGCCAGTTTTATTTGGAGCAAGTGGTCTTTACTTACACTCTACACGTCTGGAACTCACTGTACACCTGTAACATTTCACTGCTTAGACACTCATGTTTGCTAGTCTTATTCGCCACTGCAGTTGTCTCGACCAAAGACCTTGTAAAAATAACTAGACTCCCTGACGGCGCAGCTTTGCCCGGCCGCCATGGTAGTGGCAAGCGTCAGATAAATACGATTTTTGTTAGCAGGTAAATCGTGTATTAAACAACTACTGCGGGATATATACACAACTGATCGTCCTCTCTATTGTTTGGCTATCGCAGTGTACATGAAGCACGATGGTGAAGAGCTTCTCAGCGTTTAAAGGCATAAATCAATTTAAGAATAGAATAAAAAGATCGAATACTGTATTCCCATTGATATTTCTCAGTAATATAAGAAGCTTTACTATTTTTGTTCAGAGATAGGTACTCTTGCTTAACAGACTTTTAGTCAATACAATATTGGTTTGACTGAAATAAATAACAGGCGTTTATAATACTGGTAGCTCTTAAAAGGAAGCTACTTTAGGCAGTACTGGTGGGCAGGAAGTTCGAAACGTTTCATTTTATGATAGTGTAAAATAATTATTGGGGTCACAAAATTAGTTGCTTCAATGCAGTTCGAATTTTTGTTTATTAAATTAATATTAGCAGCTTGTAACGCAGAATTTAAAGGTAATCTGCTTTACATATAGGTATAACAACTGAAAGGGGTTTGCAGACCTGTGTTTAGTTCCATATATGAACAGCACATAGCACAGTGCATGCACATTGTGAAGTTCAACCCTGTGACGATAGTTATTGACTTTTGAGCAGTTCACTCTGCTATAAGTTATTTGGCTTACAGCATTAAAAATGCTATTTTTTTGCTAGATACCCTAATGATAATGTTAGATGCCTTAGTTAAGAAAAAGTTATGGTATACTTCGAGTTCTTAAAAGAATTTGGTAATGGCTGATTGCTGTATTCATAACGTAAGAAGCTATTTTTCAGTTATGTATTTGATGGCATATTTCACTTTCACAATCGATTTTTAACATTAGCTGTTTCAGTCAGCCCTGTTTGACTTTTTGATGCTATGAAATATCTAATTATTGGAGAATACAGCATTAAAACAAAGACGTAAAGTGTGAAACTCTTTCGAAATTAATGTTTGTACAAAAGTTTCACAATTGTAGAATATACTGAGAAAGTGCCAAAAAATCATGTCTGACGATAAATTCCGTTCATATTCTGCACTTAGAACGCAGAAAAAGATACATGTTATAGTTCGGTTTTGTTAGGAAGAGGAAACGCTAATGGCCAATTTCTACACCGTATATGTAATAAATTTAAAGTTCGCGCGGACGTTTGCCACTACAATGGCCGCCGAGGCGCTCTTCAATTTGTCCGCTGTTCACAGTCGGTCGCTTACGTAATTGTGGGGGCTTGGTCTCTACCTATTTTCAGGTCTAGAGCGAAGGATGTTTTGTTCAGCTTATAAGGATATGGCGATGTTTGGCTGGTCTTCCTAAATGGGTGATGGTTGGAGCCGATCAGGCTGATATCAAAGGCGAGTAATTTCCCTATGAAGACCAAAATTTTCCTACGTCAATGGCAGCGAAATTGAAAATAGTTCAGCTAGGAAGCAGCACCTCACAGCAGCTCCGTCACAGAAGTCAGGCACAGAAGTCAGGAAATTTCCAATGAAAATGGATACCGTCCAATCATAGTTGGAAGGCCAAAATGTAAATAATTTCGTTGGGAGTTCCAGGAGCTTGTGAAATTGGGAGCTGGCCAATGGACCTCGTGGGTTTGAATGTGACAAGTGGTCTGCCATCTGTCTTATTTGGTATTTGGAACTGTATGGAGATAGTGATCAATGAGGCTATTTTTCCAGTAAGTAATGCTTGAAAAGAACTCGGAAGTACGTTCCCATTCGCGACACCGAATTATAATAAGACCCTTCACTGTTTTCGACGAATATTATGAATAGTGGGTGTGGATATGTTCGGTAGTAAGAGCCATTAGATCAGAGCGTAGAGCCATTACTTGGATGGCAGTGGCAATGGATAAAAATGATAGGATTGATTAGAAATAAATTTCATTTGCTTCTGTGCGAAATCGGGTATGGAGATTTCTTGTGAGGTTTCCACTGTGTCTTTTTTTTTTTTTTTTTTTTTTTTTTTTTTTTTTTTTTTTTTTTTCAGTATCGCTGTTTTGATTATGATTGGTGGGAGGTGGGAGATGACAATGTACCATGAATCAGAAATTGGTGACACTATGGAATAACAACAGCCAAGTAAATAAGTGCACTATGACTTTTTTGACATTCTGGCATATATTGACTAAAAGGAGGAATAGGTTGGTGAGACACATTTTGCGACATCAAATTTCCAAAAATGTTCAAATATTTGTAGAGCTTATGGGACTTAACTACGTGGTCATCAGTCCCTAAACTCACAAACTACTTATGAACAAGCTAATACTAAGGACGGCACCAATATCCATGCCCCAGGAGGGATTCGAACCCCCGACCGTAGTGGCTGTGCAAAACGTGACTGGCGCGCCGCAGACCGCTCGGGCACCGCGGTCGGCTCTGCGACATCAAGAAATCGTCAGCTTATCATTAGATTGAAATGTATGGGATAAAAATTGCAGGGGGAGTGCGAGGGATGAATACAACAAGCAGATTTAATAGGACGTAAGTTGCCGTTCTTATTCTCAGATGAAAAGGCTTGCACAGGACACGGTAGCGTGGAGAGCCGCGTCGATACCTCAACAATAACACAACTTTTTTTATTGGTACAATTACTACTCTAATGAAGAAACAAATTAAAAAATAATAATAAAACCTCTTTGTAACCAATACCTCAGAAAACTACTTATCTTATACGACACCATCGTGAACTTCAACATGCTTTTAGCATAGTAAATAAATCCTTCAAATAATTGAAAATTAAACCTGATGAACACATCGGAACATAATAACTAACTCATAGTCCTTTACTAACCTAATGTATCACCGTCTAAAGACGCTACAGATTCAAATTTCTTTGTAACAGTCCATTACCTGAGACGTTTCACACTAATGAAAATAACAGAACCTTAGTGCTTAGCTTCAGAATTGACTGCAGTTAGAAAATAGTAAAATTACCCAGCAGTAAAAGTATTTCCATTTCGAACAATTTCTTTAATGTTAAAATTCCTCATATGAAAAAAAAAAAAAAAAAAAAAAAAAAAAAAGAAAAAAAAAAAAAGAAAAAAAAACCAAGCCCTCAGAATACAGTTTGATTAGACAGTAGTGAGTATCCTCTGAGAAAAGAAAATTTGAAATTATAAAATCGTGAAACAGCCTTCACTTGATAGGCGCATCATGACACGGGCCTGGTGCACTTTTATTGGGTCAGGCCAGATCCTTTCCATCTACTCAAGCGAGCCGCTTATTTCAAATGTTCAAATGTTTGTAAAGCTTAAGGGACTTGACTGCGGGGTCATAAGTCTCTAAACTTACAAACTACTTATGAACTACCTTATACTTAAGACGACACGAACATCCATGCCCGGACGTGCAAACTGTGACTGTCGCGCCGCAGACCGCTCGGACAGTGCGGGCGGCCCGCCTATTTCTGCCACCGCATAAATCTCAAGTCTCGTCAGTGCAAGGACGCCTCTTTTTTATAGGTGTAATCCCATGCCTTTAGTTACGTTTCGTAACAGACTTTAAGTACACCAACAGAGGCCAAGCCGTACCTGAAACAGAGACCACCGCCGTGGAATAGCCGTACGCACTAAGGCGTCTTGCTGCGGCACACGCGGCCGTTCACCGTTGGAGGCTCGAGTCCTCCCTCGGGCATGAGAATGTGCGTTATTTTTTGGTTAAGTTGGTGAGCTTAGGGACGGATGACCACTGCAGTTAGGTCTCATAACTTTACAAACATTTGAATATTTGAAACAGAGACGTGGAAGCCTCGAGCCACAACAGCGTACACCCACTAGCAGCCACCGTGACGGTTTCCTTCCTTTATCAATCCCGTAAGCAACAGTTAAGACTGTCCCAGTTGGCCAACTCCGCTACAAAGTGATGCAACACACACGGTTAACGGACAACCCATGAAACGGAGTCCGCTGTACGCTTCGCGCGGCAAGAAAATAATAGTTCGTAGCAGTATAAACTACAGTATGCCGCTGGTGATTACTCACCAAAGGAATCCATTTACTACATGCCCTTCGTGGCAGCAGTCAGAAGAAAGTCATGCGTAATACACGAATGACAGGCATCAACACCACACCAGACCCACAAGTGGCCCCTTCAGGAACAAAATAACAGTTTCACGCAAATCTAAACTTCTAACGGCTTCCATCAACACAAATAACACCAAGTACGGTGCACCAATAAACAACTGCTAGCCCACCTAACTGCTCGCCACACACTAACAAAATAATTTCTATGCGTAGTCCAAAAGGTATTGTAGCGTTTAGCAAAGTCAACCTGCAGTTTACTTCTCACCAAAAAGTACATATACCGACGACTTTCTTGACACTCCTATCCACTCGCTTTCTCTCCACAACACTCACAGTTTTTGTACATCCCAGAAACACCTTTGAACTAGCTGCAGTTCAGGGACGTATCCGTGCTTGGCGCAGCGCCGCACTATACTGTTTGCAAGAAGCCCATCCCCAGCCAACTGGCTATCTATCGAAACCGCCATCGATACTCCAAATATATTGTACCCCTCAGTACACTAGAACAAGATGCACAAGTAGTGAACATTCCGACTTTCAGACATCGAATCTCGGAATCTTTCGTACAAACAGATAGCAACTGTTTTTTTTTTTAATGTTGATATGGTAGTTGTGAGACGTTTAACTCCAGCGACGCTGGAGATTTTACATACGTAGCAGTGCAGAAAGTTAATATGGATCTGCCAATAAACATTTCCGGCTACACATGTAGGAGCAGGGCGTTGCGTAATTCCTTACGCTCGCAACACACCGCCAAGAGTGGGAGGACTAGATGTGGAGGCGAGTGCGATTTCGCAGGGCAGCACGGAACTTCCGAGGCACGGAAGAAAAACTTTTCACACCGTGCCACAACTTGAACAAATCCAGAAATAATAGGTGACAATAAAGAGTACTTTCTTGAAAAGACAATTGTATTCTAGCCAATCTGACTGCACTGAAAGCGAAATAAATCTACAATTTATTTCATAAAATACGGTGTGCTGTATTTAAGGTATATAAGAAAAGTAACAATGGAAAGATTTCAATGACAATTATTTAATTACTTTCATAACAATGGAGCTTTGTTGAGATGGATACCGAACAGAGAGACATAGATCTCAGCCTATGTTTGGGCTCTTCAGTTACACAAAGTGTCGCAGTAAAAGGGTTAAAACACAGCTTTGACACTATAATTTCATAATCAGTCCATCATCCAGTAGTACAATATCTGTTAAGAAATGTTTATGTTTATCAACGCGGAATTATGCGTTTTTCCCCAATTTGTTCCGTATGACAGCCAAACTAGACATTAGGTTTGGACGCCCCATTCAGTCACTTTCAGGCGCTGAGAAAGCAGTCTCAGACGAGTAAGTTGCATCTCCGTGAACTTTGCACTGATCACTCAACATTTGACACTTTCCATATCCTTTATGTACGGAAGCAGGCCTGATAACAACAGCAAAGGTACTGTGGTCACTGTTTACCCGTTCTGTATGCCTCTGCTGGCGGATTAGGTAATGGACTGCCAACATCATTGTATACCACCCAACATTATTCGTTGAAAGCTACAAATCCGCAAATAAACATCAGTAAAACATCTTGGAGTTTTCCAATTCACACAGAGCGAATAGGGTACATGAAATGATAACAATTATAGAGCAATAGCTCAAGCGGTACTGAGGTACCATTTGTCGATTCATGCTGAAACATCCCCATTAGTACATTCCTGGCCATTAAAATTGCTACACCACGAAGATGACGTGCTACAGACGCGAAATTTAACCGACAGGAAGAAGATGCTGTGATATGCAAATGATTAGCTTTTCAGAGCATTCACACAAGGTTAGCGCCGGTGGCGACACCTACAACGTGCTGACATGAGGAAAGTTTCCAACGGATTTCTCATACACAAACAGGAGTTGACCGGCGTTGCCTGGTGAAAAATTGTTGTGATGCCTCGTGTAAGGAGGAGAAATGCGTACCATCACGTTTCCGACTTTGATAAAGGTCGGATTGTAGCCTATCGCGATTGCGGTTTATCGTATCGCGACTTTGTACTCGCGTTGTTCGCGATCCAATGACTGTTAGCCGTGCTGGATCCCAACGGCCTCGTATCACTACACTCGAGATGACAGGCATCTTATCCGCATAGCTGTAACGGATCATGCTGCCACGTCTCTATCCCCGAGTCGGCAGATGGGAATGTTTGAAACACAACAACCATCTGCACGTACAGTTAGATGACGTTTGCAGCAGCATGGGCTATCGGCTCGGAGACCATAGCTGCGGTTACCCTTGACGCTGCATCACAGACAGGAGCGCCTGTGATGGTGTTCACAACGACGAACCTGGGTGCACGAATGGCAAAACGTTATTTTTTCGGATGAATCCAGATTATGTTTACAGCATCATGATAGTCGCGTCCGTGTTTGGCGACATCGTGGTGAACGTTCGAGCATTTCTGAATACGGAAAATGTTCGACTGCTGCCCTGGCCAGCACATTCTCAGATATCTCACCAATTGAAAACGTCTGGTCAGAAGTGGCCGAGAAACTGGCCCGTCACAATACGCCAGTCACTACTCTTGATGAACTGTGGTATCGTGTTGAAGCTGCATGGGCATCTGTACCTGTACACGTCATCCACGCTCTGTTTGACTCAATGCCCAGGCGTATCATAGCCGTTATTACGGCCGGAGGTGGTTGTTCTGGGCACTGATTTCTCAGGATCTATGTACCCGAATTGCGTGAAAATGTAAGCACGTCAGTTCTAGTATAATTTATTTGTCCAATGAATACCCGTTTGTCATCAGCATTTGTTATTGGTATAGCACTTTTAATGTCCAGTAGTGAATGTTGTGTAGCCTCCGCAGATGGCACTTGAAAAGCTGATTCTTTGATCCATTCCATTATACAGATGACGAATACTGTCTTGAGATATATTATTCCACGCCTACTCCACCTGTAGATGTTACTCTGCAAGAGCTATGATTGAAGAGTCTCACGTGTTAGTCGGCGTCCCATCGTGTCCCGCACATGCTCAGTTGGAGACAAGTCCTGAGATTCTGCTGACCAGGGAAGTTGCTGCAGATGCGTTGGAGCATGTTGAGTTTCACCCGAATTGTGTGGGCAGGCATTATTCTGTTGAAACAACAGATAATCATTCTGTTGCAAGAATGGCAATAGAACAGGTCTTACAACATTCTGCACGTACGGAGCGCTGGTCGGCATTCCCTCAACAAACACTAAAGCTGTAGCTCATCGCACCCCAGACCATCAGGAAGGACTGGGTTGGGAGCCAGTGTTTCTAGGACGAATGCACTCTACGAGACGCCTCTCGTCAGTTCTACTTCGTACGCGCAAATGAGTATCCCTTGCGTACAAGCAAAATCTACTTCATTCGTTGAATACCACTGGCCATCGTACATCTCCCTGAAGGCACCAGTGGAGTCGCGCACGTTAATGCTGTGGCGTGACTGGAAGTCGGGCTAGTGGTGTGCGAGTCCATAGTCCCACTGCTACTAATCGGTTGAGAACAGTTTGAAACTTCCTGGCAGATTAAAATTGTGTGCCGGACCCGGGACTCGAACGTAGGACCTTTGCCTTTCGCGGGCAAGCACTCTATCACCGAGCTATCCCGACACGACTCACGGTCGTGTCCCTTATTCTGCCAGTACCTCGCCTCCTACTTTCCAAAAGTTGTGGGGCGTGACCGTGAGTCGTGTCGGGATAGCTCAGAGGTTGAGCGCTTACCCGCGAAAGGCAAACGTCCCAGGTTCCAGTCCCGGTTTCGGCACACAATTTTAATCTACCACGAAGTTTCATATCAGCGCACACTTCGTTGCAGAGTGAAATTCTCATTCTTATAACAGGTTGCTTGACACTTCTTGCCTCAAAAACCCTTGTATCTGTTTGTAACAAAGGCAAAAAAAAAAAAAAAAAAAAAAAAAAAAAAAAACCTGGAAACGTTTTGTATCATTTAGGCTGATTTATATGTTTTTGGGATGGTGAATCAAAATATGAACTATGATTTTTATCACGTACAAATTTTTTGCTTTTACATTGTGTTACAAATGAAAAACACTGTATATATATGAAATCACAATGAAAAAATACTAAATAAAAATCAAACTTATACATTTCTATTTTATTTTCTTGTAAACCATACAAACAATACTGAAGTTTTTCGTACTGTATACCTTTATATTTTCTTACTCTCTTCTCTCGAAAACTTTGCATGCAGTTTTTCCTCTTGTGCGGCACACACCGATTTTCTCTGTGAAATTACTGTCAGTAGTCTCCCATCATGTTGATATTCTATCTATCCTGGTGTCTCTTCTCCATGACCTTCATATCTAGGTGAAAATGCTCTCGTTGCTCTTCACATACGTTGTCCAAATTTTCCGAAAGAAATAAAATCCTATTAACTTTTTAAGCAGTGAATCTTTTAAACTCCCCAACATACCAAATTTTTCAAACTTATTTGTAACAATGGCTACATATTCAGGGTCCTTTTTACTACCAAAAAATCCAGAGACGAAATATTTGAAAGCTCACCAGACCTTCTTTTAACACAAAGTCATCACTGAATCAAAATTTGCAACAAGAAACATTTTTCGAATGTCAGGTGCAACAGAAACACCTTCTTTAACTCTGGCGTCGCACTATTAGGAAATTTGGAGCGTAGATATTGTAAACATTGTCCGTCTTTCGTTAAATCACTTACCAAGTCATTTAAATCAGTTTAAATAAAGTTTTGAGCTACTAAGTTTGTTACATCACATTGAAACTCACCCTTATCATCTCCTTCAGACTCAGAACTGCTAAGTGTCATGTTTTTAATTACTCTACTGGATCAGGTTCAAAAGTTTGTAAATATATCGGACCAAACTGCGTGGTCATCAGTCCGTAGCTTACAAAATACTTAAACCTAGGTAAACTAACCTAAGGACAACACACACACATCCATGCCCCAGGGAGGACTCGAACCTCCACGGCGAGCAACCGCGCGGTCCGCAGAGGGACGCTTTAGACCGCTCGGCTACTCCGCCGCGGATACTGGATGAGGAACAGGAATACCTAGACCATGGGGTGCAGGACGGAAAACTGATGAAACATTAAGATCAGATACAACTGTCTACTTTTTTGAATTATAATCACTTCCCGCTGAACTATAAAATTAAGAATCATCAGAGTGAATTTTTGGCTCCCTCCATATCATTGGGATACCATACCTAAATGTTTTCTTCTCACCTTTTGACCAATTTCTTAAATCATCAGCACATAGGTAACAAACATTATGTGGTGCCTACGCCTAGATTCATACCAAAATATGAAAAGGATAGTTTTTTTAACAAAGTCAGTTGTATTCCTGTAATGTTTTTAATCACAAACATAAATTATCATGAAAGGGTTTTTAAGCCACGATTTTACTATTTTACACTGTAAACTTTCACTTCAATTCAAATCGAAAGTAGAATAGAGGTCATATCAATGGCAAAAAAAAAAAAAAAAAAAATAAATAAATAAATAAATAAAAAAATAAATAAAAATAAAAAATAAAAATAAAAATAAATAAAAATAAATAAATTAGTAAATAAATAAATAAATAAATAAAAATAAAAAAATCTAAATTTCGTTCTTATAAACTGATTGTCAACCATATTACTGTCCGTTGCAAGGCGCCTTCGATCGGTTATACACTCCACCGCAGCGTTCTATTAATATCAAGTGACAAATCAAATACCACACGCGCCGCCTATAAAGAACTTCACAAATACTATCTGTAGACCAAACAATAAAGACAATTAGAATAGTCTAACATAATATACAGCAGAGTAATGGTTACGGTCAAAAATAAGCCCTGAGTGAACCGTCTGCTACTACGCCTCTACAACGAAACCATCAGCCGCCCACGTGAGCACGTAGCGGGATGTCAGCCTTCTGCCGTGGCCCACCAGATTACCAGTCTTGTGGGCAATCGAAAATGTGTTGAGTATAGAGAACGATGGATGGAGTGCAGTGACCCAATGCCAACGACCACATCTGGAAAGGGATGAATGCAGCATGGATGGCTGTAGTACAGGATACTAATCGCTGGTTATTGTATTATACAGGGTATCCCAGCTATCTTGTCCACCCAAAATATCTCGGGAACAATAACAGCTATTGGGAAACGACTTTCACCGGTATCAATGTACGGCTGGGGCCCATGAATGTACATATTTGGAAACATTCTAAAACGAAAAAAAAAATGTTCAAATGTTTGTTAAGATTATGGGACTTAACTATGGAGTCATCAGTCCCTAAACTTACAAACTACTTATGAACTAGCTTATACTAAAGACGGCACAAATATCCCTGCCCGAGGGGGGATTCGAGCCCCCGACCGTAGTTGCCGTGCAGACCGTGATTGAAGCACCTCAGTCTCCTCGGCCACCGCGGCTGGCCTAAAACGGAAGCAAATGTGTTTTTAACACAAACTTATGTTTTTTTAAATTGACACACTCTATTTTTTCTTCAGCAAACCGTAGGATGACAAATCGCATAAACAATGGCTTTGATTGGTTCGCAATATTCCAATTACATTCCGAGATATTGCAACGAGAAGCTGACGCTTGAAAAACCCGAAATACGCTGCTAGCGGACGTCCTGAGGCTCAGGCGTGAACCCCATGCTGCCCGTAATAGCGATGTGATTGACGTGCGTAATCGTTTCGGATCTCATGGTAAGTATGGAAGTGCGATTACGCATGTCAATCACATCGCGATTACGGGGAGCATGGGGTTCACGCCTGAGTCTCAGAACGTGCGCTAACAACACATTTCGGGTTTTTCAAGCGTCAACTTCGCGTCGCATATCTCGGGATGTAATTGGAATATTGCGATGCAATCAACGCCATTGTTCATGTGATTTGCCATGCTATGGATTGCTGAAGAAAACATATAGGGCGTCTATTTAAAAAAAAATTGTGTTAAAAACACATTTGCTTTCGTTTAAGAATGTTCCCAGCCGTACATTGATACCGGTGAAAGTCGTTTTCCAATAGCTGTTATTGTTCCAGAGATATTTTGGGTGGACAAGATAGCTGGGACACCCGGTATATTATTATAGTCTTCAGTCCGGAGAGTGGTTTGATGCAGCTGTCCACCCTACTCTATCCTGAGCAAGCCTTTTCATCTCCTCATAAGAACGGCAACCCACATCCATTTGAATATGCTTACTATATGTGTCTCTTGGCCTCCCACTGCGATTTTTACCCCACACACTTCCCTACAATGCTAAATTTGCGATTCCTCGATGTCTAAGAATGTGTCCTACCAAGCGATCCCTTCTTTTAGTCAAGGTGTGCCAAAAATTCATTTTCTCTCCAATTCTCTTCAGTACCTCTTCATTAGTTACGCGATCTACTCACCTAATCTTCAGCATTCTTCTATAGCACTACATTTTAAAAGCCTGTATTCTCTTCTTGTCCGCACTGTTTATCGTCCATGTTTCACTCCACATAAATGCCTTCAGGAAAGACTTCCTTACACTTAAATTAATATTCGATGTTAGGAAATTTCTCTTTTCTAACAATGATTTTCTTTCCATTGCCATTCTGTATTTTATATTCTCTGTACTGCGACCGTCATATGTTATTTTACTACCCAAGTAACAAAACTCATCTACCACCTTCATTGGTTCGTTACCTAATCCAGTTCCTTCAGACTCGCCTGATTGTCTGATACTGCATTCCATTATCTTTGTTTTACTCTTGTTAATGTTCATTTTGTACACATTCGTCAACACACTGTCCATTCCATTCAACTGCTCTTCCAGGTCCTTTGCTGTCGCGGCTTATACGCATCGATAACCTCAAGCTTCCAACAGAGTCCTCAGGAGAGCGTGTCCCTACTAGAGTACAGGACACATGCAGAACCGAGGTGACTGAAACGCGAATCATTTCTTCAGAACACACAAATGAACATGACCTATGAATATGAACTTCCTGTCCCTAGTGTTCAAAGGTGTTCTGTTCCAAATTTAATATTTTCTGATGTTGCTATCGAGATTATAAGGAAAACAATATTTTTGGAAAATGGATTTCTTGGCCCCTAGTCCATTACACCCCCTGTTATCGTGCCCTCTGCGGCTGAGGCCCAGTAACTCATTGCCTCCCTAGCAGCTGGCCGCCGCCTTGCCGGCCCAGGCGGCAGCCAGTGTTAAGCGGCGGCGGCGGTGGCGGGATGCGCGCCGCGTTTTCCCACGGCTGTCCCTGACACTGAGCCGGCCGCTCGCCTTGGATCAGCCGCGGATGCCGCAAGGCCGCCGGCGGAGAGAGAGGCATCAACCTGCAGGCCGCTCCACTGCCGGTCACGGTCTGCCGCTGGTCGCGCGGCGCCACCTCGGTGCTGGGAGAGCGGCCACGGGGTCCAGCGGCTGTCTGGAGGCAGCCACTAGAAATTGTACAGCGTAATATCCTGCTTCACAGAAGTGACAAAAGTTATGGAATACTTTCTATCCTCCCTTCCCCCCGTCCCACCGTCTCTCGACTGGCATATTTCTGTCCTCCTTCGCGCTTTGCGTCTGACTTTGCTAGTTCCGCGTGAGCGGGTCACGGTAGCTCATCTTACAGACCATTTGGTGACCCTCTGCCAGTGTCTTGATAGACCACCTTTTGTCGGGCAAAGTGCAGCAACGTGATGTGGCATGGACTCATCATGTCGTCGATGAAAGTCCAAGGGTACTGAGCGCCTTGTTGACAGTTTGGTCGGAGGCTTAGGGGGCGCCGCTGTGGAGTGGCCGAGTAATCAAGGCGCCTAGCTGCCCAGCGCGCCACTGTTCGCCGTCGGTGGTTTGAGTCCTCCCTCAGCCATGGGTGCATTTGTTTTCTTAGTATAAGTTAATTTAGGTAGTTTGTAAGTCTAGGGACTGATAACCAGAATAGTTAAGTGTTGTAGCGTAAAGTCAGCGCCGCACGCTAGACGTAGAAGAACGATCCTGTAGAAGGCAGTGATCGACCGAAAGCCAAACGAAAGCAGGAGCCGCGCATTCTGTAGGGATTAACCGAAGATGCGCGCCCTCTACAAGCGGCTATATCTAGGCCGACATACATCTGGACGCCCGTCAGTTACTACTCAGGTATACGGCAGTAACTAGTGAGAACTCGGACAGAGCAGCTAGCATCATAGGGAGGACGCTGCAAGAAGAGAGAAGAAACATACTTACGTTCTAAAGATGAGTATTGTAACTTTCAGTCAAATATCTTGTAACACTAAGTATATCAATGTTTTAGATATCAAAGTATTCTTTAAGTCCCAGAGATTTACAAACTATTGAACATTTTCTTAGGGGGGGCGGGGATTTCCCAAATGAAATGATTTATGAGTCTTCCTCCAAACGCAATGTTTTGCCATTTTATATAAACTACAAACAGGTGCTCCCAGAAGGAAAGATCTATATTCCTGAAGGAGACAGAAACATATTCATTTCAGTGAAACATATTTCAATAGTCATATGTTCCATTCTATTTCAAGTGACTCAAATGTTCAAATTTTTCTAAACTTATTTGACCAAACTGCTATGGTCACCAGTCCCCAGACTTACAAACTACTTAAACTACCTTACACTAAGGGCAGCACACACACACAGACCCATTCCCGACGGAGGACACGAAACTCCTGCGGAAACGGCCGCCTTTTGGGTAGCATACCGTGAAAAACGCGGCTACTCCCAGTGGCTAAGTGATCCCGAAGCAAAGTCTTCAAAAAGGTAGTAAGAGTTACTGAATTGTTTTATTTTGTGGTTTGTCATATGTTTGTTTTTATCATTTATTTATAAAATTGCACATTTATGATCGTTTGTAATAAAAGTTTAAAATGCTGTTTTACGCAGCGGACAATTTAGAACATTTCACCATAACACAATTACTTTTAAGCGTACATGATACTAACATGTTATGTGAGCATGAACATGTTTCTAGAAGATCGAGCCGTATTCAAAATGTCACCATTAAATGATGTTAAACAAACCTGTTGTCTCTACACTCTTTGTTGATGGGAAACAGACTTCTGGTTTCATATTACGTGTTCTAAAAAGCCGAGATATCGGAAAGATTATAAATCCGTTATGTGTGACTCGCCATTATTCTTACTCAACAGAAGAAAAAGAAGTTTCTAGGACATTTATTGTGGGGATAACAGTTTCGATAACATATATTGAACATAAGATGTTTATTAGTAACGGTTACAAAAATGTTCAAATGTTTGTGTAGTCTATGGGACTTAACTACGGGGTCATAGTAATGGTTACAGGTTTCGCTCCATACTGAGACCATATTCAGACCTTTAATACACCATTTTGGACCCGTTGGTGGCGGACGAAACAGCATCCACAACAGTTCTTACGTTTGGCTGAAATCGTTCCTGCATTTTAGAAGATGTCGAACCAGTCTACATACTTCTCTTTCTCTTAAGCAATTTCCCGCACACGCAGGGTCGGCTTGGTTATTCGGATTTGGCGTGATAGTATTGACGAGGTGGCCGGATGTCCTTCCTGCCGCCACCCCATGCCCCCCAGGAGGAAATGTGTTCCCCAAATGTCTGCATATAGTGTTGTATGTGTGGAAGTGTAAAGTGTTACGAAATGTTTGCGAATCGTGTAATTGAGGCGGAACTTGGGGACCAGCCCTGTATTCACCTAGGTGGATGTGGAAAACCGCCTAAAAACCACATCCAGGCTGGCCGGCACTCCGGTTACCCTCGTTAATCCGCCGGGCGGATTCGAACCGGGGCCGGTATGCCTCCCCGTCTCGGAAAGCGGTGCGTTAGACCGCACGGCTAATCGAGAGGGTTCGAACCAGTCTACATACATATATTTTTATAGTACAATACCGCCCCTGACTTCGCAATAAGTATGACGCATAGTGGGACGAAGCACCCTCTGCCACACATGCACGAAGCGCCTTTCGCCTTGCAACACGGTACGAAAAAATAAAAATAAAAAAAAGTTCAAAAGGTTGTAAGTTTACGGGACTAACTACTAAGGTCATCACTCCCTACACTTACAAAATACTACTTAAACTAACATAAGGACAACACACACAGCCATGAGAGAGAGAGGGGGAGCTCTCGAACCTCCGACTGGGAGCCACAGAGCGCTCTGCAGCAAGACACCTTAGAGCGCTTTACAATTCCACAGCGGCACTGTGAGAAGCACTCTCGACCACACAACATCGATAGGAAGCGCTTTCTACAATGCAACATTGGTATGAACCCCCTTACACGATACAGCAGTAGCATGAGACAGCCCTGCTACTCAACTTGGGTGTGGAGCACCATCTGCCATGCAACATTGGGACAAAACTATTACAAAACATTGGTACGTAGCAGTCTCTGCCCTAGAGCACAGGACATCCGACTCGCAAAGTAACCCGGCTGCAAATCAGACCATACGAGCTATCGTAAGAATTATACTATCTGGTAGATGAAAACTGCGTGCCGTACCAGTATAGGAACCAGGGTATTGCCTTTCGCTGGTAAACGCACTACCGACTTTTTTTCTAGATCGCTATTTGCCAACGAGAATCGTGTTTGTCCAGTGTTTATTGATGAGATATTTCCTCAGACAATTTTTTTTCCATAGGGTGTCCAGCCGTCTTACGCAACACGCCGAGCCGACTGACCTGTCCGAGCACGACTCTCGGCCGTTCTCACAGGCTTACTTCATTCCACCGGTACTTGGTCTCATATCTTCCAAAGTTACCAGAAGTTCTTCAGAAAGCATTGTAGTACTACCACTCCTGTAAGAAAGGAGATTGCGGTGACATGATTTTCCATATGTACTTCGACCATGCACTGGTAGACAGTTTCAAATGTAGCAGGGAATTAAATTTTTCATAGTTCAGGTAATTTAATCGGAATATCTATAACAGCAGTCGTTCCTTGTAACAGTCTATCTGTAAGTGAAAAATATGTCAAAATTACTCAAGCAATTTTTGAGATTAGCGCAGACATGCAAAGACAACCACAGTGAAATACTTCAGTTGTACACTGCTCAAAACAATTAGGGAATCAAATGAGATACCATACACAATATACCTATGGTAACGTATTTTATTCAAATATCGGTTACAATTATAATTCGTGTGTGATACAGTACGATATTTTGCTGTCTAAACTCTTTGCTTGAGGTTTACATGGTGTTTACTTAGAGTGAGGCACCATGCGGCTACCATAATAGTGAAAAGGTCATTCTCGTTGCCCTCTAATATGGTATGTGATCACCTTGGATTGCCAGTACAGTTGCACACCTGCATGGCATGGACAGTATGAGGTTATCAATGAGCTCTTGAGGGATATTTGGCCATTCTTCCGTGAGTGTAATATGCAGCTGTACAAACGTTGTGGCAGGTATTGGTCTCACTGCAATGCGTCTGCCAAGTGCATCTCAGACAATATCAATGGGTTTAAGTCCGGTGATCAACCTGGCCACTCAATTCGTTCAATTTCCTCAACTTCAAGCATGTTGTCCACCAATGCAGCTATGTGGGGAAGAGGGTTATCGTCCACCAGAAGGAGCCCATCTCTGTGGTATCAGCATTGGGAACAACAAAATGGCAAAATATCTCGTATCTTATACCTCTGAGCAGCTAAAGCGCCATTTTGAACGACATAGAGGTCTGTACGTCCGCCAGTATCAACTCTCGCCCACGCCATAATATGGTGTCTCCTGAATTAATCAGGATTGTTCCGAGTTCCACGTTCTCTCCAGGGAAGGGATCGACGATTGTCCGGCTGGAAACAAAATCTTGACTCATCTGTGAACGGAACGACTCCAATCCTAATGGTCCCCTGCCTACTTTTTGCGGGCTGAACGGCGTTGTGATTTTAACTGGACACACACCATAGGTCTCCGTGCGTAGAAGCGACATACTCGAAGCCGATTTCTGACTGTTGGTGTTGATATAGCGTGTCGTGTTGCTGCCTCGAGGATGCGTTGCAGGTGAGTTACATTCAGCCTCCTGTCTCGATGGGATCTTAACCGGAGATAACGGTCATCTCTTGCTGACGTTACACATGGACGATCCTGGCCTTGCCTTTTTTAAAACGGTTCCTGCTGTTGTGAAATCGCGTCCAGGTCCTGAAAATTACACATCGGAACAGTACAATTCTTTTAGGGCCCTCTTAAAGAGATATTTATTTTTAGCAGAAGTTTTTATGGTTGTTGGTAAATTATTGAAAATATGTGTTCCTGAGTAGTGGACCCCTTTTTGAACTAAAGTAAGTGCTTTTAAGGACTTGTGTAGATCATTCTTATTCCTAGTATTATAGGTATGAACTGAGCTGTTTGTTGGGAAAAGGGATATATATATATATGATTTATGATAAATTTCAGTAAGGAATAAATATACTGAGAGGCAGTAGTTAATATACCCAGTTCTTTGAAGAGGCTTCTGCAGGATGTCCGCGAATTTACACCACAAATAATACGTATTACGCGCTTTTGGACTCTGAAAACTTTTGCTTGACTTGAAGAGGTACCCCAAAATATTATCCATATGATATTATGGAATGAATGTAAGCAAAGCATACAAGCTTTTTTATTTATATGTCTCCTAAAGTCTTATACCACTCGTATTGCAAATACAGATTTGTTAAGTCGTTTCTGCAGTTGTGTGGTGTGCTCATCGCAAATGAATTTGTTATCAAGCTGTAATCCCAGGAATTTTATACTGTCAAACTTTTCTATCTGCTCTTCTTCATACTTTATGCATATACTGGATGTGAATCTCTCACATGTTCTGAACTGCATGTAGTGAGTCTTCTGAAAGTATAATGTCAATGATTTAGCTTTAAACTATTTATTAATGTCAATGAAAATATCATTAGCAGACTTTTCTAAAACTAAGCTCGACATGCTATTTATTGCAAAACTTGTATCATCTGCAAAGAAAAAAAGCTACATAAGTAAAATTTTGAACTTTTTGGAAATAAATAATATTGCAGAAATAGAAAGTGACCCAACAAATAAATACACAGCTCAAATCAGGTTGCTAATGAAATTGTCATACAATTTTAAAAGCTACTGAAATAAAATGCAACAACTTCACGAATGGACGTGAACTAAAGATATATAAAAACCGCAACCCCTTTATGCCGTATAATTAATAGTATAAATAGTCTCATATACATACTAACAAGAAACCGGACACATTACTAACAAATTTCTACACATACGACAAGAAATTGAAACTAAAATTTCCAGTACATTTAAAAAAAAGCAACGACATAAATATCCCAGAAATTCTCAAATTTGTGTCATTTGATATTATAAACCTGTACAAAAGTATCCACACACAAGAAACTACAAAAATATCTCCACACAAGAAACTATAGGCATCATTCAACATAACCTCTTCAAATACAGAAAATTACGAATCACAGGAATATAAAAAATAAAAAAAATTGCCATTATCACATAACTACTTCACATTTAAAAATTAAATTTACAGACAGATTGATGGGGTGGTTATAGGCAGTACAATAGAAGCAACATTAGCTAATATTTTTTAAAAAGAAGCTTAAAAAATCTAAAATCACAAAATACATTAACAAACATAAATATACATCACATGTTACGCAGCAGTAGGTCCAATAATAAATAAGAAATTAGAACTGCATGTAAGCTTCTATGAACAGCTTAGCGAAAGCATCATTGTATACAAGGCACACTAAAGTCAACACACGACAATATTACAACTAACTCTTACTGATAATGATAAGTTTTGAAAAACGTCTAATGATATAAAAGAAATCATTCAGATAGCTAAGGGAAGGGAAATTAGAATGAGATAGGAAACAGGAATTTGATAGCACGAAAAAGAAGAGAAGGAAAGCTAGTGGATAATTATTAATTGGGCAAAAGGATTGAAAGAGCAGGTCCCCTGGTGGAACTGTGCACACAGTAATTCAGTGATCACTTGCACTTGGTTTATGAATCATGAAGCATAGTTTTGGACGTGGAAGAGACCACGAGACACCAGGTTTCAGATTGTTTACGTAATGGTCAGAAAAAGATGTCGGAGCCAGTTTTTAAGCTGCAACACATGTCCAGGCTCAGGTGTAGATTCTGACATTACTTATTGGTTATGAAATGTAGACTAAAACTGAATAAACTGTAAAACGATAGAAAGATGAAAACAGAATAAAATGAAAGAACCATAGATTAAGAGGTCGCATTAGGCAACGGTTGACTGAAATGGGGATAGATAGAACAGAACAAGACGAATGGGTAACTTTGAGAAATGCATTGGTGAAGGAAGTAGAGGACCAAATGCATGGAAATACAAGTCGTGGTAGAAATAGTTCGTGATCGCAGGAAATACTGAATTTAATTGGTGTGAGCAGAAAATAGCAAAATACAGCAAATGGAATAGGCAAAATAGAGGAGGCTTAAAATGAATAATGGCAATAAGGAAAATATCTGACTGTAGAAGCATGTATAACTAGGAGAAAGATAAATACCACTTACAGGATGATTGAATAGAAATTTGGAGAAACGAAAAGCAGCTGTATTAAAAGCAAGAGCTCGCATGTACAACCAGTACTAAGCATAGATGAGAAAGCTGTAAGGAGAAAGCAGTGTATGGAACGGCTATACAGGGGAAAAGTAGGCAGTATTGTAGAAAGGGAAGTGGGAGCAGATGAATGTGAGGTAGAAGATACAATACTCGAGAAACTGTCATGTCACTGAAAAACCTAAATCAGAACAAAATCATTGACGTGGATGATATTCAATCAAAGCCACAAAGCCCCTGGGAGAAACAGCCATGACAAAATTATTCCATCTGGTGTGCCAGATTTATGGTACAGGCCAAATGCAATCAGAATTCAAGAAGAGTGTCATGTTTCAGTTCAACGTAATACTCCATTTCAACAAAAGAAAAGTCATGGGTGTAAAATAATAAAACGAATTATTTAAAGAAGAAAGGAAAAACTGATAGAGATCGACCTCGGGAGAGTTATTTTATATGTAGAAGAAACCGAGAATGCATGTAGGAGAAACGTAGGAACATGACGTGCAATATTGAATCTACCAGGCACATTGATAGAAGTTTATAGCTTTTGTAGATTTGGAGAAAGCTTTTGTCAATACTGACTGGATACTCTCTCTAAAATTCTGAAGTTAACAGGGGGAAAATGTTGGGCGTGAAAAGTTATGTACAGCTTTTACAGAAAACAGTGCATGAAAGGGAAGCATTGGTTTGGAAGGGGCTAAGACAGGTTTGTAGCCTTTCCTCAATGTTAATTCATATGTACATTGTGTAACCCATGTAATAAGCACCGAGAAATCTGTAAAGGGAATTTGAGTTCAGGGAGCAGCGCGGGAGTGCCGTGCGCTCTAAGGCGCCTTGCTGCGAAGTGCGCGGTAGTTCTCAAATGTTTGTAGAGTCTATGGGACTTAACTACGGGGTCATCAGTCCCCAAACTTACAAATTACTTATGAACTACTTACAACTAAGGACGGCACAAATATCCATGACCGAGAGGGGATTCGAACCCCTGACCGTAGTGGCCGTGCAGACCGTGACTGGAGCGCCTCAGTCTCCTCGCCCACCGCGGCTGGCGGTAGTTCTCCGCCGGAGATTCGGTTTCTCCCTCGGGCATGGGTGTCCTTAGCATAAGTTAGTTTAAGTAGTTTGTTAAGTCTAGGGTCTGATGACCACTGCAGTTTGGTCCCATAGCTTTACAAATATTTGAACATTTGAGAGTTCAGGGAGGAGACTTATATACGTTGCAATTTCCCAGTGACTTTGCAATTCTATTGGAGACAGCAATTGACCTCAAAGAGCCACTGAACGGAATGGACAGTGTGTAGATCTAAAATCTAAAGAATTATACGTCGCAACGTTGTTGTCAAATGATAGATTATTTTATTCCAAATCCAACTGAAACAGCAATGTGATCTGTCACAACACAACTAATACACAAAAAGTGGAAACTGTGAGCAGTGGCAGCCACAACATCCGCAGCAGCTACAGCAGCTGCCCGTTCATTCGCAGCTGAAGAATATATGTTAATTCAATGTGGCGTCATGCAACCGGTGCATGCTGCTTCAAAATCAATCCTGAAGTTTGTGCTTGGTTTTTGGATGGCTATTTGAAGCCTATATCGTTTGAAGGGGACCCAACACCCTTACAAGTTAACGATATATTAAGGGAATCGAAAAACAAGGAGATCGATGAAGAACTAGAATTTGATTTTTACATAGGCACTTCTGACGAGTCAGAATGCAAATAAGTTTTTGTACAAATTTTGTGTTTTGTTATATAATAAAAATGTATGTATTAATAAGAATATTTATATCATTATCTGATATTTTATTTAATTTTACCATTATTTCATCTGCACTGACAAGATCGAAAAAATCTCCTGTTGAAGTTCATGCATTTTAAACAAGAAAAATTATTTCATAATTATGTATTGTCACTGATAAATGAATGTGTGAGTGAAAAAAATTGATATCGTTAATATTTATATTATAGAAGATACCTTGCAAAAGAAGTGTTAACGCTCGTGTTGAAAATTTAACATCTTAACCTTTTGGGGGTGTGTGGGCGGCAAACACACCGCAAAGGCTGAACTTATTTAATAGTTTTTTGCTACTAAACAATGGCCAGGTCTGATATCAAACTATGTGACACTCACTCTCTCTTTGATGAAGATTGTGTACTAGATTTCACGAAGGCAGGCAGGCTTAGTGGACGCTCAATAAATTAAAATTTGCGGTACGTATGCCGGGGCGCGCCCACTGAGGGGTTAAATCTAGGCAACCATGCATTTAGCAAACTTTTTGATAAGGCAACCTATTACAG
This sequence comes from Locusta migratoria, assembly GCA_026315105.1. NCBI lineage: Eukaryota > Metazoa > Arthropoda > Insecta > Orthoptera > Acrididae > Locusta > Locusta migratoria. Next base: position 87,048,323 of record CM048746.1, read on the forward strand.
TTGGATTTGGAATAAAATAACTTATCATTTCAAATGTAATTCGATAAAATAACGTGTTGTTGTTATGGTCTTCAGTCCGGAGACTGGTTTGATGCAGCTCTCCACCCTACTCTATCCTGAGCAAGCCTTTTCATCTCCTCATAAGAACGGCAACCCACATCCACTTGAATCTGCTTACTATACGCGTCTCTTGGTCTCCCTCTGCGATTTTTAGCCCACACACTTCCTTCCAATGCTAAATTTATGATTCCCCGATGTCTGAGAATGTGTCCTTCTAAGCGAGCCGTTCTTTTAGTCATGGTATGCCAGAAATTCCTTTTCCCACCAATTCTGTTCAGTACCTTTTCATTAGTCATGCGATCTACGCACCTAATCTTCAGCATTCTTCTGTAGCACCACATTTCAAAAGCCTATATTATCTTCCTGTCCGCACTGCTTATCGTCCATGTTTCACTCCCGTACAAGGCAACACTCCATACAAATGCCTTCAGAAAAGACTTCCTTACCCTTAAATCAATATTCGATGTTAGCAAACTTCTCTTTTTGAAAAATGCTTTTCTTCCCATTGAAATTCTGCATTTTATATCCTCTGTACTGCGACCATCGCACGTTATTTTAACGTAACTCATCTACCACCTCCATTGTTTCGTTACCTAATCTAATTCCTTCAGCATCGCCTGATTTTCTAAGACCGAATTCCATTATTTTTGTTTTGCTCTTGTTAATGTTCATTTTATACGCTCTCTTCAACACGCTGTTCCAGGCCCTTTGCTGTCTCTGACAGAATTACTATGTCATCAGCAAAACGCAATGTTTTTATTTCTTCCCAATGAACTTTAATCCCTACCACAAAAAAAAAAAAAAAAAAAAAAAAAAAAAAAAAAAAAAAAAAAAAGTATGAGGATATATTAACTACGCTTACCTCTTCATACAAAGCAACCCTATAGATGGCAAACCGGTGAAAGTAGGCAACCTTTATTTTTTCTGTTCATTGGGGTATATTCTCTCAGTTGATGCTTGACAGTTGGGGGAAGTTGATCGAAAAAAAATTAATGAAACATTTTATTGTTTAACATAGTCGGCACCAGATTTAGCTAGGCAACCTATTAGCGATGTATAAATCTATACATTATCTACCATATATACGTCATTAAAATTAAATAACAGATGACGGTACATATTTCTTATACCAGATCTCGGATTAAAACTATTTCAAATGCTTGTAGTTTTAGTTTTCAGTAGAGTTACATAACGGAGAGCTCAATCGAGACCTCAGAGAGTCAGAGCAGGAACACGGAGTTGCTGCAAAATACGGTTATATTTATACGGAAGGTAGGAAGGTTCCCATGCCGGACTTGTCCGAAACTGGAGTGTGCGTCGGCGGTTGGCGGTCGGTGCACGCACAGGGCTGTCCTTGGCCGAGGTCAGGGCGGGGCCTGCCGGGGAAAGGCTGTCAGAGGCGGACGCGGCCCTGCTGGATGGGCGGAGAGCTGGACGCCGGCGTGGGCTCGCCGGCCGCTGACCCGTGGACCCCGCGGCCCTCTATAAAGGCGGCGGGCCCGCCCCGCTGGTCACAGTCGCTCAGCATCCGACGCCCCAGCCGACGCCTGCAGACATGAACGCCCTGGTGAGTGCGCTTTCCTGGCTGACACTCTCGGAGGCAGCGCCCGGTGTGGGCTGGCCCACGCGTCTCTATTTCTTGGATCTTCGTTCTCTGACTGGACACCACCTCGACTGCTTCTCACTTTCAGCTCAGACTAGCACTTGCACCCAATGTCCCCAGTTAGTTCTCGGATGTAATCCAATCTCTGTCTTACCCCACGTTTTTAGCATCTACAGCTTCCAATAGTACTATGAAGGCTATTCTCTTATGTCTTTCACACAAGTCCTATAATCTCGTACCTATTTCTCGTCAATATTTTGCACATAGCCCTCTCCAATTCTGTTACAACTTCCTACTTTTCCACCTAATTTTCAACGTCCTACTATAGCACCACCATTTTATACGTTTCATTTCTCATATTTACTGGTTTTCCTCCTACTTGTCATTCACAAAAATCCAATTCTGTGCCTCAAAAGTAAATTCCCAGAATTTTTTTCCTCAAATTGAGACAGCCATTTAATACTTGTAGATTTCTTCTCCCTCTTCTTTCCCCTCTTTGGTCCCTCCTTTTCATGTTTTCCTTCTGTCCACTGTAGCTCTAGTCTTTCATTTATTTCGTGGACACAAGTTTCTATGTTAATTGTATTGCTACTCCCATTTTCTTTCATATTTCTTCGGTTTACATTAGATTCCTTTTTGTAAATATGAAAATATTTAATCCATTCAACAAGTCCTGAAATGCTTTTTCACTTCCAGCTAGATGATACTTATATGACTTATAAAAAAGCCGGCCGCGGTGGCCGAGGGGACTGAGGCGCTCCAGTCACGGTCTGCACGGCCACTACGGTCGGGGGTTCGAACCCCCCCTCGGGCATGGATATTTGTGCCACCCTTAGTCTTAGCTCGTTCTAAGTAGTTTGTAAGCTTAGGGACTGATGACCCCGTAGTTAAGTCCCATAAGTTCTACAAACATTTGAACATTTTTGAACTTATAAAAAAAGTTTGTAAATCTATGGGAGTTAACTGCTTGGTTATTAGTCCCTAGCTAACAAACTATTTAAACTAACTAACCTAAGCACAACACATACACCCATGCCCGAGGGAGGACTCGAACCTCCGAGGCAAACGGCCGCGCGACCCGTAGCACGGCGCTTCAGTGCTCACAGCTATTCCACCGCGGCTATATCTCTTATACAACTCACTGTGTACGTTCATATTTTGCAAGGACTGCGCAAGGTTAAAAAAATTCATACTCTCTGTTTTTGAGAAGTTTTATTTGGGGGTGGAGGGGAGGAGGTCATCGTAAGTCTTCTGAGTGGTTTGGTGTAGCGTGCCACGATTCCTCTCGCGTGCTGTAGCATCTACATCCAGTTCTTAATTAATCCTTAAATCTATTCTAACCTCTTTCTTGGCCTTCAGCTTTTGTCCCTCTACAGCATCAGTACAATTATAGTTATTACCTGTTCGATTACTAAATCTCCAGTCCTCCTATTACTTCATCAAGTCAATTTTTCTAATGTATTTCTTTCCTTGTCGATTCGTCCAAACCCTCCTCGTCGATTCCCCAGATTTTTTTTTTTTTTCAAAAATCTTAAGAAAATTTTGATGCGCCCCACCACGAATCCTTCTCCTGCGACAACCTCAATTCATAGTTCCATTTGCACCGTACATCCTTATTTATTTGTTGGATATATTTCAGTCTTTGCCTTCATAAACATTTTATACTCACAACAGCTCCCTTTAGTACCATGGAGACTATTTTCTGTCAAAGATCCAGTAGATTTCTTACTAGCCCACCTAATTTTAACGTATCGATTCTTTTCCTTTGGGATTTTGAATTGTCTACGATTCAATTCTATACAACTTTTAAATTTATTCTTACAAGCTCGGTTACTTGTTCTAACTTTTAAGACCATTGAAATCCTTTCATTACGAATTTTAGTCTCCCTTCAGAATTGATTATTTGCTAGGGTAAAGAGATTGTGCTTCAAACCAACACCCTTTTTAATCAGAGCATTTCTTTCTTTCTGCTATATTCTTCTTCGGTCCTTTTTATTCATAATTCATATTACGCAACTTTTCTTATTACTTATACATAAATTCCAGCATCTTTCTCAACTGTACAATGTGGAATGGTCTGATTAAGACGTGTCAGACGAAAGAATTTACGTACATACAATTTACTCTGTATGATAGGAATTCGTTTTCTTAGAAATCAAATTCTGCTTAATGACGCAAATGGACAAGAAATTTGATGCCAAAGGTGTACTGAATAGTATACAAAAAGTTAACAGCCAATTTCCACTGGATGAATGTCTACGGAAAAGAAGTATATAGCACAATAATAATAATAAAAACTACAATAGTTATGGTGTAACAAAGCGTGTGTTAAATGACTAGCCTGGGCTGTCGATCGTTCTGAGGTAGATGTGATTTCTACTCCTTGTCGGGGCTGTGTCTTAAAGAAAGCAACTGACAAGGGTTGCCCCACGTTTATCCGTCTGTGCTTCGGTAATTCTGCTTCTATTCTGTGTACAATTTATGTAGATGATGAACATCCAGGGCGTGATTGGTAAATTATTTTTCCTATGTGCTCTGATGGGAATTTCGGTATATCTGTGCTGTCAAAAAGTTTTATTAAAAACTGACTGGATCTTATAAGGAAGAGATTTACACTGCCTCGTCAATGTAGTTTCATCGAGTAGAAAGAATCTTCGAGTAAAATTTAGAATAAGGGTTCGTCGCGGAGGCGTTTTTGTGGACATTAAAGAGGAAATAGAGGTTTGATTCCTGGCAGTGGCACAGATTTTCTGTCTCCACGTCAATGTCTACTGCTGGCCAACTATAAAGAGTCGGAACTGGAACATGTTTTTGCCGACCAATCCCGATTCTGCCTACATCACTACGATAGTCGAATTAGAGTCTAGAGACTCCGTTGTGAAAGACTGTTAAGCTGTTGTCTTATGCATCGGCCTACAGGTCCTCCTCCGGTATTATATTTTACTGTGGTATTATATTCCACTCTCGCAATCCCTAGTAAGTATTCTCGTTAGACTCAGCAGCAGGCGTTCTATCTGTCAGGTGTTGGAGACTTTTGATATCGTATAACTTCGGAACTTGGTGAAGGCCACATTGCTGCAGGATAATGCACGACTACACGTGGCACGCATTGTTCAAGACTTTTTGTCATTCATCGCATTGTTACCTCGGTTTCCCTGATATCCAGATCATTCGCCTATCAAAAAATCGCACTGGTGTGTTGACGGTCCTCTTTAGATCTACCAGTTGTTTTATGACTTTTTGCAAACGTTCAGGACAAAAATAATAAAATTAAAAATAATGAAAAATTATGAACGATACAATTACGACTCTACTACTGTAATAATATCCATGTACTCAACATGTAATATTCTCTGTGACTGTATTAACAAACACCTAAAATTATTCGATATTTGAGTTTAGCCTTGACAAACATATTCTTTTCCGAAATTTTACCTCTTTAAACCATTATTTTAATATCTCTCCTACATTTTCATTATCTTTTTTTCCGTTGAAATATTATCACTTGTCTTGCCGTGATAGTTTGTCCTCTTTTTCGATTTTATTTTCTTTGCCTGTACTGGTTTAAGTAAAATCAACTGACAGTGTGAAATCGCCGTTATATTTGCAAATATCTCTGAAACGCTGTCAGTTATAAAAAAAATAATAAGAGAGCAAAGTTTTAGAGAGTTTTCTCCTCTACAAATTCGTTTATTTAGTTTTCGTGTCAGATGAACGGTTAAGCCGTTATTTTAACTTAAATTTCGAGCTGTCAAAAGGCGATCGCAAAGGCCCAAAGTGGGCCAAAAAGTTTTGATCGATGACTTCGGAAAGACTGACCTTGGGATATTCAACCCGCTGCCGCAACGGGTCAGCTTTAGCAATGTGTGGGGATATTATAGACTGCTTTGAGACTTTCATTGATTCAGTGTCGAAGCGGGTATCAGCGGTTACAGCTAGGAATGAATTAGGTGTAGTTTCAGAATAACCCTCATAGAAAGCAATATATTTTACCCAAATTTGATGCATGACGCTGCAAGACCTTCGCTTACATTTCCTTCCACAAATTTGCTCGGAGGATCTAATCGTACTTTGAATAAAATAATTGATTTTGCATGAGAATCATTCTGAAACTACAATTACTTTTAAATTCCAACATTCCAACATTGAGATTACTGTCAGCGTCTTATCAACTGAAACAGCAACATCTCAGTTAAGTGACAGAGGGCACAAAAAGCTGATTTTATGTCAGTACGCTTTGTAGATTTGGAGAAAGCTTTTGACAATGGTGACTGGAATACACTCTTAAAAATTCTGAAGGCAGCAGGGGTAAAATATAGGGAGTGAAGAGTTATATTCAATCTATTCAAAAACCAGACAGCGCATATTAGAATCGAAGGGCAAGAAAGGGACGCAGAGGTTGGAAAGGGAATAAGACAGGGTTGTAGCCTTTCCTCAATGTTGTTCAATCTGTACATTGGGCAGGCAGTGAAGGAATGGAAGGAGAAATATGGAGAGGGCATTAAAACGCAGAGAGAAGAAATAAAAACATTGCGGTTTGCTGATGACATAGTGATTTTGTCAGAGACCGCAAAAGATCTAGAAGAGCAATTGAATGGGGTGGACAATGTCTTGAAAGGAAGATATAAGATGAACATTAATAAGAGTAAAACGAAGGTAATGGAATGCAATGTCAGAAAATCAGATGATGCTGAAGGAATTAGATTAGGTAATGAGCCAATAAAAGTAGTACTAAGTAAGATAACTTCTGATGGCCGAAGTAAAGAAGATATAAAATGCCGAAGGGCTATGGGAACAAAAGCGTTTCTAAAGAAGAGAAAGCTATTAACATCCAATATTAATTTAAATGTTAGGAAGTCCTTTCTGAAAGCATGTGTCTGGAGTGTAGCATTTTATGCGATTGAAACGTGGACGATAAGGAGTTCAGATCAAAGGATGATAGACGCTTTTGAAATGTGGTGCTACAGACGAATGATGAAAATTAAATGGGTAGATCACGTAACTAATGAGATGCTTAACCGAATCGGGGCGAAAAGGAGTTTCTGGCATATCCTGACTAAGAGAAGGGATAGGTTGGTGGGACACATCCTGAGACATCAAGGAATTGTCAACTTAGCATTAGAAGGAAGGGTGTGGGGTAAAAATCGTAGAGGGAGACCGAGGGACGAATATAGTAAGCAGATTCAAAAGGATATAGGTTGCCGAACGTATTCTCAGATGAGACTTGCACAGGACAGGGTAGCATGGAGAGCTGCATCAAACCAGTCTGCGGACTGAAGACCACAACAACAACAACGCTTTAGTCGAAACGGAGCTTGTAGTTACTGTTTTCCACATTTACAAATGAAATAAATCTTTAATTTTACAGGTGAACGACTTGTTGTGGCAACATTACAGTTATGATAATGCAGCTTAATTTCTCCGAAACTCCCAGTATTCATCCGATAGTTATCGTTATAGCCTGGTACAACGAAAACTAATAGTTTCAAACATTATATGAGAGCTCTTTCATAGAACTAGAGTTATTCTTCAGTGAATTCATGAATGTGAAACATTGTGACTGCTTCCACAGCAGAATTTTAGACTAAATTAGAGGTTGCGTTTTTGATGTATTTTGCTTAAATAACACTTCAACGGTACAAACTAACAAGACTCACGCATTAGAAAAGGCTGAGCGTACGGAAAACTATTGCGAGTTACATATTAAGATTCAGTCTCCTTAAAATTTTCTTCATTAATTAAGTCTAAAATCTGAGGAACAACATATTTTTGAGATAGATACGTAATGATCATTATCGTTCAGTTCATGGTATTCAGACACAAGCCTTTGAAACAGAAGACCATTATCATTTGACTGATCACGATGCACTCCTTAGCTTCGTCTCGTAATTTCAGTCACTTTCTCTTGAAAATAGTGATAATTATTTTCCTGTCTCTAGAAGAATCGTTGACGTGGAAACAAATATTAGTACCGTTTAGATTTTATGCCGTACAAGTGAGACATTTCTCAAGATTTCACCACTGTAAAAAGAAACATTTATAAAGTACAGAGCTAATATTAATCACCTTAAAGATTACAAAAAGAATATGCGTGAAAACTACAAGATAAACAGGAAGCTGACACTTATCTGTGATGGAACACCTCATCTAGCAATAAACACCTTACTGTACTTACAGAGGGCACGAGTAGGGGGCTGACATATCAAATGTTTGTAAACCTTTTGGACCAAACAGCTATTGTCATCATTCCATAGGCTTACAAACAATTTAAACTAACTTACACTAAGGGCAACACACACACATCCATGCGCGAGGGAGGACTCGAACCTCCGGTGGGAACGGCGGTTCAGTCTATAGCACGAAGCCTTAGACCACGCGACCTGCTGTATCAAAACACGTAAACAAATTATCGACACCGTATTGTAGTATTTAATATGCGCCTCCAGATAGACAACCAAATGAATCAATTTGAAATGCTCAGTCAATAGCACGAAGCCTTAGACCACGCGGCCTGCCGTATCAAAACACGTAAACAAATTATCGACACCGTATTGCAGTATTTAATATGCGCCTCCAGATAGGCAACCAAATGAATCAATTTGAAATGCTGGCTGCCAGTCATTGAGCAATCCAGAAAGCAGGAGCAGCGACTTACTGAATTGCTTACAAGCGTACAGGGTGTCAGCAAATTAACGTTACAGAGGTTGAGAACTTGTAGAGGAAATTGTATACATACTGTTTAACGAAGAATCCGTCTCGGCCAATCTCAACCGTTGACGCCAAGACCACTTTTATATCTTTGATACTGTGGGACAAGTTTACTGTAAACTCTTTGATTCCCGTTATTTCGACGGAGGTAGTGCGAATCAAAATAACAACAAAATGTTTAATGAACATAAGCTGTAAAATGCATATCTGAAGAACTATAAGCACGCCTTCATCTTCGATACAGTGAACGTGTCTCATCTACTGGTCAAGTGCTCAGAGGTCTTGCAATACTCATTTCACTGTCAATATTTAGTAAACCTTTTTTCTTGTTTTGTTGCAAACTACTTCCTCCAAAAATATGTAAAAAAAATAGCTTGCAGTAAAAGACACTTGTTTTACTGTGCCAATGATAACAAAGTGTACATATCGTCATTGTATGTCGTTTCTGTAGACAGGTTCTTCATAAAAATATTATATTTGTAAACCTTTTGGAGCGAACTGCTAAGGTCTTCATTCCCTAGACTAACTACTTAAACTCTTGCCCGAGGACTATAACCTCCGGCGGGAACGGTCGCCTAGTCCGTAGCATGACTCCTTAGATCATGCGGTCATATCAGAACACGTAAAAAATTATCGACACCTTATTGTATTATTTAGTGTGCGCCTGCAGCTAGATACCCAAATAAATCGTTTTGAAAAGCTGTCTGCCAGTCATTGGGCAACCCGAACGCAGGGGCAGTGGCTTCACTGAATTGCATGCAAGTGTACGCAGTGTTCGTAAATCAAATTTACAGAAGTTGAGGACTTGTAGAGGAAAGTGTGTACATACTGTTTAACGAAGAATACGTGTCGGCCAATCTCATCCGGTGACGCCTGACCACTTTTATATCTTTGATACTGTGGAACAAGTTTACTACAATCTCTTTGCTTTCCGTTGTTTAGAAGGGCCAAAGTAACAATAAAATATCCAATAAACGTAAGCTGTAAAATTCAAACTTGAAGAGCTATATGCACACCTTCATTTTTGATATAGAGAACGTGTCTCATCTACTGGTCAGGTGCTCATAGTTCGTACAATACACATTTTACCTGCATTGTGAGTAAAAAGTGCACGGATGCTTTATCAAGGGATGTGTGTCAGTTTTATGTCTTCTAGATTTTCCACAGTCATCCTCTGGAGGTGCTTAATTAGAACCATCACTACATTTGGGCGCCACTACTGTGGTAATTTGCTCGCTACTTTCCGTCACAGCATCTTCCCCCGGTCACATGGTTCTGACTTGGTCGTTTCCAGTGTACGACCTAGTATCTTAAGACCGAAATCCTAAAAAACTGGAGATAAGTTTTAATCACCAACATGTTATTTTAAGTTAACCATGTGAAACTGTAAGTTCCGTAACCAGTAATACTATAAATAATCTATATCTATAAATGTGAATGTCTGTTCGGTGTACGTTTATCACGTCTGAACCACAAGACATAAAGAGCTAAAAATTTGAAGAGTTACTAATGTCTACCCGGGAAAGGCTTTAGGCATGGTTTTTTGGTGATCGTATAGCTACTTATCTATATATATTAATGTGAATGTTCTGTGTACGCTTATCACATCCGAACGACAAGACGCAGAGACTTAAATATTTGTACAGTTACTAATTTTTACCTGAGGAAGATTTTAGGTACGGTTTTATAGCGATATGATAGATATTTAGTAATTTGAAGAATATAACGTGAAATGCGGAACAATAATTACTCTTTGAATATTATATTTACTCTTTGAAAATGGTTTTATTGTTTGCATTGATGCTTGAGGGTTGATAATGATAAAAAAGTTGGAGTATACTGAGATGGAAGGTTATCAGTATATATAAAATTCTACGTGTGCGTGTGTGTGTGTTGGGGAGGCGCTCCAGTCACGGTCTGCACGGCCACTAAGGTCGGGGGTTCGAATCCCCCCTCGGGCATGGATATTTGTGCCGTCCTAGTTCGTAAGTAGTTGATAAGTAGTTTGTAAGTTTAGGGATTGATGACCTCGTAGTTAAGTCCCATAAGATTTACAAACATTTGAACATTTGAATTTGGTGTGTGTGTGTGTGTGTGTGTGTGTGTGTGTGTGCGTGTGTGAATATTTCGCTCTGCAGCGAAAACTGCAGAACGCAGACGAATGGTCTGTGTGTAATTGTTGTCCGAAGTCTCCCGTTGTACACCATAGCAGTTCCATGCCGATAGCTATAAGGGAGTGGACTGAAGGCCAGCGATGACGTATACGACTTTATAGCAAGGAGGTTACATACAGCGAAACGCGATGCTACATACCATATCTTTGGTCTATGCGTGCTACAATGTCTTCAGCTCTTTCTCTGTACGGATAAGCATACAAATAAGGAAATATAAGAAGAAATAAATAAAGCAGTAAAAACGAAATTTATTTTAATAAATCTCTTTACAAAAAATTGGTTGTGACATTTCGCGCATTATCTATAATAATCAACCAACACGCGAGCGGAGCCGCGGGTTTAAGCTAGTAATCTATAAAGTTTTAGCAATGTGGTCCTCAGCGGCCGTGTGCAGTCCGCGCCCTCCACCATGTAGTCCTCTCAGGAGCGTGGTGTCTGTCTGCAGGTCGTCCTCTCGCTGGCCGTGGTGGCCGCGCTCGCCGAGCCCCGGCCGGGCTACCTCGGCGCCACGACGTACGCCGCGGGCCTGGGTATCCACGCCACCCCGCTGACGCTGCCCGCCGCGTCCGTGCTGGCGCCCGCCGTGTCCTCGCAGTTCCACGCGCAGGACGAGCTGGGCCAGTACCACTACGGCTACAGCGGCGGCCCGTCCGCCAAGGAGGAGATCCGCACCGCCGACGGCTCCGTCGCCGGCGCCTACTCCTACGTCGACGCCAACGGCATCGTCCAGAGCGCCCACTACGTCTCCGACCCCGTCAACGGCTTCCGCGTTGCCGCCACTAACCTGCCGGTCGGCCCCGCCGCCCCCGCTCCCGCTGTCGTGGCAGCCGCCCCCGCCCCCGCCGTGGCCGTGGCCGCCGCCCCCGCCGTCGTCGCCGACACCCCCGAGGTCGCCGCCGCTAAGGCCGCCCACTTCAACGCCCACGTGGCCGCCAAGGCCGCCGTCCTGGGCCGCAAGAAGCGCAGCCCCGGCTTCCTGGGCGCAGCCGCCCCCGCCGCAGTCGTGTCCACCCCCGCCGCCACCGCCCTCGCCGCCCCAGTGGCCTACGCCGCCCCCGCTGTGGCCGTCGCTCCCGCCCGCAGCTTCGCCTACTCTACCGTTGCCGCCCACGGCTCCCAGGTAGTCCCCGCCGGTCCCGTGGCCACCTACGCCGCCGCCGCCCCCGTCGTGGCCGCCGCCCCCGCCGCTCACGTGGTCGCTGCCGCCCCCGCAGCTGTTGCCTACTCCGCCCCCGCACCCGTTGCCTACTCCGCTCCGACCGCTGCCGCTGTCGTGCCGGTGGCTGCCTCCAGCCAGTACCGCGTCCAGGACGAACTCGGCCAGTACACCTACGGCTACGCCGACGGAAACTCCGTCAAGACGGAGAGCCGCGCCGCTGACGGAACCACCGTCGGTGGCTACTCCTACGTCGACGGCCACGGCCTCGTCCAGAGCGTCAAGTACCACGCTGACGCTCTGGGCTTCAGGGTCGCCGCCACCAACCTGCCTGTCGGGCCTGCCTAAGTCATCCACCGCATCCACTACCTGCACACACACACACACACACACACACACACACACACACACACACACGCATAAACACAGGTCCATACAGTAACACATACCGACATGGCCAGCACAAAACACGCGTAGACACCTGTTGCTACACTGCTGCATCCCAGCAACCGTACCGTAGGTTGGGACGCACTTTGTAGCGTGGGCAACAATCCTGTCGGCGGACCCTCTAAGCGTCCGCGCCGGATGTCGACTGAGCGAGTGCCCCTGCTGGGCTGTAGCCGTCCTCAGCCTCGTGCTGAAGTCGGGCAGTGCCAGAGCAGGGTCCACTGTCCACTTCTCCTCTACTCTTACGTTTCTTCTTCCTTAATTTAATGTGTCTACCACTCTGTAAACTTCCCTTTTGTAAATATGCAATAATATATTATTATTGTACATATTTACACTGTAAATGAAGTCAACTTTATAGTATGTGCAATAAATGTTTTTAGATTCACTGTTTTGTTTTTTTGAATCTTCGTCTTTTTCTCCTTTCTTTTTACCTAAATAGAAGAGTGTCGATTGTTTACTTGTAACTTATACAAACCAACAGTGTTAATTAAATCTTGATAAAATTCAGAATAACACATCATCTTCAAAACAAGAGGAAGGTCACTGTCTACATGATATTTCGCGCAGTGCATGGCGGAGTGTACTTTACAACAAACTTTCATACCAATCTACAGTTTTATTGCGGTGCTGAAAAAATTATGAATACTTCATTTTCAAAACAAGAGATAGTTCAATGAATACCTAAGATTTCGTACAGTTCATGGCGAAGGGTACATCACAGCAGACTGGGACACCGATATACAGTTTTATTCCGATACTTACGAAATGTTCGCGTAAAATTTCACTGGATGCCTGTCGGAGGGTACCTTGTAATAAACTTCGGTTGCCGGCCGCGGTGACGGAGCGGTCTCCGGCGCGCCAGTCACGTTCTGCACGGTCAATACAGTCGGGAGTTCGAATCCCCCCTCGGGCATGGATATTTGTGCCGTCCTTAGTATTAGCTAGTTCACAAGTAGTTTGTAAGTTTAGGGACTGATGAACCCGTAGTTACCCATAAGCTCTACAAACATTTGAGACTTCGGTTGTTTGTCAGATCACCATGCAAGTCAGAATGTATGCTTCCATGGAGAAGGTTTTCTTACTCTGCAGGTCTCCGTGATGTACATGGAGAGGGTGTCTTGCAATAACATTGGAGACCCTTGCACCGATTACCATGACAAATGTTTGGTATATATAATCTTTTGGAAACAGGAGGAGAAGTCGATGGACTGAGAAAGGCGGAGTATGAGATGGACTTAGAGACGATGAAGAGATAGATGAGGAAGATATGGGCCAAGAGAGGGCGCGGAGATAAATAGAGAGAGAGAGGGGGGGGGAGGAAGGGAGGGAGGAGAAAAGGAGATGGACAGAGAGAGGACGAAGCAGAGGTGAAATCAGAGAGGAGCAGTAGATGGACAGAGATGGTTCAGGAGGTGAACAGAAAGAAAGAGAGTGAGAGGGGACCTTCACACCTTCTTCTAAACTATGCAATTAACTTCTACGACGTGCTGACATGAGGAAAGTTTCCAACCGCTTTCTCATACACAAACAGCAGTTGACCGGCGTTGCCTGGCGAAACGTTGTTGTGATGCCTCATGTAATGAGGAGAAATGCGTACCACAAGGTTTCAGACATTGATAGAGGTCGGACTGTAGCCTATCGCAAATGCGATTTATCGTATCACGGCATTGCTGCTCGCGATCCAATGACTGTTAGCAGAATATGTAATCGGTGGGTTCAGAAGGGCAATACAGAATGCCGTGCTGGATCCCAACGGCCTCGTATCACTATTAGTCGAAATGACAGGCATCTTAACCGTGTGGCTGTAACGGATCGTGCAGCCACATCTCGATCCCTGAGTCAACAGATGGCGACGTTTGCAAGATAACAACCACCTGCACGAACAGTTCGACGACGTTTGCAGCAACGTGGACTATCAGCTCGGAGACCATGGCTGCTGATACCCTTGACGCTGCATCACAGACAAGAGCGGCTGCGATGGTGTACGCAACGACGAACCTGCGTGCAGGAATGGCAAAGCGACATTTTTTCCAGGTTCTGTTTACAGCCTCATGATGGCAGCACATTGGAAGCGTGTATACGTCGTCACCATACTGGCGTAGCACACGGCGTGATGGTATGGGGTGCCATTGATACACGTCTCGGTTCGGATCGACGGCACTTTGAACAGTGGCTGCATAGGCATCTGTACATGTACACGCCACCCAAGCTCTGTTCGACTCAATGCCCAGGCGTATCAAGGCCGTTATTACGGCCAGAGGTGGTTGTTCTGGGTACTGATTTCTCAGGATCTATGCACCCAAATTGCGTGAAAATCTAATTATATGTCATTTCTAGTATAATATATTTGTCCAATGAATACCTTTTTATCATCACCATTTCTTCTTGGTGTAGCAATTTTAATGGCCAGTAGTGTATATATATATATGTGGCGTTATCCGAAAGAACAGAAATCACTACTGATCCTGCAGTTGTTATTCTTTCATATTCGCAGAATATATCACATCAACTGCGAAGTTCCAGAGCTGAAAATGTGTACCCAATATATATATATATATATATATATATATATATATATATATATATATATATATATATATATATATGTTGGGTACCCATTCGCAGTTATATATATATTAAATAATGTTGGTGACACAGGACAGCCTTGTAATAGACCCTTGCTTGTTTTAAATTTCCGAGAAAGTGTATTACCAACTTTCTCTTGGCAGATGTTATCCATATTCATTTCTCGTATTATTTTAATCAAGGGTTTCTTTGTGTTTCCTACGTGTCATGTTCTTCAAAGACTTCATTTTGGGACAGAAGCATACGCTTTTTTCTAAATCTATGACAACTGAAATGTTCAAATGTATGTAAAGCTTAAGGGACTTAACTGCGGGTCATCGGTCCACACACTTACAAACTACTTTTGAACTACCTTATACTAAAGAGCCTTGTTTAACGTTAGTAAATATCTTGATTGGTACACGACGTACACAGCTATTTTTAATTTATCCCAAGAATATTCATTTGGATTCTTATTGGGGGAACATGCAGACCAATCCACTCATGCAATACCGCCACTATTGATGAAATTGTTTATGATGTCTATATGAGGGACTCAGGAGTTTTCATCCATAAACTTGAATTGTTCACATAAATGATGATGAAACGGCTCAATGATTGGTTGAGGATGTTATCCCTGTGGTGTGGAGCGTTGAGATTGTCCTTCAAGATCAACGCTGGCACCCGACACACCCACTCTGAATATTAATTAGCTGCCACCTTACTGTACTCGATTGACAGTATGTTTCTGTCGTGCAACATTACAAAGTTTCCTCCACAAACCTAAGTGACTATCATGTGGCATCATTCATATGTGTCATTATCAGTGAAGTCTTAGTCTTGATGATTTGGTACCATCTGTATAGTGCAGTAGAGAATCTGGATTTACGGTTCATACCTCTCGATGGCCGTCTATTAACACTGACATCCAAACCTCCAGATGTCAGACACTCATATCGGTACCAAACGTTGTATATTGATAGAGTATCAACCGGAACTTCTCTATAATTCTCGCTAATGTGCTGCCGTCCAGGAGTACGTGTGTAAACGGGAAATAATATGTAACACCTGTCCTATGGAACACATGGAAAAGCGTATCTGTGGGGGTTTTCTGCGCTGAACTCCCGTGGGGTAGTTGCTAGAGCGAATGTTTATCATTATGAGCGTCTTCGGTTGAAACCCTGGTAGCGCGATTTTTTCCCTTCTGTATGACGTTGCAGATTGTTCTACGTCGACAAACGTACATCGAGTGTTATAGTTGATGGTAAATAAATTCATGGTTCAGGATAGTTTCAGGGGTAAGACTAGGCCGTAACTTGTCACCACTGTTGTTCATGCTATTGATGGATCACATGTTGAAAACAGTAGACTGGCTGGGTGAGATTAAAGTAGATGACAAGAAAATAAGCAGTCCCGGGTATGCAGACGACTTACTTGTGATTGCAGATTCAATTGAGAGGTCGCAATATGATATTTCAGAGGTCGATCAGAGGTCTAAGGGTTATGATATGAAGATCACCTCCAAAACGAAAGTCATGTCTGTGGGAAAGAGATTTAAATAGACTGAGAGCCAAATAGGAGGAACAAAGTTAGGACAGGTGGACAGTTTCAAGTACTTAGGATGTATTTTGTCACAGGATGGCAACATAGTGAAAGAACTTGAATCGAGATGTAGCAAAGCTAGATAGTCAGCGTCACGTAGGAAGTCGGCCCAGTTTTCAGCAGTTCTGCGCATCCTCCTCCATTACTGCAGTGGCAACCAATAATATTCATCGTCTAGGCGCGTGGCTGGCTGCAAGTTACGAAATCTCTCCACAGTTGGCGCTCGGTCGTAGCTCCTCTCCTCCATGCTTCCCCTATTGCTCCTCTATACGCAGAAGCGCGTTCCTAGATGGCGCGAATTATAACCAGCTGTCGTTACGACTCTGAAGTGCTGGAGGCTCATGTCCTCTCATACCTTAGGAGACTGCTGAAGGTCACATTGCAGCAGAATGCGCGACCACAGGTGTCACGCAGTCTCTCATTGAATTGCATTGCTGCTTGGCCTCCCTGATCTCACAATCGCTCGACTATTGAAACCGTCGATGCTTGGCGAACAACTGGCGCAGGAAACCTCACCCGCTGCCGCACCAGATCAACTTTGACAACATGTAGAAGCAGCACGATCTGCTACCCCAACAACACATTCAATGCTGAGGCGTGTAGTAACGGTTATGGCCAGCAATAGTGGGAATACCCAATATGGATTTCATCATCTTCATCACTTCACAAGGGGCTGTATTTTGAAGCATATGACCTTTGTACAACTTATCAGCAAAATAAATTTGACTGTGATATATCCGATCCTTGTAGGTGTTGCATTTCGGATGACCAGAACTGCATAAAGAGGAAAGATATAAAAAGTCTTTATCAAAGCTGTTGAGTGAGAAACTCCAGAGTTCACGAAATATAACTTCTGCGAAAATGTAGTTCGGTAAATGTAACACTCTAAAAATGTAGACTGTGGCAAAACAGATATAATTAATTCTAAGTGTGCAGCAAATGCATTATCAAAATAAAAAGTGACTCTTCAGTTTGTTCTGGGGTGTTTCTTGATCTAACAGTCCAAGGGTAAGCTACTGAATCATAGTGTCCAACGGGAATAATATTTAGATAATGTCGTCATCGCAAAGTTCATTGACGGACTGCGTGCACCTCAAGACGGCGACTTCGCAGGTAGCCAAAATATTGTGCCCGTCGGACACTATGAACCGGCAGTACACCCAAGGACCGTTCGATCATCAAAATAAAAGCTGAACAGTTTTGTGCATGGCTGTTAATCAGTGACTGTTACAATACAATTAAACTTTTAAGGGGCAGTCCTCAGTCGCAAAGTACGAAAATAATCGTAACCAGGTTTCAATGCCGCTATGGGCACCTTCTTCAGACGAAGGTGAATATGTTAAAACTACATGTCAACATCTAAAATAATACAAAAAATATCTGACATAATCAGATAGTCATACCTAAAAAGCAGCCCTAGTGACTGCTCCGCCTGGCTACAATTATTTAATTTTTAGTTATGACTATCTGATTATGTCAGATATTTTTTGTATAATTTTAGATCTTGACATGTAGTTTTAACATATTCACCTTTGTCTGAAGAAGGTGCCCATAGCGGCATTGAAACCTGGTTACGATTATTTTCGTACTTTGCGACTGAGGGCTGCCCCTTAAAAGTTTAAAAATAAAAGCTGTTATTTCTCGGGATGTAGCGGGATCAGGAGGTGGTCCGTAAGTAGCATTGATGTGGACATCGTCTGTAACTAAAAGAATTGATTAGTCCACATATAATTCATTTACAGGATGAAAGGAATACTTAATTTTGCAGTGTTTGTAATGGTACAAAATTCTTCCTGACTATTACACAGTTCTGCAATGTATACCGTTCTGGCTTGTGCTAAAGGTAGACTGCTGGATCCCGTAGATGGAACACCTCTATTGAACTCCTGGATCGAACTGTCATGTTGCTGTGGTGCGCCGGCATATTGACGCGAGCCCTGTTCTTCCTATTGATTGGCGAGCGAAGCCAGCAAAGAGATACAGACTGCAGGTGCCCACTGCAGCCGAAGTACTATAGAAAAATTTATCGCCCGTCATATACTAGCGAGGCGCCTTGCGTGGACCGCCATAGTTAAGGCGAATAGCGACGCTACAGCACTCTTCCCCCTACCCCCAACCACAAATCTTCTCAGCGTCGTTTTGTAGTGAACGAAGAGACGGCGGGGGAAGGCGTGCCCCTAGGAGCAGATGAGGCCGGGGTTCGAATATGTACCTAGCTCTGAACTACCAGTCGCGGCCCGCCATCCGGCCTGCGGATGGCACCGAAAGCGAAGAAGGAAACGCACCAAAGGTCGCGCTCCCACAGCCACGGGCGTAGAAGGAACAGGTGCAGGTGCAGAATCGACGATCTCGAAGAGCGGTGTGGAGGCGGACCCCCGGTGGACCGCTGCGTCGACGCGCGACGATGAGTCCGTGATGGCGAACTTCGGTTGATCCGCCGGGTCCACTGGAGAATGGCCGAAGCTGGAGGCGAAGTGTCGAGCCCCATGGGCTCGGGGCCGAGAAGGAAAGTCGGTCAAACCCGCGACGTCGGAAGAAGCGTGGGCGCCACCATCCGAGGGTACAGCGAATCTGTTGACAAAATCTCAATGGCAGCATCCTATAGTGCTCAAGTGCGAATTAAGTTTCTATGTCTACGCTACAGGCCATCTGCCCCCTGCAATAGAAATAGTGTCAAGCCACCGGATTATAGTACCATGTTCTCAACACCTGCATCCGCCACAGGAACCCCCCCCCCCCCCCCAAAAAAAAAAAAAAAAAAAAAAAGACATGCGTTTGTGTAATACTGAGCCTGATTCTGTGGAGCGGGCGGCGTAGCTTGTTCACGCGTGTGGTGGCACTTGAGCTTGGTCATCTGTGATTTGAATGTTCTTACAAAACGTTCAGCTTCACCAATTGCTTTGAAAGTGGAACGAAGCTTACATGTTCAAATTACGAAGGGGTTACTGATCTTCCATCTGAATAATACTGACGCGAGTCTTCCGGCAGCACGCGTGGTGCAGTAGTAGCATCGCAGATAGCTGTGCTTGCGGTCCCCAGTTCAAATCCCGCCACGGGCAGAATAAAAATTTATTTATTTGAATTTACCATTTCTAGAAAGTTCTACGTGTTTCTTTTGTTTCATGTACTTGTAAGTTCCAGAAAATTCTTTCTATGTAGAAATGGTTGAGAACTCCAAGCAGCAGTCAGTTTGTACTGAGTGTAGAATTGCGTTCGCAATAAACGTGTTGTAAGTGTAAACTATTGTTCTCTCTTACCAACCAGCCTTCGAATTCTGGACCAATATAAGCAATATATACGTAAAGATAGACCAATGCGGAATGAGGAAGGTGTGGGTTGGGTTACCTTAGATTCAGTATTTCAAGCACAAAATGTTTATTAAAAGCAAACACAAATGACAATATAAACAATAGCTTGCCCAACGTAATCTGTAAACCATTTAAAGATAGCCAGGTTTATTAAAATTTAAGAAAAAAGCTTCATCTTACCTGAAGGGCAACAATTAAATTAGCAAAACAATCTTTACAGTGGCCTTCGACAATAACAATTATATAAAAACGTAAAATTTAAGAAAAGGCTTCTACTTGCCTGAAGGGCACCAATTAAAATGTACAATTCAAATTACAGCAGAGAATAAGCAATATCAATGGTAAACACTAATCAATTTGCATTGCAGCAAACTCGAAGCAGCAATGTATTTCCCAGCAAGAGAACATTGAGTGGCCACAGAGAAAAAAAAAAAAAAAAAAAAAAAAAAAAAAAGGGAAATGGTAAGGCTTAAGGGGTGTGCAAATGAATTAAGTAACCACAGCCTTAACCAATGGATTTTATACGTTTCCAAATAATAATGCTATACATGGAAACACAAGGTGCCAAAGGAAACTTCACAATAGCACACGAACGCACAAACAGTTCACTCTATTACTCCACTTGCTTTCGTGAATTTTCTAGAATATGGTACAGAGAACAGAGAATACGAACTACGCGAAAACTGATCTGTACCGTAGTAGTTCTGCTACAACACAAACCCAACCAATCACAGGCCAGAATAGTGCAGCCAACAAATAGCAGTTAACAGACCTAGTTGCTATGAATCACGACAACCACTCTGGGTAAACAAAGTATACGTATTCACAAGGACATAAGGACATAGATGTGGAAAACTGTTGGGGTTCAGTTAACCACTCTAAACTAAGATGTGGACACAAGACATGGCGAGACAACTAACGCAAATAATTAGACACGGCCAAGCGAAGGAGCTACTTAACTCCGAAGTCCAATAATAGTTGTACACGACGTACCAGGGTACCTGGATATACTACTCGGAGATGGAAACGAGTCTGTTTTAATCTATGTTCAAGATTCCGGAGAAGCAGGTAGATCCCAGGCTCAAGTATCGCCGCCGTCGTCACATGGAATATGCAACACTGCTCGCCCGGCAAGTTATACACCACTCGGTAAACATTGTCAGCACGCCTGGCCGATGCCCGTTCTGAGTACCGCCGCCAAACACACACAACTTTCCGGCTGCAGACCCACTTGCCGGCTGAAGACCCACTGTCTCTCTCCTCGCACTGCCTGGTTCGTAAGGCCCTCTCGCAGTTTCCTTAGTCGGCGCGGAACAGCACATACCTTGCGCAAGCGCCCGCAGATATACCCCACGATCGAGGCAGCTAGCGCCGACCGCGAGTCAAATGACAATGTAAAACTAGTCACGCCACCTGCGGTGAAGTAACGAGGAGATATCGATATGCGAGTTAGAACGAGGTAACTGGTGCCAATACAAGTAAATCGAGCCAGCACGGCTCAAGAGCACTGCCAGAGTGCGAATACAGTTGGCTTGGCAAAGCTGTTCAAATTCCCACGACACAAACTGTGGACCATGATACGTCTGTACAACACAACAATCACTCAGTAAAGCGTCTTTTAACGCTTGGGAAGCAATGTTAGTTTCCTTTGACCATGCAATCGTAACAGTCATTCGCTGTAGGCAATCAGCGGTGCCGCTAGTTGCACTGCGTTTGGATAAATGTTATAAAGTATGAGATTTTTTTTTTCAGGAAAGATTGTAAATCTGTAATGTTTGTGGGAGCACTGAGCTCGTGAATAGTTTGCAAATGGCACTGCAATGGATGAACACCCTGCGAATTGCTGACATGTCCTAAATATTCAATTTCAGTTGTCCTTGTTAGATTTGAGACGAGCTTCTGATAGGACTGTGAAAAGTGGACGTAAGTTGTTTAAATGCTCTTCAGCTGTGCGGCCAGAAACATCACTATCATCTTTATAATTTGAATAACAATGAACTGCTTTTGCTAGTTGTTTCACATATCTTTGGAAGGTCGCTGGAGCAGAGCAACCTGAGACACTTGAAGAGGCCCAAGTGAGTAGAAATTTCTGTGATTGCTTGTCGAGCGGAAGTTGCAGAAATGCATCCTGAAGATCAATTTTGGAAAAAATTTTGCCAGCTCCATATTTGTCCATATGCTCATGAGGGTGATGCAACAGAAAAGTATCGATCACTGTTTCAGAATTCACAGTGCGTGTAAGGTCCACCCAAATTCTAAGTTTGCCAGATAGTTGTTTGACAATCACTGAAGGAGAAGCTCACTGGCTTGGTGAAATGGGCACCTTGACTTTGTACTTTGTGACTGCCTTGTAACTTGATTGCGCAATGCAAAAGGAACAGGGCATGTCCTGCAAAAACGTGGCTGCGTATTTAATATCACATGAGTGGAAAAATTAATTGCCTGTCCAAGACCGTCGGAAAAGAGTTCAGGAAATTCAGCACACAGGTTTGTTATACATTCACTCAGGTCGAATGAAGTCACTGACAGAACATTCTCAGGGAAGCTCAGACCAAACAAATCAAACAGATACAAATAAAAAATATTTGCACTGTCATAGGATTCAAGAACCAAAAAAGATACTGCCTTGTGTCTTGCATCATACACTGCAGGATAGCTAAAAATACTTAGCACTGATATATCTTGTCCTGTGTATGCCGTAAGTAAAGTGTGCACTGTTCTAAATTGTGGCGCGTTTAGCATTTCATATGTGGCACACTGTGGCACCCGTATCAAGCACAAATTGCCCTGTTTTGCCAGAAATTTTCAAACGTATATACAGTTTATTTGAATTGCTTTGCAAAGAAGTGTCGTAAAATCTTTGGTTATCGGAACACTAGAGTCTGTCTTAGTGGCAGAAGGCTTAAAATGAATACCAAAAACAGAGTCTGCCCGTCGTGTGCGTGAATCGCAAGTGGTTCTGTCACCGAACAGTCGTAAGTGGCATACACACACACTTTTAACATGTCCTTGTTTGCCGCAAGAAAAACAAATTGCATTACGTGAAGGACACTGATTTCGTCTTTGCTCAGAAATACACTTTGGTCAGGACTTAACATTAGCTTTCTTGCCGCGAGGCTGGCGCTGTGGCTTATGGGTAATACGGCTAGGCTGTGCATGGCATGAGTGCTGGTCAACAACAGGCGTATCGGGCCGAGACAGAACACTTTGTCTCGCGCTGCAACACAATATGTGCAGCTTGAAAAATACTTGCTGCAAATGCACATTTTTTCTGATACTCAATAATTTTAAGCACTTGTTCAATTGAAGAATCAGAATACAAAAAATGTTCGTAAAGCTTATGGGACTTAACTGCAGGGTCAGAAGTCCCTAAACTTACAAACTACTCATGAAGTACCTTATACTAAAGACAGCACAAACATCTATGCCCGAGAGGAGATTCGAACCCCAGACGGGGAACGGCCTCGCGCATCGCAGCATAGCGCCTCAATGCGGTCGGCCGTTCCGTCGCAGCGATCAGAATACTTTAGGATTTATACACGATGTGCGAGTCGGAGACATTCCTAGTATTCACATCCCTATCATTAAGTCCGAATAGTACTTGCCACAGTCACAACGAAATTTATACTTCAAAATGTTCAAATGTTTGTATAGCTTATGGGACGTAACTACGGGGTCATCAGTCCCTAAACTTACAAGCTACTTATGGACTAGCTAACACTAAGGACGGCACAGATATCCATGCCCGAGGGGGGATTCGAATCCCCGACCGTAGTGGCTGCGCAGACTGTGACTGGAGCGCCTCAGTCCCCTCGGCCGTTCCGTCGCAGCGATCAGAATACTTTAGGATTTATACACGATGTGCGAGTCGGAGACATTCCTAGTATTCACATCCCTATCATTAAGTCCGAATAGTACTTGCCACAGTCACAACGAAATTTATACTTCAAAATGTTCAAATGTTTGTATAGCTTATGGGACGTAACTACGGGGTCATCAGTCCCTAAACTTACAAACTACTTATGGACTAGCTAACACTAAGGACGGCACAGATATCCATGCCCGAGGGGGGATTCGAATCCCCGACCGTAGTGGCTGCGCAGACTGTGACTGGAGCGCCTCAGTCCCATCGGCCACCGCGGCCGGAATTTATACTTCCCAGTTAAACCTTGTGGTTCAGATACGCACTGTCTATAAAACTGTCCTGCCTGCTGACAACAATTTTAGAACTGAAATCTAGCTGCTATTACATTCTATGTTTGATCATAATGGTTACTAATCACCTGCGCTAATTCATCAAACCGCGCTTCTTCTGGGCGAGCTATGGGGCAGAGTTTGACATAGGGCCAATAAATGTTCACTTCCACTTGAGACAAGAAATAAGGAAGCAACACAGTACCTTGTATTTGATACGCCGCTACGTGGCTCTGGAATTGTGCTAAGTACTCCGCCCTGTCCTCTATTTTGTCATGATAGTGTCTAAATGGCGTTAATATTGCAGACTGTGCGGCAGGCGCTTGTGTCGCGGTTGGTGGCTGTTATGCAACGGCTGCTGCAGCTTGTTTTTGGCCTTCAGACGTCATTAGGTTCGTTAGTTGTCGAATGGACTGCATCTGAAAATGAATAATTTGTGTTAGATCATTTGGCAATGGAGACAGCGGCTGAAAGGCAAGCAATGGATTAGCTACAGCAGCGTGGGCGGCAATGGGGTTAGACACGGGGGGTGGCGTAGCCAAACTGCAAGGGAAATGAAATATATATATATATATATTTGTCTGTATGTCCTCTATGGGTTCATAAAAAATTCATTCAATTGTTCAATTGGAATGAAACTTTGGTGAACTGTTCACCGTACGCCAACAAAGGTTTCTGAACCAAAAACAAAATAGCACGACACATAGCTCAGGAGATATGACGTCATAAATAATGATAGGCCACAGCGTGAAAATAACCGGATATATGAGTCAATTATTAGAATATGAGAGTAGTTAGGAACCTGCAACAAAGTTTGAATGTAATTTTGGTAGTTTATGAAGCGTTACGTAACTAACTCCCCCCCCCCCCCAACACACAAAATGATGAAAAGAAGTCTACTCTCAAAACAGTTTCGCTGTAGATGCCGTAAAACTGTCACATCAGGCATAAACTTGTATCAAATAAAGTTAGCATTACAGATTTGCATGTTACTATTTATTTTTGTCTGCAGGTCTTCCTTAATTATCTTGCATCCAAAATTAAGCAATCTGTTTTCTCAATCTCTATGTAAAAGCGAAAGGACACTTACTCACTCACTGACTAAACACGAAATCTCGAAAACTACTTCACCTATGAAGCTAAAATTTGGCAGGAATGTAGTTTGTAGGTAGAAAACTGTACTAAAAATCTACGAAACTATTTTGTGATAGGTGCATGGCGGAGCATAGTTTTCCTACAGACTCACGAAAACTACAGTTTCATTCCGATCTTCATGAAATTTCGCACGCTTAACATTCAAAATAAGAGGAAGGTTACCGTCTACCTTACGTTTTATACGGTGCATGGGGTGGGTACTTGGTAACATAAAAATGGAGCCCTAAATAACTTGGTCGCGCCATAACTTGAGAACGGGTCGACCGATTTCACAGATCGTTTTTTGTTTCTCAGCACAAAAACTGTATAAAATAAAACTGGAACATTTGAGTACAAGAAAGTGTGTTTTTCAATGTGACCCTGCGTTTGTATTACATATAAATCTATAGTTTTATTCCCATATTCATGAAATTTTGCGCAAGAGGAATGTCACTGTCTGTATAAAATTTCGTTCGGTGTATGGTGGAGGGTACGTAACTTACGGAATTTTACAAAATTCATAGTTTTGCTCAGCTCTTTACGAATTTTTGCACTCATGACCTATAAACCAAGAGGAAGATCAATGGATACATAAATGTGTGTATGGTAAAGGACAGAGGTTACCTTGCAGAAAACTTTGCCGCAAGAGGGAAAGGTGGAAACGAACAGAAAGATGGGAGAGAAAGAGGTGGATGCAGAGAGAGATTTGTATAGCTTATGGGACTTAACTACGGGGCCATCAGTCCCTAAACTTACAAACTACTTATGAACTAACTAAGACTAAGGACGGCACAAATATCCCTGCCCGAGGGGGGATTCGAACCCCCGACCGTAGTGGCCGTGCAGACCGTGAATGGAGCGCCTCAGTCCCCTCGGCCACCGCGGTCGGCGCAGAGAGAGAGAGAGAGAGAGAGGGGGGGGGAGGGGATGTGGACTACGAGAGTGTAGGATAGATAAACACCCGGGCAACGCCGGGTTTACAGCTAGTGAACAATTAATCTATAAGCTAATGTAATACGCCACCTGTAACATAATTCTTCAGAAGCACATTAATAGCAAAATTCTCGCAAAATTGGTCCTGAAATGGAAATGTTTAACACGAACAAGTTCAAATATCCTCAGTTGCGGAATCAGGAGGTGGTCAATGATTAGCAAGGAAGTGAACATAGTCTGTAATTAAAAGAATTGAATAGTCCACACATTATTGATTTACAAGATGAAATGAATACTTCATTTTGCAGCAGCCGAAACACTGTAAATCGACTAAAAAAAAAAAAAAATGTAAAGCTTATGCGGGGTCGTCAGTCTCTAAATTTACCAACTACTTATGAACTACCTTATATCAAAGACAGCACAAACATCCATGCCCGAGGGGGGATTCGAACCCCAGGCGGAGAAAGGCCTCGCGCTTTGTAGCACAGCGCCTCAATGCGCTCGGCCGCTCGGCCGCTCCGCCGCGGCAGCTAGTTATCACCCGTCTTATATCGCGGCAACTTGCGTGAACTGCCGGCATTGTGACGAATAGCGACGCCACATCAAAAATTTGCTGCACCGTAACCTAAATTCAGACCCTCACGGAGTGCTGTAAAATAAAACAGTAATTGCAAAGAATAATTTCACCTTTCGGATCTTTCCGCGCACTGTCACGTCCGCTTAAAGGGCTGTTGTCCAAGAGACAACTTCACGAAGCGCGCCAGAGATTAACAAAGACCAAAGTACGTCTCGGTAAAGACATTTACTTCACGCGAACATAGGAAGGCTGCAGTAGGAAAATGTTGATAAAATAAATAATACGTATATCGGATACATTCCAGCACTTGTAGACCTGCTGCAGGGGGAGTTGCGGCGTACGCTTAGAGTTTGGCACGTTCTGTCACACGTTTGCTGACATGGAAATATGTGATATATTTCTCATTGACATCATCCAGTTTCTGAGCAACTCATAATATGCGAGATTTTCTGCGCAGCTCGGATTACCAGACTAATTGGTCTCTAGGGCTTGGACATTATCGTATGCATTCGACAGCTGCACAGTTTAGGAAATTGTAGCGTTTCCAAAGCAGTGTTCGTATTGCAACTAACTGCGTTTTGTTGCCAAGTGCATACCGTAATCTAACTGTTGAACACATTTACTTGATACTAATCTTATACTGGATTATCAAAAAGTCAGTATCAATTTGAAAACTTAATAAATCACGGAATAATGTAGATAGAGAGATAAAAATTAACACACATGATTGGAATGACATGGGGTTTTATTAGAATATATATATATATATATATATATATATATATATATATATATATATATATATATATATATATATATATATATATACGCGTGAAAGATCTCTTGCGCGCGTCGTTTGGTGATGATCCTGTGCTCAGCCGCCACTTTCGTCATGCTTGGCCTCCCAGGTCCCCAGACCTCAGTCCGTGCGATTATTGGCTTTGGGGTTACCTGAAGTCGCAAGTGTATCGTGATCGACCGACATCTCTAGAGATGCTGAAAGACAACATCCGACGCCAATGCCCCACCATACCTCTGGACATGTTTTACAGTGCTGTTCACAACATTATTCATCGACTACAGCTATTTCTGAGGAATGATGGTGAACATATTGAGCATTTCCTGTAAAGAACAACATCTTTGCTTTGTCTTAATTCGTTGCTTTTGTGATCAGATGAAGCGCCATCTGTCGGACATTTTTGAACTTTTTTTTTCTTTGTTCTAATAAAAGCTCATGTCATTCCAAGCATGTGTCTCAATTTTTACCTATGTATCTACATTATTCCGTGATTTATTAAGTTTTCAAATTTATACAGATTTTTTGATCACTCGGTATATTAAAAGAATCTACGAAAACTAAAGTTTGGCGGCCAGACGAAACTATCCGGTCGATTTGCGTCATTTATATTTAAACAAAAGGTATTCATCCACAGATTTGTCACCAAGTATCAGAATTTACATAACTCTCGTCTTCCTTTTCTATACTCAAACGCGATTGCCTTCTGTAAATTTCTTATGGAGATGTCCTTAAAGTAAACTAAACTCAGTCGGTTAGGCCGTTCTATCCGACGGATTTTCTTCATTTTGCTTCAAACGAAAGGCATTCATTCACAGATTTCTCATCAAGTATCAGAATTAACTTAAGTCTCTCCATCCTTTGTTTTCATTCAAACGCTGTATCCTTCTGTCCTTGTAATGAACATTTTAATCGGTTTGTTTTACGATATCTTCGTTTCTAATTAAGGTACGCAGTTCTTTTTGACCTAACAACACTCAGTGTATCAAGCACTTTCATTTACGCTTTGAAACACTTGCACTGACTGATTATGAAGAAAGCTATGCGTGAACATTCAACTTTACTTCCATTTTCCCCCAACTTTTTTGTCATTCCACTAACGGTGCGAAGTATTCGCACAGGTCCTCTAGTACATCTTAATAACTCAACCCCTGCTTATTTGATTAAGCAGACTAGATCCGGTCCCATTCCAGCCCAGTCATTCGAAACAGAATATTCTCATTTGAGCTTAGTAAGTACTTTACCAGAAAATAAAGGACGTTATTCAATAAAATTAAAGATAAATAGTTCTCACTAGAAAGGCAGATTAGCTTTTACTCAGTCATTTAAAAGATGTTTCAACAAAGCCGTAACCAGTGAAATCTTTGTAAAAAGGGAGGCAGTAAATTGCAATTAAGTAAAATGCTTAGATATACCTCTGTTGAACGGAATAACTTTGATTATCAAAAATTTATTGAAGAGTTATTCAAAGACTCTGTTTTTACTCTACAGAAACGCTGACAGCAAATACGGACGGAAATTAATGCACATTCAATAATTTTCGAAAGCGTTACTGCAGAATGAACAGCGATAGTGTTCTAATATAAAACATAAAATTAGAACAGTCCAGATTGAAACTTTTTAATTTTATTGGAATTCGTAGCCGACTTAGGTCAAATGAAGACCACCTTCAGACAATGAGTACTGTAACACAACACATATTTAGAGGGACATCTAAAATAACAGCAAAATATGAAAAAATTAATAAAAATTATACCCATGAAGGCAGGTGATGACGGTGGATGGAGCAACTACTGGTGAGGAATATAACACAGATGACTAAACCCTAGTCGACTGGAAAACCGTCGTCAAGTCAGATGAGTCACGATTTCAGTTGGTAAGAGCGTTCTCCAGATTCCACCAAGCCGTGGACACAAAATGTAAACAAGGTACTGTGGTGCAAGATAGTGTTGGCTCCATAATTGTGCGGACTGTTTTATGGGCTGTTTATACAAGTAATGGACTGGATATTCTAGTTGAAATGAACGGATTATTCACTGTAAGTGGTTATTCTCGGCTGCTTGGAGACCATTTGCAGCCGTTCATATTCTTTATGTTGCCAAACATGGAACGTAATTTTTATGGATGAGAATGTGCCACTTCATCGAGCGACAATTGTTCGCGATGGATTTGAGAAAAATTCTGGACTATAACACCGAGTGATTTGGGTACCCAGATCGCCTGGCGGGAATTCCATAGATCATTTATGGGACAAATCAAGACGTCATTTGCACAATATCCTGGACCAGCAACACATTTAGCAGTTTTCCTGTAGGGGAGTTTCATGCCATGTGGAGGTGCTTCACTTAACAGGGTAAAAGGAGGTCTGATACGATATTAGAAGGAATCCTGTGTCATTTTTCACTCTAGTATGAAAGTATAAGGCAGGATCTCTCTTTCTCTCTCTCTCTCTGATAATCACAAGCGTGAACAGCCACATCTAAAGATGGCCTTTCACCAAGGAAAAACGGCTGGTTTGAGTGCCATAGTTAATGAGCAGTGGCCTACGAATGAGTGGACTGTTGTTAACGGTGCCACTCAGGCACTTTTGCTGCTTACACCAGAACATGTTAGGGATCGCGGCGGTTGGGGATTCGAATCCCGCCTCGGGCATGAATGTTTTTGCTGTCTTTGGTATAAGTTAGTTCATAAGTTGTTTGTAAGTTTAGGGACTGATGACCCCGCAGTTAAGTCTCATAAGCTTAACAAACATTTGAAATTCTGGAACATGTTCGGGGAAAGAAGGACTATTTCTTCGGAAACAATACTTTGCATCTGCCTAAACCCTTATATGAAGTCGAGAATGTTGCTCTGAAATGTAAAGAACACTGCACAACCACTGTCTGTCAAATGGTCTGTCCTTGCATCAAAATTGGAAGGGAAGGGCGTTGATTATTTTGCTATTAAAATCGTCAACCGCGCGGTCTGGGACGCCATGTAGCGGATTGCGCGGCCACTTGTAGAGATATGAGGTACTCTGCGCCAAACACCTTACGGATAGACTGTGGCGTATGTATATACTGTATGTATAGATGCACTTGATGTGTCTAAAAAGATCGTTGAATGGTGTCATATCTGAACGGCAATTTCGCGCATGCATGTGTTGGTGCATTGACATTGGTCTGCAGAGACTTGAGGATGATCGATACACAGCAGGCACTGCATGTGACTGTCAGCGTGAGAGAAAGTATTACGGGAGATGAGACTTGGTGCTACTAGTTCGTTCCAGAATCAAAACGGTAACCGGTGTCATGGTGTTCACCGTCTTCCTCGCGACAATATAGAAAAAGAAGAAAAAGAAAGCACGCCCTGCAATAATGTAAGGTGGAAAAATTGTTGATCGCCTTCTGCAACAATAATAGCGCCATACACAACAAATCTGTTCCTTGAGGTCAAAACATTAATGCTGCATTTTCCCAGTCCGTTTCCAACCGATTGTTATAGCGTATCCAACGCCGCGGCGGAGCGGCCTAGCGCGTTGAGGCGCTATGCTGCGATCCGCTAGGCGGTTCCCCGTCGGGGGTTCGGATAGCCCCTCGGGCATGGGTGTTTGTGCTGTCTTTAGTATAAGGGAGTTCATAGATAGTTTGTAAGTTTAGGGACTGATGAGCCCGCAGTTAA
Organism: Locusta migratoria; assembly: GCA_026315105.1. Classification (NCBI taxonomy): domain Eukaryota; kingdom Metazoa; phylum Arthropoda; class Insecta; order Orthoptera; family Acrididae; genus Locusta; species Locusta migratoria. Next base: position 87,079,243 of record CM048746.1, read on the forward strand.
GTCCCATAGACTTTACAAACATTTGAACATTTCGTATCCAACGGTTTCGGCCGAGTTGCACAGGACTGGAAAATGGATGGTGCTCCATGATAATTCCTGGCGCAGAAGATGGTAGCTGTTCTTGAATACCCTCCGTACTACAATGATCTGGCTTTTGCGGACTTCTTCCTGTTTCCCTGCTTGAAGGCGGCCATGAAAGGTGGACGAATGCCATCAAAGATGGTGTGACAGTCGCTCAGCCATCGATTACACAGTAGGCCTTTCCTAATAGTTTCCGAAACTGTAAGAACGTTGTTAAAAGTGCATTGTAGCAGGTGGTGATTATTTTGTAGGGGAACGAAGAACATTTGTTTTTATATTTTGTTTTTTTTGTTGCCTGATAGCAATCACCAAACATTTTAGACATAACACGTAGATGATGCCAGTATGTACGGGAAGATGTTATCTTTCTAGTGACTGTATTAGGATACCAAATGGCTTAAATAAAATTTGCCGCGCGGGAATGGCCGTGCGATCTAAGGCGCCTTGCCACGGATTGCGATACTGCTCCACGTCGGAGGTCCGAGTCCTCCCTCGGGCATGTGTGTGTGTGTGTGTGTGTGCGTGTGTGTGTGTGCGTGTGTGCGTGTGTGTGTGAGTGGATGGGTGTTGGTGTGCACGCGTGCGTTTGTCTATGTGTGTGTTGTCCTTAGAGTAAGTAACTTTAGGTTTGTAAGTCTATGGGCCAGTTTGGTTCCTTAGCTTTACAAAAATTTGAACAATTTTTGTTAAAATCCTCGCGGGAAGCAGAGAAAACTACGCTTTTGCATTCTTCCGATATGCATCCCATCCTGTTGCTGGGATATGTCCCCGAATTTGCAAAGAAGAATCATGTTATCAGTTGCATGAGGTGGTTCTGAGGTCTTTCAAGTCACTGAATGACTATGTCAATAAATGTTATGTCAAACAGGTGTTCGCGACATTTGTGGGAGCAGATCCTGTAACTGTAGCTCGTTCATTATCCAGTTACAGTAGAATTGCAAAATATGATACATTTAAGTGTTTTGCAATTTTTAGAATAATCATTCCGCTTGATGGACTGGCGGCTGCCAAATAACGATGGCCATTCTTCTTCTCTCCCCGACAAAAGGGAAGCAAAAAGTTCCTCTCCCGGTCGTTGTTGGGTTTCTAGACTTGAAATCGCTACTACCCGGTCAAGTAGTTCCTCATTTGGCCTCACGAGGTTAAGAGCGCTCAGGTCTAGTCCTTCCATCAAGGAAATTTGCTTGGCAGTACCGGGAACTGAACCCGTGTCCTTCGCGTGACAGGCAGTCGCGCTGATCACTCAGTTCCAGAGGCGCACTCAAACTAAAAGAGTATGCGATTTTTCCACTTTACTTTTCCCACATCACTAACGAAGCCTGATGTTCAAACTATGCTCATTAAATCGAAATACGAATTTCACATTTTCTTCGTTAAAAACGACAAATTGAGGTGCTCATTATTTCCGTCAGCCCAGCCACAACATAGCTATAAATTTATTGAATAGATTATGATGAGAAGATATGAGGGGAACTACAGAAAAGAGAGTATTAGGAAACAAAAATACAAATTTATGTTGGACAGTCTTTTACTCCAACTTTTGAAGAATTGCATGTTACCATCACCTTTATTATTAATCCTTTATCCTGTATCAGTTTTGGTCACTCATCCTGTCATCACTTGCAAATCTTGGACTTTCCGTCAGTCGAAGGTAATAACGAATTGATTGATGTATCGCTTTTATTCCAGGGGTATTGGCCAAAGTGACCGCAACCATTAAAAATAAAGGTTTATGGTACAGCTTATGGTAAAATCCAGTTATTTAATTAATATTTCCGTAAATCACCTTATCAAATTGGACTTTTATCTGTCTGACAACTACTTCTGCATCTTCGAAAAAGATTTCTTCAATTTGTAATTCTATATGGTGTGTATCTCTCTCTCTCTCTCTCTCTCTCTCTCTCTCTCTCTCTCTCTCTCGCTCTCTCTCTCTGTATCCATGTGTGTGTGTGTGTGTGTGTGAGTGTATGTGTCAATGTGTATGAGGGAGAGAGGGGGGAAGATAGTGTGTGTGCGTGTGTGTGTGTGTGTGTGTGTGTGTGTGTGTGTGTGTGTGCGTGTGAGAGAGAGAGAGAGAGAGAGAGAGACCAGTTGAAATGAATCATATGGTGAAATTAGGATACCTTGAGGATAATACAAAAGATAGTAGCGTAGATACTTTACCACACATTATTCTCGAAGGACTTTCATAAGGCTTGTAAACTAACCGACACATTGCACATCATAGCGAGACATCAAGAGTATGATGCATAAAACATGCAAACATCTAGCACTGAGCTGCATCCGTTAAGCAGTACAAGCAGTCCAAGTTTTCTTTCCACGTTTGTAAAGTTCCTGAGATGGATCAGATACATTGAATGAAAATGACGATTATTCCAGAACTGCCAGAAGAGTTGTAAAACTGACTTGTCAAAGTGCTTGCAGACAACGATGCTTTAATACAAATGTAATACAAATGATAAAGATGATCGAAAAGTTGAACAAAAGGAATTGCAACACTATTTATAAATATTGATGGACGAAGAAAATTTCTCAAAACTGGAACAATACTGTAACAATGTAAGAAAAATAACTGATTTTTATAATCACTGGATGAAAGCAAGTTCGTGGAACTCAGTATCGATATCTGTCAAAAGAAAAAACACGAAGAGGAACTAAAGAAAGTTACGCGAAATTTTCTAAAATCCTCAGGGAATTGACTCAGAGAAGGAATGGTCTCGCCAGAAACTCTTCCACCAAAAGAAAATGAATCTGGAACAGCCATCACTTCAATCTTGAGTGCTATTGTACTTTTTTTAAAGGAGAAAAGTAAATGTCAAAACGCTGCACTCTATCGCAGTTAATGGGTAAAACAAACAGTAATTTTTCACACTAAAACTTTCAGGCAACGGGGCGGCATAGATCTTTTGGCCTGGACGGCAGGAGTATTGAATAGGGGCCTGCGTACAGTCCTAAATTAAATATAGACGCGGTGAAAATCAGTTAGCTACAGTCACCAGGAGGTAACATAACCTTAAAATTCTGTTAACAGTGTCAGCTGTGCTCAATGCATTAGAAGTAATATCAAGAACATCATTGTGACTATCCAAAACCAACCAGCAACCGAAGGAGGGTATCAAGCTGCGGCGGAGTGGCCGAGTGCATTGAGGCTCTATACTCCGATGCGCGAATCCGTTCCCCGTCGGAGGTTCGAATTCTCCCTCGGGCATGGATGATTGTGTTGTCTTTAGTATGAGTTAATTTGTAAGTAGTTTGTAATTTTAGGGACTGATTACCCCGCAGTTAATTCCCATAAGCTTAACAAACATTTGAACATTTTTTGGAAGGTATTAAGAAGGTTTGAGGGAGTTGGGGGGAGGTGGGAGGAATGGCGTTTGTAAGAACGAGAAGGGGAGCAGAGAGAGTAGAATTATGGGAAGGGAAAGGGGGTGCGGTGAACATGTAACGAGGGTTGGAGTGTTCGATAATAAACCTATGTTCCCAAGAGCGACATACTTTTATACAGGTTGTCCTAAAACACCGACAAGTTATAGGCACACGTTTCTTGCATCAAACCGAGAAGAAAAGTTCAGTAAACTTGGGTTTTAAATGCACAGCTTGAGAACTAGGAGTTCTTTATCGTCATCGGTAATGTGCTCATGCTCTTCAGAGATCTCTAAAGCCCATTCTTATTAGACATTTTTCTTTCTTTGGTGTAAGGAACGTGTTCGCAACGTTTGCCTGTGTTCTTTTCGGACAACATGTACAGCATTTTGAAACAAGACTAAAAACCGATTCACTTGGAATCCGACCCGTTTTCATGAGTAAATTTTATTTTCCTCCACCCTGTGTGATATTGGTCGGTAGGTAGGACCACCAATATTACTAAAGACAAACTGTGGTGGTATCCATTCTTTGTGGAGTTGGGAGTTCCATCTATGGAAGAGATGTGCGTAGTACTATTGTGTAATGTAGGCGTAGGTATCTGTTAGGTATGTCACAGTAAGACATTTATAACGACTAAGTGGTGCTGAGGTACTGCTCACTTGTCCTCTACATTCAGTCCAGTCGGTAGCGCGTTCCACCCACTGGTGCGGTGAGTAACCCCTGACATCTTGAGAGAACCGGCTGCCGCAACAGAGGCAGGGACAGCTCGACGTAAACACGACCTTCCACTGCCACATGCCGCACAGAGACGGAAATCCAGACTGCAGCCGTCATTCGGCATTTTCTTCCAGTTCAGTTGTCTTCACCTCGCTAGTCAAGAAGTAATGACGTAAGGAAAGAGGTGTGATAGAGTTGGCTTATAGCACTAAAGGTGCCAGAAGGCCTCTACTTCTTTGGGCATAGGGTAAGACATGTCAACACAATTACTGTAATGATCATCGGTTTTCTACAGATTACTTACAGGCTCAAAAATTATACAAGTTGATCAAATTCTACATGTTCAGTAGGAACAGCGAGATGTATATGAAACTCTACATAGCTCCAAGGAAAGTCACTTAGCTGGAATTACTGTATGGTCCAGTGAAATTTTCACTCCATAAGTCACTGATTTCTGCTACCTATATATGCTTTGTCTATAGTACAAGGGCTGGATAAAAAGTAGTAAAGACTATTATTTGTCTTAAAAATGATTTTATTGATAGAGGTACTTCAACTTCCTTAACTTCAATATCCCCCTATTATTCATGACCTTTTGCCAAATGTTTGGAAGGTGTCGTCTATCATCTGCGCCTGTAATTCTGTTTATGACCAGTATTGATCTAGAGTTGTTAGGAGTGGGAGATTCTGGAACATCCACTGCCTCAAATGGTACGAGTGCCTGCCATTACAGTCTGTTTGCCAAAATGAGAGTACCACTACGAGGGATTCAGTAAACACCAGAGAAGAGATAATCGGTACTGTAGGTTGGTCAATACAGGAAATCAACAAAGTAAGACGCTTTTCAGAAATTTAGAAAAAATATCAAGGATGCGGTTATATTCATTGTGTACCAGTAAAATCATTTAAGAGAAAAACAGTAGCTCTCATCAGTTTTTACCCTGCCTTTCTACTATAGTAAAAACATCTGCAACTGAATAGATATCAGTGACGTTTTGTTGTGGACTTCAGTCCACAGACTGGTTTGATGCAGCTCTCCACACTACCCTGTTCTGTGCATGCCTCTTCGTCTGAGAATACGTACGGCAACCTTATATCCTTTTGGATCTGCTTACTGTATTCGTCCCTCTGTCTTTCTCTATGATTTTTACTCCACACACTTCCTTCTAATGATGTCTCAGAATATGTCCCAACAAGCTATTCCTTCTCTTAGTCAGGATGCGCCAGAAACTCCTTTTCTCCCCAATTCTGTTGAACACCTCCTCATTAGTTACGTGATCTACCCATCGAATCTTCATCATTTGCCTGTAACACCACATTTCGACAGCTTCTATCATCTTTTGTCTGAACTCCGTATCGTCCACGTTTCACTCCAATACAATGCTACACTCCAGACAAACGCTTTCAGAAAGGACTTGCTAATATTTAAACGAACATTGGATGTCAACAAATTTCGTTTCTTCAGAAACGTTTTTCTTACCATAGACATTCTGCATTTAAAATCTACTTTACTTCGGCCATCAGACGTAATCTTGCTACCCAAATAACAAAACTCATCTTCTACTTTTATTGTCTCATTACCTAATTTAATTTCGTCAGCATCGCCTCATTTTCTGACACTACATTCCATTACCCTTGTTTTACTCTTGTTAATGTTCATCTTACAGCTTCCTTTCAAGACACTGCGATTCTGTTTAATTGCTTTTCCAGGTCCTTTGCTGTCTCTGACAGAATTACTATGTCATCAACAAACCGTAATGTTTTTATTCACTCTTCCTAGACTTTAATCCCCTCTACAAATTTCCCCTTGCATTCCTTCACAGCTTGAATTGAGTACTGTATTGAATAAAAATTTGAAATATAATGTAATATTTCCTCTAACTAAATGTGATAGAAATATTCCAGACCGTGGCTTTGTTCTCGAATCCCGGACACTGCAGAATTTTTATATTTTAATCACTGAATATCAAAATAAAATATTGAATGTCATCCTGTCGAAATCATGGTCATTAGAGGAAACTTGTATTGTATAATAGGGAGAGGATGAAATGGTGGGGAGTGGCACTCGGGGTGGGAATCGAATCTGACGTGCCGAGAAAACAGTCTCGTAACGACTTAAGGCAACCAAAGAAAATATGAATCACGGCACCTGGATCTGGACGCAAGTGTCTTCAACGTAGGGCACATTAAAGACGATGGAAAAGATTCTAGTGAATATGTCTGGCCTCTCTCCACCTTCAGGTGTTTTAGAAAAACCACCGAAAAATGGTGTAAGAAAGGCAGCTCTGGAATATGACTCCAGTGTAGCAACTATTTCCATTTGCTTGGAAATCGTTTTGTAGAGTTTTTAGACAGTTTTTATGTTATTTGTTATTACCGCTGATTTGACTCTTCTAATTTGGTAACTCTCTCCCTCTCTCTCCTTCTCCCTCTTACACACACACACACACACACACACACACACACACACACACACACACACACCATTACTTCAACGAAAAACGTCACTGGAACAAAAAAACGGTTGTATGGAACAAATGTACCGTAATGTCAGAATACAAACATGATGCAATCACCGATACACTGACCGCCAGAGTCCTTTGTTTTAAAGTTCACTCGTCGCCTGCGGGGAGTGGTCAAGGCAACACACGTCAGGAATGTCGCCTGGTCACAACTAGAGGCTGCACGACAATGAAACACGCACCTAGAGCAACTGCAAAGCTTGAAAGAAAATAGACTGTTGTTAAATTTTTCAAAGATATGTATTTTCAGCGTTCAGCTATTTATTTTTTACACCAGCAACGAGTTAAAATAGCTTGATAATATTTTTTTTCGGAATCGTTTGCAGACTCGGAAATGTATATTCCACATTCACTCTAAACAAGTGTCAGCACTTGCATATATTGGTATGTGCTCTTTATTTCTGGAACAGCTGACAGATTAATTTTTAATGTGTGATCAGTTTCATGTAGTTAAGAGCGAGATAGCATTAATAGAAGAATTACGGAACCTCGGTCTGTGTAATTCACTATTACCAATTTGGAGAAATAGAAAGTGGAGCTTCATGATCCACGATTTTTAAAGTAGGTTCAGAGTAATCCACGAAGAAAGCATATGAACACGCTTAATTGGCATTAGCAAGTGCAGTGTTGGGCGAAGAACTTCACTTACAGATAAATAGTCATTGAATTTACAGCGACAAAAGTCATGGCACAGCGATATGCACAATTACAGATGGCGTTAGTATTAGCAGAGCTGTCATTTGTGCGCCAGTGATTCACTTGAATACGTTTCCGACATGATTATGGCTGCACGACGCTAATTAACAGACTTAGAACGCAGAAGGTTAATTAGAGAAAGACGTGAGGGATTTTTCTTTTCGGAATAAATTAGAGAATTCAGTAATTTGAGATCCACGACATCAAACGTGTGCCGGGAATATTAAACTTTGGCATTATATCACACCACGGTCAACGCAGTAGCCGATGGCCTTCACTTAATGAACTAAAGCTGCGGCGTTTGCGTAGAGTCGTTATTGCTAAGAGCCACTCAGCAGCGCGTGAAACTGTGGTAGAAATCAATTTTGGGTGTAAGGCGAATGTATCCGTTAGGACACTGTGACGCAATGTCTATAATGGCCTATGACAGGAGACTGACGAGTCATATGCCTTTGTTAAAGGCGCCTCTCCAGGGCTCATGAAGATATCGATTGCTGTCTAGATTACTTGTAAACCTTGGTTTACCAATTACTGATAGGATTCGAATGTGGTGCAGACCTGAACCCAACTTGTCAGCAAGCCCCTGTATAAGCTGATGGTGGTTCCATAATGGGGTGGCCTGTTTTTAAATGGAATGAGCTGTGTCTTGTGGTTCAACTAAACCGATCATTGATTGTAAATGCTTATGTTCGGTTACTTGAATACCATCTGCAGATATTTATGGACTTTATATTCCCAAACAACGATGGAGTCTTCCTGCCACCATGTAGCAATTATTCACGACTGGCTTGGAGAGCATTGTGTAGACTTCCAGCGAATGATTGGCCACGTAGATGACCGAGTGTGTATGGGACGTAATCCAGAGGTCTGTTTTTGCACAGAATCCGGCACCAGCAACACACTCGCAGTTATGTGCGGCTATAGGTGCAGCACGGCTTTCTGTAACTTCAGGTGAAATCACCCGATTTGCGCCTAAACTACGTCCAGTTGGACACTTCGCTGGGCAAAAGGAGGTCCGACATGATCTTAGGCAGTGTTCCATGAGTTGGATAACTCAGTGTAAAACACGAAGCTAATATTCGACATATGCCAAAGACGCCAATCAAGTGAGACAGAAGTCACAATCAACAAATAAATCTAGATTATAGAACTGGGTTTTATGCCTGGCTTCAATGCTAACGCAAATGTGTACAAATACATAGTGACTGTCTTGAATGGTAGTATTGTGTAGGGAATTAATCCCGCTGTTATCTGTTAGCTACTTAAAATTTAATGAAACAGGAGGGACTATTTTTTCATCCACCCTAGTATTTAAACTGTCTACAAATCAGTTTAAATAAAAAATTCTTACCATTTTCTGAGCTAAACTATTCAAGCGACGAGTAATTACCTGGATTCAGAAGAATGTTTTGGTGGCGGATTGTTACGTAGGTGAGTGTTTAAGGTGGCACTAATTTATTTAAACCTGCAACTCCGTGCGCCTTCTAAACAATCACTAAGCAACATGAAAAGTTGCGGGTGTCACTGAGCAACGACGTTCCTCAGTGTGCCGTTGGAAATCATGTGGGTTGTGGGTTCGGAAGGATTCTTTCGATACCTTTCAGGTCGGTTTCGGAACGTTCACAGAATTCGTTTCAGAATTTGGTTTCTCTAGATATTTCTAATGGAAATTTCTAAATTGTATATCAAAGTTAGAGATCAAGTGCGCCGGCCGCGGTGGCCGAGGGGACTGAGGCGCTTCAGTTACGGTCTGCACGGCCACTACGGCCGGGGGTTCGAATCCCCCCTTGGGCATGGATATTTGTGCCGTCTGTAGTCTTAGCTAGTTCATAAGTAGTTTGTAAGTTTAGGGACTGATGGCCCCGTAGTCAGGTCCCATAAACTCTACAAACATTTGAACATTTGAGATCAAGTGCGAAAGTTTCTCCTCTTACCTTTATTAATATTTTTGAACCACAATGTACGTAACTAAATACTGGCCATTACAATTGCGACATCATGAATGGGACAAGCACACTGACAATGTTGAAAACCCACTGACAAAATACAAGAAGATCGTAGAATACGCTTTAGATAAGTATGTGCTCAGTAAAATTGTGAAAGTTCAGAATGTTCCAACGTTACTCGAGAATTTCGTTTGAAAACTGCTACTTAGACAAGGAGGCTTCACTGGAATTTTTATCATTGCTGAAGCCTCGTAGACAAGCAAAAATTAAGCATCCCAGAATTAGCTTAAGGATGCTTGATGCGTTTTACGAATTTCTGAACTATAAAGGAACGATGGAAAATTGTAGACGAATGGAGAGGACCAGCAGTGTGTCAACGCAATGTGGAGGGAATGCCAATTGACCCCGAACATACAAAAATGTAACGTACTGCGAATACACAGAAAGGAAGTTCCACTATTACATGCTTTTGCGATAACAGAACGATCAATGAAATCAGTTAATACCATAAAATACCTGGGTGTGAGCAAAAGAAGTGATTTGAAGTGGAACGATGAAATAAAATTAATCGGAGTTAAGGCTGATGTCAGACTGATTCATGGTCTCTCAGTAAAGGAAGTAGCTCACAAAACACTCGTTCAACTAGTATGTGAGTATTTCTCGTTAAGTCTAGGTTGCGTACCAGACAGTACTGATAGACAAAATGGAGAACATCTAGAGAAGAGGAGCACGCTTCGTTATAGGTTCGTTTGACAAACGCGGAAATGATCGGACAACTCCGGAGGCAGACGCTGCAAGAGAAGTGTTCTGCATCACGGTATGGGCTCCCGTCAAAGTTCCTATAGCGTATAGAGGAGTAATCCGACATATTGATTCCTTCTTCGTATATTTCGTGAAAAGACCATGAAGATAAAATTAGAGAGACTACAGCCAATATGGAGTTTTAGCAGTAGACGATATGGGACTGTAACACGAAAGGGACGCCGTGGGGTGGGTTTCGGAGTAAAGGTGAAGATATAGAAAAAATTGGCATGTTAGGAAAGTCAAATCATTAACGTTTTGGTACAGTCGTATATAGCAGATATAAGTAGTGGTGTAAAAGAAAAGATTATGTTTTATAGATCATTTTTTATGTTAAAATATTAGTAAACAAGAACTTCTAGGAAAAAACCATTAAACTATTAAAGTAGAAAACAAATTATACTGTATTTAAAAATGTAATGACGTATAAGGACAAACCTAGCGAGCTTCTTTCTCGGGTGTTTCTTCTTCTTTTCGTGTATTTCAGAAGGGGCTGAACGCTATGAATTGTAACTGAGTATTACTAACACATATATAATTGCCAATTAAATGAAAAGTTCACTTTTTGTTTCTTGTACACAACAGTCCAGTTTTCACTGGACTATAACTAGCCTTTGGTCTTATGCCTTTAATACTGTGACTTACTAAATTTACCGTACATTTGAAAATGTGTTTATTGAGAGAATGAAACTTTCACTCTGCAGCGGAGTGTGCGCTGATATGAAACTTCCTGGCAGATTAAAATTGTGTGCCGGAACCGGGACTCGAACCTAGGACCTTTGCCTTTCGCGGGCAAGCGCTCTACCGACTGAGCTACCCCGACACGACTCACGATGCCGCCTCACAACTTCACTTCCGCCAGTACCTCGCCTCCTACTTTCCAAACTTCACAGAAGCTCTCTTGCAAACACGCAAGACTAGCACTCCTGGAAGAAAGGATATGGTGGAGACATGGCTTAGCCACAGCCTAAGGGATGTTTCCAGAATGAAACTTTCACTCTGCAGCGGAGTGTGCGCTGATATGAAACTTCCTGGCAGATTAAAATTGTGTGCCGGAACCGGGACTCGAACCTGGGACCTTTGCCTTTCGCGGGCAAGCGCTCTACCGACTGAGCTACCCCGACACGACTCACGATGCCGACTCACATGGCTAAGCCATGTCTCCACCATATCCTTTCTTCCAGGAGTGCTAGTCTTGCGTGTTTGCAAGAGAGCTTCTGTGAAGTTTGGAAAGTAGGAGGCGAGGTACTGGCGGAAGTGAAGTTGTGAGGCGGCATCGTGAGTCGTGTCGGGGTAGCTCAGTCGGTAGAGCGCTTGCCCGCGAAAGGCAAAGGTCCCAGGTTCGAGTCCCGGTTCCGGCACACAATTTTAATCTGCCAGGAAGTTTCATATCAGCGCACACTCCGCTGCAGAGTGAAAGTTTCATTCTGGAAACATCCCTTAGGCTGTGGCTAAGCCATGTCTCCACCATATCCTTTCTTCCAGGAGTGCTAGTCTTGCGTGTTTGCAAGAGAGCTTCTGTGAAGTTTGGAAAGTAGGAGGCGAGGTACTGGCGGAAGTGAAGTTGTGAGGCGGCATCGTGAGTCGTGTCGGGGTAGCTCAGTCGGTAGAGCGCTTGCCCGCGAAAGGCAAAGGTCCCAGGTTCGAGTCCCGGTTCCGGCACACAATTTTAATCTGCCAGGAAGTTTCATATCAGCGCACACTCCGCTGCAGAGTGAAAGTTTCATTCTGGAAACATCCCTTAGGCTGTGGCTAAGCCATGTCTCCACCATATCCTTTCTTCCAGGAGTGCTAGTCTTGCGTGTTTGCAAGAGAGCTTATGTGAAGTTTGGAAAGTAGGAGGCGAGGTACTGGCGGAAGTGAAGTTGTGAGGCGGCATCGTGAGTCGTGTCGGGGTAGCTCAGTCGGTAGAGCGCTTGCCCGCGAAAGGCAAAGGTCCCAGGTACGAGTCCCGGTTCCGGCACACAATTTTAATCTGCCAGGAAGTTTCATGTGTTTATTGTTCATTCGTCCGACATAATAAGATGTTTGCGCGTATTTGCCATTGAGACTTTAATAATGACATGAAATATCAAACATAAGCGTATGACCTCTCAGCAGCCTTTTCGTCAGTAACACTTTATACACTATAAACAGAGACACAAGGTTAAGAGTGCATATAGCCTCAAAGATAAAAATACTCGTGTATTTATACAAGAAGAGTGTTGGTTTGTAATTATTGAAAATTGGCAGTTTTATTGTTATCTTGATAACATTTTGCATACTTAACCTTCAATACGAGTCGAAATCACTGTCTACAGAAGATATCTTAAGGAGCATGGACCTCGCTGCGGAACGCGCGGTTGCTCCCCGTGGAGGTTCGAGTCCTCCCTGGGGCATGTGTGTGTGTGTGTGTTGTCGTTAGGTTAGTTTACCTAGGTTTAAGTAGTTTGTAAGCTACGGACTGATGACCACGCAGTTTGGTACGATAGATTTACAGACATTTGAACATTTGAAGGAGCATGGCGGAGGGTATAACAGACTTCGACACCGTTTGACCGATCAGCATCAAAGACGCCACATGTCTGTATGTTTTCATGGAGAAGGTTAAAATACTCAGCAAGCCCCGCATAGTGCATGGTGGATGGCATACTGCAATAAACTTCGACGAGTTTACAGTGATCACTATAAAAGCTGGCAGATATAAATTTTCATGCAGAGGAGAAGGAGGAGATGGTCTGAAAGACGGAGGATTAAGGTCTCGTAAACCATCATGGAATTTTGGAGACAGTTTAGTAAAAGACAGACAATTTTAACATTGATCATGCTTGGCGCCGAGACTCGTCTAACTCCAACCCAGGCCCAAATAATCTAATCAAAAATCCGACACAAAACCCAGCCGGATTTGGATATCAAGGAGATACTGGACATCACTCACCGAGTACGAACAGGGCATGAAAATTGCCACTACTGGAGGCAAAAATGAGGTGTGCGCCTGTGGACACAACAAACAGAAACTACTGCACATTGCCACTGAATTTCCTTTAAGGAAATTCAAAGGCACCTTCCAAGACCTTCATTCGCTTAAGGGAGAAGTTGTCACTTGGCTGAAAAGACTGGACATACAGCCATGAGTAGTGCAGTGATGCCAACTACTTGGTCACCTTACCGAATCATAGTACCGGGTGATAAAAAAGTCAGTATAAATTTGAAAACTTAATAAATCACAGAATAATGTAGATAGAGAGGTAAAAATTGACACACATGCTTGGAATTACATAGGGTTTTATTTTAACAAATAAAAAGAATGTATTTCTAGACACGTGAAAGATCTCTTGCGCGCGTCGTTTGGTGATGATCGTGTGCACAGCCGCCACACGTTATGCTTGGCCTTCCATGTCCCCAGACCTAGGTCCGTGCGATAATTGGTTTTGGGGTTACCTGAAGTCGCAAGTGTACCGTGATCGATCGCCATCTCTAGGGATGCTGAAAGACAACATCTGACGCCAATGCCTAACCATAACTCCGGACATGCTTTAGAAATGATCAAATGTTTGTAAATCTATCGGACCAAACTGCGTGGTCATCAGTCCGTAGCTTACAAACTACTTAATCTAAGTTAAACTAACCTAAGGACAAAGACACACACCCATGACCCAGGGAGTACTCGAACCTCCGACGGCGAGAAACCGCGCGCTCCGCAGCGAGGCGCCTTAAACCGCTCGGTCACTCCACCGCGGCATGCTTTATAGTGATGTTCACGACATTATTCCTCGACTACAGCTATTGCTGAGGTATGATGCTGAACATATTGAGAATTTGCTATAATGAACATCATCTTTGCTTTGTCTTAATTTGTTATGCTAATTATTGCTTTTCTGACCAGATGAAGCGCCATCTGTCAGACTTTTTCTGACCTTATTTTTTCCGGTTGTAATAAAACCACATGTCATTAATTTTTAATCTATCTATCTACATTCTTCCGTGATTTATTAAGTTTTCGAATTTATACTGACTTTTTGATCACCCAGTAATTATTATTTTATTCCATGTGACTTAATACATATAATTTATCAGTATTTTATCTTTAACTTGTATGTATTGTACGTGATTTTATCTTAAATTTGTACCAGATGTAACCTAGTGCTATATTTAAAGCCATACGAAATAATAATAATAAAGAGGGGCAGAGAGGTGGGGAGATGGATGGAGAGAGGGAGAAGGGAAGATGAACTGGGAGAGGGTGAGAACGGGACTGACAGATAATACGTGAAGGAAATGAAAGAGACATAGGGATGGATAAAGGGGGAGATAAGAAGAAGTAGGAGGAGGTAGATATATGGAAAGAGAGTAGGGAAGAGATGGACTGAGAGAGAATGGACTAATAACAGACTGGAATACAAACATACCTCGGAAATGCCAGGCACCAGGGCTAGTACATTAATTACTAATACTAATAATAATACTAATAAAATAATAATGACAGTAGAGATTGGTGGCAACTCTCTGGATGAAGCAGCAGTGCGTCTATGTGTCGGGGGTCGGCGACACGGTCGGTGTGTGGGAGGAGGCTTTGCCTAGGAATGCGAGTAGCCGGTGCCGCGGTCAGTGTCGCGGGGCGGGAGAAAGGAAGGCCGGCGGCCAACTCGGTGGCGCTATATAAGCGCGCGGGGCACGCGTCCAGGCACAGTCGCACACCCTCCACTGTCAACATGCGCGCTCCGGCTCTGCTCCTGGTGAGTTACGCCCACCGCTGCCGGCCTCTCAGCGACAGCGTCTGCTCACGCACCGCCTGGGGCACCTAAACTGCAATTACTGTGTGTGTGTGTGTGTGTGTCTGTGTGTGTGTGTGTGAGAGAGAGAGTCTGCAGCATGTGTGTGTGAGGTGTGTGTGTGTGTGTGCGTGTGTGTATGTGTGTGTGTGTGTGTGTGTGACAGAGGGCAGACGGTTGTCCTCCAGAACCTAACAGGAAATTTAATCTGACTAGGATCATTTAAAGTGGGCGTTACCACTGGGATCAATGCTGGGTTCATTGTTTTTCATATTACACAGATGCCCCTACAAGGCAAATTTGAGATTTCCCCAAGACTTTTTTCATTCAAATTTGGTACAAGTTTTAATATGACAGAGGTCATGTAATGTATGTGGACGTTACCACAGAGCTCTATGCTGGGTCCATAGCTACTTATACCGATGTTGGTTTATGCAACAACCACAAACTTCTGGAAACATGCTTGTGTTGCGAATACATTAGAGTAAATACTATATCAGTTGCGTAGTTTTGAAAATTAAATATTCAAATGTTTGTAAATGTGTGGGACTTAACTGCTCGGTTATTAGTCCCTAGCTTACAAACTACTTAAACCAAGTTCAACTAACCTCAGGACAACACAGACACCCATGTCCGAGGGAGGTGACGAACCCCCGACGGCAAAAGGCCGCGCGCACTGCAGTACGGCGCCTCAGTGCGCACGGATATTCTGCCGGGCCCTAGTTTTTTTTAATTTCACTCTTTGTTAGACCCAGTCACTATGGACGATATATTATCATAGTTACGTTCTAGACGGTCGTGATAAATGATACAAAGGACTGATTTTAAAAGGGTGACATCAGCCCTCCAGTTGCATGTAAAAGTTTATTAATAAATATTGACCATAGATTTCGATAACACTTATTATATCTTGTGTGAAGACTCCATTACGAGTCGTATGGACAAACCACCACAATATTGTTAATAATAATAGAAATTTCAGATTTGCTATTATGATATGAAAAATTTATTTGCAAAACTTGCTTATCGATTTCGTTCATTAAATGAACATCCTCAGTTCATCTTCAAGACGTAATGCAATTTGCTGACATGCCATTTTATGTATCTCAATCATATAAAAAATTAAGTGATTTACGCGGTTAATAAGTGCCCTGGATTTGAAACTGAACCCAGGAAGTTCATTCAGTGAATGAAATGGATATGCAAGTTTTGCAAATAAGCACCAGGAGGAAATTTCTGTTATTAACAGTAATGTTATCTTCTGAAAAAGTTTACAATAGACCCTAAAAATTGCATTAGTGGTTACAATATAATCAGGTATATCACATACAAAGTAGCACCTGTAAAGCAAAATTAAGAGTATAACGTGCCCACTTAACATTACTTTACCGATTTTAGTTTGTTTATATGACTGATGAAGTGTATTGCAAACAATTACGAACTGTTTAGTGTTGGAAGTTATCGAAACCTACATCAAGGTTTCCTAATAAACCTTTACACGTAAATGTTTCGAATGTACCGCAGTACAGTTACTGAAGGACAGCAGTGTTCAAAATTTTAATACATCGATACCACTTGTCGGGTGTGTTATGATCTGCTTGCAAGATGACCGTACTGGATTTTGTCTATGCCGTTCTCTTTCCTTTATTTCTGTTCCGTATGTTCTGTACGGTGTCCTAGTGACACAATCATTTTTGTACCTCATCGTAACTCAGTAGGTGAGCACCTTTCAGTATAGTATATTGCTTATTTACATATTTTTCCGTTTTAAAATGTTTTTATTAATTTTATATCAACATACTGCACAAACGGAACAAATGTCATGGTATGGGCACGTAATATCGTGTAGGGCGTTCTCTGGCCCCGCGAACGGGAGACAGCAAGGAAGTTAGAGTGCAAGTCCCTTCAACGCATCTTTCATCAAATAATTTGCAGATTGGCAGCCAGTTCTGGTCTGTTCGTGGTCCGCGTGCCATAACATCCCAGATATCGTCTATGCTGTTCAAATATGGGCTACGGGGTGGGCATCACCGTCTTTGGACCTTTCCTGGAACCATTCCCGAGCAGCGCTATCACCTTGAAACAGCATAGATCTTATGGGATACTGAAAAGTGAAAACTGGGTGAAGATCACTCAGAGTCTATTCCAATAACTGGGGTGGGGGGGAGGGGGGGCATTCCATAGCAGGAAAATGCACCCTAGATGATAACGGAGACACCACCGCTTTGGGCCACACCTTGACAGGCGAGATCCATTGATTCACATGGTCTGCGTCACACTGTGCCTCCCATAGGCATGGAGCAGTTGAAATCCTTATGCTATAGTCCTAGTGTCTATCCATGGTGATTGGCGACAAATACAAGCCGTTGTACCCGATGACGTTGCGTTAACAGTGGCATCCGACTGTTTTGTCCACTGAGAGAAGTGTGTAGCATGTTGTGTGTTGAACTGATTTGTTGCAATGTTGCTATTCTGTCACTATTTAAGATTCGTCGTCGCTCACATCATATACGTTGGCTGGACGGCCATAGTGGAATCTGACACCCTCATTCCTCCATTCCCAATTTACTCTGAACAGGTCTGAGGCAAAAAATGTGAAAGCGAATTTCTGCATCACTACTGAAATAGAAATTCCAACAGGTCGGACACCGATATTTTGAGAGGCATACTATCACGACGACAACGTTACATGTCAGAAAAAGGAAAGCCCTTACACAGCCATGTCTCAGAAGGACTCTGTACAACTGCAACTGCCATAGTGGGAGTCTGGTGCGCAATCAACACACCTGCACCATCTGTGCCCCACCGTCCCATGTCATTTGATAAATCTGGTGAAACTACGTAATGAATTAATCGATGCCCAAGTATGCTGGCTCGCATATAAACTGTTAAGTACATAAAATACAGAAGAGAGAGAAAGAGAGAAAAGAGACAGCGAGAGAGGGAGGGAGGCGGGATTTTGACTGTGTTTCCTTTCCGTAAGAGGTAACGTAGGCCTACGAAAGACTCTAGATACCATCAAAGCTGTTTCCTTCAGTGGTTTTGAGGAGGATTAGCAGCCTTGAAAACCGAAATTTAACGGCCTGGATTTCTGCAGGCTGGCGACACGTTCTTCCCGAGTCGCTGTATTATGACGCGAGCAAAATACAAGCGTAACGAGTATCGAATAAAATTTTTGATTGGGTTGAAATGGGATGAATAGACGTAAAAAGTTCTCTAAGTTTATGCCGTAGTACCATTATACTTTGAGATATATAACAGTGATGTAGACGTTAAAATGGGATGGTCTATTAAGATTTTGTATATGATGCTGCTGTCTTTAGTAAGCTCGCAACGGCGAAAGATTGTTCCTAAATTAGGAGTGATTTGCAGAGGGAATCTGTTGTTGAAAACACCACTGGATAACATATTAACCGTGAAACATGTAGCTGTGGAATAGCCACATAAAACAAACATAGGAAAAAATGAAATTCTAGGTAATAATTATGCGTGGAATCTTAATCGAAAGTAATTCATCCACAACAAAGTGGCTCGCAAAACACCTGTTCGATCGATTCTTGAGGGTAGTTCATTAACCTTGGAATGTTAGCAAGTAGGATTAACAGAATAGATAGAGCAAATTCAGCAAAGAGCGGTTCGTACTGTCACGATATCATTTGGTTACAGAAAAACGTTATGGAGCTTCTCAACACCCCATTGGGGTGATGAGTGTCACAAAACAAGATACTGGTGAAGTTCCAACGTATATTCGAAGAAGGGATTGGTAGCATGTTACTTCCGCACACATGTAACTCGCAAGATGATAAAGACGAAAAGAATTAGAGTAAATAGATGTTATACGCCTCGGTTGCACAGTGGTAGAGTGTCTGACTAAAAATCGAAAGGGCGCGGCTTCGATCCCCGCCAGGTCCTAGGATTTTTATCTGTAACTTTCCACTTCTTTCACCTCTGGCAGTACTGCTCATGTGAAAAATACTGAGTAGCACCGTGGTTCGGAACCCACGTTAAACTTTAGGTCCCCCTATAACTGGCTGGGTAAATCAGTTCCAAGGTCGGAGGAAGGCAATGGCATACCACCTCCAAACAGGACCCATGCCTAGTAAAGCACTGTGGTGTTCAAACCAATCTTCGGATTGTTGACTACTTTACCTTTTTTTACCTTACGTAAACTTATTGACAATCACCCTATTCACCCTATTCGCCAATGCATTATCAAAAGGGAAAAATATTAGTGGTGGCAGAGGCAATCTCTACCACACACCGTAATATAGCTAACAGAGTGTAGACGTAGAGATAGCTGCACATCTATCCTTCGCAGGCCACCATTCGGTGTGTGGTGGAGGCCATGGGGATCAACAGGAGATTGACCTACTGTAAAGGTCCTGCCTATGGGTTTTCAGCACAATTTCAACTTGTTGCACCCGCGAATGAAATATTACGTATTCGGCAGAAATACAATTGTGAGCGTTTGCGAAGTGATACTTCTGTTCCTAAATCGTGTCTTTCAGTTTAAGTTACTACATCAAATCAAGTAAAAGGCCGGCGATCATTCATTGATACTGAGAACGTTATATCACGGCTTTCTGGTCTTCTTATTTACGCGTTTCGGGCATAGTAAATAATCGGAATTGCTACAGGAACCTAACAACAGAGTATAGAATCAAAACGCATAATTAAAAAAAAAGGTTTAACAAATGACAGAAAGCAAAAGAAGTACCTTAGTGTTTGTCTTTCAGCGGTACTCTTTTATCTGTATGCATCCCACAGTCACTTTAAATTTCTCAAAGGAAATCATTTGGCTGCATAAGCTATTCTTCTATTTTGAAACAAATCTTTATATTATTTACCATTTATTAAATAGTAAATATCAAGTTTTACCTCAAAAAAGTTGTTTTGCTTTAGCACATCATGATCCACACGGTAATGAGGGCAAAGAACGGCCTCGAATGACTTCTCAAAAGTAAAATTTTAGTACAATCACAGCATGAGCCGTTGTCATAAATCTGTAATTATCACTTCCCAAAATAAAGTTACGACATATATATTTTTCTTGTTCTTAGGCACAGTCGGCATTTCTAATAGAGGGCAACCATTATAACTCCCGTCCTATCATAACACAATGGCATCAATAGTAGCCCATACTCAGGAGAAAACTAGCTGTTAACGCTTTTTCTACAATGGAGAACTTCGTTTGACCTAAGATAATCATCCAGAGTCATTATAAACACGCAGGAACAAGACTGTACGACACTAACGAGTTCCAGATAATTTATTGCACTACGGAGAAGCTGACCAATAGCGGAAAGGTCAGATACTCCACCCACTGCAAAATTCTCGAGGCGGAGAGAACAGTTAAACGGCATCTACATCTCGTTTCCTTCCTCGTAAGTGGTTGCTGGGTGTGTCAGAACAATGTGGCTCGTTGTTTTTGTTTCAGGAAGTACATTGCGAAGCAGTCTTTCAAAACATTTCTGTAATGACTGTACCAAGGTCGGCAACAATTACTCGGTTGTCGAGATGGCGATAAATGTGGTAATACATGCAGTGATGTTGATAGCGTCTGCCGTTATAACTTCTCTGTGACGTGGGAAGGTTACCTGTTTACTGTTTAAGCGTAGGCTGTTGGATATGAGCTTAATATTATTCAGGATATGCGTTGTTTTTAATATTAATTTGCTTATGCCATATGAAATATACACGTGCAACATCTGTAAGAAGTTTTAAGCATAGATGAGTTATAGAACGAAGTCTTGGCAAACGAGATACCTTCTGGAACTAATGTTATGGAGATGTATTACTCAGAAATCCTGAAAATAAAATATTGTGAATGATAAGACTAGAAATATTGTGAATGATAAGATTAGAAAATGATGTTAAGATTCACTAACAGAGTTCGATTTGCAGCTAACAGAAACAGGAAAACTGTTAATGTCATTGAAATACTGAACCAAATAGGAGCAGAATGTTTCAAATGAGATTTGGTCTTTTGGTGGACTGAGAGTGAACCGAGGAAAAACGAAAAAAATGCGAAATATCGCAAGTGACATAAGAGGTAAACGTAATAAGACAATTGTTGATGAAAGAGTAGATGAAATAAAGCAGAATAACACATGAAGGGATGAAGCACGGAGTAAGTAAAGAGTAAACTAGAAGAGGCAAAGAGGCCTTCTCGGGCATGAAATCAACAAGTATCGAACATCTCAGTTTGAGGAAGAAATGCGACGCGGAATAGTCGCGTGGTCTAAGGTGTCATGTTATGGACTTGGCGGCCGTTCCCGCCGGAGGTTTGAGTCCTCCATAGGATATGGGTGTGTGTTTTCCAGAGTGTAAGTTAGTTTCTTATAAGTCCATGGACTGATGACGATAGCAGCTTGGTCCAATCGCCTTACAAAGGTTCGATTTGAGAAAGAAATTTTTGACGATGTATGTTTGGAATACGGCTTTGTATGGATGTGATAAATAATCTGTGCGATGGGAAAGCAGTGGATCTAAGCGTTTGGGATGACCTGCTACAGAAGAATGTTGAAAATGAAAAGGAATGAAGAGGTTCTGTGTAGAATCATCGGAGAAAGGAACATAGGGAAGACATTGGCAAGAAGAAATGACAGGATGATAGGGCATGTATTAAGACATAAGGGAGTAACCTCCATTAATTCCCCTCGCTTTTTTCTTCTGATTGGTTCTCTACTGTCTTCCAATGTGCTGTGCAGCAAACTAATATTTGACAGTCACTTTACCGGGAGGTATGTTTTATAGATTCACGTATATGTCTTCGTTAGTATTTAAGGTTAATGACCGAAAAATCATCATCTTTGGCCAGATGGCTGACTTATTCCTCTCAGTTTGTTCTGAAATGTTCGTGCCTCCCGCAGATGCTACTGGATATGGTTGCATGTGATTCAATTATCATTAAAACAAGAAATTCAGCTAGCGAGAAGGCAATAAAAACGATATTTTACGATTATCAGCCTAGAGTGAACGGTCAAGAGTCCAACGTTTGGACCTGGCACTTACTCCAATGTATACGGAAGTAAGAACTTATATGTAGGTATGATTATTGAATTTATACTAACTTCGAAAGTGCCTTCTAAATAAGTTTTAAATTTTAATGTCTTATTCATCATTATTGTTCTTTGCTCTCCTTCTTATATCAGCTGAAAAACATATTCCTTCTTTATTGTTTTTCGGTCAAATAAACCTCTTTTTCGCGTGGCAGCGTGGTCACCACTTAGTAGTAATTTGCACATTTTGTGGAGGTGGTGCCCCATAGCTCGAAGTTTTGGGGGAAAAAGTGACATTTCGAAACAGTAACACCTGATGATAAATTAAATCTTTATTCATTACTGAATCGACGATATGGTAATCATCTAATATCTTAGTAGGATATCAAATCAAAGAAAAATTATTCAGAATTTGGCCTACAGCCATTGCTAAATTTAATCAGTTTGTTGTAATCAGATTCCACCCTTCTGTAATGCGTACATCCTCTACTGACCGAACGTAATACCACAGTTAGACCGCTGACATACATTGTACTGTAAATATTTCGTTAGGATCTCATGACAATCAGATGATAGAAACAGGTAATTAAAAAAGACATAATTAGCAACAGCTATTGGATGTCCTGAAATTGCTTTTCATTTTATTTCTTGTTTTATCAACTGGTTCTATTCTCCGATGTCTTTCTCAAAATTTATACATTTTGCTCGTTTTACTGAGTAGCCTTTTTGTTAAAATTCTCAACTGACATCAATAATCCTTATTCAATATATGAATGAACAGCCTTTCAATCTTCCGAACCTTGCTACCTGGAGATGTGTATATATCTTTGTACATTACCGAGTACCCGATGTCAGTTATGGTGTAGAAATGCCTTATAGAATTAAATATTAATGCATTTCTGTTTATTTTTGATCGTAAAACAGTTGAGATGATAATCTCCTAAACAGTAGTTTAAAAGAGGCAGTTTTCGAGCGAAAACCTGGCACCTGAAGTTAATTGATCAAAGAAGCTTATACACTTAAATATGTGAGTAAATCTGTTAAAAAACAGCAAAATTGAAAGTAAAGCAATTACAAAACCTTTCTTTTTTAAGGTACATTCGATAGAGTTGCACTTGCTGGTATTACGAATAGGTTAGAGTACGCACTGTGCCAGTTCGGTGTTTTAAATATTATTTTCTTCACTTTCATAAATTTCGATCATGGCTACGCCTGACTACGACACATTACTGTATATACACGTTGGACGGTCGTAGGTAAATGATTCAAACGACTGATGTTTTGGCAAGTGAGTGTACCAGTAGGTAGGCGTGCTCAGAATCGTTTGCAAGATGGGCTTACCAGATATTGTCATTGCAGATTCGTTCCCATTACTCCTGCCAACATGCTGACAAATAGAGCCTTCTTAAGAATGACAATCGTTTTCATTCACACACAATTTCATAAAAATGATCTTTCATATACATTGAGTGCCTACAAAAGGAAACTCACGTAAAAAATAAATGGAATCCTAGTGGGAGATTTGAACGTTGCACCTCACGTGCAAACTATCTCCACAATGGTCGGTCTACACTTACGAAGTTATAGGTCAGTGCAGCACAGTAGATTAGAGTGAATGAAGTAATTCATAAATCACTACGTACCGTATTTGTAATACAGGCATGTTACCAGTAGTGCATTGTGCCACATGACGGGGTCGCTTAACGCGGTAGAGTTAGGAACAGCTGAGTCATTGTGTGTTCGTTCAGATGATCAACTTAAATTAAGATGTAAAGGGTTAAAAATCTGACACTGAGTTTTTGAGCACCGCCAATGGTGAGTTACAATTAGAGCAAACTGGTGCAGCGGCGATGTCTGAAAAGAAAGTGTCTTATACGTATGCAGTCTGAATGAATCATGATTCAGCAGTTACGAAAGTGCTTATGAAAGCAAATAGTTGCATGAGTGTTTATACGGAGTAAGACGTTGAAGAGATGTCACGAAACAGCTAAGATGCCTTACTCCCTTCTCCCAATCTGAAGGGTGCCATTTGCAGAGAAGAATACTGTCAACAGGAACAAAGTTGACACTCGGCGTGGTGACTTACGGGAGCGAACTTCAATGGGAAATTCGCTCAGCTACCGTTCGGTTGTCTACTTAGTTTGAACGGACAGTTTGAATACTGGCGTATGATTTAATCAGAGGTAACATAAAGAAACAGAACAATAAAAAAATATTTTTCTCACATTTCCTACTGACTATCTTAAATGAATATAGTTCTCTAGTTCTTCATCAAAGGAAGTGAATTAATAAATATCTATTGAGGAAGTAGGGTTCGTTTCTTACAAGTGGAAGCGAAATTGCGTCAAGATAGCGACTTATGATAGATGCATGGAACTTAAAAGTAGCAGATAGTGAGATTATTTTCATTAGATACTTAATTTTGATCTTTAGGATGTAATTTAATATTTCCGCAAATTTTTCACTTTTATTTTTGTTTGAAGGAAACGAATTTACTGTTCGAGTCCGCGATCTTCATTTTTTCAATAAAAATGTTAAAAATTTCTGTAAATCTATCGGACCAAACTGCGTTGTCATCAGTCCGTAGCTTACAAACTACTTAAACAAAGGTAAAGTAACCTAAGAACAACATACACACCCATGCCCCAGGGAGGACTCGAACCTCCGACGGCGAGCAACCGTGCGCTCCGCAGAGGAAGACCACGAGATGGTACAGTAAAGCCGGCCACGGTGGCCGAGGGAACTGAAGCGCTCCAGTCACGATCTGCAAGGCCACTACGGGCGGGGGTTCGAATCCCCCCTCGGGAATGGATATTTGTGCCGTCTTTAGGATTAGCTAGTTCATAAGTAGTTTGTAAGTTCAGGGACTGATGACCCCGTAGTTAAGTCCCATAAGCTTGACAAACATTTTAACATTTGATTTTGATAAAGTAAGCAGATTCAGACAGATGTAGGTCGCCGTTCTTATGTGAAGATGAAGAGGCTTGCTCAGGACATAGTATTGTGGAGAGCTGCATCAAACCAGTCTCCGGACTGAAGACCACAACAACACAATAACAAAAATTGTAATCTCCAGTATAACTTTAAACAGTCACTTCATTTTTACCCTCTTCCCAACAACAGGGGCGCTGAGTCCTCTTGAACGTCCTCTGCTTCTTTTAAGTCGTTGTGTATGCAACGTTCGTCAGATGTTTCACATCATTTACTGAATGCAAACCGTTTCCTTGCAAATGGCGGCTTTCAATATGGGATTGCTTCAGCAGCGCCAGTAAGCGGTAAAGTTATTTTCAGCAAGACTACGGGTGACATGTGACGCGGTGTCTCATGTAGATATGCGCTTGCTCGCAGGTCGCTGTGTCGTGCGCCGTGGCCGCCGTTTCGGCGGAGCCCGGCATCCTGGGGGCCGGCGCTCCGGCAGTGGTGGCCGCCGCCCCCGCGGCGGTGCGCGTGACCGTGCCCACGGCCGCCGTCATCCCGCCCTCCGTCTCGACCCAGTACCACGCGCAGGACGAGCTCGGCGGCTACGCCTACGGCTACAACGGCGGCCCGTCCGCCAAGGAGGAGGTGCGCACGCCCGACGGCATCGTGGCCGGCGCCTACTCCTACGTGGACGCCAACGGCATCGTCCAGAGCGCGCAGTACGCCTCCGACCCCGTCAACGGCTTCCGCGTGGCCGCCACCAACCTGCCGGTCGGCCCGGCGGCTCCCGCCGTGGTCGCCGCGCCCGCACCCGTCGTCGCAGCCCACGCCGCTCCGGCGGTCGTCGCCGCTGCCGCCCCCGCAGTCGTGGCCGCCGCTCCGGCCCCTGCTGTGGCCGTCGCCAACGCCGCCGCGGCTGCACAAGCCGCCAATGCCGCCGCAGCTGTCAACGCCGCCACGGCTAACGCCGTAGCAGCTGCCAACGCCGCCAACGCGGCCGCAGCTGCCAACGCGGCCAACGCCGCCGCAGCTGCTAACGCCGCCCACCTCACGGCTAAGGCGCACCTGCTGGGCCGCAAGAAGAGAGGAATCCTCGGAGCGCCCCTGGCGTACGCGGCTCACGCCCCCGCCGTCGTCGCCGCCCCCGCCGTCGTCGCCGCCTCTCCTGGCTCCACGGTTGTCACAGTCCCCGGCACTAGCGCCTACTCCTTCAGTACCGCCTCCCTGCACCCTCCCCAGGTGGTGCCGGCCAGTCCGCAGACGGCCCTGTCTCACCTCGTAGCCAAGGCGCACCTGTTGGGCCGCAAGAAGCGCAGCCCCGGCTACCTGGGCGCCGCGGGCTTGGTGGCCGCCGCCCCCGTCGCCCACGCCGCCCCCGTCGCCTACGCAGCTCCCGCCGCGGCCGTAGTCCCCGCCGGCCCCGTGGTCGCCGCCGCTCCTGGCTCCACCACCATCACGAACCCGCCCTTCCGTAGCTTCTCGTACGCCGCCGCCGCCGGCCACCCGGCCCAGGTGGTGCCCGCGGGTCCTGCCGAAGTGTACGCCCCCGCCGCCCCCGTCGTCGCTGCCGCCCCCGCCGTCGCCGTCGCTCCCGCTCCTGCTTTAGCCGTCGCCAACGCCGCTGCGGCTGCACAAGCCGCCAATGCAGCTGCAGCTGTCAACGCCGCCAACGCCGCCAATGCGGCCAACGCCGTAGCAGCTGCCAACGCCGCCAACGCGGCCGCAGCTGCCAACGCGGCCAACGCCGCCGCAGCTGCCAACGCCGCTGCGGCTGCCAACGCCGCCGCAGTCGCCCACGCAGCCGCCCCCGCAGTCGTCGCCGCCCCCGCAGTCGTCGCCGCCCCCACAGTCGTCGCCGCCCACGCCGCAGCTCCCGCCCCTGCTGCCGCCTCCGTCCTCCCGGTGACGGCCTCCAGCCAGTACCGCGTCCAGGACGGACTCGGCCAGTACACCTACGGCTACGCCGACAGCAACTCTGTCAAGACGGAGAGCCGCGCCGTCGACGGCTCCACGGTCGGCGGCTACTCCTACGTCGACGGCCACGGCCTGGTCCAGAGCGTCAAGTACCACGCTGACTCCCTCGGCTTCAGGGTCGCCGCCACCAACCTGCCCGTCGGGCACGCCTAAACTGTCTAAAAAAAACCACTGTCAATAATTATGTTACCCTGCTTTATAAGTTATATTAACTTGGAGACGCCAAACATTGCTCTGTGTAAATACTTGTCCTTCTTTATTTTTAAATAAAACACATTGATTGTTTGCTCTCACAAAGTACAACATGAATTTTACTCGCTTATACCTTTAACCCTTTCATTCCCACATTACGAATTCCGCTTTGGAAAAATTAAAATTCAAATATTTAAAGAGCCAGTGACAACAATGTTAGGAAACAAATAATCAATGTCAGTTCACTGAATTCCAGTCGACTTTCTAAAAGCGTTGAGACGAATATGTGAAATATAAAGATCCAGAACCGATGCAGAGATTACTAACTGAAGCTTTCAACAGACAGATAGGGAGAAATTAATCACAGAAAAGTTTACCTAAGATAATACTGTTTATATAACTATGGGACCAAACTGTAGTGGGTCATCAGTCCCTAGACTTACAAGCGCTTAAAGTAACTTATCCAAAGGATAACACACACAAATCCATGCCCGAGGGAGGACTAATCTCCGACGGGAAGCAGACGCGCACTCCGCAGCTAGGGGCCTTAGAGCACAAGGCCACTGCCGCGCGACTGTAATGAATGGTCTACTTTTGTTTCCAGTTCCTGTTACCTATCAACTACAATCTCTAGTACAAGAACATTTATTTACTGCTTTATATTACCAATATTTGCAGTATATTGTTGTTTACGCACATCTAGTGAATAACAACAAATAACAGTTTAGGGTACACCAGGTGCTGTGCCTGCTACTGGAGGTTTTTAACGTGTCTGCTCCTCTTCTCATGTCTACATTGGCGTAGACTCGAAAGTGATGCATACTCGGGTCGAAACTAGTAGTCAGTAAATTTAAATGGTGCACTTCACACTATTTTCTTATTATCACTGAGAAACACACAGCTGTTATTACCCTATTTCCGAGTATATCTAATAAATAAAATTCAATTTTATGCTTCTCAGTTGATGTACACCCTATCTTTACTAATTCGTTTAAGATAATCAAACACTTTGAAAGTAGTTCGACTTCTGAGTCATTGGACGCCGGATAGTCACTATTTGACACCGCTTATGAAGCTTTCAATACATTGGAGGTGCACTTCATAACATTAGAAAGTATTCAACACGTGGTTAGAAACCATTGCTGGCCTTGGAAGCGAATGTATTAAGTGGAAATGATGGATATTGCAACCTATGCCCTCGTCATCCTAAATGGATTCGTCGAATGTATCTGTCCACAGCATTCTGTAGCATGTATTTAATGGGAACAATAAGTTTCAAATCGAGAAGTGCTATAATTAGTAGCAGGTCGCGGTGGCCGAGGGGACTGAGGCGCTCCAGTCACGGTCTGCACGGCCACTACGGTCGGGGATTCGAATCCTCCCTCGGGCATGGATATTTGTGCCGTCCTTAGTCTTAGCTAGTTCATAAGTAGTTTGTAAGCTTAGGGACTGATGACCCCGTAGTTAAGTCCCATACGTTCTACAAACATTTGAACATTTTATAATTAGTAAATGCTCCCTCCATTATATGGTGCTTCATATCAGACGACATACTGGTGTTAAAAGACGTTACATTCACGACTTCAGACGCTTCAAAGTGAAACATCCTTAGACAGGTCGAACACAGATGTATCGACACAGTGCTTCAGCAATATAGACCTGGTTCACAGGACGAAATTCAACACATCAAAATTATTGTGCTGAACAGAGATCTGAAGATGATAAAATTGGATTGTTGAAAGTGGTCAAATTAAATGTTTCATAACGTTAACGGGTGAAGGTGTTTTGCTCATAAATTTAATATTACAGCCATTGTTCCAGATCATCATTATTCAAGATGAACGTACAACGTATTGACAAGTTTCAGTTCGGTAGATGCTATGATGTTATTAATTAATGCCTCTCCCACTAGATGGTACCGCCCGCCAGACAAGATTTTGGAAATGAAGACATTAAACAGAGGAGAAAACAACCCTTGTAATAGAGCCTGCTCACGAATTGTCCATTTTTTTATATTACTTAGACAACTTGAACAGTAACACATTTCTGACAAACAACGAAGTTACAGCAGAGAAGTGTTCCTTAACAGTATGCGAGAGTTTTAAATGTCTTAGACGTCATTACTACATATTTTTAAGGTCAACTGAAGCATGCGGTACCCCCTGTCGACTTTGATCCTTGACATCAGCGTGTTGTGTTGCATGACTCGTAACATCGAAAAACTTGAAGGACCCGATACCACTTGTCTAATTTGACCCATGACGTCATTGGCGAGGACATACTGAACGAAAAAAAAAAATTGAAAACAACATTGTGAAACACAAAGCACACATAGAAAATAAAAATTGCCATTAAGTACACAGAAACTTCCCTTTTCAATAGTGTTCTGCTATAAGCTGCTGCTGCAATAATCACGTTTCAGGTGATTAGTGTTTTTTAGTTAAAACATGGCCTTCGGTTAGGTGTATGCGAGAACGTAAATTGGCCACTCTGTATTGTAAAACCGAATTTGACCCCTGACGTAGGCGCGTTTTGTAGTATGACTAGAAATATTGATCATTTTCATTTCCTTAGGAATGTGACATTACTTTTTACAATACAAACTGATCAGTTTATGTTCACTTGTCCATATACCAGAGACCCACGTTTTTATTAGGTAACATAATGACTTAAAACGCTAATAATTCGTAAAAGCAATTGTTTGGTAAAACACTATCGCAAAGGAAAGTTTTTTGTGTGTGTGTGTGTGTGTGTGTGTGTGTGTGTGTGTGTGTGTGTGTGTGTGTGTGTGTGTAATGGAAATTTTTATTTTATGAATATTCTTTGTGTTTCGGAATATTATTTTCCGAGTTATTTCCGTGTAGTATGTCCCCGCCAACGACGACATGGGTAAGAAGCAGACGGGTTTGTAGGGCAAATTTTGGCAGCCCCTGGCAGTCAATACGACATTTTAAAAAACTTAGTAGTGGTGATAGGCTGATCTATAGACTAAGGCTGCGTTAGGATGGAACAGGCTTATTGCGAACTGATGAAGACAACGAATGTGCGACCATAGGACCTAGTTGTGGTAAAGTACAGTGTGTCAGATTTCATCATTTTAAACTCAATCATAGGTATTAGTTGCACAAATCAGCTGTTCGGGCTGAACTCACCGTCACAGCTATCGGTAGGCAATACCAAAATACATGTTACGGTTAAAACTCAAGCAGCTCTTTCTAGAAGTTTGCCTATTTCATTCTGTTCGTCTTCCCTGCGTACCCAGTTTGTGAGATTCTTCACATGCAAACAGAACTTACATGGAGAATACGATTCTTGTAATTGATGTAGCTTCACACTAATGTGGAGAGTGGGACAGCGGCTAGTCGAAATTATGATCGAAGTATATTAAAAACATATAAAACCAACAGCCATAACAATAACAGCCAGTTAATAAAATCATTATTGTTACAGCTGTTAGTTTTTAAATATTTTTAATAAATTTCGATCACAATACGAATTCTGTGGTTAGCCTTCAGAACTATATGTTGAAGAAAAGCTGTCCTGAGTTACTTAATGTACCAAACCAACTGTATGCGTTGAGGTGTTTTACTGCACAATCATGACTTAACTATCTGTGAATAAATAAAGGCCTATTGCATACAAGAAAACCTCAAAGTGGTAATATGTGCACCTGTCATGGAGTGAGCTCTTCGAAAATAGTATATATAAAAACAAGTTGCTTGTCGTAGAATGCACTTCTACTACCGATGATAGTAAATCTGATTAAATCTCAGTATTGCTATATTGTTAATTAAAATATGACTTAATAATTGTTACAAATATTACACTTTTCATTCTAAATATGCCTTCATGAAGCGCTAAGTTTACCTAACATATGTCCTACGGGTAAATATGCCATTGTCTAGTTTTTGTGAATAACAGTGTTGCGCTCAATACATTAGAAAATGTTAGGTCTATATCCAACAAATAATTATCACGTCCACATGGAATTGGTGTTTGAACAAACACTGTCACTGTTTTTCTTACAGTAATGTATCAGAGCATAGTGTCACGAAATAAATCACAGAAGTTTGTTGTACTCTGAAGTTATGAGTAAAATATACAGCTATTTAAATCAAATTGGTGTGACCACAGTGGCAATTTTTCATCATAATGATCCCATTAAACACTGGGCCTATAATATACTTGGATATGGGTGAGGAATGCTTACAATTTTAGGTCAGCTTTACACACGTTTCAGTACATGTTAAGCCCCTAAATACAATTTAACATAGTGCGTACTGGTAGTCTATACAGTACATCCTAGATGTTTACTACATAGTAGATAACACAGTGAATTATATTCCTCTTAATCATATCACAAAATATCAAGCAATTTTTTTAATGGTTTGAGATGTATAATGTTACTTCTTTCCTCTGCCACCCCAAATTAATTAACATATTATTTCTGACAAAATATTGCAGAGGTGGATGATACATCTTTGTTTAATGTATTGTCATTCTTCTTCCTATGTTCATGAATCAGTTATTACCTCAAGAAATACCATGCAACCTGATAGAGGAGTCAGAGTGAACGACAATATATT
Source organism: Locusta migratoria (assembly GCA_026315105.1). Classification (NCBI taxonomy): domain Eukaryota; kingdom Metazoa; phylum Arthropoda; class Insecta; order Orthoptera; family Acrididae; genus Locusta; species Locusta migratoria. Next base: position 87,110,795 of record CM048746.1, read on the forward strand.
ATGAAACTTTGTGATTTCAACAAATTGGGTAATTGAATGCAGCTAAAAAAAGGAAGTAAAATACCTACTTTAACATAAAAAATGGGATATAAGAAAACAAAGTATCCAGTAGGCATTATGATATGATTAGTTTCTTTTCTTTTCTTTTGGGAATAAATGGGTTAACATGTCATTACAGACTGAACACAAAAGCACAAATTCTGACTGGACAAGGATGGAGAGACATGTACTTGTTAAAAAGATTTGGCTACCATTAAATAATAATAAAATAACAAAAATTATAATACCCAATGTGGAGTTTTGTCTGCCCACATCTGGTGCATCCGCAGGTGGCGGATAGGGGAATGCTCGGTAGATATGGCCGGCAGGAAGGAAATAAAATACCACTGAAATACAACTCATATCTTTGGCTCCGCGAGGACAATCTTTGGTGTGCGCTGCCCCGCGCAGGGTTGCCAGGTGTGGCGATTTTTCGCATTCTTGGCTATCTTTTTCTTATAATAGTAGCCATTCGAGCAGTCTGGCGACTGGCGATTAAATTTGGCTATTAAAGGAATTGGTTGGCGACTTAATGGCTATTTTATTTTACTTCAGATACAACGAATTTAGCAATCACTCTTTAGACATTGCGCCAATGTTACCGGCTAAATGTCGGTAAAATGCTGGGGAAATGTAATCAACCTACACAAGTTAACACACATGTTTTCAAGTATCACGGATGTGTGGGAGAATGTCACAGAGATGTAAATAAACTCAGCTTACAGACTCTTAAAGATAGACGTAAACTACCTCCTGTACCCTACTTACAATGGTTCAAAAACAGGCTTTAAACTATATCTCTAAGTATACTACAACACCGTATGTATGGCTGAGAACATGAGGATAAGATTATATGAATTACAGCAAGCAAGGAGGCACTTAAACAGTATTTTTTTCCGCGTTCCATACGTCAATACAACAGAAATTCGCAACTACTTCCTGAATTTCAGGATTATTATTGTCGAGTAACAGGCCACAATTACCATAGCATAAAAATGTTAACAGATTAAAGGTTGCGATATTTGGCTATTTTTACTGATGAAAATATGGTTATATTTTCGCATTTTATTGATGAAAATATGGCGGTATTTTGGCTAACTTTTGATTAAAATTTGGCGACAGAACAATAGAAAAACCTGGCAACTCTGGCCCCGCGTTTGAGCTAAGAGTGTGGTTGCTGACCCCGACGAGTGAACAGTAGTAGTGTTGCGCAAGTAGTCATGGAATGAAGTAGCAAACTGCAGTATGAACTTGGATCATTTGAAGCCTTTTATGTGTGTCGATGTTGAGAAATACTTGAATTTGAAAATGTTCTGAGATTATGAAGAATAAAGGTAAGGAGAGTCATTTTTTCATTATTAGGCGCTTCGCGTAATTGCTCCATCTGTAACAGACATTGAACATGAAGGATTTAATTTTCGTCTTTTATGTTCATTCTTTAAATAATTAAAAGTATAGTGCAGGAATTTAATATGTTTAGTGGAAAAAAATAAATAAGAAAATGGAAGTGTGATGCAGACAATTTCGATTTTTTAAATTTACATTGTATAATGTACTAGCTGGTTTTTCTTTTGTTTGTAATAAAGAGAGATTGATCTTTATAGGAAAATGACAACAGAAGTAATGACTTTCTGGAAAGATTTGTGTAAGGCAATCGCAACTTGTAATCAAAATTTTTTGCTCAATATTGTTTAACTTCACGTTCCATATATAAAGTGCTTCAGTTTAAATTCCATCCTCAGGTCTATTCCGTGTTAGTCATTCATCCCCAACCCCACTTAATTATTTTTTTCAAATATTGCAGAGATTGAAAAATTAGTATTTGTTTGGTTTGTGGATTAGCATTACACAGCTGGAATTCTGTAGCTAGTTTTTGACTTACAGCAGCAACATTTTTGGCAGCAATTCTGAGAGCAGTTGCATATGTGTTTCCTTGCCATAAAATCAGAGTAAACCGTTGAGTGAGATAATTCAGGAATAATGTTCGAACTCAGATCTTATTAGCAATCAGTTCAGTCTGCAGCAAGCTGGTGTTCTATTGTTCAAGCAATTGCAATCTTTAATGAGACAGCTTACTTTCTACCTCATATTGTGACATGGCCAGTAAAAACGTAGGATCCGTAGATCCGTTATCTTCCTGTCTCTTTTCAAACGAAAACGAGACACCAATATTTTTCCTAGGCAGACAATGTTAGCACTTGCAATACATCGCGACAAATTTCTCTAATGTTAACAGACGCGCGGATGTGGTTCCAAGGAGCCTGGCTACGGAGTGCAAGGCCGCACCCCGTAAGAGGTTCAAGTCCTCCCTCGGGCATGGGTGTATGTATGGTCCGCAGCATAAGATAACTTAAGTAGTTTGTAAGGCTAAGGACTGATGCCCACTGCAGTTTGATCCTAATAGCTTTACAACATCTGAGCAGTGAACTGTAAGTCATTAAACCGATCCAGAAATACTATAGTACGAGCACTTGAGCAGTGTTGAAGAAAGAGAAGACAATAACTTAGGTTTTGTGAGTCTCTGTGAGTGTCGGGCAGTGGTGTCGAGACAGGGTTCGTTGTTTTGTGACAGTGAAATGTCACAGAGGAGATAGTGCGTGTTTTCGGAAGTTTTAATACGCCAATTTACTTTCGTTAATAGTGTTGATAATGACTTGGATAATGTGTTTTGTGTTATTTGCAAGTATACCATGGCGGTAGAAAATTCATTCAAAAACATATTAAAACTAAGAAACACAGAGAACCATATTTTGCGAGAGAGTCTAGCGAAACGGTTGATTCGTATTTTCCCAAAAACAATACGGGTGATAGTGAAATGGTGCTGATGGCTCACGAGAATCATTCGTGTTTCGCACAGTATTTTAAACAAGGAATATAACTTTAAAACCTTCTCATTTTGTATTCATGGAACCACCGCTGCTGTAGAGAGGATGTTTTCCCTTGTGAAAGCAGTTTGGACAAAAGAGCGAAATCGCATGGACAATGAGACGCTGAAAGCTGTAATTACAGTAAAACATAATTTCAGTGACTGTAAGTGTGGTGATGTATGACTTCGTTTTAAAAATTCTTAAAATTTTGACTATGATTCATGGATCTGTAAAATACAGTTCACAAAACCCGGCAGCAGCAGCATTACCTTCTAGCTGTGCAGAGACTGGGAAATACCATATACGCCTCCTAAGGGTGAATATTAATACAAATTATAATAGCATCTTTATTGAAGTGTACCGCTTTTTTGTTCTAAAATGTCGATTACCTATTCTTGATCTTGTATAGTGCTGTTTTCAACGCCGTTTTTTTCATGTTGACACCTCATCTTTAGCATACTCGAAAGCCTATGAACGTAAAATTAAATATCACACGAACTACGCTGATTACGTGAAATGTAAATACAGATGTTAAAATCGGATTATGGATAGATAGCGAACGCGTAACCAAGGTCATACCATGTCGTAGCAGAGACGTGAGACAACTGTTTCCGAATCGAAGACCGTTTTTTCCAGGGAGAATACAGTTCTTGTAAACTTGTTACTTCATTATTCTTCTAGAATAACAAAGTATGCCTTAAATGAATATCGTTCGTTGTATTCATTCTCCTTGAAAGGACGGAGAGTTATAATTTCGTCTTCAAGATTGTAGGGTTCGTTTCTTCGAAGCAGAAGCGCTTAAATTTCAGACTTTATTTTTGCTTACGATAATTTTACTTTAGTTCCTTTCCATATTTATTGTATTTTTTTCTTCACGAAGCTTGGAGTTGAATAATTGTAATCTCGATTGTAACTTGTATTAACCACATCATTTTGATTTTTACAAGAACAGGAATAAAGATTCCTTATGAACATAATTTAGATGTGTTAAGTCATTATGTATGTAGTGTTTTATCAGATATTTTAGATTATTTATGAGATGCAAACATAGTTTCCCGCCGGCTGCGGTGGCTGAGGGGACTAAGGCGCTCCAGTCGCGGTCTGCACGGCCGCTACGGTCGGGGGTTCGAATCCCCCCTCGGGCATGGATATTTGTGGCGTCCTATTTCGTAAGTAGTTCATAAGTAGTTTGTAAGTTTAGGGATTGATGACCCCGTAGTTAAGTCCCATAGACTATACAAACATTTGAACATTTTGAACATAGTTTTCCTGCAAACAACGGCTTTCAGTATGGGAGTACAGGTACAAAATAGTGCCAATGACCGGTCTTGCTACTTTTAGTAACCATATGCGCTTACCTAAGACCCAAATAATAACATAACTACTGTTAGACCATAGATAGTATTATACCGAGAAAACTAGAGCTGGCCACATATTCACTGTTTCGAAACAATCTTTCGATACGCGGAACTGTTTCGATGTTTCATAACCGCTAAGTTTGCACGGTTTCGAAACCGTCGTGTTTCATTCCGCTGTGTTTCTGATCTCATTCAAGGTAGATACTGAAACTGTTTCCTGTCGTTTTAAATGTTTCAAAACAGCGGTGTGTCAGACCACTAACGCAGGAAGGCGAAACAAGCGAATTCTATAGAAACAGTGGTGGTTCATTTTGCTGAATCTCAGCACAGAAACACATTTGACGTAGTAGTATATGAAAAGTTTAGAGAGTGTAAAAAGTAACTGGCCGACACCGGTCTGCAAGACACGTTTCTAAAGTGTATGTTGTATTCCGAATAATGATATAATATCTCCTTTATAAAGGCAAATTAACAATAAAACATCGCTCATTATTTGCTTTGAAATATCTAGTAAAATTCTAGGTAATCGTATTAAAAAAAATATAACTAAACCTACAACTTCCTTTAAAAAAAAAAAAAAAAAAAAAAAAAAAAAAAAAAAGAAACAACATAAAGCCTGAAATACCTGATTTTATACTAACATGGGGAGATAGCAAATTCAATCCCTTGTTAAAGAATTAAAATTTTTTACTGTTAGTTTCTTGCGAGCGAAAATAAAGTTACCTACCATCGTCACAATGTTGCTGGGAGACTCATATAAAAGAAAAGATATTTTTGAAAGACATAAATACATCAATATCTTACACAATGTGCCGTATTTGACGAATTTCGTATTTATACTTGCATATTATGAAAAGTTTGAACGGTAAATGAAACAGTGCATGGTTAAATCTTACTTACCGCCTTGGCAGGCTTGCGCGTTCATGGTGGTAATCATGTTACATTCACAATCTAACATATACAGTCACGACACTCACTGCCGTGAAAATTGTTACCAACTGACAGTTCAACGACACTAGCGCTCCTAGCGGTGGGCAAGCCGCCGAAAGAGTGATGTTTGTTTGTAATTATTTGTGTGCGTAATTAACGAAATAGTTAATATAATTTTTGTGTTACAAGCATTAGTAATATGTCAAGAGGCATACATAATAAGGAAAGTAATGTAAAAACAGTCGAACTTACTGACTCAGTGTTATAACGAAGAACTTCGTCATGAACCAATACTTACGAATATGTGTATATTTGCAGCTTATTCCGCTGAAAGTAAGTAGAATATAAACATAATAGAAACATAAATTTCTATTTTGATGTGATCTTACTATGAGAAAGAGTTTTTTGACACGTATCGTTGTGGTATGGGGTCTAATGATTCGCACATTTTTAGGCTTCACTCGTCTTCATTATAAGCGCATATTCTTTTCAGTGTGATTACTTTTGCTTAAGAAGACAATGTCTTGAAGATTCTTGTCGTTTATGTTTCAGCTGATGCAACAATTGTGGTATTGGGTTCTACTTTGTTGAATACAGTTTGATTGCTTTTTCAGTTTTCTTGTCACGTTTCTGATGTTTTCCTTCAGCGACAGTTGTGGTGGCTGATTTGGTATGTTAAATACCGTAGTTATTCCATGCTACATTCGTTTCCTACGTTCCACCCTCACTGATTTCACTGGAATTGGAGTGGAGAAACGTTAACGTTCTTCAGAAGAAAAAACACGTCTGTTTGCCAAAGGGCGGGTATTCGGTGTTTCCTAGCCATTTGTCTATTTTTAATAGTAAATTAAATTATTCAGTATAACCCTGTGGGTTACAAGATAACAGTAAATAAACTGTGCCGCAATGTACCGTTTCCAACCTTGTCAGTGATCTTAGGAAACCTAAGAAAGACACAGGTGGAGCTATTTTAAGTTATTATCTATTTTATGATACTACATACGTTCTCTAATGTAAAAAATGTGTTAAAATCGATATAAACGATACTATTCGCACTGATCCACTATCGTATTCATAAAAGTAGCTTGCCCTCCGCTTGGAGTGCTGCTGTCGCAGTGTATAACAAAAATCCGCGGAAGTGTCGTGACTGTATATGTTAGACTGTGTTACATTCTCATTAGCCAATCGCGTGACAACGCAAATGTGTCATGGACTCTTCGTTTTTACTGAGCGTACAAGGATACATCCAAGGAATAACCACAGAGCAGAAACAGTATTATTTATTTACTTCATTGTCTGTACGGAATATTAATCAGTTAATTCTATGTGGATTTCTGAGAATATTAACATCTTGGCAAATATTTTCTATCTTGTGGTTTATCTTGCCGACATACTCACGCGAGGCAACCGGAATGGAAGGTAAAAATTTACCCCGCGTTTTAAAGATTTCTTCAAAATTCGAATTTTAAGATAGGGTTTATTTTAGTAAAGTAAGCAACACTGCGATAGATTTGACCACTGTTTCATAATTTCGAAACGTTGCTCACTATTTGCATTGAAATATCCAGTAACATTCAAGGTTTATCTATCCATGTACAGTAATAATATTAAAAACACATGACTACTCCTACAACGTCCGTTGTTTTTTTATTTTATTTTATTTATTTATTTATTTGAAGTTGGCAGCCATTATTTACCGCACTGTTAACATAGTAATTCCCACATACCATTAGGTACTCGCAAATGGTAATACCCATTCTACAATGATACATAATAAATTCTACATCCTAAGTGAAAACTTAACCCTTCTCAAAATCTTAGCTCATTAAATGTTACGTGATAAAATGCCTTTTCAATATCACACAACACCTATCAATATTAGGCACTAGAACAGAAGAAAGCCAAATATATTAATTTCATTTATTTTTGAAGAACCAAAATATTACAAATAAAAAGTCAGCCCACAGCTAATGGGAAAGCAGGAACGTCACTTATCTCGAAAGCAGTGCATTTTGTATAGGGTGTAATTTTACTTATCATCCTGGCGGCCTCGCGTCATAATGTTGGCAATCGTATGACGTTGGCATTAGCGTATCGCGTTACAATGCAAATGTTTTGCTATGAAATCATCTTTGTACGAGGACAATTATTTCACTAAGCGGACAAGGGCATATACAAGAACCTGTCAACCACACAGTAGGAAGAATGTAAACATCTTGGAAAAGATTTTCTGCCGTGTTCTTGATGTTGCCAACATAACCACGTGAGGCCGCCGGGGTGGTAGGTAAAATTTTGCGGATGTAGGAAATATATAACTGCCACGGCATCTTAATAAAAGTTTATTTTTCTCATACGTCGCACACGAAATCAAGCAATAAAATAACACACACTATTTGATTTAAAAATAAAAAAGTGATAAATACCTAGTTGAATTATACCCTATTAAATTCTAGTCTATCCATGTACGTTAATCATATTCAAAACACACGAGTAAACCTGCTACTTTTTAAAAATTAAAGAACATAAAGCTTGGAAAGATAGATTTTATACTAACAAGGGGATATCGCAAATGTAAACTAGCGTTAAAGAGGTAGAAGTTTTTCCTTAATTCCTTGCAACTAAAAATAAAGTTAACTAGCATCGTTACAATCCTTTCTGAACACTAATTCGAAAGAATATTTTGTGAAACATATCAATGATTTATTTAGGGTGTAGAATTTATGATGTCTCATTGTAAAATGGGTATTACCATTTGCGAGTACCTAACGGTATGTGGGAATTACGATGTTGCCGGTGCGGTAAATTTAGCTGCCCTCTGCAATAAGAAAAAACTGAGCAAACATCTTGTCACGAGACGTACTGTTGCACTTTCAATTAGAAATCATTAATTCATTGTGACAGAAGAGTATCACTATTGTTAAGTTGCCATGCATTCGCAAAATAAATGATGCGTAAATTACTGCAGTGGCAGTGGGTAAAATTCCTCAACTTAACACTTACATTCTCAAAGTGCTATATCAACAAATTTAATATAAAATGCCTTTTAAATGTAACATAGGGCAGCACACATACATTATCGAAATTAGAACACAGGAAAGCTCGCAATATATCAGATACAAAAGCGTCAGTCTTCAGATAGTTAATGGGAAAGCAGGAACGTTTCATTTGCGAAAGCAGTATATCTTGGTGCTGGAAACATGAAACTGCCAAGGTATTGAAATAAAAGTAAATAAAATAGCGTAGATAACAAAACAAAGGCTCATCGCGCAACGTAAGCTTCATTTCAATGTTTCGAAAGGCAATGTGTAGTATTTGATGGATTTCGTGGTTTCCTTTGTATACTCACAGGGTACATGGAACGACGAATAAAAAGATATCTTCAAAATGTGTAATTAAGATAACGTATGTTGTAGTAAAGTATCCAGTGATGCGATATCGATTTATAAAAACTTTCCCCGAAACGTAATCAAGTGCTCTATGATTGACAGGTACTTGTATGTACATTTGTCTGGTCATTAAATACTCGTAAAACTAACATCTGTACAACAATACCGCATGACTGTTGGCGGTTTAGTAATATTTTTGGCGGGGACGTAGTGTGCTAATGTTAACAACGACCTTCGAATCGTCTTTGAAACTCAATTACACAGCCTGGAAAAGAATAATTTTTAGTGTTAACCGTGAAATAAATACTTAATCCTGTTCCTCAAATTACCCTTGTCCGGCCAGTAAATAATTAACATCGTAAAGCTAACATTCTGTCACCAACATTACCACACTAACACCACCGAAGCCGTAAGTAAAATTTAACGTAATGATAAAACCTTCATGATTCCCTACGTTTCACAACGCACACGGTCACTCTGAATCGTAAAATAGTAAATAAAAGTTTGTACTCACCTTCTGCTACGTACCGTACGGAGTCGCGAAGGCAGAAATTCGTATCCCATAAAATTTGTATTCTTCCTTTTCAACCAAACTTTTAAGCTTTAGACGTGCTTCCCATTAAGTTCTTTTCGCAGTAAAGTTCTCGTAACGTAATTATTGTGCGAGAGAAGAAAGCAATCACAGATTAAGAGATATGGTTACAAATCAGTTTTAGCTAAATTTTCTTATGCTACTAATTTACAATACTGAAGCCAACTATATTAGAACGTTTACACATTTTATTGTTTAGATGGTTCCGTAGTTTTATTTTCAAAGAACTACGTAAATATTCTATTACATCGGTAATTTCACTCTAACACTGCAGAAATGATTGATTTGTTATTACTGTTATTATTTCTTACCTACAGTAAAACACCAGAAATGGTGGAACATAAGTCTTGAGAATAATTCAAGAACGTATCACGTGGAACTTAAAACGTCTCGTAACTTGAATATTAACAGTTGTAATCTGTGCTCGGTTAAACTAATAACTTCATTGACGTTTGCTACGGGTAAAGGAAAAAGAGGAATTGCAGCTATTCTCTTAATCCACAATAAGAGACAAGGATAAATAATACATCAAATATTTTATTTGAAACACATACAGAACGAACGCATGGACAACATGTTGACTCGGTGTAATAACTAGAGATGGGTGAACGATACTCGCGTTCGAACATGCTTGGGATTTCCCGATGCAGCGGAGAACTCGATACAGTATCGAACTGTTCGAACACTCAGATAACAAATGACTCGCGCTGAATATCTGCAAACGATACGCGGGAAATTTTGAAGTTACCGGGTCATAGCTTTACTCAGAACTAATTTCATAGGAAGTACAAGTACATGTAAAACAAAAGAAGGGCATCACTATGAAAAACTGTGTATTTCATTTAAAACAGTGCATACGTGACCTGTCTGATATCACTACAAGATATGATCTATTGAGTAACAAAATAGCTGCTACTATAACAGAATTACTGCATCAAATTACTGCAAAGCTAACACTCAAAGGAAAATATGTTATTTCTGGAAGTATGTTACATGACTGTGAATCCTTCACAAGTAGAAATCACCTTTAATATTATTATAAGAGATAGGTTGCAAATGACCATTCCATTAACAGTTCATAGGGTACAGTAACAGATAAAATCAAGAGTGAAAGAGATGAAATAGGGAAAAAAAACATTAGAAATTTAATATCCAATAACGGAAATAAGTCGTATAAAAATAAACTGTAATTGCGACGACGGAATAAATAGTGCATGAGCTATGTACGTAATACCAACAAGCGTCGCTATATCGCAGCATTAAAATTTTAAATAACGATTCCTATTGTTTACGTATAGCCCATATTCGTTACTGTTTTTACTTATGATCTGCACCCTAGAAGCTACTACAGTTTGCATTTCACACTTACTAATTCCCATAGTACATATCTTGGTTATAAAGAGTTTGCTGCACAGCGCCGAAAATATTTATGAATATCATTGCTGTCAATCGTAGATAGCGGCGTGATCGAATGTTCGAACATATCCCGAGATTTACCGAACTGTGACGTTAATTGTTCGAACAGTTTGAGTCATGTCCAAACCCAGCTCTAGTAAAACCAAAGCTTTTGTATATCTCTTTGGAACTCGTGCTTATATCGACTTTTCGAACTCGATGCATTGCGACGGAATGTCACCACAGGTTCGCAGGGTATATGAAGAAAATACTAGAAACAAAAAATGTTCATATTATCATAGAAACGCTTGCATGTAAGGAAACACTGTGTCTCGCTGAATGGAAAGTCCTTTTGCAAATTGTAATTCATAAAAGTAATAATTACATAATTATTTCATGGACTAGACTCAAATACAAAGACAAATAGAAAGTACTTTTGATTATTGATTTACGTAAAATAACCTCACAAATTTCAGATGAGAGCCAGGTTGAAGGAGAGGTGCTTACACTTCAATGATTACGGAAATAATAGAGAAGACAAGAGGTAGGAAAATCACAGAACACAATAGACAAATCAGCTCAGAGAAATTTACATTCTTGCCCCTGCTTCCACTTCGTTCTCTAGAATTAGCTGTGAGATTCCAGTTTTCATTTTTGTGAACTCATCTCTACTACTAGAAATTTCTTTCAACTCATCTACTTCAGTATTTACCAGCTATACTGTTCTATACAACAATTATGACTACCTTGCAACGTTGCATTCGTGCTAAACCTTGATCTATGAGTTCTGGAAGGGATTCACCGCTGGAGTAGTACAGAGGAAAGCACCGACTGCTTCATTTCTCCAGGCGTGATGTGCGTTATCACAAAAGACAATCTTTGACCTTAGAAACTCGGACCAGCTGTTACTCAGAAGATGAATCTGCATTGTAAATTAGCTGAAATTAACTTCATGATGCTGATGGAATGACTCTAAATGCATTAATAATGAATACAATATCAATTCCTGATATATATACTGCTAATTCTTCCGAGGGTTTTTGGTGGAACTTCATCATACTGAAATAAAACTCACGATTTTGACTATTTTCTATAAGTTTATTTTAATTCGTGAACCCGGTTTTTGGTTCACAAGGGCATCTTCAGACTTTGCTGTTTTTATCAAAAAAGTTACAATAATTAGACACAGACTTGAAAGATATTTTACTTGTTTACATTTAGATTCAAGCACTGAGGAATAGTTATCTTTGGCTCCACTGAGGATCTACAGTTGAAAAGTTAAAAATTAAACAATTATTAATAAATATACATGAGGGGGATCACTAATAAACTTAACTTTAAGCAGGAAAGTCCAATTTTATAACACTTCAAATAGTTAATCATTCCAATAAATAAATAACTTGACAGACTGCTGAATAATATTTTAAATAATTTTCACATAGGGTCTTACAATGTGGGAGATAATGGAAAACAAGGAACAAACTTTAACTGTGAACTGAAAAACTTAACATATACAACATTTTAAATCTAATAACGATTTAAATTAATAAATTACTTGACCAAACTGCTAACGAATAATTTGGAACATTGGGGAACAAACAAGGAATAAACTTGAATTGGGAAATGTACCAATATAACACTTTCATTAATTAAATATTCTAACAAAGTAAATTGCTCAGCCAAAGTACTGGAGAGATATTGTAATATTTGATATGCGCTCTACTGGAACTATGAAGTGAAAAGCTATGCGTATACAACCTTTTGAATAATTTAACAACTCCAATAAATAAAATTACTTTACCAGATTTAGTTAGAAGGAGGGAATGAAGCCGTGCCTGTTGTCCGACAGGAATGAGTTTAGCTGCGTAACTACATAATAATCAATGGAACCTCGCATATATGAGTCATCTATGTAATCTGTAACGTGAAGGTACTTGTTCGGCACTATGTCACGTAACGATACTGCTGGCAATGTAACGATGCTGGGTCTGTGGTCTTCAGTAGCCTCATTTGGTGTCTCCAGGCTACCGCCCGCAGTCAGGCTCTTGTCTTGGTGCATGATGATTTGTTTTTACGCCTGCTATGTGAGGGGTCTTCCATGTTGCCTTGAGCCATATTAGTGAACTTTGTTGACATATTCTATGAGGGGAATACATTTATAGTGTTTCATAAACTTTTTAGGTTTTGAAACGCGTTATATGATAAGGATAACTATTACTACAACAAACGACGCCTTCTTCTTGATATAATATATGTTGATTGTTGTTAAGAGTAATTTTTGTTTCGTTACGACTGTGACCTGTATGTAACATTTCCTCATAATTTTAAAAATCGTTGATGCGACTTTGACGGAAGGGATGGGAACTTTATTATTATAAATTACAGTGGTTGAACGCATGAGAATCTAGTGTCGTCTGTTGTTTCTTGCACGGTGTGTCACGATTGCTGGACGTCGGCAAATAAACTATGGACTGTGTCCAATTGTAGCACAGGAAAATTAGCCCGAAAAAGAGGCCGTGCTGGCTAAAACATAAGCACGAGATGGAAATAATTGTAATCGATATTAGGCATCCAACGTAACAGTAATATGAGTTTGCGACGCATTCTGGCTTGTGCATAAGTTCTGAGGTCCGAAAAGCAACGAAATTATTTTAAATTTTTCAGTTTTTCGCCTATAAGTTGAAAACGATGCATCCTGCAGAACATTTTAGGAATAATAAAATGAAAGAGCACACAATTTTTCGTAGAATGACCTACTTACAGGTTAAAATCGCTTCAACCAATTAGCCACAATCGATCGTCAAAAATCGGCATCTTTATCAACTTCATAGAAAAGTTTATAGTGCTCATGTTTCAATGCCGGTAGCACAAAAACTGTTACTCCAAATGCACAATGTCAGGTACTAAAGTAGTAGATCATATATATCCTACTCTGCAAGGATTATGTGTATTCATTTACACTGTCGGAAATAAAAATCAGAACAGTTTCTTATAGTTTTCTAATTCACTGAACATTTATTGCCAAACAGTGCGTATGGAGTACATGATATAATTACATGTAGAGATAAAGAGCAAAAGCGGTACTGAGGTGTCGATCCACGCTGAAACACACACACTAGTAACTGGTGTAGCCTACACGCGCAGCAATGCAGAAGCTGATTCTGGTATCCATCCGAGGACGCAGATGGCGAATACTGTCTTGCTATGCATTATGACACACCTGCTCGACATGATCAGAAATTTCTGCAAGAATTGTGTGTTGACAGTCACGCGTGCTGTCGTCCCATCGTATCTCACACTTGCTCGATTGGAGACCGGAAATCGTTTTGACGAGAGGAGTTGTTTCACTTTTACAGAGCACGTTGGGTTTCACGCGCAGTGTGTGGATGAGCATTATCCTGTTGGAACAACACATTAGCTTCTTGTTGTAAGAAAGGTAACGAAACGGGTCTTACAACATCCTGCTCTTAACCAGCGCTCGTCAGCATTCTCTCCACAAACACTAACGGTGAAAGAGAGTTCACGTGACCATTCCAACCAGCATCGTCACACAACTAACGCTGCACGTCCAGTTTCTGTGGCAATTCTCCAAATGGGCACAATATGACCTCTTTCAAACTCTCTCTATTGACTATAGGAAGGACGAGTGCGTCTTCGTGGTGTGGCATATGTTGCTTCACACGTCGATATCACACTGAGCTTGATGGATGTAAACATTGCCTATTAAAGGGTACACACAAATGGCGCTCTGTTCGCTGTGTGCCTGCCGCGGTGGCCGAGGGGGCTGAGGTGCTTCAGTCACGGTCTGCACGGCCACCACGGTCGGGGGTTCGAATCCCCCCTCGGGCATGGATATTTGTGGCACCAGCAGTCATCGTCTTCCCAGGTGGTCTAGTTTTCTTTCCGGCAGTTTATTTTGAGCATGTCATACCGTATGTGTCACAAATGTTGATACGTGATGTACTACGTTGTATAGTGATCCGGAACATCAGTATGTGCACCATCTACGCCGCAGCACAAAACGATACGTCGTCAGATCCCATGTGAAATTTTTCCAAGCATAGGTGGTGTTATTTTCTTGAATATCTCCTTGACTGTATGCTTCAGTTAGGTGTCTGGTATTACTATTGTGAGATATACTGCTTAATTATTCCCCAAAGGCAGTTGTCGCATGAAATTAGATCTCGACTGCTCGGGGCCATTCGATTGGCGTGGTCAATCTTGTTATCACCATTGACATTTCATCGAAGAGCTCTCCGACGCGGATAGTGTAGTGGGTAAGATCTCCATCTGGAATCTTCAACAACTGTGGGAAACCTTGCCTCAGGGTTGGATCCAAAGTCTGTTTTTCATTATTCCGAAACGCATAACAGCATGCATTGCGGCCAGAGGAGTTGCGATACCCTACCGAACTGTAATCATCGTTCCACCTCTAGCTGCCAACGACCTTGACTCCTTCATGCCATATTGTTAGACGGCTGTGGTATATATTTAAAAAAAGTCACTTAGTCTTTCATCATATATAGAGTCACTTCTAACCACTTCTTTCTTCTAAGGATGTGTACCTTACGGTTTTCCCAGTGTGTTCCCGTTGATGATCCTATGAACTTGGCAGAACATGTTACTGCACGCTGTAGGTATTCGAGTCCGTTATCTGAAAATAAAGAAAAGATACGGGGTGTAAATATACATCATGACCAGGAAAGAGAGAGGGTGGAGGGAGGGCAGATGTGACAGGATTTTAGGGTCTCACAGTGTATCTACATCTACGTGGTAGAGGGTAACAAGTTTTAGGGTTTTTCCTGTTACGTTTACGAACTGAGTATGGGAATAATGAACGGAGTTCAGGAATTTAAGTAGTCGAGCTGTACCTAATTATATTTGTTTATGTATATGTACGAAGTTATTTAGTGTATTCAGTTAACCCGAAGTATGGCAACTGCTTGCCGAAGCCAGTAATATGAATATTTTTATTATAAATTTTTATACATAGGTAATATTGATAAGATGTAAGAAACAGTGGGAAGCACAAACACAAAAAAGAACGGTAAAGATAAAATTATATGGCTGATGTGGCATGACTGGTCGCAATCAGAATACAGAGTATACTCATTCTTCCTCAACATAAAGGAGAGACCAAAGGTGAAATTTTCCCATGCTGGAGAGTGTCTAGTACTTTCTTGCGGTCCATGGACGCTATGTATGTATACAGGATGCAATGGTCAGGCGATGGTGATCTTTAACCCATTTCTTCCCAAAAATAGAAATTGTGAAAAAGTGTTATATTTAGTCATCAGGTTCTCTTTAAAATAATTGAAATAACATTACAAATATTACAAACTAGCAGTATGTGTTGTAATTTGCACTACCCATAATGTTGCGCTGTTTCCTAGTAAAAAAATAGAAAAAATAGTTTTTGTGATCACATTCTTCTATTTGTTCAAACTGTGCAATATTGTTTATTATATGATAACTGTGACTTACAATGATGGTATCACTCATCAAATATTGAAAACCACTCTGTGTGAAGCTGAACTTGACATTTCTTGTGTATGTAGATCGTCTGACGTTTGTAAATCTTGCATCTTTTTACGAAGTGTTAAGGTAATTGTGAAACTTTAACACATATACAGAGAACTCGTTAATGCCTTTTAACACATGTATGGTGAGTTTTATATAGTAAGTCCATTTCGACTGCATTTTGTAAGGCTAAATTTTGTGTTCCGTGTACGCAACACTGGGAAGAAATGGGTTAAGAAGTGAGTGGTGGATATTCCAGAGCTTAGCTCTTAAAAGTTGCCTCAGAGTAGAGGCAACTCCAAGCTACGTTTAATGTGCACCGAACAATGAGGGGCTGCTATAAGTGACAAATATGTCCCATAGTAACTTTTAATGTTTCATACAAGACACGGAAACTTTACATACAGACGAAAAAGACTAGTATTCTCCTCCGTAACCAGACATGACTTGTGGTGGTTACTGGTACAATTTTTTTAACTGCTGACTTGCTGTCAAGTGAATTGTTAATATTTTCATTTCTGGTTATTGTCGTCTTAGTCTTTAAATGCCACTCTGTAACTGCAATCGTCATAATTAGAGATAAACTTTTTTATCTGTATAAACCCTTGTGAACCCTGCATAGTTACTCAGCGAGTGTTTAGCTCGGTTCTGTATCAGGAGACGCTTTAAAACACTTATTGCTAAATGTGAGCGGTATCTAAACCAGTACGTTACTTTTCGTAAGAGACTAAATATACTTAAACATTCCCACTTTGATCTTCAATGTCTTCGGATAATAAAACCGAACAGTGAACTCACATCAGGGGGGTACAGTCGAAATCTCCATCACAGGAACAGGATATAAATATCTTTAATAGACTTCCGGCAAAAGTTAGATGTTCCATTGAAAATATCACTGTCGATTTACTTTGCTGTCCTTCCCTAAGCGGACTGACGTCTTAGCGTAGCTGGTGTCTTTACCCTGTGAAATCTTTTTTGGGGAACCGAGATGAGTTTCACAAGATCGCTGTCTAAGGAAACCTTGTTTCTAAAAGTAATGATTTATTTCTCCAAACCTATAAAATGTGAAAGCTTAGTAATGCTTTGTTTCCAGACTGGCGCATAATAAAACTACTGCTAAAAGGGAAACTGTATTGTGTTATCTAGACAGAATCCTTCAGAATATATGAACTCTAGTTACCCTTTCCTCCTAAGTAAAGCAATTTTGGTTGTTTTTCTGATTCTAGGTCATGTATTTCACTGTCGGTTAATTCAACATTCGTCAGACGATGATGATTTGTTAGAAGGGGAGAAATTATTGTATAGCTTCCATTCCAGATAAAGGTTTTAAAGACAAATTGTTGACTTTTAACTGTATGCTGACTTTACGCGAGACAAAATTTAGTCGCCGAATAGGTAAAGAAAATTTTTCTTTCCTTTTCATATAATGTCTTACGCCGTTGGCAGTGTTTATTACCAAATAATAAAATGGAATTCATGTAACTAGGTGTCAAGGGAAACGTTTATACTACACACAGAAAAATGTAAATTATAATATCCTACAATTTTCCTTGGAGGTATTTTAATTTATACCCTTTTTAATTAAATTCATCTTTTTGTGAGAAGTGATTGTTGTACCTGATATGTCGACGCAGCTCCAAGACAGATCAGTTGATCATGCAGTATTATCTCACAGAATCGTGGTCCATGAGCAATATCAACAGTCTATAAACAGTCGATTACTTCATAATAGGTTTCAAGGGAATTTTCCACCAAGCCATTTGACAAAAAAATTTAGGCATTAATATATTTTGTTCTCTGGCCATCTTCCGCAGCAACTGTTAAAGTTAACTATAAGAGCATCTTCTGTAGTAGTGTTTTGTGTCTTCTTTACAACCCACTGCTGTTTCTCCTTCTTGTTGGCTGGAGTTGCCTGGTTTCTGACCAGCCAACAAGACGGTGAAACAGCAGTGGGTTGTAAAGAAGGGACAATAACACTACTACGGAAGATGCTTTTAAATTAAAACGCGATGCGCGTCTGGTGTAAAATAAATGTCTTAATTTCAGTCAGCACAAGACCGTATACCTCTTATAGTTAATTCAGACATTAGTCTGGTATTCTTAAAGAATGGGGCGTAGCATTGTTTTACTTATCATTTGATGCTAATAATAATAATGTCCTTCCAATAAGATTGTGAGTTATTTCCGTTCTTGGCATTTTCCAAGGGATCCTGGGACTAGGAACTCTAACGGTGTGTGGTGACATTTTTCCCAATCTTCCAACGTAAGCTCTAGGATTCTTCACAGTATTTCAGCTGAATAATGGTATGGTTTTTCTTACTAAAGTGGGTAGGCAGTTATTGCCTTGTATTTTCTGATGACAGGACAAGTATTCTAGGATTAGAGCCTTTCCTTGGGGTCCCCAGAATAAAATAAAAAAAGGGGGAAAAACCGAGACACGGCAAGAGTCAAGCAGTGACATTCGTAGCAGCAGCGAATTCGCTTGCGTCACTTTGCAACCCCTACTTGCTGCTGTGTTGACATTGCTGTGAAATATCAAACACTGAATTTCTAATTCAATGAGAAACGTAAACTTTGGAGTCTCTCTCTATTCGTTTAATACACTACTCACCACTCAAAATGCAAGGAATCATACAAATCAAGTGAAATTCTGGGCATGCGTTTGCTACAAGGTTGGATGTGATTAATATTTCTCCACAGGCGCTTACCAAGGGCGAGCGCTACATAAAGGGGAACAGACAATCGTGTGGAGTGCTAGAATTGTTTTTCGTGCAGTGTTCTGCGTAAGCGTCATTACTCTTCCCACTACGGTCGGGGGTTCGAATCCCTCCCTCGGGCATGGATATTTGTGCCGTCCTTAGTATTAGCTAGTTCATAAGTAGTTTGTAAGCTTGGGGACTGATGACCTCGTAGTTAAGTTCCGTAAGTTCTACAAACATTTTAACATTACTATTCCTCTTAGACGACAGCGAGAACATTTCAAGAACGCTTCGGAGTTCGACGGAGGAAGAATAGTTGCCTATTGCGATTGTGGATTATCCTTAAGAGAAATTGGTGATCAAGTCGATACTAGCGGAGCAGCTGTGATGAGGACCTGTAATGGCCGAATGTAGGAGGGAACGACGGACGGAACCGATTGCACCCTCCTAGTTGCATCACTACAAGTATAACATGAACTTTTTGTGCATGGTAGTGATGAACCACTCTGCCACACCACAAACAATGACACAAGTTAATCTGTTGCGGAACAGCCGAGTCCGAGTGCAGACCACACTGGTTTGGAACCACCATCAGCTTGTACAGGTGTTCGCTGAAAACTTGCGTCCATGGCTTCGTGGGGTCTGCACCATGCCGAACTCTACCACAAGCACCGTGCGCATTGGCGGTCCATGCTGCGGTGCGCGCTGCTATTCGCCGTCGGGGATTCGAGTCCCCCCTCGGCGGTGTGTGTTTGTGTTGTCCTTCGGTCAGTTTATATTAGTTTAAGTGGTTTGCAATCTACGGACTAATAACCCAGCAGTTGCGTCCTATATATTGACAAATATTTGAACATTCCACCACAAGCCCTTACCAATTGAAGTTTACTGATATGGTGAAGGTCGGATTAAGGTGCGTTTACGATTCATCGAATTTGCTCAGTAGTCCAGCAGAGGCACTGCAGGTTATG
Source organism: Locusta migratoria (assembly GCA_026315105.1). Classification (NCBI taxonomy): domain Eukaryota; kingdom Metazoa; phylum Arthropoda; class Insecta; order Orthoptera; family Acrididae; genus Locusta; species Locusta migratoria. Next base: position 87,130,549 of record CM048746.1, read on the forward strand.
TCCAGCTATTAGCAAATGTACTATAGTCGGTCGTCAGCTGCCACAATCCATTAACGTTTAATTACACCGCAGTGTCCCGGCTGATACATTAGTCATGCGCCACACATTGATTTCTGCGACTATTTCACACAGTGTTCCTTATTTGTTAGCAGTGACAAGTGCACGCAGTCGCCGCTGCTCCAATTGCAAGCCGTTGGCGACTACAAGACTTCCAAAAATGGAATGCCCCTTGCGTCTAACTCCAACTATCATTCGGCGTTCAGTTTGCCAATTCCGGTATTTCCTGACACTGTCGACTTGGAGATAAGCAATCATTTTACATTTTAAATAGGAAAACCTTACACAAAATCTTGAAATCCAAGATCGCAAATAATATTTTGAATAATATGTTCGGATGTTTTCAAACTCTATAGGACCTCACTGCTGAGATCATTGCTTAGTAGACTTAGAAACTACATAAACTAACTTATGCCAAGAACAACATACACACTCATGCATGTAGGAGGACTCGAAACTCCGACGGGAAGTGGCCGCGCAATCGGTAGCAAGGACCTTAGACTTCACGGGTATTCCGGACGGTTTTAATATGTGATTACTAATTTCAGCTTCATTTAAAAGCCATCTTCAGATCTTTTCAACAACGAATCACTTATTGGAATATGGAGCCATAGCTCCGCTATCTCGCACTGCGTCATCCAATATGTGATAGCCCATATAAAAGCCTGCAGGTTAATAAACATAGACACTCGGTCTTTAAAACCATATGAAAATAATTTGTGCTGTACATTGACATCAAATATAAAGATGACATGTGCGCCAACAAAGCCACGGCCATACTCGTGCGGCTAAAATCACATAGGAAGCCTTTTGACATACATCAGCGGATGACAAACGACTGCTCTGACAGTGCACTATGTTTGTGAATGGCAAAGAGCGGCGGTACATTAACAACGCTCTAGATAGGACGTAGCGTTTTCCTATCGTCTCTGTTTCTGACCTACTATGAGCTTTTTTACCCCTCCCCTATTTCTCTAAACAGCAGTATTATGTCTCGAAGTGTCTGATAAGAGCTTCCAACAGTACCTATCCTAAGCATTCGTCCAATATTCTCTCCGTTCTCATAACTTTTTCTTCAATAACAGAACGTCTTGATTGCAAATAATTATGACGCGTTTCGCTCGGTTAGGGCATTTTCAGATATCTGAAAAAGTAGAAAATATTGATACAGAACTTACAATATTTACATGACATTATTTAGAACATTTTTAGCTACAAACCAATGTGAAACTGTTTTAAGAAATTGTACTAATGTTTTATATAATCTGTGGTGGAGAGTGTTTGGATTAAAATGCGGCCATAGGGTATCTTAGACAATAATACGTAAACCATTAATATCCGGTAACATTGGCCGTTGAAAACAGATTGATACATTGTTTAACTGAATGGATATTGCAAGATTTACCTTGTATGATGCCCTGCACCTTAGGTCGTCAACATATTAATACGACTTGCGTCGGTAGAGGTACAATAATGCCTGAGGCAGCGTTCACATTTGTGCTGCGAGTAACCGACAATGTCTCTGTAAGTTACCCTATGACCGCATTTTAATTTAAACACTGTCCACCGAAGAGTATATAAAACATTAGTACCGTAGATTATCACAATTTCTTAAAACAGTTTCAGATTGGTTTGTAGCTAAAAATTTTCGAAATAATGTCATGTAAATATTGTAAGTTCTGTATTAATATTTTCTTCTTTGTCAGATATCTGGAGATACCCTAACAGGGCGAAACGTGTCATTGTAATAAAAAAAAAAAATTTGTAATCAAGACGTTCTGTTATTCAAGAATTCAACTAAACGCGGTTGCTGTACCACACCACGTAAAGATGGAATGGGAAGATTTCTACATGACTTTTTCCGTCATTGCTAAAGCTTCTGATTCGGTAGTGTTTCTCGCAGTTTATTAAAATGCAGAAATAAACTATCTTTGCAGCTAGGTAATCATGTATTTGTAAAATACGTAGTAGGATCACATATACAGGGTGTTTCATTAAGTGTGTTTGCCTCTGTAACTTATAAAATAATAGGTGGCGGAAAATTTTAATGCGGTAGGTGAACACAAGAAATGTTAAACTTTCTGCAGAGCTAGGAACATAGTTTATTGTATCATTTTCCAAAGAGTTACACCACAAAGATATAATTTTTAAATGGAACAATAGTTTTTTTCTATCGTGTATTGCATTCGTTTAAATCAGCTGCGTCCAAATCAATTTAAACTACATTCCTATCACTGTTAGTTCGGGAGCTACAACCCTTCAAAGTTCCGGGGGCGGAGGCTGCGGTAGCGTAGCTCACTGGCGGAGTGGCTATCCCCTGGGGCACGGCCCACTGTCTTATGACCACCAGCCAGTCAGCTACGCTGTCATAGCCTCCGCCCCCTAAACTTTGAAGGGTTGTAGCTCCCAAACTAAGAGTGATAGGAATGTAGTTTAAATTGATTTGGACGCAGCTGGTTTCAACGAATCCAATGCACGATAGAAAAAAGAAACTATTGTTCCATTTAAAAAATTATATCTTTGTGCTGTAACTCTTTGGAAAATGATACAATAAACTATATTCATAGCTCCGCAGAAAGTGTAACATTTCTTGTGTTGACCTACCGCATTAAAATTTCCCGTCACCTATTATTTTATAAGTTACAGAGGCAAACACGCGTAGTGAAACACCCTGTATAAAAAGATGGAATTAAAAAAACTTGTTTTGAACACAGGGTTCTCTCATCTCTTCCAGACCTTAAAAAGTTTTGGGAACCCTAAAAGCATACCAAACAATTTTTCTTAATACAACTCATTAACTGAATTCCATTATTAACTTTACCATATTCTACAAGTGACAGCTTTCAGTGAAGAGAACACAGTGTTTCGTTGGACGCCCACTGCAACGATATATCACAAGGTAGTTTAGTCCCGTTTAAAATAGCAACCACAACAAGGCGTGCATCAAGCTTTTAAGCGCAAGTGGAATAAACGCAGTCTAATGGATCAGCGTATACAAGACGGACGCCGCGTAACAGATTGGCATGTCACGCCAGAGACAGACAAGGTTCCGTTCTCTATTTTTCACGCGCTACGTCTGTGCTACTGACAGTTCATGGCCATTTCTGCTTCGGCTGATTTTCTCTGTCCCTAGCATAAAGAGAATCTAACTTACGATAGGTATTAATTTCGCTGCTTTTGTGGTAAAATTTCGATGCATTTACAATAACAGCAGTCCTGACCCCGGCAACAAGATTTATTAAGAGGTAGACGTACAAGGAAATGACAAAAATTGTGAAAAAATTTATTGGCTATTCATTTACAACATGGTACTGAAATTGCAATTACCAAATATTACGATCAAATTCCGCTTCTAAATACGAAAAAAGAAATAATTTGTAATAGCTTGCACAGGGCCATTACCTCTTCTTGTTCTTCATTCTCTCGTATTATCCGTTTATGTGGCGTTTTTTTCTTTTTTTTCTTTCAATTTAGGGCAGTCAGAACGAAAGTAATGTTTGTATACTAAATCAACAACGTCATTAAGCCAACATTCAGTTTTCTATCCAACCCCGAGCTTCTCAAGAAATGTGTTCATGGCAAAACGCAGAATCCTAGAGTCTCTGAATGTCCTCATCTGGAAACATTGCCCCAAAACAACATTTTCGTCATCAAAGGTAGTTAAAATTGCAGTCGATGATGCAGTTATTGTTTTTGATAGTGGCAGCTCTGAGATGATCAAAGTCTTGCAGAGAATGGACTTCAAGCCTAGAGTTTTCACTCGCGGCATCTTGATGGGAATTGACTGTCAACGTATAATTTCAGCCGATAAATCCATTGAAGACCTTGCAGAGCAAACAAGTCAGAAAAGAAGAAGCCAGAAGTGAAGTCCTGAAGGAAATGAGGCTTTTGAAGAGGGGAATGATAACGAAAATACATGTTTTAATTTAAAACGCATTTTCTTAGAACTACCGTTTTCATTTTTCAGGTACATTTTTCTCCAAAACAAGAAAAGATTTGACTATGATTTTCGACAGGTGTTTTGCATTATGTATAAAAACATGTGAACAGAGTGAATATTAAATATCATTCATGTATGACAAGATATAGAATAAAGACAGTAGAATTTCCATGTGTAGTTTTTCAATTAATGAAATAATTGAACTTAAACTTTGTTAAATGTTTATAAATTCAAATGGTTCTGTGGGTTTCTTTATTTGAATGTTAAGATTATGGAATAAAATTTTTCAAGAAGATTACTTAAAAACTTTCTTAGTAAATGGTACCCCTGTGAATCATGAGATCGAAACCTCAAAAATTTTCAAAATTTCAACCATTGTACATAATTCATTTATATAACTAAAAAACTGGATTTTGTGCGGGTTATATTTGCACCTGTATTTCGCGTGCGTCTCCCCTTAATATAACGATTGGGAAATACCTATCGTAGACAGATACAGTAAATGGGATTCTTTATATTAGTATATGGAAGGGAAAGAAAATGTAGTGGATGGGCGGTAATTCCCTGCTTTTAATTTGTAATAGCTATTGCTTTTATGAGCAGATTGCAATGATAGTTTCCTTTTTTTGTAGACTGTATTGTAGCATTATGTCAATTTTTTTTCTTTTGGCCCATTTAAGAAACGGTAGTAACACTAAATTTAGGCCTTTGCGATCCATTTTTGACACCTCAAAATTTAAATAAAAATAACGGCTTAACCTTCCATCTGTCACGAAAACTGACTAAATGAATTTGTAAAGGAGATAATTTTCTACAACGATGCACACATTGAATTGTAGCATTTGTGATTATCACGCCACACAAATGTGTATCAAAAATTGTCTTCATACCTACATTTGTTTATTTCCAGTAGGGAGTTATTTTCAGCCCATCCTGTAGCCAAAACAAATAAATAAAGAATACTATTTTTTTATCACCCGTCTGCAAATATTCTTATAGGTTTGCTGGATCTAAAGTAATATCAGGCGCTTATGGTACGTTGCTACATCACAAACACTTTGAAAGGACTCTTGGACTAAGCAAGAAATTTGCAATGCAGATTTCTCTACTTCTGTAGGTTGCGGTTGGCTTTCTTGCTTTTATATGAGTTATTACAGAGTGGTGTCCAGTTTTTAGCGTTAATTTTGAAATTTTGGGAAACAACCTCAATCCGTCTTCTTTGTATTTTACAGTTTTCACTAAGCTAATAACATTTCCGAGCCCCAACCCCCTCTCCAAATGCACACTTCAGAATTTTGTGTGAATTAATGCTCCGACTATAATCGTCAAGAACTATACACAATCCTGTACGAAGGCTAAAGTCAAATTTCTTCACGGAATAGATTTCGTAAAATTGAATGATAAGTATTTCCTAACGGCCGCTTGGATAGAAAAGAGCAAACCGCGAGGGTTCTCCGACCGGATATGAAAGCAGTATCTCGAGAAGATAATGATATACTGCTATGCCCTGAATTTTAAATAAAATTTCGATACCTCCTCCATATTTCATACACTGTATGATGCAAAATCAAACATACGCAAAGCCTACGCAATGTGTTTTACCTCTTCAAACTCTGTAAAATATTTTTCAATACCTTAGTTAATTTGAAACTACAAAGTAATAGTAATGAATAACAAAAATAAAATCAATCAGTTATCGTGCGAAAGTAACAGACTGTAAGATATGCAAAAACAATTTTTTTTCTGCTGAGTACATATCTTGCCGATGACATAGTAATCCTGTCAGAGACTGCAAAGGATCTGGAAGAGCAATTGAATGGAATGAACAATGTCTTGAAAAGAGGTTATAAAATGAACATCGACAAGAATAAAACAAGGATAATTGACTGTAGCGTCAGAAAATCGCGATGCTGAAGGAGTTAAATTAGGTAATGAGGCAATAAAAGCAGTAGACGACTTTTGTTACTTTGGTAGCAAGATAACTTCTGATGGCCGAAGTAAAGAAGATATAAAATGCAGAATGGCTATGGGAAGAAATGCGTTTCTGAAGAAGCGAAACTTGTTGACATCCAATATTAGTTTAAATGTTAGGAAGTCGTTTCTGAAGACATTTGTCTGGATCGTGGCATTGTATGAAAGTGAAGCGTGGACAATAGGTAGTTCAGACAAAAAGATGATAGAAGCTTTGAAATATGGTGCTACAGAAGAATGATGAAAATTAGATGGGTAGATCACGTAACTAATGAGGAGGTGCTCAACAGAATTGGGGAGAAAAGGAATTTCTGGCGTATTCTGACTAAGAGAAGGGATAGGTTAGTGGGACACATCCTGAGACATCAAGGGATCGTCAACTTAGCGTTAGAAGCAAGTGTGTGGGGGTAAGAATCGTAGAAGGAGACCGAGGGACGAATACAGTAAGCAGATTCAAAGGGATGTAAGTTGCCGAATGTATTCTCAGATAAAGAGACTTGCACAGGACAGGTTAGCGTGGAGAGCTGCATCAACTAGTCTGCGGACTGAAGATCATAACAACAACATTTCTTGAAATCGGATGGTACTTTTCATGTAGGTACAAGCGCCGTCTATCAGTGCAATTGGAAAATTTAGTCCCCAAACAGAATGGTTTTTCGGGTATATCTTTATAACGGATGAAGACGTTGGAAAACAGGAAAATATAGTTTCTATATAAATGTCTACAAAACATTTTGCTGAGATTTGAGCCATTTTCTATGATTAGTTAATTAGATATTTACATTCAATTGACGACTAAAACTTCTTTTTTTAATTTCGGGAATATGTTCTGTAACTTTGAACTTTTGGAATTCGAAAAGGGATAAGGATATTAAAAAATAAAATATAAACTAGTTTCAGAATATAATCTTAAGAAGATAAGGTAAAGTTTCGATAAATTTCCGGAATAAAAGATACAGAAGTGGCCAACTTCACAATGCGCAATTTTTGTACCAAACAATCATGGTTTTGCCTGGTTTTCTCAAGATCCATCCACCAAAAATCGTGTTTTATAAGCCGTATAAAGCCGTCCTAGACCACACGTATAATCCAGGTACAAACCAATTTGCTCAATTTAGGTAAGTTAGGAAGCATTTAATATTTAAATTTTGACGCAGTACTGTATCATAGTTACAGCATGTCAATACCTATGATAATAAGAACATAGGGTCTCCAAAACACTTAAACCCTTATGTCTGTGATCCACTGAATTCCAGATACGGGTCCCTGAAAAATCTCAATTTCGTACTCAATGTTTTCGAACATGTTGATACCATACATTATGGCGAAGGCTATACAGGTCCTCAGTAAGAACGGATAGACAGCCACCATGACTCGTTGACTTAGTGAGACAAAAATCAAGGGGGATGGAGGGCATAATTTCATATCCTGATATGTAAAATCTGATAAATGGCCAACACATGGAATATTTTTGATGTAGTAAGAACGAGCTGGGGCATCATTCCACTGCAAGGCTCCAGATGCAGGAGATTCAGTGATAAAGAATTCAAAGACATGATTTTAAAATATTTGGTAAAAAGACAGAATATGGTATGAAACTAAGAACAGATCACCAACTCATGGAAAGAGACACAATAGCAGTCATTGTAAACAAGTACAACCAGGCTGGAAAAACGTATGTCGGATAAATGAGAAGAAGAGTCATAAAAATTTCAAATTAAAATGATCAAATGTTTGTAAAACCTAACGGAAAAACTGATAAGGTCATTAGTCGCTAGGCTTACAAACTACGTATGCTACGTTTATACTAAGGACAACATTTGAATTCGGAACACGTTTAATACTCAAACATAGAAGAGAATAAGAACAAGAGGAAAAATAGATTCAGCAACATCGCTGAGCACCCAAAGTCGTATGATTAGTCTATCTCTTTGAGAAAAGTCTGGGAGATCCCAGTTATAATTAATCAGTCCACTACATAACAATGGGCGAGGAT